>CM070786.1:52379-2740094 GCA_036346955.1 Dipus sagitta
CAGATGCACAAGGAGGCACATGCATCTGGAGTTTTTTTGCAGTGGCTAGAGGCCATGGCACACCCATTCTCTCTCTCTCTCTCTCTCTCTCTCTCTCTCTCTCTCTCTCTCTCTCTCCCTGCCTATTTCTCACTCTCTCTCAAGTAAAGAAAACAAAATATTTCAAAAACTAAAAATATAAATACCATATGACCCAGCTATAACAGTCTTGATCATGTATCCAAAAGGTCTCAATCCTTGCACATTCATGTTTATCACTGCTATTTTCTTTCTTTTTAATTTATATTGTCAATTTACATAATTGTAAACAATATCCCATTGTACTTCCCTCCCTTCCCCCACTTTCCCCTTTGAAACTCCACTTTCCCTCATTTCCCCTCCTCCTCTCAATCAGTGTCTCTTTTATTTTGATGTCATGATCTTTTCCTCCTATTATGATGGTCTTCTGTAGGTAGTGTCAGGCACTGTGAGGCCATGGATATGACCAAGCCATTTTGTGTCTGGAGGAGCACACTGTAAGGAGTCCTACCCTTCTTTTGGCACTTATCTTCTTTCCACCACCTCTTCTGCAATGGACCCTGAGCCTTGGAAGGTGTGATAGAGATATTTCAGCGCTGAGCACTCCTCTGTCACTTCTTCTCAGCACCATGGTGCCTTCTGAGTCATCCCAAGGTCACTGCCATCTGAAAAGAGAAGCTTCACTAACCAAAAGTATCACTGCTATTTTCATATTAACAAGGAAATGAAAAAAGCCTAGATAATAGATAATTAAAATGTAGTACATTTACACAATAAATTTTTGGGTTGTTGTCGGTGAATAATTTTTTATTTTTTCTCAATTTTTATTAACATTTTCCATGATTATAAAAAATATCCCATGGTAATACCCTCCCTCCCCCCACTTTCCCCTTTGAAATTCCATTCTCCATCATATTCCCTCCCTATCTCAATCAGTCTCTCTTTTATTTTGATGTCATGATCTTTTCCTCCTCTTATGATAGTCTTGTGTAGGTAGTGTCAGGCACTATAAGGTCATGGATATCCAGGCCATTTTATGTCTGGAGGGAGCACATTGTAAGGAGTCCTACCCTTCCTTTGGCTCTTACATTCTTTCTGCCACCTCTTCCGCATTAGACCCTGAGCCATGGAAGGTGTGATAGAGTTGTTATTCAGTACTCCAGTCACTTCTTTCCCGCACTATGATACCTTCTGAGTCATCACAAGGTCACAGCCATCTGAAAAGAGAAGATTCTCTACCCAATGTGAGAGTAGCATTAATATAAGGGTATGAATATTAAGAGAAGTGCTTATTGGGCAGTTTGATAGGCATAGTATATACATTAATCCAGACAGCAGCAGACGTTACAACCCTAGGGCTCATGACTACCCCTGTTTTAAGTTTTCAGTATCAGTGATGTATTGCTTGCCATGGAGCGGGCCTCCAGTCCAATTAGAGGGCAGTTGGTTTCCACCATGATAGATGTGCCACTATTGCACCCATTGGCTCATTTGGCCTGGATGGCCTATTATAAGGCTTGCAGTGTCCACTGCTGAGTATCTTCACTGGTGGTATCTCTTTCTCCCATTGAACTGCATGTAGAATGGCTTCTTCTAGATTTCTGTCAGCTGGTCTACATGGAGGAGGTTATCAGCTCAGTTACAGAAGGATTTCTCAGTGGCATTGCAGCCCAAGTATGTGGAGTCTTCAGCAGTAGGGTCTTACCATCTATTTTTCTTGGGAAATCAAGGGCCTCGGCAATGGCCTATAATGTTTTGGGGGCATCAGGGCCCTCCCTGGCCAACAACTCACTAGAAGGTATCCCATCCCTGGCACTGAAAATTTTCTAGCAACAATCTACAGCTCCTGAGTGTTCCATTGTCAAAAACTGAAGGATTCTATATGATTTATTTATATTCTCTTAGATTTTGATTAGCCCTCCCTCCACCTTTCCTTTACTCAATCTCTTCCCCTGACCTCACTTTGGGCCTTTTCACCCCCGTTAATCTATTCTTCTACTTACATATATACAATATCAACCTATTAACCCTCCTCCCTTCCTTTCTCTTCCCTTTATATCTCTTTTTTAGCTTACTGGCCTCTGCTACTGAGTTTTTTCCTTCCCACACAGAAGCCCAATCATCTGTAGCTAGGATCCACATATGAGAGAGAACATGTGGTGCTTGGCTTTCTGGGCCTGTGTTACCTCACTTAGTATAATACTTTCCAGATCCATCCATTTTCCTGCAAATTTCTTAACTTCATTTTTCTTTACAACTGAGTAGAACTCCATTGTATAAATGTGCCATATCTTCATTATCCACTCATCAGTTGAGGGACATCTAGGCTAGTTCCATTTCCCAGTTATTATGAATTGAGTGGCAATAAACATGGTTGAGCACGTACTTCTAAGGAAATGAGATGAGTCCTTGGGATATATGCCTAGGAGTGCTATAGCTGGGTCATATGGTAGATCAATTTTTAGCTGTCTTAGGAACTTCCACACTGATTTCCACCAGATTGCATTCCCACCAGCAGTGTAGAAGGGTTCCTCTTTTTCCACATCCTCACCAACATTTATGATCATTTGTTTTCATGATGGTAGCCAATCTGACAGGAGTGAGATGGAATCTCAATGTAGTTTTAATCTGCATTTCTCTGATGACTAGGGATGTAGAACATTTTTTTAGATGCTTATATGCCATCTGTATTTCTTCTTTTGAGAACTCTCTATTTAGCACCATAGCCCATTTTTAATTGGCTTGTTTGATTTCTTATTATTTAACTTTTTGAGTTCTTTGTATATCCTAGATATTAATCCTCTATCAGATATATAGCTGGCAAAGACTTTTTCCCGTTCTGTAGGTTTCCCCTTTGATTTATTCACAGTGTCCTTTGTCATACAAAATTTGGTAATTTCATGAGGTCCCAGTGGTTAATCTGTGGTTTTATTGCCTGAGCAATTGTGGTTATATTCAGAAAGTCTTTGCCAAGACCAATATGTTGAAGGGTTTCCCCTACTTTTTCCTTTAGCAGTTTCAGAGTTTCAGGTCTGATGTTAAAGTCTTTAATCCTGGATTATTTAATGATTGGACTTTCTAGTTAGGTGGGTATTATTAGTTGTATTAATCAATCTGATGTTATATATCTTCAGGGTAGGAGTTTAAGGCACTAATTGTGGCTCTCAAGACTCTCAGAGTATCTACAAAAGTGACCCTAGGTGTTGGGTTTGCCTGCTATGAGAGTATTCAAGTAGGCTGAGTGGAAACAAATACAGATAGTTTCTAAAATTTAACTAAACAATGTACACTTTCAATGAAAAACAGCACAGAGTATTTATCCAAGAGTAGGTATTGTGACAGCCAGATCCTCTGTCTGTCCCTTAGGCTGTGTGGTGCCTCACCCACTCCCTTAATCCTGACAACAAGGAGGGTAAGATTTCTGGTCTGTTGAGGGTTCCAAGTCAGCTTGTGACCAGGTGAAACCCTTCCCTAATGTATAAAAGAAGAGGAAACAAAGCCACTGTAAATCAAGAAGCAACAAACAACAAGCCCAAAATACAGCTTATTTAAGAATGGCAAATCTGACCATCCATCAGATTTAACATATAATTTATCCTGATATGGAAGGTACAATTAGCACTTCTGGTTCAGGCCTATGTACCAGGTTTATTAGGTGGGTACTGACCTGGTGTAATCCCAGTTACCTTTGGGGATAATTTTGGTCTCAGTTATGCTGCTTCTGCTTGGGTCCCACTGTTGGTTCAAGTAGGCATGGCCAGATCCTTGGACCACTGCTCTGTTTGCTGGAGCTGGGCACTGCTGGTGGCAGAGGGGAGGCTGCCAAAGCTGCTCTAGTTCTCTCGCTGTTCTGCATGTTCTTCTACCTTGTGATCTGCTCCTCCATTGTTCACTGCCGTTCTCTCTTCACGTTTCTTGAGTTTGCAGAGAGCTCCAGTGTGAGTGGAAAATCCCCTCACCTGGCTTTTCCAGCAGCTCAAGCTGAGCCTGGCAGCTGGCTGGCATGCTGCCACTGTGGTCCCACGGACCTGCTGGAGCCACTTCTGCCGGCCTGTGTGGGCTCTGGATGCTCTGGATGTCTCCTATTTCTCTGCTGCCATTTCAATTTCCTATACACCTCAGTTTTTAGTAAAAGTGTGTATTTTGTTTTTTGTTTTTGGTTTTTTTTTTTTTTTTTTGGCTTTTTTCCCCCCCTAGGCTGCTTTGGCATGGTACCTATGCAGCCATCTTAACAGGAAGTCTACTAAAATTTTATTCAGGTATAAAGAAAAATTATGAAGTCTACTGACTAATGGATGGAACTATAAATTACATTAAGTTAAGTAGCTAGGCTCAGAAAGACAGATACCATATGTCCTCTCTCATATGCAGATCCTAGTACCTAGTGTATATATGTGTTTGTGTGTGTTTATGGGAGAATGTGTGTGAGTATAGGACATGAAACTAGAAAAAGGCCATGCTATTCCACCTCTCTTAGTTTTAAGAGGTATCAGGGACAGAAAGTGGGGTTGGTGACAGAGCATATGTGACATAAAAGTGAAAAGGGAGACATTAGAGGTTGAATGATAATTATGGGGAGGAGGCAGGGAGACGGGGGACAGGCATGAGAGAAAGCAATAATCAAAGTATATATGAAAAGTACCAAATGAAAATTTATGTTTGTGTGCTACTTTATTTATTTATTTATTATTTATTTATATAAGAGAGAGAAAGAGGCAGATAGAAAGAGTGAGAATGTGAATGTTTGCTCTATGCCTTTATGTGTTTTTGGTTTTAAAGGCTTGTAATTAAGAAACTTTGGACTATAGTTATCCTCCTACTTCTGCCTCCCAAGTGCTGGGATTAAAGGCATACATCACCAGACCCAGCTCATCAGCTATTTTTGGTAAAGGTGCTTTGTCCCAGTGGTGAGAAGGAAACTACAATAGGAAGCCCAACTTTACTAGGGAAACCACATCTTGTTTAATGACAAGGTTATAGGTAAAAGTTCAAGTGGTAGATAAGTAGTTGAGGAACTTAAGAAAGCACATCTGGGGATTGTTTGTAAAGGGTAATCATCATAGGTGTATACACTTGAAAGAGAGTATGGACTTATGCTATCTACAGAAAAAACAGGGAGGAATTTGAATTCAGCCAGTACTTCATGCACAGTTGGCACAGAGTGATACCTTACTGATAAGGTACCCAATGTGTCAGCTTTAGAAGAAAAGAGAGCAGCAGATAACATATGGGCATAGCATATATAAGATTAAAAATGTAGGTCTGGAGAGAAGGCTCAGTGGTTAAAGGCACTTGCTTGAAAAGCCTGACAGCCTGGATTTGATTTTCTAGTTCTTATTTAAAGTCAGATGCACAAAGTGGCACATGTGTCTGGAATTTGTTTGTTGTGGCAAGAGGTCCTGGTGTGTCCATATTCTCTCTCTCTCTACTATTTTTCAAATAATACTTTAAAAAGATTAATAAAACACATCTACTGCTGGAAATTAGCACTGTGCCAGTAAGGCAGGTGCAGAGTAGGCTAAAAGTTCAACTTGGGGCAGCCAGATGTGGTGCCACACACCTTTAATCCCATCACTTGGGAGGCAGAGGTGGGAGGATCACTGTGAGTCCAAGGCCACCCTGAGACTACATAGTGAATTCCAGGTCAGCCTGGGCTAGAGTGAGACCTCACCTCAAAACAAACAAACAAACAAACAAACAAAATAAATGAATAAATAAATAAATAAATAAAGTTCAACTTGGGGTTGGAGAGATGGCTTAACAGTTAAGATGCTTGCCTACAGCCTAAGGACCCAGGTTTAATTCCCCAGTACCCATGTAAGCCAGATGCACAAGGTGGCGCATGTGTCTTCAGTTCCTTTGTAGTGGCTGAAGGCCCTGGCACAGCCATTCTCTAAAGTCACCTCACAGTCTTTGCAGGCCATCTTCACACAGATGAAGGTACTGTCAGTCATACCCACTAGAGACTCTAGCGGGCTCTCAAATACTTTGTGAAGATATGTCTTCACTGGGCTATAAACATAATTCCTCAGGTAAAGTTTGGCACTTTCTGGTTTTCAATTCATGATCTGTAATTACCCTGATGAGCATTTTGCATTTCATAAGTACATCAAAATATCATACTCTACCTCACAAATTCATTTAAATTTCTAAATATTGAAATACAGTGAACAAAGAAAATTTAGCTAATATACAGATCAGCCCCTTGCTTAAAAGCCCTTACAAAAGAATCAGATTTCTATACATGTACTTGGTTGTCTATACACTATGGAGATCACATCTCCCCCATCCCCATTTACTTTCCTACAATCTCATGAAGATCCAGAATTCAGACTCACCTGGTGGAATTCAAGATATAACCTTTTCTTTGTCTCCAGACCTCTTATACTGTCCATGATGAGAGAGAAAATGAATTTCATCTTATTTGAAGTGTTCTTTTTAATGAGGCAGAAATAAATTTCAGTTGGTTATACTTCACCCCCTGAGAAAATGGACTGAGAAAGAAACAATTGCCATGGGGCTGTGATTACATTTCCTTACAGGGTTTTATTTACCTAGGACATCAGTGGTGTGTGACCTGATTCTGACCCCTCAGACCTCACACTCTAGCACTCATGGTATGGCTCTTTCTACAGTGTGTCCCTGAACAGCTTACCTGGCCTCCTGATCAGAGATAGCAGACAGCATCTAGTGTGCTTGGCCTGCTGTTTTCTTGAAATCCAATGGAAATATATATGCTCTACAAGAAGCTGAGGTTAGAGTCATATACATTTTTAAGTATGCAAATGAAATTAGATCTAATGATTTTTTTCTGTACTGTCTACTACTTTGTTTTCTCCAAGGTTCAAAAATCTGAACTGTTATTTAAAATAACTCTCAAAAAATGAAGCTGTTTTGGACTGGAGAGAAGGTTGAGCAGTTAGTAGCACTTACTTGCAAAGCCTAATGGCTTCAGTTCAATTCCCAAGTACACATGTAAAGCCAGATGCACAAAGTGGCACATGCGTCTGTTTGCAGTGCCAGGAGCCTCTGGTGCACTCATACACACACTCTGTCTGTCTGTCTCTTTCTTCTGTCTCTCTCTCTCTCTCTCTCTCTCTCTCTCTCAAATAAATAAAAAATGAAATTGTATCTATAAAATCACAAAATAATCTCACTTTATGCTATATAAAAATTATAAGTGCAAGAATTAGTTATAATTCTAGGGAGATGGTTTAGTAGTTAAGGTGTTTGCCTACAAAGCCTAAGGAACCAAGTTTGATTCTCCAGGTCCCATGTAAACCAGATGCACAAGGTGGCACATGCACCTGGAGTTCGTTTGCAATGGCTAGAGACCCTGGCAAACCCATTTTCTCTCTCTCTAATAAATAAATAAAAATAAGACTTAAAAATAATTAGTTATATATTTAGTTATAAAGTTAACAAGTTAAGTTTTGCTTATTACAATAAAATCTAATTTAAATTTCATTACAAAATAGTTTCTAGCTAAAGCACCATAATTTTTAAATGGATTTAATATAAATTTAAAAAAATATTTATTTATTTGAGAGAGAGAAACACAGAGAAAGAGGCAAAGAGAGTGAGTATGAATGCACCAGGGCCTCCTGCCACCACAAAAGAACTCCAGGGGCATGCACTATTTTGTCCATCTGGCTTTACATGGGTACTGTGGAATCAAACCCAGGCTGTCAGGATTTGCAAGCAAGTGCCTTTAACTGCTGAGCTATCTCTTCAGCCCAATGTAAAATGAGTAAGTTAATTAAAACTATAAATGGCTTGATGAATGTATCTTGCAAACACAATACTATGCCAAATAGAAAGAAATATGTACAGTACTATAAAGTTTGATTCATAGTCCTTCCAAATACATATGCTAAATGATACTTTAGATTTAGATTTTTATATTTAGATAATTTAGATTTAGATTTGGAGATAAGAACTTTAACAAAGAAACTGGGTTTAAATGAGATTGTAACAGTTAGGCTCTGTTGCAGTTACCTTCATGTTGCTGGCACAGAACACCCAACCAAAAGCAGCTTGTGTGAGTAAAGGGTTTATTGTGGCTTCCAGACTCAAGGGGAAACTTCATGATGGCAGGGGAAAACATGGCATGAGAAGAGACTGCACATTACCTCCTGGCTAACATCAGATGGACAACAGCCACTGGAGAGTATGATGAACACTGGTAAGAGGAAATTGACTATAACACCCATAAGCCTTCCCCCAACAACATATCCTCATCTAGGAGTCTCCAATTCCCAAATTACTACCAGCTGGGGACCTAGCATTCAGACATATGAGTTTATGGGGGATACCTAACTCAAACCACCATAGGCCTTAATTCAATGATTTGTTTCCTTAAAAGAACAGACAGTGGAGTGGGTTCACCCTATGTCATCGTAAGGTGATGACACAGCAAGAAAGTAGCCATTGACAGTTTAAGGGGTCTCTGCCAAAACATGGTCCTGCTTGTGAAGTGTGATAAAATACATTTTGTTGTTTAAGCTTCTCAGGTTCTGATGTTTTGTTATTGAAGACTTAGGTGAAGACATAGGTGAGTAATACAAAGAACATGTACAGGTAGATCCACATTTTCATGGGAAAATTGTGAAAATATAGAATATATATGGCAATTACTCAAATTTATGGAAGTTTAGAGTAATGGACAAAAGGAATACTGAAAAATATGAAATGTTTTTCACTAAAACTTTATATCTTATATATGTGATGCATTTTATGAAACAAATCTAAATTCATTAATCAAGCACATCACATGGCAAAACATGATAGTCTATTGAATATCATATAGAAAGCAGTTTAAAAAGCATCCAATTCAACAAAAATTCTGATTGAGCCAGGTATTGTGGTGCATGCTGTTAATCTCAGCACTTGGGAGGCAGAGGTAGGAGAATCATTGTGGGTTCAAGGCTACTCTGGTACTACACAATGAATTACAGGTCAGCCTGGGCTACAGTGACACCCTACCTCGAAAAACCAATATATATATGTGTGTGTGTGTGTGTGTGTGTGTGTGTGTATAGATATATTCGAGAGAAAAGAGGCAGAGACAGATAGGGAGAGACAAATGGGTGTGCCAGGGCCTCTACCACTGAAAATGAACTCCAAATGCATGTGCCACCTTGTGCATCTGGCTTATGTGGGTTCTTTGGCTTTGCAGGCAAGTGCCTTCACTGTTAAGCCATCTCTGAAACTAACTTTTTTCTTTTTTTCTTCTTTTTAATCTTTTTTATTATTGACAACTTCCATAATTATAGCAAATAGAACATAATAATTCCCACCCTCCTCACTTTCCCCCTCACAACTCCACTCTCCATCATATTTCCTCCCCTTCTCAATCAGTATCTTTTATTTTGATGTCATCATCTTTTCCTCCTATTATATTGATCTTGTGTAGGTAGTGCCAGGCACTGTGAGATCATGGATTTTCAGGCCATTTTGGGTCTGGAAGAGTGCATTGGAAGGAGTCCTGTCATTCCTTTGGCTCTTACATTCTTCCTGCCACCTCTTCTGCAATGGACCCTGAGCCTTTGATAGTGAGATAGAGATGTTTCAGTGCTGAGCACTCCTCTGTCCCTTCTTCTCAGCACTATGGTGGCTTGTGAGTCTTCTCAGAGGTCATCACCATCTGAAAAGGGAAGCTTCTCTAACCAAAAATGAGAGTAGCATTAATATATGGGTATGAGCATTAAGAAGAGTGCTTACCAGGAAGTTTGGTGAGCATAATATATACGTTTAGCCAGACACCAGCAGGTATTACACCCCTAGGGCTCATGACTTCCTCCATCATAGGTTTTCAGTATCAGGCACATATTCTCTCCTGTGGAATGTGCCTCCAATCCAATTAGAGAGTGGTTGATTTCCCCATAACAGACATGCCACTATTGTACCCATTGGCTCATTCGGCCTGGATGGACAAACTTAGGGCTTGCAGTGTCCACAGTTGTTTATCTCCACTGATGACTTCTCTATCTTCCATGGAGCTGCATGCAGCATAGCTTTTTCCAGATTTCTGTCAGCTGGTTGACACGGAGGAGATTTTTACCTCAGCTTCAGTGAAGGTTAAAATATCAAATATATAGAACAAGAAAAAAACTTGGAAGGAAACAAAAAAAGACAATGATTTGAAGAGGGTTAGTGGAAGGGACCATTGGTTGAAGGTGGAATTGTTGATCCTAATCTCCAAACTGGTGCTGAGTCTGGACTGCTTAAAGGTCAATTGCCCATCAGGGCATCATAACAGAAACTTCTTTTTTTTGTTAAAACATTTTTTTAAATTTTTTGTTTTTATTTTTATTTATTTATTTGAGATCAACAGACACAGAGAGAGAAAGAAACAGAGAGAGACAGTATGTGTGGGAGAGAGAGAGAAAACGGGCATGTCAGGGCCTCCAGCCACTGCAAACTCTCCAGATGTGTGTGCTCCTTGTACATCTGGATAACATGGGTCCTAGGGAAACGAGCCTCAAACCGGGGTCCTTAGGCTTCACACACAAGTGCTTAACTGCTAAGCCATCTCTCCAGCACTTGTTAAAACATTTTATTGACAGCCTAAACATATAAACAATATGTCATGATCATAATCCCCTCTCAAGAACCTCCCCTCCCAATCGCCCTCCACTGAATCCCTTCTTCTTTCCAACTAGTCTTTTTTTCTATTTTGATGTCATCAGTTTTCCCCCTTTTATTATGCAGGTCTTGTGCAGGTAGCATCATCCACTCTGAAGTCATGAATTCCATGGCCCCTTTGTGTCTGGAAGACAGTATAACACTCCTCTGCTTCTTTTGGTTCTTATATTCCTTCTGCCACCTTTCCCTCAATGGTCCCTCAACCTTGGAGGGTGTGAAAGAGATGAAGCTTCTCTTTCTTGTGTACTGAGAGCCACTCCTGCACACATTGCTTTGTGACCTGTGGGCCAGGCTGATTCTCATTCACTCCAGAGACCCACTAATTTGTGTACTTTGAAATGAGTATAATCAATCCAAGGGGTATCCTCCAAGTATGTTATAGTGTAGGGCTAGCAAACAGCACTAAAATCTGCATAGTAGGAAGAGAACTAAAGGAACACAGCACACACTGTGCCAATTACTACCCTTCAGCTACTACCAAGCATTTTGCCATCTTGTGGAAGGGAGGAAGCTGTGGAAATTAAGTGATCAGGTGGTCCTAGGCTTAAAGTTCTCCACACCATTGTCAGAAAACCATATGCTTCAGGGAATCATTTCTATGGCTGCATAGTTTGCTGGCCATATGCTTGAGATATCAGTCTACACTGTTTTCTTCAAGTGCTGGGATGTTCTCTTCACTATAAAAGGTAGGACCACATGCCACCCTACCTTCTACAGCCACAGCCTCAGCTGTATAAATTTCTTAGCATGTTCATGTCCAACTCACTCCCTCTCCACAACTGAGTCTCATGGCACGTTCCCATTCAGATACTGTGGCAGAATTTCCCATTCTACCCAAATTGTAATTGCTTGCAGGTCCTCACAGCAGCCCAGGATGAAACAATAGGCTCTTTCCATGATAACAACTGTCTAGGTTGCTCTGAGAGATGAGGCTTGACAAAAAAAATTTCCTCTCCAATTCTGGTCTGCCATGCAGAAGGAATCACTAGTATACCAAACCCACCCACTAGATTGAAAGCTTGGGCAAACTGTGTGTATTTGTGTGTATCCTTTGGCTAGGGCTGTTTGGTTTGTCTTTCGGATATGTTTTTCCCTCACTCCTAGCCCCACCATGAGCTTATTCCTACTTTTTGCTGTTAGGTTTTATATTTCTCCATGCTTTTCAGCTGCCCTGTCACTTCTGATGTGATTCCCAATGTTCTTCATTCTCTTTCTTTCATTCTAACCCAGGCTAACCTGGAACTCACTCTGTGTCCCCAGGCTGGCCTTGAACTTGCAGGTGGTCTTTCTATCTCAGCCTCCCAAGCACTGGGATTAAAGGCATGGTCCATTATGCCTGGCTTGACTCTTCATGAAACTTACACAGAAGCAGCTCCTTTTAAAATATTTCTTTGAGGGCTGGAGAGATGGCTTAGCGGTTAAGCGCTTGCCTGTGAAGCCTGAGGACCCCGGTTCGAGGCTCGATTCTCCAGGACCCACGTTAGCCAGATGCACAAGGGGGCGCATGCATCTGGAGTTCGTTTGCAGAGGCTGGAGGCCCTGGCGTGCCCATTCTCTCTCTCTGTATCTGCTTCTCTGTCTCTCTGTTGCTCTCAAATAAATAAAAATAAACAAAAAAATTTAAAAAAAATATTTCTTTGAGAATGACATACAGAGAGAGAGAACAGATAGACAGTGAAGGTAAGTGCACCAGGGCCTCCTGCCAGTGCACACAAACTCCAGATGCATGCACCACTTTGTGTGTCTAACTTTACATAGGTACTGGGGAATGCAATCTGGGCTGTCAGGCTTTGCAAGCAAGTGTCTTTAACCACTGAACAATCTCTTTAATCCCACATAAGCAGCTTCTAATCTGCTGCCTAATCCTAGATACCACCTCTATCACTGCTCTTAATATTGTCATCATGTGGATGGCTTCTGACTCCTGTTATGAGCATACTCAAGTCACAAATCCCGCTGGGCATGGTGGTGCACAGCTTTGATCCCAGAACTCAGGAGGCAGTGGTAGGAGGATCACTGTGAGTCTGAGGCAACCCTGAAGCTACATAGTGAATTCCAAGTCAGCCAGGTAGAGCAAAACCCTACCTCAAAAAACAAACAAACATGGGCTGGAGAAATGGCTTAGCGGTTAAGCGCTTGCCTGTGAAGCCTAAGGACCCTGGTTCAAGGCTCAATTCCCCAGGACCCACGTTAGCCAGATGCACAAGGGGCACACGCGTCTGGAGTTCTCTCTCGCTCTCACTCTCAAATAAATAAATAAAGATAAAAAATAAAAATAAAAAAAAACAAGCAAACAAAAAGACACAAATTTCTTAAAGATTGTTTTGAATGTAGTACTTAAAAGATCAGAATTTAGAATATCTTTAATTAATTAATGAATTCCTAAACACATTAAAATATCACTATCATTCCCATTTTATTTTTTTCTTTATTTTATTTTATTTTTATTTTATATATATATATATTTTTTTTTCTTTATTAGTCAGTTCTGCATTCAGCAAATACAGTCAGTTTGGTGCCATTATTAGGCTCATCCGTGACCTACCCCCTCCCCTTAGCCTCTCCTTGTTGAGGTATACGGGTCATGCATTGTGGAGTTAGCCCACAGTTATGGGTAAGCTAAATGCTCTGCATATCATGACCCAACATGTGACTCTGACATTCTTTCCACCCTCTCTTCCGCAAAATTTCCCTGAGCCATGTTGGGTTCATTTTTGGTCTGCTTCAGTGATGAGGTGTTGGGGGCCTCTGGGGCTCTGGCTCTCTGATTTGGTAGGAGTTGATTTTTCTCTGTGCTGATCTCCTTCCCCCTTGTGCTGGTATCTGGTTCATCAGGAAAACAGCCCCCTTGCTTGTTTCTCCAATTTTTCTTAGTTTCATCCGGGGCCCTTTTGAGGTATGATGGGGTGGCTCTCTCCTTAGGATCTACATCTATCTGAAAAAGAGAAGCAGATTCTCCAACGGAGAGTAAGTTAGCACCAGGACAAATGAGATAACCCTTACTTTTTTTTTTAATAGAGAATTTAATACGTGTAGGCCCTCTTGTAGCCCACAATTAATGGTAGCTTGATATTGGAGAGTGGGTTTACGTTTGGATCTGGTTCTGACTTGTTTCCCAGCTCCAGCTATGGGTCCCATACCAGTGAAGGGATCAGTTAGCCAAATTGAGAGCAGTTGGTTCCCCACCATGGCTGTGTGCCACCACTGCATTTGTGTGGGCATCACAACAAGTTATTTGCTGCTAAGTAGGTTAGATCATGCGTTGCTTTGACAGATATTGGTCAATTTCCCCCAGTCGCCCATGTGGCACCTTCTGGCACTAGATGCACTGACTGTCTGGGGACTGACTCTCTTCCAACTTCCAGCCATGCCATTCTATTTTGTATGTCAACCACATAATGTGTATTCAGCAGTACGGTCTTACCACTAGCCTTTGGTGGGTCATCAAGTACTCTGACAGAAATATGTCTGTCTTTTAGGAAACCTTGTAGGTCTCTCTGATCAAAAGCTCATTGTGGATGATAGCCCCATGCTGGTTCTGGGAGTTACAGGTCAGTGCCCACTAAGAAAATGAGGAAAAAGATAACTAATATACAAGAGTTAGAGATAAGAGAAAGAGAGACAGGGAGAGGGGAAGTGAGGGAGGGAAGATGTAGGAGATTAAGGTTAGTCTTAATCTTACCCTCTCCAGTGTCTTGTGGTTCAGGTGTTCCCTGTAAGGGCCTGGTGAAGGATCAGCCATTTGGTCTGTCTTTTAGTAACTAGAAGATTATGGTACCATTGCCGTTTGGGTCTAGATTTGTGTTTCCCACCCCTTTGATGCCCTCCCCTCCCTCCCCTTCCATCCTAGTGTCTAGTCTAGGAGATGCTTGCTGGGTATGTAAGGTATCTTCAGTAGATTACTTCTGAGAAAGCTGAGTATAGAGATACCAACAGACCCAGTTATTCCCTTACTGGGCATCTACCCTAAAACCTTCAAACCACAGACTAAAGAGATTTGCTCAACCATGTTTATAGCGGCTCAATTTGTAATAGCTAAGAGCTGGAATCAACCCAGATGTCCATCACTAGAAGAATGGATAACTAAGATGTGGTATATCTACACAATGGAATTCTATACAGCAGTAAGAAAAAATGACACAATGAAATTTGAGGAAAAATGGTTGAACCTGGAACAGATCATTCTCAGTGAACACACCCAATCACAGAAAAAAAATCGCCACATAGTCTCACTCATCTACAGCACCTAACCTGAATCTATCATTCCCATTTTAAACAAGCAAAAGAAAAAAATTGTTAGAATTTGGAAAAATAGTAATCAACTTCAATTTTCACTGTTGTAAGGGTAAAAATGAGGGGAATCACTAAAGGAAGTTATAGTAAAATATCTAAATTTTGTCACAAATTGAATGAGACTGGTATTGATGAAAATGGCCATGAAATGAAAAGTATTATGCCAAACTTCTGATCTAACAATGTAGACATAATTCTTGGAAGATTTCATAGGATCAGAACTTTCTAAAACAATGCTTTAACATTTGAACCCATGTAACATCATAAAATGTTGTAGCATCAAGATAACATGGCAGCACCTAATAATTTTAACACAAGTTTATATTAACCAAGTAACTTTACATACTTTAAGAATTATCAAAGTGTTAGCCGGGCGTGGTGGCGCACGCCTTTAATCCCAGCACTCGGGAGGCAGAGGTAGGAGGATCGCCGTGAGTTCGAGGCCACCCTGAGACTCCATAGTGAATTCCAGGTCAGCCTGGGCTAGAGTGAGACCCTACCTCAAAAAACCAAAAAAAAAAAAAGAATTATCAAAGTGCTAAAATCCTTATTGTTTACAGGCTTGTGGTCAGTTTTCCACTTACAATGTTGCACAGGGCTACTTTCATGTCTTTGTTTCTTAGACTATAAATGACAGGATTCAGGCAAGGAGGTAACAGAGAGTAGAACATTGACATAAAGGGATTCAGAGATAATGGGGATTTTGTAGTTGAGCCTAAATATGAAACAAATCCAAAAAAAGAGAAACAAGGTTATCACCATAAGATGGGGTGAAAGGCCAAATATAATCATTTTAAGTAAAAAGGCCCAGGCCTGACTTAGATAGAGAACTAGCCGGCTAATGTGCTGACCTCTGCTTCTGTAAACTTTGCTTGCTTGCTAAATTGCTGCCTTTCTCCCTAAAGTTTCTGGGGAATCTCCATTTCAAGGGCATTGCAGAAACACTCCACTGGGGAGACCTCTGGCCTCCAACCTCCTGCTTAGATAAGAAACTAAGGAATCTCCATTTCAGAAGTCGTAAAATACCACTGTTTACTTAACCCATCACAATGGAGATTACCTCATCTGCCTGGAGTGCCCCTAGCTCCTGCCCCCAACTTTGCCTGCTGAAACCTCAAGCCAATCAAAACTGTTTAAATCAACCAATCATGTATCTATCCCCTACTTCTTTGTTCGAATTCCTATATGAACCCCTTCCCCCAAAAGGAAGGGGCTCTTTCCCTTACTACCGCTGTGTCAGACTGTAGGGATGGAGCCCAGGCCTAGGCTTGCAATAAAGAAACCTGTTGCTTTTACATTCAAGTGTCTCGGCTTCTGTGGTGGTTCTCTGGGTGACTCCTGGGTGACCGGGGGTCTTGGCTCCTGGTCAGGGGACTTGGCACAACAGGGGCATGCAGGTGGAGATAGTTTTGATCCTTCCTTGTGTTGAAGGAATTCTCAGAATGATGATGAAAATATAAACATAGGAAACAACCATCAATATAAAACATATGAAAGCAAAACAACAGCTAATAATAAGAAAGACATATTCTAGAATTTTCTCCCCAGCACAAGCAAGTAAAAGAAGTGATGGAATATCACAGAAGAACTGATAAATGATGTTTGAACCACAGAAATGGACAGAGAATGTACCTGCAGCATGAATGGACCCATAGACACACCCACTGAGCCATGATGCAGCCACCATCTGCACACAGGAGCCTCTGCTCATGATGACCTCATAGTGCAGAGGGTGGCAGATGGCAGTATAGCAGTCAAATGACATCACCAATAGAAGGGAAATTTCAGTTCCTGCCAAAAATACAAGACAGAAAACTTGTAAGATACATCCTAGGAATGAGATTGAGTGGGTGTTGGTTAGAGAGTTTACAATAAACTTTGAAACAGTGACAGAGATATAGCACATATCAATTAAAGACAAGTTCTTTAGAAAAAAATACATGGGGGATTGGAGATGCCGGTCTATGGTGGTAAGTATGATGATGAGTAAGTTAACCACTGATGTTGCCAGGTATATCAGGAAGAAGAGTGTGGCACATAGCATCTGCAGCACCTGGCTATCAGGGATTCCCATGAGCAAGAACTCTGTGAAGTTCATCATATTGTTTAGTGTCTCTATCATTACAATTCTTTTCTGTGAAAATACAAGGAAAATTATAATTGTTTCATTTACTTAGGTCACCTGAAGTTATTTTTATGTTATTGTTGATTTATTTGAGTCTATAGTGTTATTTTCATGATTATATTAAATGATAAAGATTTCTTGCAAACTATATTTTTAATCATGTAGAGTAATTTTATAAAGTCATTAAGAGCATTGTAACTTATCAAATAGCATCATGAAGTTTATGCAGCAAAGAGAAATAAATTTTTCCATAAATGAAGATTTTCACTGACCTTGAAAGTATGCTCAAAGTAGAAGGTAGTAGAAATGAGGCTGGAGGGATGGCTTAGCAGTTAAGATGCTTGCCTGCAAAACCAAAGGTTCCAGGTTTGATTCCCCAAGACCCACATAAGCCAGATGCACAAGGAGGCACATGTGTCTGGAGTTTGTTTGAAGCAGCTGGAGACCTTGGTATGCCCATTGTCTTTCTCTCCCTCTCTCTCTCTCTCTCTCTCTCTCTCTCTCTCTCACACACACACACACAAATAAATAAATAAATACATTTTAAAATAAAAAGAAAGTAGTAGAAATGTTTAACATAATAGAAAGGTTAAATATTAATCATACTTGACAATCTGCTTTTGTTCCCAGTGAAGTATTTCATAGATGAAGGAACAGTGTGAAGAATTTCAGACATTTTTTTTTGATGTTTTTCTACCATACTATCTAGTAGAGGTAAAAAGGAAGAATGACTAGAATCTGAGCTAGGACAATGGTTCAGTGATTAAAAGTGCTTATTGCACAAGCTTAAAGACTGAAGTCCAGATTCCAAGAACCTATGTACACTGGATACAGATATCAAATGTGTTTATAATCCCAATGTTCTTATGGCGATGGGAGGCAGGGTCAGGGGAACCCCAAATCTCATAGGTAATCTAATTGGATATTGACACCAGCAAACAATAAGGCCAGCCTTGCCTCAAACAGGAGTTTTCAAATGCAAGGTCTAACACCTTGAAATTGTCCTCTGACCTCCACACATGCACCATGCCACATGTGCACCTGAAAGAATGAAAAATACAGCCTAAGCCTGGGCTCCATCCCCACAGCCCGACACAGTGGTGGTGAGGGAGAGAGCTCCTTCCTTTTGGGAATGGAGTACATATGGAAATTTGAACAAAGAAGTTGGGGCAGGAGCTAGGGGCACCCCAGGCAGGTGTTGGCTAAAGCAAATAGTGGTGGCCCCCTGCAGTAGAGTGTCTCTGGAGGATCTTTGAAATGGAGATTCCTCAGTTTCTTGTCTAGGCAGGTGGTCGGGGGCCGGAGCCTCCCGCGGTGGAATGTTTCTGTAGTGTCCTTGAAATGGAGATTCCTCAGAGACTTTGGGGAGGGGAGGGCAGCAATTAAACGGGCAAGGATTGCAGAATTAAAAAATTGGCACACTTGGCCGGCTATATTATCTATCTGAGGCAGGCCTGGACCCCTTTTCTGTTTAGAATAGTCATGATTGATTTCTCACTACCACACCCCAAAGGAGCCTTAACCCCAGCCTCCTAAGAAGCCCTAAATACCTCAAATTCCAGATCTGGCTCTCTGCCAGTAGATGGGTAAAAGGTCACACTTCTTGCTGTTCCAGAACCTGCTTTCTGGCCCAAGTGACCTATCTGAACTGCAATTTGTCACCCCCACCCAGGAGCCCACTCAAATGCAGACCTCTGAGGCTATAGGAAAAAGATTATGATGTGTTGCAAATTGATTTGTCCATGGTGCGCGGGCTTAGACAATTTAAAATGATTAGCCTAAGAACCATAAAATGTTACACATTGATTGGTCAACACTGCGCGGGTACCCGAGGTTATGGAATGATTGGTTCATGATGCATGGGCATTGTTGTAACCCTAATAAAAGTTGTCCTGGCCCTGCACTCAGGGTCCACAGCCCTCTACCCCTGTGTGGCATATGACTATGGGCCCCATCGTGCTGGAATAAAAATCCTCATGCTGTTTGCATCAAGACTGTTTCTCATGAGTGATTTGGGGTGCCGTCTTTCCTGAGACTGAGCCCAGGGAGTCCTCCGGAGCGGGACTTTCAAAGCCAAGTTTTAGGGACTATTCTGATGAGAGTCTGAGAATGCTAAGTGCAGACAGCATTGAACTTCGAGGTTTGGCTTATGAGCTTTCTAAGGGAAAGGAAAGACTGCAGAGGACTTTGTTGGAACTGGGATACTGGCATAAGGGCTGGCTGCGTCCTGCTGCCCAGGCCCAGACAGTTTGATTAAGGTTAAATTTGTAATGGACTGATGTGCTTGGCTAAAGATATTGGACTGAGAGATTTAAGATTTTAAGCTAGAAAACCTCAAGCAAGTTAAAATTACAGGCACTGAGACTGGTTTTAGGTTACTGAATCTGCTATTGTCAAACACATTAGCAATCTTAAGGAAGTTGGTCCAACTGCTTTACATTAAAACAATGGAAAGGATGCCTGAGGAAGGACTATCATAGAAATGCAAACTCTTTTGGAAAGAGTTGACTGGAGAAGGAACCTGCTTTTCAAGGTTATGATTTATTTCATGCCACACCAACTCCAGTGGAGTCTGTGTAGCATAGAGCCTAAACAGTTCAAATGGCTACCAGTCCTGGGGTTTGCATCACACGTGATTAGGCCCCCTGGAGGTCCCTGCAGAGTCTTTGGTGTTTTGTGATTTGGGTCTCATTCTTCAGTGTGTTCTTTCTCTGGGTGCTTGCCTTATTGATTCTAGGAACTAAGCCCACTCAACTTTATACTGATAAAATCATGCTCTCAGCAGATAATCTCAATGGGCCTTTAGATGTTCCAGAAACTAAGAGTACAAAGATGGAAGCTTCCACCTATGGAGACAGCCCTAGCCTCAGTGACCCCAGCAGCCTTAACCGTGATGCCGGCTGTGTCTGAAAAGCTTGAACAGCTAATTTTTATTCTTGCTGAGAATGTAACTTTAACTCCATATGACCCTCCACTAACAGAATTGTTTGGCGGTCTGCAGTTTCTGATTCATGGCAGATGGAGGGAACCACCTAAATATAGAGGGCCTTATAAATTTGATCCTACTGATGCACCACTCCCTTGGACAGGAAAATATGATGAGAATCTAATCAGATGGGTAACATTTAAAGGAAAGAGAGTCAAATATTATTCATTGAGTATATAGGAAATGATCAGAAGAAGCCGGCCCCCATGGTGTGCTTTGACGGATAAACAGCAACAAAAACTTAGATGGAAAATATATGTATTCTTTGCTGTTAGGAATAAAAGATTGTATAATATATTTAAAAACCCTTTAAGTCAAGAAAGAATGTTAAAAGACCTAAGAGTTTGGGATAAAATGTGGGACCCCAATGTAAATGTAAGATGTTAATATTAAAAATCTTTAGATGTTAGTCATTAACCACAAATGTCTGGTCCTCCAACAGCTACAGAAAGAGAAAGTTCCTGGGTATAGCAAGTTTATACTGAGTATATGTCATAAGAAGTTATTGTACTGATTTCATTTGTTAAAAACCTGCCAAATGGAGCAGTTCCTGATTGTTTCTGTATATAACTGAGACCTGAAAGTAAAGTTCTTCTCAGCAGCAATCACAACCAGTGTTGTCTGTCTGTCGCGTCGAATCCGTTCCTTACCTGAATATCCAAGCCTGGTCCCTCTGCAGAGACATCACCACTGGGTGGTCTGTGGAAATTTCATCTGTGAATTAAGAATATGGCTGTGACCTGCACACCTGGTATTGGTTTCAGAAGCATGAAAAATGCAAGGAGTGGTCGTGATTGCACATGCTTCCAGGAGCTGCCCCTGAGATGTGGCATGAGGTAGGGCCTGATGCCCTGATAGGCTGAAAGAGCCTTTGGAAGATGTGAAGAGTGGTCATGAATTGCACATGGTTCCAGGAGCTGCTGCTGAGATGCGGCATGAGGCAGGGCATGACACCCTGATAGGCTGAAAGAGCCTTTGGAAGATGGACCGTGGTTTGCATGAAGACCTCAAGATGCTTTGAATATACCAGGACTATGCAAGGGCTACCATAGAGCGCACTACTGGCCTGGGATGGAAGTGTTCCCAGATGGAAGTACTCTGCCCAGCTGGAGGGGCAGAATTGGAAAGTCTGGAGACTGTTAGTCTCTGGGTATATTGAACTTGAACTGCAGAAGTTTGATGTTTGTTTGATGGTGGTTGAGTTTGCATTGTTTTAGTCTCTCCTTGCTGTGCCTTATACCAGTTGAAAATGTTTACTCTGTGCCTTTATATGTTAGAAATGTTTAACTTGTTTGATTTTACAGGTCTTAATATCTTAAATTGGTCAAGACTGTGGGGACCTTTGAAATTGAACTGAGTACAATTTACAATGTGTGATGGTTATAAATCTATTGGGGGCCAGGGGCGGAATGTGGTAGTTTGAATAGAATAGAGGGCCCCCAATATATTCAGTTGTTTGTTTGTAGTTTGCATCTCTAGCCATCTGGCTGGAGGCAATGCCATTGTGTGGATCTTAAGGTGTGGTGGTGGGTTTGAGATTTCAATCTAAAGATATGCAAAGTGTGCCTAGCTGGATTTCCTGAAGTGTGCTGTGGCTTTTGACCTTTAGGCTTATACTGCTCTCTCTCTGCTTGGGCCTGTGAAGGCAGGCCAGCTTCTTCTGCCATTATGGAACTTCCCCTGGATCTGTAAGCTTCAATAAATATCCCTTCCTCCATAACTGTGCCTGGTCTGGAAGTTCATCTCAGTGAACCTGAAGCTGTCTGTTACAGTCACCTAATTTATAGACAAATAAATGGTTGAAATAATAGATTATAAATTTAAAAATTTAAATTTTAATTTGAAATTATCAATAATCACACAGGAGACTCAAAGTGATGAATGGAGAATCCAATCAAGGCAATAAAGCTCACAACATGTATGAGAAATTCAGCAAGGAAATTGACATTAAAAATGCATAAATATTGAGAATTTACAAGAAACAGTGGAAATCATTACTAGTAGACTATAGCAAGCAGATAAATGAGTATGAGGATTGAAACATAGGGTTGAGGAAATATAACCTTTAGACAGCAATAAAGAAAAATGTGTACAAAAATGACTACAGTTTTAAAGAAGATAGGGCCATGACTAAGTGACCAAACCAAAGAATTCATGGGGGTAAAAGAAGGAGCTGATATATAAACTAAAAGCATATAAAACACTAATTTGACTGGAGGTCTGCTCCATGGGAGGGAATATATCCCTGACACTGAAAACCTACAAGAGGGGCAGCCATGAACCCTAGGGGCGTAACAACTGCTTCTGTCTGGTTAAACATATATACTATCCCTGATACTGAAAACCTACAACAGGGTTAGTCGTGAGCCCTAGGGTTGTAACGTCTGCTGCTGTCTGGCTGAATGTGTATACTATGCTCATCAAACTGCCCAGTAAGCACTTCTCTTAATGTTCATACCCATATATTAATGCTACTCTCACTTTTGGTAGAGAACCTTCTCTTTTCAGATGGCTGTGACCTTGGGATGACTCAGAAGGCACCATGGTGCTGAGAAGAAGTGACAGAGGAGTGTTCAGCACTGAAATATCTCTACCAGACCTTCCAAGGCTCAGGGTCCATTGTGGAAGAGGTGGTGGAAAGAATGTAAGAGCCAAAGGAAGGGTAGGACTCCTTAAAACATACTCCTCCAGACACAAAATGGCCTGCATATCCATGACCTCACAGTGCCTGACACTACCTACACAAGACCATCATAACAGGAGGAAAAAATCATGACATCAAAATAAAAGAGAGACTGATTGAGAGGGGGAAGGGATATGAAGGAGAGTGGGGCTTCAAAGGTGAAAGTGGGGGGAGGGAGGGAATTACAATGGGTTATTGTTTGCAATCATGGAAGTTGTCAATAAAAATAAATAAACAAATAAATAAAAGCAGAAAATTCTCCAAAGCTAAGGAAAAATAAAGATATCCATGTATAAGAGGCATTTCAAATCCCAAATAGACATGATCAAAAAAGAACTTCATAAGATATTGTATTTAAAATAAGAATACACAGAAATATTAAAAGATATGATCATAAACTTTCAAAAATTGGTTAAAATATAAATCTAAACATCAAAGAACCTTAAAAAACATAAAACTGGGCTGGAGAGATAGCTCAGTGGTTAAAGCATTTGCCTGCAGAACCTAAGGACCCATGTTCACTTTCCCAGTACTCACGTAAGCCAGATGTACTAGGTGGTTCATGCATCTGGAGTTCATTTGCAGAGGCTGGAGGTCCTGGCCTGACCATTCTCTTCTCTCTCTCTCTCTCCCTCTTCTCCCCCAAATAAATAAATAAAATAAAATAAGTCTTTAAAAATTAACTCAAAAATTGCTGGGCAAGGTGATGCATGCCTTTAATCCCAGCATTTGCAAGAATGAGGTGGGGGGGGGGGTAGCAGTGAATTCAAGGTCAGCCTGAGACTATAGAGTGAGTTCCACATCAGCCTGGGCTAGAATGAGACCCTATCTTGAAAAAACAAAAACAAAACAACATCATAAACTAAAAGTGGGAGGATAACCATACTAAAGTAACCATATTCAGACAAATTGTATAAATAAATAAACCAGAGAAATCAGAGTCATTAATAATGGGGACTCTTCTCATGGAAAAAGAAAAAAGAAATAACAAGAGAATGACATAAATAGTTCCTCAACAAAGAAAATTCTCGGGCTGGAGAAATGGCTTAGCGGTTAAGCGCTTGCCTATGAAGCCTAAGGACCCCGGTTCGAGGCTCGATTCTGCAGGACCCACGTTAGCCAGATGCACAAGGGGGCGCACGCATCTGGAGTTCGTTTACAGTGGCTGGAGGCCCTGGCGCGCCCATTCTCTCTCTCTCTCTCTATCTGCCTCTTTCTGTCTCTGACACTCTCAAATAAATAAATAAAAATGAACAAAAAAAAATTTAAAAAAAAAAAAAAAAAAAAAGAAAATTCTCCTCACAGAATTCTGTACACATTAAATATGCCCTTAAAATGAATATCATTTTGGAACTATGATCAACAATTGACAAATGGGACCACATGAAATAAAAAGCTTTTTACAGCACAAGAAATGGTCAGTTGAGTAATGAGGTAGCATATAGAAAGGAAAAAAAAAAAAAACTAGCAGGGCGTGGTGGCACACACCTTTAATCCCAGCACTGGGGAGGCAGAGGTAGGAGGATCGCCGTGAGTTCAAGGCCACCCTGAGATTCCACAGTGAATTCCAGGTCAGCCTGGGCTAGATTGAGACCCTATCTCAAAAAAATAATTCAGAAGTAACAGACATATTTTCAAAGATAGAGATATCTTAAACTAAATAATACTGAATAATAATAAAAACAGAACATTTGTGGAGGATGTCTAATTTAAAGAAATAGTTAAATATAATTTTTGTATCTAGATATTTAAATTACAAAAGAAGAAATAGCCAAACTGAATTATCCAAATTCAATTCTAAATATGCATTTTAAGAAAAAATGAAGAGTAAACTCAATCCTTTAAAATTAGAAGCAATTAGGGCTGGAGAGATGGCTTAGTGTTTAAGGCCCTTGCCTATGAAGCCTAAGGACCCAGGTTTAATTCCCCAGTACCCATGTAAGCCAGATGCACTAGGTGGTGCATACACCTGGAGTTCGTTTGCAGTGGCTAGTAAAAATTAGAAGGGATTAATAAAGAATTGAATTAATTCAGGGCCAGAGAGATGGCTTAGTGTTTAAGTGCTTGCCTGTGAAGCCTAAGAACCCTGGTTCCAGGCTGGATTCCCCAGTACCCATGTAAGCCAGATGCAGGAGGTGACGCATGCATCTGGAGTTTGTTTGCAGTGGCTGGAGGCAACCATTCTCTCTCTCTCTCTCTCTCTCTCTCTCTCTCTGCCTCTTTCTCTCTCTGTCTGTTTCTCTCAAATAAATAAATAAAAATAAAAAATAAAAAATAGAAATAAATAAATAAAAATAATTGAATTAATTCAATGTTGGTCCAGGTGGTGTCTTAAGAGGGGCTCTACAGTCTTAGCTCATTGTTGTGGGTATTAGAAGCTCTAACATTTTATATTACCAAGTCTTAGTGTGCCCTTCTTTTCAGTGGCTAAGCTGGCAGCGAGCCACTCCAGAGTCAGTGTGGCCCCAGGAAACAGACTGCAATTTGAACACACACTCAAGGATACATGTCTATCCAAATAAAATAGCATTGTTGGGACCCCTCCTCAGGGAGGGATTCCAAACCTCGGAGATCGAGCAGGACCCAAAGACCGACACAGGTGCTTCTCGATGCAAAACAGTAAGAGGTGTTTTATTGAGGGACTGGTGCACTGGGGCTTGGCACAGAGTCCTCACGCAGGAGGGGTGAAGAACCCCGACCCCCTAAAGGAAAGGGTTTATAAAGGGAGAAGGGCAGGAAAGGGACAAAGGGGTTACATCACATTGCATCCTTTAAAATGATTGGTTCTAAGAAGGCGCGCGCGGGAACATTCTAGTTGCTCATCTCTGGTCAGCAGACTACTTGCAGAACCTATCTTTTGCAAGAGGCCAGAGGCCCCCACAGCTGTTTTTCTGGAATGTCCTGTTGAGCAAGCCAGCATGAGTTACAGAAGCAAAGGTCTTAGTCAGCTAGTTCTTTATCTGAGCCGAGCCAGGGCTCCTCCTTTGTTCACAATGATTTGTCCTACAATGGCAGTGCCATTGTTTAATTATTTACGTGTTATTTCTTTTTGGTCTCTCACTGTTAGGTATACAAAATGTTCACAGAAAACAAAAGCAAAGAACCCTGATATGTTCCAAAACTGGGCTTCCAAGGAGCTGAACTTGAACTGTTGGGACTTTCCATATAGAATGAGTCCTGATTGGTCGGATCCACCTGGTATTTCTTAATTGAGTCAGGCGTCTGCAGGCAGGGTGATGGCCCCAGGAAACAGGGGCAGAGTTCAGGGAATGGGCGGCTGAGCAAAGCACATCCTAGGTGACTATTAACTGGCAAAAGAACAAAGCATATCTTAGGCAACTTATTAACTGGTGAAAGGTCAGGTTCCTGTTCTCCGGGTTAACTAAGAATGGGGGATATCATAAAATGGCAGTTCTTTTTATTTAGCAGAAGCAAGCAAGCAACGTTACAGAAGCTGAATAGAGCATGTTTAGCAAAAGCAAAAACAAACTTTTAGTCTTTCAGCATCACTAAGTAGAAATGTATCCTTTATTGTGGTTGAGCATTTTAGTGCATGAGGAATAAATCAGCATAGAAAACATTAAGACAATGAAGAATTACTTTAGTTGCATTAAAATAAGAACTGTAGCCAGGCCTGGTGGCATATGCCTTTAATCCAAGGTAGGAGGATTTCTGTGAGTTCGAGGCCAGCCTAGACTACAGTGATAACTTACCTCAAAAAACTAAAAAAAAAAAAAAAAAAAAAAAAAGCTGTGATAATAAATGAGACTTTTTGCCATAGACTGCTTATTTTCAATAATAATAATGAGGAGGAGGAGGGGAAGGAGAAGGAAGAGGGAGGGGAAGGGGAGAGGGAAGAGGAAGGGGGAGTTAGGGTTAGGGTCAAACTTCTCAGGTTATATCTCAGAGAGGAATAATGCCAGTTACAGATCAAACAACAAACCCTTCATGAGTCCTAGATTCCAACATACATAGAAAATAAAGAAATGAATTTTGCAATTCAAACAGTGTCCATCAAGGCCATTTATATCTTCTTATCTGGTGACTTTGAAGTTGGTATTCCACATAGGTAATTTACCTGAAGCGTAAAAAGAAAAAAAATAAGAACAAGGTTTGGCTTCAGATGCTGAGCAACGAGAATCACCAGGAGACACACAGTGAATAGAGTGGCTGCTTGCCCAAAGTAGAATTAATCAAGAGATCATTGCAACTCTGCAGAATCTGCAAGAAGCTACAGCTTATTTTTATTGCATTCTGACATGCCTTTTGGAATTACTTGAAAAACTTAAATCTTGAAGTTTTTCAAAACACCCAAAATAATCCCCTGCTGAAAGGACCTTATTTGTTACATTTTTTTTTAAGGTAGGGTCTCACTTTGGCCTAGGGTGACCTAGAATTCACTATGTAGTCTTAGGCTGGCCTTGAACTCACAACAATCCACTTACCTCAGCCTGCCAAATGCTGGGATTAAACACATGTGCCACCATGCCCAGCTAGTACAAATATTATAAATCTTAAATTAATGTATGTGACAATAACTAAAGATTATATTGTGGCTCATGGTAGAGTTCAATTTTCAGCACTTTCAAAAAATTACAATGATGTACGTGAAATAAAATTGATGATGACTTATTTTTCAATAGCACTATCATTAATGTTTCCTACCTTTAGAAGTTTTATGTGATTATTTGTCTCTACTACTCATTGTTAAACTAAGAGTTTGAGTTCTATGATTGCCAGAAATGTCTCTCTCCAAAATAGGCTACTGCATTATGGTAATAAAAGCCCTGATTAGGGCTGGAAAGATGGCTTAGCAGTTAATGCGTTTGTGTGCAAAGCCAAGGGATCCTGGTTCGATTCTCCAAGATCCACGTAAGCCATATGCACAAGGGGTGCATGCATATGGAGTTCGTTTGCACTGGCTGGAGGCCCTGGAGTGCTCTCTCTCTATCTCTCCCCTCTGTTTCTCTCAAATAAATAAATAAATAAAATATTTTTTAAACACTGATTAAAAGGTAGTCTCCGGAGTGATTCTGACACTACGTTTCAGTCCTTATCAAATCTCACAAACCCTTCGGGCTGGGTGCTGCTATCGTTGCCACAGCATTGTCTCATAAAACAATTTTAAAAATCTTGAAATTAGTAGCCTTCACTTACATGAACAATGGAAAAAGGTGCTTCTCATTTACAAGTATTTGTTTTCTACTATCTTCACTATTGTGTATGCAATATGGGTGATGGATCAATATCGATTTTTTAATCTATTTTTTTCAAAGTATGGTCTCAAACCCAGGACCTGGAACTCACTCTGTAGTCCCAGGCTGGCCTTGACTCACAGGGATCCTTCTACCTCCCTAGGGCTGGGATTAAAGTCATATATCACCATGCCAAGCTTCCTTTGTTTTAAATGTGATTAAATCTAGCTATGTGGTCAGATTCAAAGATTATGTTCAAATAATTGATTCATGTGGTTCTTGACAAATGACCATTTTACAATCATTTCTTTGCTTTTTTTATTTTTGAAAACATGATTTATCACATAATATATACAATATTTACTTTGCTTTTTTATTTTTGAAATTTACAGTCATTTCTATAGGGCACTAGATCAGATTCAAAGCAGACAATAACTTTGAACTCTGCCAGTGAAGCCTCTAGGCAGATCTTAGAGGGAAAAGAAGATAGGTGTGAAAGGCTCCCAACACAAAGATATGATAGTGCTTCTCTAGGTACAAATGACAATTACCTTGACTTGAGCATTTTGCATTGTGCATCAAAACATCATACTGTACCTCATAAATATAATCTATTGAAATAAAGTGAACACCCCAAAAAATATAAATTTTATATACAAATCAGGGCCTTTCTTGAAAGCTTACAAATAGAATCAGACTTCTATAGATGTACTTGGTGTATATAGACATTTACTTTCCTACAATCTCATGAAGACCCAGAATTCAGACTCACTGGTGGGATTCAAGATGTAATCTTTTCTTTGTCTCCAGACCGCTTATATTGTTCATGATGAGAGAGAAAATGAATTTCATCTTCTCTGAAGCGTTCTTTTTAATGAGGCAGAAATAATTTTCAGTTGGTTATACTTCACCCCCTGAGAAAATGGACTGAGGAAGAAACAATTGCCATGGGGCTGTGATTACATTTCCTTACAGGGTTTTATTTACCTAGGACATCAGTGGTGTGTGACCTGATTCTGACCCCTCAGACCTCATACTCTAGTGCTTAAGCTGTGGCTCTTTCTGTAGTGTGTCACTGAACAACTTACCAGGCTTCCTGATCAGAGATACCAGACAGCATCTAGTGCACCTTGGCTTGCTGTTTTCTTGAAATCCAAGGGAAACATTTACATGTTTAAATTTTGTGACAAGCTGAAATTTGAGCTCATACATGTTTTTGTTGGTGCCAATGAACTTAGGTCTGTCTAATAATGTTCGTCTTTTATTCCTATAGTGTTGTTATTATGCTTCCTCTGAGATTGGGAAGTCTGCACTGTGATCTAAAAATCCTTTCAAAAATGAAAATGTGTCTACAGTAACACATAATTCTCACTTCTTAGGCAACATATATAAAAAAATATAGCTAGTGCAAGTATTATAGTTATAGTCATAATCACACAGATTATAATGGAAAATTTGCTTCACATATTATAAATATAAAACAGCATAAATTCCATCCTTAGAATAGGAAATAGAAAAGCCTAAGGACCCAAGTTTGATTCCCCAGTACCCACTTAAAGCCAGATGTACAAAGTGGCATATGTATCTGGAATTTGTCTGCAGTGCCTAGAAGTCCTGGTGTACCCATTCTCATTCTCTCTCTCTCCTTGCAAATAAATATTTTTTAAAAAAGAAATGATTAATATTTATGGAATCTTCAGAATAATGGCCTTGGATACAAAGGAATACTGAAATATCTGATACCATGTTGCTTGTTTATACTTGTCTTTATATATTTGATATATTTTATAAAACAAATGCAAATTATCCAAATTAATAAATCATATTAATTACCATAGTAAGTCATGATTTACTCAGTTTTAATCTGTTGAGTACCTCAAAGGAGGCATAACCCATTCATTGTTCAGTAGTGTACTATTTAGTCTCCATAAATTTGTGTATACTCTGTAGTTTTTCCTTTTCTTTTTCTTTTTTCTTTCTTTCTTTCTTTTTTTTGTTTTTTGTTTTTGTTTTTGTTTTTGTTTTTGTTTTTGTTTTTGTTTTTCGAGGCAGGGTCTCACTGTAGCTCAAGCTGACCTGGAATTCACTATGTGGTCTCAGGGTGGCCTTGAACTCATGGCATTTCTCCTACCACTGCCTTCCAAGTGCTGGGAGTAAAGGCGTGCACCACCACGCCTGGCCTGTAGTTTTTCTTGTTGCTGATTTGTAGTTTAATCCCATTGTGATCAGAGTACAAAGAATTATTTTAACTTTCCTGTATTTGTTAAGACTTTTTTTGTGTTTTAGTATATGGTCTGCTTTACAGAATGTTCCATGTACTGCTGAAAAAATATGTATTCTTCAGCATTTGGATGGAATGATCTGTAGATACATGTTAGGTACATTTGTTCCATGACATTTAATCCAGATGTCTCTCTGTTTATTTTTTGCCAAGATGAACTGTGAATTGATGAGAGTGGGGTATTTAAGTCACCCACTACAATTGTCTTTAAGGTCTTTATCAGTGACCTTAAATCTAATAGTGTTTGATGAAATTGGGAGCCCCCATGTTAGGTGCATATATATTCAGGATTGTAATGTCCTCCTGTTGGAGTGTTCCTTTAATCAATATAAAGTGACCTTCTTTATCTTTCATCATTAGTGTTGGTTTGAAGTCTATGTTGTCAGATATTAGGATAACAACACTTGCTTGTTTCCTAGGCCCATTTGTTTGAAATACCATTTTCTATCCTTTTACCCTAAGATAGTGTCTGTCTTTTATTGAGAGGTGAGTTTCTTGGAGGGAACAAACAGAAGGATCTTGCCTTTTAATCAATCTACAAGCCTGTGTCTTTTAGTTGGGGCACTGAGGCCATTGATGTTAAGAGTTATTATTAAAAGGTATGTATTTATTCTTGTTATTTGTCTTGTTTTGTAGTTCTTCCTTTTTTTATTAATTGCTATTTGAGTGTGGTTTATTTTTTCCTTTTCCTCATGTGTATGCTTTGCTTTCTCTTCAGCTTGAAGGATCCCTTCAAGTATTTTCTGTAGAGCTGGTTTAGTTCTCATATATCTCTTTAGCCTGTTTTTGTTGTGGAATGTTCTTATTTCTTCATCATTTTGGATGGATAGCTTCACTGGGTAAAGTATTCTTGGTTGACAGTTGTTATCTTTCAGAACTTGGAATACATCATTCCAAGCCCTTCTGGCTTTTAAAGTTTATGTTAAGTAATCTTCTGGCATCCTGATGGGCTTGCCTTTATAAGTGACTTGCTTTTTCACTCTAACTGCTTTCAATATGTTTCCTTTGGTTTGTGTGTTTGGTAGTTTAATTATAATATGGTGAGGAGAGGTTCTTTCCAGGTTTTGTCTGTTAGGTGTTCTCTGTATCTGCATTGGCATTTCTTTTCCAATTTGGGGGAATTTTTCTTCAATGATTTTGTTGAAAATGTCTACTATGCTTTTGGAGTGAAATTCATCTCCTACTATACTCTGAATTCTTATGTTTGGTCTTTTCATAGTGTCCCGAATATCTTCAAATTTCCAATCATACCTTCCTATTAGCTTGTCTAATTAGCTCTTTGTGGGACTGTGTTATATCTGCCATCTGGTCTTCTAGTTTAGATACTCTGTTATCTCCTTCATTCATTCTACTGGTGAGACTTTCTACAGAGTTTTTATTTAACTTACTGTGATTTTCATTGCTAGTATTTCTGCCTTGTTTTTCTTCAGTATTTCTATTTCCTCACTCATGTCTTATATTGACCTCCTTATTTCACTAAGTTGGTTTCCTGTGTTCTCCTTCAGGAGTTCTTCTCCTTCTTCTTCTATTTGTTCTTCTACTTCTTCTTCTCTGATTTCTTGCTTTTCTTCTTTGATTTCTTTGAGTATAGATAAAATCATTTTTTTGAAATCTTTGTCAGGTATTTTATCTAAAACAGCTTCAATGGGGGTCATTTTCTGATGTATTTATAATTTTTGGCAAGATTGCATTGTCTTGATTTTTTGTGTTTCTTGTATTATAATGTACAAGTTTTTGCATCCTGAATTAATTTAATGCTTGGGTTTTCTAATTATCTTCAGTGTTCTTAGCCATGTAAATCCAACTTTATTTACCTTCAGGGTAGGAGTTTAAGTTGCTAAGTGTAGCTCTTGTACTCCAAGGAAATAGCAGAAGTAACCCTAGGTGTTGGGTTTGCCTACTATTCAATTATTCTAGTAAGCTAGGTAGAGGAATTTACTGGCAAATTCTAAAATTCATCTGAGTAATATACACATTCAATCAAAACCAGCACAAGGTATTTATGCAAGAGTGGGGATTAAAACAAACAGCTAACCTTATAAATCCAAAGTCCCTAAGGGTGTGTGGTGCTCTACACCCTTAATAGTGTCAACTGGGAGGTTGAGATTTCTGTTCTGAAATAGGTTCAAGGACAGTCTCCATCTGAATCAGACCCTGCCCCAATAATACAGAATAAAAAGACAAAGACCCTATAAATCAGGAAGAATCAAAGGCAACAATAGTCAACACCAAAATACATCTTACTCAAGAATAGTAAAGCCAACCAAGAATATGTAACCTATAACCAGTCCTGAAATGGAAAGAGAGATTAGCACTTCCAGTGCAGGCCTATATACTTGCTCTTTTGTCAGTCATCCCTGTTACCTTTTGGAATGGCTTCCAATATCACCAATGCTGAGTGCCCATCTCGATCCCTCTGTGTTGTGCTGTGGATCTGGTGCTGGATGCCCTTCAGCCAGGGGATGAATGAGTTCTCTGGTGGTTCACTGTAGAACTGACAGTTGGTGGATGGGAGAGCAGGATGCCTGGAGTTGTACTAGAGAGGGGCTCAGCTGGCCCCTCTGTTTTCCCCTTCAGATTTCTTGAATTTGTGAGAAGGATAATGTGAGTGGAAAACACCCTCACTTGACTTCTGCTTTCTGAGAGGGTTCTCAGACTGGGGCCACTGGGGCCTCAGGGGGATTCTGGCTGGTTTCCTCCTTTCTGGAAGATCTTAGTCTCTCTTGCTTCTCTGCTGTGTTTGATAATAACTCACACACCTTCACTTTTCAGAAGAGTATGTCTTGCTGTGTTTTTGTTGATTTCCCTCCCAAGTCTGGTTTGGCATAGCTCCTGTACTGTCATCTTACCCAAAAGTCTCCTAATTTCTTGATATAGACAATTAAAGATAGAAATTTCCCTCTTAGGACTGCCCTCATTGTGTCCCAAAGGTTTTGCTATCTTCTGTTCACATTATCATTTTATCATATGAATGTTTTTGATTTCCTCCTTGATTTTATCATTGATCCATTCATCATTTAGTAGTGCTTTGTTTATGAGTTTGTGTATGCTCTATACCTTTCCTTGCTGATGATTTGTAATTTAATACCATTGTGATCAGATAGTGTACAAAGAATTATTTCAGTTTTCCTATATTTGTTAATGTTTGCTTTGTGTCCTAATATATGGTCTATTTTAGAGAATGATCAATGTGATGCTGAAAAGGATGTTCTTTATATTCTGCAGCATTTGGATGAAATATTCTGTTGATATCTGTACACTTATTCTATGACCTCATTTAATCCAGATGCTTCTCTGGTTATTTTTTTGCCAGGATGACCTGTCAATTGATGAGAGTTTGGTATTGAAGTTACCCACTACAACTGTGTTTGGTGTTATCTGTGACTTTAATTCTAATAGTGTTTGTTTGATGAAATTGGAAGCCCCCATGTTAGGTGCATATATGTTTATAATTGAAATGTCCTCCTGTTGGAGTGTTCCTTTAACAATATAAAGTGACCTTCATTATCTTTCATCATTAGTGTTGGTTTGAAGTCTACCCTGTGGAATGATCCTTATTTATCTGTCAATTTTGATGCATAGTTTTGCTGGATAAAGTAATCTTGGTTGACAGTTTTGCCTTTCAGAACTTGGAACACATCATTCCAAGCTCATTTGGCTTTTAAAGTTTGTGTTGAGTGATCTTCTGTTATCCTAATGGTCTTGCCTTTGTATATGACTTGATTTTTCTCTCTAACTGCTTTCAATATATTCTCTTTGGTTTGTGTGTTTAGTAGTTTACTTATAATATGACAGTGAGAGGTTCTTTCCTGATTTTGTCTGTTTGGCATCCTAAAGGCTTTGTGTACCTATATTGGCATCACTTTCCTTATTTAGGGGAGGTTTTCTCCTATGATTTTGTGGAAAATACCTGTTATGCCTTTGTAGTGTAATTCTTCTACTATGCCTTGAATTCTTGTGTTTGATCTCTTCATAGTGTCCTGAATGTCTTGAAATTCACATTCATGCCTTCCTATTAGTTTGTCCTTTTCTTCGTTGGACAGTATGAGATCTGCCACCTGTTCTTCTAGTTTAGATATTCTGTCCTCTTTTTGATCTATTCAACTGTTGAGACTTTCAATGAAGTTTTCTATTTGAATTACTGTGTTTTTCATTGCTAGTATTTCTGATTGGTATTTTTTTCATTATTTCTATTTCTTTATTCATTGTTTGCATTGACCTCCTTATTTCATTAAGTTGGTTTCCTGTGTTCTCCTTCAGAAGTTGGTTTTCTTCTTTGATTCTTTTGATTTATTCTTTTATTTCTTTGAGTATAGATATAATTATTTTTTTAATCTTTGTTAGACATTTCATCTAAATATATCTCACTGGAGGTCATTTGTAATGTTTTCATAATTTGGGGGGGGACTATATTATCTTGATTTTTATGTTTCTTATATTATAATGTACAGAGTTTTGCATCTTGAGTTAATTTGATGCTTGGGCTTTCTAATTATCTACAGTGTTCTTAGCCATATAAATCTGATTTTACATATCTTTAGGGTAGGAGGTTAAGATGCCAGGTGTAGCTCTTATGCTCCAAAAGAAACAGCAGAAGTGACTTTAGGTGTTGAGTTTGCCTGCTATTCAAGTATTCTAGTAGACTGGGTAGAGCAATTCAGTGGCAAATTCTAAAGTTCAACTCAGCAATATATACATTTAATCAATACCAGTACAGAGTATTTATGCAAGAGTGAGGATTAAAACAAACAGATAATTTAATAAAGCCAAAGTCCCTAAGGGCATGTGTTGCCCCACACCCTCAACCCTGTCAACTGGAAGGTTGAGATTTCTGGTCTGAAAGGGGTTCCAGATCAGCCTGGTGCTGAGTCAGATCCTGCCCCCCAATAATGACATAAGCAAAAGAGAAAGGCCCTATAATTTAGGAAATATCAAAGATAACAATAGTAAACACCAAAATACAGCTTATTTGAGAGTGGTAAAACCACCCAAGAATATATCAATCAGATGTAATACATAACCTGGCCTAACATGGGAAGAGATATTAGCACTTCTGGTGCAGACCTATGTACCTGGCTTTGTGTAAGTAGGCTCTGTTACCTGGATAGCTTCCAGTCCCACCAATGCTGACTGCCCACCTCGATCCTTCTCTTTTGCACTGTGGACCATTAGGCTGCTTGGGTCACTGAATCTGTCGTTCTTATCAGCTGTACTGGATGCCATGTGGTGGGAGGTGTGTGAATGAGTTTTCCAGTGATTGATGGCACTGGCAGAAGGGGATAGGAGACTATGAAAGATGCTTACAGTTATACTGGAGCTGCTCAGCTGGACCCATTTGTGGTCTCCTTCAGCAGCTGCTCAGCTGATCCCTGCTGTCTTCTCCTTCAGGTTTCTTGACTTTGTGAGGTGGCTGATGTAAGTGGAAAATCCCTTCACCTGGTTTCTGCTCCTGCAGCTCTGTGCTGGCCAGGCAGGTGTACAGATTGGCAACACCACAGCCTTGACAGGATTCTGGCCAGTTTCCTCATACAGCTTCACTTTTTGGTAGAAGAGGGTATTTTGCTGCTTTGCAGAATGAATTTGTAGAATTTGCTTTGCAGAAATGCTTATTTCCCTCCTTAGGCTGCTTTGGCATGGCTACTATGCCACCACCTTACCCAGAAGTTCCAGAGGTTTATTTCCCCTCTTCCTATCTACCTGTGTCTTCTACCACAAGTACTTTCATTCTCTCTTTTAAAAAACTGCTTATTTATTTTCTTTTATTCTTGCTGCTTTTTGTTGTTTATTTATTTTGTTGTTGTTTTGTTTTTTTTCTTTGTTTGTTTGTTTGTTTGTTTTTCAAGGTAGAGTTTCACTCTAGCTTAGGCTGACCTGGAATTCACTATGTAGTCTTAGGGTGGCCTTGAACTCATGGCGATCCTCCTACCTCTGCTTCCAGAGTGCTGGGATTAAAGATATGTACCACCATGCCTGGCCATTCTCTCTTTTTTATTTTTTTAACCAGATGCTTACTTAAGTCTTCTCATGAGCCTTCTATGGGTTATTCCTATTAGGCAAATTCCATTTAATCCTAAAATATAGAGCAAGTTATATTAATGTAAGCATTAATAAATCTGTCTGTGATTTGGGCAGGAAGGCAGAGGATTAGTTAGCTTGATATGATTTTCAGTACTAGGAAGAAAGGCAGTGGCTTTGTAGCATATTCTAAGTTTAGAAGAGCTGATTCCCTTTGGGTGTGGTGGTACTTATAATAATGGCACTTTAGAGACTGAGGCAGGAATTTATGGTATCTTAACAAAATGATTTTCACAGTGAAATGATGTATGGTATTCTGGTTTTGATATAGATGTTCTCCTAGGCTCCAGAGTTGAGGATTTAATCCCTAGTTGATGGTGGTATTGAGAGACAGAATCTTACTATGTTGCCCAGCCTGGCCTCTGATTTATGATCCTCTTGATTCAGACTCCAGAATTGCTTATATTACAGGTTTATACCACCACATCTGGCTCTTACACTTTGTGTGTGTGTGTGTGTGTGTGTGTGTGTGTGTGTGTGTGTGTGTGTGTTTCAAGGTAGCATCTCACTCTTGCTCTAGCCCAGTCTCAGGCTGGTCTTGAACTCACAGCTATCCTCCTACCTCTGTCACCTGAGTGCCAATTTCTGTCGGGATGATTGCACTCTAAGCAGTCCTACCCTTCCTTTGGCTCTTGCATTCTTTCTACCACCTCTTCCTCAATGTACCCTGAGCCCTGGAGGGTGTGATAGAGGTGTTTCAGTGCCAAACACTCCTCCATAATTTCTTCTCAGCACTTTGTTGCCTTTTGGGTCATCCCAGTGGTCACCACCATCTGATAAGAAGCTTCTCTAACAAAATGTGAGAGTAGCATTAATATATGGATATGAACATTAAGTGAAGTGATTACAGGGCAGTTTGGTGAGTGTAATATATGTGTTGAGTCAGACAAGAGCAAGCTTTACACTCCTAAGGTTCATGACCTCCCACACTACAGGCTTTTGATTAGGTTTTCAGTACTAGGCATGTGTTCCCTCCCTCCATAGAGTGGGCCTCCAGTCCAATTAGAGAGCAGCTGGTTTCCCTCAGAACAGACATGCCACTATTGCACCTATTTGGTCATTTGACTGGCTGGCCAAATTTGAGGCTTGCAGTGTCCACTGTTTTCACTGCTGATGACTTCTGTCTCCCGTAGAGCTGCATGCAGTGCAGCTTTTTCCAGCTTTCAGTCAGCTGGTCAATAAGGAGGAGGTTTTCAGATCAGCCCCAGCTTGATTTCTCAGTGACCTTGTTGCCCAGGCATGTGGAGTCTTCAGCAATAGGGTCTTACCATCTGTTTCTGGTGGGAAGCAAAGAGCCTTAGCAATAGCCTATAATGTTTTGGGTGCAACAGGGACCTCCCTGGCCAACAACTCACTGGAAGGTATCCCATCCCTGGCACTGAAAATTTTCTAATAACAGTCTATGGCTTCTGGGTGTGCCATTATCCAAAACAAGTAGGCTTTCATATGTCTTATTCACAGTATCTTGAATTTTGATTAACCCTCCTCCACCCCTCTTTTACTCAATCTTTTCCCCTGGCCTTGCTTAGGACCATTCTACTTCCTGTAATCTGTTCTTCTACTTACATATATACAATACCATCCCCTAAAGTCCTCCCCTTTCCTCCCTCCCTTATAGCCTTTTTCTAGCTTACTGGCCTCTGCTACTGATTTTTGGTTCCAGTTCACACACACATCTAAACAATCTAAAAAATCCACATATGACAGAGAGCATGTGATGTTTGGCTTTCCGGGCCTGGGTCACCTCACTTAGTATAATCCTTTCCAGATCCATCCATTTACCTGCAAATTTCATAATTTCATTTTAGATGATGATTATTATTATTACTATTAACAACAAGTTTTATATGGATACATCATGTGTTATTACCCTCTTTTCATTCATCCCTTCCCCCATTCTGTTGGGGACACTCTTCAGTAGGGTTGAAGGTATTCTCCATGGGGTTCTGTCTTATGCATTGTCAGAGCAGTAGTCAGTTGTGGGGGGGAATGCCTCTGGGCATGATGTCTCAACCTGTGGCTCTTACAATCTTTCTGTTCCCTCTTCTGCAAAATTCCCTGAGCCATGGTGGATGAGTTTTAAGTCTAATTCAGTGATGAGCTCTTAGGAGCCTCTGGATCTCCGCTTTGGTAAGTGTTGAGTATCTTCAGGGTCTGTCTCCTACACCTTGGCACTGACTGTCAGGTTCAGCATGGAAGCAGCACTCTTGCTCATCTCCCCTCTGTGGTTTCAGCTGGGGCTTGGCTGAAGTGTGAGGGGTAGTTTATCTCCTCTGGTCTTGCTACCAGGACCAGGGAGCTGGGAGGAGCTGGGGAACCAGGATCTGGCCTACTTACTCTGTGTCATGCATCTCATAATATAATTTTTAAGCTATTATTTTATTGAAAATATCTACACTTTAGCTTTATACTGGAAAACACTACTCTGTCTTTTATTCAAATTATATCTTGAGTCTGGACTGAAAGGATTTACAACAAAATCATTAGAAACAGGAAGAAGCAGAAGTCTTTACTCATATTTCTTTTTTTTTCCCCCCTTTGGTTTTTCAAGGTAGGGTCACACTCTATCCCAGGCTGACCTGGAATTCACTATGTAGTTCCAGGCTGGTCTCAAATTCATAGCAATCCTCCTACCTCTGCTTCCCAAGTGCCAGGATTAAAGACATGTGCCACCATGTTGGCTTTATTCATATTTCTAACTGAATATTGCTGGGTCTTAATTTTTTCATTTTCAGCTTTTTTGTTAATTTCCTACTATGAAAGGTCTAGTATCTCAAATTGCACTGTCTTTCTTCCATCCACAAACACAAACTTCACCTAGCATAGCAGTAAACAGTGTGTCACATTCAGTGCTTATATTACTATGACTTATGGTGGCTAATATTGTCAACTTAACAAGATCTAGAAGCACTTAGGAGACAAACCTCTGAGTATTTTCTATATTTGTGATGAATTTTCCAGATTAAGTTAAATTGGGGTGGGAGGACCTACCCTAACCATGGACAGCAGTATTCTATGGGCTAGGGTCCCAGAGTAAATGAAAAGAAGAAAGTGAGTTGAGCACTAGCATTCATCTCTCCCTGCTTCTTGAGTTGTCACAATGTAATCAGCTGCCTCATACTCCTGTTACCATGACTTCCCTACCATGATATATTGTTCCCCTGAGCTGTGAGCCAAAATTAGCCCTTCTTTCCAAATGACTCTGGCTTCTACTTATGGTTATTAATCACTCAGAGAAACTATACATATCTGATTAGCAAAACAGATTTAGTTAAAAAGATGCAGAATATATCTGGTTAGCAAAGCAGATCTGGTCAGAGAATGACACAATAGTTTAAAATCATTATCATTAGTATTTAAATTTAGTTGGCAGCTGACAGTGTAAGCTATATCTGGAACATAGAAAATATATATTTTTTTATTTTTTAATTATCTGTCAGTTATAAGTATAGGCAGAACATTTTAGTAGCCCCAGCCATAGCATGTGAGAGCAAGACAGTTTTCCCCAGGTTCTAGCATCTGCCTGGGACTGACCCAGAACTTAACTATTTCTGATCTACTTCTTGCCCCTGGGGAACACAGTGGAACAACATAACTCTTTTTTTTCTTCCTAAATTCCAGGGAGAGTTTTGGACTTACCTTGGGGTACAAGGCAGTTTTCTGACCCTGTCATTTTACAACTTTTTTTTTGAGGTAGGGTCTCATTCTAGCCCAGGCTGACCTGGAACTCACTATGTAGTCTCAGGGTGGTCTCAAACTCATGGCAATCCTCCTACCTCTGCCTCTCAAGTGCTGGGATTAAAGGTGTGCACCAACACGCCTGGTTTATTTTACAACTTTTTAAAAAGAGGAGAATCTTGCATTTTTTTTCCTGCCTATGACCTTAATTACTTTCAGTGTTCCTTCTGGGGGACACTCAACAGCAAAAGTTGGCCATATAGTCCAGGATAGTGGGCTTGGTGGAAGACATCTCCCACAATGAATTTCCCACTGTGTTCATGCTGCAGAACAGACACAAAAACAAAGCCTTCCTAAGCATGCACTTCTCAAAACAGAAATCACTCTGTAGCCTTAGGGCTATGAGCCACACACATACTCATATACACACATTCATTTCAAGTGCACTTGTCTTACAGACTCCAGACAAGCATTTCCCCCTCACTCATTTATTCATTCAGAAACTACACATTCCCATTTTAAATTCCTATTCTATTTACAACTCCAGAGACCAAAATCAAACCTTGAAATTACTTCCAGTATAATTTCAGATATCACACTGAAGATTTTCCAAACCAAAACTTGGACAGTCTCAATTCCAATTTTCAATTCTTAATTTCCAATTTCCAATCTCTCCAGGGTGGTCAGGGTATTCAGGTTACCCAAGGAAGGCCAATTCGACCTGTTATGCAGTTAGGAGGTTGAAGGTTCCCTCTGGTGGCCATCACACATTAAAGGATGGCCAGTATGATTCACAGAACTTCCTTAAAGAAAAGGAATCTCACATGACTCCTAAATCAGATGTACCCACTGTTGAAAAAGGAGAGAAATTGGTAAGAATACATTGTAATGGACTAGATGTGGACTTTGCCCTATGGTGGAGTTCTCGGATTCTGTAATTGGCTTTCTAGGATGATCCAAAAATGTCAGACACAAAGGGACAAAACAAACACTGAACAAAACAAAACACTGAAAAAAGACACGTGGCCACACAGAACTAAGCAGACAGACCAGGGGTTAGAGCAATGTCTTGCAACTGCCCAGGATTCAGGAAGTAGTGCTGCATCTAACCTTCCACTGAATCCCCCTTACCTCCAGAGGATTCCAGACCAGATGACTCTCCACTCATGGTGTTGATATCTCCTGACTACCACTCCTTCCTGCCATGTCCCTGGGGCTGAGAAACATCTCTCAGCAGCTACCCCATAGGGTCTCCAACCCACAGGTGGAAGAGAGTCCCAAGAAATCAAGACTCTGTGAGACCAAATTCGGTGAGTCTCAAAATGCATGCAAACATAAACAGATGAGATGAGCCCCAAAATGTAATGGGTGTGGGGTCAATTAGAGATTCACCAATATGTCACAAATATGATATCAACAAATAGAGGCTTCTTTATTTATTGGCCAGGGCTACACTTTGAGCCAGGAACTCAAGAGTGCAGCCCAAGTTCCATCTGGTTGGGGGTTATAAAGCCAAAACCACAACTCATGTGACAACAGTCACATTGCTATCCTCAAGCAGATGTCCTGATATCATCCTATATACCAAAAGGTAATATTTGCAAGACCCTGTGAATTGTTAGTTCCCTCTTTTCTTTCTACATACCAGTGCCTTATAGGCAGTCCATTTAATTAAATCATATCAATTCCATATTAGAAAACATTTCCTTATCTATCACAATCCAAATATCAGAATCAGGCAAGTTTGGATGGTATGTCCATAGACCCAATATCAGAATCCATGATGAGGTTATCAATACATGTATTTGATTTGTTGTTGTTGTTGTTGATCAGATCTCCTAGAGAAACAATCTTGCTGTCTGCTTCTTGGGAAGAATAGCTAGACCCAGTAGACAGACTGAGTGTGCAAAAGGGCTATAACAATCTTCAGTGATAAAGATTTTCATGGCACTTTCTCTTTCCAGTGTTGTTGTCTTACTGCCTTGTAAAAGGTTTGGTTCTCTAGAACAGAGTGCTGTTCAGATTCAACCTTCCCAGTGAATAAACCTTGCTCTTCTGCCAGGATGAGGGGAGAGCTGTATGGAATATGAGGAAATCTAAACTGCACTCCCTAGTCTTCCTGTTCTTAGCTTACTTCCTCTAACTGCTGAGACTTTCTCGAATTCTGCAGTGCATACTTGTCTTCTTCTAAGCTTCTACCAACTCTAATCTAGTTATTATGTAATCTTTCTCTGCCTTATGGCTTTAAAAACCATCATTAGGGCCAGGCATGTTGGCACATGCCTTTAGTTCCAGACTTGGGAGATAGAGGTAGGAGGATCATTGTGAGTTTGTGGCCAGCCTGGGACTACAGAGTGAGTTCCACATCAGTCTGGGCTACAGTGAGACCCCACCTCAAAAAAAAAAAAAAAAAAATAAAACAACAACAACAAAAAAAACACTCAGTAATGTCATTTTATTTGGATTTTACTTTTGAATTAATTAATTAACTAAAGTGAGAGAATAGGCACATCATGACTTCTTGCTACTGTAAACAAACTCTAGATGCATGCACTTTAGGCATCTTTATGTGGGGAATTGAATACAGGCAAGCAGGCTTTGCAAACAAGTATCTTTACCACTGAGCCATCTCTCACCCCTTTATTTGGATTTTTAAAAATTAATTTATTTTTTATTAATAACTTCCGTGATTGTAAACAATATCCCATGGTAATGCCCTCCCTCCCCCCCACTTTCCCCTTTGAAACTTCACTCTACACCATACCCCCTCCCCCTCTCAATCAGTATCTCTTTTATTTTGGTGTTATGATCTTTTCCTCCTATTATTATGGTCTTATGTAGGTAGTGGCAGGCACTGTGAAGTCATGGATATCCAGGCCATTTTGTGTCTGGAGGAGCACATTTTAAGGAGTCCTACCCTTTCTTTGGCTCTTACATTCTTTCCGCCACATCTTCCACAATGGACCCTGAGCCTTGGAAGGTATAATAGAGATTTTTAGTGCTGAGTACTCCTCTGTCACTTCTTCCCAGCACTATGAGTCATCTCAAGGTCACTGCCATCTGAAAAGAGAAGATTCTCTACCAAAAGTGAGAGTAGCATTAATATATGGGTGTGAACATTAAGAGAAGTGTTTACTGGGCAGTTTGATGAGCATAGTATACACATTCAGCCAGACAGCAGCAGACGTTACAACCCTAGGGCTCACGACTAACCCTGTTCTAGGTTTTCAGTATCAGGGATGTATTCCCTCCCATGGAGTGGGCCTCCAGTTCAATTAGAGGGCAGTTGGTTTCCACCATGATAGACATGCCACTATTGTACCCATTGGCTCATTTGGCCTGGCTGGCCAAATATAAGGCTTGCAGTGTCCACTGTTGAGTATCTTCACTGGTGATTTCTCTCTCTCCTATTGAACTGCATGCAGAATGGCTTCTTCCAGCTTTCTGTCAGCTGGTCTACATGGAGGAGTTTATCAGCTCAGTTCCAGAAGGATTTCTCAGTGGCATTGCAGCCCAAGTATGTGGAGTCTTCAGCAGTAGGGTCTTACCATCTATTTTTCTTGGGAAATCAAGGGCCTCGGCAATGGCCTGTAATGTTTCTGGGGCATCAGGGACCTCCCTAGCCAACAACTCACTGGAAGGTATCCCATTCCTGGCACTGAAAATTTTCTAGTAACAATCTATGGCTCCTGAGTGTTCCATTGTCCATAAAAGTAGGTTTCCATATGATTTACTTATATCCTCTTAGATTTTGATTAACCCTCCCTCCACCTTTCCTTTATTCAATCTCTTCCCCTGACCTCACTTAGGCCTTTTCACCCCATTAATCTATTTGTCTTTGTGTATATATATACAATACCATCCTATGAAGTAGCCCCCTCCCTTCCTTTCTATTCCCTTTATATCTCCTTTCTAGCTTACTGGCCTCTGCTACTGAGTTTTCTTCCTACTCACACAGAAGTCCAATCGTCTATAGCTAGGATCCACATATGAGAGAGAACATGTGACGTTTGGCTTTTTGGGCCTGGGTTTTCTCACTTAGTATAATCCTTTCCAGGTCCATCCACTTTACTGCCAAATTTCATAACTTCAGTTTTCTTTACCGCTGAGTAGAACTCCATTGTGTAAATGTGCTGTATCTTCATTATTCACTCATCAGTTGGGGGACATCTAGGCTGATTCCATTTCCCAGCTATAGAGCAGCAATAAACATGGTTGAGCAAGTATCTCTAAGGTAGTGAGGTGAGTCCTTAGGATATATGCCTAGGAGTGCTATAGCTGGGTCATAGCTGTCTTAGGAACCTCCACACTGATTTCCACAATGGCTGGACCATGTTGCATTAACCACTGAGCAATCTCTCAGCCCTTTATTTGGATTTTTAAAAGGAGGGAAGATATAGAGATGTGTTCAATCTGCCACACTAAGCCTTAAATTCCTAGAGAAAAAAAAATATATATACATATATATATGTTTTGTTTTGTTTTTGAGGTAGGGTCTCACTCTAGCTCAGGCTGACCTGGTATTCACTATGTAGTCTCTGGGCAGCCTCCAGCTCATGGTGATCCTCCTACCTGTGCCTCCCAAGTGCTGGGATTAAAGGGGTGTGCCACCACACTTGGCTTCCTAGAAATATTTTTATCTCTCATGTGTTTACTGCCATGATGTTGCTTTTGGAATGCATATTACAAATATTATTAAATATATTTACAAATGTTTATGAACACTCTAATAGTCTTTCTTCCTCTGCGATATGCTTACTTCCAGAGAAACATTTTAGGTGCCTGGCTGGGAAGGGAAGATACATTGCATTTTAAAAATATTCCACTGTCTTTCTGAACAGTGATAGCATATGAATAAATTTACCTTCCTCCTCCAAGGCAGTCTGCAGTGTTATCTTATATTCATATTTGCAATTGCAAAGGTGTTATAACATTTTTCTGATTTTTAATTCCCAAATCTTTCCCCCTGTAGGCAGCATTGTTGTAGGTCATAGTGATTTTGAAGATAAATTTACACACACACACACACACACCACATTTGTCTAATCACCTGCAAAAATTCACCTTCTGCCTGTACCAAACATATGGATAATACTAAAAACTAAATATAAGTGAAGCAATTTTCCCTTTTTAAAAAGGAAGTAAGGCTGAAGCTAAGAAAAATTGGAGAAACAAGCAAGGGGGCTGTTTTCTTGATGAACTGGATACCAGCACAAGGGGGAAGGAGATCAGCACAGAGAAAAATCAACTCCTACCAAATCAGAGAGCCAGAGCCTCAGAGGCCCCCAACACCTCATCACTGAAGCAGATCAAAAATGAGCCCAACATGGCTCAGGGAAATTTTGCGGAAGAGGGGGCGGAAAGAATGTCAGAGCCACATGTTGGGTCATGATATGCAGAGACATTTAGCTTACCCATAACTGTGGGCTAACTCCACAATGTATGACCCGTATACCTCAACAACGAGGGGCCAAGGGGAGGGGGTAGGTCACGGATGAGCCTAATAATGGTACCAAACTGACTGTATTTGCTGAATACAAAACTGACTAATAAAGAAAAAAAAAAAAGGAAGTAGGGTTTCTTTATTTATCCCCATGTGTGTTTGGTTGGGAAACTCCTTGGAAGTTTGTATAACAAAGTCACAGGTAAATGCAGATAATGAAAGATAATTTACTTGCCAATGTGTGGACAATGACCCCCTCTTCTGTTCTCTAGACTTAAAAATAATTACAAATTCAAGCCTTTTCATTCGTATTTTACCTTCCAAATTGAGTCTCTCTCCTTAGGCCCTACACAACCTTTCCACCTTAGCCTCAGCAGATGACTTGCTGTTAAGAGCAGCCCCCACTTTCTGCCTCCCTCCTGAAGTGGGATCTTAAGTCCAGCCAATTCAACCTTCACTTCTAGCCCTCCTCTTGTCTCCAGGAGTGGTTAGAACCACACCTGTAGGTTTGAACTTATCTCCATATCAAGTAGAGGCATCTAGATGATCGCTATTCTTAGGTATTCCCTAAGGAAAGAGGCAGAAACACTGCCAAATAACAATGAGCCTGTATTTGCACACTCAGACATGCCTACAATTACACTTGGAATTTGTCACAATCAATGTGGTCTCCAGGGATTATATTGAAGTCAAATTTCATTTGAAGGATCTTGGGTCTTTTACAACTGCATTTTGTTAGAATTAACTTAACATATGTAATAAACCCATGGAAATTCCTCCCTACCTTCTCCCTAGTTACTCTGAGAGTCTTTGAAAGTAAAAGGAAAGGGAAATTTGTCTTTGACCATATGAGCTACTGGCAAAGATACCTAATTCAAAAATCTGAAATCAGAAATGATCCAAAATCGGAAAATTTGAATATTGACATGACACCTTAAGTAGAACATTCCACACTTGACCTCATGTGATGAGTCAGAGTTGGAGTTGCAGTAACACTGAAAATACTGTATAAAATTATTTAAAGTAATGCATAAGATGAGCATATGAAACAAATAAATTTCATGTTTAGATTTGAGTCTCTGACCCAATATGTCCTATATCTATGCAAATATTCTAAAATACAAGCAAATACAAAATCCCAAGCATTTCTCACTCCAAACATGAAAAAACCTGGCATAGGTTGAAGGTTTTCTTTTTTAAAAAATAAACTCGCAAAGAACTTTCAATAGCTTTATAGAGATCTTATTTGGATGCTATAAAATTCATTCATTAGAGGCCTGGAAAGATATGTCAGTCATTTAAAAAGTGCTTATTTGCAATCCTCCGAGCTCAAATTCACCCATATATAGCTAGACACAAAGTGATACATGTATCTGTGATCCCAATGTGCCTATGGCAATGAGAGATGGAGCCAGAAGAATCTGGAAGCTCATAGGCCAGACAAACTTGAGCAGCAACAAGAGACCCTACCTCAGAAAAGCAGATAGAAGGAGAGGATAACATCCTGAGGTTATCCTCATACTGCTACAATATATGTACACATACACACACATCAAACACACACATACATAAATATAAAACTAAAATCCATTCATTGGAACTATTCAATTCAGTGGTCTCCAGCACTATACAGAGATGAGCAGTCACCAACACAATACAAGCCCAGAACACTTGAGTAACCCATGAAACCCATGCACCTCTTAGCAATCCACTTCTTGTCTTCATGACTTTGCCAATATATGCCACTGGAATCAACTGTGGTCTTTGTGATAGCTTCTTTCACTTAGCATCCTGTTTTCAAGGTTCACTCTTCTCCCTCTGTTTGTTACTGAATAATGTAGCACAGTATGGCCATAGCACTGATGTATAAATTTATATATGTATGTGTATATATATTTGGGTTTTGAGGTAGGTTCTCGTTATAGGCCAACCTGACCTGGAATTCACTACATAGTCTCAGGTTGCCCTCAAACTCACAGTGATCATCCTACTTCAGCCCCCCTAGTGCTGGGATTAAAGGTGTGTGCCACCATGGTCAGCAGATGTATGGTATATCTAAAGTCTGGATAGCTATGCTGGACAAAGCTTTTTTCTGCCTCCTTTATACCGCCATATCTCAGTGTGTGCATTTTGATGGTCACATCCACTTAAAAAAGATCCCTTGATCAAGCTGTGGATGATGTGACCACCTTTATCTTATTAGGAAAGAACACTAAAGTGTGAGTTAGACTTGAAGCTGGAGGGCTTCTAGCAACTGTGCCTTGATGTCACCCTGAAGCCTCAGAACTGCCACATGGCTATGTCCCCAAATCATACTGTGGTGTCTCAGAAAGACAACATGGAACTCCATCAATCAGTACTGCTCCATCAACAGATATGGACAACCAGGGTCTCCATCTTGCTCATCACTGCAAAGGCTCCTGTTAGCAGGTGGCTCAGCCTATTTAAGCCTTTCCTCTAGCCCCTCTGCTTGGCTGGTGGGACAGCATTTGCTCCAATCTGTGCATCTGCCCAGAGTCTCAACAAGGACTTCAGAGGTTCTGAGTTTTCTCAGACTCACTTGACTTCCCCCCAGAGTCTTTGCTCCTGGATTTTCACTCAGAGATAGTCACTGTCCTTTGTCCTTCTGGTATTTTAAGGTAAATGACAGACCCTCCCACAACCCTCCATAGAGAATGGTTTACTCTGGCAATATTCCCTGAACTTGAGCTGAAGGAACAATGTTTGGAATGAACCCAGAGCTTGTTCCATATTTAGAGAAATTTATGAGAATGTGATTGGAAAGAAATCTTAAAATGCTCTTAAAATCTGGGATTCTCTAGTAGAACTTCTGCACAAACATGTTCTTCTATGTTTATGACATAAATATGCTCATGACAGTTTTCTTCATTCAAGTATTTTGTGACCCACTGTCTTGATGCAAGCTTTGCACAGACTCACCTCCCCAGTAAGAGGCATGGTGTGTCCAGATATCCTCTTCTCTTCAATTAGTAGTAGTCCCTTCCTGGGAACTTTTAGTTTTCCCTCTAAGCTCATTGGACCAAACAGGCTAAACCATGCCTTGCAAGATAGTACTGCCACTTCAAAGTTTATGATTCAACAAGGATCCTGAAGTTCTGCTCCCAAATGTGGGAAACTGCTTTGCCAGTGTTCACCACTGTCATTGACAGGCAGCTCTGCTGCCATCTGCAGATGCCTTCTAAATCCTCAGGAAAGGTCACTTGATCCTGAGAGGAAAACTCATGTTTTAAATATGTTTCTTTGCATTATGGAAGATATGTCATCAATCCTCGTTGGCTTGAGAAGCTTATTCAGTGAGCATCATTTTATTGGTGTAAACATGGCATAGGTTGTAACCTATGGTGTAACCATAGTAGTTATAATGCCACACTATAGACCATAATATGTAAACAATATAAACCTCCCTGAATAAATAAGAGAGTAAAGTTGCAGACCCACCAGTGAAATTTCCCTTTCGTTGGCTAAAAAGAAATACCATTGTATCATTGCTCATGCTAGGCTATTGCTGGAGTAAAAAGCTCCCAGTCAGAATACCAGTGGCTGACCCATAAAGGCTTGCCTCTCTTTGCATCTGTGTCCACTGTGGGTCAGTAATGGCTCTGTTACTCATGTCCTTGTTCTGGACCTAGAATGCACTGTTTTAGGTGTGTTGGACCTAAAGAAGGGTAAAAAGAAGATGGAGGTACCATACAATAACCTTTAAAGCTTCTGTTTGTTCTCTATTATCTCAGTGCCAAAGAAAGTCACATGTCCCAATGTCAATGAGATGCCCAACGGGAAGAGACAATGGATATTTTAGCAATAGGCTGCTCTACTGACCTCTTGTTTTCTCATTTCTGGATCAGAATCAGAACCTTTAGTTTCAATCCCAAGGTTCTTGCATATGTCTCTTTTCTAAACTTTAGTGTGCCAAGTCAAAATCTTAAGAATGTCTGAAAGAACCCAAGTAAGACATCATCCATTACAGCAGCTATAAGTGTTTATATGATCTCTCCTTCCCATGCAAGTTCCAATCCTGCTGGCTTCAAGTGCACCTCCCCAAAAGACTTTTACTAGCATTTGAGTAGAAATAAAAAATAATCATAGTAATGCCAAAGCTGTCTGAAATTTACAGTGTAGCCAGAGTCTATCTTAGAGTCGGAATCTAGAGAATATCTTGTGAGGCCATTTTGGTTGAGTAAAATGAATGAGCTATCTATCCTAAAGGTGAAAGATCAGAGCACAATATACTTGACTTGATATAGTAAATGAATGGAGGAACTATAGTTGACTGCAGCAGGAAGTGTCAAGTAGATGGCAGTAAATTGCTTGAAGACATGTGGACCCTACCTTGGTGCTAAAGAACATCATGGCCACAGAGACAATCCTGCCTAAGATGGCTGTGGAGCCTTAATACTAATACCCAGGATATATAGATAGATGTCTGCCCTTTGTTGGCTCTCCTGCTTCTTCCTTGGAGGAACAAAGACACAGGACATGTGTAAAAAGCATGTGGAGAGGGGACAGTGGCCTCAAGATGAGAGGTAGTAAAATCAGTAATTGAGGGAGTAATCAGTGGAGACAAGGGTAGGAACAATAAGGCTCTCAGGACCCATTGCCATCCTGAGGAAGGGCCTAGGCTTTCAACAGAGAAGGAGAGGGAACCTGTGGATATACTGCTTGAACTTTAATTACCATACAATTTATTATTGTCATGAACAGGATTTGGAACTGGAGGACAGTCACCAGGCAAGAGTCAATATGCTTTATCAATCACACAATTTATTTAGCACTTCACAACTAACAAGTGTGCTAATACCATTGTAAATTAACAATCACACATGGAGCTTTCTCCTGAGGTCTCTGCCTTAGCTAGACCTTGGCACAGGGTACAACTCCACCTCTTTACTCAGTTGGAATGGCCATGTGGATAGGATTCACTCAGCCTGATTTCAGAGTTCAGAGTTGGATAAGGGAGCTCCCAAGACAGTCTCACCAACATTTCAGAGTCTAGTTCCTGAACTATGAAGCCATGGCAAAGGGATGAGCAGCCAAGGTGCAGGTGATACCTCTCTTGTAGATGGCTGTGATGAAGGGAAGAAAGTCCCAAGTCAAAGTTCCATGCATGGAGTCAGACAGTGGGCATCACTGGGGTACCAGGGCCCAGTTCTGATGTGTTCAAGAAGCTGCTTTTATTACTAGTTTGAATGGTCTGTTTATCCATGATAAGGGACACTCTTGAAGGGTGTGACCAATGGTAGCTGTGGACAAGGGTGAGTCTATGTTTTTGTTTTCCTCATTTTACCTACTAGCCATATTGTGCAGCCACGCATTACTAGTGATGCAGGGGCCACCTTATTTACATCATATGCCACCCATTGTGTGATGCAGCAGAGCCCTGTTTACTTTATTTACCTGTGTCACACATTGTGTGACCTATTTGATGCAGTGTTCCTATCAGTTATGGAATGCATGTTCAAATTCTAAAGCTCAATGCACTGGTATTTGGAGATGCAACCCTTAGGAGGTGGATTAGGTCATGAGGGTGATGCACATATGATAAGATTAGTGCCCTCTAAGGAGACACAAGAGGGCTTGCTTCCTCTTCTATAGCTGCATCTTAGGTATAAAAGGGTACATTGAGAAGGTACCAGAGAGTGCCCTCAGCCAGCCTTGAATTTTCTGGCATTCAATCTTAAACTTGCTGGCTATCCAGAACTGTGAGAAATAACCATTTAGTTTGTGGAGTGTTTGTTGTAGTAGCCAAAAATTATTAGGGCATTTTGCTTCCAAAATCCTCCACATTCATCCCCTGAGAACAAGGACTTTCTCCCCATCATTGTAATTCATTGTGACACTCAAAAAATGCTACTCTGACAAATCACCTGATATCCTCCACATGGTCATAGCTTCCCAATTGTGCTTAGAAAGATTTTAGGCTTTTATTTTAGAACTAGGGTAAGAAACTTTCATGAACTTGGCATGGTAGCACAGGTTTGTAATTCCAGGACTCAGAGGTTGAAGCAGGGGAATGAGAATTCTAGGTCAAAAAGTAAAGAAAAGAAAAAGGAAAAAAAGTTTACACAGATAGTAAGCACCTCCAATCCTTTTCCATATCTCTTCTAATCCTGCTCCTCTTTCTTCCCCAATAACCACTATCTACATCTAACACTATTGTCTACTTGTTTTTGAAATTTATGTAAGTAGAATTATGTAGTATAGTTTTTTTTTCCTCTTTTTTTCTGGTCTGGCTTCTTTGTGTACATGTTGTTAGTGAGGTGCTCCTCTGTTGTTATTTAAAACAGAGTTGGGGCTGGAGAGATGGCTTAGCAGTTAAGCTCTTGCCTGTGAAGCCTAAGGACCCCGGTTCAAGGCTCAATTCCCCAGGACCCACGTTAGCCAGATGCACAAGGGGGCGCATGCATCTGGAGTTCGTTTACAGAGGCTGGAAGCTCTGGCACTCCCTTTCTCTCTCTCTCTCTCTCTCTCTCTCTCTCTCTCTCTCTCTCTCTCCCTCCTTCTCTCTGTCACTCTCAAATAAACAAACAAAAAAATAATAATAAAACAGAGTTTAACATTTATTTCTTTTTCCATAGATATTCGGTGATTATGACCAGAACTATTGACTTTTGTGGTCTTGAAGATTAACCCACAACCTCATGCATGCTAAGCAAGCTTTCTATGAGCTACACCCCAGCACCTTTTAATGAAATGATTATCTTTTGCTTACATAGACACTTAAAAATAGTATTAATAGTATCTTTTTGTTCTTGTTGTTGTTGCTGTTTTTTCAAGGTAAAGGGTCTCTCTCTAGCTTGGGCTGACCTTGAATTCACTATGTAGTCTCAGGGTGGCCCTGAACTCATAGTGATCCTCCTACCTTTGCCTCCTGATTGCTGGGATTAAAGGCATGCACCACCATGCCCAGAATACTATCTTGATATTAAAAAGTCTTGATAATTCAGAGACTGGAGAAGTTGTGGAGTTGAAAGTGTGGATGGTCCCCCTTTGAAGTAGCCAACAACATGAACACATGATACCCCATAATCCAGCCACCCTACTCTTTGACATATGGTTTAAAGCTATTCTCTAGGTTCGATGCTTTCAATGCATCAAACCGATATGTGGTCAAATTGTCTTCATTATAGGACTAAAGTTATTTCTTTTTCTTATTTCCTCATTAATGGAGTTTTCTAGGAGCTATTTGATGTTTGCTATTCATCAGTTTGGCCAAAGAATGTGATAGAGAATCTAGCTGCTTTTATTAAGTCAGAGAAAGAAATTTATTCAAAGAAGTAAATTAATACTTCTCATTGCTATACTTTTTTCTTATGGAAAATGCAGATTTTTTTCTTGTAGGAAATACAGATATTTTTCAGAAAAATGTTTTTGTGTTAAATGCAAAAGACTTATAGTTTCACAGTTTCGTGATGAAGATATGCAAACTATCTCTTTAAATTTCTAGTGCAGTAAGTAGATTTAACTCACTCCAACAAAAGCTTTTAAAAATTTTTTTTGTTCATTTTTATTTATTTATTTGAGTGTGACAGACAGAGAGAGAAAGAAAGAGAGAGAGAGAGAATGGGCATGCCAGGGCCTCCAGCCACTGCAAACTAACTCCAGATGTGTGTGCCCCCTTGTGCATCTGGCTAACTTGGGTCCTGGGGAATCAAGCCCTGAACCGCGGTCCTTAGGCTTCACAGGCAAGCGCTTAACCTCTAAGCCATCTCTCCAGCCCAACAAAAGCTTTTTAAAATATTTTATTTATTTATCTGAGACAGACACAAAGAGAGAGTGAATATGGGCATGCCAGGACCTCTTGTTACTGCAAATTCCAGAAGCATGTACCACTTTGTGCATCTTGCTTTATGTAGGCACTGGGGGATTGAACCAGGGCCAGGTCAGGGTTTGCAAGCAAGTGCCTTTAACTGCTAAGCCATCTCCCCAGCTCAACAAAAGCTCTTTAGAGCACTCAGTACAAAGGCTCTAATAATTCAACAGTTTTTGAATCACTGTCCCATACAAATTCTCAAACAGTATGTGAGATGTGGGGATGGTCAATGGGAACACTATAAGAAGTTGCAAATAATGGAAATCTCAACGCCAATCATCAAAAGCAGAGATAAGGAATCATGGCCTATTTCTACTACATACCATACAGGAGTAAACACAGATGTACAGATCAGCCAAAGTCTTCACAGATTCCACAAAATGGCAAATGAGTTGGTAGCAGAAGAATTTGCACTAAAAGACTGTTCATGTAATTTTTATGGTTATTTGTTTTGTTTTGTTTCATTTTATGAGACATGGTCTCTCAATGTGAGAGGGAGTAGGCAGATAAGATGACTGGGCTCCTGAAAAAAAAAAGGCAGGAAAGTCTGCACTTGCTAGAAATCAAAAATGATCTGTCTTATCTCTTGGCTAGTTCCCCAGACCTGTTTTTCCACAAACTACTAGGACCCCTCCTGGGAGGGAGGTCTTTAGGATTTAAACATCGTGGATGGTTAAGTTCAGCCCTCAGAACTTGGTGTCAAGGCTAGCTAGCCTCTTCCTGAGACAGTCTCTTGCCCTAACCAACCAGCTCTCCCTCTGGTTCACCTGAGCCAAAAGACAGCCCACCATTATAAGGTTATAAATACCTTTGCAAGGGAAGGGCAGGATCTCTTACCACATGGGAACTTCCAGCTGTGGGTGAGTTTTTCCCTTAGCTAGGCCTGGGCTGGCTCAGCAAGAACCCTCTAGCCCTTACTCTCCACATGGGTGGTTTTTTACTCCCTCAAGCTCCCTACATGGCAGGAGCTCTTTGAACTTTCTTTTTTCTCTTTTCTTTCCATGGTTTTCCCAGACCTTCAACATGGGATCTCTAGCCACATGGGTCGCTTTCCTTGGCTCTGTACTTCCCTCAGTAAATAGAATAATTTAATAATTATCCTCCTGTCTTTTTTATTCAATTCTTTCATTAAAATTACAAATAAACCTGGGTGTGGGGTTCAAGGACTTTCCTGGACCCCAAGATTCCCATTACAAGTGAGGCACAGATTACCCTTGAGCTATGATCTTCCTGCTTTGATTTCTCCAGTGCTGGGATTATAGGTATGCACTACCATGCCCAACTTATAAATTTTTAAAGAATGGTAAACAACACTAGGTTTTGCTTATAGATCATGATAATGAAAACAAAATGAAAAGAAAAAGTGTGATATAGAGGAAGTCAGCATGTCTATGAAGCACCAAGCAGACATTTGGCACCTTGTGGGAGCACTTCTTGAGAAGACAGTGCAGGACCAGTTTCCTTTCCACATCTTGTCTAGTTCTATGGGCATTCATTGTCATCATAATGCCCCCGGGTATCTAGTGACCTTTGAAACTGGCACTGCTCTCCCTTGCATTCATTGCTGAACTTCTCAGGTGAAAATGAGCAGTGTCTAGGGGGATCAAGGTTAGAGAACAAATTCAAAACACAATAGAATGCCAACTGCCTGAAACTACCATTGAGTCTTCTCTTGATTCAGTTAACAGTGACCTGCTGGCCTTTACTAGGTTCTACTTGTCTTGTGTAGAAACCAAAGAAATGATCTGAGTGTGATTGGGGTGTGGATCACTACCCTCCATTTTTAATTTGTATTTATTTATTTGAGAAAGAGAGGCAGATAGAGAGAGAAAAAGAATGGGCGCGCCAAGGCCTCCAGCCACTGCAAACAAACTCCAGATGCATGTACCACCTTGTGCATCTGGCTTAAGTGGGTCCTGGGGAATCAAACCTGGGTTCTTTGGCTTTGCAGGAAATTGCCTTAGCTGCTAAGCCACCTCTCCAGCCCTACCCTCCATTTTTTAAGTTCCTGCTGCAATTCCTCCAGAAAAGCAGTATTGCTTTGCTTAGTGTTTTGGCAGGTGGATGTTCCCATGGTTTCCACCTAACTTGTCATCTCTGAGTTGGAAATTCAGTGTAGGAACCCTGCCAGTTGTGAATGTCTCCTTCAATTACATATTCTGGAACTGAAGACAGAACTATAGGATGAACAGGGATCTTGTGGAGCCATTATGAGACAGACCTTAGCTAAAACTCTAGTACATACAAGATGTTAGTCAGAGGACCAGGAATAAAGCTCAGTGAAAGAGATCTGCTCTAGCATGTCAGAGGCCTGAGTCCCTGTGTTCCATTAAGAAAAAGAGAGAGGGAAAAGGAGATGGAGTGGGAGAAGGATAGAGATTAAGATTATAAAAAAGAAAAAAAGAGGAGCTGGAGAGATGGTTCAGCTGTTAAGGCACTTGCCCGCAAAGCCTAAGGACCCAAGTTCAATTCGCCACTACCCATATAAGCCAGATGCACAAGGTGGTACATGCATCTGGAGTTTGTTTGCAATGGCTAGAGACCCACATGTGCCCATTCTCTATATATGTGCCTCTTTCTCTCTCTCTCTCTCTCTCTCTCTCTCTCTCTCTCTCTCTCTCAAATATATACGTAAATAAATAGATGTAACCAAGAAATATTAAAAAGGACTCAAATTTAAAATTCTTGTAAAGAATGGCCTGCACTTCCAACTGCCCACAGGACAGACTCTGACCAGAAGGCCAAGGTCAAGGGCCTGCCTCCAGACTCTGAGGCAGCTGCCCCCATAATAACTGGATTCCTCAGTGCTGTAGTCATTCTATGATCATGGGAAGAGGAAGATGTGTGGGGGTGTTGCTGCCATCTGTCACACTGTAGAACTTGCTAACTGCTGGTACAAGGAATCTAGGTCATCTATCTTCTCTCAGATATAGACTGTCAGAAGAGATTTGTTATTTTAAAATGAACATATATCTGGAGTTAAGGTGCCATATTTAGCAAAGGAAAGCACCGGAGGACCAGGAAGGTGAATTTTAGGTGAGCAACAAAAGCTTTCCTCACTGTTCATTGAACAAACATACTACATTTATACTACTTATAATACAAAAAAAAACTTACACTAAAAAATTGTTACTTCACTGAAATTCAAATTTTACTTGCCATTCTGGTTTGTTTTTCCCCCAACTTCAGCTTCTCTTGTTTTTTCACTCAGTGTATCAAGTGTGTTTTCCATTTTCTTCCTCTGAGATCCCTATCCTTCACATAATAGAAGTGAGTGAAGAGTCCAGACCTCCTTCCTTAGAGAAAATATCTATACTCCTCAGCCAGCCATTTTTGAACTTTCTAAACTACTTTTCATAGCCCTTGGGATACTTTCTTCCTGGTTTCTCTCTCTTGACTGTGGTGTCTTATTTGTATTTAATGTCACTTGGGGTTAGACTGTGCTTCCTGTGAGGTTGTTATCCAACTACCCCCCCCCCAAAAATAATATCCTCCCTGGTTCACGGTGGAGTGAGAGGCTGTGGTCTGTGGGTGTTCTGTGCATCACATGGCCATTATACTTGGGCATGTAACAGAAGTATGGGCAGTAGGGTACCCTAGCTGGTGTGCCAAGGTAATTCATGCCAATATTCTGGAGTGTGGGAAAGGTCTCAACATCAGTATATGAGAGTCCATTTGTTCCACATACTTTTGAAGCAATTTGATGCCATTCAAAATGTCACTATAAGAGCTGGAGAGATTGCTCAGTGGTTAAGGGCACTTGCTTACAAAGCCTGATAGCCTGAATTCAACTCCCCAGTATTCACGAAAAGCCAGATGCACAGAGTGGTGCATGTGTCTGGAGTTCATTTGCAGTGGTAGGAGGCCTTGGCAGACCCATACTCTCAGATAGATAGATATGGATAGATGATAGATAGATAGATGGATAGACAGATAAGTGAATAGACAAACTTTTACCATATCAAAGAAGTGACAGTTGAGAGCTCAACACTAAATAAGACCTCTCTACCACACTCTCCAAGGATCAGGGAATGTTGCAGAAGAGGTGGCAGAAAGTAAGAGCCAAATGATATGGAGGAGTGCTTTGGAATGTTGTGTTCTGGACCCAGAGTGGCATTCAAAGCTTCATAGCGGTAGTTATTACCAGTACAAGACTTACACAATATTGGACCCATCAGCCTTCCATCATGTATGACAGGGGAGAGCAAAAAAAAAAAAAAAGTGATATAAAAATAGAGGAAGGAAAGCCGGGCATGGTGGTGTACACCTCTAATCCCAGCACTCAGGAGGCAGAGGTAGAAGGTTCGCCAAGAGTTCAAAGCCACTCTGAGACTACATAATGAATTCCCGGTCAGCCTGTGTGACACCCTACCCTGAAAAAATAAAAATAAATAGAAGAAGGCACTTTCAATTGCTCTCTGTTTACTCACTGGATGAACGTGAGTAGCTGCCTCAAGCTCCTGCTGCCATGTTTTCCCTGCCATGGTGGACTGTAACCTAGAACTGTAAACTGAATTAAGGCCTTTCTCCCTCAAGAAAAATAGAAGAGGGCTGGAGAGATAGCTCAATGGTTAAGACACTTGCCTGCAAAGCCAAAGGACCCTAGTTCAATTCCCCAGTACCCATGTAAAGCCAGATGCACAAAGTGGCACATGTATCTGGAGTTCGTTTGCAGTAGCTGGAGGCCCTGATGCACCTTCTCGCTCTCTCTCTCTCTTTTTCTGTCACTCTCTCTCTCTCTCTCTCTCTCTCTCTGCCTCTTTCTTTCACTCACTATTTATCAAATAAATAAATAAAATATTTTAAAAAATAGAAGACTTGAAAATAAGAAGGAATTTAGTAGAAGAGGGATGAGAGAGGAGAGGGGAAACACAAGAAAGTAATGGGAGGAAACTATAAAGTACATTATACACATGTATGAAAAATTGTCAATAAGTTTAAAAAAATAAAATGTTGCTATGTTTTTCCCTCTTTTCTTGTTTTTTAAATTTATTTTTCAAAATTATGGTGACTAGCCTTCACCTTTGTCCTGGAAATTCCTTCAGTCATACTGCTCATTCCAGCTCACCTTGAAGCCAGACCAGTAGCTCCATCACAACCTTTAGAAGAGTAGCTGTGACCACAAGTTTCAGCACATGATGACAAGACAGGTGTTAATGAAGAGGCTTTTACTGACACTCTTCAAAGCTGAGTTTGTCTCTGTTTCTTTCCTTGATGTCTGCCCATGTTTGTCCAGATGACAATTGTTTCATGTCTCCTTTCCCTCCCTGCATCCCTCTCCCACTCCCACCTCCCAAGCCTCTTTGCATCCGTGAACAATTCAGCCCTAGCTCTATATTCCACACTGTGTTAGGACCAAGACAAACCCCTTGGTTAGCCAGGTTTTCTTCTCACTACAATGGGAGTTCTCAGTGAGGTTATAGCCAACAGCATCAGTGCCTCTTGAAAGCAGTTAGTGGTAAGGGTAAGCATATACAGGCTCTACCCATTCACCCCCCACCTAGGAGTGGACCCAGCAGTCTCAACACGGTGATTGCAATTCATACACTCATGGTTGTCATCCAGTCATACAACATAGCTCAAAGCCATTGCTGTTACTGCATTAAGTCACTTGAGGATATCCTGCATTGTCTGTTAGCTGCTCAAATAATTAATTCATCCAATATTTCAGTGATGGGTGGCAATATGGAGAAATTAGATGTTTGGAAAATAAGAATTTCTTCATCAATACAAAGCAAATTCTTATTCTTTTTTGTCATTTTAACGTTTTAATTGACAAATTTCATACATGTACAAAGTGTATTTTTATTTTTTATGAGAGATAGAGAAAGAGAGAGAGAACTGGTACACCAGGGTCTCTAGCTACTGCAATCAAACTCTAGATGTGTGTGCCACTCTGGGTGCATGCACCACCTTGTACGCATGTGTAACCCCTTGTGTGTCTGGTTTACATGGGTTCTGGGTATTCAAAACTGGGTTCTTAGGCTTTGCAGGCAAGCGCCTTAACTACTAAGCCATCTCTCCAGCCCACTATTTTTGGTTTTTTGAGATACATTCTTGCTCTAGCCCAGGCTGACCTGGAATTCACTATGAAGTGTCAAGCTGGCCTAAAACTCAGTGATCTTCCTACCTCAGCCTCCCCAGTGCTGGGAATAAAGTCTGCACCACTCTTCCAGACTACATTGTATCTTTTTAATTATTTATTTATTAGCAAGCAGAGAGAGAATGGGCACACTGGGGTCTCTAGCCACTGCAAACAAACTCCAGATACATGTGCCACTTTATGCATCTGGCTTTATGTGGGTACTGGGGAATTGAACTCACATCTTTAGGATGTGCTGGCAAGTGCCTTTAACCACTAAGCCATCTCTCTAGCCCCACAGTGTATTTTAATCAGAGTCCTCTTCCATTACCTTTTCTTGTCCCCTCCTCCAATACCACTTCTACCACTGAACACTTTTCCAAGTAGTCCCTCTTCCACTTGGATGTGTTTTTGTTTTACTTCCTTTAACATCCATGACAGACTGTTGCCTATCCACTCTTTTTAAATATTTTTGATCTTTTTATTTATTTACTTGCAAGGAGAGAGAGAAGAGAGACAGTCGGAGAGAATGGGCGCAACAGGACTTCCAGCCACTGCAAATGGACTTCAGATGCATGCACCGCTTTGTGCATATGGCTTTACAGGGGTACTGGGGAACCAAACTCAGGTTGTTAGGCTTTACAGATAAGCACCTTAACTGCTGAGCTATCTGTCCAGCTCCCATCTATGGCTTTTAAGAATGAAATAAAGGAGGCTGGAGAGACTTTTTAGTGGTTAAAGTGCTTGCCTGTGAAGCCTAAAGACCCAGGTTTGATTCTCCAGATCCCACATAAGCCAGCTGCACAAGGTGGTGCATGCATCTGGAGTTCATTCTGCAGTGACTAGAGGCCCTGGTGCACCCATTCTCTGTCTGTCTCTGTCCCTCTCTGTCTCAAATAAAAAACAAATTAATTTTTCAAAGAAAGGGAAACAAGGGACACTTTTTAATTGGCCAAAGATGGCTTTCAGTGGAGAAGAGACCCCTGTGGGTCCCTATTGGCGCCCATCAACTTATCTAAGAGGGAAAGATTCTCTTCTGAAGGAGTGACAGGATCCTGCTGCTTTTCTCCAAAGACCAATGGAAGAAGACTATATTTACTGCTAGAACAAGGACAGCATGGGCTGGTGCTCTGATGTGGTAAGTCCTTTGGCTCAGACAGGATGCTGGGCCAGCAGGATCTGGCAGCCATCCCTGCCCCATGTATGCAGGATGCAGTATGAACAGTATGAGCAATGGCATCCCAGGCAGCCAGACAATGGTGACTTGGAAGCCCCAAAGGCCAGGTATGAAATGTTTAAGAAACTAGTGAGTGTGGAATCCAGCTCTGAACATCATATTTACAGCAGTGGCTTTAGGGTCAAAGATGTGCCACTATTGTAGATCTTGAGTAGCCCACAGGAAGTGAGCCTGTGCAAAGAGTTGGTATCCTACTGATGTAGCAGGTACGAGCCTGTGTTCTAGTAACTCAGCTAGGAAAAAAGGTGGGACATCATTTTGTAGGTGAAAGAGCATAAGGCCTGAGGTGTATGTCATACTTAAAAAGTAAGAGAGTTCATTTTGTAAGACATTGTTAAACATACTTTTACATTTACTGTTGTTAAATTTTCCAAGATACCATAGCCTTCATGATATAAGAAATTCTAGAAACCTTTGGAGGCTCACAGATTGGGAGTATCAAGGAGGTCTGGGTGTAGCAAGTAGCTAAGTACACTTAGAAGATTCTCATGGTGCAGTCGTGTTACCTTTGATTCCCACATGCTGTAGTGAGCCAGTTCTTCTCATGACCTGCAAGAAAATGTACCTGAAAATTTGCTTTGATGGCAATGATTGCTTTTGCTTTGGAATGCAATCAAATTGGGGTTTAAGAGCCTACCTATTTCATGTATTTTATTGGACAATTTTTGGAAGTTTGGTTGCTTGGATAAAGCACAGGCTTTGGAGCAAATGACATGCAAGTTTGTATCAGTCCTACATCTTAGGAATTGTGTAACCTTAGACAAATTTCTGAGCCTCAATTTCCTTCTAAAATAAATAAAACTAATGAAGCCGGGTGTGGTGGCGCACGCCTTTAATCCCAGCACTTGGGAGGCAGAGGTAGGAGGATCGCCATGAGTTCGAGGCCACCCTGAGACTCCATAGTGAATTCCAGGTCAGCCTGGGCTAGAGTGAGACCCTACCTCGAAAAACCAAAAATAAAATAAAATAAATAAGACTAATGCTACCCACAGTGTGGACAAGCACTAAGGAGTGAAAGAGTTCACAGATGTAAAGAGCCTATTGCCTTGCCTGAGGCAAATTCAATGTCATAGACATTCCCTCATTCACCCTTTTTCTTCCGATGTTTTCTTTTACAGCCAAATGTGGAAAAAATTACATAAACCAAGACAGATAAAAAACAATGTTTGGGCTTGAGAGATGGCTTAGCAGTTAAGGTACTTGCCACCAAAGCCAGAGGACCCAGGTTTGATTCCCTAGTACCCATGTAAAGCCAGATGCACAAGGCAGCACATGTGTCTGGAGTTTGTTTCCAGTGGCTGGAGGCCCTGGAGTGCCCATTCTCACTCTCTCTCTCTCTCTCTCTCTCTCTCTCCCTTTCTCTCAAAAATAAATAAATAGATAGATAAATAAATAAAATATTTTTAAACCAATGTTTATTTGCACCACCTTTGATGCAGCTAGTTTACAATTCAGTAGAATAGTTATCACCTTCCCTTGGCATAGTAGCTTGTGCAGAGTCCACCACAGTCTGAAATGAGATGTCTTCACACCATGGGAACAGGATACAGAGGTATTTTCTAAAGTCTTTATCAAGAAGCAAATAGAGAAGAGGGTTGACACAGCAGTGAGAGATGGCAATGATCTTTGTGACCTGAACACTTACATCCAGGTTGTAGCGGTTCTTGTCCTCAAGGAACAAGTGTTCTTGGAGAGCAGACAGGAAAACTGCAATATTATAGGGTGTCCACATCAAAAGGAAGACACCCATAATGACAAAAGCAAGCTTACAAAGGTCACACTGCCTGCCCTCAGAGCTTTGTACTTTCCTCATTTGCACAAAACAAAACATAAAAACAAACAATGGGAAAACCAGTACCAAAATGTTCATCTTCAATGTCAGAAAACTCTTGAATGTCTCCTCAGATAGAAGGAACTGATATCTGCTAAAGCAGCATGTGTATTTCTGTCTTCCCATCTGAGGTTTATAAAAGACTAATTCTGGCAAAATGATCAGAATGGCTACAACCCACATCAGGACACTTGTAATGACACCATAATGCACCATCTTGAAGTATGCAGACAAACTTCTCATATGAGCACACACCTTGTACCCTTGCACAAGGAGAAGGATGTTGAAAAGTACCTCACCCTGTAAGCTTGCAGAGTGGAGTCCAATTAGAACTTTACACATGGGATCACCAGGGCTTTCCTCATGTGAAGCAATGTAAGCCCAGAATGGAAGAGGAAACAAGAAACACAAATTAGAAACTGCCAAATTTAGAAGGTAGATGTTTCCCACATTCTTGAGTGTTTTATATTTCACCAGGATGAACACAAGCAAGATGTTGTCCAGGAACCCAATTATGAACACAGTAGAGCAGAGCAGCAGTGCCTGCTCGGCAGAAAGGACATCAGCATCATGTTTGCCACGTTGGTCCACCTCAATGTTCTCCAGGTCGTCCTCAATCAGGACATCATATTCGTCCTCTGGAGCCACTGTGTAATTAGCCATCTTCAGGCTGCCCTGTGGGAAACCAGAGGTTATTTTTCCCCCACCCTACAGCATTCGCCTGGAGGAAACCACAAATAGGTTTGGACCCACATAGACACATTTCCCCCTGATGCTTGATTTTAGCTACAGCTCAGAAGAAGTAATCATTTATTTAATATTGCCTACATTCCCAGAGCAAAGCACTCAAGGATCTAGTTCTGTGCTAAGCCCTACCACGCAACAAAATGAGGTGTGACAGTCTTCGCTTACACTCTTTTGGTTGAAACAAGACTTGCTTACTGGAAAACTATTTCTAAGAAAACATACAGTGAAAGAAAACTAGATACCATGGGTTAACTGAGAAATTGGTACAACTCAAACTGCCTGAGTTTAAAGTTTGCTCACCCCTGGAAATAACTTTCTGAGCAGGCTGTTCCCTGATATTTTTCCCTCAAAGGATATAAACAAATGTTTGCAAAAGTAAAACCATGCCAGCCAGCCACATGGACAGAGTTTGTGAAGTAGAGATGACTTACCACTTCATGGAGCTCCGAGAGTAAAGGGCATAGTCTCTAGACCTATCACCAGGGAGCTGTGAGGACATCATGGGCAAAGGAAGACCATTTCCTTCTGAATAGCCTGATCCTGACCTCAAGAAGCCAGAAAAACCACTGTATCCTCCCCTTTGGCTCAGGCTCTCCAGTCATAGGGCTCAGTGACCAGCTGGAATCAAGAGACTTAAATATCTTCAGACATCAGTAGACTATTGAGCCTCTGAAAGAAACTGGGATGTTATTTTCTCCTCCCTGCTGGTGCCCCGCCTTTGATTTCCTGGTGCCCTTTAGACAGAGGTCCTCTTGGCTACATCAGATAAGTAAACTAAGTTGCTGCTGTTGCGAGTGATAGGAAGGGAGTAATTTCAGGGCATGGAGAACACCAATCCCTTACTTCTGACATTAGCTGTATGAGTAGGTAGCAGAAAAGTGTCTGTTGCTACCAGGAGACTTGAGTGTCTTGGCCCTCAAATGTAGCGTGTCACCAACAATGGCAGAAGGCCACTCCCTCCTCAACTAATACAGGGACCTGAAGCCAGCATGTGGTATGTGTTAGGGCTTTTATTGTCATTTCTGAAATGACATGTTGTGTGCTTGGCTTGGGGGATTCCAAGAGAGGACTTGGAGAACATGGAAGTCATATAATGATACAGTTTGGGAAGGAAGTTGAGAACTGAGTGGGGCAGAGATGGATGCTTATGCCCTTGAGTATAAGGCTTCCCTGGGCATTCATACAGAGGAGAGTAAGGACTGTGCAAGCAGCCAGCAATGATTCATGCTGGGACACTTGGGGCAGCCAAGCCAGTTCTGAGAAGGATCAAAAGGAGAAAAAAAACCCTGTGATGATGAGGAGGTGACATCAAGTCGTGTGGAAAGGGTATTCTGAGTAGGTCAAATTTAACCCACATTGAGAATGGGGTAAGGAAAGGAAAGCGAGAGTCACCTGGTTCTCGGAGGAACAAAGGGAAGATAAGAAAGAGTGGGTGCCCTGTGGAAAAGAGCTGAATCGAAGACAGGAAAGTTTAACGGAAAAAAAATGTAGATGGATGAACAGCTCTCAGGTTACTGACTCTGGCGCTGTCATCAACGTAATCTGGTAACCTGTCCCATCTATTGGTATAGTATTTATAACTCTGATTTTAGTGACATCCTTGGTATGTTTAAAGATGTATCTGAGTGGTGGATGAAGAAATTGGACCTATCAAAACATAAATAGATAACGAGGAAACTATTCAAAGAAAAATAAACATAGCAAGAGCCCAGATAAGCACACAACTAAATATGCAAAACCACAGGGCAGGAAGGGAAATGTAGGTTAATGTGGTGGGAACCCGGGCTGTGTTGACTTCCCAGCAAGCCTTCTCTTTTCCTGGTGAAGGACCCTGGGAAGCTCTGTCTTCCAGTGGTAGTGGCCACAACTAGGATCAGAGACAGCTGTGTCTATTCTCCAGCCTCTTGCAGCTGGGTGACTTGGAGCCACATAAGGACATTAAGAAACATGAATGAGTCACTGGAGGAAGTTCACTAGAAAGACAGAAGAGAGTCGTGAATGTACACACCACTCATTAGATGGCTAAATGGAAGGAAAAGTAAAACAATACCATACATCTTATATGCTATCTGGTACAGAATCATGTACAAAGGCAAAACACTATCTTGAAAATCTGGAGTAACTCCAACTTCAATTCACATGACCTCCTCCTTTGATATTATTTTATCTTGGCTTGATTGCCAGCATTCTTCCTACTCCCTCTCAAACAGTGAGAGTTTGAAACTTCTGAATTGGAAGGACAGAAAGGCAAACATGTATAGACTTTTCTCATTTTATAAACAATGCACAAAGCAATCATTTACATCACATTTATATTGCATTGGATGTTATAAATAAATAATCCATTGATGAGTTTTATAGGACAATGTGTGTAGGCTATATGTAAATATTATGTCACTGTACAGAAAGGGCTTAAGCATCCATTGATTTTGGTATCAGTGAAGGGTCCTGGAACCAATTGCTTGCAAATACCAAGAAATGATTGCATTTTCAAATGGTTTATTTTCCAGTTGTTTATTTTTTATGCTGTGATGTTTACTTTTAGGAGCCACAAATATATTTCTACTTTTATGTGAATTTGAGAATAATAATTATGTTCTCTATGAAAGAACTTTTTGGGCTTTTTGAAGATTTTTCTGAGGATCCAAAGCTAAGATTTTACATGTCTGAAAAATAAATATCTTGCCAAAAAAATAGAAAGAAGAAGAAAAGCTTAGAGCTCTGAATAACTCACAAGGCATGTTCTCTTTACCATTCCAATGTCTCAAGCCTTTGGGACTATTGAGCTACTTTATTTTCTATCAAGGCAATATATCTGAGATAAGCAACTCTAATGAGAGAAAAGGTTTATTTTGGCTCATAGTTTCAGTCTGTGGTCACTTGCAGCTATGGTGAGATAGCACATCACAGTAAGAGCATGTGACAGAGAAGTCTAGTCACCTTGCTGCAGCCAGAAAATAAGAGAGACAGGAAAGGACCAGAGTCTCATTATCCCCTTCAAGGCACCCTCTCCAAATGACCTCACTTCCCCTTTCCCACAAAGCCAGACCTCCTAAAGGGTTCCACACCCCTGCCCCTAGTAATGGTAAGGATCAAGCCTTTAAGCCTTCAATACATACATAAGCCTTTGCAAGACACTTTCTGAAGACACAACAGCCACTCAGTTTAATGAAACACTACCTCCTGTGGCTTTTGTATATGGCTCCCAAACTTTATCTTTGAAAGTCTAGGTTCTTCTTTATCACTGTAATTCAACCTCACTTTCTTTTTGTTTTCTTTTCTTTTTTCTTTTTCTTTTTCTTTTCTTTTTTCTTTTTTCTTTTTTTTTTTTTTTTTGAGGTAGGGTCTCACTGTAGTCCAGGCTGACCTGGAATTCACCATGTAGTCTCAGATTGGCCTCCAACTCACAGCAATCCACCTATCTCTGCCTTCCAAGTGCTGTCAACCCCACTTTTAATCTAAAAGCTATCACTTTGTGCTTTTGCTCCCTGCTACTTATAGATCACCCACTCATTCAACAAACTTTCATAGGGTACCTAATATGTGCCTACAGAGGCAAAAATCTAGACCTTCATGGAACTAATGTTCAACAATGAAAACAAAACAAAACAAAATTAAGGCAATGTAAGCTGATAGGAAAGATGGCTTATAGGAGAAAGTAAAGGAAGGAGACTAGAAAGAGTAGGTAGTTCAGTAGTGAGAACCTCACTGAGATGATGGGAAGGAAAGTAGCAAATGATTAGGACCAACAAGTAATGACCACTTTCTCACTTTCCTGTTATAGCATTTTCCTGTCAGGGGAGTAGAAAATATACTGAGTGATAATCTTAGCAATAGCGGTATAGATGACACAGATATTAAATCGTATTTAATTAGCTCTCACTTTTAAAAGCAAAGAATACAGTACAGTATTTAATTGTCAGCATATTGCTTTCAGCTCCTAATCTGCTCTTGTTCTGTGATTCTAGAGCTGGACCCTGTGAACATGTCTCAGTGCTAGTTGGAGTACAAGGCATGGGAAAGTCACAGGCAGAAGCAAGGCCTTCTCTTTATGGTTCCAGGATTCTGTTTTGTTTTCTGATTTGCTACTGTTGGATGAACATATGTGGTACCAACCTTCAATGAGCTTAGCAAATATCACATGATATGTTCAATATAGTTTGAATGTGTCTCCTAAAGTTTCATGTCTAGGGAACTTGGTCCCATTGTGGTGATGTTGGGAGAAGGTGCTGTATAGCTATTTCCTCTAGATGGAAACATTCCCTTCTGAGAGGACCAGGGAGCCTCAGCAGGCTCATGAAATCCACAAGAAACTAAAAAACTCAGAGGCTCAGGAAACTTAACAGGACTCATTAAGTTCTTCTCTGAGGTTATAGAAGCAACAAACAATTCTTGTGAGAGAGGGGAGTCTCCACTGGTGCTGCCTACAAACTGCAGGGAGATAAGGGATACAGCTTTAGTCATTGCTCATGTTTGAGAAGACTTTTTAGTAATGCAGCTGTCCAAGTCATCCAAGTTCCTAGAAGTAACCTCAGTAAACTCCTGGGTTCAGCAAGCTGGACTTTAGTGGGATTATTTCTTTGGTCTGTTTTGTTTGAAGATTTAACAGTTGTTGCCATCTCCCTAGTAAATATCAGACATTTAACAGGTCATAGGCAGAGAGGGTTCTTCATGTTATGGTGTACAGAAAACAGAGAGAGAGAAGCTACCAGGGAGCACGTATGACCTTCAAAAGCATTCTCAGTCACCTACTTCCTGCAGCAAGACCCTACTTCCCAAACAGTTTCCATGACCTCCCACAATAGCATCACCAGCCAGTGACCAAGTCCTTAACTCATAAGCCTATGTATGGCATTTCATATTCAAACCATAACACAGCAGCATGCAGGAGACCTCAAATGCCCACTTTCCTGTGAATCTCACTGGTATAACTGAGGCAGTTTCCTATTCTATGGCTCTAAGATGTTCTACCTCAGTGGGTTGTTGACCATATAATGGCTCCTCCCTCTAACAAGGCTTGATTCAACCTGAGAAGAGGGCATCTTTGAGGCAGTTTCCTGCACTATGGCTCCAGACTTGCTGACCATATAATGGCTCCCCTCTCTAACAAGGCTTCACTCAACCTTAGAAGAGGGCATCTCTGGAGTTCATTCCTTCTTCAGGTGCTCTGCCTCAGCCTGCAGACAGTGGCTTCTCCCTGCAATGCCATTCTTGAATTCTTTAGAGGTCTCCTTGTTCTCTTTAGTAGTTTAGGCCCTTTCAGTGTGGTGGTTTGAATCAGAAAATATCCTCCATAAACTCATGTGCTTTATTTTACTTTTTTTTTTTTTTTTTTTTTTTTTTTTTTTTTTTGTCTTTTGAGGTAGGATCTCACTCTGGTCCAGGCAGACCTGGAATTAACTATTTAGTCTCAGGGTGGCCTCAAACTCAGGGCGATCCTCCTACCTCTGCCTCTCGAGTGCTGGGATTAAAGGCGTGCACCAGCACGCCTGGATTTTTTTTTTTACATGTAAAAAAATATTTTATTTATTTATTTGAGAGAGAGAGAGAGAGAGGGAGGGAGAGAGTGAGCATGCCAGACCCTCTTGCCACTGCAAATGAATTCCAGATGCATGCACAGCCATATGCATCTGGCTTACGTGGGTACTGGGGAATTGAACTAAGCCATCTCTTCAGCCCAGCTCATGTGTCTGGAATGCTTGGTCCCCAGATGATAGCAATTTGGGAGGCAGAACCTCGCTGGAGAAGGTGTGTTGCTGGGGGGGGGGGTATTGAGGTGTTAATGACAGCTTGCTTTTGCCAGCTTGGCTCACTCTCCTACTGCTTTTTTTTCTACCTGGTGTGGCAAAAGTGATGCTGATTGGCATATGAGCATTAAATTAAGCTTGGTGACAGGATGGGAGATGCTGAGATGATGAGTGCTGGCAAGGTGTCAGGTTTCAGGGTTCTAGCTTGATATTCTTAGATTTGTAGTAATTTATCCTATTCCTTATAATAGTTTCTTATTATCTTACTTCTTATTAACAGATTACTTCTTATTAACAGATACTTCTTATTATCAGAAGTATCTGTTCTTCCAGATTATCTAGCTATCTGATTTTTTTATTTAAAATTTTTTGTTTATATTTATTTCTTTATTTAAGAGCAACAGACAGAGAGAGAAAGAGAGAGAATGGGCGTGCCAGGGCCTCCAGCCACTGCAAACGAACTCCAGACGCTTGCGCCCCTTTGTGCATCTGGCTAACGTGGGTCCTGGGGAAACGAGCCTTGAACTGGGGTCCTTAGGCTTCACAGGCAAGCACTTAACTGCTAAGCCATCTCTCCATGCCCTAGCTATCTGATTTTTGTTAGTAAACTTATTACAGAAAGTTTGGAAAGCATGGAAAAAAAGAACTTATGGTAGTGAAAGCCTCAAGTAATAGCTATTTTGTATCTTTTTCTTTTTAAATAACTTTTATCAATAATTTTTTAGCATAAGCTATAATATGTCCTCTCCCCTGTCCCTATTTCCCTGCTGACCTTCCTCAGTAGGGTAGTCCATAAGGAATTTCAGGAGCATTTCCTCTTTACCAATTGTGTGAAATAACTTGAGAAAAAGTGGCTTTAGTTCTTCAATAAATATTTGGTAGAATTTGGCTGAGAATCCATCAGGTCTTCAACTCTTTTGAGTAGGGAGGCTTTTAGTTACATTTTCAATCTCATTAGAGGTAATAGGTTTATTTAAGAAGTTTATCTGCCCTGGGTTTAGTTTTGGTAGGAGGTATGTGTCTAGGAATTTATCCTTTTTTTTTTTTCCAGGTTCTCCCATTTATTGGAATAGAGGTTTTGGAAATACATCCTGATAATTCTTCTAATTTCATTGGTGTCAGTTGTGACTTCTCCAGTTTCCAAACTGATCATGTTAATTTGAGACTTCTATTTTTTTCTTTTGATCAAATTGGCAAGGAGATTATTGATCTTTTTTTTTTTCAAAAAGCCAACTCTTAGTTTTATCAGTTCATTCAATTGTTTTCTTAATTTCCAGTTCATTAATTTCTGCTCTGGTCTTGATTATTTCTTTCCTTCTGGAACTCTTGGGGTTAGAATGATCTTGTTTTTCCATACCTTTACATGGATGGTTAAGTTATTAATTTGGACTTTTCTGTCTTTGATATGAAGGCACTTAATGCTACAGATTTCCCCTTAGGACTGCCTTTATTATGTTCCACAAATTCTGGTATGATGTGTTTTCATTATCATGTAATCCTAGAAATTTTACAATTTCCTTTTTAATTTCTTCCATGACCCCTTCATTGTTTAGTAGTGAGTTGTTCTGTCTCTAGGAGTTGGTGTATTTGTTGTTGATTTCTAGACTTAATGCATTGTGGTCAGATATACTACAGAGAGTTATGTCAGTTTTCCTAAATTTATGCAGGCATGCTTTATGCCATATTATATGATCTATTTTAGAGAATGTTCCATTAGCTTCTAAGAAGAATGAGTTTTCTGTAGAATTAGGGTGGAATGTTCTATAGATGTATATTAGGTCTAATTGACCTATAGTGTTGTTAAGTTCTATTATTTTCCTGCTGATTTTCTACTTGGATGATGTCTTTATTGATGATATTGATGATAGTGGGGTATTGTTTCTGATTTGTTATCAAGTAGATTTAGCTTTATAAAATGTGACACACCTGTGTTTGGTGCATATGTTTATGATTGTGATAGCCTCTTGTTGGATCATTACCTTGATGAGTAAAAACTGGCTTTCTTTGTCTCTTTTGATTAGTTTTTGTTTGAAGTCTATTTTGTCAGATATTAGTATGGAAACACCTGCTTGTTATTTTCATCTGTTTGGAAGATTATTTTCCATCCTTTCACTCTAAAGAGGTGTCTATCTTTGACAGTAAGATGAATTTCTTATAGACAGCACATAGATGGATCCATTTTTCTGACCAAGCCAGTTAACTTTTATCTTTTGATTGGCAAATTGAGACCATTGATTTTTGGAGTTATAATTGTGAGGCCTAATTTAATTCCTATCATACTGGAGGATTTTTGGGTTTGGTACTGTGTTGTTTTACACATTTTTGAATCTGTTCCAGTCTTGGTTATTGTTTTTTCCTCTTGTGGGGTCTTGAGATTGGTTGTTAGAATCTTCTATGTGGAGTATTTCCTGATTTCTGTAGGGCTGAGTTTATGTTCATGTATTCATAAAGATGGCTTTAATGAAAAGTTTTCCTTTCACCCTTCTATTATGAGGGATACTTTTTTTGGGTATAGTAGGTTGCTTGGCAGTCATAGTCTCTCAAGGTTTAGAGCACTCCATTCCAAGCCATTCTGGCTCTCAGAGTTTTAGCTGATGAATAGTGAATTGAAGAAGCAAACACCCATATTTTGTGGCTGTAGGTGCTTGAGGGATCATTTTCCAGTATCCCAGAAATGAGACATGAAAAGATAAAGTCACAGAATTCAGGTGGTGGCATTTTATTGTCCTTTGAAAGATGGAACTTTCAGTGGAAGAGAAAATTGAAATCAAGAACTTGATCATTTGGATTCTGGGAATTCAGGGCTGTGAGAGGCAGAAGTATGTGTGGAAAGCTTGTTGGGCAGGGACATCTATAAAGGACAGAATGATACAAAATCAGGCAGGGGAAGAAGGGGCCACAATGGGGAGATAACCAAGACTACATGGCCCTTGAGGGTTGTCCTGAATTTGGTTGATTAGACCAGACCCCTTCATCAGCCACTGTTCTTAGCAATTCCCTAAGAGATGACATAGCCTAGACAGAATAGTTCCAGTTTCCATCAGAATACACTATTCTAAGCAACTGAGAGGGGGCAGATGCAATGCCCTGAAGTGGACATCTGAACAAGTTTCATATCATCCTGTGTGCTAGGGGGTATCTAACTTCCTACAAGTTTCTTTTACCACAGATAACAAGAAATAGAAACTAAAGTTAACAAAGCCACAGCGTCATAAGATTATGAAACCTACACAGGGGCTCATACATACTAAAGGAGGAAGTCATGTACCCAGAGGGGCATAGTGCTGAGTACTCCATCTGACCATTAGGTTGGTTACTCACCATTGTCATCACAGTGTTAAACTTAGTTTAGAAAAGAACTGAGCCAACCCTTCCAGCCCCACATCTCTTGCTCTCCCATTTCCTCTTCCTTTTTGCCTAACTCTCTACTCCCCCATTTGCATAGGCTCAGCTTTGGTTGGACTGGCAACAGATACAATATTAGCCATATCATACATGGATAAGAAATGTTTCTTTTATGAACACAGGTTTAAAAAGTAGTATGTCTGGCCAGAGATGGTAGCACACACCTTTAATCCTAGCACTTGAGAGGCAAAGGTAGTAGGATTCCTGTAAGTTTGATGCCAGCCTGGGACTATAGAGCGATGTTCAGGTCAGCCTGGGCTAAAGTGAGACCTCCACCTCAAAGAAAAAAAAGTCATATGTCAAGTAGCATCCTCATTTAAAAATATTTGCTTTAATAAAATTAATTACAACCCATTCTAATTGTGCAATATGGGATTTGAATATAACCTGTGGCCTGGTCACTTATCTAGAGTTCCAGATCCTGCCCAGGCCTACATCTGTTTGAGCCCATAATCTAGGTACTGGGAAAGCTCTATTTCCTCCCTGCCAGCTCTCCCCAGGGCCAGTGCATGAGGTCCTCAAAGGCTGCACATAAGTCTCTTCCCAAGTTCATAGCCTGTAAGCACATAATTTGAGCCAGCTCCTGTCTGTCTCAGAGTCCATGACCTCCATCTTCTTTCCATCTCAATGACTCAGCCACACTCTCTAGAAATCATCTTACAAAGGCGCTTCCAGCTCAGTAAACCAGGATTTGCAAATCACAACATTGGTTCCATCTCCTCCAGAGAGCCTAGAGTGGGGGACAGAAATGATGCTTTGGGGGGACAGGAGGAGATGCCTTTTTGCACTCCACTGCCACAAGTTAGTGAGGAGGAGCCAGGCAGGAAATGAGTATTTGCCATTCTGATGGCATCACAGGCTTGTGGATGTCTGGTCTTCTCTTATCTTGTTTCATATCTTTTTAGCATTTACTATTACAAACACATCCTCTTCCTCCCAAAGCTTTCCACACATACCTCCCTCTTCTCCGGCCTACTTTGATGCCCCAGAGTTGAATGAGTATTTATTGTAAGATTGATTGTCAACTTGATTGAGTCGAGAAGTGTTGAGAACATTAAATTAGTAAGCACTTCCTTGGCTGTGTCTGTAAAAGCATTTCCAGAAAAAAATAATTATAGGGGGAAGACCAGCTCTGAAAGTGGGCAGCACCACCCCATAAGCTGGGAACCCAGACAGAATAAAAAGTAAGAAAGGAGAGAGCCAACCAAAGCAGGCATTCTCTCTCTCTCTCTCTCTCTCTCTCTCTTTCTCTCTCTCTCCTTCCTGGCCACCTTGATGTCATCTGCTCTGCTTAACCACACCCACCTGCCATGATGGACTGAAAACTCTAAAACTGTGAATTGAAATAAATCTTGCTTTCCTTAAATTGCTTTGTTTGGGTATTTTGGCAGAGGGACAAAAAAAATCTCTCACACTGACAATTTTCATGTGCATTCCTGACCTTCACCCACAAGGTCTCAGTAGGAATTTTCTTTGTGCTGATATCTCTATGAGATGTCATAAGGCTAACTCTCTTCACCTCCACCCAGGTACTCTCATTCTAGCCTAAGCTGACCTGGAACTCACTCTGTAGTTCCAGGCTAGCCTCAAATTCATAGTGATCCTCCTATCTCTGTCTCCCAAATGCTGGTATTAAGGGCATGTGCCACCATGCCTGGCTCTTCTTATTTTAAAAATAACAGGTTATACTCTTTTAACCCCTTGTCCTTGCTCTGGATACTCTGGAAGCCCTCCTCAGTAGGGCTATGGTATCCACTATGGAGTCATGAAGGCCTTAGTCAGTCCCTGTGGGGGTGAGAAACTGTGCATCAGAGTATTCCTACTCACTCTGTGGCTCTTATAATCTTTCCATCCCCTCTTCTAAAATGATCCCTGTGCTATGGCAGGCCTATTGGCAGTCTTAGTGTTGAGTTCTCTGGATTTCTTCTTTGATAAGTTTCGATTAATCATCATGTCTGTCACCATCACCCTGGAGCTGGTTGTCAAGCTAGCATTAAGAGCAGCATTCATGTCTTGCTTCCTCTGCAATTTCTATTGGGGCCTGGCAGATGTGGTAGAGGTGGTATGTCTGTGGTGGGCAGTAGGCTATCTTCTTGTCTTACTGATGGATCTTGATTCTCCTCTATTTTTTCTGTTATCTGTAAAACAGATTTTCCAAACAAGAGTGTGAGAGAGTATCTTGGTTTAGAGGGGCTATACAAAGTTATTTGACAGATTTTTTTTTTTTTGGCATATAAGCCTACTCTGCTTCTCCAGAGAGCAGTAGGGGCTTATCTCTGAAGTCTAAGTTTCCTGATCATGGGATTCTGACTTGATTTCCAGTACCAGATGTGTATTCTGTCCCACTGAGCAGCCTCATGTCCAATCTGAGAACAGTTGGTTACCTGCAGAGGTTACATGCCACTATTGCACAAGTGTGTACTTCTTACCTGGCTGGTTGATTTTGTAGTCTGCAGGGTCCCCTGCTTATTTATGCTACTTGGTGACGTTTGTCCTCCAGTGGCTCCCATAGGGCTCTCTAGCACTATGAGGGCTAGCCAGGAGGGAGCTAGTTTCCATTTGGGTTCAGAAGGCTCAGTCTTGTGACTCAGGTTCTGAATAGGAACTTGTACCCTGTCATACCTGGTATAGAATACTTGATTCTCAATAAATATTTGCTGAGTTAATGATTTTAAATGCAAATACTCTGAATTAGTAGCACTTTCCATCATAACCTTTTATTTACTCCTTAGTAGGAAGAATTTGGTAGAGAGGGAAGAATACCTTTTGATCCCTTAAAGTAGGGCAGCACTTTGAATGTCATTAAGGGATGGATGGGAGTCATATTTTTGAAGATAGCTCCCTTAAGAAAGCAAGTTCCAAAACTATAGGCAAACATCTTGAAATGGAAATGGCTGGGAAACTGGTATCTGTGCACCTGTGTATGAAAGCCTGTCCACTTCATTGCAGGAAGCTCAGGAGAGGAGCACTGAAAATAGGCAGAAAGTACTCTTGTTGAAAGTATGAGAAAATTGGACACTTTAATGTCTTTTATGTATTAGTTAAGGTCCTCAATGTGCAAGCAGCAGAGACTGCTTTGGGTTCACCAATGAAGGGACGCTTGGAAGATTGGTGTGGGGGTTAGTCACAGCACAAAATGAAAGGCCCGGGATCTGGACTTGGAAACAACTGTCCCAGGCCAGTTACTTATCATATATCTACCCTAGTGGACATGGGTGTTTTCTCCAGACTGCCACTGCCTGCCTCTGGGGCCCACTTATGTTCATCATTTCTACAAGTTAGAATCTAATTGACTCATTTTGGGTAACATGCAGTTAAAATTTGTGATAGGAAGGTGACTTCTATGGTCTTTAGAGGCCAGGGATTGAATGTTTTGATTTGAACTTGAAATGCTCCCCATAGCTGATATTTTTAACATTTTTCCTCAGCTAGTGGCACTATTTTGTGAGGCTATGGAACCTTTAGGAGGTGTGGCCTAGCTGGCAGAAGTAGGTCATAAGGGATAGTCCTTTGAAGATTTCAGCCCAGCACTTTATTTTGGTCTCCCCACCACCACCAGTCCACTACAATGTAAACAGCTTCTGCCACATACTACCACTACCATGAACTAAACAGCGACACTATGCCTTCTCCTTCATGATAGTCTGAATCCATAAGCCAAAATAAACCTCTCCTCCCTTAAGTAGTTTCTGTCAGAGATTGTAGTCACAGTGATGTGAAAGTAACTAATCCAAGCCAAACTTTGTATTGCATATGCACAGCATACAAATTAGATGTCAGATCCTGTAAGAGTTGCCATTTTAATACTTTCAGTTTTTTTTTTTTTTTTTGCATAATATCACTGTCTGGCCCAGGGCTGGCATGAACTAGTGTGAATCTCCAGTGTCTCAAGGACAACACAGTACTAGACAGAGTCTAAAAGGAGGCTCACTGGAGCCACAGGGAAGTGAGAGCAAACTCTTTTGCCAACATAAGTAAAATCAACATCCATTTGTAAAACCTATCAGATTCACTCTTTCTATACAAAAAAGTTTTCTCTTGGATCTGAAGTACCTACGCTTAGGGTGGGTACAAGGCATTCCATTTTTTATTTTCAGTTGGAAAGAATAGGCTAAAATATAATCCAGAAATGAAAGCAAATACTTGGAACAAGTGCAGATAGTTCATATTACCAATTAAGTCTAGATTCATATCCTTTACAAAACATCTTTGAGGAAGATTAATGTTTTGTTGTAAGAATCAAGGCACTGCATCTAGACTTTCCCCAGCCTACACACCACATACTTGCAGGCCAGGAATGATCTTGCTCAGACTCTGACCCTGGTGTTCAGTGTGACAAGCTTGGACCCCAGTCTCCATGCCAGTGTGACAGGCTCATATTTCCACCCAAACACTTCGTATTATAGGCTTAGATTCCTGCCCTCACACTCAGTGTGACATGCCCTCAACAGTTGCTCTCAAATTTGGCTATACTTAAAATCACCTGGGGAGTTTCTAAGTCAGAACCACTGGCTGCATGGCAGACTGATCAAAGCAGAATTTCTTTGGCTGTGACCCAGAGTCACAATTTGTAAAGTGCCCCATATGACTACAATGTGCAGGCAAGATTAACCCAGGCCCAGAGCATATGCTTCATGAATCAGTCCTAGGCCCAGTTCCCCAGATTTATTCGGCTGTGGTTGGTTGTAAGTAAGTGCCTTTAATCACTGAGCCATTTCCCCAGCCAACTCCAGATGCATACACCACTTTGTGTATCTGGCTTTATGTGAGTACTGAGAAATAAGGCCCAGCCCATTCGGTTATGCAAGTATGCACCTTTAACAGATGAGCCACCTCCCCAGCCCTTCAGTTATGACTGTGAGAGTGTTTAGAACTCCTCCCACCTTCCCTACTCAATGACTCATCACTGGCTACCATGGGGAACACCATCACAACATGCTGATTCTCAAGTCCACTACAGCCCCCCACTGGGGCTTGGGATAGAAAAGTCTTCAACAGCCTTTCCATTTTCAAACACACAGTTCTGTAAGAGGGCTATATCAAAGTATAGTGATATCAGTAGCAGAGAAAGGAGAGTATAAATATAAGACTCACCTACATCCCAGTCAGATTTGATTGTTTCAAATACTTGAGATGTACAGGATTAGACTGAAATGCCATGGGGCTTGGGGAATTTTAGGACTGTGACAAACACGTAGCAATCATTTTCTTACCTTCCTCAGAGTCATGAGTTCAGCACTTTGCAGATTGACCTGTGCAGCTAAAACCTTCTGTTCTAGCTCTGTCTTTACTTATGCAGTTCTTGCTCTTCAGAAGCAGTGAGTAAGCTGGGCATCATGTACTCCAAACTCCTGCCGAAATGCCCTTGTCTACAACTGGAATGGGGAGACAAGCACTAAAATAGCTAAATATGGAAATGTTGCTTGTTTGTATTGGTGCTGGACACTCATGTTGTTTCAATTGTGGCCTCAGGGGGGCAATAGAGACCAGTGTTCTACCAGGCTTTGAAGGCTTTAACAATATGGACTCTAAGATAAAACATAAAAGTGCTTTCAGAAAATTGTGAAACAGTGTAAGGCAAGTTGCACAATGGATAATGCATCTGATTATGAAAACTCTGAAAGTCATATGACATACATTTTATACATATATATTATAAATTTAATATGATCTAAGGTATTAAGGTATGACTATGTTTTGGAAAAATAAAAGCAAAACTTTTATAATGAGTTTTTTTTAAAGCAAAGGTGCTAAAAATGGTTTCAGGTTAGGGTCTCACTTTGGCCCAGGCTGGCCTAGAATTCATTATGTAGTCTCAAGGTGGCTTGAACTGACAGTGATCCTCTTACTTCTGCCTCCTGAGTGCTGAGATTAAAGGCATGCACCCCCATGCCTGGCCTCCATTTGTATTTCTAAAGTGGATATGTTGACATACTATGAGGAAGAACAGATAGAAAGCTCATGACTTATTCCTCAGGCCATAGTTCCACTTCCAGCCTTCCAAGTAGCTGGTGGTAAATATCCTGCCTTTGATAGAAGGGTTAATATGCTAGGGAGTCTGTCTCTCCTTCTGAGAGAAAAGAAATAACCTGTCAACTTAATTATAACTGTGGAAGTGTTAATAACTAACACAACTTCTTATAGCCAAATAGCTGTGTTTATCATAGCAAGTAGTGGCTCCCCTTTTCCCTGACTCTTCCCTCTAACCAAGGTACCTATCACCCTTCTTTGGCTTGTTTCCCCATCAAGCCTAAGAGATAGAAGGCAGTTCTTCATGTTTGGTAGGAAGAAGCTGTCTCCTAGCCAGAGCACACTGTCCTGTTTCCTGCTCATTTTATATACCTCCAGTTAGAAGCATGACCAATTCTAGTACTTGCTGCCTACAGCGTGCTCCAGATGTCTATGACAGACTGAAAATCAGTATGCTCCAAACTTTTCCTGTAGCACCTCTCCTCATGACAAGAGACGTGTAATTCTCGCAACAGTTAACCACAGCACTTTGGGAGGAATTTTAATTATTTTTCAAAAAAAATATTTTATTTGTTTGAGAGAGAGAAGGAGAGACAGAGAGAGAGAGATAAGGAGGGAGGGAGAGAATGGGTGCAACTGACTTACATGGGTCCTGGTGAATTGAACCTGGGTCCTTTGGCTTTGTAGGCAAGTGCCTTAACCACTAAACCATCCCTCCAGCCTATGGGAGGAATTTTAAATGAAAGAAAAGCAAAAGCAACCTGTATAGCAATCAACTTCAGCCTTACCACCATGTGTATAGATACCAGCTCAGCCTTGAAGTTGCATGTACATTTTTAAACAGATTCCTGACTTCTGACATTTGTTTTTAAAGATATAGCAACTCTTTTGCTTGAGAAGAACTCTTTAAAATTTACAGGCTTTCAAGACAACAGCTTAGAAACTCTACCTTTAGAAGTAGCACCTTTAAGGGCTAGACAGATGGCTTAGTGGTTAAGTGCTTGCCTGTGAAGCCTAAGGACCTGGGTTTGAGGCCTGTTTCCCCAGGTCCCATGTAAGCCAGATGCACAAGGGAGCACATGCATCTAGAGTTCATTTGCAGTGGCTGGAGGCCCTGGCGTGCCCATTCTCTATCTATCTACCTCTTTCTCTGTCTGTTGCTCTCAAATAAATAAATAAAAATAAGCAAAAGAAAAAAAAGTAACATCTTTAAATAAAAAATTATATGCTAATTTCTCTCCCAGGAAGAGAGTCAATTGTTAAAAATATTTAAAATGCATTTCATAGTGGCTGATGCTACCTACACAAGATATGCACAATAGGAGGAAAAAATGATGACTTCAGAAGCTGGGCATGGTGGCACATACCTTTAATCCAAGTACTCAGGAGGCAGAGGTAGGAGGATCACTGTGAATTCAAGGCCAGCCTGAAACTACATATAAAATTCCAGGTCAGTCTGGGCTAGAGCAAGACCCTACCTAAAAAAAAAATTGATAACATCAAAATAGAAGAGAGGCTAGTTGAAAAGAAGGCATTCAATGGAAGGGCATTTGGGAGGGGAAAGGGAGGATGATGGGAGGGGATTATGGTCATGGTTTGTTCCTTATACTTATGGATGCTGACAATAAGAGTTTAAAAAATATTTAATATATGACACTCCCTCCCATTTAAACTAAGGACTGTATTCAACTAAGGACTATTTGAGTCTGTTTTCCAAAACAATCTACTTTTAATGTACTTTTACAATTTTATGTGCTATCACTAAATGTACACTTGACCAAAAGAATAAGTACAAATTTTTCACAAGTTGTTTTTTATTAGATTCATATTGTCTTCTAAAGAATTTGTAACTTTCTATACACATAAGAATATACAAAGACCAGCAGGTGTGGTGGTGCATACCTGTACCACAACACTTAAGTATAGGCAGGAGGATTATGAGTTGGAGGCCAACCTGGGCTTCATAGAGAGGCTGGAGAGAGAGAAAGGGAGGGAAGGATATACAACTATATATGAAGATGCTGGTCTCAAGAAAGGAAAATGCATCTCCATTTCTTTATTTCCTGCTGATAGCCACAGTGGTTTCACAATGGTTCAGAACTTGCAGAAAACCAGTAGCACCTTTTATTTTTCAAACATTTTAATCCCCTGGGTGACTCTTAGCCCTTTATTCCCTCCCTTAGTCTTTACTGCAATGGCCTTAGCTGCTTTAAAATTCAAATTAATCTCAGATATGCAAGAAATCTTATAAGTAGTGACTACAAAAACAAAAACAACAAAATCCTAAAACTCTGTGCAATGAATATATTCCTTGGTGTTTGTGTGAGTTTATGAGTCTGAAGCCTTCACACTAAACCTGGAATGCAGGAATTGCTAACTGAACTTTCATGGATTTTCTAAAAATTATTTTTATTTTTATTTCAGAGAGAAATAAGAGGGAGACAGAAAGAGAGAGAAAAAGAGAGAATAGGCATGCCAGGACCTCCAGCCACTGCAAATGAACTCCACATGCACCGCCTTGTGCATCTGGCTTACATGGGTTTTGGGGAATCAAACCTTGGTCTGTTGGCAAGTACTTTAACCAAAATGCTATCTCTCAGGCCCTTTTATGGCTTTTAAAACTTACAGCAACTAGTTTCCAAAGGAATGTGTTGCTCCCTTCTGCTTGCCCATTGATAGGTAAATCCAGAAAGTCAAAGCTCTTTCTCACCTCTTTAGGGCCTCTGCTCAAGGTTATCAAGCTATGGGTTTTAACTATGTAAGCAAACCTCTGCTAGAACTCATGGTCTGCAGTGTTCCTAGACTTCAGGGACATGATTCATAAATCCAATGTTTTACAGCCCCTGGTTACATATCAGTATCAGAACTAACATGGGAGAATGATGGTCTAAATGAGGTAGCTAGGGTGACTGGATTCCCTAAAGTAAAGGCAAGAATATCCTTAAATCTGCCCTTGCAGTCTCCACTTACTAGAGATCAGTTCCTTATCTCTGGCTTAAAGGAGCTTCCTAGACTTGTTTTTCCACGAGCCCCTTCCTGGGAGGAAGTTCTCCTTTCCTAGAATTTAAATCTTATCCTGACTTATGTGGAAGTCATGGATTGCCTCTTCTTCAGCCAGCCCCTAGCCCAAAGCAATCACCCCTCACTCTGTCTCACTATAGCCTGAAGGTCAAGCCCACTACAATAAGATTATAAATAGACCCTTACCAGGGGCAAGGGCTCTTGGCTGCCCATTCATCACTCCTGAACCTCCAAGATGAAGAGAAAAGCCCTGGCTCCTCTTTACCCGCTCCTGCCTTCCGCATGGCAGGAACTCTGTGCACTTTCTTTTCTTTCCACTCTAAATCTCTTCTCATGTTTCTACCAGGATAATCACATGGGATCTCAGACAATATGGGGATATCCATTCCCCTTCCTTTAGTTTTATACTTCCCTAAATAAATATAATAATTTAATAATTTTCCTTCTCAGTTTGGTTTGCCCAATTCTTTTGTTGAATACAAATATGAACTCAGAGTTTGGAGTTCAAGGACTTTCCTGAATTTCCAACACACACAACATAACATAAATGCAAGAGCATTCATGAAAGCTACTTTGTGGTCTGGTCTCAGTGTGACACTATAAAATGTGACTCACCACATAGGCCAAACCCTCTTTTCTTGTAAGCTAAACCGCTTCCTTCTTTTGTGTTTAGTATCTCCTCAATGGTTACTCCAACCTGCTTGAAGCCTAGGGGTTCTCACTCACTTCCACCCCCAACTTACCCCATGTTCTGCTGACTCTGTGCCCTAGGTTGTAGACATGGTTTTTCCCGTGCCCAACACAGGTGTCTTGTTCTCAGTAAAGGCCATTCTCTCTCTGACTTTATTGATGCTATTTTCCTTGCATCGTTAACCACAGAATCAGCCTTTTGCTACCATTGCCAGGTGTTCTTGGCTCTAGCCTTGACCTTCTTCCCCATAGTCTCCCCCAAGGAGTCACAAATCTTCTCCCAACCAAGCTTGTCCCATATAGTTATGCTGCCCCAAGTGTAGCTTCCCTCTTCGCTGCAGACATATGATCCAACTCAAATCTCTGTTCATTAAGAAGTGTCCTAGCCCTTTAGGCCACAGTATGCTCACCTAGTCCTATAAGTCTATGGAACTCATTAACCATACCTTGGAGGGTAAGATGCCATCTTCTAACTAATAATGGTATCATCTTTTCTTCTCAGAGAAAGATAAAACATATTTGCAGCCTGAGTATTCCCTTGTATAGAGAAGAACCTGTATTAGGTACACATCTTCAGAATATTATTTCTGAGCAGCTAATCAGACTCAATAATCAGCAATAGTCTGTGGATTTCTTTACTGTGAACTTTTTCAGTAGAGGAGCCTGCCAGTAACTTAAGGTAAGTGGAGAGGAGACAAGTGGTTACTATCTCATCACTTTTTAATTCAGCTTTCTGGAATTGATATCCAATAGATAGATGGATCTCAGATACTCTATGACAGTAGCTTATTATTTTTTTTTTTAGAAAAAGAGCCATTCCTACCCCCAGGCTTTGCAGAAAAAATTGTGTCACATGCACATCTTAGTCCAGGTTATAAGCCAACAGAGACTTCCTGCTCCCCAGTGGATCGAGTATAGACTGAGCTTACATGCTCAGGACTGTCTTGCTGGAAGACTGGACAGTGTTTGCAAAAGCATTTGGTAATGTGTTTTTGGAAAAATACAAACAGATACTTTCGGAACTTCTCCCCAACGAAGGCATAGATGACAGGGTTGATGCAGCAGTGTGTCATCGCTAGAGTCTCTGTCACCTGAATGGCCTGCTCCAGTCTATTAGAGTTATCACAATTATCCAGGCCAAAGAACATCTGGAAAGTAGTGAGGAGGAGAACAATGTTGTAGGGAGTCCAGAAAAGAAAGTAGACAATCATGATGGCAAAGATGAGCCTCACAGCCCTGTGCCTCTTCTTCTCATTCCGACAGCGAAGCAGAGTGTGTAGGATTCCTGAGTAGCAGATGACCATGACAAGCAGAGGCAAGACCAGGCCCAAGATAATCATTTTTAATGTCTGGAAATTCTTCCAGAAATGATATTGAAGGATTGGAAAATTAGGGCTGCATGTATAATGAAACCCTTCTTTTTGAGATCTGGTAAATATGATTCCTGGAAGAGAGGCAAACATAGCCACCACCCAGGTGACTCCACTTGTCATCACCCCAAAGGTGACTGTTCTGGCTTTTAGAGCAAACACAGCATGGACAATAGCCAAGTACCTATCAATGGTCAGGAGGATGATGAAGAAGATTCCACCAAAATAACCAATGTGATAGAGCCCTGTGAATACCTTACACATTATGTTTCCAAAGACCCATTCATTTGCAGCATAATGAGCCCAGAAGGGGAGTGTGAGCAGGAATAGCAGGTCTGAGATGGCCAGGTTGAACAGGTAGATGTCGGTCATGCTCTTCAGCTTTTTACAGCTTATCAGAATGAGGATGACCAGCATGTTGCCCACAAAACCAGAGATGAACACCAATGAATAGAGAGGGGGCAGAAGCTGGGCTGCAAGTTGCTTCACATTAGTTTTTTGGCAGGGTTCTGGCATGCCATAATCAGTGTCATTGGTCGGACTTGGTACTTGAAGATCCATTTTGTAAAACTCTGTGGACAGAGAAAAAGCAATGCTTAATAAAGTTGAAAGTAGTTTGTGGTCTACCACAAATGAAACTATTTTATACCTTAGTAGGTCTGTAATTGGATGAATATATTTCTACAGTTAATGTCCTTGCTCACTAGATGAATCTGAAATTCACTGGAACATCCATCTCATCAAATAAAGTCTTGTTTTCCATAGCAATGTGGGGAGAATAAAACTGTAGTGACTATTTCAAGAAAACCAATCAGGTACTGTGTAACTCACAAGCTTACGATTTATATTGAAGCTGTAATTCCTTAGATTCCTTAGCATTAGCCCACAAATATCGTATGCTACTCATGAGCCAGTTAAGAAAGGGCATATGCTAGGTACCAACCACTAGCCTATGTTTTTCTCCAGATAACCTATGAGGCAGGTACTATTGTTCACAGTTTTGCAGACAAGGACCCTCAAGCACAGAAAGATGATTAACTTGAACAAGAAACACATAACCAGGAAGCAATTAATTTTATTTCTGGCAGCCTACACTCTTAAACTGCCATGTTACCTGTCTCTCATCTTCTTGGTAACTAAAAAGCCAGATCAGGAGCCTGGTGTCTGAGTGTATTACAGAATAAAATGGGTTAATTCCTCAATCCCCCAAGGAGGTCATAGACTCCAACAGCAGTTATTAAATGCATATTCCATCCTCTCACATTGTCTCTGAAGTTTGTTTCTACTTCTGAAGTTGCTGCCATCAAGAGCTCTCATATAAACACAAGAAATGGTCAGGTGAAAAAATGTTTCATCCACCTCCATGGGTGATGTCACACAGGCTTGGTGTTTCTTCCTCTACAACCACCTGGCTTGCCGAGTCTGAGTTCCACTGCTTTGACAGAATTTTCACCAGTTGAGTCTTGTATGTCTCAAACTACTTGGCTCTCCCATTAGGCAGCTGGGAAAAGTGCCCAGAAAAAAAAATCTCATCTTTAAATGCTGAACCAGAAAAGAATCAGGCATTAAATGTGCTGTGGAGTATGTGTATGTGTGTGTGTGTGTGTGTGTGTGTGTGTATAATATTTGATATCTATAATATGTATTACTTGATATTTGGAATTTGATATGAATTTTGACAGTTTTTAATTTTCCCTCTTTTCTAACAGAGAACCAGACTTAGAGCTCTGGTGTGCATATGATGAGGTGCCTCATGGAGAAGTTTCATCTCTTCTTAGATGAGATTTCAGCCAAGATCATTCCCCTAGAACCTTCCTTTGAAAGGTAAGGGCCCCTCTTAAGTCCTTCATCCACAACAATGTTCTGTGTCTTTGATGGCAGCACAGTCTGAAATTAATTCTAAATGCTGACCTTTTCCTTATCTTAAAGATAATATTTTCAGATAATTCTGTGAGCACTGGTTGCTATCAGATATCTTCTCAGGATTTCCTATTAAGGATTTTGCTCATCACACAAGTCAAGTGACTAAAGGGTGACTTACCAAGTCTCTTGTAGGTGTCTCAGTTCCTCTGGCCAGCTCAACTGTGAAAATCAAAGGCATAGGCAGTATAAAGTAGGAAACAAGTTTTCTTTTCTTTTTTTTTTTTTTTTGACAGGGGCATGGGGGGTGGAGTTTAATGAATAACTGTACTGTGTGGGGTGTTAAACAGTTCTTCTTTTTGTTGTTGTTGCTATTGCATTTAAAATAAACTAGAAAAAACAACTTTGGTCTGAACATTTATTTAGGAGCTTACCTCCTCAAATTATTTGACTTTTGTCTTCTGTTTATCCAATTATACAATCTACTAAAAATTACAAAGAATTAGAGCTAGAGAGATGTCTTAGAGATTAAGGTGCTTGCTTGAAAAACCAAAGGACCAAGGTTTGATTCCCCAAGACCCACATAACCCATATGCACAAGATGGCACATGCATCTGGAGTTTGTTTGCAGTGGCTGGAGGCTCTGGTGTGCCCATCCCCTCTGTCTTTCTCTTCCTCTCTCTATCCACCATTCTTTCTCTCTCTCAAATAAATAAATAAATATTTAAAAAGAAATTAGAAAGAATTAAAGGATAGTAGAACTAGGATACTTACATCCATTACTCAAAAACCCATGTTTGAATTAAAAAAAAAAATCACTGCCCAAAAGCAAATAACTTCTTCAATACTGAAAGCCTCTAAGTCATAAGGCAAAAGCATAAGAGCATCTGTGCTCTTTATAGTTGCCCTCAGTTAAACTCAATCCAACTTTCAGCTTCATTCCAGATATTGATGTTATACCTTTTTTACCCACTCTCCCCCCCTCCTGTTTCTACAATTCACACTCATATTCTCACCACCTATTACAACTCTTCTCTGTAAATTAACATAACTGGTTGTCAACAGGGTTTTAACTATAGATTCACCTGTGAACTAAACATATTTCCCACCTTCTTCTAGTCCTGGTAACTGATGGGACATTTTCTATGGAATGGAAATGATTATGCATTCTACTCTATACCAGATTTATAGGTGACAGTGCTCCTCACTCCAAAGACATAATTGATCTGGGATTTTCTACATGAAATTGGCAACAATGAATAGAGGTGCATGGTTACGTATAGGATTGATAATGCCACATGCAGCCATGTCAGGTCCTCTGTGTGGCTAATGGTTTCTCCAAATATGAAGCAATGACAAGATAACTGAGAACAAAGCACAGAGATGCTCCTGAGCTCTCTACCTTATTTTGTGTCCATTATAAAAGCAGCAGCAGGAAGGTAAAGAAAGCTCTAAACAGCCAAATGGCACATATACAAAGCTACAGAAGGCAGCCTTAGTGTGTAGACACAGCAAATGGCCTCTGCAGCCAGACTGTTGCACTAGAGGCCCATCTCTACTCTCATTTGTGTATTCAGTTGAATGGGACTGTTGGAAGGATGATATTGTCACAGACTATTGCCACCAGTATCTCCATCATGCTTTATTCTTGCTCTCATTCTTATTCACAGAATATGGCCTCTTCCCCTCAGGATAAGAACAGACTATCATGAAGGCTGGGGTGATGGCTCAGTGATTAAAGGTACTTGCTTTCAAAGCCTTCTGGCCTGGGTTCAATTCCCCAGTACCCACATAAAGCTAGATTAAAAAAGTAGGACATGTGTCTGGAGTTAGTTTGCAGTAACAACATGCTCTAGCATGCCCACACACACACATTCTCTCTCTTCTTACAAATGAAAGAGAAAGAGAACAGACCATTACTGGAAGATTTATCACCTCTGGCTATCTCAGGGTTGCTTTTTAAAATATTTTTATTTATTTATTTATTTGCAAGCACAGAGAGGGAGAGAGAGAGGGAATGAGTACACCAGGGCCTCTTGCCACTGCAAATGAACTCCAGATGCATATACCACTTTGTACATCTGGCTTTGCATGGGTACTGGGAATTAGAACCCAGGCCATTAGGCCTTCCAAGCAAGTGTCTTTCACCATTAAGCCATTTCTCCAGCCCCAGCTCAGGGTCCCTGAACTCAAGCTCCTGAAAATGCTGATGCTGCATGTAGTTCCTAATTTTGTCCCTATATAAATACTCCCACTTCCCCGAAGTCTTGTAAGGAGGAACTTGAGGCATTAGTCTGCTTCCTCCTGGGTGCCTAGCATCCTCAATAAGTGGTTTTCTTTTTTCTAATTATTGTCTCTTGGACACAAGCTTTCCATGTGTGAGTATCTAAGTCTGAGTTTGGTAAGAGTATGAGGTGTTTACTGCCAGCAATTAGACAAACTGCACACATGTAAAACATCAAGCTATTAGTTACTCAGTGATCCTTTCAAAATAAACAAAATTTAACCTCTTTGATGATACTCTACAAATGTTATAATTCTGTTTGTGAACACCATTGGTTATTATTGTCACCACAGAGATCTGGGGCTTTGCTTGTGTGCTGCATTGGTTCATCAGAGTGGCTGAGGACCTGAGGGCTAGCTAACCCCCAGAGGGCAGTGTAGAGAAGCCAAGCCGGCTTGAAGCCACTCAGACAGGGCCTGTGGGTGTGGCTTCCATTTCCTCTTCTGTAAATGATGTTAGAAGCAGGCAGCTTCACTTTTATTTATTTTGTTTATTTCAGAAAAAGAGAGAGAGAGAGAGAGAGAGAGAGAGAGGGAGAGAGAAAATGAGAATAGTGCTCCTGGGGAATCAAACCTGGGTCCTTTGGCTTTGCAGACAAGCACCTTAACCACTAAGCCATCTCCCCAGCCCCAGCTTCACTTTTAGATGCTACTTGACCTCATGCACTTTGGAAAACACACCTTTGACAGAGACCAGGGATAGTATTCAAAGACTGCAAAAAGGAAGATCAGCTCAGAAAGATCTTATTCTCGTGAGTTTCTGGTCCAGGGACATGTTCTCATGGCCTCCAGGATAGAGATCCATACATAGGATACACAAGGAAGTGAGGTACTATAGGAGAGGTTTTAGCAATTAATAAGTGGACTTTATACTGAATATTACAGCAATCAGGACCAAGCTGTGCTGCAACTTGGTTTCTTCCAACTCTAGCTACCATGACAGGTGTCTGAGGCAGTACCCATGTAAAGCCAGATGCACAAATTGGCACATGTGTCTGAAGCTCATTTGTAGTGGCAGGAGGTTCAAGCATGCCCATACTCTCTCTCTCTCAAATAAATAAATTCTTTTGTGTTAAATAAAATACTTTGTATGAACACATCATGTGTTGGTACCATCATTTCCCTCCTCCCTACCCCCATGGCACTGAGGGCCCTCCTCAATGGAATTGCTAATATTCACCATGGGATTGTGCATTATGAGTTGTGAGAGCAGCAGTCAGCCATTGTGTGTGTTGGGGGGGGGGCAGAAATCCTCTGGATATTCACTCCCAACCTGTGGTTCTTACAATCTTTCTGTCCCCTCTTCTACAAAGTTTCCATAGCCATGGTGAGTGTTTTTTAGTCTACTTTAGTGTTGAGCTCTAGGTAGCTTCTGGATTTCTGCTTTGATACATTTTGAGTATCCTCAGTGTCTGTCTCCATCACCCTGGTGCAGGTTGTCAGGCTCACTATGGAAACAGCACTCTTGCTCATCTTGCCAATTCCTCTGTGGTTTCACCTGGGTCCTGGCTGATGTGCAAGGGGTGATTTATCTCTCCTGCCTTCTGAAAGAGAAAAACATTCTGCAATGAAAGTTGAGGTCAGTATAGGTTAATTGGGACAAGTATCGTTAATTAAGAGAGATTTTGATGGATGTAGCCTCTCTTTGGCCAAAGACTAGTGGGAGCTTCTCCTTGGAGCCTATGATCTTAGTTTCCATAGTATTCTGACTCAGATCCTAGTTCCAGCTATGAATTCCATTCCACTGAGTGAATCTCTTAGCCAATCAGAGAGCCATTGGTTATCCACATAGGCTGGGTCCCACTGTTGCACAGTTGTGTCAATCTTGTCAGGTTGGTTGCTGTTGTATTTCAGTGACCCCTGTTAGTACACAATGTTGTTGGCCATTTTCCCCCAGAAGCTCATGTAGAGCTTTTCAGCACTATATGGGCTCATCACCTGGGAACTGGCTTCCTTCCAGATTTAGCCAGATCTCTTGATGTTCTCTGTCAGAAGCGTGTGGTGTCTTCAGCAATAGGCTCTTACCTTTTATCTTGGGCAGGTAATCAAGTGCTTTGAGAGAAGCCTGTCATGTTTTGAGATCCTGTACGTCTCTGCAATCAACAGCTCAATGTGGGTCATAATCAATTTCTGGTACTGGGAGTGACAAACCAGAGACAAATGTTTTAAAGTTAGGCTTCATCCCACCCTCTCCAGGGCCCTTCTTACCAGATGAAATCCATATACTCCTATTGAGAGTTATATATTTTAGTCTGCCATCCAGGAAGAAGGTTTCTATGGTACCAATTCCTTTTTGATTAAGTTTTGTGTAAATCTCCCCCAACCCTCCCATTCCCTGTCCCCCAAACACTTCTATCACTATTATCTGTCCCTTGAGTTGTCTGTCGGGTATACCTGCAACTCAAGCTAGCCAGGTTAAGAACCACAGGTGAGGGAGAACATGTGGCATTTGTCTCTTGGTACTTGTGTGAGTTCACTTACTATGATTTGTTTCAAGTCTATTCATGTTCCTACAAATTTCATTATATCATTTTTCCTTACTGCTGAGTAGAATTCCATTGTGTACTACATCTTCATTATCCAATTGTCAAACAATGGGCAGCTGGGTTGATTCCAGTTCTTACCTATTGTAAATTGAGCAGCTATAAACATGGTTGAACAAATACCTCTGCAATAAAGAGTGGAGCCTTTAGGGTAGATGGCCAATAGAGGAATATCTGGGACTATACTCATCTTTTTCAGGGGTCTCCATATTGATTTCCATAATGGATGTAAAGTTTGTACTCCCACCAACAGTGAATGAGGATTCCTCATTCCCCACATCCTCACCAACATGTATTATCCGTTGGTTTTTTGTGCATGGTGAGAGGAGTGGTCTAGTTTCATTTTTTTTACATGTGTTTATCCAATTTGCCCAACATCATTTGTTGAAAAGGCTGCATTTTCTCCAGTGTACATTGGCTCCTTTGTCAAAGGTCAAGTAGCTGTAGTTGCCTGAACTAAGGCTAGGTCTTCATTTCTGTTCCATTGGTCTATATGTCTGTTTTTATGACAGTACCATGCTGTTTTTGTTTCTATGACTTTATAATATAGCTTTAGATCAGGTATGGTGATACCTCCACAGGCATTTCTTTTGCTGAGGATATTTTTGGATATCTAAAGTCTTCTGTCATTCCATATAAATTTTGAGATTATCTTTTATATCTCTGAAGAATGATGCTAGGATTTTTATTGGTATTGCATTAAAATCTGTATATTACTTTTGATAGGATTGCCATTTGTCTTTTGTGTATAGTTTGTTTACTTTGTATCCTGCCATTTTGTTATAAGAATTTATCACCTTTAGAAGTTTTATGGTACAGTCTTTTGGGTCACTTATGTATAGGATCATATCATGTGCAAATAGGATGAGTTTAACTTCTTCCTTTCCAATTTATATCCCTTTTATATCTTTTACCTGCCTCATTGCTTGGGCTAGGATTTCTAGTCCTATGTTGAAGAGCGGGGTGAGAGTGAGCACCCCTGTCTTGTTCCCAATCTTAATAGGAACTCCTTGAGTCTTTCCCCATTAAGTGTGATTTGGGCTTTAGGAACTTTGTATATACTCTTTATTATGTTGAGATATAAGCCCTCCATGCCTAGTCTTTCCAGAACTTTTTTAAAAATATATTTATTTTTTTTACTTGCAAACAGAGAGAGATAGAAGAGAGAATGGAATTGCCAGGGCATCTAGCTGCTGCAAACAAACTCAAGATGCATGTACCACTTTGTGCATCTGGCTTTACGTGGGTATCAGGGAATTGAACTCAGGTCATTTGGCTTTGCAGTGTTTTGATCAGGAAGTGATGTTGTGCTATGTCAAAGGCCTTCCCTGCATCTACTGAGATGATCGTGTGGTTCTTGTGTTTAAGTTTATTTATGTGGTATATTACATTAATCAATTTCTGTATGTTAAACCATCCTTGCAGCCCTGTGATGAAGCCTGCTTGATAAAGGTGGATAATGCTTTTGATGTGTTGTTGAATTCAGTTTGCAATGATTTTGTTCAGGATTTTTACATCCAATTTCATCATGGATATAGGTCTATAGTTTTCTTTTCTTATTGTATTTCTGTCTGGTTTTGGTATTAGGATGATGCTATCTTCATAAAAGGAGTCTGGGAGCACTCTCTGTTCTCTTATTTTGTGAAATAGCTTGAGAAAAAGTAGTTTCAGTTCTTCGATGAAGGTTGAGTAGAATTCACCTGCGAATCCATCAGGTCCTGGACTTTTCCTTTTGGGGAAATTTTTTCTTTCTTTCTTTTTTTTGTTTTTTGTTTTTTGTTTTGTTTTTCAAGTTAGGGTCTCATTTTAGCTCAGGCTGACCTGGAATTCACTATGAATTCACTTGAACTCACAGTGATCCTCCTTCCTACCTCTGCCTCCCAAGTGCTGGGACTGAGGGAGTGTGCCACCATGCCCAACTTCTTTCTTTTTTAAAAAAAAATTTTTTTCTTTATTTATTTGAGAGAGAGGGGGCAGGGAGAGAGAGAGAGAGGGAGAGAATGGATGTGCCAGGGCCTCTAGCCACTGCAAATGAGCTCCAGACTCACGCACCACCTTGTGCATCTGCTATATGGGTACTGGGGAATCGAACCAGGATCTTTTGGCTTTGCAGGCAAATGCCTTAACTGCTAAGCCATCTCTCCAGCCCCTTGATTACATTTTCAATCTTGATGGATGTAATAGGTTTGTTTAGGAGATTTATTTGCTCTTGACTTAGTTTTGGTAGATGGCATATGTCTAGGAATTATGTACATTTCTTCTCAGTTATCCAGTTTTGTGGAACAGAGGTTTTGGAAATATGACCTGATGATTCTTCCAATTTCATTGATGTCTGTTGTGACTTTTCCTTTTTCATTTCTTGCCGCAGACTGGCAAAGCCGGAACCACCAATCCGAGGGAAAACATGGCCTTGGGAGGTGGGCAAGGAGTCAGCAAAGCGACAAACACACACACACACAAGGTTAATGTATCTGAGTGTATTTTACTGAAGTAGAGCATGAGGTTATATACAATTCTGGCTGCATAAGCTTAGCGTTTGTTTGGTACAATTTCTATGAATAGCCTGTTCCAGGAATCTAGGCACAAATACATGAGTAAAGATTACAATCACATATTTAATAGTTAATGTCTCACCAAAATTAGTGTTAGACAGTCAGTGGTTACAAATGACTTTTGGTTTTTAGCCTGCTTCAAGCATCAAGTATTTTAACAAAAGTTCTAACAGGGTGACTTCATAACTCTAATATATTTTCTTCCTTGAACCATACCATAAAAATGTAGGTGTATCAAAGCCTGCCTTCTCATAATTGGATCCCAGTTGTTTCCTAATGCTTTCTCTTCGTGCTTTAGTAAGCAAGCACCAAGGTGGCCTCGACTTAGCAAGTCTGTCCACAAAAGTTAAAGAATACCAAGAAACATGCTTCCCACCATTGTTTACTAGTATATCCCCATTCCTATACACTCCTGTATAAGGTTAGGGTTCATCAATTGGTTTTGGTTCTCGGAATTCTGACTATGGCTTGAAACAACAGCGGGGTCTCTGGAGAAGCGTCACACCATCAGGTGACTCGATTTTTGGAAATTGTTCCATATCTAATTTTTACTAAATTGTGAGAGATCATCATGCTGCTGTCATATGTCAGGAACAGAACAGTAGTAATGAAGAAAACAGCTATTAGAAAGTAGCAAAAGGCACTACAAGCCTGGAGAATGCATGTCCTTCCAGGAGGCTTTCTTCCTTGAAGCTTTTGCCTCTGCCTGGTGAACAGGTCACGCAGACTGCACTGGAGTTGGCATGGCAATTTCTAATTTTGTTAATTTGAGACTTATCTTTCTTTTTGTTTGATCAAATTGGCCAGGGGTTTATCAATCTTGTTTATTTTTTCAAAGAACCATCTCTTCGTTTCATCAATTTTCTTAATTTTTCCTTAGTTTCCAATTAATTAATTCCTGCTCTGATCATAATTATTTCTTTTAAAAAATATTTTATTTATTTATTTATTTGACAGAGAAAGGGGGGAAGAGAGAGAGAGTAGGTGTGTCAGGGCCTGCAGCCACTGCAAATGAACTCCAGATGCATGCACCCCCTTGTGCATCTGGCTAACGTGGGTCCTGGGGAATCCAACCAGGATCCCTTCGGCTTTGCAGGCAAACACCTTAACTTCTAAGCCATCTCTCCAGCCCTCTTAATTATTTCTTTCTGTCTGGAACTCTTAGGGATAGATTGTTCTTGTTTTTCCAATGCCTTTAGTGATAGTGGGGTATTGAAGTTCCCTAATGTAATGGTATTTAAATTTATTTCTGATTGTTGTCAAGTAGGTTTTGCTTTATAAAATGTGGTGTACCTATGTTTGGTGCATGCAGCTTATGATTGTGATGTCCTCTTGCAGGATCGCCTCCTTGATGAGTAAAAAGTGGCTTCCTGCTGCAATCAGGTTTGCATTGCTGGCAGAAAACACTGAACCAAGAGCAGCTTGTGGGAAAAGGTGTTTATTTTGGCTTTCAGGCTCACGGGGAAGCTCCATGATGGTAGCAGAAAATGATGGCATGAGCAGAGGGTGGACATTACCTCCTGAACAACATTACATGGACAACAGCAACAGGAGGGTATGCCAAACACTGGCAAGAGGAAACCAGTTATTACACCCATAAGCCCATCCCCAACAATACACTGCCTCCAGAACTGTTAATTCCCAAATTGCTATCTGCTGGGAACCTAGCACTCAGATTACCTAAGTTTATGGGGGACACATAAATGAAACCACCACACCTTCTCTGTTTTTAATTACTTTTGGTTTGAAGTCTATTTTGTCAGATATTAATATAGCCACACCTGCTTTTTTCTTGTTGCCATTTCCTTAGAAAATCATTTTCCATCCTTTGAGTCTGAGAAGGTGCCTATCTTTAATGGTAAGGTGGGATTGTTATTTATTTTATTTTTATTTTTATTTTTTTGATTTTTCGAGGTAGGGTCTCATTCTTGCCCAGGCTGACCTGGAATTCACTATGTATTCTCAGGGAGACCTCGAACTCACAGCGATCCTCCTACCTTTGCCTCAAGTGCTGGGATTAAAGGCCTGCACCACCACACCTGGCTGAGGTGGGATTCTTTTTTTTTTTTTTTTAATTTTTTTGTTGTTTATTTTTATTTATTGATTTGAGAGTGACAGACAGAGAGAGAAAGAGGCAGAGAGAGAGAGAGAGAGGAGAGTGGGCGCGCCAGGGCTTCTAGCCACTGCAAACGAACTCCAGACACGTGCGCCCCCTTGTGCATCTGGCTAATGTGGGTCCTGGGGAATCAAGCCTTGAACCGGGGTCCTTAGGCTTCACAGGCAAGTGCTTAACTGCTAAGCCATCTCTCCAGCCCGGGGTGGGATTCTTGAAGGCAGCAAATGGAAGGGTCCATTTGTCTGACCCACCCTGTTAACTTTTGTCTTTTTATGGATGAGCTAAGTCCATTAATGTTTAGAGTTATAACTGTGAGGTTTGATTTAATCCCTGCCATGCTGGAGGGTTTATGGGGTTTGGTGCTTTCTTGGGTTTTGTATGTTTTCATGCCTGCTGTACTTTTGGTCATCATGTTTGTCCTCTTGTAGGCTCTTGAGGTTGGTTGTTCTACTCTTCTGTGTGGAATATTTCCTGAAGTATTCTCTGTAAGTTTGGCTTTGTGTTCATATAGTCATATAGCTGGCTTTTGTCATGGAAAACTTTTCTTTTTCTGCCTATTAAGTGGGATACTTTGGGGGCTAGAAAGATGGTCTAGCAGTTAAGGTGCCTGCCTGCAAAGCCAAAGGACCCAGTTTCAATTCCCCAGGACACATGTAAGCCAGATGCACAAGGTGATGCATGCGTCTGGAGTTTGTTTGCAGTTGCTGGAGGCCCTGGCATGCCTATTCTGTCTCTCTCTCTCTCTCTCTCTCTCTCTCTTTCTCTCCCACCCTCTTTCTCTCTCTCTACCTTTGTTGAATAAGTAATTTAAAAAAAAAAGAGGGATACTTTCTCTTGGTTCAGTAGTTTGGGCTGGAAGCTATAGGTTTTGAGGCTTTGAAGTGCTCCATTCCAAGCACTTCTGATTTTCATGGTTTCCACTGAAAAATCTGAGGAAACTAATGGAATTGCCTTTGTATGGAGTGAGTTATTTCTCTATTGCTGCTTTTAGCACTCCCTCTTTGTTTTCATTGTTTAGAGTTGTAACTATGATGTGCCTTGGAGAATTTCTTCTTTGGTCCTGTGTGTTCTGTGAGCTACTTGTATCTGTATGGGCCTCTCTTTTGCAAGATTGGGAAATTTTTCTTCCATTATTTTGTTGAATATGTTCTCTATGCGTTTGACCTGGACTTTTCCCCTCTGGTACATCCATGATCTGGATGTTTGGCCATTTCAAGGTATCCTACCATTCCCTCATATTTTGTTCACATGATGTTTTTAAAAAAAAAATTAGAGGGGAGGGGAGAGAGAGAATTGGCATACCAGGGCCTCAACCACTGCAATCAAACTCTAGATGCTTGTGCCACCTAGTGGGCATGTGCAACCTTGCACTTGCCTCACCTTTGTGCATCTGGCTTACATGGGATATGGTGAGAGACTGGACAAGGGTCCTTAGTCTTCACAGGCAAGCACCTTAACCACTAAACCATTTCTCCAGTCCTGCATGATTTTTTGAACCTGTCAATATTTGGGGGTACCAATCACTTTCTTCTATCTTGTCTTTCATGTCTGATGCTCTTCTCCACCAGATCAACTCTGTTAGTGAGGGCTTCTAGAGAGGTTTTTCTAAAGTTCTATTTAAGTTTTGTTTACTGTTATATTATTCTGCATCATGTCCATCTCTTTGTTATATTCCAATTTCAGGTTGAGGTTTGATATTCTTTTTTTAATATTTTATTTATCTATTTGAGAGAGAGAAAGAGAGGCAGATAGAGATAATGGGTGTGCCGGGGCCTTTAGCCACTGCAAACCAACTCCACATGCATGCATCTCCTCGTGCATCTGGCTTTCATGGGTCCTGGGGAATCAAACTGGGGCCCTTAGTCTGTGCAGGCAAATGCCTTAACCACTAAGCCATTTCACCAGCCTGAGGTTTAATTTTCTTGATGCTTCCTGGAATTCATTCTTGCACTTGATCATGTCTTTAGTAAGCTTAATCAGCTGGTTATTGAGACCCTCTATTTGTTGACTCACTTTCAATTTGTTTATCTCTTTTTTGAGGTCTCTTGTTTTCCTCAATTAAGTTAAGATTAGTGATGAAGGCTCTCTGCATTTCATTTATGTGATTGTTGGGATTTTGTTGTTTCATTAGAGGTTTCCATTGTGGGACTAGGCAACCTTAGTGAAGATCTGTCAGTTTGTTGACTTTCATTGTTTTATTGCTTTTTTTTTTTTTTTTTTTTTTTTTTTTTTTTTTTTTGCATTGGATACTACCCATTTCTGGGCAAAAGTCTTATTTTATTGAAAAAGCAAGTATTTGCCGTCATAGGATCTTTAGTAAGTGTTGTTTTAGGTTTGAACTGGATTGGAGTGGGATGGGGTTATAACTGCAGATGTGCAGGTTATGGAGGTTTCAAGTGCACCAGCAGCTCTGGGCTGGTGGCTGACATGACAGCTGGTTTGGATGTCTGGAATGTCTTCAGCCTGTGATCAAAGCCATGCTTTGCCTGTAGGGCTCAGGATCAGTTGCAGCTCCACTATTTCCCCACTGTGCCTCAGCTGAACAGGTTGTGGAAGTGCACTGATTCCACCCCAGCAGGCACTTGCTAGATACTCCTATGCTCCCTGTCTGGGGCAGGAGTGAGGCAGTGAGTAGGGAAGAGTGGAGCCAGGCTGCAGAGACCAGACCTGGAGGTTGCTGATGTGGGGGCATCAGTCTGGGGTGGCAGCTGGGGCAGGAACACAGGAATCCACATGGCCAGAGGCATGGCTTGGTGTCAATCAGCAGAGGTGGCTTAGGCCTGACCATGGGTTCACCTGTGCCTACCTGCCCACAGTGAGCACTTCCCCAGCATCTACCTGCCCCAGCAAGCAGGAGTCCCTTCCTTGCATCTACCTGCATCCAGGGAGCACTTCCCCTGGTTCCTTGTCCTCAGTGAGTATTCCCTTCCCAGGTGGCTCCCTGTCCCCAGCAAAAACTTCCTCCTGCTAACAGGCCTCCCTTGCCACAATTCTTTCAAAAAAATAAAGTCTAGTTATAAAGCCAACATGTTCTCACTGTATGAAATTGAGAAAAACAAAAGAAAAATCAGCAAAAACAAAAAGGAAGAAAAATTAAGCATACTCTCATAATATAAAAATAAGCTCTTCTAGCATGTCTCAATCTTTACATTTTCCCATGCACACTATTTGATTCTTCTTGAGCATATACCACTCTAACTGATGCTTATTATTTTTGTATTTTTTCTCAAGACTGCAATATAGGCATTTCCTCATGCTATTAAAAATTCTTACCAGGTGTGATGACACATGCGTTTAATCCCAGCACTCATGAGGCAGAGATAGGAGGATTGCCATGAGTTTGAGGCCACCCTGAAACTACATAGTGAATTCCAGGTCAGCCTTAGCTAGAGTGAGACCCTACCTCAAAAAATGAACAAAAAATTATTTATAAATATAATTTTTCATTGCTATTTTTATTGGGGCTTCAAAGGCAAGGAAGAATTCTGATCTTACTTGTACAGGTTGGTGAGCTTTAATTTGTATAGGCCCATGGAATTACCACCAAATCAAGATGATAAGTAATACCTCCCTTCTACCTCAGAAACGACCTATGCCCTGCCCAGGAGTAAGGGCCACTCTGACTTCAAATAGATCAAATATGCATGTTCTCTAACTTCATAAAATGAAATCCTAGATGCCACCTCTTTCTTGTCTAGTCTTTGTTTAATATCATAGCCTTAGCTTTATTTAGAGTCCTAATTTCTGATAACCACTAATGGGGAACAATGTTGTATTGATTGCCACAGCCAATCCTCTTTTGTCCTGTAAAGAAGGATGTTCCTAGTTCCCCCAAGGCCACCTTTGCCAGGAAAGCCAGAGACTCCTCACACTCCTTATGGACATAGGAAGAACCCACTCACCACCCCTCAATGTCCCACGTTTTCCCTGTGGATCCCATGACTTCCAGAACATCTTGTGGAAACTGTTCTTTCACCTTTGCCTCAAGTTAGAAGGTTACTGTGCTGTTTACCCATTCCTGCCTTTCTCCCCTAGAGTCTCATACTAGGAAGTAAATCTCTCTTCCTGGCCCAGGTATTACATCCCTCATACGCCCTATTCAAAACATCAAATCAAGCATATACTCACAGGCTTTCTGCATCCCCTTATTAGATATGTCCAAACATGGTGAAAATCCTTTAGCTTAGCTTAGAATTCTGCCCGGTATTTGGGATATTTATTGCAGAGCAGCAATAAGACATAAGATAGTAAAATCTTGGGAATGGTAATAGTGTCTAAGTGCTAATTAAGATGCACAAGAGACCACTGCCATCTTGAGTAGGTCAGGTCATACTAGCAGCTCTGTGTGTAACAGGATATTGTGTAAGCCTCTTCTAGTCACCCTAAAGCTGACAACTGTGGCCCAAGGCTGAGGAAAAGAAGTATTAAGTACTCCACAGCTCTAAAGAAAACCACCGATTCTTAGGGTCACACACCTCCCCAGGGTTTATAAGAAGGTGAAAGAACAAGTCCTGTGCCTCTGCCTATCATATCACCTCCTCACACCCATCTGCATATGTGGACAATTGTGGGAGGAAAGTGTTGTAGACATGGTTGGATTATAGTGAGCAAAGTGCCCCCACTCCAGCCATGTGGGGCTCTGAGAGAATGACATGAGGGATATGTTACAGGGAAGACCAGCACTTCCCCATGGGTCTCCATGAGACATCCAGCTGGGCAGGGGACAAAAGATTGAAGGGAAAACATGATGGAGACAGGCTGTGTCCCAAGGCTTCAATGCACCTTGGTTTATATGTCTAAAGAAGAGGCAACTGGGCTATAGCTGCCATGTGGAGCCCACTGTTGAGGCAGGTGACATCAGCACCCAGGAAATGATAGCCTGGAATAAGTCTTTTCAAGAGAAAATTTGCATGTCTAGGAAGTAGCTACAGGGTTCACCATGAGCTCTGACCTTCTGGAGGGAGCACATAACAGGGTCTGCCTCTCTGAAGCATCTTGACTGAAGGAACTATGACAGAGGTCAGCTGGATAAAGATGTTTGTGCCCTCCTTCTCTCCCTCAGCTTCTTCTCAAGGCAGGCCCATGCCTAGAAGAAGAAACTATAGGAAATCACTTTGAGGAAGACAGCAGAGCTGGGGACAGAAAGGACAGATTATACCCTTTCCCTAGGCACTGAATCCGACTTCCCCTAAGGACTATCTGGAATTGATTTGAGAGAGAGAAAATAATTTCATATTGTGAATGGATTACACTGGAGGTTTTATAGGGACTGGTATAAAGTAAGACTTTACTCAGTGCCCATACCTTTGCTTGTGAGGCTGCTGAGCTGGCAGCACCCTTCAAGTGGTAGGAGGAAGCTCCCAAGCCCAGAGTCAGGCCAACAAGAATACAGACCCAATTTTACATAACTGGATGCATGCACATATACACATGCAGAAGAAAACTTTCCCAAAGTTATAAACAGGATCAAATAAGGTCCTTCATTATTATTTTTAGCTAATCACAAATGATGTATATTTTATAAACAATTTCTAGATTTCATGTGGGCCTGTGGTCTGAGAAGCAAGTGAACCATAGGGCATGATATTGAACAGATTTTCAATGTTGTCATAAATAACCATAATAAAGCAAAACTGTGTAATACACTCATGCACAAAAGGACTCAGCTAAAGTTCTGAAAAACTCTATTACAATTCTCAAGCTTTGCTTGGCCTGAGGTCTTCAAAATTAAACACAGATAGGAGATGAGGCCAAGAGTCAGGAACATTTCCTGGGCAAATGAACAAGTCCCCTTCATCTTCATCTTCATCATCATAGTCATATAGGCTTATCCATGCTCATCTCTCCCCTTCTACTCACTCATCTCTGACCCCTCGGGCCCTCATTCCATGCTTGTCTTGTCAGAAATGGATAAAGACATGGTGAATATTGAATAAAGCGTATTGCCATAAGGCAATAATAATTTTCCTAAAGACTGAAATGAGCTTATGGAAATACCAAAGTTTCCACCTACAGTTATTTTAGAATAGTAACTAAGCATGAATTAAATATAAAATGAGTGACAAAATCTGTCTTGGCACAGTCCTGAGGTTCCTGGACATCTTGAAGCTTGTTATTCTATACAAACTGTTCTTTCATTTAAAGAATAACAAGCAAACTGCCACTCATTTTACAAACCAACTGAGACTTCCTGCTCCCCAGTAGAAGGGGTGTATGTTGAACTCACTCGATCTGCTGTCTCCCTATAGAAAACTGGACACTGTTTGCAGAGATGTTTGGTGATATGCTTTCGGAAGAACACTGACAGATACCTTCGAAACTTCTCTCCAACAAAGGCATAAATAATGGGGTTGATGCAGCAGTGTGTCATCCCAAGAGTCTCTGTCACCTGCATGGCCTGGTCGAGGTGACTGGTGCTCTCACAGTTACTCAGGCCAAAGAACTCCTGGAAGGTGGTCAGGAGGAGAACAATGTTGTAGGGAGTCCAGAAAAGAAAGTAGACAATCATGATGGCAAAGATGAGCCTCACAGCCCTGTGCCTCTTATCATTCCGACAGCGAATCAGAGTATGCAGGATTCCTGAGTAGCAGATGACCATGACAAGCAGGGGCAGGACCAAGCCCAAGATGTTTCTCATTATTGTATGGAAAATTTTCCATATTAATGGGAAATAAGGACTACAGATTCTACTAGAATTTTCTTCGTGGGATTTAGTGAAGATTACTCCTGGAAGAGAGGCAAACATAGCCACCACCCAGGTGACTCCACTTGTCATCACCCCAAAGGTGACTGTTCTGGCTTTTAGAGCAAACACAGCATGGACAATAGCCAAGTACCTATCAATGGTCAGGAGGATGATGAAGAAGATTCCACCAAAATAACCAATGTGATAGAGCCCTGTGAATACCTTACACATTATGTTTCCAAAGACCCATTCATTTGCAGCATAGTGAGCCCAGAAGGGGAGTGTGAGCAGGAATAGCAGGTCTGAGATGGCCAGGTTGAACAGGTAGATGTCGGTCATGCTCTTCAGCTTTTTACAGCTTATCAGAATGAGGATGACCAGCATGTTGCCCACAAAACCAGAGATGAACACCAATGAATAGAGAGGGGGCAGAAGCTGGGCTGCGAGTCGTTTCACGCTGGGCTTATGACAAGGCTCACTGTAATCATAGTCATAAGTGGTAGTGGCCTCTTCACTAAGCTCTTGTATACTTCTTGAAAACAGAGAATGAGATGTGGAAAGTATGTTGTGGATGATCTGGGGTGTCATATCCTTGTCTTCCATTTCCTTCAGCTCTGTAGACAGAGAATGAAATGACGACTTCACATTAATGCCACATTCACTAAACTAAACAGCCTTGCTCCAGTTAATTAGCATCCCAATTTTGGGTCTCTCCTTTGCAACTATTTCCCCAAGAGTATGTATAGATCTTTCCTTTTATTTCTGGTAGTAGATGTCCCGTGTCTACCCAACCACCATTTCCTAATACTTTTTCTCTTCACTGGAGAGCATGCTTCTCACTGTAGGGTTACAAGTGGCACATGTCTACATTCTCTACCTCCTTGCATCTGGTCCTGCAGGTATGTGGCCCATTCCTGGACAGTAAAATATAAGTGGAGTCTTCTAGGAGTCCTCCAGGGAGGCTCTTCCCCAGTAAGAGAGACACAGAAGAAAATTTGATGGCCCTTTCTACTTTCACAAGTTGTGTTGTATAGGCTTGGTATTTGACACCATGAATCAAAGACCCAGAGACTTACAGAGAAGTCACATGGAGTTCCAAATTCATCTTCTGACTTACATGGGGAGAAAAGAAAAGGTACTATGAATTGCATTTTCTGTTACTTCCAGCTAAAAGTGTTCTAATAACCCACTAAATAGCCTCAACCATCCTGCCCAAACTTCTGCCAAAGCTGCAATGTCATTGCAATGTCCAAACGCCTTAGCTTTTTTCCAATTGTATTCTCATTGAGCATTTGATCATTCACTAATTTCCTCTACTCAAAACCTTTTTGGCCAGGTGTGGTGGCACATGCCTTTAATTCCAGCATTTGGGAGGCAGTGGTAGGAGGATCTCCATAAGTTCAAAACCACCCTAAGACTACATAGTGAATTCCAGGTTAGTCTGGGCTAAAGTGAAAACCTATCTCAAAACAAAGCAAGCAAGCAAGCAAACAAACAAACAAAAAACTCTTTGGGCAAGTAGGAAGCTCCTGACTACTTATTAATGTTCTTCACTAGCATATCCTACCACTGCCCACACTATAAAATCTTCAGGCACCATACTTGGTTTTCACATCTTTTATCTTTTGCCTGTTTGCTCCAAAATTCTTCCTGAACCATGTCAGTTAAACTCAGGATTCTGACTCCTGTATATGCTAGTATTTCTCAAGGCACTGTGTTCAAGTCCCAAATTTCTCTGCTTTTTCTATATCTCCACATAGATTTGTTCACATAACCAATATTTATTTAGTATCTATTATGATCCGTGCTCTATTTTAAGCACAGGAGTTACCAAGGTAAGCAAAGAGGGCATTGTGTAGTTTACTTGAGTTTCTGCCCCAAACTGAGATTTCCTTGAAGTGTGCTCCAGGCTCCGGGTTCCTTACCTTTTGAATTTCTTCCTTTTTAGAAAATTAGGAGCAATGGTAAGCACTTCTCTTAATTTTCATACCCATATATTAATGATATTCTCACTTTTGGTTAGAGAAGCTTCTCTTTTTAGATGGTGGTGACCTTGGGATGACTCAGAAGGCACCATGGTGCTGAAAAGAAGTGACAGAGGAGTCCTCTGCATTGAAACATCTCTATCACACCTTCCAAGGCTCAGGGTCCATTGTGGAAGAGGTAGCAAAAAGAATGTAAGAGTGAAAGTAAGGATAAGGCTCCTTACAATGCACCCTTCCAGACACAAAATAGCCTGGATATCCATGACCTCATGGTGCCTGGCACTACCTACATGAGACCATCATACTAGGAGGAAAAGATGATGACATCAAAATAAAAAATAAAATGATGGGGAGGGGATATGATGGAGAGTGGAGTTGTGAAGGGGAAAGTGGGGAGGAGGGAATTATGATGTTTTATTGTCTATAATTATGGAAGTTGTCAATAATAAAAAAAGTAAAAACAAAAAAGAAAATTAGGGGTGAGCCTTTGGAGCCAAACAGATCTGGATTTCAATCCTACCTCTAATAGTTGAATTCTGCTGTATAATTTGAGGCCAATTAGTTCTTTAAGTATCAGTTTCCCTGTGTAGAAACTAGCTATGCTGAGTTTCTCTGAGGATAACTAGAGATAAGGACTTAGCACAATGGGTACTACACAGAAATGGTTTGTATTATGATTACATCATATGAATTCTCTTTAAATGCATTTCAGATTTACCTTCTGCACTTCTAGAAGAGGCCATCTTCTTGCCTCCTGTATTACCCACTCTTGTTGATCTTTCCTTTACTCATAGGTCATACCTAACAATCTGCCTGCTCTAAAGTTGAAATTGCATCATGCATTTCTCAGCCCTGAAATTTCCCATAGTCATATGCTAGGGTATGCTGGGACTTCAAAGATAATGGCTAGTCTGCTCATCATGATGTTCCTGAGCTCGCTTCTCATCTCCAGTCATTCCTTACATTCTAGAACTCATGTGCAGCCACAGACATCTTCTATTTGCCCCAAATATACCACTGCCTTCATGCTTCAGTGGTTTTCTACATGCTTGACCCTTTGCCTAAAATGGCCTGTGGGCTCCTATTCATCTTTCTGTGCCTTCCGTTCAAATCCCCTTCTTTATGAAGCCTAATATGCACTTCAGTCAAATCACTTGTATCTCGTATGTTTCAATAAGAACTTGTCATGTTGTCTTCTATACATTGTGCACCTCTCTGAGGCTAAGAATTGGCTGTGTTTCTATCTCCAACTCTTATGATTTCATCTGGATGAAAGAATTACTACTAAATGTTCATTGAATGAATACAGAAAGTTCTTTATAGTCAAAAACATAATCATAAGACCTAACATCATAAGGGCTTAATGGTTAAGAATATTTTTTCCTGATAGTGACTATGAATTTGTTTTAGTCCACCTACACACTTCATTTTTCCATTCTTCCATTGATGGCCATATTACACATCACTGAGTCTTATTCTTATGAATTGCAAGACTAAAATGAGATATCTATTGAAAGTTAGGAAAAAAATACACATACCTTAAGAAGTATATTGTGATCAGTCCTAGCCTGCTCCTGAAGCTCCAGGAGCTGTGGTGAATACTGGGCAAATGATAATCCATCTAACTCTTTGACAAGGAGCTAGCACCTAGCCCATGCTGCAATAGGTAGTCAGCAAAGTGGATGAAAAATGCTGGCCTACCTTTCACTTCAGGCCTGAAGACCTGGCTCCCAGGGCTGAGAGAAAGCTGCCTCTCAGAAAAATAAAGTTTTCAGCATGTGTGAACCTCTTGAGGAGAGATAAGAGGCAGATTTTGGTGCAGGACTTAGAGTGTTCCATATATGGACCATAGGGGAGAAATTTAAGATTAAAAGCTCCAGCAATTTTAGGTCCCTACATGCTTAAGCAAATGAGCCTGTAGATGCCTAGAGGATGACTGAACAGACTGCTTGTTCTTTATTTTTTGTCTTCTTTCTTCTATCACCTAAACCCCAAGGAACAGTCTCACCCTGCTATACCTTCACTTTTTCTGTGTTACCAGGATCTTTCTAACATCTCCTAGGGCATATGACACCCTCTCTCCTTCTCCCCATTGTAATTACTGTCCCTAAGTGCACAGATTGTGCAGGCCCTCAGAGTGTCTCTGGGTCCTGAAATTCAAGGTTGGAGATGCTTACAGGGTTTATAAAGTCATGTAAAAATCACCCACAACTCACCAGTGGAGGGCTTCTTCCAGATGTCACTGGCTTCTCAGCAACAGGACCTCAGATCTAGAGGTAGAAACTTGGTGTGCAGAAATAGGAAATGAAGTTTCCTGCAGAAAGAAGGCGGAGATAGAAGCATAAGTGATCGTAAAGATTCGAAAAAAAACTTAAATGTACAGTTCTTCTTTTCCAGCCAGGAGCATTACATGAGGTCTCCAAGGGATTAATTTTGAAATATTGCTTATGCAACATTGAGTGAGTCAGCCACTCCCTGTCCCTTTGCTCTGGTATATTTAGCTCTGGGCTTCTTTATCTTATGGGGTCAGGATCTCATGCTGTGGCCTTTTCATGTGTCTGAGCTTTGATATTCTAAACAGTCAAACGTAATTTATAAGATCTATGGAGACTGAGAGGAGTATAAGCACTCACGAATTCATGTAGCATTTGGTGCACTGTTGATACAATAAAGCAAGTGATAGCACCACAGCTCTGTTAAGAGCAGTGGGCTGAGGGATGTGGCCACCATTAGCGTTCACAACAGCAAGGAAACTCAGCACAAGCCCAGCATCCTCTCCAGACCTCAGTAAGTGGGCAGCCAAGTGTTCTTTTCTTATTCTGGAACAGGCCCACTGTGGATCTTGCCATTGGTTCCCTTGATTCAACCAAGATGGAAACAATCAAAACCCCTGATTAGAACCACTTTTCACTTCCATTCTCATACTACAGATCACTGATGACATTGTTTCAAAAAAGAGAGGAACAACAGTGAGTAGTGGTACAGCCAGGATCCAAAATAATCTGACTGCAGGGAATGGAAGGCATTCTTGAAGACTGTCTAAGGATAAAAGTGTTTATAGAAGGGCAAGTGGGGTCAGGAGAGACTAACAACAGTGGGAGCTGTCACCCCAATTCTTTGTGGGAGGTCAGAATGTGTACCTCCAAATATGCCTTTTTGGCATATTTGTTGGCATATTGTTGCCAGTGAGAAGCAGCAGATTCAGGAAAGCTCTCTTGCCCTACTTCTATTTGTCTAAAAGCAGATCATTCTCTTTTTTTGAAGGCAAAATTCATGTTCCTACCTCTTCAACCAGGGAGAGTATAGTTTAACCACTGAAAACAACTATAGATCCTTATCAACTTGAAAATTATACCAGAAGAATCTACAATAATAATCTTTACTAACCAACCATTTTCTCTTATCTATTTAACCCTCCCACAAATTTCCATCCTTGGAGATACACATTTGTTTGACTTTGTCTTGTTATTGCTCTAAAATGTTACTATTCTACTATGCTGGAATTCATAGCCACTTGTTTGGAAATTACTACTTCCCTGGAAACATACTATGTATATATGATATATGCTTCATTTTTTAATTCTTATTTATCTGTCTTTTACAGAGGTCTGCTTCTACTAAGAAATTGCAAGGGTTGAGATATGAATATTTTCCCCTATAGCTTGAAATGTCAAAGAATGAACATCACCTGAGCTCAGAAGTTGAGAGCTAAAGACTGAAGATTAGAGCTACTGCTAGAACTTGGTAAAGCAGGGTAGAAGAAAGTCTCCACCTTTCTTTCCCTCCCCATGCCTATTACAATGAGCCTCTCTTCTCTGATCCCCTGCCATGCATCCCATAGATTGTATACACAGAAGCAGGAAGCAGTGGGAAGTGAAGACATCAATTTATGGGGCTCAGAGTAGATCTGCAGCAACCTCACAGCAATTTTTGCAAATTTTACCTAGCCTCATCCATACACATAAGCCAAAAAATGAGGACAGGGCTGGAGAAGTGGCTTAGCTATTAAGGCACTTGCCCGCAAAGCCAAAGGACCTATGTTTGATTCCCCAGTACCCATGTAAGCCACATGCACAAGATGGTCCATGCATCTGGAATTTCTTTACAGTGGCTGAAGGCCCTGACTCACCCATTCTCTATCCCATCTCTTTTTCTCTCTCTCTCAAGTAAATAAATGAATAAATATTTTTAAAATATTTTTTATTTTTATTTATTTATTTTATAGACAAAGAGGGAGAGGGAGAGAGAGTATGGGTGCGCCAAGGCCTCTAGCCACTGTAAACGAACTCCAGATGCATGCATCCCCTTGTGCATCTGGCTAATGTGGATCCTGGGGAACTGAACCTGGGTCCTTTGGCTTTGCAGGCAAATGCCTTAACCACTAAGCCACCCCTCCAGCCCTAAATAGATTTTTTTAAATGACAACATCCATAAGTACTTCTGTAAATCTCTATGCACTAGAGGGAACAAGGAAGGATGCTTTTCCATGAGTTTAAAAATTCTGTATCTATCTGTCAGCACTGAGTCTATAGTCTTCAGGATTCTTCTGGTCTAAAAGATGAGTGCTATCTGACTTTTTTTTTTTATCAAGTCAGGGTCTCACTTTAGGCCAGGTTGACCTGGAGCTTACTTTGTAGCTCCAGACTGGCCCTCAAACTCACCATGATTATTCTACCTCAGTGCCTCCCCAAGTGCTAGGATTAAAAGCATGTGTCACTACACCCAGGTTAATTTTTTAATGGAGAATTTTTAATAGGTGAACATATTGTAATTTGACCATGATTCCTTCCCATTGCCCTTTTTATCTCCTTCCTCATTCCTATTCCACTGGATTACCACCTCTTTCCAAATGGTCCCTCTTGTAATTTGATGTCTCATTCTTTTGTGTGTTTATGTGAGTGCACACATTCATCTATGTCACTTTTTTATGTTAAATTGTTGAAGAGTTCAATATTGTGTATGATTTATGGTGGTAGTGGCCTCCACTGTAAGGTCATGAATGCACAAGTCACTTCATGTCCATCCAGAGAATAGTGTCCCACAATACTCCTCTGGCTCTTGCATTCTTTCTGTTCTCCTTCCACAATGGTCCCTGAGCCTTGGACAGTGTGATAAACGCTTCATTTAGCACTGGGCTCTCAACAGTCTCTTACTTTCAGCACCTTGATAAATGTTGACTTTCCTAATTATTTACTGTCATCTCCAAAAAGAAGCTTCTTTGGTCCTTTGGCCAGTACTGAGAGTTACACTGATGTTCATTCCAATACCTCTTCCAAAATATTCCCTGAGCCCTGGTGGGTGTGATAGAGATACTTCACCCAGTACTGAGCACTTGACTGTCACTACTTCACATCACCTCGATGAGTCTTGGATCTCTCCAGTTGTCACCACTATATTCAAACCAACCTGTCATCTGACTACTCAGTATATGCATCAAGGCTTGCTTAATTGCTCTCTGCTCATCTGCCTGTTTACCCATGTAGACATGCTGTCCTGCCATCTATCCACTTGTCCTTTCATCAAGACTCTGTTCTGGCCAGGCGTGGTGGCACACGCCTTTAATCCCAGCATGCGGGAGGCAGAGGTAGGAGTATTGTGAGTCGTAGGCCACCCTGAGACTACATAGAGAATTTCAGGTCAGCCTGAGCTAGAGTGAGACCCTTTCTCAAAAAAGCAAACCAAACTAAAAAACAAAAAGACTCTGTTATGCCTTTCCCTTGACTCCAGCAGCTCATCTCTGATCCTACGCCTGACTCCATACCTAGAAGCTCCTCCAATCTCTCCTATAGCAAGTTATCTTATTAATACAGTAACTTCTACATTTTTATCAGTTTCTCACCTCTGGCCTCTCAGGGTTCTTTGGAACTCTTTGCCTTTTTAACAGTTTTATAGTCGTATAAAGAAATACATTTACTATGTGGTGTGTGACTTGAGAGTTAGCATTAGTAATTAAGATTAGAATCAAGCAATCAAGGAAAGTGAGAGTGTCTGGCAAATTGCTTCCGTTGAAACCACTGTACCTTGTAAATTTATTATTATTGAATAAGTTCTGACATTGTGGAAACACACAAGAGTGTTTGTCTATGTTTCTGAAATGTGCTCATGACATGAATATCTCTACAGAAAAGGCAGTTATTATATACCTATTTGTTGTGGTCTTTCCACTGCTTTGTACCAAGTGACAAAGTAAGAGAGCAAGGCCTAGAGTCATGCAACAAAGACCAGAAACTGCAGGTGATTCTTGGAAAGAATGTCAAGTAACAAATGTTAGCTGTGAACTTCTCCTTCCTCTTCTAAGGTCATCATAGTGTTTAGATGACCTAAGAATTGACAAGACTTCCTAACAGAAAATAGAAATAGACATCCATGTGATAATTAAATTATAGTTGACTTACAGCATAAAAGTAGGAGATCAGATATTTCTTCATCTTCTAGCCAAAAGCTTTGAGGAAAAAGCAATGAAGTCAGAATCTTTATCATGTTAAAATAAAAAAGAAAGGAAGGAAGAAAGGAAGAAAGGAAAAGAAAAGAAAGAAGGGAAAGAGGAAAAGAAAACTCTGTCAAATGACTAAAGAGGTGTCATTTGAACCCAGAATTAGTGTTAATCCTGTGTCCTTCTATAGTTCAGAACTTTGTGACTACACATAGATCTTAGTATAAGTGCATCAGAGGTAGCCTGGATGGGGAGGATGATGGATGGTGGTAGGCCAGGACACAGTACTTGGCAGGTATTTATCCATAGCCCCATAATATAGCAATTTGACATTGAGGATGAGAAGCTGTCATGCATACACCACAGCATTTTCCCTGCCCTGAGTCTTGATGAGTAGAAGTAGCATGAATGTCAGTGTCAGCAGGAGGAGGTTTTATGCCTACCACTGTGCCTTCTGACTTGTCCAAGGGAAGTACACAATGCTATAGCAAATATCAGAAAATCCACATTATGCTCATTGTGGTATAGGTATGTGAGAAAAAAACCTGCAGACCTGGATGTGGCAGAGATTTCGATTAGTTGACATTGCTGGTCTCACTCTGGGTGGACAGCAGGGAATGGAAATAGTGAGATAGACCTGGCCAATCACAGCTCGCTGAGATCTATCAGATCAGAAATAAGGTAAGTATACTCATCTTCACTTCTATTATTTAACATGATACTAGAAGTTGTAGTCATAGCAATTGTGTTAGAAAAGGATATAAAAATTCATTCAAATAGAAAAGAAAAAAAGCTATCCCTATTTAAAGATGAGCCAAGTGTGTTGGTGCATGCCTTTAATCCCAGCATTTGGAAGCCAGAGGTAGGTGGATTGCCATGAGTTTGAGGTCATCTGAGACTACATAGTGATTTCCAGGTCAGCCTGAGGTAGAGTGAAATCCTACCTCAACCCCCCCCCAAAAAAACAGAAACAATTCCACATAAAAGAAGTCCCAAGTAATGCAAAAATATAATTTTAAATTTAATTTAAAAAATCATCAACATGTAATTAACAAAATATATATTATTTCTTAAACCAGTGGTTTTCAAGCTATAATGCACCAGATTTCCCATACAAGCTTTCTAAGATGGGTCCACAACCTCGAAGTTTATAATTCTAAAGGTCTAGGGCATGGCTGACTAAATGCCAGGCAAGGCAACCACTGCTCCAACAACCACACATTGCGATGGAAAGCTCATAGGAGCAGTGTAATGAATCCATCATCTTTTAACAAAAATTATTTATTTATTTATTTGAGAGAGAGAGAGTGTGTGTGTGTAACAGAGAAAAACAGGCAGATAGAGAGAGGGAATATAGGCACACCAGGGCCCCCTGCCACTGTAAATCAAATCAAGACACATGTGTCACTTTGCGCATCTGGATTTATGTGGCTACTGGGAAATGAAACCTGTGCCTTTAACCACTGAGCCATCTCTCTAGACCAGAACCCATCATCTTGATATGAGAGTCCAGCAAAGAAAGCACAAGACATGCAAGACAGAATGGGACATTTCCAGCCTGATTTCTGACTCTTGTTGGCTCTGTGACCCTGGGACAGCTTCAGAGGTCTTTTAACCCAATGTGATTCTCTGAGATGAAAGGCAAAGATTCTGCTGTAAGACACCATTAGTCAAAATCATCTAACTCTTCAGAATGGATTACTTGAGTTCTCATCTGGGAAAATACAGAGAAGTCTTATTCTTGATGGTGTATTAAGACAAGAAAGGAGAGATTCTCGGCTTTCATTGTAAGATCATTCAATTTCCATTCCTCTTTTTCCTTGGTGACTATAGTTTTACCTTCCTCTTTTATTTCTTACTCCTGAGTCCTTCCATTTCTAAAATGTTTCAGTTCCCTTTCATGTATTTTTGGAAAACTTTCTATCTTTCAACAGATGTGGCAGGGTACTTTTTGCATGGCTCTTTGTGGGCAGGAACTAAAGGTAGACCGTTTATAGAAAGAGACACAAGACAAAAACTCCCACCCCACTTTAAAGCTTCCGGTCCAAGGCACTGCTTTTTTATTTGTTTGGCTGGTTGAGTGTTTGTTTAGTTTATAATCCCAGCTGGAATTTTCTTGGAAAGTCATTTACTGGCATAAAGATAAAGCCATTTTATTCAGTGGTGGCCAATTTTGATTAAGAATGTCTGCCTTGGGCCGGAGAAATGGCTTAGCAATTAAGGTGCTTGCCTGCAAAGCCAAAGGACCCAGGTTCAATTCCCCAGAACCCACATAAGCCAGATGCCCAAGGTGGCGCATGTGTCTGGAGATTATTTGCAGTGGCTGAAGGCCCTAGCAGGCCCATTCTCTCTCTCTCTCTCTCTCTCCCTTTCTCTCTCCCTTCCTCCTTCTTTCTCTCTCAAATAAATAAAATATTTTTTTTAGAAAGGAATGTCTGCCTACTCTGTACTACAATTCATTTTTCATGTTTTTCCTTTGGCCATTTCTAATACCTGTGGAAAATTAAAATTGTGTATCACACGGGGCGACATGGCACACACCTTTAATCCTAGCATTTAGGAGGCAGTGGTAGGTGGATCGCCATGAGTTCGAGGCCACCCTGAGATTACATAGTGAATTCCAGGTCAGCCTGGCCTAGAGTGAAACCCTACCTCGAAAAAAAAAAAAATTGTGTATCACATACACACCACCCACACAATGTATCTGCCACAAAATCTCATCTCACTTTTGTTCCTTTCTACTCTGTCAGCATTGTTGCTAATTAGATTATTAGAAAGTCTCTTCCTTTAAAAAATGATGAAATCCATATTTTTTAAAATATATTAATGTTGTTTATGTTATGTTTATATTAATGTTCACAGGTATTACTCAGTGTAGACTGGAAGTCCTAAGCACAGAAATTGGGCAAGAGGAGGACTTCCAGTTAAGATGGCAGCATAGGAATCATGCCAAAGCAGACTAGGGTAGAAAAAGTCAAAAAAAGAAAAACAGCAAAATATACTCTTCTACTAAAAAGTGAGATATATAAGAAATTAAAATGGCAGCAGAGAAGTAGGAGAAATCCAGAGCATACAGAGCCCACATAGGCAGGCAGGCAGAAGTGGCTCCAGCAGCAGTGGCACCAGGTTCGTGGGGCCACAGCTGCAAGGCTCGACTTGAGCCACAGGAAAAGGCAGGAGAGGGGATTTTCCACTCATGCTGGAGCTCTTCACAAACTCAAGAAATGCGGAGAACCACAGTGAACAATGGAGTAGCAGATCACGAGGTAGAGGATCATGTGGACCAGTAGGAGAACTAGGGCCACCATCCACAGCCTCCCCTCCCCCACTGCCAGCACAAGCGCCAGCAAGCACCAGAGACCAGGAGAAGGGAGACCACAGCACTCAGCAACAGCGACCAGAGCAGCGATCCAATGACCCAGCCAGCCTGCTTGAACCCACAGTGCACCAAAGAGGGACCCAAGCAGGAGTACAGCATAACTGAGACCAAAATCATCCCAAAAGGTAACTGAGATTACACCAGGTCAGTACCCACCAAATAAGCCTGGTATATAGGCCTGAACTGTAAGTGCTAATTGCACCTTCCATATCAGGATAAATTATATGTTAAATCTGATAGATGGTCAGATTTGCCATGCTTATATAAGCTATATTTTGGGCTTGTTATTTCTCGCTTCTTGATTTACAGTGGCTTTGTTTCCTCTTCTGTTCTACATTAGGGAAGGGTCTCACTTGGTCATAAGCTGACTTGGAAGCCTCAACAGACGGAAATCTTAACCTCTTTGTTGATAGGATTAAGGGTGTGGGGCAACACACATGCTAAGGGACAGTGATGTTGGTAGAGGATCTGGTTGTCATAATACCTACTCTTGCATAAATACTCTGTGCTGTTTTTTATTGAAAGTGTGCATTGTTTAGTTAAATTTTAGAATCTGCCTGTATTTTGTTCCACTCAGCCTACTTGAATACTCTCATAGCAGGCAGACCCAACACTTAGGGTCACTTTTGTAGATACTCTGAGAATCTTGAGAGCCATACCTAGCACATTAAGCTCCTACCCTGAAGATATATAACATCAGATTGCTTGATACATCTAATAATACTGCAGCTAACTAGAAAATCCAAACATTAAATTAATCCAAGATGCAAAAATATATACATTATAGCACAAGAAACACCAAAAATCAAGACAATATAAATCCACCAAAAAGTATTAATGCATCAGAAATGACCTCCAGTGAGAATGAGTTAGAGGAAATGCCTGAGAAAGATTTTAAAAGAATGATTATAAATATGCTCCAAGAAGTCAAAGAGGAAATAAAAGGAGTCAAAGAAGACACATGACACCAATTTAATGAAATAAAGAGGTCAATAAAGACATAAATAAGGAAACATAAATAATAAAGAAAAACCAGTCAGAATTACGAGCAATGAAGAACACAGTTAATGAAATAAAAAACTCTGTAGAAAATATCTCCAGTAGAATGGTTGAAGGAGAAGACAGAATATCTAAACTATAAGACCAGGTGGCAGATCTAACACAGTCCAACAAAGAGAAAGACAAACAAATAGGAAAGTATGAACGGGAATTTCAAGATATTCAGGACAAACATAAGAATTCAGGGTGTAATAGGAGGAGAAGAAATTCACTCCAAAGGCATAGTAGGCATTTTCAATAAAATCATAGAAGAAAACTTCCCCCAAATTGGCAAAGAGGTGCCAATGCAGATATATGAATTCTTTAGAACACCAACCAGACAAAACGTGGAAAGAAACTGTCCTTGCCATATTAAAATTAAACTACAAAGCATACAAACCAAAGAAAAAATATTGAAAGCAGTTAGAGAGAAAAATCAAGTACCTATAAAGGCAAACCCATCAGGATCACAGCAGATTACTCAACACAAATTGTAAAAGCCAGAAGGGTGTGGAGTGATGTATTCCAAATTCTGAAAGATAGCAACTGTTAACCAAGGTTACTTTATCCTGCAAAGCTATCCATTCAAATAGATGGAGAAATAAGGACATTCTACAACAAAAGCAGGCCAAAGGAGTATTTGAAGACAAAACCAGCTCTACAGAAAATACTTGAAAGAATCCTCCATGCTGAAGAGAAAGAAAAGCACACATATAAGGAACCGGGAAAAAACAAACAATACTCAAATACTAGTTAACACAAGAGAGCAAAGGTAAAACCGGAATAACTACAAAAAAAATGGCAAAAATAAATACACACCATTCAATAATATCTCTTAATATCAATGGCCTCAATGCCCCAACCAAAAGACATAGGTTTGTAGACTGGGTTAAAAAGTAGGCTCCTTCAATTTGTTGCCTCCAAGAAACTCACCTTTCTACAAAGGATGGACACTATCTTAGGGTGAAAGGTTGGAAAATGGTGTTTCAAGCAAATGGGCCTAGAAAACAAGCAGAGGTTTTTGTCCTAATATCTGACAAGGTAGACTTCAGTCCAACATTAGTTAAGAGAGATAAGGAAGGTCACTTTATATTGATTAAAGGTATACTCCAACAGGAGGACATTACAATCCTAAACATATATGCACCTAACATGGGGCTCCCAATTTCATGAAACAAACACTATTAGAACTAAGGTCACAGATAACACCAAGCACAATTGTAGTGGGTGACTTCAACACCTCACTCTCATCAATTGACAGGTCATCACAGCAAAAAATTAACAGAGAGGCATCTGGATTAAATGAGGTCATAGAAGAAATGGACCTAACAGATATATACAGGACATTTCATCCAAATGCTACAGAATATACATTCTTTTCAGCAGCACACGGAACATTCTCTAAAATAGACCATATATTAGGACACAAAGCAAATCTTAACAAATACAGGAAAATTGAAATAATTCCTTGCATTCTATCCAACCACAATGGAATCAAACTACAAATCAATAGCAAGAAAAGCTATAGAACATACACAAAATCATGGAAACTAAACAATACATTACTAAATGATGAATGGGTCAATGAAGAAATCAAGAAGGAAATCAAAAAATTCATAGAGTCAAATTATAATGAGAACAAAACATACCAAAACCTTTGGGACACAATGAAGGCAGTCCTAAGAGGGAAATTTATAGCTTTAAGTGTCTATATTAAGAAATTAGAAAGGTCTCAAGTAAATGGCCTAATGCTTTACCTTAAGGCCTTGGAAAAAGAAGAACAAGGCAAAACAAAAATCAGTAGACGGGAAGAAATAGTAAAGAAGAGGCAGAAATTGATGCAATAGAAACCAAAAGAAAACCAATCTAAAGAATCAATGAAACAAAGAGTTGGTTCTTTGAAAGGATAAACAAGATTGATAAACCCTTAGCAAATCTGACCAAAAGAAAGAGAGAAGAGACACAAATTAATAAAATTAGAGATGAAAAAGGCAACATCACAACAGACACCAGAGAAATTCAAAAATATCATAGGGGCATACTATAAAAACATACACTCCACTAAGTATGAAATTCTGAAAGAAATGGATGATTTCCTTGGTTAATATGACCAACAAAAATCAAATCAAGATAAGATTAATCACTTAAATAGACCTTCAACAAGTATTGAGATCCAAGCAGTTATCAAAAATCTCCCAAAAAAAGTCCAGGCCCAGATGGATTCACTGGTGAATTTCACCAGACCTTCAAGGAAGAACTAACACCATTGCTTCTTGAGCTTTTCCATAAAATAGAAAAAGAAGGAATACTACAAAACTCATTCTACAAAGCCAGAATCACCCTGATTCCCAAACCATGCAAAGATAGAACAAAAAAAGACAATTACAGACCAATCTCCCTCATGAACATTGATGCAAAAATTCTCAACAAAATATTGGAAAACAGAATACAAGAATATATCAGAAAGATCATTCACCTGGACCAAGTAGGCTTTATCCCAGAGATGCAGGGATGGTCCAACATACACAAATCGACAAATGTAATACATTATATAAATGAACTGAAGGACAAAAATCACATGATCATCTCATTAGATGTAGAAAAAGCATTTGAAAAAATCCAACATCCCTTCATGATAAAAGTCCTACAGAGGCTGGGAATAGAAGGAAAATATCTCAATATAATAAAGGCTATTTATGACAAGCCTACAGCCAACATATTACTAAATGGGGAAAAACTAGAAGCTTTTCCACTAAAATTAGGAACAAGACAAGGGTGTCCACTGTTCCCATTTTTATTTAATATAGTACTGGAAGTCTTAGCCATAGCAATAAGGCAAGAGACGCACATAAAAGGGATACAAATTGGAAGGGAAGAGATCAAGTTATCATTATTTGCAGATGACATGATTCTATACATAAAGGACCCTGAAGACTCTACCAGAAAACTGTTAGAGCTGATAAACACCTATAGCCATGTAGCAGGATACAAAATAAATACACAGAAATCAGTAGCCTTCCTATATGCTAACAATAAATTCATAGAGGATGAAATCAGAGAATCACCCCCATTCACATTTGCATAAAAAAAAAGTACCTTGGAATAAACCTAACCAAGGAAGTGAAGGATCTCCACAATTAAAACTTTAAAACACTCAAGTGAGAAATTGTAGAAGGCACTAGGAAATGGAAAAACATCCCTCGTTCCTGGATCGGAAGAATCAATATTGTGAAAATGGCAATCCTATCAAAAGCAATCTACACATTTAATGCAATCCCCAACAAAATTCCAACGGCATTCTTCATGGAAATAGAAAAAACCATCCAAAAACTCATTTGGAATCACAAAAAAAATCTCGAATATCTAAAACAATACTGAGCAACAAAAATAAGGCTGGTGGTATCACCATACCTGATTTTAACCTATACTACAGAACCATAGTAACAAAAACAGCATGATACTGGCACAAAAGCAGACATGCAGATCAATGGAACAGAATAGAGGATCCAGATGTAAGTCCAGGTAGCTATAGCCACCTGATATTTGATAAAAATGCCAAAAATACTCATTGGAGAAAAGACAGCCTCTTCAGCAAATGGTGCTGGGAAAACTGGATATGTATCGGTAGAAGGATGAAAATAGAGTCTTCTCTCTCTCCATGCACAAGAATTAAGTCCAAATGGATTCAAGACCATAACATCAGACCTGAAACTCTGAAACTGCTAAAGGAAAAAGTAGGGGAAACCCTTCAACATATTGGTCTTGGCAAAGACTTTCTGAATATAACCCCAATTGCTCAGGCACTAAAACCACAGATTAACTCCTGGGACCTCATGAAATTACCAAGATTTTGTATGACAAAGGACACTGTGAATAAAGCAAAGAGGCAACCTACAGAATGGGGAAAAAAGTCTTTGCCATACATCTGATAGAGGATTAATATCTAGGATATACAAAGAACTAAAAAAATTAAATAATAAATCAAACAAGCCAACTAAAAACAGGCTATGGAACTAAATAGAGAGTTCTCAAAAGAAGAAATATGGATGGCATATAAGCATCTGGAAAAATGTTCTACATCCATAGTCATCAGGAAAATGAAGACTAAAACTACATTGAGATTCCATCTCATTCCTGTCAGATTGGCTACCATCATGAAAACAAATGACCATAAATGCTGGTGAGGATGTGGAAAAAGAGGAACCCTTCTACACTGTTGATGGGAATGCAATCTGGTCCAGCCATTGTGGAAATCAGCTATAGATAATTGGATTTCTATGTGAGTAGGAAAAAAACTCAGTAGCAAAGGCCAGTAAGCTAGAAAAGAGATATAAAGGGAAGAGAAAAGAAGGGAGGGGGTACTTAATAAGATGGTATTGTATATATGTAAGTAGAAGAATAGATTAATAGGGGTGAAAGACCCAAATTAGGTCAGGGAAAGAGATTGAGTAAAGGAAAGGTGGAGGGAGGGCTAATCAAAATCTAAGAGGATATAAGTGAATCCTATGGAAACCTACTTTTATGGACAACGGAACATTCAGGAGCCATAGATTGTTGCTAGAAAATTTTCAGTGCCAGGGATGGGATACCTTCTAGTGAGTTGTTGGCCAGGGAGGGCACTGATGCCCCCAAAACATTACAGGCCATTGCCGAGGCCCTTGGTTTCCCACCAGGAATAGATGGTAAGACCCTATTGCTGAAGAGTCCACATACTTGGGCTGCAAGGCCACTGAGAAATCCTGCTGGAACTGAGCTGATAACCTCCTCCATGTGGACCAGCTGACAGAAAGCTGGAAGAAGCCATTCTGCATGCAGTTCAAAGGGAGAAAGAGGAATCACCAGTGAAGATACTCAACAGTGGACACTGCAAGCCTTATATTTGGCCAGCCAGGCCAAATGAGCCAACAGGTACAATAGTGGCACATCTGTCATGGTGGAAACCAACTGCCCTCTAATTGGACTGGAGACCCACTCCATGGGAGGGAATACATCCCTGATACTGAAAACTTAAAACAGGGGTAGTCATGAGCCCTGGGGGTATAACATCTGCTGCTATCTGGCTAAATGTATATACTATACTTATCAAACTTCCCAGTAAGCACTTCTGTTAATGTTCATATCCTTATATTAATGCCACTCTCACTTTTGGTAGAGAATCTTCTCTTTTCAGATGGCAGTGACCTTGGGATGACTCATAAGGCATCATGGTGCTGGAAAGAAGTGACAGGAATGCTCAGTAATGCAATATCTCTATCACACCTTCCAAGGCTCAAGGTCTATTGTGGAAGAGGTGGTGGAAAGAATATAAGAGCCAAAGGAAGGGTAGGACTCCTTAAAATGTGCTCCCCCCAGACACAATGTGGCCTGGATATCCATGACCTCACAGTGCCTGACACTACCTACACAAGACCATCATAATAGGAGGAAAAGGTCATGACATCAAAATAAAAGAGAGACTGATTGAGATGGAGAGGGGATATGATGGAGAATGGAGTATTATCATGGGATATTTTTTATAATCATGGAAGTTGTTAATAAAAAAATTGAAAAAAAGAAATTAAGGAAGAAAATACACAAAATAAACTGAAATTGGAAGGGGAAAATTAAGATAATATCTGCTTGCAGATGCCATGATCTATGTAGGATCCACTAAAAAAACAATCTCTTATAGGGGCTTGGAAGATTACCCAGTAGGTAAAGTGCTTGCCACATGCATGAAGACCTAAGTTTGGGTCTGTAGCACTCACATAAATGCTGAGTTTGATGGCATATGTCTGTAATCCCAGTCCTGAAGAGATAGAGAAAAGGGATCCTTGGGGCTCACTGGCTAGCTTATTTTATCAAAATGGTGAGTTCTGAGTTCAGTGAGAGATTCTTTCTCAAAAAGTAATGTGAAAAGTGTTTGAGTAAGATACCTGACATTGCCAGATATGGTTGCTCATGCCTTCAATGCCAGCACTTGGAAGGCAGAGGAAAGAGTATCACTGTGAGTTCAAGGCCAGCCTGGGATTATAGAGTAAATTCCAGGCCAGCCTAGGCTAAAGCAAGACCCTACCTCAAAAAAACAACAAAAATGATAGCTGATATTTACATCTGGCCTCCACATGTAAATATACACAACCAAACACATGTATACCCTATATATGTATGAACATGCATATACATGGTCATATATACTATATATACATTTAAAAATCTTTTAAAGCTAATAAATTAATTTGGCAAACTCACAGAACACAAAATCAGGACACAAAATGAGTTGCATTTCTATATACCAACAATAAGAAATCCAAAAACAAAGTTTAAAAAAAACTTGAAATCATGCCAAAAAGAATAAAGTACTTAACCTAGAAGATTAAAGAGTCACATACTGAAAACTACAAAATTTGATGAAAGAAATTAAACAAAACCCAAATAAATGGACAGATCCTATGTTTGTACATTAGAACACTTAGTACTGTCAATAGTAAATGGGATCTTGCTCTGACCTCCCTTCAGCTTCCCAGTCTTTGTAACCTTCATAAGAACAATTCAGAGAAACACACAAAGCATAGTTTAGAAGACAGGCAGAGTTCATTTCAAAGTGAAACACTGCAGAGCAAGAGTAGGAAATGGCCCAAGGAAACATTATAGAACAGAACGCTCTCAAGAGTGAGTATGCAATGCTAAAGGGACTATTGTACTTATTGACATCTTAGGCAGGCTTTATGCCATTTATAAAGTCTCTAAAATAAAGCACCTCATGAAGGGCGTTTTCCTGCCAGGTGGTTGATAAGTCCATTTGGGTTAAATCTTAAGTGGGGGCAGAGGAGGGGCAGAGATAATGCTCTTTACTAGAAAGCCTCTGGCTAGATTAGTGTTGCAAAATTATACCTTTAAATGATTAAAACTAATCATTTTAGACACAGCCAATCCGGAATGTCATGTCTCCATGAAATGCAGATCCCATTCTTCTGACCAATAGTCAAAGTCCTGCAGTTTCAGTTCCTGGTTTTGCAAGATACTGATTATGAGGGAGAGGTCCAGCCACACTGACTTTCAAGTCTACTAATATGAGACTTGCTACCTAAGAAATACTATCCAAAATAATCTATAGATTCAATGCAATTCATATAAAAATCTCAATGATATTTTTTTCAGGTACATAGAAGTCATGAAATATTAAGGACCTCAAATACTCAAAATAATCTTGAAAAAAGAACAAGCATGAAGGGTTAGCACAAAGCTATGATAATCAGAATAGTGCTGTTGGTATGAAAACAGACACATATATGAGTGGAATAGTATGAAGAATCCAGAAATATACCTTTGCACATACTATCAAGTAGTGACAAGGGTCCTCAGACTATTTAACGGGGAAAGGATAGTCTTTTCAGCAAATGATATTGGAAAAAACTGGGCCTCTACATACAAAAAAGAAAATAATGACATTTTACCCTTACCTTTTACTATATACAAAAATAACTCGAAATAGTCAAAGATCTAACCATAGAAATAAAATTGTAAACCTCTTAGAAGAAAGCACAAAGAAAAGTATCATGATACTGAATTTGGCAATGATTTCTTGGATATGACACCAAGAGCACAGGTAACAAGTTTTAAAAAGGCAAATCAAGCCAGGCGTGGTGGCACATGCCTTTAATCCCAGCACTTATAAGACAGAGGTAGGAGGATCACTGTGAGTTCAAGGCCACCCTGAGACTACATAGTGAATTCCACGTCAGCCTAGCTAGAGTGAAACCCTACCTTGAAAAACCAGAAAACAAACAGAAAAAAAGACAACTCAGTCTTGATGAAAAAGTGAGTCATGGCTGCTAGAGAGATGGCTCAGTGTTTAAGGTGATTGCCTGCAATGCCTAACAATCTGGGTTCTATTCTCCAGTTCCCACATAAAGCCAGATTCACAAGGTGGCACATGCATCTGGAGTTCGTTTGCAGCAGCTGGAGGCTGTGGCATGCCCATTTTCTGTGTGTCTCTTTTCTCTCTCTTCTTGCAAATAAACAAATTTTAAAATGAAAGAAAGTGAGTAGTAGAGTGATGGTGATGGCTGCCAAATAATGTAAGTGTTCTCAGTGTTATGTAATTGTATATCTTAAAATGATTAGAACTAATTTTTTTTGGGGGGGGGGGTTTCAAGGTAGGGTCCACGCTGGTCCAGGCTGACCTGGAATTAACTATGTAGTCTCAGGGTGGCCTCAAACTCTCAGCGATCCTCCTACCTCTGCCTCCCACATGCACCACCACTCCCGGTCTAGAACTAAATTTTGTTATGTATATTTTACCAAAATAAAAACGTCAAACTTGGACTGTAAAAATGGCTTAGTCATTAAGGCATTTGCCAGCAAAGCCTAAGGACCCAGGTTCAAGTCCCTAGAACCCATATAAGCCAGATGCACAAGGTGGTGCATGCATCTGGAGTTTGTTTGCAATGGCTAGAGGCCCTAACATGCCCATACTCTCTATCTGCTCCTCCCTCTCAAAATAAATAAATAAATAAATAATTTTAAAGGCAGTCTTAATTTCACTATGTTGTAGGGATGTAGAGCTGAAGGAAATCTTTCTGGTTAGGTACTGCAGCTCACCCATACTATAGTTGGAGAAGATGAGTTCTGAGAAATACCATGACTTGATCAAGGCTACATAACCATTATCAGGGGACCCAAGCCATGACACTTCTCTGTTGCACTTCATTTAATGTCCATGTGGTTCTCCAACCAGCCTTCTTGCATCTGAGTCTGCTGCTTCACCCCCACCTGCACACATCCTTTGAAAGCCTTTCCTGATTAAAACCTTCCCTGAACCACTTTTGTTTCATCATGTGACTAAGATAGAATTCCCTAGTGTTGCATAGCATACCTTCTGCAACCTGGGCTTTTGCTGGTCCCCCTCTCCTCCTACTGCTGTTCAACATAGGCCTCTTCAGCCACACTGAACACAGCCTACTGCACTAAAGAAATCCTGCAGCTTCCCACATAGAACACTTGCACATGCCATTAGTCCTGCCTGAATACCTATTCAGTTACCTAAAAAAAAAAAAAAAAATCTTATAAGTCTTCTCCCTGCAGCCTCTTGGATGCTACATTTGGAGCTAGCCTTATCCATGCTGACAGTTAATACACATCTCACCTTCCACCCTGCCCTCATACCCTGCATTGCTGGACAGTGAACATCTAGATGACAGGGACTGAACTTCTGAGCATGTTTGCAAACATTCTCTCAGTTATGCATTGACCCAGTCAAGAACTGGGCAGAAATCTTGATGTTCAAACCCCTTGCTAGACCTACTGAATCAGGTTCCAATAGCAAAATATTTAGTCATTTGGGGACAGTAAATCACTAAGTGTAGGAAAGTGCTAAAAATGAGTCCAGAAAATCAAGAAGACTGGTAACATAGGAGAAAATGGTATTAATTTTGAGGACTTTGGCATTGATGTGCAGTATGAATAGAGAAGGTGAGAGGATGTGGACAGAGGGAGATTAAGCATCTGGAGTGTTTCCTCTTGATATTTCTGGTGTCTGGAGTGATATCTACTACAGAATAGATGCACACACAGAAAGCCTTGCCCTGGAGGCAAACCCTGCAGCAGACAGTGAGCTGAGGGACAAAGGTGTTTTAGCTTCTTTTAGAATTAACTTTTTCTAAGCATCTAATACTGTGTTCACTACACTGAGGCCTCACTGTTACTCTGGAAGAAATGGAGCACGCACATCTGGGGATGAACACTCTCTCTCTCTCTCTCTCTCTCAAGTGTAAGTAGCAGCGGTGGTAGCTGAGCTCAGCAGTTTCAGCCCACTTCCCCTGCAGCAAAGTCAGGCCTTTTTCTGGACACACATAAAGTTTATGTGGAGTCAGAAAGGATTTATAATTCCAAGGTTAAATTGTTAAAACCACTCATTCTGAATCTTTAGTCTGCATAAAGATACCCTGGATATCTCACTAGAAAGTGGAGACTTGCATTATTTGGTTTATTTATATGTCTATTCATTTTGCAGGGCTAGGGATGGGATGCACACCCTTGTAGATGGTAAGTAGATACTGTACCTTTGAGCTACATCCTCAGCCTAAGACTTGCATTTGTAAGCAAGTGCCTTTAACCACTGAGCTATTTCTCCAGCTCCAAGACTGGGATTTGTAATGAGTTTTTGACTGATGCTGGAGATGCTAGTTTAGGTTACCATATCAAGCTTTTGCAGAACTTTGCAGCTGGTGTTCCCAAGGAAAAGAAGCTGAGTTTCCTACAAATGGCTTCATGTTATTTGCACCAACCTGCTTTATAATATCATAATTTTTCATGATGATATGGAAAAAGATTGAGAAGCCCTTCACTAAAGCGCTAGTTCTTCAGTTCTGGTGGGTGTGAGAATCACACAAGGAATTCAGAGGCCCTGGCCCTATTTCAAAGAGCATAGATCCACAGACCTCCAGATAACTCTAACCCACATTAAAATCTGAGAACCACCGCACAAATGAGTGATTTTACATGCCTCAAGAAATAGTACCATTAAAAAAAATTGGTAAAGCTGGATGTGGTGGCACAAATGTCTTTAATCCCAGCACTCGGGAGGCAGAGGTAGGAGAATTGTCATGAGTTTGAGGCCACGCTGAGAATACATAGTTAATTCCTGGTCAGCGTGGGCCAGAATGAGAGCTTACCTCAAAAAAAAAACAAAAAACAAACAAACAAAAAAAAATGGTAAAACTGCTCACCCACTGGTTAGAAGCAAGAAGGCTCATTTCCACCTTTCCCTTAGCAAACAGGGCTTGGTCTATGTGATGTATGGTTTTGAACATTGGTGATATGGATGCCCAGAACTATTGCAGACATACATTTGTGTAAGTTAATAAACTAATAGCTAAAAGAATGTCATCAGTACCTGGAGCTCACAGTCTCAAAGAAATGATGACATGGATGTTTAAAATGTGTTAAATCTTTAGGGAACAATTATTCTGAGTATGGAGTGCTCATAAAAATAATTATATCATTCCTTTTAAAAGATGAATATGGGGCTGGAGAGATGTCTCAGAGGTTAAGGCGCTTGTCTGTAAAACCTACCAACCTGGGTTTGATTCCCCAGGACCCAAGTAAAGCCAGATTCACAATGTGGTGCATGCATCTGGAGTTTGTTTACAGCGGTGGCTAGAGACCCTGGCATGTTCATTCTCTCATTCTCTCTCATCTCTATCTCTATCTCTGCTTGAAAATAAATAAATAAAAATATTAAGACATAAAATTTCTAGTGCTTGATGGCAATATGTTTTTGGCTATGCACCAGTTCCTCATTCTTGGGATTGAAGAGAATAACTTCCTTTTTCCATTTTATTATGCTTGGTGAAAGAGATCAAAGACTAACGTATAAACACATTCTGCCTTGGGTGGATGGCCTTTCTACTAGGCTCAACAAAAGAGTGGTTATAGCCAAAGACACCAGAATGCTCCAGTAGAACTCTTCTCATAACCCTGATTTTAACTATGTAATTTAGGCCCTTAACTACAAAGCAATGGGAGGTTAGAGGAAGTGACTCATTTCTGCTCAAAGCAAGTTGTGGCTTCTAGTAAGGAAGGGCAGAATGGACAACTCCCTTCTGTAGACACAGGAAGCATTCAAAATTTAAATATTATAGAATCAGAGCTGGAGTGGGTGGGGACAATACTGCAATGTCAAAAGAAGATGAAATTCTTTGTGGATATCAAGCTAATTGGCAACTAGTTAGCCCTGAGACGTGGAAAACTGTGCACCTTGGGTGGAGTTCCTAGGACACAAGGAATTAAACAGCTTCTCCAAAGATTTCTTGATAAACATAAACAAACTCATGATCTAATCTGATGTGACCTCCTGATCTCTCGTCTAGGTAGTTTTGAGTTCCTGAAGCTAAATAAAAGAGTGCAGTCAGTAATGGTGTGTTCTAGGGCAACCCCTTGACCCTCCTTTAAGTAACATTTTGTGTGCTGAATGTTCATTTTGCATCCTCCCAGGCACCTATGGAAGGTGGCAACAATTTTCTTAGGATTAAATTTAAGTTGGTCAGACCATTTAACATGGAATCAGTTAGGCATAGCAACACACACCTATAATCCTAGAACTTGGGAGACCAAAGCAGAAGACTCACAAGTTCAAGTGCAACTATACAGGAAGACCCTGTCGCAAAATTAAAAAGATTTTTACCTCACAATCTTCCCTATTGTTTCCTTTGGGCTGTGAATTATGATCATGGATAGGACAGAAGGGACACACCTGGAGATGATATTATTAACTAAGCATTTACAAATATTTGTGAGAATGTTGGGTGAAAACCCAATCTATTTCTATGGTGATTCACCAAATATTGATCCAAAGAATCAATGAGTTAGAAAATTTCCTGTTTGCTCTGAGTTGCTATTCAGAACTCCTGGGAACACTGATATGATGGCCTGTTCATTCTCATTGCCTTTTTATCCACAGTTTTCCAAGGGATTAAGACTATTTTATTTAACCTTAGCACCTTGCACACATACACTCTTAGGACAGCCACCTTGCAGGTGGTTTGGATGCCACTGAAAAGGAACATCAACCCCAAATGAACAGAAGATCCCAAATATGTAAAGCAGGTCAGTGCTACTGTCTGGGTGGAGCTTTCCACCTCATCTCCTTCACAGAGTCTTCATGGTCCTCAGTCTGACAGAGGCCTTTGGTGTACCTCATGTTGCAGAGCCCAGGTAGCATAAGCAGTATCCCCCTGAGGTTACTGAGGCATTGTTTTTTAGATGAACAACTGGAGCTCTGCAGCTGGCTGGTGGTGGAACATCTCCCAGAGATGTCTCATGGACCTTGGGTTACCACTGATCACAAAAGCTGGACAGTGCCTGTGCTTACTGCTCAGGGGACTATTAGGGAGCTTGCTGAGCTAACAGTGAGGTGTTAAGGATGGGTGACTCACAATAAGACCCCACCTTGCTGTGGTGAGGACAGAGGTTAATGACATGCCTAGTGTAAGTTTCAGGAGTGACAAAGACCACAGAGACCACTCTGAGGCAAAGATGGAAGCTTTTATTCGGGGAAAACATGAGCTGCCAGGACTGGCTCTCAAGAGTGGAGCACTTTTGAGTTTACAGATAGTGGGCTATATAGAGTTCTTTAGTTGGGCGAAGGTGAGGAAGGGAAATAACTAGGGTGTGAGACCAGAACAGTGACCAGGTGACCTGAGATATAAGGAGGCAGGAAACCTAGACCTGGGGCATTGTTAGGCAAGGAAGGGATGATGGCTGGGTGGTTGCTTGAGGAATGTGGATGACCCACTTCCTTATGTCTCTGTTGCCCACCTGCTGTGACTCCATTTTTGTCCTGACCTAACACCCAGCATGCTACAGTTCACCTGTGGCTTTCCAGCTGAGCTCTAAAGCAGAGAAAACACATAGAACTTTGGGAAAAGTTAACTGTGTACAAGTCATCATAAAGTTATTAGCAAATTTGAAAGAAATAGAATCATATAGACCATACAGTCTGACCACAATTTATTGTTATAAATCACCCTCTCATAGACTATAAAAAGCAAAGCAACATATTTTGGAAACTAGAAATTAAATTTCTAAATGTCTCATGAGTTAAAATGAAAGCAGAACAAAAACTACAAAATATTTAGAACTTAGGCTGGAGAGATGGCTTAGCAATTAAGGCACTTGTCTGCAAAGCCTAAGGACCTAGGTTTGATTTACCAGTACCCATGTAAGCCAGATGCACAAGATGGTGCATGCCTGTGGAGTTCATTTGCAGTGGCCAGAGGCCCTGGTGTACTAATTCTCTCTCTCTCCATATATATGTGTGTGTGTGTGTGTGTGTGTGTGTGTGTGTGTGTGTGTATATATATATATATATATATATATATATACATATATATGTAAAATATATATATAATAAATAAAATATTTAGAACTTAATGAAAATGGAAGCATAGATCAATAATGTATAGTCTATGTTAGAAAAAGACCAAATCAGGTACAAAGGAATCTCTGTGACAAAAGAGCTTTAATGGAGGTTAGTCTTAGAAAGACACTTCACATTTCTGCAGTCCAGGCTCTGGAAATGCAAAGTGAACCAAGAAGAAGTTGGGGAGGGAGAGGAATTAACAAGTGTGAAGGAAGTGAACTCCTTTCAAACTCCTTTCTTCAGGCAGGCAAGCACCTTAACCACTAAGCTATCTCTGCAACCCCTTTACTTTCTTCAGCCAGGTGTCCAGCTCCCCTGGGGTTTTTGAGGTAGCAGGGAGCCTGTCTCCTGAAAGATTTCTTGACACTTACCAGAAGTATGTTGAAATGCTAACTCCTTTATTCTTGACTCTTTTATAGGGTAGGGGTAGTGAAGATGAATTCTCATGATCTTACTACTTCCTGCTGAGAAGGGGTATAATCCACTTTATTTTGAGTCTGGAATGAATGAAGGAGCAATATGGTTTTTATTGCATCTTTAGTAGTGGATCATGCGACAGCATTAAGACATTTTAGGAAAAATATCTGTAAAAAATTTAAAAGGCAAGGTAAAAATGTAAGTAGGAGTACAATTAGGATGAAAGGTATATTTTGTCAATTGTGCCATACAGAAAAGGAGCAACTCCTCAATTTTAATCTCTTCTTTCCAATTTGGGAGGGGGAATTTGAGTTATACTTTACACAAAAGGGGAAAAAAAGGGGGAGAGTTACCAAGAAGCTTCAGGACACAGTAGTCACCTGAGATGGAGTTGTGTTAGGAGAGCTTTAGTTTAGCTTGGGGTGTTAATGTGGCTGCTGCTGCTAGAAGTTGTAAACACTGAGGCCAGTCCTTTGAGACCAGATCTAGATGTTTGGAAAGATATGTAATGGGTTGAATTGTGTTTCCTGGTGCCTGTCCTAAAAGGGCCAGGGCTTGTCCCCCATCTGTGTATAAATAGAGGCAAAATGGTTTTGATGGGTTAGGGAGATAAAGGGCCCAGGTTTGGGATAGGCTTAGCTTGCATTTGTTGAAAGAGTGCAGGAGAGAGGTGGGGGAGGTCAGGGGCTCATCAAGATTGCCTTTCGTAGCCTCATAGAGGGGTTTCACTGTGAGGGAGAAGTTGGGGCTCCATAGTCTAAAGAAGTTCATTAATCCCAGGAAAGAGAAGAGATCTTTTTCAGTAGTGGGGAGTGGTAAGTTTGGTACTAAAACTATATGGTAGGAGGGAATATATCTCAGTTTAAGGATGAGAATGATTCCTGGATTAATAAAAGAAGTGACAAGTTGGGCTTTATCTTTTGATGCCCCATAACCCCAAGCAGAGAAAGAGTTAAGGAGTATAGTTCAGTGATTTATGCAAATAGGAGCAGTAAATGATGTACATATTGGAGTAGGGTGGTAGGATGCAGATCTAAAGTGGTGAGGTCTGATTGCAGGGCCTGGCTAAAGAAATGAGGGCTGTCTCAGAACGTTTGAGGCAACAATGTCCAAGGTAGTTGTTGTGAGTGTCAGGTGTCAGGGTCTGTTCACAAACAAAGCAAAGAGAGGCTAAGAGATAAGATGTAGGGGATAGTAAAAAGGCATCTTATAGGTCAATAACCGTGAAGTGTGCATTATTTGGGGGAATGAGAGAGAACAGGGTATAGGGGTAAGGAATGATAGGGTAGGTTGGGATTATGGCTGTATTAATTTTATATAGGTGTTGGACAAGGCAAAAGAGGCCATTAGGTTTTTTGACTGGTAGAATTGGAGTGTCATGAGGTGAGTTAGTAGGAATGAGAAGTCCAGACATTAGGAGGTGAGTTATTATAGGTTTGGGTCCTCTTAATCCCTATGGGGACAGTGGGTAATGTGGGATAGAAATAGAAGAGCATGGGTCTTTTAGGGTGATAACTATGGATGTGTGGTGGCAAGCAACTGAGGGTTATCTGTATCCCATATTAGGGGATTTACTTGGGGCAAAAGAAGTGGGTTGGGGGAAGGAGTCTCGTCAGGAAGTGATGGTCTTGGAGAGTAAAAATCATATGACAATTTAAAGGTAGAAGAAATAATGATGCCTTGTTTTAACTTGTTTTAATAGGTTCCATAATCCTGAAACCTAGAAGATTCTTAAAATTGTCAATTTTTTTACCAATTCAGTCTTACTGATCTCATCTCTATCAGAAGCAATAAAAAAAAACCCGAGAAAAAGTACAAATAAGCAATATTGTGTTATAAACAACAAAACAAGAAATGGGTCAGCTGCTAAAGACACTTGTTTGCAAAACTTGATGGCATGAGTTCAGTTCCCCAGTACTCATGTAAAGCCAGATGCATAAAGTGGCACATGCACTGGGAATTTGTTTGCAGTAGCAAGAGGCCCTAGCATACCCATACTCACTCTCTCTATCTGCCTCTTTCTTTCTGTCTCTGTTTCAAATAAATAAAATTATTAAAAACAAAAAGAGTGGATGTTGTAGAAAGATTCAAAGAAAGAGATCTGACCAATGTAGTTATACCAAGCACAAAGACTCCACAGAATGGAGTAAGGAGGGCCATCCTGATCATGTGTTCAAACCCTCTAGAACACTTCAAAAATAAGCAATAAGGGTGGGGCATAGTGACTTACACTATAATCCCAGTACATGGAAGTTTGAGGCAAGAGGATTACCACAAATTTGAGGCCATCCTGGGCTGCATAGTGAAGAAAAATAGCTATAAGATTAAAATAATAACAAGAGATAGTGTTTGCATAATTGGCTCCAGAAGTAGCAAGAATGGCACTACAGGTGCTCCCTCTGGGTCCTTCTGAGGACAGATTCCCAATATGACCTGGCTGGGCACCATGCTATTGTCTCAAAATAAGTGGCTGGGTATTCCCAGTTTGAGACTTTATGAAGAAAATAAAAGAATAATAAAAAAAATAACTCCAGCCATTCTGTGAATGATACAAGCTGCCAGCATCTAATTTGAACATAGTGATGCAGGATTTGGGGGTTAAGGAGGGCTATCCCAGAATTTATGAACTCCAAGTTTGGGAATCTATTCTATCTTTAATAAAGAATTAATAAAGACAGACCCAAAAGAAAAAATTATGAGTTATTAACTTTATTTAGGGAGAAATCACAAATTGTGGAGTTTTATAAAGGGATATTATGATTTAAAAGAAACTGAGGCCTTTAAAGAGAGTTTAGAGTAAAGCTGTGAATGTGTAGAAGGTAAGAAAAAGTGAAGACTTTAAAAAGGAATTAGAGTAGAGCTGCAGGTGCATGAAAAGCTTACTTAAGAGAAACTGAGGCCTTTAAAGAGAGATTAGAGTAAAGCTACAGATATATGGAAAGCTCATTTGAAAAAAAACGAGGCCTTTAAAGAGAGACTAGAGTAAAGCTGCAAGCATGTAGAAAGCTCACTTAAGAGAAACTGAGGTTTCCAAGGAAAATTAGAGTAAAGCTGCTGGCATGTGGAAAGTATAATCTAGGACCTTGTGTGGAAAGACTTAGCAGGAAGCTGCATGGCATCTGCCAGGTGTTTTCTGTGTTAGGAAAGTTAAGAGGGCAAATGGTGAGTTTCAAGGAAAACTGAGAGGGCACATGTCAAAGCAGAGACCAGGAGATTCAGAAGAGAAATGAGTAATGAAGTTTAAAGAAATTACACAGATAGTAAGCCTAGAGTGGGTGAGAGCACCCACATGGTGTAACTAGAGTATAGGGGAAGTACGCACATGGTAAAGTCAGAGACCAAAGGAAAATCATACAAGTAATCAAAGTGGGAAATTATTCCAAACTATAAAACAGAGGCAAGCAGAAAAGTTCACATCAAGAAACAATTCTAGGGCTGGAGGGATGGCTTAGCAGTTAAGGCATTTGTCTGCAAAGCCAAAGGACCCAGGTTCAATTCCCTGGGACCCACCTTAGCCAGATGCACAAGGGGGTGCACATGTCTGGAGTTTGCTTGCAGTGGCTGGAGGCCCTGGCACACCCATTCATTCTCTCTCCCCCCCCCACTTTCTCTGTCAAATACATAAATAAATAAAGATAAAATATTTTTAAAAAGAAACAATGCTACACTCTCCCATCCCTACCCAGCCTGGTTCCTATGTAGAAGCCAGAGTCACTTATGTCCAAGCAAAGATGAGAGGGAAATCAGAGAGACACTCTCACCTACCCCCCACCCACACCCCCCAAGGGTCCACAGAGAGAGAGAGAGGGAGGGACCAGAAAAGGCTGCAGTCTTTATAGCAGCAGATTAAGGTACACAAGGGGAAGACCTCATTGGTTTGTCTCATTTAGACAGCGTGCTAGACTGGCCAGCAGGGAGCACTATAGACCAGTCTTAATCAGACACAAGTTCCATTTCTGCCATTCTTGTGCCAAGGTGAGGTGGAATGTGGGGTGGCAACTCCTGGTTCTCTCTGGGCCTCAATTTTTAACAGAAATTGCCTAAAAGAACCTATCTTTCTCCTATCCTCCTTCAATAGTACATCCAAAGACACGTCAGCAGTGTGATTGTTATTTGTAAGCCAAATAACAGTGATCCTGTTATGTTAGAAATATTCATAATCCTGGGCTAGTCTGAGTATTGCTTAGTGATCAAAGCCCTGAATGGATGTCACATCTAATATTCAACTTGTCTTTGACAACCTCTCCTTCTCCACCTCTTAGTACAAAACAGAGCTAAGAGCAACCAAACAGATCTACATTTTGGTTTAGAGTAATTCCTCTTTTTTGGTCTTTGTCATTGTTTTTTGTCTCCTCCTCTTTTCATCCTATACAGGCAAGGCTGATCCATCCTATCTGGACTGGACTGGACTTGCCATTTCCTTTTTGTGGAGGTGACACATTCACTGCACAAATTACCTCTGAAGTTTTGCAGAGCTCGGTAGATAATTTTCACAGTGTCATATGTAAAGTTTTAACTGGTTTTCACTTGTTGGATACTTCACAAATCTACTGAAACTTATGAGCTATCATTTTCTTTTATAACATCTCTACAAAATGTCTCCTCCTCCTTCTTTTTCATGCTAAAGACTCCAATATTAAAGTGGCATTAGGGTTACTTGGCTTGTGGTTAGTGAAACAGACAATAATTACAATGGTGGAATTTAAGGCTTTATTATGGATGCTTGGGTTGATAATTTCAGGACTCCACAAAATGACACAGGAGATGCAACTGATTCCCTGGATGGGTCTCAGTGGCTGTTAATATCTCATGCTGGGCTCATGTGACCTCATTTTAATCTACTCTCACAGTTATTTTTATTTGAACTAGAAAAGTTTTATTTCTCAATATGATAGATTGGAACATAAAGCTCTGTGCATCATTATTTCTCTACCAGTGAAGGAAACATTGGCTATGGCATGTTCATTATCCCTTAAAACCTCAGTGTCCTCAAGAGCAAAGAGAACAGGGCGCCCTGTCCCAGCTTAGACTTCTGCTGCCTCCCAGATGTTTACACTTCTGATGTCTCTTCTGTCTATTTCATTATGACTCTAAGGAAGTAGAGTGAAAGACAGGTAAAGTTACAGAAACCATTTATTTTTTTCTCTAGTATAATGGAGTTTTGAAGTGTTTTCAAGTCCAGTCTGACTCCTCACACTTGTCTTTAGTAAACACACCTAAAAAGATTCTGGGACAAAAGGACTGGTAGGGATAGGGTCAGTGACAAGATAGCCCTGCTGATAGTACATTGTGATACAGCTGGTCCAGGGATCATGCTCTGAGATCCACTATCTCTGGGACCTGGACTCAAAGCTAGCACTCAAAGCTAGGACTCTCTGATTCCAGGCTCTGAGATTCATGTCTTTCCCATGCTCTTGACTGGTATGCCATTGATGAGCCTGTCACTTCCATCCATGTGATTCAGTGAAGGGCACCTAAGTCAAGACAAGTATCTTATACCCCAGACTGCAGACATCAGTCCACATGTGGGAATATGACTGCAAGTGGACTAATGCACCCCTCCCAAGGTAATGGAACTGAGACAACAAGGTTTAAGGATCTCAGACTGGCATCCCTTAGCTGGAAGTAGGAAACAAAAAGCTTCCATGTATCCACTCAAAAAGAGGTGTGCTGTAAGAGAGAAGTAGATATGTCAGGAGGAGAGACTCCTTATTACGGATTCCCATCTGTCAGCTGCCCAGTTTTGAGGCTCTGTCTTCTATCTTCAAATGCCACAAAAGTACCTGTATCCTAAAGATTCATTCTTACATTGGCTTAACCCAGTGGCTTTCAAGTTTCAATGTCCTTCATAGTCCTAGGTAGGTGACACTCCTAGAATTTCTGGTTCAGTAGGTCTGAAATGACCCCCAAGAATCTATATTCCTAACAAGTTCCCAGTTATTAGGATACTGCTGGTCTAGGGACCTCACTTGGAAAAAAACAACATTTAAAAATGGTCTTCCTAGTATAATGAAAATTGGAAACCAGATAGGGCCTTGTGTTCTTCTAGGTATAGAGATTGACAGGTTTTAGTGATTCAGTCACTATGATGACCTTTGGAAGGGAGGAGGTTACTATAATTCTATTTCATAGATAAAACTGTGGCTGTGACAGACTAAGTAACATGCCCAATGTCTCTGTCACAAAGATAGTGAGCCAGAAATTAAGCTCAGGACTCTGACTTGAAAGCTCTCTTTCTTCTCTATTGTTCCATCCCACTTCTTATTCTGGCAACTCTAGATTTTCTGTGCGTGGTGGTTTGAATCAGATGTCCTCCAAAAACTCATGTGCTCTCAATTCTTGGTGGCAATTTGGAGGTAGAGCCTTGCTGAAGGAGGTATGTTGTTGGAGGTGGGCTTTGGAATATTATAGTCAGCTGTCCCTTACCAGAGCTCAGCTCACTCTCTTATGGCTGTTTTCCACCTCCTGAAACATATTGTGATGTCCAATCTGTACTTATAGCATGCTTTACCCTACCATCATGAAGCTTTCCCTGGAGACTGTAAGCTAAAATAAATCCACTGCTCCCATTAGCTGCTTTTGGTTGAATGTTTTGTCCCAACAACTAGAAGGTAATTACAACACTGTGTGCTCAGGTATCAGTCACTACACCCTACATATCACCTATAACCAGCCCTCTGTGTATCCATCTGCTCAAGCTGGTCTTGCCTGGATGCCTCCCTGTCATGAGCTCCTACTCATCATCTTTCAGAGACCCTAATCAAGCATGTCTCTCTCACACAACCCTGAGATTTCTTAATCTCTCCCTACTTCCTATACAGACTACAACAGCTTCCTCCTTTGAGTAGCTATTGCAGTTTGTTTGTCTTGCTGTATTTTGTATGTCTTGGTTTTCCCAGCTCTATTGAATAAGCTTCAATCTTCCCAAAGGTGGACACTGATGTTGCTTATTGTGGGATCCACCCACCCCTTCTACTCCTAGCACATGGCACAGAGCTTCAAATGCAGTTGGCAATCTGCAGATGCCTGAGAAGATGAACTACAAAAACAAATGGTTCATTCCTTGGTGCAGGTCTTTGGGGAACTCTGGATCCAGGAATGACCCAGTTATACAAATGGATGAGGGCCACCTTGAGAAGGATGCAACCTTAAGAAAAGTGATTCTCCTCAGCCAACATGAGTTCCAAATGATGAAAGTTTAGTAGGTACCAGCAGCATTTACAGCATCATGGAGGAATAAACCTGTTGCAATCAGGTTCACATTGCTGGCAGAAATCACCCAACCAAGAGCAGCTTGTGGGGATAAAAAGGTTTGTTTTGGCTTACAGACTCAAGGGGAAGCTCCACAATAGCAGGGGAAAATGATGGCCTGAGCAGAGGGTGGACATCACCCCCTGGCCAACATAAGGTAGACAACAGGAACAGGAGAGTGTGCCAAACACTGGCAAGGGGAGACTGGCTATAAGATCCATAAGCCTGTCCCCAACAATACACTGCCTCCAGGAGGCATTAATTCACAAATCTCCATCAACTGGGAACATAGCATTCAGAACAGCTAAGTTTATGGGGAACACCTGAATCAAACACCCCAGAACCCTTCAATTCTGCAGGGGATTCTAGGGGTGACAGGTCACATATCAAAGTGAAACTCAGTAGAAGGTATCCCTGTGTGGAGAGAGGGAGCTGAGGTGGCATCTGGCTTCTAATTCACATTCTGTAAATATAAGTGTAGAATTGCCTCTTTTGGACACAGAGAGTCGCTCCTTGCTAAGAGTTCAAGTCCATTTTTGATGTGAGAGGTCTTTCTTTCTTTCCTGATTATGTGACTTGAAATGTCCCTTTTATGGTGTTCCTGACGCAAAGGTAACACCTCTGAATACCTTAGTGGAGAGGAAGTACGTAACATGTAAATGAACAAATACCTCCCCTGCCCAACTATCATAAGATGGTCATGTGGTAGGGGAAAGAATGACCTGGGGTTTCTCCCATACATATCTTGTTCATGAAGCATTCTGCAGCAACCTCAATTCAATACAGTCTCTACATTCTGCCCCACTGCCTACATGAGCATTTCTCAAATGTACAAGGCTTACCATCTGGTGGGGATCTCAGTACAAACACAGACTTGGTTCAGTAGGTCTGAAAGAAGCAAGCTGGACATTCTGAAAAATGCCAGGGACATGTCCATTACTAATCCATGGATCTCACTGGGAGTACCAGGCCCCATAGCAAATTCTTGGCTCAGCTGTCCAATGCCTTCCAATTGCTTCATGAAGAGAACTGTGAGACTATTACCCATCACCCATCACAGGCAAATCCATCCATTTTTTTTTTTCAAGGTAGGGTTTTACTCTAGCCCAGGCTGACCTGAAATTCACTATGTAGTCTCAGGGTGGCCTTGAACTCACGGTGATCCTCCTACCTCTGCCTCCCGAGTGCTGGGATTAAAAGCGTGTGCCATCACTCCTGGCTCCATCATTCTTAACTCCAAAATATGTCCTTGGACACTTTTTTCTGGGACTCTCTCAGAAAAATCACAAAAGCCTGTATGCAGTGTTTCATGGACTGGATAAAAGATCATGGGGAGAGGGGAATAGGGGAGAGAGAGAGAGGAAGAGGCAGAGACAGAGAGACTCTGTCTCTTGGCTACAGACTTCCAGTTTCAATTTTTGAGCTGAAATCCCCTTCTCACCTGTTCTTATATTTTTTGTCTTCCATTTATAGGTGCACTGAAACTAATATCTTTTGAGGTTAAGCATTGTGGGTAATTTACTACTTGAAGGTCTTGATGGTTTATATGACTCACCTCTCCCTCAGGTTTTTGAGTCTCCATCTCTCTCTCTCATGCTCTGGTGGACCCTCAAAGCCCCACTCACTTCTGGGATGTGTCAGGGTGGTTTGTTAGATTACCCAGGTAATTGCCTTTCTTGCTGCCACATAGCAGAAAAGCTATGGATATCTCCCCCATTTGAACTAATTAACCCCTCTATAGTTCCCACACTCTGCTCAGTGGTTGTTCTGTGTTGCCTTGCTTTTCTGCAGAAGACCCATTGTGCCTCAATGAATGGGTTGATTCAAGGGTAATGGAGATTACCAATAAGGGGTAGGATGCTGCTCAGAAATTGACAGACTTTTCTTATTTTATTACTACTCTCCTTGCATAGGCAATGGAACAATGTCCAGGTTGTCAAAACGGGTAACAGAAAGAAGTGAGGACTGGGCTGGAAATGACACCTGGAGACATTGTTGTTACATGCAGTAATCCTGCTCAAGGCTCAGTGGAGTGTCCTAATCCTGGTTCCTGATCCCATCTGAACAGCTCAGTCCATGGGTGTGGCTTATTGGACAAAGCATAGATGCCACCTATATCTGTATTTAAAATCCAAGTAGCCTATCCTTTAGGGTTACACTGCAGAGGCGAAGTCTAAAGAAGGCTGAAGCCATCCAGGAACAAGAAAGAGGACTCTACACAATGCTTGTAACTGAATTCAGATTCCTTGAGGTGTTGTCAAGCCAGGGGCAGGAATCACTGGATTAGAGTTAAAGGATGCAATGTTTCTTTCCTTTTCAACAAAAATAGCTCAATAAGGTATAAAACTGCATTGGATGGCCTGTCACTATAAGTGATGACGGGCTTTAAATAAATGACATGTTATTTTTCTAAGTTTGTGGAAAGCAGGTTTGTGACCCATTTGTTAATCTAGCAGGATTTACTTTGATGAAAGCAACAATTTTTTTTTCTTAATTTTTATTAACATTTTCCATGATTATAAAAAATATCGCATGGTGCTACCCTCCCTCCCCTCACTTTCCCCTTTGAAATTCCATTCTCCATCATATCCCCTCCCCATCTCAATCAGTCTCTCTTTCATTTTGATGTCATGATCTTTTCCTCCTCTTATGATGGTCTTGTGCAGGTAGTGTCAGGCACTATGAGGTCATGGATATCCAGGCCATTTTATGTCTGGAGGGAGGACGTTGTAAGGAGTCTTACCCTTTCTTTGGCTATTACATTCTTTCTGCCACCTTTTCCACATTAGATCCTGAGCCTTGGAAGGTGTGACCGAGATGTTACTCAGTACTCCAGTCACTTCTTTCCAGCACTATGATACCTTCTGAGTCATCCCAAGGTCACTGCCATCTGAAAATAGAAGATTCTCTACCCAAAGTGAGAGTAGCATTAATATAAGGGTATAAATATTAAGAAAAGTGCTTATTACTGGACAGTTTGATAAGCATAGTATATACATTTTTCCAGACATCAGCAGATATTAGATCCCTAGGGCTCATGACTACCCCTGTTTTAAGTTTTCATTATCAGGGATGTATTCCCTCCCCCCCCCATGGAGCGGGCCTCCAGTCCAATTGGAGGGCAGTTGGTTTCCACCATGACAGATGTGCCACTATTGCACCCATTGGCTCATTTGTCCTGGCTGGCCAATTATAAGGCTTGCAGTGTCCACTGTTGAGTATCTTCACTGGTGATATCTCTTTCTCCCATTGAACTGCATGTAGAATGGCTTCTTCCAGATTTCTGTCAGCTGGTCTACATGGAGGAGGTTATCAGCTCAGTTCCAGCAGAATTTCTCAGTGGCCTTGCCACCCAAGTATATGGAGTCTTCAGCAATAGGGTCTTACCATCTATTCCTGGTGGGAAACAAAGGACCTCGGCAATGGCCTATAATGTTTGGGGGCATCAGGGACCTCCCTGGCCAACAACTCACTGGAGGTATTCCATCCCTGGCACTGAAAATTTTCTAACAACGATCTATGGCTCCTGAGTGTTCCATTGTCCAAAACCAGAGGATTCCATATGATTTATTTGAATCCTCTTAGATTTTGATTAGCCCTCCCTCCACTTTTCCTTTACTCAATCTCTTCCCCTGACCTCACTTTGGGTCTTTTCACCCCCGTTAATCTATTCTTCTACTTACATATATACAATATCAACCTATTAAGTACCCTCCTCCATTCCTTTCCCTTCCCTTTATATCTCCTTTTTAACTTACTGGCCTCTGCTACTGAGTTTTTTCTTTCTCACACAGAAGTCCAGTCATCTGTAACTAAGATCCACATATGCAGGAGAACATGTGGTGCTTGGCTTTCTGGGCCTGGGTACCTCACTTAGTATAATCCTTTCCAGATCCTTCCATTTTCCTGTAAATTTCATAACTTCATTTTTCTTTACCACTGAGTAGAAATCCATTGTATAAATGTGCCAGATCTGCATTATCCACTCATCAGTTGAGGGACATCTAGGCTGGTTCCATTTCCCAGCTATTATGAATTGAGTGGCAATAAACATGGTTGAGCATGTACTTCTAAGGAAATGGGATGAGTCCTTAGGATATATGCCTAGGAGTGCTATAGATGGGTCATATGGTAGATCAATTTTTAGCTGTCTTAGGAACCTCCACACTGATTTCCACAATGGCTGGACCAGATTGCATTCCCACCAACAGTGTAGAAGGGTTCCTCTTTTTCCACATCCTTGCCAGCATTTATGGTCATTTGTTTTCATGATGGTAGCCAATATGACAGGAGTGAAATGGAATCTCAATGTAATCTGCATTTCCCTGATGACTAGGGATGTAGAACATCTTTTTAGTTGCTTATGCACCATCCGTATTTCTTCTTTTGAGAACTCTCTATTTAGCTCTATAGCCCATTTTTAATTGGCTTGTTTGATTTCTTATTATTTAGCTTTTTGAGTTCTTTGTATATCCTAGATATTAATCCTATATCAGATATATAGCTAGCAAAGTGAAAGCAACAATTTTGAAGAATGTCTGCTCTCTGTGGCATGAAACCTGGTTCCTTATCTCAAGTTGTGGCTTTCAATAAGGTCCCATTGGGTTAGTTGTGTTTTCTTCAATTTTGTAAGAGCTTTATAGAGTATAAATATCAACAATTTATTAGACATCTTTGTTGAAATCTTTTTATTTTTCTCCAAATTATTATTTTTGTATTGAATTTTCTTTGATCTACTTTCTTGAAAAAGTTGAAAATGGGGCTGGAGAGGTGGCTTAAAGGTTAAGCACTTGCTTGTGAAGCCTAAGGATCCCTGTTCAAGGCTCGATTCCCCAGGACCCTTGTAAGCCAGATGCACAAGGTGGCACATGCATCTGGAATTCATTTGCAGTGGCTGGAGGCTCTGGCATACCCATTCTCTCTCTCTCTCTCTCTCCTTCTCTCTCTTTTGCTCTCTCTCTCTCCCTCTTTATCTCTCTGTATCTCTCAAATAAATAAATAAAAATAAAATAAACAAAAAAAGTTGAAAATGTATATAATCATGATGGTAACATTTTCTTCTATAGCTTTAGAGTTCCTGTGTCACTATGACTATTGATTCTCAAATGTTCCAAAGGGTTGTTTCCTATGTGTTCTAGGAACATGAGCATGCAAGGTTTAGGCAGTTGTTTCTCTAGTAATCTTCACTGTATTTATTTAGCAGATCTTCCAATATAGCATCAATCACAAAGGAGGGTCAAACATCCTTGAGTGGTTCCAATCAGCTGAATTTGTTTAGTGTTAGCATTTCATCATTTGGGTGACAGCCTTTGAAGATTCTCATGATAGACTTCATCAGAAATAGTTTTACAACCTCTCTTAATTTATAGTTATCATTGGGGATAATTACAGAATTACAGGCTTTTATCAGATACTTCAGTACCATTAATGTGATCATTTGGTGTGTGCATTTGTTTGTTTGTTTTTCCGAGGTAAGGTCTCACTCTAGCCCAGGCAAACCTGGATTTCATTATGTAGTCTCAGGGTGGCCTCAAACTCACAGTGATCCTCCTACCTCTGCCTCCCAAGTGCTGGGAGTAAAGGTGTGCACCACCAAACCCAGCATTGTTTTTCAATTTGCTAATATAACACATTAATTGTGTAGAGGTCCTAATCTGAACCACCTTCTTTTCTCATTTAGATCATATCACTTGCCAACAATGAATTATAATTTTGGTAAATTGCTTAATTATATTTGTTAGTGTTTTTAAAAGTGTTATTTACAAATAAAACACCTTTTTAAATTCTATATTTAAAATAAGTAGGATTCAAAAATTAAACAGAGGGGACACTCCTGGGAATGTATGCCATAGAAATGCATATACAAATGACTACTGTGTAACATGTTTAAGTGGGGTGGGGGATATGAGAAACCTTCAAAGAGTTACAGCTCATCTACACTGTAGAATATTATTATGACCACAACAAAGCATGAGTTAGAGCTACATCAACTAATTTTGGAGGATTTTCATAGGTTTCAAAAGATAAAGAACTATGCATTATGATTACAAATAATTGCCAAATCTCTCTAGGTGTGGCTGTAGGTACAGGGGCAAAGGAACATGGTCATTCCATAACTGGGGCTACTGGAGAGGTCCTGGAATGGTGATAGTGAAAAAGAGAGAGAAACGTGGAGAAGTCCTGGAAGGATGACAGAGAAAAAGAGAGAGAAATAAAAAAACAATACCTAAAAGGATACCTCATTTGTGTATATATAATATGATCTCACAAGTTTAAATTGCATACAAGATTTTGTGATTTTTGTATAAATAAATTAGGAGAATAGATGGATAATTGAGAATATATTTGTGGAATGGAATGGAAGGGTGCTCATAATGAAGTGCAAAATTAGCAAATGAAGAACAATAAACATAAGTGAAAGCAAGCAAATAAAATAATTTACATTGGATATGTTTGTATTTCTTTTGCATGAATAAGGAAAAGGGGAAAGGGAAATTTTTTACCATTGTGCCCAAATATATGTACATATTAAGGCATAAGTTTCTATAATATATCTGTACATTCATGAATTCTGGATAGGCAGAATTAACATTGTGAAAATGGCAATACTACCAAAGGCAATATACAGATTTAATGCAATATCAATCAAAATCCCAGCAGTGTTCTTCACAGAAATAGAAAAAGTGATCTCAAAATTCTGATCAGAAGGCCTCGGATATTCATGCATATCCGGAGCAAAAGAAGCACCTCTGGAGGCATCACCATACCTGATCTAAAGCTATATTACAAAGCCGTAGTAAAAAAAAAAAAACAGCATGGTACTGGCATAAAAACAGGAGTATAGATCAATGGAACAGAATCGAGGACCCGGACATTAGGTCAAGTAACTATAGCTACTTGATATTTGACAAAGGCCCTAACAATATAGGCTGGAAAAAAGACAGCATCTTCAACAAATGGTGCTGGGAAAACTGGATAACCATATGCAGGAAATTGAAACTTGATCCACACATCTTGCCATGCACAACAATCAAGTCCAAATGCATCAAAGACCTCAATATAAGACCAGAAACTCGGCTACTATTAGGAGAAAAATAGGAGGAATTTTCCATGATATAGGAATGGAAAAAGACTTCCTGAACAAACCCCAGTAGCACAGGATCTTAAACAATCACTCAGCCAATGGGATCACATGAAGCTGAAAAGTTTCTTCACAGACAAACATACAATAAGCAAAGCCAATAGATTACCCACAGAATGGGAGAAAATATTTGCTGAATATCCAACTGACAGAGGCTTAATTTCTAGAATCTACAAAGAACTCAAAAACCTAAACAATAAAAAGTCAAACAACCCACTCACAAAATGGGGCAAATAACTGGACAGGCAATTTTCAGAGGAAGAAATACAAAAGGCAAACACACACTCAAGAAAATGTTCATCATCCCTGATCATCACGGAAATGCAAATTAAAACAACTATGAGATTCCACCTTACCCCAGCAAGGATAGTAAACATTTAAAAATCAAATGAAAATAAGTGCTGGTGAGGATGTGGAGAAATAGGAACCCTCGCCCACTGTTGGTGGGAATGTAAGAGGGTACAACCACTTTGGAAAGCAATATGAATATGAAGACTCTTTAAAAAGCTCACTATAGAGTTACCAACAGACCCAGTTATTCCCTTACTGGGCATTTATCCTAAAAGCTCTATGCCTCAGTTCAGAGAGATTTGCTCAACCATGTTTATAGCAGCTCAATTTGTCATAGCTAAGAGCTAGAATCAACCCAGATGTCCATCATTAAATGAATGGATAACTAAAATGTACTCTATCTACATGATGGAATTTTACACAGCAGTAAGGAAAAATGACACAATGAAATTTGAAAAAAAGTGGTCAAACATGGAACAGATCATTCTCAGTGAACTTACCCAATTACAGAAAGATAATCACTGCATAGTCTCACTCATCTATAGCTCCTAACTTGAATCTACCCGAGATGCCAACATACCTAACAAGCATCTTGAGGACCGGACAATAGGGTCAGTTGGGGGGGGGTAAGGGTGGGGGCAGGGGACACAAAACTGGACCCAAAAACAATGGTACCATAAAATTCTATATCCTAAAAGATAGACTAAATTGTTGAACCTTCACCAGACACTTAGAGGGCACACCTGAATCACAGGCTCTGGAGGGTATGATGAAGACTCACCTAAATCTTTTCCTGTTTCTGTTTCTCTCTCTCTCTCTCTCTCTCTCTCTCTCTCTCTCTCTCTTCCCTTTATCTCTTTTATATTACTTATCTTTTTCTTCCTTCTCTTCTTGGGTGCTGACCTGTAACTACCAGGACAAGCATGTGGCTATCATCCACAATGAGCTCTTGATCAGAGAGACCTACAAGGTTTCCCAAAAGAAGACAGATTTCTGTCAGAATATTTGATGACCCATCAAAGGTTAGTGGTAAGACTCTACTGCTAAAGACACCATATGCTGTTGCTATGGAACATGGAGTGTCATGACTGGAAGCTGGAAGAGAGTCAGGCCCCAGACAATTAGCTCGTCTAGTGCCAGAAGGTACTACATAAGCAACTGGAGGGAAATGACCAATATCTGTCCAAGCAACTCATGGTCTAAACTACTCAGCAGCAAATAACCTGACATGATGCTCACACAAGTGCAATAGTGGAGCACAGCCATGGTGGGAAACCAATTGCTCTTGATTTGGCTAACTGATCTGTTCAGTGGAATGGATCCCAAAGCTGGAGATGGGAATCAAGTCGGAACCATATCCAAAAGTGAGCCTGATCTCCATTACCAAGCTTCCACCAATTGTGGGCTACAAGAGGGCCTACACATATTAAATTCTCTCTAAAAAATAAATGTTATCCCATTTATCTGGCACTAACTTCATTCTCCATTGAAGAACTTGATTCTCTTTTTCAGATGGACACAGATTCTAAGGAGAGAACCAGCCCATCACACCTCAAAAGGGCCCCAGCTGAAACTAAGAATAATTGGGGAAATGAGTAAGAGTGCTATCTCCTTGATGAACCTGGTACCAGCACAAGGGTAAAGGAGATAGACCCAGAGAACACTCAATTCCTATCAAACCAGATATCCAGAGACACAGAGGCTCCCAAGACCTCATCATTGAAGCAGACCTAAAATGAATCCAACATGCCTCAAGGAAATTTGTGGAAGAGGGGGTGGAAAGAATGTCAGAGCCACATGTTGAATCATGATACACAGAGACATTGCCTCCTACCCATAACTGATGGCTAACCCCACAATGCATGACACATATTCCCCAATGAGGAGGGTCCCTGTGGCAGGGGGCAGGGGTAGGGAGGAAGCTAATGATGGTACTAACTTGACTGTATACACTGAGTACAAAACTAAAAAAAATTAATCATAATTCATAAACCATGCATAATGATAAAAGAAATAAAAATTACTAAAAGAAACAGAAGTACTTATTTGTGCCAACCATATCTCAGATGACCCCCATTACTCATTTTTTGTTCCCTTTTATTTTGCTCACCACCTTCATGGGTGAATCAATAGAGGTAGCCTAATCTATCATTCCTCAGCCTCCTTCCACAATCATCAACCTTTGTGTGCAGGTCTTCAGGAGATTCCATAAGTTCCTGCTTCTGGGTGATCTTATACAAGGGAGCATACAATTTTTGAGGGTCTGTAGAGATGGCTCAACAAGGCATTTGCTTGCAAAGCCTCTCAGTCTGTGTTTAATCCCCAGGGTTCATGTAAAGACATATGCACAAAGTAGCATATTCATCTGGAGTTCATGTGCAGTGGCATGCCCATTAATTCTCTCACATAAATAAAACATTAAAAAAAAGAAGTCAGGGCTGGAGAGATGGCTTAACAGTTAAGATGTTTGCCTGCAAAGCCTAAGGACCCAGGTTCAATTCCCCAGTACCCATGGTTAAGCCATATGCACAAGGTGACACATGCATCTGGAGTTTGTTTGCAGTGCTAGACGTTCTGGTGCACCCATTCTCTCTCTCTCTCTCTCTCTCTCTCTACATATATATATATATATATATATATATATATATATATATATATATATGTATATATATATATATATATGTATATATATATATGTATATATATATATATATGCCTCTTTTTCTCTGTCTGTCATATAAGTAAATAAATAAACAAAATTTTAAAATATACCTTTAATAAAGAAGTTAGATTTTGAGATGTGTCCAGGTGATGAATTCTAGATTCAAATATCCTTCTAGTGCTAAAGAGATGGCTCAGAAGTTAGGGCGCTTGCCTGCAAAGCCTGACAACCAGAGTTTGATTTCGCAGTACCCCCATAAAGCCAGATGTACATAGTGGTGCATGCATCTGTAGCTCTGTTTATAGCAGCTAGGTGCTCTGGCGCTCCCATTCTCTCTTCTCTCTATCTCTCTCTGCTTGCAAATAAATAAATTTAAAATATTTTTTAAAAGATTCCTCTAGAGCCAGACTGGGGAGGCAGAGGTAGGAGGATTGCCATGAGTTCAAGGCCAACCTGAGACTACATAATGAATTCCAGGTCAGCCTGAGCTAGAGTGAAGACCTTACCTTGAAAAAAAAAAAAAAAAAGATTCTTCTAGATAACATTTGACTTCATTGATGAGTCTTGCTGGCACAGAAATTACTAACAATCCCAAGTACACTAGTTTTCTGTTTCTGTCACTTGATACCAGGTATCTTTTTGTGCTGTGTTGTGCCTGGTGGAATAACACTGATGTTACTACTATGCCCTGGCTTCTCTTTTGGTGATGAAATTTCTGGATGACATAGTGAGACCAAGGAAGAAATATCAGCTGAATAGAAAAGCAATCAAGGAAAACATTCTGTACTTGTCATTGTCACCAAGAAACACACGGCTGGGCTGGAGAGATTGCTTAGTGGTAAGCATTTGCCTGTGAAGCCTAAGGACTCCGGTTGGAGGCTCAATTCCCCAGGGCCCACGTTAGCCAGATGCACAAGGGGGTGCATGCGTCTGGAGTTCGTTTGCAGTGGCTAGAGGCCCTGACGCACCCATTCTCTCTCTATCTGCCTCTTTCTCTGTCTGTCATTTTCAAATAAATAAATAAAAAATAAACCAAAAAATTAAAAAATAAATAAAAGGAAACACATGGCTAATCTCTGAGTAAAGAAGGGTCTCATGTTTGCAATGTCTTATTCACACCTTTCAGCTGTGTTCTCAGAAGATGACAGAATATGACAAAAATCACTGGTTGTAAAAGAAAAGGTAATCCTGCATTTGCATAACTGGCTTTTTCTTTTGTAGTTAAAAGTATTTTTCAAATCTCATTACCAAAGAAGTATTTGTTTTCACATAGGTGTTTAGAATTTGATTCAATCTATTTTATAAAGTATTTGATTCAGGACTATATATAAGCTGTGTGTTGTGACCCATGTCTCTAAATCCAGAAGAAAGCCTAATCAGAAGGACTGAAAGTTTGAGGCCAGTCCGAGCTACACTGAGACCATTTTTCAAAAACAAGCAAAATATATTTGTCAAAATTATTACTATTTATAAAAAAACAGACTCATTTCCTTGCCCTACTCCTTTGTTGTTATTTTTATTTATTTATTTGAGAGTGACAGACAGAGAAAGAGGCAGAGAGAGAAAGAGAAAGGGAATGGGTGCACCAGGGCCTCCAGCCACTGCAAACGAACTCCAGATGCATGCACCACCTTGTGCATCTGGCTTATATGGGACTGGGGAATCGAGCCTCAAACCAGGGTCCTTAGGCTTCACAGGCAAGTGCTTAACTGCTAAGCCATCTCTCCAGCCCCCTTTGCCCTATTTTTTGATTAGCATACTAATTGCCCACCTCATTATGCTCCACTGGTTTTTAGCCAAAAATGAACTATGTGACATATACAAGAAGTGGAACTGCTTGATGCATATTAGTTGCAAATGCCCAAACAAATGTGTGTGTTCCCAGGGTGGTAAGAAGTCTGTTGGATTGAAAAATAAAATTTTTTTTTAAATCACAGAAAATTATCTGGTCATGATGGTGCAGCTTTTAACCAACACTTGGGAAGCTGAGGTTGGAAAGTTGCTACGAGTTTGAGGTCAGCCTGGGGCTACACAGTGAGTTCCAGGTCAGCCTGGGCTGGAGTGAGACCCTGCCTCAAAAACAACAAAAAGAAAAATCACAGAAAACAATGCTGGCACAGTGGAACTTACTGACTAGTGATCGTGGGGAAATAGTTCAGTTACAGGAGTGACTGAAGAGGTCATTCTAAAAACACACATGTTTCTGACTCCACAGTGCTGTGGAGACCCCACCATCTTCCCAGTACAGAGGCATACATGCAGTAAAAGCCCAGAATGCACTGATGAAGCCTTTTACAAAACAAAAGGAATAACAACTATGTTTCTGGCTGGTCCATTATTACATACAAGGATTGAGAACCAACTTTTTTCAGACATAGACATTTGGAACCCTAAATACATGGAAACATATTAGGAATGGCTTGGGTTCACGAAAAGACAAGAGTCCAAGAGTCCCAGTGGAAGCTTATGTCCTAGCATCCATCAGGTTATGTGATCTCAGGAAGAGGTAAGAGGCAAGGAAGGAACCAGAGGAAGAGCAAGTCATGGAATAAGGCTGGCTATTAGGACTCAATAACAAACTATGAGGTAACTTCTCAGGATTGCTCATCAGGGGATGGATGTAGGGAGCAAATTTTTCCATCACTTCTGGGCAAAACTTTGCCCCACTGGACAGCAAATGTGTATGGCCAGTTGTGTGGGTGAGAAGTACTGGTGGAGGAGTTGAGGTAGGCAGTGGAGGGCATGGGCCAGATTTGGCCGGGTGCTCTCTGGCCTCACCTGTGTGAAGCTAACTGAAGTTACAGTGGAGGAGGCTGAGATTAGAAGTGGTGCTCACAAAGCAGCCAACACCCTCTGAAAATACCTGAAAGTTTCTTCAAGCAGTGCCTACAGAGACCACATCATCACAAGTGATACTGTCTTTAATTCCAGGAGTTGAAGAGGAGAGATGCTATTGTCTTAGCTGATGACCATGAGAGATAAGGAAAGCTTCATACTTGGTGAAAACATTACCATGAGCACGTACCCAGGCTGCTATAATAAACACCCAAACTGGTTCCCCACTAGCCTTGTTTGGAAACAAATGACTGCTTAGCACCCTTCACTTGCCACAAAGTGACCACAGGAGCCATTCAATGCTGACAATGCAGAGAAGTGATTGGTTCTCCACCATAACATCAGATTTTGTTGGAATAGTTGCAACTATAAGTACATTTTTACATAAAGCTTCTTAGTGTTCCTAAGTCCAAGTGTTGTGAAATTCTCTGGAAGGATAACTCTAATGCCAGTATGAATGAAAGTAGAGGAGTTTATTTACCCCGGCCAAAGGGCTTGAGATAGCTCTCCAAAGAAGTTCTGGCCCCAGCTGAGATTTTATTTTTATTTTATGGTTTTCATAGCAGAGGTGAGGCGAGGCATAAGTGAACAAACAAGACATGGCAATTTGCATATCAATAATTTTTGGAAGTCAGGCTGCCCTAACAATAAACTCCACTTTACTTTGTTTTAGCCTAAATTGTCTTTTCTTCTTACCATCCCTCTGGGTCCTATATAGACAGTTCTGTCTTTGAGATTTTTTCCATCTGCTGAAAAAGATAGGTTTAGCTCCTGAGCAATTAACTCTTACAGTAACTCAGTAAATCAGTTCAACTTTTAGCTTTTTTTTCTACTACACAGCAATTTTTTTCTATGATGTTGATAGTAACCAGTTGTGGCTATAGCAGCAACTGAGAGAAGTTATTTGTTTTGTGTTTTTAGCTAATGTTGAACCATTCAACATTTATCTCAGATGTTTACTGAGTTGTCCTCTAATTTAGTATTATTTTAATCACCTAGTAGTATTTCAGTGGTTGCAGGGAACAGAGCTTGGTTTGGGTTAGTGAAAAATGCCTGGTCAAGTTTGTGCCCATCATTAACTGTCAGGTTTTATGTGCAGTAAGGAATTCCACTTATAATATTATCATTCTCTCTTCTATTTTCTTTTTGTCTCTTTTTAAAAATTGAATATATATATATATATATATATATATATATATATATATATATATATATACACAGGTTATATTCCTTTACCCCTTTTCCCTAGCTTCCATTACCCTGAGGGTCCTCCTCAGTGGAGTTATGGTTTTCACCATGGGGACATGAGGGCCTCCATCAGTCCCAGTGGGGTGGGGGGGAACCATGCCTCAGGGTATTCCTACCCATTCTGTGGCTCTTACAGTCTTTCTTACCCTCTTCCTCAATGTTCCCTGAGTCATGTAAAGCTCATTGGCAGTCTGATTTAGTGTTGAGTTCTCTGTAGTCTCTGGATTTCTGCTTTGATAGGTTTTGATTGATCACTGTATCTGTCACCATCACCCTGGAACTGGTTGTCAGGCTAGCAGTAGAGCAGTATCATGTATTCATGTTACCATTTCCTCTGCGATTTCTCCTGGGACCTGTAGTAGAGGTGGCTCAAATTGTGGTGGGCAGTCAGTTCTCATCTTATCAATGGAGCTTGGTGCTCTATTTTCTCTGCCATATGTAAAATAAAGCAGATTCTCCAAACAAGAGTGAGAGCAGCTTGGGTTAAAGGGATATGCAAAGTTATTTGAGAAGTTTTTTGGTGTGCAAGCTCACTGTTCTCCAGAGAGCAGTGGAGGCTTCTTTCTGAAGACTGAATTTCCTGACCATGGGATTCTGATTTGGTTTCCATTACCAGTTATGAGTTCTCTCCAACTAAGTGGGCCTCCTGTACAATTAGAGAAGAGTTGGTTACCTGCTGAGGCTGCATGCCTCTATTGCACAAGTATGTATATCTTGACCAGCTGGTCCATTTAGTAGTTTATACAGGTCTCCTCCTTATTCATGCAGTTGGTGGCTATTGTCCTCCAGGGGCTCCCAGAGGGATTCAGAGCACTATGAGGGCTAGTCTGGTGGGAGCTAGTTTCCATTTTGGCTCGAGCATGATATTCCAATGTCCTGTAACTGTAGCATGTAGTGACTTCAGTAATTAGGTCTGACCTGTTAGCTCCAGAAGGTAATCAAGTATTTTGGCAATGGCCTACATTATTTTGGAGACCTCATGGATCTTCCTGGACAACAGCTAACTATGGGGGGCAACCCAATTCTGGGCCTGGGATTTACTGACCAGAGTCCATGGATTTAAGGTTAAGCTTTTTCTACCTTCTAAACTGATTGTCCTCCCTCCCCCTTTATTGATAGTTATATCTTGTAGAATGCTAGCCAGAATGAGTGTTTCTATGGAACTGATTCATGTTGTCTTAACTTTCGTGTAATTCCCTCCGCACCTTTCCTACCCCTAATCCTTCAAGCCCTCCTCAGTCCCAATATTCTGTCCCTCCCCTAACCTGTCAATTAACTCTTCCACTCTTTTCTTCTTATTTCTTCTCTCTCCTGGTGTCATTCTGTTTTATGACTATATTCTTGGTGCTTACCACTATTTGCACTCATCTCCAATTGATCCCAGTTAGGAACCACAGGTGAGAGAACACATGTAACGTTTGTCTTTCTGTGCCTGCATGACCTCACTTAGAATGATTTTTCTCCAACTCCATCCATTTTCTTGCAAATTTTATTATTTATTATGTATTTATTATTATTTCATTTTTCCACTGAGTAGAATTCCATTGTTTATATATGTAACACATGTTCATTTTCTGTCTCCTTTTTTCTTTTACTTTTTCTTTTCTTTTTCTTTTTGGAAACTAGGTTGTTTTATAATGAAGATGGACAAATTTAACAAGGCCTTAGTTAAAATCATCAAGAAAAAAGGAAGAAGAAATTCAGGAATAATATTGGAGATATTGCTGCAATGCATAAAGGAATCAAGAACAATGAAGACTATTAAGTACGACTTTATGACAAAAATTAGAAATTTAGAGAAAATTAACGAATTACCAAAGGTCACAAATCAATGAAACTAACTCAAAAAGAAAGAGCAACCCTGTATGGGTTTATATTAAGAAAAGAAATCGGTTGTTAAAAAAAAACTATCTTGCAAAGAAAAGTCATGACCTAAATAGATTCACAAGTTAATTTTTTCAAAAATTTAAGAAAAGTTAGTAATCATCCCACACAAATTCTTTCAGATGACCTGGAGAGATGGCTTACCGGTTAAGCGCTTGCCTGTGAAGCCTAAGGACCCCGGTTCGAGGCTCAGTTCCCCAGGACCCACATTAGCCAGATGCACAAGGTGGCACATGCATCTGGAGTTCGTTTATAGAGGCTGGAAGCTCTGGCGCACCCATTCTCTCTCTCTCTCTCTCTCTCTCTCTCTCTCTCTCTCCCTCCTTCTCTCTGTCACGCTCAAATAAATAAATAAACAAACAAAAAATTTTTAAAAAGTCTTTCAGATAACAAAAGAAACACTTTGTAACTGATCTTATGAGTGATTTAACTCTGATATTAAATGAAGGCATTCTTGAATAAAAAATAACAGATAAATATCCCTCATGTATCTAAATACAAATGTATTTTTTAAATCCAGTGTTTAAAAATTGAAGTATTGAAGGTACATATTCTCTTTTATTATTAATTAATTTTTTAACATAAGTTGTGTTTGTCTCCATGCCCCCCTTCACTCCCCACCACCATTCCCCTTTCCCTGAGAGCCCTCTTCAGTAGGGTTATTGGTGTTCACTGTGGGGTAATTAAGGCCTCTGTCTGAGGGGAGGCCTATGCCTCAAGTTGTTTCTACCCACCTTGAAACTTGCAATGTTCCTGACCCCATCTTCCACAACAGTCCCTGAGCCTTGGCAGGTGTGTTGACTTCTCTGCAGACTTTGTATTTCTATTATGATGTGTTTGGGTTTACTACAGTGTTTGTTGCTATTTTTCTGGGTGTGGATATGTGGCTAGCATTGGGAGCTATACTCAAGTCACTCCTTTCTCCACACTTACTTCTAGACCCTAGTAAAGGTGGTATAGGTGGCATAGCACATTGAGAGCATTCAGCTGTATTTTCTCTCTTTTTAAAAAAATTACTATTATTATTTTATTTGTATTTTATTTTATTTATTTGCAAGCAGAGAGAGAGGTAAAGAGTAGAGAGACAGAGAGAGAATTGGTGGACCAGGGCCTCTAGCCCTGAAAATGAATTCCAGACACATGCGTCCATTGTACATCTGACTTACGTCAATACTGAGGACTCTAATCTGGGTCCTTTGGCTTCGCAGTCAAGAGCCTTAATCCCTAAGCCATCTCTCCAGCCCATTAATTATTATTTTTATTAAGTATATACTTTGTATGGATACATCATGTCTTGGTACAATCATTTCTCTTCTCCTTGTCCCCAATTCCACTGAGGGCCCTCCTCAGTGGGATTGCTGGTATCTGCCATGGGATAGTGGGACATGAGTTGAGCTAGCAGCAGTCAGTCATTGTGTGTGTTGGGGTAGGGGGAAGGATGCCTCTGGATATTCCCTCCTGACCTGTGGCTCTTACAATCTTTCCACTCTCTCTTCTGCAAAGTTCCCTGAGCCATGGTGGATGTTTTTTAGTTTACTTTAGTGTTCAACTCTCAGAAGCTTCTGAATTTCTTCTTTGCATACCAGGACCTCAGCCACTGCAATCAAATTCCAGTATCCTTAGTGTCTGTCTCTATCACCCTAGTGCAGGTTGTCAGGCTTGCTACAGAAGCAACACTCTTGCTCCTCTCACCAATTCCTCTGTAGTTTCACCTGGGCCTTAGCTGATGTGTGAGAAGTGGTTTATCTTCTGCCTAGGACTGAGCTATCTTTTCTTGTCTTGTTGATAGATTTTGGTTGTCCTTGGTTCTTGCTGCCTTTTGAAAAAGAAAAACAGATTCTCCAATGGACATTGAGATTAGCATAGGTTAAAGGGGATAAGCATTGTTAGTTTGGGGAGATTTTGATAGATATAGTCCTCTTTTGGCCACAAACCAGTGGGAGCTTGTCACTGGAAAACATAATCTTGGTCTCCATGGATTCTGACTTGGTTTCCAGTTCCAGCTCTGGGATCCTTTCCACTGAGCAGATTCCTTAGGCAATCGGAAAGTCAGTTGTTACCCACCAAGGCAGGGTGCCACCATTGACAGTGTGTACATCTTACCAGAATGGTTGCTTTTGAATAACAGTGTTCCCTGGTTGCTCACAATATTTGGCCACTTTCCCCTAGCAGCTCATGTAGTGTTTTCCAGCACTATATGGGCTAAGCATCTGGGAACTGGCTTCCTTCCAGATTCTGGCTGGGACTTTCAGTGACCTGTGACATGTGTTGGCAGCATGTGTTGTCTTCAGCAATAGGTTCCCTCTTTTTTTTTTTAAACCTCAGGCAAGTCATCAAGTACTTTGACAGAAGCCTGACTTGTTTGGGGGACCTCATTGTAGGTCTCTCTGATCAACAGCTCAATGTGGATAGCAACCAATATCTGGTGGGACTTATAGGCCAGAGCCAAATGTTTTAAGATTAGGCTTCATCCCATCCTCTCCAGGGCCCTCCTTACCAGACAACACCCCCCATACACCTGTTGAGGGTTATATATTTTAGTCTACTATCCAGGAGAAAGATTTCTATGGTATCAATTAATTTTTTTTTTGAGAGAGAGAGAGAGGCAGAGAGAGAGAGAGAGAATGGGCACACCAGGCTTTCAGCTGCTGCTAACAAACTCCAGACACATCCCCACCCTTTGTTGCTCATGTGCAACATTGTGTGCTTGTGTCACTGTGTGTCTGCCTATGTGGGACCTGGAGATTTGAACATGTTCCTAGTCTTCTCAGGCAAGCGCCTAACTGCTAAGCCATCTCTCCAGCCCTTGGGTTAAGTTTTGTATGTATCTTCCCTTACCCTCCCATTACTCTTCCCCCAAACCCTTCCACCCCTATTGTCTGCCCCTCAAGTTGTCTGTCAGGTCCACCAGTGTCTGTTCCAGGTTAAGAAGCACAGATGAGAGGGAACATGTGGTGTTTGTCTTTCTTTGCTTGTGTGAGTTTTCTGAGTATGATCTGTTCCAATGTTGTCCATTTTCCTACAAATTTCATTATATCATATTTTCTTACTGCTGAGTAGGATGTGTAAATGTACCTCATGTTCACTATCCATGCATCCAATGATGGGCACCTGGGTTGATTCCAGTTCTTACCTATTGTGAATTGAGTATCAGCTGTCTTTTCTTTTGTTGATGGATCTTAAATCTTCCTAGTATTGTCTGCCATCTGTAAGATAAAACAGATACTCCAACATAGGGTGAGAGAAGCTATGACTAAAGGGGATATCCCTAGGAGCTTGAGAGACATTTTGTTGAGGCCACCCACTCAATTTGTGCAGGGAGCCAGGAACATTGGAGGCTTCTGTCTGAATATTATGATTGTCCTGACCTTGGGGTGCTGACTTGATTCTCAGTATTAGTTATGAGTTGTCTCTCCATGAGCAAGCCTCATGTCCAATTGGAGGGCAGTTGTTTACCCACAAAGGCTATGTGTCACTATTGCACATGTGTGTGATTCTTGTTTGGCTAGTGGACTGCATGGCTCACAGGATAGCCTGCTTATTCATGCTCTTGGAGACCATGGTCACCCATTAGCTCCCATAGCACTTTTTGTACCATGGGTGTTTTCCAAGTGAAGACGTTTTTTCTCTCAGTGTTCTGGGATGATAGCCTGTGGTGCCTTCAACAACAAGGTCTTACCTTTTAGCTCTGTCTGGTAACCCAGTGCTTGGCAAAAGCCTGCATTTTTATGAGGAATCATAAGGATCCCTCTGGCAAAGTGGTCACTGTGGGGGTTGACCCAGATATGGTCCTGGGATCTATAAACCAGAGACCATGGTTTAAGGATTAAGCTTCCTCCACCTTCAACTGGGCATTTTTGGTCTGGTCCATCCACCTCCCTCATTTGGGGGTTCTATCTTGCATCCTGGTTTCCAGGAGGAAGGTTCCTATTGTGCTGACTGCTTCAGTCTTTGGCTTTGTGTAGTTCCCCTCACAACCCACCCTTTCCCTGAACACCCCCCACCACCACCACCACAATATTGTTTCCCTGTGCTGGTTTGTCTGGTAACCCCTTCCCTCCTCCCTCCATGTTTCCTCTTTTTCCTGGTCTCAGTCTAGTTGGGTACCCATAGTCCTAATGCTCACTTCCTTTTACATTCTTCTGATGGTCCAGTTCAGGAGCCACATATGAGAGAAAACATGCTTCATTTGACTCTCTTAGTCTATGTCCTCACTTAGGATAATATTTTAAGATCATCCATTTTTCTACAAATTTCATTTTTCCTTACTGTTGAGCAGAATTCCATTGTGTAAATGTGCCACATCTTCATTATCTACTCATTGGTCGATGAGCATCTAGGTTGATTCTCATTCCCAGCTATTGTGAATAGAGCAGTGATAAATGTGGTTGAGCAACTATCTCTGAAGTATAGAGTGGACTCTTTAGGGTAAACACTGAAGAGTGGAATATCCAGGTCACATGGTAAATCTATTTTAATCTTTTTCAGGAGTCTCCATACTGATTTACATAGTGGTTGTACAAGTTTGCACTCCCACCAGCAGTAAGTGTTCTTTTTCCCCACAGCCTTGCTAGCATTTGTTGTAATTTGATTTTTTTTAATATTTTTATTTTATTTCATTTATTTGTTTGAGAGAGAGACAGAATGGGCACACAAGATGGAATCCAAAGGGTGTTTTAATTTACATTTCCCTGATGGTTAAGAATATTGAGCACTTCTTTAAATGAGTATTGGACATTTGTATTTTCTCCTCTTCACATTCTATGTTGAGATCTCTGCCCAAGTTTTTGAGGTGATTGTGTGATTTTTCTCCCTGTCATTTTTAGAGTTCCATATCTTATATTGAGGTCCTTCATCCATTTAGAGTTGATTTTGTGCATGGTGAGAGGAGTGGGTCAAGTTTCATGTTTCTACATGTGGATATACAATTTCTCCAGCACCATTTGTTGAAAATGCTGTTTTTTCTTCGGTGTAAGTGTTGGCTCCTTTGTCAAGGATTAGGTAGCTATAGTTGTTTGAATGAACCAAGGCCTGAGTCTTCTATTCTGTTTTCCTTGATCTATATATCTGCTTTGTGCCCGTGCCATGCTATTTTTATTACTATGGCTTTTGCTGTAATTTGAAGTCAGGTATGGTGATACCTCCTGAAGTGTTTCTTTTGCTGAAGATAGTTTTATATATTCAAAGCTTTCTGTAATTCCATATGAATTTTGAGATTCTTTTTATATCTCTATGAAGAAAATTATTGGAATTTTAATAGGCATTGCAATGAATCTGTAAATTGCTTTTGGTAGGATGGCCATTTTTATGATGTTTATTCTTCCAATCCATGAGCATGAGAGGTCTTTCCTTCTTCTCATATCCTCCTTGATTTCATTCTTTGGTGTTATTTTTAAAAGTTTTATATTATTTTTATTTATTTATTTGAGATACAGAGAGAGAGGAAGAGAAAATGAACAGGCCAGGTCCTCTAACACCGCAAATAAACTCTAGATGCAGGCACCACCTTGTGCATCTGACTTACACGGGTCGTGGGGAATCAAACATGAGTCTTTTGGGTTTGCAGGCAAGCACCTTAACTGCTAAGCCATCTCTCTAGGCCTCTTTGGTATTTTTATGCTTTCATTGGATAAGTCTTTCACTTTCTAGGTGAGCAAAATTCCAAAATATTTAAATTTTTGTGGTTATTGGAAATGGGACTGCCTAGCTTATCTTTTTCTCCAAATGACTGTCTTTAGCATATAGGAAGGCTACTGATGAGTCTTTTGGGTCACTTATACATAAAAATCACATCATCTACAAATAGTGTTATTTTGACTTCCTCTTTTCCAAGTTGTATCACTTTTATTTCTCTCTCTTGTCTTATTGCTTGGGCAAGGACTTCTAGCACTACATTGAAGAGCAGTGACGAGTGAGCATCCCTGTCTTGTTCCAATCTGAATGGGAACTTTTTGAGTTTTTCCTCATTTAGTATGATGTGGGCCTTAGGTGTTTTATACATAGCCTTTATTATGTTGAGGTATGGTTCTTCCATTCTTAGTCTCTCCAGCATTTTGAACATGCAGTGATGCTGTATTTTGTCAAAGACTTTCTCAGCATATATTGAAATTATCATATGGTTCTTGTGTTTATGTATGTGGTGTTTTACTTTTATTGATTTTTGTATGTTGAACCATCCCTGCATCCCTGGAATGAAGCCTACTTGATCAAGGTGGATAATGCCTTTGATGTGTTCTTGAATTGAGATTGCAAGGATTTTGTTGAAAATTTTCACATTCAGGCTCATCAAGGATACTGGTCTATAATTTTTCTTTCTTGTTGTGCCTCTTGTTTTGGTATCAGAGTAATGCTGGCTTCATAAAAGGGATTCAGTAGCATCCTCTCTTTACCAATTGTGTGAAATAACTCGACAAAAAGTGGCTTTAGCTCGTCAATGAATGTTTGGTAGAATTTGGCTGAGAATCATCAGGTCCTGGATGCTTTCTGGTTGAGAGGTTCAATATTCAATTTCATTGGATGCAATAGGTTTGTTTAGGAAGTATATCTGCTCTGTTTAGTTTTGGTCAGTGATGTGTGTCTAAGAAATCATCCATTTCTTCCTGATTACCCAATCTTTAAAAAATTTATTTTATTTATTTGTTTGAGAGAGAGAAAGGCAAATAGAGAGAGAGAATAGGTGCACCAGAGCCTCCAGCCACCGCAAACGAACTCCAGATGAATGTGCCATCATATGCATCTGGCCTATGTGCGTACCGGAGAACCAACCCTGGGTCCTTAGCTTCTCAGGAAGCACCTTAACTCCTAAGCTATCTCTCCAGCCCCTATCCAATCTTTTTGAATAGAGGTTTGGGAAATGTGTCCTGATGATTTTTCTGAGCTCACAGCCCTCCACTCTCTTCCTGTGCACAGCTCCAAGCTCCTCTCTCTTCTATTTCCTTTCTGTTTTTTTTTTTAATTTATTTATTTGTAAGGAGAGAGAGAGGAAGAAAAGCTTCGGCATGTCAGTGCTTCTTGCTACTGGAAACAAATTCCAGGTGCATGCACCACTTTATGCATCTGGCTTTATGTGGGCACTAGGGAGTCAAACCCAGGCCATCAGGTTTTGCTAGCAAGCACCTTTAAATGCTGAGTCATCTCTCCAGCCCTCTTTTTGCTCTTATTTCCAATATAATCACAATTGTAAAAGTTATGCTTTATCAAAAGGAAAATAGTGCATAGGCATGAAGTAAGAAACAGTAGGTACTACCCTATACCGCCCCCCCCCAATCTGGCCTCTCTTATCTCTGTTTGCCATTTCTCCTGAGGCTTGCCCACATGTGGTTAAGCAATATGCTTCCACTGTTACCTAGTGATATGTTCATGTTAAACATTATGTACTGCCTTCCTGTTCTTGTTGGTGAACATTAAACTCATCACATTTCCGGACCATTTCCCACATCCTCTCAATATGGTTATTTCACAGTTTCTAGTTAATCACTAATTTTTGTTCACACTATTGTGACTATATAAGTATCACACACTGTCAAGCTGTTGTTTAGTGTACTTGAAGTTGATGGTGGACTTTTAATTCAATTGTTTAGCTTCTATTTTCATACCACCAAATTTTCAAAAGGCTTTATTTTGTTCTGTTGTGGGCCAATGATAATTGTTCAAAATATTCCAAATTCACCAGTTCCGTGTTTTCCCAGAATGGCTATTCAATGGTTCAGAGTCCCCATTTGCCATGCTTATGACCCTCGTTTTCCTAAAGCATATATTTTGTCTCTCTTTTTAAAATATTTTATTATTTATTTATTTGAGACAGATACAGAAAGAGGAAGACCCAGAGAGAGTGAGTATGGATTCTCCCAGGTCTTCCACTGCAAATGAACTTGAGATGCATGTGCTACTTTGTTCATCTGGATTTACATGGGTACTGGGAGATCAAACTCAGGCCATCAGGCTTTGCAAGCAGAGCCTTTAACCACTGAACAATCTCTCCAGCCCTCTTTCTTTCTCTTATTTCCAATCTAGTCACTAAGCCATCTCTCCAGCCCTATTTTGTCACTTTCTGAGAAAGGATAAATTGGAGGAAATTTTAAAGTTCTCACATTGCTAAAAATATCTGTATTCTGCCCATATTCTAAAACTTTAGCTTCAACATAGATGGCATTTTTTCCCAAACCATGACACTCCTGCCAAGCATCTGGTGCTCCTTCATCTCAAAGTCTGATGTTTATGTCCTTCCATCCTGGGAACTTTCTAGGAATTACTTATCTGCCTTCTTTGGTATAATATCCTTTCATCCTCCTTAGTCAGCTTTTTTGAACACTATCTTATTTTCTTAACCCTTAATGGCTAATCTTTAATATTTTCTTTTCTTTTCTCTCCCTATGAACATTGCTTTGAGTTACAGTATTTCATTATGGTTTATGTATAAGCTCTGGGGCCAGATCCTAGCTTGAAATCCTGGCTGACTCATGTCCCCTTCAGCAAGAAAAAATTCCTGGGTTACTGAACTCCAGGGGGTGCTGACTTTGACTAATCACTTTACACTGATACTGACTTATTTATTATGAATTGACAGCCATCTGGCCTACTTTACAATAAAGTAGAGGTCCCATACCATAGTCTCATACAGGGAAGTGCTGTAACTGATACAACAGGACCAAATCTACATGACTATAAAGGCACTATAAACCTATGAAGGCAGGCTGTTCATGCCTACCTAGGCTGATCCCATCCTGCCATCCATAGGCCTATGAGCTCTCAGGAGGTGAGACAGTATGGTCTGCCTGAGAATGCACTCATTTTGAGTTTCTTTGTTTTTTTTTGGGGGGGGGTGGTTTTTCAAGGTAGGGTCTCACTCTAGCCCAGACTGACCTGGAATTCACTATGGAGTCTCAGGGTGGCCTCAAACTCATGGCAATCCTCCTACCTCTGCCTTCCGAGTGCTGGGATTAAAGGCATGTGCCACCACACCCGGTTTGAGTTGCATTTTAATTCTGGAAGAAATAAACTGCATGAGTTTATGGACAACAGGGGAAACAAAGACAAGTCTGATCACTGCAAATCTATCATGATTTTCCTTTCACAAGTAATTTCCTTTTCTCTACTATATGTTGCCACTTTGTATCACTCAGGGTCCCAGCAGGAAATAGATAGTGCACTCAAATTGGGCAATCTGAAGAGACTTTACTACAAAGACCATTTACAAAGAGGTCAGAGGGAGAATATATTCCTTTGATAGGGCAATTTAGGTTAACAGTCCCCCAACACACACACACACACTCCAAAAGTAAAAGCATGTAATGTCCTTGAGTCTTCCCTTGCAATCTCCACTTTTAGAGATGGATACAGCTTCTCAGTATCTCTTGCCGCTTAAAGGAGTTGCCTAGATCTGTTTTCTCATAAACTCAACCAGACTTTGACTGCCAATCCTGAGTCAGAATTAGCAAGGGGTGGGAAGACAGATGTGCTCAGGAAGTAGGATCCACTGGGGTTGACAAATGAACATCTTGTGCCTCTCCTTGTCCACTCTCACTTTTTTCACGTTCAAAGAGCTGCTTCTTAGTGTCAGATTTCAGAATATAAAGTATTTATTAGCACTTCAGCCTTTGCATGCTAAAAGGTCCCAGGTATATACTGCAAAATCCAGTCTAGGTCCACCCCAAGCAGGAAAAGGTATACCTGCCTTTTTCATTGATCTCTTCTATTTTCAGTATGCTCATTGCTCTGGGCTCCAGCATGGCCTTTTGGGATAATGCCTAAGTTTTGGGTTAAGTGTCCTTGAGCTATACCCAGTGCCTATGATTTGGCCTGGCTAATAGCCAATCATGAGCATGCTTCCCACCTTCTGTCTCTCTTTCTTGTCATCACTGCATCACCTGGGAAACAAATTGTATTGCCCCCCCCCACACACACACACAAGATCAGATTTAAACATTCTAATTTTTGCTGTAATCACATCAAAACTCATCTGTATTTTAGCACATGGGATGGCTGTGGAGAAGGCACTGTCGGCCAGCGCCCCCTTGTGTTCACATCTCCCACTACAACTATAGTGGAAGTGTAGGAAGTAAAGGACTTGATTTGAGGGTTAGGAGCAATTTGGCTAAGTCTTCAAAGTGAGCCAGGAAGAATCACAATTATTCAAAAGTGAGAGACTTTCCTATGTTCCAGAAAGTCTAGAGTGTAAGATGCAGCTCATATGATGACTTTGGGTAGTGACCAAAACTTGTCCTTGCATAGGTAAGAAAAGTTAGTCTTGAAATAGGCAAAATCTAGGAAGTCTACATTTAAGCTCATACCCATATTTGTGTCTATGTTTACATCTACATGTATCTAAAAGCACAGCTTTTTTCCCTTTATCCTATTTCTCAGCCATGTTCTAACATTTGTTTAAGTCCTCAAATTGTTCCACCTGGACCTCAGAGAGCTGAAGTTGAGAGGCTTTGATTTTAATTACAGCCTTGCCTCCTTTTACCTTCCACTAGAGGCTGAAGTTCTTCTATCCCTGAAGGAAATTTGGGCAGTCCAATGATTTTTTGTCATCATTCTGAGGTACAAAAAAATTTCATGAGTACCAAGACACCAGAGTTCTTACTACCTGTCACCACAAACACCAATGAGCAGATATAGGAATTGAATCTTTAAGATGCATTTTATTCAGAGAGTTTACAATCTGAGAAGACAAAGGATTAACATTCCAAAAATCTGCCTGAACTCTAGTCTCCAGATACCAGGCCTTATATGGAATGGGAACAAGAGTAATCAATCATTCCAAAATTTAGCTTGTCTGCGGTCAGATGATCAGCCTTGTCTCTGAGATTCATAGTGTTGGTGCTTTTCTCTTTATTGTTTCTTCCAGTTTTCCTTCATTATCATTTTTTCCTATACAGTTTGGTTTGCATTCTCCTAAGATCTCTGAGTTTGCATTCTTCCTGAGGTAACATCTAGGTTAAAGGTTAACTCAGAACAAACAAACCATTTATAATGTATACATGCAGATTCCTTTCTATAGTATGAAGTACAAACATGGGGCTAGAGAGATTGCTCAGGGATTAAAGGCACTTGCCTGATGGCCTAGGTTTGATTCCCCAGTACCCATGTAAGGCCAGATGCACAAAGTACCACATGTTATGTCTAGAGTTCATCTGCAATGGCACTAGGCCCTGGCATGCCCATTCTCATTCTCTCTCTCTCTCTCTCTCTCTCTCTCTCTCTCTCTCTGCATATAAATAAATAAATAAATAATATTGTAGTACAAACATGCTCTTATAATATAGAATTTAAAAGCACCCTTGTATGCTCCTCCTGTCAACTATCATAACTTTCCATGGGATGGGTACTGGTAAGGAAGGAAAAATGTGTTTAGTTTGCCCTACATTAAGATGCCATCACCTGTCTTGGGATACTAATGTTTACAAGTTGATCCTTTTATAGTAGGCTGGGTTTGCAGTCAGTGGAAACATCCTTGTAATTTTCTACACATAGATCCTAGGATTTAAGACAATAAATACTTCCTGCCTGCAATTTTGCCCTTCAATTTTGGCAGTTGACTTTACACAGGTATTCTGTTAGGCTCCCACAGACAACCATACTCAGGCAGTCTTTGTGGGAAGATCAGAAATCCTACAATCATCCAGGTAGCTCTCTCTAAATCTGGCCCACAGGGAAAAAAAAATCTATATTCTTGGACTTGCAGTGTAGTTGGCTAGCCAGTACTTATCTCTAGATTTCTTGTGTTAGTCAGACTTGGTATCTTTTTAACCATGATGATTCATATAAACCCTTAGTGGTCCCATTGATTCCTACCAAGCTTGAGGTAAGAATTAGACTCCACCAGGCCTTCTTCCTTCCTGTCCACACCACATGTGAGCAGTCTTTTAGAAACAACTGCTTTCCAAATATTTTTATAACTTCACCATCCAGTTCCTCTGTTTCTGGTACATGTTGGGGTCTCAGAAGTCATGATACCTGTTTGTCTAGTGCCTGTGTAAACTCCTTTATGGTCTGCTTTGGGGTGCAGTATCTATCAGGGCCCACTGCCCTAATTAAAACTTCTCATTTGACATCTGGGCACATACTGCTAGTGCCTTAGCAAAGGTCCAATACATGATATAATTCTATCCTGCTTACTTGAAACCATATCCAGTGAAAATAAAAGTCTGGGATTTAGCCAGTTGTCCACAGGCCTCATACCCCAAGTGTCACCCACAACCAGGTATCCTTCAATATGACTGTGTCTACAGAGACCAAAGGCTATGGAACATGTACTACCAGAGGTCATAAAACCTCTTCTGTAGAGAAGAAAGCTACTTTAGCATTGGTGGGCTATATAGTATCTGTGGCAACTACTCAACTCTGTGTAAGTGCCACAAAACCAGTCGCAGACCAACCATAAACAAATAAGCACAACATAGGTGGATGGGATTTGGCCTACGAGTTGCTATCATATCCCTAGATCATAACTAGAGAAGGATGCTTACTTACTATTGAAAGGATGAAAAATACAGCCTAAGCCTGGGCTCCATCCCCACAGACCGACACAGCGGTGGTGAGGGAGAGAGCTCCTTCCTTTTGGGAATGGAGTTCATATGGAAATTCAAAAAAAGAAGTTGGGGGCAGGAGCTAGGGGCACCCCAGGCAGGTGTCGGCTAAAGCAAACAGTGGTGGCCCCCTGTAGAAGAGTGTCTCTGGAGGATCTTTGAAATGGAGATTCCTCAGAGACTTTGGGGAGGGGAGGGCAGCAATTAAATAGGCAAGGATTGCAGAATTGAAAAATTGGCACATTTGGCCGGCTATATTATCTATCTGAGGCAGGCCTGGACCCCTTTTTTCTTTAGAATAGTCATGATTGATTTCTCACTACCACACCCCAAAGGAGCCTTAACCCCAGCCTCCTAGAAGTCCTAAATACCTCAAATTCCAGACCCGGCTCTCTGCCAGTGGATGGGTAAAAGGTCACACTTCTTGCTGTTCCAGAACCTGCTTTCTGGCCCAAGTGACCTATCTTAACTGCAATTTGTCACCCCCACCCAGGAGCCCGCACAAATGCAGACCTCTGAGACTATAGGAAGATTATGGTGTGTTACAAATTGATTGGTCCATGGTGCGCGGGCTTGGACAATTTAAAATGATTAGCCTAAGAACCATAAAATGTTACACATTGATTGGTCAACACTGCGCGGGTACCCGAGGTTATGGAACGATTGGTTCATGATGCGTGGGCATTGTTGTAACCCTAATAAAAGCTGTCCTGGCCCTGCACTCGGGGTCCACAGCCCTCTACCCCTGTGTGACATATGACTGTGGGCCCCAGCGCGCTGGAATAAAAATCCTCATGCTGTTTGCATCAAGACTGTTTTTCGTGAGTGATTTGGGGTGCTGTCTTTCCCGAGACTAAGCCCGGGGAGTCCCCCGGAGCGGGACTTTCACTATAGGTTTTGCTGGGCAGAAATAAACAAAAGCCCCATTAACATTTGAAAGCCCCTAAACTGAAAGAACAAGAAGCAGCTTGGTCCAGACTAGAATTTTTGCTTTGTGACTTGGAAGACTTTTCAGGAGCTCCAGCTGAGAAAGACTCATCCTTTGAAACAACAGATTAAGGTGGACAGGAGAACCAAGGATGTGAACACCAAGATACATGCAAGATCACCTGCCATTGTCCAAGGTCATCCTGGGTTTCACCCATGACAGACAGGCCTTTGTCGAACACTTGGAGACCAATATGCCTTCCAGTAAGACAATCCATCAGCATGGATGCCACTCTTCCCTCCACCTTCTGCTTAATCACAAAATAATTCACAGAACAGCATGTGTTTTATCTGTCAGCCTTATCCCAACATGCTCAGCTGCCTTCCATCTCTCAGTGTCTGTAGCTTATTTTCCAGGGAATTGACATCATTATAAGGGGAGTTCTCCACCAATGGCTGACAGAAGTGGAATGTAAACACCTCAATTCTCTTAGCTCTTGAGAGAGAGAACTGAGAGCCATGTTCTGCATTAACCCCCAGAGTTTAGCAGCTTTAGTCCTAGTCAGCCCTTGCCCATGTGGAAGATGGAATGATGGTGTACCCTTTGTCAACATTTTCTCTCCTGTTTCACTTCCCCACTTCTCTACTAAAGGTTCCTGCTTTTCCAAATAAACTCTTGCTTTCAAATCCTTAAGAGTCTGTGCCTAGGGGAACCATATCAAAACTACATCAGGGTCCTCTGGGCACCCAGCATGCTCCATTTGTCTCCTAAATAATGCACTTAGCAATCTTTTGGGAATCTGGAGCCCTCACCTGTGTAGAGCTGCATAAACATGTGCCTAACAATGAACTAGTTTCCTCTGCCATTTAGTGGTCATTCTTTTTTTTTTTTTTTTTTTTTTTTTTTTTTTTTTTTTTTTTTTTGGTTTTTTTGAGGTAGGGTCTCACGCTAGCTCAGGCTGACCTGTAATTCACTATGTAGTCTCAGAGTGGCCTCGAACTCACAGCGATCCTCCTACCTCTGCCTCCCAAGTGCTGGGATTAAAGGCATGCGCCACCACGCCCGGCTCCTAGTGGTCATTCTTAATGATCAGTACTGATTGAAATATATTCTTAGATAGCTCCAGTATTGAAACAGCAAGGGGCCATCCAGCCTGGACTGGTTTTAGGTGTATGTGCAGTAAAACAACTGTAAGTGTGTATCTTCTAAGTGAACTTTTATGGAGAAATCTCTATTTAACATTGTGTATCTGTACATAACTGGGCATGCATGTGATTAAAATTAGATGCATCATGGGATGGAACATATGATATAAAGTATAGAAACCAAAACTCTCAATCAAACCATAAGACCACCCAAACTATACCCTTGGCAATCAATTCATCCTCACTTAAAAATCCTATATAGAGGGCTGAAGAGATGGCTTAGCAGGTAAGGTGCTTGCTTGCAAAGCCCAAGGATCCATGTTCCACTCTCCAGGTCCCATGTAAGCCAGACATACGAAGTGATGCAAGCATGCAAGGTTGTACATGTGTACAAGGTGGCACATGCATCTGGAGTTTGATTGCAGTGGCTGGAGGCCCTGGTGTGCCAATTGTCTCTCTGTCTCTCTCTCCTTCTTATTAAAAACAAAAAATCCTATAAAAAGAGGCCCCAGACCACTTCCTAGAGACCGTGAGTATTCTTCACTGCTCCTTTGGCAGTGTATTCAAAACTTTGACTATCACTTTGCTCTTATTAAAGTATCTTTCTGCAAAAATACTTGAGTGTACCTTTCTTTAATTCTTTACATAAGATACTAAGAACCTTGAAACACCTAGAGACCACCAGTGACAAAGTCATGATCTTGTTATGTGCAGTTTTGTGTGGCTCTCAAAGCTCCTGAAAACTTCCAGGGAAAAAGGAAATATAAACACCTGTGCCAGCCCTTGTGGTTACCTCGGAGCAAACACCACTTCACAATGCAGACAGAACCAGGAACACAGAGTTAAGTTTTTAAATGATGTTTTATTTATATGTTGGATGAATTACAAAAAAAGAAAAGAATAAAAGTACTTAAAAGTTTTCCGGCTAAATTGGAATTTCTGTTGCACAGTCATAGCCTGTGTTGTCCTTATAGGGCAAGCATGATAAAAGAAAAGCTAAGGCCACTTGCCAAAGGTTGAGGATAAGGGGTCTGGAAGGAGAACATGCACACACCTTCTCCAAACATGTGACTAGTGAAAAATGTGTTCTGGCCTTAAAAGGGAAGTTTCCCTCATTTAGTTTGAAATTGAGAATTGGAAATTCCTTTATGAGCCAGGGCTTTGAACTCTGGCTGTGGAAGACAAGAACAGTGTCCAGTGCAATCTGACCACTCCCTAAGACACAGTCAAGAAGATGTACAGTCTCATTTTATCAGGACATGGTAGACATTAAGCAAATATTTGATGAATGTATGAGTAATAAAGGAATGATACCCTCAGTACACCTTAGTAAATAATGGGGGACATACTTAGTTCCATAGCCGATGGAGGTTATATTGGAGGGTTGCCCACCACTTATTTTTCCCTTTCTTTTTAAAAATATTTTATTTATTTATTGAGGCAGAGAGAGAGGCAAACAGTGAGAAAGAAGAGAGAGAGAGAGAGAGTATGGGCATGCCAGAGCCTCCTGCCACTATAAACAAACTTCAGACACATGTGCTACTTTGTGCATCTGGCTTTATATGGGTACTGGGGAAATGAACCCTGGGCCATCAAACATTGCATAAAAGCACACTTAACTGCTTAACCATCTCTCCAGCTGCCACCTTTCTTTTTACAATATCATTTATAAAACTTGAGCCTCCAGGTTTTAATGTTTTTGCAAATTGAGATTCTGCTTGGGCTACCAGAAGCTTGCAGATTATGCACCTGACTCTATTATACAAGTGAAGAAATTGAGTCTAAAAGAAGTAAAATAACATATCCAGGTTAAAGAATTATTTCATGGCAGGAAGAATCTAACACCCTTAGGGCTGCCTGGATGGATAGTTGCATCTGAGCATCTGAACAGCAGCCTAGCCTTTTATCTTTTAATGCAATTCTAGGGCTTTATTTCTCTTTCAGTGAGTAATATATTTCCATGACTCAAAATCCACAAAGCAAAAAAAGGCTACCAATGACCTTTTCCTATTCTTCAAGCACCAAGGTCTTTCCTAAATACAGCAACTGGCATTGTTTCCCTGTGTGTCCTGTAGGTGATAACCTATGTATCTAAGTACAAGAAAAAACATATGTCCGTCTTTTAAAAAATACTGATAAGGCTTAAATATGGGAAGTGACCCCCCCCCCAGAAGCCCATTTGTTGTAGCTGGCTCAAGTCTCATTCATCTTTGTATCACCTACAGCTTGTAATGGAAAGTATTAAATATAGATACCCAGGAAAATTTCAACTAAATAAAACTGCTAGACTAGAAGTCCTTACTATACCAATAGGATTCAGTGGACTGGCATTGATAGTAGGCTGTCCAGGATGGCAGCCAACCTTATCAGATGCATCCAAAGGGCATCAGTACCTCCTTCTGTCATCTTGGTGGTCCTCAGTTTCCGGACCAGGCTGCAATGTCTCTGGGAGCATTTTAGCTGCAGTGGTTCTTCTCAAAGCCTGATCTTGGGGTAATTGTGATACTTGACACATAGGTTAAAAAACCAGGAATTGCCAGGCATGGTGGTACACATCTTTAATTGTAACACTCAGGAGGCAAATGTAGGAGGATTGCCATGAGTTTGAGGCCACCCTAAGACTACATAGTGAATTGCAGGTCAGCCTTGACTAGTGAAACCCTACCTTGAAAAACCAAAAAATAAAAATAAACAGAAATTGACTCATTAGGCACTGCTTTACTCAGAGAACTAGCAATCTAAGAAGACAATGGATTAATGTCCTTGTATCTCATCTTTAGCCAGCAAATTATATAGGGAAAGGAAGCAAAGTCAGTACATTATTTCAAAGTTTAATCTCTTCCCTCTGATCAGGGGTCTGAGTCTTCTCTATGAGATTTACGGCATGGCTGCTTTTCTCCTTATCATCTCTCTCTGTGGAGAGGAGATATGTTCTGCTTTTTCCTTGTAGTCTCTTTGTATAGCAGGGAAGGGTTTGAATACAACAAGGCCACTAAGTCTTGCTTTCCTCCTAAGTTGCTGTCTGAATGACATCTAAATTGAAGGTTAACTCGGAACAAACCAAACATTAGCAGTTTGTGTTCAGATTCCTTCCTGCAGAATGAAATACACATGTGCCCTTATAATAGATTCTGAAGTATCCTCTCCATGGAACAAACAGCATCACCATCAACTAGGAACTTTCTATAGATGCAGATACTTGGTCTCACTTCAGATTTGCTGAATCAGAAGCTTCAGTGTGGGTCTTATCCACCTGTGGGTCAGTTAGCCCTCCAAGCACCTGTAATGTCAAATTTGAAAGCCATTGAACAAAAGCTGTAGAGTATCTTCATGAGCCTCACAATACTCTTCCCCACATCCAGGCTTATTGGTACAGAAGTTCTGGCTGCATTACAATGTGAGATTGTCCTTTAGGAGAATAGTTTTTACCTGCCAGGGTACTGTGAGTCACTCATGAAAAATTTGGCCAATTGATGTGACCAGGAATTCATTTGACTTTCAGAAGTATTTAGACTGACATGTCATTCCATTATCTTGCAAAAATAATTATCCATATACAAAAAGTAAGAAGAAAGTAAGCAACTCATCAAGCAAGGAAAGAACTAGGCATGTTAAGAAATAAAGTAACTGAATTAATGCATTTGTGAAATGTTTCACTGATTCCAATAGCCAGGTGAAGTAAATATGTAAAATGAAAAAAAATTCCTTTTTGTGGCTGCACAGGGTGAGTGTCTAACACCTATGTGCATTAAGTACAGGTAACTTCAGAGACTCAAGAAAGGCTGTGGATTTCGTGGTTGATGATGAATCAGCTGGCCTGTGGCAATGGTCTTGGGTTTATGCAGGTACATCAGCCATTATGTGTGTTCAGGGAAGGTCTTCAGGAAGTTTCAGTGTTGCATGGGAAGTGCAAAGGACTGACCTAAAGGTCACTGTGGTTGACCTAATGTATTTTCTTCATCTGCTCAGTCCATCTTTTGTGGGCAGTTTTCTGCACCTGAACTAAAATGCCACAGAGATTTCCTGCTCCCCTGTAGATGGGGAGACAGAGCTGGTTCTTTCTACTTTATCACCAGGAAGGAATGGAATGTATCTGCCCAGGTAGATGACCACATGCCTGTGGAAAAAGAGTCGCAGATGTTTCTGGAACCTCTCTCCAACAAAGGCATAGATGACTGGGTTGACACAACAGTGGGTGTAGGCAATCACCTCAGTCACCTGCATGGCTAGGTCCAAATGTTTGCTATGCTCACAGCTTGTCTCCAAGAACATGGTATAAAAAGCAGAAAGTAGGAGAGCTATGTTGTATGGGGTCCAGAAAATGAAAAAGACCACCATGATGACAAAAATAAGCTGGATGGCCTTGTGTTTTTTTTTATTGGGGCATCTCAGCAAAGTTTTAATAATCCCTGAGTAGCAAAAAATCATGATGAGGAGAGGGAGAGCAAGACCAAAGATATTCATTCTCAGAGCATGGAAACGTTTCCAGCTGTCTTCTTCACCCTCTGGGTAAAGAGGACTGCAGTCAAATGTTCCAAAGCCCTCCTGGGACTCATGGAAGATAAATTCAGGGAAGGCTGCCAGCCCTGCCAGGCCCCAGGTGATGATGCTGGTGATGACAGCAAAAGTCACAGTCCGAGCTCGAAGGGCAAACACTGCATGGACAATAGCCAGATACCTGTCAATAGTCAGCAGGATGATAAAAAAGATCTCACTGTACAAGCCCAGGTAATAAAACCCAGAGAGGAGCTTACACATGTAATAGCCAAAGATCCACTCATTCCACCCAACATAATTAATCCAGAATGGAATAGTGAGGAGAAACAGCAGGTCAGAAATGGCCAAGTTGAGCAGGTAGATGTTGGTCATAATTCGGAGCCTCCTATACTTCGTAAGGATCACCACAACCATCACATTGCCCAGGAGACCAATAATGAACACCAGGGAGTACAGTGGAGGCAGGAGCTGGGCCCCTAGCTCCTTGATGCTGACTTTTTCACAGGGTGGTGCCCACTCATACTCATAGGGTGTGGTCCCAAAGTCTTCAATCACAGTCTCAGTTTCATCTACATAGGATGCCATTCCACTTGTCCCTGTGATAAAGAGGGGAAAAATAATATCACAACTATGAAACTTTCCAGTTGAGTATTCATTCACCAAATAACTTCATTTTGGAGTTTGTTCAGTATACATTTCAAACAATCTATTAGAAATGCTGTGAGCAGGTGGTCAGGAAGCAGTGGTCTAAAGTTCTCAGAGTTAGCGCTGGGCTCAGATGCTGGTAGCCATGCCCCCTTACAGCCACGTCCATTCAGAATGAACTTGCAGTCTCACAAGCAAAAATTCTTTCCCCTTGTTGCTACTATGAGCAGGGCAGAAAATATACCTAGGCCCTGTTTTTAGGGACTATAAGGCCATTTGAATTATGACATTGGGTCCTATCTAGTGCTTTCCTGACTCCTAGCATGCAGGCTGCTAACTGGAGTGGTATGTAACCTTTCCCTTCCCTCTGAAATCTGTAAGAGTAAGTAATTTTCTTTGTTCCTTGGGACTGAAGGCTTTCTTCTCCTCTTCTCTTGCCTCCCTTCCCTTCTCTCTCCTCCTTCCTTCCCTCCCTCCCTCCCTCCCTCGCTTTCTTCTCCTTCTCCTTCTTCTTCTCTCTCTTCTTCCTTCCTTCTTCCTCCTTCCTTCTCTGTCTCCCTCCTACCCTTTCTCCCTTTAGGACCAAATCATGCTGCCTATGGTGAGATGCTAATAACTAACTCTTCTAACAAAGTTTTCACTTTGAAGGATAATTCATCTCAGCCCCTTTCATTTGATTCCACTATCTACTTTCTTAATTACTTACAAATGGTATCCATGATGGGGAAAAAAAAAACAGAAATTTTATGTAAATGGTAAAGAATGAGAACATTTATTTCTGAAAGCACTTGAAGGAGAAAATTAAAAGTCTTGAATTGAAGAAGGAAAAAGGTTTGGTAAAAATAATGTATTATTATTGCATATTTTAAGGCATTTTGGACCTGATGTTTTATAGTTTATATGTGACTTTCAAAATTATCTTCACATTGAATACTAAAATGTTCATAATAATAGTAGTGACTAATGGTGAAATTGAAACTTGAAGAAACAGTAAATGTCCAAAATTCTCTAACAAGTAAATTAAAAAGTATAGTAGATCTATACATGTACAATTATTCCATTAGTAAATTCAAATATAGTGATTTTTAAGTTTAGCATTTGATGATTGAGTCTTTATAATCATTAATCATTGAAACAGGTATAATTTTACCACATTCGCCTTGATAACTATCCTTATTTTTCTCTTGGTAGTGTTCAGTTAAGCAATGCCATGCCAAGAGCTTCTCTTTCATAAAGGAGTTGAGCAGGAGGGACTGGTCAAGGGAATTTCTTAAGTGACTTATTATTTTTTTTACTTCAGCAGAAAAGGAGGAAAGTCAAAAATCTTATAAAGAACAGTTAATCCATGCTCTGTTTGCTCAGAGGGAAGCCCACTGACATTCACCAGGCTTGGGGGAAAGGACAAGTATGAGGACATGAATATATAAGTCAATGCCAGTTCTTAACATAAGTCTCAGAAGTGGCAAGGCCTTTTTTTTGCTTCATAGTAGACATAATAGAATGCTATGACCCTAAAGGTCAGAGTTCTATGTAGTCTCAGTGAGCGAGGGTGGAGAAGGCAAAGTTCAAAAGCAGGTCTCAATCTTCTTACCAGGCATGACAGAGAGAATCTGCAGCTCTGAGCCTCACTTGCTCATCTATAGATAAGACTCAAGTAACCATGGAGGACTATCACTAGATATAACTGGGAAACTAGGAAATAACACATTTTAAAATTGAAAAGCTGAAGAACATGCAGGAGCTATGAGTGAGAGAGAAAGGCAGTGAGGAGCCACTTCAAATGGAACTAAGGAAAGCAGTGTTCTATTTGCATAGCTCTGTCAAGACAGGGAGAGGGAATCAACAGTTTGAAACTCATTGGACAAAGTTGCCTGTACCTATAGGGTTACTGGGGTTTGTTGTTTGTTTGCTTGTTTGTTTTGGGGGGGTTAAAAAAATTTCTGAGTCTCTTCTCTGATTACAACCTCTGAAGTATACAACTGCTACCATTTCTAGGTTATTTACTTGCTGAAATAGTCTAAGTATTTCATTCTTATTTTTTTAAATAATTTTTTGGTTTATTTTTATTTATTTATTTGAGAGCGACAGACAGAGAAAGAGAGGGAGAGGGAGAGAGAGAGAGAGAATGGGTACTTCAGGGCCTCCAGCCACTGCAAATGAACTCCAGACACGTGGGCCCCCTTGTGCATCTGGCTAACGTGGGTCCTGGGGAACTGAGTCTTGAACCAGGGTCCTTAGGCTTCACAGGCAAGCGCTTAACCACTAAGCCATCTCTCCAGCCCTCATTCTTATTTTTAATTTATTTTGGCTGAAATAATTCTCTCCTCTCATCTCTTTTCCTCTTCCTCCTCCTTTTTTCCTTCTCTTTCTCTTTCTCTCCTCCACCCACCAGGTTATACCATGATCATGGATACTGGTAAAGCAGATCTACAATCTTTATTTAGAGTTAATGCCTTTTATTTTATCTTGAATATAGAATTCTCAATCCCCAGCTCACATGTCTGAACATAAATTGGTGGCACTATTTACGAATATGTTGGAACTGTTGGGACTGTAGCCTAATGTTGTATGGCAATATCCCCTAACTAAAACATTCCATCCAGAAGGGAAGCTGATTATTGACTCAAAAAAAAAAAACTCACATCCCAGGAAGCTCCTGAGTTTGCAAGATTCACAAGGGTGAGCCCTCCCCAGTTTTAATAAGCACTAGTAATTGCTATCAGAGGAGTCTGACTAGATGAGCTGCCTGCAAGTAGTTCAAGGAGCTAGAGGGGTGCAGCTCTACTGAGTTGTCGTCACCCATGCTCGGGTGGCCTTTCAGTGATGTAGTTTGTAAGTCCTCTCTCATGCTCTGTAAGCAATATTAATAAATTCATTGGTTGATACATTGGACTTTGGTAGAATAATTATTTCATTCTATCATTGGTGTTCCATCTGGGGTGAGTATATGTTTGTGTTTCCCCAGGAAAAACAAGCACAACACCTAACTGGGGAGTAGGTCTCGATGATGCTATATGCTTCTGGTTCTAGCCTGAGTGCTCTGTTTCCTGAACTGCAATATACAAGGAGTCACATTCCTGTTGCCAAGTCTGACCCCTCCTGCCACTACATTTCCATTCCATGATGAACCCTAAACCATGAGCCAGAATAAATCCTTCCTCCCATGAGTTGGTCCTGGTATTTTGTCTGTGACAAGATAAGTTAATACAGTTAATGACCTCAATTTTTAAAAATTTTAGCTTCCAAGCCATGACTATTATTAGCTCAGTTTTTTAAACTGCAATTCTTGTGGGGGGGAGGGGCTTTTGCCTCAGTGGTGGAGGAGGAAAGAGACCACTACATAGTCATACTGAGATTGATCACTGATTACAGAACTGATCCTGTGACAAATTATAGTTTTCAGTGTTTGACAGGGCTTCACACTGGAGGTCTTCCCCACCTTTTTTTTTTCTTCTTAGTTTACCCAGTCTATGAGGTCCCAGTAGTTATATATTAGGGGCATGATACAGACAATAGAATGGCTTGGTTAAGTGTTTGGCAAGCGGTAGAGTAAATAGCCTCTGCTGCAAGCTCTTCAAAGCAGACACAAGAGCCAATGTAACCTTAGGCTGAATTTAAAAAAAAAAAAAATCCAGAACAAAGGAAATCCACTCATCTGGTTATCTCCACCCAGATTCATTTAAATTTCTACTTGACTATCTGTGTAGCTTGCTTCTCATTTACACAGTTAACACAATTCCTCTGCTTCTCCTTTATCACAACAGAGAGTCTGGAGTAGCCAGAGAAAAGAAGAAAGAAAGAAAGAAAGAAAGAAAGAAAGAAAGAAAGAGAGAGAGAGAGAGAGAGAGAGAGAGAGAGAGAGAGAGAGAGAGGGAGGGAGGGAGGGAGGGGGGGAGGGAGGGAGGGAGGGAGGAAGAACAAGCAACCAGTGAGAGAAGCAAGGTTCAATCAAACTTTCTGACAATGAAGAAAGGCAGCCACTATCCACCTGGCTGCTGAGCACTGAACACGTGGCTAGAACAATTGAGGTACTGAACTGTTCATTTTGTCTTTGAAAACCAAAGTAGTTAAATATAGCAGGTCAGCCAATTTACTAGACAGTACAGACCTAGTACCCAGCACTTAATAGTCAAGTAACAATTGTTCCAAGTATGTTTCTTTTTTATTTGCAAGCACAGAGAGAGTAAGAAAGAGAAAGACAAAAAGAACGGGTGCACCAGGGCTTCTTTTTGCTACAAACAAACTCCAGATGCATTTACCACTTTGTGCATCTGGCTTTACGTGGGTACTACAGAATTGAACCCAGGCCATAAAGTTTTGAAAGCAAGCACCCTTAACTATTTAGCCATCTCTCTCCAGCCCCCATATATGTTTCTTAATGCGATCCAAGATGGAGCAGAATAAGTTTTTCACTGTTCAGACTTCACATCTGAAATAATATGTTCTGTTCCACGCACCAAATTTTAAGACTAGTATCTACCTGGAGTAAAGAACAGGGTAGGTAATGAAGATATAGAACATCTGGGCTGGAGAGATGGCTTACCAATTAAGGCACTTGCCTGTGAAGCCTAAGGACCCAGGTTTGATTCTCCATGTCCCACATAAGCCAGATGCACATTGATGGCACATGCATCTGGAGTTTGTTTGCAGTGGCTAGAGGCCCTGCCATGCCCATTCTCTCTCTCCCTCTCTGTCTCTAATAAATAGATAAATAAAAATAAGATCTTTAAAAAAAGATATAGACCATCAACCATCCTGGAACTTGGAATATTTCTACCAAAAGTAAGTTTTCAGATTCATTTTAGAATCTTATTTGGCCAGCATTTGTACTTGTTTGGTCTGGACTGTTTTAATTCTTCATTACTGAAGGATTGGGTCATGCAGTGGCTTAGGTCTCTCTGAGATAGAAAAGTCTAGGCTATGAAGTTTTTTCTCCCTGTCAAAGAGGGAGTAATTCTCCAGAGAACAGAAATGGAACAACATGGGAGGAAACTAGGTTCAACCCACATGCAGAAGGATTTTTGAAAATGGTACAGTCCTTGCATTTAATAGCAGACATTTCAAATGTGGCTAAAATTTAGCTTTGAATATAGCTGACATTATTTATTTCAAAGAGATGATTGTAAAGAAAATGTTATCAAAGGGAAGATATGTCTGTGCTGCCAAAATACTATTATCAGCATAACCTATCAGCCAGTGTGCTCAACTCGCTGGTCCCAGTGCTTGTACCTCCAACTATCCATGGAGAGAGGGCCATGGCTTCCTCTAGGTTTGCGCACATTAGGATTGGTAGTATACATGATATTGCATTCTGTTACTTAAATTCTGTATCCTGCAGTTGATCCCATGTGGTTTAAAATGATGTAAACATATGTATGATATGTAAACATAGTATATAGATCTGTCTCTAACCTCGAACCCAGAACAAGAGACACAACTAGCCAACATGGTCCATGCAGACAAAATGATACCAAGTCAGTCATCAACCAATCCAACTACAAGTCTGCCTTAGAGTGGATTTCTAATGAAAACTTGAAATGTGCGTTTATACACATAACTACTTAATGTATACACATATGTAAATAAAGATTTTCATGACTTTCTTTCAAGTCAGTACCAATAAAAAAAAAAAGCTATCAAGTCTAACATATTTGCAGTGGCAGTGTTCTCCATGGTTGAGAATTTATGAAAACACAGACAAGCAACAAGGCAATGTTGCCTGAGCAGATATAAAGCCTGTATTCAGATGAGTATAAGAGCCAAGTGTGCTACAGTATATACGGAAAACAAAGGGAAGAAGGAGAAAGTAAGAAAAAATGGACACATTTAGCAAAATCTCTCTCACTCTGGCCTCATATTACCTTTATATCACCATGCACCTCTCTCATTGGCCCTCCTAGATCCCAGAGAGCTTCTAGAAGGTATTTCTTCCACCCCCCTGGACACTGTATATGTTTCTCTTTCCTGAATTTCTAACAGCCTACCTGGAAATATTTCCCAAGAAACAGCTTCTGTTGCATTTAAATATATTCTTTTCCAGAAGATAGTGAAAAGAAGATAAATGGTACCTACCTGGCAATTGTCAATTGCTTTATGTGTTCAGTGGCAGTTTGGATCTCACTGCTAATGAAACAGATACTGTCTGATTACAGACACTAGTCAGGTAGTAAACAATAGCTTCCTGTTGTAAGCAAGACTGCTTCTCAGGTTTTGCAAGTTGTCAGAAAGATATCAACTTGATAAAGTTCCTTTTTATTATTGACAGCACACTCTGCTCTGAGTTGAGTAATCCCAGGGGTGGGGGGGATACTGCTGGTGTTCAACAGCTCTCTTAGAGGCTCCTAACCCATTTGGCACTGCTCATTTTTGGTGTGAGGTGAGGTGAGGGTGATAATTTCCCAACAATTATTTTAAATCATGAGGAGGCTGGTGAAGAATGAAGTAGGAATTTCCTCCCAGAGAAAGGATGAAAACAGCAGAAAAACAATCACTAGGAGCTACCACAGACTGATGGGGCAAGAGCATTAGCAAAGGTTTCAGAAAGTCACAATGGGTTCTCATTTTGGCTGTGGCAACTGACCTTCAGGAGCTCAAGGTAATCACTGAGCCTTGTTGAACCTCAGTTTTCTCCTCTATAAAGAATGGTATCTATCCTAGGGCTGTCAGAGAATCAACTAAGACAAGTCTGAAAAGTCTCAGAATATTCAGAGCTCAGCCAATATAAGGTATAGGTCAAATTCTACTTGCCATTATTAGTGACTAAGCAAGGCATACACCTTCGGGCATGCTCCTTCATTGATGCACCTTCAAAACAGCTTTTTCATATGTGTTCCATGACTTTGAGCTAAGCATGCACTAAATGTGCCCATTACCTATTTTTTAATTATGAACTCAAATTAGCACACTTAAGAATTGACCCTCACTCCACATGAATATGCACAAGCTTCCTTTGTTTTGGGGAGAGTGTTGTTTTCAGGATGATTCCCACATTCTCTTATCTGTTGCAAGCAATAAATCTACTCTTTTATGCCTTGGTTGTGCTCTTTTTGGCTTTAAACTCACCAATATGCAAATCTATTGTGTTCTGTTACAACATAAGCTTCCCAGGGCAAAGCCATCCACTTGCCTATGTGTTAATGTGTCTCTGGGGATATAGTGTGATGGTGGGCACTGGGTGCTTTCATCCAAATTTGGTGGGTAGAGCTCTATATACAGTGTAATATCTGATATGGTAAGTGGACAAATCAAGTATTCACCAAATGCATTAAATATTCACTTTAGGAAATTCCTGGGGTGCTAAATAGGGTTAACTACATATTAGCATAACTGGCCAGGCACTTACTGCCTCCCCCACCTGGTCGTCTTGGGCTCAGTACCTTATAAAGAGAGCAGTAATTCCCTCAGCCTTGCTTCATCACTGTCTGGCTGCTGATCAAATTAAGAAATGAGGGAGGGGGAGCAAAGATGAGCCTTTCTAACCAAACCACAGGCCATGGATACATGTATCTACTGAAACTAGGGAAGCCCCTGAGACCTACCTTGTCCTTTTCTTTTAAGAGGAAAAACACAGCCAAACTTTTAACTATGCTTTTCAAATATGAACAACTCAGGTGAGAGGGCAGAAAGGGCCAGGTGTGGGTATGGTGAGTTCCTTTCAAGAAAAAGAGGGTGAGCAGTGGGATCCAGGCTGTGAATGGAAGTCATCTCGATTTCCTGAGGTCCTTTGCAGGGTGTGTTGATCACACTCATAATCCCAGAACTCACAAGGCTAAAACAGGAAAAGTACTGCATATTCAAGGCCATCCTGGGCTATATATCAAGTAACAGACTAGCCATGACCACACTCTGAGACCTTATCTCAATAAACCTAAATAAATAAATAATAACTGGGTCAAGTATTACCAGTACAGTCAATCATTGTAAGGGCAGTGGGAGTGCAATGCCTCTGGACCTTCCCTTCCACTCTGCAGCTCTTACAATCTTCCTACCCACTCTTCCACAACATTCCCATAGTGGGTGTGTTTTAAGTCTATTTTAGTGTTGTACTCTCAGCAGGTTCTGTATTTCTGCTTTGGTGCATTTTGAGTATCCTCATTGTCTGTCTCCATGAACCTGCACTGGTTGACAGGCTTGCTATTGAAGCAGCACTCATGATCATCTCACTGATTCCTTTGTGATTTCACCTAGGCCCTGGTTGATGTAGAAGGAATGGTTTATCTCCTCATTCTAGCTGCCTTTTGAAAAAGAAAAACAGATTCTCCAAAAGAGACTGAGGTCAGCATAGCTTCAAAGGGATAAACATTTTTAATTAAGAGCGATTTAGGTGAGTATAGCTTCTCTTTTGGCTAGAGACTAGTAGGAGCTTCTTGTAGGAGTCCGTGATTTTGGTCTCCATAGGATCATGACTTGGTTCCAAGTTCTGGCTAAGGGTTCCTTTCTACTGAGTGGATCTCTTAGCCAGAGAGCCATTGATTACCTACCTAGGCTGGGTGCCACTATTACACAGGTTTGTCCATCTTGTCAGGCCGGTTGCTTTTCTTTTTGTAGCAATGTCCCCTGCTAGCACACAAGGTTGTTGGCCATTTTCCCTCAGCAGCTCATGTAGTACTTTCTAGCACTATATGGACACACCATCAGGGGACTGGCTTCCTTTCAGATTCCATCTGGATCTCTCAATGTTCTGTGTCACCAGCATGCACACACATTCTTTTTTTCTATCATTTTTTAAATTAATTTATTTTTATTGACAATTTCCATAATTGTAGACAATAGCCCATGGTAATTCTCTCCCTCCCACCACTTGCCCCTTTGAAACTCCACTTTCCATCATATCCCCTTCCCTCTCAATCAGTCTCTCTTATTTTGATGTCATGGTCTTTTCCTCCTATTATGATGGTCTTGGTACACATATTCTTGATGGAAATGTGTCTGGGGACAATGCAGAATCCCTGGGAGGTCTGACAGTAGCTTCACAAATGAAAAAGTACTTCTACTTTCTAGAATGTAGCTCCACTGAATCCTTACTTTTACGAGTTTTCAGGATCCAAAAATTACCTTCATTGAAGAATCATGGTATTGTTTAAGATGGCCTTGCTAAAAAAGGGTGCTGTGGACTTCCAAAACACCCCTCTTAAAGATTATCTATTACACTGTTGGGAAGGGGGTACTTCATGGAGATTCGCAGTACATTCACAAACCTATTTAAAATTTAGGTAGACTATCTTCATTTCAAACAATTGCTAATATCCCTGAAGACTCGGTTCCTCAGTAGCTTCTGGGCAGTGCTTGTTTGAGGAGTGGCTGGCACGTTCACCTTCACACAGCACCATCACAAACTGCTTTAGGCTCATGACCTAGCTTTGGTAAGGGTCTTCCTAGCACCTCTCATGTTAGCAGGGATGCTCCTGCTGGATCCATGCTGTAGACACACAGAGGGAGGGAGGCCCAGCTGCGCTCTAGCCTGGGGATTAGACCAGCTGACTCAGGTTCTTGTTCTCTCTACTATTCTCCTATAACCAGGTGCCTTCAACTAAAGATGGCATCAAGTTCAAAGTGGTTTTCTGAGAGTAAACAGATTATTCCTTCCATGCTCTTAACACAATGGACAAAAACTTTTGGGTACTTATTTTGGAGTTGGCTATTCCAGGAACTTAGCTCACAGGGAAAACCAAGGCATATGGAAAGCCTGGCCAAAATGCTAATACTCTCCAACCTTCATTTTATAGGCAGAAACATTTATGAAGAAACACAAACAAAAGACAGCTTCGGTGTGTAGGAGAATGTGAGAAGAAAACAAGCAAACAAAAGTCACTCATCCCAGGTGAATGACATCACACCTATGATCTCAGCATTCATGAGGCTGAGGTAGGAGTGTAAGGCCAATGCAGACTGCAAAGTGAGACCCTATCTCAAAAAATAAACAGACTAACCAAACAACATCAACAAAACCCTCAGTACTTTCTTGCTGTAACCTTGACCGTGTGAAAGGAAGTGATTACCAAAGCAGCATGGCGAAGGGCAGAACAGGAAGAAGTGCAGAGCTTCCTTTGGTTATCCCCTCTTCTTTCACATGGCCTCAAACTGCAGGGTTTGAGGCTCATCTGTAACAGAAATATTGGACTATAGGTAGGACATTTTCTATAATTATGTAGCCAAAAGACACAGCTGCTGCCCTAAAGCCCAAACATCAACAGCAGCAAGTCTTACCAAAGAGACATTTTCCACAGTGGACCATTCCACAAGAACAATGGAGTGAAAATGGAAACTGCTATCTAAGGAGGTTGTGGACAGCTCATGGTTTGAAACATCAAATCCAAAATAAAATCAGATGGAACAAACCACGAGCATGTCCTTGAACACCTCTGACCAAACCACAGTATATATCATTCACCAACACTCTGTCTGAGCATGGAGGAGATCCTGAGTATTACTGTTTGTATGTGAAGTACGTATCAAACAAACTAGTATGTTTTTAATATTTTTTATTGACAACTTCCATAATTATAGACAATAAGCCATGATAATTCCCTCCCCCTCCCCCTTCCCCTTCGCAACTCCACTCTCCATCATATCCCTCCCCCTCTCAATTAGTCTCTCTTTTATGTTGATGTCATCATCTTTTCCTCCTATTATGAGGCTCTTGTGTAGGTAGTGCCAGGCACTGTGAGGTCATGGATATCCAGGCCATTTTGTGTCTGGAATAGTGCATTGTAAGGAGTCCTACCTTTCCTTGGGCTCTTAATTCTTTCTGCCACTTCTTCTGCAATGGACTCTGAGCCTTGGAAGGTATGATAGAGATGTTTCAGTGATAAGCACTCCTCTGTCACTTCTATGTCAGTACTATTGTGCCTTTTGAGTCATCCCAGAGGTCACTACCATCTGAAAAGAGAAGCTGCTCTAACCAAAAGTGATAATGGCATTAATATGTGGGTGTGAACATTAAGAGAAGTGCTTATAGGGCAGTTTGCTGAGCATAATATATGCATTTTGCCAGACAACAGCAGATATTATACCCCTAGGGTTCATGACTTCCCCTGTAATAGGTTCTCAGTATTAGGCATGTATTCCCTGCTATGGAGTAGATATCCAGTCCAATTAGAGAGTGGTGGGTTCCCCCCATAATGGACATGCTACTATTATACCCATTTGGCTCAGTTGGCCTGGCTTGCCAAACTGAAGGCTTGAAGGTTCTATTGTTTATGTCCACTGATGACTTTTCTCTCTCCCATAGAGCTGCATGTAGCATAGCTTTTTCCATCTTTTAGTCAGCTGGTCTGCAGGGAGGGGGTTTTCAGCTCAGCTCCAGCAAGATTTCTCAGTGACCTTGTAGCCCAAGCATGTGGTGTCTTCAGCAGTATAGCCTTACCATCTATTCCTGGTAAGAAACCATGAGCCTTGGCAATGGCCTATAATGTTCTGGGGACATCAAGGACCTCCCTGGCCAACAACTCACTGGAAGGCATCCCATCCCTCGCACTGAAATTTTTCTAGTAAAAATCTATGACTTGGGTATGCCATTGTCCAAAAAAGTAGGCTAGTATGTTAAAGGCTGGGTCCCCAGAACAATGTTTGGAGGTGAGGCTTTGTGAGGAAGCAGGGAAGCAACTATATCATGAGTTCATGGACTTAATCAATGGGTTAATCCATTGATAGATTCATAGTAAAAAGACCACATCAGAAAGAAGTGGAAATTTTTGTAGAATTGGTTTTCACTTGGGATAAAACTTTAGACATACTCCCAAAATTAAGCTAGACAATTCAAAAACACATCAAAATCCTTGTTTTAAGCAAATGATGGATGAATTTTTTAAGTACTATAGCAGCTGCTCTGGAAGACAAATAGGCCATGTGAGAGTTGACAGAAAAGAATTTCAATCCTGAATGTCAGGTGGAGGTAGATAGTGGCCAGAATGGAAGACGACCTAAGGCACATATATGTACATGCAGACCACATGGCATCCTGCCAGGGACTCTGTTGGAGAGTTTTTGTCTGCTCAGTTAAACTTCTCAGTGATCCTGTGAGGTAAATAAGTATGTTTGTTTCTATACCTTTATCAGAAGAGGAACTGAGACAAACAATTAAGCAACTACCCAAAACCACACACCCAGAAAGCGCCTTATTTTGGAACAGCGCTCTTAAAGTCCATTCCTCAGTCCTAACTGCTGCGTCTCCTGCCTCTCAGGAAGTTTAGGAGTGAGATGGAATAATGGTTGTGCAGGTGGCACCTGGACTTAGGTCAGAGTGCTTTTGTAGGCTCCCAATTTCCATTCCACCACAGAGGCCCATTCCAAGACTCAATCATTGTTCTTAAAGTTAGAACACCTTGCTTTAATTCTACCCTTTTCTTTAAAAACATGAAAATTCCCATATCATGACTTCATTTTTACAAGAAAACATTCTCCTAGAAGAGAAAGTACAGGCATTGGAAGTCCTCTATCATTCCCTCTCTCCACTTAGTGCTTCAGTCTATGAGTTGTCTGTGCTAAATGTTTTATCATACATTATCATGTTCCCCCAGGCTCTATGGCTCTCTTATTTACAGATGTGGATTGAAACAATGTAAAATTACAAAACCAGTTATGCTTGCATAGCTTTTAAATGGAGGAGAATAGATTTGTATCCTGGTCTTCACTCACTCCTTATTCTGGAAAAATTTCAGTGCTTACCTCCCACTGAGAGAAATGAAGAATACTTGGAGAAGATTTGAAAGTAGCCCAAGTCACCAAAAATATGAAGATTATGCCATGTTCTTTAAATATTCTAGAGGGACTAGAGAAAATGCCTTCCACAATTTGGACCTCAGGGCAGATGGCCAAGGAGACATCTATGCCACAAGTATAAGGGTGGGGTAAGATTCAGCTCTATGAGATAAAGCTATTTAATGTTCAGCATACTCTGCATTCTCAGAAGATTGGATCACAGTGAAAATCCACTATGATATGTGGCTGAAAAGACAAATCTGAAAATCAGAGAGAAAAAATTTCCATAAGAAAAAGGCTAAAGAAGGTGAGGTTAGGCTGTACGTATGAGATGTGGAAAGACAAGGCTAGTTATACACTATGTGACACTGGAAAGGCTGTGGGAGCTGTTGGAAAGAAAAAGAAACTGAGAACTGTAGCAGGTAAGAAAAAGTTTGGCTAGAGATAATAGCAATGTTAGCAAGGGGTTTTCATATAGTATAAGATGTTACCTTCTATTGTTCAGAGTTCAGTCATGAAAATTCTTCTCTAGTTGAATGTTGAACCAGAAGGGCCTTACTATAGGATATGAATGACTTCATAGACAGCAAGTTTTGTCATGGAACATTTGCTAAGACACAACCCTATTTATGGCATGAATTTTTAAAATTTTAAGTCATATAGGACATGTTCTCAAGCTAAATGGAGCCAACTAAAATTTAATAACAGAAGAATAACAAGAAAATCACTGGACACTTGAAAAATATTATTCTAAGTCCTCTATATACTAAAAGGAAAGTCCCAAGGAAATAAAAAGTATATAGCCCTAAATAAAAATGAATATTGTTTTCAGGTTGTGTTAGATGCAGCCAAAACAGTTCAGACAGGAAAATATGTAGAAGTATTAAATGCTTATGTTACAAAAAAGTTTCAAACCAATAACCAAAGTTTTTTCTTCAAAAAACTAAGAAATGAAAGCAAAATAATCTCAAAGTCAGAATAAAGAAAAAAAAGAACAGCAAGAATCAGTAAAATTGCAAACAAAAGCAATATAGGAAATCAGTGAGACAAAAAGATTTTTCTTTTAAAAACAATAAAAGTAATAAAGGTATACACTGGATGGGAGAGTGAGGAGGAGGAGGAGAAGCAAAAGGGGGAAATAGAAATCTAAATCATTAATATTAAGAATTTAAAAAAGAAAGGCTGGAGAGATGGCTTAGTGGTTAAGGAGCTTGCCTGCAAAGCCAAAGAACCCAGGTTTAACTCCCCAGGACCCATGTAAGCCAGATGCACAACGGGGCACATGCATCTGGAGTTCTTTTGCAGTGGCTGGAGGTGCGCCCATTCTCTCTCTTTCTTGCTTTCTCTCTCTCTCTCTCTCTCTACCTGCCTATTTCTGTATCTCTCTCTGTGTCTCTCTCAAATAAATAAATAAAAATAAATCTTTTTAAAAAAGAATTTTAAAAAGGAGTATTGCCACATATTATTTAGTTTTAAAAGGAAATGAATACTATAAACAACTTTATGGTCAAAAATTTACCAATGTAAAACAAATACAACAGGTAAATTTGTTAAACATTAACTCAGAAAGCAAATTTAATGAAATATTTCAACCAAACACAATAAAAATTCAGCCAAGAAATAGAGGCACTTCCTCCTCTTAATGAACAGTATTCATAAAAATCTTAGAGATAACATACTTGCTGGTGAAAGGCTAAATGTTTCACATAGATCAGGAACAAGGCAGAAATGTCCATTCTTCCTATTCCTGTCCTACAGGAAATTCTAGCCTTTGAAATATGGAAAGAAAAATAAATAAAAGGAATACATAGTGGAAAGGAGGAAAGCCAGCATAGTGGCTCATACTTGTAATCCCAGGTCAAGGGAGGCCAAAGCAATAGGATAGTCATGAATCTCTTCTGTCATTTTTTTTTTAGGGCTGCAGAGATGGCTTAATGGTTAATACACTTGCCTGCAAAGCCTAAGGGCCTGAGTTTGATTCACCAGTACCCACGTAAAGCCACATGCACAAGGTGACACATGCATCTAGAGTTCATTTGCAGTGGCTAGAGGCCCTGGCATGCCAAATTCTCCCTCTCTCTCACTCTATCTCATTAATAAATAAAAATAAAATATTTTTAAACATTAAAAGGCTATGGAATGTTGTGGAAGAGGAGGTGGAAAGACTATAACAGCATGAAAGTGGATAGGAGTACCCTGAGGCACAATTCCTCCACTATCCCACACGGAGTGACTGAGATCTTTATGATTCCATAGTAAATGCCATAACCCCACTGAGGAAAGCCCCAGAGACATAGAAGCATGGGCAAGGGGATAAAAGAGTACAACTTGTTATACATAAAATTTTAAAATAGCAAAAGCTATTTAAAAGAATGTTGGGGCAGGGGGAGATTGCTCAGTGGTTAAAGGTGCTTATTTGCAAAGCCCGTCTTCCTGGGTTCAATTCCCAAGTACTAACTTAAAGCCAGACACACACATACACACACACACAAACACACAAAAAAAATGGCACATGCATTTGCCCTTCATTTGTAGTGGCAAGAGGCTCCAACATGCACACACTCATACACACAGATGCAAATAATAAAATAAATATATATATATGTTTGTATATATATATATTTTTTTAAAGAATGCTGGCAAGGATGCAATGAAACTGAATCAATCACACACTGCTATTTGAATTAGTAATTGGGAAAATAATATTCCTATTCTGGAAAAGAGTACAGAGATTTTATAAAACTAAATGCATTATTATAAATTCTTATAACACAGAAATTACATTCCTGGGAAATTGATCTAATGTTTTCTAAAACCTTTAAGCAGCAACATATCATTCATCTATTAAAATACCTAACAGGTATGATACTAACCTTAATGTTTTGCATATGCATAGACCCATGGAACTACCAGTCAGGACATTGCCAGAACCTCAAAATGTTCTTCAATGCTTCTTCTCAGACAGTACACGAGGACATAGAGGTCACTGCTATTTGTTACCATCATTATAGATGAGCTTGACTAATATAAAGAAGCTTATAAAGTATACATAGTAATTTCATTTTCCTGCACAATATTCGATCACTAAATAAAGCACAATCTGTCCATTTTACTATTGCTAGATATATACACCTATCTTGCATTATTATAACAAAATATCAGAGGCAGGTTAACTTGAAAATGACAGGAAGTTTGTTTGGTCTGACAGTTCTACAGTCCCAAAGTCAACCTGCTGCATCTGCCTATGATCTTCTTGCTCAGAAAGTCCAAAGACAGTACAAGAGACTGGGCACACATGTACACACATGGAAAGAGACCGGGAGTATATGTGTATATGTGCCTTTTTCCCTCTTACAAAGCCACTAGGGTTAGATCATGGGATCTTCTGCCTAATTATTTCATTTAACACCTCTCAGTAGCCCCACTTCTTAACACCATTGTCAAATTGTTCCCATCCTCTTTAATTCCTCACAATGAGGATTAAATTTTAGCAAAGGAAACTATGGGAAACACTCAACCCATATCCAATCCACAACAATAAGAATTTGAGATTTCTCATATGAGATTATTATGAATATTCTTAAACATGTATGTTGGATTGATCCATACTTGTTTACCTGGGTTGCAGGAAAAACATATCCTTAGATTTGCACACTGCTGTACAGATTTCTAAGCAGTTCTACCAGTCCATATGTGTACACAGAATGTCAGAGACTTATAGTTGTTCCAGAATGAGTCTGGTTTGTGTGGCTTTGTTGTTGTTAGTTTTCCCACTTTGACATTTCCACTGGGCTTGCACTATTGCCTCAATGGAGTTTTAATTTTTCATTTCTGAAGTGACTAATGATATTAATCATCTTTTTATATTCATGTTGGTAATTTTCATAGAATCTCCTATGAAGTACCTGATCAAGATTTTTGCTTCTTAAAAGAAATTAATTATTTGAAACTTTCTTATTATCTTACAGAAATGCTAGTACATTTTATATACAAATATTTTATCAAAAAATTATCCCTGAGGACTTCCGGTTAAGATGGTGGCATAGGTACCATGCCAAAGCAGCCTAGGGGGGAAAAGCCAAAAAAAAAAAAAAACAGCAAAATACACACTTTTACTAAAAAGTGAGGTGTATAGGAAATTGAAAAGGCAGCGGAGAAGTAGGAGAGATCCAGAGCATCCAGAGCCCACACAGGCTGGCAAAAGCGGCTCCATCAGGTCCGCGGGATCACAGCTGCAGCTCCAGCAGCGGTGGCGACTCCAGCAGCAGTGGCTCCAGGTCCACGGGACTGCAGCCACCAGGCTCAACTAACAGATATACACAGGACATTTCATCCAAATGCTGCGTAATTTACATTCTTTTCAGCAGCACACGGAACATTCTCTAAAATAGACTATAATTATACTAGGACACAAAGCAAATCTTAACAAATACAGGAAAATTGAAATAATTCCTCACATTCTATCCGACCACAATCTGGAATCAAACTACAAATCAATAGCAAGAAAAGCTATACAGTATACACAAAATCATGGAAACTAAATAATACACTACTAAATGATGAATGGGTCAAAGAAGAAATCAAGAAGGAAATAAAAAAATTCACAAGAGTCAAATGATAATGAGAACACAACATACCAAAACCTTTGGGACACAATGAAGGCAGTAAATTTATAGCTTTAAGTGCCTATATTAAGAAATCAGAAAGGTCGCAAGTAAACAACCTAATGCTCCACCTTAAAGCCTTGGACAAAGGAGAACAAGGCAAACCAAAAATCAGTAGACGGGAACAAATAATAAAGATTAGGGCATAAATTAATGAAATAGAAACAAAAAAAAACAAATGATCATAAATGCTGGCAGGGATGTGGAAAAAGAGGAACCCTTCTACACTGCTGGTGGGAGTGCAATCTGGTCCAGCCATTGTGGAAATCAGTGTGGAGGTTCCTAAGACAGCTAAAAATTGACCTAACATATGACCCAGCTATAGCACTCCTAGGCATATATCCTAAGGACTCATCTCATTTCCTTAGAAGTACGTGCTCAACCATGTTTATTGCCGCTCAATTCACAATAGCTGGGAAATGGAACTAGCCTAGATGTTCCTAAACTTATGAGTGGATAATGAAAATATGGCACATTCATACAATGGAGTTCTACTCAGCAGTAAAGAGAAATGAAGTTATGAAATTTGCAGGAAAATGGACGGATCTGGAAAGGATTATACTAAGTGGGGTCACCCAGGCCCAGAAACCCAAACATCACATATTCTCTCTCATATATGGATCCTAGCTACAAATAACTGTACTTCTGTGTGAGTAGGAAGAAAACTCAGTAGCAGAGGCCAGTAAGCTAAAAAAAAAAAAAAAAAAGAAGAAGAAGAAGAAAAGAAAAGAGATATAAAGGGAAGAGAAAGGAAGGGAGGAGGGTACTTAATAGGATGGTATTGTATATATGTAAAGGTGGAGGGAGGGCTAATCAATCTAAGAGGATATAAATAAATCATATAGAATCCTCCAGTTTTTGACAATGGAACACTCAGGAGCTGTAGATTTTTGCTAGAAAATTTTCAGTGCCAGGGATGGGATACCTTCTAGGGAGTTGTTGGCCAGGGAGATCCCTGATGCCCCCAAAACATTATAGGCCATTGCCGAGGCCCTTGGTTTCCCACCAGGAATAGATGGTAAGACCTTATTGCTGAAGAGTCCATATACTTGGGCTGGAAGGCTACTGAAAAATCCTCCTGGAACTGAGCTGATAAACTCCTCCATGTAGACCAGCTGACAGAAAGCTGGAAGAAGCCATTCTACATGCAGTTCAATGGGAGAAAGAGATACCACCAGTGAAGATACTCAGCAGTGGACACTGCAAGCCTTATAATAGGCCATCCAGGCCAAATGAGCCAATGGGTGCAATAGTGGCACATCTGTCATGGTGGAAACCAACTGCCCTCTAATTGGACTGGAGGCCCGCTCCATGGAAGGAATACATCCCTGATACTGAAAACTTAAAACAGGGGTAGTCATGAGTTCTAGGGGTGTAACGTCTGCTGCTGTCTGGATAAATGTATATACTATGCTTATCAAACTGCCCAGTAAGCACTTCTCTTTATATTCATACCCTTATATTAATGCTACTCTCACTTTGGGTAGAGAATCCTCTCTTTTCAGGTGGCAGTGACCTTGGGATGACTCAGAAGGTGTCATGGTGCTGGAAAGAAGTGACTGGAGTACTGATTCATATCTCGATCACACCTTCCAAGGGTCAGGGTCTAATGTTGAAGAGGTGGCAGAAAGAATGTAAGAGCCAAAGGAAGGGTAGGACTCCTTACAACGTGCTCCCTCCAGACACAAAATGGCCTGGATATCCATGACCTCATAGTGCCTGACACTACCTATACAAGACCATCATAAGAGGAGGAAAAGCTCATGACATCAAAATAAAAGAGATACTGATTGAGATGGGGAGGGGATATGATGGAGAATGGAATTTCAAAGGGGAAAGTGGGGGAGGGAGGGTATTACCATGGGATATTTTTTATAATCATGGAAGATGTCAATAGATATTGAGAAAAAAATTATCCCTAACCTGTTTCTAGCCATTGGCATTCCTAATTTCTCCTGACACCCCAAGCCCCAACCCTTCACCACTACCATTTCATATCTGATGATGACTCTACCTGCAAACACCTCTGGAATTAAGTTTCTGGACACTGCTTAAATCACCTGTCATTCTCTACCTACCTTCATCTCTGCCTGAGGCCCAGCACATTGCCCCAGGCCAAACTTGGAGTCAGCCACAGTATATAAAATGTCTCTCTCACTTATCCCTTCCTTCTCAGAAGCAGAAAGACTCCTTGCTTCATGAAATTGAGGTAGGCTAAAAAATGGAAAAGAAAGTTATATAAACAGGTACATGATAATGTCATCCTGATTAAAAGATGTCAAACTGTTTCTTTCTCTCTCTTATGCATGTACAGGAATCAGCAAGTCCATGCATGCTCCTTACTAGTCATTGCAAAAAACACATGAAAGAGATGAGGAGATGGCTTAGTGGCTTGCCAGCCCAGGTTCAATTCCTCAGCATCCATGTGAAGCCAGACATACTCAACAAGAGACTCTGTCATGTCCATACACACGCTGGCATGCACGTGCTCACACATGCACACAGACACTCACAAACACACACACACACAGCAAACAAATAAATAAAAATTTAATTTAAAAGAAAACACTTAATGAGAGGGCTGCAATGTCCCTCCCTAAGGATGTATAAAGGGTAAACAACTGCTTGGGGAGACACTTTCCTATCCCTTTCTGGGTGGCTGCATATAAGTCACTTAGTGTGCTGGAGATTCTGACCAGCTCAGCTACCAGCAAGTTGTACAGTGTCCTGGAGAGATGCATTTTCCCTGAGTCCTCACTTGTGCTGGGATAGGCTTTTCAGTGATGGAGCTGCCTTTGAGTCATTTTTTGTTCCTGTAATCAACCCCTTGTCCTGCTATGAAGGTAACCTCCATAAACTCATTGGTTCACCAAAACTGATTTTGGTGCAATTGTGCTTTGGTCTGTTATCTGTGCCCTATGTGGGGGGAATACACCAGTGTTTACATCTCCACAGGGAAACAGTTTCCTGTAACACAAGAGAAATTATATCACACTGGATTCTTTTGAGTGCAATTAAAGTAAATTAGTAAATAAATTTATCTTGATAATAAAATTTTTAGTACAAATAAAAAAAAGAAAACACCTAAGAAAGGACCCAGCTGGCAAGAAGTTTATAATCCAGAAAGAAGGAAGATATAATAGTTAACACAGTGTAATAAAATATTCCATATTAGATAGCACAAGAAGTGTTCAGAATCAGTTTCTTTCTTTCTTTTCTTTTCTCTTTTCCTTTTTTCTTTCTTTCTTCCTTCTTTTCTTTCTTTCTTTCTTCTATTTTTGGTGTATGTATGTGTATGAGAGGGTCTCACTCTATCCCAGGCTAACCTGGAACTCACTCTGTAGTTCCAAGCTGGCCTTAAATTCAGAGCAATCTTCCTAGCTCTGCCTCCCAAGTGCTAGGATAAAAGGCATGTGTCACCATGCCTGGTTTTTTTTATTTGTTTGTTTTAATCTTTTAAAGAATATTTTTTATTATTGACAACTTCCATAATCATAAAAAATAAATCATAATTCTCTCCTCCCTCTCTTCCCCCTTCACAGCTCCACTCTCTATGATATCCCCTCACTCTCTCAATAAGTCTGTCATTGATTTTGATGTCATTCTCTTTTCCTCCTGTTACACTGGTCTTGTGTAGGTAGTGACAAGCACAGTGAGGTCATAGATATCCAGATCATTTTGTGTCAGGAAGAGTACTTTGGTTCTTACCTTCTTTCTGCCACCTTTTCTGCAGAAGGTGTTGGAAGGTGTGATAGAGATGTTTCAGTGCTGAGCACTCCTCTGTCACTTCTTCTCAGCACTATGTTGCCTTTTGAGTCATCCCAGAGGTTACCACCATCTAAAAGGAGAAGCTTCTTTAATCAAAAGTAAGAACAGCATCAATACATGGGTATGGACATTAAGAGAAGTGCTTACAGGGCAGTTTGGTGAGCATAATATATGCATTTAGCCAAATACCAGCAGGTGTTACACCCCTAGGGCTCAGGACTTCCCCCATCATAGGTTTTCAGTAGCAGGCACATATTCCCTCCTGTGGATCAGGCCTCCAGTCCAATTAGAGAGCAGTTGGTTTCCCCCATAACAGATATATATTTTTATTTACTATTTAGTTGCAAAGAGAGAGAGAGAGAGAGAGAGAGAGAGAGAGAGAGAGAGAGAATGAGAGAGAGAGAATAGGCACTACAAATGAATTCCAGATAAATGTGCCACTTTGTGCATCTGGCTTTATGTGGGCAGTAGGGAATCAAATCCAGACCATCATGTTTTGCAAGTAAGCATCTTTAACTGCTGAGCAATATCTCTAGCCCTTTTAAAATCAGAGTTTTAACATGTACCTGCAGCACCTTAAGTGTTAACTTGGGCCGAACCTGGAAAGGAAGTTTCTAGAGCACTTCCCTGAGACATTCTCTCCTTCCCCTTTAGCATGGGGGTTTCTCAGCAGCCTTCTTGCACATAGGAGGCATTTAGCAGATATCTGCAAGTTTGAATGAGGCTTGGGGTGAGCAAACACATAGCTGCAGAGATCCACTCATGGCATCTCTGAGCAATACACACAATCATTTTTAGTTCTTACAACAACACTGAAGAGGAAATATTATGGTTTCTGTTTTACAGGTGGGGAAACTGAGGCTGACAAATGGTAAAGAACAACACATGCCCACTGTGGCTGCAAGTTCATCATCTCACCATGTCCATGTTACACCAAGAGTTCTAGGCATGCCGCACTTTGGGCAATGAGACTGCACATGGATATGACCTGGTAGTGTTTGTATGCCCTGATTCCTCTCTTCAGAAGGACCCTTCAGGTTGGATGGAGAGTGCTAACTCCCCATTGTAGAACCTGCCAAAGTGATCCAGGGGGTCCTTCTGGGACCCAGTAGTAATTTTTAATATTACTCAATACCTTCCTTGGGATGAGGAATCATCATAGATTCTGGTGACCTTTTGAATTTGTCCTCTCTGCTCTATCCATACTCTGAGGAGGATGGACACTGAATCTGTCTCTTTCCCCACCTATAGTCACTGTTGCAGTGGCCAGAGCCCCAGAGGATCACCCTGGAAGCCCTTCCTCCTTGGGTCCCTGGATGAAAGACCTAGGCTCTTTGTCCCTTTTCCACTGCTCTGTTGAGCCAAAGCCACTGAAAGGAAAGGCCCAGGGCAAGGAGGCTCTGATGGTCTCAGACTGCCCAGCCTAGGGAGTCCCCCAGTACCTATGTAAGGACTCTGGACTCCTTTGGATATCACACAAAACAGGTGTGCCTGAAAGTCCCTGGCAACACCAAGAGGCTGACAATGAGACTTAGGATAAAAAAGAAACAGTGAAGAGATGGTTAACAAAGGAAGCAGAAGGTGGGAGGCAGATGAAATTAAGGCCAGTAGCAAAACCAACCCCAGAAAGACACATCCCTTCACATGCCTATCACTTCTCCATCTTCACTGGCCTTCAGAAAGGTTGGCAAGGGTGAAAGACACATGGATTATCAGCTGGTAGATCTGAACACATCTCAATGACAACAAAATTGCCAGGAGGAGCAAGCCTAAAAATGAAGGTTAGTAAACATAACAACATATCTCTCTCACCTCCCAAAAACAAAAGAAAACAAAACAAAAACACACAGAAAGAAGGAAGATGGGAACAAGACTGTGATGACTAGAAAAGCATAATCTGAGCATAATTACACATAGTTTGAACTGTTTGAGAGTCTTGATCCAGAGCCCTGCTAGGTCAGAGATCCAGGCCAATATCACACTCCATGAAGCAGGAGTACATGAGGGAATTGTGAAAGTCCTATATTCAAGTAAAATCAAAGTTCTGCCCCAAACTCAGAAACCAAATGTATTATATAAACAGACCCTCTTCACAGGGAGATGAGTGATCAGATAGATACAGACATCTTCCCTGCACTGGCAGAGCCTGGAGGAATCTTGAAGTAGCATGGTGCAGATTATATAAAACTGGTTTCCTAGTGGGGGGGGGGGGAAGGCAGAGGAAGGGTGATTAAAATATAATTAGAATTTTTTTACTTACAATTTCCCTGTTGTAAATACTCCATGGCTAAGATCAAGATGCCAACTTCACATCTTCAAGGACAGACAAGGATAGTTTTGTCTGGCCTGGAGTGCAGATGATTTGAGGTGTACTAACACTCCATGCCAAATGCTTTCTGTGTATCATGTTATTAATGCCTATGGGTGAGAAAAGTGAAGATCAGAAAAAAACAGCATTTAGAATCATAAGAAAACTTACATGTTAACATAAATTATATGCACATGACAATAATTACATTTTTCAAAATGAAAGACTTTTAGTGATGGAGTGGCATTGTTCTCCATTTCTGTAAACTTCGTGGTACCTGCAAACTATAAGTCACTGACTTCTTGTTGCTACTTCTGCAGTGGCTCTGGGTAACATTTTTCTTTGACTGAAGTCTGTGTAGGAAAACCAACTTAACACAGACATATAATTAGAAAGAGATGATGTCTGAGACACGTTAGATGGGTTTTGGGAATTTCCAAGGGTTCTTGGAACACATTTTCAGAACTGCTAGTTAGGTAATAGTTATACCTGGTTCAAAATCAAATATACAAAATAGCATACAGTGAAGAATATGTCTTTGTGTCTCTATTTCCTAGCCACCCATTTCCAGTGACTAGAGACCATAAATATAAGCAGTTTGCTAAGTCTCCTTCCACAGACATTATACCTCAGCAGGCATACCCTCACAAGCATTCAATACAGGTGACTTTGCTCATTCATTTGGCCCTCTGGCCTGGATGTATTTTGAGCCAGAATATAGGGTTGCATCGTATTCTAAGAGGACAGGGAGATTTAGCCAACGCCCCCTGCCAGCAAATAACTATAATTTGTGAAATAAAATTCCTAGAAATGGGATTGCTGAAACAAAATATGCACTGACTTCATCACAGATATTATCAAACAACCATTAATGGAAGGGGACCTGATTTCTACACCCATTCATGATAGGAAGGCATAACATTTCCTACACACACACACACACACACACACAGAGAGAGAGAGAGAGAGAGAGAGAGAGAGAGAGAGAGAGAGACATCTCAGCAATGCAGCAATCAGAACCAGATCAGAAGTCAAATCTGGCTCAACAACTCAGATATTCCTTGAGCCTCAATTGGATCCCAGGAGCAGCTATCAATCTGGACAGAACAGTGGGTCAGTCTGCATACCCCATAACCAGTAATAAATAATCAATGAACAACTACATGCTGAGATGTTCTGGGCTGTGCTATATGTCTACTCAGCCCCTGTGACCATCCCCTGACCCGTGGATCATCTACCTGACCCCAACATGTCTCTGTAGACCTTGAGCAAGTATGTCTCTCAAAGTATTTTTTTGACTGCAACCGTTTGTCTCTAGGTATTTGTTAAACCCTATGCAAACGTACTTTCACCCCGCATTGTGTAATCAGATACCCTGGGAGGGGGCAGAAAAAGTACAAACTTCTCTTCAGTAGCCTGTGGAAGGGTTAACAGTCTCTCAGGTCTTGCCATCACTGAGCAGCAAGGGTCTGGCAATGAGCCTCAAAGTCCTGCACAAATAAGAAGCACCCAGAGAGTTTAAGACAGCCCCTTCCTTGGTGTGGAGGTTGCATGCAGAAACTTGTCTGTCCAACAAGCTTCCTAGTAATGACAGCACTGGTTGCTCCACAGACCTCACCTGTATGACACTAGTTTCTGCCTTGTCTGATTCATCACAGATGCCCTTTAACTGCTCAAGATCTGACAGAGAGCACACACTTCAAAGACATGGCATGCTTATTGAAGGTGATAGACCATCAGTAGGAGCCTGCTTTGTCACAGAAGCTTTCAGGTATGTGCATTTGACTGTTTCTACCCTGGCTTGTGTGCTTCCTCATTCCTGTGGATCTCTTCCCTGGGCTCAGACCACAGTGAGCTGCTGTTCCTATGGGAACCTCATTTGAAGCATGAGCAGTCTGATAAGCAACCATGGACTTCAACCTTCAGAGGCTCTATAGCCTAGTTCTGTGGCTCTTCTGTCAGCAGGAGCCACCTCCAAACAGACATGTGCATTTGGGGCAAGTAAGAGGAGAGAGCCCACAGTGAGATCTTCCTGCTCATAAAGTCTTAGCCCCTGCCGCCTCACAGCTTTTGCTCTGTGCGCCTCCCTGAGGTAGAAAGTCTGGAAGAGGAGCTCTGGCTCCACACTGCCCTGTAGTGGCCATGACCAGGGCAGGCATGGTGTGGAGGAGCTATATCCAAATGCACACTGGGGACCCCTTCTCTCACAGAATCTGTCTGGATTCCTCCTACCTACCAGCTGACAAGAAGAGAAGCTCTTTCTCCGACAGATCATGTCATACCTAGTCATGACACCAGCAGCCATCTGGTCACTCTGAGTGAAAATGGCCTGAGCAAGTCAAGGCAGAAAGACTGGATGAAAGGAACCTGAGTCCTAGATGGAGCTGTGTAGAAAACCCATCTCTAACTCAGGATTTTTAACCATATAAATGTATTTATTGAACACCTACCATGTGGGATACAGCTGAGAACAGAAGAAGGACCACTTCAGTTTCTCAGAGCCTATGTTACATTGAAGAACGTAAAACAAGTTACCAAGTTATATATCTTGTATGTTAGTTGGTAACAAGTAAAGCAAGGAAGGGAAGCTTATAGATTCTATTAATTAATTAATTAATTAATTTTCAAGGCACAGTTTCACTTTATCCCAGGCTGACCTGGAACTCACTCTGTAATTCCAGGATGGCCTCAAACTTATGGTGATAGTCCTACATTTGCCTCCCAACTGCTGGTATTCAATTTGTGCACCATCACACCTAAGATTCTATTATATTAAATAAGATGGTTAAAAACTACATATACTTAGAAATGAAGGAAGTGAGGAAGTAGACTCTGCAGAACTCTGGGGAGGACCATTTAGGCAAAGAGAAGAGCAAGTGCAAAAGTCCTGAGAAACAAATGCACCTGGTGATAACTGTATCTCACAAGCCATCCTGGAGCAAAGAAGACCAGCTGGTTACCACTTTTGTAGGCCAATGTAAAGGCTTGATAGAGGAGTGTGACTTCAAAGCATCACTGTAGCTCCTGTGCTAGAATTGGACAGGCAAGTCTTGGGTGGCTTAGATCAAGGTAAAGGCAATAGATGCAGTAAGTTGACTTTTTAATAAGAAGACAGAAACAGATTTTGCAGAAAGGTGTGTCAAGTTTGAAAGAACTGAGTGAAGAACAATGCTAAGGTTTTGGCAGAGCAGTAAAAGGAAAGAAACTTCTATTAGCTTCCAAATAAAGACGATGGTAGCAGCAGAGTTTTGGTGATCAGAAGTTCCGTTTGAAGATGTCTTTTAGAAACTCCAGGAGAGACAGTGAAGAGAGCAATGGTTATGAACCTAAAGTTGAGGGGAGAGGACAGAGCTACAAATGTACATTCAAGCTTCTTTAGCATGAATATGACATTTGGCATTGTTGTAGTCAGGTTTGCATTGCTGGCAGAAATCACCTGACCAAGAGAAGCTTGTTGGAAAAAAAGGTTTATTTTGGCTAACAGGCTGGAGGGGAAGCTCCGTGATGACAGGTGAAAGTGATGGCATGAGCAGAAGGTGGACATCACACCCTGGCCAACATCAGGTAGACAATAGCAACAGGAAAGTGTGCCAAACCCTGGCAAGGGGACACTGGCTATAATACCCATAAGCCCACCCCCAACAATACACTCCCTTCAGGAGGCATTAATTCCCAAATCTCCGCCAACTGGGAACCCAGCATTCAGAACACCTAAGTTTATGGGGGACACTGGAATCAAACCACCACATTCCACTTCTGGACCCATAAACTGATATCCATACATGATATAAAATACAATGCATTCAGTCCAATATTAAAAGTTCCCATAGTTTTTAATCAATCCTAATGATGTTCAAACATCCCCATAATCCAAGGTCTTTTAACTGAGCCATAATACAAAAAAAACATAGTGACACAGAATAAATACACTGCAAAAGATGGCATTGGGCAAAGCAAAGAAATATTCAACCAATACAAGATTTAAACAGCACAATCATAAAACTCTATAGCTCCAAGTCCAACAACTTTAGTCAGTAACAAGTCTCCAAATCTGATAATTCTACCGAGCAACAAGTCTCTGGAGTTCCAATTCCACCCCTCCAGCTAGGCTACTCACAGTCGTGGGGCCAGCAGCTCTTCTTAGTAACCATCTCGTGGTCCCAGCATCTCCTCTGGGTCTCCATTGCAAGTCACAGTTCATCATCATGGCTCCATCTGGTCTCCATGCAGGCATCCAGCAAACCTGCTTCACACTGCCCATTCCAAACTACACGAGTGCATTGCAAACTCAGTGACCCACTCTTTCCTGCATTTCTTATACTCCACAATACCAGGTAGGGTAACAATTTGTTAATCCAGGGGGAATAAAGCAGACTTTGAAGAACAGGACACTCCTTGAGCATTTGGGCCCCTTCAAAACAATCTACATTCTTTTTGTTGTCCTGATGCAAGTCAGCTGGCCTGCTCTCAGTGGTTGAAATTGCAAGTGAATGGGCAGCAATTTAACCCAAATATTTCTTTTGTTTTCTGTGTGCCATATCCTTCTTCTCATACCACTCCATTTCTACACAATGCAACCCTGCCCAACTTCATAGGACATGACCATAACAGCAAGTCTCTCACACAAACTGCTTCTAGCCCAGTCCAGGAAAAGCTCTTTATCACCCTCATAAGCCAAACCTTATAGTTCATAGTTCTTAGTGCATTCAGGTCTTTCAATTCTGACAAGAATAGTCTATCAAGCTGTACTTACAGCACTGCAAGTCATCTCTTAGGCTGAGGTTTCAAATCCTTCCACATTCCTCTTGAAAATCAGTTCCAAAAGGCCAAAGCCACACAGTCAGGTGTCTAGCAGCAACACCACTCTCCATACCAGCCTCACTGTTGCAGTCAGGTTCACATTGCTGGCAGAAATCACCCAACCAAGAGCAGCTTGTGGGGAAAAGAAGGTTTATTTTGGCTTACAAGCTGAATGGGTAAGCTCCATGATGGCAGGGAAAATGATGACATAAGAAGAGGGTAGACATCTCCCCCTAGCTAATGTAAGGTGGACAATAGCAACAGAAAAGTGTGCCAAACACTGGCAAGGAGACACTGGCTATAATGCCCATAAGCCCACCCCCAACAATACACTGCCTCTAGTGTATCGTTAATTCCCAAATCTCCATCAGCTGGGAAGCTAGCATTCAGAACACCTAAGTTTATGGGGGACTCCTAAATCAAACCACCACTGGTATCATGAGAGGGAATGATGTTACCAGAAGAATAAGAGTAAAGAAGAAAAAAAGGAATGTGCCAGGGAGCATGTTAAGTTTAATGTGGAGACACTGAATAGAAACAAACAATAGGAACTGAGTAAGAGTTTCCAGGGGAGTAAGAGAAAATGCAGGAGGGTGTGATATCCTACACATATGAGGGAAAAGCATGAAGAAAGAAGGTGTGATAATGAAGCCAACTTGGTTGAGATGTCAGATAACATGAGGACTGAGAATTAACTATTGGATTTAGGCACATGGAAGTCAGTAGTGACCTTGACAAGACCTGGGTTGGTAGAGTAGTAGAACAAGATCATAAGGAGAAGGGATTCCAAGAGAACAGAATCGTGGGATAGGAACATAAGACAAATCTTTTGAGCAACTTTATTGTGAACAAGAGTGAAAACATGAAGCAGGATGTAACAATGGAAGTACAATCTAGGTAGACTGTCTTTTCCTGCTTTCTTATGACTGAAGAAGTAAGTACACATGTGTATGTGCATAGAAATGATCTGTAAGAGCATTAAAAACGTATAGTATGGGAGAAAACTACTATAGTGATGATTTGGGTGGGTGAGAGAGGGCTGTCATCCTATACAAAATGGAAAATAAGGACGTAGATTGAAGCATGAAGAGTTCATCTCTGAAACAGAAAGGAAGGCAAAGTTGAAGGGCCTAAGAAAGGGGAACTTATAGAGGGAAAACAAGTAGTTTTGATCCTATTTTCTCAGTGAAATAGGATGCAAGGTTGTCACCTATGGGGTTGGAGGTTTAAGGAAATGACAAAAGATGTCAAATAATGAGTTAGGGAGAAAGATGCAGTTGAAGGACACTAAGAAACCTCTGAATATGGCTGTCATTCATAGAGTAACCCTAGTCCATATGACTATGATTTTCCCCAGCCATATTCAACTTAATACATGCAGATATGGAGTTGGATTTAACTATATCTGGATTTTATCCAGTGGATATAACAAGTTCAGAAAAGAGTAAAGGATGTGAGGATGTACATGAGAAATGAGTGATAATATATGTTCATGGCTTCTAGGATAATGGACTAAAAAGGAATGAGGAGGCCAAAAGACAGTGGAAGCTCGAAATGCAGTGGAGTGTGAACCCTACTTTGAAAATGAGATGCTATGGAAGTGGCCAGACCCATGTCTGTGGAGGACACAAGGAATCTGACAATACCCAACACCCTCTGTCACTTTGAGTATAACTTATCATAAAAGGGCAGCTGAACAGGACAGACAGGAGAGAGAGAGACAGAGACAGAGAATGACCTGTTGGTTGGGTCCTTTTCCTTCTGTTTGTCAGGGCTGGAGTTCTAGAATATTGGACAGCTCAAGTGATAGACTGGGAAAAGCCAGTGGCCAAGTGGACAAGGAGTGGGAGAAGGAAGAAAGGAAAAATTGCCCCTTGGCTAGAAGAAATATAGAATGATGCAGGGATGGGGGAAAAAAAGGTTGTGGAAGGAAATTAAAGTAGGTGGGGTGGGATGGGATGGGATGGGGAGTAGGGCAGAGTGAAAGAGGTGATGAGGACTACCCCTAAGATGCTCTTGTCTTTTGCAAACCTTCCCTTGTCTCTCTGTTAGACATTTGTCAATCTAACTTGATATTCTGAAGTGACCCCAGATTAAGAACTGTCTCTTTTTATTTTTTTCAAGTATAAACTCTTTTTATTTATTTATTTTATTACTGAAAAGAGAGAGAGAGATGGGGAGAGAGGGAGAGAATGAAAATGAGACTGAATCGGCAATCCACGGTCTCTAGTCACTGCAAATGAACTCTAGAAGCATGCACCACCTTGTGCATCTGGCCTGTGTGAGTACTGAGGAATCAAACCTGGGTCCTTGGGATTTGCAGGCAAGTGCCTTAACCACTGAGCAATCTCTTCAGCCCAAACTATTTTTAATGTTTTATTTATTTATGAGAGAGAGAATGGATGTGCTGGCAACTTAAAAAAAGACCTCCAGATACATGCATCATCTGTTCATCTGGCTTTACGTGGGTACTGGGGAATGGTACCTGGGTCCTGAGGCTTTGCAAGCAAGCACATTGACCACTAAACAACCTCTTCAGCCCTAAAACTCTTTTGTTTTAAATTTTTTGTTCATTTTTTATTTATTTATTTGAGAGCAACAGAGAGAGAAAGAGCCAGAAAGAGAGAGAGAGAGAGAGAATGGGCGTGCCAGGGCCTCCAGCCACTGCAAACGAACTCCAGATGCATGCGCCCCCTTGTGCATCTGGCTAACGTGGGTCCTGGAGAACTGAGCCTCAAACCAGGGTCCTTAGGCTTCACAGGCAAGCGCTTAACCGCTAAGCCATCTCTCTAGCCCCCTAAAACTCTTTTATTATATGAAAGGCCTTGTTGGTAATAAGGCCAATGGAAACACCTGTTTCCCAGCCAACCTCAGTGCTCTCCAGTCAGGCCATGGGGTGCACTTCCTATAACAGGGAGTGGTTTTCAGGATTCATTGCCTGGCTCTTCCCTGCCCAGAAGGCCCTTCCAGACTCTATTGCTATAGTGAATTCCTCCTCACCAGTGAGTCCTGCAGAACATAAATGGTATGAGTGCTTCTTGTGGTTACAACAGTGATGCTTATTCACTGTAAATAAGTCCAACACTGCACTTAGGAGACTATTGCAGTCAGGTTCACACTACTGGTGGAAATCACCCAACTAATGGTAGTTTATGGGAAAAAGAGGTTTATTTTGGCTTACAGACTTGAGGGGAAGCTCCATTATGGCAGAGGGAAACAATGGCATGAGCAGAGGGTGGACATCACCCCCTGGACCTCATAAGGTGGACAACAGGAACAGGAGAGTGTGCCAAACACTGGCATGGGGAAACTGGCTATAACACCCATAAGCCTGCCCCCAACAATACACTGCCTCCAGGAGGCGTTAATTCCCAAATCTCCATCAGCTGGGAACCTAGCATTCAGAACACTGAAGTTTATGGGGGACACCTGAATCAAACCACCACATTTTAACCCTGGCCCCCATAAACTGATAGCCATACATGATGTAAAATGCTATGCATTCATCTAACTTTAAAAGTCCCCATAGTTTTTATTAATTCCAGTGATGTTCATATATCCCCACAGTCCAAAATCTTTTAACTAAGCCATAATACCAAAAAATAACCTCAAAAAACCCATAATGGTACAGAATAAATATTCACACTGTAGAAGATGACATTGGACATAGCAAAGAAACATTCAGCCAATACAAGATTTAAAACAACCAGGGCTCATCAGGAAAACAGCCCCCTTGCTTATTTCTCCAATTTTTCTTAGTTTCATCCGGGGCCCTTTTGAGGTATGATGGGGTGGCTCTCTCCTTAGGATCTACATCTATCTGAAAAAGAGAAGCAGATTCTCCAACGGAGAGTACGTTAGCACCAGGACAAATGAGATAACCCTTACTTTTTTTTATAGAGAATTTAATATGTGTAGGCCCTCTTGTAGCCCACAATTGATGGTAGCTTGATATTGGAGAGTGGGCTTGTTTGGATCTGGTTCTGACTTGTTTCCCAGCTCCAGCTATGGGTCCCATACCAGTGAAGGGATCAGTTAGCCAAATTGAGAGCAGTTGTTTTCCTGATGAACTGGATACCAGCACAAGGGGGAAGGAGATCAGCACAGAGAAAAATCAACTCCTACCAAATCAGAGAGCCAGAGCCTCAGAGGCCCCCATCACCTCATCACTGAAGCAGACCAAAAATGAACCCAACATGGCTCAGGGAAATTTTGCAGAAGAGGGGGCGGAAAGAATGTCAGAGTCACATGTTGGGTCATGATATGCAGAGACATTTAGCTTACCCATAACTGTGGGCTAACTCCACAATGCATGACCCGTATACCTCAACAAGGAGGGGCCAAGGGGAGGGGGTAGGTCACGGATGAGCCTAATAATGGTACCAAACTGACTGTATTTGCTGAATACAGAACTGACTAAAAAAATAAATAAATAAAACAACCAGGGCAATCATCAAACTCTGGGACTTCCAATCAAGATGGCTACCACCTAACTGCGCCACACCTCCCCAGGAAAGAAAGGCAAGGCATTAAGGTTCACTGGGTCTTTTAGGAAAGAGAAATCTCTAATAGATTGCAAGTGGGAGGGCACAGAGGAGAAGAAAAGGTAATTGCTAATTCCCTTGCTCATGGGTAGCCCACCAGTCCCCCAATCTCCCCAAGCAGCCACTGTAGCCATGGTCCCAGCCTCAGGATGCTCCCACACTTACTGTAGGAAAGGGGACCCAGGCCAGCATAGTTCCACTTGCCTCAATGCTCAGGGGTGATTACCCTGCTACCCGGGCCCACATGTGACCTTGGGCAGGCTCCACCCACTGGCCCGCTCATGCAAGCTTAGCCTACTCTACCTATTTGTGCACTTACTGCTCTGGCCACCTGCCCATCCACACCAGAGCTCAGGCCCATTCCACCTGCCCACATGAGCTCAGGATTACTCTGCTCATCTGCACACACCAGCTCTGGCCCAATTCCCCATCTGCCGCACCAGCCACCCACCCATCTGCCCACTGTTGGTGTCCTGCCATGTGACAGCTCAGGCTGCTTCAGCAGCCCGCCATGCATGAACTCAGGCTTATCTGCCCACCCACGTGTTATCTCAGAACCACTCTGCCTGTCTATTTACCCACTTACTAGTTCAGGCCAGCTCCCCCAAGAGGCATCACTTCCCCCACCCATCGAGACCACCGTCCTACTCTCCCTGCCCATAGACTGTGATGGGCAGACCACAGCGCAAAAGAAATAACATGAAAAATCAAATCCAAGTAAATCCAGTAAGATCACCCAGTCCTACAATGAATATCTCTAACCAAAACGTAGAAGAGACATTAGGATCAGAACACCAAAATGAAGCTATGAGCAATGCAATCCTGACCAAGCTACTGGTAGAACTTGCAGAAAAGCAACAAAGGACCGATAATAGTGTGGATGCTGCTGTCATTAGACTAGACCTAGTAGATAAGAAAATGGAAGGAGTTCAAAGACAGTTAAGAGATATGAAGGAGAGTGAACAAAAAAAGAGGATCTCAAAAATTAGCTGGTGATGCTAAATGAAGACATAAAGAAATGCAAGGATGAATTCCAAGAAGCATCAAGAAAATCAGTAAATGATGTGAAAAGAGAACTTGACAGAGGGATGGAAACTATATATAGAAAAGTAGTAGAAAATGCAAACCTAATTGAAACAGCCCAAAACTCTTTAGAAGCTCTCAAGAGTAGAGTCAGCCATGTGGAGGATAGAAACTCAGATCTGGAAGGCGAGACAGAAGAAACAGTTCAAGAGTTCAAAAGTTTCAATAAGTTCAAAATTTTCTGTGACCAGAAAATGAGGGAATTGTGGGATACCCTTAAACGTCCTAACCAGATCATGGGAATACCAGAAGGGGAAGAAAGTCAGACCAAAGGAATGGAGAACTTACTTAACAAAATAATCAAAGAAAACTTTCCCACTCTCTCAAAATAAAGACCCATCAAGATGTAAGAAGCTAACAGAGCTCCAAACAGATTGGACCAAAGGAGAAACTCTCCAAGACATATTGTCATTAAGACTCTAAACATTGACACCAAAGAGAAAATCCTAAAAGCATCTAGGGTAAAACAGCACATCACTCTTAAAGGTAACCCCATCAGAATTACTTCAGACTTCTTAATAGAAACCCTGAAATCCAGAAGGGCCTGGAATGGAACACTGCAACATCTAAGAACCTATGGCTTCCAACCCAAACTACTTTACCCAGCAAAAGCATCCCTCATAATAGATGGTGAAAGAAAAACTTTCCATGACAAAACTCAGCTTTACAATTATATGAACACAAAACCAAACCTACAGAGAGTATTTCAGGAAATTCTCCACATTAGAAGAATCAAATAATCAACCTCAAATGCCTATAAGAAGAAGATCACAATAACCAAACTCAAAGAAGGCACAAAAACTTCAAAGTCCATGCAAACACCAAACCACATATACCACCACAATATGGCAGGGATCAAATCAAATCTCACAGTCATTACCCTAAATATTAGTGGCATTAATTCATCCATCAAGAGACACAAGTTAACAGGATGGATCAGGAAATTAGATCCCTCAATCTGTTGTCTTCATGAAACCCACCTCACCACTAAAGACAGACACCGCCTCAGGGTGAAAGGGTGGAAAACAATATTCCATGTAAATGGGAATAAGAAACAAGCAGGCATAGCTATATTAATATTGGATAAAATAGACTTCAAACCAAAAATAATCAAAAAAACATGAAGGCCACTTCCTACTTATCAAGAGAATGATCCATCAAGAGGATATCACAATCATAAATCTTTATGCACCAAACACAGGGGCACCACCGTTCATTAAAAAAAAAAAAAAAAAAAAAAACTACTTGACAATAAAACAGAAATAACCACCAACACCATCATAGTTGGGGACTTCAATACACCATTATCAGTAATAGATAGATCATCCAAAAAGAAACTCAACAGGGAGGTAAGAGAGCTCAACAAAACCATAAAGCACTTAGACCTAATGGACATCTACAGAACATTCCATCCCAAATCCAAAGACTACACATTCTTCTCAGCAGCCCGTGGAACATTCTCTAAAATAGATCATATGCTGGGTCACAAAGCCGGCCTCCATATATTTAGGAAGACTGTCATAATTCCCTGCATGATAGCAGATCACAATGCTATATTGCTAGAAATTAACAACAAAAGACCCACCAAGAATCCCACCGGCTCCTGGAAACTAAACAGCACACTTTTTTTTTCTTTCTTTTTTTTTCCTTTTCTTTTTTTCTTTATTAGTTAGTTTTGTATTCAGCAAATACAGTCAGTTTGGTACCATTATTAGGCTCATCTGTGACCTACCCCCTCCCCTTGGGCCCTCCTTGTTGAGGTATATGGGTCATGCATTGTGGAGTTAGCCCACAGTTATGTGTAAGATAAATGTCTCTGCATATCATGACCCAACATGTGGCTCTGACATTCTTTCCGCCCCCTCTTCTGCAAAATTTCCCTGAGCCATGTTGGGTTCATTTTTGGTCTGCTTCAGTGATGAGGTGTTGGGGGCCTCTGAGGCTCTGGCTCTCTGATTTGGTAGGAGTTGATTTTTTCTGTGCTGATCTCCTTCCCCCTTCTGCTGGTATCCAGTTCATCCGGAAAACAGCACCCTTGCTTGTTTCACCAATTTTTCTTAGTTTCAGCCAGGGCCCTTTGGGGGTATGATGGGGTGGCTCTCTCCTTAGGATCTACATCCATCTGAAAAAGAGAAGCAGATTCTCCAATGGAGAGTAAGTTAGCACCAGGACAAATGAGATAACCCTTACTTTTTTTATAGAGAATTTAATAGGTGTAGGCCCTCTTGTAGCCCATGATTGATGGTACCTTGATATTGGCGAGTGGGTTTATGCTTGGATATGGTTCTGACTTGTTTCCCAGCTCCAGCTATGGGTCCCATACCACTGAGGAGCTCAGTTAGCCAAATTAAGAGCAGTTGGTTCCCCACCATGGCTGTGTGCCACTATTGCACTTGTGTGGACATCACAACAAATTATTTCTGAACAGCACACTTTTAAACAATAAATGGGTAGTGGATGAAATAAAAAATGAAATTGCAAAATTTCTAAAACTGAATGATGATGAGAACACATCGTACCAAAAGTTATGGGACACAATGAAGGTGGTCCTGAGGGGAAAATTCATAGCACTAAATGCCTTCATAGCAAAGACAGACAAATCTCATATCAATAACCTAACCATTCACCTAAAGACACTGGAAAAGCAAGAAGAATCCAACCCAAAAAGCTCCAGATGGAAAGAAATAATTAAGATCAGAGCAGAAATTAATAAATTGGAAACTAAGAAAATTGACAAAACAAAGAGCTGGTTCTTTGAAAAAATAAACAAGATTAACAAACCCCTGGCCAATTTGATGAATCAAAAAGAGAGAGGGAGAGAAAGATGCTTCAAATTAACAAAATTTGAAATGAAAAAGGAGAGATCACAAGAGACAGTAAGTGAAATTGGGAGAATCATCAGGACTTATTTCAAAAACCTCTACTCCACAAAACTGGATAATATGTAGGAAGCAGATAAATTCCTAGACACACACCATCTACCAAAGCTAAACTCAGAGCATATTAATCTTCTAAACAAACCTATCACACTCATTGAAATTGAAAAGGTAATAAAAAACCTCCCCAAAAAGAAGAGTCCAGGACCAGGCGGCTTCTCCGCTGAATTCTATCAAACCTTCATGGAAGAACTCAAACCAATCTTTCTCAAACTGTGCCACACAATTGGAGAACAGGGAAAGTTCCCCAACACCTTCTATGAAGCTAGTATCACCCTAATTCCAAAACCAGGCAGAGATGCCACAAGAAAAGAAAACTATCGGCCTATTTCCCTGATGAACTTAGACACAAAGATCCTGAACAAAATCCTCACAAAGCAAATCCAACAACACATCAAAAGCATTACCCACGTTGATCAACTGGGATTCATCCCAGAAACACAGGAGTGGTTCAACATACGGAAATCTGTCAATGTAATACACCATATAAACAAGGTTAAACACAAAAACCACATGATCATTTTGATAGATGCAGAAAAGGCCTTTGAAAAAATACAACATCACTTCATGATCAAAACATTGGAGAGAATTGCCATGGTCAGTTCATATCATAACATAATAAAGCCTATATATAAAGCTTCTAAAACCCAAATAATACTTAATGGAGAGAGACTGGAGGAATTCCCTTTGAGATCAGGAACAAGACAGGGTTGTCCACTCTCACCTCTGCTCTTCAATACAGTACTGGAAGTCCTAGCTCAAGCAATAAGATAGCAGAAAGAAATAAAAGGGTTAGGGTTAGGGTAGGCCCTTACAGAGAACACCTGAACCACAAGACACTGGAGAGGGTATGATCAAGACTAACCTTAATCTTCTACATCTTCCCTCCCTCACTTCCCTTCTCCCTCTCTCTCTCTCTCTTTTATCTCTAACTCTTGTATATTAGTTATCTTTTTCCTCATTTTCTTAGTGGGCACTGACATGTAACTCCCAGAACCAGCATGGGGCTATCATCCACAATGAGCTTTTGATCAGAGAGACCTACAAGGTTTCCTAAAAGACAGACAGATTTCTGTCAGAGTACTTGATGACCCACCAAAGGCTAGTGATAAGACCCTACTGCTGAAGACACCTTATGTGATTGAAATGCAAATTAGAATGGCATGGCTGGAAGTTGGAAGAGAGTCAGTCCCCAGACAGTCAGCGCGTCTAGTGCCAGAAGGTGCTACATGGGCGACTGGGGGAAAATGACCAATATCTGTCGAAGCAACGCATGGTCTAACCTACTTAGCAGCAAATAACTTGCTGTGATGCCCACACAAGTGCAGTGGTGGCACACAGCCATAGTGGGGAACCAACTGCTCTCAATTTGGCTAACTGATCCCCTCACTGGTATGAGACCCATAGCTGGAGCTGGGAAACAAGTCAGAACCATATCCAAACATAAACCCACTCTACCATATCAAGCTGCCATCAATTGTGGGCTACAAGAGGGCCTACACCTATTAAATTCTCTATTTAAAAAAAAAGGGGTTATCTCATTTGTCCTGATGCTAACTTACTCTCCGTTGGAGAATCTGCTTCTCTTTTTCAGATAGATATAGATCCTAAGGAGAGAGCCACCCCATCATACCTCAAAAGGGCCCCGGCTGAAACTAAGAAAAATTGGATAAACAAGCAAGGGCGCTGTTTTCCTGATGAACCGTATACCAGCACTAGGGGGAAGGAGATCAGCACAGAGAAAAATCAACTCCTACCAAATCAGACAGCCAGAGCCTCAGAGCCCCCCAACACCTCATCACTGAAGCAGACCCAACATGGCTCAGGGAAATTTTGCAGAAGAGGGGGTGGAAAGAATGTCAGAGCCACATGTTGGGTCATGATATGCAGAGACATTTATCTTACCCATAACTGTGGGCTAACTCCACAATGCATGACCCATATACCTCAACAAGGAGGAGCCAAGGGGAGGGGGTAGGTCATGGATGAGCCTAATAATGGTACCAAACTGACTGTAAAAAAAATAAAATAAAAAATAAAAATTAAAAAAAAAGAAATAAAAGGGATACAATTTGGAAAGGAAGAAGTTAAGTTAGCTCTATTTAAAGATGACATGATTCTATATGTAAGAGACCCAAGAGACTCCATGCCAAAACTCTTGAAGGTGATTAACTCCTTTAGCAAAGTAGCAGAATACAAAATCAATGCACAAAAATCAGTAGCCTTTTTATATGCAAATGACAAAGATATGGATATTGAGACCAATTTCTGTCTGAAAAGTTGCATGGTAACTTCTTTGGCTCTTACATTCTTTCCACCACCTCTTCGGCAATTGACCCTGAGTCTTGGAGGGTGTGATAGAGATATTTCAGTGCTGGACACTCCTCCATCCCTTGTTCTCAGCACTATGTTGCCTTTTGGGTCATCCCAGTGGTCATCACCATCTGAAAAGAGAAGCTTCTCTAACCAGAAGTGAGAGTAGCATTAATATATGAATATGAACATTAAGTGTAGTGTTTTCAGGGCAGTTTGGTGAGAATAATATATATATTTATCCAGACAAGAGCAAGCTTTATGCCCCTAAGGTTCATGACCTCCCCTGCCATAGGCTTTTGATTAGGTTTTCAGTACCAGGCATGTATTCCCTCCCATAGAGCGGGCCTTCAGTCCAATTAGAGAGCAGTTGGTTTCCCCCTGAGAAGACATGTCACTATTGCACTCCTTCAGTCATTCGGCCTGTCTGGCCAAACGTGAGGCTTCCAGTGTCCACTATTTTCATCAAAGATGACTTCTTTCTCCAATAGGGCTACATACACTGCAGCTTTTTCCAGCTTTCAGTTGTATAGTCTACAGGGAGAAGGTTTTATTCTCAGCACCAGTTTGATTTCTCAGTGACTTTGATGCTTAGGCCATGAGGTCTTCAGCAATAAGATCTTACCATCTGTTTCTCAAGGGAAACCAAGAGCCTTGGCAATAGCCTGTAACATTTTGGAGACAACAGGGATCTCCCTGGCCAACAACTCACTGGAATGTATCCCATCCCTGGTACTGAAAATTTTCTAGTAACAACCTATGGCTTCTGGATGTGCCATTATTCAAAAAAGTAAGTTTTCATATGCCGTATTCAGAATATCTTGATTTTTGATTGACACCCTCCCCCCCACCCTTCTTTTACAAAATCTCTTCCCCTGGCCTTGCTTAGGCCTTTCCTCTCCCTGTAATACATTCTTCTACTTACATATATACAGTACTTCCCTATCTTCCCTCCCTTATATCCTTTTTCTAGCTTACTGGTCTCTGCTACTGATTTTTGGTTCCAGCTCACACACAACTCTATACATTTGCAGCTAGAACCCACATATGAGAGAGAACATGCAACATTTGGACTTCTGGGCCTGGGTTACCTCACTTAGTATAGTCCTTTCCAGATCCATCCATTTCCCTACAAATTTCATGATTTCATTTTTCTTTACCACTGAATAGAACTCCACTATGTAAATGTTCCACATCTTTATTATCCATTCATCTGTGGAGGGACATCCAGGCTGGTTCCATTTCCTAGCTATTGCGAATAGAGCAGCAATAAACATGGTTGTGCAAGTATCTCTCAGATAGTGAGAAGAGTCATTAGGATATATTCCTAGGAGTGCTATAGCTGAATCATATGGTAAATCTATTTTTATCTATCTCAAGAACCTCCACACTGATTTCAACAATGGCTGTACCAGATTACATTCCCACCAACAGTGTAGAAGGGTTCCCCTTTATCCACATCCTCACCAAATTTTATTGGCATTTGTTTTCTTGATGGTTGCCATTTTGACAGGAGTGAGATGGAATCTCAAAGTAGTTTAATTTGCATTTCCCTGATGGCTATGGACATAGAACACTTTTTAGATGTTTAGATGCCATCTGTATTTCTTCTGATGAGAATTCTCTATCTAGTTCCATAGCCCATTTTTTAAATTGGATTGTCAGATTTCTTATTTTCTGTTTTTTGAGTTCTTTCTATATTCTGGATATTAATCCTCCATCAGATGTGTAGCAGGAAAAGATTTTCTCCCATTCTGTAAGTTGTCTCTTTGCTCTATTCACAGTGTCCTTTGCTGTACAAAAGCTTTGTAATTTCATGAGATCCCAGTGGTTTTATTTTCTGAGCAATTGGGGTTATATTCAGAAAGTCATTGCCTATGCCAATATGTTGAAGGGTTTCCCCTACCTTTTCCTCTAGCAATTTCAGAGTTTCAGGTCTGATATTAAGGTCCCTGGTCCACTTGGATTTGATTCTTATGCATAGAGAAAGACAAGGATCTATTTTCATCCTTCTACATATAGATATCCAGTTTCCCCAGCACCACTTATTGAAGAGGCTGTCTTTTCTCCAATGAATATTTTTGTCAAAAATCAGATAGCTGTAGCTGCCTGGCTTGCCATGTGGGTCCTCTATTCTGTTCTATTGATCTACATGTCTGTCTTTGTGCCAATATCATGCTGTTTTTGTTACTATGACTTTGTAATATAACTTAATATTGGGTATGGTGATACCACCAGCCTTATTTTGTTGCTCAAAATTGTTTTGGCTATTCAAGGCTTTTTGTGCTTCCAAATGAATTTTAGGATTGTTTTTTCTATTTCTGTAAAGAATGCCATTAGAATTTTAATGGGGATTGCACTAAATGTGTAGATTGCTTTTGGTAAATTGACATTTTCATAATATTGATTCTTCCAATCCAAGAACACAGGATGTCTTTCCATTTCTTTGTGTCTTCTGCAATTTCTAACTTGAGCATTTTAAAGTTCTTATTGTAGAGGATCCTTCACTTCCTTGGTTAAGTTTATTCCAAGGTACTTTTTTTTTTTTTTTTGAGGCAATTGTGAATGGGAGAGATTCCCTGATTTCATCCTCTGCATGTTTGTTGTTAATATATAGTAAAGCTACTGATTTCTGTGTGTTTACTTTGTATCCTGCTACATTGCTAAAAGTGTTTTATCAGCACTAACAGTTTGTTGGTAGACTCTTTAGGGTCCTTTATGTATAGAATCATATCATCTCCAAACAAAGATAATTTGATCTCTTTCCACTTTGTATCCCTTTATGAGTGTCCCTTGCCTTATTGCTATAGCTAAGACTTGAAGTACTATATTAAATAAAAGTGGGGACAGTGGACACCCTTGTCTTGTTCCTGAATTTAGTGGAAAAGCTTCAAGTTTTCCCCATTTAGTATTACGTTGGCTGTAAGTTTGCCATAAATAGCTTTTATTATATTGAGATATGTTCCTAGTTTCTGTAATACTTTTACCATGAAGGGATGTTGGATTTTGTTGAATGCCTTTTCTGCATCTACTGAGATGATCGTGTGATTTTTGTCCTCCAGACCATTTATATGATGTATTACATTTATCGATTTGCATATGTTGAACCATCCCTCCATCCCTGGGATAAAGCCAACTTGGCCAGGGTGAATAATCTTTCTGATATATTCTTGTATTCTGTTTGCCAATATTTTGTTCAGAATTTTTGCATTTATGTTTATGAGGGAGATTGGTCTGTAATTTTCTTTTTTTGTTCTGTCTTTGTGTGGTTTTGGTATCAGGGTGATGCTGGCTTCTTAAAAGGAGTTAGGTAGAATTCCTTCCTTTTCTATTTTATGGAAAAGTTTGAGAAGCAGTGGTGTTAGCTCTTCCATGAAGGTCTGGTAGAATTAGCCAGTGAATTCATCTGGACCTGGACTTTTTTCAGTTGGGGGACTTTTTTTAATTTCTTTTGTTCATTTTTATTTATTTATTTGAGAGTGACACAGAGAGAGAGAGGCAGATAGAGAGAGAGAGAGAATGGGCACGCCAGGGCTTCCAGCCACTGCAACGAACTCCAGATGCGTGTGCCCCCTTGTGCATCTGGCTAACGTGGGTCCTGGGGAATCGAGCCTTGAACCGGGGTCCTTAGGCTTCACAGGCAAGTGCTTAACTGCTAAGCCATCTCTCCAGCCCATAGTTGGGAGACTTTTTTATAACTGCTTGGATCTCCATACTTTCATAGGTCTATTTAAATGGTTCATCTTGATTTAATTTTGGTAGGTCATATGAATCAAGTAAATCATCCATTTCTTTCAGATTTTCAAATTTAGGGATATATATATATATATATATCCTTAAAGTCTGTCCTTATGATTTTCTGAATTTCTTTGGTATCTGTTGTAATGGTGCCTTTTCCATCTCTAATTTTATTAATTTTTGTCTCTTCTTTCTTCTGGTCAGATTTGCTAAGGGTTTATCAATCTTGTTTATCCTTTCAAAGAACCAATTCTTTGTTTCATTGATTCTTTGGATTGTTGTGGTTTGTTTCTTTGGGGGGGGTTCTATTTCATTAATTTATGCCCTAATCTTTATTATTTCTTCCTATATACTGATTTTTATGTTCTTCTTTTTTCAAGGCCTTAATTAAGGTGAAGCATTAAATTGTTTACTTGTGCACTCTCTAATTTCTTAATATAGGTACTTAGAGCTATAAATTTCCCTCTAATGTAGGCCTTCATTCATTGTGTCCCAAGGTTTTGGTATGTTATATTCTCATCATCATTTGATTCTATAAATTTACTGGTTTCCTTAATGACCCATTGATCATTCAACAGTGTACTGTTTAATCTCCATGAATTTCTGTATGCTCTGTAGTTGTTGTTTTTTGTTTGTTTGTTTGTTTGTTTGTTTTGTTTGTTTGTTTTTCTTGTTGCTGATTTGCAGTTTTATCCCATTGTGGTCAGACAGAGTACAAGGGATTATTTCAATTTTCCGGTATTTGTTGAGATTTGCTTTGTGTCCTAATATATGGTCTATTTTAGAGAATGTTCCATGTGCTGCTGAGAAAAATGTATATTCTGCAGCATTTGGATGGAATTTTCTGTAGATATCTGTTAGGTCCATTTGCCCTCTGAGATCACGTAATCCAGTTGTTTCTCTGTTTATTTTTTTGTTGGATGACCTGTCAATTGATGAGAGTGGGGTATTGAGTCACCCACTACAATTGTGCTTGGTGTTTTCTGTGACCTTAAGTCTAATAATGTTTATTTGATAAAATTATGAGCCCCCATGTTAGGTGCATATATGTTTAGAATTGTAATATTCTCCTATTGAGTTTTTCCTTTAAGTAATATAGAGTGACCATTTTTTATCTTTCCTAACTAATGTTGGTTTGAAGTCTATCCTGCCAGATATTAGGATAGCAACACCTGTTTGTCTTCTAGGTCCATTTGCTTGAAATATCATTCTCCATCTTTTCACCCTAAGATAGTCTGTCTTTTATGCAGAGGTGAGTTTCTTGGAGGCAACAAATAGAAAGATGCTGATTTTTAACCCAATCTGCAAGCCTGTGTTTTGGTTGGGGCATTGAGATCACTGATATTAAGAGTTATAATTGAAAGGTATGCATTTATTCTTGCCATTTTTCTTGTTTTGTAGTGCTTCCTGTTTTTCCTTTACTCTCTTTTATTTTTTTAATTCTTTATTTATTTATTATTTGAGAGAGTGAGAGAGAGAATGGGTGCACTAGGGCCTTCAGCCACTGCAAATGAACTCCAGATGCATGTGCCACCTTGTGCATCTGGCTTACATGGGTCCTGGGAAATCAAACCAAGGTTCTTAGGCTTTGCAGGCAAATGCCTTAACCACTAATCCATCTCTCCAGCCCTACTCTCTTTTATTAACTGTTAATTGGGTATTCTTTATTTTCTCATATTTCCTAATATGTGTGCTTTTCTTTATCTTTAGTGTGAAGAATCCCTTCAAATATTTTCTATAGAGCTGATTTAGTGTTCATATATTCCTTTAGCCTGTTTTTGTTGTGGAATGTCCTTATATCTGTGTCAATTTGGATGGATAGCTTTGCTGGATAAAGTAATTTTGGTTGACGGTTGTTATGTTTCAGAACATGGAATACATCAGTCCAAGCCCTTCTGGCTTTTAAAGTTTGTGTTGAGTAATCTACTGTTATCCTTGTGGGCTTGCCTTTATATGTGACTTGACATTTCTATCTAACTGCTTTCAATATATGTTCTTTGGTTTGTGTGTTTAGTAATTTAATTATATTACGGTGAAGAGAGGTTCTTTCTTGGTTATGTCTGCTTGGTGTTCTAAAGGTTTCCTATATCTGTATTGGCATCTCTTTCCCTATTTGGGGGAAATTTTTTTCTGTGATTTTGTTGAAAATACTTACTGTGCCTTATTATACCCTGAATTCTTATGCTTGATCTCTTCATACTGTCCCGAATGTCTTGAAATTCCTATTCATGCCTTCCCATTAGTTTGTTTTTCTCTTTGTTGGGCTATATTAGATCTGCCACTGTGTCTTCTAGTCTAGATATTCTTTTCTATTCCTTGATCCATTCTACTGGTGAGACTTTCTACAGAATTTTCTGTTTAACTTACCCTGTTTAGTATTTCTACTGTTGCTGATTGGTATTTTTTCATTATTTCTATTTCCTTACTCATGTCTTCTATTCACCTCCTTATTTTGTTAAGTTTATTTTCTGTGTTCTTTTAGAATTCCTTCAGGAGTTTGTTTTCTTCTTTGATTCCTTTGATTTCTTTGATTCTTCTTTGATTCTTTTGATTTCTTTGAACATAGATATAATCATTCTTTTCAATTCTTTGCCCAGCATTTTATCTAACTCAGTCTCACTGGAGGTCATTTCTGATGGGTTTGTAACTTTTGGTTGAGTTATATTGTCTTGACTTTTTATGTTCCTTGTATTATAATAGAGAAATATTTGCATCTTGAATTAATTTGATGCTTGAGTTTTCTAATTATCTGCAGTATTCTTTGATGTGTAAATCTGACATTATATATTTTCATGGTAGGAGCTTAAGGTGCCAGGTGGGGATCTTATATTACTCCCAGAGTAACAGCAGAAGTGACTCTAGGTGTTGGGTTTGCCTGCTATGCAAGTATTCCAGTAGGTTGGGTGTAGCAAAACACAACCAAATTCTAAAATTCAACTGACCAATATCTACACTCAATCAAAACCACCATGGCATATTTATATGTGAGTGGGGATTAAGACAAACAGTTTATCTAACAAAGTCAAAGTACTGGAAGGATGTGTGTTGCGCCATACCCTTAACCCTGTCAACTTTGGAGCCTGAGATTTCTGGTCTGTAATGGGTTCCAGGTCAGCCTGTGTCTTAGTGAGACCTTACCCCCAAGAATGACAAAAGAAGACAAAGGCACTATAAATCAGGAAATGTCAAAAGCCACAAAAGTCAGCCTCAAAATACAGTTTATTTAAGAATGGCAAAGCCAACCATCAATCAAATCTAACATATAACCTGCCCTGACATGGAAGGTGCAATTAGCACATCCAGTGTGCTTTGGGGCAGGTACCCAGTGTAAGAAGGCCATTAACTTTTGGGATGGCTTCCAGCCTCACCTATGCTTCTTGCCCACCTGGGTTCTTCTTTGTTGCACTGTGGGCTCTAGGCTGGCTGTGTCTGTGGATCAGCTGTTCTGATTGGCTATGCTGGATGTGTATAGCTGAGTTTCCTTTTCCAGATCTCCAGTGATTCCCAGCACTGGAGGTTAGAGGAAAGGAGGCTATGTAGAGTGTCTGAAGCCATACTAGACCTGCCCAGCTGGTCGTTGTGGTCCTCTTCCTCAGGAGCTATTTAGCTGGTCCCTGCTGTCCTCTCTCTCAGGTTTCCCAACTCTATGAAGACATTGGTGTGAGTGGAGAGTCCCCCCACTTGGGTTCTGCTCCTGTGGCTCAGGCCAGGCCAGGCACAGGCATAGATCTTCCCAGCAGACCACCAGAATGGAGCCATTGTAGGAGCCAATTCTGGCTGGTTGCATAGTTGCTAGAAGCCCTGGGTCTCTCTTGCTTCTCTGCTGTGGTTGATAATTCCTTTTACACCTTCACTTTTCAGTAGAAAAGTGTATTGTCATTTTTTTCTGCTTATTTCCACCACCCCCACCACCCCCAGAGGCTGCTTTGGTGTGGCTACTACACTACCATCTTAACCAGAGGTCTCAGGATATCCAGAACTGCCTCTTTTGTTGTGTAGATGAACAGTGCCCAGGATTCTGCAACAGAAAGATCAGTCACAACCACACTGAAGAAGGTGGAGGTCAGGCCATAGAGTTGTCATAGGAGGGGTTGCCAAATGAAGGATTCAGCTGGGCTTGGTGGCACACACCTTTAATCCCAGCACTCAGGAGCCAGAGGTAAGAGGATCACTATGAGTTTGAGGCCACCCTGAGACTACAGAGTGAATTCCAGGTCAGCCTGGACTAGAGTGAGACCCTGAGTCAGAGTCTGTGATGGCTAATCTTCATTGTCAACCTGACTGGATTTGGAATAACCTAGGAGACATACTTCTTGATGTGTCTATGAGAGTGTTTCCAGAGAATTTTAATAGAAGGAAAGACCTCCTGGCACCATCGCATGGATTGGAGCGTCAGGCTGAATAAATAGGAGCAGAGAAGAAAGCAGATTGAGCACTAGCATTCTTCTCTCTCTGCTTCCTGACTATAGATGCAATGTGATCAGACACTTCATGTTCCCACTGCCATGCCTTCTCTGCCATGATGGACAGTATCCCTTCAAACTGAGCAAAAATAATTCTTCCTTCCTTAAGGGGGTTGATATCATTAGGTATTTTGTCATAGAAATTAGAAAAGTAATACAGAGTCCTAGGCAAACCCAAGGTTTGAACCTTAAGCTGTACACTTCTTTCTATTCCCATGCACTGGGAAGCTGCAGTTTCTGTTTCAAGGCCCAGCTTCTGTGTGTGGCTGAGAGTGCTCTCCTGAGTAAGATGTTCAGCTACAAAAGCAACATGGTTAATGTGTTAGTTTTCTATCACTGTGACAAGATACCTGAGACTTTTAGTGAGAAAAGATTTATTTTGGTTCATGGTTTCACAGATTACAGTCCATAATTAATTGGCCCTGTTGCCTTTGACTTCATGGTAGAAGCACATGGTGAAGAAAGCTGCTCACCTCATAGCATGCAGGAAGGCAAGAAAGACAAGAATTGCTGGGGTTCCAATGTCTCCCTCAAGGGCATATCCACAATGACCTAACTTCCTCCAACCAAGACTCATCTCCAAAAGATATATCCCAATAGTTCTGTATTTGGTGACCAAGCATTTAAAACATGGGACTTTGAGGGACATGTATCAAAACCATAGCAAAGTTGAGTCATATTATATGCACCCACCTATGTGAAAAAAAGAGGAATACATCCCTGATACTGAAAACTTAAAACAGGGGTAGTCATGAGCCCTAGGGGTGTAACATCTGCTGATGTCTGGATAAATGTATATACTATGCTTATCAAACTGCCCAGTAAGCACTTCTCTTAATATTCATACCCTTATATTAATATTACTCTCACTCTGGGTAGAGAATCTTCTCTTTTCAGATGGCAGAGACCTTGGGACAACTCAGAAGGTATCATAGTGCTGGAAAGAAGTGACTGGAGTACTGATTAATATCTCGATCATACCTTCCAAGGCTCAGGGTCTAATGTTGAAGAGGTGGCAGAAAGAATGTAAGAGCCAAAGAAAGGGTAGGACTCCTTACAACGTGCTCCCTCCAGACATAAAATGGCCTGGATATCCATGACCTCATAGTGCCTGACACTGCCTACACAAGACCATCATAAGAGGAGGAAAAGATCATGACATCAAAATAAAAGAGAGACTGATTGAGATGGGGAGGGGATATGATGGAGAATGGAATTTCAAAGGGGAAAGTGAGTGGAGGGAGGGTATTACCATGGGATATTTTTTATAATCATGGAAAATGTTAATAAAAATTGAGGAAAAAAGAAGTGCATGTGAATGTATGTGTATATAGTATGTATATTTGTGTGTAAGTGTGTTTCTATATGTGTGCACATAAAAATGTGTGGGGGGGTGTGTGTTGTGATATTTAAAGTAATACAAGATTGTGATACCTGTCATTCTATTCCTTTTGTAGAGGGGAAGGTGAATAAGTTTTCACCTTATATTTGTATAATGAAAAAAAGTAACAGTGGAGAGTGGTAGTACATGCCTATAATCCCAAAACTCAGAAGGCTGATAGGATTGTGAGTTCTGGGCCAGCTGGGGCTACATAGTGAGAACTTGTTTCAAAGGGGTAAGTAAGGGGGAGGGAGGGAAGGAGAGAGGAAGGGAAGGACTAGAAAGGGAAAGAGAGACTGAAAGAAGACAAAGAGAGACAGAAGAGAACACAGGGAATTCCTATAAATAGTGGTTCTCATAACTCTTTAAGAAATGCTAATTCCCAGACCCATTAACCAGAATCTCTGGAGGCTGGGTATGGAAATCTGTTTTAACAAACCCTTAGTAGACTCTCAGGCATGTTTATGAAATGGTCAGGGATCCTGTTTTTGCACAGTAAAATACCAATGCCCACTCTGCCCTGCAGTCTAAACCAATCCCCATCTGTGTCTATAGCAATACCAGAACCAGTGGTTTTCACTGTTCCACAGATGATTCATTAGCCAAGCAAATCAGCACTGTTTGTACACTGTCTTCCAGCTCTGAGACTCACCTCTTCTTCACCTCAGACCTCCATAGTCCTTTTAACCATTGTGACCTGGTAATTGTGCCACTAGAATTCTTCCCCAGTGTCCCTGACTGGAAGAACTCATGGCCTGGAGAAAAGGCCCAATGGTAGAGATGATCACAAGGTGAAGATTGACCCTATGAACACCAGGGATAATGGCTTGATCATCCAAACACACCCTGGCCATGATTCCCAACATAGCAGCAAGTGCTAGGACAGACTCTCAGAAAAGGGCCCTGCTTTGTGATGGTTCCCATTGTACCTATTAGAAGTGATCAAAGCTTTTCATGACTTCCTTTTCTCTCCCTGAGGAGGATCACTAATAGAGGTCAAGGACAAAGAGGTGAACATGGAAGAATAAGGAGAGCTTTTAAAAGAGTCACTGTGTCAGGAACACAAGGTCCTTTCTACAGGTTCTTGGTCTCATAGACAAAGTAATGTTCAAATGGATTCAGAAGGAAACTTGAAGACAATTTTCTTAGAGTTTGAGAGAAAAACAGGGTAGGAAAGCTGGAAATATTGGTCACTTCCAGGAGGAGGGAGATGGGTAAAAGGAAGAGTCATACTTTTCCAGACAGAGGTCAGGAAAGTAAGCAGGCTCAGCAATGGAAATAACTGCATGGAGTAGGAATATGGGGATCTTCAGAGAGAATGAGAATGTCTGATATGTCAGGGCAAATAGGTTTAAGATTTGGGCTGGTGCCAGAAAAGGGGAGCTAGAAAAAATGAAAAGAGAACTTAGGAAGTGAATGGGCTTAGCCATGGAGATCAGTAGCAACTGTATCCAGGGAGGGGCTTTTAGAGTCTCTAAGCACTTACCTCGTTAAGCGGATAGCTCTCCTTTCTCTCTCTTAACACATATTCAGGTGAATTGTGTTTCCTGAAATTTCTGTAACAAAGAGCCTCCTGAGGGGTGATTTCCTGTCCAGGTGATCGATAGGCCCATTTGGATTAACTCTTTTATAATCTTTAAGGCAGAATAGAATATCGTAGCCGGGCGTGGTGGCGCACGCCTTTAATCCCAGCACTTGGGAGGCAGAGATAGGAGGATCGCCTTGAGTTCGAGGCCACCCTGAGACTCCATAGTGAATTCCAGGTCAGCCTGAGCTAGAGTGAGACCCTACCTCGAAAAACCAAAAAAAAAAAAAAAAAAAAAGAATATCGTGTCTCCACCCGAGGCAAGGGGTACAACACAAATCCCATTCTTTTTAACAGAGTAGATTAAAAATAATTAAAGAAAAATAAAAGTTCCCTTGACTCTATGTTAAAAAAGGAAGAGAAAAAGAAATAAATAAATCTATAAACTAAACATGCTTTACCAGGAGGAAATAGCCTTTTCTTAATGGGCTTCCAGAGCACTGCTACCTCAACCTTCATCCCTTTTATGTGTTTTTTAAATCTTGTGATGCTTACTCCCTTCTTTCACAGGGTATTTTAAATTCCAAGGAGAAATAGCTGTGGTACTTTCCCTTATTTAAAATTAGTGTTACCACTGGGCTGGAGAGATGGCTTTGCAGTTAAGGTGTTTGCCTGCAAAACCTAAGAACCCAAGTTCAATTCCCCAATACCCATGTAATGCCAGATGCACAAGGTGGCTCATGCATCTGGAGTTTGTTTACAGTGGCTAGAGGCCCTGGTACTCCCATTCTCTCTGTTAGTCTATCTGCCTCTTCTCCCTCTCACTCTCTCTCAAGTAAATAAATAAAAATATTTTTAAAATACTGTTACCATCAGCAGGAAAATAGGAAGTGGGATCCAAAGCTGAGTATGAGGGAAGGGTCCATCCTCAAAGGCCTCCAAACCTGGTCTGATTAGTGCCATGGGCACCCTATGTCAGAAACATAGAGACACATTTATGTCTTTCCACAATGTCATAATTTATTGAATAACATAAATTCACAAGCTATGTTAGCTTCTTTGACAGCAATTTACCAAGTAGCTCCAATTTCCCTTGATAGTGAATCAAGGCAAATGCAGCTATTTTTACTCTAGTCTTAATTACTAATATTAAGTCTCAGACACATGCTAAACATCATTCAGTAAATTATCTGTCTATTTTAATATATGTATGTATATATGTTACAGAATGGCTGTAAAGGGTTAACAAGACTTCAGCAGAGTTCAGGGAATTTCAAAGAGGTCTAAAGGAGGCAAGCAAAATGCTGAAAGGGATGTAAAGACAATTTCTATACGAATTAGATACCAAACCCTTCTGCAGGTCTGTTTGTGACTCTGCTGCATAGTCAAGCTGCAGGGTTAGAGTGGAGCTGAGTCAAGTTAAGCTATAGAGATAAAGAGCTGGACTATGGAGGCTATAGAGGTAAAGGACAGGATTGGGTCCAGATGGACAAATGGGCAGATGAATGGACAGCAGGTCCAGATGGATGAACAAGTGAGTGGACAGATGGCAATTCAAGTAGGCCATATCTGCAATGGGAACAGAGCCAAGCTGAAGCCCATTGTATGTCGGGAGTTCTCTGCCTGTGGGTTGGGGGGGGGGCGGGTCAGATGACAGGTTACTGGAAGGCCATCTCTATCTGTGTTAGGTGACCTCTCCATGAGGTCCAGGTGAGGAGGTTGCACATTTCCTTGGTCTGGTGTGTTCAATTAGGCTTGGGGCCTGGTTTTTCCAATAAGATTGTAATATGCCCATGTGCTTGTGCTGTTTCTTTGATAAACTTATAGTGTGGTACTCTTTCCTTTCAGCAATAAGTGAGTTATCAGTCTGAGCCTTGTAGGCAGTATTGGAAAGATGGTGTTGTTTACTTGCTTGCCAAAGTCCAGAGCCATCCTGGCTCTGCATATGCACTCAAAGTAGAGTCAAAGGCTGTTTTTAAAACGGAATCTCTCAGGACAAGGAATGGCCTGAAAAAATGCTGTTTCACATAGCATCGAGATGCAACCAGGGGAGAATGAGGAGAAAGTGTGATTTTCCCAGCCACATCCTCACAGCTCACATAGTAAGGACTCATGGTCACTTGAAGTCAGAAGCAGCTTGTAGGTGGCTTACATATAAGTTACCTCGGGACCTTTAATGCTCTCCATGTACTTCTCCCTGTAGGAAATGAGAACAATGAGCAGAGTGGGACAGTACAGAGACTGGGACAATGCCTGCCAGAAAAGGGTTGGGCCCAATTAGGTGGTTAGGTCTCTGGCCATTAGTATTTACAAACAAAGTTACTGCCCCACCCAACACCACCAGTGAAGGTGGGACCAGTGAGTTCCACAGTTGAGTCCAGTCTGAGACTAGGAGCCAATAAGAGGCCACAGCTGGCTCTCCTACAGTGCCCCACTACAGGGCCTGAGCTCTTGGAAACCCTAGAGATTTGGGGTGAAAGCACTTGAGACATTAGGGGGACTGCTGCTGGTAGTGGGTAGGAAAGCCCTTAGAGAGAGTTTTAAACTTGCTAAAGTGAAACACTTCCAGCCTCTAAACAAAAGCTGGAGGTTGATCTGCTTCTTGATGGCCCTAAGGGAAGAGATTACTCCTTACCCCTTGCCATTCTTCTCTTTGAGTGTCTTCTATAGAGTCTCTCTTCCTCACACATTGAATGAGGGTGGGTAATTTCTATTTTTTTATGAGACAGCAAGATAGAGAGAGAAAATTGGCATGCCAGGACGTGCATGTGTCACCTTGTATGTGTGGCTTACATGGGTTCTAGGGAGTCAAACCTGAGTCCTTAGGTTTCTCAGACAAGCACCTTATCTGCTAAGCCATCTCTCCACCCTAAGGGTGGTAATTTCTGACAGTTTGTTGCCAGAGTTGGTTTTCTTATTTCTAGCCTCCTCTCAGACCTTCTAGCTTTATGGTTCAGAGTTCTGAGCACCCCATTGGGTCCAGCAGCCAAACAATGGTCTGCTGTGCCAGCCAACTGTGTCTTGTCTGGAAGGGAGGAAACAAACTACTAATAATAACAGTTGCACACCCTTGCTGGAACTAGTGGAGAAGACATGCTGCCTCCTATGTCCAGGGTTGAGAGGCCCTTCACTAAGGTGACTTATTTACCCACAGTGGCCTTCATACCTCTTCTCTAACCAAGGCCCCCTCTCATCATTCTTGGTGTTCTTTTCTCTCGGATGTATATTTCTTCAAAATCTGTCTTCCTAAAACCAAAACTTGTTTCTAGAAAAGCTTAGAAACACCAAGGAAGTAGAAAAACTGGAATCATTCACAATTTCAAACTAAAGAAAACACTATGCAAGTTTGAAGTATTTTCCTTTAGGATTTTTCTTGTGTTTATTTGTAATTACAACAAAGGTGGACTTTGGTCTGCTACCTGATCTGTTCTTGGTTTTAATTAGCAGTGGGATGCCACTGAGCTAGATTTGAGGGAGGAAAATAATCAGATCAGACAGGCTGACTGTGAGCCCTAAGGAAGGTAACTCCAGGATAAAACCTCTCATATTGACTGCCCTGGACAAGTCCCCTCAGCAAACAAAGAAAATTAATCACCTACAACCACCAAAGATAGGTCTGCTCCTTAAGACAACTACTTCCACAGCATTCCTATCCATCTTCTAACTTTTACATTATTTCTGCCTCCTATTCCACATGGTTTCCTGTGCATTAGATGGGGTACAATAGATGTCCTGCTTAATTAAGAATGAGTCACTTATTCTCAGCACTTTCACCAGTGATGTATTTCTGCATTAGGTCTCTGGGCACTGCAAAAAGAAACTGTTTTAATTGAAGCAAGTAGCAGCACTATTCTATGGGTATAAACATAAACATTTAGACTGCAATTTCACATAATAGCAGTAGAGCCTATGAATTCCTTAGCCATGGGCTTTTGACTAAGTTTATAATACCAAGCATAAATTCCCTCCTTTGGAGTGGGTTTCAAACCAATCAGAAAGCAGTTGGCTGCCCCTATTGAATTTACTCACACTAATATATACTTTCAGCAGTGCTATTTTGTGTCTTGTTCAATTTGTTGTTTGAAACATAAAGAATTTGGATATCCCAAGTTTCCCTCATGTAACAATTTCTGTCCTTTTGGTACACTGCAGTTTTACTCTTACCAAGCCACTCTCCTTTTGGGTAGAGACTGACTGACCAAAGTACTGATTGATATGTCGTCTGGACAATGAAGCTGGTATTCTGATAGTATGGACACTTTTGCTGAGGAGAACACACTGCTCTGTGTTTTTAACTGCACACAGAAAATGTGGAAAATTATAGACTCTGAGTTAAAGTGAACATCAACTGTCTACTTGCAAAATCTCCAGGACTTTCTACAGTCCGAGAAAGAGATTTAACTGAGAAATGTTTGTCCATAATTTTAGTAAAATAAAAAAGGATCAAAACACAATACTAAGCTGGGGACATAGCCTAGCCATTAAAGGCACTTGCTTGAAAAGCCTGTTGGGCTGGGATTTGATTCCATAGTACCCACATACCCAGGTGCAGGCATCTGGGTTTCATATATAACAGTAAGAGACTCTCTCTCTCTCTCTCTCTCTCTCTCTCTCTCTCTCTCACACACACACACACACACACACACACACACACACACTTTCTCTCAAAATAATTAAAAATATCTTTTAAAAAACACAACACTGAGCCACAATTATTTCATAATGAGGAGTGTTTCACATAGTTCCCAGTTTAATTTTTAAAATAATAATAGTATCCCATTTATGTAGGTAACATATATTTCATGTAGATAATCAGAAATGGGGGGAAAAACACAAAGAATGAAATGTCAGCACCTGAAATCCCAGTATCCAAATACAATCATCCTGGCACAGTGCTTTAAATTTTTTTTGACAGAGTAGATACATAGATGTATAGGTAAGTAGATAGGTATGTAGGCAGGTAGATAAATAGGTAGACAGATATATAGTAGATGGATCAATAGAAAATAGATACATATATGATAATATTTTTTTCTCCAGAACCATTTAAAAACAAGTTTCAAGCATGATGCCTCATGGTGCTTTTCTATTTCCACAGTTTTTGCATGTGTATGTGTTGGGGGCCATTGGGCTGGCCTTGACTCCATAGCATTGGGCTGTTTGGCAACAAGACTTTTGCACCTGCAAGTAAGCAAGATTGTGTATATTCATTGTTACTGGCAAGAGCTGGTCGTTCCTTGAACCTTTATGCTTATATTACTGGGAACAGAGTGTTTGTTTCTCTCCCAACCTTGGAATAATCTTTTGTACTGAGAAGTGGTCAAGGTGCGTAAGTCTGTAACAGAAAGAAGTTGTTTTGATAGAAACTTGTGTGAAGGTCATGGAATTTTTGTACATGGGCAAATTGTTTGCAAGAACATATTAAAAAGGCCTGCTGAGAAATAAACAGCACTTCAGTCCTGGACTGGAGTCCTTGCTTTCATTCTTTTCTCCTGTCTTTCTTTAATCCTCACTCCCCATCAGGCTTGAACTGTTTTAGCCGGCAGGCTCCGGCATGTATCTGTGCATGGTGTGCATCCCTGTGGGCTTGCGGGTGGACACATGCGTGTGCAGATGCATGTGTGCTTCTGCATATGGAGGCCAGAGGTGAATGTAAGGTGTCTTCAATAGTCACTCCTCACTAGAGCAATATTGTCAAAGTAAAATTGGTTTGTAAAAAGAGTTTACACTTGTTTCCTCATTTTCTATTTCACATAATAAATAATTTGAGAAGGATTGGTGTCTGTTCTTCCTTAAAGGTTGGTAAAATTCCGCAATGAATCTATCTGGTTTTGAACTTTTTGTTTTGTTTTGTTTTGCTTTGTTTTTTGAGGTAGTGTTTCAGTCTAGCTCAGGCTGACCTGTAATTCACTATGTAGTCTCAAGGTGTCCTCAAATGCATGGCGATCCTCCTACCTCTGCCTCCCGAGTGCTGGGATTAAAGGCATGCACCACCATGCCCAGATAGGTCTTGAACGTTTTTGAGATCACGAGGGTTTATTATAATTATTATTGCTACAATCCCATTGAGATTACACACACACACACACACACACACACACACACACACATATATATATATATATATATATATATATATATATATACATTTCTTTTATACATTGTGATTTAATTGAATATAAGGTTTTAATATATGCCCTTATGAGTTTCTGAATTTCATTGCTATGTTTCAATGTGTCCCTTTGTATCTTTAAATTTATTATTTTTTTAAATGGAGTGCTTCACAAATTTGTGTGTCATCTTTGCACAGGGGCCATGCTAATCTTCTCTGTATCAATCCAATTTTATTATATGTACTGCTGAAGTGAGCACATTATTAATTTTTTATAGTTGTACTTATTTGAGAGAAAGAGAGAGAATAAGTATGAGTGAGACAAGGCTTCCTGTCATTGTAAATGAATTCCAGATGCATGTTATACTTAGTGCACCAGGCTTTATGTGGGTACTGGGAACTGAACCTAGGCTATCAGACTTAGCAAGCAAGTGCCTCCAACCACCGAGCCATCTCTCCAGCCCTAATTTTATTAATTTGAGCCCTCTCTTTTCTTCAGTTAGTTTAAGTATTTGTCAGTCCTGTTTATCATTTCAAAGATAATTCTGTAGGTGGTTTTTAGCCTGTTGCATTCTGTTTGCAGAACACTCTGTGATTCTGCTGACACTATGTTTTGAGAAGGACACCTACTTATTCTGGAATGCTGGGACTTGTTTGTGGTGTCTAGCTGTTAGGGAGTCTAATATTCATCTTTCGCCTCAAGTCAGCCAAAGATTCCTCCTACTTCAGAGATAGGGAAGTTGCCGTCTACTTTGTATAAGTCATTATCTGCATAAACTCTGAATGAATCCTGTACACAGAGCTGTTCTAATACAAGTTCTGTAAGCTGCTGTGTCAGGGCTCCTGTGCAGAAGAAATCACCTGGTCACCTGGAGTCCCCTGGTTCTGTTGACTCACCCCAGTCTCAGCTCACTTCCTCAGCACCAGTCATTCAGGACCTGGAAACAGGTTCAGTTGGCACCAGAAGATGACAATGCCAACAGGGTGGCACCCAACATGAGGCATCAGACCTAGGCAGAGTGTAACTGCTGCAGAACACTGGAGAGATACGTGGTTTTGGTAAAATGTGAAAGGAACCCACTCCAGGATGCCAGAATAACCATGAGTCAAGCCCATAGTAAAGGGGAGGATTAGAGCTGGAGAGATAGCATAGTGGTTAAGGCACTTGCTTGCAAAGCCGAAGGACCCAGGTTCAAGTCCTCAGGACCCACATAAGCCAGGTGCACATCGTGGCACATGTGTCTGGAGTTTGTTTGCAGTGGCTGTAGGTCCTGGTGCACCCATTCTCTCATTCATGCCTGCTCTCTCTCTCTCTCTCTCTTTCTCTCTCTCTCTCTCTCTCTCTCTCTCTCTCTCTCTCTCTCTCTCTCTCTCTCTCTCTCTCCCTCTTTCTCTCTCTCTCTCCCTCTTTCTCTCTCTCTCTCCCTCTTTCTCTCTCTCTCTCCCTCTTTCTCTCTCTCTCTCCCTCTTTCTCTCTCTCTCTCCCTCTTTCTCTCTCTCTCTCCCTCTTTCTCTCTCTCTCTCCCTCTTTCTCTCTCTCTCAAATAAACAAATAAAATAAAATAAAGACACAGACTGGCAGACTGAATTAAAAATGGGATCCATCTATTTGCTGCCTCTAAGAAACACACTTAACCACTCAGTGGAAGAGAACTTATACTTGGTACTGAGAACTAAGTCAGAATCCCATGGACAGGAATCTCATAGACTCCAGAGAGAAGTTCCACCTCTCTTCGGCTAAGAAGAGTGGGAAGATGCATCAAAAGGTCTCTCAACTAACTACACTTATCCTCTTTAATCAAAGCTGCTCTCGATTTTGGTTGGAGAATCTGTTTTACCTTACAGATGGCAGAGATAACTGAGGAGACTCAAGATACATCAATACAACAGGAAAAGATAGCTGACTGCCTACCACAAGACAGGTCAACTCTACCACATCTGCTGGGACCCAGAAGTCATCACAGAGGAAGATGTAACACAAGTACTGATCTCACTGCTAGCCTGAAAAGCAGTCCAGGGCAACAGCAACTGACACTGTGGTCACTCAAATCTCATCAAAGAGAAATCAAGAGACTACAGAGAATTCAACACTAAATCAGATTTTTAACATGTCTGCCAAGGCTCAGGGAACATTGTAAAAGCTGCTATGTAGGTAGTATTAGCCTGAGGCATGATCCCTCCCTCCAACAGAGACTGAGTGAGGCCTTCAGGACCCCACAGTGAATATCAATAACCCTGCTAAGGAGGATCATCAGTGTAATTGGGACAGGGGGGAGGGGATATAAGAGTATAACTTTTTATCAAAAATTAAATAAAATTTAATTTTAAAAGAAAAGAAGCTACAAAAAATACACAAACTTGTATAGACTAAGCAATACACTATTGAATAATGAATGGGTCATTGAAGAAGTCAAAAACATTCCTAGAATTAAATTAAAACTAAAACACAATATAATAAAACCTATGGAATACAATGAAGGCAGTCCTAACAGGGAGGTTCATAGCTAATATATGCCTACATTTAAAAACTCAGAGATCTAGGAGCTGGAAAGATGGCTTGGTGGTTAAGGCACTTGCCTGTGAAGCCTAAGGACCCAGGTTCAATTCCTCAATACCCACATAAGTCAGATGCACAAGGTTGTGCACGTGCTGAAGTTCGTTTGCAATGGCTAAAGGCCCTAGTGTGCCCATTGTCTCTCTATATCTGCCTCTTTCTCTCTTAAATAAGTAAATTAGCAAATAAATAATTAACTAAATATTTTAAAATAAAATCAGAGATCTCAAGTAGGTAATTTAATAATGCACCTTAGAAAGCAAGAACAATCCAAATCCAAAAGCACTAGCTATAAATAATAATAATACTAATAATAATAATAATAATAAAGGGCTGGAGAGATAGCTTGGCGGTTAAAGAGCTTGCTTGCAAAGGCTAAGGACCCAGGTTAGATTCTCCAGGTCTCACGTAAGCCAGATGCACAAGGTAGCACATGCATCTGGAGTTCGTTTGCAGTGGCTAGAGGCCCTGGCATGCCCACATGCCCATTCTCTCCTCTCTCTCTCTCTCTCTCTCTCTCTCTCTCTCTCTCTGCCTCAAATAAAAAAAGTGAATAAAATAAATTTTAAAAAAATTAAATAAAGGGCTTGAGGGATGGCTTAGCAGTTAAGGCATTTGCCTACAAAGTCAAAGGACCCAGGTTCAATTTCCCAGGACCCACGTTAGCCAGATACACAAGGGGGCGCACACATCTGGAGTTCGTTTGCAGTGGCTGAAGGCCCTGGTGGGCCCATTCTCTCTCTTTTTCTCTCTCTCTCTCTCCCTCTTTTTCTGTCAAATAAATAAATAAAAGATTTTTTAAAAGTAATTAATTAATTAAGATTAGGGAAGAAGTTAATGAAATAGATACAAAGAAGCAAACAATCCCCGGTGCCAAATGAACCTATTTCCAGGTCATGAATGACTGGTGCCAAGGAATTGAGCTAAGACTGGAGTGAGTCAACAGAACCAGGGGACTCCAGGTAACCAGGTGATTTCTTCTGCACAGGAGCCCTGAGGCAACGACTTGCAGAACTTTTATTAGAATAGCTCTGTGTACAGGATTTATACAGGATTTATGTAGATAAAAGTAGATGGCAACTTCCCTATCTCTGAAGTAGAAGGCATGTTTAGCTAACTTGAAGCTATAGATGAATGTTAGACCTCCCTAACAGCTAGACACCACAAACAACTCTCAGCGTTCTGGGATAAGCAGGCATCCTTCTTCTCAAAACATAGTGTCATCAGAATCACAGAGTGTTCTGCAAACAGAATGTAACAGGTTCAAAACCATCTACATGTCCCCCTTGTTTTGTGAACTCATTATAAACTAAGTAAGTAAGCCTCATGACATGTGGTAACATGAGTAGTATAGGATATGAGACATTGTAATATGCAAGGGATGATGAGAATGAGTAATAAAATGGCAAAAGTGGAACCTAAGAAAGGGAGTAACCAAGAAAACCACCCGGGTCAAAACTAGGTATTATCCTCATGAATCTTATCTATCTCTTGTCTGATTTGGTTTAACTATTGCTAAAAAATATTGAAATTGTCAGTGAAGACAGAGCTGCACATTCCCAGGAGTGTTCACATCCTAAATAATGTTTTATCAAAATAAAATCAATAGTAGCCCAGTTTTGAAGAACTTGTGTTTGGAGTTCCTGCATTTGTAGATTGATCTCAGCCAAGACTTGGGCAGTGAGATTAGCTGTTTTATTTAATAAACAGGTTAATTGAGCAATTTCTCACCTCAATCCTACCACTAAATCTGGTACTGGTAAAACAAAAGCAGCTACAATGGATATTTGAGGAATACTCATAAGATGCAGTTGCTCATCATATTTAGCAGGAAGCCCACAGGTGGCATGCCTTGAACAGGGTAATGTGGGCAGCAAAGAGAAAATTCTTAGCAAGAAAATACCAGAAAAAAATAGTCTGGCAAAGCTTGATAAGCGGTATTGCTGCACAGAAAATCCCACAGGAAGTCTGTTCCCCAGAAGGAAGGGAGACATAACATTCAATGGAACAATTTGCAAAAATAGGCAACTTACCACAGTCACTACACAAACACTGGTATTGTAGAGCAAAAGAAATGGGCAATGTAGGTTCATCCTGGGAAATAATCTCTACTTGATGAGTGAGGTTATCTTTAGTAATATTAGTATATTAATCATGTCCAACAGATAATCCTACATATGACAATCCTTTGGTTTAGACTGATAATTGGGCCCCAAAATTCTGATCATTATTAGGTTCAGGATTATCTCAGACAAATTAATACTAATGCCAAAAGTAACTAGTGTCTACATTAGAGCCCTTCTTCAGCTTTGCACAGTTATATAACTCAGCATCTTAAGCTTAAGCTGTCTGTTTATATATACCATATTGAGTATTATTCCTCGTAGATTAATCAACGACATTTCTCCATTGGCCCAACATATTAACCTGACTGAATATTTCCCTCCCACCCTTCTATAATTTAATAGAGCCCACCACCATCTCTGAACAGAAAAAAGTACAATTCACAATCAAAGGAGAACCTATAACAGCTGGGCCAACTTGTTCAATAGTTGGCAGACATATATTTTGCACGATATGACAATGAATTAGAGCAAGCATCATTAGAAACATACTCATAGGGTTCAGTTCCTATCTGGCTTTTGTTTGTTTTGTTTTGTTTTGCTTTGCTTTGCTTTGCTTTGTTTTGTTTTGTTTTGTTTTGTTTTTCGAAGTAGGCTCTCACTCTAGCCCAGGCCTCTGCCTCCAGAGTGCTGGGATTAAATGCATGCACCACCATGCCCGGCTCTGTCTGGCATTTTTTTTTTTTTTATCTGCCATTCAGCCTCTTGGGTGAGTTTTTTCATTTGCCCCCAAGTGGGTATCAAAACTTGCTGTGTCTAAAGAGGAGTACTTTCTTGTTTGGGAACCATGATACACATTCTTTTGAAGGATGCCTCCAAGTTGTCTCCAACAACAAACTTTTGTCACTGTCACTGTTGATTCATGTCAAGGCTTCACTCTTTGTGCCAGCACCCAGATATCCTCTCCTGCTTCTGTGGGTATGCAAGCAAATCCCTGACCCCATATTTTAACATGGCCTGGCTTCCAATCTTTAGTCCTAATGTCTTTCCACCAAAACAGCTGAGGGACTGCAAACTTAAGCCTCCTTCTGGCTTTTAAAGTTTCTGTTTAGAAATCAATTGATATTATGATGAGCCTGCTTTTGTATGTTATCTAGTATTTCTTTCTGTAGCTCTCAATATACTTTCTTTGTTCTGTTTTTATTTTATTTTATTATTTTAACTATAATATGCTGTGAGGGATTTCTTTTTCAATGCTATCTATCCTCTTTTACCTAGATAAGCCTATCTTTCCCTAGATTTAAGGACTTTTTTTCTGCTAAGATTTTGACTAAATGGTACAATTCCTTTTGCCTTGTATTCAACCCCTAACATTCTGTCTTCTTCATGATAAATTCTACTGGTAAGGCTTTCCACTGAGCTCTTTTATTTTAACTAGCTTTTTGAGTTTTTCATTTCTAACATCATTTCAGTTTGTTTTTTTCTTTAGCATTTCTATCTCTTTATTCTATTTATTTTATCTGCTTTAATAGCCTATATTGACTTCTTTATTGCATTCAACTGCCTATAAATATGAATGAAAAGAGAAAAGAAGAGAAAGCACATTAACACTAGTGATTCATATTGGGCTGATGAAGATAGTGTAAAGTAATAGAAGGTGGAACTGTAGGGCCACAAAAAATAGGGGAGATGAGGGAATATTGGCTACAGATAGACTGAAAAGAGAAAGATAAAGGTATGCTATCACAAACTGAAGAACAGTCCCATCTCAGGAAGCTAAGGCACAGAGACCTTTCAAACCAAGCCAGATTATGCTCTTTGAAGGAGGAAAAATAATGAGGAAAAAGTGAAAAATGATATATGGCAGGAACTGAGTGTGAATGAGCTGACCAGGTGTCTTGGCACTGAGTATTAAATAAACAAGGCATACATATAGAGGGAGAAAGAGAGCTGGGTAGAAATGTAGGATAAGAAAATGGACTGGCCTTATTGTTGGGTTCTACCTCTCATGTGCCTTCCTTGGCTCTTAGAAGCCTGTCTTACTGCTGAAAATTCTTCTCATGGGTGATCCTATTTCTGTCTTCCCCTTTCCTGAGGTCTTTTGGAGTGAGTTTCTGGAAGACTCGCACTGAGTGAGAAGTCATATAAGTCCTTGGTGTTCCCTTGGTATAGCTGGTTGAAGGTGCTATATAGAGGGCAAAATACTGGGAAGCCATGGCTTCAGACATTTTCTCAGTGTTTCTAATGCTGTTGTGTTAGCTAGAGGGTGTTACCTGGTGATAGAACTGACCTCAGCCAAGTCCTAATACTTTCTTATGCTGTAAAAATATTTATTTATTTGTTTGTTTGTTTGTTTGTTTGTTTGTTTACAAACAAAGAAGAACAAAGAGAGAGAGGGAATGGGCACAGAGGGCCTGTTGGTGCTGAAAACAAACTCTAGATGCATGAGCCACTTTGTGCACTGGATTTACATGGGAACTGGGGAATCAAACCTAGGCCATCAGGCATTGAAAGCATGCACCTTAACTGCCAAGCCATCTCTCTAGCCCTGCTTCTGCTTTTGATCATGCACATCTTATATATATGAGAACTTCCCAGAAAATTTTCTACTGAGCTCACCAGCAGGGATTGTGTATGTGAGAAATTCCCTCACTTTATGGAGCTTGGTGTGTCTAGGTACTCATATTTGCAGCAGCTCCCATCTGCCTCTCTACAGAGATCTCACCTGGCTTAATAAGTTTGTTTACCATTCTTGTCTCTTCCAAGAAAAGAGATTATTGTGTATTATATTGACTGTTTGCTTTTACCAGATTTCTTTGGTGAAGCATCTAATCTGTCATCTTACCCAGAAGTCTATATTATGTTTTTGGTAGAGAGCAAAAGTACTCTAAAATGTCTCACCACAATATTTACTCTGAAAAAGGTGAATACCTTCACAGATGGTCTGATATGAACTTGTTCATGTAAGATGCAGTTATCATGTAGCTGATGAATAAGGAAATCATTTGGGGGTTTCCATTTAAATGATTAAGAGACGAAATAACCACTTAATAGCTTTTCAGCAGAAAACATTGCTTCCTGTATTTTGAATTAGATATTTATTTCCATCTGAGTTTATGCGTGCATGGCTTTTAAAAGCATCTCTGTCATCTCCCAACTAAAAGGACTATAAATTGATATTCCTCAAGAAATTTCTTTACTGGACTTGCCTCCCCCAGGAATTTTTTAGTAAAATGGCTGTTGAAACAGTAGGAAATGCAAAACAAATGTGTACAAAGTAAGAAAGTAAGGCTGGAAAGATGGCTCAGTGGGTAACAGCATTTGCCATGTAACCATGAGGGCCTATTTGTCCTCCATTCAATTCTCCAGCATTCATGTAAAAAGTAGATGAGCAGTAGAAGAATAAACTGTTGTTCTGTTGTCCTCTGGTCTCTATACATGTGCACACAAGATATACACAACTGCAAACATACATATTCATATACCACACACATGCAAAAAATAAGTTTGCACTGGGGAGATGGCTTATAAGTTAAATGGTTAAAATCACTTGCTTGTAAAACCTGCTGGTCCAGGTTCAATTCCTCAAGACTCATGTAAAAACAGATGCACAAATTTATTCAAGCACCTGGACTTTGTTTGCAGTGGCAAGAGGCCCTGGCACACCCTTATGTGTGCTCTCTCTCTCTCTGTTTCTCTCTCTCTCTCTAATGAAGAAATAAAGAAACTACATTTTGGTCCAAGGATGTGACTTACATCAGTACTGTAAATTGTCTTTATCTTTTTTATTTATTTTTTATTAATTGTGAATCTTATGAACATATTTGCATATTGTTCATATTCTAGTAAGGTTATACTCTTAGGTTCCATCTCCCTCACCCCCATTCCCTTAAGGGCTTTCCTCAGTTAGGCTATTGGTATTCACTGTGGGATCATAAATGTACCAGTCAGTCTCTGTGAGGGAAAAATTCCTTAGGATACTCCTTTCTACCCTATGACTCTTACAATCTTTCTACCTCCTCTTTCACAATGTTCCCTGAGCCTTGGAGGGCTGTTATGAGCCTCCTTTAGTGTTGAGCTCTTTGCAGCCCCTGATTTTTTGCTTTGATGACTTTTGAGTTTACCATCATCTCTCTGAAGGAGATTCTCAGGCTAGCAGTGAGAAAAGCAGTCATATTTAATTTGCTACTTCCTCTGTAATACCTCCTGGGACCTGGCAGGTATGGTAGAAATGACTGGTCTTGTGATAGGTGTTCAGCCTTTTTTTCTTGTCATACTAATCTTGGGTCTTACTGGTATTTGCTTCCACCTGTAAAAAGCAGATCCTCTGAGAGTGAGAGTAGCATGGATCAAATACATACTTAGAAGACCTTTTGGCAGATATGCCCTCTCATTTTAGCCAAAGAACAGTGAGAGTTTCTCTCTAGAGTCTATGACCTTCTAAGCCATAGGCTTCTGACTTGGTTCTCAGTACCAGGTATAAAATCCCTCCCACAAAGCAGGCATCAGATCTAATCAGAGAGCAGTTAATTAGCCTCCCATAGCTTATGTGCCACTATTGCAACATGTGTACATCTTGCCTGATGGTTGATTTTGTGGTTTGCAGGGTCCTCTGCTTGTTTATGCTGTTGGTGAGTTGTCTTTATCTTAATGCCACAGTAATTTAATACATTGTACTCCTTATGTTACCATACCCCACAATGCTCTACAACCACACATGTAACTTGCCTGGCCCTCATTATAGAAAACTGTATCTTAGAGGATCCTACCACCCTCATGATGACAGTCATCTACAGAAAATCCCAAAATAAGCACCATCTGCCCAAATGAAAGAGACCTCTGAGAAAAAAAACAAAAAACACTATGGTTGCCTAAGAAATGGCCTTCACAAATACACAGAGTTTGATGTATATAACAGAAACGACTTTGTAGATACGATTAAGTCAAGGATCTTGAGCTATAAACCTTATCTTGGTAGATCATAAACTTTATAAAAGTATATTATAAAAGTATAAAGAGGAAAGCCAAGAAAGAATGAACTACTGAAGAGGAAAAGATATAATGTGATACCAAAGACCACAGCCAGGGAATGCTGCTAGCCAAGAGACATTGAAAACATTTTATATATATAACTTGTTTGCTTTGAGGTAGGGTTTTACTATAGCCCAAGCTCACCTGAAACTCACTCTGTAGATCCAGGCTGGCTTTTAACTCCTGTCTCTGCCTCCCAAGTGCTGGAATTAAAAGGCATGTATCACCACTTCCAGCTGTTAATTATATTTTTAATATTTAAAAGCATACCTAATGTCTATATAACCATTGAGATCAATGTTTCAAGACCAGGATCACTCTCAGTTTCTCAGTTCCACATTTGACTCTCTTCAAAGGCTGAAAGAGTTTAGAGGTTATTTCCAGGTCAGGAATCCCCCTGAAATAGGCCAACATTCCTCTAGTAACTAGAAATTTGCTTCCTTCCAAGAATTCACAAGGCAAGTATGCATTTGTTCTGGGTCAGTCAATTTTGGCCAGCCTATGATCTGAAAACTGGAATACAGATACTGAGCACACAGGAGCTCTGGGAAGACCAGGAACAATTTCTTGAGAGATAGTTTCCAACTTCTACAACCAAAAGCAATAAGCATTTATTAGTGCAATGATGTTGCAGAATTCCATACATAGTAATTATTGTATAATTTCTCTGATTGTTAATCTTCCCCAGAAGTGATGTATTCAGTATAGCTTTGATTCTCTCAAGCGCTATGAATCACTTGTTTTTTTAAGCTCAGAGATAATTGGAACCTTGCAATAAGTTTTCTAGAAACTGTCTCACTATTGGTCCTTTTTGATCTATTTGCACTGTAGGTCTTCCACACTTACATGATCACAAAATACTTATTTCCTCTGAAATGCTATCTTTTGTAGCTCTTGCTATCTGGTTCTTTGGTATGATGAATTTAACTATAAGTGAATTCACTTCCTCTCCTCTTAAATTTCTCCCGTGGGCTTGGTTCAGTAGCCTGGTCTGTGAAGATCCTTCATCTTTGTCATTCATCTTTATCTTGGTGACCCCAACTATATTTTGCTCCTCAAAGCTGACTGTGTATTTGATATATGAAACATTTTCTTGTAAAAGACTTTAAAATAACTGTTGTAAGGAAACTATAAACTTAACAGACCTTGTTAAGCTGTTTATTTCCTCTACTGTGGAAACCAAAGATAAATACCCTAGAGATGAAAATAGCACAGAGTTTATTGGTCACCACTGCTTAGGAATAATCATAGGTCATAAAGTCTGAAGTGGGATCAAATGTGAGTATATAAAACAGAAGGCATTTAAGAAGGCTCATTAAGGCTCATAGAAGGGACTAGAGAGATGGCTTAGAGGTTAAGGCACTTGCTTGCAAAGCTAAAGAACCCACTTTCAATTCTCCAGGATCCACATAAGCCAGATGCACAAGGTGGCACATGCATCTGGAGGGGGTTTTTTGTTTGTTTTTTGCAGAGGCTGGAGGCCCTGGCATACTCTCTCTCTCGCTCGCTAGCTCAAATAAAAATAAAACAATATTTTTAAAAGAAAGAGGGTTGAAGAGATCGCTTAGCCATTAAGGTGATTGCCTGCAAAGCCTAAGGACTCATGTTCAACTCTCCAGATCCCACATAAGCCAGACGCACAAAGGTGAGGCAAGCACAAGTTGGCACGTGCCCACTAGGTGGTGCAAGGGTCTGGAATTTGATTTCAGTGGCTGAGGCCCTGGTGTGCCAATTCTCTCTCTCTCTGTCTCTCTCTCTTGCTCTCTCTCTTACTCGCTCACTCTAAAATCAAACAAAAGGGAAAAAGCCAGGGCATGGGGGTGCATGCCTTTAATCCCAGCGCTCAGGAGGCAGAGGTAGGAGGATCGCCGTGAGTTCGAGGCCACCCTGAGACTCCATAGTGAATTCCAGGTCAGCCTGGGCTAGAGTGAGAACCTACCTCAAAAAAAAAGGAAAGAAAGAAGGAGACTTAGAAGGTAAGCCATCTACATTTGAAGGAAGACCAGTAACAGATAACAGCGCAAGACTATTTGGGTTGCCTTGTAAGTGCTTCTACAAAGTTGACTTTCTTATCTGTTTTTTCCTCTGTATTTAAGTATGTATATCCCTTGGAAAGGAATCTGTATTTTCAGATCCCTGTAGAGTAAAGGAGAGAAGTCCCCTTTCAAAGAAGCAGCAAAGTCAGGGAAAGAAACTTATGTGGATAAATTCCAAAAGTGCACATGGGAGTTTGGGTCAAAGGCCCAGACAAAGTCAATATCTGTGATTCCCAACTTTATACATGCCTCAGAATCCTATGGAGGCCTAAAACAGACTATGGGGCTTCACCAGAATGCCTGCCATGACCAGTGTGCTTTGAGCTTTTAGGGGCAACTTGAGGATTAGAAAAAAGAAAGACAGACACAAGTAAGTGAGTGAAACTGGGTTCAGATGGTCTGCAGGCTCTGCTGGAGACACTGCAGCAACACCTAACTAACATTAGTTTACTTTACATACACTCAGAAAACCTTTGACAACAACTTTCTTTTATCAAATATAGAAAAACCATGAGAATGGTGGTGAGGGAGGGGAAGAGCAAGGTCAGGCATGCAGGAATGAGGCAGCTGTAGACTGTTTTTCTGCATGTACTCTCTTCTGCAAAAGGTAAGGCCCATGAAAACAGTCCAAGAGGAGGAATTAAGGAAGGGATGTGCCCCACTCCAGTCTCTGTGGTTCAACTGGACATAGGCATGGTTGTGCCTATATCAATGGCCTCTACTGGTTGTGGCTCTCTACAAATATCTGAGTCAGTAGACCAAGAATAAACCATCCATTTGCTTTGCTGAACGCTCCCAGGGAATGCTGATGTTGTTGGCTCAGGAAGCTCACCTTGGTAACCACTGCTCACCCACCCTAGCAAGTGCACCCTTCCCAGCCCAGGACCCTCCCCCAACCATTATAAATGTTATTCCTTATTATGGTTACTGGACTAATTTTATGTGGACCCCACACCCCAAGCCATAGCTCCTGAAAATGATATGTCTGCCTCTTTTGGTCACTGTCGTATCCCTAGAAACCAACACATGATGAAACTTAATACATATTTGCTAAATAAGCAAGTTTAACTCTCTGGCATGTCCCCTCCATGACCTGGTATTCTGAAACCTAGAGCAGACTGGAAGGCTGGTAAGGAATAGAAGTACAGACTGTATCTTACTTTAGGCATCCTCAAGGAGAGTGGCCTCAAAAAAAGCTGTGTTCTTTCTGGAAACTGATCTGCCAACAAAGCACTACAAACAGCTAGACACACATAGGCCCTGTTTTCTTTTTCAGGGATGATCTGACCATTTTACAGATGAGGAAACTAGCCTAAAGGTGAAGCCGTCAGTGAATACAGGAAAGATAAGAGCACAAGAGAAGAAAAAGAAGCCCCTACCCCTGTGGGCTGAAAAACAAGAGAATCTCACAAACAAGATTATTTGCTGACTATACAACTGGCAGAGAAATAATATTTTGTATATATATAAGAAGCTTTAAAAAGTAAACAAAAAGAAATCAACCAAAAAACGGGCTATAGAACTGAACTCAAAAGTAGAAAAAAAGGCTAATAAATATATTTTAAAATATTTGTTCATTTCAGGCTAGAGAGATGGCTCAGCAGTTAAGGCACTTGTCTGCAAAGTTCAAGGACCCTGGATCAATTCCCCAGTACCCAGGTAAAACCAGATGCACAAGGTGGCACATGCATCTTGATGTTCAAGGTGACTAGAGGTCCTGGCATGCCCAGTCTCTCTCTCTCTCTCTCTCTCTCTCTCTCTCTCTCTCTCTCTCTCTCTTTCTCTCCCTCTTTCTCTCTGGCTCTCTCAAATCAATAAATAACTTTTTTAATAAAACACCACAAGTTCTCTCTCAATTGCAAGTTTTTAGATTTGTAAGTTAGTGTAAGAGTTAGTAGAAGCCGGGAAGTTATAATGGGATCATGACAAGGGAAGGGCTTAAGGGGAGGAGATAGTAGACTAGTGGTGGAAAGGTCTAAGTGGGGACAGCAGTAGTGGGTTCAGGGGAGGACAGTGGAAGGGGTAGTGTTAACTAAAACTAAATATGTATGAAAAAGTAATTTGGAAAGCTATTGCTTTGTTAGCTGATCAAATAATATAAGTTAGAAAAGAGGTTCAGCAAAAGTACCTTACACAGATGGCTAATGCTGCTCCCTGAAGTTGTTATAGGAAAATCCCAGTTCCAAGGGTGAGATACCCCCCAGTGAGTTGTTGATCAAGGAGACCCCTGAGGCTTCTCCCAACCCCCTCACCCAGTCCACCCAAAATACTGGCTATTAACACTATTCTTTGTTGCTCACTAGAACTAGATGGTAGGACCCTATTGCTAAAGATGTAACATGCTTTCGTTGCAGGACACAGAGAAACCGAGCAGGAACTAAACTAGAAGCCTCCTCTCTGATATGCAGGCTTCTGGAAATAAAAAGTCATTAAGAGTCTTACCTAGCAGTTTACCCTGAAAACTACACAACCAACAAGCCAGACAAGAAATATTGTATGACTGATTGGTGGTATGACTGTTATAGTGCTAATCAACTGCTCTCTGATTGGATTTTAGGCTTGCTCCACAGGACAGAGTTCATGCATTGTACTGAAAATGTTAAAAACCTATGGCTAGGAATGTCATGGAACTTAGGAAGGAAGCTACTTCCATTGTTCGGCTAAATGAATATGTTGAATCCACAAAATTACCCTCTAAATATTTATGTCTATGCTTATAGATTAATGTTTCTCTCACTTTTTGGTCAGAAACACTTCTTTTTGTAATTGGCAGTGATTGACTACTGGAAAGTATCAAAACATTAAAGCACTGAGAAGTAACTATTGAGTGTTAAATGCTAAATGAGATAACTATATCACCCCCTCCAAGGCTCAAGAAACACTGCAGAAAAGGGAATGGAAAGAATGTAAAAGCCAGAGGAGGAGGAGTGCTTAATATGACATGACCTCACAGTAATTGTGTTACCTGGACAAGACCTGTGCGATGTAGGGACCATCAATATTCCATCATGGGTGGTAGAGGATGGCAAAAACATTTTAAAGATATCAAAGTAGAAGAGGGACTAGTTGGAAAAAAAGGAATAGTTTAGTAGAAAAGGAATGGAGGAGGAGGACAAGAGAAGGTAATGAGAGGGCATTAAGACCAGAGGACATTACCTATTATATAGGAAAATTGTCAAGAAAAAGAAATTTTAAAAATATTTTTATTTATTTATTTGCAAGCAGAGTGAGCTAGAGAGAAGAGGGAAAGAGAGATAGAGAATGGGTGCACCAGGGTCTCCAGCCACTGAAAACAAACTCTTGATGCTTGTACCACTGTACATCTGCCTTTATGTGGGTACTGGGGAATCAAACTCGTGTCGTTAGGCTTTGCAGGCAAGCATCTTAGCCACTGACCCACATCCCCATCCAAGAGAATAATTTTAAAAAAATTAGAAGAACATATGGACACATTTGTGTCTTTCCACAATGTCAGGATTTATTGAATAGCTAAGGATTCACAAGGCATATAAATTTCATTGACTGCAATTTGCCAAGTAATCTCAGTATTGCTTAATAGCTGGCCATTGGCAATCACAGACTCTTTTGTTCTAATATTTTACATGTATGCATTTGTGCATGTTCATGTGAAAACAGATAAATGTGTGTGCATTTGTGTGAGGCCACAGGACAACCTCAGTGCTCCTTGGGTGTCAGCTACCTTGTTTTTTGAGACAGGGTCTCTCATTGGCCTGGGACTCACCAAATAGACTAGACTACCTAGTCTGTGAGGCCCAGGGATTTTCCTGTTTCCACCTCCTTAGCACTTGGATGACAAGCACTACCAGGTTTTAGTTTTTTAATTTTTTATTGACAATTTTCATTAATATAGACAATATACCATGATCATAATCCACTCCCACCACCCTCTTTTTTCCTCCTTCCAAATCCCTCCTTCACTGAATCAGTTCTTTCTACATAGTCTCTCTTCTATTTTGATGTCATCTTTTTTGTTCCTCCTATTATGCAGAACTTCTGTAGGTAGAACCAACCAATGTGAGGTCATGAGTATCAGGAACACTTTGTATATGGAAAACCGTACTGTAAGTACTCCTCCTCTTTCTTTGGTGCTTACATTTTTTCCACCATTTCTTCTGCAATGGTCTCTGAGCCTTGGAGGATATGGAAGGGATATCTCAGTGCTGAACACTCCACTGTCACTTCTCCACAGGACTTTGGTGAGCTCCTCAGTGGCCACTGCAATCTGAAAAGAGAAGCTTCTCTAACCAAAACTGAGAGTAGCATAAATATGCAGACATAAATATAAGTATTTAGAGGGCAGTGCAGTTGGAATAATATATCCACTTAGCCAGACAACAGTAGTAGTTTCCCCCCTAAAGCTTATGGTCTCCCCATTCATATGTTTTGATTAGGTTTTCAGCACCAGGTAGGAATTCTCTCCCCTCAAGCAGGTCTGAAGTCCAACCGGAGAACAGTTGGTTTCTCAACTAACAGACATGCTGCCATTGCACCAGTTGGCACATTTGGCCTGGCTGTCCTGTTGTAAAGCTTACAGGGTCCATTGCTAGTTAAGACCATTGATGACTTTTCTCCCCCAATAGGCTGGATAGAACATTTCCAGCATCCTGACAGCTAGTCAACAAGTAGGAGGCTTCCAGCTCAGCTCTAGCTTGATTTCTCAGTGGCCCGCACCCCAAGCATATGGAGTCTTCAGAAACCGGTCTTACTATCTAGTTCCGGTGGTCAACCAAGAGCTCTGGTAATAGTCTACAGTGTTTTGGGGGTATCAGAGACCTCTCTGGTCAACAACTTGCTGGAAGGTATCCCATCCCTGGCACTGAAATTTTTCTAGTAACAATCTACGACTTCTGGGCACAGCATTATCCATCTCCACCAGGTTTTATTTTTTTAATTTGTATTCTGGGAGATTGAACTCAGATTCGCTTTGCTGATTACTAATTACTAACATTAACTCTCAAATCACACACTAATATTTCATACAATAACATAAAAATATTCAAGTTACATAATGGCTAAGACAGGGCTAAAGAGCTTCAGAGTTCAGAAAGGCTGTCATGAAACCAGAGGCAGAGAGCTGCTATAGGCAAAGAAAAGTTTCTAGGAAACTAAAAAGTAATGTTCATCATAAGCTCAGAGCTTTTTAAGATCAGAGATATCAAATAACAGGCCATTTGAGGAGTCAGTTTGAAGTGTGCTGAGTGTCACAGGCAAGAGAAACTGTACTTAAACTGGGACCAGGAACAGAATCAGAAATACTTCACCTTGGCAATTTTCCTGAATGAGGCTTATGATGAGTCAGCATATCTGCCACTCTACAGTCTTGGGGTTTGTAGTAGTTACCTTCACATTGTTGGAATAAAACAAAACACCCAACCAAAAGCAGCTGATGGGATGAAAGGGTTAATTTTGGCTTACAATTTTCAGGGGAAGCTTCATGATGGCAGGGGAAAGCATCGCCTGAGAAGAGGCTGGACACCACCTCTGCCATAGCTGATAGAAAATAGTAGCAAGAGAGACAGCTGAAGTCTGACAAGAGTAAGCTGGCTGTAATATCCCTAAGTCCACTCCCAGCAACACACTTCCTTCAGCAAGGCTCAACCTCCAAAACTGCCACCAGCTGGGGACCAAGCATTCAGAATACATGAGTTTGTGGGGGACATCTGATTCAAACCACCACAGGGTTCTCATTCTTTTATATTCTCAGGTGATGGGGTTCCATGTGGTATGGTTGATACACTCACATGTCTTGTGTTCCTGGTATGATTTTTGGTATATTTTCAGGAATCATCATGTATTGGCATGAATAAGTTATAAGTGTGTGCCTCCTGTTATGCTGGCAGATGGTGATTGCTTACTTATGTAATCAAAATATAGAGTCATTCATTCATTCATTCATGGCACTCTTGCTCAGAATGAAGTAACTCAGGTAAAAGCTGTTTCTTTATAAAATGTAGTTGCTCAAGGCTAGATCCAGACTGGTCTCCTTATTGTATGAAAACTTTGTCTTAAACTCCAACTCCACTTCTTACTGATTCATCCTGAAATTCTTTTCTCTGAATTAGTCAAGAATTCTAGCTTCAACTGAGTCAAGATTTCTAAAAGGATTCCTTAGGCTTCAAACCGGCAGCTTGAGCAGCATCTCCCACTGCTGCTGACCAAAAGACACTTTCAAAGTACATTCTCATTTATAGTTTCTGAAATGGTGCTTTGCAACAAGCAAGGCTAGGAGAATACCACCTTACAGATACACAGCATGATGCCAGAGCAGGCAATGGTAGCTGAGGGAAGGCCATAGGAAGCACCATTTCTCAGACCTCTCCTATTGCTCAGGATACTCTGACATTATTCCTGTTCATATTGACCTCATGCTTATGTAATCAGCCTAAGTCCTCAGAATTCTCATTGTACAGAGTGGGAACAGAGACTTAATGATATTCACTGACCTGTTGTGTTTTGAACTTGGCCTATCATTAGCCACTACATAAACCAAGAGTACAGCTTAGGAAGGAGAGTCTGTGGCCAAACCACCCTATACCTGCCAAACTCGTCGGAAACCAAATGGGAAACAAGCTACAGCCCTGCACTCTTGCTGGATGTACTTGAAGGAAAGCCATTCTATAGGGCTTGGTGGAGAGGAGACTGGGGAGCAGAGGAGAGGGACAGTAAGCCATTAGAGTACAAATAGGGATCAAGTATATTGAGGACCCCAGAGAGAAGCTGCTATCTCTCTAGATCCATATTCATCAGCTGGATGATTCCGAGGACTAGGTCACAGGGTTCTGGTTTAAATCTTTCCATTTACTGTCCTAAAGAGGCAAAGGCTCCCAACTGACAACAAGAACTCTGTTCCCTGCCCCCACTCTACACGTACATGTCTAATTGCTCCATAAGTCCTAGGAATAGCTCACTGTCTCCCACGTCACACAATTCAACTCCACCCAACTCCATCTTACCCAATTCCAGTAGGACAGAGCTCCTAGAGAGAAGACTGGACACATAGTAGAGTGGGCAGAGAAAACACCCAGTGAAGTTAGTCCCCAGGAGCTGGCCAGTGGTGGATGTTGTGGCAATTCATGGGCAACCAGCCGTACAGAAAGAAGAACTTAACTGGCTTCCTGTCATTCTGAAATAGTCCAGTCTCCATCGTCTCACAGGAAGCTGAGTACTTCCTTCTTGGTCAAGACCTTGAACCTTGAATTCATAAAGACTCTCAAAGCATCAGCAACAAAGGACTTGTGGACAAAATCTCATGGAAGCAGAGTAAGTAGTGATTGTTTTTCCTATGTTGTCAGTTACTGTGAAGGGCGATCTTAAAGGAATGCATGCAGTTCAGAACTCTTCAAGAGTGGGCAATGACTTGCAGATCAGACAGATTTTACATAGCCCACTGCTGTATCAATTAGTCAGCTAATAATGGAGCAATGTTCAGAACACTGGATGAATTTATAAGGCTGGTCTTCAGATATAAAATTACTTTCAGAAAGACAATTTTCAAAAAAAGAAAAAGAAGGCCAGGTGTGGTGGCACCCAGCTTTAATCCCAGCACTCAGGAGGCAAAGGTAGGAGGATTGCCACAAGTTCAAGGCCACCCTGAGACTACATAGTGAATTCCAGGTCAGCCTGGGCTAGAGCAAGACCCTGCCTCGAAAAACCAAAATAAAAGAAAAGGAAATGTTCTTGACAGATTAGTAGTTGGTGACTCATTAAGAAAGTCAACCAGTATATAATAAGACAAGAAACACCCTCTGTAGAAAGTTATTTAGAAAGAAATTCTTGACAAATTTCCCTATATAAAAACCAGCCAAATGTGGTATATGGTGAAATTGTAGCAAGAGGGCAATGTTAAAAAAAATCATTTTAGGGGCAAGTATGACAGCATACTGAACCAATTAGAATAGAATTAGAACCTCAATACCACGTCTTTTACCTTGGAGGAGACTGTCTGGAGGCGGGGTTGGCCAGATGGGATCTGGAGTTGTGTCCATTCTTTTCTAACACTGATGCATGTTGGGTTTTATGCTATCTACTTCAGCTTTTCTTCCACAGGGAACCTTGAAGGTCTCCAAGTTTTTAAAGAGGACTTGGAAACTCCCAACAGTGTCCATAGGCATCCCTTGCTGTCCTTCAGTCCTCATGCCAAAAAGCAGGAGTGGACAGTGACCTGAGAGTTTTGTAACAGCAGAACTTTTCTAAGAAGTACAGCACTGGTTTGTTTTCTGATTCCACTGCAACTAAGTTCAAGGTGTTCATATGCTGTGTGTGGAGATCAAATAGACAAAAGCAGTTGGCTCTTATGAACCAGTCCAGCATGCCTCTGGGCCTGGGTGCCTTATCATTTCAGACTACATTTTCTCTTCTTCCCAGAGGCTTCACCAACTTGCAGGCTGGAGGATACTTATCCTGGAAGGTTCCAGGCTCTAATGGTCTTGGAGCATACTTCTTCTGCAGGCTATTAGCAGATCTGGCAGAGCTAGTGGCTAAATGGTCCTTCAGTGTGTCCTCTTATCCCCAGCCCAGATCATCTCCAGTCAGGAGCAATGTGCCCTGGAATTTTTGCTATCTGACAATTTGGGGGAGCAGTTAGAGTTGGAAGTCACACAGTTGAAAGGTATCACCCAATAATCCTGAACTCAACCTGCCTTCACCTTTGCCAGAACTTTCTAGTATCTGGGCTGCTGGGACTGCTTTGCTCAAGTTGATGGTGCTTCCCAAGTTTTTCTGCCTCAGGTGTAAAGCTGCCAGCTCAGTTGGAGTGCTGATTGGCAAGCAGAGCTGCTGCTTTCTTCAGCACCAGCAGGGGCAGCAGAAAGCTGAAATCTCCACCATAGCCTTTCCTGACTCCAGGAGGGAGGACCTGGAAGATTATGAAATAATGAGCCATAGGGATAGATCTGACGGGAAAAGAAGGGGACCCCTTTTACCACCCTAGAAAAAGAGCTCCTCCTTTCTGCCATGAGTCCTTAATTTCCAAGGACACTGCTGAGATACGAATTTTATTAGAAGGAAGAACTACAATTTAGACCCAGGTGAACAAAGGAATGATGAGCAGGTGCCGCCTGCTGAACCGATTGCCCCTGTTAGACTGCAGGGTCCATGAAGGCAGAGAGGACCTGAATGCCCTTGATCACCATTGTGTCCCAAGGCCCGGCAGACACTATACATCAATAAACAGTGTCAATTGTTTGAAAAAAATTAACTATTGTCATATCTTTGCTACCAGAGCCCACTGCATTTCATCACAAAGGACATACAGAAGTCACTGACCTTGAATCATAGCAGAGGTCACAATGGAGACTTTGGCCACCACTGAGAACTATAACATAACTACTGAATATGACTATGGGGACACAACTCCATGCCAGAAGATAGCTGTGCGGGCCTTTGGGGCTGGACTGCTGCCTCCCCTGTACTCCATTGTGTTCATCATTGGCGTGGTAGGCAACATCTTGGTGGTGCTTGTACTAATGCAGTACAAGAGGCTGCAAAGCATGACCAGCATCTACCTGCTCAACCTGGCTATTTCTGACCTGCTCTTCCTCTTCACTCTGCCCTTCTGGATTGGTTACAAGATGAAAGATGACTGGATTTTTGGTGATGCCATGTGTAAGCTACTGTCTGGGTTTTATTACCTGGGTTTATATGGTGAGATCTTTTTTATCATTCTCCTGACCATTGACAGGTACCTGGCTATCGTCCATGCAGTGTTTGCCCTGCAGGCTCGAACTGTTACCTTTGGCATCATCACCAGCATCATCACCTGGAGCCTGGCTTTGTTGGCTTCTGTCCCTGGCTTTTACTTTTTCAAGACCCAGTGGGAATTTACCCACTCCACCTGCAGCCCACATTTTCCCTATGAAAGCCTGAGGGAGTGGAAGCGGTTTCAGGCTCTGAAGCTAAATTTCCTCGGGCTAATTTTGCCTCTGTTAGTCATGATCATCTGCTACACAGGAATCATTAACATTCTCCTCAGACGACCAAATGAGAAGAAGGCCAAAGCTGTGCGTCTGATTTTTATTATCACGCTCATTTTCTTCCTTCTCTGGACTCCCTACAATTTGGCTGTATTTGTTTCTGCTTTCCAAGATGTCTTATTTACCAAACAGTGTGAGCAAAGCAAGCAGCTAGACCTGGCTATGCAGGTGACTGAAGTGATTGCCTACACCCATTGCTGTGTCAACCCAGTCATCTATGTCTTTGTGGGTGAGCGGTTCCGGAAGTACCTCAGGCAATTGTTTCAGAGACATGTGGCTGTGCCCATGTCCAAATGGCTGCCCTTCCTCTCTGTGGACAGGTTAGAGAGGACCAGCTCCTTGTCTCCATCCACAGGGGAGCATGAACTCTCTGCTGGCTTCTGACTCAGAATCCTGGGTGCCAAAGTCCTGGGAGAAGTCAACTTCCAGTCATGAGACCAGGGGAAAATGAAGAGCTAGCATGGCTCTCCCAATCACATTCTCACAGCTGGCATAGTGAAGACTCATGATGACCATAAGGACATGCTGCCTTTAGGCACAGTGAGGACTTATAGCTTGGGTTAGAGGGAACTTAAGTGTCACTTAGGTATGTCACTTCTGGGCCTTTAATGCTCTCCATGTACTTCTCCTTGTAGGAAATGAGAACATTGAGCAGAGTGGGACAGTACAGAGACTGGGACAATGCGTGTCAGGGAAGGACTGGGCCCAATCAGGTGGTTATAAGTATCTGGTCATAAGTAGTTGCAAACAAAGTTACTGCCCCACCTAGCAACACCAATGAAGGTGGGACCAGTAGGTTCCACAGGTGAGTCTACTCTAAGACTAGGAGCCAATGAGAAGCCACAGCTGCCTTTCCTACAGTTCCCCACTTCAGGGCCTGAGGTCTTGGAAACCCTGGAGATTTCGGGCGAAAATACTTGAGACCTTAGGGGGACTGCTGCTGGTAGTGGGTAGGAAAGCCCTTAGAGAGAGTTTTATACTTGCTATAGTGAGACACTTCCGGCCCCTACACTTAAGCTGGAGGGTGGTCTGCTTCTTGACGGCCCTAAGGGAGGAGATCCCTCCTTACCCCTGGCCATTCTTCTCTTTGCGTGTCCTTTATAGAGTCTCCCTTCCTCACACATTGGATGAGGGTGGTTGCTGACACTAAAAAGAAGCAGGGTTGGTTTTCTTATTTCTAGTCTCCACCCAGACCTTCTAGTTTTATGGGTCAGAGTTCTGGCCACCCCTTTGGGCCCAGCAGCAGAAGAATGGTCTGCTGTGCCAGCTACCTGTGTCTTGGATGGAGGGGAGGAAACAAACTTCCAATTATAAGAGTTGCCCACCTTTACACAGAAAGGACATGCTGCCTCACTGCCTCGCATGTCCTGGGTTGAGAGGCCCTTTACTAAAGTGGCTTATTTACCCAAAATGTCCTTCATACCTCTTCTATAACCAAAGCCCCCCCCAACATTATTAGTGTTCCTTTTGTCAGATGTATATTTCTTCAAAATCTGTTTTCCTAAAACCAAACATTGTCTCTAGAAAAGCTTAAAAACACCAAGAAAGTAATTTTTTAAAAAAAGCATTCACAATTTCAACCCAAAGTCAAACACTGTAAATTTCGGTGTATTTCCCTTTAGGTTTTTTCCTGTGTTTATTTGTAATTACAACAAAGGTGGATTTTGGTTGTACTCCCTGATCTGTTCTTGGTTTTAATTAGCAGTGTGTTGTGCTCAGTCTCCTAGGTCAAAAAATCATTTGCAAGCATTATTTCTGGGCCTACACCCCCATGAATGCTATAAACAATATCACCAGGACCCAGCAGCTGAGGCTAAGGAGCTGCTCCACTGGAGGAAGGTCTTGAAGTTGTGTGAATCTCTAACATGCAAGGAGTGTCTGTCCCTGTGAGTGCAACTCAGTGAAGCAGCATGGGGTGCCTTCAGCGCATAGGCCATGTGAAGTGGTGACTGCTACAGAGCTTACAGTATCAGGAAGGCATACAGGATTGCCAGGTATATCAGCTGATCAACCAGTAATACCACTAGGCTGGTAACTCTCATTTTGGAGGGCCATGCCACTTTCTCCAAGTGGGGACTGACTCTTCACATGTCATCTTTATACAATAGATCTTGTGTTCTGATGGCCTGAACACTTTTGATGGAGAGAAAACACTGCCCTGTGTTTTTACCTTTCACCTTTTACAGGTAATGTTGGAAGTTACAGACTCCAAGTCAAGGTAGATATCAACTGTCCACTTGAAATTCCTACAGGCCTCTCTATAGTTTTGGGACAATTTAGCTGAACTTAGAAACATTTGTCCACATTTTAGTAAAATAAAATTCAATCTGTCCATATTTTAGTAAAATAAAAATCAATCAAAACACAATACTTGAGCCACTATAATTTCATAATGAGGAGTGTTTCACAATAGTCTCCAATTTCATTTTTGAAATAGCAATGCCTTCCCATTTACAAAGGCAATATATGTTTCATATAGAAAATCAAAAAATAGAAAATAAACACAAAAAATGGCATCACTTGAAATCCCAGATACAGCCTTTCTGAGCACAGTATTTGCTCCATCCTATATTATAAGTACACTCACGGGTACATGCTCACACTCAGTATGAATTTGTATAACCTCAGGCTTGATCATAGTAATTAGCAACTTCTGGCTGAATGGATGAATCTGAACCTTCAGTTTCCTCATCTATAAAGTGAGAATGAGCTTTGTATACCCCCCCCTCCATGGGCCATTCTGAGTATTAACTGAAATAAAAGCAAAGTAGGCAGTCTTTCTCCAAGTTTAGCTGATCACACATGTGACTCCTCCCTGATAGCACCTCCTTCATCCATTTCAGTCTTCCTAGCTCTTCCCAACCACCTCTCTCCCTTTCCTCCCATAATTCTGTGTGCTGGGGTGCCACCTAATATCATTGCTATTGTTGTTTCTGTCTTTCCACTTCATCTTTACAGAAAGGCTGCTAGACCTGTGTAAAGAATTTCCTTATCCCATCCAAACTCTCCATATCAGCAGTTTACCACATTTGCCTGAAATTCAGCATTCTCACTTAGAAGGTGAATGAGTGGATGGATAGATAGAGGATGGATGATAGATAATATATGATAGATAGATTATAGATAAATAATAGATCATGGATAGATAAATGGCTGGGTAGATTAATAGTGATAGATAAATGATATATAGGTAAAAAAAGATACATAGCTGCATGGATAAGACAAATAGGTGATTAATTGATAGATTCATAGTTACACAAATGGATGGATAGACTGGTATATGAAAATATAGATGATAAATTATAGTTATATAGATGGTATATAGAAGATAGATGATAAATAAATAGATACAGACAAGTCGACATGGATCAATAGATGAAAGCTAGAAAGAAAGGGACGTTTTTCAGCCAGAATCATTTGAAAGCAAATTGCAAATGTGATACCTCATGATCCCTTCATATTTCCACGTACTTCCACATGTTTTTATTAGCAGTAAAGATAATTCCCCACTTAATAAGCAGGCAACTCCAGTGACATAACATCATCAGACAAGCTAACCCTCTTTCCATTTCTGCCCCTCACTCACTGCCCCTCAATAAAGCCTTACTTATTTAGTAGTCACCTCTCAGTTCTCTTTCCATCAAGAATAGTTCCTTGGGCTTTTCTTATCTTTTCTGAGCTTTGACACCCACAGACATAATACTCACTTGGTAGACAGCTCCTCAGTTTGGGTTTTCTAATGTCTTGTGATAATTAAATTCAAGTTGTTAAACAAGACAGGAATCTCAGATTGATGAATGTTGCTTCATATATCTTTCTTGTGAATTAACCCCAAAATCATTAAGAAATAAATCTTAATTTTTTACCTCTGTATTATTATCTAGAACTTTACTTTTTCATTCTAATAATTTACAATACTATACTAATACTTTAGCATAGTACTCTGATTCAGCACTTATAATTTTAATCTATATGATATTTTTACTCTTAAATTTAAAGTGAATTTCTTATAGAAAGCATGCAGTCAGGCTTTCTCATCCATTCTGGAAATTCATTTAATTGAATTATTTAGTTATGTAAGATTTATGTAGTATGTAGTATGATTTTATTGTGCTTGAGTCTACTACTTTGCTAGATAGATAGATGATAGATAGATAGATAGATAGATAGATAGATAGATAGATAGATAGACAGATATAGATATATATTGATAGATATATAGATGGTAGATATATAGATACATAAGATAGATTTTTTTTAAATTTATTTTAGAGAAATAAAGAGGCAGATAGAGAGTGAGTATGGGTACACAAGGGCCTCTGTTAACTGCAAATGAACTCCAGGCACATGTGCTACTTTGTGCATCTGGATTTATGTTGATACTTGGGAACTGAATCCAGTCTATCAGGCTTTTCAAGCAAGTTCCTTTAATCACTGGGCAATCTCTCCAGACCCTCCTTTGTATTATTATTTCAGTAGTTGCTCTGGGACTTTCAATATGCATCCCTATTTTGGCATGGACTGATCACACACTATCTCATATTAAAGAGTATAATAAAAACTTCCTTCTGTTCTCTGAGGACATTATTATATATTTTACATCTACTTATAGAGGAACTTCCATAATACAGTGTTCATTTTTGTGTTTCAATCTCTAGAGATATTAAGCAGAGGAAAAAAACTCATTTAGCTCAGTCTCAATAACTTCTAATGTGCCCTGAATATAGGAGGGCTGGCAATGAATCTGGTTGTTTTTATTCAGTTGAAAAGTATTTTTTCACACTCATTTAAAAATACTTCATTTAGACCCTGGCGAGGTGGCGCACGCCTTTAATCCCAGCACTCGGGAGGCAGAGGTAGGTGGATCGCTGTGAGTTCGAGGCCACCCTGAGACTGCACAGTGAGTTCCAGCTCAGCCTGGACTAGAGTGAGACCCTACCTCAAAAAATCAAAAAAAAAAAAATACTGCATTTATTTACTTGCTAGGAGAGAGAGAGAGAGAGAGAGAGAGAGAGGATGGGCCACTGAAAACACATATCAGATTCATGTGCCACTGGGTGCATTTGGTTTTATGTGGGTACTGGGGATTTAAACCCAGGCTGAACCCAGGCCAGCAGGCCTTTGCAAGCAAGTGCAAACTCATTTTCCCAGCCCTTACACCTTCACTTAAAAAAATTATTTATAGGCTGGGTGTAGTGGTGCACACCTTTAATCCCAGCACTCAGGAGGCAGAGGTAGGAGGATGGCCATGAGTTCGAGGAACCCTGAGACTACATAGTGAATTCCAGGTCAGCCTGAGCTACAGTGAGACCCTACCTCGAAAAAAAAAAATATTTGTTTATTTTTAGAGAGGGAGAGAGTGAGGAAGAAGCCGAGAGAAGGAAAATGGGAATGACAGGGTCTCCAGCCACTGCGAGCAAACTCCAGATGCATATGCCACCTTGTCCATCTGGCTTACATGGGTCTTAGGGAATTGAACGTAGGTCCTTAGGCTTCACAGGAAAGTGCATTAACCACCAATCCATTTTGTCCAGTCCATTCCTTCATTTTTTGAAGGGTATTTGATATGTGTATCATCTTGCATTGACAATGCTTTCTTTCTATACTATTAAGATGTCATTCTTTGGCATATAGATAGACAACATTGTCTCTTATGAGAAGTAAGTAATGCTGTATCACTGTTATGCCCCTATGATATAGGTCATTTTTTCTCCTCTATTATTATTGCCCAATCCTTTGTTAACAGTAGTTTTGTTTTGTTTTCAAAGGACCTTACTTTGCATCCCAGGCTGGCCTTAAACTTCCAGAAATCTTCCTGCCTCATTCTCCCAAGTGTTGGGATTATAGGTGTGTATTACATGTCCAACTAATCTAAGGGTCTTTGTTGTGAAGTACTGGGAACTAAATCCTGGGCCTTGCAAATGCCAAGTAAGTGCTCTACCAACTGAGCTATATTCGCAGGCTATTTTTAATAGCATGTTTGTCCTTGCTTGTGTTTATTCTTCTTGTAATTCATAAAACTTACTAAATTTTTTAGTTGACTTGCCCTAACTTGTGAAATTTAATTTTTTTTTTTATTTGACAGAGAAAGAGGGGGAGGGAGAGAAAGAGAGAGGGAGAGAATGGGTGTGCTAGGGCCTCCAGCCACTGCAAATGAACTCCAGACGTGCGCTCCCCCTTATGCATCTGGCTAATGTGGGTCCTGGGGAATTGAACCTGGGTCCTTTGGCTTTGTAGTCAAGCACCTTAACTGCTAAGCCATCCCTCCAGCTCCCAACTTGTGAAATTTAAAACCATTTATTCTTTAAATATTTTTTCCTGGTCAAGTCTCACTTTACTTTCAACGGTTCCAGATATACTTATTTTTTTTTCAAGATAGGGTCTCACTTTGGTCCAGGCTGACCTAGAATTAACTATGTAGTCTCAGGGTAGCCTCGAACTCATGGCAATCCTCCTACCTCTGCCTCTCGAGTGCTGGGATTAAAGGTGTGCGCCACCATGCCCAGCCAGATATACTTTTTAAACTACTCAATAGTATTCAAATTTCCTTTTTAAAATAGGTTTTCCATTTTTGTTCTTTTTTTAAAAATATGTGTATTTATTGAGAAACAGAGAGAGAGAGAATATGAATGCACCAGGGCCTTTTGACACTCCAAATGAACTCCAGATATATGCACCATATTCTACACCTGGCTTTATATGACTATTGGAAAATCAAACCCAGGCCATTAGGCTTTGCAAGAAGGTTATTTTAAGTGCCTAGCCATCTCTCCAGCCCACCATTTGGCTCTTAAGTTCAAACATTTTCCCATAATTTATATTCAGGTTCACTGTTTTTTCTTCTATTGTCTTTATTATGCTCTTGAGATTGTCCAGGGAATTATTTTAGATACTGTTAGTTCTAGAATTTCCTTATTTTGCCTATTGCTTCCATTTCTCCACTGGTGTTTTGATCTATTCGCTTGTTATAACATTATAACATTTTTATTTATTTAAGTTCTTATTAAAGACATTATGATCTTTAACTGCCAATTCCAATTTCCCATTCAGGTTGGGATTTGTTTCTGCTTACTTTTTTGAGATACAGTCTGGCATTGAAGCTCAGGCTCACCCAGAGTCACTATGTAACCCATACTGGCCTCAAATTCACAGCAATCTTCCTGCCTCCACCTCCTGAATGCTGGGATTATAGGTGGTACATCACAAGATATGGCTCCACTTACTTTTAAATAGACATAAAGATCAAATTTTCCTGCTTTTCTGCATCACTTACATTTTCACCATAAGACAAATTCTGAGGATGGGATACTTCTGGGAGTCTGTATTTTCTCCCTGTAAAAAGAAGTATGTGTCAATCATTCCATCGGCTTGTTAAATCAAGACTACATCTTTGTGGCCCTGTCTGAGTTGGTTTTGTTAGGAAGTATTTATTTCAGTTTTGAGTTTAATTTACAGCTTGGTCCTCAAAAGCAGCAACATTATCTAGAAACTTGTTAAAAATATGAATTCTCAGGAACTTCCTTAGAAATTGATGACACATTTCTGGCAATCTGTGTTTTAACAAGCTTTAAAAGAAAGTCTAATACATTCCAAACAGAAGTTACAATCCAGGTTTGTCCACTTCTAGTTGGGCCAGAATGTTATTATAAACCTTGTGCTGTGTAAATCCATCCAGCTTTCCCCTTATAGAAACCACTCTCCACCATGGTGTCAGGGGTGTTACTTTCCTCTTCAGTACTTTCAGCCAGGAACCTCATAGGAAATCTCTATGGATATTCCCTCATCTGTACAACGAATGGATCTTCTCTCCTGTGCCCCACTCTGAAATCCCTTCTACTCCAGAAGCTGAGACTAACACGTGCCTGGCAATTCTGAGAATGACCCCATCTGCCTGGGCTTTGTCTTCATGTACAACAGCAAGAGAATACTTACTCTTTCACTCCCTGCAGTTCCTTTTTCCAGGGGATATAATCCCTCTTCTTCCTGTTGCTGCATACCTGCAAAAGAGCTGCTCATCTTTGCTCAATGTTGTTGTTTACAAAAGAAAGGCAAATTTGGTACCAGTTACTCCATCTTAACCAAAAGCAGAAAAGTTCCATCCTGGGCATTCAATGTATATCTTCTTATTTATTTTTTATGTGTTCTTCATTGCTCTTTGACCCTTCTGAGTTATATTGACAATTTTCATACATGTGTATGCAATGTATTTTGATTAAAATAGCTTCCCATTGCCACCTTTTGTTCTTTTCTCCTGCTATCCTTCCACTGAACCCCTTTTTATTTCTAAGTAATCCATGTTTTATTTTATTTTTAGCTTTTTTAAAAAAATATTTTTATTTATTTATTTATTTGACAGAGAAAGAGGGAGAGAGAGAATGGGTGTGCCACAGCCTCCAGCAACTGCAAATGAACTCCAGATGTGTGTGCCCCTTTGTGCATCTGGCTAACATGGGTCCTGGGGAATCAAACCTGGGTCCTTCTGCTTTGCAGGCAAACACCTTAACCACTAAGCCATCCCTCCAGCCCTTATTTTTAACTTTTCACTGACAAACTCTCTACATATAGACAACATACCATAATCATAATCTTGTCCCACTTTGCTCCCTTTTTCCCCCGGCCAAACCACCCCCCTCCACTGGATCCCTCCTTCTTTCCAATCAGCCTCTCTTTTGTTCTGATGTCATCATTTTTTTACCATCTTATATGCAGGTCTTGCATCAGCCACTATTTGAGATCATGAATACCACAACCACTTTGTATCTGGAAGACAATAGTGCAAAGCACTCTTCCTCTTCCTTTGGTTCTTATATTCTTTCCACCACCTCTTTTGGATGGTTCCTGAGCCTTAACACACCCCTGTAGCTTCTTCTCAGCACTTTGATAAATCTAGTCTGCCTAGTGGTCACTGCCATTTGAGAAAAAGAAGCTTCTCTAACCAAAAGTGAGAGTAGTATTAACATGTGCACATAAACATAAGTATTTAGAGGGTATTTTGGTGGGCATAGTATATCCATTTAGGCTGACAACAGAAGTAATTTCCCTACCAGAGCTTAAGATCTCCCCAGTCATGGACTTTTAGTTAGGTTTTTAGTACCAAGCATGAATTCCCTCCCATGGTACAGGCCTCAAGTCCAATTAGAGAGGAATTGATTTCCCTCCTAACAAACATGCTACCATTGCACCCGTTGGTACATTTGGCCAGTTTTCTTTATTAGTTACTTTCTTTTAGTTACTTTAGTCATCTATTAGTTATTTTAGTTATCACTGTGATAAAAGCAATTTAAGGAAGGAAGGGTTTATTTCAGCTCATGGTTAAAAGTACCGTCATCTATCATGGCAGGGAAGGAATAGTGTCAGGAGCATAATGTAGCTGGTCACATTGTATCAAAAGTCAGAGGCAGAGAGCAATGAATCTAGCAACTGCAAATGAACTCCAGATGCATATGCCACTTTGTGTATCTGGCTTTACATGGTTACTTGGGAATCAAACTCGGATTGTTAGGTGTTATAGGCAAACATCTTAACCACTGAGCCCCTGCTTTCTCCTTTCTATTCAGTCCATAACCTGAGGCCATAGGGTGGTGCTATCTGCATTCAGGATGCCTCTCCTATGTAAAGCCTTTCTGGAAACACCCTTACAGACATGACCAGAATATTGTCCCTAATAAAATTCTAAATTCCATCAAGTTCACAATTAGGATTAATCATCATTAAGTACAGAGGCCATACAAGCTTTGGCCTGTAAGATGTTTGAAAGCCATCAGCAGATGTTTTCAATAAAACTAAATTATAGAAACTTCTCAATTTCTAATGTGTGTAAGCCAATACAGGACCTGGCACCTGCTTTCATCTCCACAGCATAGCATAACAGCTGTGGCTCCATTTTCTCCCAAGTCTCACATTAAATAGTTCTTTGGGTCTATACTAATTGTTGAACCCTACAAGCAAGGAATTATAGGAAACCGAGTTCCAGATGAATTAGACTGGCTTGCAAAGCTTCTATGATGAGTGAGGCTTATTTTCATCTGTACTCTTGTCAGTGATGTTCAACTTTCAAAATGACAATATAAAGAAAACTACTCTGTCATTATAAGAAAGAAATGAAGGATTAAAGTAACAAGAGAAGAGAGAAAGGTAAAGATGAAAAATTGAAAGAGAAGAAAAAGATGAGCAGGGGCATAGAGCAAAGGTTTGTGTAACTCACAGCACACATTGACACAAGCTTTAAAAGACAGGTATTTACATCTGTGCCCCCAAAATGGCACTTTAGCCTGTCTCTGAGCCTCACTTTTCACATGAGTAGATAAAATAATGGTGGCTACAAAGACTTTGTATCAAGATCTTGTCATATAGTACCAGGAGTTCAAAACCTTTGACCCCACACCACTCAGTGCCCATTGCTCACTGATTTCTCAAGTCCCCTGCCCCAGATTCTTCCTACTTTATAACAACAAGTTTAAAGCTATGTGAATGTCAGAAGCTGTACACAGGCACTGAGTAACTATTTAAAAGCAACTGCCTCAAAGTGACCCTGTAGTTTTATTTGCACATCTCAAAAGATTTTCCTCGAAAGGACGGTTAGATATGTTTCTCTGAACCAGTGCCAAGTATCTGTGACTTCCTTCCTCTGTCTTACTCTAATAACATCTTCAGGAAGCTGATATATTCATCATTCACACTTGAGATCACTCTGCTGCCAATTATGACAAATATTTTGCCTCAGTGTTTTTTTTTTAATTTTTTGTTTGTTTCCTAAGAGAGAAAAAGAAAAAGAGAAGTCACCTCTATAATTAAAGTTGTGAACATAACCTTTGCAAAATGCAGAAGCTCAGGCAAGTTTGTTAAAAACTTTTTTTAAACCTTTACCATGAATCAATGCTGGAAGTTGTCCTTAAAGTAAATGTGACAGTATTGAAAATGTCCGGAAAGTCTAAAGAGATATTGTCCAAGGCCATGTTAATATTTAGGGAGACCTAGAGTCCGCTAAGGCTCCAGCATTTGTTTGTAGCAAGACAAAATAAACTGCTTTTTCATGATCCCTTTTTGGGGGAACATCTTTTGTTTTTGAGTTAAAAGGAAGAAAAGAGATAAATAAGAAGCAACAAGAGATTCTCAAAGAGACTGACTAAACAGATTCAGTGTTGTGCCAGTGCCTGCGAAAAGCAGTTCACAAGAACCAATGTGTGACCTTTCCCAACTCCATAAGTTATGTCACAGCAGTAGTTCCAAACTGAACATGGTTTGAATATTTACAGAGAAATTGATAAATGCTACCAACCAGGACTTTTTTGTGTTAAGCACTTGCCAGGGTCCTACTATTCATAGTATGTTCATGGAATGAAGCATAATGCTATTATCAATAGTAACATTGTAGAAAAACATTTCATAATAAAATTAGATTATGCACAAGAATGAACTTGGACCCTCACTTCAAAGAAAAATAAAAAAAATGTGTCATAGACTTAAATATAAAAGCTAAAATAATGAAACTTTTAGAAGAAAACACAAATAAATTTTCAGGACTTTAGGCTAGGCTAAGATTTCTTAAACAAAAGAAAAACATTGTTCATAAATTTAGAAAACAATAAAATAGATCACATCAAAATTATGGGTTTTTTTGCATTTCAAAAGGGTCTGTTAAGATGAAAAGGCAAGAAATAGAACTAGAAGGAAATACTTGCAAAACATGGCTGATAAAAGACTAGTATCCATGGCAGGTGTGGTGGTGAATGCCTCTAATCCTAGCACTCAGGAGGCAGAGGTACGGGGATTGCTGTAAATTCAAAACCAGCCTGAGACTACATAGTGAATTCTAGGTCAGCCTGGGGTCTGAGAGACATTACCTCAAAAAAAAAAAAAAATAGACTAGTATCTAGTTTTTATAAAGGGCTCATATAACCAAATATCAGGAAAACAAAAGGGGCTAGTGAGATGGCTCAGCAATTAAGAGCTTGCTGTGCAAGCCTGAGAACCTGAGTTCAGATACATAGCACCCATTTAAAATATGCCACACATAGTGGCACATGTCTAATCTCAACATGGGGGAGTAAAAGACTAGAGGGTCCCTGTGGCTACTGGCTAGTTTGTCTAGCCAAACTGGTGAACTCTGGATTCAGTGAAAGAACCTGTCTCAAAATAAGGTAGAGGGCAATAAAGGAAAGAACCTAAGGTCAACCTCTGGACTCCATTTGCACTCACATACACACAGGTACCTACACACATTCACATCCAACAAACCCGTGTACACATGCAAAAAGTACAACAAAAAGAAAGCAACCTAATAAAAAAAAGACACCAAAAATATTAATAGAAATTTCATTAAAGAGGATAGATAAATGGCCAATGAAGGGTGAAATTAAGCTCCATTCCATTACTCACTAGGGAACTGAATTCTCAAATCAAAACAATAATGATGTTGCAATTCACACCTAGTAGAATGACTATAACAGGTGGGCTGGTTAAGGCACTTGCATGCAAAACCTAATGACCCATGTTCGACTCTTCAGATCCCACATAAGCCAGACACAATGCACATGCACAGGTGGGGCAGGAGAGATGCCTCAGCAGTTAAGGCTCTTGCCTGCAAAGCCTAAGGACCCAGGTTCTATTCCCCAGTACCCAGATGTAAGCTAGATGTACAAGGTGGTGCATCATATGGAGTTCCTTTGTAGTGGTTATAGACCCTGGTGTGCCCATCATCTTCCCCCTCTCTCTCTCTCTTACTCTCTCAAATAAATAAATAATTTTTAAAAATGAATTCAGTGGTACTTTTATAAAATAGATGTACTATATGAAAAATGGGATGTTCTAACTATTTAAAGCTGGTTCAGTATTTGACAATTGATATTACAGTTCAGTAAATCAACAGGTCAAATAAGAAAAAAAAAAACATGTTCATAACAATTGACACATATTTGACTAAATCTAACGCTCATTTAAGAAATTTCTTGGGCTAGAGCAATGGTTTAGCTGTTAAGATGCTTGCCTGTAAAGCCTGAGAACTCATGTTTAAATCTCTAGATCCCACATAGCCAGCCACACAGTGATGCAAAGCATGCAATGTTGCACATGCACACAAGGGGGCGCACATCTGGAGTTCATTCACAGTGGCTGAAGGGCCTGGCACACCCATTCTCTCTCTTTCCGTGTCTGCCTCTTTCTCTCTCTCTCTCTCTCTCTCTCAAAATAAATAAATAATTCCTGGCAAACTAGACCTAGACAGATAATTCCTCAAATTTATAAAGGTCCCCTTCTAAGAGCCTAAAAAAATCATTCAACAGTAACATAATCAATGCTTTTCTACAATATAAGGATCAAATCAGGAATGTCCACTCTTGCCATTCTTATTTAATAGAGCATTTAAAGTTCTAGACAGCGCATAAAGCAAGAAAAAAGATAAGATGTGACCATATTAGACAGAGAATTAAAATAAACACTATTTCAGATAACACAATTACCTACACATTGAAAAGAAATTCACCAAAAAAAAATAGTACTAATAAGTGCATTCAGTACATTTTCAGGAATCATATCATAGAATCATATCATCTGCAAAGAATGATAATTTGATCTCTTCCTTTCCAATTTGTATCCCTTCTATGTGTGTCTCTTGCCTTATTGCTATAGCTAATACTTCCAGTACTATATTATTTAAAAGTGGGGACAGTGGACACCCTTGTCTTGTTTCTGGTTTTAGTGTAAAAGCTTCAAGATTTACCCCATTTAGTTATGTTGGCTTTTTTGTTTGATGCAAATAGCCTTTATTATGTTGAGATATGTTCCTTCTATTCCCCATTTCCTTAGAACTTTTACCATGATGGGATGTTGGATTTTGTCAAATACCTTTTCAGCATCTATTGAGATAATCAAGTGATTTTTTTCAGTCCATTTATATGGTGTTTTACAATTACTGGCTTGTGTATGTTAAACAACCCCTGCATCTGTGGCATGAAACCTACTTTGTCATAGTGAATGATCTTTTTGATATATTCTTGTATTCTGCTTTCCAGTATTTTGTTGAGAATTTTTAAATCTATGTTCATGAGGGAGATTGGCCTGTAATTTTCTTTTTTGGTTCTGTCTTTATCTGGTTTTGGTATCAGGGAAATGTTGGCTTTGTAGGAGTTTGGTAGTATTCCTTCCCTTTCTATTTTATGGAAAAGTTTGAGAAGCATTGGTGTTAGTTATTTATGAATGTCTGATAAAATTCGCCTGTTTATCCATCTAGGCCTGCACCTTTTTTAGTTGGGAGTTTTATTTTATTTTATTTTATTTTATTTTATTTTATTTTTAGAGAGAAAAATTGGTGCTCCAGGGCCTCAGCCACTGAAATTGAAATCCAGATGCCTGTACCACCTAGAAGGCATGTACAACCTTGCTCTTGCCTCACCTTTGTGCATCTGGCTTAAGTGTTATCTGAAGAGTTGAACATGGGTCCTTAGGCTTCACAAGCAAGTGACGTTACTGCTAAGCCATTTCTCCAGCCCGGGAGGTTTTTGTTGTTGTTGTTGTTTTAATAACTGTTTTGCTCTCTGTGCTTGTTATAGGTCTGTTTAAATGGTTTACCTCATCTTGATTTAATTTGAGAAGGTCATATAAATCAAAGAAATCATCCACTTCTTTCAGTTTTTCAAAGTTAGTGGAGTATATATTCTTAAAGTATGTCCTCATGATTTTCTGAATTTCATTGGTATCCATTATAATGGTATCTTTTTCATCTCTAATTTTACTGATTTGTGTCTCTTCTCTCTGTTGGTCAGATTTGCTAAGGGGTTATCAATCTTGTTGATTCTTTCAAAGAACCAACTCTTTATTTCATTGATTCTTTGTGTTTGGGTGGGGGGGTTCTATTTCATTCATTTCTGCCCTAATCTTTATTTCTTCTTCCCATCTACTGATTTTCAGTTTGCCTTGTTCTTCTTTTTCCAAAGCCTTAAGGTGAAGCATTAAGTTGTTCACTTGTGACCTTTCTAATTTCTTAACATAGGCACTTAAAGCTATAAATTTCCCTCTTAATTCTGCCTTCATTGTATCCCAAAGATTTTGGTATATTGTGTTCTCATTACAATTTGATTCTATGATTTTTTATTTCCTTCTTGATTTTTTCAATGATCCATTCATCACTTAGTAGTGTACTTCTTGGTTTCCATGATTTTGTATATGCTCTATAGCTTGTCTTGCTGTTGATTTGTAGTTTAATCACACTGTGATCCCATAACATACAAGGAATTATTTCAGTTTTCCTGTATTTGTTAAGATTTGCTTTGTGTCCTAATATGTGGTTTGTTTTAGAGAATTTTCATATGATGCTAAGCAGAATGTGTATTCTGCAGAATTTGGATGGAATGTTCTTTAGATATCTGTTAGGTCCATTTGTTCTATGACCTCATATAATCCAGATGCTTCTCTGTTTGGGGTTTCTTTTTGTTTGTTTGCTTGCTTGCTTGTTTGTTTGTTTGTTTGTTGCTGGAATTACCTGTCAATTGATGAGAGTAGGGTATTGAAGTCACCTGCTACAATTGTGTTTGGTGTTATCTATGACCTTAAGTCTAATAGTGTTTGTTTGATGAAACTGGGAACCCCCACATTAGGTGCATATATGTTTACAATTGTAATTTCCTAACTAAGCTTGGTTTGAAGTCTATCCTATCAGATATTAGGATAGCAACACCTTGTTTTCTAGGCCTATTTTCTTGAAATGCCATTTTCCATCCTTTCACCCTAAGATGGTGTCCTTCTTTTATGGAAACGTGAGTTTCTTGGAGGCAACCAATAGAAGGATCCTGCTTCTTAACCCACTCTGCAAGTCCGTGTCTTTTGGTTGGGGCATCGAGACCATTGATATTAAGAGTTATTATTGAAAGCTGTGCATATATTCTTGCCATTCTTCTTGTTTTGTGGTCCTTCCTGTTTTTCCTTTACTCTCCTGTATTAACTATTATTTGAGTATGGTTTATTTTTTCCTATTTCCTTATATGTGTGCTTTTCTTTCTTTTCAGCATGAAGGATCCCTTCAAGTATTTTCTGTAGAGCTGATTTATGGTCATATATTGCATTGGCCTGTCTTTGTTGTGGAATGTCCTTATTTCTCCATCAATTTGGATAGATGACTTTGCTGGATAAAGTCATCTTGGTTGACAGTTGTTATCTTTCAGAACATGGAATATATCAGTCCAAGCCCTTCTGGCTTTTAAAGGTTGTGTTGAGTGATATGCTGTCATTTTGATGGGCTTGCCTTTATATGTCACTTGGTTTTTCTCTCTAGCTGCTTTCAATGTATTTTCTTTGGTTTGTGTTTTGTAGTTTAATTATAATATGGCAGTGAGAGATTCTTTCCTGATTTTTGTCTGTTTGATATTCTAAAGGCTTCCTATATCTGTATTGGCATCTCTTTCTCTCTTTGGGGGAAATATTCTTCTATGATTTTGTTGAAAATACCAGAGGATTTTTTAGAGCAGTGAAAATGCTATCTATAATATTCTAATGGTAGGTGTATGTCATTATACATCTATCCAAACCATAGGATGTACAAAACGAAGAGTAAACCTTTATATAAACTGTAGACTTTAGATGATAATAATATGTCATTGAAGGTTCATCAGCTGCTTCATTGCCTCATATTCACATAGTCATTGTGCATGTATGTGTGCGGATCTCCTCTCCTAACAATTTTAAGAATATAATACATTATTAATAATTGTCATCACCATGATATACATCAGGTATTTAGCATTTATTCATCCTTAGAAGTTTGTACCATTTGGCCAACATCTACCAGAGGATAACTCCATTGTCTTTTCTTGTTCAACCATGATCAAGGAAAGTATAGCTATCTTCTCATAACAGCAAGTGTTTTTGAATGGCTCAGGCAACACTCACCCAATCCTCCATTTTCTCAGTCATTCTACTCAAGGAGTCAGGCTCTTTTCATCTCATTAGGGAAAGCCTGAGCTTCAAGTGGTCTAGGGAGTGACACTGGCTGTGTTAGAGAACAAAGCCTAGACTGGAGGAACTCATAACCTCTCTATGAAGTCCCAAAACACCTGGGCAATAAGAATTGGTAATAGGCAGCATCTATTTACCAAGCAGGCAGGGTTTTAAACTACCAAATTGTGGGCATTAATGTCAATAAGAAGACTGATAAGCACAGGGGTAACATATGCATGTATAAGTTTTATAAATAAATGGTATCTTCTTGTTATATTTTTTGTAGATCATCAACTCTCTCCTACTTCCTCCACATTACCTTAGCACAATATTTACCCTGTAAAAGAAGATGAACATGTTCACAATTGATTTGATATGTGCTTGATCAGATAAGATAGAGTCAACCCATGGCTGGTAAATGAAAAACTCATTTGATGTTTTATATTTTAATATAAATGACTAAGTAGTTGAATAACCATTTGAGAACTCTTCCCCAGTGGAATGGCTATTGGAGCAATAGGAAACACAAAGCAAATGTGAACAAAGAGGAAATTTCTGGTTCTAATTCACTGATGTGTCTTACAGCAGTGCTGTAAGTTGTCTTTAACTTGTTGCCATTACATTTGAATACACTGCACTCCCTGTGCTACCATAGGTCCCAAAGTGCTCTGCCATCTGCAACCACAAATGTCACCAACCTGGCCCTCACAGTAGAAAACTGTATCTTAGAGGATCCTGCCAACTTATGTCAGTAATCCACAGACCATCCAAGAATGCTCACCTTCTGCCCAAATGAAAGAGACCAGATGAGAAAGACACTGTGGTTGGCTAAGTAATGGCCAGCCAGATACTCAGGACCCAATATATGTAGCAGAAGGGAGTTTCCATGTATGGTTAAGTCATTCATCTTGAGATGGAAAGGTTATTCTAGTAGGTCTTAAGTATAACACAAACATATCAAAGAGGAAAGCCAAGGAAGAATTCACTACTTGAAAGGAAAAGGCAATGTGACACAAAAAGCCACAGCCAAGGAATGCTGCAAGCCAAGAGAGGTTAAAGGAAACAGGAACATATTTTCTTTTGGTGATGTTGGAAAGAGCCAGACCAGCCCTTAAAATCATTTGAGACTTTTGTCCTCTACAATGTAAGAGATTAGTTTGTGTTGTTGTTTTTCTGTTAGTTGGTTGGTTTTGATTTTTTTTAATTTTTTATTAACAACTTCCATGATTATAAAAAATACCCCATGGTAATACCCTCCCTTCCCCCACTTACCCCTTTGAAACTCCACTCTCCATCATACCCCTCCCCATCTCAATCAGTCTCTCTTTTATATTTGATGTCTTGATCTTTTCCTCCTCTTATGATGGTCTTATGCAGGTAATGTCAGGCACTGTGAGGCAATGGATATCCAGGCCATTTCGTGTCTGGAGGGAGCATGTTGTATGGAGTCTTGCCCTTCCTTTGGCTCTAACATTCTTTCTGCCACCTCTTTGGCATTAGACCCTGAGCCTTGGAAGGTGTGATACAGATATTGCAGTGCTGAGCACTGTGGTCATTTCTTTCCATCACCATGATACCTTCTGACTTGTCCCAAGGTCACTGCCATATGAAAAGAGAAGATTCTCAACCAAAAGTGAGAGTAGCAATAATATAAGGGTATAAAAATTAACAGAAGTGCTTACTGGGCAGTTTGATAAGCATAGTATATATATTTAGCCAACAGCAGACATTACACCCCTAGGACTCATGACTACCCCTCTTTTAAGGTTTTAGTATCAGGGATGTATTCCCTTCCCATGGAGAGGGCCTCCAGTCCAATTAGAGGGCAGTTGGTTTCCCCCATAACAGACTTGCCACTATTGCACCCGTTGGCTCATTTGGCCTGGCTGGCCAATTATAAGGATTACAGTGTCCAGTGATGAGTATCTTCATTGGTGATTTCTCTTACTCCCATTGAACTGCAAGTAGAATGGCTTCTTCCAGCTTTCTGTCAGCTGGTCTATGTGGAGGAGGTTATCAGCTCAGATCCAGCAAGATTTCTCAGTGGCCTTGCAGCCCAAGTATATGGAGTCTTCAGCAATAGGGTCTTATCATCTATTCCTGGTGGGAAACCAAGGGCCTTGGCAATGGCCTATAATGTTTTGGGGACATCAGGGATCTCCCTGGCCAACAACTCACTGGAAGATATCCCATCCCTGGCACTGAAAATTTTCTAGCAACAATCTACTGCTCCTGAGTGTTCCATTGTCCAAAAAAGTAGGATTACATATGTTTTATTTATATCCTCTTAGATTTTGATTAGCTGTCCCTCCACCTTTCCTTTACTCAATCTCTTCCCCAGACCTCATTTTGGGCCTTTTTACCCCCATTAATCTATTCTTCTAATTACATATATACAATACCATCCTGTTAAGTACTCCCCTCCCTTCCTTTCTCTTCCCTTTCTATCTCTTTTCTAGCTTACTGGCCTCTGCTACTGAGTTTTTTCCTTCTCACACAGAAGCCCAGTCATCTGTAGCTACGATCCACATATTCTCATATCACATGCGACACTTGGCTTTCTGGGCCTGGGTTACCTCACTTAGTATAATCCTTCCCAGATCCATCCATTTTCCTGCAAATTTCATAACTTCATTTCTCTTTACCACTGAGTAGAACTCCATTGTATAAATGTGCCATACGTTCATTATCCATTCATCAGTTCAGGGACATCTAGGCTAGTTCCATTTCCCAGCTATTGTGAATTGAGCAGCAATAAACATGGTAGAGCATGTACTTCTAAGGTAATGAGATGAGCCCTTAGGATATATGCCTAGGAGTGCTATAGCTGGGTCATATGTTAGATCAATTTTTAGATGTCTTAGGAACCTCCACACTGATTTCCACAATGGCTGGACCAGATTGCATTCCCCCAAACAGTGTAGAAGGGTTCCTCTTTTTCCACATCCTCGCCAGCATTTATGGTCATTTGTTTTCATGATGTTAGCCAATCTGACAGGAGTGAGATGGAATCTCAATGTAGTTTTAATCTGCATTTCCCTGATGACTAGGGGTGTAGAACATTTTTTTTAGATGCTTATATGCCATCTGTATTTCTTCTTTTGAGAACTCTCTATTTAGCTCCATAGCCCATTTTTTAATTGGCTTGTTTGATTTCTTATTATTTAATATTTTGAGTTATTTGTATATCCCAGATATTAATCCTCTATTAGATGTATAGCTGGCAAAGATTTTTTCCCATTGTGTAGGTTGCCTTTTTGCTTTATTCACAGTGTCCTTTGCAGTACAAATTCTTTGTAATTTCATGAGGACCCAGCAGTCAATCTGTAGCTTTAATGCCTGAGCAATTGGGGCTGTATTCAGAAAGTCTTTGCCAAGACCAATATGTTGAAGGGTTTCCCCTACTTTTTCCTTTAGCAGTTTCAGAGTTTCAGGTCTGATGTTAAGGTCTTTAATCCATTTGGACTTAATTCTTGTGCATGGAGAGAGAGAAGAATCTATTTTCATCTTTCTACAGACAAATATCCAGTTTTCCCAGCACCATTTGCTGAAGAGGCTGTCTTTTCTCCAGTGAGTATTTTTGGCATTTTTATTGAATATAAGGTGGCTATAGCTACCTGGACTTGCATCTGGGTCCTCTATTCTGTTCATTGATCTACATGTCTGCTTTTGTGCCAGTACCATGCTGTTTTTGTTACTATGGCTCTGTAGTATAGGTTAAAATCAGGTATAGTGATACCACCAGCCTCATTTTTGTTGCTCAGTATTATTTTAGATATTCGAGGTTTTTTGTGATTCCAAATGAATTTTTGGATTGCTTTTTCTATTTCCATGAAGAATGCCTTTGGAATTTTGATGGGGATTGCATTAAATGTGTAGATTGCTTTTGGTAAGATTGCCATTTTCACAATATTGATTTTTCCAATCCAGGAACAAGGGATGTTTTTCCATTTCCTAGTGTCCCCTGCAATTTCTCACTTGAGTGTTTTAAAGTTTTCATTGTAAAGATCCTTTACTTCCTTGGTTAGGTTTATTCCAAGGTACTTTATTTTCTTTGATGCAATTGTGAATGGGAGTGATTCTCTGATTTCATCCTCTGTGTGTTTGTTGGTAGCATATAGGAATGCTACTGATTTCTGTGTATTTATTTTGTATCCTGCTACTTGGCTGTAGGTGTTTATCAGCTCTAACACTTTGCTGGTAGAGTCTTTAGGGTCCTTTATATATAGAATCATGTCATCTGCAAACAATGATAACTTGATCTCTTCCTTTCCAATTTGTACCCCTTTTATGTGCATCTCTTGCTTTATTGCTATGGCTAAGAGTTCCAGTACTATATTAAATAAAAGTGGAAACAGTGGACACCCTTGTCTTGTTCCTGATTTCAGTGGGAAAGCTTCCTGTTTTTCCCCATTTAGTAATATGTTGGCTGTAGGCCTGTCATAAATAGCCTTTATTGAGCCGGGCGTGGTGGCGCACGCCTTTAATCCCAGCTCTCGGGAGGCAGAGGTAGGAGGATCGCCGTGAGTTCGAGGCCACCCTGAGACTCCATAGTGAATTCCAAGTCAGCCTGGGCTAGAGTGAAACCCTACCTCGAAAAACCAAAAAAAAAAAAAAAATAGCCTTTATTATATTGAGATATGATCCTTCTATTCCTAGTCTCTGTAGGACTTTTATTATGAAGGGATGTTGGACTTTGTCAAATGCTTTTTCTACATCTAATGAGATGATCATATGATTTTTGTTCTTCAGTCCATTTATATAATGTATTACATTTATTGATTTGCATAAGTTGAACCATCCCTGCATCTCCGGTATAAAGCCTACTTGGTCCAGGTGAATGATCTTTCTGATATATTCTTGTATTATGTTTGCCAATATTTTGTTGAGAATTTTTGCATCTATGTTCATGAGGGAGATTGGTCTGTAATTGTCTTTTTTTTGTTCTATCTTTGACTGGTTTTGGTATCAGGGTGATGTTGGCTTCGTAGAAGGAGTTTGGTAGGATTCCTTCTTTTTCCATTTTATGGAAAAGCTTAAGAAGCAATGGTGTTAGTTCTTCCCTGAAGGTCTGGTAAAATTCAGCAGTGAATCCATCTGGGCCTGGACTTTTTTTAGTTGGGAGATTTTTGATAACTGCTCGGATCTCCATACTTGTGATAGGTCTATTTAAGTTATTAATCTCATCTTGATTTAATTTAGGTAGGACATATAAATCAAGGAAATCATCCATTCCTTTCAGATTTTTATACTTAGTGGAGTATATGTTTTTATAGTATGTCCCTATGATGTTTTGAATTTCTCTGGTATCTGTTGTGATGTTGCCTTTTTCATCTCTAATTTTATTAATTTGTGTCTCTTCTCTCTTTCTTTTGGTCAGATTTGCTAAGGGTTTATCAATCTTGTTTATCCTTTCAAAGAACCAACTCTTTGTTTCACTGAATCTTTGGATTTTTTTTGTTTGTTTGTTTGTTTCTATTTCATTAATTTCAGCCCTAATCTTTATTATTTATTCCCATCTACTGATTTTTGGTTTGCCTTGTTCTTCTTTTCCCAAGGCTTTAAGGTGAAGCATTAGGTCTTCTACTTGCGACCTTTCTAATTTCTTAATATAGGCACTTAAAGCTATAAATTTCCCTCTTAGGACTGCCTTCATTATGTCCCAGAGATTTTGATATGTTGGGTTCTCATTATCGTTTGACTCTATGAATTTTTTTACTTACTTCTTGATTTCTTCATTGACCCATTCATCATTTAGTAGTGTATGGTTTAGTTTCCATGATTTTGTGTATGATCTATAGCTTTTCTTGCTATTGATTTGTAGTTTGATTCCATTGTGGTTGGATAGAATGCAAGGAATTATTTCAATTTTCCTGTATTTGTTAAGATTTGCTTTGTGTCCTAATATATGGTCTATTTTAGAGAATGTTCCGTGTGCTGCTGAAAAGAATGTATATTCTGCAGCATTTGGATGAAATGTCCTGTGTATATTTGTTAGGTCCATTCCTTCTATGACCTCATTTAGTCCAGATGCCTCTCTGTTTATTTTTTCCTGGGATGACCTATCAATTGATGAGAGTGAGGTGTTGAAGTCCCACATTACCACTGTGTTTGGTGTAATCTGTGACCTTAATTCTAATAGTGTTTGTTTGATGAAGTTGGGAGCCCCCATGTTAGGTGCATATATGTTTAGGATTGTAATGTCCTCCTGTTGGAGTGTGCCTTTAATCAATATAAAGTGACCTTCCTTATCTTTCTTGACTAACATTGGACTGAAGTCTACCTTGTCAGATATTAGAACAGCAACCCCTGCTTGTTTTCTAGGCCCATTTGCTTGAAACACCATTTTCCATCCTTTCACCCTAAGATAATGTCCATCCTTTGTAGAAAAGTGAGTTTCTTGGAGACAACAAATTGTAGGATCCTGCTTTTTAACCCAGTCTGCAAACCTATATCTTTTGGTTGGGGCATTGAGGTCATTGATATTAAGAGATATTATTGAATGGTGTGTATTTATGTTTGCCATTTTTTTTTTTTTTTTGTAGTTTCAGTTCTACCTTTGCTCTCTTGTGTTAAGTAGTATTTGAGTATTGTTTGTTTTTTCCCAGTTCCTTATATGTGTGCTTTTCTTTCTCTTCAGCATGGAGGATTCTTTCAAGTATTTTCTGTAGAGCTGGTTTTGTCTTAAAATACTCCTTTAGCCTGCTTTTGTCATGGAATGTCCTTATTTCTCTGTCTATTTGAATGGATAGCTTTGCAGGATAAAGTAAGTTTGGTTGACAGTTGTTATCTTTCAGAACTTGGAATACATCACTCCAAGCCCTTCTGGCTTTTAAAGTTTGTGTTGAGTAATCTGCTGTAATCCTGATGGGCTTGCCTTTGTAGGTAACTTGATTTTTCTCTCTAACTGCTTTCAATAATTTTTCTTTGGATTGTGTGTTTGGGAGTTTGATTACAATATGGCGAGGAGAGGTTCTTTCCAGGTTTTATCTGGCTGGTGTTCTAAAGGCTTCCTGTATCTGCATTGGCACCTGTTTCCCAATTTGAGGGAAGTTTTCTTCTATGATTTTGTTGAAGACACCTACTATGCCTTTGGAGTGAAATTCTTCTCCTTTTACTATACCCTGAATTGTTGTTTGATCTTTTCATAGTGTCCCAAATATCCTGAAATTCCCATTCATACTTTTCTATTAGTTTGTTGGACTGTATTGGATCTGCCACCTGGTCTTCTAGCTTAGATATTCTGTCCTCTTCTTCATGCATTCTACTGGTGAGGTTTTCTACAGAGTTTTTTATTTCATTAACTGTGTTCTTCATTGCTAGTAATTCTGACTGGTTTTTCTTTATTATATCTATTTCCTTATTTATGTCTTGTATTGACTTCTTTATTTCATTAAATTGGTGTCCTGTGTCTTCTTTGATTCCTTTGATTTTCTCCTTTATTCCTTTGATTTCTTCTTTGACTTCTTTGAACATATTTACAATCATAATTTTGAAATCTTTCTCAGGCATTTCCTCTAACTCGTTCTCACTGGAGGTCATTTCTGATGCATTAATACTTTTTGGTGGATTTATGTTGTCTTGATTTTTAGTGTTTCTTGTGTTATAATGTATATATTTTTTGCATTTTGGATTAAGTTAATGCTTGGATTTTCTAGTTAGCTGGGTATTCTTGGCTGTATAAATCGATCTGATGTTATATATCTTCAGGGTAGGAGCTTAAGATATTAGGTGTGGCTCTTAAGACTCTCAGAGTATCTACAAAGGTGTTCCTAGGGGTTGGGTTTGCCTGTTATGGGAGTATTCAAGCAGGCTGAGTGGAACAAAATACAGATAGATTCTAAAATTTAACTAAACAATGTACACATTCAATGAAAAACAGCACTGAGTATTTATGCAAGAGTACATATTATAACAACCAGAACCTCTATCAACAAAGATGTTAAGATTTCTGGTCTGTTGAGTGTTCTAAGTCAGCTTGTGACCAAGTGAGCCCCTTCCCTGGTGCAATCCCAGTTACCTTTGGAATGATTTTGGTCTCAGTTATGCTGCGCTCTGATTGCGTCCCTCTTTGGTGCCCTGTGGGTTCAAGTAGGCTGGCTAGATTGCTGGGCCACTGTTCTGTTTTCTGGAGCTGGGCACTGACTTTTCCTGTGGGGCAAGCCAAGCCTGGCAGCTGTGGCCCCACAGACCTGGCACTGCCGCTGCTGGAGCTGCCGTTGCTGTAGTCCCCACTGCCGCTGCCACTGCCACTGCTGGAGCCACCGCCGCTGCTGCTGCTGGATCCGCTGCTGCCAGAGCCACTGCTGCTGCTGCTGCCAGAACTGGCACTGCCAATGCCAGAGCTGGGGCCGCCTCTTCCGCTGCTGCTTCCACTACCAGAGCAGCTGCTGCTGGAGCCGCTTAGGCCTGCCTGTGTGGGCTCTGTATGCTCTGGATCTCTCCTACTTCTCTGCTGCCATTGTAATTTCTTATACACCTTACTTTTTAGTAAAAGTGTGTATTTTTCTGGGTATTCTTTAGATTTTTCTCCCCTAGGCTGCTTTGGTGTACTTCTTAAGCTGCCATCTTAACCTGAAGTCCTGGTTTTGTTTTTTTGAGATAGGGTCTTGCTTTAGCCCAGGCTGACCCAGAATTCACTATGTAGTCTCAAGGTGGCTTCAAACTCATGCAATCCTCCTACCTCTGTCTGTCAAGTGCTGGGATTAAAGGTGTGAGCCATCACACCCATCAAATTTGTGTTGTTGTAAGAGCCCACATTTCTATAAGTGTGTCAGAGCAGCCATGGGAAGTTCATATAAACACGTGGTCATGGTTCTGTCCTTCCTAAAGCTGTCATCCAATCAAATGGGAGTCAGCACTCTGCCCCTTCTTTCCCATCTGGATACCTCCTACCTCATGGGATCTATTCCACTGTTTTATTTTTTGAGACAAGGTCTCCCTATGTAGCTGAGGCTGGCTCAGATTTGTTATGTAGCCTAGGCTAACCTCAAATTCACAACTTCTAAGTGCAAGAATTATAAGCATTGGCCACTATGCCTGACTATATTTTTAATATTTAAAATCTCATCTCAGGAATATCTTTATAGTCATTGAGAGATTATGTTATAGCTGGGCCTATCAGTTAGTAGCATGCTTTCTTAGCATTTGCAAAATCCTGGGTTCAGTCCCCAGCCTCATAAGAGTATGGCAGCTCACACTTGAAGTCCCTGGTCTCAAGAAGTGGAGGCAGAAAGATCAGAAGTTCAAGGTCATTCTCAGATACACAGTAAGTTTTTGGTCAGCCTAGGTTACATGAGAACCTGTCTCAAAAACAAAAAGAAAAGAGAAAAAGATTTAAATCCTAGGGGACTGATATTGCAATACTAGGGTCACTATTTATTTCTCAGTTCCACATTTGACCCTTATTGAAGGCTGAAAGAATCTACAGAAGATAATTTCCAAGAAGGAATCCCCCTATGGCAGGACGGTTGGCTAACAAAAGGTCATCCAGCCAACTCTACGTTCCTCTAGTAATGAGGAACTTGCTTCTTTCCAAGAATTCACAAAGCCAGTGTGCACTTGCTCTGGGTCAGACAACCGTGGGTCAACCTACAATCTGAGAACTGAGAAACAGATGGTGAGCACACAGGAGTATCTGTGAAGACCAGGAACAATTCCTTAAAAGATTGCTTCCAACCCCGTGATGAACAATTGCTTTGTGTAATGAGATTGTCAAATTCCATATATATATATATATATATATATTCATTCCCTAATTCGTTGTTAATCCCACCCAGAAGTGGTTTATACATAGTGCTGCTTTGATTCTACTCAAGTATTGGGTGTAGGGATGTAGGAGTCATTTGTTTCCTAAGCCCAGAGATAATCAGATCTTTACAATCAGTTTTCTAGAAAATGTCTCATGATTAGTTCTTTCTTTTGTTTGTTTGTTTTTTGGTTTTTGTTTTTCGAGGTAGGGTCTCACTCTGGCCCAGGCTGACCTGGAATTTACTCTGTATTCTCAGGGTGGCCTCGAACTCATGGCGATCCTCCTACCTCTGCCTCCTGAGTGCTAGGATTAAAGGCGTACGCCACCACGCCTGGCTGATTAGTTCTTTTTTTTTTTTTATCTGTTTGTACTGTAGGTGTTTCCCACCCACTTACTTGGTCACAAAATGTTTCCTCTAAACTACTATCCATTATAGCTCTTGTCTTCTGGTTCTTTAAGAGCATGAATTTACTTCCTTTCCTCTTCAAATTTCATCTGTTAGCCTTAGTTCAGTGACCTGGTGTATAAGAATCTTTTATCTTTTTGTTTTTTGTTTTTGTTTCTGGGTTGGTTTTTTTGTTTGTTTGTTTGTTTGTTTTGTTTTTTGGTTTTTCAAGGTAGGGTTCCACTCTAGTCCATGCTGACTTGGAATTCACTATGTAGTCTCAGGGTGGCCTTGAATTCACAGTGATCCTCCTACCTCTGCCTCCCTAGTGCTAGGATTAAAGGCATGTGCCACCACTCCCCATTCTTATAAAGGTCTTTTAAACCTTCACTTGTGCAAACCACCTTTGCCTTGGTGATCCTGTTTTCCTCTTCAAAACTGACACTGGAACATTTACTTGTAAGGACTTTAGAATAATTGTTGTAAGAGAACTCTAAATTTGATAGGCATCATTAAGCCATGTTCACTTGCTGTGCCAAGGAAACCAAGATAGAGGCTTAGAGACAAAAGTGTGAGCAGTCCATGTACCTGTCACATAGGAACATATCAGCAATCAAATCTTTAAGTTGTGCCTTACTTGGAGAGCTAGCAATCTAAGAAAACAAAGAATTAGCATCCCAAAGATATGACTTTCCAATATTTTGGTGGCAGTATTTTTTATAAAGGAAATATTCAAAGTTCAGTCTTATCTTCCTAACCATGTGGCTCAGGGACTATTGGCATGCTTGAAGATCATGCCTCTGAGTTTCATGGTGTCCACGGCTTTCTTCTTATCATCTCCTCTCTTTCTGGACCAGGGGAGTATTCCACTTTCCTTCATTTTAATCTCTGTGTAATTCGCATGCATAACCATTGAGCTCTTCTTTCTTCCTAAACCTCCATCTGGATGACTTCTGAAATAAGAATTAACTCAAAAAAAAAAAAAAAAAAGCAGTGTGTAAAGGCTACGCTGCCTCCAAGTTATACATGCAGATTCCTATTCACAAATGAAGCATAAATGTGTTTTTATAGTATGAAATGTAAAATGCTTAGAACAAAAAAGTTCCCTATTTGTCTCTATAGAATGAAGTACAAATGTATTTTTGTAATACAGAACATAAAATACCAGAAAAGTTCATGGGTCACCAATGCTAGGAGCAGTCAGCACAGAGACTGATTCCAGGTCAGGGTGTGCTCAAATCTGAATGTGTAAAAGGGAAAGAACAGGAAAACTCTGCAGGGTTCATGAAAAAAGGACAGAAGAAGGAGATCTAGAGTGCAAAGACATCTACGTTTGAAGGAAGACCAGAGATAGATAACAAGATATTCTTGAGTCTCTTGTACGTACTTCAACAGTTAATCTGTGCAGTTGTGCAGTTTCTCTGTGTTTCAACATGTAATATTCCATGGAAAGGGGGATGTGTTCTTTAAGATTCTGTACAGTGTAGCAGAAGAGAAAAACCCCATGTAAAGAGGAAGTGGAGTCAAGGAAAGCTTCTTGTGGAAGAAATCCAGTGGAAAGAGACAGGAGGTGCTTGAAAACTCCGTTTGGCCTCACCTCAGACACACAGACAAAGCTTCCTGGGCCCATGGGAGAAGCAGTGGGATGGCCTCAGTAAAGAAGTCCTCTGATTGCCCTGTTTCCATGACAGTCCTCAGGGTGTCAAAGGACTGAGCAGGTAGAGGAGACTGCAGATGCAAGAATGTGGAAGTGAGAGAAAGCTGGGTTTACGGGAGGAAGTGAAAATGGCCCACAAAGACAGGAGCACAGTGTGGGGTGGAGAAGCAGGAAGAGGGAGGAGACTGGAGTGGTCAGCAGGGACCAAAGCAAGAGGAGCTCAGTGAGCCACACTGAAGGTCACCACCTAACTCAGTCATCAAGGAAGTCAAACTATGGAATGACAAAAGCAAGTGTGAGGTTTAGAAGGCTCATTCTGCCTACACAAAAAGATCTAAAGAGAGGGGAAAGCGGGAGATCTGAACTCTATCAGAAGGAGGTTGTAGATTATAATCAATGAAATGATGGTAACACAACCTGGAAAAGTGGCAATGTGAACAGAGACAGGAGGGTAAGAAATCAGAAGGAAGCATCAACAAGGCAGTATGGTCAGACGGTTTTGGGACAAGCAGTCCTACTACCTGTTCCTGGCAGTTTAGTTGAGCCATTGCCATGGGCTGAGATTGTAACCCAGTTAGGATAGCAAGCAGTGATAAATAGGCTTGGCATGCACCACACTTTGGCTGGCTGTGAGACACTCAGGCATACTTTGAAATGTGCCCAGAAGGTCTACATGCCCACATTTAGTAACCAAATAATTTCAAAGAAAACAGAGGATGTTGGACTTTGGAGAGCAAGAATATTTGGCTACTTTGAGCTTGCAATCCAAAAATGAGGGTAGCCGGGTGTGGCAGCACACGCCTTTAATCCCACCACTTGGGAGGCAGAGGTAGGAGGATCACCGGGAGTTCGAGGCCACCCTGAGATTACATACTGAATTCCAGGTCAGCCTGAGCTAGAGTGAGACCCTACCTTGAAAAAACAAAAACAAAAACAAAAACAAAAAAAAAAAAAGGTAGCTGGGTATGGAGGTATATACTTTTAATCCTAGCACTGGGTAGTCAGAAGTAGTAGGATTGCTTTGAGTTCAAGGCCAGCCTGAGACTACATAGTGAATTCCAGGTCTGCCTGGGCTACAGTGAGACACTAGCTTGAAAACAAAGACAAAGGTCAACAGACTACATGTCGCACACATTCATGCACACACCAGATCTGCCTCTTGGCCTGTTTTTGAACCAGTCTGGAACTAAGAATAGATTTTACAAACAAAGAATATACAGCAGAAATATTTTCTATCAAGACCTTTATAGAAAAAATTTTCCAACCACACTCTGGGCAGAGATTTGCCTTTCCACGGGGTTCATCCTCTCTGGCTTCTCCAGTACTTTTGTCACCTTCCTTCTTCTTCCCAGCCAGCCTTACTCACACTCATTATACTAGGCCCTGGCTTTGAGTCCTGGACCAGAGAAAGAATAGCAAGCAAGACAAGAAAGGGCCAAGCCAAGGCAAAAACAACATTTCAAGAAAGGCAAAGAAAAAACAGTGAAGAAACAGAGATGTGGGAGGAACTCTAAAAGAAGGGGGTTAGAAGCACTAAGAAAGGATTCTTTTCCTAGAAGGTAAGGAAGTAGAACATTGGAAGAGACAAGTGGAGTTTCAGGGTCTCTTCTGATATCTGCTGCTAATAATTCAAAACACAGGAGGACAGCCCAGGATAGTGGCTTGCACCTGTAATCACAGTACTTGGGAGGCTAAGGCAGGAGGATTGCTACAAACTCAAGGTCACTCCAGTCAAGTCTAGGCAATGTATGAGAAAGCACTTTCTTCAAATCTCAGTTTCAAACCAGTGCAATTAAACAGGTATTATGATTAACCCTCTTCAGGCTAGTCTCTGCCTCCCATGTATAGGGATTTCAGGCATGCCCCATCCACCTGGTTGTGCCTTTAATTTGAGTGATCAGGTTTACTGACCATCATGGGTTTTAGAGCAGTCTGTTTCCCTTTTCATCTCAAACAGAAAACTTTCTGAACCAAAAGTACATTATTCAGGTCAAACTCAACCCAGAATTCTGAGCCTACCCAGTGAGGGGAGGGCAAGGAAGTAAAGGTGCCTTTGACTCCAAGGACCCCCTTTGTTAACCTTGAATTCCAATTCCAGCTCCCATTTTCTCAGCTGTGTGACCTTGGGGACCTGCTTCGCCTTCTCTCTTCTGCCCTGAAGTATGGACCAAAGCACTCAGAGCTTCAGGAAGGTTCAGAGAGAGGACACCATCAGCAGAGGCCTTTATAGGGAGGGTAGTGGAAGAAGGAAAGGGCTCATTCCAGAGCCCTGGGCCTTGGTCCAGATTTATCAATAGCTTTGTGACCCAAGTATTTCATTTCCCTCTCTTAGCCTCAGTTTCTCCATTTATGATACAAAGCCATAAATGTAAGTAGCCTCTGAAGCTCTTTCCAGCACTGACATTTTTCAGCCCCAGTTCAAGAACTTGTACAGGGCAGAGATCAGAGATACCTGGGCCTCAGTGAAGGCAATGACTTGAGAAGAAGTTAGCCAAGCTGTTAGTAGCTCCTACCTCACCTGCTCAGTTATGCTTCTTTATAATCCCCACCTCACCCATATGGACAGTTTAGAGGATGATTTGTTTTAAACTTTAGAGAGACCTTATTACATTAAGATAAAGAAAAAGAATATAGTATGAAGAGCTCCTGCCCATGAGGAGGCAGGAGGGGGAAAAGCCCTAACAAAGAGTTTCTGCCCATGAGAAGGCAAGCGTAGGTAAAGCCCCCTTAGAGACCCAAATTGGGGTCATTTATAGGTTCTGAACAGGAGCTAACCAGCAATGACATCAAACTTTAGGGGCTAAACTTAACAAACCACAATTCCAAGTTCATGTTTAATCCTTCCAGGAATCTTAATTCTAGGAAATGGAAACGCCTTCCTGGGCAGGGACTTAGGTTTATGGAAAAAGAGATGAAGGGAACACCTTTAGCCTTTCCCCTGGAGGAGCCCTTGGCATCTCTTGAGGGAGGACCTGGAGCTCAAAGCCCTTCACCTTTGCAGCCATACCTGCTGCTTCTCCACTTAGTCTGCTGGCCTTCTCTTTATAGCCCCCATAAAGCATATCACTCCCCCTCTGTCAAGAAGTCTTCTCCTCAGGACAGGAGAGATCATCTTTCATTATTTCTTATGACCTCTTTCCAACATAAAATGCGATTCTGGTAAACTCATGCTTCATACCTTTTTTAAAAAACTATATTTATTTACTGATTTATTCATTTTCAAGCAGAGAGAGAGAATGGTCATGCCAGGGCCTCTTGCCACTGCAAACAAGTTCCAGATGCAGGTGCCACTTTGTGCATCTGGCCTTATGTGGGTACCAAGAAACTAAACCAGGGCCATTAGGCTTTGCAAGCAAGTGTCTTCAACCACTAAGCCATCTCTCCAGTCCCAATACCTTTTATAATAACCACATTTTGTTGGAAAACAGCATGGTTATGATAGATTAAGCTTCCTGAAAAGGAAGAGAGCATAATCTTCTTCATTTGTGAACCTCTCTTCTTTGCATGTATAGGTCCAGGGATGCATTTTACAGGGAAGTCATTCTGTTCTGTTCTCTCTCTCTCTCTCTCTCTCTCTCTCTCTCCCTCTCTCTCTGCTTCTCTCTCTCATTTTCTGAGACAGATCTTACATAGTACCACAGGCTAATTCACCATGTAACCCAAAGCTGAACTCAAACTCACTGTAATCCTCCTGCCTCAGCCTCCTGAGTGCTGGGATTGCAGGTATGAGGCACCATGCCTAGCTTTTTGACATTTTCTAAGTTGCAAATTGTCCCCTGTCACTCCTCTTCACATGTGATACTCAGGTTGAGGTGTCCATGTGACCCGGTAAGGTCTGTTCTTGTCTTCTAACATGTGGTCCCTGTGCTTTCCACAGGAGGCTACTCCTTGGCCCTGGACAAACCAGTCTCTATGTCAGTTGTGGCTTTTTTTTTTCATTCTCCTGTCATAACTGCCTAGTGAGTCTCTCCATGTAACATTCACCTCCCTCTAGACCCTAGTCTTACCACCATAACTGGCCACCCCCTTGTGGCAGCTCCAGCAGCTGTTGACACTCTGCTGTATAGAATCACTCCTGGCCCTGCCTTCTCCACTGGGCTGGGTGCTTCCTTTGGGCTACATCTATCTTTTATTTCAATGTTCCTAGCACAGGTACAGTGCATAAAGATACCCAAGAAATCTGAAGGTAAATAACACAACTGTGAGCTTTCACCCCAATTTCCCTTCTAGGTCCTGCTTGTAAGGTCCCTACTCCATGAGGAGCCTAAAGGTACCTGCATGGCCCTCTCCCTCTTCTTCCTATGTTCTCAGTGCCTTTCCAGATACTGAGTCTGGCTCAAATCCTATCTCTCCCAGTGACTGTGATCTTGGGCAAGCAGCTTTGCCTTTCTAACAACTTCAAATCCTTCAACTTCTTTCCCTTCAGCCACCCACATTTTGTCACCTCCAGGATCTGCTTCAGCAAGCAATCTTTCCCAACTCCTTCTCTGTCCTCAGCTTCCTGGGTTTCTGTTCTCATACACCTTACTCTCACTTGTTTTCCATCCATGGAGCACCCTCAGGTAACTCTGATACATCATTTCCCTAGATATTACCAGCCCCTTGCTGTTGTAACTTAATTTCTTGCCTAGTCACACCATATTCTAACCAATATGTGCAACCAACAACCTGCAAAGCAGGTGGTAGCCTCATTACCCCAGGCACACCGTTGACATCTTTCAAATATATTCTTCTGACAAACCTGTCTGGGGAAACCCAGTCTGGCTCTATCTAACATTGCACTTCTCTTTTCTTTCTTTCTGCCCAGCCTACTAGAGAAAGTCACCCAGGTGTGAATACACCACAAATACATAATGTCCAATTTCAGCACCCACAAGGGTATACTGTAGTTAGAAGTCATAGGGTCAAGTACTGGTCTACTACTTCAGGCCACAAACCTGAAAAGCTACTGATTACAGGAGTTAGGGTAAACTAAATCTCCTGCCAACCTGGAGAATGCTTACCATAGTAGGTAGAAAATAAAGACAAGTTTCATTTTTGTTTAGGCACTAACCCAGATTATACTGACATGCAGATAGCCACTGGTAAAATTATGTATCCTTGTAATTGTTTATATAGCCATGCAGGGAGGGGCTGGAGAGATGGTTTAGCCATTAAGGCACTTGCCTGCAAAGCCTAAGGACCCAGGTTTGAGTCCAGATGCACTAGGTCGCGCTATGTCTGGCATTCATTTTCAGTGGCTAGAAGCCTTGGCCTACCTATTCTCTCTCTAACTGCCTCATTCTCTCTCTCTCTCTCTCTCTCTCTCTCTCTCTCTCTCTCTCACACACACACACACACACACACACACACACACAAATAAATAAATAGCCATGCAATTATGATCCCCTTTATACACATGTCAATGTTAATTGTGTCTTGTACTCCTAGTCCTACAGGCATTACAATATATTTGCTGTGCACTTTCATCCCATGTTTAACCCTATTCGCATAGTCAGTTGCCTAATTCTGAAGGTTTTCTCTGTGACAGCTTGGAGCAAATGGCCCAGGTCCCTGTAAGAATTTGCATTTCAAAGACAGAGCTCTCTGATCCTGAAAGTAATCCTGCTGTAAAGCCTCTTCTGCTATTAAAAGATCAAATATTTAATTCCAGGTCAAAGAGATAGAGGAAGAATCCCCAACAGCTGGTTTCCCATGAGAATGCTCCACAAAAGGAAAGCCAGAGGTCTCTCCATTTGTGCATGGAAAGTTCACTATTTTAAATTCACCCTAGCATATGGCTGTGAGTCTACTTCCTTAATTCTGTGGGAAACTTCATGCAGCTATTCAAATTTCCAGAGGAAGTCACTTGGGAGCTGGCCACGAGCCTATGACTGACAGGAGGGAATTTCTTCAGGAGATGGGAGGAGCTGCTGTCCTGGGGAAGCTGCTGGCTCAAAGGGGAGATTTTTCAGAACTTTCCAGGTACAGTTTGGTGACACCCTTCAAAGGATGCCTGAAGCACTGTAGGGAGCAAGTAAGTATAAAGCATGCGCCATCACAACTGGCCATCTCAGGGTCTTATTGTGTATGTCCCAGTGGCTTTCCACCAACATGGAACCAGTGTAAACAATCACCACTGATAGATATGTCAAGTGTCAAATCTCCCTCATTGCTGTAGTCCCTCTCAACCAGCACTGGTCTATTTCCCATACACACCACACACACACACACTCAATCCCACTTCTGAACCCTCCCCTCACCCCCAAACACCTATATACACACTCACTTCTGTACTTTCACCCCAAATATTTATATACACTCACACTTCTGCTTATCCCCAAACACATACACTTATTAAGTTTGTATATAATTGCTTAAACATTTCATTTTGAGCCTGCTTGATAACCTGAAAAACTCTTTCCTCTAGGTTTGCATACCCCTGATTGCTAGTGAAAAGTCTCGCTTATTCAAGAGCCCAGTGACCGTCTGTCAATAGTAAGATGCTGAGGGATACTTCCTTGTTGCCCTGGAATTGAGCTCTGAGACAAGGGGCATCAAAGACAAATAATTGGAAGGTAGTCTTTATTTTCTTGACCGGTTCAGGAGGAGGGGATATAGCTGAGCTTTTCTGAAAGGAAAAAGACCATTAATTGTAATGCTTCCTAGGGGATAATGCTGTGCCTTCCTCTCATTGGAGGAAGAAAGGCTACAATCCTAACCACCCTTCTTCCCACACTCCTCATCTTGAATAAGTGGGGACTTCAGAAAAGCATCTGTAGATTTAGGAGGATCTTGAGAAAGGAGAGTAATATCTTGTTACCCAGCTGAGATCTGTTTACACAGAGGAACAAGGACATTGAGGAATGTGTGTGAGTTGGAAGAAAGGACCTAGAAGCCAGCCTTGCAGGACTCTGCTCTCCCACCTTTTAAGAGACAAGAATGTAAGAGTCTCCCATAGATCAAGGGATAACACAGGAAATAGTTGGCCTTGGACCATCTTTACAACACCTCGCCCAAAACTCTGGCCAATACCAAGAAGACCCCAGTAACACAGGAAATAGTGGGTTGAGGTCAGAGCTGAGCAGACATGCCTCAGGGCTTGCACAGTGGGGGCTTTGGGGAGCTACACTGAAGAGCTCCTATCTGTGAGTAGGAACAGGACATCATCAGGCAACAAGCTGTGGTGTCCCCTTCCCCACTTTCTCTTTCCTGCTCAATGCCAAGGAATTAAGTATGGGGTAGTAAAGAAGATTGTGTCTCCCCCTGCTGGCAGATCTGGAGGCAGAGGAAGAAGCAAGGCTAAACTGTGAAGAAAAGCAGTTTTTATCTGTGCCTTCCTTGTTTGGATTTCTCTGTTTCATGTTAGGGACTGGAAGAGTCATGGAAACAGAACAGGAAAACTCAGCATAGGACAAGGGATAGCAGCACAATGAAAGGATCATGCCCCTCCACTCAGATGAATTCATGAATTGGCTGTGTTCTTTTTGTGTGAATTCACAGGTCAACTGGGACAGAACTTTCTATATCTTCTCTAAGGAGGAAGCTCTGGGAGGCAAAAGGCCTCTGTCATTTTATCATTCTGCTCTGCCCAGAGTGGACAGTCTATAAACAAGGAGTGGGGCTGGGGAGATTTCAGTAAGTAAAGTGCTTGTCTTCAAGTATAAGGATCTGAATCCAATCCCGAAAACCTATGTAAAATGCCAGGTGTGGTGGTGTATGCCTGAAATTCGAGCCCTGGGGAGGTAGAGGCAGTAAGACCCCTGGGCCTCCCTGGACAGGTAGCTACTCTAGCCTAACTAGTTATCTCCAGACCAATGAGAGAGTTTAGCTCAAAAAGAGGTAGACAGCACACCTGAAGAACAATAGGTGAGGTAATCCTCTGACTTCTACATGCATGTGCTCACACGCATGTGCACGCGCACATATACACACACACACACTGCCCACACACAAAAATAAAATAATAAAATAAGGAGTGAACTGAATTCATTGAATAGTTTCAATGTTTTGAAAAAGAAATAGTAGACCCTTAGAAATAAAAGTAAGTCATGTTACAAGTTTAGATTTGAGAAGCTAGAAATTTTCTTCAGTCAGATCACACTGGGTTTTTGCTCACTAAGTCTTCAGTCCCTGGCCTTCCCCCCACCCCTTGGCCTAAATCCAACAGATGTCAGACCACTGCCCATTTGATCCCCATCCCAGTTTCTTGGAATTGGTGAATGATTTCACAGAGATCACACAGAGGTGAGTTAAATCTATTTAATCTTTTTTTACTCAAGCAACAAAAAGAGTGAGTCAAGTTCTGCATCCAGAAGAACCCAGCAAACAGATGCTTAGTGAGACCACAATAAACCCTGGGTCTATTGAGAAGGAACAGAACAGAAGGTTCCTAGAAGCATAGCTTTTTATGTAATTGGGGCTCTCAAAACTGATTTGTCCCACTTTGGAAGAGGTGAGAAACATGTTTGTGGAGCATTCGTTTTGCTTTGTAGAATTCTTGTTAGTCATAAAGCATTGGAGTCTCACCACAACTTTTCAACACAGGAAAATGCATGTGGAAGTTGTCCCCAATAGATTCAGGAGTTCGAGTGTGCTTGCTGGTGGTAGTTTACAGCTTTTTCTCTCACCAGTGGCCCAGCTTCTTCTGCCGTTATGGATCTTCCCCTAGATCTGTAAGCTTCAAATAAATTTCCTTCCTCCCATAACTGTGCCTGGTTTGGAAGTTCATCCCAACACCCTGAAGCTGAGAGGGAATACAGTTAAGGTGACTGGATCCCAGAAGGTAAAAAAAAAAAAAGGCAGAAAAATCTGCACTTGCTAGAAATCAAAGATGTTATGACTTATTTCTTGCCTAGTTCCCTAGACCTGTTTCTCCATAAACAACCAAGAACTCTCCTGGGAAGGAGGTATTTCATCTTTCATAGGATTTAAACATTGTAACTGGTCAAGTTCAGCCCCTGGAAGTTGGTGTCAAGGCTAAACTTTTCCTGAGATAGTCCCTAACCTAACCAACCAGTTGTCCCTCTGGTTCATCTGAACCAGGAGACAGCCCACCACTATAAGGTTATAAGTACCTTTGCAAGGGGTGGGCAGGATCTTGGACCACTTGGAAACTTCCACCTATGGGTGAGTTTTTCCCTCAGCTGGGCCTGGGCCCTGGCTCAGGCCCAGGTGGGTTGAGCCAAGGGGAGGTCCCCCTAGCCCTTACTCTTCACATGGGTTCTTTATCCTCTCCAACTCCCCTCTTGGCAGGAGCTCCATGAACTTTCTTTTCTCTCTTTTCTTTCCATGGTTTTCCCAGGCCCTTCATAGGGAATCTCGAGCCATGTGGGTGCCTTTCCTTGGCTCTGTACTTCTCTCAATAAATATAATAATTTAATAATTATCCTTTTTAATCTTTTTTATAAACAAACCTAGGGTTTGGGATTCAAGGACTTTCCTGGACCCCGAGCACCCTGTTACAAGCTGACTGCAAAACTTGTATCTCCATTATGCAAGAGAGACAATGAGATCCAAGGAGCAAAACTGGCATGTCCAAGGCCACCCACCTTGGCATGACAGAGTTGGACCCTCAAATCAAGTCATTTGGCTCTTAACTGCATACTCTAATATGTAACGTGGAGTCTCTGCTAGTGTCAGAAAGGTGCTGTGATGGTTAATCATTATTGTCAATCTAACAAGATTTAAATCACCATAGAAACACACCTCTGGGCATGTCTTTAAGGGTGTTTCCAGAAAAGTTTAACTGATGATGGAAAACTCACCCTGAACATGTGTAACACCATCCCACGAGCTGGGATCCTGAATTTAATAAAAGAAGAAAGAAGAAAGAAGAAGGCAGGATGAGCACCAGCATTCATCTCTCTCTGCTCCCTGACTGCCCAGAAGATGTGACTTGCTGTCTCACATTCTTGCCATTCTGCCTTCCCCACCATGATCCTCTATATCACATCTTAAACCAAGAGCCAAAAATAAGTCCTTTGTTCCTTAATTTGCTTTAGTTAGTTATTTTGTCACAGCAACAAGAAAAGTAATACAAATGTAGAGACTGGAACTCAAGTGGTGAGCCCTTCTGGAAATGCCTTGTGAGACAATCAATAAAGGAGTGGGTGTATTTTCAGTCCTGCAATAATTCAATCTGCATGTGTATGGTACTGATACTACTTTCATATTGACTAGTACATTTTAAAATATGCTTTTAAATTTTTTATTTATTTTATTTACAAGCAGAGACACAGAGAAGAGAGACAAAGAGAGAGAGAATGGGCACACCAGGGCCTCTAGCCACTGCAAACAAACTTCAGACACATGTACCACTTTGTTCATCTGGCTTTATGCAGTACTGGGAAATCTAACCAAGGTCATTAGGCTTTACAGGTAAGTTCCTTAACCACTGAGCAATCTCTCCAGCCCTTGACTAATTCACTCTTGCACCTTGTGCTGGTTTTGAGATATTTTGGTAAATTGTTTGGCATGGCTCACATTAAAGAATGGTCTCTCTTCTCTCCTCTTCCATCCAGACAAGACTTTAATTAATAGAATGGTAGAAGTGACACTGTGTGGCTTCTTTTTAAAAAATTATTACTGTGTGTATGTATGCATGTGTGTGTATTGGTATGTGTGTGCCACAGTGCACATGTGAAAGTCAGAGGGCAACCTCAGGGTGTTGGTCTTTTCTTTCTACCTCGTTTTTTGTTGTTGTTTTGTTTTGTTTTTAGTATTTTATTTATTTGCAAGGAGAGAGAGAGACAGAGAGGGAGAATAGGCATAGTATGGCCTCTAGCCACTGCAAACAAACTCTAGATGCATGTGCCACTTTGTGTATCCAGTTTTATGTGGATACTGGGGAATCCAACCCAGGTTGTTAGGCTTTGCAGGCAAGTGCCTTAACCACTGAGCCATTTCTCCAATCACCCCCCAACACCCTGTTTATTTGAGATAAGGTCTCTCTTGTCTTTGTGCTGCTGGAAGGGCCAATCTAGCCCAAGGGCTTCATGGATCCATCCCCTGTTGCTGTACTTATGTTGGAATTACAGACCAGTGCACATGTGCCACCTTGCATCTGGCTTTAAGTAGAAGCTGAGGCTCAAAGTTGGCAGGCTTGTTAAGCAAGTACCTATAACAGCCGAACCATCTTCTCAGCCCCACTGTGTGACTTCTGAAAGGCAGGGATGGACAGCAGACTGTGTCCTGCTCTGAGTTACTCCATATTGTATGGAACAGTGGCTTTCAGCTGTCTTGCCTTAGTGACTTCATATTACAAAGGGGCAACTGACTACATTTGAATGCAAATGCTGAGATAGAATAACTCCAACCCCACAGCTTTTTTGAACAGTAACAACCATCTTCTGTCCAGCACAACCATGAGTCACATACTGATAAGCAACTTCTTTATGCAAATAAAGAAGTGCCACTTGTGAACGTATCAAATTAAATCAGGAGTGTGTGGATACATGCACATATCAAAACCATATATCAGAAACACCAGGACCATGAGTTTATAAAGCACAATGGACCAATGAATGATGCAACCCCTCACCTAGTTCATAGAAAAGGAGGGGCACCTATGGGCCTGTCATCAGGCTACTCTGTCTATGTGACTCCCAATCCTCTCAATCCCCATCTCACTCCCTCCATACTTGAGTCCACCAACTATCCAGACAGCTCTGCACCTTGAACAAGCTCTGGGCTTGTCAGCTTTACACTTAAATGGTTCTGTGGCTGAGTTCTTAGCCCTATCAGACCACTTGCAGAGACCCTTTTGCATCTGCATCAGCTCTCTCAGCCTTCAATAGCACCCCTCTGAATCCCATTACTAGCCTTATAGCTTTTTCATTGTGAAAGTGTAATGTGTGATTGGAGTGTTATTAATCTTAGGAATTAAGATTAGAATGTGATTGCCAATGGTCACAATTAGCAAGCAAAATCAAGAGTACTTTGTGTAAGTACCTGAATTTAAACCCCCATATAAAAACCCAAACACTGTAGTAGGCATCTGTAATGCCAGCATGCCTCCAGTGATATGGGAGGCAGAGACAGGAGAATGGGAACAACAGGAAACCCTGCCTCAAACAAGGGAAGAGGAAAACCAATATCCAAGGATGTCCTATTGTAAGAGTCCAAAAATCGCTGAAGAAAGACCCCAGTAAAAAACAAAGAGTAAAAACAAAGAGTTTTTATTCTGCAGAATCAGCCAGTATGCGGGGTCAACCATTCATATAAAATAGCGGCCCTGAGAGGAGCACGCAGTCCCTTTGTAAGTACAGCTAAGGGAATTTTAGGAGGGTTAGGTTATCTTCTAATGTGATGGGCTAAGCAAGCAGCAGTTACATTTGTACACATTTGATTGGCTGTGGCCCAGATTTTACCATCCTTGGGCATGTTTAGACGTGTTTTAGAGACTTTGCAGGAACTGACTCAGCCCAGGAGCCCACTATCTCGGGCAAGTCCTTTTTTTGGTCATAGTCCAGAGGTATTGCAGGAACTGACTCAGGTCCCTGGGTGGCTATCTTCCCCGGCCACATATTAGGGTCGCTGTTGATTAACAGCCCTTTGTTTGTAGTTTTTCCCAAAAGTCTTGCCTGCCTCTCCAGGAAACTGAAACTTAGGCCTAGCTGTAAACTGGAACAAATTTGATCCTCTTACTCTGACCTCCACACATGCACCATGGCATGAGCAAGTGCCTGTAGACACATAAAAGAGAAAGAGTACTGGGTGTATATCTTATGGAATTGACACAGCTTGTGAATTTATTGTTATCCAGTAAATTCTGATATTGTGGAAACACACAAACATGTCTGTGTTAATGGTATAGCTCAGTTGTGACATCATATTAGAAGAGTCCAGTGGTTCTTAGGACATCTATTCAGAGGCCCAGATGCCAAGTGAGAGGTTGTATGAATCAATATATAAATAGATGTATAGGTCATGTTTTGCTCAATACCCAGCTATGTGAGTTCTCCTCAGCCCAGTGTCTAGATGCTAGACATGTAAGTAAAGAATCCTCAAGATGACCCCCAACCTAACAACTGCCACTCTATATGACACAGAAAACCAAAGTTTGGCTGAGCACCAACAACCCAGATTGTTATTGTGTTAAACCTCAATTGGGGTGTTTTGTTACACAGCAGTAACTAACCAGAACACACCTTATCGATTTATATAATGTAAGTTTATATTTATTTAAAAATCACAGTATTATCCTGTGATCTGGGGATCTCTTTCCACGTTTTTGTTTTAGCTGTGTATCTACAGTCAGGCAAAGTTCTTTCCTTGGAAGTGGCTCTAAAAGTAGTTGTCATTTCTGGAACAGAATCATCAGGGGTATCTGTCATTGCCATTTCCTTCACATACTCTCCTGCTCTGTACTTACTCTCTCACACTCCTATTTTTTTTTTTTTCTAGTTCAAGAGAATTTATTTATTGGACATGTGGTATATTTATAATCATATTATGAAACTATAAAACACATCCTGATAAAATAAATGTTTCACTGCTCTCAATAAATTCATATTTATTTATGATTGTAAATGCTGAGTTGGGTAATGAAATTATTAATTCAGAGCTACTAATTACCTAGAATTTATTTTTTTATTTTTTATTTTTTTTATTTTCTTAATTTTTATTAACATTTTCCATGATTATAAAAAATATCCCATGGTGCTACCCTCCCTCCCCCCACACTCCTATTTTTTTATTATTTTATTTTTATGTATTCGAAAGAGAGAGAGAAAGATACAGAAATAAGCAGGAAGAGAGAGAGAATGGGTGCGCCTGGCCTCCAGCCCCATAAATGAACTCCAGATGCCTGTGTCCCCTTGTGCATCTGGCTTATGTGGGTTCTGGGGAATCAAACTGAGGTCCTTTGGCTTTGCAGGCAAGTGCCTTAACCACTAAGCAATCTCTCTAGCCCAACACACTCCTACTTTTTAAGGATTTGTGGTATTTGGGGACTAGAAAGAACAGAACTTAGGGATCAGCAGGAACAACCTACTTATTTTACAGAATGGAAACAGACTAGAGAAAAGCACCCACTTCCCCCTGGTCACACAGTTGATATCGTTGGCCTGATAGGGATACAGGCAACAAGTCCATGTTCTTGTTATGCCTTTCACCTCTTCCCATCTCAGACTGAAAACAGGGCGTGTTATTTTTTTCAGAGCTAAAGCTAAAAGTGAGAGGGAGTCAAGTAGCTTTGTTAGGCAGTTTGGGTGACTGGGCCTCTGAAAGTAAAATACACGAATGTCCTTGGGCTTTGCTAGAGATCAGAGAGGAAGCTGGTTTCTTATCTCTTGCTTAAATGGGTTTCCTAGATTTGTTTTTCCACAATCTGAGCCCCTTCTGGAAGGGAGTTCCCCTTTCCTAGAAAATCTAATCCTGACATTGTGATTGGTCAAGTTCAGCCCCCAGAACTTGGCATCATGGCTAGCCTCTTCCTGAGACAGCTTCTATCCCAGACCTATAAGCTGTCTCTCTGGTTCACCTGAGCCAGAAGGTAAAGCCCACTGCATAAGGTTATAAATATGTTTATGAGGGCAAGGCAACTTCTCTTGGTGGCCCATTCATCACTTGTGAACCTCTAGGTTCTGGTGAGTCTTCCCCTGACCCCTCCTCCCACATGGGCTCTTTACCCCTTCTGCCCTCCACATGGCAGGAGCTCTTTGTACGTCCTTTTCTTGCTTGTCTAATTCTCTTCTTCATGATTTTTCCAGGAACACCACATGAGCTCTCAGACAACAAGGGTGGATCCTCCCCTTGGTTGTGTACTTTCCTCAATAAATATAATAATTATTTTTCTCAGTCTTATTTTATCCAATTCTTTGGTTAGAAGTAGACACAACTATAGGGTTTGGGAGTTCAAGGATTCTGTTCCTGAACCCCTAACACCCCGTTTCAGAGGCACAACCTTAGGGAAAACAAGACAGACGGCAAAGGTACAAGGCTATATCACAGCTGAAAGAAAGTGGCCAGTGTCCCTCCTCTTCACCTGTTACCAGTTCAGGTTATATCAAAATCCCAGTCAAGTGGATACACTGCATGAGGAGCTGTTTTCTAACCTGTCCAAACAAAACAAAACAAACCCGACAAGCAGGGGCTTTACCTTTCATTGAAAGTGGGAAGTAAAGCTGGGCATGTTAGCTAACATCTATAATCCCAACACTACAGGGGTTGAAGCAGGGGGATCTCTATAGCCAGAGAGAGAGAGAGATTGAGAGTGCGCGCAACTCAAAACAAAGCCAATGGGAAATAAATGAGAGTTGTCAATGTTCAGATCCTAATCATGTGAGGTGAAGAGAAATACTTGGGAGTTGAAACAGATCTGAAATTCTCCTCTAGACATAAATGTCAGAGTGGGCCAGGAATGATGTATCATAGTTGGTTGCCCAAACTGACTGATGCAGTCATGATCCACAGTGATCACAGATACCCCCACTAGGGGCCCCTCAGTAGAATGGGGACAGGGGAGAGGGAAAAATAGGATAAACTGATAGAAATATGATCAATTTGCAATATGCTTATATTTTTAATTTCCCAGTAAAAATTATTATTAAAAAATGTTTACCCAGCATGCACCTTCCATCTCCAGCACTACATAAAGTAGTCATGGTGGTGCATGCCTGTAATCCCAAAATTCAGGAGGTTAAGGCAGGAGGATCAGAAATTCAAGATCATCTTCAGCTGCATAACAAGTTTTAGGCCAGCCAGAGCAACATAAGACCCTGTATTTTTAAAAGGAAACAAGAAAAAGTCACTCAGAAGCTCTCAAGCCAAGGAAGGAGCAAACAGCCAGTTTTACTTTGCAAGAGCCACCAAAAGGAGAACTAGAAAATTCTTGACATTGCCAGCTGCTTCCCCAAAACAGTGTAGATGGGAATTGGGAGGGGACAAGAGGATGTGAACTGGACGTTGCGTGGGCAGATTCTGAACAGTATTACTTAAATCCTCAATTTTAAGGAAGTAGATGAGGGAAGGGCAGTTTCTAAAGTAAAAATCCTTCCTACCAATGTATAAAGAATGAAAACTATGTAAGGATATGTAAAGAAGGGAAAAAGTGTGTGTACAATCTCTTCTCCCACTAAAAATCACTAAAAATATAATATAGTTTTTTCATCATCAGATCAGGTGATATATATAATTTTATATCCACTTTGTTTCTCAATATTTCATTAGATCTAATTCCCATCCATGATATTAAAAATTGTCCATAAATATCATTTTCAAGAACTATATAATGGGCTAGAGAGATTGCTCAGTAGTTAAGGCTCTTGCTGGCTTGCAAATCCTAAAGGCCCAGGTTCAATTCCCCAGTACCCATGTAAAGCCAGATGCACAGAGTGGCACATGCATTTGGAGTTCTTTGGCAGTGGCAGGAGACTCTGGCACACTTCTTCTTCCTCTTTCTCTCTCCTTGCAAATAAGTAAACAAATAAACTTTAAAAATAACTATATAGTATTTGTTAAGTACACTATTATTCACTTGCTTCCTTATTGCTGGATTTTCCCCCAATTTTTAACTAATAGAAATAATTCATCAATAAACAACTTTGTGTCTGAGCTGTATTTTCCAGCGTTATATTTTCCTCAGAGACTTCCCTTGGAAACATCCAAAAATAACTGGAACAGATTGTTTCTGAAGCAAGTTTTAATACTTAGGCTGGCCTGAAATTTACTATGTAGCCCAGGCTGGCTTTAAACACTTATTAATCTGCCTGCCCATCCTCCCAAGTGCTAGGAGGAAATATTAAGAGAGGGAGATAGGCCTGGTCTAAAAGAGATGAACTAAAATGAAATGTTCTTCTAGAATTAAAGCTTCATTAGGAGTATTGGAAGCACCATACCACAAGTGGCATGGTAGGGTTCAAAGCCAGAGAAAGAGACTCTGGAAAATCCAAAGAACAAAGAAAGGTAGTCCTCTTTTATGAATTTCTAGGGGAGGGAGAAAGTTCCATATCATGTGATTAAGATACATTCTGGGAGCCACAGAGACAATGGAAAGTGGGGGATAAAGAAGGCCTCTGTTCCTTCAAGGTCTCTAAAGATGAGGATGAAGATGAGGATGAGGACAAAGGAAACGGCTGCTAGAATAACCATACCTGGACTGCTACGGCCTGCTGGCCTTCCCCATCTTGCTCTTCCCCAACCCTGTGGGCAGAAAGCTGAAGCTTGTACCCTAAAGTAAACCTGGAGAAAATAATCTTTTTTGTTTTGTTTTTTTGAGGTAAGGTTTCACTCTAGTCCAGGCTGACCTGGAATTCACTATGTAGTCTCAGGGTGGCCTCGAACTCAAGGTGATCCTCCTATCTCTGCCTCCAAAGTGCTGGGATTAAAGCCATGCACCACCACACCCGTCTTTTTTTTAATATTTATGTATTTATTTATGATAAAGAGAGAGAAATAGGCATGGAGAGAGAGAGAGAGAGAGAATGGTCACATCTCCAGCCCCTGCAAACAAACTCAAGATGCGTGCACCTCCTTGTGCATCTGGCTTACATGGGTCCTGGGGAATTGAACCTGGGTCCTTTGGCTTTGCAGGCAAGCACCTTAATTGTCATCTCTTCAGCCAGAAATCATATTTTAATACTAAATTAAAGCAACTAGAAGGGGTTGAGGCTTACAACACGATATTACATCCCAGAGCAGGACCCTCCTTGAGTTAACTGAATGTCTCCCTGTGCTCAAAGTCAAAAGTGAAGTCTAAACCAAGCATAATGCACACCTGTAGTCCCAGAACTCAGGAGGCTAAGGTAGGAGGATTGCCATGAATTCAAGGCTAGCCTGGGGCTACAAAGTGAGTTCAAGGCCATCCTGCGCTAGAGTGAGACTCTGCCTAAAATTTCTTTTTAAAAAATTTTAAAAGTAAAACCTGCCCATCCATGCCTCACTGGCACACATAGAAGGCTCACAGTCTACCCTTGTTCAGATGAGAACTCATCCTCAATTCAATTCAGCTCTCAAATGGCAAGTCACCAACCACACAGAAAAATAAAAGGCCCCAGATGAGTAAACAAACGAACTTGGATGAGGTAGAACTAAGGAAAGTAAAACAAACTAATTAAACTTTGATTACCCTTAGAGAACCAAGATGAGACACCCTTAAAACACAATCATTCTTCTACTGAAAAAGAGGAAGAAGTACTTGAGAGGTTGAGGCAGGAAGATTATGATTTCAAGACCAATCTGCCCAACAAAGAAGACCTATGGTCAGGAAAAGGGAAAGTAAAAGGATTGTTTCAAATCCCCTTTTAAATATATTTATTTTTAATTAGCCTAACAAATGTAATATATACAATTAAAAAATCAAAATTCAAGCATAGAATGAATAAATTGAAAAGTTTTTGTTTGGGCTAGGGAGATGGATTATCAGTCAAGGCACTTGCCTGAAAAGCCAAAGGGTCCAGTTTCAATTCCCCAGGACCCACATAAGCCAGATGCACAAGGTGGCGCATGTGTCTTAGAGTTAGTTTGCAGTGGCTAGAGGCCCTGGCACACCCATTTTCTCTCTCTACCTGCCTCTCTCTATATGTCTCTCTCTCAAATAAATAAATAATTTTTTTAAGTTTTGATCTTGCAGAAAATGGCAAAATTATTTTTAAAATGGTTAGAGAAAACACATAACGGCTCAATTCAAATTGTATAGCATTCACATAATAGGGTTAAAGAAAAAGATAACAATGAAGATGGAAGGATGAAATTATCAAAAAATTAAAGAAAATCCCCTAGAATTGAAAAAAATAAACTTTTAGAGTACAAGAACTCCAGTTCCATGTATAATGAACAAAAGTGGTCCATAGAAACAACTTCATGGAACTTTGGGGCACTAATAATAAAGGAGGTCCTAAATGCTCCCAGAAGACAGGGACAGACATCCAACAAGAGTGAAAGTCAGACTTGGATTCTTCTCATCAGTGGCCCTAGAACTCAAAGACAAGAAAGGGAAAAGAAGTTAATCTGATGCTCTACCCAGCCACCAGTCCACTGTGAAGAGGAAGAGAAGGCTTCTCCAACATGCAATAACTCAGAGCATTGGCCTGGTGGTAGTTTGAATTTATGTCTCCCCATAGACTCAGGCATTTTATTAAAGCTTATAACTTGGATTTATGGCTGGCCAGATGGAGGAGGTATCACTGGGGGATGATCCTGGAATTCAGCCCAAAGGTGTATTTGGGAGCAGACCTAATTTCCAACCCAAAGGTGTAAAAGAGCAGTTTGAGCTCTGGGGCCCTGCTTGCTGTTGGTTCATGCATGCATGCTGCCTTTTTTTTTTTTTTTTTTCTTTTTTTTGGTTGTTTGGTTGTGTCTCTCTGCTTGGATGTATGGAAGCAGCTTCTACCACTCATAGAATTTCCCCCTGGATCTGTATGCTTGAAATAAATCCCTTCCTCCCATAAAACTGCGTCTGTTTGGAGGATCATCCCAGCAACATGAAGCTGTCTATCACAGACTCCTAATAGCATTTCTTTCTGCAAGTAAAATTTTGAACTGGGGGGATGGCTCAGTGTTCAAGGGCCCTTATTTGCAAGGTTGGATGGCCAGATTCAATTTCCCAGTACACACATAAAGCCAGACGCACAGAGTGGTTCATGCATCTGGAGTTCAATTGCAAAGGTAGAAGGCCCTCATACATCCATTTCTCTCTCTCTCTCTCTCTCTCTCTCTCTCTCTCTCTCTCTCTCTTTCTCTTCTCTCTTATTTTTATCTCTTTGCTTGCAAATAAATGATAAGTAAATTTATTTTGAAAGCAAAGTTTCTTAATGATATACTACTCAACAAAGGGACAGACATAAGAACTAAATAAGCAAGTAAACTAGGCTAGAAAGAAATGGAAACATCAGTACAGGTATTTTTTGAGCACTTGATAAATTATATAATTAGAGATCTAGATGGTATTTGTAATATTATAAAGATGTATTCCTCTATTATCAGTTAAAAGTTCCCCAAAACAACCTATAAATATGTGTGGTTGTATATGCATGTGTGGGGGTGTGTGTTTGTACCCCCACATGTGCATATCTGCATAGAGAAGAGTTGGCTTTAAGAGTCCTCAGGCCTTGTTCAATTCTATTAGCTCATGAACTTGAACCTACATTGCTGTCCAAGTGTGAGTACTGCCATTGAGATCATGGGACCCAGGCCATCCTGTGTGGAGAAAAGCTGAGTTCTACTTTCTGTTGTTGAGGGGGTGAATCAATCAGATTTCTCCTTGAAATCTGAGGTGGTGGAGTAGTGCAAACCTCACTGCAGTGATTTGCTCCAAAATCCACCTGGATTAAATTTGTCATTCACACAGACAAAGGCTGAACACCCAACACACTGAGGGCCGGTGATGGGCCAGGCCTGGCTTCAGCCCTCACAGAAATCTGCAATCATTTGGGCTATAGCCTCCCATGGAGGGGTGAGCTGTCTCTGTTTTGCAAGCAAAGCAGGAAATGTGTTGAAAGTCATAACCACAGCAAAACTGCCACATCAGGCTGAGAGGTATCACTTAAACATGGAAATGGCACTCCCTACCACAGACCCAGATGGGAACAAGTCTCATTGCTTATGGATCTAAATGTCAACATACTTCTTGGCCAGATGTGAGCATCTTATCCACAATGAGTTCAAGGTGTCATGAGTTATTAACAGAACACAGAGAAACCTCAAGCCTCACTTCTTCAAAATGTGATCACTGTGGTGAGTGAGTGTAACAATAGCAGTGTGTTATCTAAAGTCCTGGAGTCAAGGTTCAAAGATGAGGGCCAACAACTAAGAAGTATTGATAAGTTGCTATTATGGTCTACAGTCTCACCTTGTACATGGCAGGGGATGGGGGGAACTCCAAGCCACATCACAAAGAAATTTCCAGAAACCTACAAATGAAGAAATATCCTGTCTTCCTGGTGACATATTTGGGAACCAAAGTATCAGAGGCAGTGGGGTAGAAGACCTGGGACCTCTGCATGTCTACCCACATCCCAAACAGAAAATCTGAACTTCTTACCTTGTGCTTGTGCCCAGAACAATTCTGTGGGAGATGTGAATCCACACATGCACCTGAGAAGGCCAAGTTAATGGCGACAGTGCTGGGATTTATTTAAAGGTCAGCAGCGCAGAGTGAAGACTAAGACTCCCAGACCAAAAGAGTAAGGGGCTTAAAACCAGACCTCAGGACTGGGGAAATGACTTAGAGGTTAAGGCATTTGCCTGCAAAGCCTAAGGACCCCGGTTTGATTCCCCAGGAACCACATAAGCCAGATGCACAAGGGGGCACATGTGTCTGGAGTTTACTTGCAGTGGCTAGAGGGCCTGGTGTGCCCATTCTCTCTCTCTCTCTCTCAAATAAGTAAGTAAATAAAAGTTTTAAAAAGACCTTAAATTTCATACTCATGCTCTTATCCATTATTTTCATTTACCTCTCTGGAGTAGGATATTTCCAGTTGCTTTATCTGAACAATTAAAATAGTTGGAAGAATAAATAGCAAGAACTATTTTTCAGAATGTCATCCTCAAGAGACACTTCTTTCTCACTCCTTTCCTGACCCATCTGGGTGGATATAGGTGTCTTCCTGAAGTTTTTTACCAGACCATGTGAGCCACTTAGGCAACCAAGTCTAAATCACAGATGGGGTGGATGTGGGATCCAACCTCACAGATACAGCCTAGAAATGTCTATATTTCAAAACAGAAGCTGTGACTTCCAGGAAGAATACCTAGGTTTCAAAATAACTAGAAACCCCACTCATCTACACTCATCTGGAAGGAACCTCTCTAGAAAGCCATGCACACATGCAGGGAAGGGAGAAGTAGGGGTGCCCATTTATTAGCTGTTTAGCAGCCACTTCTCCAGCCCTACACTCTCAGTGACCTCCACATGCGATCACCTATTGTGATGGTTATTCTGTGGTTGCCAACTTGACAGGACTTAGACTCACCATGGAAACAAATCTCTGGGGATGTCTATGAGGATTTTTTTCTTGAAAAAATATTTTTGGTTATTTATTTATTTGTGTGTGTGAGAGAGAGAGAGAGAGAACATGGGCATGTCAGGGCCTGTTGCTGCTAACAAAAGAATTCCAGACACATGTGCCACATTGTACATTGTCTTTACATGGGTTCTAGAGATTGAACCCAGGCTGGTAGACTTTGCAAGCAAGTGCCTTTAACCACTAAGCCATCTCCCCAAAATTTCTAGATTAGGTTAATTGATGTGGAGGGAAAGACCTTCCCTAAATGTGTAACCATTCCACAGGCTGGGTTCCTGGACATAAAAAAAAAAGAAGAGGAGAAGGAGGAAGAGGAGTAAAAAGAGGGAGGAAGGAAGAGAAGAAGAAAAAGAAAGTAATCTCTTGGCTTCCTCACTGTTAACTAAGTGTGACCAGTGCCTCAAGATCATGCCAACATGCTTTCCCTGCCATGATGGACTGTAATTTTGAACTCTTAGTAAAATAAACCTTTTCGTCCTTAAATTGCTTATGGTCAGTTATTTGGTCACAGCAATGAGAAAGTAATTAATACACCTATTCTATCTAGAAGGGTTAGGTTTAGCAGCTAAAAATATTTATTAGCTGCTAATAAACACTAAAAATTGTAAGAATAACAAACTAGTGACTCTCAAGGCATTATATATTCATGAAATATATGAGAATCTTGCCAAAACTCAGATTTTTATTCTGAAGGGCTGGAATTGGCCCTAATGTTCTGTAAGAAGCTCTCATGTGATATCACAACACACTGCATAGTAAGGAAACACTTAAAAAAAAACATGTTTATTCCTCACTTAGGTACAAGAAACCTAACCCTCCAGACTATGGATTGATCACAGCAACATCAGAGACCCAAACTTTGAGCTCTCTGCAGTCTTCCCATCTTCGCCTTTCATCTTTGTGGTACAAGATGGTTCCTGGAGAGGCAACTCCAACCATGATCCAAGCCATCAGCAAGAGGAAATAAGAGAAAAGTAATACTTCCAACAAACAAGGTAGCTCCCCTCAGAAGTTGTTCTTGTACCTGGTACCTTCACCTTCATCATTTAGCCTCCAGAAAGCTTAGAGAAACTGAAAAAGGTTGAGTTTTCTCTGGAAGCAATGTTACCAGCTTAAAACATGTTTCATTTCCTAAAAAAAAAACTGAAAGAATGGTAGACATTAGAAAGTTTACTCCATCTTCCCACCCTGCTGTTAGGGGGTTTGTGCCACTGTCATTGCTTATATCCTTGAGCTACAGTTAGTGAGAGTGAGAGTAAGTGAAGAAGTGCTCATGGAAGAGCAACAACAAGGACAAACCAAGCAAAGAGGTTTGGCTTCTGCTAGAAGCAGAAAAAGAAGTGGGAAAACAGTGGGTAGACCTTGGGCATAGCTTTGAAAAGCTTGTTTTGGTCTTGCTCCAAAGACTTGAGATCCATCTTGTGCTCCTCTGGATCTGAGGGCCTCTTCTGGTTCCTCTGGAAGAGAGACCCCTCTGCAGCCTTACAGCAGACTCATCCTACATCTTCTCCTCCCTCACATAAGGGGCAATTCCTATGTTTGCTCCAGATGAAGCTATCTGTCCCCATCCATATCTGGGTCCCTTGTCTTATGTTGAATAGAACCTCTCGGGTGCTAAGACTTGTTTGACCCACCAACAAAGTCTGATATCAGTTCTTTGATGCTGTAAGTATTTTCTTCTATGCTCAGTGTCTCTTTTAGCTGAAACTATCTGGCTTATAGCCCACTACCTGCCCACCTAAGCAAGGATATTCTGCTATAATCTTTGAGTAGGGGTAAAGCATTGATGTGACCAAGGGTGATGAACTACCATAAGCTACTAGGGTCTTATGACATAGCCCAGTGCAGAGGAACCTGCTAACACCAAAACAGCAGCATTAACTAAGGGATATGGTCTGCATATGGTTTATGTGTAACTGCTAGAAGTTTATGTGTTAGAAACTTGGTCTCCAGTATAATGGTGTGGGAGGAGATAAAATCTCTAGATAAGGCCTGGTGAGAAGTAATTAGATAATCAGGGTACTATCAATCATTTCCTGGAAGGAATTATTTATTGTGAGACCCTGGTTAGTTCTTACAAGAAGTCTGTTATAAAATATCAAGGCCAGCCCCTCCTGTCTTTCCATGTGATTACTCCCTTGGACACTCTCTTTCTCCATGTCACCCACCATGCAGTCTTCATCAGAGCAAAGCCAATGACAGCTCTCCAAAACCATGAACTAAATAAACCTATTTTCTTCATTAAGTATGCAGTCTTGGATAGTCTGTCATAGCAACAGAAGCAGATAAACATATTAAGATAATTAAGGCCTCTTCCAGAAAAGTTGGCAGTAGCAGAACAAAAAGAGGCAGATGTGTAAACTGGCATTAAGTCAGGTTAATAATGCCACAAACTCCATTTTTTTAAGCCCAGACTGGCCTCAAACTCATGGTCTTCCTGTCTCAGTTTCTTGAGTGCTGAGACTACAGGCATATTCCCCACACCTGGCCCAACAAAGTCTTTTGGTGGCATCTCCTGCTCAGTGCCACAGATACATTTCTTGATTGCCATCCAGGAACCCCACAGATGGTCAAACAATAGCATAGCTGACATTGTTTTCTAATAATATAGTGAAATGAATTGTACCATTGCAACAGCTCATGACATGTGGGTGATGCCATGCAAGGTGCCTGTTTTGGTGCCTGCCATACTATTTACCCCTCCCTTCCTGGCTGAACATGCCCTTCCGTGAGCCCCTGCCTAGTGAAGAAGTGCCAAAAAGTTTTCTGTGCAAAGGTGGCTATTGATCAGGACTAGATGGCTTCAACCTACAGGAGCCCAATCACAATAATTCCAGTTGAGGCTACTGGCATGAAGCAATAATTATTTCCTAAATGTGACAGTGATTCAACCACCATGACTAAAGACCTAATAATATGACTAAAACAGATATGTTCACTTTTTTCTCATGTGAAATCTAGACTAACCTGGCAGCTCTTTCCATTTTGTTGCTCTGCTAACTGCAGTGTTGCTATCATCTGCACTTTCAAAGCTATTCCTCAGTGCATTCCAGCTGGTAAGGACAGGGCAGACAGGTTCCTTCCCTGCAAGGGTTTAGCCTGGAAATTGCACAAAAGACTGTCACTCAAATCCTACTAGCCAGACTAGAGAGATAACTCATTGGTCAAAGGTACTTGCTTACAAAGCCTGAAATCCTAACACCCTGTGTTTGATTCCCCAGAACCCACATAAAGCCAGATGCATAAAATGGCTCGTGTGTTTGGAGTTTGTTTGTAGTGGCAGAAAGTGCTGGCACACCTATACTCACTCTCTTTCTGTCTGCATCTTTATGTGTTCTCAAATAAATAATTTTTTAATCCTAATGACCAACACAAGTGCAAAAAAAAAAGCAGGGAAATGCCAGTCCTATTCTAGGCAGCTGTGTGACTAGCTGAAAATCAAGAATTAAGCTATGAGGGAGTGAATGACAGCAGACATCTCCAGTTTCTGCTGTAATCTCTGGAATTTGGGGCCAGAGAAGTCAGACTTTCATCATTTTGAGGGAGGAGAAGATAGAAAAGGTCACACAGAAAGCATCAAAACTGGTGCTTCTTATGAAAGAAGAAAGCATAAACAAGCCTTAACTGCCTGTGACACCAAACACCTCTCAGCACAGTTCTCACCAATGTGCATCCCACCAGAAAACCCTGCTATTAGGGATGTGGCACCCAGAAGTCCCTGGTGCATTGAAAACATTCAGTCCTGTTGGGTAGCAGTGCCACTAAAGATGGGGAAACTGAATGTTAAGTGCACCACTACCTGTCCTCAAGCCTCAGCCCTAACCAAGCAAGACAAAAATACATTAGAATCTGCTGCTTTTGACCTCCTGATTAGTGATATGGAAACAAGCCATTAGTGTGTGATGCTATCTTGCTTCCTCTGTGTGGAAGGTACAGATAGAGATGAGGGTTCTCCAACTAAGACCACAAGCTCAGGATGTATTAGCCATATAAGTAAATCAACATACCAGCTATAGGGCAAGAGTGTTTCAATATGCACAGCACAGCCAGACACATGGCCTCACTGGGGTCTGTAGAAATTCATAGCCCATCAGAAAATGCAGACTGTGGGCAGCATAGAGATGGTAGGAAATAGACTGAAGCAAGGACCTGAGGCCAAGCTAGCCCTGAGGGGAATGTACTCAGATACCAGGGAGGAAATCCTCCTTAGAAGGAAGAAATAGTTCCTGAAGGGTAGAGCTATCATGATTCCTTTGCTGACAATATAATTTGTTATGCAAACCAGAAACTTTTTTTAAATGAAAATCCTAATTTACTTAACATATCTTAACTGATTTTCAGTATGCATGAACCAATAGTGGGCAAGCAAGAAGAGTGGACACTCTGCTAATCCTTAGTATGCTGGCCACAAGCAAGCTGTACCAGAACACTGAGGTCTTCATTCTGTCCTAAATGGTCCTCAGATAAAAATTCAACATGATGGGCAGCATCAGGAGGATTTGGTTGGGGGTGTGCTCCTTGACTACGTGCCAGGAGTGCCAGTGGATCAGGGCTTCAGCAAAGAGTGAAAGTTTAGTCTTGTAAAGCAGCTACTGAATGTTGATGGTGAACAAACTCATCAGAAATTCAAACCAGACTGATCCCAAATGGGAATCTGTGGGCTATAAAACCAAACCACACAGAGTTTAGAGATGCAGCTCAACTCAGAGACAACTGGAGCTAGAGATTCAAATAGTGTTGTGACTTCCTCTCTCTGTACCTATATTTTTGTCAGTGTGGGCTCCTGTAACAAAGTACCACAGAGTGGGTGATTTCCACCCCAGATGTTTATTTTTCACAGCACTGGAGACTGGAAACACATAAGTAGGTTTGTTTCTTAATGAAGGCGCTCTCAGAATCTTGCAGACACTATCATCTCACCATGTGCTCTGATAAAAAGTCCTTTGTGGGTGCACATTTGGGAAGAGAGAAAGCTTCATGTCTCTTCCTCTTCTAAGACCACATCTCATACATATAGGCTCCATTATCATCTAAACCTCAATTACTTTCTGGAACCACCCACCTTCCAAATACCTTCACTCTGGGGATTAGGACTTCAATATATGGATTTGGGATGGATGCCACAAGCATGCAATCTTGTGTATGCTTCTGAGACTCTTCATGAGTTCTGTTCAATTCAGCTGTCCCCACGAGGCCAAAGCCATGCCTTCAGGCAGCTCTGGACCTGAATACCTGAGAGAAGAGAGAACACTCTCATGAATATGGGATGGAAAGCAATCTCAGAGAAGACTCCTGACTGGTGAGCTTACTCATATGTGACCATTCATTTTAGCCAAAGGGTTTATACTACTGTGATTGGCCAGGCAGGCCACATGTTCACCTCCATGTTTGGGAAGATGGATAGAGTGAGCATTACCCTCAAATGTGAAAGTTTGTTATAAGCAAGCCATTGCAAAAGGAGCAGAAAGGGATCAATGGGAAAGAGGAGACTGTGCCCAGCTACAGATGGTGAATCTGCTAGTGAGTCCCATGAGATGCCTAGACTGCCTAGAAATAGTTCAGAAGACTTGCACTGCAAGAAGTACAAACCATGGAGTACATTTTTACAAAAAAATAATGCTGTTTGTTTCTTCTAACACAGAGGGTAGAGTGTCCTGGTACTATGTTGCCTACAATTTCATTTGAATTATTTTGGCACCAACAATGTAACCTAAATGGTTTGTGTTTCTTCTATTCCTCATTCTGGAGGAGGCCACTTGGCCTCATAGGCACCTCCAGGAGCAAAGTACAGCAGAAGTAGAAGGATGAATTCCAGAGTGTCTCCCACCAGTGCCTGACTATCTCTAACCGGGAGGAGCAGAAGTCTGGCTAATTGGCGCAATAAGCCCATGATGAGATGAGAAATAAACGTCTGGCGGCACTTTGTTATAGGAGCCTAAGCAGATAGAGATATAGATACAGAAAGAGGCTCATTGGGAAGGTAGAGAAATGACAAACACATACATATGAGTGGAGTATTACATCAAGCCTTCCTACCCCACCCTAAGTGTATTGTCCATGCCTGTGTCCAGCTTCTGATTGGGAGGAACAGGGCCTGGCCTGAGTCTGGATATGTGGCTCACCAATCCCTCCTCCACAATACTGTCATATTTTCCTCAACCAATCATTCAAAGTCTGGACTTTACCCACAGAGCAAGGTGTGATGTATACCACTTGCTCATAACTTGCTGTAACTGGAGCTAGAATGAGGCTTGGAGCAGGAGCTGTCCCTGCCCTACTATACTGGTAGCCTAGTCTGACTTGTCTCACTTAATATGATGATCTCCAGTTTCATTAATTTTCCTACAAGCAGGATAATGTAATTATTCTTTGTGGCTGAACAAAGCTCTATGTATATTGCATAAAAGGACATCTAGGGACTGGAGAGATGGCTTAGTGGTTAAGAGCTTGCCTGTGAAGCCTAAGGACGCCAGTTCGAGGCTCGATTCCCCAGGACCCACATTAGCCAGATGCACAAGGGGGCACACGCATATGGAGTTCCTTTGCAGTGGCTGGAAGCCCTGGCACGTCCATTATCTCCCCCCCCCTCCTTCTATCAAATAAATAAGAATAAACAAAAAAAAATTTTTTTAAAGGACATCTAGGCTGATTCTATAAATGCACTATTGTTAAATAGTACTGCAATGGATATGCATGATGCTTTGAGGTATGCTTACTTAGATCTGTCAGGACTACACCCAGAAGTGGAATAGAAGTAGATTAGATGGGCTGGAGAGATGGCTTAGCAGTTAAGCGCTTGCCTGTGAAGCCTAAGGACCCCGGTTTGAGGCTCAATTCCCCAGGACCCACGTTAGCCAGATGCACAAGGGGGCGCACGCATCTGGAGTTCGTTCACAGAGTCTGGAAGCTCTGGCGTGCCCATTCTCTCTCTCTCTCTGCCTCCTTCTCTCTGTCGCTCTCAAATAAATAAATAAAACAAACAAACAAACAAACAAAAAATGTAAAAAAAGAAGTAGATTAGATGATAGGTCTATTTTTAGCCTTTGGGGAATCTTCATACTGATTTCTATAGTATCTAGGGTAATTTTACATTCCCACCAGTAGTGTATAAGGGTTCCCTTTTACCCACACCCTCTCCAGCATTTGTTGTTTGATTTTTTAATGATAGCCATTCTGACAATTTTGATGTAGTTTTAATTTACGTTTCCCTAATGCCTAATGATGACAAAAATCTTCTTTCTACTAGAGGAAAACAGAAGAATGACATAGTAGGGCAACCACCAGAATTCACCAAGGATAGGATGGAGCTTAGAACATAGGATACAGGGGTTTTCTGTGCCATGTGCCTTCCATGATGGCAAGCTAAATAAACTGAGGCAAGCCACTTCAGTTCTTGGGACCTTCTGTTTGTTTGTATTGTTGTTGTTGTTGTTTTTAATATTTGATTTATTTATTTATTTATTTATTTAAGAGAGAGAGAGAAAGAGAGAGAGAATGGATAGGCCAGGGCCTTGAGCTAATCCAAATAAGTTCCAGATGCATGTGCCACTTTGTACATCTGACTTTATGTGGGTACTGGGAAATTGAACCCACATCCTTAGACTTTGAGGCAAGTGCCTTAACCATTGAGCAATCTCTCCAGTCCCAGTTTTTTTCTAATGATTAAACTAAAATATATTGAAAATTCTATATAGCTATAACTTTTCTTTGACCCTTTAGAATGACATTGATTATTTAAGCTAAAAAAATGTTCAATCAAATCAATATAGGCCTCCAAATGTGTAAAATGTCTGAGTGTGGTTGCATACACCTTTAATCCCAGCACTCAGAAGAGAGAGGTAGGAGGATCACCATGAGCTCAAGGCCAGCCTGAGACTACATAGTGAATTCCTGGTCGGCCTGGGCCAGAGTGAGACCCTACCTAGAAAACAAACAAAAAATATATATATTTAAAATGATTCTAGTACTTTGTGAGAGATATTTTCCAAAGATAGCCATAACAACTACTCCCAATCCCCATTAGGAAATGGATCCTATTTCTCATCCCTTTGAGTCTAGATTAGGCTCAGGTTTCACTGAAACTCATGGAACCATGGTAACTCAGTGAATCAAGTATGGCAGAAGTGACACTGTAATTTCTCAAAAGGCCATGTGAGTTCCACCTAGTTGTCTCAGACACAAGAGAATCCATAGATTCAAGAGACCCAACAACTCTGCATTCTGGAGAGGCAAGATGTAGGTAATTTGGTCAGAAACCACATCAGGCCTCTCAGCCCACAGCCAGCATCAGCTGCCAGGCATGGGACTGTGCCATCTTAGACATTCAGTTACTTTGAGTGACAGATAATGAAGTCTCAGGTGACATCCCACTGTAAACACATGAGAAATCGCATAGACAGCTGGAATTTCTCATAGTGGAGAAATCCTTTTAGCCAGCACTGGGGAGGCTGAGGCAGGAGAACATCACAAGTCCAACCTGAACTATATGATAAGTTCCAAGCCAACCTGGGCTACCCAGTAAAACTTGTTTACAGAAAGAATGGCTAAAAGAGAGAGATCTCAGAGAGGAACAGTACAGCTGGGACTTCCCAGAATTCCCAGTCCAGAAAACCATGAGCAGAATGGAATATTATTTCATATGCCTATTATGTGGAGTGATTTGTTATGTAGCAGGGGTGACCAATACATTGTTAGAGAGAACTGGGCAAAAGTACACCAGGAACAATTCAAAATCAACTTAAAGTAGTATTTTCTTACCAATATAAGGCATCAAAAATATTCACAATGCATGACCCACATTCCCCAATGAAGAGAGTCCCTTCAGAGAGGGGAGGACAGGGAGGAGACTAACGATGGTATCAACATGGCTGTATATACACTGTGTACATAACTAATAAAAAAAATCTAAAAATTCATCTTTGAGACTATTTTAAGGAATTGGTAGGGAGGCTGAGATATACATAAGGAAGTCTTGAAAGGTCTTGACAATGGGTTGTTACATTCAGGTAACTTGGCCCTTAAGAATTCATAAAAATCACACAATCTCATCTGAGCCTTTGTATGAAATCAACCTCCATCTCAAGTCAGGCCCTTCCTGTAGCCTTAGAACACTAACCCATGAGTGGAATCTACCTTCAGTGTGCACACAAATAAGATGGGCAGTTTGGCAGGATGGTCCTAGTTATTTCAACATTGTACTTGCATGGGATGGGAAAGAGAAATGAAAGTCCCTGAGTGAAGGGTTAACCTTCTGTATCCCTTGTGGAGCTTCCTCTGATAACTGAGGACCAACTCCAGAAGTTTCTGTAGCAGCTGTTTTGAGCAGTTGCACCCACTGGTTTTTGTTTGTTTCAGTGTTTGTTTCTGCGCAGTGGGTTTGTTAGATTTTGAATATGAAATGTCTCCCACGGGCTCACATATTAGTTGCCAGCTGATGAGCTTTTGGGAAACCATTGGTTCCTACCCTTAGGTACCCTTACAGTTCTGATCTATTCAATGGAATCAGCCTTTGGTAGATGAATTTATTGGAAGGTGGTGAAAAACAGGAAGTAGAGCTCAGATAAAGGAAGTAAGTCATTTGGGGTGTGCCTTTATGTCCTTCCTGCCTCCCTCTCTAATTCCTAGACACTAGGAGATAAATAGCCCCTGCCACATACTCCCAGCACCATGATATTCTGCCTTACTGAAGGCCCAGAAACAAGTAACTTGCTGTGAGCCAACTAACTCACTGAGGACTGGAATCTCTAAAGATATAAGCCAAAATAAATCTTTCCCTCTTTTAAGTTATTCTTCTCAGATATTTGTCACAGTAGCAAGGTCTAACACAGAGTATACAAACAAAATCTCACAATGGGTTGGGGATGTAGCTCAGCTAGGAAAGTGCTTGCCTAATGTATTAGTCAAGGTTCTCTGGGGAAAAAGAACCAATAGAATAAATATATATTATAAAGAGCATTTATTAGATTAGTTTACAGGATACAGGCTGGGTAATCCAGCAATAACTGTTTGTAAACTGAAGAGTCTGTGAACCTGGTAACTTCTCAGTGTACAAGATTGGATGTCTCAATAGTCCCAATCTGGCACTGAAGGTCTGGAGGACCCCTGGAGAGCCATTGGTCTTCAGTACATATAGGAAGGTTAAAGAAGCTGAGTTCTGATGTCTGTGAAGGTTAGCAGCAACGGGCATTAGCAAGTAGCACAGGCAAAGGCTCTATGCTCTCTTGGAGCTTCTTTATATACAGTTCACCACCAGAAGGGCTGCTTCCTGGAAACACTCTCACAGATCATCCAAAACGTGTGCATCTTACTTAAGTCCTAATCTGAATAGTTGACTAAAGAGTTTAATTATCACATTCATTGTGCATGAAGCCCTGGATTCAATCCCCAGCATTGCATAAATCAGCCCAGCACTCAGGAAGTAGAGGCAGGAGGATCAGGATTTCAAGGTCATATTCAGCCTACATAAAACCAATCTGAGCTACATGTGACCCTGTCCAAACAAAAAGGAAAGAAGTAAGGAAGGAAGAAAGAGAAAAAATAAAACCTCCCAATGGCACTGTGAAATGGGCAGGACTGATATTAACTCCACTGGACAGACCATAGTGCCTGGTAGTCCTGTTCTTTAATTGGGCTGACTGTTGTAATAACTTAGAGAGTACAAAAATGACAGATTGTTTCACTTAAAAGTTTGGTCCATTATAAAGATAGAGGCTTGTATCTCTGTATTATGGTGGAACCTAAGCAAGTGGGAATAACGTATCTTGCCACCCTCTCTAAGCCTTGATTACCAGCTGCAGGAATAGTACTGATGGCTAGGCTTGTATGAGAATGGCTGCACTGTGCCTCTCAACTCACAGCCAATCTAAGACAGAAACTGCACTATCTTTAATGGCCCAGACTTTGGGGTCAAACATCTGTCATTTTTGCACTCTCCGATTTATCGCAAAAGCCAGTGAGAGGAGCTTTTCCCACCTGCACAAACTGACTCATGTGCTTGTACCTAAGCCTCCCCTACTGCCATATATAGACTGAGCTAAGTCTCACCACTGCTGCTCTGTGGGCTGTGGCTGAGAAGGGCTGTGCTTTAGCGCTTGTGTTTCTGATCGCTGCCTACAACTCAAGGCCTGACTTCACTTCCAAGATCCCCTACTGCTGATTCATGGGTCACTTTAGAGAAGTTGCACAACTCTAAGTCTTCCAGTGTCCACATGAGTCACTCACTGGTCATCTGAATTCCAGTCACCCCTGCACAGAGTGGATACATGGCCTCTTGGTATTAAGCAGAGCATGGTGGTCACAGGGCAAGTGGCTCTGTATCCCCATCCTTGAACTCATTCCAACACAGCTATTTTGCCCCTGAGCATGCTGAGGAGCCAAAAGGACTAAAAGGCTCCTGCCAATGTACAGGGGCTCTAGTGAGGAGAGACCTCAGAGTTGAAGCTTGCTGATAAAGGCCTAGCAGAGTAGTCTATGACTACTATCCCCATGTAGAAGTCAAGGACTCCAGAACAGAAGAGAAACAAATAGGGTGTAGGACACCCAGATTCTGAACTAAATTCCAGGTCTTATCATTTGTATAGACATGGACAAGTTGTTAACCAGTCTGTGCCTCAGTTTCCTCATAAGTCAAGCTGTTGGTTTTCAAACTGTGTTCCTTGGAGCCTTGATGTTCTTCAAAGCTCCCCCCAACGTTTGCCACTGGGAAGAATCATTGTCTGATACAAATGTAAAATCAGTCACACACATGTTATCTTGTGTTAGCCATATTGTTAAATATCTAAAAAATAAAATAATAATTTTCTTAACATATCTAAAGTATCATTTCAACAAGTAATTTATTACGTGAAGTGATACTTTACATTCTCTTGGCTGTGGTCTTCAAAATCTAAATGTCATTTGTACCTAGGCGCATTTCTGTTCAGATCATCATATTTCCAGTCCTCAAGCCAGTATAAATTGCAGATTTTTCCTTTGAAGAGTCAGGAGTGGTGCCAGGTATGGAAAGGTTGGGTCTTCAAATGGCAATGGTACCATAAAATTCTACTTACTAAAAGACAGACCAAATGGCTGATCCTTCACCAGGCCCTTACAGGAAACACCTGAACCACAAGACACTGGAGAGGGTATGATAAAGACTAACCTTAATCTTCTACATCTTCCCTCCCTCCCTCTCCCTCTCTCTCACTCTCTTCTCTCTAACTCTTGTATATTAGTTATCTTTTTCCTCATTTTCTTAGTGGGCACTGACCTGTAACTCCCAGTACCAGCATGGGGCTATCATCCACAATGAGCTTTTGATCAGAGAGACCTACAAGGTTTCCTAAAAGACAGACAGATTTCTGTCAGAGTACTTGATGACCCACCAAAGGTTAGTGGTAAGACCCTACTCCTGAAGACGCCTTATGTGGTTGAAATACAAAATAGAATGGCATGGCTGGAAGTTGGAAGAGAGTCAGTCCCCAGACAGTCAGCGCGTCTACTGCCAGAAGGTGCTACATGGGCGACTGGGGGAAAATGACCAATATCTGTTGAAGCAACTCATGGTCTAACCTACTTAGCAGCAAATAACTTGTTGCGATGCCACACAAGTGCAATAGTGGCACACAGCCATGGTGGGGAACCAACTGCTCTTAATTTGGCTAACTGAGCTCCTCAGTGGTATAGGACCCATAGCTGGAGCTGGGAAACAAGTCAGAACAATATCCAAACATAAGCCCACTCACCAATATCAAGCTACCATCAATCATGGGCTACAAGAGGGCCTACACCTATTAAATTCTCTATAAAAAAAAAAATAAGGGTTATCTCATTTGTCCTGGTGCTAACTTACTCTCCGTTGGAGAATCTGCTTCTCTTTTTCAGATAGATGTAGATCCTAAGGAGAGAGCCACCCCATCATACCTCAAAAGGGCCCTGGCTGAAACTAAGAAAAATTGGAGAAACAAGCAAGGGGGCTGTTTTCCTGATGAACTGGATACCAACAGAAGGGGGAAGGAGATCAACATAGAGAAAAATCAACTCCTACCAAATCAGAGAGCCAGAGCCTCAGAGGCCCCCAACACCTCATCACTGAAGCAGACCAAAAATGAACCCAACATGGCTCAGGGAAATTTTGCGGAAGAGGGGGCGGAAAGAATGTCAGAGCCACATGTTGGGTCATGATATGCAGAGACATTTATCTTACCCATAACTGTGGGCTAACTCCACAATGCATAACCCATATACCTCAACAAGGAGGGGCCAAGGGGAGGGGGTAGGTCACAGATGAGCCTAATAATGGTACCAAACTGACTGTATTTGCTGAATACAAAACTAACTAATAAAGAAAAAGAAAAATAAAAATAAAAAAAAAAAGAAAGGTTGGGTCTTTAAGAAGAGAATACCTCCCCCTGGTGGGAAAATAGGAAAATGCAGGAAGGAGGAAAGGATTTGAAGAAGCAAAAGCTGGAATGCAGAGCCTGTGGAGTGTGAGTAGAGGGCAGGCAGGGAATATGAGTCAGAAACCAAGGTCATTTGGCCATCTTCTGTTCCATGTGGCTCTTGTGACAAATATATCTGCAAATCTCTTTGAATGGTGAACTATCATATAAGAAATTCTGCTTTATAGTTCAGGCTTACATAGCCTGGGCAAAAACAAACAAACAAACAAAAAAAAAAAAAAACAGAGACATCTTAATTCATGCCTGTAATCCCAGAACTCCAGAGGCTGAGGCAGGTGGATCACTATGAATTCGTGGCCATCCTTGTATGCAAAAGGAGTTCAAGGCTAACTTGAGCTACATACTGAGATTTAATCACCTAGTAGCTTAAAGCAGATGCTTCAAGGATAGACCCAGCTCTGCCACTTGTTCTGCATAGCTCACATGGTTTATGCATCTATTAAGTGGGTATTTCTAAAATGGCCATCAAGGGTTCTCCCTACCTCTCTGTGCACATGCCTGCTGCTCTTATCAAGACCTGGGGCCTATTTCCTTTCCCCTGAATTTGAGATGACTTTGGTGTTTACCTTGACCCACAAAATGGGCTGGGAGTGATGCTTCTCCAGGCTCAGCCTGGGCTTCTGTGGGGTTGTGCTGTGAAAAAGCTGATGCAGACATCTGAAGGACAAGAAATCATGTGGAGAAAATATGCACCAGGGAGGAGCCTGTGGAACCAGACTCCTTCCTGGGAATCCTTTCTGGGCCTCCCAGCTGAACCCAGCTGTCAAGAGGAAGAAGCCAGAGAAAAGGAAGAGAATGTCCTGGTCTAGCCTTGATGTTGTCCATCCTGAATAACTATGAGAAATTTTCAAATGTTTTAAGCTTTTTAGACAATAACATAACCAAAACCATTGTAATATTGGCAGTACCTATGTCAGGTTTGTTTGAAGATCAAAGGAGGAAGGTGTATAAAGCCCAGTGCCTAAAATAAACTCTTGAGCAATCATAAATACTATAGCAATAGTGGTAATATGATGAAAAAATAGAAACTATTGTCTCTTCCTTTAACATAAGGATATGTTTGAATTATATAAGCCAAGCTTATCTACCAGTACATCAAAAATGAAAAGCTGAGGTGAGGAGTTAGCTCACTTGGTAAAGTGCTTGCCTTGTAAGCATGAGGACCTGAGTTTGATCCCAGAACCCACAGCATGCTTGTTGATTCCAGCACTGGGGGAGGCAGAAACAAGCAGATCTCTGGGGCTCACTGGCCAATCAGTCTAGCAAAACTGGTGAGTTGCAAGCCAATAAGAGACCCTATCTCGAAAAAAAAAAAAATTGGACAGTGTTTCTGAAGAATGACACCTAAGGTTGTTCTCTGGCCTCCATATGCATATGGCGTCCCACACCCATACACATGCACTAAAAAAAAAAATGAAGATGATGACATCAAAATAAAAGAGAGACTAATGGAGAGAGGGAGGGGATATGATGGAGAGTGGAGTTGTGAAGGGTAAGTTGGGGAAGGGAGGGAATTATCATGGTTTATTGTCTGTAAGTATAGAAGTTGTCAACAAAAAATTTAAAAAAAACTGTTTCTCTGAATGGCCATTTCATCCCCCCAAAAATCATAATCATAAGTGTGGGTGCAGAGAGGAGGTGACACATGTGGTTAGGCAGCAACATGAATGTGCTCATAATATTTTTAAATTATTATTTAAATAACATCACACAATTCCAAGATCCTTACAGAGAATTTGAGGACAGTAGACCTGCAATCCAGATTTGAGAAACATCATTGTGTTTGACAGAGAGCTACTGGGGACTTCAGGCAGAAGAGTGAGATGAGGCCCTGCATTCTCAGGACCAGGGTGGGCAAGATTGGAAGGTGGTGAGACAGGGAGATTGACAGTAAACAGCACAGGTCGCTAAAATAAATGAGATCCATAGTCTGGAGAAGAGAGGCCATTTCTAGATTAGTTGAAGAGGAGGAAGGAAAGGGAAGTTCAGCTTGGGGCAAATAAAGTCTGGGTAGAGCTATCCTTGTGTCCTGTTCTGGGTTCTCAAGAAGCAGAGCCTAGGAAGGAGATTCGGTGCCAAGTGAGGTGTTAAGAAAGGGCTCTCAGGGAAGTTTGTAGGGAGTACAGGAAGCAGAGTGAAGCAGAGGAGGAGGAGGGGCTGGGGAAAAGTCAGGCCTCACCACCACAGTCAGTCCTAGAGCACAAAGAGGCGCTGGGGAGGCACCTTTGCTGAGGCAAAGCGGCTGAGCTACTACAGGTGTCCATTATGTCACAACAGTGAGGGGCAGGAGAAGTAGCGTGGACTCTCTAGGGCTTTCTGAGCAAGACAAAGTCCATCAGCTATGGAATGAGTCCCAAACATGTCAGGAGAAAAATCTCTCCAAAAATGCTGAACCTATATCCTATCCCTAGAGGCTGGGTTCTTAGTCAGTGTGTGACCTCACTTTGGAAGTTCTAAAAGATTCCCAGTTGACAAGTGTGCAGAGGCAGTTGTGGGCTCAGGGCTGTCCTCAGAGAAGGGTTCAGGTGTGAGCAATAAGGTCCAGTATTCCCAGCACTGAGGTGTGGGAGTACCAGTAGATCATTCTAGTGCCTGCTACATCCTCCACGTGCTCTGTCTGTGGTGCCTAAGAATCAGCATTGGTGGGGGATGCCTCACCAAGCTGCAGAGTGATGCACAAGGTTGAGCTGGGCCCAAGACAGGTCATCTTGAGGATGATGATGATGAATGTAGAAGCCTTAGGCCAAGGCTGACCACTACATGTCTATACCCCAAGACAAAGGTATTAACTGAGTGTGTGAGTTCAGGTTGGTTGCTTTATATGTGTAGAGACCAGAAGGCAAAAATAAATAGCAAAATCCCCCAGTCTTTAATAATCAGACCTTGACTGGTTGGAACCTGACCCAGTGAGTTGTAGTGTCTTATACAATTAGAGCCTAGGTTCTAATGACCCTGGAGCCTCACCCCAAATGATCAGCCTCAGAGTCTCAGGGAAGACATATTATGTCATAAAATTTACTACTGAACAAAGAGTGAGCTTCCCACCTCATCTTGTCAAAGATGATCTCACACAAAGGGCTCAGGAGACAAGGGCAGGCTAGAAAACTGATATAAAAGAACCCCATTATTCCTCAGGTGTCTTCTCGCCTCTTCCTCCTCTCTCTTTCTTTCAGATTTACCCACTGTGTTTCTGTCCACAGTGCCTAATTATGAAAAATGTTGATATTGGGCTGAAGAGACTGCTCAGTGGTTAAGGTGCTTGCCTGCAAAGCTTAATGACCAGAATTCAATTCCCCAGTACCCACATAAAGCCAGGTGCACAAGATGGTACATGCATCTAGAGTTCATTTGCAGTGACTGTAGGCCCTGGGACACCCATTCATTCTCTTTCTCTCATTCTCTCTCTCTCTCTCTCTCTCTCTCTCTCTCTCTCTCTCTCTCTCCTTTCTCCATATCTTAATCCTAGCACTTGGGAGGCAGAGGTAGGAAGATTGTGAGGCCAGCCTGAGACTACATAGTGAATTCAGGTCAGCCTTGGCTAAATCAAACTCCTACCTCAAAAAAAAAGTGATATCAATTTTGGTCTGGTAAATACTTTTGCCCCCCACTCCCATACCTTGGGTTCCCACTTCCCAGCATGACAATATGTGTTTATGGAGCCCTAGACTTGAGTGGGAATGCTGGAGGGTTGAGGGAGAGCACAAAGTCACATGAGATGAAAGGGTTGGGGGCAGAGGCAACCTTCTGGGGAACTTGGAAATAAAAATTGAGGTAGACTCCCTTAGAGGAGAAGAGTAGTAGGGATATTCCTTATTCCTCCAAGGAACTCCTTCACTGTGAGAGGGAGGGGAATACAAGGTCAGAATTTTGTGGCTTGTTTTTTAAGACAAGAACTTGGTATGTAGCCCAAGCTGGTCTGGAACTCAGCAATCCTTCTGCCTCAGCCTCCTGAGTACTGTTGAAATGTTTCAGATAGAAAAATAGTTTGACAATAATATAAGCTGCAGAATAATTGCCCTGATCACATCAAATGAATTGTCTGAAGCTGAATTGCAGTGGCTGAGGCTCTAGCATGCCAATTCTCTCTCTCTCTCTAATAAATAAATAATTTAAAATTCCATGTACTTCTAGGTTAATTAGCACCACAGACCCCAGAGCCAGCTCTGTAGTGTGGTGAAGGTTAATTTTTCTTGCAAAATAATGAATGTCAAATGCTTAGAACCAGGCAGTAGCATCTTAGATTTTATACACCAGCACAGCAATTTTAGTGAGTGATCACAAGGGGACAGCATTACCTAAATTCAGGTGCTATTTGAGTTTGCTATTCTATAGCAATGTGGCCGCATATTTTCAATAGGGGAGCAATAGCAAATTCCTCTGACATCTACAAAGTCAACCTCCCTAGAAAACCAACTTTCTTGGGGACAATTTGAGACTCTTAAGTGAGATGACCCAATTCTTGTCTTACCAATGTAAAATTTTCCACTTCCCACAGAAATAAATAGGTGACTGGCTCAGGATGACAATCCTAAACTTTGCTGTTCATCCTTCCCATGATTTCACATCAAACAATGTCTACCATTTGTTAAGCATCCCAACATCAACATTTGTTAAGCACCCCCCAACAGACTGAGGGTCCATATAGACATAAAAGATGAACTTGCACGCTCTCTTCTGCAGCTGAGACATTATTCTTCTTCTGTCCTTGGACATTCTGACTTTAGACTCCAAGACTTGTCCCAGTAGCTGTCCATATTCTCTTACCTTTGACCAGGACTGAGCCAGTCTACTGCCTTCCCTGCTCTCCAGCTGCCAGACAGTCCTTCCACAATGGTATGAGCCAATTCCTCTAATAAATCCCCCTCATATTTCTATAGTATCTGTATCTAATGTGTATGTAATATGCATATTTATATTTGCATTGTTACTTTCTTTGTTGCTATAACAAAATACCCAACAAAAGCAACTAAGGATGAAAGGATTTATTTTGGTTCATGGTTTGAGGAAACACAGTTTATCATGGGGACAGGGGGAGGCATGTCAACAACGGCCTCAGGCAACAAGACACATTGCATCTTCAGTCAGGAAGCAGAGAAAGAGATGAGCGCTGGCATCCAGCCCTGAAATCCAAGTCCATGGAATGGTGCTGCCTACATCCAGGTGGATTTTCTCTCTTCAGTTATACCTCTCTGGAATCCTCCTCGCAGAGACATACAGAAGTATGTCTACTAGATGATTCCAAATTCAGTGAAGTTGACAAGGAAGATTAACCTTCACAACTATATCTATCCTACTACTTCTATTTTTCTGGAGAACCTGACTCAGACATTTGGGGTATGTTTAGTTTTTCTCAGACACTGCCATAGTTCTTTCAGAGAGGCTACACAATGCAACATCCCCATGGCTGCTATGTGTGAGACATCTAGTTTCTCTATAACCTTGTCAATATCTGGTATTATTACTGTTTTTAAATATTTATTTATTTACAAGTAGATACAGAGAGACAGACAGAGAGAGACAGAGAGAATGAGTGCACCAGGATCTCTAATCACTGCAAATGAACTCCAGATGCATGAACCATTTTGTACATCTGGCTTTATTAGGCTCTAGGAAATTCAACTCCAGTCATTAGGTTTTGCAGGCAAGCGCTTTAATCACTGAGCTATCTCTCCAGCCCTATCAGTCTTTTTTTTTTAATCTGTTCTAATAGGTATGTGATGACATCCCATCATGGTCTTAATTTGTATTTCCTTTATGGCTGGTCATGTTCAATATCTTTTCAAGTGTTTATTTGACATGTGAAGTGTCTCTTTGAGTTCTTTGCTTATTTTTAACTGAATTGTTTATTTTTTTTTTCTACTGCTAACTTTTGACATAATCTAGACAGAGAGAAGGAGAGGGAAAGAGAGAGAATGAGTGTGCCAGGGAGTCCTGCAACTGCAAATGAATTCCAGATATGTACTACTTTGTGCATCTGACTTTACATGAGTACTTGGGAATTGTACCCAGGCCACCTGGCTTTGCAAGTAAACACCTTCAACTGTTGAGCTATCATTCAGCCCAAGTTTTTCATTTTAATTAAGTATAGTTGATCTATTCTTTCTTTTATGTATTTTTTTGTATCTAAGAGCCTTTCAAGATTCTTATTCCTTTTCTTTTTTTACCTTTACAAAAGTTTATTTTTTTAGTTGGCATACAAAGATTGAGAAATCATTCATTCCAACATTTGCAAAAACAATGGATTTAGTTAATTCTCATCTCCCCCTCCGCAACCCCTTTTCTCCCACCATTTCGTTTTCCCTTCTCCCTCTTAATATTCTCCCCCTTTCTGTTTATATGTCACATGCTTTCTTTTGCCCTTCTCGCCAGCAGAATTTTTATTTATTTTTTAAATATTTTATTGAAAGAAGAGGAAAAAGGAACGAGAGAGAATGGATGCACCAGGGCCTCCTGTCACTGCAAACAAATTTCAGATACTGTTAGGTCAGGACAAAATGGAGTCACAGCAGGATGGTAACAGAGACACAAGGAAGTGGGTCATCCACATTCCTCAAGGAACCACCCAGCCATTATCCCTTCCTTGCCTAATAATGCCCCAGGTCTAGGCTTCCTGCACCCTTATCTCTCAGGACACCTGGTTACTGTGCTGGTGTCACACCCTGGCTATCTTAGATCTCCCCTAAAGAAACCTTTTTTTTACTTCCCCCTTCCTCTCCTTACCCCAACTGAAGAGCTCTATGTAGCCTACTGTCTGCAATCCCAAATTGGCTGCTCCACTCTTGAGAGTCAGTCCTGGAAGCTCATGTTTTTCCAGAATAAAAGCTTCCATCTTTGCCTCAGAGTGGTCTCCGTAGTCTCGGTCACTCCTGAATCTTACAGATACATGTGTCACTTTGTGCATCTGGCTTTATACGGGTACTGGAAAATCAAACCTGAGCCATCAAGAACGGCAAGGAAGCTCCTTTTACTGCTGAGCCATCTCTCCAGCCCCCAAGTAGCACTTTTTAACATTATCCTTTCTCCTTGAATTACAGTTGAAGTAACAGGATCACCATGAGTTCAAGGCTAGCCTGGACTACTACCTCAAAAACAAAAACAGAAGAATAAAAAACATAGAGCCCTCCTTGAATTGCTTTGATGTTTTTGTCAAAAGTCAGTCATCTTTGTATGGGGTGACTTCTGGGTTTTCTAGTTTCTGCCATTAAGAAATTTCCATTTATGTGTGTCCTCTGCAAATCCACACAATCTTGACAGCTAAAGCTAGAAAAATGTCTTAAAATCAAGAGAGTGATTCTTTCATTTCTCTCTTCTTTCTCAAAGTAATTTAGCCATTCTACATCTTGCATTTGCATATAAATTTTAGGATAAAGTTATATGCAAATAAAATTTATTAAAAATTTTGCAACAGTTCTGGAAGATTTTGATAGTGACACAAAAATAGGAGCAAAGTAGCATTTTTGTAGGCCGTCAGCCAGGGACAGAGGCCCAAGAAGATGCTACCCTGCCTGCCTTGGCAGGACTAGAATAAGCGCCCAATCTGATCCAGCCTCACTCAAGATGGCTGCAAGCAACAACTCAGCAGCACTTCCTGCATCTTCCTAGTTTTCTCCGGGTTTAGCACAACTGGGTGGGCTAGCCCCTTCTAAGTCAACCTCTTGAGTCCACCAACCAATCAGGTTTCTTCCTTACAGGCTTAAGTCTGATGAAGAGGCTCATCCTAATTGGATGCTTAACCCATGTATAAAGAAGCTTAACCACTTGTGGAATTCCCGCTCATTCTCTGGCCTATGCTTCCTAGCCCCTGTTACTATATTCTCCTCCTCATGTTGGGAAGGAGGATAATGTCTTTTTGTCTGGGTGTTTTCCTGTTTCCTTTTCACATGTGCTTTGTTCTGGTTTCTTTCTTGCCTAACCATGTGTATAAATATTTTCTATCTCTTGATCCCTCCAGTGTAATTTTCCCTCCTGTGTAATTTCCTGTGTAGTTTAAAAAATATTTTTATTTATTAATTTATTTGAGAAAGAGAGAGCAAGAAAGAGGCAGAGAGAGGGGGAATAGGCTCATCAGGGCTTGTGGCCACTGCAAACAAATTCCAGATGCATGTGCCACCTTGTGCATCTGGTTTACATGGATACTGGAAAATCAAACCTGTGTCCTTGGGATGCACAGGCAAGAGCCTTAACTGCTAAGCCATCTCTCTAGCCCCTGTGTAAGCTGTTTTTAGGTCTCTTCTCTCCCTTCCATGCCAGGTTTGGAACAGAGAGGATTTATTTTTGTCCATTTGCTTTCCTGAATCCTTCACTATCTCTTAATCTTCTTGGACCCCCTATGTGAGTGGGATCTTTTGGTTTGGGTTTTCCTCCTTTGTTTTCTATGTAAGTCCTTTCATCACAGGCTCCCTGGAGATTTCTCTTTGTGAAGGAGATTTTATCCATTTCCCTTCCCCTTTTCCTACTGGGCTAGGGGGAAAATTGTCTTTGGCTTGGGCTTCTGTTAGCCTTCTCTCTGGATCCTAACTCTCCTCTAAAAACTTTATAATTCATAATTTACCCCTCTCCAAGTCTGTGTTTTCAGTTCTTTGCTAACTTGGTCAAGGATCTCCTGAATATGGAATTACATATCATGTTGGAGTGAATTGACATTTTTACTATGATAGTCTTATAACTCATGAACATGGAACATCCTTGATGCTACTTGTCGGTGCCCTTTCTGGAGTGAAGGCATGTGTTTTTATCACCCCAGGGAAAAGTTACCTGCAACACTATGGTATGCTTTTACTCACACCTTGCCAGCAGAGCTCAAATGCTCATTTTCAAAACACAAAGCTGATAGCAAACACTTTGGCAAACAAAAAACAGGAAAAGGAAGCTGTTGGGGGTGAGGAGAGTAGTCATCTTTGCATCTTCAAAAGAATTAGAACAAAGAAGAAGCCTGGAGCAGAAATGTCAGAGACAGTGTATCAAAGTCTGGGCTCTCTGTAGACATGATGCATTTAAATCGATTTGTCTTCTAAGTTGATCTTGTCACCACTTTCCACCATCACCACCTCATGTTAACAATTAATCTACTCTGAGAAACTGAAAGGTGAAAAAAAACATGCTACATTTAATAGAACAGGAGAGAAGAAAGCCCAGAGTGATAATGTATAAATAAGAGGTGTCCTGCATAGTAATTCAGTGTCTATTGATGACAACTTTGCCTTCCTCATATGGCACATACTGAGGAGTGTAGACATAGTCTTCTATTCATATGTAATATTTATAAATGTGAAGGTATCCTTATAAAGTCTTTCTCCTTCCATCTGATAACTTTCCTATCTCCTAGATTTTATGGCTTAGGTATTTTTATGTCTAAATCTGTATACTGTTATGCCCAGTTCTCGGCATCCCCAGTGACCACCAAGGAGAACCAAACACATAAGCAAGGGCAAGGAGCTTTATTTCGGGCTTAAGCTCGGTCTTTTGACTTCACCAAGCAGTGGATCCGTACAAGAGCCTCGAGTAGTGGGAGGGTAAGGTTTTTATAGGGATTTGAACATAGAAGAAGGGGATGGGTACATAATTGGTTGATTTAAACAGTGTGCTCTTCTGGTTGGCTTAGGACTTTGGCGGGCAAAGCTGGCAGGCTGGGGTTAGGGGAATTGAGCTTATCTATGACTACAGGAATATCTCATGACTTCAGGAATATATCAGTTCAACTGTTAAACCTACCCTTACAGCAAGGTCGGCGGGCTGGAGCTAGGGGAATTGAATTTATCTTATGACTTCAGGAATGTATGGCATAATGTTTCCAGTAACTGTTAAACCCACCCTTACCAGAAGATAAAAAACTTAGATCTTGCCGGGAAACAGAAACTTAGGCCTACTGAGGACTCTGAAGCCTGTCATGGCATCCATCTGGTTCGTGAGTCCTTCATATACTAGTTACTTTTCTCATTGTTTGGACAAAATAACTGATAAAAGCTACTTATGGGCTGGAGAGATGGCTTAGCAGTTAAGGCACTTGCCTGCAAAGTCAAAGGAACCAGGTTTGATTCCCCAGGACCCACGTAAAGCCAGATGCATAAGGTTATGTATGCATCTGGAGTTCGTTTGCAATGGCAGAAGGCCCTGTCATGCCCATTCTCTCTATCTGCCTCTCTCTCTCTCAAATAAATAAAATAAATTTAATTTAAAAAGCTGCTTAGCCAGGTGTGGTGGCACATACCTTTAATCCCAGCACTGGGAGGCAGAGGTAGGAGGATTGCCATGAGTTCAAGCCTCGAGGCCACCCTGAGAATACAGAGTGAATTCCAGGTCAGCCTGGGCTAGAGTGAGACCCTACCTCAAAAAAGCAAACAAAAAAAAAAAAAAAAGCTACCTAAGTATAGGTTTATTTGGACTCACAGTTTAAGAAGGGATACAGTCCATCACAGTGAAAGCATGGTGTCTGCAACATAAGCCACTTTAATCATGCAAATGAAACGTATTGAATCTGTTAGAACCAGAATGTCTCCTGTATTTATTTATTTTTTTGTTTTTTAAAAAATATTTTGTTTTATTTATTTGAGAGAGAGAGAAACAGAGAGAGAAGCAGATAGAGAATGGGCATGCTAGGGCCTCTTGCCACTGCAAACAAACTTCAGATGCATATGCCAACTCATGCATCTGGCCTTATATGGGTACTGGCAAATCAAACTTGGGTCCTTTGGCTTTGCCAACAAGCACCCTAACTGCTAAGCCATCTCACCATTTCTCTAGCCCTAAAGTCGTTTTGTTTGTTTGTTTGTTTGTTTGTTTTTGTTTTTGTTTTTCGAGGTAGAGTATCATTCTAGCCCAGGCTGACCTGAAATAATTCACTATGTAGTCTCAGGCTGGCCTTGAACTCACAGAAATCCTCCATTTTTTTTAATGTCTTTCTTCCTTTCTTCCTTTCTTTCTTTCTTTCTTTCTTTCTTTCTTTCTTTCTCTCTTTCTTCCTTTCTTTTGTATGTGTTTATTTGAGAGAAAGAAACAGAGAGAAAAAGGAAGGTGGAGAGATGTTGGGAGCCATAAAGCAAAAGCCTCTCCATTTTGCCTGGGCCTGTTCTTAAGTTGACTCATTCACCAGAAAGCTGGTCCATCCAGCTTGCAGTTAGGAATGTGGTCTGCAGAATCTTAATGTTTGCTAAAGGCCAATTTATGATCAGGATGTCAAGCCATTAAGGCAAGATTAGGAAAACACCCGGATACATCTCCTCTAGGTTCCCTAAGATTATATAAACACCCAGTTACACTTCCTCTTAGTTTCCTAACAATTCCGGCCCTAAGTCACGTCAGGCAGCTTACTCCTCGCTTTTCTTCCCCTATATAACCACTGTGTAAAAAATAAATAAAGAGACCTTGACAACTCTTTGCTTGGTCTCGTTCCTTCTTTCTCACCCATCTTTACACAGGCCTGGTCCCCCTCGCACTGCCCGAATAACTGAGTCCTGCTGGATGGGACAGAGAGAAAGAATAGTCATGCCAGAGCCTCCAGCCACTGCAAACAAACTCCAGATGTATGAGCCACCTGTGCATCTGGCTTAGGTGGGTACTGAAGAATCGAACCTCAAACCAGGGTCCTTAGGTTTCACAGGCAAGCACTTAACCACTAAGCCATCTCTCCAGCCCTGTCTCCATTTTTGATTGCCATCTTACAATGCATAAGTTTCTGGTTCCCAAAAATGGCCCTGGCCACATATCTTAACTGTCATTTCCCTGAAAAGGCCCAAATTATCAGTCATCATTTCCCTAAAGTAACCCAGGCCCCTGAGGCAAGGCAGAACACCAAACAAGGAAAAAATTCCAATGACCCTATTGCCCCAGTAAGAGTCCCCTAGTCTGTAAGAAAAGTTGCTCCTGACCTGCCTGGCCAGATCCCCTCTCAGGCACCCATAACCTCCCTGCCCCAATAAAGTGTATCTCAGCTGTTGAGCACTCTTTCATCTCCTTTCATTTCCCACTTGCTTTTTTTCCTATACAATGATTGTCATCCGCTTCTTAAAACACACAACTACTTTGCATTCAGGATGAACTTCAAAATTCACAGTTTAGGACTGGGGAGATGACTCAGCAGTTAAAGGTGTTAGGTCAAGATGGGCTTCCCAAAATGGAGTCACTGAGGACAGCAGGATGGCAACAGACACAAGGAAGTGGTTCATCCACATTCCTCAAGGAACCACCCAGCCATTATCCCTTCCTTGCCTAACAATGCCCCAGGTCTAGGTTTCCTGCCTCCTTATCTCCCACCTGCTCACTGTTCTGGTGTCACACCTTAGCTATGTGAAATGGCTAATGTAAAGAACAAAGGAGGTTTTTTTCTTTCCCCTTTCCTCACCTTCCCCCAACTGAAGAGCTCTATATAACCCACTATCAGTAATCTCAAAGTTGGCTATGCTCTGCTCTTGAGAGGCCTGACATCTTGTGCTTTTCCCAAATAGAAGCTTCCATCTTTGCCTCAGAGTGGTCTCCATGGTCTTGGTCACTCCCAAACCTTACAAAAGGTACTTGCTTGCAAAGCCAAAGGCCTAGTTTTGATTTCCCAGGATCCATGTAAAGCCAGATCCTGGTGTGCCCAAGCTCACTCTAGTGCACGCTCTCTCTCTCTCTCTCTCTCTCTCTTTCTTTCTTTCTTTCTTTCTTCACTCCTTGTAAATAAAAAAATAAAAACTCCATAATTTAACAATAAAGGCCTTGACTCTTACCTGCTTCATTCTCCTCTCTCCCCCTCAGAATGCACTTTCTCCTCTTAAACCCCAGAGTCTTTTGAACTAGCTCTTATTTTTGCATTTGTTGGTCCCTTCCTCACTGCATTCTTCTTCCTTGTGATGGTTTATATTGATTGCCACTTTGACAGGACCTAGAATCACCATTGAGAGATTATCTAGATTAGGTTATCCTCTGGGTATGCCTGTGAGGGATTATCTTGATTGAGTAGGTTAATTGTTATGGGATGACCCACTTTAACTAGGGGTGGCACCATTCCATGAGCCTAGATACTAGATACTAAAAAGGAGAGAGCAGGCTGAGTAGCAGCATCTACCTCTCTCTGCTTACTCACTGAGGGCTGAATGTGTCCTAATGACTCAGTCTCCTGCTGCTTCGCCTTCCCTGCCATGAGGGTCTAAAGCCTGGAACTATAAGTTGAAATAAACTTTTTTTTCTTAAGCTGATTTTTGTCAGGTATTTTGTTCTAGCAGCAAGAATATAACTGATACATTCCTCTTCCTTGTTTCTCCTTTCAAGACAACCCATGCCATCACTTCCAGGAAGTTTTCCTTTAATTCCATGTGATGGTTGAAACATATCTCCCAAACTAAGAAACACTCCTCCAATTAAGTGTGGTCACAGGTTTCCTCAAGCAAGATGTGACTTACAGTTCTGAGCACCAAAACAGTCATGACTGACCCATCAAGGGAGTATATTAGTCCAGTCCACCCAAGCTGACCTCTGTGGGAGTAAGGTGAGTAAACCAGGCTGAGGCACTAGGCTCAAGGGCAACAGATGAGTCCAAACCAGCCCATCCAGTGCACACCAAGCCTTGGTACTCTGCCTCCTGCTCCCCATACCTCACCCACTGAGAACTACTTTATGGTCCAGGACATTGTTCATGGAGGAGTGTCTCCCACATCTTTCATTCAGCCCCCTCTTCTTGAATAGCTACTCATCCTCTGATTGCTCTTTGATATCACCTCTCTCAGAAGCCCACCCTGCCTCTCCAAGGCTGCAGTGCTCAGAGCCTGTGCCTCCCACTGTCTTAAAATCATTCACTTCCAAGCCTGTGAGCCTGAGAAGGAAGGAAGGGGCCATCCTTTGTCCTTTTTGAGCCCCTAACACCTAGTGTTATGCTAGGCTCAGATGTTAAGATGGATGTCTGTAGGATGACTGCACAATGACAGAACTGAGTATGGTGTGTCCTTGGCCTCCATTCAACAAAAATACCAAAGGCATCCAGCTTGGGTATAGGTAAATATGGAGGTCTGAATGGCAACTGCTAGGATTCTTGGTTCTTATATGCTGAGATAAGGGGTTAGACCAGGGACACATGGATAGGGGTAGAAGCAGGGACAATTTATTAAGAAAGAGAGCACTCCTAGTGACAGTTGGCTGCTCAGCACTGGATGAGACATCTCTGTCACACCTACCAGGGCTCAGGGTACATTGCAGAGAAGGTAGCAGGAAGAATATTGATGCTGGGAGCTGGGTGTGGTGGCACACGCCTTTAATCCCAGCACTCAGGAGGCAGAGTTAGGAGGATTGCCATGAGTTTGAGGCTACCTGAGACTACAGAGTGAATTCCAGGTCAGTCTGAGCTAGAGTGAGACCCTATCTAAAAAAATTTAAAAAAAAAAAAAAAGAACAAGAATATTGATGCTGGGACTAGAAAGATAGCTTAGCAATTAAATCACTTGCCTGAAAAGCCCAAGGACCCAGGTTCAATTCCCCAGTACCCACATAAGCCAGAAGCACAAGGTAGCACATGCATCTGGAGTTTGTTTCCAGTGGCTAAAGGCCCTATTGTGCCCATTCTCTCTCTATCTGCCCCTCTCTCTCTTTCTCTCAAATAAATAAATACATAAAGAAAAGTATTGATGCTGTCTGGAGAGATGGTTTGGAGGTTAAGGTGCTTGCCTGAAAAGCCAAAGGACCCAGATTCAATTCCCCAGGACCCAGGTAAGCCACATGCACAAGGTGGCACATGCATCTGGAGTTCATTTGCAGTGGCTGGAGGCCCTGGTGTGCCCATTTTTTTCTCTTGCTCTCTCTCTCTCTTTCTCTCTCTCTCTAATAAATAAATAAATAAATAATATTGGTGCTGCTCTCACAGCTTGTCAGAGAAGCTTCTTTTTAGAAATGGTTGTGGATAACTGAGAAGACTCAAAATTCATCAAAGTGCTGAAATCAAGAGGCTAATGAGAGTTCAGCATTAAATGAGACCTCTTTATCATGCCCTCCACGGCTCAGAGAATAGCATGACAGAGGAGTGGAAAGAAGGTAAGAGCCAGAGGGTGGGGAGAAATACTTTGGGACACTGTCCTCTGGATATGAAATGACTGGTGCATTCATGGCCTAGCAGTGAATACCTCCACAAGACCTGCACACTATTAAACCCATCAACATTTTGACATACATGATAAAGAGGGGCAAACAGAAGAGTGAGACAACAAAATAGAAGAGGGAGCCAAACACAGTTGTACATACCTTTAATCCCATCATTTGGGAGGCTGAGGTAGGAGAATTGCTGTGAGTTTGAAGCCAGCCTGGGGTAAGAGTAAGTACCAGGCCAGTTTGGGCTAGAGTGAGACTCTTCCGCTAAAAAGACAAGGAGGAGGAGGAAGTGGAGAAAAACTACCACTACTACTTGAGAAGAGGGTATTCCATGGAATGGGATGAGGGAGGGGACAAGAAAGGAGGGGAAGGAAGACAAGAAAGGGTAATTGGAGAGAATTATGACCAAATTACAGTTGATCCGTGTATTAAATTTTATAATTAAAATACATTGGGAGAAAATAGAGATTTATTGCAAAAAAGGAAGGAGACACAAATGGGAAAAAGGAAAAGGGCTCCATGGCAATTGGGGCCAAAGGATTGGGGTTTTTTCTATCACAGTATCATGGATTTGGATGGTTTGTATAGCATGCACTCTTCTTTTTGTGCCCTTACATGTCAGCCTTGGTGAGGAGGGGTTTCCAGTCTTCTGTTCATTGGCTTTTTTTATATGCTACTTTTGTCCACTCTCCTACCACAGCCTCCTGCATTGCATCTGCTGCCTTCTTCCAGGAAGCTGAGACTAGCAGCACTTACACAATCACTAGGCCCTTTTCTAAACCCTTGACTCACTTTATTTAATCCTCACAATTCAGTGAATTTGGTGCTATCATCATCTACAACTCTGACAGGAAAAGTGAGGTGCCAAAATTGCTAGAGTTCTGAATCCCAGAATCTAGATTTGAATGCTTAGGTCTAACTCTACAGCCACACTGCCTGGCTTCCTTCTCCCACCCTGAACTCTTGTTCCTATGGATGTCAGTTGATCTTGGCAACTATATTTGTCATAGCCTCACACAGTGATGAATGATATCCATAGCTATGGTCTGTCCTGATAGGCTTGTCTCTTTATTTTATATCACAGACACATCCTAGCTTCTCAGGTATTTGCTTTAGTTTTGCTGCTACCGGAAACACCCAAAAGACTCTATATAGAACTCTGCATACATTCAGAGCATTCCAGGATTCAGTAGGTTCCAGCAGAGATTTGCCCCAATGGAGGTAGATCTGACCCAGAGATCAAGACTTCAGTAGAACTGAAGCAGCGATAGCTAGCCTCTTGCATGTCCCAAGACTTGTGATTGAATCTCACTAGGCTGCTCATGGTAGGGTAAGAGGGACCAAAACAAAGCTGCCAGACCTTTGTTACAGAGTGGGCAGACCTATACTGGGGGATACCCTTAAGGTTTGTAAATGGAAGTCAAACTAAGAGAAGACACTTCTTATACAGCCACATCAAAAGTATTTCTAGAGTCAGCAAGGCTCCTAGTGGTGACAGTACTCCAAGGGAGTGAGAGTGAGGGATTGGGGGAAGAGTGAACACATAAGCTGGTGGTTTTCCCTCATCTACATCTCTTGTTGTATTAGTATGTAACAAATGCCCCAAGAGAGAGATTGTGAAAACTGATTTTATCTCATAATTTTGTGACTCAGGAACTTGAGCTGGGTTTGTCTGAGAAAGTCTTTTCTGTATATTACCATCAGAAGTCACTTGATGCCATTGAGCTGGCCCAAGGCAGTTTTCTTCCAATGTCTGATCTTCAGCAATGAAGGCTTGGCTAGAACCATCAACCAACCGTGCCACACTAGCAATGGCAGTCTCAGGCAAATGACTTCATGTGTGGTGGTTCAGAGCACCAAGAGAAAAGTAATGTGGCTGTTACATTGCAGGGAGAAAGGATCCTGGGATTTCATCTAGAACTGTCTTGATCTGGCTGATTCTCTTCTGGCTGGGTCTTACCCTTCATCTAATTTGCATACACACAAGCCAATCAGAGCCTCTCTTAACATATAAAAACTCCTAGCCACAGCCTCTTCACTGGCAACCCTCTGTCCAGCCCCCTTTTGGCCACCACTGAGAACTTTCTCTTTTGCTTAATAAATCCTCCTGGCTTTGCTCACTCTTTGTTGTTCATGCACCTCGTTCTCTGTGGTCATGAGAAAAGAACCCAGCAAAGAAGAAAGTCTGTAACAGAAGACACTAGAAGCAGTGTGTATTTGGGGAGAGATTGCTACACTAATTCCTCTGGCCTCCTCCATACCATGGGACAGACTCTGCCAGGCTTCATCCCTGACAAACATCTATAGGCCTTACCCCTCACCCTGATCTTTCATAGCTTTTTATTTTGTGCCTTCAGACCTTAAGATAGGTGGAAGCTTCCCACTATTGCTATAGTAGGGATTCTTCACTATTCTTTCTTTCATTTCCTGCCCCTGTCCAATAATCCCTCCTTTGAACTGTCCTCAGCCACCTTTTTGAGAAAGTATCTGTCTCGTGTGGGGACCCCAAATGATGGAACTACGCCATAGAGTAAGAATTTGGTACTTGCTTGCAAAGCCTTATAGCCCAGGTTCAACTCCCCAGTACCCACATAAAGCCAAATGCACAAAGAAGCATGTACATCTGGAATTCACTTCCAGTGGCAAGAGGCTCTGGTACCCCCATTCTCTCTCCCTCTCTTTCTCTGTCAAATAAATAAATTTTCAGAGATAGAGAGAGGGAAAGTGGGGGCAGTGCTGGGGAGATGGCTCAGCAGTTGAAAAGACTTGCTTACAATGTTTGCAATGCCAGCCGGGCGTGGTGGCGCACGCCTTTAATCCCAGTACTCAGGAGGCAGAGGTAGGAGGATCGCCGAGAGTTCGAGGCCACCCTGAGACTACAGAGTGAATTCCAGGTCAGCCTGAGCTAGAGTGAGACCCTACCTTGAAAAAAAAAAAAAAAAAAAAAAATGTTTGCAATGCCTGGGTTCAATTCCCTAACCACCCATATAAAGCCAGACAAGCATTCATTTGTAGCAGCAAGATTCTCTAGCAAGCCCCTACACTTGCTCACTCTCTCTCTTTCTCTTCCTCTCTCTCACGTGCATGCAAATAAATATTTTTTCAAAAGAGAGAAAAAAGAAAAGGCTTCTTAGCAACCCTTTGAGATATACCTTGAGAGCCACCAAAATGGTACATATGGCAATACTAAGACATTCAATTGCAACTCTCCCTTGAGAAGCCCACACTTGTGTATGTCTTATTCTTTCTCTTAGAGACTCTCTCCTAAGGAAGCCCATACTTATGCTGTGGGGTGCGTCTTTCTGTCTGGGCATATCTGTCTTAACCCTCATTTAAAAATCTATATTAGGGGCTGGAGATATGGCTCAGCTGTTAAAGGCTCTTACTGGCAAAGTCTGATGGCCCAGGTTTGATTCCCCAGTAGTCACATCATGTAAAGTCAGATGCACGAAACTGGTGCATGCATCTGGTGATTGTTTGCAGTGGTAAGAGACCCTGGCCTGGCCATTCTCTCTCTTTCTCTCTCTCTCTCACTCTCTCTCTCTCTCTCTCTCTCTCTCACACACACACACACACACACTTGAAAATAGAGAAATAAAATATTTTAAGAATAAAATCTATTTTAAAATACTGGGGACTGGAGAGATGGATCAGTGGTTGAAGGCATTTGCTTGCAAAGCCTGACGGTCAAGGTTTGATTCCCTAGTACCAAAGCAAAGCTACATGCACAAAGTGGCACATGCATCTGGAGTTTTTTTGTAGCAGGGGGAGGCTCTCATGTGCCCATTCTTTCTCTCTCTCTCTCTCTCTCTCTCTCTCTAAATGAATACTAAAATATAAGGGCTAGAAAGATAGCTTAGTAGTTAAGGTGGTTGTCTGCAAAGCCTAAGGACCCATGTTCAACTCTCCAGGTCCCACATAAGCCAGGTTGTGGTGGCGTATACTGGTTGAAAATTGCTGAAGAGGAGGAGGCAGAAGGATCAGGAGTTCAAGACCCGCCAGGGCAAGGCCAGGCATGGTGGTGCACGCCTTTAAAACTAGCACTTGGTAGGCAGATGTAGGAGGATAGCTGTGAGTTTGAGGCCAGCGTGAGACTACATAGTGAATTTCAGGTCATCCTGGGCTAAAGTGAGACCCTACCTCAAGAAAAAAGCAAACAAACAAACAAAAAAAGATGTTTAGCAAGTACTGGCTCAGTAACTATCCACATGTATCTGCTTCTCCAAACAAGCTCCATATCCTGGGTCTCACTATGCCTGTTGCCACACCTGCAAATGGGCTGTAACAAAATCTATTAAAGAAGACTGCTGTCAGCTTATATAAGAAATTCTGCACAAAGCTCTTCAGTGGGGCTGGGGCCTAGAACATCCTCAATGACCACAAGCCATCATATGTAATAAACTGCCTGTAGAATCAGAGATATTGAAGGGCAATCATGTTACCATATTGTTTTTTGGTGGGCAGGAGAGGTTCAAAGTTAAGTCTTACTATGCAACCCTGACTAGCTTCTGAACATGCAATCATCCTGCTTCAACCTCCTGAGCTAAGATTATAGGCATGTATCATCACACCCAGCAACCTCCATCATTTATTAAACATCTATGATCCTAACACTGAATAAGAGTTAGGCTCACAAATGACCAGACTAAATTCCTTAACCCTTGCCAAGTCTTCTTTTCCTCACCTGCTAAATAGGAAATAACAGTATCTGCTGGACCAAACAAGGGTAAGAAAAAATCTGAATGAAGTAATTTCCCTGAAGAGCTTGCACAACTCCTGGTGCACAGCAAATGCTCAATACATATTTTAATCACTACTCACCTTCTCTGCTACAAGTATGTAAGAGAATTGGGATTTTCTCATGTATATTTTTGTTCCCAGTGCCAACTCAGTCCTTGAATGATGTTGATATTCTAGAAAGATTGCACTGGTTTTGAAAACTCCCAGTTTACTAACATCAACAATACTCATCAAAAATGCAAGGAAAAAATAATGACCTAACGACTATGCATTACCCAAGGTAAATGTACAGTTAAGCCTCTACACCAAGTCATGTACCAGCTCCTTGACACATCTTCACTTTCTGAGGTCTAGAAGTCCCAACAGCTAACTATCCCCACAGCTAAATTCGAAAGAAAACATCCAGGTCACACTTTCTTCCAAATCAGCCCTCCCCTACTTTGGCCCTGGCAGCACACTGCGGGGAAGCAAGTGGACTCCCTCTGACACCCCTAGGCCAAGCCTGCTGCCCCACAGCCCAGGGTAGTGAACAAAGGTGAGGCAAGCACAAAGTTGCACATGCCCACAAAGTTGCACAAGCATATGGAGTTCAAGTGCAGTGGCTAAGGGCCTGGCCTGCCAATTCTCCCTCTCTCTCTCTCTCTCTCTCTCTCTCTCTCTCTCTCTCTCGCTCACTCGCTTGCTCTCTAAAATAAAATAAAAAGATAATGCCACACTTTGGTGGCAAGTGGAAGTTCACACAGCATGGGGCAGTGGGTGCAGGGCCTCCACCATGCACCTATCATTGGCCCACACACCAGGCCCAGTCAGCAGTAGGTACAGGTCCCTCACTGCCCACCACACGGAGTCACTGCTGCCACCCCAGTGGAGCATAAAGACCAGATGCCAGGGCTTCTGCCAAGGCCTGTGCCAGGCAATGGCCTGAGATGATGAGGATATGCCAGCCTGCTGCACACCTTGTTTCCTGCCTCACTGCACTGCTGCCACTGCCCTGACACTACTCTTCATCCCCTCATCACCACCAGACCCATGCCTCATTTCAGCATTCCTGTTGGCCATGGCCTGGGCCCACCTGGAATTCATTCTTGCATTTGATCATGTCTTCATTAAGCTTAATCAGCTGGTTATTGAGATCCTGTATTTGTTGACTCACCTTTAATTCATTTATGTCTCTTTTGAGGTTTCTCTGGTTTTCTTCAATTAAGTTAAGCCTAGTGACAAAAGCTGGGTGCTCTAAGAGACAAGTCTGCTTAATTTCATTAGTGCGATTATTGGTTTTTTGATGGTTTTCTTCCAGTTCAGCAATTATTTTGGTCAGGGTCACATAACTTATGTTTTCATTTTGGAATTCAATTTCTGTTGTTTTCTCTACGATTTCATTGGAGTTTTCCATTGTGGGACTAGGCATCCTTGGTGGAGATCTCAGTTTTCTCACTTTCGTTGGTTTCTTTGCATTGTGGTCTACCCATCTTTTGGGAAAGTTTTATTTTATTGAGGAGCAAGCAAGTATTTGTCCTTGTGGGATCTTCAGTGACTGTTCTGATTTAAATGTGAACAAGATTGGTGTATGATTGGGGTTATAACTACAGATGCACAGATTGTAGAGACTGCAAGTACTTCAAAGGTACCTGGGGAACTGGGAGGTGGGAAACTGGAAGCTCTGGCCTATTTTCTCCACTTGTGCACACTTTTTGGCACAGAAGGGACCAGGGCTTGGGGAAGCTGGGGAGCCAGGGGCAAGAGGCCAGGCCCCACAGTAGCCTGTGCACCCTGTGGCTCAGGGGAATAGCGATTCAGGGACCCAGGGACTGGTCAATCAGGAAACCTGAGCAAAAGGCCTGCTTCCACAGCATACATGCAAAGACCAAGCCTCCCCAAGCCAGCAGCAAGGGTAGCAGTACCAGGGAACTTGGAGGTGGGGAAGGAACCAGGAGCTATCCTGTGCTTCTCTTCACCTTGATAAAACTTCCCTTTGGGGCTAGAGAGATGGCTCCGTGATTAAGGTACTTGCCTGCAAAGCCTAATGACCCAGATTCCATTCCATAGTACCCAAATAAAGCCAGATGCACAAAGTAGCACATACATCTGGAGTTTGTTTGCAGTGGCTAGAGGCTCTGGTGTACACATTCTCTCTCTCTCTCTCTCTCTCTCTTTCTCTCTCTCCTCTGTTTGCAAATAAATATTTTTTTTCTTTTTTATTAACAATTTCCGTGTTTGTAAACAATATCCCATGGTAATTCTGTCCCTCCCCCCCACTTTCCCCTTTGAAACTCCACTCTCTATCAAATCCCCTCCCCCTCTCAATCAGTCTCTCTTTTATAAGTAAAATTGAAAAAAAAATTGTCCCTTTTAACTATAAGCTTGAAATAAATCCTTTCCTTCCCTAAGCTGCTTCTCATTGGGTAATATATCACAGCAATGGAAAGCTAACTGCTACACCATGGGCATATCCTGATTCTAAGAAGTTTGTCCCCAGGAATCCTTGGAAATCAGGAAAGCAACCATAGGTGTGGCCCATATAGATTAAATCAGACACCAGACTCCATGCTTCAGCCTTGTTTCTTGTCAACTTTTTTATAAGAGTATAGTATATAACAACTTTTTTATAAGAGTATAGTACAGAAGGGATGTCCCATGTGAATACTCTAGCCTTAGAAGAGAGATTTTAATAACTAAGCTGATAGTGGTGAAAGATTTTGAGGTTCAGAAGGGGTACCCCAAATTTATGAACCCCAATTTTGGGTCTTGTCCTACTTTTAACAAAGAATTGATAAAAAACAGACAACTGGGATAAATTATAAATTACTAAATTTAGGGGGGGAAATCACAAATTGTGGGATTTATTTAAGAGAAAGCCTTGGCAGAGACCAATTTTAATAACCAAGCTGATAGAATAATCCATTCTCCAAATACCAGGCAGCTTCTTTCTCCAGATACTCCTGTCATCTCTGACTCTGCTCGTAACAGAGTGGTCAAGGTGGCAGGGATGGATGCTAAGTATGGGCTCAGCAGCTGGATATGGAAATAGCCAAGATTCTCCATAGTGGTCAGATTGCTTGTTTAATGTGTCCTTACTGTATTCAAGATGAATTCTCCATCACCTTGAGACAGCAGGCTTGATACAGGCAGTTGAATGTCCTTTTACTAGTCACTCCCCCTTTTCCTTTTTTTTTTTTTTTTTTTTTTTTTTTGTGGTGCCAAGGACCAAAGCCAGAGCCTTGCACTTGCTAGACAAGAGCTCTATCACTGAGCTAAATCACCAATCTCTAAAATAGCCTTTTGAAGATTCAGTTGCAGTACTTCCTATCTGGCAGTACCTTTTACAACTAGGAAAATGTTCTCTAGGAGGCTTATGTATGCTATAAATTAGCATCTCATATATGGTGCTGTTTATCCCATATCCAAGATTTGTGAGTCTAGACATCAGGAGATAGAAATTTCAGCAACTCCATTCACCATTACCCTTGGTGACTTACTAGCTAATTAAAAAAATATTTATACTTACATGTGTGTGTATGTATGGGCATACCAGGGCATCTTGCCACTGCAAAGGAATACCAGATAATTGTGCCTCTTTTTGTGTTGGCTTCATAATGGAACCTGAGCCAGCAGACTTTATAAGCAAGTGCCTTTAACTGCTGAGCCTTCTTCCCAGCCACGGTAGCAAAAAATTTTGCTTCCTAGTCCCATGACCTTATGTTGGGATGGACTCGATACTTTCACCAGGGAATACAATGATTCCACTGAGATGGAATTTAATACTTTCACGTAGGCATTGTGGGATCCTCTTGCCTTTAAATTAATCAGCAAATAAGAAGTTGCTGTCCTGGTTGGAATGATTGATCCTGATTACAAAAAAAGAATTGAGCTATTTCAAAGTAGGACTGGAATAAGGAAGATCCCTAGGGGATCTGGTAGTACCTCCCTGACCTATGATTAAGCCAATAGAAAACTAACTTAGTTCAATTAGAACTGCTAAATGGCATAGGTTTCAGAAATGATCTGCATCCCCCACCAGGCAAAGAACCATAATCATATGTAGCACTTGCTAAAGACAAAGGAAATATGGAATGGCTAGTAGAAGAAGGTTGTTATAGGAGAACTAGGACCATATGACCAGATACACAAATAAGGACTATAACTGATATGAGTATCTCTTCCTTATTTTGTTGTGTATTTGTTTATATTGGGTAATTTTTTTTATTTCTTCTCCTCTTCATACTTTGTCACCTAACATGCATTAATAATAATTAACTTACAACATAATTTAAGTTGCAGGGTGTCAAGAAAAAGGGTCACTATCACCTGAGGTCTTTGTTTGGGAATGTTAGTGCATATTTAGTGTATGTAAGAAAGTAGCCTCAGCAGGGTGTGGTGGTGCACACCTTTAGTCTCGGGACTCAGGAGGCAGAGGTAGAAGGATTGCCGTGAGTTCAAGGCCACCATGAGACTACATAGTGAGTTCCAGGTCAGCCTGGGCTAGAACAAGACCCTACCTCAAAACAGACAAACAAACAACAACAAAAAAGCCTCATGTTAAATTTAAGTATGTATAAATGCATAGATATGGGTTCTATTTTCTTGGTGGAACCCTTACTTACAATAAAAGAGAAACAAGGGGTTGAAGATGTAATTCATTTGGTAGAGTGTCTAGCATGCACAAGCCCCTGGGTTTGATCCCCAGCAGTACATACATTAGGCGTGGTGGTACGTGCCTGTAATACCACAGGTCAGGAGGTAGAGATAGGAGAATCAGGAGTTCAAGGTCAACCTTGATTACAAAGTGAGCTCCAAGCCAGCATGGGCTACATAAGACCATGTCTAAAGAAAAAAAACTTGGTGGAGAAATTTAAAAATTGGTCATTTTGAAGAAATGAAAGTGGCCTGGCGTGGTGGCGCACACATTTAATCCCAGCACTCGGGAGGCAGAGGTAGGTGGATCGCTGTGAGTTCAAGTCCACCCTGAGACTGCATAGTGAGTTCCAGGTCAGCCTGGACTAGAGTGAGACCCAACCTCAAAAAATAAAAAATAAAAATAAAAAAGAAATGAAAGTGAAATGTAACCAGGCACCTTTCCCTCTTTTTGCTACAAAAAGTCGAAAACGCACATGTAAGCAGCATGCTAATAGGAGTTACCGTGCAAGTCCTTTTCCTGCTCATCCCTGAACTTGGAAAAGATTGTCTCTCTTAAAATCAAATAGCCATTTCAATGAACACAAATTGAGATTGTGGGACTTAAGCAGGGCTTAAATACATTATATACATATATGAAAATGTCATAATGAAATACACTATTATTAACAAAAAACCTTACAAAAATATGCCCTTCAAAGCTTAGGGAACATTGCAGAAAAGGAAGTGGGAAGAACGTAAGAGCCTCATTTTCTGTGTACCCTGAGGCATTGTCTCCCCCCCAAACACACACTGACTAGTACATTTGTGACCCCATAGTGATTACCAATAACCCCACTAAGAAGGGCCACCAGTGGAATGTAGGCAAGGAGGACATGGGAATATAACCAATCTGCAATATGTTCATATGTTAAAGTTCTCACTAAATGAAAAAAATTTTCAATTTAAAGGACTGGGCTGTAGCTCAGTGTAGGGTGCATGCCTAGCATAAGTGAGGCTATTCAATTCCCACAACGGGAAAGGGAAACAAAAGACACACAATTTAAAGAAGTGACATGAAACAGAACCATTTCTGCCTCAAGGCTGGTGGAAAGAGGTGTAGAATCAGGTGAGTTCCTTTGCAGATACTTTAAACTTAAGTTTTCTTTGCATTGTAAGAGCTTATGCCAGAGGCTCTTAAGCTTTATGGGCATCAGAACTACCTAGAAGGCCAGCTAACCTGCAGAGCTCAGCGCCCTTCCTCTGAGACACTGATTTCTCTCATCTGTTGTTTACCCAGGATCTTCATTCTTTTAGAGAAGGCGGTATGTACATGGTACCTTGAATAGAACTGATATATAGTACTGAAGGAAGTGCCTCAAGGGGTTTATTTGACTCTAAGTCTTTAGGTATGATCTTTTTATATTTGATAGTTATATAACTTAAAACTATGTTTCTCAACATAAATTATCTCATAAGCCAAAAAGCTAAGTTCACTCCCATAAAGTTGAAATGGGTCATAGAGATGGTGAAGAGGAGGGATTTCAAAACTCCTACAATATGTGGACCTAAAGTAACCATTTACTCTGTGCCAAATATGAGTTGACCATGGCTAAGGACAAAATGTTATCCTGAAAGACATGGTACACCAAAGACAAGGTTACACAAACTTTTATAGTCACAGAACAAAGGAAAGTGAAGGGTGAGTATATTTAACAAATATATTGCTGGGGTCCTCAGGTAAGTAGCTATAGCTACAGATGGTTTGGGTTTTTTAGTGGTAGGGCTGATAGGGGCTGAATATTAGGTCAAATACAGAAGCTGACAAGAAGGGGCTGTAATAGTCCATCTCTACATTATCACAATGTTCTAGTGATCCAAGGTCAAAGGGCCTGCAGGCTCTTAACATATGGGCACCTTCTCCAGAGGATGTGGATTTGCCACCATTGTCACTGAAATATCCAAAGTCTTCCTGGTGCAGAACATAAATTTCCAAGTAGATAAAGTAATAATCCACAGGAAAATTTAGTGCTTTTGTGATTGTCCAATATTTTCTTTATTTCTAATTTGCCAAGAGCTTGTATCATGAGTGGGTGTTGAATTTTGTTAAATATTTTTCTGCATTTAACAAAAATGATTATGCAGGTTTTATTTCTGTTCTGTTAATATGGTGATTTAAATTGATTAACATTCAAATATTTAAGCAACTTCACATTTCTAGAATGAAGCCCACTTGGCCATGTCATATTACCTTTTAAAATATATTACCACACCCGGCATACAACCAATTTTTTTTGTTCTTTGTTTGTCTTTCTTTTTTGTTTCCTTATTTCTGCTTTTCTTTTTATTATTCTTTCCTCTTGACTTTGACCTTAGTTTGCCCTTGTTGCTTCTTACATCGATTTCAGATCTTTACTCTTTCTTTTATAACATTTGAAGCTATACATTTCTGTTTAACCATCACTTTAGTTCCATCCCATGAAGTTTGATATGTGGTATCTTTATTGTTAATCAGTTCACAATACTTTATAATTTGCCTTTTCATTTCTTCTTTGACTCCTTGATTCTTTCATTTTTGTTAAGAGAGACTTTGTTAGATTAAGAAAAGGAAAGAGGAGAGAGATGAGAAGGAGGTCCCTGCCCTTCATTATCAAGCAGGAGGGGGTAAGGGTCCTCATAGCTTCTTTAGAAGCATGTTCTTACATGTATAAGTAATTGATTTTCTTAAGTTGTCTCATTGATTTTTTAATTCCTTTTGGGTCTTATATAACTTGTTTTTCTTGGATGATTTTTTGTTTAAAGTAGCTTTATTTATTCAAAAGCAGAGAGAAAGAGAGAATGAGAGAGAGAAGGAATGGACACACCAGGGCCTCTTGCCCCTGCAAACTCTACATGCATGCATCACACCATATATCTGGCCCTACATGGACATTGGGGAATTGAACCTAGGCCATCAGGCTTTGCAAGCAAATGCCATTAACTGATTAGCCATCTCTCCAGCCCACTTCTTATCACTCCATTATGAATATATTTTTCTTTATTTTCCCTTCTGTTTTTGTTTGTTTTTCCTTTTCTGTGTGTGCAGTATTTGTGATTGGGTGTGTCTATATGTGTGTGGGGGTGTGGTTTATCTACATATATATGTGCAGGCACTCTGAGGCCAAAGGAGAATGTTGAGTGTCCTTCCTCTATCACTCATCCACATATTTTCTTTTAAAAATTTTTACTTATTTATTTTTGTTTTATTTTATTTTTTGGTTTTTTGAGGGAGGGTCTCATCCTAGCCCAGGCTGACCTGGAATTCACTCTGTATTCACAGGGTGGCCTCAAACTCTCAGCAGTCCTCCTACCTCTGTCTCCCAAGTGCTGGGATTAAAGGTGTGTGCCACCACGCCTGGCTATCATTCACATATTTTCTTAAGATGAAGTCTCTGATCAAATGCAGAAGCTATGGTTTTTATGCTCCCCATAGGACCAGGATAACAGATGTGTGTGGCCTCGCCCAGCTGTTTACATGGGTGCTAGGGAACTTAATTCAGGTGGTCTCAAGCCCTCCCAGGCTCTCATGCTTGTGGCAAGTGCTCTTACCCACTGAGCAATCTCCCTAGCCCAGCTTTTCCCTTCTTGACATAGAGTTTAAAATTGTAGCCCAGGCTGGCCTGGAACTCACTATATAGCCCAGGCTCATCTCAATCTATCCTCCCATGTGCATCACTACTCCCAGATCTATTTTCTTCAGCATAGTTATGTTGGGTATCTTTAGTTCTTATTTGCAAATTCCAACATGCAACTTATTTCATGCAGGTTTCTTGGTTGTCCTGTCATTTGAGTATGGGTCATGAGCTCCTGTTTCTTCATGTGCTGAATAATTCTGGGTGGTATCCTCCAATTCAGTCTGGGCTAGAGTGAGACCCTCTTTAATGACATACAATCCTATTTATCTATTCTTGTATTAGTTCCTAAGATACTGGAGTCCTTTTCAGAAAAGGCTACTATGCCCATATCTTGAAGTTTTTGCTATATGTTTTTTCAAACAGTTTCAGAGTTTTGGGTCCTACATTAAGGCCTCTGGTCTATTTGAATTGATTTTTGTACAGTGTAAGAGGTAGGGATCTAGTTTAATTCTTCTACACTTAGATATATAGCACCATTTGTTGAAGAGACTATCTATTCTCCAATGTATGTTTTTGGCGTATTTGTCAAAATCAAGTATCTGCTGCTGCATGGTTTTACTTCTGGGTCCTCTAATCCATTTACTCACTACTATATGTAGTCTGTTTTGTGGCAGCACCATGCTATTCTTACTATGGCACCACACACTTTTCAAGAAAAATAGGGATGAAACCCCACTTGGTAACCCAGGCTGACCTTAAATTTACTCTCTCTCCTTAGTCTCCTAATAGTTGTCATGTACCATCCCATCCAGTTTATTCCAGTCTTAATACATAAGAACCTCTGGCTATTTCTCCAATTCACTTCCTCAAAATAGGACAAAGGAGTCCTGGTTTCAGTCTTAGCTATTTGTAGCTTCCTGGTTTTATTTATTATTCAGAAGATAATTTTTTTTCAAGGATGGGCCACTTCTGCTTCTATGAAATGGAGGTGTCCGTACCTTACAGAAAGTTATGAGATCAGAGGGGTTACTATGGTACATAGATGCATTGCCCAGCATCCAACAGACTATAGGTAATCGTTTATCTTGTGTAGGCGGCTGCTTCTCCAAGCCTTCCATCCCCTCTCCTTATAAGGCCAGGCAACTTCAATGACACCTCAGTGAAAATCCCAGCCCTTCGATCACTTCCACTTCCCTTTCTTTTGTCAGCCTACTCATACCACTGTCTCTACCACCACACTAGCAGAGAGAATTGAATATGCTTGGCTCACCACAGTTTTCTTAGCTACCCTACTTGCTCCCTACTTCAGGACACTTAGGATGTTATCACTTGCTTGAATCTTTAACAGGGGCCATAAACCAAACTCAGCTGATGAACCTTTCTACACTGAGAGTTAATCCTTTGTGATCTCTAGGATTTGGTCATCTAGAAATTCAGCTGTAGTCTTGACATTCTTTTGTTCTGTCTGTGTCCTCTGTGCTCTAGACTTCTTTAGCAGAGATCATGTTTCCCAACACACTCCTGCCATCAGTTTCTACACTTTATGGGAGGAAACAGGGAGAGAAAGAAACTAAGAAGGGAAGAAGAAATGGAGATAGGGAGGGAAGCATGGTAAATACTCTCTAGATATTTGTTAAATAATTGAATAAATGATTCTGGGAATGTTATCTCTGTTTGTATATGAGGAACTAAGGTTCAGAAAGATTCAGTAATTTGGCCAAGAACACAATAGTGAGGTCCACTTGGATCTCAAGTCTTTGAATCCAGTTCCACTTCTCTTTCTTCTATATCTACTGGAAAACCAACCCAGTAAGACTGCTCAGCTTCCAGTCTGGAACGAAAAAGGAGGCTTGTGACAGGATGTAAATCAATGCATTATTTTCATTGAGAAACTCTTGCTATGGAAAAGAAAAATATAGCCAAACTAATCAGGATGCTTAGTGACTTTGTGTTCTGCTACAGGTTTTGGGGTGTGTGTGTGTGTGTTTGAAACAGGGTCTCATGCTAGCCCAGGCTGACCTGGATCTCATTTTGCTTTCTGAGGATTATGGGCATGTGCCATCACACCTGGCTAAATTCTTTTTTAAAAAAAATTATTTGTTTATTTGAGGGAGATGCACACAGAGAGAGAGAGACAGAAAATGAATATGGGCACTTCAGGGCCTCCTCTTATTGCAAACAAACTCCAAACATGTACATCTGGCTTTATGTGGGCATTGGGAAATCAAACCTGGGCCAGCAGTCTTTGCAAGCAAGTGTCTTTAACCATTGAGCCATTTCTCCAGCCCTGGCTAAATTCTTAATCTCATAAACAGTTCATCAATGTCAGCTGACCCATGGACCATATGTTTTTGTAATATGGATCCTAATGGTCTCTGTCCCAGCCACATGGCTTTAACTCCCATGTCTATCATTTCAGATACTCTCAACATTCCTGCTATCTGGGACTAGATGGAGTCCTCAAGCATTGAGTCCCCCACCACTTACGACTATGATTATCAGAGCCTTCTGTGTGAAAGCCAGACCATCCTGTATGCTACCTTCTCAATCACCATCCTGTACTCTCTGGTGTTATTACTCAGTCTGGTGGGCAACAGCCTGGTGCTGTGGGTCCTGGTGAAATATGAGAACCTAGAGTCACTCACCAACATTTTCATCCTCAATCTGTGCCTCTCAGACTTGATGTTCTCCTGCCTATTGCCTGTGTGGGTGTCAGCACAACACTGGGGCTGGTTGCTGGGTGACTTCCTCTGCAAGCTCCTCAGTATGATCTTCTCCATCAGCCTCTACAGCAGCATCTTCTTCCTCACCATTATGACCATCCACCGCTACCTGTCAGTGGTGAGCCCCCTCTCCACCCTAGGTATCCACACCCTCCGCTGCCGCATGTTGGTCATCACAGCTGTGTGGGCAGCCAGCATCTTGTCCTCCATCCCTGATGCCATCTTCCACAAAGTGATTTACTCAAACTGTGTCTATTCTGAACTTCAGGGGTTCCTAGCCTCAGTCTATCAGCATAACATCTTCTTCCTGCTCTCCATGGGCATCATCCTGTTCTGCTACCTGCATATTCTCAGGACCCTGTTCCATTCAAGATCTAGAAGACGGCACCGGACAGTTAGGCTCATCTTCACCATTGTGGCAGCATACTTCCTCAGCTGGGCTCCCTACAACCTCATTCTGTTCCTGCAGACACTGTTGAAAACCGGAGTCATCCAGAGCTGTGCGTTCAACCAGCAGCTGGAAGTTGCCATGCTAATCTGCCGCAAATTGGCCTTCTCCCACTGCTGCTTCAACCCGGTGCTTTACGTCTTTGTCGGGGTGAAGTTCCGCAGACACCTCAAAAGTCTCCTCCAGCAGGCCTGGTTGTGTCGGCCGCAGACACCCAGCCCTGCTCTGGTACCCCATTCTCCTGGTGCTTTTGCTTATGAGGGACCCTCCTTCTACTGAGGAGAGAGGATAGAGCACATAGAGGTGGCCACGGGAGCTAGAGAAGGAGAGCAGGAAGGAGCATTGCAGAAGACACAACAGTGGACATGCCAGGAAAAACTAGACAGGTGAGGAGGAAGAAAGTTATGATACCTGCAGGAAAGTGGCTTTCCACCTGGCATTTTTTTTTTTTATTGCCAACTATTAGTAACACCCCCTGAACTCTGGGCTCACCATTCATTCCTTCACTTACACATGAATTGCTTACCAGTAGTTGGTCAGAAAATCCTTCATGAAGGGATTACAGAAGAGTGGTATCCTTCCAAATTCTGAAGGACCAGAAGTTCAGTTTGTGATTACTGTGCAGTACAACTTGCTGGCATAGGGTTGTCTCCACTGGCTGGTTCAAGTTGGAGGTGACTGGCTTTGTGTATCTCCAGGACAAAAGTAATGTCCTCAAGGTGAATCATGGAGCAGGATACCCAATATTCTGCCCCAACCACCACAGGTGAGGTCCTCTTGCTGAGGCCCTCCTGCTGTAGGTGAGAGTATGGGGTATCACACACATCCCCCCCCCCACACCCACAAGCAAAAAGGAAGAAAGAAGGAAGGGTAAGGAAAGGAAAGGAAGGGAAAGGAAGGGAAGGGAAGGGAAGGGAAGGGAAGGGAAGGGAAGGGAAGGGAAGGGAAGGGAAGGGAAGGGAAGGGAAGGGAAGGGAAGGGAAGGAGGATAAAGAGACAGCTTATAAGCCGGGCGTGGTGGCGCATGCCTTTAATCGCAGGACTCGGGAGGCAGAGGTAGGAGGACTGCCATGAGTTCGAGGCTACACTGAGACTCTACAGTGAATTCCAGGTCAGCCTGGGTTCGAGTGAAACCCTACCTCGAAAAATAAAAAAAAAAAAAAGAGAGACAGATACAGCTATGTTAGCTTGCCTAGCATGCATGAGACCCAAGGTCCTCAGCACAACAAACAAACAAGCAAAAAAAAAAAAAAAAAGTGCTTGTCTTGGCCTGGCTATCAAGGAAAGTGTGATTACTTGGCAAATGTTACCAACAAAACCACTGACCTTGTGAATCTATTGGTACTCAATAAATTCTGACATTGTGGAAAGATACAAAGTGTTCATCTATGTTTCTGGTGTAGCGTGCTCAGGGCAGTTGATTTTCCAGTGAAAAGCGTTATGATTCTTTCTTTTACTTATTTTTGTTGTTGCTGGGGGTCAAATCCACAGCTTCCTGTATGTTAAGAAAATATTATACCACTGAGTTACTGCCCCTGGTATTTGGTTCTTAAAAGCTCACTGCTTTGGAAGAATATGAGTTGGACCCTTGGGTTAGAAAATAGAGTGTGAGGGGCTGGAGAGATGACTTGATGGTTAAGGCACTTGCCTGCACAGCCAAAAGACCCAGGTTCAATTCCCCAGGACCCATGTAAGCCAGATGCACAATGTAGCACATGTATCTGGAGTTTGTTTGCAGGGGCTTAAGGCCCTGGTGCACCCATTCTATTTCCCTATACCTCTCTATCTATCTCTCTCTCATAAATAAAAATTTTTAAAAGAGAAAATAAAGTGTGAAACAAAGCCTGTGTGGGTCAGGATGATGGAGATACTAGATCCATTTAGGCAATAGTTGATACTGCTCAAGAAGCCAAGTTTACCTTGGGGATTTTGTTTTTCCTGTCCCCAATCTCTCCTGAGGATAGATATCCTAGTCTTCTGTCTCCAAGCCTAAGGCTTTTTTTCTCGTGTCCTATTGTTACAAGAGATACAGGACCCCTTTTTCAGGTTCTTAGTCTTAAAAGAATTCGAAATAGACTAAGAAGGAAACTTAAGAGCATTTTATTAGACTTTGAGAGAAAAATAACAGGACAGGCACCTACAAGTCTCAGCAGCTGCCAGGAGGAGGAGGTAGGTAAGAGGAAGAGAGAAAGTCATACTTTTTGAGTTAGGGGTCAAAAGAGCAGGCAGGTCCAGCAATGGACTTCTGAGAAAAGCTGCATTGGGGGTGGCATCTTCAGGAAGAGTATATAAGAATGCCTAGATTGTCAGAGTAAACTGATTTAGGATTTTGACCGGTATCAGAAAAAGACTGAAAGAGTGAAAAAGCAAATGATATTTTCTGAGTTACAAAAGTGGGCGGGTTTAGCATGCATCAAGGGAGGGGCTTCTGAGGACTCTAAGTACTTCCCTCATCAAGAGGATAGTCATTTCTCCTCTCTCCTAACATGTCTTCAGGTGTGTCATGTTCTTTGAAATTATAGTAATGCAGGATTTTGGGGTTCAGGAAGGATTTCCAAGAACTTATGAACCCCAAATTTTGGGTTCTGTCCTACCTTTCATAATTAATAAAAACAAATAAGAAAGATAAATTAGGAATTACTAAGTTTATTTAGGGGAAATCACAAACTCTGGAGTTTAATTAAGGGAGAAACCACAAATTGTAGGATTTAGGAAACACTCATGTGGAAGCACTGTAGTCTATAAGGTTCACTTAAGAGAAATTGAGGTTTTGGAGGGAAAACAGAGTAGAGCCACAAATATGTGTATAGAACTTAGATGTATATGTGGAGAGACTTAGAAAGAACACACGCGGCATCTGCCAAGTGCCTTCTTGAAGAAGGAGAGTATCAAAGCAGAAGAAAAATTGAGGGTTTGGGGGGGAAGAACTGGACTAGAGCCTCAAGCATGTGGATAGAACATGTATAGGTAGAGAGACTTAGAAATGCCATGTGCTTTCTTGAAAAGAGAAAATATCAAAGCAGAGACCAAGAAATTCAGAGGAGAAATGAGTGATGAAGAGGGTTACACTCATGGTTATCCCAAGTTTAGAGTAGTTACACACAGGTAATAGGCTTAGAGTTAGAGAGAGTACCCACATGGTAGATTTAGAGACCAAAGGAAAATCATGTATGTAATCAAAGTGAGAAGACACCACAAATATAGTTTGTGGTAGAGGCAAGCAGAATAACCACACACACCAAGAAACAACATTCTGCACCCCCCCCCCCCCGACCCTCACCCAGCCAGGCTCAGTTATATACAAACAGAGATGAGAGAGAATCCAGACAGACACACACATAACACCTAGGATTGTATCCAGAGAGGGGGAGGGGGTAGAAGACCACAGTCTTTATAACATCATATTCAGGTATGTAAGGGGAAGACCTAATTGGCTAGTAAATTTAGTGGATGGATCCCAGAGCCAGCCCACCTTAGCCATTTTATTTAAACAGCATGCTAGACTGTGGGAAGCAGGGGTGCTGTAGATCAGTATCCATCAGACATGAGTTCTACTTCTGCCAAGAGTTCATTCTTGTGCCAGGGCAAGGTAGCATGTGAGGTGGCTTCTCCTGGTTTTCTTTGAGCCTCAATCCCTAACTGAAACTGCCTTTAAAAAGCTAGCTTTCTCCTATTCTCCTTCAATAACTTTTGAGGGGTATTTTCCTGTCGAGGTAACTGACAGGTCCACTTGAATTACCTCTTGAAGGAGGGAACAATAGTGTTTTTAATATCTTATATTCTTTTGTGCAGTTTAGAATGTGATGCTCCCTCCTTTCACATGGTATCAAAGTCTAAGTAGGAGGATTTTAATATTTTCTCTTAAAATTAGTGGGCATGGTGGCTCATGTCTTTAATCCTAGCAGAGGTAGGAGGATTGCAGTGAGTTTGAAGCCACCCTGAGACTACATAGTGAATTCCAGGTCAGCCGGGACTAGAGTGAGACCCTACTTTGAAAAAACAAAAAAATAAAAGAAAAAATAGTGTACTACCAGACAAACAAGGTGGGATCCAAAGTGGATTATGATGGGGAGAATACATCCTAAATTATCTTCAAGATAATTCCTGTCCATCTACTTAACACCACAACTCATTTGTCTGAACAAGGACAAATGATACTGCCCTACAATAAAGGGAGAAATGATGCTATTTCTGCTGGGAATTTAGCATCCCCAAAACTTGAAGAAGGTTTTGAAGGTTGGGAGACTTTCAGAAGTGAAAGAGGGCCTATCACAAATGTTCATCATGTTATTCTGAGTATAGATCTCCCCTCTCTACCTTGAGTCACCCAGATCTTACCCTTTCCACATTCCACCAGACCTTCCACAAAAGGAAATGTGACCAAAGGCAGGCTGGTTCCTTCACTTTGAACTCTTCAAAAACTAGCCTAGGAGGCCAAGATGGCGACCGCCTAGCTGCGCTACAAATCCCGGGGAAAGAAAGGCAAGATATTAAGGGTACATAGTGGCTTTTAGGGAAGAGAAATCTGGGAGGGCACAGAGGCAGGGGAACAGGGAATCGCGGATCCCCTCGCGGGCGGGTAGCCACCCCTCACCCCAAATAACCTCCGTGTTCACAGCACTGCCGCTGCCGCTGCTGCTGCGCCGGCTGCCACTGCTGCCACCGCACGCCGATTGTTCCCTGCGTGCAGAAGCTTAGACTGCTCCGCACTCTCGTCCACTCACCCACTTACTGAGTGAGCCCAGCCCCACAGCAGGTGCCACGCAAACTCAGACTGTGTCTCTCACTTGCGCCAGCTCAGGTGCCATCCCCTACCTGTCTGCAGCGCCAGCCGTCCGCCATTGTCCTGTGGCAGGGGAGTGCAGACTACTTCTGGGTCTCAGTGTTCCCAGCCAGAGTTCGGGCTGCTTCAGTGCTTGGTGCCTCAGTGCCACTCCTAGCTTGAATGCAGGCAGCTTTGGCACATTACCTCTTGAGAACTCAGGCAACTTTGGCGCCCCTGTCAGGCAGTAGATAGGAGGCTTTGGCAAGTGAGAGCCAAAGCCCAGGCTGCTTGGCAACTGCCCCAGGCTGCATAAGATTCCCATTGTTCTTGAGCCCAGGCTGATAGGTCCACCTACCTGCCCATACACTGTCATGGGCAGAACACAGCGCAAAAGAAATGACATGAAAAATCAAATGCAAGAAAATCCAGTTAGATCACCCAGTCCCACAATGAATACATCTAGCCAAAACATAGAAGAACCAATAGGACCAGAACACCAAATTGAAGCTATGAGCAATGCAATCCTGACCAACCTACTGGTAGAACTTGCAGGAAAGCAACAAAGGTCCGATAATCGTGTGGATGCTGCCATCACTAAACTAGAACTAATAGATAAGAAATTGGAAGGATTAGATAAGAACTTGGAAGGATTTCAAAGAGAGTTAAGACATTTGAGGGAGAGTGAAAAAAAAGAAGACCTTAAAAATCAGCTGGCCATGCTAAATGAAGACATAAAGAAATGCAAGGATGAACTCCAAGAATCATCAAGAAAATCAGAAAATGATGTGAAAAGGGAGCTTGACAGAGGGATGGAAATCATACATAGAAAAGTAATAGAAAATGCAAACTTAATTGAACAAATCCAAAACTCGCTAGAAGCTCTCAAGAATAGAGTCAGTCAAGTAGAGGATAGAAACTCTGGTCTGGAAGAGAAGATGGAAGAAACAGTTAGAGAGTTCAAAACTTTCAGTAAGTTCAAAAGCTCCTGTGAACAGAACATGAGGAAATTGTGGGATACACTTAAACGTCCTAATATCAGGATCATTGGAATACCAGAAGGAGAAGAAATTCAGACCAAAGGCATGGAGAACTTATTTAACAAAATAATTGAAGAAAACTTCCCCGGTCTCTTAAAAGAAAGGCCCATCAAGATACAAGAAGCCAATAGAACTCCAAACAGACTGGACCAAAGGAGAAACCCTCCAAGACATATTATCATTAAGACTCTAAACATTGACACCAAAGAGAAAATCCTAAAAGCAGCTAGGGAAAAACAGCACACCACCTTCAAAGGTAACCCCATCAGAATTACTTCAGACTTCTCAATGGAAACCCTGAAAGCTAGAAGGGCCTGGAATGAAACACTGCAAAGTCTAAGAACCTATGGCTTCCAACCCAAACTACTCTACCCAGCAAAAGTATCCCTCATAATAGATGGTGAAAGAAAAACATTCCACGACAAAACTCAGCTTTACAATTATATGAACACAAAACCAAAACTACAGAGAGTATTTCAGGAAATTCTACACAGAGAAGAAAAAAATAATCAAACACAATTGCCTACAAGAAGCAGATCACAACAACCAAACTCAGAGTAGGCACAAAAAACTTCAACGTCCATGAAAACACCAACCCACATTTACCATCACAATATGGCAGGGATCAAATCAAATCTCACAGTCATTACCCTAAATATTAATGGCCTTATTCACCCATCAAGAGACACAAGGTAACAGGATGGATCAAAAAATTAGACCCCTCAATCTGTTGCCTTCAAGAAACCCACCTCACCATTAAAGACAGACATCTCCTCAAGGTGAAAGGGTGGAAAACAGTATTCTAAGCAAATGGGAATAAGAAACAAGCAGGTGTAGCTATATTAATATCAGATAAAATAGACTTCAAACCAAAAATAATCAAAAAAGACAAAGAAGGCCACTTCCTACTTATCAAGGGAACGATCCATCAAGAGGATATTACAATCATAAATCTGTATGCACCAAACACAGGGGCACCACAGTTCATAAAACAAAACCTACTTGACAATAAAACAGAAATAACCACAAACACCATCATAGCTGGGGACTTCAATACACCATTATCAGTAATAGACAGATCATCCAAACAGAAACTCAACAGGGAAGTAAGAGAGTTCAACAAAACCATAGATCACTTAGACCTAATGGACATCTACAGAACCTTCCATCCCAAATCCACAGGTTACACATTCTTCTCAGCAGCCCATGGAACATTCTCTAAAATAGACCATATACTGGGTCACAAAGACTGCCTCCACATATTTAGGAAGATTGACATAATTCCCTGCATGATATCAGATCACAATGCTATATTGCTAGAAATCAACAACAAAAGACCCACCAAGAATCCCAACGGCACCTGGAAACTGAACAGCACACTTTTAAACAATAAATGGATAGTGGACGAAATAAAAAATGAAATTGCAAAATTTCTGGAATTGAACGACAATGAGAACACATCGTACCAAAACTTATGGGATACAATGAAGGCGGTTCTCAGGGGAAAATTCATAGCACTCAATGCCTTCATAAAAAAGACAGAAAGGTCCCAAATCAATGACCTAACCATCCACCTAAAGGCACTGGACAAACAAGAAAAATCCAACCCAAAGAGCTCCAGAAGGAAAGAAATAATTAAAATCAGAGCAGAAATCAATGAACTGGAAACGAAGGAAACAATTAAGACAATTGACAAAACAAAGAGCTGGTTCTTTGAAAAAATAAACAAGATTGACAAACTTCTGGCCAATCTGATCAAGCAAAAAAAGGAGAAGCTTCAAATTAACAAAATTCAAAATGAAAAAGGAGAGATCACAACAGACATAAGTGAAATTGGGAGAATCATCAGGACTTATTTCAAAAACCTCTACTCCACAAAACTGGATAAAGTGGAGGAGATGGATAAATTCTTGGACGCATACCATCTACCAAAGCTAAACACAGAGCAGATTAATCACCTCAATGAACCCATCGCACTCATGGAGATTGAAAAAGTAATAAAAAACCTCCCAAAAAAGAAGAGTCCAGGACCAGATGGCTTCTCAGCTGAATTCTATCAAACCTTCATGAAAGAACTCAAACCAATCTTCCTCAAATTGTGCCACACAATTGGTGAACAGGGAAAGCTACCCAACTCCTTTTATGAAGCTAGCATCACCCTAGTTCCAAAACCAGGCAGGAGATGCCACAAGAAAAGAAAACTACTGGCCTATTTCCCTGATAAATTTAGATGCAAAGATCCTAAACAAAATCCTTGCAAACCAAATCCAACAACACATCAAAAGCATTATCCACCTTGACCAAGTGGGATTCATTCCAGGAACACAGGGGTGGTTCAACATACGGAAATCTGTCAATGTAATACACTACATAAACAAGGTTAAACATAAAAACCACATGATCATTTCAATAGATTCAGAAAAGGCCTTTGACAAGATTCAACATCACTTCATGTTCAAAACATTGGAGAGAATTGGCATGGTTGGTTCATATCTCAACCTAATAAAGGCAATATACGAAGCTCCTAAGGCCCAAATAATACTTAATGGAGAGAGACTGGAGGAATTCCCATTAAGATCAGGAACAAGACAGGGTTGTCCACTCTTACCTCTGCTTTTCAATATAGTACTGGAAGTCCTAGCTCAAGCAATAAGACAGGAGAAGGAAATAAAAGGGATACAATTTGGAAAGGAAGAAGTTAAGTTAGCTTTATTTGCTGATGACATGATTATATAAGAGACCCGAGAGACTCCATCCCAAAACTCCTGAAGGTGATTAACACCTATAGCAAAGTAGCAGGATACAAAATCAATGCACAAAAATCAGTAGCCTTCCTTTATGCAAATGACAAAGATACAGAGAAATAAATAAGGGACATAGTCCCATTTTCAATTGCAACAAAAAAAATAAAATACCTTGGAATAACGTTAACCAAGGAAGTGAAAGATCTATACAATGAAAACATAAAAACACTCAAAAAAGAAATTGAGGCTGACTTGAGAAAATGGAAAGACATCCCATGTTCCTGGATAGGCAGAATTAACATTGTGAAGATGACAATCCTACCAAAGGCAATATACAGATTTAATGCAATTCCAATTTAAATCCCTACAGTGTTCTTCACAGAGATAGAAAAAATGATCTCAAATTTCATATGGAACGGCAGAAGGCCTCGCATTTCCAAACATATCCTCAGCAAAAGAAATACCTCTGGAGGCATCACCATACCTGATCTAAAGCTATATTACAAAGCCATAGTAATAAAAACAGCATGGTACTGGCATAAAAACAGGAGTATAGATCAATGGAATAGACTTGAGGACCCAGACTTTGGGTCAAGCAACTATAGCTACTTGATATTCGATAAAGGCCCAAACAATATAGGCTGGAAAAAAGATAGCATCTTCAACAAATGGTGCTGGACAAACTGGATAACCATATGCAGGAAACTGAAATTTGATCCACACATTTCACCATGCACTACACTCAAGTCCAAATGGACCAAGATCTCAATATAAGACAAGAAACTCGTATACTACTGGAAGAAAATTTAGGAAGTACTTTCCATGATATAGGAATGGAAAAAGACTTCCTGAACAAAACCCCAATAGCTCATGAACTTAAACCGTCACTCAACCAATGGGATCACATGAAGCTGAAGAGTTTCTTTACAGACAAGCATACAATAAGCAAACCCAATAGATTACCCACAGAATGGGAGAAAATATTTGCGGGTTATCCAACTGATAGAGGCCTAATCTCTAGAATCTACAAAGAACTCAAAAATCTAAACAGTAAGAAGTCAAACACCCCACTCACAAAATGGGGCAAAGAGCTGAACAGGCAGTTAACAGAGGAAGAAATAGAAATGGCAAACATACACTTAAGAAAATGTTCATCATCCCTAATCATCAGAGAAATGCAAATTAAAACAACTATGAGATTCCACCTTACCCCAATAAGGATAGCAAACATCAAAAAAATCAAATAAAAATAAATGCTGGTGAGGATGTGGAGAAGTAGGAACACTCATCCACTGTTGGTGGGAATGTAGGATGGTACAACCACTTTGGAAAGCAATATGGAGACTTCTGAAAAAGCTGACTATAGAGATATCAACAGACCCAGTTATTCCCTTACTGGGCATCTACCCTAAAACCTTCAAACCCCAGGCTAGAGAGATTTGCTCAACCATGTTTATAGTGGCTCAATTTGTAATAGCTAAGTGCTGGAATCAACCCAGATGTCCATCACTAGAAGAATGGATAACTAAGATGTGGTATATCTACACAATGGAATTCTATACAGCAGTAAGAGAAAGTGACACAATGAAATTGGACGAAAAATGGTTGAACCTGGAACAGATCATTCTCAGTGAACTTACCCAATCACAGAAAAAAAATCGCCACATAGTCTCACTCATGAACAGCACCTAACCTGAATCTACCCAAGATACCTTACATACCCAGCAAGCATCTCCTAGACTAGACACTAGGATGGAAGGGGATGGAGGGGAGGGCATCAAAGGGGTGGGAAACACAAATCTAGACCCAAACAGCAATGGTACCATAATTTTCTACTTACTAAAATACAGACCAAATGGCTGATCCTTCACCAGGCCCTTACAGGGAACACCTGAACCACAAGACACTAGAGAGGGTAAGATCAAGACTAACCTTAATCTCCTACATCTTCCCTCCCTCACTTCCCCTCTCCCTCTCTCTCTCTCTCTTATCTCTAACTCTTGTATATTAGTTATCTTTTTCCTCACCTTCTTAGTGGGCACTGACCTGTAACTCCCAGAACCAGTATGGGGCTATCATCCACAATGAGCTTTTGATCAGAGAGACCTACAAGGTTTCCTAAAAGACAGACAGATTTCTGTCAGAGTACTTGATGACCCACCAAAGGCTAGTGGTAAGACCCTACTGCTGAAGACACCTTATGTGATTGACATGCAAATTAGAATGGCATGGCTGGAAGTTGGAAGAGAGTCAGTCCCCAGACAGTCAGTGCGTCTAGTGCCAGAAGGTGCCACATGGGCGACTGGGGGAAAATGACCAATATCTGTCGAAGCAACGCATGGTCTAACCTACTTAGCAGCAAATAACTTGCTGTGATGCCCACACAAGTGCAGTGGTGGCACACAGCCATGGTGGGGAACCAACTGCTCTCAATTTGGCTAACTGATCCCCTCACTGGTATGGGACCCATAGCTGGAGCTGGGAAACAAGTCAGAACAATATCCAAACATAAGCCCACTCTCCAATATCAAGCTACCATCAATTGTGGGCTACAAGAGGGCCTACACCTATTAAATTCTCTATTAAAAAAAAAAAAAAAAAAAAAAAAGGTTATCTCATTTGTCCTGGTGCTAACTTACTCTCCATTGGAGAATCTGCTTCTCTTTTTCAGATAGATGTAGATCCTAAGGAGAGAGCCACCCCATCATACCTCAAAAGGGCCCTGGCTGAAACTAAGAAAAATTGGAGAAACAAGCAAGGGGTCTGTTTTCCTGATGAACTGGATACCAGCAGAAGGGGGAAGGAGATCAACACAGAGAAAAATCAACTCCTACCAAATCAGAGAGCCAGAGCCTCAGAGGCCCCCAACACCTCATCACTGAAGCAGACCAAAAATGAACCCAACATGGCTCAGGGAAATTTTGCGGAAGAGGGGGCGGAAAGAATGTCAGAGCCACATGTTGGGTCATGATATGCAGAGACATTTAGCTTACCCATAATTGTGGGCTAACTCCACAATGCATGACCCGTATACCTCAATAAGGAGGGGCCAAGGGGAGGAGGTAGGTCACGGATGAGCCTAATAATGGTACCAAACTGACTGTATTTGCTGAATACAAAACTAACTAATAAAGAAAAAATAAATAAAAAAAAGAAATGAAAAAAAAAACTAGCCTAGGGCTGGAGAGATGGCTTAGCGGTTAAGCGCTTGCCTGTGAAGCCTAAGGACCCCGGTTCGAGGCTCGATTCCCCAGGACCCACATAAGCCAGATGCACAAGGGGGCACATGCATCTGGAGTTCATTTGCAGTGGCTGGAGGCCCTGGGGCCCCATTCTCTCTCTCTCTCTCTCTTTCTCTCTCTCTGTCTCTCTCTCTCTCCCTCTTTCTCACTCTGTCTGTCACTCTCAAACAAATAAATAAATTTTTTTTTTTAAAAAAACTAGCCTAATTGATGAACTCCAGGCCAACGAGAAACCCTTGTCTCCAAGAGGTGCATGGCTTCCTGAGGAATAACACCCAAGGGCTGGGGGAATGGCTTAGTGGTTGAGGCACTTGCCTGTGAAGCCAAAGGACCTAGGTTTGATTCCCCAGTACCCACATAAGCCAGATGCACAGAATGATGCATGCATCTGGAGTTCATTTGCAATGGCTAGAGGACCTGACACACCCATTCTCTCTCTATCTGCCTCTCTCTCTCTCACTCTCTCAAAAAAAAAAATATTAAAAAAAGCATAATGCCCAAGGCTGTCTTCTGGCCTCCACATGTGTGAAGACATGCCTGTGCACACTCATACTCATACATGTGCGCAAGTTAAGCACATGTATGCACATCACATATACACATGCACAAAAAAGAAAAGAAATTGGCAGGTTCCATTTTTCTAAAAGGCAGATTGAGCATCCCTTATCAAAAATGCTGGGGACAAGAATTGTTTTTGAATTTTGAAGTTTTCCAGATTTTGGAATATTCACACATGCATAATGAGATATCTTGGGGTGGGACCCAAGTCTAAACACAAATTTCACTTGTTTCATATACAGCTTATACTCACAGTCTAAAGGTAATTTTACCCACTATTTTAGTAGCTTTTTACATGAAGTAAAGCTTGTGTCCAATAGGCTATTAGAAAGCAAATGTCCCACTGTCTCAGCACCTGTGTGGACAATCTGGTGTTATGCATTAAAGGCATTCTTCATTCTCACTCACCCAAAAGTACTTAACAGGAAAAAGTACTAAAGCAATAACAGTACATGATCCTGTGTTCAGAGTAAGTACATAGCACCGAAGACTCAAATCCTTGCTTCAGTTCTGAAACTGCAACATCATACAACAGCAGCTGTTAATTTCCACCCACTTGTACAACGTACTTTTAAAAAATATTTTATTTTTATTTATTTATTTATTTGAGAGAGGGAAAGAGGTGGGGAGGGAGAGAATGGGCATGCCAGGGCTTCCAGCCACTGCAAATGAACTCCAGATGCATGCACCACCTTGTGCATCTGGCTTACGTGGGTACTAGGGAATCGAACCGAAGTCCTTTGGCTTTGCAGGCAAGCACCTTAACTGCTAAGCCATCTCTCCAGCCCATAGGATGTACTTTTTAAAGATTTTGTTGTTGAAAATAAACATCAGAAACACTTGAAGGACTAGAAGTGAGTCCTTTAGGGATGAAGAGCTATTGTGCTAGATTCCTTTTTAAACAAAAATTTGTGTGTGCAGCAGCGTGTATGAAAAGGTGTATGAAGGCCACAGCACAACCTTCAGTGTTTGTCCTAATCTTCCACCTTATTTGAGGCAGAGCCTCTTGCTTTCCTCCACACACTACTTCATCTGTCTTTATGTAGGTTCTAGGGATCTGAACTCAGGCCATTACCTACAGAGTCATCTTCCTAGAACTGGATGGCATCTTAGTGATTGTTTTCTTCTTGTTGTTGCTGAGACAGGTTCTTGCTATGCAGACCTCAAACTCACAATCCTCCTTTAAAACAGAGTTGAGGCAAGCTTTGATTATCACAACCTCTTGCACTGGCACCATTTAGTAGTTTTTCTGTCCTTGGCAGAATTCCTTGGCCTTAATTCCTATAGAGGCATCTCATCACTTGTAGCTAATATCTTTCTAGAGCAATAATATCTAAATGGTGTTTTACCATATTAGATATTTGTGAGCCATCAGGTTTTCATCAGCAGTGACTTTGACAATTTATCAATTTCTCTACTGAGATGCTTTATCACCACCAATCTCTTTGTTTTCATTTTTTGACAACTTCCATAAATATAAACACTGCACCATGATTATAATCCCTTCCCATCACCCTCATTTTCCCCCCTCCCCTTAACCTCCCCTCCACTGAATCCCTTCTTTCCAATTAGTCTCTCTTCTATTTTGAAGTCATCATTTCTTTCCTCCTATTGTGCAGGTCTTATGTAGGTAGCTTTACCCACTGAGAGGTCATGAATATCAAGGATACTTTGTGTCTAAAAGACAGTATAATAAGTAGTCCTCATCTTCCTTTGGCTTTTACATTCTTTCCTTCATCTCTTCTGCAACGGTCCCCTGAGCCTTGGAGGGTGTGATACAGATGTCTCACTTGGTGCTGAGCACTCCACTGTCACTTCTCGGCACTTTGGTAAGTTTTGAATTACCCCAGTGGTCGCTGCCATCTGATAAGAGAAGCTACTCTAACCAAAAGTGAGAGTAGCAGAAATATTTGGGCATAAACATAAATATTTAGAGGGCACTTTGATGGGCATAATATATCCATTTAGCCAGAAGACACAAGTAGCTCTCCCCTAGGGCATACGAACTCCCATGCCATAGGCACCAAGCAGGAATTCCTCCCCCTCCCCCATGGAGTGAGTCTCAAGTCCAATTAGAGAACAGCTGGTTTCCCCCACAGACATGCCACCGTTGCATCAGTTGGTACAGTTGGCTTGGCTTACCAGCCACAAATCTTGCAAGGTCCACTACTGGTTAACATCATTGATGACTTTTCTCCCTCAAAGGTCTGCAGAGGTCTTTCTAGCATCCTGACAGCTCATCAACAGGGAAGAGGCTTCCAGCTCAGCTCTAGCTTGATTTCTCAGTGATCTGCTGATATAGGATTTGGGGATAGAAGAGAGGGTTCAGGCCTGTCAACCCTGACTTTTGGATTCTTGAGCAAAGAATTGATAGAACAGACTCTGAGAAGTTCATTTCCAACGGTTCAGGGAGAATCAGGATCCAAGGGAAGGCTAAAAAGACCCAAGCCAGAAGGAAATTCCCTGCCTTGCTCAACTGGAAATGGAGAGAGGAGATGGGGAAAATCTCCTTCACACAGAAATCTCCCTAGAGAAGCCTCGGGCACATATACACACATATAGAAGGCAAACATGAGAGCCCAGGCCAAAATATTCAGAAGAAACACATGCACACACACATGGGAAGCAGAGCATAGGAGAACAAGCTCTTCGCCTTTATACTCCCATAGGGGTCAGGAAGGACTAAGAGATAAGATAATACTCAGGGCTGGGCTAGAGAGATGGCTTAGTGGTTAAGGTGCTTGCCTTCAAAACCAGAAGACCCAGGTTTGATACCCCAGTACTCATGTAAAGCCAGATGCACATGGTGGCACATGTGTCTGGAGTTTGTTTCCAGTGGCTAGAGGCTCAAGTGTGCCAATTCTCCCTCTCTCTATATCTGATCCTCTCTCAAATAAATAAATAAAAATAAAATAAAAGATAGTACTCAGGGCTTAAAGAAAGATTACACATGTAACAGAGTAAGAAAGTACCCAAAACCAAGGCAGGAAAGTGTCCAGATGAGAAGAAATTCCCTTCTCCCTACCCAGCCTGGCATACTGTTGTAGTTTGAATTTATGTCTCCCAATAAACTCAGGAGTTTCAATAAAGTTTGCAACTTGGTCTTCTAGCTGCCTGGCTGGAAGAGGTGTCACTGGGAGCAGATCCTGGGGCCCAGCCCAAAGGTGTGTTTTGGGGACATCTGATTTCCATTCTAATGGTATGCAGAGTGAGTTCTGCCAGGATTCCTACTGCTTGCTGGAATTCCCTGCTGCTTTGGCTGTTTTGTGCTTGCTTGTTTATGGTGTTGACTGGCTGGTGGTGGTATTCTCTCTCTGCTTGGAACTATGAAAGACAGACAGCTTCTTCCAACATTAGGTAACTTCCCCCGGATCTGTAAGCCTGAAATAAATCCCATTCCTCCCCAGAAACTGTGTCTGGCCTGGAAGTTCATCCCAGCAATGGGAAGCTGACTTACAATACTTACTAAAGCAGGAGTCAGGAGAGTCTGGTGTCAAGAGAATATAGCCAAAAGTGCCAAGTTGTCCTGGAGCTGCTCCACTGGACCCTGTTGTTTTCTCCTTCAAGTGTTTTGATTTTGCAAGGCTGGGAGAATCCTTCCCTGTAGTTCTTCTCTTGCTGGTTCAGGCAGGGCCAAATGATTAGAAGCATCTCCCAGGGGTCTCAACTGGGTTAATAATTCCTTACACACTTTCTCTTGTTGGTAGAAAAGTATACTTGCCTCTTCTCCTTCCCCCAGGCTTCTTTGGTGAGTCTCCAAATTCTTAACCAGAAGTCCACCAATCTTTTAAAAGCTAATTCTCAGGCTTTTGTAGTCAACCTGTTTGAATATTTATGGTTGCTGTAAAGTCAGTCTTCTTCAGATCAGCATCACAGATCTTTGAATCACTGACAAATCACAACTTCCACACATGGCTTTTTTTTTTTTTTAAAGGTAAGCTCTCACTCTAGTCCAGGCTAACCTGGAATTCACTATGTAGTCTCTGGGTAGCCTCGAACTCATGGTTGTCCTCCTACCTCTGCCTCCCGAGTGCTAGGATTAAAGGCATGCACCACCATGTCCGGCATAGTTTAGAGTTTTTGTTTTTTTTTTTTTTTCCCACGGTAGGGTCTCACTCTGGCCCAGGCTGACCTGGAATTCACTATGGGTAGTCTCAAGGTGGCCTCGAACTCATGGTGATCCTCCTACCTCTGCCTCCTGAGTGCTGGAATTAAAGGCATGTGTCACCACGCCCAGCTTATATCTTAGTTTTTTTAAAAAAATATTTTATTTATTTATTTGAGGGAGAAAGAGGCAGATAGAGAAAGAGAGAAAATGGGCAAGCCAGGGCCTCTAGCCACTGCAAACAAACTACATTCACACGCATCACCTTGTGCATTTGGCTTTGTGTGAGTACTGGGGAATTGTACCCAGGTCTTTAGACTTTGCAGGCAAGTGCCTTAACTACTGGACTATCTCTCTAGCCCCCTCCATAGCCAAGTTTTTTTTTTTTTTTTTTTTTGATTTTTTGAGATAGGGTCTCACTCTAGCTCAGGCTGACCTGTAATTCACTATGCAGTCTCAGGGTGACCTCAAACTCATGGTGATCCTCCTCCCTCTGCCTCCTGAGTGCTGGGACTAAAGGTGTTCACCACCATGCCCGGCCAAAGCCAAGATTTTTGATTTTAGGTTTCTGAAATACTTTTCTAACACTCATTAATGCCTATTTACCACTTTTGGCATGCAACTTCAAGGGTTTATCCTCTGTCTCTTCTGGTAATATTGATGCAAGATTTGGGGGTTTAGAAGGGGTCCCCAGAATTCATGAACCCCCAAGTTTTGTTCTGTCCTACCTTTAATAAATTAACAAGGACAGACTCAAGAAGGATAAATTACAAATTATTAAGTTTATTTGGGGGACATAACAAATCATGGGGTTTATTTAAGGGAGAAATCACAAATTGTGGGATTTAGGAAAGACACATTCATGTGGAAACACTGCATAACTTATAAGGTACATTTAATAGAAATTGAAGTTTTTGTGGAAAAATTGGAGTAGAACCACAAGCATGTGGAGGATAGAACTTGGATGTGTATGTAGGGAGAACACACGTGGCATGTGCCATGTGCTTCCCTGTAGAGGGAAGTTAAGAGAGCAAATGGCGAGACTCAAGGAAGAATAAGAGGGAAAATATCAAAGCAGAAACCAAGAAATTCAGAGGAGAAAGGAGTAATGAAAAGAGTTACACTCAGGGTTACCCCAAGTTTAAGGAAACTACACAGGTAACAGGCCTGGAGTTAATGAGAGCACCCATGTGGTAGATCAGAGACCAGAGGAATATCATGCATGTATCAAAGAGAGAAGTCACCACAAGCTATAAAGCAACGCAATCAGAAAAATTCTCCCCAGATCAAGAAACTGTATTATTCATTCCCCACACTGCCAAGCCAGCCAGGCTGGGTGAGAAGGGAAGCCACTCATGTATATCCAAGCAGAGATGAGAGGGAATCCAAAGAGCAGCACAGAGAGAGGGGGAGGAGGCCAAATGCAGCCTTTATAAAATCAGGTTCAGGTATGCAAGGGCAAGGCCCTATTGGCTTGTAGGTTTGGAGGGTGGACCCAGGGCCAGCACACCTGGACCGTAGCAGGGGGCATTGTAGATCAGTCTCGATCAGACAGGAGTTTCTGCCAAGAGTTCTGTTCTTATGCCAGGGAGGTGGCATGTCCTGGTTCTCTATGGGCCTCAATTTCTAACTGAAACTACCAAGAAAAAAAAAAAAAAGCTACCTTTCTCCTATCCTCATTCCATATCATACTCTCCTGGGAGACAATTTTCGCTTATACTACCACTCAATTTTTCTGATAACTTGATACTTCCTATAGTACAAATATATGGATTTTCTTTTTCTTATCACAATCACCCATAAGGATAACTGTGGGCCCTTTGATATTTTTAACAGTATCTTTACACTTTATACCACAGAGCAAAGTGGCAAAAAGAAAAAAAAAACTCACAATTGGCTAAGCCTAGAGAGCTTAGTATCATCCTGAATGATTTCCCCCTTCTTAGTCTTACTGAGCACATCCTCTCAGCTCTGTCTTAGAATTGAACCACTTTTCGTCTCAGCCCTTCTGCTACCACCCTCCTTACCTGCACTGTCATAACTGTCTCCCTGCTTCTTCACTTGTCCTGGTAGTTTACTCTTCTACCTCTGTGTTGGCCTACTTATGGTTCCTCAAACACAACAGGCCCAGACACACATTTTGACTGAAAGCCTTTGCAGTGAATGTTCTTTTCTTCTAAAATTCTTCCTTCAATAATCCATGAGGCACCACTTCCTGGCCACTTTACCTTGTGCAGTCCCTGGTAGCATGTCTACATCAGAATGATTAGCCTTCTTACATGAATGTTCATAAGATCACTGTAACTCAGTTTTGGAAGTCATAGAGTATCACTTTTGCCATCCTCTATTAACAGAAGCAGTCACTAGCTATCCAGATCCAAAGCAAGGGGAAGTAAATGTCGGGAGCCATAAAGCAAAAGCCTCTCCATTTTGCCTGGGCCTGTTCTTAAGTTGACTCATTCACCAGAAAGCTGGTCCATCCAGCTTGCAGTTAGGAATGTTGGTCTGCAGACTGTTCACAAAATCTTATCTTTTGCAAAAGGCCAGTTTACGATCAGGATGTCACGCATTAAGGCAAGATTAGAAAAACACCTGGATACATCTCCTCTAGGTTCCCTAAGATTAGATAAACACCCGGTTACATCTCCTCTTAGTTTCCTAACAATTCCGGCCCTAAATCATGTCAGGCAGCTTACTCCCCCCTTTTCTTCCCCTATATAACCACTGTGTAAAAAATAAAGTTAGAGACCTTGACAAACACCTAGCATGGTCTCCTTCTTGTGTCTGTTTGCCTTCTCCCATTCAGGTTAACTTCCCCTCGGGTCCTTGTTCAACTCCCCGCTGGCGGGGCAAGTAAATTCTACCTCTTGATATTGTAGCAGGCGGTAAGGTTATACTATAGAAAAAAGTGTGGAATGAGACATATTTTTGTGACTATCTTGAAAATACAATCTGACAGTTCACTCCACTTCACTTTGTGTACCATTCCACATACAATTTCTGCCTAACAAATGATCTTGACATTTAGCAGTGTTGTAGTCAAGTCCCCATTGCTGGCAAAAAGCACTCAACCAAAAGCAGCTGGTGGGAGAAAAGGGTTTATTTTGGCTTATAGACTTGAGGGGAGGATCCATGATGGCAGAAGTAAACAATGACATGAGGTGGACATCACCTCCTGGCCAATATCTGGTGGACAACAACAGCAGGAGAGTGTGACAAAAATGGCAAGGAGAATCTGGCTATAACTATAACACCCATAAGCCTGCCTCCAACAATATATCACCTCCAGGAGCCTCCAATTCCCAAATTGCTACTAACTGGGGACCTAGCATTCAGAACACATAGGTTTATGGGGAACACCTGAATCAAACTACCACAAGCACATTACAATAACCATTTGATTTTGCTCATGACTTTGTAGATCAGGAATATAGGAAGGGCTCAGCAAGACAGCTCTCACCCAGAGTTGCTCACACAACTGCCATCAGACAATATCCTATGCTATGGCTCAACTGGGAAGACATCCAAAGTGCAATCACATGGTTGGCAGATAATGCTGGTGTCATATGAAGCACCACGAATTGTAGCTGTGGCCATCCAGTGCGGAGTTCTCAGAGAATCAGTCTTCTTACAGCAGTATCTGGCTCGCACAGAGAACAATTACAAAGAAACCTATTCCAACCTAGCTTCAGTGGTATGTATCCCTTCTGCTGCACTCTAGAGCATACAAGTACTTCATGAAGGTCAGCCAGATTGAAGGGCAGAAAATGTCTGTCGATGATTATGCTATGAAAGGCCACGGACAGTCTTACCTTAAAGTCTGTTAAAGTAGCATCTGCTGGCTGTAGAGATGGCTTAGTGGTTAAGGTACCTGCCTGTGAAGCCTAAAGACCCAGGTTCAATTCCCCAGTACCCTCATAAGTCAGATGCACAAGGTGGTGCATGTGTCTGGAGTTTGTAGTGGCTGGAGGCCCTGCTATGCCCATTCTCTCTCTCTCTCTCTCTCTCTCTCTCTCTCTCATACATTTTTCAAATAATCACCTGCTAAGAAACTTTCTTTTGCCCCCACCCTCTAGTCACAGCCTTGCATTTGCATTTCTCTGTGTTCTCTTCCATAGGATGTGTCATATTCTAATTTATCATTTAAATTGCTTTTTTTTACATGCCTATTGTCTGTCTTCTTCCTCTAGAATGTAAATTCCATGAGAAGAGGGATTTTCTTTTTTTTTTTTTTTTAGTTTTTTTGAGGTAGGGTCTCACTTTAGTACAGGCTGACCTGAAATTCACTCAGTAGTCTCAAGGTGGCCTCGAACTCATGGTTATCCTCTTACCACTGCCTCCTAAATGCTGGGATTAAAGGCATGTGCCACCATGTCCAGCCCTTAAAGTTGTTTTGTTTTGGGGGGGGGGTGGAGATTTTTTTCTATTTTGTGATAATGAGACCAAAAAAACCATAGATTGGTATCAAGAGCTTATTTTATTTTTTATATTTTATTTTTATTTATTTATTTGAGAGAAAGAGATACAGAAATAGGCAGGGAGAGGTAGAGAGAGAGAGAATGGGTGCACCAGGGCCCCAGCCACTGCACATGAACTCCAGACGTGTGTGCCCCCTTGTGCATCTGGCTTATGTGGGTCCTGGGGGAGGGGTCAAACCTGGGTCCTTTGGCTTTGTAGGCAAAGTGCCTTAACTGCTAAGCCATCTCTGCAGCTTATTTTAAAATTTAAAAGGTGGCCAGTAGATAGGGGCATTGAAGAAAAATTCAGCCACTGAATCATGAAAAAAATTCTAGAAACTATGTCAAAATTCAAGCCAAGTTCCAGAGCACTGAGGTTCAGATCCTTCTGCATGGTCTAGGGACAATTACTGAAAATCAGTGTGCTTGGGAGGAAAAGGTGCTGCTTATCAGTATTGTCTCTCATACCTGGGAGGACACAAAATGACCATGAAACACACAAGGTAGATTTTGAAGAAGAGCTGCTATTGAATTCCTTGTGCCCTACGGGCTCACACTCAAGAGCATAGTTTTCCATGTCCTTAGACAAAGCCTGTGCAAAAATTAACCTGTTGTAGATGAGCACCACAGCTGCTGATTCTGTAATCAACTTCTGACTTTCCACTGGATCTTACTTGAATTTTCCAAAAAAGAAGACTGGCTGAACACTACCAAGAAGAGGCTGACTGGTGAGCTGAGCTGCTATGCCAGGCCAGGGGCATGGCTGGCATTCACAGTTGTGGTTTATATGTGAAATGTCTCCCATAGGCTCATACATTTGAGCACTTGGAAGGTTGTGGACCCTTTAAGAGATGGAGCCTTGCTGGAGGACGTGGGTCACTGAGGGTGGACCTTGAGGTTTTATAGCCCAGCCTCACTTCTTTTTTGCCCTCTGCTTCCTGGCTGTGGATGCAATGTGACCGGCTGGTTTCCCATATCTCCTGCCATGCATTGCCCACCATGATGGGCTGTTTCTTGGAACCCTGTGTCAAAATGAACCTTTCCTTCCTTAACCTTCTTCTTGTCAGGTATTTGGTCATAGCAATAAGAAAACTAACATATCCATCCTGGCCTGGTCAGCAGAGACCAAGGTGGTAATTTCTCTGACAGAAAACGTGGCTGCCTCAGGTAAAAACCAGCCAATACAATGCTAAGGGCTTAAACTTTGAAATTAGAAAGACTGGGCTTAAAAATCTCTTAATTACTATCAAGTTTTGGACAAGTTACTTAGCCTCAATGAATCTCAGTTTGCTTATCTGTTTAGTGGGGACAATTATATGCTATGAGACTAATGTGGGGATACAAGGATATAACTAAACCATATGTGAACACACTAAACATGGTGCCCAGTGTACACAAAGCCCTAAGAGAATGGGAACAATTACTTGGGGAGCTTCTTCCTTTATCAGGGCCATAGGCACAGTCAGCTTCCTAGGAAGCACTAATTTCTCTCCTGTCTTCTGCTCCTTGTTAAGGCTGTAAGGAGAAAGAGAGAGCGGAGTTTTGGTGATTCAGAAAATCATCTCCTTACCTAATGTGAATTCAGATCAGAACATGAGAATATGCTACATTTGTCTGATGGAAGCATTATAGCTTAATGGCCAGGTGTAGTGGCACACACCTTTAATCCAGCACTTGAGAGGCTGAAGTAGGAGGATTGTTATGGGTTTAAGGCCGGCCTGTACTACCAAATGAGTTCCAGGTCAGCCTAGACTAGAGTGAGACCCTGCCTCAAAAAGACAAAACAAAACAAGAAAAATTATAGTGTAAAATGCTCAGTTTTATCTATAAAGGAAGTCCATGCTAAATTACCAAAACAATTGTGATTTCTTGCCCTCCACTTCCATACCTGACAATGTGTTTAGACGGAAGACTGATCCCTCAACTCCACCTTACCCTCCAGGATTGTCCACCACTTACTAGCTGGGTGAGCTTGGGCAATTCCTTTACCTCTGAGCTTCAGTGTGCTTATCTTTGAAGTACAGAAATAAATCCTACCTGTATCCAAGATCACACAGTGAGTTTTAGCTATAATGTTATATTTTTAGGTTAGGATGTGGCATACCACAAATTGACAATTCCATCAAGTTAATGTGCTGTCTCATCTACATCGAATGTAAGGCATGGCTAATGAGGTATCATACCACAGTATTAAGAAATCTATTTCTCTTTCTGTATGAATCTACTCTGGAAACTTGTAATATGGGGGTCTGACAGCAAGCCACTAATTAAGTCCTATGAGGAAGACAGGGGTTTGTAGTTCAAATGGTGGGAATTAGGCAGAGTAAGGGGATGGCCAGCAAGATCTGAGGAAGGGAGCCCAGTTACAGGCTACTGTTCCTGTGTACTTCTCCTCTTCTCTACCATGGCCATAGACACTTCTCATAAAATGTTCTAGCTTGAATTCTTTTTATAGTGTGCAGAATCTTTTCTTCACCAGCTACTGACTTGTCTCAACAGTCTCCCATCTATTTTGCTATACACAGTTTACAAGCAGAAAATCAGCTGAGGCTGGGGAAGTTAAGCTTGGTAGTTCATTATCACATAGTTTCCAACACTGACTTTAAGCCCTTGTGTTAATGGAGGAGATCAAAAGATAAGAGTTCACAGAAGCAAACAACTCAACGTGATGCTCACACAAGTACAATGAAGACACACAGCCATGGTGGGTAACCAACGGCTCTTGGATTGGCTAACACATCTGCTCAGTGGAAAGGAAACCATACCTGGAACTGGGAAACAACTCAGAATAATATCCAGATAATAATTCTGCTTTCCATTGCCAAGTTCCCATTAACCTTAGACTATAAGAGGGTCTACATCCTTTTAATTCTATCTAAATTAATAATGGCTAACCTATTTAACCGGTGCTGACTTCATTCTCCATTGGAGAATCTGCTTCTAGTTTTCAGATGGCAGCTGGACCTGAGGAGATAAACCACCCAGTGCACTTCACCCGGGCCCCAGCTGAAACCACAGAGGAGTTAGAGAAATGAGCAAGAATGCAGCTTTCTTAGTGAATCTGACATCAACACAAAGGTGAAGGAGATAGACACTGAGAACACTCAACACCTACCAAACCAGAAATCCCGAGGCTCCTAAGTGCCCATCACTGAAGTAGACTTAAAATGCTCCCAGCATGGCTCAGGGAATTTTGAGGAAGAGGAGGCGGAGAGATTAGAGCCAGTTTGGGACATTTTGCACAGAAACATTGCCTCTCTCCCACTCCCCATAATACACGACCCACAATCTTCATGGGGTTGACCTGCATCCCAAAGGATGAAGGCCCCATCAGAAAAGGGGCAAGGAGGTGGGAAAGACCTCCAACAAGGTGGTACCAACATGTGTTATTTACATACTAAATATGTCTGTGTCTAAAAAAAAAAATGAAAAAAAGAGTCCAAGACTGACAATATATACGGTTTTTCTGTAATTTAACTCAATAAGTTAAAGATGTCAACACGTAATCACACAAAAATATTTTCATTATTTATGAGCGAGAGAGAGAAAATGGGAACGTCAGCCACTGCAAAAGAACTCCAGACACACGCGCCACCTTGTGCATCTGGCTTATGTGAGTACTGTGGAGTAGAACCTGGGTCCTTAGACTTCGCGGGTAACCGCCTTAACCGCTAAGCCATCTCTCCAGCCCTAAATCAAAAAATAGTAACAAGCTATTTTACATCCTGTTTCCGAGATGAATCTCTGGAATCCATGTAGACGACTTTACACAGACAACTAAAGCACAGCCCAACTCCCACCAGCCACAGTAGACAGCGCTGAGATCGCGCGTCCAGGAGTGCGGCTTCCGGCGCCCCGGAGGACAAAGGCCCGTGCAGCGCGGCGGGGCAGGCCGCGGCCGCGGGGCATGCCGGGACTCGTAGTCTGCGCCCCCTCGCGGTCGGCGGAGTGTCATGGCCTCCGGCGCTGCGCTCGCGTAGTCTTCTGCTGGGCCCCAGAAAGTTTCGGTTCTGCCCCGCTGTGGACTCACAAGTGTGTAAGTGTGGCGGAAGACCTGCGGACTTCGGGCTCACCGGCGCTGCTGTGCGGCGGGCCGCGGAGAGGTCCGCTCCGGGCGCCGCCGGCACCTGTTGCTGTGGCTGTCCCGCCCACCGAGATAAGCTCTGGTCGGCGGGGCTGGGCCGGAGCCCGACCTCAGACCCTAGTTCTAGACCCGGGGTGGCCGCGGGACACAGAGGGATCGCCCCGTGTGAGAGACTGTGCCCTGTGGGACCTCCTTGTGTGCGGCGCTGCCGCAGCTTGGCCCAGGACCCCGGCGAGGGTCAGGGCCCCGAGCTCCTCCCGAGCCCTCCCGAGCCCTCCCGACTCCAGATCTCCCTGCTCCCGGGAGGGGCGGTTTGTTCCTTCTAGCGCCTCGGGTCACTGCCCGTTGATTCTGCCCCCGTTCAGGGTCTCCAGGTAGTCCCCAGGCGGTGTTTCTGGAAATACTTGGAGAGTTTAGCGAGCGAGTCTGGTGTAGCAGCACTGTGCTGGGTAGATTCCATGCTGTTGGAACCCAGGCTGAGGACGAAGGGGGAGGGCGAGATCGTGTTTTGATGTAAGAAAAGCACCCGTGTTAACACTACCCACGTGACTCTGTTAATGCACCTCTGATCCCCTTGGCATTCCTCACTGTCCCCTCCAGAAAAAAAAGCACTAGCGGATGGATAACTGCCTGCAAAGGCCAGATCATCTCTGTTGCGCTTGTCTTACCACAGCAGTTTATTTTCTCCAGAGAGAAAGGGGTTGGTCTTTTCGTTGTTTGTTTGTTTGTTTGTTTGTTTCCAAGGCAGGGTCTCACTCTAACCCAGGCTGACCTGGAACTCATTCTGTAGTCCCAGACCGGCCTCGAACTCACAGCGATCCTCCTACCTCTGCCTCCTGAGTGCTGGGATTAAAGACTTGGGACACCACACCCCGCAAGGGTCAGGCTTTTAAGGGCAGAGGATGCGGCTTAATCAGCTCATAACCTCCACAGCTGTTAGCCTTGTGGTCCAAGGCAAGGTTAATTCATCTACCATCTGTCTAAAGCTGGATGACAACGTGCGGGAGGAGCTGTCAAGTTACAGGTTTCTGCTTTCAGTGTTGCCACCTTCTGAAATGCTTCCATACTGAGTGCCTGCCCCCTTTACCCTTTGCCTGTGCCTATGACGGTGACAACCAATTTCTGTGGTGTTGAATGCCCTTATTAGTGTATTATCGTCCTGGAAATCAGCTATTACAGTAGCCCTTTTTGCCTAGAAGAATCTGAAAAGGCTGTTGCTTTAGGAAACATGATTTATCTGGTTTTGTTAAGTATTTATCTTTGTGAAGCAATCTATTTTTAAAATTGTTTTCTGTATTTTATTAAGAAAATAAGTAAAGTGCCTAGTATGGTGGCACACAGGTTTTTAGTCTGGTCTTTTGGGGTGGGATGAGAGGTACCACCTGTTAACAGCAAGATCATAGCATCTGGCTTTCACCCATGTTGGTCCTTGAGGCCTGCTGCCTCCAGAACATAGAGTACTCAAGAAATGGCAGCCCCCAGCCCTGGCTTCCTTTAACAGGGCAGAGTTGATGGATGGGTTGCCTGTGATTTCTAGAGATCACATGGACCAAGATTGAAATGTATCAACATGAACTAGAGGAAATATATTTGGCTATGGTCTCATGGTGGAAACTACTAGTAGAACTCAGAGCTAGGTGCCACATTCACTGGTAAGCAGTGCCAAGCAGCAGTAAAGGTCATTTGTTGGGATCTGTTACCTCAGACATCTGTGAGCAGAGAGTTTACTGTGGTCATGTTGACATCTGCTCACCTAGGGGCTGCTATGTTCCTACCTCAAACAGTATTTGAGCATCTAAATACATTACTAGGTTGATAATTAGAATATTTCTGTGGATCTATCCATGGAAACACTGTTTACCTTCTTGCTGTTTTTTTTTTTTTTTTTTTGTGTGTGTGTGTGTGTGTGTGTGTGTCTTAAGTTTTCTTGAAAATTTTATACATGTATATAATTATTTTGACCATATTCACCCCCTTTCACTTATCTGGACCCATTTTTTCCAACTAGTGTCCCTCCTACTTGCAGGTCTTTTTTTTTTTTTTTTTTTTTGTATGACTCACTATGTTTAATTAAGGTTGCTTGCAGAGCATGAATGGGAGGTTATTTCTTGGACCATGAGCAACTTACCAGTGGTGTAGCTACTGAAGAAAACTATTAACTGGCAAAAGCTCCTTATGGAGGGTCAGGGCCTCATGAGCCTCTCTGCCGTAACCGTAGCTGTTGGGGAATACAGTGGCATATCATGACTAGGAAACTGCATTCCACAGCACTTTCCCCCATCCTACTCCCATCTCCTCTTCCGTGATGTTCCTTGAGTCTTGGAGGGGGTGATGTAGATGTTATTTAGGGCTGAGCACTCAACAGTCTCTTATTCTCAGCACTTTGACCAGTTATAAGTCTGCAGTTAACTTCCAACTATTGAGAAAAAAAAAGCGTCTTTGACCAGAGCTGAGAGCAGCAGTAATGTGTGGGTATAAGTATAGATATTTAGAAGACAGTTTGGTGGGTATATCAGTAATAGCTTCAAAATCAGCAAAGCACTAGTAATAGCTCCACTCCTAGGGCCTATAACTTCCCTAGCCATGGGCTTGACCAGGTTTACAGCACTTGGCATGAATCCCCTCCTGTGGAGCAGACGTAAAATCCATCAGAAATCAGTTGGTTTCCTCCATAATAGTAATGCCATTATTGCACCAGTGGGCATGTGTTGCCTGGCAGGTCAGTTGTATAGCACAGGGCCCACAGCTGGGTAAGATTATTGATGATGTTCTCCCACCCCCCCCCCCCCGAGCATCCTTTCTTTAAAATATTATTTTGGTTCATTTTTTATTTGTTTATTTGAGAGTGACAGAGAGAGAGAGAGAGAGAAAGAGGCAGATAGAGAGAGAGAGAGTGGGCGCGCCAGGGCTTCCAGCCACTGCAAACGAACTCCAGATGCATGCACCCCCTTGTGCATCTGGCTAACGTGGGTCCTGGGGAATCGAGCCTTGAACCGGAGTCCTTAGCCTTCCTTCATAGGCAAGCGCTGAACCGCTAAGCCATCTCTCCAGCCCAAGCCATCTCTCCAGCTCCCCCCCCCCCCAGCAGCATCTTATATATAAGTTCTTTTAGCACTATGAAAGCTAGCCAGCAGAAGGGAACTTCCCCCTCACATCCAGTTTGATTTCTTTTATGTTGTATAACTGAAGTGGGTGTCATCTTCAGCAATACTTTTTGTTAATTTTTTTTTTTTTTTTTTTTTTTTTTTGCGGTAGCGCCTCACTGTCACCCAGGTTGACCTAGAACTCACTCTGTAATCCCAGGCTGTCCTCAAACTCAGCAATCCTTCTACCTCTGCCTGCCAAAGGCTGTAACTAAAGGCATGCACCACCTGCTAGTATTTATTATTTATTTATTTATAAGAGAAAGTTGGGGGGGGGGGAGAATGAGTGCTTCAGGGCCTCCAGCCACTGCAAGCACACTCCAGATGCATGCACCACCTTGTGCATCTGGCTTATGTGGGTACTGGGGTATAGAACCTGGGTCTTTAGTAGGCAAGTACCTTAACTGCTAAGCTATCTCTCCAGCCCTCATGTTAGTTGTGATACATCACTAGAAATGGTTAAATTGTCTGTATCATCCTGGGAGCAAACAGGCTCCAGCTGTGTTCAGATGGACAAGAGTTTTCCCCACATCTCTCACATTGGAGCCTCTTAGCCTGGTGGTTTGGGTGGCTACCAGTGGGTTCACATGGTTCTCTGGCATTTGAACAGCATCAAGGACCCATTTCATTGGTCTAGTGCCTTGTAGCAAGGATAAGAATGTGTGTACCATCATGGTTCTGAGGAAAGGCTTAAGGAGAATCTATGGTTTGGTTTCTGTACTGTGGCCTGGTGGCTTGGTTTCTGGGTCTAAGTAACAGTCTCATATACCAAGAGCCTGGGTACTGCATTCTTGGTCTAAGGCAGGAAGTCAAGTTACGGGATTTGCTAACATCCAGAACAAAAATGTGGACCAAAACAACCCTGCACGTACTTGGGGCTAGGCCATGAAGAGATTCCTCAGAGAGGTCCAGCAAAGGGCTAGGTTCCTAAGCCAGAGATGGTTAAGTAGGTAGGTTAAGATAGTGCTGGAAAGAATCTCCTGAAGCCTAACTATACCCAGGGGCTTTTTCCAAAGCATCTGCAGACTTGGTCAGGAAAAGGGAAGGGACACATAAAAAGCTTAGCCAAAATTAGGCGTTGAGAATATCTGTTCTTCCCCTTTCCTGCTTCCTCCAAAGGCAACAATTTTTTTGTTTTGTTTTGTTTTGTTTTGAGGTAGGGTCTCACTGTAGCCCAGGCTGACCTGGAATTCATTCTGTAGTCTCAGGGTGACCTCGAACTCACAGCGATCCTCCTACCTCTGCCTCCCGAGTGCTGGGATTAAAGGCGTGTGCCACCATGCCCAACTCAATGGCAATAATTCTTAATCTCACTGTGTGAAGGAAGATAAAAGTTCACTTTCCCTACTGCACCTAGAACTAAACAAGGTCAGAGGGGGTCAGGAAGTATACACTGAGTTTCACCTAAGAGTGTGTTGCATAATAGGGAGAGTTCATATAACCAGTCTGATCGCAAAATCTGCATAGGATTTGAATTGACAAAACACAACTGCTACTGAAAAGAGACTTGCCCATTGCCACAGCTCAAGCTTCAGAGCTGCCCCGGGTCTTAACTTGCCTTCCATCTGCCATCACAGACCCACACTCACCCCTCTGTGCCCAGGGTGTGCGCTGCTTTGGTCATGCTTCTCTCCAGGGCTCAGCAGAGCACAGGCGCCACACACCTTCCAACCCAGTTTGCCTGCTTGATGGTGCCACATCCACACTTGCAGGAATGGAAAGAGAAGGGCCCTGAGATATGTGCTGCCTAGCAGCTGCCATTATAAAGTGCCACAGACTAGGTGACTTAAGCAACAGAAATTTATGTACACACAGTTATGGTGGCCAAAAGTGCAAGATCAAGGTTTGGCTCTTTCTGAGGCTTCTCCTTGTCTTGGATGGCCACCTTCTCACTGTGTCCTCATATGGCCTTTCCCCATGTTCATGTATCCCTAGTGTTTGTGTGCTCAGAGCTCTTTTTCACAGATCTGATTGGATTGGATTGGCTCCTATCCTCATAGCCTCATTTAATCTCAGATACCTCTCTAAAGGCTGTGTCTTCAAGTCATCCTGAGGTAGGGGGTTTATGACTTGAGTAAAGAAGGCTGGGTGTGGGGTACAATTGCTTCTGACAGGACGTTGGGTTAGCAGTATTGGTGGTGGGTGAAGTGGATGTAATTGTTCTGAATGGGGTAAAGTTTTCTAGGGAGACTTCCTCAGAGACTGAACTGGGCTACATATTTGCTCCTGTCCAAGCTGAATCTAGAAAGACAAGAAGTCAGCTAGGGGAAGGTAGGAGGAGCATGAGGCAGAGCTCAATCCTGACAGAAAGCATCCACACCTGGAGCAGGACCTGGCCACTGCAGTGCAGTCCAGGTCAGAGCAGACACTGCTCAGGGGTCTGTCAACCTGAGAAAATGGGGCTTTATGTGCCACGTTAAGAGATGTGAGCACACAGGTCTGACAGCAATCCCAAGTGCTCAGGACACTGGAGGTCTGTTTATACAGATACTTGTGTTCCTGAATTATATTATTTCACTCATTCTTGGAGTAGTAGTTCTATAAGATTCTGCCAATAATGACAGTATAGTCTCCACAATTACAACCTGTTTTTAAAAATACATTATTATAGTGAGCATAAAAATAATGTGTGTTCAACAAAGGAAAATTTAAATACTGAAGAAATAGAATAGTTTTTTTATTTTCCACCATTGAAAGATTTTTTAAAAATATTTTTTAAAGATTTATTTGCAAGCAGAGAGAGAGAGAGAAGAGACACAGAGAGAATGAGAGAGAATGGGCATGCCAGGGCCTCCAGCTGCTGCAAACAAACTCCAGATGCATGTGACACTGTGCATCTGGCTTTACGTGGGTACTGGGGAATGGAATCTGGGTGGTTAGGCTTTACAGGCAAGTGCCATAACTGCTGAGCCATCTCTCCAGCCCACATTTTTTAGCATATTTCTGTTCCTCAAGGTTTAGCTTGCTTTGTGGAACAAGGATCTCTGTCTGAATCATTCATTCTGCAAATAGCTTACTGAGGGCTCTCCGCATGCTTGAACTGTGCTATATGCCAGGGAAATATGAATAGCAATGAAGTTTATAGGACAAGAGGGAAGTACATGCAGATGGCCCCAAAAGCCATAGAAGGACAAAGTGAGACCTGCCACAGGGGTTTTGAATCACAAGCAGTGGACATTTGTTCACTTGTTTTCATCAAAGTACTTATCAGGTTCAAGTTACCTTTCTCATTTGTTAGTTTATTGGGGGCATGCATGTTGTTTCTTTTCCCCACTGAGCTACCTTGTTAATACCTTAAGTTCCATAGGCTTCCTCAAGGCCATGCGTAGGGTCTAACCTAGACTCAGTTCTTAAATCACATTTGGCCAGGCTAACCCACTGGCAGTCTGATCTGTCTAAGCATGCACCTTTGACACCTGCATTTTCCCCACTTGGGTGATATTTATCCTCCTTGGGGCAGGATTGGTGTACTAATTCATTCCATTATTTGGGCCATTGGTCTGGAAATTGCCAGGTTTTCTCTCCTGTTATCCTCACTCACATCCTGGATGTTTTCTCTGGACTTTCCAGAGGTGCAATTTGGTGCACAGCCCCAAGGACAGACATGTAACTCCTCCCTTAGGGCTACTGCCCACCTTCCTAAAAAAGGTACCCTGGGCTGGAGGGATGGCTTAGCAGTTAAGGCACTTGCCTGCAAAGCCAAAGGACCCAGGTTTGATTCCCCAGGACCCATGTTAGCCAGATGCACAAGGGGCAGTCTGGAGTTCATTTGCAGTGGCTGGAGGCCCTGGTGCATCCATTCTCAATCTCTCTCTCTCTGTCTCTCTCTTTCTTGACCTCCCTCTTTCTCTTGTCAAACAAATAAATAAATAAATAAATAATTTTTTTTTAAGAAAAAGTACCCTGAAACTGGGTGTGGTGGCGCACGCCTTTAATCCCAGCACTCAGGAGGCAGAGGTAGGTGGATCGCCGAGAGTTTGAGGCTAGAGTGAGACCCTACCTTGAAAAAAAAAAAAAAAGGTACCCTGCTTCTCTCAAGTCCATAGTAGCTTCTCTTGGGCTGCGGTCCTCTTTGTTCTGGATCCATGGGCTGAATCACAGCAGGTTTTGTGTGTTCTGAGGAAATGACCAAGAAAGCTATTATAATTGATGAGAGGGAGGGACCCAGAGAAGGTTCTGGAAGCAATAGCAATATCCCGAGTACTTCATTCCCTTTGGATGACAGAATATTGCAAGAGTGTGTGGTGACCCAGGCATGCAGCTGGTAAGCACTTTAATTATAGGCCCAAGGAGTGGGTCATTTAATGAGCCTTTGTTCACATGTGCTGAAATGCTTGCCTCTGGAAATCCCTGTGGACTCCCCTAGTCACCTTGTGAACCAGCAATTTCCACACAGGAACTTGCAAGACATCTGGGTCTTCAAAGCTACAAGTACTAAATGGTAACTAGATAGATACTACTGGGTATGCTGAACCAGGCAAGACAATGGACTCATCCAGAAAGATTTCTGCTTTTTGAACTATTAACATGTCTTTTAATCAAGGTTGAATTTACAGCTGGTGTGTGTCACTTTGGGACTGGGGAGGAATCCAGCTGTGTGCTGTCTTCTCCACATTAGTTCATAGCTATTGCCTTGGGAAGTCATGGCAGGGTTTACTTCATACTTCATCTTCCTCTCCTTGTTGTTATTCTTTCCTTGTGTGACTCCTCAGACACTTTAATACTTCTGCCTGAGCTAGTTTTTAGGCTACTGTGAATACTTGTCATTTGCACCATAATGTAAATAAGTTTACATGAGTCAGTAAGTGTCTTTGTATCTTAATTTAGAACTAATATGTTGTGTGTATTATCTAAAGCATTTAGGGTTTCTGGGCAGTTATAGGAGCAAGTTAGAGAGCAAAGAACATCCTGCACATTTTAAAAAATACATATTTTTTAATTTATTTATAACCACAGAGAGGAAGAGAGAGTGGGTGTGTCAGGACCTGTTGCCACTGTAAATGAACTCCAGATACAAGAGCCACTTTGTATATCTGGCTTTACATGGGTACTGAGGAATCAAAACCAGGCTGTCAGGCTTTGCAAACAACCACCTTTAACCACTGAGCCATCTCTTCAGCCCCATTCATTTCTAAATGAATACCTAGGCCATGACTAGGGACTTGGGACCTGGTCCTAAACTAATAACTAAGAATTTTGTTTAAAATGTGTTTATTCCCTTTTCCTCCTTGTCAGGAGATTGGATGCTGCAAACATTTTGAGTTACTGGCAAGAAAATCTAATATTGCTAGACTGTATAAAATTTCCCTGAGATTTGAAAGTACTTGCCAGAGTCAGTAACAGTGGCTTTTATGTGTCTTGCAGTAAGGACCATGGCTTGTGGAAGTGACTTGCACTTTGGCATGTTGTGAAGCTCAGGAATGGCTCAGGAGTCCTGGGGTTCTTCCAAGCTATAGTGGCTGTTCCATGTGTATGCAAGCTCTATTGTCTCCCAAGATAAGGGAGCAGTCTTCTCATGGGTTGTAGGTATCAGGATGAACTGGTTTATAACAGAAGTCTGTGATCTTCCCCAACCAAAAAGCAAGGTGTTTAGAAATACAAGGAAGTCAACCATGATATGGAGAGCAAGAGTGCCCCATGCTGTGCCTTTCTTTGGTTAATAATGGCCCCATATAGAGGCCCAGGGAGGAGGACACAGTGCTCAGAGTCCATGGAAATAGCATCCCCAAGGTAGCCACATTCTCACCAAGGAGCTTTGATGGGAGGTGTCTGCCTAGAGTGTGGTGGGGAAGTGCAGTACACGAGCCTGACAGCCAGTTTCTTGGTGCTCATTTCCTTGGTCTTAACACAGACTCTGCAAGATCATTTTGTGTAATCAGTGGCTGGGAACAGCGCACCTTGTGGCTTGGGAACCTGATACCAGCCAAGCACACTGTGAAAGTCATGCTCCACAAAAAACACCTGCTTGTTATGGTCCACACACACAGCAATTCCAAACTGCCATAAAGTCTTGAAGGAGCCTGTTTTCATATGTGTAGGTTCCTTTTGCCAGGGTACTGGTTTGATTGGTAAACTTTGCTTTTGTGAAGCCAGACTTCAAACTGGCTAGTGTCCATTCAGGAAATCTAGAAGGTTGTACAGTGTATGTACTTTCCAGCCCCAGCCTAGAAGTTAGCCACAGTATATTACTGCTCTTATTTTCATCCCAAGCTTCACCCCCCCACACACACGCACATGTGTGTTCATCTCAGCCTCAGTGTTGTATGTGCACACAGCCTGTGGAGTGTAGTCATCTTCCTCCACAAGAAAGCTGTGGGTTGGCAACAGCTAAATGAGAGGAATGCAGGGAGAACTGCAGCCTTCTGAACCTCCACTTCCTCCGTGCCTCTCTTCTGTGACATCCTGGCAACTTGGTGACCATCACAGTGTCACCCTCTACCCTCCCTAAACAATTAAACTGTCCCTTTGTCAGCTTCCATTGATTTGTTAAAACTAATGTATTTTTTTGGTTTTTTGAGGTAGAGTCTTGCTCTGTCTAGCCCAGGCTGACTTGGAATTCACTATGTATTCTCAGGGTGGCCTTGAACTTACAGTGTTCCTTTGCCTCCCAAGAGTGCTGGGATTAAAGGTATGCACCACCACTTCAGCTACCCATTGTATTTTTTTCCCCTTTTTTGGTTTTTTGAAGTAGGGTCTTGCTGTAGCCCAGATTGATCTGGACTTCACTATGTAATCTCAGGGTGGCCTCGAACTCACAGCGATCCTCCTACCTCTGCCTTCCGAGTGTTGGTATTAAAGGCGTGCACCACCACACCCGGCTCCATTGTAGTTAAAAAATTTTTTTTTGTTTATTTTAATTTATTTATTTGAGAGTGACAGAGAGAAAGAGAGAATGGGCATGGCAGGGCTTCCAGCCACTGCAAATGAACTCCAGACGCGTGCGCCTCCTTGTGCATCTGGCTAACGTGGGTCCTAGGGAATGGAACCTTGAACCGGGGTCCTTAGGCTTCACAGGCAAGCACTTAACCGCTAAGCCATCTCTCTAGCCTCTCCATTGTATTTTTAAAACATATCACAATGCTCCATTTTGGGGAGATATAATTATGTGAGTTTATATAATTTATTGTTGCTTTTTGTTTATTGTTTTTTATTTTGAAATAGTTTTGTTATGTAGCTGTGGTTGGCCTGATAATTGCTTTGTCAAACATACTGGCCTCAAGCTTGAAGCAGTTCTGCTGCCTCAGCTTCCCAAGTGCTAGAGTTACACGTGTGCCACCATGACTACTTATTTATGTGAATTTTGACAGATGTGTGTTTGTCAACTATATAATCATATAGTCACCACCACGATCAAGACACAGAACACAATTGTTGAGTGTGTGTGCGTGCACGCTCGCATTTATGTGTTTGTCTGTCTGTCCTCATTGCAGTTAAAACTCTAGCCACTGATTTGCCTCTGCAGATGTTTTGGTTACATAAATGGTAACAAAAGTGTGTAGCCTTTTTGGTGGCTTCTTTCACTCAGGACAATGCAGCAGAGGTTTTGCGAATGATTCTGTATTTTCATGGTTCATTCCTTTTCATTGCCGAGTACTTGGGAAGTCGTACCTATAGCCCTGCATTGGCCTCTTCCACTCTGTCCAAACATTAGGATATTTTCATGTCAATCTCTGTGGTAGACAGCTGAAGCTCACCAGGGCTGTACTGTGCCTTGTGGGCTTCTGTGTCCTCTGTTAGCACAGAGTGCCTGACAAAAGGTTATAGGTGATAGCCATGTGTGAATGGCAGTGTCTCCAGTCTCCCTGCCTTGCCAAGAGGGCCTCAGTGTCTGCCTGGGTGTCAGAGGACTTCCCAGCAGAAGCTGACTAGGCTAGGTCACTGGCTAATCCTTGCCTAGTCACCGTGTTTGGCTGGGAACCTGGGATACACCCTGGGCTGGGCAGACAGGCTTCTTGTAAACCATTGCTGGCCTTAATCTGATGTCTGTGAAAGGTGGTGCCAGCATTTGTTGGTGACCTTTGGGGGGCTTTCTGCATCTCCTGAACCTTAGCTGTCTTTCTTGGGTTTTGCATCATACATTACTGAGACTATGGTCCAGCTATGTGCTTGGCTGTCTCCTTCATCCTAGGCTAGAGAAGCCCTCTATTTCCACTGTGCACAGTTGTGCTGGCTTGTGAGTTAAAAATAAGCCTTGGGTGTCTGTCATATGACAGGCTGTCTCCTCACACTGACTGACATTGGACCATTTCCCTTCCAAGATCTCCTGCTCTGAGTCCTAGAGCCAGAAAGGAGCAGTGACAGTAGAAGGATGGGTGAGAGCTGGCATTGGAAATACTTGGAGTGACACATTATTGGGAGATGCTTAAAGGCCAAGGTGATTCCAGGAGTCAGTAGAAGTGTTCGGGCATTTGTTGGAGTGCTGATGGCACAGTCTTAGGGACTCATCAGAACTTACTAGGAAAGCCACCTGGTTTGGAATCACATGGACCAGTGATCAAACCTCATTGGCCCTTGGCCTTGGACAGGTCACTTGACTCCTGAGCATCAGGTTTTCCTTGGTAAACAGGGGAAATGTTGTCTACTCCATCAGGGTTATTGTGAGAAGTAAAAGTGGTCAGTGTAAAACAGGAACCAGAGCCCTAGGGATAGCAGATCCATAGTAATGGCTGTGACTTCACCATCTCCAGCTTTTTCTTCATATACCTTATTTTTGCACTGGACATCGAAGGAGCAAATTGGAGCTTTCAAAAGGTCTCAGTGTCCAAATGCATGACCAGATCTCTTTCCCAAGGGCACACATCTTCTCACCTTTGTTGGCCTTCAGCTACTACGGTGTCTTTAAGTCACATTAATAGCTGACCAAGTAGGACTAACTTGGGACTCTCCAGCAGTAGAGGACTGTAACTTACCTTAAAATAAAAATTTATCTCTTGAGTGGTAGGACTGCAGCCCCCCTGACAAGGGATCCACTTTCCTGCTAGGCTGGCTAGGCTATTCCCATCAGAAGCTCTAAAGGGTATGTGTTCCCTATCTCCCATTCTCCAGCACCATCTGCTCAGTGGTTCCTGACTGCCCCTCAGAAAGGAGTTCAGAAAAGATGGCTCTGGACAGAACTGGCTTCTCAAGTTTCAGAGGTGTTCCCAATCTGTACTAAGCAAGGCTGTCTTTTGTGATGAGGGAGGTGAGAGAGCTTCTGAGAGGCTTTTCTGAGGATGGAAAAAGAGGATGGAAGGGAAGCTCAGAAGAATTCAGCTATGCTACTTGATCTTATTTCTTGTTAACCCTGAAACTGGGTCATGGTGTTTGAATATAAATATGTCTGAAGCAAACCCAAGTGTGTTCACAGACAAGACCCACATGGAAATTTCAAGCTTTCCCCAGAGGGGCACACCATATGGGTTCTTCTACCCAGAGCCGAAATCTCCGGTACTTTTCATACCGTGGCCTCTTCTTTTCCCATGCAGGTACCACCATGGAATCTGACCGATGCTGACTGGTAGCCACATACTACTGAATTGCTACCCTTGCTTGAACCACATACCCAAGAGGGGGTGCCCATCATGGCTTCCACCAGTGCTGAGAGCCAGCTTCAGAGAATTATACGTGATCTGCAAGGTCTGGTTAAGTGGCTGATGGGTTGGGTTTGGTTTTGAGAGACTTGGGGATTTGTGCTTTGTATATTGCCAGTCAAAATTCAACCCTTTCCTCTTCATTCTCACTAGGAGTACTCAGAGCCCTCGGGATACATCATATTGAAATATTTCGCTTTCAACTATCCAGGCTGTGTGCTGCTGGGAGGGCTTGCCTTGTGTTTCTGAGTATTGTGCAGCCATTTTGAAAACAAAATCAAATAGAGCTGTGCGACTGGGGCTAGTTTCATTGGTAATTGTGCTTTCAGCTACCTGGTTGCCTTTGATGGAATCACCACCCTGAGGCTTCTTGGTTGGGGATGTGGAGGAGGGGACAATCTTCCTCTGAGCTAGAAAGCTTGGTACCTGGCAGTCTTGTGTTGTCCTGTCTCTCCTGACCAGCAGATGGCCCATTGTCTCATGCATTATAGTCCTGGGCCTACTGCCTTCTGGCTTTCTCAGAGAGTCACTGGGACTTACAACCTTGCCTATTAGAGAAAGGCAAGGCAAGTGGTTTAGACAGAGCTTTACTAAAGAGACAGATAGATTCTCAGTGGGCTACAGAGTCCAAATTTGCCCATTTGGATGAAATCTTTAGGACCAGACTTTTGGCAAGTTTTTCATCCCGTACTGCCTCCAGGGTTGGTTTTATAAGCCTCTGGAACCTACCCCCCCCCCATCCTGCCCTACACATTTGCCACCATGTGAGTTGATTCTGACACTTCTTCATGTCTGCAGAGGTCACTGTGACCCTTCCCTGACAGCCCAGAGGCTCAGGATCCTGATCCTGACTACCTATGCTAGATACACCCGCAAAAATCTCATAGCAAAGGCCATTGGCCTAGGACAGCAACAGCAAGTCACACTTCCTCATCTGAGGCCTACTTTCTCAGATGTATTAATCTTCTGTTCATAGTGCTTTGGGGCCGGTAATAGCTTATGAATATTGAATGTCCCTTATCCAAAATGTGTTACTGATTTGGAATTTTCCTTGGATTTTATAATATTTGCACAGAGTTTTGAACATCATTAATCTGAAGATCTGAGGTTCATGTTGCACCAGAATCCAAAGCTATGCGATTATTACTGTTGTACATGCATCTCATGGGTAGTAACTTGAGTAGTCCTCACATTTAGTCCTGTGAGGTAGACACCATTGTTACTACCATTTTGCAGTTGAGGAAACAAACACAGATAGGGAAACTAACTTTACCACCAGTCAGGAACTGAGCTTAGGGTTACATACCAGTAGCCTGCTTTTGACCACGTAGTCTATTTTCAGTTAAAGTATTAATTGCTTTAAAAAACTATCTACATAGAGTAACAGAGAAAATAAATGCCAGTCTCTGCAAATGTGTTTGCCATTGGCCTTCAGAAGTTTCTTCACAAAGTAAGCACTCTTTTCTGTCACAGTGGCTGGTTTTCAAGGAAAAGCTTTGGGGCCCAGAGGTTCTTTTTGGGAGGTAAGAGAAAGAAGACCCACAGGTCAATGTCCTGACCTAGACCATTGTCTGAATCTGGTCATTCCTGGCATTCTAGGGTGACTTCGGTGTCCTGTGCATGGTCCATAGGGTACTTGGGAGATCCTTAAAGGGCACCACTTTCTCACGATGTCCTAATAAACATAAATCTCGGTGCCCTAAAAATGGGGTATTATTGTGTTATGCACAACCTTCAACCCCCTAAAGTTTTGTTTTGTTTTGTTTTTTGTTTTTTTGAGAGAGAGAGAGAGAGAGAAAGAGGCAGAGAGAGAATGGCCACAGCAGGGATTTTCAGCCACCGTGAATGAACTCCAAGTACATGTGCCCCTTGTGCACATGTGGGACATTGCACACTTGCATCACTTTGCATCTGGCTATATGGGACCTGGAGATTTAAACATGTGTTCGCAGGCAAGCACCTTAACTGCTAAGCCATCTCTCCAGCCTTTGTTTTTATTTTTTTGAAGCAGGGTCTTACTCTAGCCCAGCTGATCTAGAACTCTCTTTGCTGTAGCCCAAGGCTGGCCTTGAACACATGGCCATACTCCTACCTCAGCATTCCAAGTACTGGGACTAAAGGCATGAGCCACCACTCCTGGCTAGGTTCTATCTTTTAATCCTGGAAAATATAAGACAAGTCCCTTTATTCCTGCAATGTGCATTTGCATCCTTGTGCACCAAGTTTAGTGACAACACCTAAGTCTCAAGACTGTTGAGAATCAACTGTCAGATTCCTATGAAGCTAATAGAGTTCATAAGTCATGTAGTTGGATTATCACAGGCAAAGCAGAAATGTCATATCCATCCAATCTTTTTGCAAAAGATTTTTTTCAATAGACATAATTGAGTGTTTACTTAACCATGAAGAAAGAGAGTGAAAGAGAAAGGCTCTGTGGTGCGCCAAGGTCCCTAGCCCCCTGACTGGGAGGGCACAACTGGACAACAGTCACAGGTTCAGTACAAAAGCCTGTCTGCCATTTTCTGACCTTTGCCTGAGTGCCTCAGTGCTGCCTGTCTTTTGTACCAGCTAAGGCTGTGCTTTAGCATGGGCAGGCTATTTCAAACTACAGTGCTCAGGAGCAGAGACCAGGGATCCTTCCACTTTAGAATTGCCAGAGGAGTAGTCTTGCCAGCACATCTCAGCCATATGAAGTTGACATGTTTCCATTTATCTAAGCCAAGTACAGGAGTTTGTAGGACCTCTGCCCCACTGCACAGACAGGAGTAAGAGTCAAGGTAGATTTCCCCTTTCTTCACAGAGTCAAGTTGAGAAGTGGGCTCTGGAATCAGGAAGCCCTTGTGAAAAGCAAGGTTCTGCTTACATCCCTATCACTTGCCACCAGACTCAGGCTGATTCTGGCCTCTGCATCCCTTATCTATAAAATAGAAATAATAATATATTTCAGAGAATCCACATTGTACTTAATTTCTTCCACAATTTCCCATTGCTGAAATGGAACTGTCTTAAAATTAATTGCATTTCAGGTTTGTTGGACTAGGGAAGGCACTCTACTAGTAAAAAATGTATATAAAGGCCTGACCCCTCATGAGTACCCATGTCTAACAGAGGCAGATATTGTCATTATCATTACTGTTATTCATGCTTAGTGTTCTTGAAGCCTGCATTTAACCTGTACTGACCAGTACGCTTGCAGTGAATGCTATGATTTATGAATGTTGCTGGGCTTCCAGTATAACTATGTAGAAAAGTTATAGGACCTTTAAGAGGTGGAGCCTAGTGAGTTGATTGAGTCATGACTACTCTGGAAGGGATTTATGCTGGTCTCATAGAGTGGGTCGGGTCTTCTAGGCATATTTTCTGTGAGAGTAGGTTATGAATGTGCACCTCTCCTACTATGAAGTGCCAGAGGCCATAGTAGGCCAACCAGATGGGACCTCCAAAAATGAATCTGCCTCATTTCTTACTTAATACACCATTGCAGAGCAAGGATTGCCTTATTTCCTCACACCTATGAAGTACAGTTGATTTTAAGACAGGCCAATTTCAGGACTGTTAAAATGTGAAACATTAAAAGAAAAAAAAAAGATTTTTAAAAAAGGCTGGGAGTAGTGGCGCACGCCTTTAATCCCACCACTTGGGAGGCAGAGGTAGGAGGATTGCCATGAGTTCAAGGTCACCCTGAGACTACATAGTGAATTCTAGGTCAGCCTGAGCTAGAGCGAGACCCTACCTCAGAAAACCAAAAAAAAAAAAAAAAAGATTTAAATTAAAAAAAAGTGAAACACATCCTTTTCCTTTATAAATACCTACTCTCAAATATTTTGTTGTCACAAAACAAAACAGTATTAGGACAATGAAGAGCAAGAAATATAGCCAGATTGATGAATAAAACTTCCTAAAAATTAATATTAGGGGATGGACGAATTAAGTCATCCAAATGTTTGTTGATCAGCTACTGCATATACATAACTGGCCTGGTGGTGGACATCCAGAGGTGGACCAGAACCATACCCAGCCAGCAAGCTGTTGCAAACTATCTTTGGGCTCAGGGCCCAAACTCTTTACCTGAAGTTACATCCCCTATATATTTTCACATATTCTGTGTTGACAAGGTGCTTGATCATTACCACCTATTCCTTATACTTCCTGCTGTTAATTCCTGCTTCTTTCTCTGGCTTTAGCGACTGTTTGATCACATGTTCTTGCTTGTTGTCTTAAAGATGCAGTGACAGAACTAAGCAATGAATTTAAGGAGGCAGGAGAACCCATCACAGATGACAGCACCAGTTTGCACAAGTTTTCTTATAAACTTGAGTATCTCCTGCAAGTAAGTGACACCTCTCTTGTGTTGGTTTTGGCACTGTTGTCTCTTGTTCTGTACTTGGGTGACTTATCAGAATTCAGGATGTGGTTCAGAAAGTTCAGCAGAGCATTAGGTTCTGGTAGTAAGACTGAAGGTCAGAGTGGTCCCATAAGAACTCAGTCCTTCTGTGTGGGCCTCTGGGAGTGGTTTTGGTAATGTAGAATATTTCTTAAAAACATGGGCTGGAGAGATGGCTTAGCGGTTAAGCACTTGCCTGTGTAGCCTGAGGACTCCGGTTCAAGGCTCAGTTCCCCAGGACCCACGTTAGCCAGATGTACAAGAGGGTGTACGCATCTGGAGTTTGTTTGTAGTGACTAGAAGCCCTGGCACACCCATTCTCTCTCTCTTTCTCCCTGCTTCTGTCTGTTGTTCTCAAATAAATAAATAAAAATAAACAAACAAAAAGGAAAAAAAAACATAAGCCATCTAAAGTTATAAGGCCTGTTCAGCAGGGATCTTAACTTTGGGGTAGTTACACACTCCTTCAAGAGATTGGTGAAAACTATGGAGTCTCCATTAACAGGCACATATTATGTTTACATAGCCAGGTACAAAGGCGGTTCCCAAGTGTGTGCTCTGGAAGCCCATCCAAGGCCTGTTTCAGAGTCTTGCCTCAAGTGTAGTCCAAGACCAGCAAGATCTATAAAATTGGGGGATGGTTAAAAGTACTGAATCAGAATCCTGCAGACTTTCTTTTAACATTCTGGTGTAACTTTTGTGCCTGTTCAGTTTGAGAAGCACTGACTCAGAGAACCTCAGATGTGGGAAATACATGCAGCTGCAACTGGTAGGAAGGAAGTAGACCTATGGTTATTTTATGGCATTAGGCATTAGTGGGTTTTTTTAAAATCTAGATTTCATAAAGATGTATGTACATCTTGCTTTAATAATAAGGAAATTCTATAAATGGTATAGAAAGATATTACCATGACAGTTTCAGTCCCACCAAAATATAGGACAAAAGCCACTGGAGGAGAGGCCAGGCCTGTTTTATGCCTTCAGTCTGTTTGACAATGTAAAATGGTTATGAGCTCCACCTGCCTCCCAATTAAACCCATTCTGATTTGGATTTTAAGTATTTGTATTTATTTGCAAGGTGAGAAAGAGAGAAAGAGAAAGAGAATGTCTGTGCCAGGGCTTCTAACCACTGCAAATGCCACTTTGTACATCTGGCTTATGTGGGTACTGGGGAATTGAACCTGGGTCCTCAGGCTTCACAGGCAATCACCTTAACCTCTAAGCCATCTCTCCAGCCCTGAACTTTTTATAATATTGTATTGAGATAGTATTAAGTAATGTATAAAATATCACTGCCCTATTTCTTTAAGTTGGAACATAGTTAATACTCTGCATGTTGATTTAAACACTCTTGAATTTCCTTGTGTGTTGATGCCAACATCAGCAGTTTTCTGCTGAACTCTATGCATAGAAGTCCCTTTTTCAGGGATACATTTTCTTATTTTTTCCCTCTCTCCATCTCTCCTTCCCTTCCCTTCTTTTGCTATTCTTGGGATAAAACTCAGGGCTTTGGACATGTTAGGCAAACACTAAGGGATGTCTTTTGGGGTAACTGTTACTCATAGTTCTCACTAGCTGTATGACCTTGAGCTAGTCTCTAGCCTCGGTTCATATATCTAAAAATTTAGAATTAAAAACATTGGTCTTTAGAATTAAAAACAGATGGCTTAGTGGTTAAGGTACCTGCCAGCAAAGCCTAAGGAGCCTGGTTCAGTTCTCCAGTACCCATGGAAAGCCAGGTGCACCAGGTGACATATGTGTCTGGAGTTCGTTCCTTCTAGTGGCTAGAGGCCCTAACATGCCCATTCTCTATCTGTTCCACCCCTTTAAAGAAAGAAAAAAGGAAGGAAGGAAGGAAGGCAGGTAGGAAGGAAGGAAGGAAGGAGTGAGCTAATATCACCCCCCCCAAATTCCTCATTTTGTGATGAATACACTGATTTGCCAATAAATAATAATGCCAAGAAAGGTCCTTCCCCAGTGCCAGTCCCTAGGAAGCTAGTGTTAGTGTTGTGTGTGACTAACAGTGTACTCAGACCTCTTCTCTGTCCCTCTCATTACTCAGTTTGATCTAAAGGAGAGGGCCAGCCTCCTGGGCAACAAAAAGGACTATTGGGATTACTTCTGTGCTTGCCTGGCCAAGGTGAAGGGAGCCAATGATGGGATCCGATTTGTCAGGTCCATCTCAGAGGTAAGCTGAGTCATGCAGGGAAGAACTCACATACCTCTCTGCTGCAGGTAGCCAGGTGTAGCAGTGTCTGAGTGGCCAGAAGCCTAGGTATACAAAGTGCTATGGTTGTTATAGCTCAGGTTCAGGAAAGCCACCTGAATTGGCTAGGCAGAGGAGTGCTCGATCCTGAGTGTCCCCTTCTAGCTGGCCATCTACCTGAGTTGGCCAGGCAGAAGCATTCTCAGTCCTGAGTCCTACCTGGCCATCTACACTATAATTCTTTGCTCATGGCATCCTTTGGAAATGTGTGGCATAAGACAACTCTCCCTTTAAAAAAATCACAACTGACTGCTGCCCCCATAATGCATGACCCACAATCCCCATGGGGTTGACCTGCATCCCCAATGAGGAAGGTCTCTTCAGAAAAGGGGCAGGTAGGAAGGAAAGGATGGTACCAACATGTGATGTTTACGTACAAAATATGTCCATATGTAATAAAAAAATCACTTTCTTAGAGTTTCTAAGCTACTTTCCCAACAGTTTGTGCAAGAAACTTGGATGTGAAATGAGAAGAGTAAGGTGGGATCTTAAGGACAATTCTTCACATGTTGGCATGCTAAGCCATTTGTCATGTCTAGTTAAGCCCCCAAGGGAGGGCAGAGTGCCCTAGCTTTGCTTTTTTACAAAACTCCAGAGGAACATACACTTTCACTGTTCTCTTTCTCTCCTAGCCCTAGCTCCAGTGATTGTCTCCCTCTCTCATCAGCAATCTACCCAGGAGTGAGCCACATTGCATACTAGGGAACATGTGAACCTTGAGATTTGGGGCAGGAGGTTGAAAGGGTTCATGCATTTCATCTTCTAAGCATCTTTTGAGAAGTGTGAAGTCACTCTGAAGTCAGCACACATCAGTATGTAGTCTCAGGGTGGCCTCAAACTCACCATGATCCTCCTACTTCTGTCTCCCAAGTGCTGGGATTAAAGGTGTGGACTACCACACCTTGCCTGTTTCTTCTTAATAGATGATGGCAGTACCATTCACACTGACATCAAGGGATGGACATTTTCCACCAGCTGTACCCTCTGACACTCAGAAAATGAAGAAAGATCTGAGTAGTTTCTTCTACACATGACTTTAATGTGAAGTGTGGTATGGGAAGGTCTTGTGTCATCTTACTTAGTGGGGCAGTCAAGCCCATGACATAGAGCAGCGTGTAATGCAGCAGGAATCTGAACAGGTTCCCATTGTCATTCTCCTTCTCACTCTTGATCCTTCTGTCTTGGCTGCCATTCACCCCCAGCTGGCAGGACCTTGTGTTGTAGCCTCTTGGTAGAGAGCCCAGCACACACTATCACCAGAGCCACCTTAGACACTTTTTTTTTTTTTTTTTTTTTTTGACGGGATTAAAGGCATGTGCTACTATGCCCAGCTTTCGAGGTTTTTTTAAAAAAGACTTTAAGCTGGGCGTGGTGGCGCACACCTTTAATCCCAGCACTTGGGAGGCAGAGATAGGAGAATCACGGTGAGTTCAAGGCCACCCTGAGACTCTATAGTGAATTCCAGGTCATCCTGGGCTAGAGTGAGACCCTACCTCGAAAAACCAAAAAAAATAAATAAATAAAAAATAAAAAAATAAAAAATAAAAAGACTTTAAAAAATATTATTTACTTATTAAGAGAGAGATAGAGAATGGACATGCCAGGGTCTCTAGCCACTGCAAACAAACTCCAGATGCATGAACTATCTTGTGCATCTGGCTTATGTGAGTACTGGGGAATCGAACCTGGGTCCTTAGGCTTCGCAAGCAAGCGCCTTAACCATTAAGCCATCTATCCAGACCCTTAAAAACCTTTTTCTTGGGGCTGGAGAGATGGCTCAGCAGTTAAGGCATTTGCCTGCAAAGCCAGAGGACCTTGGTTCGATTCCCCAGTACCCACATAAGCCAGATGCACAAGGTGGCGCATGCATCTGGAGTTCGTTTGCAGTGGCTAGAGGCCCTGGAGTGCCCATTCTCTCTTTCTCTCTCACTCTTGCATGCTCTCTCTCTCTTTGCCTCTTTCCCTCTCTCAAATAAATAAATAAAAACAAAACTTTCTTGACAGTTTTCATACATGCACTTAATATATTTTGATCATAATTCCCTCCATTACTTTCTGACCTCCTCCCCCATCCCCTTTCCACTGAATCCCTTTTTTCAACTAGTCCCTAGTTTCTTTTGATGCCTTTTTTTCCGCTTCCTCATCATCCATGATGAAATGTTGATGGGCCCAATATTGTACAGGTCTTGTGGAGGTATTGACAGTCACTATGAGTTCACAAATGCAGTGATCCCAGCACACAGCATGTCTGCAGTCCAAAGCACACCTCCCCATCTTCTGGTTCTTGCATTCTTTCTGCTCCCTCTTCTGCAGTGTTCCCTCAGCCATGGTGGAGCTGATAGACTTTGAGTGATTTTGTTGTTGGGCCCCTCACTGCCATTCATCCCTAGGAGACAGGACTGCCTGGAGACCTCTGCTTTCTTCCCTGGCATGGTCTGACAAAATAGTGAGTTGGCTAACCTGAAATCAGTCCAACTAGGAAAACATTGACAGACGTATGGGTTTTGATGGTTTATATGGGGATAAAGAAGGCCTTTACAGATGCAGCAAAACTTGTTAAAAAATTCCTCACGCAACTCTGCCCTTCTCTCTTCTCCTTTACACATTCCAATCAAGCCTCAGACCTTTCTCCCTGAGCATGATCTCCAGTATTTCCAAAATAAGCCCACACCCAGCATGCTGAAATCATCCCTTCCCTCTTGTGCTTGCTTCTATGTAAGAAGCCTGCCAGTTACCTCCAAGTGTCACTTACTCTAGATTGTATCAAGGAGCTTCCTTTCTGACTCATATTCTGATGGAGCAGCAGAAGAATGGCTCCAACAGAATGTTAATATAACTTCCTTTCATATGTTTGCTACAGAGTGTCCTCAAATGGGAGTCTGGGAGAGGCCCACCTACTTCAGGTCTAGAATGTGAAGGCCAGATACAAGGCACAATGTCCCATCAAACTTTAGCAACACGGGCCTTCACAAATCCTCCATGCGGCTAATACCTGTTCATCTCTATATCATCTGCTTTTTCCAGCTCCGAACTTCTCTGGGGAAAGGTAGAGCTTTCATTCGCTACTCTTTGGTGCACCAGAGGTTGGCAGACACCTTACAGCAGTGCTTCATGAACACCAAAGTGACCAGGTAAATGCAGGACTGTGCTGGGCTTAGACCCATAGCACCAAGAAATAAAAACAATGTCAGTTGTTCCAGAGTGCCCACCAGTGTCACAGCAAGACAGGCACTATGGATCATCATTCTCCTCTGCCCCTCCTCCCAGTCTTTGAACCAGTCTTTGGGCCACAGATGGGGAAAGGGACCCAGGAATAGGTGTCTGCTCTCTCCAGGTCTCCCATGTACTGAACTGTGACACTAGAGCTCAGAGCCAGATCTCCAACTCCTGGTGCAGGTGATTTCCCCTGGTGGAGCTCCTTGGAGGCAGTGCTCATAGACAGAAAGGTTGAAGCCTTTGCCTTCATAAGACTTTCCTGCATGGCTTTTCTCCATCAGGCTTTGGGCATCACCTGCAATATAGTCAGTACTACCAGGGTTTCAGAATTCCTTGGAGACTGAGTGGCAACCAGGATAGGGAGCTGCTGTAGAGCTAGTGCTACAGCCTCAGCAGAGGGAATGGTGAGGGGAGGAGAGGCAGGGGAATGTGTGAGAGTGAGGTGAATGTCAGATTAGGGCTGCAACTCTGAGGCCCATCAGCTGGACTTCTTTGAGTTACCCAGTATCTCCATGTAGTTCTATCTTTCCTCTTCCTATGACATTATAGTTCATTAAATAAGGCACTTTTGAATTAAAACGTAAAAGAGGGGGTCTGGAGAGATGGCTTAGCGGTTGAGGCACATGCCTGCTAAGCCTAAGGACCCAGGTTCGATTCTCCAGTTCCTGCATAAGCCAGATGCACATGCACGTGGTGGCACATGTGTCTGGAGTTCATTTGAAGTAGCTGGAGGCCCTGGTGTGCCCATTCTCTCTCTCTCTCTCTGCCTCAAATAAATAAATAAAAATATAGATCTTTAAAAAGTAAAAAAGGGGAACTTGTTTTTACTTTATTTTTTCATCTTTTAGATTACTTTGCATAAAGAAATAGCTCTTGTGATGTGACTGGCCTTGTGAGCTAGGAATATTTACACACTTACTTGTAAGTTATTTTGTTGTAGATATTTGATGAAGGCTGTCATAAACATCTTGACTTCATTGCAGTCCACAGACAGACGTCCGCTGAGTAATTCTTGAAAGTCATCAGTATTGTCTTTAAATTCTTGCTGCTTTGTATGGGATGAACAATGACCATAACAAAGTGCAGCTGACATTTCTGGATAGACAGTTTGTTCCTTGACTTTTAATTTGGTATCTGAACAGAAGATAGCAGTAAACCCAGTATGTCTTGTTGAGTTTGGGGAAAGGAATAGAAGATGAGGTTATTTGCCAAAAAGGAGGTGGTGCCCTATCACCTACAATTGCTTTTTGTTAGAAAGCCATGAAGATTAAGTTTTTTTCATCCTTTGGGGAGTTATAAGTAATAAATAAAATGTATCTAGATCATTGCAATAATTTCTTCATGAGAAAGTTCATGGTCCTACAGTGAAAGTGAAATTGGTTTACTTGTTTTTGATTAATTTAGTAACAAATTGTTGAATTTGATGAGACATGGGAAATCTGAGTAGATTTACTTTTACTAGCCTGTAATTTGCACTTTGTATGTTTTCTGCAGTGACTGGTACTATGCAAGAAGCCCCTTTCTGAAGCCAAAGCTGAGCTCCGACATTGTGGGCCAACTGTACGAGCTGACAGAGGTTCAGTTTGACCTGGCATCAAGGGGCTATGACCTGGATGCTGCCTGGCCAACATTTGCCAGGTACTTTGAGGAATCATTTGGTTTTAAAAGCCAAGGAAAGGATGTTCCAGGTTTGGAAGACCACCACCAAGATAGATGCTCAGTGCACTACATCCAGCCATGCAATTCTGTGCTAATTTTTCTCTTATTGAGTCTATTAAGCCAGCCTAATTGTCTATGAGTCAGTGGTTTTGCCTGTGCAAGACCCACAGTTTGTTTCTTTTTCTTTTTCTCTTTTTTTTTTTTTTTTTTTTTTTTTTTGAGGTAGAGTCTTGTTCTAGCCCAAGCTAACCTGGAATTCACTATGTAGTCCTGGGCTGGCCCTGAACATACAGTGATCCTCCTACCTCTGCCTCCTGAGTGCTGGGATTAAAGGTGTGTACCACCATATCTTTTTATAACCAAGGTCCAGTCTAAGGCCACATACTGCAGTGCATCTCTAATCCTCTTTAATGTGAAAGTTTCTCCGTCTTTATCTTTCATGATATTGAACAGTTTTGACCCCCTGTTTTGTAAATTGTTCCTTTGAGTCTATCTAGTTTCTTTGTCAGGTTCACGTTCATCATATTTTACAGAAGTACCTCAGCTCTGTGTCTTGTCGGTACATTATATCTAGAGGCAAGCAGTTTAATTTGCTGTATGACCAGTGAAACTGTTCTTCTGGTTAAGAAGTTATTTACTGGATTTGTCCTCCCTGTGTAGGCAGCATGCCTCTTCGTCACATGTCTCTCATCTGTGGTTTCAGCCTCCATTGGTAATTTCTGCCTGAAGCAGCTATTATCTTTGTGGTGACCAGAGTGATTTTCTAACTCCATTATCCCTGACATTCTACTATAAGGATCTTTTTCTTCTTTCCCATTTATTTATTTGTGTCCCTATTGACTCACGAGTTCTTATTTAGTTCAGTGATTTATACTCTGTCACCGTCACTTATTTTAAAGCTTAATTTACCCCATATTTGGCCACTGGGAGCCCTTTCAGACTCATGCCTTTGGCCTCTTTCCCCATTATGTCTGATGCATTAAAAAAAACTGGGGGGGGGGCATTTATTTATTTGCAAGGGGGGAGAGAGAGAATGAAAATGAATGAGCACACCAAGGCTTCTTACCACTGTACACAAACTCCAGATGCATACACCATTTTGTGCATCTGACTTTATGTGGATACTGAGGAATTACACCCAGGCTTTCAGGCTTTGCAAGCAAGTAGTTTAACCGCTGAACCATCTCTCCAGCTCCCTGATGCATTTTTTTTAAAGAAATAATGTAGGGGGCTGGAGATATGGCTTAATGGTTAAAATGCTTGGCTGCAAAGCCTAAGGATCCAGATTCTATTTCCCAGAACCCACATAAGCCAGATACATTTAGTTGTACATATATCTGGAGTTGTTTGCAATGGCTAGAGGCTCTGGCGTGTCCATTCTCTCTCATCCCCCCCCCCACCCTGTAAATAAAAAAAAAAAATCAAATAATGTTTTTAAAAAGAAATGAAATAGATATGGCTAAGGCCCTACCCTGCTGTCATCTTTCCTTTTTCCTTTCCAGAAGTAAGTATGGCCCTGTGGTTGATGCATGTTATTTCTGAGTTACTGTTTTCACTGTATCCATAAATATTTAATGATTATATACAGTTTTGTGTGTTTTCAGAGATTTGCTAACATTGAATCCCCACACAGCTAAGCTTTTACATGCTATGTGGCTTAGACGTTTTTACTTCTGTTTGCACATGGAATTCCATGGCTATGGAGCGGGGCCAGGACACAACACCCTGTAAAGCCACTTTGTCCATATCCTTGCATGTTCTCTGGCTGCTTTCACATGGTGGGCAGTTGTGATGCAGACCAAAGCCCAAAATATTTATATCTGGCTCCTGCATGAGTGACTATACTGGGTCTCACACCCAGTGACAATGCTTCCAGGACACTTCCTCATACAAGTGTGCTCTTTTCTTCCTCATGCACATGTGTGTTGTCTGCGGGACTTATACTGACCAGGGCCATTGCTGGGTTATAGGGACTAACAGGTTTGACATTTCAGTAACTCTAGGTTAAGGAGTTGATTCTGGTGGGGTAAGACTGTGTTCAGGTTGTAGTGTTCCTGCAAAACAAGAACTTCCATAAAAACCTGTGTGTTCCTAGACCCACATTGCCCATTACACCTTTCTGGAGTGAAGAAAATGTTGTGTAGCTTACCTGTCCAGTGTAGCTGCATGAAGTGGAACAAGCTCTTTACCCACATGGTGGATGTGTAACATGAGTGACTGTGCAAGTCTTTCGGCATAGTGGGACATTATTTTTTTTTAACCAAATTAACCACAACTATAGCTTGTTCCTCATTGGCAGGCACCAAAACTCCAAGGAAAATTCACCCAGAAGTTGGCAAATAGGTCTACTTAGTTGTTGTGGCAGTGTTTTCTTGGTAGTGGAGGGAAGCCACGATGTTTAAACTGTAGCAACAGAGTCCATGACATAGACCTATGTAGATAGAGTCCTTGCAGGGAACTGTTGAATTCACTTCTGCACATTCTGTCCCAGGGGAGTGCCCCTGCATTAATCCATTCTGCATCACTGTAATGGCCTGGGGCATAACCTTTAACTGGCTAACTGCAAAGAAGAGAGGTTTTTTTCAGCTTATAGTTTTGGAGGCTGAAGTTCCCTCTTGACTTCACCACGTCAGGGTAGATGGGAGGTGGAGAAGGAATTGGGTATGCTGTGAAGAAGCAAGAGATCCTATCTCCCAAGTAAGAAGCCAAAAGTTAGGGTTCTACTGTGCCTTCCAACAGAGTGCATCAAATTGATCTAAGGGTTTCCCATTAGCTACACATCTTAAATGTTTCAAGTTTCCAACATATGAACCCTTTGGTACATACTCAAACCATGTCTGAGCCATAGCAGCCTTCACCTGATTACCAAGTGACTACCATAACTTTTGCATGCTCGTGTGTGTGCATTTACCTGAATATAAGCATGTATGTTCTATGGCCCCACAGGAGGACACTGGCCAGCGGTTCTTCTACTTACATGTGGAAACCACCTAGTCGAAGCTCCAGCATGAGCAGCTTGGTGAGCAGCTACCTGCAGGTAATGCCAGCAAGGCTTGGGATTCCTTGGCTCTTGTGGTGACAGTGTATGTCCTTGTCTCTAGCAGCTGAAGGGTGATGTCCTCAAATACCCGTTGTTCTAACCAAAGCATTGTAATCCCTCAAGTTATACCTAGCATTTCCTAGAATCTTAAGTTTTTGGAACAAAGTAAAATATGGATCCTTTAAAAGCTAAACTCTTTTTAAAAAATTTAAAGGATCTTATAAGAAGCAGTTAAACACCATGATTAAAAGTGTCCATGGTTAAAAGTGTCTCTGTCACCTACCAGTAGTGTAACTAAAGGGAAGTTACCTAACTGAAGTTTTGGCTCCCTCTTCCATAATACGGGAGAGGATGGAGTAATAAAATCCTGAAGCCGGGCATGGTGGCGCACGCCTTTGATCCCAGCACTTGGGAGGCAGAGGTAGGAGGATCGCTGTGAGTTCGAGGCCATCCTGAGACTATGTAGTGAATTCCAGTTCATCCTGAGCTAGAGTGAGACCCTACCTCAAAAAACAAAAAATAAAATAAAATAAAAAAAATAAAAAGAATCCTGCTCACAAATGAAGGACCAAATAAATACTGCTAAAAAAGGATAGTCAGGAAGTCCCAGTAGATGGGTAGTTTATTGACTTTTTCAGAAATGTGAAGAATGTATCCCAGCAACATAGAGTTTATAGAAATTGATTAGCAATACAAAAATGCTCACTGTAAGGAGCATTAAAAGTATAAAACAGGGGCTATAGAGATGGCTCAGAGGTTTAAGGCACTTGCTTACAAAACTGATCGTCGGGGTTTCATTCCCTAGTACCCATGTAAATCCAGCTGCACAAAAAGGTGCATGCATCTGGATTTCTTAAAGTGGCAAGAAGCCCTGGCATGCCCTCCCCCCCTCCTCTCTTTCTCTCTCTGCTCGCAAATAAATAAATTTAATTTTTTAAGTATAAAATAAAACATTCTTTAAACTCATTTTGTGGTTTAATCATGCTGGGAGCTTTGGATAGAATACAAAGGGTGAGCCATAGTTTTAGTGTAACTGAATTTAGATTATCTGGAAAACCATATAGCCTGTAAGCTAATAAAGCTGAAGGAGTCTGAGTAGAAATGCAGGTCTCCATGTGCCTCATGACCAAATGTACTCTGACTCCTTGTGGCACATGCTGTGAACAAAGGGTCTGGCCCTTGGAATACTTTTAGGTTTACCTTACATGAGGTAATTCCTTTATTTTTACTTCTGATGTCATCAAAAGCTAAAGCTTCACCAAGTATCTAGGTAGCTTCATCTCAAAGCCACCTATCTTGTGTGCTTCTTCCTAGACTCAGGAGATGGCCTCCAGTTTTGACCTGAATAGTCCTCTAAACAGTGAGGCACTGGAAGGCTTTGATGAGATGCGGGTGGAGTTGGACCAGTTGGAGGTGCGGGAGAAGCAGCTGCAGGAGCTTGTGCAGCAGCTGGACAAGGAGAACCAGGAGCTGAGGGTGACAGTCAGCAGGCAGGGGGAGCAGCTACAGGCGGAGAAGGAGAGTGGGCACCCTGCAGCGGAGGGCAGCATCTGCCTCATGGGCCTGGTAGCTGAGCTTCATAAGCAGGAGGAGATCTCCCAGGCCACTGTGAAGGAGCTACAGGCATGCCTGCAGGCTCTGAAGGTGGGTATGGCTGAGAAAGAGGAGGACAGCACCTCAGCCCTGCAGCGAATGGAGGCCATGTTGCAACCCCTGGTCCAGGGAGCACAGGACTCCCTAGGCAGAAAGAACCAGCTTCTGGCCAACCTCTCTGACTGGCTGGCCAGGGCTGAGAAGAGGGCAAACCCAGCCCTGGACACAAAGTGGCAGTTAGAGCCAGTTCCCACCGAAAGGGCCCTGAAGATCCAAGAACTGGGGGAGAAGCTTCGAGCCCTAGAACAGGAGCACACCAAGGTTCAGGAGCACAATAGGCAGCAGAGCACCCAGCTAACGCAGTTGGCCAAGGATTTACAGCTAAAGGAGGAAGCCCGGGCTAGCCTGGAAGACCTGGTGAAGGAGATGGCCCCACTTCAGGAAGAGCTGGCTGGGAAGAAGCAGGAGGCAGCACAGCTCCGAAGACAGCTGCAGGAATCACTGGCCCACTTGAGCTCTGTGGAGGAGGAGCTGGCGGAGGCCAGGCAAGAGGAAAAGCGGCAGCGGGAGGAGAAGCGGCTGCTGGAGCAGGAGGCCAGGTCTCTGACATGGCAGCTGCAGCTTTTGGAGACCCAGCTGGTCCAAGTAAGCCAGCTTGTGAGTGACCTGGAGGAGCAGAAAAAGCAGCTTATCCAGGACAAAGACCACCTCAGCCAGAAGGTAGGCATGCTAGAGCGGCTGGCTGAGCCACCTGGGGCCAGTGAGACAAGCGAGAACCCAGCGTCACTGAACTCTGTCCCTGCACAAGCTGGGAAGAAGTCAGAGGAGGGGCATCAGTGCCTACAGGAGGTGGACAGTACCAGGGTGTCAGGGGACAGTGAGGAGCTACAGCAAGTTAATCAAGAGCTGCAGAAGGAGTTGCAGAGCATGGCTGGGCGTAACCAGCTCCTGGAGGGCAAGCTGCAGGCCTTACAAACTGATTACCAGGCTCTGCAGCAGCGAGAAACAGCCATCCAGGGCTCCCTGGCTTCTCTGGAGGCTGAGCAGGCCAGCATCCGACACCTAGGTGAACAGATGGAGACAAGCCTCCTGGCTGTGAGGAAGGCCAAAGAAACCATGAAGGCCCAGGTGGCAGAGAAGGAGGCTGCCCTGCAGATCAAGGAGAGTGAGTGCCAGCACTTGCAAGAGGAGGTGGAACGGTGCCATAAGTTGGCAGAGGCCCAGGACCAAGAGTTCAGGGCTCTTCAGAACCAGTGCCACCAGCAAACTCAGATTATCGAGGCCCTCTCTGCAGAGAAAGGCCAACAGGGACTCAGCCCACTCCAAGACAATGCAGCCCAGCTGGCCCTGTCTCAGACACAGCTGGAAATCCCCCAAGGGGAGTTCCAACGGCTACAAGCTGAGGTTGTAGACCTCCAAACCAAGCTCAGAGTGGCCTTGGGTGACCGGGACAAAGTACAGAGCCAGTTGGGTGTGGCTGAGGCAGTTCTAAGGGAGCACAAGACTCTGGTGCAGCAGCTGAAGGAGCAGAACGAAGCCCTCAACAGAGCCCATGTGCAGGAGCTGTGTTCTGCAGAGCAGGAGAGGTTGCTTCAGGAGGAGAGGACCAGTGAGATCCGGTACAGGGAGCAGGAGCTGCAGGCAGTGCAGGTAGAGTTGTCCCAGGTGAGATGCAGCTCTGAGGGAGCCCAGCTGGAGCATGCAGAACTGCAGGAGCAGCTACATCAAGCAAACACAGACACAGCTGAGCTTGGCATCCAGGTTTGTGCCCTAACTGCTGAGAAAGAGAGGATGGAGGGGATCCTAGCCTGTGTGACCCAGGAGCTCCAGGACTCCAAAGAGGAAGCATCAAGAGAGCGAGAAGATTTGAAGAGGCAGGTGGCAGGGCTGCAGCAAGAGAAGAACAGCTTGCAGGAGAAACTGAAGGCCGCTGAGGAGGCAGCCAGCTCACTCTCTGGCCTGCAGGCCCAGCTAGTCCAGGCTGAGCAAAGGGCCCAAAACCTCCAGGAGGCTGCATACCAGGAGCGTGATGCCCTCAAGTTCCAGCTGAGTGCTGAGCTCGTGGACTACCAGAACAGACTGAAGGTAGGTCTGGCTTCACTCATCTCCAGGGTCAGCCTGGTGGGTTCTGGAAAGGATAGCCTGCATTAAGAGTAAGGCAAGGGCCAGAGAACAGCATGGTCCATCCTCCTTGGGGACTCACACTTCTCTGCAAGAACACATTGAACAGAACATGAGTGATTCCTTAGCCTTCACTCAGACCATGGCAGACATTGGCCCACAAAGAATTTTTTTAAATTAGTAACACATCGTCAGAGCAGAATGTTTACAAAATTGAGTTTTGTGGCCTCTTTTGAAATCCCAGAATTTCTCAAAGCCAACATGGTAGTGATGGTGCCCACCTCAAAGTGAGCACATAGTGTGTGCTGCTTTCACTTTTGCCAGCCCCAACTCAGCTTCAGAGCCCTCCCTTATCCTCTGGAGCCCTCTTACAGGTCTAACAGTCTGTGGTAGCTTTGAGTCCTGCCTCTGGCCCTTCCTGGGTAACCAGCCACTCTGGGTGCTGTCCTTAATGGCTGACAGAATATAGTACTGACTTATTTGCAAGGCCATTGAGGACACAAGTTTGTGTGACCAGCCATGTGCCTTGACTAAGCATGATACAAATGAGGATGTGGGAAGTGGACACAGGGCTTTGGTTGCAGTGTGTCACTGGTCTGTCTGCATTAAGATGCCTGGGTTTGCCCATTCTTTCATTCTTATGCAGCTCACCTGCCCCTCTCCAGAGGGCTTCCCACTCCGTGAAATGCCACAAGGCTCATGGGCTACTCTCTCAATTGCAGAAATTAAGTATGAGGACCAGGCTGAGTCTCTTTTCTAGTAAGCTTAGAAATATTGCTTGTAAAGCCAAGCATGGTGGTGCATGCCTTTAATCCCAGCACTTGGGAGGCAGAGGTAGGAGAATTGCCATGAGTTTGAGGCCACCCTGAGACTACATAGTGAATTGCAGGTCAGCCTGAGCTAGAGTGAGACCCTACCCCGGAAAAAAGAAAAAAAAAAAAAAAAAAAATATATATATATATATATATATATATATATATTGCTTGTAGTAGAGTGGGGAAGCTTGTTGAGGAGCCAGTTCAGTAAACAGAGTAGTTGCTTGTTTTTACATTTGAGTAATGAGGCTGAGGAGTCTCAGAGCAAAGTCCTTCTTTTGTGATGGCCTTTTCATTCTTTATAGACTGCCAGTGAAGAGTGCAGGAGCCTCAGGGCCCAGCTAGAGGAGCAAGGCCAGAATTTGCAGCTGGCTGAGGAGGCTGTGAATGAGCTGAAGGTGAGCCTGGCCTGGGTGTGCTGTCAGGAAGTGGGGATCTGGTCTGTTTCTTCTGGACTGTTGGAGAGAGCACCCCACTATGCTGTTAGTTCCCACATTGACCTAGTCTGTGGTTCATATACCTTGCCATCAGTTTGTAGACAACCTAGGTCTGTGCTAGGACTCCTTTCTACTCCCTGCATCCCTCGCTGGAAGGAAGGAAGCTGTCCTGAGCCACCTCTATCAGCATTCTGTAGTGTGCAATCTAAATTAAGGGGCAAGGAAGTGGTGCTGGTCCTACTGGTCACTCTGCTCTCTGTCACCCAACCTCCAGCCACCAAAACCAGTTGTCATTAGTATTGAGAAGTTGGTCACACGCCACAAATACAAAGCAGAGGTTCCTGGCTTCATGAGTTTGAACGACAAAGCCTCTACCTTAAAAATGGCCTTGCTAGAGAGGTGGCTCAGTGGTTAAGCTGCTTGCCTGCAAAGCCTAATGATCTGGGTTTGATTGCCCAATACCCATGTAAAACTAGATGCACAACATGGCACATGTATCTGGAGTTCATTTGCAGCAGCTGGAGGCCCTGGCGTGCCCATTCTGTATGTTTGTCTCTTTCTTCTCTGTTTCTTTCTGCTTGTGACTCAATGAATAAAAATATATACAAATTTTTTTTTAAATGGGGGCTGGAGAGATGCCTTAGCGGTTAAGCGCTTGCCTGTGAAGCCTAAGGACCCTGGTTCTAGGCTCGATTCCCCAGGACCCACTTTAGCCAGATGCACAAGGGGGTGCACGCGTCTGGAGTTTGTTTGCAGTGGCCAGAGGCCCTGCCGCACCCATTCTCTCTCTCTCTCAGCCACTTTCTCGCTCTGTCTGACACTCTCAAATAAATAAATAAACTAACAAAGTTAAAAAAAAATGGCCTAGCCAAGTAGGGCAGGTGCTGCCCACCAGTCCCTTCACGCCTGAGGGTGGGCTTGTAAGCTTCATGTCTTCTCCCTCACGTCATGCCAGGCCACAGAAGCAGCTATGGAGGAGAAACTGAACTGTACCAGCAACCATCTTGCAGAGTGCCAGGCCACTGTGCTGCGCAAGGATGAGGAGAGTGCTGCCCTGCACGCAAGCCTGGAAAGGTCAGTGACTGGGCTACCCACTGGTAGTCTTTAGGGAGGGAGTTAGTGAAGTCATCTAAAAAAATCAGCCACTCATACTAGTTGAGGAAATCCTGCAAGAAACACCACTGCCTCAGAAAGTATGGATATTAGAAGTGTATCATTGAGAAGTCAGCCCTACCTACCACACAGCCCACAGGGAACCTTTCACCTGTGCAGTTTCTTATCCCCAGCAGCTATATACCAACTACATGCTATGCAAAAACTGGAAAGAGCCTCTAGTTAGGGCATCGAAATAGGTGGAATAACAGCAGACATTGAGTTGTACTTGAAATGCAGCAGACTGTATTCTAAACATGTGCAAGCTGAGTATCCCTTAGTGGAAAGACTTGGGACCAGAATCATATATTCAGATTTTGTAGCATTTTTGCGTGTGTGCCAGGGACCAGGATCAGCTCATCTCCATGTAGACCCTTGATGTGGTCTGTGCAGGGCAGCTCATGCTGTCACCCTTCTCCCCCATCAGTCTTTTTAGATATCACACCCATCACCAAGGCCTTCCTGAACTCCCTCATCTTCAGTTAGGGGCCACAGCTGGTGCCATGGCCTGATGGGAGTAGTTGAGCATGGAGAAGGGTTGCTGGGAACAAATCACTTGGGTTCTACCAGCACAGACAGGCACATCAGATTGTCCTAAAGCTGAACCCACCTCCTTCTACCTCCTAGCCTGGGCTCATTGAGAAGAAGTAACTGGCCTATTTCTTTGTGTCTACATTGAGATCCTGTAAGCCCCTAGCTAGCTCATATTCATGTAGCAATTTAACACGGGGAACACTTGAATTGTTTGAGTGATTATGTGTAAGATTTCAGAGTATTTGTTTTAGCTGCTCAAAGCTTCATAATCTATCTGCCCAGAATTGGACTTTACTTGATTTGTTCTGTGCTGTATTCCCTGAAATCATTTTGAGGGCATTGTTTAGTAAACAGCCTTCTGATAACCTTATATTGAACCTGACAGCATAGAGTATAAGCAAGTTAGTCTCTCTACAGAGCCCTCTGCTTAATGGAGCTTCAACAGATGTCTACTGGGCCATGGGGTTTATAGCATGCTTAGAAACTCCTGCTTTAGGTGATAGCTGAGATGAGCGTGGAATGGGCAGTTAGGCAAACAACCCTATTCAGCTAGCCCCCCTCTACTGGAGATTGGGACTCTACAGTATTCAGGACAGAATTTCATGGGGGAGTTATCAGGTAGAAGGTCTGCTATGGACCCAGCATTTGCCCTGGACATAGAGTCCTAAAGACACCTAGGAGCCAGACACCCCCACCCCCACCACACCACACTCTGTGTAGCAACCTGCAGGAAGATGTGCCTCTCCCTCCCTCATGTCCTGACTTTCTTCCTCCTCATTTGCTATTTCCACCCCATGAGCTTTTTCTTTAGGCTCCTCTTAACCTAAGGTCCTATTCAGGAACCAGGTGCTCTGAGTCCTACTCATTTGGGATATCATAATAAGCTTGGGTTGCCCTGTACTCCCAGAATGCCCCTTTGTGTTGGGAAGTGGTGAGGAGAGCCACGAATTCTGGGTGAATGCATATACCATGTGAACAGATTATGCCCCATTATGAGGGGGAAAGGCTGAGAGGGCAGTAGGATTTCTCCTCAGAGTCATAGGAGCCCAGAGGCATGGGAATGCTGACTGTCACAGTTAACAAGGTGAACTTATTCTTCCCCCAGGACCCAGAAGGAACTTGAAAAGGCCTCATCAAAACTCCAAGAGTATTACAACAAACTCTGCCAGGAGGTGACAGACCGAGAGAGGAGTGATCAGAAGATGCTTGCAGACCTAGACGACCTGAACAGAACCAAGAAGTACCTGGAGGAGCGGCTGATAGAGCTTCTCAAGTGAGCAGAAACACATCTGAAAGTGATAGTTCAAGGAGCATGGACCCTCTCCCCATGTGTTCTGCCACATTCTGTTGTTAGGATGCCACAAGCCTGCAGGTCTACTAGCCCTTGGCAGGTTTAGAAGGCCGGATCTCACTATCCCTACAGTGTCTGACTGGGTTTGGGTGGATGTGGGGTTATTATCAAACTCTGGGTGCCTAGCCACAGGAGTGATAGTAAATGATAGTAACTTTGGAGATTTTCTTATTCTCTTGCTCCTCTCCCATGAACCTCCTCCTTCTTTACCATTTCACTTTTCCCAGAATTCTGGGCCCTTGGAGAGGCTCCAAGAGACCCAGCATACTCCATTCTTGCTATTCAGTGCCACATTGGTGTTAGGTCCAGAGAGGCTGGGGTGCCTAACTTTTCAAGAGAGGGTGGAAAGCTAAGTTGTTTTTTTTAATATATTATTTTTATTAATTTGAGAGAGAAAGAGGGAGAGAGAAAGAATGGGCACGCCAAGGCCTCCAGCCACTAGAAACGAATTCCAGACACATATGCTACCTTGTGCATCTGGCTTATGTGGGTACTGGAGAATTGAACGTGGGTCCTTTGGCTTTGCCGGCAAGTGCCTTAACTGCTAAGCCATGTCTCTAGTCCTGGTCTGATTTTTTTTTTTTTAATGCTTGGAAGTACCCCTTGTGCCCTGTAGCCAGTCTCCACAGGGTTCAACCTATGGCGACTTTTGTTTCCTCACCTCTAGACTATTTTTAACCCTTTATTGACAACTTTCATAAATATTGACGATATACTATGATCATAATCCCTTCTCTTTTCCCACTCCACTGAATTCATTCTTTTTCTTTCTTTTTTATTTTTTTTTTAATTTTTGGTTTTTTAAGGTAGGGTCTTACTCTAGCCCATGCTGACCTGGAATTCACTGTGTAGTCTCAGGGTAGCCATGAACTCATGGTGATCTTCCTACTTCTGCCTCCTAGTGCTAGAATTAAAGGCATATGCTACCATGTCTGGCTTGAATCCCTTGTTTTCAATTTTTTTGATGTCATCATTTTTCCCCTGCTATTATGCAGGTCTTATATAGGTAGAATCAGCCTCTGTGAGGTTAAGACAAGAACTACCACTGTATCATTACCATACCATAAAAAGTGAATACCATTTTTCATGATTAACAAGTGTCTGGTCAGTTTAAAACTGTTCCAGTTGCCTTTTAACTTTTTTCATTGTTTATTCAAATCAGGATATAAATGATATCCCTTTGTTATGATTAGCAGTGCATCTTTTACTTATGTTATGGTCTGTGGGTCTCCTCACCATCTCTGTAACATATATATATGTATATTTTCCCCAATATGCTCTTCTAGAAACCAGGTCATTTTTTCTGGTTCAGTTTCCCATAGCCTAGATTTTTCTGGTTTCTTCTCTGTGGGTTCATAGTTGTCTGTCTCTTGTATTTCTTATCAGTTGATAGAATCAGAGCAGTGAATACACTGAAGCTACACATTGGTCACTGGTGGGGGGGGGGGCTGCTGTTTAACAATCTCTTGCACAGGCCTCTCAGGCCAACTGAGCAAGAGTTCTAGAAGTGGACCCAGGTACTCATGAGCTAGGATTGAGAACCATTGTTCCACTAGAGGCTTGCCCATATACCCAGGGTCACAGTTTTGTCAGAAACTCTTCATGAAACTGCCTTATAGTTTTGTCTGTTCCCTTCAAGAGGCAGGCAAGAGCCAACTGGTCTCTATATATGACATAGCTTCTTTGGGTGTGCTGGTCTTAGCACTACTGATTCATTAAATTCAGGCATCTTCTGGAAGGGTGTAATGGAAAAGCCACTAGTATTCCCATATTCCTGAGGGCACAAAGGTCAGATGCTATGGACCAGCTGGGAGAACCGGCTGAGACTTGAGTCTTCCGAAGAAGCCATTCATTCATTCAGGCGTGCTTATTTAAGAGAATAGGCCTCTTGTTGATTTGGAGCTCATGGCTGGTGACTAGCCAGTTTTTGTCAGGACCTGAGTGGCCCTCGTGGTGAGGACAACCAGGGCCACATGACTCCCCCAGATGCTGGCCGGGGCTCCATGTGAAAACGAGCAAAACTTCCCATGCAGGGATTCAGAAGCCTTGAGAACGACCACAAACTAGCAGCCATGAGGACATCTCTGTATATAACCCTGCTCGTGCATTAGGCTTATTCAGTCACTGTCCAACCTTTTTGAAACGCCTCACATCTTTTTGATTGGAAGGAGCAAAGAGGTTAATGTCTGATCAGATTTGGGGGCTGGGAAGTTTTTTATCTTTCATCGGATGATCCCTGAACAAATCACTACATATTACACCTCGAGCACATTAAGATTTAGTGGGGAGTATATTCATGCTTGGCATACCGCACACACTCAATGCATGCTGACTGTTAACATGCTGCCATGTTTCAACTTAGACTCATACTAGTGATCTGTACTATTTGGGTACCGGAGTGGCATGTTTGTGCTAGCAGCTCCTTAGAGTTGACACAGTGCTTTTGTACATTGTACCTTTTGAGTCCTTTCATGCATGTGAGGTCAGCAAAAAGACTGTGTGTTTGGGATGCCAGGGGAGGCTTCAGGGGAGTGAGAGGGCATTTCCAAAGAAAGAGTTAATTTTCCTTTTGTGGCTTGGAAAGTTTGTTGTTAGTCTACAGAAACAAAGCTGGAGTAATTGTCTTATTCTCATGCTTCCATGTGGTCTTGTCACAGGGACAAGGATGCTCTCTGGCAGAAGTCTGATGCACTGGAATTCCAACAGAAGCTCAGTGCTGAGGAGAGGTGGCTTGGGGACACAGAAGCCAACCACTGCCATGATTGCAAGCGAGAGTTCAGCTGGATTGTCCGGCGGCACCACTGCAGGTCATCTTAGCTCACAAGCTATCACCTAAACCCCAGCAGGCTTAGAATTAGAGCAGATTTCTCTGGGTGCCATAGCTGACTATCTAGGAAAAGCACATTGCATATTGACCTAAGGAAGCAGGAGGGGACGATGTATTACTTGGGTCTTAACTGGATATTCAGCATCCTGAAAGGAAGGAGGTGTGAATGGGGTTAAGGGTGCCCACAGAGATATGGTGCACCCAGAAACCAGCAGCCCTTCTGCTACTCTTCAGCCTATGAGGAGCCACAAGGAAAGCATTGTTGGAACTCTCTAAGAGCTAGTCATGAGGTTCCTCTGGGAGAACACAGGCCGGACCAGAGGGCATAGACCCTCCAAGGGTCCAATGGGGGAATGGCTGAAGAGGAAGGGCAGGTTGAGGTAAGGGCAGATCTATAGATATATAGACACCTGTGCTGTCTTACTGCCTGTGGCCCCCAGGTGTGGGTGCACACCTGCAGCCTGGTGTCATCCACTCCTTCTCTCCCTGCCTCCAGGATTTTAGGAAGTAAACCATTCTTCACTAAGCTTACCATGATGACTTTGTTGGAATATTATGAAATGGGTTAATGACCATACTATACAACAAGGGCAGAGCCAGGTCCAGAGAAGCATGTTGGGCATCAGGAGGTCAGCACAGAGCCCCATTCTGGTGCTGTGCAGATCTCACAAGACTTCACATCATCCTCACAGCACGTGCTTATTTCATTTTCAGGATCTGTGGCCGTGTCTTCTGTTACTACTGTTGCAACAACTATATCATAACCAAGCACAGTGGCAAGAAGGAGCGCTGTTGTCGAGCCTGTTTAAGGAAGTTCAGCGAAGGCCCTGGCTCCCCTGATAGCAGCAGCTCAGGCACCAGCCAGGGAGAGCCCAGTCCCATGCTCTCACCAGCTGAAGAGGGTCTCCAAACCATAGGAAGCCAAGGTTAGTCCCCTTCTCCCTGTGTATTTAGATGTTACTGCTGCCCCATTGTGGCCAGTTAGCTCAAGCAAGCTTCATTCAATGTTTTCCAAACTTAGTTGTCAAAGAGGTGCTAAAACTGTGCTATCACCAACTGAGACTTTCTTTTTTGTTCTTACTAGGATTGAAAAGGGAGTCACTTTTTCCTAACATGATTGAGTATGGTTTAATGTGATGTTTGTATATAATCAGACCACTAATGGAATATGCCCTATATATTGGATAGTGTCCATCCACACCAGTAATTGTACCCAGAGTAGTCCAAGTCCTTCTCAGTCTCTCTTAATGACTCAGGAGGCTCAGTAGTCTCCTTTGAGTCCTCCCACTCAGCCATTAAAGAGAATCACTATTTTGTTTCTGCTGCTTCTGTATCCAACACACCCTAACAGACTGGCCCAGGCTGTCCCCTGGGCACTGGACTTTAGATATAGAGTCCAAGAGGCAGAGCTGAGGGGACACCTGTTCAGGTTTCTTCACTACCAGCAAGTGGTCCCTGTGAACTCACATTTGGCCTCAGCTTTTATGGGCGATCCAGGCAGCCTTCATAATCTTTTTTTCTCTCCTTTAATTGGACCATCAGGAGGTCAGCAGCCCTGTCATTCAAGGATGGGAGGGAGAGGTGTTTTGCATAGTACTAGGGTCTTCATATCTTTTGTCCATTTTAAAAATATTTTGAAAGTCCTCTATATGTTCTGGATTTGCATGCTTCACCAGGTACATGTTTTACAGATATTATCTCCATATATTCTGATAAACACACATTTGTCTCTTTTTTTTTTTCTTTTTGGTTTTTCAAGGTAGGGTCTCACTCTAGCCCAGGCTGACCCAGAATTTACTGTGTACTCTCAGGCTGGCCTTGAACTTACAGCAATTCCCCTACCTCAGCCTCCCAAATGCTGGGATTAAAGGCATGTGACACCATGCCTGGCTCTGATATGTGTTCTTTATCAGACATATGTTTTACATGTATTTTCTCCCAACTTGTAGTTTGTTTTCATTTTCTTTTGTAGAGCAGAAGTATTCAAAGAACAAAAGTTAGGCTGGAGAGGTGGCTCAGTGTTAGCATGCAAAGCCTAATGACCTGAGTTTGATCCCCCAGTACCCATGTAAAGCCAGATGCACAAGGGGGTACGTGTCTGTGGCACTCCTTTTCAGCAGCTAAAGGCCCTGGTGCACCCATTCTCTGTCTCTGTCTTTCCCCCTGCTGGGCATGGTGGCACATGCTTTTAATCCCAGCACTCAGAAGGCTGAGGTAGGAGAATCACTGTGAGTTTGAGGGCAGCCTGAGACAACATAGTGAATTCCCAGGTCTGCCTGAGCTAGAGCAAGACAAAAAAAAAAAGCAAAAGTTTATAGTTTTTTAAAAATATTTTAATTTATTACTTATTTGAGAGAATGTAAGAGAAAGGAAGAGGCTGATAGAGAGAGAGAATGGTTGTGCCAGGGCCTCTAGCCATTGCAAACGAACTCCAGAGGCATGTACCACCTTGTGCATCTGGCGTTACATGGGTACTGGGGAATCAAACCTGGTATTTAGGCTTTGCAGGTAAGCATCTTAACTGCTGAGCTATCTCTCTAGCCCTAAAGGTTTGATAAACTAAATTTATCTTTCATGAATCAATTTTTTTGGTGTCATTGTTTAAACCACTATTCAAAAATCTTTTGTTTTCTTTTATAAGTTTTATGGTTTATATTTTTAGGGTAGTGATCCGTCTTAAGTTTTGGGTGTGGTAGCAAAGTATGAGTAGAGTTTTGTTTTGTTTTATTTTTAATAGGTATCTAGTGGTTCCAGGCTCAGGCACTAGCCAGGGGAGCCCAACCATGGGTTGAAATTCTTTCTCTTAAGATATCTTTTTTTTTTTTTTTTTTTTTTTTTTTTTTTGAGAGAGAGAGAGACAGGGAGAGGAGAGAGAAAGTATTGGCATGCTAGGGTCTCAGCCAATACAATTGAACTCCAGATGTTTGTGCCACCAGTGGGCAATTGCTTCACCTTTGTGCATCTGGCCTCTGTACAGAGGCTAGAGATATGGCCCAGTGGTGCAGTGCTTGCTTAGTATATACAAGGCCCTGGGTTAAATCTCAAACAACACCAAAAAAAAAAAAAAAAAAAAAAAAAAAAACCTTTATGTATTTGTCAAAACCAGCTGACCTTATATGTGTTGGTCTATGTCTGGACTCAGTTCCTTTCCATTTACCCATGTATGTATTCTTTCACCAACATTTTATTGTTTTCAGTTACCATATCATAAAGCGTTTTATAATCAGAACAAGACCTTTACATTGGTTTGTTATTCAAGCATTGGCTATTGTAGGTGATTAAAACAATGGCTATTATAGGTTCATTGCTTTTCATACAAATTTTAGAATCAGTTTGCCAATTTCTAAAAAAAAAAAGAGTTGTGAGACTTAATTATAGATAAGTTAGGGAAGATGATTTTTTTCTCAGCATTATTTTGTATCCATGTTGCTCATTTCCCATCCTTCTGTCATCCTCAGAAGACAGATTCAAGAGTATGGCTGAGACTATGGCATGATTGTCTTTTTCATTTTGTTCCTCCAACCTTCTAACCTTCTGTTACAGAAACTTGGAATGAGGGGAGAATGTTTCCTCTATAGCAGAGCAGACTAGCTGGGAATTTAGACCTGTCAGAACTATTCTTGCCAAATATCCCAGGAGATTTCCTTGCCCTATTTCACTCATAGGTCTTCCAACAGTGAGAGGGTGAAACCATGCCAGGGTGCTGAGGTTGATTTTTTTTGTGGGTGCAGGGGGTTTGAGGTAGGATCTGGCTCTAGCCCAGGCTGACCTAGGATTCATTTAGTCTCAGGGTAGCCTCGAACTCACCAAGATCCTCCTATTTCTGCCACCCAAGTGCTGGGATTAAAGGTGTGTACCACCATGCCCAGCTACATTTTTTTTTTTTTTTTTTTTTTGAGGTTGCTGGTTTTGATTTCCTGCTTTTTTTTTTTTTTTTTTTTTGCTTTCCTCTTCTGCCTCAGAATTGTCCTCATATTTTCATGATACAAGTTTATGGGTGGTTGAGTGGCACAGTAGCCTTCCTGTTGAATGGCCTTTAGGGTCAAATATAAGACTGAAAGTCTCCTGCAGCTCCTTGGACAGAGAGGAGTTCTTTCCCTTCCACCAGTGGACTGGGGGAGGAAGGAAGGGAAGAAGGATGGAGGAGAGGAAGGGTGGTTATAGGTCAGATAGTTCTGCTTAAAAGTACTTCTACTTGTGTCTTGTGGAGCAAGGACTGAGTTGCATAATATTCTTTCATTGTTAGTTTTATTGCTGATGTTTTGATGCCTTATCTAAGTAAGGTCCCAGAGAATGTGGAGGAGGCTGAAACTTTACCCTGACTTTAAGATGTTTCTAGGTCTCTAGACTATGTGTTCAATTTAATCTATAGTCCTCTACTGTCCTAGAATGTACCAACAGACATTTCTGCACACCTGAGCAGAATAGCAGTTAGTTAAGTGATCATTTTAAAGTATATCCCATAGCTTGTTCTGCATAGCTGCACTCCTCACTTCCCAATATTCTCTCACCCCACCAGATCTATGCATAGTAGCATATATATATCTTCTCTTCTGTTCTGCCTCTGCCTCCCAGGAGTAAACCCAGACTACAGACCACCAGACGATGTTGTGTTTGACATCATCACAGATGAGGAGTTGTGCCAGATCCAGGATTCTGGCTCCTCCTTGCCTGAAACACCCACAGAAACGGATTCTCTTGACCCGAATGTGGCTGAACAGTGAGTAAATGTCTCCTCCATTTCCTGAGTGTTGTATGCCTGTCCCTCTGCTTTCTTATCAAAGACTAGGAGATTAAGCCCTTCGTAGGAACCATATAAAACAGAAGTAGGGTAGGATGACCCTTGAAGAGTACCAGTGCTCAGCAAACAGGAAGCACCACATCAGAGAATTTCTGGGACGAGTGGATGGCATCTTGATTCAACATCTGCACTAAGTAAGGCCTGTCTTTGGCTTGAGCAACCATATTAGTCAGTTCAGACTGCAGGGTAGAAACCACAAACTGGGTAGCTTAAACCATAGAAATGTGTTTACTCAGCTCTGGAGGCTGGATATCCAAGAGCAAAGTGTCAGCAGAGGTGGCTTCTCTCCTTGGCTTTCAGATGGCCACCCTTAAAAAAAAAAAAAAAAAAAAAAAAAAAAAAAACATTTATTTTATTTATTTGAGAGAGAAAGGTGGAGAGGGAGAGGGAGAGAGAGAGTGGGCATGCCAGGGCCTTCAGCTGCTGCATACAAACTCCAGACGCATGCACCACTTTATGCATCTGGCTTGCCTGGGTCCTGGGGAGTCGAACCTGGGTCCTCTGGCTTTATAGGCAAATGCCTTAACTGCTAAGCCAACTCTCCATCCCAGCCACCTTTTTCTGTCTTCAGTCCTCCCTCTTGGAATGGGAATGTCTGCTCAGTGCTTTTGTCTATTGGAAGTATATAACTTCTTTAACTTCTTTTTTGATTTTATAGGGCTCACAGTTGAGTTTGCCTTGATTCAAAAAAGAGTTTGAACTTTCAACTTTTGAACAATGTTGAGATTTTTAAGACCATGGAGACTTTTAAAGTTGGAGTAAATGCATTTTGTGTTGAGATGGCCATGAGCCTTTGAGTCTGAGGAGCTGAATGTTAATCTGAAATATCCCCCACAGGCTCGTGTTTTGAGTGCTTGGTCCTAGGCTTATGACGCTGTTTTGAAGGCTGTGGAGAAGAGGTGGGCCCTACTGACAGAAGTCACTTAATAGAGGTTACTAAGGATGGACCTTTGGGGGTTATGTATATCCACAGTTCCTGCATGAATTCTCTGCCTCCTGGCTCATGCCTTGTTCACAGACCTACTCCCATTATCCCACCACTCCAGATAGAACCATTGTGTCATACTTTCTTCACTGTAATGGACTGAAACGTTATGATACTATGAGGCAAAATAAATCCTTCCTCTTTAAGTTAACTTCTGTCATGGCTTTTTGTAACAGCATTGGGAAGAGTGATCAGTATAGTCCCAGGCACTGCTTGGCCAACTTTCACTCTGGTAAAGGACTGCCCTGAGCTCAGGCTGACTCAGGGTGAAATCTCTACCTCTGTCCTATCCAGAATGCAAAGTGGGACTGGGAGTCCCCTGTCACATTGGAGGGACTGTATTTCATCTGCATGAGGCTGACAGTACAGCAGACCTCAGGCCCATGTGCTTGTTCCTTTACTATAGTCATGGCTTTCACCACCATGTTGCAATTACTGGGCAGAGCCCCCACCTGCCAACTTATTGTTGCTTTTTCAACTTTGGGCCAAACCTCTCCTTTTCCAATGTTCCCTTGATATGTATTGGCCAGTAATCTACAGTGCTGTTCCTAACCCCCATGGCCCAGTGGTCCCTACGGCCTATTCTCTTCCTTTAACACTAAGCCACATTTTGCCTCTGTCACTTGGCAAAGCCATGTGAGTTAAGGGTAACACCCAGGAGGATAGAATCTGGAGGGCTAGAAAGATACCACTGGCTTGAAAGTGGCTCACTGCCTGCTGTTACCCTGCATGAAGTGACCACTCTGTAGCTCCCTTTCTCCTTACCATGTACCTTCCCCTTTTCCAATAGGAACAAAAGCAGAAGGTGTCCTGATTCCTAACCAATATGTGTAGTTCTGTTCTTGGGAAATTAGGAACTGTTTCAGGGAAAGGAAACCACCAGTATGTTGACCTGTGGTCTGTGAGGTAGATCTGGGAGTGACTAATGGGAGCCTCCAGGCCCTGCACTTAACTATGTGGGAGAAGAGCCACCTCGTCATACCAGCAGGAGACCTCACTGTGGACTGTGTCAGCTACAGATAAGCCCAGGCACATCTGAGAGCTTTTGCTTAACATTCCTTTTCTTCCCAAGTTTAAAACTAAATCAGAAATAACAGGAGTCTGAGAAAATGTAGGAGACACAAAGCCCTGTGTTTATATCAGCATTCCTCGCTTAAGACTTAGAGGAAAAAATAAGCAAATCCAAGGTCCAAAATAATGGAGGAGTGATTAAGAACCAGGTCCAAGCCCCTGTGAGGGTGGGGGGATTAGGTCTTTGGACACGGCGCTATTGAAAGCAGTAGTCAAGCACTTTCCCTGCCTGCCACCCTTGTTCACCCTCTGTTGGGCCTAGCACTGCCTGTTGAGGAGAAGGCACTATGACCTGTTATACAGTGATGAAGCTGAAGCCTCTGGAGGCCAGGTAACTTGTCCTGTTGACATAGCATAGGAGCTAGGCTCGGTGCCCAGAACGCTTCTTCCAACTATAGGTGACATTCATTTAGGACAGTTTGTCCCTCTCCTCAGTGTCCCAATTGTCTTTTAACCCTGCCCATTTCCCTACTGCCATGTCCACTTTCCAAATAGACATAAGGCCAGGTTTTTTGCTTTGCCCCACATGTCATTGTTGGTACACAAAAAAGTATCCATATCAGACGTCACAGTGAGACCAGCAGGACCTTCTAGTGACCCCTTCACACCTGGCTCACCCTGAATGACGACATGAAGCAGGAGCATACCCTCACCTGTAATGGATAGATATTCTTAAGCACCCTCCAGACATGCCTATGTATGCTCCTCTCTCCAGGTCCTAGATCCCATCAAACATCTCTGTTGCCCAGGTTTCCAGTTATCCTCCATGGTGGAAAGTACTTGTTGGCTACTGAGTCAGGAGGGACAGTAGGGCCAGAGCCAGCAGAGATACTAGGCATTGGCTTCCTTAGCCTCTGCCCAGACCCCACCTGCCTAGGCCTGGCCTCCCTCCTGCCACTGGGTGTATGGGCCATTCATAGTAAAGAGTTTAAGCTTCAGAACCAGACATACCTCCAGCCTCCATGGCCTTGGCAAAGCATCACCTAAATGTAGCTCCCCAGATATTACAGAGGAACCTGAAATAGCATCTGTCCCTCACTGGTCAAGAAAGGCCTCTTATGAAGCCTGGGCCAGGAGCCTCCTGTGGAGATATATGGTTTTCTTAATGTTGACTTGATGTGGTTTTGATGTTGGGTTGAAGTGTATGAGAGAGAGAGTGTGTGTGTGTGTGTGTGTGTGTGTCTGTGTCTGTGTGTCTGCTTGCCTCAGTATCTTCACCCTATAGCCCTGTTGTCTTCTCCAAAGAAAAATACCTCAAGTACCTAGATGACACTGGGTAAGCTGAAACCCTCCCTCAAAACCTGCTTGCCAGTAATTGTTTCTGAACTAGCGCCTCACAGTCAAGTGCTGAGGGGAGCTGTGGTTGCCAACCAAGAAGTCTAATGCCTCCTACCTGAAAAACAAAACAAGGGCAGGATATGATGATTGTGGTTAAGGTTCAAAAGCCATCTTGTGCCTGGGTTAACCCAGGACTTCCGCCTACAGAATACAGAGTTGGCAGGTCCCCTGTGGCCTGGCACCTGCATGAAAGTTCTATGTCCAGCATTTGGAGGCAGAAGCTGTTTCCCTAGAAGCAGCCCATACTCTGCTGTATGAGCCAGGTCTCCTAAAAAACAGCATTTAGTGACCATGAACCTGAAGGACTGACCACCAAACTGGGGAGCTACCAATGAGAGCTGTAAATAAGCCAGAGTGACCAACAAACTAATGGCTCCTAGATCCAGAGCTCCTCTTTCTGTTCTCCTATGTTATTTTCTCCTCATCCAGAGCACTCAATGTGAACTCTTGGGTAGCCAGGTGGTCCATGTACTTACAACTCAGAAGATGTGGCCATCCATGGCCTCCATAACTCTAACTGGGGCTAGATCCTGTAAGTGTTGCCACCACCCCCAAGATGGGAGAGCCCTGTTAGGAGTAGTGCAGTCTTTGCTCTCAGATCCTGAAACAAACCCAGGACAATCTGGATTCAAGCAGGGTCCACTCCTTCCTGACACCCAGGCCTTTGACACTGCCTGCTGCTATGGGCAGAGGGGTAGCCAAGGGCAGAGAGAAGATCTGGCTGTGCCCTTGTGACCTTAGCCGCTACCTCTGAGGGGTTGGAGCCTACAACAGTAGCATTTTTGGTTCTGTAGCTATAATGCCAATGGCAGCAATATTCCTATGGGGAGCCTGGGAGAGAGGGTATAACTTAATAGTACGCCTTTCCCATTGGATTTGTTTGACATCCCAGACATACTGTTAACCAACGGTGTGGCTGCTGAGCCAGTCCTTGGAGAGGCTGTCTAGACTTCCCCTTGGGTGAGTCCCACCTGCGTCACTCTAGAGTATTTGTGCAGATGCTATAGGGCTGTCTGCTGTCTCTTTTCCACTCAGGGACTATGGCTCCTGGGTTGAGGTACTTGGGGACCAACTCATGACTCCAAGAGATTACACAGGAAGAGTGACAGAAACTCTCATAAAAACTAAGAGGTTAAAAATCAGCCTTATCACCCTACAGAGGGCAAACTAGTTATTTGGGTTTTTGTTGTTATTTTTTGTTTTGTTTTTTCGAGGTAGGATCTAACACTAGCCATGGTTAACCTGGAACTCACTCTGTACTCCCAAGCTGGCCTTGAACTCACAGCGATCCTCCTACTTCTGACTCTTGAGTACTGTGATTAAAGGTGAATGCCATCATGCCCAGTTCAGAAACAACTGTTTGAGGGAACACTTGATGGTGTATGTAGCCTGCACACAGCATGAAGCTCAAGTAGTCATGTTTATAAAACAATGTGTGGAGCTGGGTGTGGTGTCACACACCTCTAATTCCAACACTCAGGAGGCAGAGGTAGGAGGAGCACTGTGAGTTTGAAACCAGCCTGAGACTACATACTGAATTCCAGGTTAGCATGGGCTATGGTGAGATCCTACCTTGGAAAAAAAAAGTGTGTGGGCCTGCTGTGTGGGCCCTCTGAAGTCTAGCTGTGCTCCACTGGGCCAGGATGTACATGGAGTACCTTGCACCTCCAGAAAATAGCATGTAGCAAGCCATGTCTACACATTCACCCACTGGGCTGCCATAGAGGGCCTGTATTTTGTGACATCACATCTTATAAGAAATAATACATATTGCCAATTTTTAGAGCCCTTTTATCCACAAATCAGATTGTGTATAACCAAAGATGGCCCTGAACTTCTGATCTTGCCTGTGTCTCCTAAATGCTAGGATTACAGGCATGTACTACCATGCCTGGTTTTTATGCATACTCTGGGTTCAACCCAGGACTTAATGCATGCTAGGCAAGTACTGTACCAACTGAACTGTATCCCAGCCCATTGTTCTAGGTGTTTTACATGTGCTATCTCAAGTCTTCCTCACATCAGTCCTGAGGGATAGGTCCTTTTATGACCCATGTCTCACCAAAACTTGTGGTCAGAAGTTAAGAGATTTGTTTCAGGTCTTACCAACCATTGAGGGGCAGGGAAGTGGCCCAGGCCCAAAGTTAGGTAGCTGCTTGTGCATTCTACTCAGCTAATGATGCTCCATATTTGGGTGGGTGACTTGAGGGTACATGTACCCTACACACACCTTTAAGCTCATTTGACATATTGCCAGGATCCAGTTCACATCGTGAAAGACTGCTACCTAAAAGTGCCTCATCATAGGGACATATTATAGAACTTAAACAAATGCACCCCACATCTTGGGCAGGAGGCTGAAAACCACTGAGAGTTGAGGTTGTTACCATTGACATATTCCATTTCACGTATAGATCGCTGCCCTGAAAGTTTGGCTTTAACTTATTTCCTGTGCACTGAGCCCAGAAGTAACAGGACTTTTATTTTATCTTTTTTTTTTTTTTTTTTTTTTGCTTCTGGGCTCAGTGCACAGGAAAAAAGGTTGCTTTATTCTAAGTTGCAGGCATACCATATTAAATAGTTTGGAGGCTTTAAAAGATTTCTTAGTCATAGCCAGGCATGCTAGTGCATGCCTTTAATCCCAGCACTCAGGAAGCAGAGGTAGGAGGATCGCCGTGAGTTCAAGGCTACCCTGAGACTACATAGCGAATTCCAGGTCAGCCTGGGCTAGAGTGACACCCTACCTTGAAAAAAAAAAAAATTCTTAGTCATGAAACTCATGATGTTTGATGTATATGTTCATATATTTATTAATGTGAGTGACAAGCATTGGGTAATTCCATTATTTAATAAACAAAATCACTAGAGTCTACTCTGAAGGTGCTGCTTAGATATGTTACAGTCTTAAGCTCTGTTTTGTATATTTCATAGACCTCTGGAATTCTTAGCTAACTAATTTGTTGTGGCCCATTTACAGTCCTTGGTGCTGGTCCTTCTAGGGCTCATCAGAGCATAAGCATGTGCTTGGTCTTGTTCCTGTCAGGTACCTGGTGACATGTGTGAACTACATAGGCCAGAACTTGTTTTTAAGATTGCTCTAATCTCTACTGCTTATGGTCAGAAGTCTTCTGAGCTTGGGAGGCCACCATGTCACCTTCCATCAACAGTTTTGTTGGCTGTGCTCCCCTCTTCCACCTCTAGCCCAAGCCTCGTAAAAGAGAACCTGAGATCTTAAGAGTCACATGTTACCCTCCTTGGTTCCAGCACTCTTAGTGATAGAAGAGGGAAAGTCTTTGAATACCTTTGAGTGCTAGGCCCAGATGTTAAGTAAAGAACAGGATGTATTCATATATGAGAAGTGTTGCAGTCCGGTTCGCATTGCTGGTAGAAATCACCCAACCAAGAGCAGCTTCTGGGAAAAAGAGATTTATTTTGGCTTACAGGCTCGAGGGGAAGCTCCACGATGGCAGGGAAAAACGATGGCATGAGCAGAGGGTGGACATCACCCCCTGGCCAACATAAGGTGGACCACAGCAACAGGAGGGTGTGCCAAACACTGGCAAGGGGAAACTGGCCATAATACCCATAAGCCCGCCCCCAACAATACACTCCCTCCAGGAGGCATTAATTCCCAAATTTCCATCAGCTGGGAACCTAGCATTCAGAACACCTAAGTTTATGGGGGACACCTGAATCAAACCACCACAAGAAGCATTGCACACCAGCCACCATGTTCAGTCACTTCTTCATGAGAATACACACACTATAAACAAGCCTTCCTCATTGTATCCAGAGGACACAGCCATGCTCTTCACAAGTCTGAAGCCAGTTTCTCTAAGCCCAGGCAGGCCTACAGTTGGAACATGCTAGTAGCCTCTGCATTGTAGGAGGCAGAACAAGTCTTGGAATTCTCCTCAGAAGACTTCCACTGACTTGAGACCCCAAGGTAAGGGTTGCAGCCAACATCCTTCACAAATTTCCAGAAGTTCTTCCGGAACTTCAGGCCAACAAAGGCATAGAGTACAGGATTAAGGCAGGCCCGCAAGTATGCAATGGCCTCAGTCACTAAGATGACATACTTAAAGCTAGTCATGGCATGGTACTCCCAGTTTGTGCTCTGGATGAGTTTGGCGAGATTGAAGGGTGTTTGGGTCAGCAGGAACATAGCCACTACCAACAAAATGATCTTCAGAGACTTGTGCTTCTGGAAGCCTCGAGCATGAAGCAAGGTCATTATGATGCCTGAGTAGCACACAACCATAGTGAGCAGTGGCAGGAAGAACCCCAGAGTCATCTGCGTGGCAAGGACTGCAGTGGAAATGGCTCCATTGTGGTAGACACAGATGAGCTTGTCAAGATACATGACATTGCCGTAGATGATCTGTGGCAAGGAAACCAACAGGGAGACCACCCAGATGATGAAGCAAAGGACCTTGCCCCACATCATCCTCTTGGCATGCTGGTTGAAGGCCTTGGTTGCCAGAACCACTGCAATGAAACGATCCACTGTGATGCAGGTGAGAGTGAGCATAGATGTGTAGAAATTAACAGTATAGATGCCACGTAGAGTCTTGCACATGACTGTACCAAAGACCCACTCATGGGTGCCTGCATAGGCCCAGAAGGGCAGGGTGCAGACAAACACCAGGTCAGCCAGGGGCAGATTCATCAGGAACAGGTCCGTCAAGCTCTTCAGCTTCTGGTAGAAGAAGTATATGACCAGCACCAGTGAATTCCCTAGTAGGCCAAAGGCAAACACTACCAGATACATGCAGGGCAAAAAGACCTTGCTGAACTGCAGGAAATGCTCATGCTCTTGGCTGCTGTCACTGGAGTTGTCGAAGAGCCAGGTGTCTATGTCATCAAGCTCTGCCATGACATCTATTCTAATGAACACCTATGAATCAAAAATGCAATAGTTCTGTTTGGGCTGAAAATAACATTCCTGCCTTCCCACCTTCAGGGAACTGTCATCCTAACCCCACTCTTTGTCATGCTTAGTCATAGCAGTGTACTGAAGACAGCTGTTTCTGAAAACTGCTCATCTAGAACAAAGGACTCTTCATTAGTCCTAAAAATTTCAGGGGTCTCACCCAGCTGACCCCACACACATCCCATAAAACCCTTTGCTCAGTTGTTTTGGACACAAAGCCACCAGTCAATCAGTCTGTGGTGGTTTGATTCAGGTGTCCCCGATAAACTTAGGTGTTTTGAGTGCTAAATTCCCAGCTGATGAAGATTTGGGAATTAACACCTCCTGGAGTGTATTGTTGGGGGTGGGCTTATGGCTGTTATAGCCAGTTTCCCCATGCCAGTGTTTGGCACACTCTCCTGTTGCTATTGTCCACCTTATGTTGGCCAGGGGGTGATGTCCACCCTCTGCTCATGTCATCATTTTCCCCGGCCATTGTGGAACTTCCCCTCGAGCCTGTAAGCCAAAATAAACCTCTTTTTCCTACAAGCTGCTCTTGGTTGGGTGATTTCTACCAGCAATGCGAACCTGACTGCAACAATAAAGTGGTACCAAGGAGTGGGATTGCTGCTGGACACCTGACTAGGTGGCTTTGGCCTTTTGGAGCTGATTTTCAAGAGGAATGCGGAAAGATTTGAAACCTTGGCCTAAAAGATGCTTTGCAGTGCTGTAAGTACAACTTGATAGACTATTCTGGTCAGAGTTGAAAGACCTGAATACAGTAAGACTGTGAGGTTTGGCTGATGAGGGTGAGAAAGAGCTTTGCCTCGACTGGGCTAGCAGCTTGTGTGGGAAGCTTGCTGTTATGCCTGTATCCTGAGAAGTTGTGCAGGGTTGCTTTGCATAGAAATGGACTGGTGTGAGCAGAGGGATATGACACAGAAAGAAAAATCTTTGGGTGAACTGCTGCCTGTTCAGCTGCAATTGAGAGATTACAACCTTTGAGATTGGGCCAGCTGACTTGCACTGGGGCAACAGAAAAAATGTAGACTCTTGAAGGGGACTGAGTGTTCAAGGAGTGTCCTGTTCTTCAAAGTCTGCTTTATCCCTCCCCCCGCCCCCCCCCCCGATTAACAAATTGGCACATACCTGGTATTGTAGAGTATAAGAAATGCAGGAAAGAGGGGGTCATTGAATTTGCAACACAGTCTTGTGGTTTGGAAATAGCCATGGGCAATGTGAAGCAGGTTTGCTGGTTGCCTGCATGGATACCCCATGGGGCTGTGAGGATGAACTGTGGCATGCAGTGGAGACCCAGTGGAAATGCTGGGACCACAAGATGGCTGCTAAGGAAAGCTGCTGGCCTCAATCAAGTTTCCCAGGACTGTGAGTAGCCTAGCAGGAGGGGTAAAATTGGAATGCCAGAGACTTATTGCTGGTTAGAATTATTAAACTTGGAGATTTGTCACTGGCTAGAGTTGTTGGACTTGAAGCTACAGAGTTTGAAGTTTGCCCTGGTTGTTTTAAATCTCGTATTGGTTGAATATTTCTTTGCTATTCCCAGTGTCATCTTTTGCAGTGTGAATGTTTATTCTGTGCCATTGTGGGTTTTTTGAGGTTATTTTTTTGGTATTATGGTTCAGTTAAAAGACCTTGGATTATGGGAATGTATGAACATCATTGGAATTGATAAAAATTATGGGGACTTTCAAAGTTGGATGATCATATTGCATTTTACATTGCATATGGTCATCAGCTTATGGGGGCCAGGGGCGGAATGTGGTGGTTTGATTCAGGTGTCCTCCATAAGCTTAGGTGTTCTGTATGCTAGATTCCCAGCTGATGGAGATTTGGGATTTACACCTCCTGGAGGGAGGGTATTGTTGGGGGCGGGCTTATGGGTGTTATAGCCAGTTTCCCCATGCCAGTGTTTGGCATACTCTCCTGTTGCTATTGTCCACCTTATGTTGGCCAGGGGGTGATGTCCACCCTCTGCTCATGCCATCATTTTCCCCTGCCATTGTGGAGCTTCCCCTCGAGCCTGTAAGCCAAAATAAATCTCTTTTTCCCACAAGGTGCTCTTGGTTGGGTGATTTCTACCAGCAATGCGAACCTGACTGCAACACAGTCAAAGTGGACACTGGTGCTGTGGAGCACAGTGCTACGAGAGTCTGTTTCTACCAGGTCTCACAGCAAGTGCCTGCCCACCCTCTGCCCCATTTGCTATTGTGAAAGTCAAAGTAAGTGCCTTGTTCAGAGAGCTTTTTGGTGACTGCAGAGGCTTGAGAAGACAAGGTCTCTGCCTTGGTAGGCAGTCCGTGTTTATTCTCCCCTCAGCTGCATGGGTTCAAAAGGGCAACTGATGGGAAAACAAGGCAAAGAAAATGCCTGGCTGTCCAGTACTTTGAGCTGGATGTCTTTGTGACCAGGGAATTGTGCTGCTGCCCTCACTCTCAAGCCAAACTTCCCCTTTATCATCTCTCACAATTTATGACATTCATATCAGAGCCTCAGTTCCTAGAGATTTGATGCTGAGGAAACTGGGAAGGTAGATTTCCCTACAAGGAGACAAAGCAGTTCAGGACATTAGGGCCTATTTTCACAAATAGAAAACCAATTGAAAGAGGGTTGGCTGCTTCACTGAGCCTTGTAGCAAAAGGACACGGGGCCACCTTTCTTGATCAGGGCTCCATCCTTCAAGGTTGTCATTTCTCTTGACCTTCCTCTGTCCCACGACCTTACCAAAAATCACAGGCAGGATATATGGTGATATAACCTGTGGTGTGGTTATAGGGACAGCTGTGGCAGCATTGTCCTGGGTGTACCAAGCCATTCTTGCCACTGACCTATGGATGTTTGCTGTCACTGGCTCATTTTCTGTGCCCCTGGCTCATATCCTGCCACTGTTGGCTCCAGAAGATGTCTTAAAAAGAGTTAAGTATTTAGGTAAAATCTCTGTAAGATTAAGCAGCCAAAATATTGCTGGGTCAGATGAGGGAATGTAAAAGGCAATGTCACCTCCATCTTCTAATCCACACAACGTCAGTTCTTTCCCTGAAGTTGAGTCTTGAGTAGAAATGGTATCCACTCGGATGTTTTGATAGCCTTCGCCTCCCTGGGCTCACAGCCTTTTCACCCCAGCAAGTAAGGACATTGCCTTTGCATTAATACTGTGCACTCACTCACTTAGTCACCTGCATACACTCAAAATTAATAAAATAAAAAATTGCTGTCCCTTATAGAAAAGGTTAAAGAAAGTGTTTATCAGCTTATCAAAATAATATGCTGATTTCTGAAGATGAAGAAGTAACAAAACTCAGAACATTTGTAAAAACCTGATAATTATAACAAAGATGTAAAATGTGACTGAATTATGTAAGGAGCACTTGTAGTCCTTTTGGAAGATGCAATATATTTAAATTGCTCAGAACAATATAACTATGAAATATATAGAAAAGCATTAACTATTACTAGTACAAGTAAATGGCACTCCTCATCCTCCTGCCCCTACCTCCCCAGTGTTGGGATCACAAACATGCTCTAGCATGTCTTCTTAACCTTTTTTGATCAAAAACCCCTTTGAGAATCTCATAAAAGCTGTAGACCTTCCCTGAGAAATAAGGTATACACACCTATAATTCTAGGGGCCCATGAACCTCATATTCTGTAGACCCTTTTTTAAGAACCTGTGATAGATATATAAACTGTAATTTTGGCTACAATTTAAAAATCATATAGAAAGGACCAAAATGTCAGTTTTGGCATTTGGTGGAGTCAAAAATGATTGTTTCCTTTACATTTCTGAAGTTTCTTCAGTAGCACATTGATTTGTGCTGAAAAAGAAAGTGAAGAGTAATCTGGGACAGCAGCTTGATTTGTAAACTACCAGAGGAACGAATGGAAAGGAAAAAATATTTGGTGACCAAATAGGGATAGTAACTAGACTTTTCCAGTCGCTGGATGAACTCAGTTTGCACATTACTGATTGTTCATCTGCTTATAAGCACTTGCTCTGTGCTTGAACTGGGAAGTTTGTTTTCCCATTTCTGACTCTCTTGGCAACAATGAAATGGGGACCAGGCATAGCTGAGCTCTGTATATAGGCCATGCTACAGTTAGGCATCAGAACCCCAGCAAAAGAAAGCACATGACTCACCAGCAGAGAAGCCCTTTCGCTTTGTTCCAGAGAGGAGCTGCTTACTCAAGGTCTGCCTCTGCTTCTCTGTGATGTGGTCTGTTTCCGCAGAATATTTAAGAGTCCTGGGCTAGTGACTAGAGAGACCTACCCTTCCCCCACTCCTCCCATAGGTGGGTTCCACATGACCAGCCTGGGCTCATATAACTTGGAGTCAAAGATATGAAGCATGACTGATACCTTACGCCCTGTGATACCTTACACCCCCTTCTCATTGGCGTGGAACCTATTCTGTAAAGACCTGATGATGGATTTTTATTTGTAAATTAAAGGCAGGCAACAAGTTTGGCTCTAGTAGACCACTGAAGATAGTGGTCTTTGTCCATTGGAATTATTTTATTCACTAGTCATACATCTCTGTGGCACATTTTGGGCCTGGGCCAGTGCAGGTTCATGCTATGGGCTGGGATTTGTGTGTGTGTGTGTAGCTACAATGTGGACTTCAACTGTTGATCCTCACAGAAACCCTGAGAGTGAGGGTTATCTCCAGTTTGCAGGTGAGAATACTAGGGCCAGTGCTGAGATAACTCTGTGCATATAGCCAGTAGCTAGTGATTCAGAGACACTCAAGTTTCTATCCCTCCCAAACCAATGAACCAGGTGGTGTCTAGATGACTAGTTCTGCTAGAAGACCTGGTGTAGTTGTACCCTCTCCCTGTTTCCCAGCTCACTGTACTCAGGCCCTAGCAAGCAGTGCCTACTCCCAGTGTTTGTCCTGGCTGGAACCGTCTTTATCTCCTAGCACCTCCCTTGACCCAGATTGTATACATTTTGGTTCGTTTGCATGATCCAACATTGCTGACCCTTCTAGGAAATTACTCTGGAAGACAGGACCTGGGAGCAGGACCAAAATCTAGATACTAACATTCGGATTTATTATAAGTTAGGCCCTGTGCTAGATACTTCAATTATATGATGATCTGCTCTTAATCACTTCTGCATTGATGCAGTGGATAGATGGATGAGTGCATAGGCTGTGCCAATACTGAAAGGCAGATGAGCCAAAGTACCCACCCTTCCAAAAGAGACCTTTTAGGGCAGGACAGCCCTTTAGAAAATACCACCTAACCCTGGGATCCTTAGTCTAGAAGGGTTTCATGTTTTCAGGTTCACAGGACAGTGTTAGAATGACCAGAGCCTTATCAAACTTAGCTGTACTCAGAAGTTACTTGTGCTGTATGGGAAAGAGCAGAGGCCTATCCCAGTGCCCTCCATGATTGTGTGTGCATGCATATCTGTGCGTGAAGGGGTGTGGCTATGTGTGTTTGCAAAAGCAAGGTACATCTGTTAAACCACTCTTAAGGGAAAATGCTAGTGCAATCTAGGAGCCAAATTCTTAGTTTAATTCTGATAAATCTAAGTTTAAATACCACCTGTGACTAGTGACCACTGTTAGATAGTGCCTTGAAGACCTCCATGCACAGTAAGTCTTGAGACGAAATTCAGGGCAACAAGCAATTTGGGGACCCAAACTTTATTTCAACTACTTTACAATAATGCCTTCTATTTATAGTGCTAATTGTCCCAGAGTCATTACCTTTCTTTGAAACAGTGCTCTAAGTGTCCCAAGAGTCAATGCTAATTGTATGTTTTGTGGATTTCCCATGGAATAATTGAACATCTAAAAAAGAATTAGAGGAGGCTGGGCGTGGTGGTGTATGCCTTTAATCCCAGCACTTCGGAGGCCAAGGTAGAAGGATCGCTGTGAGTTCCAGGCCACTGTGAGACTACAGAACCAATTCCAGGTCAGCCTGGGCTAGAACGAGACCCTACCTCAAAACAAAACAAAATAAAAAGAGGAAGAAAGAAGAATTGGAGGAAGAGTGAAAGGGAAGTAAGTGGCAGACAATGACTTTGCTGCTGCAGACTCACCTGTCAGGGAAGTGATATTGACTTGCTCACTTTTTTCAGAAACCTGCATTCTCCAGCCAGAGCTGTGAGGGTGTGGTCTTTATTGTCCTGGGTGAGGAGGGGAGGCTAGAGCGCTGAGGGCTGACCAGCCACAGGGAGCTAGCCCAGGCAGTCATCCAATAGTGAGTTGGACATGGCTTGCTCAGTGAGGATGGGCCTGCAGGTTTGCGTGTTGTGGTCAGACCATAGGCACCAAGTCATCGGAAGTCAAGATCCTAGGCCTGTTCTTGGTTTTTATGCAGAAAGGAAGCCGGTTACCACAGTGGATGTGTCCTGTGCTGTACTGTGTAACTCCGGACCATGTGGTGACTGAATTCTTGAAATATGGCTGGTGCAATCTAGGAGCCAAATGTTTCGTTTAATTCTAATAAATATCAAGTTTAAAACCACCCATAACTAGTGGCCACTGGTGGATTATGTACTGAAGACATCTCCCCCCCCCCACCCCCCCACCCCTGCCCATGGGAGGCAGATCCTAGCTGATAAAACAGCACTCCTGACTGTATGCTTAGCATGACAGGGTGGAGCCCTTCAAGGAAGATTGTTATCAAGGCATTGTGGGCCACTGATTATTCCTTAGGCTCTGCTCCTGGCAGGCTACAGAGTTGAAATTGTCCAGTCATAAGGTGAAAAACAGGTTACGACTTAGATGTGTGACAAAGACATGTTGCCTGGAGATACCTACGTGACTCCTTGCCCAGAGGGCTGTGAGCTCAAGGACCTAGAACCCCACAGCTTTTGCCTTGCTTATACACCTTTTTATTCCTACTAGTGGAGCCTTGATTACGGCCTCCTTTGGGGAGCATTTGAAGTAGGGAAAACCATTATCTTGAGGGTCACAATGCTGAGGCAAAGGCAATGTGTTCAGTGGGACACCCGGGAACACCTAGATGATCAAGAGGAAAAACATTAAGATGGGCATGCCACTGTGAGAAGCCACCTAGCTAGTGGTAGACCCCCTGGTGGTAGACCCCCCTGGTGGAGCAAGGTGAGGAAGAAGAAAGATCACTTTCTTAAAAAAAAATAAAAAAATTGGACTGGAAAGTTGGCTTAGCGGTTAAGACGCTTGCCTGGAAAGCCAAAGGATTTAGGTTGGATTACCCATGTAAACCAGATGAACAATGTGGTGCTTTGTGTCTGGAGTTGTTTACAGTGGCTGGAGGCCCTGGAGTGCCCAATTCTCTTTTCCTCCTCCCTCCTTCCTTCCCTTCTTTTTTTATCCCTCTCCCTCCCTCCCTCTCTCTTTCTCTCTCTTAAATAAATAAATAAATAAATAAATAAATAACTCAAAAAATAAAATAAAGTTAATATCATTACTGGGATTGAACTTTAAAATATCCCCTAAGTTTCCTAAATCTAGGTTAGGAAGGAAAACATAACCATGATGTACTTACTGCCTGATCCTAATACAAAACAAAAAATCACACAAAATTTCAAAAAGATATTTGTCTTTGAGCAGTATAGTAGAAACTAGTACAAATTTTTTACAGTAAATTTGGAGATGGGTTTATTAAAATCAAGTGTTATATTAAAGTGGAATTCAGTGGTGAAGATTGAAAAAGAATAAACTCAGGACTTGGTGAGAATATTTGACACCTTGAAATCCCAGTATGAGAATTAACATACCCAGATGAGATTTTTTTCATCATGTGATGTACATATGATAAAAATGTAACGTGTATGTTTGTGTCAAAACAATATTTGTTTTTCAAAGATAATCACTTTACTAGCAAAGAAAGGGAATGGCTATACAAAGAGGTAGAGGGCCCCCTAGTGACCCTGGTTATGTTTCACACCATTCTCAAACTATTCTTTAGCCACCCAAGTTGTCTTGAACATTTTTTGCACATTCCATAGTATTGCATTTTACATGATCACCCATGTGTACATAAACATGTGACACATAAAACTACTTGTGCTCACAGAATACAATGTACTATACATTAATATTTTCTGTTTTGTTCATGTGCATGTAAAATATGTATTTGTGTGTGGTGCAGTGTATGCATGTGTATGTGCATATATGCCTGCTGCATGCATGTGCATGTGGAGGACTGGTTTCCTTCTCTTACTACATACCAGCATATTGCTGGAGATGGGTTTCTCCCTCAACCCAGAGCTGCTGTCCATCAGTGAGCCCCAGTTATCTCATCTTCACCACCCCCCAGACTGGGGTTACAGATATGTGTGGCCACACCCAGCTTTTTATATGGGTTCTGGGAAACCAAACTTGGGAGTCACTGGCCCAAGAGACCCCCATGCTTAAGTAGCAAGTGATTTAACCTTTGAACATCTCCCCAGTCCTTGTTTGATTTTTTTCTAAGTATTTTATTTATTTACTTATTTGAGAGAGAATGGGCACACTAGGGCCTTCAGACACATGTGTCACCTTGTGTATCTGGCTTACGTGGGTCCAGAGGAATTGAACCTGGGTCTTTAGGCTTCATAGGCAAGCGCCTTAACCATTAAGCCATCTCTCCAGCCCTATTTGATTTTTTTTTTGATGCAGTTCATTATATATTAAATCAACTGATCATGACACATTGTGAAACACCACTGAAAAGGAAGCATCCCTCCAAAGACCACACTTCTGCCTCCCTCATGCAGTTAGGGTCTGTGGACCTTACTGTGCTGCAGACTTGAGTTTACTGGTACATGACACAAACAGCTATTTACCCCCATAGAGCACCAAAGACAAACCAAAGAAACAATTCTATCCTAATCTAGCATGATTACCTGTGAGTTTATTAGGGTTACTAGAACAAAGACAGCTGCATCACCCAGAAATGAGGACTCAGAGCTGCCTCCTTGGAGCTCTGTGCACATGTGTCTCCTCTCCCCATCTATTGTTTACTGCTTATATAGCCTTGTGAAGAGTCGTGCATAGTCTTTCTGTGTAACAACTGTCTATATATGCTATGCTTTCTAAGAAGTGGGGTCCATATGTGCCCTTGCTCCTCCAGCATTGGTAGTCCATGCAACACAATTAGGCACCTGGTACAGCTGCAAAGTCAAGGCCATTGCACAGTTGAGGGAAAGAGGAGGTGTATCCGTCCATCTGTTCCCTTTGTATGAAACTGCTCATGCCACTTCCTGTCCCCTTAAATTCAGGCAGTGTTCTTGTTCCCTCTATAAGACCAGCACTAAGGAAGCAGGAAATATTGGTACTGGTCTTGTGCCTACCCCACCTTGCCCCTTGGAGAAGGCTTCTAGGCAATTTCTGCAGTTCTGTTCTCTTCCTGAAGTCTGTGTGTGCATAACATTAGAATGTGTGGCAGTGTGTGCAAATAGCTTAACAGCTTTGTTCTCATTTCAGGGACACCACATCAAACTCCCTAACCCCTGAGGACCCTGATGACATGCCCATGGGGCAGGATGCTGAAATCTGCTTGCTGAAGACTGGAGAGCTAATGTAAGTGACAGAATGCTGAATGGGCCTCCTAGGCTGGCAAGGAGGAGCCCCAGGGAGGAGAAGCCACAGGGGAAGAAGAGCTCCTAGGAAGGAACATGGGCCCTGCAAAGCCAGGACTGGCCCCACCCAGGGCCCTGGACTTATACCTGTGGGACTTTGGTGTGTGCTATTTATTTTTAGACATAATATATAGTCATATATATATATATATATGTATAATATATATATATATATTATATATAGTCATATATAGACATAATAATATATATAAGACATAATATATACATATGATTCACCTTTTAAGGTATGTAGTGCTTGGATTTTGACAAATATAATACAGTGTAATCAACAACATAGTTAAGAAATTGAACAGTTCCCTGTTCCTCTATAGTTTTCCCTTCCCCACCCCTATGTTCTTTGGAACACCTCTACATCTATGTCCTATGGAACAATTCCCTGTGCCTCTAGTCCTCCCTTCCCTACCCCATACCTATGTTCTGTGGAACAAATGGAACAAGTCTCCATGCCTCTTATAGTCCTCCCTTCTCTGCCCCTATGTGTTTTTTTGTTTTGTTTTGTTTTGGGGGGTAGCATCTTGCTCTAACCCAGGCTGACCTGGAATTCATTATGTAGTCTCAGGCTGGCCTTGAACTCATAGCAATCCTCCAACCTCTGCAACCCAAGTGCTAGGATTAAAGGCATGTGCCACCACGCCCAGCTTCACCTTGTGCCTCTATATTTTTCCCTTTCCTACCTCTTTGTTCTTTTTTGAAAGTAAACAATTTTTTTATTGCAAGAGCAATAAATTTTCAGTGTAGAAAGTTAGGAAAATAGAGATAAGCAAACTGTTTGGGTCTATAGTATCAACTTAAATACCAAATAGAAACATTATCTAATTACTAAGTTTATTTGGGAATAACCTTGTGGTATGCTATATGTATATTCAAGGAGGCTAAGATAAAGAAAAGTTGTTACAGACAACTCAAGTTGTTTTAACACAATAATCCCTGTCTAAAAAGATCCCAAACAAGGGACTGGAGAGATGGCTTAGTGGTTAAGGCTCTTAGCAGCAAAGCCAAAGGACGCAGGTTTAATTCCCCAGTACCCACATAAAGCCAGATGCACAAGGTGACACATGTGTCTGGAGTTCATTTGCAGTCGCTAGAGGCCCTGGAGCACCCATTCATTCCCTCCCCTCCCCTCCCCCTACCTCTCTCTATTTTTTTTTCTCTCTCTCTCAAATAAATAATAACATAAAAAATAGGTCCCAAACAAGGAAGGCATCAGTCCACAACTGGGCAAAAGTCCTTACATAGATTGCAGGGGCCTTTGAAATGTTGTAGGGTTTTTTTTTTAATTTTATTTCTGAGAGAGTAAGAGAGATAGAGATAGATGACAGAGAGGGAGAGAGAGAGAGAGAATGGGCACACCAGGGCCTCTAGCCACTGCAAACAAACTCCAGATACATGTGCCACCATGTGCATCTGGCTTACATGGGTTCTAGGAAATCAAAGTTGGGTCCTTAGGCTTCGCAAGCAAGTATCTTAAACACTAAGTCATCTCTCCAGCCCTGAAAGGTTGTAGTTCTGACAGTATATATACATATATTTTTTTAAACTTTAATAAAATATTTTATTTTCATTTATTTATTTGAGAGAGAAAGAGGGGTGGAAAGAGAGAATGGTCACACCAGGGCCTCCAGCCTCTACAAGTGAACTCCAAACTCATGTGCCACCTTGTGCATCTGGCTTACATGGGTCCTGAGGAATAGAACCTGAGTCCTTTGACTTTGCAGGCAAGTGCCTCAACCACTAAGCCATCTCTCCAGCCCTCTTTTTAAACTTTTTTATTGACAGTTCATATAAGTACAAACAATATATTTTCCCCTTCCCAAGTCCTCTCTCCATTGAATTTCTTCTTTCCAATTAGTCTGTCTTTTATTTTGATGTCATCTTTTTTTTTTCCCCTCCTGTTATGTAGGTCTTGTGTAGGTAGCAGCTGAAGTTATGAATATCAAGGCCACTTTGTGTTTGGAAGACAAGTATTGTAATCACTCCTCCCCTTCCTTTGGCTCTTACATTCTTTCCTCCATTTCTTCTACAATGTTCCCTGATCCTTGGAGGATGTGATAGAGATGTCTCATTTAGTACTGGACACTCCACTGATGGTCTGTTTGATAGCTCTTTAGACACCTTCATAAAAATTAGATCCTTTTCATTGTGATTTCCCTCAAATCCTGGGCCCCCCACCAGTACGCCTTCCTTTTCTGCCCTTTAGTTATACTGTGTCTGCTGGTCTATTTCCAGGTATTTTAGTTGCACTTATGGGGAAGAACAGGAAAATATTTGAAAATGTTCATAATGAAACTGTAAAAGTCTTCAAATAAAAAAATGAGAAAAATTCTGATGTTAAGAAATAATTGGAACAGAATCTGAGACAAATCCTTAAGAGAATAGTATGAAATTGATGCAGAGCATAGCTCAGCTGTACATGTGAGGAAAATGCAAGAATGACAGTTATCTTGAAACCAATTTTTTTCTGCTGAGTTAAAGAGTGACAGTAAACTTAAAGCTCACCAAGCACACTGCAGGAAGATCTGAAAACATTTTAAGGGCAGGTTATCTCAGAACATGGCGAATTTGTTAGTACCTTTGGCTCATGGAAGCTGGAATTTCTGGAGTTCCTCAGTAGAACTTCTGCTGTGACCTGAGTCTTGTAAACAGTAGGCTTCTTTTACATTGGTATTTGAGCACAGCTGCTACAGCCTCTATTTTTTCTTACTGGTACCTCCTGGAGAGACTGAGAGTAGTTGTCCTCTCTGAGAGTGGATGGTGACTAGAAGTAGATGGTGAGAGACATGAGGCACCTTTCAGGTAACTGGTACAGGAGAATTGTGAAACATACAGTTACAAACTGAGCCAGTGTAGTGGGATACTTTTTTCAGAACCAGTGACCTGTTAGGTGGTGATGTGGTACATGAGAAAGACCTGTTGCAAGAATTGACCTTCTCTACCTGCTTTCAAATTCTTGAATGTTACAAATATTGGTAAAAGGCTTTTAATTAAAAAACAAAGTTTAACTAAACACATGGAGAAGTATTGCATTGAATAAACTTATCATAAAGGTCTAGCAGAGCTATTCTTTAGAGTTTTTTTTGGGGGGGGGTTAAAATATTTATTTATTTGGGACACAGAGAGAAAAAGAAAGAGAGAGAGAGAGAGAGAGAGAGAGAGAGAGAGAGAGAGAGAAGGAAAGAAAGAAAGAAAGAAAGAAAGAAAGAAAGAAAGAAAGAAAAGAAAAGAAAGAAAGGGCATGCCAGGGCCTCGAGCCACTGCAAGCAAACTCCAGATGCATGCACTACCACCTGTGCATCTGGCTTACGTGTGGTCCTGGGGAATCAAACCTGGGCCCTTTGGCTTTGCAGGCAAGTGCCTTAACCACTAAGCCATTCCTCCAGCCCAGGAACAACTTTTTGAAAAACAATTAGCAAATTATACAAATGAGATGCATACACAATACTTCTGAAGGCATGAGTTTTCATCACCTCAAATTTACATACAAGCAAGAGACGTAGTCTTTAGTAATAGTATGTTCATCAAGAAAAAATATATATACAACTACTAACTATTGCATATACATATAGGGAAAAATGCATAGTCATGCAAAACTTTAAAAATTGGCATCTTCTCATTTGTTAGATTTTGTTGTTGTTTTGTTTTGTTTTTTGTTTTTTGATGGAGGGTCTCACTCTGGCCCAGGCTGACCTGGAATTTACTATGTAGTCTCAGAGTGGCCTTGAACTCATGGTGATCTTTTTACCTCTGCCTCCCAAGTGCTGGGATTAAAGGCATGCACCACCATGCCCAGCTCTGATATTTTGGAAACATGATACCTAAAAAGTTGAAATGAGGAGGATATGAGTAGGATCTTAAAGAAGAAAGCTCTAGGGACTAAAGATGTAGCTCAGCAGTAGAGTGCCTGCCTAGCATGAGTGGCCCTGGGTTCAATTCCCAGCACCATTAAAAAATAAATAAAAATAAAAAAGAACTGTGGGGGGCATGAAAGAAAGTAATAGAAGGAAATATGATCAAAATAATTATGTACATGTTAGAAAATTATCAATAAAAATATATATTTCAAAATTTAAAAAAGTAACTAAGACTCAGTTTAATTTTATCAGCTAAATTTAATATAAGAGTTGACCTTCCAAGACACTAACAATATCAAATTTCTTTTAATAAGATTTTTAAAAATACATGGACAGATTACTATATCACTTAGAAATTAATTTCATTTTGACTTTAGGCTGACTTGCAGAACACTGGGGAAATATCTAGATAGAACAAAGAAAATTAGCAAACTTTATTTTTTGGCACTTCCACCACTAAATAACAATGAAAACCTTTTTTTGTGGTTGAAGAATTAGGTTGATGATGATTTGGTGGTTAAAGTTAAATGGGATCCTTAATTTTATTTAGTTAAAGGGGAATCACACTATTCTGTGTCAAGCACATCTGAAGTGTTGCCATTTGACAGTCCCTTAAGTTCCTACACAGTCCAAGGTGATGTTTCTCAGAGTAGAAGGGTCTATTTCCAGAAGGAAGCTTCCTGACAGCTCATTGTTTAGATCTAACAAGTGTGCAGCACATATACACATATCTTAGTTCACAAGAGGGGTGGCTCAGAGATGCTTAAGATCCAATTCCTCTAGTTCTATTAAAAAAAAAAAAGTCCAAATGTCTGGAATTAAATGATTGACTACTCGCCAAAAATCCGTAAAATATTCACACCAGATAGACCAAGATTGATTCTCCCAAGCATTCCTGATTCTTAGATCTTTATGACATAGTGGAACATCAACAATGTATGGAACATATTATTACGGCCCTTTGGAAGATTGTAGACATGACATTGGTAGATAATAAGATCATAAGGTGGAGGGTTGATAGCACTCTGATAACACACACAAAAAAAACATTTTCATTTGTAACATCTGGTTTATTTGGTGTTTGGACAAAATGCTCTGAAGTAAACGTTTTTCCATCAGGGTACTTAGGATGAGGAGGCAATCTGGAATCAAGGCAGCTACAGAACACATGCATGATGATAGCAGAATCAGTGGGCAGGTCTGTATCCCACTTGTATCCTGTGAAGTCTCCACCTCTGTTCCATCTAAATAAATTCATGCAGCCTCCCTAAGAAAGTTCTTGGATCCTTTCAACCAAGTATTCCTGGTTTGGTATGAGGTCGAGATACTGCACAATTGTATTCAGCGTTGGGATGAGAGGGCCTTTGACAGGGCAGCTTGTTTCAAGCTAGTAATACTAGCCTCCCCTATTTGTAGTTCTGGACAACCATTCATCTCATCTGGGTGCTGACAGACTCAATGTCTTTTACAGGTGGCACTAATATTGTCTCATTGATTCAATTTCTGAACTTAGCTCTCCATGAATCCATATGATCAAGAAGTTGTCTATTCATAGTCACTCTTGCCCAAACCTCTTCTGCAGCTTGTTTAGAACTGAGATCGGCTTCATCCTTGTTAGCACATGGGTCCTGAGACCTACAGACCAGCTGATACTGAAACTTCTTTAACATCTGTGTGTAATCCCCCACAGAACGCTTGTAGCTGCAGAAAGTAGGGCTGCTGGAAGGAGAATAGAGTCTGGACTCCCCAGCTTAGCTCTGTGCTGCTTCTCCTCTTCACTACTCGGGAAAGTGTCTAAAGTCCGCAGGTCTGTCATGTGGTCTTCTTTGTCAATGGTTGAGTTAGAGACATTGGGTGAAGAACCGTAGTGGGCTCTCAATCCACTGCTCTCTACTAGACCAACAGTGGTTGGATATGGAGGAGAAGGAGAGGGACTAAAGCTCACTAGCTTATTATAACTGACCCATGAGTAGGTCACTCCAGGGCTGTAAGAAGTAATGCTACCAGAAGTGCCTTGCAGTTGAGGGCTGTATCCCGTCTCACAGCTGGTGGGAAACTTGGGACTGGCACTGGGTGAACGAGATGGGCTAGAACTCAACACACTGTGCCCCTGAATTGAAGGGGAAAGTGGAGAGGGAGGGATTTGGGTGGCTGCCAGATCACATGGAGGGGTAGTCTGTACAACATTTGTTTCTAGCCCTAAAAGTGTATGCTGTCCAGGGCTAACAACCTGGACTTGTTGGTGCCACAGTATATTTGAAGTATCTCCAAAAATCAAATAAGGCGTTAAGACTGAAGAGGGATGCAGGGGTGTAGCAGACAGCTTCAGGTTCACTGAGATGAACTTCCAGACCAGGCACAGTTATGGAGGAAGGGATTTATTGAAGCTTACAGATCCAGGGGAAGTTCCATAATGGCAGAAGAAGCTGGCCTGCCTTCCCAGGTCCAAGCAGACAGAGAGAAGCACAAGCTAAAAGTCAAAAGCCACAGCACACTTCAGGAACTCCAGCTAGGCACACTTTGCATATCTTTAGATTGAAATCTGAAACCCACCACCACACCTTAAGATCCACCCAGTGATACTGCCTCCAGCCAGGTGGCTGCAGATGCAAACTACAAACAAAACAAATAAACAACTGAATATATTGGGGGCCATCTATTCTATTCAAACCACCACAAGGGGCAAGCTCAATATACCAGAGGGGTCAGTATGTCACATTATAATATGTACTCCTCAACTTTCCGGTCATGTTAGTATATATCACTCTAGCCATTTAGGAGACCCCAGGCTAAAACCATTTTCCTAGCTTCTGTTTCTTTTCTCATCTGGATGGTTCTGTCAAGAAGGGAAGGACTAGGACTTGCCTCTCCTTGCACCCTTCTTGCTTCTCTCCTTGGTGCTACTCTCAGCGGTGGGACACCTAGCTACACCCTCCCTTGGCTGAGCCCAGGGGCAGATCGGCAGGTGCAGAACTCTTACGCTCCATGTTCAGGAAGCCAAGAGACAACCCCCATCAACGCACCGTGTTCTTCCAGTTTTTGGGTTTCTTAATCATTGGTTACCCTCCTTACTAACATAGCTTGGAGAATAAATCCATCCATTCTCATGGCTTTAAAGGTCTGTAGAACTCTGTGTCACCCCTTGCTTGTGCATTCTCATAGATCAAGCCTGTGTGAGCCCAGGTCAGACCTGTGTGAACCTGATTTCTTTTTTTGCTTATGTGTGTGTGGAATGCTGTGGTATGTATGGGGTGTGTGTGTGTGCGTGCTTGTGCACTCTGTATGCTTGCCTGAGGCAGAGTGCACTCACCTAGTTTCCTGCTGTGTCACTTTTTGATCTTTCTTACTTGAACTGGAGTTTCTTACTGATCCCCAAGCTTGCTATTTTTTCATGAGCTACAGTAACCTTCAGGTCCCTGCTCCACTATGAGACTAGGGTTACAGACACACATGGCCCCACCCAGCTAATTATGTGGGTCCTGGAGATTAAAATAAAGATGTCTCTCAGGCATCTTCAGACCTTCATGCTTACACAGGAAGTGCTCTTTTCCACTGAGCCATCTCTCCAACCCAGGTTTTGCCATCATTTTGAGTCTTAGTTTCCTTAGTTTGTAGAATGGGAATGACCATGCCTTTCTCATGTAGCACTTGGGATTAACAGCAAATTGTGGAGTAGGGTTGGGCTGCCAGCAAGCCCTACATACTTATTTGAGAGGCTTTTATCCCCCTGTGAGCTGGAGACAAGGGACCCAGACCAGGAAACTCCAGCCCCTGACTATCACTCCATCATCCCACTGCAGGGTGGAACCTGGCACATTTGCCTATAGGAGGAAGTCAGACTATTTTTGTGCTATCATGAAAGGCCCTGACTCAGCTTCAAAGAGGGTCTATGGAAGGGGTGTCAGTAGTCAGGTGAAAGGGTAAGGCAGGGAAGCAGAAAGAAAAAGCAGACGGTGGGGCAGCTTTACAAGAGCAGCAGAGCTGGGGCCTCATCTCTCACATCCTGCCCATGAGGGGGCAGAGCAGGTCAGGCTATCCTTATGGTTTCTGTGGGCTTTCAGCTCACTTGGGCAGGTGCTGTCATCTATGTCTTTCACAGCTGTAACTTTGTATCTAGAATTGTGCCAGCTGTGCAGTCAGCACTCAAGAAACAGCATGGCATGAGTGGCACATCCATTGATTTTAATGTTAGTTGGGGTGCCCAGGCTTGTCCTCTGAAGAGTGCAAACTCTCTAGTCACCTTGGAGCCCCAGATGACCTGGCATCAGACACAAACGCCTTGGCTGGTGGATCAAGTCCCTCTCTGAACTTTTGTTTTAGGATTAAATTGCCCCTCACAGTGGATGAGATCGCCAGCTTTGGGGAAGGCAACAGGGAGCTGTTTGTGAGGTCCGGCACCTACAGCCTGATCCCCATTACTGTGGCCGAGCCAGGCCTCACCGTCAGCTGGGTATTCTCCTCTGACCCCAAGAGCATCTCCTTCAGTGTGGTCTTCCAGGAGACAAAGGACTCACCACTCGACCAGTGCAAGGTAGGGCAGACTCCGTACTAGGTTCCTTATACATACTCTAGGGTGCCTTGACAGACCCTTCCCAGAGCATGGCTGTGCCCCTCTGCCCCCTTCCCAGCAGGCCTCATATGGAATACTGGGCCATAACATCAGAGCAAGCAAAGCACCTGGGGCATGTTCAGCTTGTGGAAGACATGACCCAGAAGCTCAGGAGAACTGTCTTCATGTGTCTGAAGGTTCAGTTTGACCTTGGGATAGATCAGTAGCTGAAACTCAGAGGCAGGATTATAAATAAGAGAGGTAGGATTCTGTTTAAGAATGACTTTCATTCTTAAACACGTCAGGAGGTGTGGCCACCGCCTCTGATTATTAGCTTTGGGCATTGCACATGTCTTCTGCAAGGAGAGTGGTCAGTGGGACATTCTAGACCTAGAATATTGATAGAGCCAGGATCATGGATCTCAGTGACTACATGCTAGAAACACAGGCAGCCTTTAAATCCAGTTCCTGAGGCCCCAGCCCAGACACTTAAGTTTGGCTCTCTGAGTAGGATGCAAGTAACCCTCAGTGACTTTAGAGAGCAGCCAAGTAGTGGGTTAAGGAACTCTGTGATGCTGGGCAGAGGAACCAGTCTGGGACACAGGACTGTCAGCTCAGCATGAAGGGCTAGCACAAGACTTTGCTACAACCTCAGATTCACTAGGTCTACCGAGCACCCAGCACTGCACTCACCCAGACCAAGCACTGGAAGAGTAAGAGAAGCAGGCAGGGCCCAGAATTAGCCTTTCCACCTTCCCACCTAAAACTGAGCCATAGGCCTCTGCCTTATTCAGTCACATCCCACTAAGTTCTCATGACCCAGGGAATTTGGGGACCTGGTGGAACTGCCTTACCTGCACTTCCAGAAGGCCTTCCTGGGGTGGCAACTACCCACTGTCCCATTGACTTTCTCCACGATGTACACAAGGGAGGAGAAAAGGCCCATATCCATGATGCTTATCTTCACCTGCCTCAGGAGGGGCAGCTAGTATCTGAGTTCCCCTAAAGTCATAAGCCTGGAGTTATAGTTACCTTCTCATTGCTGGGAGGAAACACCCAACCATAAGCAGCCCATGGGAGCAAAATATTTATGTTGGCTTAGAATCTCAAGAAAAAGTTCCATGATGGCAGGGCAAAGACAGTAGAGCAGAGGCTGGCCATCACCTCCTTGCCACAGCAGGTGGCAAACAGCAGCAGAGAGTGAGCCAAACTCTAGCAAGGGGGAACTGGCTATAGCGCCCCTAAGGCTGCCCTTAACCACATACCTCCTCTAGCAAGGTTCTACCTCCCAAATTGCTGCCAGCTGGGAACCAAGCATTCAAAACATGTGAGTTTACAGGGGACACCTAACTCAAGCCACACTATCTGAACAGCCTATTTCCAGGTCTATGTTCTTAACCCCTATCCCAGGGACTTCCCATGTATTCCTGACCAGCCTGAGAAACAGGGTCCCATGCAGGTCTCACCATAGCAGAGGTGCAGCTGCAGTAACAATGCTGCTACTTGTCATCTATAGATAGCCACATGTGGAACTTCTGCTGTACCCCAGCCTCTGTAGGAAACAGAGACAACATAAGACCCCTAAAGGTACAATCAGAGACCCAAGAAAATGGACCCTTGTGACCCCAGGTGGCCAATTCTCAGTGTGGATGGGAAGATACTTTGATTGCCCCTTGAAGGGGGTCATTAGCCAGGAAAGCAGACTTCTATGCTAACAGCAAAAGCCACATTGGAAGAAACCTGGAACAGCAGTTGAGGCAAGGTGAGAGTCAGAGGAGCATGCAAGCAAATGAGCCACATAGAAGGGCAGCCCCAGCTCAAGTGGCAGCTGTCACACACTCCCACCCTAGACCACCCATGCCCCTGGGGAAATCCTCATGGCCTTAACCTATACTAGAACCTGGGGCTGACACTTGATGACAGGAACAGTACATCCAGGCCTGGAGGTTCCCATGTTAGGTCGCTGACCTGGGGCCTGCAGAACAGTACCAAGTTTTCCTGGTTGAGGTTACCTCCTCTGAGGAGGACCTAATCAAGCCATAATTCACATGCCATAAAATTCTCATTTAAAACATAAGTCGGTGGTTTGAGTACATTCACTTATTGCTACTGCCTAATTGTACCCCCAAAATAAACTATATACACTAGCAGTCACTTCCTAACCTACCATGCATCTACTTTGTGGATTTGTTGACTGGGGCTGTTCATGTGGATGAAATCAAAATCATACACCATGTGGCCCTTTTTGATTGGCTTCTTTCAAGTAGCAACAAGCTTTATACCAGTGACTGGGTCTCTGGAGCCATGAAGAGAGCAGTAAAACAACTTGGACTGTTTTCTGACACATCACATAAGCCAGACCAAGGTTCTGGGGTTGGTAGGAGGCACCCCAGAGGTAACATAGTGTTTAGACCAAGGCTGCATGGAGTTACACAATGTAGCAAAGACATACATTGCTGTAAACACATTAAATCCATTACACATTTGATTTTGAATTAATTTTTGGTTGTTATGCATTCAGAAACCTTTTACTATTGTCAAAATTTTTGCAACTCTCACATTCAGTTACATAATTCAATGTGGGGTTTTGGTTATTGACAATATGATTGTTGGTAGGATAGATTTGCATCAGATACTGTGTTGTTTGTCTCCATTTGTCCTATCCATGTTCTGTTCCCTTGTTTTTTGAAAGTATCAGGAAGGGCAGTTGACCTCACCTCATTCCTATCGTCAGGGCCCACTGTCCTTCATGCTGATGTCCAGGGTCCTATAATGTGTTCTTTCACAAGTGTTTTCTGATTTTGATCATCTTTGAGGAACATAAATCTTGGCAGTTCTTCCAGGACTTTGGCATGCTGACTACTCTCCCTCCCCCACCCTCAGGGACTGGGAATGGTACCCCAAGTCATTCTCTTATGACATTCTCACTCCAGTGTCACTGAGTATTCGCTTTGTCATCTCCTTGAGCCCCATGTTGGACTTCACATTTGGACTTCTGGCCAATATGTAGGGCTTTCAGGAACTGTATTCTGTATTGAGAAGAACTTTGAGTTGGAAAGTAATTCATCTATGTAACTACTTAGGATTTAGTTATTTACACAGGTTAAAAATTATTAATAGGAAAAGCAAAAAGTGAATATAATAAAGATTACATTTCTGAAAAAGGAGCAAAATTTAATTTTGTAAAGAATAGAAATGGCGCCAGTCATAGTGGCTCATACCTGTAATCCCAGCAATTGGGAAGCTGAGACAAGAGACTTGCTACGTGTTCAAGGCTAATCTGGACTGTGTATCAAGTTTGAGACTAGTCTGAGCAAAAGTGAGACTCTGTCTCAAGAAAAAGGGTGGGGGAGAGTAAAAAGAATAAAAATGGAAGCCAGGTGTGGTGGTACACACCTTTAATCCCAGCACTCAAAAGGCTGAGGTGGGAGGATCACTGTGAGTTCAGGGTGAACCTAGGATTACAGAGTGAATTTCAGGTCAGCCTGGACCTACAGTAAGACCCTACCACAAAATAAATAATAAATAACAACAAACAAACAGAAAAAAAAAGTATTAAAATGGTCACTTTTGGGCCCATTTGCCATATTAGGAGTTTAAAGTGGTGAAGGTATCACCATGGTGCCTCTAGTTTATGTGAAAATTATGTATAGGTATGTTTCTAAGTGGAAAACTTGGGAAGACTTTACCAGACAAAGCTCTCTAAGTGCAAGAAAGGAAGGGGGAGGGACAGAGAAAGTGAAGAAAGAAAGCATAGGGTTAGGCTTAGAAAGATGAAAGGTCCTGGGCACATAGAACAGTCAGGGTGCATCCAGGAGAAGGGCCTATGGCAGCACCGTACAAGAAGCTGGGCCATTGGGCCTAAAGGAGAGTGGGCCCAGGACTTTGTAAAGAGCCTAAAAGGTTGGTGTCTGGAAGGAGAATTTGTCCTGTCCTGTGAGAGCCAAGGACAGCACTAGGAGCAAAGGAGACAGCTGGTCAGATGGATGTCACCTAGAATTAGTCCCTGCTTCCCAAAGTTGGCAAGGGGCTACCTCTCCAGGGGTTAGAGTGACCTAACACTGGTGTGGTCAAGGAGGCTGGGGACCAGTCTGTAACTCTCCCTACTATGAGTACTATGGATGAACCCCATCCTGCTGGAGGTAGATTCCAGCCCAAATTCTGTGCAGTTGTGACTCAGACAGTACTAGATTGCCCATGGACCCCTGTGCCCTCAGCCTCTGATACTATCTCATTGCTTCCCTCCCAGGTCCTTATTCCCACTACCCGGTGCAACTCGCACAAGGAGAACATTCGAGGCCAGTTGAAGGTCCGTACCCCTGGCATCTACATGCTCATCTTTGACAACACCTTTTCCAGGTAGGCACCTCGGCCAGCCATCCAGGTGTACCCACTTGTCATCATGCCTCACCTCACCTGCTCTCTGGCAGAGGATTCAGATTCAGTTGTCAGTGGCTTGGCACTAGCAGTTGTGTTTTAGACCCCTCTGCTTTGTTCCAGTACTTGTTACAAGTTTTATAAAGCAGGGCAACACTTCCAGCCACTCATTTGAGCCTGGCATTCTCCCTGGTCCTAGGCACTGCCTCGTGCCTGAGAACCAGAGGGTAGAGGAGTGACACTCCAAGCCACACAGATAATGGGGGAGCCAGATCTGAACTAGGAAGCCTGGTTCCATGCCTGACTCATCACAGCTGTGTTTGCCTCTCTCTGAGATTGATTTCCATTGCGAGGCCATAGAAGGAGCCCAGAAAATCCAGGGGAAAGGCTTAGGGAGCACATGAATGAAAAAGGAAGATAGAAGTAGAAGAAAGGAGGACAAAATTTGTGATAAACAAGACTAGACAAAACCCTCAGGCCACCTGGAGTAGAGCCAGCTGGAGGTACTAGAGGATCCAGTTGGGAATGTAGAGAAGAGGATCTAGTTGGGAAGTGGTCAGGTTGGAACGTAGAGAAGAGAATCCAGTTGGGAAGTGGTCAGGTTGGAGTGTAGAGAAGAGGATCCAGTTGTGGGGTGATCAGGTTGAGAATGTAGAGAAGAGGATCCAGTTGGGAAGTGGTCAGGTTGGAGTGTAGAGAAGAGGATCCAGTTGTGGGGTGATCAGGTTGAGAACGTAGAGAAGAGGATCCAGTTGGGAAGTGGTCAGGTTGGAGTGTAGAGAAGAGGATCCAGTTGTGGGGTGATCAGGTTGAGAATGTAGAGAAGAGGATCCAGTTGGGAAGTAGTCAGGTTGGAGTGTAGAGAAGAGGATCCAGTTGTGGGGTGATCAGGTTGAGAACGTAGAGAAGAGGATCCAGTTGGGAAGTAGTCAGGTTGGAATGTAGAGAAGAGGATCAAATTGTGGGGTGATCAGGTTGAGAATGTAGAGAAGAGGATCCAGCTGGGAAGTGGTCAGGTTGGAACATAGAGAAGAAGTACCGACGAGACCAAGGAGAGGAACAGGACAGAGGACCCTCACAAATAGCATCTGCCTTGAACGCAAGGTAAGGAACCTGTCCCCTTGGAGGCCTTCTGGCAGAGAACCCCTTCATGGGGTCTTCCTATTGTCCCCTCACTTCCTCACAGGCACTTAGCTTTTAGCAGAGTAACTTGATGGGATACTCTAGGGAAAAGCTCTGGCCCTACCTGAACTCCCTGGGCTATGGCCAAGAGTCTACCAACAGAGAGACTGGAGGTCACCTTTCCACTTGCCTTAGTGCTGTTCTTGGGAAATGAACTCCACACCTCTCACCTGAGTGAAAAGGACTTCGGGACATGCCCACATGTTCAAAGAGCTGTGTCTAGAGCCCCTACCCGGAACACAGCAGGAGAGGCTGTGGTTAGGAGAGTGGGTCAGCTCTGTTCTTCCCACTGTGGCCCGGTTTCCTGTGTGCCTCGCTGTGGATCCTGGGAGAGGTGAGGAAAGCTGCACACAGCCTCTGGTGGGCTCCTGGAATTGCTGGAGTAGCACAGCGCTCAGAATGAGCCCTGTACATGGCCTGTGTAGGTCACCTCAGGGGCTACCCAAGAGTTTCAAACCATAGGTGTCAAAACTGGCTTGGGTGTCATGGAGGTAAAGTCCATTCTGACCTCTGCTGTGTGCCTTCTGCCAGCACTTGGTCAACTTGCTCTCCACATAGTCTACTGCTTGTGCCTCAGAGCAGCCAGGCAACCAGAAGCAGGGACTCACAGCCTCACTTCTTCACTCAATCTCCAGGATGCCCATCCTGGACCTTTTGTAGGGAGAAAACCCTGCTAGACAGGGAGGAAATGGGTCTAGAGAACTAGGGCTCCATGTGGTACCTACAGGACTTCAGCTCCTATACCCGTGCAGTGACACAAGGTCCCAGAAGCAGTGCCACCCTCATGTTAACTGCTGTAAGAGTGATGCCTTCCTCTCTATTTCTGTTTTCTCAGGTTTATCTCCAAAAGAGTATTTTACCATCTGACAGTTGACCGACCCGTGATCTACGATGGAAGCGATTTCCCATAGCCTCCGGTGCCTGGACTTTGATAACGTTACTTCATCCTCAGGAAACACTACTCACATTAAATACACACACAGACACACACACACACATACACACATTTTCAAAGAAGAAAATCAAAGGCAACTGTGCTTCAGCTTTTCAGCTGTGGCTCAGGCTGCTAGTGGACGTTGCTTTTGGACACACTGTGCTTGATGCCACATACTCATCACTTAGTCCCCAGGGCTTCTAAGTATTCAAATGATATTTCCATTGATGTCAGAAGCCTGGCTTTCCTCTACCCAAAGGGTTACTCTGCCATAGATTTAAACCCTAGGGATATCATCAGCCTCTCCTGGGACCACAGTTGGGCACAGCCTCCTGTGGAGTTTCCTAGGCCAGTGCTGGTCTTGATGCTTGCTCTAGTCACTCTGTGAGACCTTAAGCAGCCCTAGAAAAAGGAGGCCACAGGGCCATCATAGAAATACAGGGGTACCTCCATGATCCCCCAGCCTCCTTTATGCCCCTGTCCTTTACTGTCCCCATAAGTAGGGGCTGCTCCTCCACTCAGCAGTTCACAAGAAGCCCAAGCTGCAAGGGTTTGGTCTCTGCAACCTTAAGCACAACTTCCAGCTCAGCTAAGACTCTTAGCAGCTCTAAACATCTAGGAGGGAACCTGATACAATCTAGGAAGCAGCACCAGCACACTGAGAGCTCCCCACTATGTGAGTGGACAGCTGGAGCCAGTGCTGGCTGAGTCCCCTACAGCAGAACTATGCACTGGCCTCAGGGCTCGTACCCCAGCTCTAGTCCTGTTTACAGACCCCAGAGCTGTTTCTTCTTCACACAGGTGTTTACTAGTGAGCAGAGCCAGGGTAAAAGCCACATTCAAAACCTGGCACCTTCCTAGCAAAAGTCTTTGGTAGCTTAAGAATCAAAATAAAAAGAGATAGGCATAAATTTATTTTTGGCCCCCACCTCACCAGCACCTCCATTTTCCCACTTCCTGCTATTCATCTTAAAACAAACTGGAGGCAAATGGATCCTGTTTTCCTTGACAAGTGATAACTTCTTGTTCTCTGTGGTCCCTTTCTTTTCCCACCACAGAGAACAGTTCCATGTGAGGCCAGCATGTATAGGGGGATCCCAAGCAGTTCCTCAGGCAAGCAGAGCACTGGAGGAAGCAGTCTACCCTCCCCAGCCTCATGCATGTCCCTGCAGGTGCCCATGTGGTCTGAACTCATCTGCCTTCTTACAAGAGCAGTCTGAGGTCTTGTTCACCAGGAGACAGAGGTTGCCACAAGAGCACCCAGAACCAGCTTGAATCTCATTTTCACTGCTTGGCTTTCCCAGGATGTGTTGGAGATTAGTCATACTTGTGGCCTTCTGCTGGCACTGGCACTGCCATCTGCTACAAGAGCCGCCCTTTACTGTGTAACTGATATTTTTAGAGGCCTGTGTACTGTATTGTGTGTTCACTGTGTTCCAGTTTCCTATGCACTACATACATAGAGAACATTCGGTGTGACTTTTACACATAACCCTATTCTTATTTTAAATAGTTCCCAACTTTAATGAAGTTTGGTCTTTGGGGCAATTTTTTAAAATGCAAATGACAATTGAAGAATCATTGCAAAGGGTGGTAGCCCAACTTGCCCAATTACACTACAAATCACAATTACACTTGGCATCCCAGATCACTATTAATGGCTCAGCTTCCTCAGTAATGTTCACTTTTTCATACTGATGCTAGCTGCCTGTTCACCAGTGCCACTAAGGCACTTCACCCAAGAAAGACAGCAGCCTGCATGTTTGGAACAAAGTGGCCCTCTGTTCAAGGGGCTCTCAGAGCACTGCTTACTGACGGATATACCCCGTGCTCCCAACTAGACTGGACCAAGAGCTGACAAATTCTCAAGCAAAATCTGGAGCTGAAAAACACTTTGGATGTAGAAAAGAGAGCCATGTGATAAAACTCAGAGAGATGGCATTTCTGACTGTGTTCAATTGTCACATAGGCGGTGAAGCTCATCTTGACCTAAATGGAAGGCAGTCCTTGAGGAAGAAGTCAGAGGTGGTTAGATGTTCACTGGTGGGTTTTGTCAGCTTTGTTTTTAAAGTCAGCATTGATAATTCTACCTGTGAGAATTCTTTAAATCAGCAAACATTTTTGGCTGTGAGATACTGGGAAATGAAAGCGATAGGAGCCATCCAGAGCTCAGAACCAAGAACTGCCATACAAAGATGGGAGATGGCTGTTCATGTTCACCAAAGCAAACACTACTCATTGGCACCTGGGCACACTTCTCACTTCACTGTGGTTCTTCCAAGGAAACAGGAAAGAATGAATAATTTCCTCTTCCATCTTAAGCACTTTTTAAATTTCAGGAGACTTCTTTGAGGGGTACGTTTTTGGAACTTTGCGATGTGCATCTAATCTGGACACTCTGCCTCTGGTGGCTGCGGTGACCCTGAGCCTCCGTGAAAAGGCTCAGCAGTTGTAGTGCACTTTAATTGACTAACCTTGTTTTTCATTGCCTTAAAGGATTGTAGGTCTAGAAACCTACTTCCTTTTTATCTGCCAAAGAATTACCCAGAAGCACATCAAACACCAACACCCCACTTGCATAAAGGAATGAGACTTTTGTATCCCCAAACATACTTGTTTATAGCATCTTCTATGCTATTTGGAAACACTTTTAACCTCAGGATTTAAATAAAGCATACACTATGACATTTAGAGTAGTTTTTCTTTCATTACTCTTAACGAGGATAAGTCATAAGATGAGTGGTGGAGCAGCTCCAGGGGAAGCAGAACATCTCCGGGCCTGTAGGAAGTTGTTAGGAACAGTTGTGGCCTGGTGCATCCTGGTCCTCCCTTTCTGAGGATGGGGTTCAAACCTGCTTCAGTTCATGAATCATTCCAATGTACCCCTTCTGCCAGCTGAGCTGCTCATTTGCATGACATCACAGAATACTCAGAAAAAATGGACTGGAGGGATGGCTTAGCAGTTAAGGCATTTGCCTGCAAAGCCAAAGGACCCAGATTCGATTCTCCAGGACCCACGTTAGTCAGATGCACAAGGGGGCACATGCATCTGGAGTTCATTTGCACTGGCTGGAGGCCCTGGAGCGCCCATTCTCTCTCCCCTCCCTCCCCCCATAAATGAAAATAAAGTATTTTTAAAAACACGTAATAATCTGCCAGAATAATTGAGAGAGAAAGCCCAATGAGGAACATGGCACTGACAGAGAAGGAGAGTGACTATCACTACAGCATGTGCTGTACTTGCCTGGACCCAGAAGGTGAGTGGTCACTCCTATACTGGTCAAATTGAGTGATAGCTCAGTGCCTCAGTCCACATGTAGGCATGACTAAGGGCTCCATCCCTTGAGTGCCCCATGCTTCCAAGAACACATCCCATCATCCACTTAGCCCTTCCTTCCATCTCCCTGTGTTCCCAGATTTTCTCTTGGCTGCTGCTATGATCACACATTATCTATAACAGGTTTTCTCTCAAGGGCACAGGTCTGTTTCATTTGTCCTTATCATCCCTGCAGTATGGAGCAAGGGATATGACACAAAATGGCTCAGGAAACACTGGATCAATGAAGTCCCTAGACAGTCCCAGATCCTTGAGTAAGTGAAAAGGTCAATCCCACTGGCCACCACTGCCAGGGATGGGCTCCTGAGGATCACTCAGACAGAGAAGGGCACAAGGCAGGCAAAGGGGACAGTGGCATGTCCTGGTCTTTTTATTTGGTTTATTGAGATAGTTTCAGTATGTAGTGAATGAAGGCTGGCTTCAAATACACCTCATGAGCGCTGGGATTATAGATGTGTGCTATCATGAGTCCTCTTATGGTGAAGACATCTTAATATCAAGACTCTTAACTGGGTGAAGTGGGTATATCTGAGTGCCCTAAACAGAAGAGGGATGATTTGCTAATTCAGCAGTGACTTGGTCACTGAGCTGGGGGCTAGAATGAAGTCCAGTAGTCATGTATGCACATCAGGAACTCCCATCTCACTCCATCAGCTATACCACTGAGTAACCAAGATAGCCAGAATTTCTGCTGAAGGGTTTCCAAATTCACATCCAGGTGATTCTGGCCCAGCTCAGTGGCTGTGACTGAGCTATATAGAGGGGGAGGGGCCCTGCCTGGATGGCACTGAGGATTTAGAACTCCCTTGGTGATTCAGAACACTCATTGAAAGACTAGACCTGGTTTGAAGATGTGTGGGAAAAATCACCACCCACGCACATCTGAAAGGTGAAACCTGTTGCCCAAGATGAGGAAATAGACCTCTTTTTGAAGCAGCAGTTGAAACTGAAGCCATCAAAAGCCAGGGGGAAATCATAGTTATTTCAAGAGATGTTCGAAGTGGGTTAAGGTTGAGAGAAAGGGCAGCCTTTGTTTTTCCCCGCACCCCCAGGAACTGACAAAGGGTGGTGAAGCTAATAGAAGTAAGATCACTAAACTCTAAAGTTTGATGTGGCCGCTCCCACCTCTCAGCTGTGAAGGAGAGGGATTGTGTAATGTCCTTGCACATACTAGCACATCTGCACTGTGGTTATCTCATGAGTCTTAGCTGAAAAATACACAAGTGAGGTAGATCTCAGGCCTGGCATGTGTGGACTTACGAAGGGGAAGGCATCACTCAAAGACCAGTTTGTCTTCAGCCTGCAGGCCCACAGAATCAGAGAAAGTGGTTTTATAAAAACCTCCCAACCCCACTCCCCAGGTGGGTAGCTGACACAAGGAAGAGAAGGAAACTATTTCCCAGAGGCCTAAGTTCCTAGCCAGGCCAATGGGGCAAACACTGTATTCACCTAGCCTGAGAGGACAGCTGGTGAGGACATAGTAAGATGGAGGAACGTTAACTCACAGGAGAAAAGAGGGATTCATAAGAAGAGCCTTCCCTGGAAACCGGACTACAAGCAAGTTTAGCAGAAGCCATGCTTGTCAAGGAAGGAAGGGAGTTTTCAGTTTCCCAGTGACTGAAGCCAGCCACAAAAGTATGACCTGGACCATTGAATGAATAGATGCCAAAGCAACAACTGCAAACAATTATGTTTGTTCCTCAGCCTCTGGCAGGTCTCCACGAAGGTCAGCTCATTGCAGCCTTGGTTTACTGGACCGTGTTCCTCGGTTTAACCATATTGGTATTGAGTTGATTGGTTTCATGGGGACTAGCTAGTCCAGGATGACCTGGAAATGCCCTGCTCTGCCCCATGTGGTATTAATGTCCCAACAGGATATCCCCGGCTTGTGCAGATACCCAGAGCAGTTTTCCAATAGAGCAAGTACAAGTGCACCAGCCTCCTGAGGCCAGGCCAGAACCTGCATGTCTCTCCATTTCCTGACCACAGCAAGCCAACGGACCCAAAAGTTCATTTGGCCAAGGGTTCAAAGATAGTGAGCAATGAGGAATTAGCATCATTTTTTTCTATTTTCTCCACCAGAGTCAGACAATTGTCTTAAATATGCTTCCACCTCAGGGTCCATCCTTTCAGGAAAACCATACCTTCTGGAGCTGTGCTCACAATAGTCTTCACAATCACATTGAGAACAAGAAATAAGGAACATTGGTGAAAGGAGGGTGATTAAAGAACATGCTAGGTGTGGTGGCATATACCTTTACTCTCAGCACTCGAGAGGCAGAGGTAGGAGGATAACTGTGAGTTTGAGGCCACCCTGAGACTACATAGTGAATTCTAGGTCAGCCTGGGCTAGCGCGAGACCCTACCTTGAAAAAAAAAAAAAAGACAACTGTGCACTACAGTCCTATGTACATTAGACCACAAATCACACACCTGTGGTGCTTCTAGACAAACACCAGAAACAGCACTGACCACACCTGCAAATGGTGCTGGGATCCTTCAGATGGAGATGGTGGCAGAAGCAAGGTACTTTAATTTTCCTCTTTATTTCTTTCTATTCCATTTAGATTCTTTTTAGATGCTAGTTTATCTTCAAGTTTTAAAAACTAATTGCTAGAAAGCAATTCATGTTGATTTATAGCTACCTCAATTTCCCAATAAACAACTAAATGTCCAGTACACACACATAAGTCATAACACAGCTTATTTCATTTTTTAAAATATATTTATTTATTTGAGAGAGAAAGAGGCAGAGAGAGAGAGGAAGAGAATGGCCATGCCAGGGCCACTAACCACTGCAAATGAACTCCAGATGCATGCGCACCCTTGCGCATCTGGCTTATGTGGATCCTGGAGAATTGAACCAGGATCCTTTGGCTTTGCAGGCAAACAAAACACCTTAACCTCTAAGTCATCTCTCCAGTCCAGCTTATTTCATTTTTAATTGATGCCTGATTCTACATATTTGTGAGGTATAGTTTAACACTTTGATAGGTAAACACAACGTGTAATGATCAAGTTAGATTAGCATATCCAGCACCTCAAGCATTTTGCATTTCTTTCTTTTTTTTTTTTTTTTTTTTTTTTTTTTTTTTCGAGGTAGGGTCTCACTCTAGTCCAGGCTGACCTGGAATTCACTCTGTAGTCTCAGGGTGGCCTTGAACTCACAGCGATCCTCCTACCTCTGCCTCCCGAGTGCTGGGATTAAAGGCGTGCGCCACCACGCCCGGCCAAATGTGTAGCCCAGGCTGGCCTCGAACTCCTGATCCTCCTGCCTCCGCCTCTTCAGCAATATCCTACCGGCATGCGCCACCACAACCGGCGCATTTCTTTCTTGTCTAGCTATTTTGAAGTACACTGTAACTGATTGCCATGGTCACCTAGTGAGCACTAGAACTTGTTTCTTCCAACTAACTCTGTTCCTGTGGGCCACCTTTCCTCTTCCCATTCCTGCTTTCCACATGGTAACCACCATTCTCGACTTTTTCAGATTCCACAAATGAGTGAGAGATTATGCAGCATTTGTCTTTCTGTGCCTGGTTTCAATTAACAGTGTCTTCCAGATTCCTCTATGTTGACACAAATAATAGAATTTCTACTTTTTTATTCCGTTGTGTAAATTTGTCACATTATCTTTGCTCATTCATCTATTGATAGACACCTGGGTTGAGTCTGTTAAACTGTTGTAAATACTGCTTCAGTGAACACAGGAATGCAGCTATCTCTTCCAGATTTATCTCACTTTCTTTGGATAACTATCTAATCAGGCAATTACAGCCAATAGATGAATTCAGTTAAAGTTTCAGGATAAAAAGTCAACATATAAAATGCGGTGATGTTTCTATGTATGTATCATTTTTTAAATATATATATAGGGCTGGAGAAATGGCTTAGCGGTTAAGCGCTTGCCTGTGACGCCTAAGGACTCCGGTTCAAGGCTTGATTCTCCAGGACCCACGTTAGCCAGATGCACAAGGGGGCACACGCATCTGGAGTTCGTTTGCAGTGGCTGGAGGTCCTGGTGCACCCATTCTCTGTCTCTCTCTCTGCCTCTCTCTCTCTCTCTGTCACTTTCAATAAATAAATAAATAAATAAATGAAATTTAAATATATATATATATTTTGATTTTTATTTATTTATTTGAGAGCAACAGACAGACAGACAGAGAGAGAATGAGCATGCCAGGGCCTCCAGCCACAGGAAACGAACTCCAGACACATGCAGCCCCTTGTGCATCTGGCTAATGTGGGTCCTGGGGAATCAAGCCTCAAACCAGGGTCCTTAGGCTTTACAGGCAAGCGCTTAACAGCTAAGCCATCTCTCCAGCCTTGAATCATGTTTTTAATAGTTAACAAAAAGAAGAGCCCTAGCAACAAAGTTAAACAAATGAGACCTCACAATAAAAAAATATCAGTGAAAGAAACTGAAGATGACACAGGTAACAGAACAGCATTGTGGCTGGAAGAATGACTAGTGTTGACTATTCATACTACAAAAATAATCTACAGCCTTAGTGCAAACCCCATCCAAAACCCTATGACCCCTTCATAGAAGTAGAGAAAAATAACCCTAAAATGTATACAGAACACAAAAGACCTTGAATATCCCAAGCTGGAGTCATCAACCTACCCACTTCAAAGATTGCTACAAGCAGGGCTCAGTATACATGTGCAGACCCAGCCACATGGAAGACTAAGGCAGGAAAGCCACCTGAGCCCAGGAGTTTGGAACCAGCCTGGACAACACAGACATACTCCTAAGCAAAACAAAAACAAACAAAAAAACCTACAAAGTAATAGTAATTGTATTGGCATAAAAATAGACCCAATGGCACAATAGAAAATCTAGAAATAAACCAATGATTTAGACAACTGACTAAGATATTACTGAGTGTACACACTGGAAAAGAAAGACTCTTAAATAAATGGTGCTGGGAAACATGGATATCCACATGAGGAAGAATGAAACATCTCTCAATTCAAAATGGATTAAGTGATTAAATGCAAGACACAGTTGTTAATGTGTCCCTTGCATTCACCAAAGAGGTTACCTACTTACCAGAAAGTTCAACAGCGTGAAGCCACTGAGGGAGGGCTCAGGGTTCCTGTCTTCCCACCTAGGGGCACCTACATATGGCACCTGACTTAAAACCTGTGTGAAAAGAGAGCTTTGTCCAAGCTCTATGGTGTAGCTTGGCCACTGGAAGTGAATGTGAATGCCAAAGGTGGACAGAGCACAGCAGAGCTTCCACAAGATCAAGCACTATATTAAAAAGGCGTAAACTTGACTCCTGGTACTTGCTTGGCTTGGAACAAGTGACTTAGCCAACTTCTATCTCAACATGTGACAGAATTAAGCAAAATATCTATGCCCTATCCAGTCCTCTTGACTCTGCTGTTCCCTCTGAGTATTCAGCAGCTTAAATATTAGGGGGGGGGGGGTCCTTGAATATTGGGATCAGTGAAAACTAACCTGACAAAGTAGTGTGTGGTTGTTTAAAACATGGCCACATCATTGTGTTATTTTACCTCTTCCCTTGAGAGATATCATCTACAGTGCCTTCCTTTCACTTGGGGTTGGGTCATGACTGATGAAGAGCAAAAGTGATACTCTGGCTTCTGGGGTCATGTCAGAACAGGCTAACCAACATACCCTGGTTATCTTAAAACCCTTACTCCAGAGATGGCAGCTGCCTTATGTGAAGTATGAGTTTCCACAGGCCTGGCCCTCCAAGACAAGGCTCAGGTGACCACAGCCCTAGCCAACATCTGACTGCAGCCACATGAGAGAGCCCAAGTTAGATATGCACATGAGCCCTTTCCACATTCCTCACCTACAAAGCAGTGAGCAAAGGGAAGGTGGCTGTTTCATGCTGCTAAGTTTTATGGCAACAGTAATTGGGACACAGCTGTACTGAGCATAAGAAAGCTCACAGAATCACGTTTTATTGTATTAAGTTACTCCTGACACAGCTTTGTCTACACATTCTCTTTCTACATCTTTACCCTTTATTTGTACCTCAACCAGCCACAACTATGATTATGCCTCAGAGTCTTCTTGAATGGTCACCACTAGCCTCCACTGACTGTCCCCTAATCTCAATATTTATGGTGTATGTGACAACCCTCTACATGCAGATGTTCCCATGTTTGGAGGCCTGCCACGAGGCCTGGGCTGGGCTAGCCCATCCCTTCAGTGAAGACTAGCTACAGCGCCAACAGTGGGTACTACCTGAATCCCTCCATTCAGCAGGAACTCTAACCTAGTGCTGCATCCAGCATGAGGCCAAGGAGAGTTACTGATATCCAGACCTCATATCTGTAAGAGAGGACCTAAGGGAAGAGATAGAAGCAGGATGGGGCAAAGAGGAAAGTCAGCATCAGGAATCCCACGGTCCAGAAGCGAGCCTAGGCCTGGACACAGTGTTTTGGGGCCTGCGCATGCACATACTTCCAGTGGAATTCCTTCATGAAAGAACTGAAGTTTCACGTGTGTGTGTGTGTGTGTGTGTGTGTGTGTGTGTGTGTGTGTGTGGAGAAGACACTGGAAGAAGAAGCAGATAAGAACCTTCTGGATTCTGGGAGGATGGTGGCATGTCCTTTGTCCGCACTTCCTGAGGCTGCACTGTGGGAGGAAGGAGTCCTCGGGCCCTTGTTTTTTGGTCACAGTTTACAGTTACATGAGGTAGTATGTGATGGGTGCTAGCCATGCTCAGGCCTACCTGTCTTTTGGTTAGCCCTCCAAAGCAAACCTGGTTTGTTTGACCATGTCAGGAAACGCAGAACAGCATCACAGGCAAAGTTCAAGGGCCAGACAACCCAGGTTCCTATCCTAGCCTTTCCCGTTACAGTTACTAGCATCTCTGAAACAGCTTTTCCATCAATAAAACAGAGTTAGTGACTATTGATCTGGCACATGCCGGAGATGATGGTTGGAATCCCTGAAGGGAGGTGGTGTCTGCAGTGCACCACAGTTGGTGCTGCCAAGTAGGTGGGTTGTGGTGAGAGAGAGCTTCACTCTCAGCCTTCTCAGGGGCATTCTGAGACTGATGGCTGTTCACAGGAGGTATCTCTTGATATCCAGTGTCCCTGCCCACCTGGCCTTCAGTGGACTCATGGACAGTGGACTCATAGATGAGAAGGCTGAACTCTCTAGAAGTGAGTGCCAGGACAGCTGTGTACTATAAGAGGTTTTTAGAGATTTGCACCTGAGAAGTGGACAGAATGGGGAGTGAGCAGAGGCAGAACTCAGCTGCAGTTAAGGAAGGACAAAACCTCTGCCCTCTGGCAAGAGCTCTAGAACACTCCACCCATCAGAGCAGCTGGATGACTCAGTTCTCTGACACACAGTCATAGGATGAAATGGTTCTAGGAGGCGCTGCTCTGGGCAGGGTAGCCCTACAGTGAAAGTAGGCCAGTATGTTGGAGCTGTGCTGGCCATGACAGTTGGGTCCAAAGACTTTTTGGAACCATGTGTAGTTACCACATTAATGATGAACTCATGGTTCTTACAGTGTTTTCAATCCTTGCTCTTCACAAACCACAAGGGGAAAGAGGATATTTTCCCAACTAATATACATTGGCCAAAATCTTATTTACCTTAAAACTCCCCGAGTAACTCCAGGCAAAGCATATGGTTTGAACAAGCATAATCGAGGCTCACTCTACACTCCTTCCAGCTTTCCTTCCCCTCCAGCACCACTGTGATGCCAGGACAGGGTTCAGATCACAGTGTCAAATAGGCACTCAAGGACAAATGAGACGCTACCTATGTGATGCTGCCCAGGTATGACTTTTGTTTCTTGTTTATTCTTCCATGTTCCTCAAAAGGGTAGACATCTGGGTCTCCTAGAAATGACAGTCATATGATGTGGATGGCTCTAACCTCAAACTGATCTTGACTATAGAATTGATGCTTGTGGTATTTGGGCCTTCATTGGCATGCTGGCCTAGGCCATTGCTTTCTTGTCACCACTTGCCTACGTATGGGCCCCTGGGGATGGACTAGTGATGATGTTGAACTATCTCTGACCCTCTGATATGTTTCTCACCTTCTCATGTGCTTAGATAGGGAGGGAAGAAGGAAAACAGAGAGAGGATGCACACCGTGGTCTGTCCCTCTGGGGAGAAACAGTCTTAGGACTAAAACCATAGCCGTTCACACTGAGGTGGTGCCTGATGCTCTTCTGCAGAAAGCAGTAGCTTGTGAGCTGCTCCAGAGGGTCTCCTAGGGAACACCACTTGACTGACTGGAAAAACTGAGAAAGAAACATTGCCAGAGGAGAGGTAAAACTGTTTAGCCAGCCAGGAATAATGGTACACACCTTTAATCCCAGCACTCAGGAGGCAGAGGTAAAGGATCACTGTGAGTTTGAGGCCACCCTGAGACTACATAGTGAATTCCAGGCTAGCCTGGGCTAGAGTGAGACTCTACCTTGAAAAAAAAAAACTGATTAGCCAAGATGACTTGGTATGTCAAGATTTTATGTCCTTACCCCAGTCTTACTCTTCATATTCATTATATTTCTACCTGGTATTAAACTGCACATACTCAAAACATTTTTTTAAAGTATAAAGCAAGTAACAAGTAATTACTAACTATACATTCAAAAGTATTTATCTGGGGCTTGGTAAATGGCTCAGCAATGAAAGGTACTTGCTCACAAAACCTATAGACCCAAATTCTCTTCCACAGCACCCGTGAACAGCACTACACAAAGTGGCTCATGCATCTGCAATTCCCAACCTGCCTATGATAATGGGAGTCAAAGCCAGAAGATCTGAAAGCTTCTAGACTGGCATTCACTTTCAGTGACAAGAGATCCTGTCTCAAAGAAGTTGGAGCAGAGACAATGGAAGACTGTCCTCTGACTTCTAGACATGCACCATGGCATATATGTCTATGGGTATGCATGTGCATGTGTGTATGTGCACATGCACATACACAAATAAAAAATTTTTTAAACATGCTTTCAATATCTATGATTTTCAAAGCTGACAAATTTGACAAGCAGTTAAAGAAAAATAAGTGAAAAGTGAATTATATTACATATTTCTCAGCTTAATCTCTAAAGCTAAAAGCATTTAAACTGTTGGCATTATGGAGTAAGAAATGGAAAGGCAGCAGGGAGATGGACACCTTTCTGGAAACCTCAGAAGGAAGAGTGTTGGAGCACCAACAGGGAGACGATGGGGGTAACCTGCAGCAAGTGCCACTCTCTCAAGGAAGCTGCTAACAGAGCCAGGGTTGGGTCTCTATAGTCCAGGATATTATTCTTAGGCTTAGGCCATGAGGGTCATTCCCACACATGAGTGGACAGGCTGGGTCTTCATCCAGATTCCCTGAGGGTGGTGTGAAACCACAGCACCTCTAGCTGGACACAGAACCAGCTGGAAGCTAGAAGAGTTCATACAACTTGCAAATGTGGTTAATTGTTCATGTACTCACACCTATCCTACAGATAGTTTTAAACCAAGGACCAAGACCTTCCCTAGTCCAGAAGAGACCAAGGAGATCAGAGGAGAATTCGACCTGGTAGTTTGGCCATATCTGGATCAAGAATTTATTAGAGCTGCATGGATCTAGGACCAAACTACAGAAAGATGTTGTCAGGAATCCTCTGCTTTTGTGGACTGTGATAGTAGCCAATAGTCTAAATTCCCTTTGTGTGTGGCGGGGGCGGGGGGTAGCCTCAGATCTGAAGCCATGGTAACTCAGAGTTTTAAGGCTGGCTATAATGATGCTCAGCATATATAAAGTCAGGGTGTTCTTACGACTCTGTGAAAATCTTCCTCTGAGAACTGCAGTTACTGCAACCAAGAGTGAGTTGGTGCCCTTGGGTAAGGGGGGCGGTTATAAACTTTGGAAGCTCCGTTTTGGAAAATTCAAACTGAACATGATAATGCTATTTAGATTCATCCCTTCTTTTGTTTTTCATTTCGTTTTTATCCTTTGCTTTCTCTGTAGTACATTGGTGGAGAAACTGTGTATCTCTTTACTGCCAAAAGAACTATCTGCTTCAGCAAGAAGGCCCCTCAGAGGGAGAGCGCCCCTGAGGTTGTCTCCAGCAACATGGAGGAAAGCTTCAAACTCCCCTCTCTCCTTGTGAATGAAACCCACTGAGCCTGGCTGATGCATCCCAAATTCTTCAGAGTTTTCACCAGATCCCGACGGAATCTCTCACCCACGAAGACATAGAGAACAGGGTTCAGGCAACTGTGGAAGAAGGCGATAGTCTGAGTAACCTGAAAGCAAATATCAATGTTGGTGGAAATAGCACAGTTGGAAATGAACATAGCATAGGCATCAATGGCTTGCACCAAGAGAACACAGTTGTAGGGAAACTGAGACACAATGAAAACTGTGAGGACAGTGACAGTCACCTTGAGGGCCTTGCGCTTGGAGGACTTCTTGGCCTGCACCAGGGTGTGGATGATGATGGAGTAGCAGCAGCCCATGACCACCAGGGGAAGGAAGAACCCCAGAATGACCTTGAGGATCAAGATGGCTGCCTTCAGCTTGGCATTCTCATGGGTAGGGTAGACTGTAGTGCAGACCGCAGTGCCAGACTCCCCACTGATTTGGCTGTACAAGAGTTCTGGGGTGCAAAGCGTGGCTGCCAACACCCAGATGGTAAAACAAGCCATTTTGCTGTACAGAAGCCTTTTCTGTCTCCAGGTCTGAGCTTTCATGGCCTGCACGACGGCAAGATACCTGTCCACACTGATGCATGTAATCAGTAATGCGCAGCTGTAGAAGTTCATCTTGTACATGCTATTGACAACTTTGCACACGAAGGTCTGGAATGTCCACTGGCCAGCAGCAGCTAAGGCCCAGAATGGAAGAGTGGCAAGAAAGAGAAGGTCAGCAATTGCCAAGTTCACAAGGAACATGTCAGTCATAGTCTTCACTCTTGTACAATACCAGTAGACAAGGATGACCAGGCTGTTTCCCAGGGTGCCCATGATGAACACAAGCCAGTACAGGGGTGGGAGAAAATGGCTTGCAAACTGCCTGACATTGTTTTTCTTACAGAAGAAGCTACTGAAGTTGAAATTCAGGTAGTCGTCCATGGCAGCAGTAGACTCATAGCTGTAGTCATCAGACATATTGGGAATAAGGCTCTGCAAAGGATATAGAGGACGTTAGGTCAAGGACTTTGGGAGGTCTTTTCTGATAGCAGAGGTATGAGCCATCTGATCCTTCCAACCCCAAAACTCTGTGTTAAAGCAAAAGGAATCTATGTGTAGGGAGCAGAAATATGCTGATTTCAGTGTGCCCTCCAAAGGTTCATGGAACATTGATCTCCAGTGTCACTGTGTTGAGGTTGTAGGACCTTTTAGAGATAGGCTCTAGTAGGAGTGAGATCATGGGAGATCACCCAGAAGGCATTTATCGCATTTTCTTCAGACCCTAGTTAGTTCCAGCAGTACAGGCAATTATAAAAGAAATTGAGCCTGGCCTCTAAGTCCCTCTGGCTTCCTGTCTTGTCATGCAAGTGTGCATTCTTTCTCCCACGTTGCCATCTGCCATGCTGTGATGTAGCCAGAAGGCCTGCATCAGAGGCTGAACAGAAATGGCTCCCAATATGAGCCCCAGATCATGAACTAAGTAAATCTCTCTTCTTTATGCACAATCAATCATCAGGTCTTTTGTTATAACAACAGAAAATAGACCAATACAACAAATGTTTACTTATGTAACAAATATTTATTGCATACCTACTGTAGGTTGGGTCCTGTGCTTAGGTGTTCAATACTATGGTAAATTAGTCAGACATGGTTCCAACTCCCATGAACTGATGTCATTCATGAAGGATACAGAGAGGCAAATGAGCACTTTTGTGCATGGCAGGTGCTCTGATATAATGGGAAAGAGAGCTCTGGACCATAGATGGGCACTTCAATCAAACTATGTGAATACCCATAATCATAAATTGTTCCTTCTCCTGACTATTATGCACCCCAATAAGCACAGAAGTCAGCAGGGGCACTTACACCTGCAGGGTTACCAGTACCTCTGAGTTCTGTGAAAGCACCAGAACACACACACACACACACACACACACACACTATGATGGTTCTGTCATTTTCAAGGCCCGTTCTTAATAAGTTATTAAGAATTTCAGGACAGGGCTGGAGGGATGGCTTAGCAGTTAAGGTGTTTGCCTACACAGCCAAATGACCCAGGTTTGATTCCCCAGAACCCATGTTAGCCAGATGCACATGGGGACACATTCATCTGGAGTTCGTTTGCAGTGGCTGGAGGCCCTGGCATGCCCATTCTCTCTCTCTCTCTCTTCCTGTCAAATAAATAAATAAAATATTTTTTAAAAAATAAAAAAAAGAATTTCAGTACAGTAATCATTAAGTTAAATAAAAACACTCTTAAGCACGTGGTGACTGGGAGGGTTATATGCCCATGACAGTGATTCTAACAGGTTCCGACAAGTACACACAAAATGCACATGTGTTTTCACACTCTTGTGTGCATAAACATGTCCACCTTCCTGTTTATATACATATATCTAGACATACATGCACATTCATACACCAGCACCTCCTTTAGGTCCCTGGCTCAGAAGCCACCAGGGATTATCTAGATAATTTGACTTGCTAGACTTGGTTCAGCTCTTAGAAATACATACTACCATGTACTTTTGAAAGGGCAACATGGGTTAGGAAAGAAATACAACTAACGTGTCCACAAAGGGCTTTAAAAAACAAATTAAGTGGGTTCTCTAATGCCTTCTTTCTTTTTTGTTTGTTTTTCAAAGTATGGTTTCACTCTAGCCCAGGCTGACCTGGAATTTACTATGTAGTCTCAGGGTGGCCTCAAATTCACAACAATTCTCCTACCTCTGCTTCCCAAGTGCTGGAATTAAAGGTGTGTGCCACCATGCCTGGCTTGCCTTCTTTCTTTTTTTTAATATTTTATTTTTATTTATTTATTATTTGAGAGAGAGAGACAAATAGGCAGAGAGAGACAGAGAGAGAGAATGGGCATGCCAGGGCCTCCAGCCACTGCAAATAAACTCCAGACACATGTGCCCCCTTGTGCATCTGGCTAACATGCGTCCTGGGGAATTGAACCAGGGTCCTTTGGCTTTGCAGGCAAGTGCCTTAACCACTAAGCCATCTCTCCAGCCCTTCTTTCTTTTTTATTTAAATTTATTTATTTATTTATTTAGAAAGAGACAGAGAGAGAAAGAGTATAGGGCTGCCAGAGCTTCCTGCCACTGCAAACAAACTCCAGAAACATGTACCACTCAGTGCATATGTCTTTATGTGAGGCTAGCGAATAGAATTTAGGCGTTAGGGTTTGCAAGCAAGCACCTTTAACCACTGAGCCATTTCTCTAGCCCCTCCCATGCCTTCTTTCATGTGAGCTTCAGAACAGACACATGGGACAAAATGTATCTTAGCTAAAGAGCATAAACCCCCTCAACTATTAATGAAACCTAAAATCAAATTTTCTTCTGTTTTTACAATATGCTTCCAACCCTGACTGTGTTTTTCAAAATCCATGTGACTGGGTAACACCCACATGGTTATGGCATTGCTGAGAGATCTCACCCTGAGGTACACCATACAGGAAATTTGTCCCTGTGAGGGACTCCTTCCCACATTCCCAATGCAGAAAGACCAGAAAGCAATAGTGGTTTTTTGAGACCCCTAAGGGTATGACTACTCACTGTGAATTCTGTAGATATCATGGTGGGTCAAATGCCAGCCAGCTTCTAGGAAGAGAGGGCAAAACTCAGAAGAGGGCCTGTATGTATACTATGAATCAAACACCAAGTAGATGGAAACTCAACAGTCAATTGAGTTTATGCTCATGAAAAAAGGCACAAGAATTAGAACTCGTGTCATATTGCAGTTGTCAACATCACCATGCTTGTTAATATATAAATTAAAGAAACTTGTCTGTTGTAGTTGTCATTTTCTTTACTTTGGTAGTCCTTGGTTTAATACTTGCAGGTTTTTTGTTTGTTTTTTTGTTTGTTTGTTTTGTTTTGTTTTGTTTTTTTACTTAGACAATTCCTCCAATTCACATCCTTACATGAGGGACCACAGGGGCTCTTACATTGTTTGCCACCCTGTTCTTTTACATTATTTATTTTTCTTGTGTTTCAGCTTGTCTGTCATGTCCTGCTTTGCTGATGGCTCCCCATTTCTACTCTCTCCTTATTCTGTAACATAAATAAAGATAGGTCAAGCACTACTTTGCGCCTGGAGTCCCTGAGGAAGGGCATCCAGGCCCCCAGGTGGTAAATGGAACCCAGCTTTGTATAATCAGAGAAGCAATAGCAGAATACCTTTGAGGAGGGGCTCTGTGCCTCCCACACGCTCATCCAGCATACTCCAAGCACCACACTGCATGGTGACAGAAAACTTTCACCATAAATCCAGCCTGCCCTGATGTCTCTTTCCCATAATACCACCATGGTTCACTCACCTTCCAGAAAGTACTATGGCTTTCAGTACACACAAAGAGGTACAACCACCTTGGAAAATAGTTTAGCAGTTTCTTAAAAAATCAAACATACAAAAAAAGAGTACCAAAAAAAAATCAAACATATATAGGAAAATCCAAGAGCCAAGAGTAGGATAGATTCCAGTGAGTTGTTGGTCAAGGGGATCTTTTAGGCCCTCAAAACAATAAAGGCTATTGCCAAAGATCTTGGTTGCCCATCATAACTAAATGGCAAGATCCTATTGCTCAACACATGCATTCATAATAGGATACTGAAAAAGCTGGAATTGAGCTAGAAACCTCCTAACTGCTGAGTAGCTGTCATGGTATTGGAAAGTGCTGTGCAGGCTGCTGGATGAGAAGTCAACAGCCTTAACTAGCAATAAACACTGTGAACTGAACAACTGGTCAGCTAGGCAATATGTGTTCACTGGTGCAATAGTGGCATGACTATTATGGGGTAACCAACTGCTATCTGACTGGATTTGAGGCCTGCTCTATAGGAGGGAATCCATTCTTGGCACTGAAAACCTAGTCAAAAGCTTGTGGCTAGGAAGGTCATAGACACTAGAGAGGAAGCTAGTAAGTTTTGTTTTGTTTTTGCTAAATGGGCATATTTTACCCATCAAATTGACCTCTAACTATTTGTGTCTAAGTTCACAGATTGGTGCTGCTCTCAACTTTGATCAGAAGAAGCTTCTCTTTGAATTTGGCAGTAACTACTGGGAAGATTCAAAACTCATCAAAATGCTGAGTATAAGCGACCCTTGAGTGCTTAGCAATAAATGAGACATCTCTATCATGGCCTCTAAGACTCAAAGAACACTGCAGAAGAGGGGTAGAAAGAATGTAAGGTCCAGAGGATTGGGTGATATGCTTTGTAACTTGTCTTCCAGACGTGATGTGGACATTGCATTCATTATCCCACAGCGCCTACCGTTACCTCCACAAGATCTGCATAATATTGGACCCATCAACATTCTATTGTGGATAGTAAAAGAGAGAAAAAAGACTTCAAAATAGGAGAGTAGTTGGAAAGAAGAAAGGGTTCAGTGGAATAGGAAAGGGGGAACAAAAGAGTTTAGTAGGAGGAGACTATGATCCAAATACATATGTACAATATGAAAATTGTCAGTCAAAGTTTTTTTAAGGCTAAACATGATTTCCATCCTTCTCCTACATAGTTACCTAAGGAAAAGGTAAGCCTGTATCCCCAAAGAGACTTATAGAATGCTTATGGTAGCTTTGTTGTTTTCTGCCAAAAACTGAGAGTAGTGGCACCATCTGTGTAATAAGGAATGAAAAAGGCTACTGGAATGGCCACAAAATAGAATAAGGAATGGATGGCTGTTTCACAAATAGCATGGACTGGTCTCAACATAATTCTATGTGAAGTAAGGAAGTTGGACCCAAAGAGTACACACTGTATGACTCCACTTACATAAAACTCAAGGTAATGCAAATCCAGTGGGAGAAAGCAGACCAGCAATTTCCTGGAAAAAGACAACAGAGCTAAGAGGAAAGATGTACTGCAAAGGTACGTGGGCAAGTATGGTAGACGGGGGAGATAAACATGTTCACTGTGTGATCGTTGTGCAGGTGGAGGTGTAACAACACAATCTGTACCTTAAGTGCTTGTGGCTATTGCTATTGGGCCTCAATAAAGTTGCTGAAGTGATAAAAGGAAAGCTTTCTTCAGTAATCACAGTTACCACTGGTGTTAGCAGGCCAAGAGGAAGGCAGCCAGAGCCTCTTCATGTGTCTTCCCTGCAGTAGCTCCTTGCAAGTGCCTTCACGCCTTATGCTGTGACATGGAACTGAGTGAGCCTGTAAACTCATAGCTTTAAAGTATTAGATTATAAGCACACACACACACATGTAATCCCAGCAGTTGGGAAGTGGAGGCAGAATTGTGAGTTCTAAGCCAGCCTAGGCTACATAGTAAGATCCTGTCTCCAAAAATACAATTAGATTAGGGCCGGGTGTGGTGGAGCACATCTTTAATCTCAGCTCTCCAGAGGCAGAGGTAGGAGTATCACCATGAGTTCAAGGCCACCCTGAGACTACAGAGTGAATATCAGGTCAGCCTGAGCTAGAGTGACACCCTACCTTGAAAAACAAAGCAAAAAAAAAATAATAATAATAATCCAAAAATAAAGTTAGATTAGATAAGTAGACAGATAGGTAGATGGACAGACTGACATGAACACACACACCCATGACAGATAAACAAGATTGATTGGTTGATAACAGGAATATAGAAATATAGGCATTATGTGGCTATGCAGATACCTATATGTTTCCCATACATGACTCTGCTCAGAGCTTCTAAAATTAGTCACACATAGATTCAATGTGCCCATTCTTGGTTTCTAAATATCTTTCTCCACCAAAAAAAAAAAAAAAAGAAAGAAAAAAATATCTATCTCCAGCATTTAGGCAGGAAAACTACAGGATAAACCTTGGGCAACTTTTTCTCTCTAGAAGCAAAGATGTGTTCACAGGACCATGAGGAGCTAGGTCTATAATCCTTGGGAGACTGAAGCAGGAGGACTTGGTGAGAATTCAAGGCCAGCATGAGCTACATAGTGATTTCTTGGCCAGACTAGCCTAGAGAATGAGATCATGTCTCAAAAAATGTACATACAAAGAATGAGTGAGTAGAAAGTGAGAGACAGAAGCATAAAGCCAGTGGAGCAACAAGTGAAAGCAACAGTTTGGGTTAGGATTCCTTACAGTTTGTGACTTTTCTGTAAGCCTGAAATAAAGCGGGTTTGGTGGCTCATGTCTATAATACTAGAATTTAGGAAGTGAGGGTAGGAGGCTCAGGAGTTCCAGGTCATCCTCAACTACTAACAAATTCAAGGTCAGCCTGGCCTACATGAGAGTCTTTCAAAAAAAGAACAAGAAGAAGAAAATAAAAAGAAAAGGAGAGCCGGGCGTGGTGGCGCACGCCTTTAATCCCAGCACTCAGGGAGGCAGAGGTAGGAGGATCGTTGAGAGTTCGAGGCCACCCTGAGACTACAGAGTGAATTCCAGGTCAGCCTGAGCTAGAGTGAGACCCTACCTCGAAAAACCAAAAAAAAAAAAAAAAAAAAGGAGAGAAAAGAGAAGAAAATAAAAGAAGGGGAAATGCCTTGGAAATTGATTTCCCATGTAAGCCAGATGCACAAAGTAGTGCATGCATCTGGAGTTTGTTTACAGTGGCTGGGGGCCCTGGTGCACCTGTTCTTATTCTCTCTCTCAAATAAATAAATAAAATTTTTAAAAGATTACATTTTGCAAATACATAAAAGCTGAAAAGAAATAGAGCATTCATAAATTGTTACCTATATGTAAATAACCACTTTCAACTTCCTGTTATTTTATCTCCCAACCTTGTTTCTATGCATGTATGCCCTCTAATTTTTCTTTTTCATTTGTTTATTTCATTTATTTGAGAGAGAGAGAAAGAAAGAGGCAGATAGAGAGAGAGAGAATGGGCATGCCAGGAACTTCAGCCACTGCAAACAAACTCCGGATGCATGTGCTATTTTATGCATCTGGTTTACACGGGTCCTGAGGAATTGAACCTGGGTCCTTTGGCTTTGCAGGCAAGTACCTTAACTGATAAGCCTCCCCTCCAGCCCTAATTTTTCTTTTTTTACCCAACAGATTATTTTGGATAAAATCCAGATATTTTAGCTTAAAAAGAAAGTATTTTCCCCATCAGTAAATATGCTCCCATACCTGGATGAGTTAGATGCATGGCCTTCCAACAGAGGACAGCCCATAAGTCATTTAAACATTCCTGATAGGAAGCAGTTAGCTTGTTTCCAATTCCTTTTTATACTTATTTTTAAATAGTTTCAAGTGAATGGGAAATTCATTTTCTTCAGAAAAATTATACTCTCCTTTTTTCCTTCCTCGGCTACAAACTTTCTCATACTTCTGAATGATCTGGGGTCTTATTCTAGGTGTCATCAAGACACCCCATAAGCCATTCTGAGGAAAATAATGAGCAGCAAGCAGATAGGTGGGCTTAGGGGATGAGAGTCACCTTTTCTCCAGATAGAACCTCTAACTCCACAGATGGCCTGGGGAGCAGATAGGCCTCAAGCTGACAAATAAGAGGTCACAAAAAATTCCTAGATTAAAATTCAAAATGTGGGCTGGAGAGGTGGCTTAGTGGTTAAGGCACTTGTCTACAAAGCCAAAGGACCCAGGTTTGATTCCCCAGGATCCACATAAGCCAAATGCACAAGGTATTGCGTGTATCTGGAGTTCCTCTGTAGTGGCTAGAGGCCCTGGGGCACCCATTCTCTCTCTCTATCTGCCTCTTTCTCTCTCTCTCTTTCAAATAAATAAATAAAATAAAAATATTTTTAAAAAATTCAAAATGTGCCAGACTGTGCTTTATGATCTTTTAAAAATGCATATAAAAGGATGTACACTTCAATGCTTATCAGAACAAACACTTTTCCTGCAAAAGCCCAAACCACAATGGCCAGTGAAAAGTGAGACCTTTCTTTCTTTCTTTCTTTCTTTCTTTCTTTCTTTCTTTCTTTCTTTCTTTTTGTTACTTTTAAATTTGGTAGACCATTAAATATTTTACCAAGTGTGTGAAATTTTAAGAACAATTATAAAATAGCTTGTCAGGGGCTGGTGAGATAGCTCAGTGATTAAAGGCACTTGCTTGCAAAGTCTGCCAGCCCAGATTCAATTCTCCGGTACCCACATAAAAGTGGCACGTCTGTCTGGATGGAGTCTGTTTACAGAGGCAGGAGGCCCTGGAACACCGAAAGAGACAGACAAAGAAAGAGAGAGAGAGAATAGCATGTCATTCTCCCTCTTTCAAATAAATAAAAATATTTTTAAAAATAACTTACCAGCTTTAAAGAAATGAAAGAAGAAAAGAAAGAGGAAGAAAAAAGAAAAAAAAAGCCAAGTGTTCTTCTATTCAATACTCCTCCTACAGAACTTGTTCCATCTGTGGTGGGGAACAGTGAGGACCAAGAGCAAAGCCGGCCACTCGACTCACATGCCCTGCTTTCTGTGACTCTGAACTCCTAAACTTCCTATGAAGGTTGATCTTCTTCCATTACAAATACACTTTTGGTTCATAGGAAATTTGGAGAGCCACAGAATAAAACCAATATATGTTTCTCTCAAGCCAGCATCTAAAGACATCACAGACAACCCTGGTGCTTTAAATCTATTTCTTTAAAGTAGCTCTGGTCTCAGAGCTAATTTCTTTAATTCTGGCCCTGAGAAGGAGGAAAAACCAGAGTGGGGAGGGTGTGGAGAGAACCTCACATATGACAAAACACACAGAAAGCTAATGAACCTTGCAACCATCTCCTGGGAGTAAGCAACTTTGACTCAGCACTGCCCAAATCTGCTCCCTCACTCTCCATGTGGCCTGGCTATGGGCACTGTGGCCACAGGGTCTACATGGTGGAGTGAACTGTGGGGAGAATGCTAGACCATCCTTTCTTCCTGTGGGCTTAGTAGCAAGTTGCCTGTCCAAGGAGCCAGGATTCCTCATCTGGGAAATTGCTGTGGTGATGGACTCACTTGCTCTCAGACTTGTTGGACAGTCAAGTACAGGCTGCACACGAATGATCTTTGCTGGATGTGAGCACTCTGAATCCTGAAGCTGCCTTAGTCAGTGGACCTTGTGGCACCTGATGCACTTGCTGGGCTTAAACAGAGTGTGAAATAACCTACATCCTCAAGAGCACTTAAGTCCAATGGATAAGTTAAGGCAACAAATGCCAACAACAGTAGCGCTCTGGAGATGCTGTAGGAATGAGGAGAAGGGAGACGGGGTCCAGCACTGGGGAGCACACAGGAGGGCATCACTGAGAAGGTCACATTCTTGTTGACCTTGGAAGGTTGAAGATAATGGGAACATAGAATGAGGAGAGGAAATGTTGCCCTGTGGCAGGGAAAACATCAACAAATCAGCATAAAAGCTGAAAGCTGGGGTCTGCAGAAGGGACAAATGCCTCTTAGGAAAGCTGACCCCACCATTGTTTTCCTATTCTCTGCTGACCTTAAGGAACCAACATGAGAATTGCATGTAGAGGCTCCCTGGTTGTCCAGAGCAAACACTGCTCAGGCAGCCCAGTTGGTCCTCCAGCTCCTGTCAGAAATGAAGGTCCTGGGGCTGGACAGATGGCTTAGTGGTTAAGGTGCTTGCCTGCACAGCCTAAGGACCCAGGCTCAATTCTTCAGGTCCCATGTTAGCCAGATGCACATCATGGCACATGCATCTGGAGTTGGTTTGCAGTGACTGGAGGCCCTGGTGTGCCCATTCTCTCTCTCTCTCTCTCCCTTCCTCCCTCCCTCCCTCCCTCCTTTCCTCCATCCCTCCTTCTGTCCCTCTATATCTAATAGATAAATAAAATGATAAAATTTTTAAAAAAAGAAATGAAGGTCCTTACTTTGATCTTTGTCTAATTTTCTACTGTAGGATTGATTTGTCTCTTGCAAATTTGGTAGCTCTGCTTTTTTTCTTTTTTCTCCTAAACAGGAGTGGGGGCTCTGAGCTATCTATCAGAACATCCATTCACCAAGCCTGGGTCAGGAGCCCACTACCTAGTCCCAGGGACTCCTAGCACAAGCCTGTGAGTTAAGTGTAGGTGAGGGTAGTCAGGGGGACAGTATGGGGGGGGGGAGGGCTCAGAAACTCAAGATACTGGAATGGCAAATTAACTTTGATTTGTCTGGCAAAAATAGTTGAGGGGACAGGTTCCCTTGGATGGTGGCTCAGCCACAGCTGCTCAGATCCACTAGCTGGCTGAAAGAGGCCAATCAAGAACTGAAGAAGGTGGATATGTTTGAAAGGAAACACCAGAATCCACAGATAGGTCATTTAAAATAATGCTTTGGGGCTGGAGAGATGGCTTAGCAGTTAAGCGCTTGCCTGTGAAGCCTAAAGACCCCGGTTCGAGGTTCAATTCCCCAGGACCCACGTTAGCCAGATGCACAAGGGGGTGCACGCGTCTGGAGTTCGTTTGCAGTGGCTGGAGGCCCTGGCATGCCCATTCTCTCTCTCTCTCTCTCTCTCCCTCCCTCTTTTTCTTTTTGTCTGTTGCCCTCAAATAAATAAATAAAAATGAACAAAAAATATATATTAAAAAAATAATGCTTTGTTGCTTATCATAAAGGAGTATTTTCACAATGCACACAAAAGATTTTTAAAATACACATAGAAAATAAAACCACATCAAGTACTGTTTCCTAGTTGATCCTTTGTTAAGTTTCTGAGATACCACCCACCCACACCCACTCACACAGACAAACACTTAGTGGAAAGAAGGTCACACTGCAATATGGTTTTGTGTCTAGTTTTCTAATCAGTCTTTCCTGTACCACACTCACACCTGAGCATAGAGCTATGCACTATACTGAGCAACTGAACACATCTTGTCTGATGTGCCACAGTTCACCTCACCACTTACCTCTTGGTGCCAAGTTTTTGTTTCCAACTATTTACTGCTACAAAAAAGAAATCCTTTTTCACAGGGCAGTCTCTTAGACTCAAGGTCCTTAAACCCATCAGATCTCAGGCCACTTCCCCGTCACCTGCTCCCAGCTTCTCCTCCCTTTGAGGTACAAATCACAAACCACTGCCTTGCACCTGCCTGTCTCTGTGTAGGTCAAGAGGGAGCCTCATTACTCACCACACAAGAAGCCCAGGCCAGGAAATGCTGGTACACCTTGGATTCCCTGGGAGTTTCTGGAAAAGTACGTGGTGCACAAGAACTCTGAGCAAATAAGTCCAAGTCTGGGACATAGAAGCCATGGTGTCAGTATATGGCTAACAGCGCAAGTAACAGTGGGACATGGAAGAGGGAAAGGGTGCTACTCACCAGGAGGGGAAGTATAGAGGCTTGGTATCTAGGGAGAGGGGCCGTTGCTGCTGCCTGGGATGAGAGGCAGCCTTCTGTGTGTTCTGAGCAGGCAACTGTCTGCTAGAGACAACAGAAAGGAAGCCAGGCCACCCTGTTGTGTCGTCACTGGTGGGTAGCACAGGAGGTTGGGGAGTCACCTGCTGCAGCTTCCAGTGACTAGCATGTCAATCATCTTTTGACCAAAAATAGAGCTGAGAACTGCTAGGATCAAGAAAAACCATCTTCTGCTCACTGGGTGCATGGGAGTTCTGGCATGAACACAAGATTTCTTCTGAGTGTTGCCCATATAAGATAATACCTCAGCACTATCCATCAAAATGTACCCTTTGGGGTCTTGAGGGATGTTTCAGAATCCCAGAGATGTAGCCTGTCCACTCCCATAGCTACTGGATATATGTGCCCATGGAAATGGAAATTAATTAGATGAGAACTGCTTCTTGGTGACACTTGCCACATGTGGCAGTGGCTGTCAAAGGGGCAGCATAGATGCTGAGTGTTTCCACCATCCTAGAGCCCTCTGACAAATGGCTGGTGCTTCCTTAGGATGCTGTGCACAAGAAAACCCAGTGTGAAGGGCTACAAATGCCTTTAAATTGGAGTAAATGCAGGAATGTTTTATACATCATACATGTTAACCCCAATAATGACCGTAATAATCACAGGTAGTTGTAAAAGATATTTTCAAAAAGTTACAGCATATGAGTGCTCTATTTTTTTTTTTTTTTGAGTGCTCTACTTTTACAGAAGCTCACAGATGAAGTCTTCTCAAATGTCCACAGTTATGATGGGGCCTTCAGCATGATTGGGTTCCCTGTCATTGTGAAAAGCTTCCATTTTAGATTTTATACTTACATATAAAAATCACAGCTCATTCTGAAGGAGAATGACTTCCTCTTATTGGTGTACTTAATGTCCTGTGGATGGAGTGACACTCTCAACAGTGCTCATCCCACACACCTGGCCCCATCAGTCACCACAGAACCGAGGAATCCATAACATGTGCAGAGTTTATTTCTCACTGGGAAAAGACTAATAAATATATAAAAAGCAGAGACCTGAGCAGTAAGAATGAAAGACACTGTTGATTCATCAGCCTGCAGAGAACCATGGTATGAGCAAGCCCAGAAATTCCCTTCGTTCACCTAACACTCATGAGCATAAAGTGTCTAAAACGGTGCTGTCAGCCAAATCTTCCAGCAATGCCCAACACTGACAGGAAAGGGGAGAACAGCAGAGTGCCCCTACCCTGATCTCAAACTGCCTTTGGGCAGGGACAGCAGTGGATTCGCTGTACCCTGTGTCTGTCAACAGCCTCTGGGCAGAAGAAACAAGCCCTGCTGGGCTTTCTACATTCTCTTGGCACTAGCTGTCTCTTCACCAGGTAAGATAATCCTAAGGAGCCAGGGTTGGCCCTCCAGACAGCTGGAGGAAAGCAGGTGATGGAGTCAATAGGGGAAAAAATAATCAATTCTCTGTAGTCATATTCCCTTCTCCACATGGGCATTGTGGTCCAGGAGAGATGGTCTGGCTTGGGTGGCATCAAAATTGGAAAGAGCCACTTTCATTCCCAGGTACCCTTGTCTGGGATGGTAGGAGGAGGCCAGAGGCAAGAAAAGGCAAGGGCATCCTAGAAAGACCTTCCAGTTTGTAAAAGCCAAAGGCCACTGGGATGCCTGCAATGGTCATCCACTTTGAGAGCATTCCTTGCTAGAAAAGCCCTGACCTTTTGTTGTCTACTGGGTTTTTGTCTTGGTCACTAGAATTCAGAGCTGGGTAACAATGAGAGGTTTCTGGCTCTGTTATAAAGAGTCTCTGTAGTCTCACCCTGCCAGAACCCCAGGGCAGATTCTGGAGGGCAGAATAGTGTGTATATCCCCTCTGGTTCCCAGGCCAGTAGAGGGGTATTTAGGGACTAACCCCAATCGGAGTCACCAATGGACCAGTAGGATCATCCCCTCTTGTTCCACTCCATAGACCAGGTATCTGGAAATCTCTGTCAGAGAAGAAAATTCTGCTTCCCTTCTCTGCTCTTCAGGTTCCCATTGCTTAAAACTGTGTAACTTGGCTTTCCTTCCTCTGTCTTTTGCATATTTTGGGAAAGTCATATTGTAGGAGCATGTTAGGGGTCTTTGGAAGGACAAAGCTATTTTTCAACTTTTCATAGATTAAGGCCTTTGCCAGATTTGGAAAGGCAAGGTATCTTTAAAAAAAAAAACTTTTGTTTACTTATTTATTTGAGAGGTAGAAAAAGAGAGAGGCAGATATAGAGAAAGAATGGGCGCACCAGAGCCTCCAGCCACTGCAAACGAACTCCAAACACATGTGCCACCTTGTACATCTGGCCTATGTGGGTCCTGGGGAATAGAACCTAGGTCCTTTGGCTTTGTAGGCAAGTACTTCAACCGCTAAGCCACTTTTTCAATCCCCCAGGGTATCTTTTGACAACAAAGAGCAGTGTGCTGTCATTGAAGCACAAGGAGTCCCGGGTTGGAGCTGCTAGGAGTGATATCTGCAAGGACCTTTCTAATCCACTAATCCACAGCAATAAGCTCAGCATTGGATGTGGCCTGGCCAAGGAGTTTGAGGTACTGAAGGTGCTGGAAGTGTCCAGTGACTCATCAGACAGAGAGAGGTTAAGAGTTCAGCTGGCTGGCTGCAGAATTCAAGCTACTGATAAGGTTAAAAGGTTAATAACCTCACCTCCTGAGGGTTCATGCTCATATAGGGAGATCGCCACAGTGTTTGTGACCATATGCCTCCTCTGATAATGGTAAAGGTGGTCCCTTCTTGTCATCGCTCATTAGATCTCACTGAGCTCTCTGTATAGTCCATCATGGAACACCTACCTGTGCAGACTCTGGTGTGCACCAGCCCTGTTCCAAGAGGCAAGATGTAGCAGGAGGTAGGATAGATGATTTCAAGCCGTGGCAAATCTTCTGCAAAGAAATGAATCAAACAAGAAGATGGAGTGATAGGGCTGGGGCAATTAGGAGAGGGCTTCCTAGAGAGGTGACATTTTAAATTTGAATTGTAATAAGTTCTAATGAATGTTAAGCTTTGGAGTAGCCACTCCCAGCAAAGAGATGAGCTTGACACATCCTGGGATGAGACAGACCAACTTAGGATATAAGGAAGGTGAGGAGCAGCCAAAAAAAAAAAAAAAAAAAGCAGAAGGGACTGAGTACCTCAGGATGTGAGGCTGAGCCAGTGTGCAGGCAGCTATTGGAGGGATTGATGTTGGAGACAATATAATATAATACTCTTCCTTTTCTTTTTCTTTTTTTGTTTTATTATTATGACATTATTATTAAGATAGGGTCTTGTTACATAGCCTGTGTTGGCCTTACATGGCCTTGTTACATGTTACACGGCCTAGGTTGAACTCACTGACCTCCTGCCTCCACCTCCTCAGGGATTATAAATGTGAGCCGCCACACCCAGTGCTGACTTCTATTTTCAAGAGACCACTGACAGCTGTGTCTGAAATAACAGAAAACAGCAAACCCTCAGGTTCCTTGGCAGGCACCAGAACCAACCATTTACATTAGAGCTCTCCGCCACCCCCAAGCTGCAAAGGCAAGGCCTCCACCAGGAGAGCCGCCTATAGCCCAGACTGCTGCTATCCTTTCTCTGGACTTTGATCTGTAGGAAGGCATGAGGTGAATTCAGAGGCTTGGATCCCTCCCTCATGGGAAGCTGGGGAACATTCGTTCACAGTGAGGTTGCTAATTATGCAGTGAGATGTGCTGTTTTTATTTTAATAGGTTACTTTTTAGAGCATTTTGTCAGTTCACAGCAAAAATTGCCAAAGCCCAGAGAGCCCTGTACTCTCCCTCCCCCATCATAGTACAGCCTACCCACCACCTCCCAACACTGCCTGGAGAGAGGAGCATGCTTGCTATAATCAGCAACTCTACACAGGCATGTTGTCACCAAAGGCTGCAACTTGTGCTGAGCACTTTATGGATTCCAACAGATGTGTGATGACATGTTCACTCCAGTACATACTGCATAGAGGAGTTCTGACCCTGAATATCCTCTGTGCTCCACCTTTGAACCCACGCCCACCCCACCAGTCTTGGTGGCCACTAACTCTTGACTCTCTCTATCCCCTTTCCTTTTCTAGAATATCACATGGTTGGAAACATAGCAGGGCTCACACATTATGCAGCTATTTGAGACAGGCTTCTCAGTAGTAAGCATCTGAGGTTCTTCCACGTCTGATTAGCATTCCATCATCTGAATGGATTTGTTTATTTATCTGCTCATTAAGACCATCTTTGTTGCATTCAAGTTTGGCAACTATGAATAAAGCTGCTATAAGAATCAGGTACCAGGGGCTGGAGAGGTGGCTCAATGGGTAAAGGAATTTACTTATAAAGCCTGACAGCCTGGGCACACCAGGGCCTCCTGCCACTGCAAACAAACTTCAGACGCATGTGCCACTTTGTGTGCTAAGCTACTGAGGAATTAAACCTAGGTCATCAGGCATTGCAAGCAAGCACCTTTAACTGCTGAGCCATCTTTCCAGCACAGAAGTTTTTAATTTTAGTGAAATTTAGCTTATCAGTGACTTCTGTTATGGATGATACCTCTGTGGTATATGGCTTCAGTCACAAGGTCAGATATGTTTTCTACTGCTGTTTTCTAGAAGTCTTAAAGTTTTGCATTTTGCACTTAGGTTTGTGGTCCACTTTGAATTAATTTTCAGGAAGGGTGCAGTGTCTGCACCTGAGTTCATATGTCACTTGTTCATTACCATTTGTTGAATGACATCTTTCTCCATTGTATTACTTTTCCTCCTTTGTCAGAGGCTAGTGGACTCTAAGTCTATGGGTCTAATTCTGGGTTCTTTGTTCTGTTCCCTGCATTTATTGTTCTATTTTTTGACACTACCATACTGTTTTGATTGTTTAAAAATTACCCTGAAAAACTATGCCAGGCCTTTTAAACTCAGGGCCTTTTTGTAACTCTGAAAACCATATTATTAAATGATTAACTCTTTTTTTCCTCCATAAGACATTTAAATTAAAGGGACCCCACCCCCTAGCCTCTCCCTACCCTCTTTCCATGGTGACTACCCTTGCTCTGCCTAACCACATGGGGTATTGATGCTTGATAATTTGTTTAAAAGCTGAAAGTTCAATGGATGGTGTTTTTTAAAAGTCAGAAAACTTCCACAGCATCAAAACAGCTGTGTCAAAATGTCCTCAGTTTCAAAATGGCCACATCAAAGCAGCCACATTGTTCAGGTCCTACAATGGAGGCTTCAAGCAGAGCTACCTGAGGAAGGGGGGCAGACCAGAGGCCTCAGCTGGAGCATCATCTCTCAACCCCACAGCTGCTCAGGCTTATAGCACTGACAGCTTCTTGCTGGTGGGGGACAGCGGCAGAACTTCGGACCCTTCACCTTTCAGTGATCTCACTGCATGGTGACCACAGTTGATGACAATGTTTATCACATTTCGAATTACTGAATAGATTTTAAATGTCTTTTTTTTTTTACCATGAACACAATGAGAATAGGTGAGATATGTAGTTAGCCTGATTTAAACTTTGTAAATTAATCTTTTTAATTTTTAATCTTTTTAAGTTTCTGCTTTTTTATTATTTATTTGCAAGCATAAAGAGAGAGAGAGTACACCAGTACATTTTGCCAATGCTAACAAACTCCAGGTACATGCATTATTTTGTGCATCTGGCTTTACTTGGGTGCTGAGGCATCATACCTAGGGCATGAGGCTTTGTAAACAAATTCCTTTAACTGCTAAGCCATCTCTCCAGCCAAATTTTTAATCTTTTAATTTAATATTTGTATGTATATAATGCACACATATTTAAAAGCATTACACAAAACCCCACAAATGCACACAATTATTATTAGTCAATTGAAAATAATAATTTGAGGCTGGGGAGATGGATCAGTGGGTAAAGTGTTTGGCATGAAAGAATGAGGGCCTGAGTTCAGATCTCCAGAACTTAAATAAAATGCTAGGCATGGTGGCATATACCTGTAATCCCAATGTTACAGAAGCAGAGACAGGTGGATCCCTGGCAAGCTGGCTAGTTAGTCTAACCAGATTGGTAAACCCTAGGTTCAATGAGAGACCCCTGATCTCTGGCCTCCAGACACAAACACACATGCACATGGAAAAAACAAGAGTAAGGGGCTGGAGAGATGGCTTAGTGGTTAAGGCGCTTGCCTGCAAAGTCTAAGGACCCAGGTTCGATCCCCAGGACCCACAAAAGCCAGATGCACAGGTGGCACATACGTCTGGAGTTTGTTTGCAATGTGCCCATTCTCTCCTCTCTCTCTCTTTCTCTCTGCCTCTCCCAAATAACTAAATAAAAATAAAAATATTTTTAAAAAGAGTAAATAGATGAGGTCAAGGTGCACACAATGAAATGAAAAATAAGGGAAATAAAAGAAAAGCAGAGGGAAACATCTCTACTAATGGGGACAAGGAAGTTAAATGGCTTCAAAGGGTTGTGCTACAATTTGAGCAGTGAGAAATAGTACAACAGATTGTATATAAGCCTCTGAGGAGAATATTATGGGAGAAAGGACATATTATCCAAGAAGACTGAGGAGCTTGAAGATGCTTGTAGGTATGAAGGGTTGTTTTTATTTGTTTGAATTTAGGAACATTGTAAAATAGGAGAAAAATCTTCTAGAATATGTTTTGGTAAGCTCTAAAGAGACAAGGAGAAACAGTGTTTTTAGGAACAAAACATTATAACAAGGAAAAGAGAGGCCATTATAAACTCCAGGAAAAGCAAAAGGCTGTATAAATAATAAATTTTAGTAATTGGTCCCCACATGACTCTGCAGTGACAAATTTTATAGTTGCTATAAGTTGTTTATTAGTACTAATAAAAACACTATCTAAAACTATATTACAAAGATAGGAAGTAAGGCCAGTTTAGGAATGAAATTCTCATCTGTTTTATGGGAATTAAATTAATAATGTCTTATGATTGAGCCAGGCCCAGTCCTAGCTACTTTGGAGGCCTGAGGAGAAAGATGACTTAAGCCCAGAAGATCAAGGTCAGCCTAGGAAACAGAATGTGACCCCATCTCAATACTAAGTCTAAAATTGACTGTCAAAAGTCCTTAGATATAAAGCACGATCACAGACTCATACCAGCATCACCTGAGAATTTGTTAAAAACGCAAAATTTCAATCCTCAACTCAGACCCATCAACTCAAGCTGGAGATGTGGCTTAGGAGTAGAGTGCTTGCCTAGTATGTGTGAGGCCCTGAGTTCAATCCCTAATATTGCACCCCACCATCTAGCCCTGCTAGACCTGAGACTTTGGGACTGACCCCTATTTTTAAAAAAGGAGAATCTACTATAAAAATAAAAAAATAGGGACTGGAAACATGGATCAGCAGTTAAGGCACTTGCCTGCAAAACCTAACACCCTAGGTTTGATTCCCAAGCACACACATAAAGCCAGGATGCACAATGTGGTGCATACATCTGGAGTTCATTTGCAATAGCAGGACACCTTGGTGTGCCCATTCTTTCCCTCCCTCCCTCCCTCCTTCCCTTTCTCTCTGTTTTTCTCTCCCTCCCTCCCTTTTGCTCTCTATCTCTGTCTCAAATAAATAAATTAAAATATTAAAGTAAAAAATAGTTAATTTCAGATGTGAGGTAATTTGACTCTGATATCTGTCACTAGGCAGGGGTCTCCTTTCTGTATGCTCAGAGAGGGTGACCTCTGATAGAGGAGGATTGTTTCTTTGGTCAAGAAAATAGCTGCTCTCCTTGCTAGAATCTTCAAACAAGTTCTCAGATGTGCCTTTAACAAGATACCCAGGGAACTTGAATGCACAATGAAGCTTGAGAAAGCTGAAAGCTGGCTTGTGCAACAAAATTGAGAGTAGGGTTAGTGAAACACAGGATAAGGATGTCTTGTCTTATGTCTTCAGTGTACCAATATATAGCCATGTTCATGTTTACTCTAATTTTATGTTTCCAGTGGCTTACAGCATAAACAACTGGGTGGATTATGGTTCCTTCCTCAGTACTACACTCCATCACAGTTTGCCCTGCCCTAATCCTCAGCTTAGATTAGGGGCATCTTTCTTGGGCATCGTAGTACTTCTCCAGCCTTGCTTGCTTTTAGGAGCTCCTCATGCTCATGTGCAAATGTGGCCATTAAAGCGTCTTCCAGGGCTCTCTCTAAGTCTCTGCACTCCCCTGTCTCACCAGCTACAGAAGAGAGGCCACAACCACAAACCATCTATAAGAGCTCCCAGCATGTATTTCTCCCAAATTAAAGGTTTCTTGGGCAAGCCTAATGGTTCTCAAAGCATGTTCCCTGGGTCAGCAGCAACACTGTCACCAAGAAACCCATCAGAGCTGAGAGGCACCTCTGACCTGGGTAAGCAGTGTTTTAACATGTATGCAGGAAAAATGACACCTAGTTGCCCACCCCTGAGCTATGGCTGGATTAGTGAGCTACAAAACTCACATGGCCTCACAGAGTAGCACCTCCCCAATGGTCAGTTCAACCTACTAGTCACTTTCACATGGATGGGGATACAGCCTATCCCAGAGCTGTTTTCTAGAGTGACTGGAGCCTCCCCAGAGCCAGTCTTTTCAATAGTATGTTAAAACAGAAGTCTAAAGGATTAGGCCACACAGGTCCAGTTCTTTCATACATCTCACATTCCACCTTTGCTCCCATATTTGCTCTCATATGTGTCTTAATGGCCACATTTGCACAAGGGTATGAAGATGGGGCCCCATTCCCACACACTGGAACCATCTCCAGAGAGTAATTGGTCTTGTTTCCTTTGTCTTTGACCCCTCTGTGTCCCACAGGCTCCCCCATTCTCTCAAGCCCCCAGCCCTCACGCTCTCCGTGGGAGATGTGCTACAGAGATAAGTCAGGCTGTGGTTGAAGGTGATTCAGTCAGGCCCTCTGCTCCCTGCTACCACCTGGTTTCTTCTCTGCTCTATTCCAGGGCTGATGAGCCCCTCAGATAACTCCAGGCAGGGGCCTCAGGCCTACATCACTTCCTTAGATGAGCAACAGATAAACACCAGCCAAAATCCCAAACTGGGTTTGGAAAGATTTCTACAGGAGAGTCAGCCCTGTATTGCCAACAAAACAGGTTGGAGGTTGCAGAGGTTGGACCCTGGCCTGCTGGTGATCAAACACATGGTAGGCCTACTGACTTCCCTGTCTTTAATCTTTGCTTTTGCAGTCTTGGGGGCTTCATTGCATTAGTGAAGGTGTGTGGGTGTTAAAGTCACGCAATGGAAACAAAATACGCACAAACACTCATGCCACAGTTTTTCTTCCTCCCTTTTGATGATAGCAATGTTTTTGTGACTTTCTGAAATAAACTTTCCAGCTTTGTAGGTTATCACTTTCTCTCTGCAATTTCTATTAGAAAAGCTCTTCTTCCACAAACCAAAATGAAAAAAGAATACTATAATTCTAAAATGTGCAAAAGTATAATCAGGCAGTTCCTGGAAGTAGAAAGAGAAATATCTAAAAAGTAGTAATCAGGAAAATCACATTCAAAAGGATAATATTGTCACCCTTCAGATAGGTAATTTGTTAAGAGTTTGATATTGAAAACTGGGGCAGGGAATCAAATACTCTCACCCACTCCTAAGAATGTGAGAAATGGTCCCACCACACTGGGCAATTAAAACATCTGTTAAAATGTACAGTTGGCCGGCCACCCTTGGTTCACAGCATCCTATTCTGGAAGCCCCTTCAGTCAAATATATACATATTCAGCCAAGGAGGCATCAAAGATGACAGCAGTTTGTTTATGATGCTGAAAATGAAAAGTCATCTACATGTCAATCAGAAGACAAAGACGGCACAAAGCCTAATACATTCATTCTGTGGAATAATATGCCACAGTTAGCAAGAATGACATGGATCTACCTATACTAACATGGAACGATCCCCATATTTTTATTTTATTTTATTTTTGTTTATTTATTTATTTATTTGAGAGAAAGAGGCAGAGAAAGAGAGAGAGAGAATGGTCACACCAGGCCTCCAGCCACTGCAAACAAACTCCATATGCATGTGCCCCTTCTGCATCTGGCTTACATGGGTCCTGGAGAGTCTAACCAAGATCCTTTGGCTTTGCAGACAAATGCCTTAACCACTAAGCCATCTCTCCAGCCCCAATCCCCATTGTTTTTTCGAGGTAGGGTTTCACTCTAGCTCAGGCTGACCTGGAATTCACTATGTAGTCTCAGGGTGGCCTCAAACTCATGGCAATCCTCCTACCTCTGCCTCCCAAGTGCTGGGATTAAAGGCATGCACCACCATGCCTGGCCCCGATCCCCATATTTTTGAATGAATAAAGCAACATGTAGACCATGTGCTCATTATAATAGCATTCAAGATAGCAACAAGGGCTGGAGAGATGGCTTAGCAGTTAACACGTTTGCCTGCAAAGCCTAAGGACCCATGTTCGATTCCCCAGTACCCACATAAACCAGATGCGCAAGGTGGCACATGTGTCTGGAATTTGTTTGCAGTGGCTAGAGGCCCTGGTGTGACCATTCTCTCCCTATATCTGCACACCCCTCTCTAATAAATAAATAAATTTTTTTAAAAGATAGAAACAAAACAATAAAATCAAGTTGTTTAGAAATATATGCATGTTTATAATTGTAGAGAAAAAAATTAGGTAGATTTCAGATCACATGACCATAGTGCTTACCTAAGGAAGAAGTTGAGACGGTGAAAGGTGGTAAAGGAGGAGCTTGGCTTTGTCTGAAATCACTGATACTTCACCATGAGAGTGAATTCAAGAATAAATTGCATAACTATCAATGCAGTTCAACAGGAAGAGGGTGTTCAACACAACATTAAGCATTTAAAGTTTCTAATAAGTGTTTCTACCTGCTAAGTAACCTCAAACAAGCTATAATAAGTCTTGACTATTAAGTAGAGAGACTGTAGAGATATGTGATTACTTCTCTTTAGATATTTATTATAAAACCATTCTGCTTCTAAATTTTTCCTGATGGTTCAGAACAAAGATGTGTCCTCTGTGTTTACCTACAGATACACATGCACATAGCACATGAGCTGTAACTTATCCTTAGGACAGTGATTTCCACCCAGTGCCACACTGTGCTATGTTTCAGGTTGTTTAAACCACAGGCAAGCAGGCCTGGATGATTCATTGATAGGCTTCTGTGACACCTGAAAGTCAACTCATAATTTCAGAGCTGCTGAAACCAGCTTGGCAGTGGTGCCTACCTCTGTGGGTGTCATCTGACAGCCAGGCACCTGGTTTCCTGACCCCAAACCACAAAGCTTCCTGTGCAGCTTCATGAGTATCCTTGCCATATGTTATCCTGTCCCTGCTGCCAAGATTAACTACAGAACAGGCCCTGAGGACCCAGAGGGGTTCCTGGAAAGATATGGGTCCAGTAGAAGCTACCTCAAGGCACATCTTAGTTACAAATTTCTAATTTATAGCCCTCAGTGCTGTACGATGGTCAGATGTGGCGATTTGGAGGAAAACACAAAGCCAGATGACATGAAAATTGGGACACTGTTGTTGACATAACTATACTCTATCCATGAGCAGGCCTACAGAAGAAGCCATATTACAACTCTGAAGGAAATGGCTTTGGCCACAGGTTAGGTGATTGTATAAATGTCACCTTGGGTTCTCCCAGACCTTGGGGTGACCCCCTCTTTGTGGACCAGACATATCTGACTCCTTTTTATTTCAAAAGAATGGGAATATTAGGGTTTCCAAGAGAGATAGACATTCTCTACCAAACCATCTCCAACCATTACCCATACTGCTTCTGGAACTTCTCCAAAAGGATTGTTCATCAGTGATGTGAAGTAACTGTAGGCTCAGAGTTGGCTGAATTCCTATCAAATATTGAGGGGGTCCAAGCAAGGTAGCTAGGCTCCACCACAGGCAGAGAAGGGCAGAACTTGTGGGCCCAGGGTCACATCCAACTACTTGCTTCCTTGAGATGTTGATGATGTTTTCTAAGAGGAATAGGTAAAAACACAAAAGCATGGTTTGTGAAGAAAGAGGAACTTCAGACTGAGCATGGCAGTGTGGCTTCCTCCTTTTTCCACCCTCCAGGGAGCTTCTCATGAAGTTTCAACAAGACAAATGGGTGACTATCTGTATGTCCCATTATCAAGGGCTCCCTAGCACAAACGTGCAGGGACAGAGGCCTGGAGAACTGGTGCACCCTTCACAATGCAGTATGGTTTAGCCAGTGTCCTCTGTCCCTGAGCAGTGCTGGCATTACCCACCAGTGGCAGTCTTTGTGTCCAGTCCTCTCTTCCAGCCTAGCCCCTTCTCCCATGCACACTTTCTTTAATTCTTTGGCCAGCAACACACAATGAGGAGCCTCTGTCTCTTCTCAATGATGATGTCCTTTTGTCCTGGCCATCACATGCATTTGGTGGCAAATCAAACTTTAGCAGGAGTGGGAGGGGAGATCTTGCTAAAATATAGATTCTGAGTTGTCCAGTATTGGAGGGAGCCTGAGCTTCCTGTTCTGACAAGCATCCAGACTGTTTGTATCCTGCTGGGCTAGGACTACACGGAGGAGTATGGCATCAGGGTCAGGCTTACCTTTGTGTTTAGAAGGTATGAGGATAAGGCCTGTCACAGGATAGTCTTCTGAACAGAAAATGGTCCTAAAGTTCTCATGAGACTGCACAGCAGTGGCCTTATAAACCGGGATACACAGGGAAAATGTCTGTTGGTATTATTGATATCACATAGACTATGTCCTTGGTAATCAGAAATAACCAGGTTGAGTTCTCTCAGCATTAACTAAATGGAGCTTTGGGCAAGCCATTCAATTTTCTTTAGCTATAAAATAGTAGGTTATCAGTTAAGTAAACCTGTATCTAGGGCTGGAGAGATGGCTCAGCAGTTAAAGGTGCTTGTTTGCAAAGCCTGATGGCCCAGGTTTGATTCCCTAGTACACACATAAAACCAGACATACAAAGTAACACATGCATCTAGAGTTCATTTGCAGTGGAAGGAAGCTCTGACACAACCATACGTTCTCTCTCTCTCTCTGTCTCTCTCTCTCTCTTTCCTTCTCACTCTCTGTCAAATAATTTAAAAAACTGTATATAGGGGCTGGAGAGATGGCTTAGCGGTTAAGCGCTTGCCTGTGAAGTCTAAGGACCCCAGTTCGAGGCTCAATTCCCCAGGACCCACGATAGCCACATGCACAAGGGAGTGCACGCATCTGGAGTTCATTTGCAGTGGCTGGAGGCCCTGGTGTGCCCATTCTCTCTCTTTCTCTATCTCCCTCTTTCTCTCTCTGTCACTCTCAAATAAATAAATAAAAATAAACAAAATAAACATTTAAAAAAGTGTATATAGATATTCTGAGTCTATACCCATTCATCTTTTCCCTTGTTAATCTTTTATTTATTTATTTATTTATTTATTTATTTAGTGTGTGCATAGTATTGTGTTGTGGTGTGTGTGGCGTGTATGCACATATATGTGAAGATACACATGTCTCATGTATGCCTGTGGAGGTCAGAGAATGTCGGTGTCTCTCCTCCATCATTCATCCACATGTTTCCTTGAACAGAATCTCCCACTGATTCTACAGCTGCCATTTTCATGAAGTCTGACAATTCTTCTATCTCTCCTCCCCATGGGACTGGTGTTACACAAGTGTATGACCACACCCAGCTATTTATGTGTTGGAGAACCAAACTCAGGTAGTCTCAGGCTCCCTCTAGCCCTCATGCTTGTTCAGGAAGCATTTTTCCATTGAACTATCTCTTCAATCCCTTTCCTTGTTAATCTTAACTAACAAAAGCTTTCTCCCTCCCTCCCTCCCTCCATCTCTCTCTCTCTCTCTCTCTCTCTCTCTCTCTGTCTCATGTGTGTAGCTCATTAAACATTTCTGCTAAGTGCTGAGAATCTAGAACTTGACTTTAATTAAAAATTCAGTGTAGTGAGTCTGTGATCTAAAGCCATTAGTACAACTTAGGAAACCTGAATGATTTATGGTTTGCCACCAAAGCTCTGTGAAGATAGTGGTTTCCAGCAAGTTTCACTTGTGCACCCCTGAACTTCAGCAAAAAGCTGGGGGAAATCCACTTGAGAGAAAAATGTTCTCCTTGAGCCCTCTAATCACCAGAATTCTCCAGGGCCAGAGCATAGGCTCCTCTTACCAGGGCTGGCATCTTTGGCTGAAATGAGCTTTGTAAAACAATATTAGGGAATGGCAGCAATGTAAACTTAAAATCTTATTTATTTTCAATTCATAATGAAGATTCTTCAAGTAATGCTTTGGGAAGGTCCCAAATGGGGCAAAAATCTGAATAAGAGAATTTAGGAGAACCTTTGGCAATTTTGGCACAAGAATGGCCCCTGAATGCCCATCACTGCAAGCTGACTCTGTTCACCCTTCCATAGCAGTGCCCCCGCCATGTCCTTTACTCCCAGCAGCCACCTAGGGAGGCAGGCACTATTATGATAACTAATGTACTAAAGAAGAAACTGAGAGAAAGAGAAGTTAATCAACAAACAAATTTAAAGATGAAAATTTAGTGATCTTATCTGGAAATTGTGAAAGTAGGCTATTAACCTACTCAATTAATTGTTTTTTTTTTTAATGGTCCTGTGTCAACAAAGTTACTTTTCTCCTCTTTGTGACAAAGATCTGACAGAAGCCTCTTCAGGGAAGAAGGATTTACTTTAGCTCATGGTTTCAGGGGATGCAGTCCATCATTGTGCAGGTGGCATGGTGACAGGAGCTTGTAGTATAGACTAGTCACATGGTAGGGTAATCAGGAAGCAGAGAGCTTGGGTTGGAACTAGAAGCTGACGTAGTAAAGGCCTGCCCCTACTTGCACCAACGAGGCACCACTTTCTACAGGCCGTCAAAATAGTGCCACAAGCAGGCGAGAGAGCATTCAAACCCTGAGCCCTTGGGGGACATTCCAGACTCAACCCTAACATAGTCTTGTATGTATACATGAAGCTAAACATCATAGTGCCACTGAGTAGATGGAAAACTATAAACAAGCAAAGTCGGTTGCTGACCATCTATATGTTAAACATCATAGTGTCACTGAGTAGATGGAAAGCTCTAAACAAGAAAAGTTGGTTGCTGCCCATCTATATGTTAAGATGCTGAGTAGCCATTAACATGTTCTCAGAGAGTTGTTAAGTGACATGGAACATCACTGATGATGAGCCATGAAATGAAGAGGGCAGGTTATCTACACATTCTTCCCACACTGAGTTATGCTATGTTTCCCAGCAGAAATCTGGGAGTGCAGCTTGTGGATCAGACAGGTTCACCCTGTACATTTCCAGTATGTTATACTCAAAATTTCTTAGCCGGGCGTGGTGGTGCACGCCTTTAATCCCAGCACTTGGAAGGCAGAGGTGAAGGTGAGTTAGAGGCCTGCCTAAGACCACATAGTGAATTTCAGGTCAGCCTGGGCTAGAGCGAAATCCTACTTTGAAAAATCAAAAAAAAAAAAATAGTTAATTCAAAAAGCCCATGTTAGCAGTAGTATTTCAAGGGAGTAAAGAGTTTTTAAAATGTTATTCTTGGGCTGGAGAGATGGATCAGCAGTTAAGGTACTTGCCTGCAAAACCTAACTACCCAAGTTTGATTCCCTAATACCCACATAAAGCCAGATGCAAAAGTGGTGCATGCATCTGGAGTTCATTTGCAGTGGCTAGGGGCCCTGGCATACTCGTTTGTTCGTTCTTTGTTTTTCCTTCCTCTCTCTCTCTCTCTAATGTGAAAATAAATAAATAAAATAAAATATTTTTTAAATGTTATTCTTCATTCTCTTATTTCAAAATTTTCTGTATTAATTATAAATCATTTCTAAAATGGATTCTTTGAGGTATGAAACTAACCTAGTAAACTACACTTTTATTCTATTTATTTTATTTTATTTGTTTTTCAAGGTAGGGTCTTGCTCTAGCCCAGGTTGATCTGGAATTCACTATGTAGTCTTAGGTTGGCCTTGAATTTACAGCGATCCTCCTACCTCAGCCTTCAGAATTCTGGGATTAAAGGAATGTGCCATCATGCCCAGCTAAACTACATATATTTTAAATGCACCATTAGATAAATTTTGCTGTCACTGACATCAACAAACCCATCCTCACAATGTAGGTGGTAAGTGTCCCGTGTTCATTTACCACTCTTTCCTCCTGCCCCTCCAAACTTCTATGCCCATTCAGCCACTGATCTTTTTTCTGTTATAGTCTGGTTTGCATTTCTAGAATTTTCTTTTTGATTTTTTTAAAAAATATTTATTTACAACCAGGGAGTGATAGAAGTTAGACAGAGAGAATGAGTGTGCCAGGGCCTCCAGCTGCTGCAAATGGACTCCAGAAGCATGTGCCACTTTGTGCATCTGGCTTTATGTGGGTACTGAAGAATTGAACTAAGGTCATTAGGCTCTGTAAGCAAGTGCCTTAACTGCTGGGTCATCTCTCCAGCCCCATTGCTAGAATTTTCTACACATTGAAATATACAATGTGTACTCTTTTGTTGACTGACTTCTTTTTTACTTTTCTTTTGTAAGATAAGATTTAAATATATATGTGTGTATATGTACAGCTGGATGGGATCCCAGGTTGGCCTGGATATCACTAGTCTTCTGCCTCCACTTCTCAAGTGCTAGAATTGCAAATTCATGCCACCATACCTGGCTTCTTTCACTCAGAATTGTTGTTTGATATTCACTCAGTGGTTCTTCATTATTACTGAATAGAATTAACCCATAACGCTTAGGCTGAATAGATGGCTTAGCGATTAAGGCACTAGCCTGCAAAGCCTATGGACCCAGGTTCAACTCCTAAGAACCCACATAAGTCAGATGCACAAGGTCACACATGCGCATCTGAAGTTTGATTGCGGTGGCTAAGGTTCTGGCCTGCCAATTCTCTCTCTGTCTCTCTCTCTCTCTCTCTCTCTCTCCCTCATTAAAAAGAAAAACAAGGTTTGTATTACAGTTTGTCATTAACTCACTAGTTGGCAGACATTTGGCTGTACCCAGTGTATGGTCAGCATAGATAACTGCTCTAACATTCAAGTTTATGTCTTTGTGTAAACATGTGCTTCTTTCTGTCTTGGGTAAATACCTAGTAGTGAAGAGACTATGGGCCTATGACAATCTTGTTTGACTTTCTGAAGAACTATTAGCTATTATTTTTGCTTTAGTGGATCTTTTATTCCCATATTAATCATATACACAACTGAAAAAAATCTCATCAACCTTGGAGTTTTCAAATACTCTGTACTTGTTTATATTTCTACTAGGAGTTGATGACTTTCTTTCCTTTTTTAAAAAAAGTAGCAGACCTGGAGAGATGGCTTAGTGGTTAAGGCACTTGCCTGTGAAGCCTAAGGACCCTGGTTCAATTCTCCAGGTCCCATGTAAGCCAGATGCACATGGTGGCGCATGTGTCTGGACTTTGTTTGCAGTGGCTGGAGGCCCTGGCGTGCCCATTTTCACACAGCCCATTCTCTCTCGCTCTGTCCTTCTCCCTCTCTCTGTCTCTAATAAATAAATGAATAAAAGTAAACTAGGGCTGGAGGGATGGCCTAGTGGTTGAGATGTTTGCCTGCAAAGCCAAGGAACCCAGGTTTGATTCCCCAGGACCCATGTTAGCCAGATGCACAAGAAGGCACATGTGCCTGGAGTTCATTTGCAGTGGCTAGAGGCCCTGGCACGCCCATTCTCTCTCTCTCCCTCTTTCTCTATCAAATAAATAAATGAATGAATAAAAATAAAATATTAAAAATAAACTAGAAAAAAATTTAAGTAGCATACAGAATAAATGAATGCATACTGTTATAAAAAGAAATTTCAAACAATTCAGAAATATACAGAATAGGAAAAATTTAAGTTCCTTTTTATTTCACCATCTTCCTAGTTCCTTGTGGATATTTATTAGTGGTTTGGTATGCTTTCATCTTGTCTTTGCATGTTTTGCATGATTGCATGTGTGCTTGTGTGTGCAAGTATGTGGGCATGCCAAGGGGATTTCATGAGCTCTGTTGCTCAGACTCTTACTTCACTTACTAAAATCAAAGCTTGTGGCTGGAGAGATGGCTCAGCCATTAAGGCACTTGCTTTCAAACCCTAAAGACCTGGTTCTATTCCCCAGTAGTACTTATGTAAAGCCAGATGCACAAAGTAGTGCCCACATCTGGAGTTTGGTTGCAGTGGCTTGAGGCCCTGGTGCACCCATTCTCTCTGTCTTCTTTATTTTATTTTATTTTACTTCATTTCATTTCATTTTTTCTCAATTTTTTAAACATTTTCCATGATTATAAAAAATACCCCTTGGTAATACCCTCCCTCCCCCCATTTTCCCATTTGAAATTTCATTCTCCATCATGTCCCCTCCCCATCTCAATCAGTCTCTCTTTTATTTTGATGTCATGATCTTTCCCTCCTCTTATGATGGTCTTGTATAGGTAGTGTCAGGCACTATGAAGTCATGGATATCGAGGCCATTTTATGTCTGGAGGGAGCACATTGTAAGGAGTCCTACCCTTCCTTTGGCTCTTATATTCTTTCTGCCACCTCTTCCACATTAGACCCTGAGTCTTGGAAGGTGTGATCGAGATGTTACTTGGTACTCTAGTCACTTCTTTCCAGCACCATGATACCTTCTGAGTTGTCCCAAGGTCACTGCCATCTGAAAAGAGAAGATTCTCTACCCAAAGTGAGAGTAGCATTAATATAAGGGTATGAATATTAAGAGAAGTGCATACTGGGCTATTTGATAAGCATAGTATATACACTTATCCAGACATCAGCACATGTTACACCCCTAGGGCTCATGACTACACCTATTTTAAGTTTTCAGTATCAGGGATGTATTCCCTCCCACGGAGCGGGCCTCCAGTCCAATTGGAGGGCAGTTGGTTTCCACCATGACAGATGTGCCACTATTGCACCCATTGGCTCATTTGGCCTGGCTGGCCAATTATAAGGCTTGCAGTGTCCACTGTTGAGTATCATCACTGGTGGTATCTCTTTCTCCCATTGAACTGCAAGTAGAATGGCTTCTTCCAGCTTTCTGTCAGCTGGTCTATGTGGAGGAGGTTATCAGCTCAGTTCCAGCAGGATTTCTCAGTGGCCTTGCAGCCCAAGTATGTGGAGTCTTCAGCAATAGGGTCTTACCGTCCATTCCTGGTGAGAAACCAAGGGCCTCGGCAATGACCTATAATGTTTTGGGGGCATCAGGGACCTCCCTGGCCAACAGCTCACTGGAAGATATCCCATCCCTGGCACTGAAAACTTTCTAGCAACGATCTACAGCTCCTGAGTGTTCCATTGTCCAAAACCAGAGGATTCCATATGATTTATTTATATCCTCTTAGATTTTGATTAACCCTCCCTCCACCTTTCCTCTACTCAATCTCCTCCCCTGACCTCATTTTGGGCCTTTTCACCCCCGTTAATCTATTCTTCTAGTTACATATATACAATACCAACCTATTAAGTACCCTCCTCCCTTCCTTTCTCTTCTCTTTGTATCTCTTTTTTAGCTTACTGGCCTCTGCTACTGAGTTTTTTCCTTCTCGCACAGAAGCCCAATCATCTGTAGCTAGGATCCACATATGAGAGAGAACATGCAGTACTTGGCTTTCTGGCACTGGGTTACCTCACTTAGTGTAATCCTTTCCAGATCCATCCATTTTCCTGCAAATTTCATAACTTCATTTTTCTTTACTGCTGAGTAGAACTCCATTGTATAAATGTGCCATATCTTCATTATCCACTCATCAGTTGAGGAACATCTAAGCTGGTTCCATTTCCCAGGTATTATGAATTGAGTGGCAATAAACATGATTGAGCACGTACTTCTAAGGAAATGAGATGAGTCCTTAGGATATATGTCTAGGAGTGCTATAGCTGGGTCACATGGTAGATCAATCTTTAGCTGTTTTAGGAACCTCCACACTGATTTCCACAATGGCTGGACCAGATTGCATTCCCACCAACAGTGTAGAAGGGTTACTCTTTTTCCACATCCCCACCAGCATTTATGATCATTTGTTTTCATGATGGTAGCTAATCTGACAGGAGTGAGATGGAATCTCAATGTAGTTTTAATCTGCATTTCCCTGATGACTAGGGACATAGAACATTTTTTTAGATGCTTATGCGCCATCCATATTTCTTCTTTTGAGAACTCTCTATTTAGCTCCATAGCCCATTTTTAATTGGCTTGTTTGATTTCTTATTATTTAACTTTTTGAGTTCTTTGTATATCCTAGATATTAATCCTCTATCAGATATATAGCTGGCGAAGATTTTTTCCCATTCTGTAGGTTGCCTCTTTGCTTTATTCACAATGCCCTTTGCAGTACAAAATCTTTTTAATTTCATGAGGTCCCAGTGTAATCTGTGCTTCTATTGCCTGAGCAATTGGGGTTATATTCAGAAAGTGTTTGCAAAGACCAATATGTTGAAGGGTTTCCCCTACTATTTCCTCTAGCAGTTTTAGAGTTTCCAGTATGATGTTAAGGTCTTTCATCCATTTGGACTTAATTCTTGTGCATGGAGAGAGAGAAGACTCTATTTTCATCCTTCTACAGATACATATCCAGTTTTCCCAGCACCATTTGCTGAAGAGGCTGTCTTTTCTCCAATGAGTATTTTTGGCATTTTTATCGAATATCAGGTAGCTATAGCTACCTGGACTTACATCTGGGTCCTCTATTCTGTTCCATTGGTCTACATGTCTGGTTTTGTGCCAGTACCATGCTGTTTTTGTTACTATGGCTCTGTAGCATAGGTTAAAATCAGGTATAGTGATACCACCAGCCTTATTTTTATTGCTCAGTATTATTTTAGATATTCGAGGTTTTTTGTGATTCCAAATGAATTTTTGGATTGTTTTTTCTATTTCCATGAAGAATGACTTTGGAATTTTGATGGGGATTGCATTAAATGTGTAGATTGCTTTTGGTAAGATTGCCATTTTCACAGTATTGATTCTTCCAATCCAGGAACAAGGGATATTTTTCCACTTCCTAGTGTCTTCTGCAATTTCTCACTTGAGTGTTTTAAAGTTTTCATTGTAGAGATCCTTTACTTCCTTGGTTAGGTTTATTCCAAGGTACTTTATTTTCTTTGATGCAATTGTGAATGAGAGTGATTCTCTGATTCCATCCTCTGTGTGTTTGTTGTTAGCATATATGAAGGCTACTGATTTCTGTGTATTTATTTTGTATCCTGCTACATGGCTGTAGGTGTTTATCAGCTCTAACAGTTTGCTGGTAGTGTCTTTAGGGTCCTTTATATATAGAATCATGTCATCTGCAAATAATGATAACTTGATCTCTTCCTTTCCAATTTGTATCTCTTTTATGTGCGTCTCTTGCCTTATTGCTATGGCTAAGACTTCCAGTACTATATTAAATAAAAGTGGGAACAGTGGACACCCTTGTCTTATTCCTGATTTTAGTGGAAAAGCTTCCTGTTTTTCCCCATTTAGTAATATGTTGGCTGTAGGCTTGTCATAAATAGCCTTTATTATATTGAGATATGTTCCTTCTATTCCCAGTCTCTGTAGAACTTTTATCATGAAGGGATGTTGGATTTTGTCAAATGCTTTCTCTGCATCTAATGAGATGATCATGTGATTTTTGTCCTTCAATCCATTTATATAATGTATTACATTTATCGATTTGTGTATATTGAACCATCCCTGCATCTCTGGGATAAAGCCTACTTGGTCCAGGTGAATGATCTTTCTGACATATTCTTGTATTATGTTTGCCAATATTTTGTTGAGTATTTTTGCATCTATGTTCATGAGGGAGATTGGTCTGTAATTATCTTTTTTTGTTCTATCTTTGCCTGGTTTTGGTATCAGGGTGATGCTGGCTTCATACAAGGAGTTTGGTAGAATTCCTTCTTTTTCCATTTTATGGAAAAGCTTAAGAAGCAATGGTGTTAGCTCTTCCCTGAAGGTCTGGTAAAATTCAGCAATGAATCCATCTGGGTCTGGGCTTTTTTTAGTTGGGAGATTTTTGATAACTATTCAGATCTCCATGCTTGTTATATGTCTATTTAACTGATTAATCTCATCTTGACTTAATTTAGGTAGGTCATATAAATCAAGGACATCATCCATTTCTTTCAGATTTTCATACTTTGTGGAGTATATGCTTTAATAGTATATCCCTATGATTTTTTGAATTTCGCTGGCATCTGTTGTGATGTTACCTTTTTCATCTCTAATTTTATTAATTTGTGTCTCTTCTCTCTTTCTTTTGGTCAGATTTGCTAAGGGTTTATCAATCTTGTTTATCCTTTCAAAGAACCAACTCTTTGTTTCATTGATTCTTTGGACTGTTTTTTGGTTTCTATTTCATTAATTTCTGCCCTAATCTTTATTATTTCTTCCCATCTGCTGATTTTGGGTTTGCGTTGTTCTTCTTTTTCCAAGGCTTTAAGGTGAAGCATTAGGTCATTTACTTGTGACCTTTCTAATTTCTTAATATAGGCACTTAAAGCTATAAATTTCCCTCTTAGGACTGCCTTCATTGTGTCCCAGAGATTTTGGTATGTTGTGTTCTCATTATCGTTTGACTCTATAAATTTTTTGATTTCCCTCTTGATATCTTCATTGACCCATTCATCATTTAGTAATGTGTTGTTTAATTTCCATGATTTTGTGTATGCTCTATAGCCTTTCTTGCTATTGATTTGTAGTTTGATCCATTATGGTCAGATAGAATGCAAGGAATCATTTCAATTTTCCTGTATTTATTAAGATTTGCTTTGTGTCCTAATATATGGTCTATTTTAGAGAATATTCCATGTGCTTCTGAAAAGAATGTATATTCTGCAGCATTTGGATGAAATGTCCTGTATATATCTTAGGTCCATTCCTTCTATGACCTCGTTTAGTCCAGATGCCTCTTTGTTTATTTTTTGCTGGGATGACCTGTCAATTGATGAGATTGGGGTGTTGAAGTCACCCACTACCAATGTGTTTGGTGTTATCTGTGACTTTAGTTCTAATAGCGTTTGTTTGATGAATTTGAGGGCCCCCATGTTAGGTGCATATATGTTTGGGATTATAATGTTCTCCTGTTGGAGTGTGCCTTTAATCAATATAAAGTGGCCTTCCTTATCTTTCTTAACTAATGTTGGACTGAAGTCTACCTTGTCAGATGTTAGGATAGCAACCCCTACTTGTTTTCCAGGTCTATTTGCTTGAAACACTGTTTTCCAATCTTTCACCCTAAGATAGTGTCCATCCTTTGTAGAAAGGTGGGTTTGTTGGAGGCAACAAATTGAAGGATCCTGCTTTTTAACCCAGTCTGCAAACCTATGTCTTTTGATTGGGGCATTGAGGCCATTGATATTAAGAGATATTATTGAAAGGTGTGTATTCATTTTTGCCTTTTTTTTTTTTTTTTTTTTTTTTTTTGTAGTTCTTCTGGTTTTACTTTGCTCTCTTGTGTTAACGAGTATTTGAGTATTGTTTGTTTTTTCCCGGTTCCTTATATGTGTGCTTTTCTTTTTCTTCAGCATGGAGGATTCTTTCAAGTATTTTCTTTTTTTTTTAATTTTTTAATTTTATTTTTATTTATTTCTTAGAGACAGAAAGAAGGGGGGAAGAGAGAGTGAGAATGGGTGCACCAGAGCCTCCATCCACTGCAAACAAACTCCAGATGCATGCATGCGCCACCTTGTGCATCTGGCTTACATGGGACTTGGAGAATCGAACCTGGTTCCTTAGGCTTCGCATGAGGCTTAACCATTAAGCCATCTCTCCAGCCCTCTTTCAAGTATTTTCTGTAGAGCTGGTTTTGCCTTCAAATACTCCTTTAGCCTGCTTTTGTCGTGGAATGTCCTTATTTCTCCATCTATTTGAATGCATAGCTTTGCAGGAAAAAGTAACCTTGGTTGACAGTTGTTATCTTTCAGAACTTGGAATACATCACTCCAAGCCATTCTGGCTTTTAAAGTTTGTGTTGAGTAATCTGCTGTAATCCTGATAAGCTTGCCTTTGTAGGTAACTTGATTTTTCTCTCTGACTGCTTTCAATATTTTTTCTTTGGTTTGTATATTTGGTAGTTTGATTATAATATGGCAAGGAGAGATTCTTTCCAGGTTTTGTCTGGCTGGTGTTCTGAAGGATTCCTGTATCTGCATTGGCACCTCTTTCACAATTTGGGGGAAGTTTTCTTCTATGATTTTGTTGAAGATGCCAACTATACCTTTGGAGTGAAATTCTTCCCCTTCTACTATGCCCTGAATTCTTATGTTTGATCTTTTCATAGTGTCCCAAATGTCTTGAAATTCCCACTCATACTTTTCTATTAGTTTGTCTTTCTCTTTGTTGGACTGTATTAGATCTGCCACCTGATCTTCTAGCTTAGATATTCTGTCCTCTCCTTCATCCATTCTACTGGTGAGATTTTCTACAGAGTTTTTTATTTCATTGACTGTGTTCTTTATTGCTGGTAATTCTAAATGGTTTTTCTTTATTATTTCTATTTCCTTATTTATGTCTAGTATTGACCTCTTTATTTCATTAAATTGGCATCCTGTGTCTTCTTTGCTTCCTTTGATTTCTTCTTTGAGTTCTTTGAACATATTTATAATCATTCTTTTGAGATCTTTCTCAGGCATTTTCTCTAATTCGTTCTCACTGGAGGTCTTTTCTGATGCATTAATACTTTTTGGTGGATTTATATTGTCTTGATTTTTGGTGTTTCTTATGTTATAATGTATATATTTTTGCATCTTGGATTATTTAATGATTGGATTTTCCAGTTAGCTGGGTATTATGAGATGTATCAATCAATCTGGTGTTATATATCTTCAGAGTAGAAGCTTAAGGCTCTAGGTGTGGCTGTGAAGATTCTCAGAGTATCTACAAAAGTGACTCTAGGTGTTGGGTGTGCCTACTATGAGAGTATTCAAGTAGGCTAAATGGAACAAAATACAGCCAGATTCTAAAATTTAACTAAACAATGTACACTTTCAATGAAAAACAGCCCAGAGTATTTATCCAAGAGTAGGTATTATGACAACCAGATCCTCTGTCTGTCCCTTAGGCTGTGTGGTGCCTCACCCACTCCCTTAATCCTGACAACAAGGTGGTTAAGATTTCTGGTCTGTAGAGGGTTCCAAGTCAGCTTATGACCAGGTGAGACCCTTCCCTAATGTATAACAGAAGAGTAAACAAAGCCACTATAATTCAAGAAGCAACAAATAACAAGCCCAAAATACAGCTTATTTAAGAATGGCAAATTTGACCATCCATCTGATTTAACATATAATTTATCCTGATATGGAAAGTGCAATTAGCACTTCTGGTTCAGGCATATATATCAGGTTTATTAGGTGAGTACTGACCTGGTGTAATCCCAATTACCTTTTGGGATGATTTTGGTCTCAGCTGCGCTCTTGATTGGATCCCTCTTTGGTGCTCTGTCAGTTCAAGTGGGCGTGGCCAGGTCTCTGGACCACTGTTCTGTTCCTGAGGGCTGGGCACTGGCGGTGGCAGAGGGGGAGGGAGCCGATGCTGCTCTAGTTCACCCGCTGTTCCACGTGTTCTTCTACCTTGTGATCTGCTCCTCCGTTGTTCACTGCCATTCTCCCTTCACATTTCTTGAGTTTGCGGAGAGCTCAGGTGTGAGTGGAAAATCCCCTCAGCTGGCTTTTCCTGCAGCTCAAGCTGAGCCTGGCGGCTGGCTGGTGTGCTGTGCCGCAGTCTCAATACGCCCACCGGACAGCTTCTGCCGGCCCCGTGCAGGCTCTGGATGCTCTGGATCTCTCCTACTTCTCTGCTGCTGTTTCAATTTCCTATACACCTCACTTTTTAGTAAAAGTGTGTATTTTGCTGGGGTTGTTTTTGCCTTTTTTCCCCTAGGCTGCTTTGGCGTGGTACCTACGCCGCCATCTTAACAGGAAGTCCTCTGTCTGTCTTCTTTCTCTCCCTCTCTGCTTGCAAATAAATAAATACAAATATTTTTAAATACTTGTTTTAAAAAAGCTTGAAGAACTTTCTTGGCCATAGCATGTAGCTCTGCCTCCATCTTTTGAATTGCTGCTGAGATTCCCACTTCAATAATCAGGAGAAAAGTCATTTCTTAACATGGCTGGGATTTTATTTCCCATCCTATGGGGCAGTCAGGGCTCTTCAGAATTTTCAACTAATGTGACAGTTGGAAAAGCTGCTTTTTCTACTCATCACAGGTAAGAGGTTATCCCCTAAGAAAACCTGTGTTCTTTTGGGGTCTTGGTTTCCTGAAAGCACCACAGACCTGGCCAACCTATGGAGAGTAAGAGAACAATCATTGAGAGACAAGCAGTGACCAGTGAGCCATTGTGCATCACACAGTTTTTGCTGGTCTCCATCACAAGGAGCAAAATTGCCTTTTCAGGTTTACCGTCTAAGTAAGGCTCGTGCCGGGTGAGAAGTAGGCTGGCTGAAGGTTAGTCATTCTGAAAAGGGCAAAAGGGCTTCAACTCTTCAACTTTCAGCTTTGAAGATGAGTAGAATGAGGAGCTTTTTATCTTCATGTCAGAAAACTTACCACATCTGCCAAATGTGGTGAGAAAAGTGACTATCTCATGTAAGGCAGGCAAAAACAGCGTCCCTGTGCTACCCACTCTAAGTGCCTACATAAAATACATAAACTACATAAAATTGGGGTAGTAGTATAACATAGTTGTATATCCTGCACTGAGCACCGTAATATTTAAATTCACTAGATATCGCCCCAAAGCTTCTCTGTAGGTCCAAACCAAGAATCAGAGTCCAATCACTCATTTCACCTAGCTGTTATGTCCCTTCTCCATTTTTCTTTTCTTTTTCTTCCCTCCTTCCCTTCCTCTCTCCCCCCTTCTTCCTTCCTTCCTTTTACTGTGGTTCTGGAGATTGAACTGAAGGCCTTGCACACACTGGATAAACACTCCACTACTGAGCTATATCCTCAGCCCCCACACTTCATCTTAGTAAAGCCTCTAGTGTATTCATCAATATCTCCTTATTACAGCAGTAGACCAAAGGCTGTGGAGGCCCCAGCTTGCTGGCTGGAGGAATCCTTTAACTTGTTTCTCTCTCTAGGAAGGAAAGCCACAGGTTGATTAGACCACAGTTCAGCATATTTAAGATTGCATCATGAGTAATACTTGGCACAGAATGCACAGCTCCAGGAGACAAACTCTGTGCATCTCACCATTCCACAACATGAATTCCATGGTTTTAGAGTGATGGCAGTCTGAGCCCTCTGTTGGCCAGAACCATATCATGGTTGTGTTACTTTAGACCTTTTGGGAAGTACAATTCCCATCAACCCTTTACCCAGTGTGCCCAACACATGTTGATGTCCTTGCCTGGTTCTACCTTCTCACCAGTAGAGTCAAGGTCATTATGTCCTAAGTCAGTTATTTTTGTTGGCATTCTGTAAAACAGAGCTTTATTTTTCCCATTGGAGCTTTTTGGTAACCTTGAAATATAATTCCTACTTGAAAATCATTAAATATACTTTCAACAAATATTATGTAGTGTTGGAGAGTTGACACAAGTTATTTCAAATGAGTTTATTCTTTTTGAGTATTATTAAGGACATGAATTTTCATACATTCAGTAAGTGGCTCTCATGATCATACTCTTCTTGCCAGATTCCAATGCAGACAAACTGAGTTCAACATAAAACAAAGTTTCACAAAATGGTTCCAAACACAACATTCAGGTACTTAGAGAGAAGAAGCACTCCTTTCTCAGAAAACAATGGTGAGATAATCTAATGAGCTGCCACTGTCTTTTTACATCTGTGCTCTCCCTGCATCTGCAAGATATGGGAAAACACCACATGAGTCTGAAGGAAGGCTGCAAGCCCATTCTGGCTATCCTCCCTGAGGACCATTCTTGTGCCCCAAGTTCAAAGATGCTCAATTGACCCACACTGTGAGAAGTCTCCAAACCACAAAAACCATTATTTTTTTAGTTGACTTACATTATGACCCAGTCTTACCCTTCTTCTTTCACATGTAGTAGACAGTAGAAACCATAAGAACAAGATTCCCCTCACAATGGTTCCCTGGATGAGGCATTGCTTCCCCACAGTGGTTTAAGGAAAAAACACTTAAAATACCAGAATCCTGACTCCTCCATGCTCTGTGTGATCCTGAAGATTGAGAGAACACCACATTGCAGTGCCTCACCTTGGGCACTGCCTGTCTGTCCCCTTGCAGCAGGGGCTGAAGCCTTCTTCTGGCTGGTGCACATGCTCCTGGTATTGCAGATGGAGAGGATTTGGAGGCTAAAATGAATTTGTGAATCTCTTTAAAGGAAAAATAAAATATTTAGAACCATTGTGCTTAAGCTTAAGACTTACTGTGCTTCTCAAGAGCAGGCACTATGGTTTTTTTTTTTTTTTTTTGTCTCACCAGTATGACACTAGAGCCTTAACTGGTGTCTGGCAATACATATCAGGTGTTCAGTGTACATGTTATGAACAAGAAAATGAACTTAACCACCTAAAGTCCATAGCTACCCATGTCAAAAAAAAAAAAAATGAGCTCCATACCAAAGATAATAACCATCAGGTAGGGGATAAAATACTTTGATAGTGGTGTGGCTACTTAGGGAAGCCATGTGGCTTTTTTATAAACCTTGCAAAGAACAAGTTTGCCCAAGCAATACACTTTCTTCACAGCTTTCAGCTTCTACAAACAGTTTTCTTTTTTAGGTTAGAGGCAACTAAATTCTTTCCATTACCTGTGGAGATGAGATTCATGAAGGCTAAGAGTTGTGGACCTCGGACAGAAGAGATGTCTTAGCGGTTGAGGCACTTGCCTTCAAAGCCAAAGGACCCAGGTTCATTTCCCCAGGACCCATGTAAGCCAGATACACAAGGTGGTACATGCATCTGGAGTTTTCTTGCAGTGGCTGGACCTGGTGTACCCATTCTCTCTCTCTCTCTCTCTCTCTCTCTCGCTCTCTCTCTCTCTCTCTCTCTCTCAAATAAACAAATAAATACGAGTTGTGGACCTCAAATCAGTTGTGACCAAAGCCAGTCATGCTAGTTTAGGATCTTATTGACAGGATTGACTATTCCTCTGTGATTTTGCCTCTTGTATCAGCAAATGAGCAGGTATGAGAGCACATACACACCTTTGCAAATATAATGCACTCATAACACAGACTCAAGCAGTATTATCCTACTCATAGAACTGTTTGTGTGTATATGGTGTACATATATGCATGTTTGCATGTTCACATGTGTTAGTACACATGTGTGAGGGTGCACATGTATGAATAACTGTATAGCGGTCAGAGGACAACATCAAGTGTTAGCTTCAGGAGCACCATCCTTTTTGAGACAGGGTCTCTCACTGGCCTAGAGCTCACTAAGCAGGATAGACTAGCCATCCAGTAAGTTCCAGGTAGCTTCATATCTCAGCTTCCTCAGCAATGGGATTACAGGCACATGCTGCCACATGCAGATTTCAAATGGATTCTGGGCATCTAACTTAGTCTTCATGCTTGCAAGGCAAGTACTCTACTCACTGAGGTATCTCCCCAGGCCCAATTTTGAAAAAAAAAATCTATTCCTCACCTCCCTTATGTACAAATTAAAGGGTTTTCTTTTAATCTAGCAGTTAAGATACCTTTTAGGAATTAGGTGAGTGCACTTGTCTGACTTCTAGCCTAGGACATACAGACATACAGCAAACCAAACTGTACTTCTGGGCTTCCTGTACTTTTGCATTTGACCAGTTGCTCTAGGTTTTACTCACAATTCAGTATCTCTCTTAGCATTAAAAATAAATCCTTTCTTGAACTTTTACCCTCTAAAATTTTGTTCTCTGATAGGGCTTATTCCTTTCATTTTGCTTCTTTCGAAATAACTACAGTGCCCAGAAGATCTCAAGGCCTGAAGTAAATGCAACTCCCTGGTTTACTCTGGCTTCCTGGAAGCCGTGTCTACCTCCAGCATTGAAGACACTTCTTGTACACCCAGCGTGCTTGGCTCTGCTCAATATGGACCCTTTCTTTTTATATTTTGTCCCTAAAATTAATATCTAGTAAAAGGCCTAAAAGAAATGTGTTCAAAGGGCTCACAAAGCAATGCAGATCATTGAAAATCACTTTGTTACCCACCAAAATGAGATGGTAAGATCCTGTTGCTGAAGACACCACAGACTGTATTCACATGACACTGAGAAAATAAGTTGGAATTGAGATGGGAGCCATCTCCCTGCTGGATAGCTGCCATAGTGCTGGAAGATACTATGTGAGCTGCTGGAGGAGAAAAGTCATCTACAGTCTGAATAAGCAGAGAATCCTACAAACTACAAAATTAACCAGCCAGGCAAAATGTACCTACTGCTGCAATAGTGGCATCTGCTACAGATGTAATCAACTGCTCTCTGATTAGATAAAAGATCCTGCTTAGTGGGAAGGAACACATACCTGGTACTGAGAATTGAGTCAAAAACCTAGGGCTTGGGAGGTCATAGGTACTGGAGGGAAGCTTCCACTGCCTTTTAGCTAAGCATGTATGTTATACCCACCAAACAGTTTTTTCAATGTAGAAGTAATCATGGAAAGAATATGGGTGTTACTTTCACTGGTAGCCAGAGAACTATCTTTATGGAGATGGTGAGGAACACTGAGCAGACTCAAAACTCATCAAGAGGGGCTGGAGAGATAGCTTAGCAGTTAAGGTGCTTGCCTGCGTAGACTAAAGACCCAGGTTCAACTCCCCAGAACCCATGTAAGCCATATGCACATGGTGGTGCATGTGTCTAGAGTTTGTTTATACTGGCTGGAGGCCCTGGTGTACTCCTATTCTCTTTCTCCCTCTCTGTAAAATAAATAAATAATAAATAAATAAATATTTTTTAAAACTCATCAAGGGGCTGGGCATGGTGGTCCTCACCTTTAATCCCAGCTCTTGGAAGGCTGAGGTAGGAGGATCACTGTGAGTTTTAGACCAGCCTGAGACTAATTCCAGGTCAGCCTGGGCTAAAGTGAGACCCTGCCTCAAAAAATAAAATAAAATAAGATAAAAAGAGGGCTGGAGAGATGGCTTAGTGGTTAAGTGCTTGCCTGTGAAGCCTAAGGACTCCAGTTCGAGGCTTGATTCCCCAGGACCCACGTTAGCTAGATGCACGAGGGGGTGCATGCATCTGGAGTTCGTTTGCAGTGACTGGAGGCCCTGGCATACCCATTCTCTCTATCTGCCTCTTTCTCTCTCTCTGTCTTTTGCTTTCAAATAAATAAATAAAAATGAATAAGATATTTTAAAAAAGAACATAAAAAGGGCTGGAGAGATGGCTTAATGACTAAGACATTTGCTTGCAAAGCCTAAGGACCCATGTTCAACTCTCCAGATCCCGCATTAGCCAGATGCACAAGGGGGTGCACACATCTGGAGTTCGTTTGCAGTGGCTGGAGACCCTGGCGCACCCATTCTCTCTCTCTTTCTCTCCCTCTCTCCCTCTCTCTCTCCCTCTCTCTCTCTTTATTTCTCTCTCTCCCTTTCTCTCTCTGTCACTCTCAAATAGATAAATAAAAATAAACAAAAAAATCTCATCAAAGTAGAAAATAAGGCTGTAGAGAGCTCAACACCTCAACACTAAAGGAGATTTCTACCACACCCTCCAAAGCTCAGGTACATTGCAATGTGGAAGACAGGGCAGAAAGACTGTAAGAGCCACAGGATACTTAGGCATTAAAAATATTACTTTAATTTATTTAAGAAAGAGAGAGACAATGGGCATACCAAGGCCTCTAACCACTGCAAACAAATTCCAGACACATGTGCCACCTTGTGCATCTGGCTTTGCATGGACACTAGGGAATCAAACCTGGGTCCTTAGGCTTTGCAGGGGATCACCTTAACTACAGAGCCATCTCTCCAGACCTGCCCTCCATCAACTTTTTTTTTGGGGGGGGGGTTGAGGTAGGGTCTCCCTCTAGCTCAGGCTGACCTGGAATTCACTATGCATTCTCAGGATGGTCTTGAATTCATGGAGAGCCTCCTACCTTTGCCTCCTGAGTGCTGGGATTAAAGGCATGTACCACCATGCCTGGTCCTATCAACATTTTTAAAGTATTTTATTTATTTATTTAGAAAGAATGAGGCAGATAAAGAGAAAGAGAGAATGGGTGCACCTGAACCTCCAGCCATTGCAAATGAATTTCAGATACATGCGCCACCTTATACATCCAGCTTTACTTGGGTAATGGGGAATCAAGCCTGGGTCCTTTGGCTTTGTCGGCAAGCACCTCAAACACCAAGCCATCTCTCTAGCCCCCAATCAACATTTTGACATGGAGGATGGAGAACAACAAAAAACCAAACAACAGGGGTTGGGGAGATGGATTAGCACTTAAAGGTGCATGCTTGGAAAACCTGACAGATGAGGTTCAATTCCCTAGTATCCATATAGAGCTGGATGCACAAGGTGGGGCATACATCCAGAGTTCATTTGCAATGGCATGAGGCCCTGGGGCAACCTTTTTCTCTCTGCCTTCTCATAAATAAATAAATAAATAAATAAATGTTTTTTTTTTTGAAATAACACGACAGAAGAGGTACATTTTGAAAGAGTTTGGAGGTTGAATAGATGAGACAACAACAGATACAGGGATGAGAACACAATCAAATTACTCTATGTTAATATATTACATTTCTCAATAAAATTATAAATAAATTTATAATAAAAATTAAAAAGAAGGGCTGGAGAGATGGCTTAGTGGTTAAGCGCTTGCCTGTGAAGCCTAAGGACCCCAGTTCAAGGCTCAATTCTCCAGGACCCACGTTAGCCAGATGCACAAGCGGGTGCACATGTCTGGAGTTCGTTTGCAGTGGCTAGAAGCCCTGGCACTTTCTCTCTCTCTCTACCTACCTCTTTCTCTCTCTGTCACTCTCAAATAAATAAATAAAAATGAACAAAAACAATTTAAAAAAATTAAAAAGAAAAAGAAATAAGGGCTGGGGAGATGGTTCAGTAGTTAAAAGTATTTGCTTGCAAAGCCTAACAGTCTGGGTCCAGTTCCCCTGTACCCACGTAAAGCTAAATGCACAAAGTAGAGCATGCTTCTGGGGTTCATCTGCAGCAGCAAGAGGCTCTGGTATGCCTATTCATACTCTCTCTTTCTCTCTCTCTATCACTCTAAAATAAAATATTTTTTAAAATAAATATGCTCAAAGAGGAGTCGAGCAGACTTGTTGGTAATTACCTCTGATGTCTGCTGGACAGACTTGAACTGAAAATCCTAATGGAAAAAGAAAAAGAAATGGTTTTCAGGATTTAAGTGGGAAAGGTAACACTGGTTCCATGTGGCAAGTAGCTCAGTCTCTTTGTGTTTACTGTGCAGACCGCATGTGCTGAGTCTCCTTGCTGGGCCTGCTCTTCAGGGGAGGAAACAAGGACTCAGCCTTCTACTCCAGTCCCTGCTCTACCAGGTAGAGCCATGTGACTTTTGACTAAAATGAGTGAGCCTAGTCCAATTGTTTTGAAAATATAAAATAAATAATGTTGTCAGGCAGAGAAAATTACCTCTGAAAGAAAACATAAGAACCCTATTTATGAGAAAAGTGGGAGTTTCATGTGTACTGATGGTATTAATTTGATCATCAAGAAAAGCGTGTATTCCTTCAATGGATAAGAGACCAGAGAGAGTTTAGTTCCCCTTCTGGTCAGAGTGGAGTGGAACAACTATTACTGGACTCTCAGGCTCAAAGCCCAGGAAGAATTATCTCTGCATCAGTAGCAGCAAACCCAGCAGGGGTAGATTCCCACATCTGTCTCACATGTTATTTCACTGCAGATTCTGTTCTAGAGAATCAGGATCCTAACTTTGGTGTTAAAGGCACCCATAAGAGCTATGTTTGCTGTTTACTTTTACCTCTACAATAACATTTGCATGAAGTAACACCTATTACTATGCCGTACTTCTTGGAAAGCTCAGAGGGCAATGAGCTCACAGTCAGTGTGCTTGTCCATCTCAAGGCTGGTGAATTAAATCAGCTTCCTCTGAAAACCACTTGAGGTTTGCACCAATTTCTGTGGTAAACATAACAAACATTTGTGACCTCAAGATTCAAGTCAACAATTCTTAGAATTATTTTTTCAACATTTTATTTTTTTATTTATTTTTGAAATTAGCAAATAGAAACAGAGGGAATAGGCATGCCAGGGCCTCTAACTATTGCAAACAAATTCCAGGTACATGTGCCACCTTGCTCATCTGAGTTTTATGTGGGGATTAGGGAATCAAACCATGATGTTTAGGCTTTGCAGGCAAGCACCTTAAGTGCTGAGCCAGCTCTCCAGCCCTGTAATTATTTTTTAAATGATGGTGCTACAAGAAAACTCTTTACTCTTTACAGAAAAAAAAAATTGCCAACTTTTTAATGATGAGATATAATGGGGTTGCTATCCTTTAATTCTGGATACAAAGGCAATCCCAAAATAGTCATAGACTATTAAAACAAAAACTAAAATAGGGTTGGAGAGATGGCTTAGTGGTGAGAACACTTGCCTGCAAAGCCAAAGAACCAAGGTTCGATTCCCCAGTACCCATGTAAGCCAGATGCACAAGGTGGTGCATGTGTCTGGAGTTCATTTGCAGTGGCTGGAAGCCCTGGTGTGCCCATGTGCCCAGTCTCTCTCTATCTGCCTCTCTCTCTCTCTCTCTCTCTCTCCTTCTTTCTCTCCTTCTCAACTTATAAATAAAATAAAAACTAAAATGAGTGATGTCATATTCAGTTAGTTTAAATTTTTTATTGACAACTTCCATAATTATAGACAATAAACCATGATGATTCCCTCCTCCTCACTTTCCCCTTCACAACTCCATTCTCTTTCATGCCCCCTCCATTAGTCTCTCTTTTATTTTGATGTCATCATCTTTTCCTCCTATTATGTCAGTTTTTGTTTTAATAGTCTATGTAGCACATAGGTACAGTTTATGAAATGTGGCATGTGATTTTATTTTTTTTTCTCATTGGAAAATTAATTTTATTTTATTTTTTTCTTTTTTTCTCAATTTTTATTAATATTTTCCACGGTTATAAAAAATATCCCATGGTAGTACCCTCCCCCCCCCACTTTCCCCTTTGAAATTCCATTCCCCATCATATCCCCTCCCCATCTCAATCTTTCTACTTACATATATACAATACCAACCTAATAAATGGCCTCCCTTTCTTTCTCTTCCCTTTCTATCTCCTTTTTAACTTACTAGCCTCTGCTACTGAGTTTTTTCCTTCTCGCACAGAAGCCCAGTCCTCTGTAGCTAAGATCCACATATGAGGGAGAACATGTGGCGCTTGGCTTTCTGGGCCTGGGTTACCTCACTTAGTATAATCCTTTCCAGATCCATCCACTTTTCTGCAAATTTCATAACTTCATTTTTCTTTACCACTGAGTAAAACTCCATTGTATAAATGTGCCATATCTTCATTATCCACTCATCAGTTGAGGGACATCTAGGCTGGTTCCATTTCCCAGCTATTATAAATTGAGCAGCAATAAACATGGTTGAGCACGTACTTCTAAGGAAATGAGATGAGTCCTTAGGATATATGCCTAGGAGTGCTATAGCTGGGTCATATGTGGCATGTGATTTTAAATTTAAGTATATTAGGGGTATTGATAAACTATTTCCATGATACTCGGTAAACTGTTAGCAAGGATATTATCTGCTTCAAAATCTGTCACTTTTAATGGTTCTCTATTATGATGTTTATCCCAAAAGTCTATACACTAGAGTCCTCCTCCCCCCAAAAAACTTCCTTGGCCTGGGAGGTCCTGTTAAAGGGTTATTTCTCATTTTAACAAAAGCACTTACAGATTACTGATGTTACAGAATCTTTAAAATAAGGAACAGCAACATTAACATTCTGTTGTGAATGATAGTTGACAATATATTCTAACTATTGGCAAAAGGACACATGTGGTAATAAAGCCAAGATTCATTACTAGTTTTCTGTTCTTGAAAATGGATCCACATTAGCCAGTATTCTTCTCCTAAAAATTAAATATGTAAAAGTATGACATCCCTGAAAAATAATTTATGAAAAAAATCTATGGTACATTGATATAATCAAATTCTCAAGAAAATGCAAACTTATCAGGCATTAAAATAAGGACTTCTTTTTATAAAATGAGCATTATGATTAAGCACTTTTTTTTTACACACAAGAATGAAAAATGAAAACAATTAGCTACTGTAAATGATGTGTTTACCCAAATTCTTCTACTGTAATAAAAGCTCGACTCCAGGGTTGGTTGGTTGTGAGCTGTGTATGTGGAGGCATGGGGGCACATGGGTAGCCTCAGCCTCTCAATTTTGTTGTGGGGCTAAAACTGCTCTAAAAAATAAAATTCATTTTTTTGAGTCTTTCAAGCTAGATGCAGTGGTGCATGACTAGTCCCAGACACTAAGAGGCTAAAGCAGGACAACACTTAAAAATTCCAGACCAGCCAGGGCGACATAGTAATATCTCATCTCAAAAAGAAAAGAAATCCAGCCTATTTGTCCAATAACACTTCTAGAAGGCTTTTTGTTTCTAATTTCTACTTTAAATATTTAAAATCAGTTTCAGCCTATTCTACAAAATTGCTGATATGAACAAAGTCAGATGTGAAAGAACAGTACAATTTAGTTTTTTCTTATGAACTCATTTTATGGGGAAAGTAGAGAGTGCCCATAAATTTTTACAACATCCAGATTCTTCAGCAAATATCCCTTGAAGTCAGTCTGAGCCCCAGCAGAAAAAAAAAAAAATCTCTGTAAATTAACAAGTGTTTTTGTCTAAAAGCTAGAGCCATCTTGCTTGCCATGACAGTGTTGTTTTTTTTTTTTTCCACTAAGAGAAATGGGACCAGAGAGCAGTTCTTGCAAGGAAGAAGGGTGGTGAGGGTTGAGCTATCTGGGGAGCATAATCTCCGGTTGTGCTGGAAGCAAGAGAGTAAGAAGACCTCACAGGTGAATGTGTATCATCCCAGTAGTGGAGAGTGAGGTAGTGCCTGGTAGTGGCCAATAGTGGAGCAAAACTGCCACACAGGTAGGCTATGGGTTCTCCTTAGACTGTGTTGATTTAAAGCAGGTTTTGGGCCAGCCAGGTGGGTAACACCTGCCACTTCCTAAAAAACCAAACTGAGTGTGCCTGTGAGAAGCATAGACAAGGGTAAAGATTTGATGGCCATTCTCATAAATGAAAGAGGAATTCCTGGGATCAAATGAAATTGGGCAGATAAGGAGGTCCAGTGGTAACAAAACAATGCAGGAGAGTCCTCCAAAGGGTACCAATTTTCAGGGGACAAAGGCAAGGAGCCAGCCATAGACAAAAAGGAGACTGAAGGGCAGCAAAGACCAAGGAAAGTGAAAGAGCAGTGACCCTTTGAGCTTTTGGCTGAGATGTGATGTCAGCATGGAGAAGACAGACAAGCAGAGAAAACAGCAAGTACAGTGTAGTAACAGAAGCCATGCCTCAAGGATTGCCAAGAAAGAAGGAGGCAAGTTAGGAAGCTGTGTGTAAGAAAGTTTGGGATAAAGAATTGGGGCTTGAGTTTTGTCATTGACTTATTTTCCTTTTTAATGTAGAGGACATTTGATGATTACTTTATAGAAAGAAAGATCAAACAAAGGAAGAGAATGAAGACATAGGAACATTCTACCTTAAAAAAATAACAAGAAAAAATTAATAGAGCTGGGATCTAGAAGAGAGGCAGGGGTTAGATGAGAATTGGATCACAGTTAACCATGAACAAGAGTTCTTGAGAACCAGCATGACAAAAAGAGGATGTGTAGTATGTTCTAGAGATGAGGCCTCAGATTCTCTTTGTAAACTGTGATACTGACAACCCATTTAATGGCTTTGCCCATCTGGGGGAATAATTAGTAATAAATCATGATGAATTGTCATTATTCTCAAATTAAATCATACCAAAATTTATATGCACTTTTTCCTAAAAGATTTCCATAGTGCAACAAAAGAAATAAGCCTAATATCTATAGTATTCCTGCACAATGGATCATTATGTCCCTTGAGAAAAATGGAGGTTTCCTGTTTAATTTTGTCACCAATTATCTGGATAGTACCTGTCTGGGGAACCGAATTTTCATCAGAAAAATAAATGCTGCCAAGACCTCATATGGTCTCGCACTACTGCTCCAATGGAGGTCATGGAAAGGGTTCTGAAACAGCAAATGGACCACAAGCAAAGCCGCAGGTGCGCCACCTACCCCACTCTAGTGGAAAGCTGGGTCTGTTCAGCCATCTGGGAAAAAAAAGAAGAAAAGGCTAAAAATAGTGGCCTGCCACCAAAGTGAACATATCTAAATGTTGGTCACAGTGCTTGATGTGAAGAGGAAAGGGCATGCTCTTTTGAATGGTCTTCATCTGGGTTCCTAGGGGTCTGAAATTTCTTCCTAATTTCTAATGTTACAAAAACAGAAACAAGTCGCAAGACATGGGAGAAAGCCACCTCTGTTGTGAGTAAGTTCAAATGCAAACCTGTATAAAGTAGAGCCCCATTATCTCTATCTCCCCTTTCACATATTTTGGAGTGTACACTTTACTGCTCTTGCTTTCTGAATGTGTCTGTTTGAGCATTTACAAGAAAATGGGTCTTACTGTGACTACTATTCTGTAATTATTTTTTTCATTTCACTATATATTATGGATATATTTCTTGCTCAGTGCACACAGATTCTTCCTCATTCTTGTGGGCAGCTGCATAAAATTACCCTTGTGTCACCATAACATATTAGTCATCCCACCATAAGAACCACACTTGAACTATCTAAGATAGGTCACCATATCAGGATAGCTGCAGTAAGCATCTGTACACACATCTTTGCACTCTTGTTTTTCTTAAATAGATTCTTAGAAGTGAAGGCAACCAATGGGTCAAAGGGTGTGTGCATTTTCAGTTTTGACAGCAATTTTCAGATTGCCCTCCAAAAAAGGAACACTGTTTCATCCTCCTATTAGTTTCTTAAAGAGTTTTTGTCTTCATGTCTATGCCAACAGTGTCAGTACTCTTTAAATACCTCCCCATTTATAAAGGAATTTACTTTGAGCAGTAGTTCAAGGAAAGTTCAGTCTTCCAGAAAAGTAGGAGGGCAACCATGCTGGGATTAAAGGACAGGGTGAGTGCTTGCAGACCAAAGAGATGTTAGGAGATAGCCACTGGGATGGAATGGAATAGGGCTGACCCACATTGTTTAAGAATCTGTAAAGCCCAATAGAAAATAGGAAAATGTCAAAGAGATTTTATGAAGCCAAGACAGTTAGCCATGTGACTATTCTAGTTTATGAGCATGAACAACAAAAAGAATGGCTGAGAGAATTTAAGGTTGGACTTAATCAAGCTGAAATTATAACATAGTTATCTGGTGAAAAGAGAAAATTGTAGTGGTTGAATGAGTTCATGAAGGTCCTGAATTAAGACCAGAGAAGTGAATCAAAAAGAAGAGATGATGGCACCCAAAACCAAACAACAACAACAACAAAAAAAAACCCAGAAGGTTCAGAGATTGCAGCTAGGTCACAGTGAAGTCATAGCAAGGTTTAAAGAGAATGAGAGTCTGAGCAGTGTTCAGAGAACTGGTGATAATTGAGTGACAACATTTCTGAGCCCACAACTTCAGCAATGCCAGGAATAAGCTTCTGGCTCTGATGAGTGTGGGAAGATGGGGTGTCTTGAAGTGTAGTAAGGAAAGCAGGTGAGGTATCCTGAAGCATAGAGAGGGAGAAGACAGGATATCCAGAAGTGTAGTGTTCCAGGATAGAGCTGAGGATCTCAGAACATCAAGGAATAGAATGCAAATTCCACAAGGCACAGAGGACACTGATGAGGAAAGTGGGCATCATGATCTCTATCAGGCAGTTTGGGGACACTAAAATAATCAAATATGGATGGGAACCAGGGCATCAGAGACTAGAAGGATGGAATCGTCCATGTAGATTTCCAAGTGATGGTAACTGGTACCTCAGCATGGCTGTGCTGCTGATTGTATGTGTGTTCAAGGAGTGGGTATGTCCATTATGCAGGGACAGGGAACTGGCTGCTGGCCTTGATGTACTCATGAGTTTCCCAGCCCTTCAATAGGTCTCCTGTGACCTTGCAAAAGGTAGCTACAGTCATTAAGCTCTCATTTTCCAGAAATAAGAGTTATCACAGTAGTTATACATGAATCTGGGGGTCAAATTAAACATTGTGTGTCAGTGTTGCTGGATGGCAGCTAGAAGTCCTCACATGGTTCAAAGTTTGAAAACATGCATCCAATCTGAAAAAGTTAATCTGATGCATATTGTAAATTCTAAGTAAAAAAGTACAGTGAAAGCCTGGTGTGGTGGCACATACCTTGAATCCCAGCACTTGGAAGGATCACTGTGAGCTTGAAGCCAGCTTAAGCTACAGAGTAAGTTCCAGGTGATCTTGGGCTACATTGAGACCCTGCTTCAAAAAATAATTACAGGGGGGCTGGAGGGATGGCTTAGTGGTTAAGGTGTTTGTCTGCAAAGTCAAAGGACCCAGGTTCTATTCCCCAGGAACCATGTTAACCAGATGCACAAGGGGTGTATGTGTCTGGAGTTCATTTGCAGTGGCTGGAAGCCCTGGTGTCTCTCTCTCTCTCTCTCTCTCTCTCTCTCTCTCCCTCTTTCTCTGTCAATTAAATAAATAAAATATTTTTTAAATATTATAGGGCTGGAGAGATGGCTTAGCAGTTAAGGAGCTTGCCTGCAAAACCTAAGAATGCATGTTCAAATCTCCAGGTCCCATGTAAGCCAGACACACAGGGACATAAGCATGCACTGTCGCACATGCGCACAAGAGGGCGCACACCTCTGGAGTTCATTTGCAGAAGCTGAAAGCCCTGGCACACTCATTCTCGTGCGCTCTCTCGCTCTCTCTCTCTGTCTCTCAAATAAATAAAAAAAAGAAAAACTTACAATGAGGAGGCAGACTTCACCCAACACACAGAGAGAACTTTCTTGTGTGGAAGTCAGCAAAAAGTTCTCATTTAAACTCAAAAAAAATCATACTTTTAAGTATTTTAAATGCAAAATTGCTTCTATCCTGTACATACAGATAATAAATTCATGTTGTCTTCATGCTTATACCTAGGTCTCACTATTTTTATGTAAGAACAATTTTATCAGATAAGAACAGCGGGGAAGTCAGGTGTGGTGATGCACGCCTTTTATCCCAGTACTGGAGAGGCAGAGGTAGGAGGATCACTGTGAGTTTGAGGCCACCCTGAGACTATATAGTAAATTCCAGGCTAGCCTGCGTTAGAGTGAGACCCTAACTTGAAAAACCAAAAATAAAAATAAAAATAAAAAAATGAAAACAAACAAACAAAAAAAGCAGAAAGGAAAAACAGTGGGGAACCATTCATCTTCAATTTTAAACACTAAAAGTATTGATTTGGGACATAGTTATTCAAAGTTATTCATCACAGTCTGCTTTGTGGATGACTTAAATATAACCCTGACACGTGTGCCCCATTAATGGCAGAAATAAGATTTAATGTCCTAGGAAGACATCTACATAGCTTAACACCAGTGCTGTATCTTAGATTGAACAAGATCTGTGAAATACATGGATATATCCTACTGATTATGTGTGTTTTACCCAGTCCATGCAGAAAACTTGCATTCACAAATAGGTGGTATAGGGCTATTCAGGTTAAAGGGATTAAACAGCCTGGCTTTGTAGAGAAAAGTCCCTTAGGAAATTAAAACCTTTTGTTCTGTTTTCTAAGATGAGACACAATTTGTAAACTAGTAATACAGGTAAACATTTAAGAAAGGTTACAGATCTAGGAAGGCCCATGATCCTGAATAAGACCCTATAAATGTGCTCTGTCCTTGTATGGACTACTGATAAATTTCCTTTTTACAGTTTACAATTTTTTTTGGCTTGTATATGAGTGTGTGCACATGGATCTCTCCCTCAATTGCTCTCCAATTTATTTTTTTAAAGCAGGGTCTCACTCTAGTCCACGCTAATCTGAAACTCACTTTGTAGTCAGGCTGGCCTCCAACTCACGGTGATCCTTTCACCTCAGCCTCCTCAGTGCTGGGATTAAAGGCATGAGCCACCACATTCAGCATATGTAAAGGGGTACTGGGATTCAGAAAAGTTCTAGAACCCTAAAGCCTAGGTTTGTGTCTAATTTTAAACAAAGAATTAAATAAAATAAGGCTGAGGAGGATAATTATTAAATTATTATATTTGTTTAGGGAAGTACAGTTAGGGAAGTATACCCACATGCTTAAGAGCCCACGTGGTGGGCCTGGAAAGACCATGGAAAGGACAGAAAGAGAGTTCAAAGAGCTCCTGCCATGTGGAGAAAGAGCCCATGTGGAAAGGAAGGGCTAGGGGCTCTGCCCTTGGCTTGGCCCAGCTGGGCCTGGGCCTGGGCCTAGCAGAGGGGAAACTCACCAGCAGCTAGAGGCTCCCAAGTGGTCAGGCAGCTCAGAGACATTGTTCTCCCTGCCTCCCAAATGTACTTAAAATCTTATGGTGGTAGGCCTTACCTTCCAACTCAGGTGAGCCAGAGGGCAGCCACTTTCTGGGGTCTAAGCTTACCCAAACACAATGTTAGGATTAGATTTAAACCTGAGGATAGACCTCCTTCCCATGAGGGGCCCAGGTTGTTTGTGGAAAAATAGATCTAGGTAAGAGATAAGAAGTCAGATCATCCTTTGATCTCAAGCAAAGTGGAGACTGGATAAGCTCAAAGACTTCCGTTTTTTACTTTCAGGGGCCCAAATCCCTAACTGCCTAAAAAAGCTGCCTGACCCCCTCTCACATCCACCTTCTTTTTTGTGTGTTTCTCTGTGTGTAGGATATGTGTGCTGTATGTAGTGTGTTATATATGGCATATGCGTGTGTGTGCAGATGCTCATGCTTATGGCAACCAGAGAACTTCTAGTGACCTTCTTCATTGATACAGGTCCCTTCCTCAACCCAGAGCTACCACTTTCAGTCAGGGAGCCCCAACCATTCTCCAGTCTCTGGTCTTCACCAAAGATGCTATGCCTAGCTTTTTAGGTAGGGTCTGGGGAAATTGAACTCAAGCAGTATCAGCTTCCGCTCAAGCTCTTGTGCTTAAGCCACAAGAGCTCTTAACAATCCTAATATTACCCCCTGCACATTAGCATGATTTTTCACTACTTTGTGATGGAAAAATCTGATTTCTTATTGAGAACATCCCTACAATCTTTTGCACTTTTGAGACTGTAAAAAGAAAAGGAAAGAAATTGATCAGTAGTCCATATAAAAACAAAGCACCTTTATTTAGTTGAGAGAGGGAGAGAAAGAGAGAATGGGTGCACCAGGGCATCCAGCCACTACAAATGAACTCCAGACACATGCATCACCTTGTGCATCTGGCTTACATGGGTCCTAGGGAATCAAACCTGGGTCCTTTGGCTTTGCAGACAGGCACCTTAACCACTAAACCATCTCTCCAGCTCCCAAACACCCTTTTAACAGAGTCTCCCATTTAGGACTGTGGGTCTTCCTAGACCTGTGGCCTTTCTCACATGTTTACCTAGATTACTGGCTTACAAATTGTATCCCATTTTAGAAATAGAACAAAAGATTTCAGTTTACCAAGGGAGTTTTCTCTACAAAGGTGAGGCTGTGTCATCCCTTTGATTTTATCAGAATTCCACTGCTTCCTGGAAGATTTTCCTGAATCTCTCCTTTCCAAGCTCAATAAAAGCAACCATTCACTTGCTCCCCTGAGCTCTCTGACCACTTACTGTCTGCTTTGAGATTGATTTGCAAGCTAACATTTCCCTTTGACTTGATTATAGCCCATTTTTGAAAGGGCTCAGACCCATCTTGTTCTCTTTTCTGCTGCTCATAGGGCCTTTCATGGACCTAGCTTTCCATGGACAGTTGCTGACCAAAGCAGAGCTAGCGAGTTTAACCTCAATTCCTGTGTGCATATGGGATATAGAGTAAAGATTTGGTCACATCTTCTTTGCAATTGATTTTTCTTTTACTCCCCAAGAAGGTATTCCCCACAACAAGTTCTTGACATTTTTCTTGAGGAAGGTTTCATGTTTTGATAGTTTTAGTGTTTATTTCTTTTGGGGTACTGTCAACGTATGAAGTTTTATCAGTGAAACTAATCTATGATTTGTGCTAAGTAGATGCCACCATCCACACCATCTTCAAGGGAGTTGTATTTTATGGTGAACCACTTCCTTCCTCCTTTAATGCATGTGATAGAGATTCCATTAATCTAATCTAGCAGCCTCCCATAATCTGCCTGTCCATAGCAAGTTTTAAAACTAACTGAAAATAGCCTCCTGTAGCCTGGAGAGTAATGTACATAAGGGAGGCCTCCGATCCTGGACCTTTCCTTCCTTAAAGTCTTGGCTACTTTTACATTTACTGGACACAGTGGGGCTCTGGGAGAAGTCCATGCAAGAAGCCACACTCCAAAGGGTCTGACAGAGCCAACCCTCTAATGTAGTTTCCTCCCAATCCTCTTCTACCTCCTTCCAATTCAGTTTCTCAAACTCTCCTCCTTCCCATAAAACCTTCAAGAGTTTTGCTTTTTTACTGCATGTTATCTGGATTATGTTTTTTCCCATAGTCATTTTCCTTATTACTCCTTTTTAGGTATCACGTTAATCCTCCTATCTTGCCCAGAGGTCTATAGAGTGGAGACAGTTGGGGCTTTCTGAGCTCCTTTACTTCTTCCCTTAGATTCACTATCATGACCATAGAACCCTGCACACAACAGGGGTTCTATAAATGGTGGCAAAATGAGGAAATCTGTTGATCTGCCCTGAAATTGGTGTTGCTTAGTATTGTGACTGGTAACATATAAACTCCAGAGTCTCATTTCATGAGATATAATGAGAATTAATTTCCACTTTATTTATGCTGAACTATGCTGAAGGTTGAAAAATGGCCTTTGTGCCTTCCAATTCTTCTAAATTGAGTCCCCCACACTAAAAACTGTTACATCAATTAAAAAAAAAAATAGAGAGAGCCACAGAGCTCACTATTAAAGTAGAGTGGAGCTATTCTCCCAAATAGCTCCAACTGTTTGCTTTGGTGATCAATCTAGCAAACAATTTAAGATACAAGTACAGCCTTTTCATAAGCCAAATGCACTAAGATAGAAAATGTACATCCATACTTGCTAACACTATTCACAATGCTTATGTAACAACATTCAACACTGTTGGGTAGAATGGCTGACAGTGATATTATAACCTCCTTGCAAGGCCGGGCATGGTGGCGCACGCCTTTAATCCCAGCACTTGGGAGGCAGAGGTAGGAGGATCACCGTGAGTTCGAGGCCACCCTGAGACTCCATAGTGAATTCCAGGTCAGCCTGAGCTTGAGTGAGACCCTACCTCGAGAAACAAAAACAAAACAAAACAAAAAATAACCTCCTTGCATAAAGATTTTAAAGCACAATTTTAAATTTATTTTTATTACTTTTATTTATTTATGAGCAGAGAGAGAGAGAGAGAATAAATGAACAGGTGTTCCAGGGCCTCTTGCCACTACAAATGAACTTGACACATATGCCACGTTGTATATCTGGCTTTATGTGGGTATTGGGAAACTGAACCTGGGCTGTCAGGCTTTGCATTGAGCACCCTTAACCACAGAGCCATCTTCCCAGCCTCCTTAAATGTATTGTTTGTTTATTTATTTGTTTGTTTGTTTATTTATTTATTTGGTTTTTCAAGGTAAGGTCTTACTCTAGCCCAGGCTGACCTGGAATTCATTCTGTATTCTCAGGGTGGCCTCGAACTCACAGCGATCCTCCTACCTCTACCTCCCAAGTTCTGGGATTAAGGGCGTGGGCCACCACGCCCAGCTAACTTTTGCTTTTTTTTGGTTAAATTTATTTTTTATTAGCATACATATAATTAGGTTTCATTATGGTGTTTTCACACAATTTTTCGGTTTCCCTCCCCCCTCTGCCCTCCCTCTTCTTTTCCTCCCCCCAGCTTAGTATCCTTTTCCCCCTCCTCATAATTCTATTGTTCCTCTCTTGTGGACTTCTGTACTCATTCTTACATCCCCTTATTTATATACATACAAACATTAAAAATTAGGATGTGTTAGGACTGGACCCAGGGTTCAGGGGAACCTTCCAAGGTCTGTTTCTGGCTCCAGGACAGAAAAGGAAGCTCATGCTGGCTCACATTCACTAAGAAATTGCATTGTTTGCACAAAGGGGGGAGGGAGGGTCTTTTTATTCCCCCTGATGTCCTGGAGGCCTGGCTGATTTGAGGGGTAGACACAACACTAAATCCCATCCATTCAAATGGACCGCAAATCAACCAGGTTTCAGCCTGAGGGATTAGGGACTTGATTTTAACACTAGGAGGCTGGCCCTCTGGGAGGGCTGGCCCTAAAATACAGGACCTCCTTATCCCCCAAGTGAGGGGAGGAGAAACTTTGAAGGGGAGGGAGAATTTATTAAGAAAAGAATCTTTAACTTTTTCACTTTAAAAAAATTAGGATCTGTGTATGAGAGAGGACTTGTGATTTTTGTCTTTTGGGGCTTGACTTGCTAAGAATGATTGTTTCCAATTCCATTAATTTTCCTGAAAACTTCATAACTTCATTTTTCTTTACAACTGAGTAAAACTCCATTGTGTAGATGCACCACATTTTCATTACTCAGTCATTTCTAAACTTCCAATAAATAAATGGGCTAGTGAAATGAACAGACAGTTTTCAAAAGAAGAAACACAAATGGCCAACTGATATTTTTATAAATGATCAACAACCTTAGCCATCAGAGAAATGAAAATTAAAACCACTGAAGCTGGGCGTGGTGGCACATGCCTTTAATACCAGCACCTGGGAGGCAGAGGTAGAGTTCAAGGCCACCCTGAAACTACATAGTGAATTCCAGGTCAGCCTGGGCTAAAGTGAGACCTTACCTCAAAAAACAACAACAACAACAAAAAAAAAACCACTTTGAGATTTCATCTCATCCCAGTCAAAATGGCTATCATCAAGAAAACTAATGAACAAATGCTGACAAAGTTATAGGAAGAGCTCTTATTCATTGTTGGTGGATGTATAACCTGGTGCAGCCACTGTGAAAGTCAGTGTGAAAGGCCAGGTGTAGTGGCACGTGTCCCTAATCCCAGCACCTGGGAGGCATAGAGGTAACAGGATCTCTATGAGTTCAAGTCCAGCCTGGGACTACAGAGTGAGTTCCAGGTCAGCCTAGGCTCAAGTGAGAACCTACCTCAGGAAAAAAAAGAAAGTCAGTGTGAAGGTGTCTCAAAAAGAAAAAAAAAAAAAAGAGCTACCACATGAGCCAATTATGCCATTTCTCAAAGGACTCTATATCGTGCCACAGAGATACTTGCACATCCGTATTTATTGCTGCTCTATTCACAATAGCGAGGCAATGGAATTAACCTAGATGAAAGTAGAAGTTTGAGTTAAAATAATTAGCTGATGCAGTTTTACAGAACTGCTTTGAAAATCCCCAAGCCACACTGCTTCTCTGTAAGACTTCAAAATTGCTAGATTGTCATAATTCTATTGTCATCCATACTGATGTTTTAAAAATCCTTTCAGAAATTCCAGATCTGAAGTAAGGAGTATTATCACCTGGATTTTGAGAAAGAAAAGCAACTTCTCTGCAAAATTTCATACATGAAAGAATTCCTGAGTTGATAGCTCTATAGGCAGATACTGTGTTTGGCACCTTTAGCCCAAATTTCAACCTGCTTGTTTATTTTAAAGACTTCACTAAGGGTTATTAGTGTACTACTGTAGGGGCAATTTTAAGTGAGCTAAGGCAATATCCTTATGTATGAACATTTCCCAGACTTCTCATGAGGCTGTTGAGAACCTAGACAATTGATTCAGAAGTTATGATGAATAAAAACTTTTCACCTAAGTCTCTTTTACTTCATAACATAGTTACTGACATGATAGGAAGTTCTCAGCTTAGGGAAAGATAATTTAAGTTTTAGATACTAGAACATGGACTTAAAGTGGCTGAAACAAATTGACTGACATCTTAAGCTGACAACCCTGCCTTCCTCTGTGTCTTTCAGGTTTGTTTCACTAAAGTTTATTTTTTCAAAACACTGTATTTCACAGTGTTATTGTTATATATATTGTATATATATATATATATATATATATATATATATATATATATAGTTATTGTATATAAGTCATCACTTGTCAGTGTTCCAGATGTATCTTAGCTAAAACTAAAACTAGTGAGTGCCCTAACTTAGATAGTTTTTGAAGCCTATACACTTGGTATTATTTGGCCTTTAAGCTTTTATACCTCTTAGCATGGAGGACGAAGAAAGCTGTACATTGTTGCTTGAGAGTCTGTACATTTTGGACAAGATTTGTATTTGCACTGTCAGTATGGCAAATGAGTGAAAAAATAATAATGTACTATTGGATTAAAAGAATTTTTTGAAGTTTTTTAATTTATTTATTTGAGAGAGACAGACAGACAAGAGAATGGGTGAGCCAGGGCCTCCAGCCACTGCAAATGAACTCCAGATGCATGTGCCACATTGTGCATCTGGCATATGTCGGTCCTGGGGAATCCAACCTAGGTCCTTTGGTTTTGCAGGCAAACACCTTAACCACTAAGCCATCCCTCCAGCCCTGGCTTTTTTTTTTTTTTTTTTTTTTCTTGTTTTTATTTCAGCTTATACCCTAACTGGAAAAAAAAAAAAAAACTTCAATTTATGTTCATGACAGTGGCAATTTTTCAAGTGTTCATATTCTTTCTGATAAATGTTGGAAGATTTTTTAAAAAATCTTCAAGCCACAAACATCTTCACCTGTGAAATATTGGCAATCTATACTTACTCCTTTGACTAGATTAATAACAAAGCATGCACATGAGTTTGCTTGTGGGAAAATACACAAGTCTCTTTAGCAAACGTAGACTGATGAACAACTTTGTTTACTTATGTATCATAAAATCTTTTGTGAAATTCCTTCACCTTGTCTCCACAATAGGTGGAGTGACCTTTCCAGTGTGTGAACAATGTCTACTAAAGAAAGAACCAAATGTTATGAGGATTTACTATTGAGATGAAATGTGTCTAGTCTATAGTAGGCACTAAATAACAGCGACTTTTGCTGTCGAATTCAACACTCAATGAACAGAAATGTGAGCTGTGGTATGACAAAGTGGAAAATTAATTGAGTTTGGAGGGCAGCCATTATGGGAGATTGAGGGAACCTATCCTTGTGGACCTTGCAAGGAGACAGAGATTCTGTCAGATGCTATTGGGGGTTAAGGACAGGGAGTCTGGACAAAGGTGAAGTTGGGCACAGTCAAGCCAGTGCCTCCAGTCCATCCTCCCATGCCTAGGAGCATTCCAGCTTATACACAAGAGCCCTGCTTGCTGTTCATATCCTCCCATAAGCAAATGTCTGCACAGCCTCTCAGTGTATTTTGAATGAAGGACTCCCATGTCACAAGGCTTTGCTAAGCTCTCCGTCCCAGGCAGAAAAATGCTCTTTCTCCTCCTGCTTTTCAATAATCCTGGGACAAATGCCCATAAACAGAAGGTGGAAACTTGCTTTCAGACACGGGGTGTTAAGTGTGGATGAGAAGACTCTGTCACATGAGCTTGGGTGGCTTAAATGGTCAAGAAACCCTGGGCAGTAATCACATGAATTGGATTCCAGGTCTGTTGGCTTGACTCTAATTGTGGCAAGACAAGTGACTTTTCTGAGCTGCATTTCCTCAATTTCCTCCTGCAATTCCTGGAAATTGTTTGTTTAGCTCATATCTGTTTAAATTACGTCCACCTTACTGTACTAACCACTCAACTAATCATTTTCATTGTTGTACCTCTTTTTCTAAAGACATCATGTCTTCATAAATTAGCCTTTCTAAAGAATTTATCCTCTACCACTTCATTTAAAAGTTCCAATTTTTTAAAATATTTATTTGACAGAGAGAAAGAGGAAGGGTGAGAGATGTTAGATCAGGATAAAATGGAGTTACAGCAGGAGGGCAAAGTGAATCATCCACATTCCTCAAGAAATTGCCCAGCCATTATCCCTCCCCTGCCTAACAAGACTCCAAGTCTAGATTTACTACCCCCTTATCTCTCACTGGGTCACTTCTGGTATCACCCTATGGCTAAAGAACAGAGATTTACTGCTCCAACAAAGAAATTCCTTCCCTTCCTTACCTTCCCCCAACTGTAGAGCCTATAAAGCCCACTATCTGTAACCCCAAACTGACTGCTCCACTCTTGAGAATCAAACCTGGCAGGTCGTGCCCCCCCCCCCCATTAAAACTTCCATCTTTGCTGCAGAGTGCTCTTCATGGTCCTTGGTCACTCCTGAACCTTACAAGAGAGAATGGTCACATCAGGGCCTCCAGCCACTGCAAACCAAATCCAGACGCATTGTGCCACCTTGTGCATCTGGCTAACGTGGGTCCTGGGTAACTGAATCTGGGTCCTTTGGCTTTGCAGGCAAACACCTTAATTGCTAAGCCATCCCTCCAGTCCCCAAAGTTCCAATTTTACTTTAAAAGACTTAAGCTCAGTTGCTGGGAGAACTACTAACTTTTGTACATAATTTAGTAACAATTATATAGAATAAAATGGCAAGGAATGAAAATTGTAAACTGGAATCTAATTCCCACTGTATTAGAAGAGTTGACACCTGCCTTCTGGTTTTTGCTCTTGGGAAACATGTTTGTAGAATGTAACCAACAGCCAGCCTAAAGCGAGAGTAGGGGTGGGGCATGGGGAGATGGCTCAGCCAGTAGAGCTGCTCATCTGGGGTTTCAATTCCTCAGCACCCACATAAAGCCATGCATCTGGAGTTCCTTTGCTCACAAATCAAATAAAAACTTTTTTTAAAAAAGTGAGTAGGAAAAGGGGTGTGGGAATGGTGAAAGGACATATGTGACATGTAAGCAGAAAGGGAAAAAATGGGGGGTGGGGAGTTAGGAAGAGAAAGGTAAAGGGGGTTGAGGGTCAACTAAAACAAACTGTATTTGGAAATGGCAGAATGAATGATACCTAAGTCTCTGTGTGCTGACTAAAAAAATTAATTTAATTTTAATTTAAAAAACAGGTTTGCATTTTTCATGACAGGCTCAAGCTTCAGATGTGGCCACCTCCTGGTCTTAGACAAGTGACCTTGACTCTATCTAGCTACATCTTTAGATTTAGCTCCCAGCTGTGATCCATGTTACTATGCACTTTGGGGGGCATGATCAACACAACCCCAAAACGCGTTAACGAAATTAACTTTTCATCCCTCAGAGCCAATTCTGCTTTAAGTCTACCGTTCTCAAAAGGCTGGCAGTTCTCCACAGGGTTCAGCCTGGGCTGGGGGAGGGGAGGAAGTGGACCTAGCGCTGTGTGCTGAACCCGATGGGGTGCCTGGCTTTATCTTTCCTACCTTTGTCCAGAGGGCTTTGGCCGCTCTGGAACGGTAGGAAACTGGCAGAGTCTAAGGACGCAAGCTAGACTTCGTGAGTTTCCGGGTGAACCCAGACTGACCTAAGCAAGGCGATGTTTTTCGCATCTTTTTAAAGTTGCTAAATTGGACACTCTTGCCAACATTATAAAAGAATAAACAATGTAGCCCTACGGACGTAGGAGGCACGAAGAGCGCGATATGGTCGACCTGTCGCAGCCACCCCGACGCCCCATGAAGCCACCCAGCTCCACCGTTGGCCACAGCGGTCGACTCTCCCGGCCACCGTAAGGGTAGGACTTCCGGGTCGCGACGCCAAGGCGCATGCGTAAATCGGCTAGTCACTAGCACTTCCTGGCACGTGACCCTGAGGACCAATGAGAGTGCAGAATTGAGGACCCACGTGCCTGTGTTCCCATTGGCAACTCACGGCTTCTAAACGCCCTGCTCGGCTCAGTCCTCCTGTGGCCACTCCCCTCGGCCCTGAGGTTTGCTCTTCACCACCGCGATGGTGAGTAGCGGCCGGGGAAGGGCGGCGGGAGGGCGAGGCGGCCTTGAGGACGCTGTTCGCTGCCGCTCCCTCCTGCCGGGATGAGAGGGAGGACCGAAGGCTGAGCACAGGCGCATACCCACCTCTGCCGCCATAAACAACCGCGAGCTCATTGTAACTTTTCGAACTTGGTTGAGTTCCACTTTCTGATGTGCAGTCTTTTCACCTTTAAAACTTCAAGCACCCATGAAAATTACAACTGATGAAAGTTGATTGACATTTCTTTTGTTTGGTCTTGTTCAAAAATTACCATCGGGCTGGAATGTAGTTCTATGGTCGAGTTCAGATTTAGCATAGTAAGGTAGGTTCACTTCCCTGCACTAAAAAATAAAACGGAAGAAGTACTCCACTTCCACAGATTAATACATATAGCATGCTAATTTAAATTAACAGTGCAGGGAACAGAGTATGGTACTGAAGTTGAAGTATCACAAGGAAAGAAATAAAGCCGGTTTGAGGGTGCTGCTTAAACGGGCTGCTGATGGGCTGGGGAGGTGGTTCAGTGGTTCGAGGTGCCTGCTTGCAAAGCCTGTTGGCCCGGGTTCCAGTCACCAGCCACCCATGTAATACCGGACGTTCTTTGCAGCAGCAAGACACACACATACATTCATAAGTTATTTTTAATGGGCTGTTGAAATACCCCAGCAATCAGAATTCCTAATCAGCTGAGAATACAGCTGAACAAAACACACCATTCCTTAACCATTTTGAGCTTAGAACATGCTCATTTCTTTTTGATTTCCTTAAAAGATTACAAGAATGAGAAAATGATATCACAGAAAGCTACCTGTTCATGTTCTATCTTGTCATTCTTTTCTGTCGCTTTGATTAACAATGGATACTTTAGAATCAGGAATAAGCTCTTCATTAGTAAATTGAAAATTACAGAAGGGTTGGTAAATTGGAAAATGAGATGTTGCACTTTAAATATTTTAAGCAATATTTGACTTGCTCTCCTGTTTGGCTGCTACTCCAACTTTCTGTGGTTGATTCTGTTGTTTATTTGTTTGTTTGTTTGTTTGTTTGTTTGAAGCAGGATCTCACTCTATTCCAGGCTGCCCTGGAACTCACTCTATAGTCCCAGACTGTCCTTGAATTTAAGACAATCCACCTACCTCAGCCTCCCGAGTGCTGGGATTAAAGGCATGTGCCAACCAGGCCTAGCTACCTTTAATATTTTAAAGACCAACTAGTGGCTATTTCTAAACCATATATATATTTAAGGGTGTATATGATATGGTTAAGTTACTGTAGAGAAAGATCAAAGTGGCTTAAAATGTGTAAGTTTATATCTCACTCTCATTTCAGTTAGTGAGTGGGTCAGTGCTACTCCACAAGGTAGGGACATGGTCCTTTACATCTTGCTGTTGTCCCGTCTCTGGGTCATTGATATGATCTGCATGGCTCAATCAAGTCATCCCTTCAACCAAGTTTCAGAGAAATAAGATGTGATGATACACCCCATATCTTAAGGAAGAGGCTTGGAAATTCCCCACACTTCCTTCTGTTCATATTCATTTTGGAGACATCAGATGACTACACTTGACTGCAGGAGTGTCCAACTGGGCAGCTAGGAAGAATGAGCCTGATGGACATCTAGTAGTCAAGACAACAGGGTGTCATGTATATTTTTATTATCAGTTCTTTTGTCAGATTTTTAGGACTAACAAATTACTTCTCTTTTTCAGGCAGAATTGGGCCTAAATGAACACCATCAAAATGAAGTCATTAATTACATGCGTTTTGCTCGTTCAAAGAGAGGTTTGAGACTCAAAACAGTAGATTCTTGCTTCCATGACCTCAAGGAGAGCAGGTATCAATAGGGCTCTAAGGCCCAGTTTCTTTTTTTTTTTTTTTAATTTTTTTTCTTCATTTTTTATTTATTTATTTGAGAACGACAGACACAGAGAAAGAGGCAGATAGAGAGAAAGAGGGAATGAGCATGCCAGGGCTTACAGCCACTGCAAACGGAACTCCAGATGCGTGCGCCCCCTTGTACATCTGGCTAACGTGGGTCCTGGGGAATCAAGCCTCGAACCGGTGGCCTTAGGCTTCACAGGCAAGTGCTTAACCGCTAAGCCATCTCTCCAGCCTGGCCCAGTTTCTTAAACTGAGTTGTAACCCCACCCCCATGAGGTCACATAACTGAGTGTAGGGGTCATAAAAAATCTGGCAACAGTAAAAGGTTTCTGAAAGTTAAATAACTGAAAGTTACTTTATAACTAAATGCATAACAAAGTGAAGGTGTTTGTGGCAGTGCTGTCCTGTGTTGCATCATGTAACTTTACTACAAAGCCTTGGTTCTGAACATATAACATGTGTACTTTGCCTATGTCGTCACATCCCACAACACCAATGAAAGCTGCAGGAAGCATCTCAGCTCAGATTTAAGACTGTTGTATGTTCTTGATTACAGTGATTTTACTAACCATAAAAAATTTCTGCTCTTGAGCCGGGCATGGTGGCATACACCTTTAATCCCAGCACTCGGGAGGCAGAGGTAGGAGGATCACAGTGAGTTCGAGGCCACCCTGAGACTCCATAGTGAATTCCAGGTCATCCTGAGCCAGAGTGAGATCCTACCTCAAAAAACCAAAACAAAACAAAAAAAAATTCTGCTCTTGCCAGGTGTGGTTGCGCATGCCTTTAACCCCAATACTCAGGAGGCAGAAGTAGGAGGATCACCATGAGTTTGAGGCCACCTTGAGACTACATAGTGAATTCCAGGTCAGCCTGGCCTAAAGTGAGACCCTACCTCAAAAATAAAACCAAAAAGAAAAAAGAAAAATATTTTTGCTCTTATCAAAACTTAATGTTTAATTATAGAAAACAAAAACTTGGGCTGGAGATGATGGCTTAGCATTTAAGGCACTTGCCTGCAATATCAAATACTCAACCAAGATTTAATTCTTTCTGCAAAAATAAACAAGTGTATCCATCTCATTAGTTTACAAATTTACTTTCACTGTTAATAAACAGTAAAATTAAATGCACAGCAAAGAATTGTTTTAAGATAAATTTCTTTATAACTTATTATCAGTAAAATGTTTGACTTGTATACTTACTTTATATGCCTGTATACCCAGGATTATGTGAAAATTTCTCAGACTAAAAGGAGTCCTGAGTGGGAACTGAAAAAAATAAACCTTGTTCTAAGGAAACCAAATAAGAATTTGGGTCCTTTCTGTTAGCCAGAATGGGGATATTGAGGCAGAAGCCACAACAATAGGTTTCGAGGATTACCCTGATGAGTTGCTCACTGCTAGCAACTATACTAAGCTCCATTTATGTATGAATTTAAAAATTGTTTTGAGATGGGAGCAATGAGCCTGTTTTCAGACATGCACATGTTAGTAATTATTTGATTTTAGACAGAAATTGTGAAGGACTTGTGCATTAAATAGTCCATAAATTTAGGGGCTGGAGAGATGGCTTAGCTGTTAAGTGCTTGCCTGTGAAGCCTAAGAACCCTGGTTCAAGGCTCAATTCCTCAGTACCCACGTAAGCCAGATGTACATGGTGGCACATGCATCTGGAATTCATTTGGAGTGGCTGGAGGCCCTGGTGCGCTCAATCTCAATCTCTCAATATCTTTCTCTCTCTCTCTCTCTCTCTCTCTCTCTCTCTCTCTCTCTCTCTCCCCTCCTTTCCTCTTTCTCTCTGTTGCTCTCAAATAAGTAATAATAAATAAAAATAAAACAAAAATTTCAAAAAATATATTCCATAAATTTAATTTCTTGAATGACTCATTAAAAGATTAAAGCCATAAGACATTGTAATTATGAGTCTGTGCCATTCATACTGCAGAATTAGGAGAGGGAAAAGCAGCAAGGAAGGGCTGAGGAAATTGCTCAGTGGTTGGAGGTGCTTGATTGCAAAGCCTGACAGCCCAGGTTTGAGTCTCAGTGCCCACTGAAGTTTATTTGTAGCAACAAGAAGCCTTGGGTGCCCATTTTCCCTCTCTTACTCCCTCCCTGTCTCCTCTGTATGTCCCTCTGTTTCTCTCTGCTCACAAATAAATACATATTTAAAAAAAAAACAGCAAGGAAACCATGAAAAGCGTGATGAGTACTACAGAAAATTGTTAAGTTGATTTGAAGAAAAAGTTGGTAAGTTTTCTTGGACCAATAGTGAGAAGTAATTAAATATAAAGTCAGAATTTTTTTTTTTTTTTTCGAGACATGGTCTCACTTTAACCTAGGCCAATCAGGAATTTTCTATGTAGTCTCAGGCTAGCCTCAAATTCACAGAGATCCTCCTGCCTCTGCCTCTTGAGTGCTGGGATGAAAGACACATCACCACACCTGGCTAGAGTCATATTTAAGTGAAAAGGACCTCCAGGTAAACTACAGGTGTCATGGAGCCATGAACTAAGTTCAGTAAGTTCATCACCCATTGAACTTATCTGATGATCTGGTTTCTTAATTCTCAGGTGATAAAAACAACAATGTAATTAGCAAAAGTGTGGTATATTCTAGTAAAGGATATAAAAAATGTTAATGTTTAGTAAGGGCTTTATGAAAATAAGGTTTGGGTTTTTTGTACTTATTTATTTTTATTGATAACTTCCACAGTTATAGACAATAAACCATGGTAATTCCCCCCTCCACTTTCCTCTAATCAACTCCACTCTCCATCATAACCCTTACCCTTCTCAATCAGTCTATCTTTTATTTTGACGTCATCATTTTTTCCTCCTAGAATGATGGTCTTGTGTAGTAGTGTCAGGCACTGTGAGTTCATGAACATCTAGGCCATTTTGTGTCTGGAAGAGCATGTTGTAAGGAGTCCTACCCTTCTTTTGGCTTTTACATTCTTTCTGCCATTGACCCTGAGCCTTGGAAGGTATGATAGAGATATTTCAGTGCTGAACACTTCTCAGCACTATGGTGTCTTCTGAGTCATCTCAAGGTCACCACCATCTGAAAAGAGAAGCATCTCTAACCAAAAGTGAGAGTATCATTAATATATGGGTATGAACATTAAGAGAAATGCTTACTGGGCAGTTTGGTGAGCATAGTATATACATTTAGCCAGACAGCAGCAGATGTTATACCCCTAGGGCTAATGACTTCTCCTGTCATAGGTTTTCAATGTCAGGCATATATTCCCTCCTGTGAAGCAGGTCCCTAGTCAATTAGAGAGCTGTTGATTTCCCCCATAACAGACATACCACTATTGGCACCCATGGCTCATTTGGCCTGGCTGGCAAAACTTAAGGCTTATAGTATCCTCTGTGGTCTATCTCCATTGGTGATTTCTTTCCCATGGAGCTGCATGTAGCATAACTTTCCAGCTTTCTGTCAGCTGGTCTGCATGGAGGAAGTTTTCAGTTCAGCTCCAATAGGATTTCTCAGTAATCTTGCAGCCCAAGAATGTGGAGTCCTCAGCAATAAAGTTTGGGCTTTTTAAGAGTGTCTAGATGCAAGGTTAAAGAATTATAAATTAGGGCTGGAGAGATGGCTTAGCAGCTAAGGAACTTGCCCGCAAAGCCTAAGTACCCATGTTTAACTTCCCCAGGTCCTACGTAAGCCAGAAGCACAAGGTGACTCAAGCATGCAAGGTTGCACATGCACACATGGTGGCTTATGTGTCTGGAGTTTGATTACAGTGGCTAGAGACCCTGCTGGGCCAATTCTCTCTCTCATTTTTTTTTAAAAAAAAAAGGTCAGCCAGGCATGGTGGTGTACACCTTTAATCCCAGCACTCGTCAGGAGGCAAAGGTAGGAGCATTGTCGTGAGTTTGAGGCCACCCTGAAACTACATAGTTAAAAAAATAAATAATAGATAAAAGAATTATAGGGCTGGAGAGATGGCTTAGTGGTTAAGGCCTTTCCCGCCAAAGGATCCTGGTTTGATTCCCCAGAACCCACATAAGCCAGATGCACAAGGGGCCACATGCATCTGGAGTTAGTTTGCAGTAGCTGGAGGCCCTGGCATGCCTATATTCTCTCTCTCTCTCTTCCCCTTTCTCTCTCAAATAATAAAAATAAAAAATATATATTTTAAAAAAGAATTATAAATTAGTGGGCATGGTGGCACATGCCTTTAATCCCAACATTTGGGAAGCAGGGGGTAGGAGGATTGCTGTGGGTTCAAGGCCAGCCTGAGACTACTGAGACTACAGAGTAAGTTCCAAGTTAGCTTGTGCTAGAGTAAGACCCTACCTCAAAAATTTTTTAAAATTATAAATTAGATACTATTAACTTGAACATAATTCAAGCTGCTTCTTGCTTGATTTTGTCTATTTGGAAAAGAGGAAGGCAGGCTGGAGCATTTTCTCTCTGAGAATTAGGGACTTGGAGGAGGGAAGCAGGAAGGAGAGAGGACTATGTTACTGTGACAGTGTCATTGAGAGAAGGAGGCATGCACAGGACCTTCGTCAGGGACTCAGATGTTGGGCATGTGGCTGAAATTGTTGGGTTACTCAACCCCAGTGGGACTATAAGCAAGTCTTCTCTACCCTTCAAATTTCATGTACAATTAGATGATTGAAGAAATGGCTCCAAAATTTCCTTCTAACCCAAGTATCTCTAATGAGAGTAGGTTTCTAATTATGTGTTGATTAAGATGTTCATTTTTATGGTATAATTGTGGCTTATGATAAGTTAAATGTTCTTCTTTTGGGTCTCAAGACTGCTTTGAAGTTCTAGTGGAGAATGAAAAATTTTTAATTTTTTTTTAATTTATTTGAGTGAGAGAGAGAGAGAATGAGCATGCCAGGGCTTCTAGCCACTGCAAATGAACTCCAGACTCCAGACACATGCACCACTCTGTGCATCTTGCTTACCTAGGTACTGGGGAATCGAATCTTGGTCCTTAGGCTTCTCAGGCATCTAAACCACTAAGCCATTTCTCCAGCCTGAAAATGATGTTTGAAAAAAAAAAATTAGGGGCTAGAGAGATGGTTTAGTGGTTAAGGCATTTGCCTGCAAAGCCTAAGCACATGGTGGCACATGTGTCTGGAGCTTGTTTGCAGTGGCTGGAGGCCCTGGCATGCTCATAACTGTGCCCATTCTTTCTCTTTCTCAAATAAATAAATAATTTGTTTTTTTAAATTTTTTGTCGTTTATTTTTATTTATTTATTTGAGAGTGACAGACAGAGAGAGAAATAGGCAGACAGGGAGAGAATGGGCACGCCAGGGCCTCCAGCCACTGCAAACAAACTCCAGATGCGTGCACCCCCTTGTACATCTGACTAACGTGAGTCCTGGGGAAATGAGCCTCGAACCGGGGTCCTTAGGCTTCACAGCAAGCGCTTAACCGCTAAGCCATCTCTCCAGCCCAAATAACTTGTTTTTTAAAAGAAAGAAGTACATTTTAAAAAAAAAATGTTGGGCTGCGGAGATGGCTCATTGGTTAAAGAAACCTTCTTGCAAAGCCCACTGGCCCAGGTTCATTCCCCAGTACGCACATAAAGCCAGATGCACAAAGTAGCACATGCATCTGGAGTTTATTTGCAGTGGTAAGAGGCCCATATTCATTCATTCATTCTCTCTCTCCCTACAACTAAATGAATATTTTAAAATTTTAATAATGAAAAGTTAAAAGAATAGATGAAGATTTGGAGGATGTTTCTCAACATGTATTTGAGTTTAAAAATGAACACATTTCTAGAATTACCCACAATTTCATCGTTTTAATAAATGTAAAATTTTGAGTTTAAATTATTTTCTATATGCCTTATTAATAAAGAACATAGTTCCCAGAGAGATTTTTTTACCTGCAATCCTTTAATCCCTTAGCTATTATGATGTAAGGTTTTTGACTTTGCTGAATTCTGTAAGTTGCTCTTACTGTGTGTCAGGCTTTTGGGATTATGGTGTCTTCCAGGTTGGTGGAGGAGACCTTCACTGTGGATGAGGTCTTGGAAGTCCTGAATGGGCTACAGGCAGTGGTGCACAGTGAGGTGGAGTCTGAGCTCATCAACACAGCTTACACCAATGTGCTGCTTCTGCGGCAGCTGTTCTCACAAGCTGAAAAGTGGTACCTAAAGCTACAGACAGATATCTCTGAGCTTGAAAACAGGTAATATAATTTGTACCTTCAGTTGAGACAATAGAGATAAGAGCATGTTCTTCAAAGGTGAGAGCATTACTGACTTTGCTGCTGCTTTCCTTGAGGCTAGAGTGTTAAACAACATAGGAAGGGTGGCAACAAGACACAGTCACTGAGAATCCCTTGGGTAGTACTCAACATCCTCTTTAAAATTCTCTCTTTTCCCTATTCCTAGGTACTACAAAGACCTTGAACTGTCTGAAATTGCTTTTGCCTATATCATGAATTATTCCATACAGCATCTCTGTTGGCTTGGTTAGTATTAGGTAGTCTTCATAGATAAATCAGCTAAGAAGTAAAAATATGAAACAGTCAAAAATTGATTAAAGTATAATTGCTGTTCATTTAGACTAAGAGCATTACAAGTTTATTATAATTACACTTGAAGTCATACACATCTTTATTTTTTTTATTTTTATGAGAGAGAGAATTGGTGTGCAGGGCCTCCAACCACTGCAATCAAACTCCAGTTGTATGTACCACCTTGTGCATGTGCACAACCTTGCACGTGCGTCACCTTGTGTGTTGGCTTATATGGGATCTTGGGTGTTGAATGTGGGTCCTTAGACTTCGCAGGCAAGCACCTTAACTATTAAGCCATCTCTCCAGCCCAATACACATCTTTAAAATAGGAAATATAAAATGGCTTATAAGCTTACTATCTAATAGCTTGTTAATTCCAAAAACTGTAGTAAAATCAGTAAGTTGAAGCTGATTCTAAGAAAAGGCATGCCAGAAGTCAGGGAAGACTAATAGCCAAGCCCTGAGAACTACTCTCCAAGCAGAATCATATCATACTGGCTCATGTGGAGAATGAGGTACACTGCTAAGGTCAGTTCCCTGGGCATGGAAGGAAAGTCATTTGGCTTCAGTAACTGTCAGTTTCTCACCAGGTGACTGGTAAGAAAATGCTGAATATTGATGTTTGAAGAAGATAGAAGAGTGATCTCTGATGGTATAGCCTGCCCATCTGTCTCGGTGGATCATGTGTGGGGACTCACTCACACTGTCTGCCTCCTGGGAATGTGCAGTACTCTTCAGTATATACAGTAGACTAATTCCATACCCAAGGCTGCTCTATTTTAAAAAAATCAGATGAATATTATATAATAGATCAATCTCATAGCACCTCAAAAATAAAGAGAAATGCAAATTTTGTTCATGTATCTATTGACATTGCTATTTATTTCTAACTGCATATATTGTGTACCTACTATGTACAAAACACCAAGTGCTGTGGATAGTTCAATTTTTTTTCCATGTGCTTAAGATTCTTAACCATTTGTACTAACATTTTTGATGATATGAAGTTTTTTAGGTTTTTTTTTTCTAATTTTATGCTCTTCTCCCTAGCATGTGATAGGCTGGTGTCAGTAATTTTATTCTTTTATGTTACACAAGTATATTGTTAATGATGACTCTTTTATTTTTGCTTTTAACCTCAAGAGAACTATTAGAACAAGTTGCAGAATTTGAAAAAGCAGAATTTACATCTTCAAATAAAAAGGTAATTTTTGGAAGGGAGTGGTTTCAAGGTATGGTCTTCTCTGTCTAGCCCAGGCTGACCTGAAATTCAATATGTAGTCTCAGGGTAGCCTCACAGTCACAACAATCCTCCTACCTCTGTCTCCCAAGTGTTAGGATTAAAGGCATACACCACCACGCCTGGCTGAACAGGTAACTTTTAGTCATTCTAAGTCCATCTCTTTGTGTGGTTGGGGAGACTGCATGTATTTTGAAATCAGAGGACAAACTCAGGGTGTCAGTCCTTCTACCTTTTTTGAGACAGGATCTCCCTTATTGGTTGCCACTGATCCACAACCTTCAGGATTCTCCTAATTCCACTTCCACACTTTACATGAATTCTGGGGATCCAAAACACATCATTAGGCTTGGACAGCAAGTGCTTTTGACCACTGAGCCATGTTCCCAGTCCCTAAGTCTATTCTTAAATAGCCAGTATCTAAAATTCTCAAAGCATAGCATATAAAGGTCAAAGTGAGAACCTTCAAAAAAAATTTCAAATTCAGAGTGGAACTCAAATTCCCACTCATAAACAAAAGATGAAAAGTTTTGAAAGTAACTGAAAAACTGTTTTTGTATGTTATGGTTTCCCACTCTCTCCCCACAATACACATACAATCCCTGCAGTCTAGTCTGAATCCAGCTCCTTGCTTGCCGTGGACAAGTTACTCAAGATGACAGGTGGAAACAGTACTAGTAATTAGCTGGTTGTCTTTCTAAATATTCTCACTATGTACAGGGCCCACCTACCATTCGATTTTATAAATATACCATAAACATTCTCTGTTTTCAGAGAGTTGAACATTGTACAGATGAATTCATGTACAGACCCATAGAAAACATTTTCCAGTAATTCTTTAAGAGATCTATTTCTGGATAGGAAGTTTCTGGGTGATAAGGCAAGGATTCTTATTTTTTGATATATATTACTAAATTACTTGAATAGTTATGCCAAATTACTTCCATCTATAAATCTTTACCAATTGCAGTTTGTTATTTTATGAATTTTATGCAGAATTCAGTTCCCATAGATGAAAGTTCCAGTCCTAGATGCTAGGGTCTTTATGAGTTCTGGCCTGAGCTTCTTCCCTCCCTCCTTTCCTTTCTATCTGTATTTCTAAAAAGGCATAGGTAGTTTTATCTCTGTATTGGAATCCATGGGGCAGATCTTAAGCACTGGGACATAACGGAATGAACCCAACAAGAATGGCTATACTTGTGGAACTGATGTCCCAGTGGATATGTTTATATATGATATCTTCCACTTAGAAAGTACAGTGCTTGATGATGATTTATGCTTTACTATGTGGGGATTTCAGTTTGGTTTCTTCATTTTGTTACAGCCCCTCATAGATATCACAAAGCCAAAACTTGTTCCCATTAATGAAGGTGGAACAACAGAACTCCTAAACAAGGTAATGTCATCATTTTAGAAATGGAAAACCTTGAATTCTGCTCCCCTTATTGCCTGAACAACTCTGGGGTAGAGGAATAAGAAAGGAAGGCTTGGTCATTCATTTTTCCACTGAGTATAATCAGTCCATCACAAGTTTTACTGAATGGTGCCTAGTGGCCATAAGAGGGCATGCTTACCTTCAAGAGCACATGAAGCCGGGTGTGGTGGCGCACGCCTTTAATCCCAGCACTCAGGAGGCAGAGGTAGGAGCATTGCCGTGAGTTCGAGGCCACCCTGAGACTCCATAGTGAATTCCAGGTCAGCCTGGGCTAGAGTGAGACCCTACCTAAAAAAAAAAAAAAAAAAAAAGAGTACATGAAATGGCTCCTTATCTTCTCATGGTAAAGAAAAGAACATGGAATTTTTGGAGTGTTTTTAGTAGCCATTTTATTTGAGAGAGGAGGCAGACAGAAAGAGAGTATGTATGGGTATGCCAGGGCCTCCAACCACTGCAATGAACTCCAGACACACTTTGTGCATCTGGCTTTATGTGAGTACTGGGGAATTGAACCTGGGCCATCAGGCTTTCAGGCTTTTCAAGCAAGCATCTTTAACCACTGAGCCATTTCTCCAGCCCCTATAGGGTTTTTGTTTGTTTGTTTGTTTGTTTTTGGTTTTTCAAGGTAGGGTCTCACTCTAGCTCAAGCTGACCTGGAATTCACTAGGTAGTCTCAGGGTGGCCTTGAACTCACAGCGATTCTCCTACCTCTGCCTCCCGAGTGCTGGGATTAAAGGCGTGCACCACCATGCCTGGTCCCTATGTGACTGCTATATTTTCTTTCAGCACTATCCTAGGTAATAGTAGAGATAAAAGGCAGCTTAATACCTAATTCCCTCTCAAAAATGCTATACTTTCATTAGAAAGTGAGAACTAAGCAGAGATAGAAGAGTACTACAGGGTGCTATGGGTGTCACAGGTAGTAGAAAAAGATAGTTCCGTGTACATGAAAGTGACTTGAGAAGAGGTTCTTGGATGGTGTGCTTAACTGGGTTTTGAAGATGAAGTTATCAAAGGGAAGAAAGGGAATCCTGTTGGACAGGGGTCACTGGTTAGAGGCAGGCAGAAGTCTGGCATGACTTGGAACAGTGCAGTGCCCCCTGACTAGACCAATGTGTATGTCAGTGTATAGTGAGAAATAAGACTGGCCTGGCAGGTGCTTCTCATTTCCAAGTTGCTCAAGAGCAAAGGTATTCAGCTTCAGCTCCATCAGCGCTACTTAAGGGCTTGAGCACAGGGAGCAAAGTGAGAAAGGTGGTGTTTTCACAGTAAGTAGCAACAGTGTGGCTCAGAACAGGCCCAGTAGCTGTAGGATAAGAGAGCTAGGTGAGTGATGGCAGAGGAGATTTTGTAAAATGACTAAAAATAGAGGGCAAAAGGGAAAAAGGTATGTCTGAGAAAAGCAACTATAAAAGTCTTAGAGCCACAGTGACTCAAAGGTAGGGGCTTGTAGGCTACATGAAACTTGGATTTTACCTCTAACCAGGCCATACAGATGTTTTGAGGTATTGCATAATTTCAATTATATTAAACTTTTTAGTGAAACAAACAGTAATCATTTCAAGTGCTAAACATTTTGGTGAGAATAATAAAATCTGAATTTACTCACAAAGGAAATTTTAAGACTTCAAGAAGAGAACGAGAAATTGAAGTCAAGGCTGAAGATAATTGAAATACAGGTAACTGAAATCATTGAATGTGGTTACTGAAGGTTACTTAGAGAGTGAATACTGAGCACATTATGTTTGCATTGATTATAGGCTACAAATGCTCTGGATGAAAAGTCAAAACTGGAAAGAGCACTTCAAGATTTACAGATTGATCAAGGAAGTCAACAGGTAAACAGAGTTTTAGCCATCTTTTCCACATCTTCTAAATAGAATAAAGTTAGAAATTTAAACTTAAGTCATAGTCACTGTTGGTTTTAATTATTCTTCCTCACCACTCTCCCAGCCAAATGTCACTGGTATTCTACATCAGAACACCCTACCCATGAAAGGCCAAGTGAGAACCAGTGTCCTGCCCTCCATCTATCCTCTAGAGCAGATTCACAGATCATACACTTAGCATGCATCTGAGAATTTAGTACATGCAGGATATTTTGTAATTTATTGTTTTTAAGTTTTTACCCCTTTCCCTGGAAAGCCAAATGGCAATGGGGAGGGGGAGGAAATGAAGAAATGGTTTTGGTTAATTGAATTTACAACTAAGTTAATTATACTGAACTTACTTAAGTTTTTCTTGGATGAAGTGACATAGTGGGAGGAATTCACTGGTTCTGTATCCAGTCCACAGTGGAATGGAGTGAAATCCAGGGTGGTAGTTGTGCAGGCCTGTCTGAGAGTAATGACTGAAGGTTGCTCCATCTGCTGGAAGCCACTGAGTATACTGTTGTATCTCCTGTGGCCTTCCCACACCATGTGGTGCTATACTGTGTTTTCCTGTGAGTGAGAACTTTTGGGTGAATTTTCAGTACAGCAATGACTTTTCTGGTGGTTATGCTATCTAGTGGTGAATGCCTGCTAAACAGATCCCAAATCTACCTTAGTATATTTGCTGTTTTCATTTCTACCATTTTTTTTTTCTTCTTCTTGGGCCCTGGGGATTGTATCCAGGGCCTTGTGCAGTCAAGTACTCTGCTGCTAAACTGCATTTCAAGAATGCATTTGGTGATGGTAGTGGTTGTTTTTGAAGTAGCATCTCACTCTAGCCCAGGCTGACCTAGAATTCACTGTGTAATCCAGGCTGGCCTCAAACTCATGGCATCTCTACCTCAGCCTCCCAGGAGCAGAGATTAAAGGCATGTGCCACCACTCCTGGCTTCACTAGATTTTTATTGAACTCTTTGAAAAATTCCAAGCACTTGCAAAGGTACGAGTAAGGTGATGAACCTCTGTGTACCTACCCTCCAGCTTTAACAGTCTGGTTCCATTTCTACTTTTACTTTCTTCTTTCCTTCCTCCATATCTTCTTGAAATAAATTTCAGACAATATTTCATCCATATATATTTTTTTAGACACGAGAACATTTATCTTTTTATTTTTTATTTTTATTTTTTTCTTCCAAATTTTTATTAACAACTTCCATGATTATAAAAAAATACAACCGGGCGTGGTGGCGCACTCCTTTAATCCCAGCACTCAGGAGGCAGAGGTAGGAGGATCGCCGTGAGTTCGAGGCCACCCTGAGACTCCATAGTGAATTTCAGGTCAGCCTGGGCTAGAGTGAAACCCTACCTCGAAAAACCAAAAAAAAAAAAAAAAAAAAAAAAAAAAAAAAAAATACCCCATGGTAATACCCTCCCCCCCCCAAGAGAACATTTTTATACAGCTAAAAAGCATACATATAATTTCTAAGCATTATATATAAAGGAATATTGAATTGTAAAACAATTGAATGTTCTAGGACAGCTTTATAACTTCTCAAAACTAAAACACAAGCATTTTTGGATAATGAATTTGTTTAAAAGCCATTTAGGGGTCTAGAGGGATGGCTTAGCTGTTAAGGCATTTGCCTACAAAGCCAAAGGACCCAGGTTTGATTCCTCAGGACCCACATTAGCCAGATGCACAAGATGGCACATGTGTCTGGAGTTTGTTTGCAGTGGATGGAGGCCCTGGCGTGCCCATTCATTCTCTCCTTCTCTCTCTCTCTTTCCCTCTCTCCCTCCCTCCCCCCTCTTTTTCTCTGTCAAATAAATAAATAAAAATAAAATATTTTTAAAAAGACATTTAGCTGGGTGTGGTGGTGCATGCCTTTAATCCCAGCACTCTGGAGGCAGAGGTAGAAGGACTGCTATGAATTCAAGGCCACCCTGAGACTACATAGTGAATTCCAGGTCAGCCTGGGCTAGAGTGAGACCCTACCTTGACCCCCCCCCAAAAAAAAAGTCATTTAGGTGCTAGAGAGATGACTCTGCAGTTAAAGGTTCTTGCTTGCAAAGCCTGAGGACCTGGGTTCAGTTTCCCAGTATCTGTGTAAAGCCAGATGCAAAAAGTGGTACATGCTTCTGGTGTTTATTTGCAATGGCCAGAGCACATGGCATACCCATTCTCTCTTGCCCCCACCCTCTCTCCTTGAAAGTAAATAAATACTTTTCTAAAATTTGGGGCTTATATGTTTTGATACACCTTTACTAGCTGTAGTGAAATAAAATCTTTTTAAAGACTAGCTATAAAAATGAACAAGGATTGTTTGTTTCACATTGTTGAAGACACTATTTTTTCTACATATTTAGCAAGTATAGACTTTTCCTGTCATGTCCGCACAAACCTTTTTCTATCATAAGTTTTATCCAGTCAAAACCAAGATCCAGATGGAGGATTTATGCAGTTGACAAATATGCAAAAGTATACACTGGTCACTTTAAAAAAAGTTTAGGGCTGGAGAGATGGCTTAGCTATTAAGGCTCTTGGCTGCAAAGACAAAGGACGCAAGGTCAATTCCTCAGGACCCACGTAAACCAGATGCACTAGGTAGCACATGTGTCTGGAGTTCATCTGCTGTGGCTGGAGGCCCTGGTGTTCCATCCTTTCTGTGTCTCTATGTCTCTTTCTCCCTCTCTCACATAAATAAATAAAAAAATAACTAAGTCTTTTGAATTTTGAAATTCTTATGATTGGTAATTAGCAATGATGCTCTCAATACTTTCTTGAATATTGATTAAAATATATCAGCTCAATATTTTAAAGTTTTTTTTTGTTTATTTATTTGAGAGCAACAGACACAGAAAAAGACAGATAGACAGAGAGAGAGAGAGAGAGAGAGAGAGAATGGGCGCGCCAGGGCCTCCAGCCACTGCAAATGAACTCCAGATGTGTGCGCCCCCTTGTGCATCTTGCTAACGTGGGTCCTGGAGAATCGAGCCTCAAACCGGGGTCCTTAGGCTTCACAGGCAAGCGCTTAACTGCTAAGCCATCTCTCCAGCCCTAAATTTTTATATAAACATTAGTCTCACCTATACCATGTGGTCTTTTGAGACAAGGTCTCATGCTATTGCCTAGCTTGGCTTAGACCTAGGTATGTAGCCCAGGCTCACTCACCTTTTATATAATTTCAAAAAATGTGAAGTATTCACTAGGATTTTTTCAATTTTTATTAATTTGAGAGAGAGAAAGAGGCAGAGAGAGAGAATGGGCACACCAGGGCCTTTAGCCACGACACATGTGGCACCTTGTGCATCTGGCTTACGTAGGTCCTGGAGAACTGAACCTGGGTCCTTTGGCTTTGCAGGCAAGCACCTTAACCACTAAGCCATCTCTCCAGCCTAGGTTGCTTTTTTTTTTTTTTAATCTATATCTTTTCAAAGTGACTTTCCAAGCCAGGCGTGGTGGTGCATGCCTTTAATCCCAGCACTTGGGAGGCAGAAGAAAGAGGATTGCTGTTAGTTTGTGGCCAGCTTGGCACTACAGGGTGAGTTCCAGGTCAGCCTGGGCTATAGTGAGACCCTACCTCGAAGGAGAAAAAAAAAAAAAAGGTTTTCCATCCCAACTCACACAGCTTTGTTAAATTAAGATCTCACTTCTCTTGGACTAAAATTTCAGCAGTTAAAAAAAAATCTTATTTCATATATTTGGAATACTGTCTGCTATGTGCACAATGGAGCAAAGGCTGGATGGGACCTGTGGGTAATCCAGCAGAGGCTGGAGACTGTGCTAGGCCAGGCTGGTGAGGGAGGTTTCATACCATACAACACAGTATCATTTCATATCAACATGAAACTATGCTCGTGTGTTTATTTTTTCACAGGATTTTATAAAGGCCCATGACTTAAATGTCTTGGAAAATACAGTTGAAGCTTTAAAGAGCGAATTTCAGAAGACACTTAATGACAAGACAGAAAGCCAGAAGTCCTTGGAGGAGAACCTAGCAGCAGCCAAACATGATCTCCTCAGGGTTCAGGAGCAGCTGAACATGGCTGAAAAGGTCAGAAGACTACAGAAGAGATTCATCTGTTCATGTCTGATTAGCTGGTGCATATAGTACACAGGAACAAATGTGACTAAGATAAATGCTGGGCAGCTGCAGGTTCAGATTATATTTCCTCCTAGCTTTAGACAACATATGTTCTGAAGAGCTGTCATCTCTGTGATAGTATGCACCCTGCTCTCCTCTATGTACTGCTCTGTCCTGCACCCCCTGCATTGCTCTCTCTTGCTTCCTTCTATATAGGCTGGCAGAGGACTAGGTGGATTTTTTTTTAATTAAAAAAAAAATAAAGGGCTGAAGGGATGGCTTAGTGGTTAAGGCATTTGCCTGCAAAGCCAAAGGACCCAGGTTCTATTCCCCAGGACCCATGCTAGCCAGTTGCACAAGGGGGCACACATTCATTTGCAGTGGCTGGAGGCCCAGGTGCACCCATTCTCTCTCTGTTTTCCTCTTTCTCTGTCAAATAAATATATATATATATATTTTTTTTAATAAAATAAAAAAAACTTGAGACCTTTGTCTTAATTGATGTTTAATATGTAGCGAGCTCAGTTCCACACTTTAGGGGTCAGATGTTTAAGAATATGGGTGCTGGGGATGGAATGCAGGGCCTTGTATGTGTTAGGTAAATGCTGTACCAACATCCCAGCCCTGAGATCTAAAATCCCATACTGATACTACTTTGGGACTTTAATCCCAGCACTTGGGAAGCAGAAGCAGAGGTAGGAGGATCACCGTGAGTTCAGGGCTACTCTGAGACTACACAGTAAATTCCAGGTCAGCATGGGTTCAAGAGAAACCCTACCTCATAAAACCAAAAAAAAATTTATATATATATAAATAAATACTGGTACTACTTTGAGATTTGAAAAAATATTGTGCATATTTTACATGAAAGTTAGTTTATATTTTACATAGATTCTTATGTCTACAGCATAGTGTGATTAAGTAACTTGCTAACATAGTGTTTAAGAAATAGTACTGTTTTATTGGCTTCTTGTTTGAAATGTTTTTAAAGTTCAGTTGTTGCTAATTTTATGGAAATTGGAAAATATGCAAAAAATTTAGGGTAAAAATGTGCATTTTCAACACATTTATTGCTCTTTCCTTAATATTTCTTACTAATGAAGTGACATTTTTCACAAAACAGGAGTTAGAGAAGAAGTTTCAACAAACAGCAGCGTATCGAAACATGAAAGAAATTCTCACCAAGAAGAATGACCAAATCAAAGACCTGCGGAAGAGACTGGCAAAGTAAGCTTACTGATCCTACGTTGGGGTTCTCCCCACTGGGTTGATGGTTGCTTGCTGTTACTCATGGGTCAGACGTGGGTTGCCCCATTATTTAGCCCAGAGGCCACCACAAGAAGGAAGCAGAAGTGTCAGCTGGGCCCCAGGTCTGCATTTAGGTTCAGCTAGACCTTTCTCTCACTACACTACACTTGGCTCCTCTTGGCAGTGGATCTACTTAACAGGATATTGCAAAGAAGCAGCAGCTAGCAAGGCAACACAGGGTATTTTTGCTCTGTGGTATCCTCCTGGTCCTGATGTTATATGCCAGTTAGTGTCATTTTTGTTATCAGTGGTCTTACCTAGAAATCCAGCTGACATTGTACCTGTATCAGAGTTCTGGAGAAGACAACCAGAAGATGAATTAAGATCAGGATTGCCCTGAAGAAGGAAGTTTGTTGACCCTTAATTCATAGCCATATCAGTTGTTCTGTTGATCCGAGGATTGACATAATTATACTAAGCTATCATTTGGTTCTAAATGCCAGGTACGAACCTGAAGTCTGAGAGTATCTTAGATGATCTGATACAGAAATCCCTCAAGTTACCATCAACATTAGCCTTGAGTTTGACTTCTCCCATTGCAAGGATGCTGTAAGTGAGCAGCAGAACATTCCTGGCTAGTCATTGGAGGTGCTTCCCATAATGACTCATCACAGAAGAAATAAAAAAAGGACCATGACATTATGCTCTTAATTTTTATCACCAGATATGAATCTGAAGACTAAAGATAAGAGTTCATCTGGAACCTGTCACACATGAACATATAAGCTGTCCCCACCTCAGGCATGTATCTTGAAGCATTTTTGTCATATTCTCTCCTTATTTTCTCATTTAAACTTTGATTTTAATGTTTAGAACTAGTGTTCCTATTTTCAGTTCTCTAATTGAGAAGAGAAAAAAACATTATTTTTTTTGACATCCCAAATACTTATCTGCAGAGTGCTTCAGAGTCTCAGTGAAAATCCCTGAAATTTCTTCATAATAGAAAAGAGTATTTAAAATGGGAAGAATAGTTACCGTTTTATAGTATTAAGAAGGGTGAATCTTTAATATTAGAAGAAAATCCAGCAACATTTATACTTGTACATCCATTCCTCAAATGTAAAACTACATAATAGAGTTATTAATAGTAGTTATTATAAATAAACCTTGCTTTTATTTTTAATAATGAAATGTTCATTTACTCTATCTGATAATCTGAAATGAATAAATTCATGGAAATGTGGTTACTGCCAGCTTTAGTCAGCATTTTTACTAATTATAAGGGAAAGTAGTCACAGTGAACTGGGGACTATAAACCCTGGGTGTTGTGAGTACAGCTTATCAGAACACATGCAGACATATTTTGCAGACTGACTGGACTCAGAGCACATGTAATATTTATACTTGTTTTCAGAATGTCCACTAACTTACATGTCAAATAAAACTTATTTTAGAAATTTTGACTCAACATAAATTCAGTGACCAGACATCATTTGGACTTTGGATTGTGGTTTCTATGTGTGTATCTGAAGCAATGGCATTCTCAAAAGAGTTTAACATTTTTATTGGTCTGTTTTTCCTCAGGTGATCTTATATATAAAGTATTAAAAATGAAGCATTATACCTGTAATGTTTGGTGTTATGATACTCTATGGGAATAAATGAAATAAAGCTTACAAGGCAGTTAAATTTCAGGAGAAAAGCATTTACTTTTCATATGTTAACATGTAGCAAACTTTTCTACTTTCAAAAGCATGTTTGTCAAATCTGCATGAACAATATAAAAGAAGCCCTTTTGTTTCCACACATGTAGCTCTTATTCCCAGAGAAGAATTTACTGATCAAAGCTTAAATCTCCTTATTACTTTCATTCAGGGTTTTAATATTAGCTTTGAATGTATTTTTTTGGAGGCTTATGTTAAAACATTGAAGGAACAAGTGACACAGGGTAAGATAATTTCTCCCCAAATAAGCAGGAAGGCAGTCTTAGGAGAATGAATAAATCAGAAAGGGGAGAGAAAGAGAGTCTAGTAATAAGCCAGCATTTAGTATACATTTTCCTCATCTCTTGCTCCTTTGGATCATTAATCAGTTTCTGTCTTTCAGAGCTTTCACTGAGGACTCCATCTTACCTTATGTTTTCTTAGTTCACCATGATGCCCTCTCCAAAAGTCCATTCTATTGTGGCCCAGTATTTTCTATATAAGTCAGAAGCAAAACTAACTAAATGGAGAATGTATCCTTTATTGCCCCCACACCTTTCTCAGCTTGATGCCTAGAAGGAAAGATGTATTGTCACTGATTTGTTTTTAAATTCATAGTCTTCACTAAAATGCAGTTTTGCATTTTTATTTCACTTAGTAGTTTCCCAACTTTGAGATTTGTTTAACTGAGGGAAGCCTCTTTAGTGTATATAGTTTGGCTGTCTAGGAATACTGGTTCAAGCTTGAGTGAACTGTTAATGTGCTGAACTGTGTGAACACTGTGAGCTGGTGGCCATCATAGCTTTATGCTGGGGTGCAGCTCATTGGGACAGTGCTTACCAAGTGTGCACAAGACCCTAGGTTCATTCCTTAGTACAAGAAAAAAAAAATGAAGAGGCCAAACTCATGTGGTATTTAAGAAAGTGAAAGAGGTATTATTACACTAGAATTTGAGTAAGGCACTTGACAAAGACCCCACAATAGCCTTGTTGAAAAAGGCCTTGGTTGAGCTCCCTAACATATAGACACTTCCTCTAAGGATCTGGGTTCAGGTAGTGATTTGGGGAGTGATTCATGTGGAAGATAGAGATTGAGACAGGTTGAGAGTAACACTGTGGGAAACCAAGACTCCATTCTGTTGGGGAACCTGAAGCACTATAGAGAAACACCTTTGAATCCTTTCACTAAGTGGGGACAAAGCTGAGGTCATTACTTACCATTTTGCATACCTTTCTATTGAAGGTTAAATCTGAGGTGTTAATTCCTTGCCAAGTCCATCCCACTTCATATGAGGACCAAGTTCTCTCCTATAGTCACAGTTAGGAAGCCACATCTGGGAACTATTGGCAGGCAGACCTAAGAATAGATGAAGAGTGACTGCTAATGGCTACTAGGTTTCTTTTGAGCTGATGAAGCATTTAGAAATTAGCTAGTGGTGATGGTTATATAACTTTGTGAATATACTAAACCAAGTAGGGTAGATTTCATATGCAAATTATATCTCAAATAAAACTTCTGGAGGCATATATAGGTGTTATGTTTTTAATATTTTTATATATTTGCAAGCAGAGAGAAAGAATGAGAAAGAGAAAATAAATGGGTATACCAGAGCCTCTTGCCTCTGCAGGGGAACTCCACTTTGTACAGCTGGTTTCACATGGGTAGTAAGGAATTGAACCCATGTTTCCAGGCTTTGCAAGCAAGTGCCTTTAACTACTGAGCCATCTCCCAAGCCCCAAGGGTGATATTTTGAAATAACCAAGCATCTCCTGAATTCTACCTTTCTCTATCTTGTGTCCCATGTTAGTATGTTAGTCTTCCTATTTTAAAGGATATTGGCTGATTTTTTTTTGAGGTAGGGTCTTCCTCTAGCCCAGGCTGACCTGCAATTCACTACTAGTCTCAGGCTGGCCTTGAACTCACAGTGATCCTCCTATCTCACCTAAACTGAATTTTTTTTAAAGCCTGAGCAGGACATGGTGGTGCACACCTTTAATCCCAGTCCTCAGAGGGGATCACTGTGAGTTTGAGGCCAGCCTAAGACTACATAGTGAATTTCCAGATCACCCTAAGCTAGAGCAAGACCCTACCAAGAAAAAAAAAAAAAAAAGAACTAAAAAAGTTAGCAGAGCAAGCTACATTCTTTACCACTGCAAATTGTACTAGTGCCATGGGGAATGTTTTTTAATTCATCTCCCCTCCTCTTCTACTTTTTTAGATTTCCCCATACCCTCAGGTGGCACTTCCACTTGTCATCCCTACTTCCCTCATAGGATACCCAGGTCTTCCTCCCTTAGGGGCTTGAGGCCCCATCATGAGTTTGAGGCCACCCTGAGACTACATAGTTTGAAAATTCCCATTTATTATTGTCCCCAGACCTTACCCAGCATCCCTATGAATGCTTCCTGTCCCTAGTTTCACATAATTGAGCTGTCATCCTCTAGCAGTGTGGAAACTCCTCCCCTGGCCTGTCCATCTAGTGACTTGAAGAGCCCAAAGCAAGCAGCTGTAGCTTTGGCTTAAATGAAACCTCCAGGGAGACCAGGAGCAGTACTGACCTTACTGGATTGAAAGTGAGTGTGCACAGAAGCTGGTCTCTAGAAGAAATAAAATTCCTTGTGATGTTTCTTTCAAGAAAGGACTCTGGGGCTGAAGAGATGGCTTATCAGTTAGAAAGGCACGTGCTTGCAAAGTCTGATGGCCTGAGTTCTATTCCCCAGTACCCACATAAAGCCAGTGGCACATGTATATGAAGGACTCTGGGGCTGAAGAGATGGCTTATCAGTTAGAAAGGCACGTGCTTGCAAAGTCTGATGGCCTGAGTTCTATTCCCCAGTACCCACATAAAGCCAGTGGCACATGTATATGGAGTCCATTTGTAGTGGCAGGAGGCATTAGTCATTCTCTTTCTCTGTATGCCTTTTTTCCTCCCTCTCTCTCTCTCTCTCTCTCTTTTTCTCCCTCCATCCCTCCCTCCCTCCTTCAAGAAAATAAAAATTATATATGACTCTGCATGTATTCTGGGTGATAGGGAGCTACTGTCCTCTAGCACGGGTCCATGAACTGCTTCTGTATGACCTGGGGGCTCACAGTAGTTTAGAGTACATACCCACATGAGCCAAATTCCTTCCCAAAGCACTAGGTGAAGGATATTTCCAGGCATGGAATTTGGCCCTCTTTGTAACTGCACCACCCTTGCAATCCAACCTTGGGCCTAATTCTCAGCACATTCTGGCTTTTGCACCTAGGAAGCCTCCAAATGCTGTCAGGGCATCTCTTGGAGTAACAGGGGCTAATCCGAGCCTGTCTTTCTCCTCATTTTAATTCATACCAAGTGAGAATATCGGTAACTGTGATCTGGCAGCATGACTGGGTTTCTTACTAGCACACTTAGTGTCAAGTGGTATCCTGCTGGCATCTGGTTGACGTCCAAGTCCAGAATCTCATCATGTGGGGCTCCATTCTCGAGACACTTCTGGATCAGCTTTGGTATTGGAACTTCCCCCAGATCCCTAAGATTTTGTTGTAGTGATTTACTTGGGAGGTGATCCTAAGAAGAGTGGGAAGTAGAGAACAAGAATCTGACTATTGAGCCGGGTATGGTGGCACATGCCTTTAATCCCAGCACTTGGGAGGCAGAGATAGGAGTATCACTGTGAGTTTGAGGCCACCCTGAGACTACATAGTGAATTCCAGGTCAGCCTGAGCTAGAGTAAGACCCTACCTCAAAAACACAAAAAAGAAAGAATCTATTGGGAACCACTATACTTAATCCTAATGCGAAGTGAAGAAGCTGTCAATGTACTCTTCAGCCCTCTAGATGAAGTTGTCCCTGGGATGTTAACCCCCAGCACTAGTTGAGCCTGGGCTGAGCATTCTCCTATAGCCATGAAAGGCCCCAGGGGAAGAAGCACAGAGAACCTTCTATAATCCACCTCCTGGAGAGGAAAAAGGACCTAGGCATTTCCAGTACAAGGAGCAGATAGAAGAGTAAATGCAATGGATATTTGTGTACTTTCAATATACATTCATCAAAGGGCCAATTAAATGAGAAGTCACAAACTCTGCTCTGCATTTTCAGCCCAATGTGTTCACAAGGCCAAGCCCAGCTGTGAAAAGAATAAAATGAACATCCTTTGACAGTACCTGCACCAGACCATCTCTGTGATTCATTATCAGGCCCATTCATTGCATATACTTAATAGAAACATTTAAAAAGTTGAACTTCTGCTTCCTGCCAAAGATATGTCCAACCTGTGTACTGGGATAGCTACATATGTCACCCTACACATTTGTAGATGATACTGTCAGAAGGATGGATACCCCTCTGGTTATAAAATAACATTGCCTATAAATTTCCCAATACTGAATTTTCCCCTATGAATGGCCAGAGAGATAATTTACATAAGATAGCATATAATCTGTCCTCTGGAGTCATAAGCATAATTTTATCTTTTCCTGATGACTCAACATAATTACAAGTCAATGATTGTCCTGTGCTGCAGTGCTCTTGAGAGCTGCTTAAGTGTGGAAAGCTTTCTGACCCTTTAATAAGTGATTTGTAAACACAAAAGCAATTCTTTGCCATATCTGTCTTTTATGGCTTACCTGTGTCCTGTCTTATTATTCTGGGCACTAACACTCTGATTTTATAGACTGCCAATTTCTGTTATCATTTCTAATGTAGTGTGACCTTGGAAAATACACAGGCAAGTATTAAACTGCTGCTAAGACTTAGTCTTCGGGATAGAGAGATGGCTTAGGTGTTAAGGAACTTGCCTGCAAAGCCAAGGACCCAGATTCGATTCCCCAGGACCCACGTAAGCCAGATACACAAGGTGGTACATGTGTCTGGAGTTCGCTTGCAGTGGCTGAAAGCTCTCTCTCTCTTTCTCTCTCTCTGTCTCAAATAAAATAAATTTAGAAAAAGACTGAGTCCCAGACTCAGGAGAATGCCTTCTGATTCTCCCAGAATATAAGGGAGTGGGAAGCTATTGGGATCTATTTCCCACTCACCACTGCCTCTCCCCTAGGAGGCTCAGGATAAATATAGACTTACAGAAGGAAAAAACAAACACTTATTTGTGGTCTAGCCTAGGCTCCTGAGCGGCAAAGTAACCCAAAATTCATGTTGGTGTTTGGATTGATTGTTGTCCTTTTTGGTGTATGGGAGGAGGACCTGAGGAGCTGATAACCTTTGGCTTACTGTCTTTCATTATCTATGTAAAGAATAAATTGCCTGAATCTAAAAATATCTTTACTATTGAACTCACGGTTAGCTGCTACTATGTGATCTGCACTTTGAGGGCTGCCCAGCTGAAGAGAATGCTTTACCCAAGTTTAGGCTTTCTTCCATGGGGACTGTACTCAACAGCAGTCATCATAGAGATAAAAAGATGTGGTTCTTAGCTTAGTATTTCTCATCCTTCCCACAACCAGGACTATTCTAGAATCATTCTATTGAACTTGCCCTGCTGCTTCCCTTCCTTTACAACACCTGTTGCCCCAAGGCTGCTCCCTAAATGATGTCCGGCACGTCCATGCCTCCCCAGGGGTCCCAACCTCAGACGATTATGTCATGTTCTCCTTTTATATCTTGCTGGTTCCTGTCAGCTGACATATTACTGAGGCTTTTGCATCAACAGTCACAAGAGCGTCTGGCCTGGAATTTTCCTTCTTTGTAGAACATCTTTTATTTGAAAGCTGCCAACAGTATTTCTGAACCTATAGATGATGAACTTTTTGTTGTTGTTTTTTCAAGGTAGGGTCTCACTCTAGCCTAGGCTGACCTGGAATTCATTGTGTAGTCTCAGGTTGGCCTCAAACTCAAGGCAATCCTCCTACTTCTGCCTGCTGAGTGCTGAGATTAAAGGCATGCCCTACCATGCCCAGCTGCAATGATGAACTTCTTAAAAAAGCTTGACCCTTGATCATATTCAGCAAAATACTTGAATAATGTTTACTCTAATAAGTACAAGCACTGATCTAAAGTAAGCCCATTTTAAGAAAGGACAGTAAGTAGAGAGGAACAAGAATGAGGTGTTGGGCATAATGAATAAGTTCCAGAATGGCTCCCTGTCAACTCAGTGGAGGTCTTACACGACCAGGACTACTGGTGTATGTTCCAGGAGCTTGACGCAGTAAGGGTGGAAGGTATTCCAGGTCTATAATATGGACTCAGTTATCAGTGTGTCCCTAGTAAAGCACTCTATAATTAGCAAATGTCTTCTTTTGTTTTAGTTTTACATTTTCTGTTTCTGTGTACTAGACATTCTTGCCACATATTTTTGGACTTGAAAATAAACTCTTAGGCTTGTTCCAGGGTCCAAACTATTTGGTTTGGATAACTATTACATTATGCAAAATAAATTATCAGCTTTTGAGGTATAATTTACACAATAATGTGTGCTTACTTTAAGGGTACAGTGTGAGAGTTCTGACAAATGTGAATCCCCATGTAACCACCACCACAGTTGAATATAGAACAGTTCATCCTTGGCCCTTTGCAATCAATCACTCTCCCTGACTCTGGTCCCTGGATGTGTTTTGGAGATAAAATTAAACATCATTGTCAGTCCATATTTTTAGTATAAGATGACTAAGAGGACCCAAGGGTGACTCCAAAGGTTTGCGGCTAGGCCTCTAGGTAGCAGCTATATGGAAAGCAGGGTTTGGAGGGATGCAAGAGAAGAGCACAGGAAATCTGTTTTAGATAAACCTGACATGTCAAATGGTGAAGGTCTCAGAGGGAACAGACATACATGTCCAAACCTCTGCAGTATAGTCTGAACTAGAGATTCAACAGTGGGAGCATTAGTAGCTTTAAGCCATGATGAAAGCAGGTCTAACAGCAAGATACCCCAGCACTATGAGATTTGGGAGAAGAAGGAAGATTAGCAAGGAAACTGAAGAGCAACAATCTATGAAGCTGCAAGAAAATGAAGAGTATCCTTGGAGGCAGTTTTGGGAAAGAACATTAGGAGGAAGAGGAACTCTGACAAGGGGCTATTGGTGGGAGGGTGGAAGGGGAGCGGGAAGCTGCTAGGAACCTTACTGGTTTTACTGGTAACCTTGCTAATAAGAGTCAGTCTGGTTGAGGTGTGCAGAGAACTTAATGAGAAGAGAACCTGGAGACAGTAAGTATAGAGAGCTCTTGAGTTTTTCTATAAACAACAAAGGAGGGGACCAATACCAAGATGGCAGAAGCTAGAGGGGAAAGTGATGGAAAGAGAGATTCATTTATCAGTGAATGATGCAGCATTATGTGCTTTGCCTGCCTCCCACCAGAATGCATGTTGCATGAGGGTTGCAACCAAGGTGTATGTTTTCCTTCTGCATCCCCAGAACACAGAACACAGATTGAGTACATAGGCTCATTCAACAACTCTCTTTAGTAAACAAATACATCAGTAAAACAAGAAACATAATATGCCAAAGACTGATGTACCAGAGAGACAGGAGGAAGGAAGCAGGATATGAAACACTTGGGTGGTGGCTGACATTTTAGATAGGGCTTACCACTAAGGCTACATCAAGAATGTGACTTCTGAGCAAAGACGTGAAGGAAGTAAGGGAATTCGCCACAGGGTGTCTGGGAAAAGGATACAGCAGTGCAGAGGTGAAGCACTGAAGCAACAGCAGAAAGCATGCTGTGCCTGGAAGCTTTGAACAAGGGAAAATAGTGGGAAAATCAGTTATAGAAACAATGAGGGGTCAGGTCACATGGTGCCTCATAGGTCACTACAAGTACTTTGTCTTTTGTGCTAAATGGGAAAGCTCCTCAGGGTTTTAGGCAGAATAGTGAGATTTGATTTGTATTTGGTAAAATTCCACATCTCTGATTAAGAGTGATATGTCAAGTGCTTACCCTTTGATATTCAGAACACAGTGAGGTCGCCTTCCATTCCCATGTCAATTCAACATCATCCAGGAGGCCCAAACTAAAGCAGTAGACCAGAAAATAAAATTGCCAGTAGTCACAGATGATATGATTGTGCACATAGAAAATAGTACTCTCTGCAGGTAAGTTACACAAATGAAAAGAGAATTTTATGCTGCTGGAGGTTGCCATTCCACACAGCAAAAGTTTCAATCTACCAGAAAGATAACAATTTTAAAGTTTGAATGTTCCTTAGTTTCAAATTCTATAAAATAAAAATTGGCACATTTGAGAGAAGATAGAGAAGTTCAGTCATTTTGGAAGATATTACACAGCTCTCTCAATGGCTGATAGACCAAGTAGATAAAAAATTAGTAAGGGGATAGGGGAGATGGCTCAGTAAGTAAAGTGTTTGCCTTGCACTGAGTTTGAGCCCCAGAACTGACATTAAAAAGCTGTGTGGTAAACTGGGCGTGGTGGCGCACGCCTTTAATCCCAGCACTCAGGAGGCAGAGGTAGGAGGATTGCCGTGAGTTTCGAGGCCACCCTGAGACTCCATAGTGAATTCCAGGTCAGCCTGGGCTAGAGTGAGACCCTACCTCGAAAAACCAAAAAAAAAAAAAAAGAGAGAGAGAGAGAGATCTGTGTGGTGACACATGCTTGGAATCCCAGCACACGGGAGGCAGAGACAGGCAGAGCTCGGGATCTTCTGGTGACACATGCTTGGAGTCCCAGCACTTGGGAGACAGAGACAGGGAGAGCTTGGGCTCTGGTGGTGACACATGCTTGGAATCCTAGCACACAGGAGGCAGAGACAGGCAGAGCTCAGCCTCTGCTGGTCAGCCAGTCTAATTTGTGTGGTGAGCTTCAGGCCGGTGAGAAAGCCTTTCTCAAAAAAGGTGGACAGGCTGGGCGTGGGGTTGCATGCCTTTAATCCCAGCACTCAGGAGGCAGAGGTAAGAGGATCGCTGTGAGTTCGAGTCCACCCTGAGGTTACATAATAAATTCCAGGTCAGCCTAGAGTGAGACCCTACCTTGAAAACAAACAAAGAAAAGGTGGACTGCCCCTGAAGAACAACACCTAATGCACATCTATAACACAGGTGTGTTCCACAGACAGAAATTTTTTAAAAAGTAATCATAAAAGGGGGGCTGGACAGATGGTTCCATGGTTAAAGTACTTGCCTGCAAAATCTAATGACTAGAGTTTAGTTTGTCAATGCCCACATAAAACCAGATGCACAAAGTGGCATGTGCATCTGGAGTTCACTTGCAGTGGCTAGAGGCCCTGGTGTACCCATGTTCATTCATTCTCTCTCTTTTGCCCACTCTTTGCTTCCAGATAAATAAATAAAAATATTTTTAACTGCTAAGGACCCATGTTCAATCTCTCTCCAGATCTCACATAGGCCAGATGCACAAACGTGAGGCAAATGCAAGGTTGCACATGCCCACTATGTGGCATAAGCATCTGGAGTTTGATTGCAATGGCTGAGGCCCTGGCACGCCAGTTCTCTCCCTCTCTCTCTATCTAAAAAAGAATATTTTTTTAAATAAATCATGAAAGGGGTTGGAGAGATGGCTTAGCAGTTAAGGCACTTGCCTGCGAAGGCTAAGGACCCATGTTTGATTTTCCAGGTCCCATGTAAGCCAGACGTACACGGTGACACAAGCATGCAAAGTCACAAATGAGCCCAAGGTGGCACATGCATCTGGAATTTGATTACGGTGGCTGGAGATCCCTGGTACTCCAGTTCTCTCTCTCTCTCTTTCTCTTTCTCTCAGTCTCACTCTCTCACATAAAAAAAAAAAAACATGAAAAAGGGCTGGAGAGATGGCTTAGCAGTTAAGGTGCCTGCCTGCAAAGCCTAAGGACCCAGGTTTGATTCCCCAGGACCCACATAAGCCGAATGCACATGGTGGTGCTTATGTCTGGAGGTCATTTGCAGTGGCTGGAAGCCCTGGCATGCCCATTCTTTGTCTGTCTCTTTTTCTCTGAAATAAATAATAAATATAAAATTAATAAACTTTTTAAAAACATGAAATAGATGATGTCATTTATATAAAGTTCAAAATCCCATAAACCTGAGGTACAACTTTTTCAGGATATGTGGGAAGGTGTATTAGTTACTTTCTTTGTTGCTCTGATCAAATGCCTAATAAAAAGCAACTTAACTGGAAGAAAGATTTATTTTAGCATGCAGTTTAGGGAATATTGTCCATCAAGGAAGGGAAGATATAGCAGCAGTAATGTTAGGTCTAGACACATTGTGTTCTCTCTCAGGATGCAGAGAATAGAAAGGAAATGGGGCTGGGATATAAAACCTCAAGGCCTGCCCCTAGTTACCCATTTAACAGTGCTCTGTCTCCTAAAGATTCCCCAGTCTTCCCAACTAGCACCAACCAGCTGGGGACCAACAGCTTAAACGCATGAGTCTGTAGGGGACATAACCCATTCAAACCACAACAGAATGCAGTAGGATCACAAAGAAAAGCTAATAAATTATAAAACTTAGAAAAAGCTAAGATTACACTCAGGAGGTTGAGGTCAAAGGATCACCATGAGTTCAAGGCTGGGCTGGACTAGAGTGAGACCCTGCCTCAAAAAAAGGGGGGGTTGGAGGGATGGCTTAGTGGTTAAGGCGTTTGCCTGCAAAGCCGAAGGACTCAGGTTCGATTCCCCAGGACCCACATTAGCCAGATGCACAAGGGGGCGCTTACTTTGGCAGCACATACACTAAAGTTGGAATGATACGGAGAAGATTAGCATGGCCCCTGCATGTGCAAATTTGTGAAGTGTTACATATTTTTTAATAAAGAAAGTTAAGATTGTATGATGTCTAGGGTAGGGAAGAATTGAAGACCTGGAAAGAATGTACTCATGTGCCCTAGAGCTATTGTTTTTTGCCACTGGTGTGGTGGCTCTGTGGGCACTTGGTGTGGAAAGCTGTACTTGTTTATGTACCTTATGTACCTTTCCACAGGTTGTAACATGCCACAATACAAAAGGACTGCATGAGTGAACATAAAACACAAATAAACATGCTAAAAGTGTAATAGCAGGTAGATTAGTAAGAAAGGGAAACAAAATTAGAAGTTCTCAATACAACAGGGAGTGGATTTAGCAAAACTGCTTCCAGACAGTTTCTGAGCTGTTTCTACACAACTCACAGTGTGGCACCTCAGTAAGCAGGGAAGAGTTTTGGGCTCTTTGACTTCATGAGAAGAAATTTTTGTGTCAGATATGGAAGATTATCTCCAAAACCTTTTCCTAGCTGGGTGTGATGATGCAAGCCTGTAATCCCAGAATTTAGTAAGCAGAGACAGGAGGATTGCCACAAGTTCCAGGCCACCCTGGGCTACATAGTGAGTTCCAGGCCAGCCAGCGCTATTTATGATACCGCATCTAAAAAATAATTCTGTTGGAGGAATTTAAATTATAGGAAAAGCAGGTAGAAGTAGATGGTAAAGGAGGCCATTGAGAAGAATAGATAATGGAGAAAGGGCTCATCAGAGAAAAGGTCAGTAATCTATAAAGGTTAGTAAAATGAGTGGCAAAGAAATAGTGGTAAGACTTTTGCTCCCCTAAAAAAGGCAGCCTACCCCAACTGCCATGGCAACTTTGAGAAGCCAAATGTTCAAAGGTTAATTCTATCAACTATAATTTTTTCTTGAGGCCTGAGTGTCTGTGAATCGAGTGTGTAGAGCAGGGGTTGTTTTGTTTTGTTTTGTTTGATAGAATTTCACTGTGTAGCCCAGTCTGGCCTCAAACTCTGTCTTCCTGCTTCAGCTTTACAGTGCTGGAATTACAGGCATGCACCACCACATCTGGATTGCTTTTGTTTTTCAAAGGTTTAGAAATTATCCTGATGGCTAGGGAGAGAGAGAGAAGGAAGGAGGGAGGGAGGGAGTGAGGGAGGGAGGGAGGAAGGAAGGAAGGAAGGAAGGAAGGCCGGCCGGCCATGGTGTCGCATGCCTTTAATCCCAGAGGTAGGAGGATCACCGTGAGTTCGAGGCCATCCTGAGACTACATAGTGAGTTCCAGGTCAGCCTGGACTAGAGACCCTACCTCGAAAAACAAAAGAACAACAACAACAACAAAAAAAAAAAAAAAAAAAAAAAGAAAGGAAAGGAAAGGAAAGGAAAGGGAAAGGGAAAGGGAAGGAAGAAAGAAAGAAATTAGCCTGACGTACAGATTTAAAACCCAGTGTGTGTATTCTTGAGATATTAACATACAAAGCCCTTGGGATTCTTTTTTTAAGAGTAGCCTGACAGTCTGCATTTCCCACAAGCTTTCCAGTATGCCTGCACTACTCCATAGACCACATTTTGATGATCAAGAGGTGTAAGAAATTGAATATACTTTGAACCCTGAGCTTGTGAAACAAAGCATGTGTGTTTCCTGGCAGGATGGGACTCACAGGGCTTCTGCTATTGTGAGATGAGAGAATAAGCACAAAACAGCTCAGCAGGACACAGTGAAACTCCTTAGGGGTCACAAGTAGAGACAGCATGGCCCTAGCTACACTCTGACCCTGGAAAATATTTCCACAGCATTCTGACTGTTTTCCTCACCAGATTGTGCCTTCTAGACAGTCTTGATTCTTGTTCCCAGCAAAAATATTTGAGGTGAAAGAATGAATTTAGCCAAGACCAACAAAAACTGAAGGTTTTACCACTGTTTTCTGGGCCCTCTGTTTCCATAGCATGTGGCTGAATCTTGCTTAATACTGGGTGATCAGCTGAGTGGTCATGGTGAGAAACCACAGTGTTTTCTAAATAAGCTCATTTCTGCATCTGTTCATACTGACCTGAAAAATGTACTTGTTCCATTCAGACCTTTCTGAATGAACAATGCCCACTTTGTGCTGTCTATGCCAACTAATGATTTCAGATTCCACAAGTATCAATTCACAGAAAATCCACCCAGGTTACTTACACTCTTGACCCAGCTGCTCTATGGAGGTGGGCATATGGTCATACAGACACACTATGCTGCATTTATTTTCTTTTATCATACTTGAAATTCAAACACTAATTGAGGCATTTCCTTACATTATTTTAGATCAAGACCCATGGCTTTCAAGTTTAGGCTTGTTTTATTTATTTTTTTCTCAGTCATCTTTGTCAGTATTTCATAGCAGATGCCAGGCTATAAACAGCTATAATCTGGAGCTTGTCTCAGGTCCAGCTCTGTGGCAACTACTTTGTCTTCGATTCTGGCTATCAATTCCTCGCTGTCTCTTGGACTCTGTGCCTCCTGTTGGACTTATAAGGTATTTTGAATGGCTTGGAACTTCTCAGGAAAGAGTCTGGACTGTGTTCCATTTGGAAAGTATAAAATGTAAACCCAAAGCCAGGCATGGTAGGGCACACCTTTAATCCCAACATCCGGGAGGCAGAGGTAGGAGGATCGCCATGAGTTCAAGGCACCTTGAGGCTACATAATGAATTCCAGGTCAAGCTTGGGCTAGAGCAAGACCCTACCTGAAAAAAATGGAAAAAGAGAAAAACAATTTCCTCCAAAATTCCATCAATAACAAATATAGTGAATTAAGTAAATATAGGAGGATATTGTTTGTATCCCTGTGTGTACATAAATACACATACACACACACACACACATATATACATACCATATAAAGACTATTAAGGTCTGGAGAGATGGCTTATCAGTTAAGGCATTTGCCTGCAAAGCCAAAGGACCCAGATTCAATTCCCCAGGGCCCCTGTAAGCCATATGCATAAGGTGGTGAGTGTCTGGAATCCATTTACAGTAGCTGAAGGCCTTGGCACACCCATTCTCTCTGTTTGTCTCTTTCTCTCTCAAATAAATATTTTTTTAAAGGCTATTAAGCACACTCTATGTAAATGACCAGAGAAAAAGCCAAAACTATATGACCCCACAATTAGACAAATCCTGAGTATAGAACATTATGCAGTTCAATTCTCCTGATCTTTTCAAAAGTCAATGTCATGAAAATGGGAAAGTCCTACCCAAAAACAACTCTGTATTCATAACCATCAAATACAATGTATGGACCCAGATTAGATCCTGGATGACTGTAAAAAGCCTTCAGAAACAACTCCTTGAAATGGTTGCTTTGCATACCTTCAAAGACAAATTGTTTACCTCTTTATAACATTTTAGCTTTTATCAGTTCTCTAAGTTATATGCCTTTCTGTTCAGTATTTAAATTCTACCCTTGTATTCTTGTAAAAACATTTTTATTTATTTCCAAGCAGAAAGAGATAGAAGAAAGATAGAGAGAATGGGAGTTCAGGTCCTTTGGCTTTGCAAGCAAATGCCTTAACCACTGAACCATCTCTCCAGCCTCCCCCGTCCCTTGTATTCCTTTCTAAATGTTGCAAATATTTACAGTGCCATGGATAAAGGGCTCCATTGTAATGTTCTAGAGCATGATGATGGACTTCATAAACCTGCATTAGAAAATATTGAGCTCTTAGTGCTTTAAGTACTGCTTGTATCCTGGGGCTGGGATATAGCTCAGTGGTAAAGCACTTGCCTAGTATGTGCAAGGGCTTGGATTCAATACACAGAATGAGAGAGAAAGAGAGAGATACCCATTTCTCCTCATAGCCCTACCATTCTTTTCTTGATTTTGACATTTCATTGCTTGGCTTTTTGCTGTCAATTTTCTGTCATCTTATGTTTGGTATATACAGCATTAATGTATGTGTATTTTTTATTCTAGTCATTACAGTCTCTTTCATATGGTACATTAAATCCATTAATATTTATTGTAAATATATAATCTTAGTATATTTCAGCCATCCCACCCATGGAAATACTTGTACATGTTTACCAGGACACAAGTACCAGAATGTTCCAAGCTGCTTTCTTCATGACATCTGTGTTGTGGTTACTTATTGTTGCTGGGACCAGAAGCAGCTTATGAAAGGAAAAAGGTTTATTTTGGCTTACAGTTTCAAGGGAAGTTTCATCATGGCAGGGAAGGCATGACAGGGCAGCCAATAGGGCGTCACATCAGCTGGGAGGAAGCAACAACAGTGGGCTAGCTCTGAACACCCAGTAGGCTAGACTTATAATAAACCACAAGGTTTGCTCCCAGTGACATGCCTCCTCCTCCACCGAGTCTCTACCTTCCAAAAATTCCACCGAGGGTCAAATATTAGTCTTAACTAGAGACACTTAAGGCTGTGAGGGACATTTTACATTCAAACCACCACAGTCTGTAAACTGTAGATAACCCAAATACACATCAATAATAAAATATATAAATAAGAAAACAACAACACTATATATATATAGAGAGAGAGAGAGGCAAAAACACAAAACTATAGCTATAAAACCAACTTAAATGTGAGGCAGAAGAAAAATACCAAAGAAAAGCCACCATATTTTCCATAATATAATGTTCAAATGTAAATAAAACAAGTTCAGCTGGGTGTGGTATAGCATGCCTTTAATCCTAGCACTCGGGAGGCTGAGGTAGGAGGATTTCTGTGAGTTCAAGGACAGCCTGAGTCTTAATTCCAGGTCAGCCCAGGCTAGAATCAGACCCTACCTTGGGGTGGGGAGGGGGAAGCGGAAACAAGTACAGTTTCCAGAGACTCATGCCTAGATCACTGCATAGTGTATTTTGTTATGAAATTTTAAAAGATGAAACAGTTAATATGTATTAATATGTTAACATCATTTTCCAATTTACTACCATATTACCATTCTTAGGTTGTCACCTCATCTTGATTTAGAAATTAGTATATACCTAGTACCAGTCTTGGTATATGAAGACTCAGAAGTTGAAGACACATGTAGCCCTGGCATAAGAAGAATATGGCTGGGAAGAAGGGTTCTTCCCTACCCCTCTATCACAATGGGGGGTGGGGAGGATGGGCTGCAGTTCTGGATATATTTGTGATTGGATTTATTATATTTTAAGCCTAGGTGCTGGAACAGTACTTCTTTGTAAAAGGTAAGGGAGTGAACAGTGTGATGTTCAGAGGCAAGGAATGAGTGTCACTCATTTGATAAAGGGTTCATGATATGCAGACCTAAAAGGTTTTAAAACATGCTATTAGTGGAACCTGAGAATTTTTTTTATTTTTATTCATTTGAAAGAGGCAGGGAGAGAAAGAGAGAATGGGCACACCAGGGTCTCTAGCCACTGGAAACGAACTTTGGATGCATGCGCCATCTTGCACATCTGGCTTACATGGGTCCTAAGCAATCAAACCTGGGTCTTTTGGCTTTGTTGGCAAGCACTTTAACCACTAAGCCATCTTTCCATCCCTGAGAATTTTTTTAAATTTTTATTTATTTATTTGACAAAGAAAGGGGGAGAGAGAGAGAGAGAGAATGGGCATGCCAGGGCGTCCAGCCACTGCTAATGAACTCCAGTACACGTGTACCCCCTTGTGCATCTGGCTAATGTGGATCCTGGGGAATTGAACCTGGGTCCTTTGGCTTTGCAGGCAAATGCCTTAACCACTAAGCCATGCCTCCAGGCCCCCTGAGCATGTTTCTAAACAGAGGGGAAAGGATAATGGAGGTGAAAGGGATTTATCAACAATGCCAAGGGCTGGAGAGATGGCTTAGCGGTTAAGCGTTTGCCTGTGAAGCCTAAGGACACCGGTTCGAGGCTCGACTCCCCAGGACCCACGTTAGCCAGATGCACAAGGGGGCGCACGCGTCTGGAGTTCGTTTGCAGTGGCTGGAAGCCCTGGCGTGCCCATTCTCTCTCTCTCTCTCTCTCTCTGCCTCTTTCTGTCTGTCTGTCGCTCTCAAATAAATAAAAAATTAAAAAAAAAAAAAAAAAAAAAAAACAATGCCAAGAAGAGAAGAGTGACTGGTAGGACAGTGCCAAAGCCCAGTGAAGGAGTACTAACCCATGCTCAGGATGACTGAGGGAGAGGAATTGCAGATAGAAATCAAGCTTGTTGTGCATTCCCCTTGGCTATCTACAGAGCTTAGGACCTTTGTTAAGTCACCAGTGTGATAAGGGGTATTTGAGGCTTAAAGAGAATATCTATCAGGTCAGTGCCTCAACCAGAAATGGTTCACAAAGAAGCAAACCCCAGGTTTGTTAAGGCCTCACACCTGCACTTGCCAAACAAGCCATCACAGCCTTGCGAGGCTTTTCAAGGAGCCCCTCTAACAGTAGCCTGTGGAGTCCAGAAATCTTAGGGGATTAGGTGCCATAAGGCTAAGAAGTAGAGAAAGGAATGGGGACAAAGGTAGTTAAAAGTGAGATATGTCAACTGACTACCATGAGAGTCAAGACAGAGAAAGGCATGGGGAGACTTGGAAGAGTCAGAGCTTTGGTGGGGTAGAGAGCAGGTACTGGGGCCTATCAGCTAGAAAGGCTGGAAAGAACAGGGGTCTGTGGGGTCCAGAAGATAGCACAGGAATTTCCTATCCTGTAGCAGGAGTTGCCTCAGAGGATGGAGTCATTTAGCACACTGGCCTCCATACCAGAGGACAAGAAGCCACAGTCCTGAGGAACTCCAAGATGCCCTGTTAAGCACCCAAAGAAGAGGCAAGAAGGAAGTCTCATTGTCTCTCTTCTGTGAACAAATGAACAGCTTGCAGCAAACTGCTTTATCCAATGAAACCATGCACAGTCCAGCTGCAAAGAAGAGAAGCTCCATGGCAGGTGTCAGGACTGCCCGGCATGGAAATGCCCTGTGTCTGCCCAGTTCCCAAACAGAAGTTGTCAGCCACCATTGCCAGTGGCTGCCATAGTAGATGGCAAGCTTCAAGTCTCCTCTATGACAGGAATGGGCTCTGCTGTAAGTTTGTAGTATTAATCGGTAAATTATACATAGAAACTATACACAGGCATTGTGGTGGGGCTACCCTGAAGAGATCTACACACCCCTGTCTAAGTCCTGGGAACAGTACCACAATCCTAGAAACTTTAGGGCTCTATGGGCAGTTTTGGGACAAGGCCCATGGTGCCTAGTGTGGAACATCTTCCCCTGGGAAAATGAAAGGCAGAGCCATTTTGTGAAATTTAAATATCAATCTTACAATACATTAGAAAGACACAAGCTTTATATGCATGAGAGTGACATAAAACTTCATTTTTAAAGTCTTAATTCTTTATTCATTTTTATTTATTTATTTGAGAGAGAGAGAGAGAGAAAGAGGCAGATAGAGAGAGACAGAATGGGCGCGCCACGGCTTCCAGCCACTGCAAACAAACTCCAGATGCATGTGCCCCCTTATGCATCTGGCTAGTGGGTCCTGGGAAATCGAGCCTCAAACTGGGGTCCTTAGGCTTCACAGGCAAGCTCTTAACTGCTAAGCCATCTCTCCAGCCCAAAACTTCATTTTTAAATGTATTTAAGTGATCTAGTGTATTTATCATTAAAAATAGTAGCAATACATTTAATGTGCAAATATATCAAAATAGAGTTTCACAAAAATGGCACAGAATTCCTGGCATGGTGGTGCACACCTTTAATCCCAGCACTTGGGAGGCAGAGGTAGAAGGATTGCCATGAGTTCGAGACCACCCTGAGACTACATAGTGAATTCCGGTCAGCCTGGACTAGAGTGAAACCCTACCTCGAAAAAAAAAGATGGGAGGACTTGGGAAATGGCTTAGCAGTTAAGGCATTTGCCTGCAAAGCCTAAGAACCCTGGTTTTATTCCCCAGGACCCACGTAAGCCAGATGCACAAGGGGGCACATATGTCTGGAGTTTGTATGCAGTGGCTACAAGCCCTGGCGTTCCCTTTCTCTCTGTCTCTTTCTCATAAATAAATAAATAAATAAATAAATAAATAAATAAATAAAATATTTTTTAAAAAATGGCACAGAAGGCAAGAGTGGGAAGGACTGATAGGTCTGATTTGGAGTTGAGTCTTGGAATTGCAGCCCCTGGAGCTTGTGGGAAATGCAGAACCTGCAGATCCAGGACAAGTATTTTAACAAGACCCACAAGGTGTCATCTGCACAAGGATGTAAGAAAAACACTGCTCCAGTGGGCACAATGGACATGCCAGGGCTTGGAGCCCAGATGCTCCATTGGCAGCTAAGAGAGTCCCATACTTCAAAGAAAAGTGATGGGATACTTCAGCTGATCCGTACCACACACACATGCCTCCACATACACATGGAAAATGCTCATACATACACATGTACATACACACAAGCACCTCAGCAGCCTGTCCCCAGCTCTTGGGTGGATCTTTCTCTTCCTCCTCTGCAAAATGTTGAGGATTTTTTTTTAATTGAATCCTGAGGAATTTGACTCTTGTACACCTGGGTTCCAGAAGGGAGACTTTTCACTGGAAGGAAAGTGCTATGTAGTTATATATTTCTGGGACATGCCTCAGCCAGGAGTACTTCTCTTTTTTCTCAACATGGAAAATCCTTTCTATTCTCCCCCAGCCAAGTGACATATTACCCTCTTTCAAAAGCCCCACCAATCTATCCTCAGCAGGAATAGATTACTTCTTCCCTGCCCCCAATCCCTGAGTAGATAACTGTTCTGTACCACTTGCAAATCTATGTTGTCCTGAAGCATGTGTCATAAGTATCACTTCTGGGCTGTGACTTTTTAGTATGTTTTATTCACCCTCCACAAGGTAGACTTTTCCCCTTAAGACAGGGGGAAAGTCTACCTTCTGGAACCCAGGTATACAAGGGTCAAATTCCTTAGGACTCAATTAAAAAAAAAAAAAGTCCTCAAGATTTACAAACAAAACTAAGGAGTTTGGACTTTATCGTGTGAGGAACTGGAAGCTCTAGATGCTGGTTAAGTAACAATGGAATGATAAGCAAATAATTGAAAGCTACATGACCTTCATGGTGGGGCAAGAAGTATGGAACGCTTGGACATGCTTAGTGGCCCATACTCATGCAATTCAACCAGAGTCCTATTCCTGCTTTCTCCCCTTCTTCCAAAAATCAGATAACGTGGGTATGTTGGCCTTTTGTGACCTGATTGAGGTGGGCATGATAAAGGTTCAGTCCACAGGAAGGTCTCTTCCATAGGCCAGGGTGGGCTCCTTGGAGAACACAGGAGGGGTCTAGCTGGGTTTGAAATCCTGTTGCTGGGATTCTAGGCACCCCAGAACTGAATCTGTTCCCCACTCTAAGCCATTATGGTGTTCTGGAGTAGCTACCTGGAACATGTGTAGGAATTTGGTGAACTGGTTGTTAAATATAGCCATTACTGAGGACTGAGCTATATAATGTTATATAAGTTGTATAAATTGTTTAAAGCAGTGGTAATAACCCAAAGCACACCATTTCCAATTATTTACTATGCTATCAACTATGCTCTCAAGGCTATCTGTCACTGAACATGCATAATGGAAACCCAACATAAATGGTGTGCTACTGCCCATATATCTCCAGCCCCAAATTCAGTAACATCATGTTGGTTATAATGGGAGTATTTACACCACAGAAACTGGCAAACATACAACAGTGTTTTTCTGCAGAGTGGATAAACACTGGCCAGTACATCATCAATCTCCACCTTCTGCATTACTCTCTCCCTATGGAACCCCACCACATCTCCTTTGCCATTCTAAGAGCCCAGCAGTGCAAGGGACCCTGTCAGATTAGAGTTATCAAATAGATTTTAGAATGGTATGGTAACCTGAGAGACTGACCCATTTGCATTTACTTGGTGCTATTATCTCACTGTTATCTTGCTGATTCTTTGTGCTACCCAATACACACACACACACACACACACACACACAGAGGACTGGGTCCTAGAGGGTATGGTTGTATGAATGGAGAGAGATATTAGCCTGATCCCTGAGGTACGGAATTAAAGAGGAACCTTGTGTCCATAAAACCAACAAATTTCAAGTCACCTCATGTTCCTCGTCATGACAGATAACTATGATGGGTACCTTTCTGAATCTAGTTCCTGAATGTCACTACATAGCTAGGAAAATTCATTTATGAGAACAAAAACATATAAGCTGATAGCTTGAGGCAGCAATCGATCTGTCCAAATTATTCAAAACCATTACCATTATGCAGGCAGCCCTGTGGAACTCTAGCTCAGGAACCAACACAAGAAAAACCTGTGCTCTAGAAGCCGGGTGTGGTGGCACATGCCTTTAATTCCAGCACTCAGGAGGCAGAGGTAGGAGGATCATCATGAGTATGAGTTCGAGCCACCCTGAGACTACAAAGTGAATTCCAGGTCAGCCTGAGCTAGAGTGAGACCCTACCTCGGAAAACCAACCAAACAAACAAACAAACAAAAAAAAAAAAAACTGTGCTCTAAACTGGGCATTGTGGAACATGCAATGCAATACTCAGGTGGCTGCCAGTACTAAGAGGCATCAAGCCCTTTGTCCAAGGGAAGCGATAGCTGTATCTATGGACTGAGATGTACTTTGCCATGGAGCTAAATAAATGAGGAATATCTTTATAACCTTGCAGTTGATAAGGAAGTTATTTTTTTATATTTGAGACACAGAGGTAGAGAAAGAGAGAGAGAGAATGGGTGCTCCAGGACCTCTAGCCACTACAAAAGAACTCCAGACCCATGTGCCACCTTGTGCATCTGGCTTATGTGGGTACTGGGGAATCGAAGCTGCGTTCTTAGGTTCTGCAGGCAAGTGTCTTAACCACTAAGCTATCACTCTAGCCAGGAAGTGATTTTTTAAAATATTTATTTATTTACATACAGAGAAAGAATGGGAATGGGCATGCCATAGCCTTGTGCCACCTCAAATGAACTCCAGACACATGAACCACTTTGTGCATCTGGCTTTACATGGGTACTGGGGTATTGAACCCAGGCCTTCAGGCTTTGAGAACAAGTGTCTTTAACCACTGAGCCACCCATCTCTCTAGGAGGAAGTGATTTCTTAATCAGAATATGAGAGAGAAAAAAATAACCTTGAAGAAGACTAAAGGAAAACATCAACAAATTGGACTTTTTTTTTTGTTCTTTGTTTTTTGTTTTTGAAACAGGCTCTCATGTAGTTCAGGCTAGCCTTGAATTCACTATATAGCTGCAAATGATCTTGAACTAGAGATCCTCCTGCCTCTACCTCCTAAATGCAGGGATTCAAGCTATCCACCACCATGCCCTGTTTATGAGGTGCTGGGGACTGAGGCAAACACTTTACCAATTGAGCTACAGTTCTCATCTAATGGACTTTCTTGTTAAGAATTTCTCTTCATTAGAAGACACTGCTGATGGACTAAAAAGACAACCCATGAAAAGTAAATTTACAATATACAAAGAGGACATAGGGTCCATACCTAGAGGAGGGAAAGAAATACAAAAAAGTAGAAAAAGACTGACAACCCAGTAAAAACTGACCACAGCTTGCATAGGCACTTCACAGAAGAGGCTCACTAGATTGCCCAGTGAGCCTGGAAAGGTATGCAGGTTTGTATGTTGCTAAGGAACTCACAAGTCACAATGAACTCACCCACAGTCTAGTAAAACGGTAAGTGATGGTGAGGATGCAGAGTGGCTGGGCCTAATGAGAATGTGAACTGGTATTTCCACTTTTGAGAGCAATTGGGCAACACAAAAGCTGAGCATACACCTGCTTACTGCCCAGAAGTTCTCAACAGTGAATACATCCATCCATCAAAGGTATGTGCTGGAATGTTCATGGTAGCCCCAAATCAGAACAACAAAATATCCATCAACAGTTTACTAGAGCTACATATGAGGGTGTATGCTTGTAATCCCAGCACTCAGGAGGTAGAGGCAGGAGGATGGGAGTTCGAGGCCAGCTTTGGGTACATAGTCAAATCCTGTCTGAAACACACACACACACACACACACACACACACAAAAAAAAAAAAAAAAAAAAAAAACCTAAGGGCTGGGAATGCAATTCAGTGGTAGAGCACTTGCCTAGTATTTGCAAGATCTTAGGTTTGCTCTCATGCACTGAAAACAATAACAGTGGAGTATAGCTACACCATAGACACTATGAGAGAAAGATCTAGAGAGATGGCTTAGTGTTTAAGATATTTGCCTGCAAAGCCAAAGGACCCAGGTTTGATTCCTCAGGACCCATGTAAGCCAACTGCACAAGGTGGCTCATAAGTCTGGTTCATTTTCAGCAGCTGGCATACCCATTCTCTCTGTCGACCCCTCTCTCCCTTTCTCCCTCCCTCTCTCTCTCAAACAAATTTTTTAAAAAAAAATTTAAACACTATGAGAGGGCTGGAGGGATGGCTTAGCGGTTAAGGCACTTGCCTGCAAAGCCAAAGGACCCAGGTTGGATTCCCCAGGACCCACGTTAAACCAGATGCTCAAGATGGCATGCATTTGGAGTTCATTTGCAGTGGCTGAAGGCCCTGGTGCGCCCATTCTCTCTCTCTCTCTCTCTCTCTCTCTCTCTAAAAAAAAAAAAAAGTGTCTTTAAAAAAGACACTATGAGAGAGATCAGCCACAACTACATACTAAACAGGAATGAGTACCACAGACAACAGTAAGCAAACAGCCAGACAGAAAGACAATGTGACACAGGAATCCATGTTTATAAGGTGAAGGTGGGCAATATTAACCTCTGGTGAAGAAAGCTATATGGTGTGCTCCCTTGAAGAAGAGGCAGAGTAGGAGAAAGATCATCTATGTATGTCTGAAGTTTAAGTATCAGAAGAGTTCTTCTTTGTTATGGCCTTTGATTCTTCTTGGCTGTTTAGAAGTAGAAAGTTCCAGAACAGGTAGTTTGAGCCTTTGAAGGCTGGAGTATGTTTGTTACAGAGAAAATAGTCAAAGATGTTAAGCGACTTGCCCAAGGTCACAAAGTTGTCAGTAGTGGAGTGGAAATACAAACACAGATCCGGCATCACTGCAAAGCATTAGGCTTTGTTTCGTTGGGTAACTACCTTTAATTGGAAGGATAAGAATTCTTAGGTTTCCGCCTGGTCTAAGGAATAAGAATCTTTATCCTACCTGACCTGACCAGCCAACTACTTGACAGCTGTTGTTCAAAACCTGATTCCTTCCACTCACACTGAAGATGCAGTGAAGGCTGGTGGATGGAAGGCCCTGGGCTACCCAAATCACTCTTCCACCATTTGGGGCAAGTTTGGGGAGGTGCCCCTTGCTTGCCTCTGCTGAGGATAAAACCCAGGGTCTTGCACATGCTAGATATGTACATGGTGCTCAGTGGAGCACCCCAGCCCTTCCGTCTAGGCTGAAAAGGTGGTCTGTCCTTTGGGCAGCCCTCCTTGCCTGTCTCCAGGAGTGCTATCACCTCCTTTGCTTTGCGTAAATTGTCTCTATGTCTTGGTCAATGAACCATACATATAACACTGCCCCTCATGGGTCAACAATGGCCATCTTGTCACTTGCAAGTGTACCCTGCACCTGGATGACAGCTCCAGAAGGGTGAAGGGTGCTGTGTTCCTCAACATACGTCCACGACAGTGCCTGGCACCTGGTACTGTCTTCGATGAACTGATAAAGGGCTGAGAAACGTGATCCCTGAGCTCTGGCGCCCACGCCCTGGGCTGAGGAGGGCGCCTTTCGGGCCGGCCTCGCGGGGTGGGGCTCGTCGCCCCACTGGCCGGCCTCGCCCCTTCAGCGCCGTTAATGAGATTAGCAATTAAAAGGCGGGCGAGCCCGCGCGGCCCCGGGCGCAGGACTGCGAGCTTGGGCCATGGAGAAAGCGCGGCCGCAGTGGGGGAACCCGCTGCAGTTCGTGTTCGCCTGCATCTCCTACGCCGTGGGCCTGGGCAATGTGTGGCGCTTCCCCTACCTGTGCCAGATGTACGGCGGAGGTGAGTGCCGCACGCGCGCGCCGGGACGGCGGGACGGGACGGGACGGGACGGGAGCCGCCGGGGCCCGCGCTCCGCCAGCCCGGGAGACCGCGAGCCGAGCGCCGGGCGCCGCAGCTGTGAACCCGGCCCCGGGCCGCGCCGCACGGGGCCGCGCCGGCCAGGAGCTATGGTGACTTCTCCGACAGTAACCCCTTGACTGAGGTGTGAGAAGTCTGGAAGTTGTTAGACCGAAACTTGTCTGACAACTTTCAGATCCGAAACTTAATTCCCCGACAACCGGCTGAAAGGTCTTGAGCCCTGTCTGTCTGTCTCTTTCTTTTCTTTTTTCTTCTCTTTTCTCTTTTCTTTCTTTTCTTTTCTTTTCTTTTCTTTTCTTTTCTTTTCTTTTCTTTCTTTTCTTTTCTTTTCTTTTCTTCCTTCCTTCCTTCCTTCCTTCCTTCCTTCTTTCTCTTTCTTTCTTTCTTTCTTTCTTTCTTTCTTTCTTTCTCTCTTTCTTCTTTTCCTTTCCTTCTTTTACTTTTTTTTCCTTTTCTTTTTGAGTAGGGGCCCACTCTAACCCAGGCTGACCTGGAAATCACTCTACTTCCAGGCTGGCCTCGAACTCACAGCGACCCTCCTACCTCTACCTCCTGAGTCCTGGGATTAAGGGCACGCGCCACCAAGCCTGGCTTGAGCCCATTTCTTAATGAAAAGTATAGGGGTGGGGGAGAATAACTTGGTTTGGGTTTAGATCCACAGAAGTCAGAAAAACTGAATTATTCTATATCCATTCTTCTGTTTGCTGCTTGGTTCTGGTTGTGTTTGGTTTGGTTTGGACAATTGTTTCTTCCTCTGAGCCTGGGCATCCACAACTAGACAGCGCCAGTGTTCTCTTAACGCTTCAGAGAGCTGGGAACTTAGAAAGGCCAACTACCTTTCTGAAAGGCAGTATAGATACATGTCTCAGCATTTAATATTTTCCTTAGTTTTTCTGTTTTCTAGAATTCGCTTAAAGAAAGTAATCAGCATAATAATAGAAGGCAAAAATTAGGATGGTCATCCTATTAAAATAAGACGAAAATATTAGAAACTCCAAGCCCTCTAGAAAAAGAGTCTGCTTTAGTAAATTATGAAGCATCCACAATATGAAAGTAGAGTTTTTACAGATGCATGCACCACTTTACATCTGGCTTTATGTGAGTCCAGCAGGCTTTGCAAGCGTCTTTAACTGCTAAACCTACTCTGCAGCCCTAAAGTAGAATGTTGTAAAATTTTATCTATTTTATTATATTATATATTAAGTGGAGGAAGAGAATATCAGATTCAAAGCTGCATAAAATGGATATGAAATTTCAAACAGTTATGCTTAAACATACCAAGAAAAGAAATTGGGGGCTGGAGAGATGGCTTAATGGTTAAGGCACTTGCCTGGGAAGCCTAAGGACCCAGGTTCGATTCTCCAGGTCCCACATAAGCCATATTCACATGGTGGCACATGTGTCTGGAGTTCGTTTGCAATGGCTAGAGGCCCTGGCGCACCCATTCCCACTCTCCTTCTCCCTCTCTCTGTCTCTAATAAATAAATAAAAATAAACCAGAGGGGGGAAAAAAGAAATGGAGAAAAATACATTGATAATAATTACCTCTGGGTGGCTTTTGCTTACCTTGCAGTGTGGGTGTAGGTGGGTGGAGGAAGAGAATCTAATCAGAAGATGCTTCTCTCTATCTAGGACATTGAAAGATGAGATTAATACAGTACGCACTTTAACTCATTTAAAAAAAAAAAAACCTAAAAACACAGTTCCCTCCTCCTGCATCTCCACCAACTCAAAATCAACTCAACGAAAGATTAATCTGGGCTGGAGAGAAGGCTTAGTGGTTAAGTGCTTGCCTATGAAGCCTAAGGACCCCAGTTCAAGGCTCGATTCCCCAGGACCTGCGTTAGCCAGATGCACAAGGGGGCGCACACATCTGAAGTTTGTTTGCAGTGGCTGGCCCTGGCGCACCCATTGTCTCTCTCTCCCTATCTGCCTCTTTCTCTCTCTGTCTGTCACTCTCAAATAAATAAATAAAAAGATTAATCTGTAGGATTTAAAAAAAGAGTGCATCCGCCAGGCGTGGTGGTGCACGCCTTTAATCCCAGCACTCAGGAGGCAGAGGTAGGAGGATCGCCATGAGTTCGAGGCCACCCTGAGACTCCATAGTGAATCCCAGGTCAGCCTGGGCTAGAGTGAAACCCTACCTCGAAAAACCAAAAAAAAAAAAAAAAAAAAAAGAGTGCATCCTTAATACTGTCTCCTTTTAATTTGAAGTGTACAAATACTCCATAATTATCTAACAGACATATGCTGCCACCTTCTTCTAATGCTCCTAACTGGCTTTAGAAGGAATTATTTGTCAGACGCAGATTTTCACATCATTCTTTGCTTATATATTTGTATAATGTTTTCATACTTGGTTCATGGTTCCCAGCCATCAGGCCAGGTGAGCCACACTGCCACATAACTGTTTTATTTCTTATTTATAACTCCACCATCCTTAAAGTCTATGGGTAGACAGAATGGTTCTGAAGTGAAACAGGGAGACCTTCAGGACCTGGAAGAATAGATCAAGGGAAATCCTGGGCATAGTGTGGAAGATGCTTAGCTGTGACAGGTTGGGAACAGCAGGGACTGGGAGTTGTGTAGATGCATGGACTAGTGTATAGAGGGTGGGTGGAATGGTATATGGAGGTCAAATGGATGGCAAGTGTGTTCAGAATACAGATCAGACTGCTCATTTTAGCACAGTAGGTACTTGGTCACTCTCACCTGCCTCAGCCCAGCCCCCAAGCTCTTCTGGGTAGCCATCTTGTCCAAGAATGCTTCGTGCATGCATACATGATACCCCCATGATAACCACATAACAGCTACCCCCCCAACCACCACCACCATGCACCCACACTGTCTGGGGTGCTGCTGTCGACCTGGAGACATGTTACCTTCTCCTACTGTTCTTTCTGGCTCTCCCTACTATCTGCCAAGCCAAATGAGCACTTGGCTATAAGCACTGGAAGCTTCTGTCACTGAGCTCATCCAATCTTCATAGTAGAATTAAGCCAGAGGAGGAACCCTATAAAAATTTATTGAATGAATGAACAAGGCTTGGTATAAAAAGCTGTAAAGTCAATGAGGTGGATGCCCATGACATCCCTACCCTGCCTCTGGATACATAGCAGCTGGGCATAACATTAGCTACTAATTAAGTGATATACATTGCCCCAAATCCTTGGAGTCTGAATCCATTCTTCACCTCTCTGTGAAGGGCATACCAGCTGTATCAGGAAAACTCCTCCTACACAGAACTGCAAGCACCCCAGCCAACAATGAGTTTATTTACTGCTAGAATACCTCCCCAAATCAAGCAGATTAGGATCTGTACTCCTTTCTTAAGGGGCTCTGGCTAGAGACACTATTCACTATTCCTTTCTGCAAGCTCTGCAGGAGGAATGTTAATTCTGAGGATTACATTCCAGGTATCATTCCTCTCTGTACAATTCTTCCCTTCCCCAACCAGGGGCAGGGGTGGGGGTAGCTGAGGGAACTTAAAATTCTATTTTGAAACAGCAGGCCAAAGTCCAAAGCAGGGATTACTCAGGAAAATACTAGGGATGCAAATGTACTGAATATCATATATATAAATGCATGCATGGAGGAAGCATAAGGAAACAACAGTAGTGTAGCTGGTAGAAATTTAGGGTTTTTTTCTTTTAACTTTTCTCAACATGATATTTAAACAATAAAGTGTAAAATTGACTCTACAACTCTCAGAGTTGATTCTGCACTTCCTGTCAAATCCCCTACTACTCTCCAACACCAAAAGTGAGCTCTTTCATCCCCCTTTAACTCCGCTAACTCCAACCTGCTTAAAACATTGCTTCTCAAATGGATCCCGTCCAGAGACACAAGAGAGAGCAGAATCTGGCATTTCTAACAAGACCCTCTGAAGCTGATGCCACCAGTTCATGGACCCATATCTTGGAGGAAGGGTCAAGGTTGCTCATGTGCCCCAACTCCATTAGCTTCTAGGGATATAGCCTGAGATGCTTGGTGGGGAAGCAGGACCTTAGTCAACATTTGCTGTAATCCCACCATGGCTGGCTCCAGAGCATCACATTGCCCTAGGGTGGAAGACTAGGAAGAGGTAAAGTACACGGGCTCCGCAAGATGGTCTGTGGCAGCCCCTCCACGACAGGCCAGCACCTAGACTGGGGCTGATCCACAGAAGAGGAGCTACCCTATAGTGTTCACTTACAGAGTGCATCCATATGTTTAGACATGTTTGCATGAGTACATTGAGGCTGAGGCTTATGCTATTTCTGAAGTTCTTCTGGGTGGGACAGATCCTGAGTGTCAGAGGGCATAAGGCATCAAGTACATATCAATTTCAAAATGAATTTCTAGGTACTGGCCCCTGCAGTTGTGGTCAGGACCCTAGAGGGGCCCTCAACTGCCCCCTCCTCCCCATTGCCAGGGTTTCCAGCATCAGTCCTGTGAGACTCTCTCAACTGGGCTTCTGCTACATGCTAAACATGCTGTAGATCATTTTCTGCAAGTGTTTAACTCATTGTTCACAGCACTCCCAGGGTTGCCTCTGTCAGTCACAGATGGGAAATGTCCAGAGAAACAAGGGTAGCTTCAGACATCTGTGCCCTAAGCCATCTCTCTATCCAAGCTGGACTCTCTACTTAGTACCCCACAGCTTCTGTGTTTAATCTGGTAAAGACAGGACAGGAATGGCTGCCTTATATGTCTAGGCCTTCTTCTGGACCTCCTAGGCCAAGCACTTCTTCCTATAGTTCTGATGTGACCCTCAGGTAGGGCTTCACTTAGACATTGCTTGGGGTCTGGCCCAAAGCCTGTGTGTACCCTTTGTCCTCCCGTAAAGTTCCATTGCCCCCTTCTGGTCCAGCTTTCTCTCTACCACTGCTGTTCTCTGAGTACACCCTTGAGTACAATGTCTGATGCCCTTCCTATAACCTGTGTGCCCAATACTCCTCACCCTCCCTCGTAAAATCCCCAAATCAAAAGTAATGTCTCCCATGTAGCTTTCCTTTGGGCACCAAAGCTAAGCCATTTGTCCTGTGGTTATGGGTCTCCCTAACACTGGGGAACATAAACAACCTCAGTGTGCACATGCTGATGGTGAAGCTGCCATTCACATGTATGGTAGAATCATCAGGAGCTGTTAAAAAGCATGTGTGTGTGTGTGTGCACGCTCACACACACACACACACACACACACAGATACAGAGAGAGAGCTAATGTCCTGCCCTCAGAATTCCTGACTGAATTGGTCTATTTGTGATCCTTTTAAAAATTAAATCATTATTTATTTATGTGTTAGAGAGAGAGAAATGATAGATAGGATGGGCACACCAGCACCTCCTGCCACTGCAAATGAACTCTAGATGCATGTGCATTTTGCATCTGGTTTTACAGGGGTACTGGGGAATTGAACCTGGGTCCTTAGGCTTCATAGGTAAGCGCCTTAACCACTAAGCTCTCTTCAGCCCCTCCAGTTGTGATCTTAACTTAGGAAGTTTTAAAAGTTCCCTACAGGATTCTGTGTAGCCTGTGATAAGAACCACTATCTTACATCCTTTTATTAGCAGGAAGGGGCACAGAACAATAAAAATGTACAGTAAAACTTTCTAGGAACAAAAGTCATTCAATAAATCTTCATTGAGTATCAACCACAGAACTGTGCTGTCAGGGAACTGTCGGAGATGGCAACTACTCTGGGGCAGAAAGTGGGCCAATGTGGAAACATAAGCACAGAGGGCTGGGCAGGTTTACAAAAATAACTGAAGAGCTCACTCTATGAGACAGTTGAGAAAGCCTGCAGCCATGGCATCATTGAATCATTGGAAAGATTCAGACTACATCAGATAAAATTAGGGAGTGAAATACTCCAAGCAGAAGAAACTATGTGCAAAAAGCACAGGATGTGAATTTGAGGGGAATATCCAGAAACTCCAGTGGCTGTGATATATGGGGTTGGGACCAAGGCAATAGCAAGAGAGCTGTTGAGAGGCGAGGAAACAGTCAGCATGTCCTCAAGAGTCTTGATTCATAAACTCTAAGCTCCAAGTCAGGGTTAAGCAGAAGGGGGATATGATCAGCCCTGTGGTTCACAGAGACTGAGGCATGAGAGCCAGGGATGCACCGGTTAGAGGTGAAGTGAGGATGATCTTAGGGCACATAGGTGTGGAAAAAATGGAAGGGAAGAGATGGGAGAGGAATTCTGGAAGTTTTGGGTTCAGGAAGACAGGGAGAATAAGGATGACTTTGATTTTTCTCACCTGTGATTTTGTTCTTTGTTTCCAAAGGGTGGACTGGAGTTGACTCCTAATGGGAAAATTTGGGGAGAGGGTACAGAATGAAAGGGAAATGAAGAGAAGGAAGAACCACTGAGTAGAACAATGGTTCTCTAAATAGTGCCCATCACAGCATTTTCAAGGTCACCTGAAAAATGTTTCTTAAGTACCCCAAAAAGGAAAAATCAGGTTAAAGAATCCCTGCTATAGTTTTTGCAGAGCACAAAGGTATGTAAATGGAGGGAAACAAAGAGTTTGGAAATTAGAGTTAACTTTTTCCTTAAGTGACTGACTCTGGATTTTCTATCTCTAAAGAAAAAGAGCACAGGGCTGGAGAGATGGCTTAGCGGTTAAGGCACTTGTCTGCAAAGACTAAGGACCCAGGTTCTACTCCCCAGAACCCGCATAAGCCAGATACAAGGTGGCACATGCATCTGGGAGTTTACAGTGGCTGGAGGCCGTGGTGCGCCCATCCTCTCTTTCTCTCTCTCTCTTTCTCTGTCTCTCAAATAAATAAATTAAATTAAATCTCTTTAAAAAAGAAAAAGAAAAGAAAGAAACAGAGCACAATGTAAGGGCTTGGCCCTAGGATAAATGTCACAAAGAAAGGATTATCTCTTCAAATGTGATTCTCGGATTTAGCAAACAGGTAAGATACTGCTGTGGAAATTAGGTAAGTTGTTACAGGCTCCAAAATAAGCTACTGTATGTGTTTGGGGGCACAAATGAAACAGATGTTCAAGGTAGAAATTACGGAAAATACAAAAATATACAAAAAATAAAATACAAAACCAAGGGCTGGAGAGGTGGTTCAGCAGTTACAGCACTTGCCTGCAAAGCCTAATGACCCAGGTTTGATTCCCCAGTACCCATGTAAAGCCAGATGCACAAAGTGGCACATGTGTCTGGAGCTCCTTTTCAGTACCACCCATTCTCTCTATTTGTCTGTCTGTCTCTCTCTTTCTCTTGCTTACAGGTAAATAAATAAATAATTTTTAAAAATGCAAATTCAAGGTCTTGGGATGTAGCTCAGTGATAGAATGCTTGACAAGAATGAGCAAAGCTCTACCTGGACTCAATCCACAGTATCATGCAAAAAAAGGAAAAAAAAAAAACCTGAAATTCCACTACCTAGAAGTAAAAACTGTCAACATTTTTAATTAAAAAAATTAGAACTACATTTTGTATATCATTTGATAATTTGCTTTTAAAACCAACCTAACCACTCATAGTGACACACTTAGACTGAGGCAGGGGGTTTGAGAATTGAGGGACAACCTGGACTACAGGGTGAAATCCTGTCTCAAATAAACAAAAAAAAAAAAAAAAAAAAAGAGAGAGAAACTTAACCTATCATAATCAGTACAAAAGTCATATCATAGTCTGTAAATATAAGCTGAAGTAGCTTCATGGCATTCCATTTATAGAGATAAAAACATGTTTAACTATTTTCCAGTTGTGGAACATAGTTGGTTTAAAGTTTTACACAATTATAATTCAGTGACCATCATCTTTTAGCGGAGGAATTTCATACAATTATATTCGCTATCAGGGTTATTTGCTATTGTTATCATATTTTATACTGTCATGCTGGTTACTTGAAATATTTTCATTCATTTATTTGCAAGCAGAAAGATAGACAGAGAGAATGGGTGTGTCAGGGCCTCTGGCAACTGCAAATGAACTCCAGATGCATGTGCCGCTTTGTGCATCTGTCTTTATATGGGTACTAAGGACACAAATTCAAGTCCTTAGGTTTTGCAGGCAAGTGCCTTAACTGCTAAGCCATCTCTCCAGCCCATGTTTTGGTTTTTTACAATATAAAGTAAATTTGCTTTTTTAAAAATATTTTTATTTATTTATTTTCAAGCACAGAGAGACAGACACAGAGAGAGAGAGAGAGTGGGTGCATCAAGGCCTCCAGCCACTGCAAATGAATTCCAGACACATGTGCCATTTTGTGCATCTGGCTTAACGTGGGTACTGGGGAATTGAACCCTGGTCATTAGGTTCCACAGGCAAGTGCCTTGAGTCAATATTTTGGCTATATTTGCTTTTTTCCCCCTTTAGTGGTTTACAAATTATAAGTCCTATTTTTATCCTATTAGTAGTTAATTTAAATTTTTGCAAAAAACGTTCTCAGTATCAAGAATGAAGCATTATATTTTTTAAAAAATATTTGATTTCTTTATTTGCAAGAAGTGAGAGAAACAAGGAATAGGTCCACCAGGAACATTACCTTGTGAAGCTGAAAATTTTAATATATTGTCTATTTTCTTTTGTTATAATTGAATAACACAAACAGTAATTTATAAAGCATGAACACATATTTAGCTCATGACTTTGGAAGTAAGAAAGTCCAATAGCATAATCCCTATAATAACTACTTTTCTTGCTGTTGTGACAGAATACCTGACAAAAGCAACTTAAGGAAGGAAGGCGAGGGTACAGTCCATCACAGCAGGGAAGGCATAACAGCAAGAGTGTAAGGCAGCTGGTCAAATTGCATCAGCAGTCAGTAAGCAGAGAAAGTTGAATGCTGGTGCTCCACTCACTTTTTCCTTTTTATTTGCTCCATACCCCAGCCATTGAATGGTGCTAGCCACATTTAGAGTAGGCCTTTCCTCTTCATTAAACCTCTCTGAAAACATCTTTATATACACTCTCAAAGGTGTGTTTCCATGGTGAATCTACAGCTAGTTTAATTGATGATCAAAGTTAGCCATCATAGTGCCAGTGTCTGGCATCTGGTGAGGCTTTATGCTATGCCATGTCAGAAGACCTTGCCTGGTGAGGCAGAACAAGCATGCCAGAGAAAATTTGCTTTTATTTCAAAGTCACTCCCTTCATTTGTTTTTTAATTCATTAATCCAGAGCTTTCATGATTACCTCCTAAAGGTCCCACCTCCAAATATCATTGCTACACAAATTGAGGGATTGAGGTTCCAACACATGGAATATGAGGGATTTGCTAAAAACCATAGCACACTTTTACTTGCTCCTTTCCTCATCCTATTCCACTCAACAATTTTTGTTGATATAATCTGGGACTTCAGATACATGGTAATGATGACTTTACTATTAATTTTATCAACTTTTTTATTTGTATTATTTTATGATGAAATCAAATGTTATTTTTAGACTTGTTTCACTTGTTTATTTACTACTAGTTACTTCTTTTATAACACAACTCCATAATTGAGTTCTTTCTTTTTTTAACTTTTTTTAGTAAGTTAACTATAACATCTGAGTAGAAGAAGTAGATAGGAAAATAACCTTGTGAGGTTTTTAAAAAATATTTTATCTTTATTTATTTGAGAGAGAGAAAGAGGCAGATAGAGAGAGAGAATGTCCACTGCAAATGAACTCCAGATGCATGCCCACTTTGTGCATCTGGTTTACATGGCTACTGGGGAATCAAACCTTAGGTCCTTAGGCTTTGCAGGCAAGCACCTTAACGGCTAAGCCATCTCTCCAGCACCAAGTTCTTTCTTTCTTTTATTTATTTATTTATTTTATTTGCAAGCAGAGTGAGATAGAAGAGAGACAGACAAAGAGAGAGAGAAAATGGGCATGCCAGGACCTCCAGCCACTGCAAACTAACTCCAGACGCATGTGCCCTTTGTGTATCTGGCTTACGTGGGTTCTGGGGAATTGAACCTGGGTCCTTTTTCACAGACAAATGCCTTAACCACTAAGGCATCTTTCCAGCCCCCAAGTTCTTTCTTTTAATCTACCACTATAGCTCATCAGCAACTAATTCTTTTAGAAACAACAAATAAGTGAATCATTTTTTGAACATACCTAAGAATATCTTCCTTTTGTAACTCCATTAATGGGTTGCTGTCTCTTTTGCTAAAACCCATAGATGTTTTTCTATTGTTTCCAGAGTTTTAGTTCTGTGGTTCATTTGATTTTTATTAGTTTTTAGGTATTCTGGTCACCTAAAATATCATAAAAACTTATAAGTTATATAATCTCAACCACACTCCCAAGGACCTGTAGAACTCATTACTTCATATGTTCCCATTATTGTGTCTAACTATCTCTCCCTCTTAGTTCTAAACATAGAGCCAAGGCTTGAGAAGAATTTAGGTGATGCTACATCTCTATTTTTATCATTTCAATCTCTTTGTTCTTCTCTGGTCTTTGAGTTGATTTCTTATTGTAGTATTGCTTCACTTATTACTTCCACTGGGCCTTATATTTAACCATCATACTTTTTCATCTTTCTGTTGTTGTTGTTGTTGTTGTTGTTGTTGAGGTAAGGTCTCCCTCTAGCCCAGGCTGACCTGGAATTCACTATATAATAATCACAGGCTGACCTTGAACTCATAGCGATCCTCCTACCTCTGCCCCCCCCCCCCAGTACTAGTATTAAAAATATGCACAACTATGCCCGGCACTTTTTCATCTTCATGAATCTTTTCTCTTCTACATGAATCTTCATCATCAGCTGATGCTATCAAATAATACAAAATCCTCCCTTTCTTTTCTTTCTCATGGCAACTCTGTTTCGGAGAAAGGCATTTGCTCTAAGCAAAAGTGTGAGATATATGGTAGCCAACATCTCAAAATCCTCCTCCAAGCTGAGTGTGGGGCCATGCATACTTATTATGCAGCATTTGGGAAGCTGAGGCAAGAAGACCATGAGTTGAAAGGCAGCCTGAGCTACACAGTGAGACCCTGTCTCAAGAAAAAATTCCTCCAAAATACTTAACTGTTTCAAAAAGGAAGAATAAATGAGCCAGGCATGGTGGTGCATGCCTTTAATCCCAGCACTCAGGAGGCAAAGGTAGGAGAATCTCCATAAGTTCAAGGCACCCTGAAACTACATAGTGAACCCAGAACAGCCAGGGCTAGAGCAGGAACTTAACCTCAAAAAAAAAAAAAAAAATGAAAACAGGGTTGGAGAGATGGCTTAGTGGTTAAGGCACTTGCCTGCAAAGCCTAAGGACCCATGTTTAACTCTTCAGATCCCACATAAGCCAGACACACAAGGTGATGCAAGCATGCAAGGTCGTACAGGTGCACAAGGTGGCTCATGCATCTGGGGTTTGATTTCAGTGGCTGGAGGCCCTAGCATGCCAATTCTCTGTCCCTCACTCGCTCTCTCCTCCCCCCCCCCAAAAAAGGCCAGTGTGTTGGACTTGCCTCAAAAAAAAAAAAAAAAAGTTTCAACAGAGAAAGCTAAGCTACCACTTTAGCCACATGAGCAAAGTCGATGTTGCCAAGAAGGGGCAAATGGACATCTTGTGCCTCTGGACAAGGACACCTTAGTGTTTCTGCCAGAACTTAAAATGAGAGACATTCCACAAAATAACTGGCTGGTAAACTTCTAAAGTGTGAAGGTCATAAAAGACAAAGAAAGCCCAACAAAACTTAAGATTAGAAGCCTTGTGGGATTGTAAACCAGTCCCTGCTCCAAGAAATTGGTAAAATTCAAACAAATCTATAAAATAAATTTTCTGATACTTTTTCCAGTCACACTTGGATTATGCAAGAGAACTTTGCTTTTATGGAATTTATGTGAAAATATTGAGACATAAAGAGAAAAAAAATGGCTTAAAATGATAATCATTTCTCTGAGTCACTTGGGTGCCCAAGCAGCTTCTCTACAGTTTGCATCTGGATCTGTTCACGTGGTTGTAGGTCCTTTATACATCTGGTACTGGATCGCCTGCAGATGGCCCCTAATCTTCAGGATCCTGGCTGGTCTTCCATACATGAGAATCTCAGGGCCACACACTAAAAGGATGAAGAAGTTTCAAGCCTTTGGAGCATACCTGGCATTTTGTTTTTACCACATTCTGATAGACAAAGTACAACCCAAAGCCATCCCAGAGTCACAGAGTGGGGAAATCAAACCCACCTTTTCATGGGAGGAGCACTGAAGAATGTCCACCACATTTAGACAACCAACTTTGTTCCACTGAGATACATGCATCTTTTGTAGGCCCTTGTCTTCAGCTCTCTGATAACAAGATCTCTTTGTGTGTCAGAATTTTTACATCAAAGGAACATGGAAATCATTCAGTTGGAAGAGTATTCGTTAGGAGACTTGTTTTCAAACCACAAAATATTTTTATTGAACTGTATTAACATACAGTAAATTTCTCATTTTTCATGTTAGTTCTATGAATTTGATAAATATGTACAGCTGATAAATGTGATAAATATGCACAGCCATCATCATGCCCCTTATTGTGACTCCCTCCCCATTCCTATATTCCTGGCCACCACAGACCTACTTTCTTTTCCTGTAGCTTTGTCTTTTCTAAAATGGAATCATTCATCGCCCTCTTAGCGCAGCAGGCAGCGTGTCAATCTCATAAAATGGAATCACAATGTATAGCTTTTAAAATTTGGCATCTTGCACTTTGCCTGTGCTTTTGAGATTCATCTATGTTGTTGGGAATACTAGTAGTTCTCTCTTAAGGACTGAGTAGCACCCACAAGTAACAACAATCTATTTATTTACCCACTGAAGGATTACTAGGTTGTTTCTAGTTTTGGAGCAAGTCTGAATAGAGCTGCTACAAATATTTGCACATAGGGTTTGAGTGATGCTGCAGTCAGGTTCACATTTCTGGCAGAAATCACCCAACCAAGAGCAGCTTATGAGAAAAAGGATTTATTTTGGCTTACAGACTCGAGAGAAAGCTCCATGATGGCAGGAGAAAATGATGGCATGAGCAGAGGTTGGATCCCCTGGCCAACATCATGTAGACAACAGGAACAGGAGAGTATGCCCAAATATTGGCATGGGGAAACTGGCTATAGCACCCATAAGCCCACCCCCAACAATACCCTGCCTCCAGGAGGCATTAATTTCCAAATCTCCATCAGCTGGGAACCTAGCATTCAGAACACCTAAGTTTATGGGGGACACCTGACTCAAATGACCACATTCTGCCCCTGGCCCCCATAACTGATAACCATCCATGATGTAGAATGCAATGCATTCAGTCCATCTTTAAAAGACCCCATAGTTTTTATTTTTATCAATCCCAATGATGTTCAAACATTCCCATAATCAAAGTTCTTTTAACTGAGCCATAATACCAAAAAATCCCCCCAAAACCAACAATGGCACAGAATAAACACTCACACTACAAAAGATGGCATTGGGCATAGCAAAGAAATATTCAGCCAATACAAGATTTAAACAGGGCAAACATCAAACTCTGTAGCTCCAAGTCCAACAACTCTAGTCAGTGACAAATCTCCAAGCCCGATAATTCTAACCAGGAACAAGTCTCTGGAGTTATAATTCCACCTCTCCAGCTAGGCTACTCACAGTTCTGGAAAACTGCATCCGGGTCTGGCAGCTGTCCTTGGCATCCATCTCATGACCGTGGCATCTCCACTGCAAGCTATGGTTCATCCTCATGGCTCCATTGGGTCTCCATGCAGGATCCAGCGAACCTGCTTCACACTGCCTGTGGCCATTTCCAAAGCACAAGACCGAGTTGAAAACTCAATGACCCTCTCTTTCCTGCATTTCTTTTACTCCACAATACCAGGTAGGGTGCCAATTTGTTAATCCAGGGGGGAATAAAGCAGACTTTGAAGAACAGGACACTCCTTGAGCACTCAGGCCCCTTCAAAAGAGTCTACATTCTTCCTGTTGCCCCAGTGCAGATTAGCTGGCCCAATCTCAAATATTGTAATCTCTCAATTGCAGCTGAAGGGGCAGAAGTTTCAGCCCAAAGATTTCATTCTGTGCCATATCTCTCTGCACATACCAGTCCATTTCTGTGCAATGCAACCCTGCACAACTTCTCAGGACATGGGCATAGCAGCAAGCCTCTCACACAAACTGCTTGTAGCCCAGTCTAAGCAATGCTTTTTCTAACCCTTATAAGCCAAACCTCATAGTCCGTAGTTCTTACTGTATTCAGGTCTTTCAACTCTGACCAGAATCATGCTGTACTTACATCACTGCAAGGCATCTCTTAGGCCAAGGTTTCAAATCCTTCCACATTCCTCTTGAAAATCAGCTCCAAAAGGCCAAAGCCACAGAGTCAGGTGTCTAGCAGCAATCCCACTCCTCTGGTACCAACTATTACTATTGCAGTGAGGTTCTCATTGCTGGCAGAAATCACCCAACCAAGCACATCTTGTGGGGAAAAAAAAGGTTTATTTTGGCTTATAGACTCAAGGGGAAGCTCTACAAATGCAGGGGGAAATGATGGCATGAGCAGAGGTTGGACATCACCTTCTGGCCAATATCAGGTGGACAACAGGAACAGGAGATTGTGCCCAAACACTGGCATGGAGAAACTGGCTATAACACCCATAAGCCTACCCCCAACAATACACTGCCTCCAGGAGGCACTAATTTCCAAATCTCCATCAGCTGGGAACCTAGCATTCAGAACACCTAAGTTTATGGGGGACACCTGAATCAAACCACCACAAGTGAATATCACTTTTCATTTTTCCAGAGTACATATATATAAATACCATTACTGGGCTAGAGAGATGGCTTAGTGGTTTAGGCTCTTGCTTGCAAAGCTTAACAACCTGGGTTCAATTCCCCAGTACCCCTGTAAAGCCAGATGAACAAAGTGGCATATGCATCTGGAGTTTGTTTGCAGCAGCTGGAGGCCTGGCATGTCCATTCTCTCTGTTTGCAAATAATAAAATAAAAAAAAGAAATACTCCCCCCAGTGTGGTGGCACATGCTTTTAATCTCAACACTTGGGAGGCAGCAGTAGAAGGATTGCCATGAGTTCAAGGCCACTCTGAGACTACATAGTGAATTCCAGGTCAGTCTGGGCTAGAGTGAAACCCTACCTGGATAAAAAGCAAAAAGGAAGAAGAAAGAAAGAAAATAAAGAAAAGAAATACCATTACTGTGTTATGATAAGTACATGATTAACTCCATTAAAAAAACTTCTAAAATGGTGCCCAAATGATAGCATCATTTTATATTGCCACAGCAACATACAGGGCTTTCCCCAAATCCTCACTAATACCCGGTATTGACAGTATTAAATGTTAGCCATTCTAATAAGTGTATCTCACTGTGGTTTAAATGTGTACTTTCCTAATGAACTCCACTGTTGAGCTTCTCATGATAAGACTGCTTGCCATTCATAGACTCTGCTGTGGTTTGAATGTGTCCCACAAAGTTCATATGTTAGAAACCCAACCTCCAGTTCAACAGTATTTGGAGGTTCCTTTAAGAGGTGATTAGGCCATGAGGGTTCTGGCTGCCTGGGTCTGTTATAAAATTAAGTTTGCATGTCTGCTCATTCTTGCCCTCTCTCACTGTTGCCTTCAGTAAGGAAGTACACTTGATGACAGTACTATGTTCTGGGACAGCTCTTGTTCCCTCACTAAAAGCCAGTGAAATTCTTGATTTCTGAGATGCAGCATAAGTGGACTAAGATGTCTGTTCTAGAACAGCTGTCAACTTTTCTGTACATTTTATAAATTATTAGTTTGTTTTCTTACTATTGGGCTTTGATAATCCTTTTCATATACTTAATGCAAAGTTTTCTCAAGTATGTGCCTTGCAAATATTTTCTCTGAATCTGTAGACTGTCTTTTTTTAAATTTTTATTTTATTTGTACTTGTTTATTTGAGAGAGGGGTAAGAAGCAGATAGAGAGAGGGGAAGAGAGAGAGATAATGGGCACTCCAGGGCCTCTAGCTATTACAAACAAACTCCATATGTATGTGCCACCTTTACATGAGTACTGGGGAATCAAACCTGGGTCCTTTGGTTTTGCAAGCAAGCGCCTTAACTGCTAAGCCATCTCTCCAGCCCTAGTTTGTCTTTTTGTTGTTAATTGTCTTTTGTGGAGCAAATAAAATGTAGCCCAATTTATCAACATTTACTTCCGTAGAAGCTGCTTCTGCTTGTCTAAGACATCTAACCTAATTTGAAGTTATAACCATTTATTTCCCAAGTTTTATAGCTCGAGGTAGTACATAACGTAACTTAACATATAGTATATAATCTATTTTCATAATTTTTGTGTAAAGTGGGTAATATGGACTGAGTTTTGTTGATCTGTGCATGGATATTCAGTTGTTCTAATGTCATTTGTGGACAAAATGATTGCAGTGATGATTGGCCTGAATTGTGTATTATGGTATGCGGCAGAGTGATAGAAATGATTGCTGGGCAGAGCTAAAGGCTCCCACATCCATCTTGGCAAAATTCCTTGGATTTCCACCTGACTCTGGGCAGCAGTTAAGTAAGCAGGTCCTGTCACAGAGACTGACCATGAGCTTCACCAGGCCCACTGTGGTTATTGTTTGACACTGTGGATAAAAATGAGATTATGTTATAACCTCTGAGGCTTGGAGTATTGCTTGTGGGAACAGAGCCCTCACTGAGGATAGATGGATGGGCAGACAAATGGAATGATGGATGTATGGACAGATAAAAGATGAATGGGTGTATGGACACATAGATGAAGAGATGGATAAATAGATGGAAAGATGAACAGTTGGATGGATGAATGGCAGGTAGATGGTGAGAGAAATGATACAGAAATAGATGTAGGGAAGGTTGAAGACACAAAGGCAGAAGAATAAAGGTTGAATGGAAGATTAGCAGATAGATGGGGTAGAAAGAGGATCAGATGGTGAAAAGGTTAGGTGATGGAAGGACGATTGTGCAGAGGTTGGGGAGATCTGTCAGCGCAGGCCCAGTGCTCAGCTCTGGATTCTCACAGGGAGTTTCCTGGTCCCCTACATCATCATGCTCATCCTGGAGGGGATGCCTCTCTTGTACCTGGAGCTGGCTGTGGGGCAGCGCATGCGGCAGGGCAGCATCGGCGCCTGGAGGACCATCAGCCCTTATCTCAGCGGAGTTGGTATGTGGGGCCCTTTCCAGTCTCCCGACTAGATACCCATGGTGTTCCCAGGGCAGCACCGGTGTGGGTGGAAATCTGTGAGCAGGGCTCATGAGTGGGTGGACCAGAAGCCCAGAAGGGGCTGTCAGGTGACTTGGGATAAAAGTGGCTGCAAGTCTGATGCTCTGCAGAGAAGCTCCAGGGAAACTCACACCAAGGGGCTTCTCCTCTTTGGATCTCAGCTCTGAACTCTATAAAAAACTGGAAATAATGGCCCAGCATGGAAGCTGTTCCTGAGTCCAAGCCAGCCATCATCCTCAGATGCACACGATTGCCCCCCTGAACCCGTGTGCCTGGTGCTAACATAGTATGTCAGTGCATGAGCTCATTTCATCTTCATCACATCCCTCAGGGGCTGTGGGGCAAATGTCACCAGTATGTGGAAGCTAAAGCGCTCTGCCTAGCATGTGGCCCTGCTTCCACCAGACCCTGCAGAGCCACCTCCAGTTGCCATCCTCTGGCACCTCTAGGACATGATCTACCTGCTTAGTACAACCCCAGGACCCAAGGCCAGTAGCCTTGACCATTTTATGCGCAATCCTGCTCCATAAAGGGGGATAGGCAAGGAGCAGAGTGAAGATTCAGGAGCAAGGAGGGGTCAGCTTGACGTGACCTTGTGCACCTCTAAGAGAACTGTGCTCAGTTGTCTCAGGAGCCATCTTCAAACTATAACTACTGCCTCACATTGAAGTGCTATGAAAGTCATCACCAAAGTGTGCTGGGGACGCAACGTCAGGGACCTTCCCAGGGGCAAGCTGCACTTCAGTGTAGGAAAGAGAGAGATGGCTGCTGGCCCTCTTGGGGCACTGGCACCCACTTAACACTATCACTCCCAGTGAGACAGGGGAAACCTGCTGTGTAGTGACATTGGTACTAGTGCACTCCCAGCATGACCAAGGTCAACAACCCACAGCTATCTTGGATACAATGGGAAGAGCTGCAACACTGCACTCAAGGGCCAGTGTGAGACAGCACCAAAGCATCCTGGGGTGGATCCTTTCTGCCCATTATGCCACCCTCGGTTCTTCACAGGTCAAACCAGACCATCAGGCCCTATACTCTCCAGACCTCACACCGCTGCCAAACCCCTAGCCTCTGACACCACAGGAATTGGTTGGCCCTAGTGACTCAACCTCCAAAAGGAGTAGTTGTCATATCCTGCATAAGGGTGGTGCCTGGTAGGGTCACCTTGCGTCTCTCACATGTTTGCACCCTGGTTCTTCTGGGTAGTCTTGAGAAAGTTCTGTTCCTTGGTTTTCTCCTCTATTAAGTAAGGCAAGACAATTGTGAGGACCAAAGGACAAGTACATAGCTCAGGCCCAGGCACTTAGGTGTTAAGAAATTATCATCAGCTTCATGTCCCAAATGATGAGAGAGGTTGTGGGAAAAGCTCTTAGGGAGAGGGAAGTGTTTCTGTCCTGAGCGGCCACTGCAGGCCTGTCTGGAGAGTGCTCACCCACATCTGATTCTCAATACAGCTCTCTGCTTGCTCATAGGTGTCGCTAGTGTGGTGGCCTCCTTCTTCCTCTCCATGTACTACAATGTCATCAATGCATGGAGCTTCTGGTACCTCTTTCACTCCTTCCAGGTGAGCTGACCCCTGGCCAGAGCAGGAGCAAGGAAGGGAGGATGCAGAGCTACTTACCTGGAGTAGCTGGTGGAGGAGGTCGATACCAGCCTCTTGGAGCCCGCAGGTCCGGGGGAGGGACTAAGGGAAACCAAAAACCCTAAACCTGGATTCACAATCCCTGTCATTGCAAGCTAAACTGCAGTTGTATGTGTTCATGTGTGCAGACTTCTGGGGAGCAAGTACATAGCTCTCATTGGAAGCTCTCAGAAGGATGTGTCCCCAAAATATGATAAACCATTTCATAGCAGGCTCAGGAGAAAATATGTGGCAAGGACTGATGGGGAGTGATGTCACCATCCCAGCAAGTCTGCAGTAGCCATCCCTCCTCCCATCCTGTCCCTGTCTCCTCTCCCTGCCATGATCACTTTCAGGCTTATGGTTCCAGACTAGTCCTCCTTTTCCCTGGAGACCTCATTGTGTACATAGAGGATCATTGTCACCCTTTAACCCAATAGGAGCAACTGTCAGAGACAGACCTTTTTAAAATTATTATTATTGCTTATTTATTTTATAAAAGGTTAAGCTCTATATCCCCTCAACCCCACACCCTTATTCCCCTTTCCCTGAGACCCCTTCTCAGTGGGGTTGTTGGTTTTCACTCTGAGGTCATAAAGGCCTCAGTCATTCTCTTTGGGGGAATTGTACCTCAGGATATTCCTATGCCCTCTCTGTCTCTAATATTTTTTCTGGACCCTCTTCTGCAATGTTCTTTGAACCACTGCAAGCCTATCAGCAGTTTGATTTAGTGTTGAGTTTTCTGTGGCCTCTGGGTTTCTGCTCTGATGGGTTTTGATTAGTCACATTGTCTGTCACCATCTCCTGGCACTGATTGTCGAGCTAGCAGTGAGAGCAATGTTCATGTTGCTGCTCCCTCTGCAGCGGGAGACAAACGTTTAAATAGTGCATTATTTAAACCTCTGTTGCTAATGCTCACTGCATAAAATCTGGAATGGGCTAGAATTGTTTTTGTTTGTTTGTTTGTTTCAAATTTTATTTTTATTCATGAGAGAGAGAGAGAGAGAGAGAAGGGAGGGGGTCTTGTTTGTTTGTTTTTGAGGTAGGGTCTCACTCTAGTCCAGGCTGACCTGGCTCTCACGCTGTAGTCCCAGGCTAGCCTTGAACTCACAGGGATCTTCCTACCTCTACCTCCTGAGTGCTGGGATTAAAGGTGTGTGACACCATGCCCAGCAGGGCTGGAAATTGTGGAAAAGAAAGCAAGATCCCCCAATTTCATACCAAGAGCTTGTATAAAGATAAGAAATCCTCCTCTGTACTACTCATGTACTGTTCTCCCTATCCCCAGCCTTTTCACTCTCAGGGGACCGTACTTCCCACTGCCCCCACTCACCTGTCAGTAGCTGCCTCCATCTCATCCTCTTTCCAAATGAGAAAAGAGGAGAACAATGAACATATGACTGTCTATTCATTTACTCCTTCTCCCTTTCTCCTCTGCTTTGAGCCCTCTGCTGAAGTTACACAATAATGACATTAATGGCTGCAAAAGGCCTTCACTTACACTTTCTCTGGGCCAGGCATGTCCACAGACCAAAGAAGTCTTCATTCATATGGTCATAATAGCTGGGAGTCCTGCACAATCCCAAAAGCTGAAAGCCACTTAACAACTTTGGGACTCAGCTTCAGTAGGACCCTTCTCAGCAGTCACCTCCAGTTAATCAGATTTAGGGACCTTACCTTCTGCTGATGCAGACAAGCAGAGAGGACAACCAACTCAGTTGCACCATTGAACCAGCCTTACACACCCTGATGCTTCTTCACAAAGGCAGCACACTGGCAGGAGCATTCAAAAACCTGATACGAGGCTGGGAAATTCTCTCAGCAGTTAAAGGCACTTGCCAAAGTGGCCCATGAGCCTGAAGTTCATTTGCAGTGGCAAAAGGCCCTGGAACATTCATATCCTCTCTTTCTCTCTCATAAATAAATAAAGATAGAAAAACTTAGGGTTTAAAAAACAAACGTTAAAAAAAAAACACACCTGATACCCATCCCACTCCAAGCAGAAGGTGTCAGAGACCCTGAGTACATCCATAACATTCTCACCCTGTGTGACTCAGTCATACAGTCAAATCTGGGAACAAGAGTGAGTTAGAAGACAGAAGGTCCAAAGAGTGAACTGCACGCATGGTTACCGAGGAGGGACAACTGAGTTTCAGGTCTGTGAGGTATTTTATTTTTATTTTTTTATTTTTATTTTTGGTTTTCCGAGGTAGGGTCTCTAGCTCAGGCTGACCTGGAATTCACTATGTAATCTCAGGGTGACCTCGAACTCATGGTGATCCTCCTACCTCTGCCTCCCAAGTGCTAGAATTAAAGGCGTGTGCCACCACACCTGGCTGTCTGTGAGGTTTTCTATCACCTGTCTGCGACTTACTGCTGGCAATCACTGGGCACCAGTGTTCCTCCCTTGTGTCCTCCCCATCCATATGGCCTCACCATTCCAACAGTCTTACCCAGATACCTTCACATGACAGCTGGTTTTGAAAAGGCAACTAAAAGGACTCTCAAGGCCTAAACCAAGAAGCCTTCTGTTCCTAAAAGCATGTCAGACCAGTCAAAGGAAAGGTATAGAGTAAGAGGGACCATTAGTGGCCATTTTTAGAAAAATTTTTATGAACGCTGGAAACCGGGTGTCACATTCCAATAAGCCAGGGTGACTCTGAAGCCAAGGTGTCCACAGCACAGAGCTGAGTGCTTTTTAGGGTATAGAACTGGCTCCTGCTGTTACTGTAGAATAGTCATGGCCCACTACGTAATGCGACTGGGCCATGGGTATGTTTCTTCAGAAATATGACTTTGAAGCCAAGGGGTTTCTCAGACTTGCTTCTGTTAGAACATTTTGTTCAAGAAGTTCATACCCCTTATAAGTTCATACTCATAGTACCCAGATGCTTACAAACCTGTTCAATGAGGTACTGGTTTTGCAGAGCAGGTTCAGGGATCCTATACCACCCCTAACTTTGGTCAGAATTAATTTTTCCCTTCTGCCCCTTCAGTGCCTCTGTTAAGCATTTGGCCTTGGGTCATGATAACTAGTCAGAAATCATTTAGTCTCCTTTATTTCCAAATGTCAGCCAGCCCAGTTTAAACTAGCTAAAACCAAAGAGGGTTTCACTGGCCCCATACAAAGTCCAGCAGTTTGACTACTGAGCTCAGGTACTGCTGATACACTCTCAAAGGAAGTCCCTAGTATCAGATACACTGGCTCAAGGGCCTTGATGGACTCAGGGTGCCAAATCTTATCTCCCTTTCACTTTCAGACCCAATGTCCACTGGATTAAGCATCTGTCCCCACCCACATGGGTATCCCAATAGCTTGGGGAAGCTGGAAGTGAGCAAACTACATGACTGCTTGGAAAACATACTGGCTTTCTCTGCCTAGTCCTCAGAAAAACACCAGGGAATCCATGAGTCATTGGCCAAGTCCTGGCAACCATGGCTAATGCTATAGAGTTGGTCATTTGAACTCCTGGGCTGGCTCCTGCAGACGCACTAGGCCGAGTTCTGTTGTCATAGTTGATCTGGCTGCTTTCCATCTGATACCAACAAGAGTCTTCTAGACCCACAGCATGGCTCAGTGGCCTTCAGCAAACATCTACAGAATTGCAGGGAGTAGAAATTCTCTTTAGTCAGTTTTATAGTACTGTATGGAAATGTCTGAGGCTGCTAACTGATAAAGAGCAAAAATTTGATAGCTCACAGTTTATAAGATTCAAAGCTCAAGATCAAATGACTCCACTCGTTTAGCCTCTAGCAAAGGTGAAGGTTGGTAGTACATCATGGTGGACATGCATATAGCACAAAGGATCACTTATCAAACTGGAGTAGAGCGATGCACAAGATCCCACAAACCCCTTAAAAGACACACCCATAATGACCTAAAGCCCCACCTCCTGAAGCACCTTCCCAATATGGCCACCCTGAGGATCCAGCCTCTTCATGTGGACCTTGGGGGGGTACTTACTCATCATCCAACCAAAACCATTCCTTCTCCACCCCTCCATCCTCATCCAGGCCCCCTGAGAATCCAATTCTCTGTCAGCCTCAGTGGCTGCAGCTACCCTGCCCTTGAGGGTCCAGCCTTCTTCTCTTCTAGGAGCCTCCTGTCATTCATGATGTCACTTTCCATCATTCCACCCAACCCTTGACCTCCTCTCACCTCTCTGTTGATGCTCATTTAATCCCTAAGGATCCCCTGCCGTGGTCTGTCTGTCCACTGAATGACAACCTCACAGGCTACGATGAGGAGTGTGAGAAGGCTTCGTCGACGCAGTATTTCTGGTACAGGAAAACACTCAACATCTCGCCGTCCATCCAGGAGAGTGGGGGTGTGCAGTGGGAGCCAGCACTGTGCCTCATCCTGGCTTGGCTGATGGTGTATCTATGCATCCTGCGTGGCACCGAATCTACTGGCAAGGTGGGCCAGGGAGCGTGATGGCTGCACCTGGGCGGGTGGGAGAGCAGTTCCTTGCTTCAGGCCTTGCTCAAGGCCAGAGACTCCTTCTTGCAGCCCAGGAGTAGAGGCTTGCTGGGGTGAGAGGCATGAATGGTATCACTGGCACATCTCTGTCATAAGGTGACAGTACAGATGGCCAGAAATGCCTCAAGTTGGAACCCTTACTCTTGGAACAAGAACTCTCACTACATTAAAGTGAGTTTCTGTACTGTCCAGCCTGCAATACATACCCCAAGAGTTAGATAGGGACTTCCCTTCTTTACAACTTTGAGCCACTGTGAATGTCCCCAAAACACCTTTGCCTGCTCTTCAATCTTAGTCACTATTACACAGAGAAGTTTAAACATCTGGTGACCCATTCCTTCCCTCAAAGTGCCAAAGCCATCATTCTGCCAGCCCCCTTATGACTAACTAATGTGCAGCTGGGTTTGGGGCCCTGTATACAAAGTGCTTTCAGTGGCTCAGTGACACTCTCAGCTGTGGAGTTGATTGAGCCTTGTAGCCCAGACTGGCCTGAACCACACTGTGTAGTCCATGCTGGCCTCAAACTCATGGTGCCTCGGCCTTCTGAGTGCTAGGATTACAGGCCATGTGTGTGCCTGTAATACCCAGCATAAGTATTCCTCAGACCTTGCTGCTACAGCAAAGGTTTGCACTTCTCCTAGGGCTATTGGTGCCTGTCTCAGGCTGTAGTGCATGCTTGGCCCTCATCAGCCCCGCCCTCATAACAAATCCACAGTGGGCTAAATGCCCACACTGTCTCATTCTTGCAACAGCCTTCCACACTAGATACAAAGAACAAAGTAGGGAAAGAGACTTGCCCAAAGCACAGCTAGGAGGAGAAAAGTTGGAATGGCAGCCAGCTTTACCCCAGGGACTTCCTATCATCTGGGCTTGGTAGCTCACGCCCGTGAGTGCTCTCTGCATACCTTTTGTGACTTCCAGCTTTCCTATGCTGAGAGTCCTATGCTCCCCCAGTCTTCACCCTACACAATTTGCCTCCATCAGTGCTGACATGTTTTTCATGAGACATCACGTCTAGAGCAACCCATGGTATTCAGGTACTGCATAACAACCTCAGTGTCATGCCTGGTAAGACATTTTATGACCCCTTAGTAACCAGCCTCTTAGCCAGCCCCAAAACACCCTGCCCCACATCCAAGCAGAGTAGCCAGGGAGCCCGGGCTCAGACCCTGAGGGCAGTGTCTGCACCTTTGGAAATTAAAGGAGACTTTCCCTGTTCAGGTCACTTTTAATTGTAAAATTCACCAGGGTCTGGCTATGGCAGTGCATTAATCTTCACCATCTATTTCCTCTGCTGATGCCACAGCCATCTCCCTGACAGAGTGTTCCAGCATCTCCAAGTATAGGGAATCAGTCTTGCTAACTTCCGCCTTTTTGTTCTTACTCTTCTGTTACAATCTCCTTTCTTTCCTCTAGGCATTTTTTACACATTGTTCAGAAATGGTTTCTCCTAGTAGGTTAGGCTGAATCATGTGTCTAGCCATCCTGCCCACTTCACAGAGAAGGGGTACTTTAGTGGAGACTCCAGAGGGCCTGTGGAATGCATGGTCCTCTGGGTGGGAGGGGCAGGGGGAAATTCTAGAGCTTTCCTTGTGTGACTAGTATTATGGATCTGGCTCAGCACTCTCCCACTGTTCCTGGAGTTCCGTCACATCATTGGCCATGGACTCTGACCTTCCCTTTATCCATTATATTTCTCATACCTGGTGTGATGTCTTAGAAACTGGGATGGGTTTATTATTTCTCTCAATTTATATAACCTCAACTAAGAAGCTGTGGCAAGACAAACACTTCATATTCTGCTCAGTGTACCATAGATGAGATGACACAAACAGTTTTAGAAATTAATAGGAAGATGCTGCCACACTTCAGAGGAAATAGAGAACTGAGCATAATTCAAGTATATCAGGCTAGGCATGGTGGCGCATGCCTTTAATCTCAGAATTTGGGAGGCTGAAGTAGGACAATTGCCGAGAATTCAAGACCAGCCTGAGACTACATAGTAAATTTCAGGTTAGCCTGGGCTAGAGTGAGACCCTATCTCGAAAAAACAAACAAAAAAGTATATCGGGACATGGGTCACCAGCTGTGTTTCTTGTAGATGAACTCAAACTAAAAGAAGATAGGTACCAAAAATAATGGTGCCAATTATTTCTTCGTTTTACCTATGAGGTTCAGACACAGGTAGGAAGTGATTTACACACAGAGAGACAAAAAAAAATTCCTGGGGCTGGAGAGATGGTTTAGCAATTAAAGGTGCTTGCTTGGAAAGCCTAATGGTCCAGGTTTGATTCCCCAGTATCCACATAAAGCCAAATGCACAAAGCAGTGTATGCGTCTGGAGTTCCTTTGCAATGGAAAGAGGCCCTGGCATGCCCATACTCACTCTCTCTGCCTATTTCTGTCTTTTTCTCTCTCTCAAATAATTAAACTAAATATATATTTTAAATTCCCATCTGGGCTGGGTAGCCATGCACTTGAAAGTCTCTGGTTTGAGGCTTTGCAAAGTCAGAATGACTCCATCTGAGACACACCTATACTCTTGCCAAGAAATCTAATGAGAAAACATCCTTGACTTATAATGCAAAAAAAAAAAAAAAAAAAAAACCACAAAGATTACCTTGACCAAATATTCCATTTATGGTAAGCCCAAAGATATGAGGCTTTTTGTGAGGGATGCCATAAAATCCCATTGGTGGATTTCTTACTGGATTTACTGTGAGGACTTTGTTCCCTACACAAAAAGTCACTGTTTTCCATCGAAGAGCATGCCTGGACAAGCTTCTCTCATATCCCAGTCCTGGAAAACCTGTCCTATCCCAAAGCCACTGAATTCATATTCATTTTAGAGAAAACATAGTTCTTGTGATTTGCCTCCTGCTTTGCTTAGGCCATCTGGAAGCTCAGAGCCAAATTTGACTCAAAAACTAAGCAGAGGCCAGGTATGGTGGCACATGCCTTTAATTCCAGCACTTGGGAGTCAGAGGTAGGAGGATCACTGTGAGTTCAAGGCCATCCTGAGACTATGTAGTGAATTCCAGGTCAGCCTGAGCTAGAGTAAGACCCTACCTCAAAAAAAAAAAAAAACTAAGCAGAGCACACATGTTATGTAGACTGCCTTCAGTCCTATCTGGAGCACAAAGGGGCTGGAGGGAGTGTGGAGGAAGCATCTGGATCCCTGTTGCCTTTTCACTGAAGAAGAGATTTCATGTTGGCAACACACATGGGCACCATATCCCATAGTGCATTCCTCCATACTGAACTTGACCACTGGGTCCTACCTAGGGTCAATGCCACTGTCAATGTCGGCAGCCATGGGAGCAGCATGAGAACCCAAGGACTGAGGTGTTAATGGAACTGTGCAGGGGTTGCCCTTGCTGTGCCCTGCAGTAGGCTGACTTTGCCTCTGGGATCCCACAGGTTGTCTACTTCACTGCACTGCTGCCCTACTGTGTGCTCATCATCTACCTGGTCCGCGGCCTCACACTCCACGGAGCCACCAACGGTCTGGTGTATATGTTCACCCCCAAGGTACAGGCTACAGGGGAGGGGCTCTGAGGATGCTATTGTTCATCCATATTCTTCTGAGATGCTTGGAAGGGAGGAGGGAAGAAAGTAAAGCTATAACCAGGGAGGCTATGTGAACCTAGGGCTATCCCAAGGGGCCTAGACCACCTCTTCAGACAAGTCACACCACCTGCAACTCTGTGTGTCCAGACCTCTGTAGTACCTGGCTGGTGAATCAGAGATCCTATATGTTGTTGAATATTTCAGCCTATAATATTCAATTATAATCTCATTGGGCAAGGTACCATAGATGGTATGACATGTGGATTATCAAGTGATTCATCAGGAGAATACATTGATAAAGAGTTAGGGAGACCTGGACTGTAGCCCCAGGCTACCCTGACTGCCTGTGTGCTGCAAGCCATTTTTCCCCTTTCTGGGCCTTCCTTGCCTATGGTTGTAGAGTCTTGGGTGGGGCCCAGTGTTCCTGAGCCCTGTCTCTACTGGCCTTTCAGGTTGAGCAGCTGGCCAACCCCAAGACCTGGATCAGTGCGGCCACACAGATCTTCTTCTCACTGGGCCTGGGCTTTGGCAGCCTGATAGCCTTCGCCAGCTACAACGAGCCCTCGAACGACTGCCAGAAGCATGCCATTGTCGTGTCCCTCATCAACAGCTCCACCTCCATATTTTCTAGCATCGTGACCTTCTCTATCTATGGCTTCAAAGCTACCTTCAACTATGAAAACTGCCTAAGCAAGTGAGTCTAGGCTGTTCCCAGAGTCTTGGTCCTCAAGAAGGGAAGCAAGCCCCCAAAGCTCTGATCTGAAGGGGTGTCTGGGAAGAGCTAGGTTCTCAGAAGTGAAGGTGTGGACAAAAGACATCATTTTGGGGGTTCTTAGTGCAAGGTTCAATTCCCTTTCCTCACTGAAGTAATCACAAGCAGCTGTTTCCACATTAGGTTTGCAGTAATATCAGTTAATGAACATTTAAATAGCTTAATTTGTACATTGGTATGAATTTAAATTTAAGTTATTCTAAATTTACTTTTAATCATCTCCTTGGTGGCACTAACCACATTCAAGTCCTCTGTCACCACCTTTGGTCAGTGACAAAATGGTCAGCAAATATCAAACATTTCCACCATCCCACCCAGTTCCATCAGACATCACTGTACAGGGGTTAAGCATCCTCTGTGGTCAGATACTTTCTGGCATCATCCCTGCTTGGCTCTAGGCTTCTTCAAAGCCATTCAGTGCTGTCCTTCCTTCACAAGGGTCACCAGATCACAGAGTCCTTCTCCTCACCTTGGCAGGAGGGAGGAGGCTGCCATGAAGACAGTCTGGTACCCAGGCTTCTGAGGCTTGGGAACCACAGCCTCTCTAGTCATGAAGGTCAAGCTGATGGTCTGCTCTGCAGGGTGATTCTACTGCTGACCAATTCTTTTGACCTTGAAGATGGCTTTTTGACAGCCAGCAACCTGGAACAGATGAAGGACTACCTGGCATCCACCTACCCGAGCAAGTACAGTGAAGTGTTCCCACACATTAGAAACTGCAGCTTGGAATCAGAGCTGAACACGGTAAGGGGCTCAGGTGGGTGGGAAAAGCCATCTCCTCACACTTCTGTGGGATCTGTGAGAACTGTATGGTCAGGACGATCAGGAAAGTGGATTATTTTCCAGAGAAGGAACAGTGGACTTGCACTCTCCCAAGTGCTGCTGGAATCCTCCTTGAGTCCTTCCTTCTCTTTTGAAGTTTAAATAACACAAGAAAGGCAGGGGATAATGTAATGTACCACCACATATCTGCCTTTCAAATGATCACTGCAAATCTTTTGTCATTAAGGTTAGATTTTTTTTTAACGTAAAACAAAAAAAATTCAGGGACATATTTAAATAGGTCATTATTAGGGCTGGGGCGATGGTCTTTAGATGCTTGCTTGCAAAGGCTGTCTGCCTGCATTTGATTCCCCAGTATTCACATAAAGCCAGATGCACAAAAGTGGTACATGCATTTGGAGTTTGCTTGCAGCAGCAAGAGACCCGTGGTGCACCCATTCTCTCTCTCTCTCTCTCTCAAAAAAAATTGTTTTTGAAAAATCCCTTTATAGTAATCTCAACATTTCCCTACTCACTGGAGACAATATCCTTCATTTTTACATTTTTGTACATTAACACAAATAACAGGATTTCAATTCTTTGTGAATATGTACCATACAATTTTATACATTCATTGGCCCATTATTGTTTTCATATTCAGGGTATTTTTAAGAGTGCTGAAATAAACAGGAGTATACCTAGCTCTTCAGAACAGTGATTTCATTTCCTTTCAAAGCCCAATAGTAGGGCTGGAGAGATGGCTTAGTGGTTAAGCTCTTGCCTGTGAAGCCTAAGGACCCTGGTTCGAGGCTCAATTCCCCAGGACCCACGTTAGCTAGATGCACAAGGGGTGCACGCATCTGGAGTTCATTTACAGAGGCTGGAAGCTCTGGCACGCCCATTCTCTCTCTCTCTCTCACTCTCTCTGCCTCCTTCTCTCTGTCACTCTCAAATAAATAAACAAACAAAAAAATTAAAAAAAAAAACCAATAGTAGGCTGGAGAGATGACATATTCGTCAATGCACAAGGTGGTACATGTGTCTGGAGTTCATTTGCATTGATCAGAGGCTCCAGCATACCCCATCATTCTCTCTCTCTCTCTCTCTCTCTTAAATAAATAATTTTTTAACCCAATAGTTTTTTGTTTTGTTTTGTTTTGTTTTGTTTTGTTTGTTTTGTTTTGTTTTGTTTTGTTTTTGAGGTAGGGTGTCACTCTAGCTCAGGCTGACCTGGACTTCACTATGTAGTCTCAGGGTGCCCTTGAAGTCATGGCATACCTCTGCCTCCCAAATGCTGGGATTAAAGGCATACACTACTATGCCCAGCCCCAGTAGTTTCTTGATGGTTCTTCATAGAGTTTCCATAAAGGCTGGGCTAGTTTAGATCTTTACTAACATTGTATGAGTTCCATTTTCTCTACATTCTTGCCATTATTTTTTTTGTCTTTTCTTAATATTTTATTTATTTATTTGAGAGAGGAGAGAGAGAGAATGGGCATGCCAGGGCCTCCAGCCACTTCAAACGAACTCCAGACACATGTGCCACCTTGTGCAGCTGGCCTACGTGGGTCCTGGGGAATCGAACCTGGGTCCTTTGGCTTTGCAGGCAAGTGCCTTAACTGCTAAGCCATCTCTCCAGACCTTTTTGGCAAGTTTTAAATGGATATAAATAGTCCTGGAAGATAATTTTGATTATTCAACAGTTCATAATAATGTGTATGGAACTTTCCCCATTCATTTTGAATGCTGTTACTTTTTAAATATTGTTATTTATTTATTTGAGAGAGAAAGAGAGTGGGTGTGCCAGGGCTTCTGCTGTTATGAATAAACTCCAGACGCATGCACCACCTTGTGTCTGGCTTTATGTGGGTACTAGGGAATCAACCCAGGCCTGCAGGCTTTGCAAGCAAGCACCTTTAACTGCTGAACCATCTCCCCAGATCTAAATGCTGTATTTTATTTCATCACAAACATTTTCTTTATCATTATTAGTAATGAGCATTTGTTTATTTTTTATTACACTGATATGCTACCTGCTATGCTAATGAGGCACTTAATTATTTACTTAGTTTACTTTTATAGTGTTAAGGATCAAATCCAAAGTCTTGTATATGCTAAGCAAGTGGTCTACTGTTGACCTATATTCTCTTGTCAGCTTGGAAAGTTTCACTGAGGAAAATTATTACAATTTTATTAATTTTATAATGTAATTTGGAGAGAATATCTTTGTAATTGGGTTTTTATTTCATCTTTAACTAGTAACATTAATTTTTAGTTATCATACAAAAATGTATTTCATTATTACATTTTCATACATATATTATCATTTATCTTGATCTTATTTACCCCTCATCCCACTGTTAGAAATGAGTCTGGGGTCTGAAAATGACCATACAAAATATACTGGCAAGGCAATGTTTGCTTTTGTAGGAAGATGCATAGCCATAAAGAGTCCAGACAGGCCAGCACACCCAGCAGAAAGTCTGCTGGGTTTTTAGTCCTAATGCAGAGTCCTGGACTTTACTCTGTTTGAGTCAAAGTTTTGGCTTCCCAATTGGCTAAGCTTTGGTTTCCAGGACAGTTGACTCAAGAGGGCTTTTTTCTAAATGACACTTTCTACTATCTTATTTAACCCTCTGATGAAAAAGACAGAATGACTTTCATGTTTCTCATATTGGCATGGTACAATCATATTTCTCATATTGGTATGGTATGATCATATTTCTCACATTGGTATGGTACAATCATATTTCTCATATTGGTATGGTACAGTCATATTTCTCACATTGATATGGTATGATCATATGTCTCATATTGGTATGGTATGATCATATTTCTCATATTGTTATGGTATGACCATATTTCTCACCTTGGTATGGTACGATCTTCCTGGTGTTCTAAAGAAACTCCCATCCTGAGTGTCCTTAGTTTCTTTTTTGAAGTATTTTATTTATTTATTTTTTACTTACAAGCAGAGAAACAGAGAGGAGAGAATGAGCATGCCAAAGCCTCTAGCCACTTGCAATGAACACCAGATACATGCACCATTTTGTGCATCTGACTTTATGTGGGTACTGAGGAATGGAACTTGGGTCATTTGGCTTTGAAAGCAAGTGTCTTAGCCATTGAACCATCTCTCCAGCCCAATTTCTTTAAAAAAGTCACTTTATGGCCTGTAAATTTCCACTTTGGACAAAGGAATCTAAATGGTAGGTGTTCAGTAACCTCTGATTTGTTAAGCCTGTAAATTCAAATCTTGTATGATATATATATATATATATATATCATACAAGATATATATATGAAGATAAATCTTGTATACAAGATATATATAAAGATAAATCTTGTAATATATATATATATATATATACATATATATCCTTTTTATTCCTCTCTGATGGCAAATAAATAAATAAATAAAATATAAAAAAGAAAAAAGAATCATCAGATAGTCCAGACAATTGGCACACCAGGGCCTCCAGCCACTGCAAATGAACTCCAGATACATGTGCATCTGACTTTATGTGGATACTAGGGAATCAAACCCAGGTCATTGGGTTTTGCAGGCAAATGCCTTAACTGCTGAGCAATTTCTCTAGCACCTCTTTTTAAAAATATTTTTAATAATTTATTTTCCAGTTGTTTGAATTTTATTTATTTTTTTATTTGCAAGACGAGAGAGGGGGAGGGAGGGAGAGAATGGGCATGCCAGGGTCTCTTGCCACTGCAAAAGGACTACAGACGTGTGCACCTCTTTGTGCATCTGGCTTTATGTGGGTACTGGGGTATCAAACCCAAGTCATCCAGCTTTGCAAGCAAGCTCCTTAAGTCCTGAATCATCTCTCCAGCCCCTCCCCATCTGATGACTCTTATTTCTTACACCATCCCTTGTTTGCTCCTTCTCCCTTCTTGCTGATAGGTACGAGAAACTACTATGTTCAAAGTATCAGAAGTAATAGAGAGAAATACTATAAAATAGGTACAGAAACAAAAAGATAGATCATAAAGCTTATTAAAGTACTATAAACTCTAAAACAAAAACAACAGTCAAATAAAAAATTAAACTTGGGCTGGAGAGATGGTTTAGCAGTTAAGCACTTGCCTGTGAAGCCTAAGGACCCCTGTTCAAGGCTCAATTCCCCAAGACCCACATTAGCTAGATGCACAAAGGGGCACACGCGTGTGGAGTTCGTTTGCAGTGGCTGGAGGCCCTGGCATGCCCATTCTCTCTCTCTATCTGCCTTTCTCTCTCTGTCTGTCGCTCTCAAATAAATAAATAAAAGTAAACAGAAAAAATTAAACTTTTTTTGTTGTTGTTCACTATGTAGTCTCAGGGTGGCCTCAACCTTGCGGTGATCCTCCTACCTCTGCCTCCCGAGTGTTGGGATTAAAGGTGTGCACCATCATGCCTGGCTCCAAAAATTAAACTTTTTAAAGTGTGAAATGAAGTAAAATAAAAAATATTGTGTCATCAGTCAATATTTCTTCCTTGTTGGGATGAATGTGGTTTCCTCCACTTCCTGAATTGTCTTCTGCTGCTGACTTCTGCAGGTAGGGGGCAAGCTGCTAGTTTCTATGTAAATCAGAGTATGTTAGACCTGAACATCTTCCCTGCTGGTTAGGTTCAATTCTTTGAAGGAGTTTCCCAGTCCTCAACATGGTTGCAACATTTACTGCCTTACCTCACTACCACCAACAACAGCCTGTCTCTAAAGTGCTGGGAAGCATGAGTGGGTGTGCCCACACTTGTGTTTACCTTTGCTGCACCCAGCAGTGACCCACAGTTCTTTCCTGATCTGTGTCAGCTTCAGCTCATTCTCGTGTTTATGGAGTTGTCAAGGCCATGCTTGCCTCCCTGATAGGAGTGTGGTTCCTGGAGTTTAGTAGATCTGGATCTTCTGCTCTCTCTGGAAGTGGTTTGGCAATGAGTTCTCTAGTCGATAGTTCCCTCTTTCTTTCTTTTTTTAAAATTATTTTTATTTATTTATTTGAGAGCGACAGAGAGAGAGAATGGGCACGCCAGAGCCTCCAGCCACTGCAAACAAACTCCAGACGCGTGTGCCCCCTTGTGCATCTGGTTAACATGGGTCCTGGGGAGTCGAGCCTTGAACCGCGGTCCTCAGGCTTCATAGGCAAGCACCTAACCATTAAGCCATCTCTCCAGCTCAATAGTTCCCTCTTTCATCTCAACCTGGGAGGAAAGAAGACACTGCCAAAAGCAAGTCTCAACTGTGTGCCTCATGATACTCTGCATAAATCTCCCCTTTAAAGTCTTGCTCTGGAAACCTCTCTTTTGTTTGTGGCCCCTGAATAAGAGAGCAATTTCCAGCCAGACGTGGTGGCACACACCTTTAATCTCAGCACTCGGGGAGGCAGAGGTAGGAGGACTGCCTTGAGTTGGAGGCCACTCTGAGACTACATAGTGAATTCCAGGTCAGCCTGGACCAGAGTGAGACCCTACCTTGAAAAAAAAAAAAAAACAACTTTGTGTGTGTATGTGTGTGTGTGTGTGTGTGTGTGTGTATGTTCATGTGTGTGAGTGTGGGATTGCACATGCTACATCCTGCATGTGGAAGTCAAAGAACAACTTATAGCATTGATCCTTGCCCTCCACTTTGCTTAAAAGAGTCCTTTTTCATTTTCTGCTGCATACACAAGGCTAGCTGGCCCAGGAGCTTACAGAAATTCTTCTATGTCTGCTCTATTTTCCATCTCATAGTAGATTAGCTGGGATTACAGAAGTGTGCTACTGCATCCATCTTTATGTCATTTCTGGGGATCCAAATTCAAGTTGTTAATCTTGCACAGCAAGCTTTTACCCACTGAGCCATCTCTCCAGCCTCCTTATTCCTTTTTATTATTATTATCTTCACTGGGACTTTGAGCACAATGGAAGTGGAAATGTTAGTGGTTGTATTTTCTAGTCCCGTTTAATGTAAAGACTGTTATACTGTTTCTAGAGAATACTTTCCAAGAATAGGGAAGAGAATCCATGGTGTTAGTGAGAGGGAGTCAGGTAGCTTTGTTAGGTAGTTTAGGGTGACAGGGCCCCAAAAGTAGAAGCAGAAATCTCTTCCCTTGCAGTCTCCACTTTGCTAGATATCAGAGAGAGAAGCTGGCTTCTTCTTATCCCTTGCCTCAAGGAGTTCCCTAGATCTGTCTTTCCATAACCTGAGCCCCTCCTGGGAGGGAGGTCCTCTTTCCTAGAATTTAAATCTAAACCTGACATTGTGGTTGGTCAAGTTCAGCTCCCAGAACTTGGTGTCATGGCTGGCCTCTTCCTAGCCCAGACCAATCAGCTGTCTCTCTGGCTCACCAGAGCCAGAAGGTAAAACACACCACAATAATGTTATAAATAGATGCATGCCAGGGGACAAGCCCCTCTCTCTTGGCTGCTTGACCATCATTCCTGAACCTCCAGATTCTGGTAGATCTCCCCTCCTCTCAGCCCAGAAACCCCTTGATTCTTCTCTATCCCCTTTTGTCCTCCACATGGAAGGAATTCTCTGTACTTTTCTTTTCTCTCTAAATTTCTTTTCTTCAAGGTCCACCTCATGGGCTCTCAGACCACGTGGATGAATTTATTTTCCTTCCCTTGGTTTTGTACTTTCCTAAACAGATATAATAATTTAATAATCCTTCTCAGTTTGTTTTTCCCAGTTCTTTGGTTAATATAAACATGACCTCAGAATTTGGGGTTCAAGGACTTTCCTGGACTCCCCCACAGACCCCATATCATTAGTTGCCAGTGAGGTTGCTAGGAGGTTGATGTTCTTTGGTTTTTTTTTTTTATAATTTACTTGAGGGGGGAGAGGGAGAAGGAGAGAGAGGAAGAGAGAAAGAATATGGGCATGCCAGGGTCTCTTGCCAGTAAAAACTTAGACATATATACCACTTTGTGAAACTGGCCTTATGTAGGTACTGGGGAATTGAACCACAGCCAGCAGGCTCTGCAAGCAAGCACTTTTAACTGCTGAGCCATATCTCCAGCCCCCAAGATTGGTATTTTTAAAATGTTTTATTTTTATTCATTTGAGAGAGAGAACAAGGCAGAGGAAGAGAGAGAAAGAGAGAGAGAGAGAATGGGCATGTCAGGGAAATGAACTCCAGATGCATGCACCACCTTGTGCATCTGGCTTATGTGGGTCCTGGGGAATTGAACTGAGGTCCTTTGGCTTTGAAGGCAAGTGCCTTAACCACTAAGCCATCTCTCCAGCCCAAGATTGGTATTTTTGTGGTGGTTGGTTAGTTGGTTGGTTGGTTCGTTCATTCGTTCGTTCGTTCTTGGCATTTTGGTTCCTATGTAGGACCATTTTCAGTCATTTTGTGGAGGGGCAACACTTTCTGCTGATTGTTCATTCCAGTTCCCTACCTATAAGTACTGTGGCATATAACCTTATCTCCCTGGCACACATAAGACACCAAGATGCAAACACCACTACTTTAAGGCCTATATACCATTCACATATCCAGGATGCCTGTGGCTTCCACACCTGTTCTCAGCTTTCACTTCCAATTTCTTTCTTTTTTTCTTTTCTTTTTTGGTTTAGTACTTGATGTTTTTCCTCTGTAGCTTTTGAACTGCCCAAGAATTATGTGATTGTTGATTTATTTAGTCTTATTTTCCTCTGTTTGTTTTCTTTCTTTTTATCTTCTTTCCTTTCTACTTTATTCTCCACTATTTGAAATAGGAGACACTGGTTTCTTAGTGAAATTTTCTCATTAATGTTTAACTTTAAAAAGCCTAATGTTAGAGAATAGCTTCACTTCCCTTTCAAACAGTACAGGACTTTAGAACATTGTTTTCATTGTTTGTTTGGTTAGTTGGTTTGTTGGTTAGTTTGGTTTTCTGGTTGTCTGCCTTTTTGCTTGCTTATGTCTTATTAAAAGAGAAACGTATAGTAACTCATTTTATACATCTTAAGTGACTTGATTCTAGAATTGGGCATTAGACAGGACAAAAAGAAGTTCAGAATGTTCTGTCCACCATATGTTCAGGCAATACTTAAAGCCAGAGAAAAAGAATTCATATACAGAAAATGAAAGTGGTCTATGAGAGCCATATCACCCTGAACACTCCCCACCTTGTCTGATATTGTTATCTATATTATTAACCAGGTTCAGGCCTGGTTAATATTTGGATGAGAAAATATGGAAGTGAAGTATGAAGATAGCTCAGTTGGATAAAGCTTGATGTTTGCCTTATTTGATCCTAGTTTAAGTAGTTAGCTGCCTGTGGTCCACTGAAGCTAAGGTTATTGTGATTGGTTAAAGAAGTACTTATTACAAAGGTTGAAGTCCTTTACATATCAAGTTAGATAACAGTTCACTATAAACAGAGACACCATTTGCCAAATTTAAATGCAGCCTTATGCCAAACTGAGTCCAATTTAACAGAATTTATACACTGAGATATATCTCCTAATTCACTAATTCTCTCCTCAGCCACATCTAGTCTGGTATGTATTGGAAGTCTGTGACCTTTTCATTCAGTAATTACAATTTTCATTTTAGGCATTATTTTTACAGAATGAATTTGTTCCAGTTGTTGTTTGTAACATACTGTTCCAATGGTAGCCATGGGCAGGGGAATGAGATCAGATGATGGTTCAGATTAATAATAATAATAACAATGTTTAGTAATTTTTTAACTGTTCATTTTAAATTCTTCACATGTGATTACAGCCTTATTGTCTTTAGCTAAGGCTATTCTTACTCTGCCTAGCAATGCCATTGAGCTGACATATATTTGTAGTTAAAGTCTTAGTTTTATTAACTTAGTTTTTGTGTGACCAAATACCTAAGAAGAGGCATGTCACGAGAGGAAACATTTGTCTTGGCTGTGGTTTCAGAGGGTTCATCATGGCAGGGAAGACATGACAGAGCTTGTGACAATAATAACATATGGACGAGACTGTTCACATCCCAGGCTGAGAATCAGAGACTGGACAGAAAATGGGCTATAAAACCTCAAGGTCCACCTCCACTGACCCACTCCTCCAGTGAGATTCCAACTCCCATAGATTCTACAACCTCCCAAAATAGCACTAGCAGTTAAGGACAGAGTATCCAAACACATGAGCCTGTGAGGGATAGTTGACATTGAAACTACAACATTCTGCCTTTTGCCCCCATTGACCCAGGTTTGTAACTGTTATTTTTTCACCATGGGTAGGCTGTCCAGGGCACAGGCCTGGCCTTCATCGTCTACACGGAGGCCATTAAAAACATGGAGGTGTCCCAGCTGTGGTCGGTGCTCTACTTCTTCATGCTGCTGACGCTGGGAATTGGGAGCATGCTTGGAAACACAGCAGCCATCCTCACCCCTCTGACTGACAGCAAGGTCATTTCCAGACACCTGTCCAGGGAGGCCATCTCAGGTCAGAGGAACACCACAGAGGTGGCAGGGCAGGGCTGGGTGGGGACATATAAGACATTCGGTAGATGTGTTCCCCCAGGAGTTATCTTCCCAAGATATTTCCACAGGGCTACAGCTTCCTAGCTGTGGCCCTCAATTCCAGGACTTAGCCCAAGAGATCACTACATCACCAGGAAATGAAGCAGTCACCCTATCTTGGGAAAAATGCCAACTCCCCAGCCTGGCATGCCAAGGCGCTCTGGGCTGTGAGGGCCTAAGTTTGTCCTTGTTTTAACTGAAATAAAACAATATGGACTATCCTTTCCCATAAGGTGATTTACATATGTATCCTCCCTAGTAATTACCACCTAGGTCAAGATCTTGTCTCAAACCTTAGAAACATCTCCACACCCTCCCCAGGCAATCATCACCCAAACAGATCACTCCCATCCTGACTTCTGATGCTATTGAAGTTTTTTTTTTCTTTCTTTCTTTCTTTTTGGGCTCTATTCTTTTTTTGTATGCATGTGTAAGTATGTGCATTGTGTGGGTGCATGTACATGTGCACATATGCATATGGAGGCCAAAGGAAAACTAGGGAGTAATCCTCCTCATGAATGCCATCACCTCCTTTGAGACAGGTTCTCTCATTGGCCTAGAGCTCACTAGGCTAGACTGGCTGGCCAATGAGTATCAGGGCTCCTCCTCTCTCTACCTCCCCAGCACTGGGATTGAAAGTATGAGTCATTATACCCAGCAGTTTCATATAGGTACTAGTGATCAAACACATATCCTCATGTTTGCAAAGCAAGAATTTTACCTGCTTAGCTATCTTCCCAGTCCCTTCCATTCTGTTCTTGAATTTTATTGATTATGTCATTCAAGAGATAGTCTAGTCTGTTACCTTCATTTAAGATCTGTCTATGAGTTCCACCATGTTGTTCCCAGCAGCACTGTCAGTCCCTGTTCCTGCCCAATATTCCTCTGTGAGAGCACATACTAGTGTCTTCATTCATTTTTCCAGGTCATTAGGTTGTTAGTGAAGGAAACTCTTTCTGGTGATGTCGCTCCTGATTTAGCTGCATCATCCCAACAAGCCAAAGTGATGAGGACCCTTTAGCCAGCCACCTCTGCCTCGGATGGCTCCACCACTCAACATCTGGAATGGATCTGATCCAGTGTCATCCCATCTCCTTCATACCCTGACCTCTCAATAGAAGATACCCATTTCCTCAGAGCCTCTAGAACTTAGCATCCTTCCTGGGAATGGGTCTCTGAAGTCCACACTATATGTGTGTATAACTCCTGACTAGCACTTAACTGCTTTCACATAGGGAATCCCACTCAGAATGGCACTAGGGATTAATGGTTGGCATTGTATGGTATGGAAGTGCAAAGGAAAGCTAAGAGTTTAGGATTCAAACACATCATGGGAAGTCTTAGGGAGACAGCTTAAAAGATGGGGACAAGAGCCCATGCTGTGAAGGCTAAAGTCCAGAAACTGAATCCTGACTCTATCACATCTGTGCTATGGGACACTGGCAAGGGACTTATTTGATATCACTGAGCCTTGTTTTCCCATTATAAATGGGACTCTGGAGGCTTAGGGATCCTGCACAGCCAGTCCCTGGCACATAGTAGGACTTGTATAAGCAATAGTTTCTTCCCATCCAACGCTCATCTGGCAGAAAGTCCTGAATGGGGCATACCATGTCACATTCAGGCCTCTCCCATGTTCCACACTCATGTCTCTGAGGCCAAGTTGTTGAGACCCTCAGCATTCCCAATATCCATAGCCTTGGCGAAGTTACCCAGAGAGCACGGCTCCCGACTATTGCTTATGCACTGAGCTGCCATCCCCTATAAGGCAGATCCTCCAACCCATGTAGATGAACCCACTGGTCAAGCATGGCTCCTGCTACTCTAGCATGTGAGATGAGCAGGCAGGCTTGGGCAGTTGAGCTGTGCCATGGTCTTATGCTCCAGGGCTGGTGTGCCTCATAAGCTGTGGCATCAGCATGGTGTTCACCATGGAGGCCGGGAACTACTGGTTTGACATATTCAACGACTACGCAGCCACGCTGTCCCTGCTGCTCATCGTGCTGGTGGAGATCATTGCCGTGTGCTACGTGTACGGGCTGCGGAGGTGAGGAGACCTGAAACCTGCCTGCCACAGGGCGAATTGGCCATGAACCTGTGCTTCTAAGAAAATCACTTTCTCAATGGGCATTTCTATTCTAAATGTTGGGCATTGTCAGTTATTTCTTGGCCTTCAGATCTCAGTTGCCCCTTGCTTCCTCGCTGTTCAGTTTTCTTACAACCCATGGCTTCTTTCTGCTGCCTGCACTTTCACTTTGTATCTCAGCTGCTTTCTTGTAGGTCATGCTGCCTGCATGGCTTTCCTAGCAGTGATTGCTTCCAAGCATCAGGACTTTTCAAGAATCTTGACCAGAGTCCAGTTGAGAACTTAGGTCTTAGAAAATTTGGCCAGTGGGATATATGGTCAGATCTCAACCCTGGCTCCTAGACAGCACTAGGATATGTTCAGCCTCCCCAGGTGATGGAATGTGCACCTGGAGACAGAACCCTAGCCTAGAGCAGCTTTCAAACCCAAGTGTAATAGCACCAGCTAGGGTACGGTGAAGACAGGGACCTATGACCCCAAAAGATTCTAGTTAATGATGTCTGGAGACAAGTCAATAGTTCATATTTCTAACACAGGTTATCTGTGGACCACACTTTGAGAACCACTAGTGTAAAATGTTACTTTTCCAGTTATCCCTCAAGAAATAGTGGCAAGGAGCTTATAAGAAACTTAGGCCACCCAACACTGCTGAGTGAGGTCATACAAGGAGGGTCACAGATGTATGCCTAGCCCAGCCCATTGAGGTGGGAAGAGAGGGCTGTGCCATGTCATCCCACCATTTTCCCCAGTCTTTTCTCTTTAGCAGATAGCTCCTTCAGAAGCATTTTCCACTGTCTCCTAAAGCACCAGGCTCCCATGACATGCTGAGATATCTCCACTGACCAATCAATTTAGGTCACAAGTTAGGTAAATTCAGATGGGTGTTTCCTCTATGATTTAGAGCATTGAAATACTTGAGAACCTCGGAATGGGGTTTATAACTTTCAGTATTCCCAAAACCCACTTGGACTTTTTATTTTGAACCTTCTACCTCTCTTTTCTTCACCTGAGGTCTTGATACCCCTAGAGATCAGGTAACCAAGTTTCCCCATTATCCAGAGTCAAGTGGGACAAATGGTCATCCAGGAAAATGCCATGGTCCAGGGATTGGTTGTGAAGAGGATGTTTCAGAACAGAGGAAGACTGAGGAGAAAATAGACCCTTTGGTCCCCTGGAAGTGACTGAAATGGCACAATTCCATCACAGGGTACAGTGGGAAGTGATGGGGAAGAAGGAGAAAAAGAAGAAGCCCTGACATTTTGTCAGCAGCTGGAGCTAGGCAATGGTCAGGAGGGATCTTTGTCTTGCTCAAATGACAGTGCCATCTAATGGCTGTCAGTGACAGGGTACATCTGTCTACACCAGTAGCCTTCCTCTGAAGGCAAGCCTGAGGGAAGTATCTCCATGCCCTTCTATTCTCGAGCCAGCACCTCTCCCAGGAAGGGGTCATCGAGGGGCTCTAGGGTCATGTGCAAACATCACCAGTGCGCAGACATTATCACTCTAAGTGCAGAGGAGTGCAAGCTGGAGCCCACTCCCTTCACAGCATGAGTAACCCAGACTCTCTCCCATGGTCCAAGCAGATTTGGAAGTGACCTTCAGGCCATGACTGGCCATACCCTCAACTGGTACTGGAAGGCCATGTGGGCTGGTGTGAGCCCCCTGCTCATCGTCAGCCTCTTTATCTTTTACCTCAGTGACTACATCCTCACGGGAACCCTGCAGTACCAAGCCTGGGATGCCACACAGGTACCTGACGTTCCTACGGGGCTGGGTCTGCACGTTGGCTCCAGAGCATGGGCCTTCTGATACAAAGAACCATTGCTGTGGTGTGGGGAGGGTGCAGCTGACAGGAAGGAAACCTCACTGGTGTGTTCTACAGACACTCAGTCTAGGACAGCTGCTGAGCTGTCCGTTTTCTAACATGCCATGGTAGAACGAGTGCGAGTCCTCTCCGGTGACCCCCTGTGGGCCTTTCTTTGAAGGGTGAGGACAGAGTTGCTGCAGAGGCACTGGTCCCTGTCTCCTGGACAGACACTCCTCCAGAGCACAGGAGCCTATGGCACCACATTGGACCGATTCATACAGAGTTTACACCCCTGTGGAAAGTTCTAGTCTGGGCTAATGGTGTCACTGTATTTAAGGGCTTGGAATTCAGAATGAGGTGCTGGGTTGTTCCTGTGGTCACCCTTCATGGAGAGTCTCATGCACTTGAAACAGAGTTATGTGTCTATGGAATAGAGCGAAGATGGCTTCCCTGAAGGCTGCTTGTGAATCATAGGGTCATGGGGTCACAGCTGTGGACTGAACCCCATTGTTTCACCTCTTATTTCTCCCTCTGTTTGGAGGCTGTACTTTCAGGATACACAGAAGGTCTTCCCCCCTCCCCACTGACACTCAGTCTCTCCTCCCAGGGGCAGCTGGTAACCAAGGACTATCCTTCATATGCACTGGCTGTCATCGGGCTTCTGGTGGCTTCCTCTACCATGTGCATCCCCCTGGTGGCCCTGGGGATATTCATCACACACCTCAAGAAGGGACGCACAGCTGCAATGGCCTAAGAATGTTCCTCCCAGGAAAAGACAATGGCATCAGAATAAAAGAGAGACTAATGGAGAGAGGGCAGGAATATGATGGAGAGTGGAGTTGTGCAGGGGAAAGTGGGGGAGGGGAGGGAATTATCATGGTTTATTGTCTGTAAGTATAGAAGTTGTCAATAAAAAAAAGTATACACTTAAAAAAAAAGAATGTTCCTCCCAGAGACCAATCAGCCAGCCACAGCCACTCACCGTCTCACAGCTGTTGTCGGTGGGTAGCAGCTCCTTGGCTGGACGTTTTAAAAATACATAAACCAGAAGTACTTGGCCTGGAGCTCCTGAGTCTGGAAAGAAGAATTGGAAGGTGGCAGAAAGAAGACTCCTCAAGAGGGGCTTTCTACCTGTTATCATCTGAAGGCCACACCATGTGGCCTGCTTGCCATCAAGGGAGAAGGCCAGTCTGGAAGATGACTGCTTCCTTGATCCTACAAAGTCATAGAAATTAAAGTACATTATAAGGTGACACTTAGCTGTAACTCATGTGGTCAAACAAGTAATTTGGCTTTTTGCTGAATAACAAAATATTAGAGGGTGATTACTTACAGTGTGTTAAGTGTTTTTAAGTGTCTAAGATAACAGAATACAGTTGATGTAAATTAACTTTTTTTTTGTTTGTTTGTTTGTTTGTTTTGTCTTGTTTTTTAGGTAGGGTCTCACTCTAGCCCAGCCTGACCTCGAATTCACTATGTAATCTCAGACTGGCCTCAAACTCATAGTAATCCTCCTCTGCCTCCCAAGTGCTGGGATTAAAGGCATGCCCAGCACTAACTTAACTTTTTTTAAAATAATGGCAAATGTGCAATCTCATTGTTCCCTGAGACCTCTCTAAATATTATCAAGTTTGAAAGACCATGAAGAAGGGTCTTTGTTGGGTCTCTAAAGGAGGTCATTTTTTCCACAGTGGGACAGGGCCAAGTTCTCTACAAAAATCATCCTATCTACAGTTTTCAACCCCAAATTGCATGAAGAGTCTATATAGATATTTATCTCCAGGACATTAGTGCCTTGGAAACATTGCCAAAAACATCTATGAGGATGTGAGTGAGTACAACTTTCCAACAGACTTACTGCTACCTTGGGACATCATGGCCAACATTCTGTGAGTCCACAAACATCACTTACCACCACTACCTTGTCATCTGTGCATAAGAGCATTTTCTAAAATGTACATATATCAGAGCACTGTGTAACTAAAGACACCATATTTATGGCTGTTATTAGTCTACCATGTGAATTTGTCATTTTGTTTTTTCTTCTTTTTTACTATAATAAAGTGGATCAACACTATCTTAGACTGAGAGTACATTCCTACACTAACATTCTTTGCCTCACTGAGGTCCTAGAATTCAGGAGTTCTTTGGTTATTTTTGTACAAGCACCCTTGAAGACACTTAAGCATCACTTGGGTCGTAAGCCAGGAATATCTTTTTAAAATATTTTATTTATTTATTTGCAAGGAGAGAGAGAGAGAATGAGCATGCCAGAGCTGCTAGACTGCAAATAAACTCCAGACTCATGTGCCACCTTGTGCATCTGGCTTTATGCGGGTACTGGAGAATCAAACAGAGTTCTTAGGCATTATAGGCAAGTTCCTTAACCACTGAGTAATCTCTCCAGCCTGTCTTTTTTTTTATCTTTTATTTATTTGAGAGAGAGAGAATGGGTACAGTAGGGCCTCTAGCCACTGAAAATGAACTCCAGACACATGTGCCACCTTATGCATCTGGCTTTATGTGGGTACTGGGGAATTGAACCTGGGTCCTTTGGCTTTGCCAGAAAGTGCCTTAACTGCTAAGTCATCTCTCCAGCCCCTGTATTTTTTTTTAATCTTCTTTTTCAAGCTACAAGCTAGGCATTATAAAGGTCTTTTCCTGTCTTAGCTGCCATCTTATCAATGCTTCCCCACTTCTTCTGATGTCAGCTTCAAATATCACTCTGTCCTGTCAAATATAAGACCAGTATTTATTTATCCCAAATATTCAACTCTGATTTATCATCAGATGGTTCTTTAGGCTTGAAGAGTGGACCCACTCCATGGCAAATATACATAGAGTCTATACCTGAATCCTTAAAGATCTGTCCCCTCTTCTCAACCCACAGGCATGGTCACTGTCTTTCTATACAGCGCCACCCATTCCTGGGTTCAGTAACAGTCAAGAACTTCCAGATTTCAACATCAGGTCTCCTCAGAGGTGAGCAGAGGAAGGTTGTTCTGGATCACTACTTCACTCTGCTGATCTTGCAATGTGCCCCACCTTTCCACCAGTCCAACTTCCTGACAACACTAAAATTCTGGATGCCCAGGGCCATCCATCAGAGTCTTTTTTATAATATTTATTTATCTATTTAATAGAGAGAAGGGGGATGCCAGGGCCTGCTGCCACTGCAAATGAACTCCAAATGCATGTGCCACTTTGTGCACCTGGATTTACATGGGTACTGGGGAATCAATCCCAAGCCATCAGACTTTGCAAGCAAGCACCTTTAACTGCTGAGCCATCTCTCCAGCCCTGACACTTTTAAGTTTTCTGTCCATGTATGGTCCAACAGAGTCTTATGTCAGAAGATCTGGAAGTAGAGGAGACCCCAGCTGTGGTAGCTTTTGAAATTCCCCAGCCATATCTGAGAGTCAGAACTCATTTAAGGAGAAGGAGTGCCGGGTGTGGTGACATATGCCTTTAATCTCAGCACAGTCAGGACACATTACCTCTGGCTAAGCATCAGTTCTCTGAGCAGGTGCCCGTTCCATGCAAACTGCTGATCTGCCTGAAAGAAATTTTAAAACAACCTCTACCTGTTGACTAGAAGAGAGCTTCTCTGACATGGTCCAACAGGTGCCTCTCCCCTCTTATTGGATTCTCCGCCTCACGCCACAAAGAGCCTGGGAGTCCTCTCCTGGGCTTTCTTTCTAGTACAGTTAACCAAGTACTGCATCTCCTTCAGAGACTATGCTGTTCCCCACATCCATTCCCACCACTCCAGGCCAACATATGACCTAGCTGAGCTCCTGCACAGCTCCATGGGCTCCACCTTGCCCAGCTCTTGCCTGGCTTCCTCAAAGTGGCAGGAGTTCTCACGGGCATCCTCTCTGCTGTCTGCTCAATTCTTTAGTGATTCTTCCATCTCAGAATCTAATCCTCACCTTGTTCTGCAGACATATTTTGGAACTTGTAGGGCTCTGTGGAAGTTTTTCAACAAAGTCCAAGCTGCCCAGGTAGCATACCCACCACTGGGGTTCAGAAGTTTGTTTATGTACTAGCAGAGAAAGTAATTTTAAATTTTTAATATATACTTTATAGTATAAATAAATGTGAAGTAGTAATGTAAATTTTCTTTTTCTTTTTTTTTTTTTTTTTTTGGAGGTAGGGTCTCACTCTAGCCCAGGCTGACCTGAAATTCACTATGTGGTCTCAGGCTAGTCTCAAAATTACAGCAATCCTCCTACCTCTGCTTTCCCAAGTGCTGGGATTAGAGGTGTGCACCACCATGCCCGGCTTAATTTTTTTAAATATATGTAGGGGAATAGTAGATTAATTCAAAGGAAAATAACAAATACAGACATCCTGCCTTAACTGCAGAGGGTACTTTTCAAAACCCCAGCGGATGCCTTGAAGATAGAGATAATAACAAACTATGTATATGTATTAAAATAAACTTTACTCTTTAAATTGGGCACAGTTATGGATTAGCAACAATAACTGATAATGAAATGGAGCAATATAATAAAATTAAATTTTATGATTCTGACAAGGAAATCTGAGTCATGTCCACAAGGTCAGCTTTATAAGAAAGGATGAAGGCATTCCTACACCTAGAAGTGAAAATGGGGACATCCATGATGAATATATTAAGGCATATAATTCAAGCACATAAAAGAGAAAGAGAAAGGAATCACTAGAGAAATCCACCAAGCCACAAAGATTGACAATCAAGGGGAAGAATAAACAAAGGTATAAAACCAGAAATAAAAAAGCAAAATGACAGAAGTAGGTTGTTAACTATCTATACTGACTGTGGGTACAACTTGAATGTCTCCCAATTAAAAGATATATATTGGCTGTGTGGGTTAAAAAATAAATAAAATCAAGGTACAACTACAGGTTGCCTGTGAGGAATCCATTTCCAAGAAGGAGGAACATAAAGAAGGTGGGGATAACTATGCTCAGGAGACCTCACATCTGTTGTAGTTACCTTATTGTTACTGAGACAAAGCACCTGACCAATAGCAGTGATGGCAGGAAAGCCTTTTAATTTGGTTTACAGTCTCCAGGGGAAGCTTCATGATGGCAGGGGAAAGCATGGTATGAGCAGAGACTGGACATCAACTCTGCCACAGCAGGTGGAAAACAGCAGCAGGAGAGTGAGCCAAGTTCTAGCAGGGATGAGCTGGCTATAACACCCCTAAACCCATCCCCAACAACTAAGTTCCTCCAGCAAGGCTCCACCTCCCAAAATGCCACCAGCTGATGAAAAAGCATTCAAAACACGAATTTATAGGGGACATCTGATTCAAACTACCACAATATCAGAAACAGTAAAAGAAGCCAAGCATGGTGGGCATGCTTGAAACGCTTTGGGAATGAATTATAAGAACAAACTGAAAATAAAATATGGAAATGAACTATAGGCAAAATTGTGGGAATACTTCTCATGAACCTTACAAATAATTTTCTGGTAATGTTGCTATAAGATACTTTTCTACTGTGTCCCTCTCTTGTAACTTGCCCTGGACTTATATTCAAATGCTTAGCTTACTTAGAGTAATGTGATCAGATTTTCTCTGCCTTAGTTTATCTTTGCTCTGAATAGCAAAGATGACCAGTACAAGGAATGTTAAGAGATGCTGACTAAGGGCTAAAGAGATTGATCAGTGGTTAAAGATGCTTGCTTTAAAAGCTTGATGGCCTGGGTTGAATTCTCCAGTACTCATGAAAAGCCAGATGTACAAAATGGTACACACATCTGGAGTTCATTTGCAGTGACAAGAGGTGCTGGCATGTCCATACTCATTCTCTTTGTCTGTATGCTTCTTTTTCCCTGTCTGTCTGTCTCTCAAATAAATATTTTTTTTAAAAGAAAAAAGGTACTAATTAATCTTTTATTAAAAAAATAGTTTTTTTTTATTTCTTTGCAAGCAGAGAGAGGTAGAGAGAGGGAAGAAATGGATATAATGAGCATGCCAGGGCCTCCAGCCACTGCAAATAAAATCCAGATGTATGTGCCACTTTGTACATCTGGCTTTATGTGGGTACTGGGGAATTGAACCCAGGTTGTTAGGCTTTGCGGGCAAGCACCTTAACTGCTGAGCCATCTCTCCAGCCCCTGCCTAATCTTAAGTCATGCTCTTTGCTCCACTTCCTCAGTGACTAGTTGCACTCCTGACCCAGAACAATGTGTACATGTGTAAAAAGTACTGACCGTAGTATTTAAAAACAACACACAAAGTAACAAATTCCTCACAGAATTGCTTTAGAACTGTTGAAAGCAACATGTGGGCTTAGTGTGATTGCATTTGTGAATGGAGTGATTGTGTGTGTGTTTTCTGGATCAGCAGAATCCAACAGGTCATACCCCTAAGTCTCTTCCTTTAACAAATGTTTAAAGAATAATTTGGAATCAAAGTTCCTTGCCCCTCACTGAAGTGTTGCCTGTCCTTTGCCCATGTAATACTAATTCTTCACATATTACTGGTTCTTTGTTGTTCAATAGAATCACCATTGAGTGTCTGTCAGGGGAAACTATAGCTGCAGACACATCAGAGCAGTGGCAACAGTAGGAGCAGTGAGTTCACCCTTGGTTTAAACAACTCCAAAGGCCAGTTTTCCTTTGTTCAAACTCTGCTCTAAAAAGCAGCTAGCCCACTTTTGGGTAAACAAATATGAGTAAGTTTCAATTCCAAGGCAATGCCCCAATTGTGCAAAATCCCACTGCTTGGGAGGCAAAGGCAGGAGATTCAAGCTCAGTGCGTTCCAAGGCTGGGTTACATAGTGGGAACCTGCCTCATAAAGATTTTACATTGTAATCAAAAGCAGCTTAGCTCAGAAACATAAGGGTAGTGGTCATGTAACTTTTCCTGGGAGAAAAGAGCACACATCTACTTGTTTAACCCTGACAGGGCAACAATAGACTGAAGAAACAATTCCACTCAAATCCACTTTGTCCAAACCACGAGTTTAAAGAAGTGACTTACAAGAGTGTGGGAGACTTACTAGAGCTTGGGTGACTATGACAGCCGCATCATTGAAAAGCCCTACCTACCCCAGTATAGGTGATGATTCAGAAAAGCCGCATCCCTGGGGTTCCTCAATCAGCTTGCAGGCAGCCACACAGAAAAACCTCCTCTGCTCCATGTATAAAAGGCAATTTGACATCCAGTTAACCAAATAGCAATAGCTCCACAGTGGGGCCTATCGCCTCCCCAGGCACAGGTTTTTGCCCTGGATTACAGCACCAAACATAATATCCTGTGGGGTGGTCTTTGAATGCAGTCAGGAAGCAGCTGTTTGTACCCGTAGCTATTATGGCAGTATTGTACTGGTGGGCATAGCTTGCATGGCATGTTGGTAATGTAGAATGCAAGTCAATAACCAAGCATGTCTTTTGGTGGCAGTTCTCCTCAAGAAGCCTGCATAGTGCCTCCATGTCTTATAACCAAAGCACATGGTATTTTCAGCAAATAGAGTCTTACTATCAAATTCTGGCATCCAATCAACAGCCTTTGTAGTTTGTGGAGCCTCACGGGTTTTTCTGACCAGCAATTCATACTGAAGTAACTCAACCCAGGCACTAGGATTTTATTCAATAACCTTATGCCTTCTGCACCTGTCTTTTCCCATGTTTGCAGATAACATGATCCTATATATTTAAAAGCCTGAATGCTGGAGAGATGGCTTAGCAGCTAAAGTGCTTGCCTGCAAAGCCTAAGGACCCAAGTTCAATTCCCAGTACCCACGTGAGCCAGATGCACAGATGATGCATACATCTGGAGTTCATTTGCAGTGGCTGGAGGACCTGGTGTGCCCATTCTTTCTCAATCTGCCTCTCCGTCTCTCTCTCAAATAAGTTAATAAATAAAATAATTTTGGGTTTTTTTTTCTTATTTTTCAAGGTAGGGTCTCAATCTAGCCCAGGCTGACCTGGAATTCACTATGTATTCTCAGGGTGGCCTCAAACTCTTGGCAATCTTCCTACCTTGGCCTTGCGAGTGCTGGAATTAAAGGCGTATGCCACCATGTCCAGCTCAGTAAAATATATATTTTTTTTAAAGTCTAACAAGGTCTGGAAAGATGGTTTAGCAGCTAAGGCACTTGCCTATGAAGCCTAAAGACCTAGGTTTGATTGCCTAGAACCCATGTAAGCCAGATGCATATGGTGACACATGTATCTGAAGTTGTTTGCAGTTGCTAGAGGTTCTGGTGTGCCTTTTCTCTCTCTCTCTCGCTCGCTCGCTCCCTTCCAATAAGTAAATAAAAATAATAAAAATAAAACCTAACAAGTCAATCCAAAACACTGTTAGAACTGACAAAGAAATCCAACCAAGTTGGATGATACAGGATTAACATATAAAAATCAATAGTGTGTCAATACAACTATAATAACTAGCTGAAAAAGAAGTCAAGAAAGTAATCCTATTTATAATGGCTATGAAATAAAAAATAAAGATGAAATATGATGCTCTGTAGGCATAGATTGCAAGACTATTGTTAAAATGTCCTTACCACTCAGAGCAAGCTACAGTTTAATGCAATTCCTATGAGAATATCAATGATATTCTTTACAGAAATAGAAAAGGTACTTCTAATATTCAAATGGAACTATTAAAGGCCTAAAATAGCCAGAACAATCTTGTGCAAATAAAACAAAGCTAGAAGCATCACATAATCTGGCTTCAGAATATGTCCAGCACAGGTAACTAAAACATCATGGTATCAGCGTAAAAACAGACAGAGAACAGAATAGAGAAGTCAGGGTGGGAAATGGCATATTTATAGCCAACTGACCAAGGAACCAGGAACAGGCACTAGAGAAAGGACAGTATCTTCATCAAATGGTGATAGGAGAACTGGATAGCCATATGCAGAAGAATGAGATCTAACTCTCACCTTAAAAAAAAAAAAGCCAATTAAAAAACAATTAAAGGCCTAAATATGCAAGACCCCCAAAATGAAGCTACTGGGAGAGAACTTGAGGAGACTGGTCTGGGCATATTTCTTGGCTATAACTCCCCAAACACAAGAGGCAACAAAAACAAAATTTGAAAAATTAGGGCTGGAGAGATGGCTCAGTAGTTAAGGCACCTGTCTGAAAAGCCTAAAGACCAGGATTCAATTCCTCAGTACCCACATAAATTCAGATGCACAAGGTGGTGCATGCATCTGGAACTTGTTTGCAGTGGCTAGAGGCCCTGGTACACCCATTCTCTCTCTCTCTCTCTCTCTCTCTCTCTCTCTCTCATAAATAAATAAATAAATAAAATTTTAAAATTATATAGAAAAATTAACAAATTAACATCAAACCAAAGACAATCTGTATAATGGGAGAAAGTGTTTTTAAACTATTCATCCAACAAGGGATCCATCCAGAATATATATGGAACTCAAATAATTTCACAATGAAACAGTAAGTGATCCAATTAAAAACTGAGAAAGTGGGGCTGGAGAGATGGCTTAGTGGTTAAGGCACTTGTCTGTGAAGCCTAAGGACCTAGGCTTGACTCCCCAGTACTCTTGTAAACCAGATGCACATGGTGGGACATGCATCTGGAGTTCGTTTGTAGTGGCTGGAGGTCCTGGCATACCCATTTTCTCTCTCTTTCTCTCTCTCTCTCTCTCTCTCTCTCTCTCTTTCATAAATAAATAAAATATTTTTTTAAAAATTGAGAAAGGGATTTGAGCAGACATTTCTTAAAAGAGGAGATACACGTGGCCATTGTGTATATGAGAAATTGCTCAATACTACTAATCACCAAGGCAATACAAATCAAAACCACAATAACATCTCACCCCAGCTGGCTATTGTCAAAAAGACAGAATACAACAAACACTGTTGAGGATACAGAGAAGGGGAAACTAGCACATACTGTGGGTGGAAATGTAAATCAGTACAGCCACAATGGAAGACAGGATGTTGTCATATTTGAATATTAACTGTATCAAAGGCACATTTACTAATGGCTTGGATGAAGGCTTGTAGAACTTTTAGGACATAGGGCCTAATGGAAGGAAGTTAGGTCATTGGGAACTTGCCTTCAAGGAAATATTGGAACCCCAATCCCTCCTCTTTTTCTCTGTTTTTTTTTTTTTTCTCCTTTGTCATTTTTTATCTTATATGTGGAGGTCAGAGGACAACCTCAGGTTTACATCATCTCCTTCTACCTTGTTTAAGGAAGTTTCTTGCTGTTAACCACTGTGCATGCCAGGCTAGCTAGCCACAGCAGGGGAGTGTCCTATCTACCTCTCATCTCAATGTAGGAGCATTGGGATTACAGACCTGTGCTACCACACCCAGCTTTACATGGGTTCTGGAGATCTGAACTCAGGCCCTCATACTGTGTGACCCCAATGAGTCATCTTCCCAGCCTCCCTCAATCCCTCTCTCTCTCTTTTACTTTTTTTGTTTTGTTTTGTTTTGTTTTTCGAGGTAGGGTCTCACTCTAGCCCAGGCTGACCTGGAATCCACTATGGAGTCTCAGGGTGGCCTTGAACTCACGGCGATCCTCCTACCTCTGCCTCCCGAGTGCTGGGATTAAAGGCGTGCGCCACCACGTCCGACTCTCTTTTACTTTTTAATTGATGACTTCCATTCATATACACAATATACCCTGATCATAATCCCTTCTCCCTCCACTGAACCCCTTCATTCCAGCTAGTCTCTTCTACTTTGATGTCATCATTTTTTTTTTAATTTTTCAAGGCAGGGTCTCTCACTCTAGTCCAGGCTGACCTGGAACTCACTATGCAGTCTCAGGGTGGCCTTGAACTCACGGCGATCCACCTATTTCTGCCTCCCGAGTGCTGGGATTAAAGGTGTGCGCCACCACGCCCAGCAATGTAATCATTTTTAACCCTCATATGATGCAGATTCTTTCTCTGTTTTTGCTTCCTGACCCCTATAAGTAAGCACCCTCCTCCATTACACATTTAGACCATGAAGTTCTGCCTCACCATAGGCCCCAAGGTAATGGATCAAGTCAAGCATGAATTTAAACCTTTGAAACTGTGACTCATAAAAATAAAATAAACCATCCAGATATGGTGGCACATGCTGTTAATTCCAGCTCCCGGAAGGCAGAGGTAGAAGGTTCACTGTGAGCTCGAGGCCAGCATGGAACTACAGAGTAAGTTCCAGGTCAGCGTAGGCTAAGAGTGAGACCTTACCTTAAAAAAAAACAAGGGGCTGGAAAATGGCTTAGAGGTTAAGGTGCTTGCCTGCGAAGCCTAAAGGACCCAGGTTCAATCCCCCAGTACCCATGTAAGCCAGATGTACATGGTGGCATATATGTATGGAGTTCATTTGCAGTGGCTGGAGCCCCAGGTATGCCCATTCTCTCTTTTTCTTTCAATCTCTCTCTCTCTCCCTCTCTGTCTCTAATAAATAATAACCCTGCCTTGAAAAACAAAAACAAAATGTCAAGACCAGCCTGGACTACAGAGAAAAACCTTGCCTCAAAAAAAAAAAAAAAGAAAGAAAAGAAAGAAAGAAAAATGTATATCAGAAAACAGAGATGTTTGGGGGCTGGGGCGATGGCTCAGTAGTTAAAAACACTTGCTTGCAAAGCCTGACAGCAGGTTTGATAACCCAGTTCCCATGTAAAGACAGATTCGCAAAGTGGTGCATCTTCTGGAGTTCTTTGCAGTGACAAGGGGCCCTGGTGCACCCCTTCTCATTCTCTCTCTTCCTTCCTTCCTTCCTTCCTTTTCTTCTATTTCTCTCCTTGCAAATAAATAAAAGTATTTAAAAAGGGCTAGGCGTGGTGACACGTGACTTTAATTCCAGCATTTAGGAGGCAGAGATAGGAGGATCACTGTGAGTTCGAGGCCACCCTGAGACTACATAGTGAATTCCAGGTCAGCCTGAACTAGAGTAAAAGCCTACCTCGAAAAACCAAAAAAAAAAAAAAAGAGAGAGAGAGAAAGAACAGAGAGAATTTTTATTGAATGTCCCTTGAGCTGATGGTGGATAGGTCAGTTACCCTCTTATATACATGTAACAAATTATTAATCAAATTATTCACCCAATTATATAAATTATAATTTCAAAAATATTCTTGAAAATAAGCTAGAATTCAAAAAATAGAGAACATTAAAGAAATCACAGCTTTACCAACAAAACTAAGGAGTTTGGACTTTATCTTGTAGTAACTAGGAACTCTGATGACTAACAATAGAATCACAAGGATAAGCAAACGATTGAAAGTTCCTGACCTTTGTCAATGTAAGAATATGAAACCCTGGGCCTGGAGAGATAGCTCAGTTGGTAAAAACTTGGCATATAAGCATGAAGACCTGAGTTCAATACCCAGAACCCATGTTAAAAAAAAAAAAATGCCAGGTGGTGGCACATGCTTGTAATCCCAGCACTGGGGAGGCAGAGGCAGGAGGATCCCTAGAACTCATTGGCCAGCCAGCCTAATCTAACTGGCCAGCTTCAGTGAGAGACTCTGTCTTAAAAAAAAAAAAAAAATGGTGAATGGCACCTGAGAGAAACCACAGTCCTCTGGCCTCTACCCTCCACATACATACACACACATGCAGTGTACCTACACATTATACATGCACACACAAAAAAGAATATCAAACTCTGGAACATGATTATAGGCCAGCACCCATGCAATTCAATCAGGGTCCTATGACCTCTTTCTCTTAACTCTTCCAAAAAATAAGATAACATGGATATGTTGGCGTTTTGTGTCCTGAGTGATGTGGGCACAGTGAAGGTCCAGTCCATAGGAAGGTCTCTTCCACAGACTAGGGTGGGATCCTCAAAGCACTCAGGTGAGGTCTGGCTGGGCTCAAAACCTTGCTGCAGAACTCCAGACACCCCCGCACTGAACTTGCTCCCCAACTCTAAGCCCCTGTGGTATTCTGGAGTGGCCACATGGGACATGTATGGGAATTTAGTGAGCTGGTTGTTAAACACAGCCATTATGGAGGACTGAGTTATGTAATGATTGCACATATTGTTCAAGGAAGAAGCAATATCATTCTAATTATTTTCTAAATGATCAGCTGTGCTCTCAAAGCTTTCCGTGTCACTGTACATGCATAGTGGGAAGTCAACATAAATAGTGTGTCACTGCACATCTCCACAACCTCACATGCAGTGACATCATGTAGCTCAGAATGGGCAATAGCAAGGGTAGTTATGCCACAGATACGAGCAAGCACATACATTAACGTTCCCCGCAGAGAGGGAGGCCAGCCCACCACTAGTCTCCAGCAGATACAATCATATCTTTCTGACTTAAAAATATATATATTTAGTTATTCTTTCTTTCTTTCTTTCTTTTTTTTTTTTTTTTTTTTTGAGGTAGGGTCTCACTCTAGCCCAGGCTGACCTGGAATTCACTATGTAGTCTCAGGGTGACCTTGAACTCAGGTGATCCTCCTACCTCTGCCCCCTCCCCCGCGCCCGAGTGCTGGGATTAAAGGTGAGCTCCACCACACTCTGCTCTTTGTGACTTTTTTAAAAACTATTTTTGCAGAAGCCCCAAACAGCACCTGAAAGAGCCCAGACTCAGAGAAAGAAATGGGCGAAGGTGAGTGGGAGGGAGAAGTGTGAGGTGGCCAAAAGGAGCAGAGAGGGAGGAACTGGGAAAATGGGTAGGGCCACAGCGGGTCACTGGGGGCAAAAAGCAGATTCCAGGCCTCAGAGGACAGAAAAGCAAGAAGTACAGGAATGGAGTCACCTTCAACACATGCGGCCTCTCTGCCAGAAGGCAAGGAACCACAGGCTTGGGGAAGCCCACGACGCCCCAATCAGCAGGCAGGGAGGCTGCAAGGAGCCCAGGGCACTGAGCGTGGGACCATGGAGAAAGCACGGCAGCAGTGGGGCAACCCGCTGCAGTTCCTGCTAGTCTGCGTTTCCTATGCTGTGGGCCTGGGCAATGTGTGGCGTTTCCCTTACCTGTGCCAGATGTACGGTGGAGGTGAGTGCCATTGCCCAGCGCAGCGGGCACCTGAGCATGTCACCACATCTGAAGCTTAAACTTCCTTGGGACCTTGACTACTGAAGTTATCTCCAGAGAGCTGACCCAGATTGCCCCATGGAGAGTAGGCTCTGCTTTCTCTTCCACAAAGGGTGGTATTGCTGTAGCACTGAAAACTTCTTTGCCCAATCTAAGGTCAAAAAAATCTTTCTCCTTTTCTTCTCTAAATTATCACCTATGGGTTGTGCATATCTTTGATGTATTTTCATACAACTTGTGTAATAGGGATTGAGATCCATTTATCTGTACATGGATATTCAATGATTCTATTCTAGTTCTCTTCACTGAAGTTTTTATTTATTTACTTGTAAGAAGGGAGAGACAGAGAGGGGGCAGAAAGAAAGAATGGGTGCGCCAGGACCTCTTGCCCCTGCAAATGAACTCCAGACACATGGACCGCGATGTACATTTGGCTTTACATGGGTGCTGGGGAATAGAATCCAGGCCATCAAACATGTGCCTTAACTGCTGAGCCGCCTCTCTTACTTTTCCTTTTAAGCTATAGTCTGCAGCTGTTGTCAGTCAGACAATATATCATCTGAAGGAGTGGGGATTCTGTTTTTTGTTGTTCTTAACTTTCATTTATTTTATTTGCGAGCAGAGAGAAAAAGAGAAATACAGAGAGGGAAGGAGGGAGAGAGAGAGGGTGCACCAGGGTCTCTTGCCACTGCAAACCAACTGCAGACACATGCAGTACACTGTGCAGCTGACTTTGTGTGGGCACCAGGGAGTCAGATCGGAGCCAGCAGGCTTCACAAAGCAAGTCAATGCCTTGTAACTGCTGAGCCCTCTCCCTGGCCCTCCCTGTAGCCAGGTTTTCTGATAAAGGATTATAGTGTTCATTCACTTGAAATGTGTGTTATGGAGGACAGGAGAATGGTAGAAATGATTTCTGGGCAGAGCTAAAGGCTTGAAAACTTGGCACTAGGCCTTGAATTTCCACTTGACTCCCTGTTGTATACAAGCAGGCAGGCTCTGTCACAAAGATAAGCTGACAAGCCAACCTTGGGCTTCAGGAGGCCTGCTGTAGTTACTGTTTGACACTTTGGGTGAAAATAAGATTATCTTATAACTTCCGAGTGTCGGTGTGCTTCTCCCAGCAGATAGTGGGAACATAACCTTTACTGCCAGGTGTCTGCTGGGTGTAGCAGCTGCTGACCTCGACCTCTATGGCACCAAGAGAAAATTGGTTGATCTTTGCAGGGCAGAAAGGGACTCAGCCTGGCAAAGCCTCCTGAGAGGGTGGGTTGTTCCACACAGAAGGGCAAACTGGGCAGGCTGTGCTGTCCCCTGCCATGTGCTTGCTATTCCTTCCATGGTGTGGCCACAGGGCTTTGGCCTCTGTACCAACCATCCCAGTTCTGGGATGTGGGACTCCAGAAATTACCCAATAAGTGAGGGACCTATGTCCACAGCTTAGTTTAGAAAGGCAAGACACCAGAAACAGGCCAAGGGCCCACAATTTTTATTTTTGAAGCAGGGTCACACTCGAGCCCAGACTAACCTAGAACAAAAGGTGATCTGCCTGCCTCAGTTTCCCCAGTGCCAGGATCATCACACCTGGCAGGGCCCACAATTGAGTAGATAATTAATGTGGTCAGAGTGGAATGCCCTGTAATATATTAAGGCAGTACTAAGGTCCCTGTGTAGTCAAGACAATGTGAACTCCCACTGGGTGAGAAGCCCAAGATACCAGCAGCACATGTGTATGTATCATGCAGGTGTTTTTTTTTTTTTTGACTATTTGGTGTTTATGAAAGTCTATGCACTTCAGTGTTTTCCTTACCACTGAGAAGCAAGTCCTTTCTGCAAGTAGCCCACAATCCTTGCAACTGTAGTGTCAGGCTTTTATCTTAATCACATGCTCTTCTTCCACTGGAATTTTTTTTAGGTTTCCTGCCAAGGAGTCAGGAGCTAGACAGGGACAAGAGAGGCTCTTAGGAGAGCCATGGGTCAGCCCAGCGGACATGGTGAACAGTCCCACGCAACCAGCCTGCCTTCGTGCATGTTTTGGGCAGTGGGGAATGTCCACAGCTCCATTCATTCTCCCTGATTCCTCATGTTCCCAAAGGAGACTTGTCTTCAGACAGCTCCTTACACATTAGTGGGTTTGTAGGTTTTCTGAGTCACCTGTCACTAAAATGCAACTGTAGCCTGAAGGCACTTGTTTAAAACAAATACACAGAGATTCTCTATAAAAGGATATGGCCTGACGCTCCTTTAATAACACAAACACACAGTCCCTAAGCCCTTGAGTCAGCTCTGAAGATATATGCCTAGCCGGGCATGGTGGCACGCACCTTTATTCCCAGTACTCAGGAGGCAGAGGTAGGAGAGGATCACTGTGAGCTTGAGGCCACCCTGAGACTACATAGTTAATTCCAGGTCAGCCTGGGCCAGAGTGAGACCCTACTTCAAAAAACCAAAAAAAAAAAAAAAGAAATTATGCCCAAAGGAATATCTTATAGCCCAGGCAACTGTGAGGTAGCTGAAATCCCTCTGCCTACATGACTCTTCCAGGGCTGGAAGCAGGGTTCTGATCTCCCACTACCCCCAGCTCAGGCATGGCCAGAGTGCTTAGTAAAAGTCTGTTGGATGTGGTCGCCATTAGCCTCCATAGCAGACCCCAAGGAAATAAGAAGAGGGGCGGCTGGATGGATGTGCTCAGGAGGGATATTCAAAACATACAACAACTCAGTGGTCTTGGCTGTCAACAGCCCTTCAGTGCTGAAATAGAGGATGGAATGGCGGCTCTGGAAAAGGGACTCAGCCAGCAGAGGCACTTAGGAGGACATCCAAGCTGCTGGGACCAGTGGTAATTTGTCTCACAGGTGGAAGTGTTCAAAGACTTAACAACTGACATGATTGCATAGAATCCATGGATAGCTGGATGGAAAGACAGATGGAAGCTTTGATGGATGGGTGGTTGGATGGATAGTTAGCTAGGTGGGTAGATGGCAGAGAGATGGTGAGAGGAATAACATAGTGATGAACTGTGGAAGGTGGAAGACACAGAAAGAAGGAGGCTGAGGGGAAGATCAGAAGGTAGATGGATAGGAGAGGGAGGAGGACAGGACGAGTGAACAGCTGGGTAATGGGATGGCAGTTGTACAGAAGTAGGGGCAGGATAAGGCCCATCCATCAGTGCTGGCCGGGTGCTCAGCTCTGGATTCTCACAGGGAGTTTCCTGGTCCCCTACGTCATCATGCTCATCCTGGAGGGGATGCCTCTCTTGTACCTGGAGCTGGCTGTGGGGCAGCGCATGCGGCAGGGCAGCATTGGCGCCTGGAGGACCATCAGCCCTTATCTCAGCGGAGTTGGTATGTGGGGCCCTTTCCAGTCCCCCACCCACCACCAAAGAAAGGCCTTAGGAAAAAAGCAGACTGAGAGCTCAGGACTAGTAAAACCCTGAAAAGGAAGTGTTCCTATTCCAGTTGATTACCACACGGTATGTATGTCCTGGGAGTGCTCTTGGGTCAGGCCACCCACACCTGGTCCTTAGTTCAGCCCTTTGATTCCTTGCAGGCACTGCTAGTTTGGTGGTCTCCTTCTTGGTCTCCATCTATTACAACGTCATCAACAGCTGGGCCTTTTGGTACCTCTTGCACTCCTTCCAGGTGAGATGGAGCCTTGGCAAAAGTAGGAGCAAGAAGAAGAAAGGATGCAGGGCTGTCTACCTTAGAGAGGGGAAAAGTTTGAGAATTGCAACCTAAAGGGAGCCAGAAAGTGCAGCAAAAAGCTGAAGAGAAGCTGAGCGCCTCCAGTTTGCATAGTGTTTCTTAACCTGGCATTCCAGGCCTACAAGGAGAGAAAATGCTCCAAGAACCAGGGAGACAAGGGGCAGTTGGTGGTTATCAGTGGGACAATCCAGGTCAAAGCTAAAAACAGCTCTCAACAGCAAGGCCTGCTCATGAGCCAGGGTCTCCTCCACATTACAGATCTAAGTATTCTCCAGGGTACAAAACCGGTCCTGATGTCACTGTAGAGTAGCCATGGCCCACCAGGAAATACCACTGGACCTTGGATATGTCTTCTGTGAAATATGTCCTTGAAGCCCAGGGGTTGCTCAAGTTTGGTTCTTTTAGAACCTTTTGTCCAATGAATCTGAACTCATAGAAGCAACATATATCTAGCCTGGTCTTGGCATAGCAGGTTTAGGGATCCAACATGGCCCCTATCCCTGCTCAGAATGAATACTCCTCTTTCACTTTCAGTGCCTCTGTTTAGCACTTGGTTTTGGATCATGATAATTGGACTGACATCATTCAGGCTCCTTTATTCCCAAATGACAGAGAGCCCAGATCAAACCAGCTAAAACAAAAGAAGATTTCAATGGCTCCATACAAAGGCCAGCAGTCTAACTACTGAGCTCAGGTACTGCTGACTCACATTAAAAGGAAGTCCTGAGTAAGGGTACCAAACCTCTTCTCCCTCTCTCTTTCAGACCCAATGTCCACTGGAATAAGCATCTGTCCCCACCCACATGGGTGTCCCAATAGCTTGGGGAAGCTGGAAGTGAGCAAACTACATGACTGCTTGGAAAACATACTGGCTTTCTCTGCCTAGTCCTCAGAAAAACACCAGGGAATCCATGAGTCATTGGCCAAGTCCTGGCAACCATGGCTAATGCTATAGAGTTGGTCATTTGAACTCCTGGGCTGGCTCCTGCAGACGCACTAGGCCGAGTTCTGTTGTCATAGTTGATCTGGCTGCTTTCCATCTGATACCAACAAGAGTCTTCTAGACCCACAGCATGGCTCAGTGGCCTTCAGCAAACATCTACAGAATTGCAGGGAGTAGAAATTCTCTTTAGTCAGTTTTATAGTACTGTATGGAAATTGTCTGAGGCTGCTAACTGATAAAGAGCAAAAATTTGATAGCTCACAGTTTATAAGATTCAAAGCTCAAGATCAAATGACTCCACTCGTTTAGCCTCTAGCAAAGGTGAAGGTTGGTAGTACATCATGGTGGATGTGCATATAGCACAAAGGATCACTTATCAAACTGGAGTAGAGCGATGCACAAGATCCCACAAACCCCTTAAAAGACACACCCATAATGACCTAAAGCCCCACCTCCTGAAGCACCTTCCCAATATGGCCACCCTGAGGATCCAGCCTCTTCATGTGGACCTTGGGGGGTACTTACTCATCATCCAACCAAAACCATTCCTTCTCCACCCCTCCATCCTCATCCAGGCCCCCTGAGAATCCAATTCTCTGTCAGCCTCAGTGGCTGCAGCTACCATGCCCTTGAGGGTCCAGCCTTCTTCTCTTCTAGGAGCCTCCTGTCATTCATGATGTCACTTTCCATCATTCCACCCAACCCTTGACCTCCTCTCACCTCTCTGTTGATGCTCATTTAATCCCTAAGGATCCCCTGCCATGGTCTGTCTGTCCACTGAATGACAACCTCACAGGCTACGATGAGGAGTGTGAGAAGGCTTCGTCGACGCAGTATTTCTGGTACAGGAAAACACTCAACATCTCGCCGTCCATCCAGGAGAGTGGGGGTGTGCAGTGGGAGGCAGCACTGTGCCTCATCCTGATCTGGCTGATGGTGTATCTATGCATCCTGCGTGGCACCGAGTCTACTGGCAAGGTGGGCCAGGGAGCGTGATGGCTGCACCTGGGCGGGTGGTCAGGTAGGAGGTGCAGCCCCATTACTGTGATGCCTCATATTTTCTGACTTCATTATTTAGTACTTTCAAAATGTTACCATGACTGATATATCGTTGTACACTGCTTCCAATCTATTCTGGAATTGTTATGGTTAAAAGTATGGCCAAAGGCAGGAGCCTTCTTGTATGTTTTTCTTCTTTACTTAAGAAGAGATGACCTAGTCATTGTAAAATGTGACCAACCACAGCCAGCCAGCTGACTATCCTGTGAAACTAGACCTATTAACCTATAAAAACTATAGTCTAAATTCAAATCAAAGTCCAATTTTATTTGGGAATAACATTACAATGAGAATAGCAGAGCATGGCATGGGTAAATGGGCATTATGATAAACTATCGGTATTCTCAGAGACTGAGGAAAAGTTGTACTGAATGTATCTCTCTCTCTCTCTCTCTCTCTCTCTCTCTGTGTGTGTGTGTGTGTGTGTGTGTATGTGGTGTGCATATGTGTATGCACTGGAATTATAGGTGGGATATCAGGCTTATCTAGCATTAACATGTGTTTGAGGATCTGCAAGCACTTTATCCACAAAGCCATCTCCCCGTTTGAGGGAAAGTTGGTTTTTTTTGTTGTTGTTGTTTTGTTTTGTTTTATTTTTTTGAGGCAGGGTCTCACTATAGCTCAAGCTGACCTGGAATTCACTATGTAGTCTCAGGGTAGCCTCAAACTTGTGGTGATCCTCCTACCTCTGCCTCCTGAGTGCTAGGATCAAAGGTGTGTGACAACCCGCCCCGCCTGAGACGTAGTTTTTAAAGGCAGATATGAAGAGGACTACATAAGGTTTTGAGACAAAAGTCCTGGTACAATGAGCAAGGGAAACCTCAGTCCCAGACTGAGCATAGTCACTAGGCATATTTGCTTATTTTTTAATATTCTATTTATTTATTTGAAAGAGAGAGGAAGAGAGAGATAGGAAGAGGCAGACAGAGAGTGAGAGAGCACTCCAGGGCCTCCAGTCACTGCAATAGAACCCCAGATGCATGCTCCATCTTGTGCATCTGTCTTATGTGGGTACTGGGGAATTGAACCTGGGTCCTTAGGCTTTGCAGACAAGTACCTTAACCACTAAGCCATCTCTCCAGCACTAGACATATTTTCTTGAAAGGTCTTTTCTTGTTTTGGCAGTCATCTATGATAGTCAGACACTCATATATAAGAAGTCTTTCTTCCTTGCCTCTTAGCTTTATATAATTTTTTTGTTACAGTTGCTGTAAGTGACTCCATTTTTAGTCTGACAACTTTCACAGACTCTATTAAAGGATTTCAGTGCTTTTTCCAGCTGTTAGCAGTTATTGGTGCAGCCTGAGAACCCAAGAAGTAAGATGTTGCTGGGGACTTAAGTCTTCCTACCTTCCTGCTGTGCCTACCTCTCCAGCCAGCTTATTTTGCCCCTGGGTGCCCACAGGTTGTCTACTTCACCACATCACTGCCCTACTGTGTGCTGATTATCTACCTGGTCCGCGGTCTCACACTCCACGGGGCCTCCAATGGTCTGGTGTACATGTTCACCCCCAAGGTATGGCTGCAGGGAGGCACCCTGAGGATGCCCCCACCCATTCTGGGGTGCTTGGAAAGAGGGAGGGTTTAGGAATGTGAAGCTGTCACATGGGCTGTGTGAGTCCAAGGCTGTGCTAAGGGCCTAAGTTACCTCTTCAGACACATCAACCTCAACCTTATGCATTCTTGGGCATTAAATCTTCCAGTCATTCCTGCTGCCCACATTGCCCCTGCCCACTGGTGTCATCTCCCTCACCTGATCACATGGTTCCTTAGATCCTTTTGCTCCAGGTTGCCATGATACCTTCCTTAACCCCTTCTCTCCAGGTACCCCACAGCTAGCAATCTTCAGGGAAGGGTGCTGTTGTCTTTGTGGTAAGGTATACTCTTCATTTAGGCAGTCTTGTACCTGGAAACAAATGGCTTGTAACATCCCTCAAAACATTCCCTCAACTAGTGGGAAACTCTCAGGCCCACAGTGTCTTCTCTCAGCTGGTAGGAAGCTCTCAGGCCCACAATGACATAGCAGCAGCCCTCAGGGCTTCTCAGCTCCCTGAACTCTTAAAGCAAACGAGGCACAGTTTCTTATGTTCAGGCCTTTACCACCTTGGTTGTATCAGGGGCCTCTGGTCCCTATCATTGGTCCCTGTGGAACTCATCAGCTGTCCACTGGCTGCGGCTACTGCTGCTCTGATAATGATGAGGGCGTTCCACTTCTGTTGCTTCCCCACTCTCTTCATTTTACCAGCTCAGGCCACTCTAGTAATGATACAGAAAACTAGGCAAGAAAAGATAACTCAAGAGAAGCCTTTATGAGGCTTAATGTTATAGCACAAGAGAGCAGCACAGTTAACTGTAACAGTAAGCTGCTTATATAGCCAGAAAGAATATATTTCAAAGCATCAATAATGGGCCTTATGTTGGGCCACTAGGGAAAGGCCCAATGGCATGTTGCTTGAAGTAGTCATGGCTGAGACACTGCCATCTGGAACCAGCAGTGTGCTTTGCCTGCAAGTGGCTGAGGTGTCTGATAGCTTCCTTGAGACTTCTTTACCGTGCTCACAGCACCTGGGCTAGAATGAGGTCTGGCTAGCTGGCTGACCACTAGACCCACACTGGAGAGTGCTGAGGCACCAGGGAAAGGTTTAACATCTTTCAAATAGTAAGGCAAATCATCCCAGGTTACAACATTTTAGCTCATTTAAATGAAAATTAAACATCAAATGTGTGCTTACAATAAATGCTTATGACCAACATAACCTGTGATTTAACTGTACTTAACAGTGCTTTCTTTACTCTTAACCAAATATTCTTGAGAAAATTGAGTCACTTTATCTGTCTCACATGAGGATTGCCACACGATTCAGGAATATATACTGGGTGTAGGCCAAAGTCAAGAGAGGTGGGTTCAGCCCCTGTCTCCTTTGACAACCTGTGTGCTTGAGGCAATCCCCCCACTCTGGGCCTCTGTCTCCTGTGATAGGAATGTTTGGGTGGGGCCCAGGGTTCCTGAGCCCTACCCCCACCGGCCTTTCAGATTGAGCAGCTGGCCAACCCCAAGGCATGGATCAATGCAGCCACACAGATCTTCTTCTCACTGGGCCTGGGGTGTGGTGGTCTGATAGCCTTCGCCAGCTACAGTAAGCCCTCGAACAACTGCCAGAAGCACGCCATCGTCGTGATCATCATCAATAGCACCACTGCCATATTTTCCAGCATCGTTACCTTCTCTATCTATGGCTTCAAGGCCACTTTCAACTATGAAAACTGCCTAAGCAAGTGAGTCTAGGCTGTCCCCAAATCCCTGGGCCTCAAGTAGAGAGGCATGTCCCAAAAGCTCTGATCTGAAGGGGTGTCTGGGAAGAGCTGTGTTTCCAGAAGTCAAAACATCAGTTTTGGGGTTCTCAATGTGATGTTCAGTTCTCTTTCCTTGCCTACATACACAGTAACCACAAGCAGCTATTTCCACATTAAGGTTTACAGAAATATTTTTCATACCAACATGAAGTTAAATTTAAGAGATTCCAAATTTACTTTTAATCATCTCCTTGGTGGCACTAACCACATTCAAGTCCCTTGTCACCACCTGTAGTCAGTGACAAAATGGTCAGCAAATATCAAACATTTCCACCATCCCACCCAGTTCCATCAGACATCACTGTACAGGGGTTAAGCATCCTCTGTAGTCAGATACTTTCTGGCATTGTGCCTGCTTGGCTCTGAGGCATTTTCAAAGCCATTCAGTGCTGTCCTTCATTTAGAAAGGTCACCAGTCCACAGAGTCATTCTCCTTACCTAGGCAGGAGGCTGCCATGAGGACAGCCTGGCACCCAGGCTTCTGAGGCTTGGGAACCTCAACCTCTCTAGTCATGAAGGTCAAGCTGATGGTCTGCTCTGCAGGATGATTCTACTGCTGACCAATTCTTTTGACCTTGAAGATGGCTTTTTGACAGCCAGCAACCTGGAACAGATGAAGGACTACCTGGCATCCACCTACCCGAGCAAGTACAGTGAAGTGTTCCCACACATTAGAAACTGCAGCTTGGAATCAGAGCTGAACACGGTAAGGGGCTCAGGTCGGTGGGACAAGCCATCTCCTCACACTTCTGTGGGATCTGTGAGAACTGTATGGTCAGGACGATCAGGAAAGTGGATTATTTTCCAGAGAAGGGACAGTGGACTTGCACTCTCCCAAGTGCTGCTGGAATCCTCCTTCTTGGAAAGCTCTGCTGTTTCTCTGAGTCCTTCCTTTTCAAAATACTTGTGCTTTGAAGGTTAATGCAGAAAAGGCAGGAGAGACTGTAGCGCACATCCACCTATCTGTCTCTCAAATGAATTTTGGTTCCAGAAGTCAGGAGGTTGAATCTGGAGGCACAATGTTGAGGGAAGCCCGGGCTATGTAGGGAGATCTTAGGTAAGACTTAAGGAAAAAAAAAAAAAAAAACAACAAAAAAAAAAACAACAACAGAGGGCTGGATTAGGTGTTAAGGAAGGTGCTTGCCTACAAAGCCTGAGTATCCAGGTTTGATTCCCCAATACTTATATAAGCCAGATGCACATGGTGACACATGTGTCTGGAGTTTGTTTACAGTGGCTAGAGGCCCTAGTGTGCCCATTCTTTTTCTCTATCTGCCCTTCCTCAAATAAATAAATAAAACTTTTAAAACATACATATTATTCAATTACCAAAGAAGGTTTCCACATGGCATATTCATAACATGTTTGATTTGTATTAACCCTCCTCCAACCCCTTCCATTCCTCCATCCCCTCCCCTGACCCCATCTTAGGCATTTCTTATTTGGAGGTTCTAGAAAGGGAGCACAGCTACTGGTATACCCTTGACCAAAGAATGGTCCTCCTTTACTGGGGAAGGGTATCCTCATTGAGAGGTATGCACTTGGAGTGGTGAGGGAGGAAGGGGACCTGCTGAGGTAGTTTGAATGTGAAGTGTTCCCTAAAGCTTCATGTGTTTGTGATTAAGCCTCAAATTTAATCCACAGCTAGTGGCAATTTGGAAGGTGAATAGAGCCAGAGGATGTGTGTTGCTGGGGGTGGGCTTTGGGGTGCAATAGCCCAGCTCCCACTTGTCTGAGCTAGCTTACTCTTGCTTTAACTGTCCAGCTCATATGGTAACTTGTGATGTCCAGCCTCTGTTCTGCTATGCTTTCTCCTACCATGATGAAACTTTCCCTAGAGACTGAAGCTAAAATAGCCCTTTCCTCCCAAAAGCTGCTTTTGGATGGGTGTTTTGTACACATAACAAGAAGGTAACTGCAATACCCATTTAGCCAGCCAGATCAATTAAATAAACTTTGAAAAGCAATGGGTGACAGATGTCACAGCCACATGCCTTCACATCCCCTAGGCATTTCTTTGTTGTTGTTGTTTTACAAAGTAGGGTCTCACTCTAGCCCAGGCTGACCTGGAATTCACTATGTAGTCTCAGGTTGGCCATGAAGTCACAGTAATCCTTCTACCTCTGCCTCCCAAGTGCTGGGATTAAAGGCTTGTACCATCACGCCCAGCCAAGCATTTCTTAATCCAATCAAGTTGATCATCAAAATTAACCATCACAATGATTATATTGGTCTGGAGGTGTGGCTCAGTGGTATAGTATTTGCCTGCCTTGCAAGTATGAGGAGCTGAACTTGAGCTCAAGTAACCACATATGCTTGGCATGGTAGCATACACCCATAATCCCAGCACTTGGGAGGTGGAGACAGGAGGATCCCTGGAGCTCATTGCCCTATCAGAGTAGCCTAATAGGTGACCTCCAGGCCATTGAAAGACCCTGTCTCAAAAAGAGGTGAACAGGGCTGGAGAGATGGCTTAGCAGTTAAGGCACTTGCCTGTGAAGCCTAAGGACCCATGTTCAACTCCCTAGGTCCTATGTAAGCCAGATGCACAAAGGCAAGGCAAGCACAAGGTAGCACATGCCAACTAGGTGGCGCAAGTGTCTGGAATTCGATTGCAGTGGCTGAGGCCCTGGCCTGCCAATTCTGTCTCCCAGCCCCACCCCTCAAAATAAAGTAAAAAAAGAGGTAAAGTGTTCTTGAGAATAACCTCTGAAGTTGTTAAGGTTTCCCTCTGGCATCCACATACATGCACACACGTGTACCCCACACATGCATACACATACACATGTATACATGCAGATGCATATGCAAAAAAAAAAATCAGTCCACAGCAGTTCCAAATCTGACAATCCAACATATGTTTCATGTGAGCTTTTTGGGGGCTTTTAAATTCTTTTTTGTGAGTTTATGAATTAATCTCTGGGAGTCCTGAGGGTCTCAGCTTGGCCATTCAGTACCCCTATTGAATGCTCACTAGCATTAGAGGGGATTTGACATTTGGCAGGAATTGTAGGCTCTGTTTCCCAGATCAATTTCTCCATAATAAGGTTACTAGCACAGGCATGTGGCCACAAAGCAGCCCTGCCAGCCCAGCACCCCAACACATCACCTCAGTTACATCACACACATTTCAGAACTAGTTAGTCATAGGATCCAAATGTGGCTTTATGATAATTCATTGAGAATATATATAGATTTGTGTGAATGCAGGGCTCTGGACTGACAAAGCCACATTCTGTGTCTGAGGGTCTGAATAACTTTCATTTTTCCAGTCAGTCCAGAGCCATAGGACTTGAGGTAAAGGGCCCAGGCTCCAAATATGGCCAGCTCCAGCATTCTCAAGTTGCTCAGACTGGATATATTTAAGGAGATGCTTGATGCTTTGATGTGTGATTGTTGTCTTCTCACCATGGGTAGGCTGTCCAGGGCACAGGCCTGGCCTTCATCGTCTACACAGAGGCCATTAAAAACATGCAGGTGTCCCAGTTGTGGTCGGTGCTCTACTTCTTCATGCTGCTGACGTTGGGTATGGGAAGCATGCTGGGGACTGCTACAGCCATCCTCACCCCTCTGACTGACAGCGAGGTCATTTCCAGGTGCCTGCCCAAGGAGGCCGTCTCAGGTCAGAGGGTGGGCAGGGATATGTAAGACATCAGAGGGTGGGTTCCCTCAAGTCATGCTCTTTCCAGTGGAGTTACAGAGAGTTACAGCTTCCTAGCGGTGGCCATCAATTCCAGGGCTTGGCCCAAAAGCTCACCACATCAACAGGAAATGAAGCAGTCACCCTTCCTTGGGAGAAAGGCCAACTCCCCAGCCTGACACACAGAGCTCTCAAGGTTATGAGAGCTTAAGTTTGTCTTTGTTTTAATTGAAATGTAACAATCATGAGCTGTCAATTTCTCATTTTGAGTGGAATGAATTTTGCACACTTACCCTCCCAAGATATTACCACCTAGGTCAAAACATTTTCCCATACTATAAGGAGCCTCTTCCACATCCTCTCAAGGCAATAAGCACCCAAACAGATCACTCCTGTTCTGATTTCTAATGCTATTAGGTTTTTCCACTCTGTTCTTGAATTTCATCAGTGAAGTCATACAAGACACAGTCTGAGTCTGTTATCTTCACTCAAAAATCTATGAGCTCCACCATGTTGTTGCCTATTCCTGCCTAATACACCACCATGAGTACATACTACAGTGTCTTCATGCATTGTGCTAGCCCATCAGATTATTAGTGAATGAAACTGTCTTTCCAGTGATGTCTCTCCTGTTTTAGCTGAACCACCATTCCAACAGGGTCATGAAGACCCTGTAGTCAGCAACCTCTACTTCTGGTGGCCCCATGACTCCAAATCTCAAGGATCTAATCTCATCCCACCTCTTTCATGCCCTGATCTTCCCCAGTGAGATATGCTCCCTTTCCTTAGAGCCTCCTAGGTCTTCCTAAGAGGCAGTCTCTGAAGCCCACATTACATGTTCATGTAGCACTTAAATCCTTTCTTCTGGGGTGTGTTTCTCATAATGGCAGTGAGGAGCAATAGCTAGAATGGTATACAGTGTAGCAGTGGAAAGGGAAGCTGAGAGCTTAGGATTCAGACATCATGGGAAGCCCTAGGGAGGCAGTAGAAGAGATGGGGACAAGAACTCAAATTCTGGAGGTCAAAGGACAGAGACTGAATCCTGCTTCAATCACATCCACACTATGGGACCTTGGGGTAAGGGATTATTTGGTATTGCTGAGCTTTGGCTTCCTGTTATGAAAGGGATTCTGGATGCTGCCTTTGAGGCTTAAAGACCCACTGCATGGCCAGTGCCTGGCATGTAGTAAACCTACATAAACAGCAGTTTCTTCCCAACTCATACTTACCTGGTAGAACATCCTGATGAGAGCTCTCACACAACATTCAGGTCTCTACCACGGTCCAATTCCCATGGACTCTGGGCCCAAGTTGTTGGGATCCTCAGCATTCCCAATACGCACATTCTCAGTGAAGTCACTCAGAGAGCACAGCTCCCTTGGTTGCTTTTGCCCCTCTGTAGAATAGCTCCTATAACCTATGTGGGTGGATCCACCGGCCAAGGGTACAAAGTTCCAGCTACCATAGCATGTGGGACGAACAGACAGGGAGGCTCAGGCAGCTGAACCAAGATGTGTATTGTGCTGCAGGTCTGGTGTGTCTCATCAGCTGTGCCATCGGCATGGTATTCACCATGGAGGCCGGAAACTACTGGTTTGATATATTCAACGACTACGCAGCCACACTGTCCCTGTTGTTCATCGTGCTGGTGGAGACCATTGCTGTGTGTTACATATATGGCCTAAGGAGGTGAGGAGGGCCCAGACTTGGCTGCCACGGGGAAAAATGCCATCACAGGGCCATGCTCATAAGAAAATTATCCTTCCTCAATGGACATTTCTATTCTAGAGGCTGGGCACAGTTTACTTAAACTAACAGCTTCTTTGTGTCGCCTGAGTCTCACTTTGTATGACAGCTGCTTCCCTGTTGGTCCTGCTGCATGCAAGGCTTTCCTAGCAGTGACTCAGGCCTCCAAGCCACAGATACTATGATCATCCTCCAGCATCAGGACTTTCCAAGACTCCTGGCTGAGAACTTATAACCTAGAAACCCTGGCTCCTAGACAGCACTAGGATGTGTTCTGTCTCTCCAGGTGATGGGATATGCAGCTTTCAAACTTCAGTACCAGAGCATTACCTGTGGTAAGGTGAAAATGGAGACCACTATATACAAGAGATTCTGGTTAATAATGTCTGGGGAGGGCCGGGCATGGTGGCACATGCCTTTAATCCCAAAACTCAGGGGGCTAAAGTAGGATTGGTCTGAGTTTGAGCCCAGCCTGAGATGACATAGTGAATTCAAGGTCAACCTAAGCTACAGCAAGGCCCTACCTCAAAAAAAAAAAAAAAAAATGGTCTGGGGACAGATCCAATAATTCATTTTTGTTAGCACATTCCCAGATTGTCTGGGGACCACACTTACAGAGTTGCCAGTGTAAGACATTCCTTTTGCAGTTGACTTCAAGAAACAGCAGCCAAGGAGCCTGTGAGAAACCCAGGCTCCCAGCCCCACTGAATGAGACTATGCAAGGGGGTTCACATCCCACTGAGGTGGGAAGAGAGGGTTGTGCCATGTCATCCCACTGCCTCCTGAAGGGCCAGGGTCCTATTACATGCCGAGATCTCTCCAGGGACCAACTAATTTAGGTCATAAGTTAGGCAAAACAGGTTAGTGTCTTCCTTCTAGGACTCAGAGTTTTTAAAAAATATTTTAAGCCGGACTTGGTGCCGCATGCCTTTAATCCCATCAAAAGGGAGGTGGAGGTAGGAGGATTGCTGTGAGTTTGAGGCCACCCTGAGAATACAGAGTGAATTCCAGGTCAGCAAGTGAGACCCTACTTTGAAAAACCAAAAATAAATAAATAAATAAAAATTTTATATATATATATATATATATATATATATATATATATATATATATAGTTTTTTTGAGAGTCAGATGTGTGTATATATGTATATTATATATACAAATATGTATGTATATATGTATATGGAGAGTAACTGAGAGACAGAATGGGTGTGCCAGGGCCTCCAGCCACTGCAAACAAACTCCACACACATGCACTACTTTGTGCATCTGGCTTTATGTGGGAATTGGGGGAATCAAACCTGGGTCCTTAGGCTTTGCATGAAAGTGCCTTAACCACTGATCCATCTCTCCATCCCTAGGACTCAGAGCTTTAAGATGTTTGGGAACTTCAGAATGGTATTTAGAACTTGTAGCATTCCCAAAACCTATTTGGGCTTTTTATGTTTCCATTTCCTACCCCTCCTTCCTTCAGCTGAGGCCTTGATGCCCCTAGAAACTAGGTGAACAAGTTTTCTCATTACCCAGTGTCAAACAGGACAAATGTATACCCAGGATATGCCACACTGCACAGGGATTGGCCAGGGAGTGTTTCAAAGCAGAGGAAGGCTGAGGGGAGAAGAGACCCTTTGGACCCCGGAGGTGACTGAGAAGACACAATTTCACCATAGGGTGCGGTGAGAAATGGGGGATGAGGAAGAAACAGAAGCCCTTGAGTTCTGTCAGCAGCTTGAGCTAGGCAATGGCCAGGAGGGGTGTCGTGCTCACTCAGATGACAGTCCCATCTAGTGGTTGCCAGTGACAGAGTCTGGTGACTAACAGTCAGCACCAGGGAGATGTCTTCATGTTCCCTTATTGGTTGGGCAGCTCAAGGGACAAGTGCCATCTAGTGGCCAGAAGGAACAGCCCTGCCTCTTCTACAGTCAGCTCCACCCACCCTTCTCTATCCAAGAGGCTACCAGCACTTTGTGACCTCAGACACTGTGATGGCCCCAGTTCTCTCACTGCACACAGCAACTTGTGTGGTTTGGCTCAGTAAGCAGCAGTATGGCAGAGCTTTGCACAGCTACATGTGAACATAACAGATTGGCACAAGGTGGCTAGAGTGACAACTTGCCTTGCCTCAGCAACAAGATGGATTCATGTCTCCTTGTTGGTAGGGATGGCCATCAGCCCTCATGGGAACTCTCAACCCTTCTCTCACACCAGCACCTCTCCTATGAAGGGATCATAGAGGGGTTCAAGGTTCCTGTGCAAACATCATCAGTGGCCAGGACAGAACCTTCCTAAGTGCAGAGGGTGTGCAAATTGGAGACCCTCCTCTTACAGCATGACAAACTCGGATTCTCTTCCATGGTCCAAACAGATTTGACAGTGACCTTCAGGCCATGACTGGCAGCAGCCTCAACTGGTACTGGAAGGCCATGTGGGCTGGCGTGTGCCCCCTGCTCATCATTGACCTCTTTGTCTTCTATGTGAGTGACTATGCCCTCGCGGGAACCCTCAAGTACCACGCCTGGGATGCCACGCAGGTACCTCATGTCCTTGCGGGGTGGGCCCACACACTGGCTCCTGAGCATGGGCCTTCAGTTCTGACACAAAGAACCACTGCTGCAGTGTTAGGAGGTGTAGCTGAGAGCAACAGAACCTCGCTGAGGGGTTCTGCTGATGCCGTCCAGGACAGCAGTTGGGCTGTGAATTTTCTAACATGCCCTGGTGGAAACAAGTCCCCTCCTGCACTTTCCAGTGGTCTCTTCCTGAATGGTGAGCACACTGTAGAGGCACTCTCCTGTCTCCTGGGCAGGAACTACACCATTTAAGTCTGAGCAGACTCCTAGTGTTTCCACCATGGAAAGCTCTAGTCTGGGCTAAAGGTGCCCCTATGTTGAGGGGCCTAGAATGTGCCTCATAGTGAGGGGCTGGACTGCCCCTTGGTCATTCTTCATGGAGAGCAATGCACACTAGCTCTCACCTACTGGGAATAGAATTATCTGTTTATGGAATAAAAAGGTGACCAAAGTAGTTTCCCGTGAATGCTTGCTGTGACTTGCAGGGCCAGGGACATCAGGGGTAGACTAACCCTTTTCATCGCTGTGACCAAAATTATGGCTCATTGTTTCTGAGGGTTCAGTCCTTCTTGGCCCTTTGTGCTTGAGTATCATGGCAATAGGAGTATGTAGCTGAGGCCATTCTTTACTTCTTGGTGCACAGAAAGCAGAAGGGAAGCCTCCAGAAACAACCTAGGGAATCATCCCTGTAAGCTACTTCCTTTAGACTTACCTCATGTTGTCACTGGAACCTCCCAAAATAGCATCACCAGCTAGACCTGAGCTATTACCCCTAAGCCTGTGAGGAACATTTTATAGTCAAACCAGAATACTGCCTTCCTTTTTGGGGGGCTGAGGCTTGGTGAAAGTTCTTCCCCTTCTGACAATCAGCACAAGGATGGAGACAGACTCTGAGGACACTCAACACCTACCAGAGACCCAGAGGCTCCTAAGAGCCCATCACTGACGTTGACTTAAAACACACCCAACATGACTCAAGGAATTTTTCAGAACAGGGGGCAGAAAGATTGTTAGAGCCACAAGTTGGGATGTCATGCCCAGAGGCACTGCCTCTCCCTAATAACTGACTGCTGCTCCCACAACACATAACCCACAACCCCATGGGGAAAACCTGCTACCCCACTGAGGAGGGTCCCCAGCAGAATGGGGGCAGGGATGAGGGAAAGGATGGTACCAACACATGTAGCCATACTAAGTGTGCCTATGATTAATAAAAAAAAAGTTCTTCCCCTTGACTGTCTCTGTTCTCAGGGTCATGTGGTGAGCAAGGACTACCCCTCCTTTGCAGTCGCTGTCATTGGGCTGCTGGTGGCTTCTTCTATCATGTGCATCCCTTTGGTGGCCCTGGGGACTTTCATCACATGTCACCTCAAGAGGAGGCCTAAGAACTGGACCTCCCTAAGACTACAGTCAGCCTCTCACCGCTGTGCAGCTTCTACCTATGGTGGAGGATCCTAAACTGCTTTTTAAAGCCAGAGCACTTTTGCCTGTTCAGCTTTCTGAATCTAAAAAAGAAATATTGTTATCCTGGTATTAGGCTGATAACAACTTAACTTTGGTCATAAATTTGGTCTATAGTATTTTACTCTTCTTGTCCCACAACGTATCTTTGTTGCCACAATTCATGTTTTTAATTATATATTTCTTTCTATTCATAACAATTTTGATTTTTGGCCTTCACACAAGTTACCAGATTTATACACTAGCATTACAATAATGGAATATTCTGGATTAGGAATTTGCTTTTACCACTGAATGTACACTTTCAGATTTTTTTTGTTTTGTTTTTCGAGGTAGGGTCTCACTCTAGCCCAGGTTAACCTGGAATTCACTATGTAGTCTCAGGCTGACCTTGAACTCACAGTGATCCTACCTCTGCCTCCCGAGTGCCAAGATTCTTTAAAGGCATGTGCCACTATACCCAGCTGTTCACTTTTTGAAATAGGGTCTTGGTATATAATCCAGGTTGGTCTAGATCTATGTATATCTAAACTAGCCTAGAAACTATTATTTTCCTGCCTCAACTTCCCATGCTGGGATTACAAGAATGCAACAACCTGCCCTTAGGTATTTCTTGTAAGACCATTCTAATAGTGATAAATTTTTTTCTTGCCTAGCTCAGAGTTCTGCTCTGAGTTAGATTTCTGAAGTATAATGTTGCTAGATATAGTATTCTTGGCTGGCAGGTGTACTTTTCTTTAGTTTGAATATTACATTTTCTCCTGTCCTATTTATTGGGAAATTCATTAATAGTCTGCTAATCCCTTATATGTTTTGACTTTTTTGCATGTGTGTGGTGTTCATGTTGTATGCATGTTCATGTATACTATGCGTAAGCCAGAGGACCACAGAGGGTGTCTTATTTCCTTGTTCTTTGATACAAGGTCTCTGACTGAACCTTGAGCCTGCCAATTTGGCTAGGCTAACTAGCCAGCAAGTCCCAGAGATCCTCCCATCTCTACTTCCTCCTGCTGGGATTATAGGCCCATACCACCACACCAAATAAGTAAACAAATAAATGAAAAAAATTAAGGGCTGGAGAGATGGCTTAGCAGTTAAGGCGCTTGCCTACAAAGCCTAAGGACCCAGGTTCGATTCCCCAGGATCCATGGAAGCCGGAGGCACAAGGTGGTGATACATCTGGAGTTCATTTGTAGTGGCTGGAGGCCCTGGCATGCCCATTCTCTCTATCTGCCTCTTCCTCTCTCTCAAATAAAGATATAAATAATAAAAAACTAAAATCAGGAAGAGTATTTTTTAAAGAACTTTAGTATATAAACATGTGATAATTTGGTCATGTTCCTGTCTCGGTATTCTCTTTTGAGGGCAAAATTTTTTAAAGTACAGATTGAGAAATACACAGAAACACCTCTCAACTAGGACACAGCCACACAAGGAAAAACAGGGATCTGGGTCCATAAGGAGAGTCAGGGAAGGTATTTCCAGGATGCAGATTGAGAAACACACAGCAGCACTCTTCAGCGGGGGCAGATCCTCTGCTCATGCCCTGGGTGCTTCCTCATACTTCATCATCCATGACATCATCTTGGCTAGTGGATGAAACCACAGAAGGGCTGACTGTGACCTTGAACCTCACTTAGGAGGTAGTGTGGGTAAGCTGTTATATTTGATTTGGGAATAAGTTTTTAAAATTTTTTTATTTGAGAGAGACAGAGAGAGAAAGAGGCAGATAGAATGGGTGTGCCAGGGCCTTTAGCCACTGCAAACAAACTTCAGACATATGCATTATCTTGTGCATCTGGCTTACACAGGTACTAGAGAATGGAACCTGGATCCTTAGGCTTCACAGCCCTTAACCACTAAGCCATCTCTCTCCTCTTGGGGAGTAATTTTATATGAAAAAAATTAACCTATGACTGTTCCTCACTTCAGAGACAACAAAGATTTTCTGCCATGTCAGCCAAGACAAGGAATGAGCAGGTTTACATGGCCCTCTGCAAGGCAAAAAGCTTATCTGCAAACAGGAAACAATTTCTAGGCCAGGTCTTGACAATGCACTCCAGTGCCGGTGTAGGTGCTGGAGATAGTGGTAGATATAGGTCACTAGTGTTTATTGCACTTACAGTCTGAAGGGGAGACGCTGATTGGTAACAGATGACTATGGAAATCGTTCACATCTAAGAAGCAATAGATGGACCAATGTGGTGGCCTTGGAAGACTGGGGAGATGGCCCAGTGGTTAAAGGCACTCACCTGCAAAGCCTGCAAGTCTGGGTTCAATTTCCTAGTACTCATGTAAAGCCAGATACACAAAATGGCACATGCACCTGGAGTTTGCTTGCAGCGGCAAGAAGTCCTGGTGTGCCTGCCCCTGTCCTTACAAATAAGTTAAAAAAATTATTTTTAAAGAAGGAGGGCTGGAGAGATGGTAAAGACTCTTGCTTTTAAAGCCCGACAGCCCAAGTTCGACTCCCTAGTACCCACATGAAGCCAGATACACTAAGTGGTGCATTTGTTTGAGTTTGTTTGCAGTGACAGGAAGCCCTGGTATGACCATACTCACTCACCCCGTCTTTCTCTCTCAAATAAATTAAATACATACATATATACATATATGTTTTTTTTCAAATCTTTTTTTTTAATTTTTATTTTATTTTATTTCTCCATTTTTATTAATATTTTCCATGATAACAAAAAAAATCCCATGGTATTACCCTCCCCCCTTCCCCCTTTGAAATTCCATTCTCCATCATATCCCCTCCCCATCTCAATCTTTCTACTTACATATATACAATACCAACCTAATAAAAGCCCTCCTCCCTTTCTTTCTCTTCCCTTTCTATCTCCTTTTTTAACTTACTGGCCTCTGCTACTGAGTTTTTTCCTTCTCACACAGAAGCCCAATCATCTCTAGCTAAGATCCACATATGAGGGAGAACATGTGGCGCTTGGCTTTCTGGGCCTGGGTTACCTCACTTAGTATAATTCTTTCCAGATCCATCCACTTTTCTGCAAATTTCATAACTTCATTTCTCTTTACTGCTGAGTAAAACTCCATTGTATAAATGTGCCATATCTTCATTATCCACTCATCAGTTGAGGGACATCTAGGCTGGTTCCATTTCCCAGCTATTATAAATTGAGCAGCAATAAACATGGTTGAGCAAGTATCTCTAAGGTAATGAGATGAGTCCTTAGGATATATGCCTAGGAGAGCTATAGCTGGGTCATATGGTAGATCAATCTTTAGCTGTTTTAGGAACCTCCACACTGATTTCCAATGGTTTTTTTTTTTTTTTTTTTTTTTTTTTTTTGAGGTAGGCTCTCATTCTAGCCCAGGCTGACCTGGCATTCACTATGTAGTCTCAGAGTGGCCTTGGTTTAATGCTTATTATAATAACTTAACTGCTGATACACTGTTTGATTTTAGTTTGCTGATAGAACAATATAAAATGGTTATAAAAAATTACACTGATAAGTGCTGGAGGGATGGCTTAGCAGTTAAGGCGTTTGCCCACAAAGCCAAAGGACCCAGGTTTGATTCCCCAGGACCCACATTAACCAGATGCACAAGAGGGCACATGCGTGTGAAGTTTGTTTGCAGTGTCTGGAGGCCCTGGAGCGCCCATTCTCTCTGTCTCTCACTCTCCCCCTCTTTCTATGTCAAATAAATAAATAAAAATAAAATATTTTTTAAAAATTACGCTGATAAAAGTTTACTGTTAATGATAAAAGCCATTGTTATTTGTCTCATATTCAAGTTCAGATCCTCCAATGCACGAACAAAACTGATGGCTCTCACCAGGGCACTAAAACTAAATAAAAGTCAAAATTAATACTTACATTAAAAATTTTTTGTTTATTTTTTATTTACTTATTTGAGAGCGACAGACAGACAGAAAAGAGGCAGATAGAGAGAATGGGCATGCCAGAGCCTCCAGCCACTGCAGACGAACTGCAGATGCAAGCGCCCCCTTGTGCATATGGCTAACATGGGTCCTGGGGAATTGAGACTCAAACCGGAGTTTTTAGGCTTCACAGGCAAGCGCTTAACCAGTAAGCCATCTCTCCAGCCCAATACTTACATTTTTATTAATAAAAATTGTCATAAACAACAGTGGACACTGCAATCTTTAAGTTTGGCTGGCCAGGCCAAATAAACCAACAGGTACAATAGTGGCATGTCTGTTATGGGGGAAACCAACTACTATCTAATTGAACTGGAGGCCTACTCCACAGGAAGGAATACATGCCTGATACTGAAAACCTATGACAGGGGAAGTCATAAACCCTAGGAGTATAATGTCCGCTAGTGTCTGGCTAAATGTATATACTATGCTCACCAAACTGTCATAGTCACCATATGGCTGTGTCTCAGAAACAAGGTTTAATTCAATAGTAAGCTGTAGGATACACACAAGATTTTTATAAACTTCAGAAACAAGTGAAACTAAATATATTTACTAAACTAAAAAGAAATGCAAAGAAGGCTGGAGAGATGGCTTAGTGGTTAAGGTGTTTGCCTGCGAAGCCAAAGGACCCAGGTTTGATTCCCTAGGACCCACATAAGCCAGATACACAAGGGACACATGCACCTGGAGTTCGTTTGCAGTGGCCGGAGGCCCTGGCATGCCCATTCTCTCTCTGTCTGTCTCTCTTCTCTCTCTTTGTGTTTACAAATAAATTAATTTAAAACAAAAAGAAAGAGAGAAATACAAAGAGAAGTGAAAGGAAAACAAAGTTAGGTATGCCAGTATATGTTTGTGGTCCCAGCACTCAGGAGCAAGGTGCAGCAGGATCATGAGCTTGGGGGCAAAGTAGGGCATATGTTGAGACACTGTCACAAGCCAAGAGAAACAGCAACAAAAGGAAAGCCAGTGATAATATCTCTGGGAAGACAGTGGGGAGTTTCAGAACAGCACCAGTATGGCATTCCAGCTGTGCCTGTGTCCATTCTACCCTAACCACTCCACCTCCCTTTTGAGTTCTTTTGCTACACAGCATTAAATAAACAGTTCACCTTGGTCATGATTTAAGTTCCATCTCCTTCAGGAAGCCTCCATCCCCTCCAACACAAGTTCTGCACCTCTCTGTTCTGTGTTTACTGACCATGATAGGCAAGTTTCCAATACATCCCCCAAAGATTATCATCTCCTTTGCAGCCCTGTGGGAGGCCTCGAGGCAGGGCCAGATCCAAACTATGTCTACAAAAGACCTGTGAGATAATAAATATAAGCATGGGCTCTTCAGGCTATTGTTTCAGGATAATTTGCTATTGATAGGTTAACTAATACAGTGAGGCATTAAGATCTGGTGGTATCTTCTCTCAGGAGTCTGTAATAATTCTAAAATCATCTATTCACACTCTCAACACTCAATATCTGCATAACCAAACATTCCTTCACCTAATCTCCTACTCCTGGCCTAACCCTGAAGTAGCTCACCTGCAATGGCATTTGGTCCATGAGCAGAGCTCCATGATGGATGGTGCCAATCTCTGGGAGTTCTCATGGGCTGCTCAGGATTCCTGTGGCGGCTATCAAAACCACAGCCAAAGACCTTCACTGTGTCAAGTGACAGCCAGCACCTGGATCTCCTGGCTTCATTTTAAAAAACTTATTGACAACTTCCATAGTTATAGACAATAAGCCATGATAATTCTTCCTTCCCCTCCCCCACAGGTTCCCCATAACAATTCCACTCTCCATCACATCCCCTTCCCCTCTCAATTAGTGTCTCTTTTATTTTGACGTCATCTTTTCCTTCTATTATGACAGTCTTGTGTAGGTAGTTCCAGGCACTGTAAGGTCATAGGTATCCAGGCCATTTTTGTGTCTGGAAGAGTACTTTGTAAGGAGTCATACCCTTCCTTAGGCTTTTACATTCTTTCTGCTACTTCTTCCTCAATGGAGAAGGGAAAAAGTAAGTTTCTCATACCTCCTGGCTTTTATGGTCCTAGTCTCATGCTGTGCCGCTGATAACCACCTTAGGATCGGCTGCTTAGGCTTTACTTTCACTATCCGACTATCCACACTATGCTCCTAACAACAGTGAACTAAACATACAAACTACTAAGAAACTAGAAAGATGAATCAGGAAAATGTGGATATAAATTATGATCAATCTTGAAATAAAACATCTACATGCATACACACACACACACACACACACACACACACACACACACGCACGCACGAAGAAATCTGATCCCAAATCCCATGATCCAGGTCCTCCTGAATCAAGGTTTTTTTATATCACCATTTCCCTCAGGCTCACTGACACTTTTCTGTGGTTTAAACATTGTTTCCTCCCTCTCTCCCTTCCAAAATTGGGCCTTACATGGCCCAGACTTGTTTTAAACTTGCTATATAGCCAAAGATGACCTTCAATTTGTAATCCACCTGTCTCTACTTCCTGGGTACTAGGTTACATGTATGTACAACCATGCCTGGTATATGTTTGTGTGGCATGTATGTGTGCACACACGTCTGCAGCTGCACATGTGTATGTATGCATGAGGGCAGAGGGCGATATCAGGCGTCTTCTCAATCATTCTCTATCTTATTTTTTGAGATGGGGTCCTGCCCTGAACCTAGAGCACATTAACTCACCAACAAGCCTCTGGGATTCTCCTGTCTTCACCCTCCAGGTGCTGGGATTATAGGCACACAGCAATATGCCTGGCACTTATACGTGGAACTGGAGTTCTGAACTTGGGCCCTCGTGCTTGTATGGCAAGCACTTTACCAACTGAGCCATCTCCCCAGCCCATATTGCCTAATTTTTCTATAATGATCAAATATTGCTTTCCTATTTAAAAAAGAAAAAAAATCACCTCTCACAACAAAAATATAGGTATAACACTGACAGTAGTTAGAAAAGAATATTACATTTTATTTTTGCTTATGGACATACAGTACATGAATTAAGAAATAAAATCATTTCAGGGCTCTGGAATCAATCACTTATGACCTACCACACCAATGTTAGCCTATTCCTTGCAAAGCAGCCACATTAGCAGTTCATATTTGGTCTATGCTATAATAACTGTTGATAGTGAGTGCTTACTGTGAAATGCCCAGAAGCATCTGAACAATATATTATAGCAGATGTGAGCTAAGCTTAAAGAATTCATCTTTGGAACAAATTATGCTATTTACATGTAAGAATAGGTGGCTCTGTTTCTTACCCTATTGTGTGTTTTAATAACCGATTTTAAGCTACAAAGGGTTTTCCTGGCTAGTGTTTCCCTTAGAGTTTCTAAAAGCAACAACTCTTATGAATGTTTATAGAAGGTAATGTTGACAAAAGTAATGTTAAAATAAAGGCGCTTTTAGAAATACTTAAGGACAACATAAGAAAAAAAACACTTACTTTCAAGCAAAACACTGACATATTGTAGCAGTGTTTAACTGAATTGTTTTAAGATAGTGGTAATGATACTACCTTATATACTATCTAATAGCTAAACCTCATAATTACAACTTGAATATACAACCCAACTTACAATTACAACTATGCACAGCTTCAGAAGAGTGTAGTTTTCAGGTTTGTACTGCACATAAATTAAAGTTGAAGTTGGTCCTTGATTTGGAGAAGTATAACTACCTGGAAGCACTTAATTTCAGACATGTATTGATAGAGTGAAAAGCAACAGCACTGTGCATGGAGAAGCAGCTGTCACCCCAAGTGCAACATTAAGTCTAGAGTGAGACCCTCTCAAAGGCCTGCAAGTCTTGGGGAGTAACCACCAAAGAAACTTTAATGTACAGAAAGAAGCAGCAGGCCTAGTATATTCTCTACAATGAGGCAGTCATTGAAAAGAGGCTTTGGACCTTTAGCATAAGAGATAAGCTTTACATTCTTTGATTTCATTTATACCTTTAAAAAAAGATAAAATAGATCTGAAGTTTCATAAGACAAACTGCTGGGGCTCTGCAGCAGCTCAAGCAGACTGAAGCTAAGAGGTGACACTGGAAGCTTTTAACAGATCCAGACTCCACCCTCTTCTTCCCTGCTGAAAAGTCTGAGACTATCTCACCAAACTACTTGGTATCTGTAAGAGACATTTTATGAACATAGCAGAATGATCTTATTATCAAACATCTAAGAAAAGCCCAAGGACGGATGGAAAAATATGCCTGCTAACAGTGAGTGCTTCTATAGTGATAATGAAAGCTAGAAAAATAATTTTACTGTTTTAAATAATGAAAGAAGCTAAATTTTTTAAAATATATTACTTATCTGTGAAGAGCTGATTAAGTTGACAGTGAGTAGATTCTTTCTGTTTCATGAGCTGAATTCAGGTAACATTTCAATTACAGTATAGCTTCATATTATAAATATAGCCATCCCAATAGTAAAGATATCATCAAGGCAGAAATACATCAGATTCTAATCACCCAGTACAGCATGAGAGGTGCTTCTGAATAAAGGCTGATGTGGAAAGCGGGTCAGTAAAGACTCCAGTTCTGCATCATGGAATCTTCCAGGCCAAGCCGCTTTCCACAAACACAAATTCAGTCTATCTTTTCTTTCTGGACCAATCTAGGAGCATCAACAAAATCTTTTCCATTGTAAAGAATAATAAAAAATGTCCCAATGCTTGCCACTCCCCAGAAGAGTACATATGCCAGTGTTTCTGTCCACGTGTCACCTGTTGACATTAAAAACAAAGTTGATAAGTAAGTCATCTATTGATATGAGATTCAGCTGTCAGTTCTACAGCACATCTTTATATAAAGTCTACTGGTATAGCCAAAGGAAGAACATAAGAACCTCTTGATTAGGTTTACACCAGCAGTCCTCCAACTTAGGTTAGCACCAAAAAGAACCCTCTGTAGGTCTTGACAAACCATCAACTGCTAGCCCCAAGAATCTGCCTTCCTAACAAGTTCCCAGCACTCCTGATGCTACTGACTCAGAGGCCAACTGCACAGATACTAATTATTACTTTAAGATTATAAGCTTTACTAGTACAAGAGACTATTGCTAACAGCTTAATGCATAGTTCTATCTTATGACAGATGAGCTATTACCAAAATGCCTATACAAAACTACACTTACAAAACACAAATTTCAGTGACACTGCATGTTAAAGTCAACTATATAAAATCATAACATTTTAATAATAGCATGGGCTTAGCTGTTAAGGTACTTGCCAGCAAAGCCTAAGGACCCAGGATCAATTCCCCAGAACACACGAAAGCCAGATGCATATGGTGGTACATGTGTCTGGAGTTCATTTGCAGTGGCTAGAGGACCTGGCATGCCCATTTGCTCCCTCAAATAAACAAACAAACAAAAATATACACCACTTAAAAAAATAATATCATGATTCTTCTGAGTTCATGAAGGTTAGCAACACCCAATAAGTGAAGACCTATCCTGTTTTTTGTTTTTGTTTTGTTTTGTTTTGTTTTCCCCTAAGTAGCTCTAGGCAGGTAGAAAGCTTAAGGGAGAGGAGCTAGTTCTAGACTCACTATCAAGATGCCAGAGATTGTACTGACGTTGTTGTCTCTCTACTTGAAAACAACAGCCAGAGCTAGAAACCAGACTCCCCTGTCCTCAAGGATCACCTGACAGGATACCATTCACAGCATCCAATATCTTCTTACTCAAAAATGTCCTCAAATTTGCACAATTTTCATAGCTCCACGTTTAAAATTCTTCTGATAAAAGAAAGCAGAGTTTCTTTATTTCAGTGCTAGATACTGAACACAAGCCCTCACACACGCACAATGGGCAACTGCTCTGCCATTGTGTTACTTCCCAGCCCAAGAAAGGTGCTTCCAGTGTGTGAGATGCAATCTGAAGGAATCTTCCACTTCACTCGGGCTCTAACTTAGAACACAAACTTTCTTGCCTTATGGACATTCTTTTTAAAGTGGCCACAGAAAACAGGACAGGGGAGTAGCTCCAAGCAAATGGCATTTACTGAGCAGTTTTTAAGTTGAGTGTCTAGGGAGTGAACAAAACAAACTGCTAACATCTGAGACATTAGCATATGCTAACCGGTTTTGTTTTCTTTCTTCCTGCCATAAAACCTAACATAGGACAGTCATGCCATAGGCAATCCCAATGCCCTTAACCTGTTTTTACTATAAGCTAAAAATGGTTTTTACCTTTTCTTGGTCTTTTTTTTTTTCCTTCCAGGTGAGGTCTCATTCACAGGCTAACCTGGGATTCACTACATAGTCCCAGGCTGGCCTCAAACTCACAGTGATCCTTCTACCTCTACCTCCCAAGCATGGGAATTAAAGGTGTGTGCCTATGCCCAGTGATTTTTACCTTTTTTTTTTTTTTTTTTTTTTTTTTTTTTTGAGGTAGGGTCTCGCTTTAGCCCAGGTTGACCTGGAATTCACTCTGTAGTGTCAGGGTGGCTTTGAACTCACAGCGATCCACCTACCTCTGCCTCCCAAGTGCTGGGATTGAAGGCGTGCACCACCCTACCCGGCTTATTTTTACTTTTTATTTTAAAAGGTCAAAGAATGTGCCACTTAGCCAAGTGTGGTAGTGCACACCTTTAATCCCAGCACTCGGGAGACTGAGGTAGGAGGATCGCTGTGAGTTCAAGGCCACCCTGAGACTAAATAGTAAATTCCAGGTCAGCCTGAGCTAGAGTGAAACCCTACCTGAAACACATACACCCCCCCCCCAAAAAAAAAGTGGTACAGAGAACACAATTCATAAATACAAAAATATTTACTATTTGGCTCCTTCAATCTACTAAACAGGGCTGGAGAGATGGCTTAGCAGTTAAGCTCTTGCCTGTGAAGCCTAAGGACCCCGGTTCGAGGCTCAATTCTCCAGGACCCACATTAGCCAGATGCACAAGGGGGGCGCACGCGTCTGGAGTTCATTTGCAGTGGCTGGTAGCCCTGGCGTGCCCATTCTCTCTCTCTCTCTCTCTCTCTATCTATCTATCTGACTCTTTCTCTCTCTGTCACTCTCAAATAAATAAATAAAAATGAACAAAAAAAATTTTTTAAAAATCTACTAAACATTCCTGCATTTACTCAAACTTTGTGATGACCATCTACAGTGCTAAACTCTGAAGGGAGCAGAGATGAATGGTCCAGAGCCTCCTCCCCTAGAAGAGCAGGGTCAGTAGGGAGGAGGAGATGTAATGGAATGCAAGCACCTAACTCAGCAGACACTGGAAGCTTCCTAGATGCCAGACACAGGAGACAAAGTAATGAGAAAGACACAGTCTGACTCAAAAAAGCCGCTAACCCAGTGGAAAGGATGAACAAAAGTATACAGACCATTACTACACTGTGAAACACACACTGGCTCTGTCAATTTCATCAAGAAAGTACTCTCTCCAAAAAGTAAACTGCTTAATGCAGAAAGTGCTAGAAGATAAATATAAAGCTTGCATGGAAATGCAGGTTTCTGTGTGGAGGAACAAAAGGAACCTGAAGGAAGGGAGCATCTGTAAGATGACCTAAGGATGGTGCAGTTCAGACAGGCACAAAGGTTAGATTGCAAGATGCCACTCTCTTCCAAGTATCTGTACCTCACAGGTACAACACAACCTAGTCAGACTCAAGCCTGTAACACTGCACAATGAAGACTGTATTCTTGTCAATTTAAATGTTTAATAACATAGGGAAAAGGCGGGAGGGCGGGTGTGGAGGAAGAGGGGAAAACCAGCAAAGAGCTTGTCTGTTCAGATTCTTAGGCAATTTCACTCTCAATCTTTTAAAATTTAGTAAGTAATATCTTCAATACACTAATTAGATAAATTTGCCCAATTATATTTATTTGTTTTTATTTATCCAATAATAAGTGGTTGGTTAAATACACATCTATAATTACAGCCATTAAAAGTAAAGCACATATTCATATTGTTCAGTGACAAAGGCATATTGCAAAAATGTCTCACTTGTGAAAAACTCCCACATGTATTAAAACATCAAAATATTAAGAATGGTTAGTTTATCTCTGGAAAGAAGAAGAATATTTTCATCATTTTTTCCTGACTATATTTTCTATAATTATTATGTATTACTTTGGTAACAAAAAAATGTTATCAAAGTCTTAAGAGTCCATAGAGAAAGCAACACTAAATCATATCTCTATCTTGTCCACTATCTCTATTACGAAAGAGGGGGCAGAAAGATTATAGAGCCTCAGAGTGAGTGGGAATAGCCTAAGACACCATGTTTCCTCCATTCCTGCAGAGACTGAGGTCTCTTTGTTCCCACAACGAATACCAATAATCCCACCAAAGACCCTAAGTAGAACTGGGGTATGGGAGAAGAGGTCTAAGCGTGCAACCTTTTTTTTTTTTTTTGGCTTTTCGAGGTAGGGTCTCACTCTAACCTAGGCTGACCTGGAATTCACTATGGAGTCTCAGGGTGGCCTCGAATTTACAGCAATCCTCCTACCTCTGCCTCCCAGTACTGGGATTAAAGGCGTGAGCCACCACGCCCGGCTTTTTTTTTTGGGGGGGGGGGCGTGCAACCTTTTTATTTAAAAAAATTAATTAAAAAAATTAAATAGATAAATACAATAATGTCAGATTAAAAACAAAACAACAACAAAAACGGTCTGGGGAGATGGTTCAGTGGTTTAAGGCTCCTGCCTGCAAAGACCGGTAACCAAAGTTCAACTGCCCAGTGCCCAAATAAGGCCAGATGCAAAAAGATGCACCAAAAAGTGTGTTAGCACCTGATGTTCATTTGCAGTCACAAGAGAGACCTTGGTACAACCTCCATCCCAACATGTAAATAAACAAAAAATATTTTAGGGCTGGAGAGATGGCTTAGTGGTTAAGGTACCTGCCTGCAAAGCCAAAGGACCCAGGTTCAATTCCCCAGTACCCACGTATAGGCAGAGGCACAAGGTGGCACATGTGTCTGGAGTTTGTTTGCAGTGACTAAAGGGCCCTGCTGCACATATTCTCTATTTCTCTCTAATAAATAAAATATATATATTAAGACAAATACAGGAGTTGGAGCGCTATCCAAATGGCAGAGCACTTGTCTAGCACTACACAAACTAATAAACAAAACCCAATTATTAAAGTCCTATATATTTCTTCCATCTACTGCAGTGTCATCAATTTAATAGGCAAACATCAAGAGCTGAGTGGACTCAAAAACTCAAGTTGTAAGCTGGAGAGATGGGTTAGTGGTTAAGGTGTTTGCCTGCAAAGCTAAAGGACCCAGGTTCAACTCCCCAGGACTCACATTTGCAGTGGCGGGAGTCCCAGAGTGCCCATTCTCTATCTGCCTCTTTCTCTCTCAAATAAATAAATAAAATAATATTTTTAAAAAACTTTGAAAACTCAAGTTGTACAAGTTCAACATTCTAAGAAATAAAGTTAAGAATATAAAATGAAAGCAGACTTACCAGCCATAAGCAAACAGATAATGCACATTGAAAAGGCAACAACCATAATAATAGGCAACTGCAAAAGATAATTGAAAGAGACACCAATTTAGGAATAACAATCAGTGGCTGCAAAATCAGTAGTGTCCACTCTATTCAAGAAAAAACTAGAACTTCTACAAGTTAATACACTTTTTTTTTTCTTTTTCTGAGGCAGAGTCTCACTCTAGCCCAGGCTGACCTGAAACTCACTCTTTAACTCCAGGCTGGCCTGGAACTCATAGCAATCCTCCTATCTCAGTTCCCAAATGTTAGAATTAAAGGCATGTGCAATCATCCCCAGTATTACAGATTTTTTTTTTTCCTTACAAACACCATTATTTATGGGTTCAACAACTGCGTAAGTCTTCAGATTGGTTAAGTTGTAATATCTAAGGAGAGCCAGGCATGGTGGTACATGCCTTTAATTCCAGCACTTGGGAGGCAGAGGTAGGATCTCTGTGAGTTCGAGGCCACCCTGAGATTACATACTGAATTCCAGGTCAGCCTGGGCTAGAGCAAGGCCCTACCCTGAAAAACAAAACAAAACAAACAAACAAAAAAGATCCAAGGGAGTGCTGAGTAGGAGGAGGTCACCCAAGTTAGCACTCAAGACACTAGGCCTCCTTCTATTCCAGGGTACTTTGCTAAGTGGCATGAGACCCAGAGAGGCTGCAAAGTCTTAAGAACAGAAAAAGCAAAGTATCAAGAAAGACATTCTTTGCTATCTGTGCTACAACTGTCTCAGTAATTCCCTGATCATGAGGATTAAAGTCTTCCTGAGATGAGGACTCCTTCAGCCCTTATGCGTTCTCACACAGGAAGGATGTACAGGAGAGGGTCAGGAGAGAAAACAAATACTAAGTTATTTTCTTTGTGTCCTGCTCTTCTCTTTGGAGAAACTTAAATATTTATATTCCATTTACAACAGCACCTAATATTTTCAATCAAGGGCAGTGGGCACCATCTACACCTTTGTGCTTTCAACCTTGAAAAACATAAAACAGTTTCTTACAGCCAGGAATTTCCAGTCCCTTGGAACACTTAAAGGACTATGTGATTCTAATTCATCCACTGAATAGTTTCCAAGAAATAAGTCTATGGAATCCTAAAACAGAAAGAAGAAAATTAATAACTTCCCAAACCTGATCTGATAACATTGAGGGATGATGCAAAGACAACATAACAATCTATGACCAAAAATGCAACAAATACAAACTTACTTGTCTAAATCCATCAGAAAAGTTGTTCTTGTAATAACGCAATAGTGAGTTCCAGCCATCCATTATAAGTCCCAAATGAGTTCTCTTCCCAGTTCTGGTTAAAATAGGATCAGTTTCAAATTATAATCACACTAAACTCTAAATAAGTAAATAATATTAAATTTGCACACTGCTTTATGAATAATATGTATTTGTTGAAGAAGTGAGCTGAAGGGCTGGAGGGGGGCTTAGTGGTTAAGGCACCTGCCTGTGAAGCCTAAGGACCCAGGTTTGACTCTCCACAACCCACATAAGCCAGATGCACAAAGTGGCACATATGTCTGGAGTTTGTTTACAGTGGCTAAAGGCCCTGGCACGCCCATATTCTCTCTCTCTCATAAATAAATAAATAAATATATATATATATATATATGTATATATATATATATATATATATATATATATATTGGTTTTTTGAGATAAAAATCGCACTCTAGCCCAGGCTGACCTGGAATTCACCATGTAATCTCAGGGTGGCTTTGAACTCATGACGATCCTACCTCTGCCTCCCGAGTGCTGGGATTAAAGGTGTGTGCCACCACGCCCAGATAAATAAAAATAAAATATTAAAAAACCTTTAATCCCAGCACTCGGGAGGCCTAGAGGTAGGATCGTCATGAGTTCAAAGCCACCCTGAGATTACATAGTGAATTCCAGGTCAGCCTGAGCCAGAGTGAGACCCTACCTCGGAAAAAATTACATGCCTTTAATCCCAGCATTCCAGAGGCAGAGGCAGGAAGATTGCTGTGAGTTCAAGGGCAGCCTGAGAATACAGAGTGAATTCCAGGTTATCCTGGGCTAAAGTGAGACCCTACCTCAAAAAAAAAAAAAAAAAAAAAAAAAAAGAAATGAGTTGAGAAGACAGTTTAAAAAATCATCCTTGAAAATACAGAGATACGGGCTGGAGAGATGGCTTAGCGGTTCAGCGCTTGCCTGCTGTGATAGTTAAGGTGTTGTCAACTTGATCTGTTTAGTAATCCATAGGTTGCTTCTAGGAAGGATCCACTAAAGGAGGAAGTCTTTCCCCCAGGGTGAGCCCTTCCCCCAGAATGGGCGGCCCCACCCAGAGGGGGACTTGATACAAGGAAGCTCTGGGTAAAAAGAGTCCCTTCCTTCCTTCCTGCCTTCCTTCCATTTGGCTGCCGGAGCTGCTTGCTACCTTCCAGCGTGGATTGAAGACCAGTACAGACGAAAGACCAGCATCAACTGAAGACCCCCATGGATTGAAACCCAGTGGCTTCTCAGGAAGCCTCCAGGCTTTCCAGCACCATCTGCAGTGCCGGGTCAGGACTGCTGAGGCATCTGGCCATGAGCAACTACCAGGTTCGGTGATTCTCGGGCCTGCAACTGCTATTGGACTACTGTAAGCTGATCCAATAAATCCCCTTTTAAAATAATTCATTCTAGCAGTTCTGTTCATCTAGAGAACCCTGACTAATACACGTGCGAAGCCTAAGGACCCCGGTTCGAGGCTCAATTCCCCAGGACCCACGTTAGCCAGATGCACAAGGGGGCGCATGCGTCTGGAGTTCATTAGCAGTGGCTGGAGGCCCTGGCGCGCCCATTCTCCCTCCCGCTCTCTCTCTCTCTCTGTGTCTCTTTCTCTGTCACACTCAAATAAATAAATAAAAATAAACAAAAAAATTAGAAAAAAAGAAAATACAGAGATACTTCACAAAGGAAATCACTACCAGGTCCAAGAAATGTGCATAGTAATCCAGATACCAGTATGCAAATGAAAAGTTCAAGTTACTTATATAAAATGATATAGTATTTCCATACAAACTATTCATATCCTCTCTTACCCTTTCCGGATTACCTATAATACCAAATACAATGTGTTAGGTAAATAGCTGTTATCTTATATTGTTGAGGAAATAATGACAGAAAAAGTGTGCATATGCTCAGTATTATTTTTCCCTGAATAGATTTGTGGTTGGCTGGTTCTATGTATATAAAACCTATAGATTAAGAGAGAGGGTCAACTGTATTTTTTTTTTCTAAAGCATTATCAAAGCAGGCACAAGAAAGAAAAACATTCAGTTCTAGCTGCAAAGACAAGAAATATGAAAAGAAGCTCAGCCCAGCTGAGCTCAGTGGTATAAAACTAGGAATCATATTTGCTTCTATACAGTGTAGCAGAGAAAGACCACAGCACATAGAGCATGAAATGAGAAGGATTACCACCTGGGAGCACTTCAGAGGTGTAGCTTAAAAGCATAACCTAGGGCTGGAGAGATGGCTTAGCGCTTAAGCTAAACGCTTGCCTGTAAAGCCTAAGGATACCGGTTCAAGGCTAAATTCCCCAGAACCCACGTTAGCAAGTTGCACAAGGGGGCGCACACATCAGTCTGGAGTTCGTTTGCAGTGGCTGGAGGCCCTGGCGCGCCCATTCTCTCTCTCTCTCTCTCTGGCTCTTTCTGTCACTTTCAAATAAATAAATGATTAAAAACAAAACAACAAAAAAACACAACCTAGACCTGATCACACGGGTGATTTGGATGCACCATGCATCATGAGGCCTGAGCACTGCACAGCCCTCAACCCTCCCTGAACAATCAGAATCCAACCAGTGCCTGAGCTTCATCTTTCAGTAGTCCTGATGTGACAGCCCCAAATGCTGGTGGGTTGGCATGCAAAGTTGTTCCCTGAAAGCTGAGCCCAAGAATCCAGAAAGCCATTGGTGTCAAATGCAATTTAAAGTGTAGCTTGCCTGGTAAAGTCTGTCTTCAAGGCACCAGTTCCGGCATATTGTTTGGCACAAGCATTTGCATTGTCAGCCCAAGCTGTGAAATAAACAAACAAACAAAAAAAAGAAAACAATAAAACAAAACATAGCTGATAATGATAAAAATGACAAAGTTCTAAATCCAAAATATTAATTTAAAAATTTGAACAACTTTGCCCCATTAAAGAAATTACCTACCATTTTTGTACATCTTCTCAAATTCATCTTGTTCTTCAAGCTTCTGTCCCACATGCAAAACTCCTAGTCTCTAGAATAAGAAGCACACCCATATTCATGTGCAGTAGACTTTAGTAGAAATGACTCAGAAGAAAAGGCACTATCATCAAATCCTCTCAAATGGCTCCTTTTTTGCTATGTGCAGAACACAGATGTGCCCCAGATCACCAAAGCCCTTTCTACCCAGGGCAAACTGCAGGGGGCTCCTGTGCCCCAAATAATCAGGCATCAGAGGGTCAAGAGCAGAAGACCCAGCACTCAGGAAAAGGGACAGGAGTGAAAGCTGGGATCTGAGCTGCTACTTCCTCCCCAATCCCTAAGCTTCCTCTGCCCTTCTCACTATTCACAATCCTGAGGGAATAGCACAACTTCAGAGTCCCCACAACAGCTGACAAGGCTGTCCAAAAGGCTCCTGCCCACAGATACTCCAAAGGTCATTAGGTGTCATAATACTGTATTTAGCAGGTGAATAGTTCAATTTACATTATAGAAGCAACTTAAGCAGGTTTTACTTAATCAGCCATGGAACCAAACTACCCCCAACATTATTTCTACTGAAAAAGTATCTGAAGTATCTTCAATGACTGACAAGAAAACTAGAGACTGCTCAAACAGAAATCACTCCCTTTGGCATAGGTTACTTTAGGACTCAAGAACAACTCATTCTAAAGAAGATGACTGAATGCTTAATTCCCTCCTGGGTATCATAAAATTGTCATAAATAAAGTTGAATGCTTATTAATTATTTAGGCAGGAGGCCACTTGAATTTACTTTGTCCCTTACAGCAATGCCAATGTGATTTAGAAATCTGGGCTTTTTATATTTTAAACTGAATCACACATCAGAAGAAGGTACTTATTTTTCTAATTTTTCTCACTAGTACAATCTTAATGGTAAAACAAAGTTCTTAGAAATGTGTTAAACTAGGAGCTAATACTCCTTACCACAAATAGATGCAAAAGAAAACATAGCTAGCAGAGCCAAGAGTTCAATGAAACAGATTCACTTACTAATTGCTGACAACAACATAAACAGGTTTGACCCTCTGGAAAGTAATTTTTTTTTCCCCCGAGGTACAGTCTTACTCTAGTCCAGGCTGACCTGGAATTCACTTTGTAGTCTCAGGCTGGCCTCGAACTCATTGCAATCTTCCTACCTCTGCCTACCAAGTGCTAGAATAAAGTTGTACACCACCACACCCAGCTTGAAAGTAATGTTTATATTCTTTTTAATCTAGTAGTTCTCCTTCTAGGAATTAACCCAAAGGAAATAATTCAAGTTAATATTAGAAACAAACATTTTCCACAGTATGGTTTCAAAACTCAAAAAGTATTAACATACCTGGCTCAGTAAACTACAGTTAATACACTATTAAAACTATGGGAAGGACTGGAGGGATGGCTTAGCGGTTAAGGCATTTGCCTACAAAGCCAAAGGATCCCAGTTTGATTCTCCAGGACGCAAATAAGCCAGATGCGCAAAAGGGGCACATGCATCTGTAGTTCATTTGCAGTGGCTGGATGCCCTGGTGCGCCCATTCTCTCTCTCTCTCCCCACAACTCAAAAAAATAAAATATATTATAAATAAAGAAATAGACTTCCGGTTAAGATGGCGGCGTAGGAACCACTCCAAAGCAGCCTAGGGGAGAATAAGGCCAAAAAAAAAAAAAAAAAAAAAAAAAAAAAAAACAGCAAAATACACTCTTCTACTAAAAAGTGAGGTATATAAGAACTTAAAACAGCAGCAGAGAAGTCGGAGAGATTCAGAGCTCTTGAAGCCAACACAGGCCGGCAGAAGTGGCTCCAGTAGCAGCAGCACCAGGTCCGCGGGACCACAGCTGCCAGGCTCAGCTTGAGCCACAGGAAAAGCCAGGTGAGGGGATTTCCCACTCACACCAGAGCTCTTCACAAACTCAAGAAATGTGAAAGGAGAACTGCAGTGAACAATGGAGGAGCAGATCACGAGGCAGAGGATCACGTGGACCAGCGAGAGAACTAGAGCCACCATCCATAGCCTCCCCTCCACCACCGCCAGTGCAAACACCAGCAAGCACCAGAGACCAGCGGAAGGGACATCACAGCACCCAGCACCGGCAAACAGAGCAGTGATCCAAGGACCTAGCCAGCCTACTTGAACCCACAGTGCACCAAAGAGGGACCCAAGCACAAGTGCAGCATAACGGAGACCAAAATCATCCCAAAAGGTAACTGGGATTACACCAGGTCAGTACCCGCCAAATAAACCTGGTACATAGGCCTGAACTGGAAGTGCTAATTACACCTTCCATATCAGGATAATTATATGTTAAATCTGATACATGGTCAGATTTGCCTTTCTTAAATAAGCTATATTTTGGGCTTGTTATTTCTGCTTCCTGATCTATAATGGCTTTGTATCCTCCTCTGTTTCTGTTGTTCATTAAGGAAGGGTCTCACTTGGTCACAAGCTGACTTGGAACCCTCAACAGACCAGAAATCTTAATCTCCTAGTTGACAAGATTAAGGGTGTGGGGCACCACACACCCTAAGGAACAGTTAGAGGATCTGACTGTCATAATACCTACTCTTGTATAAATACTCTGTGCTGTTTTTCATTGAATATGCACATTGTTTAGTTAAATTTTATAATCTGCCGGTATTTTGTTACACTTAGCCTATTTAAATACTCTCATAGTGGGCAAACCCAACATCAAGGGTCACTTTTGTAGATACCTGAGAATCTTGACAGCCACACCTAGCAACTTAAGCTCCAAACCTGAAGATATATAACATTAGATTGAATGATACATCTAATAATACTGCAGCTAACTAGAAAATCCAAGCATTAAATTAATCCAAGATGCAAAAATATGTACATTAAAATGCAAGAAACACCAAAAATCAAGACACTATAAATCCACCAAAAAGTATTAATGCATCAAAAATGACCTCCAGTGAGAATGAGTTAGAGGAAATGCCTGAGAAAGACTTCAAAACAATGATTATAAATATGCTCAAAGAAGTCAAAGAAGAAATCAAGGAAATAAAAGAGGATATCAAAGGAATCCAAAGAAGACACAGGACACCAATTTAATGAAATAAAGAGGTGAATACAAGACATAAATATGGAAATAGAAATAATAAAGAAAAACCAGTCAGAATTATTAGCAATGAAGAACACAGTCAATGAAATAAAAAACTCTGTAGAAAATCTCACAACTAGAATGGATGAAGGAGAGGACAGAATATCTGTGGGGAACCAGTGGACACTAGGAAAGCAAAAGTACCTCCATCTTAAATAATGACTCCATTTTGTAATAAGCTGTCTGTTCTGGAAATTCACAAGATCTGCAGTTGTTTGCTAAGTCGTTGTCTTGTGGTCTTGGGGCTGGGGCCAGGGCAAAGGTCTGCAGTTGTTTATTAACCCATACACAGAGAAAGAACAATGTAACCCATAAAGTCGTTATCTCTTGGCTTTGGGGCTGGGGGCCTTATCTTGTGGAACATCTTATGTGTTTGGGGGGCTGGTGAAATAGAACTGTAACAATACCTAAACTGCTGACAAACTCCTCTGTTCTGCTATAAGAGGCACCCTGAGAAAAATAAAATTTGGCAGCTTGATCAGACTCCTGTCTTGCTGTCGGTTCCTTGTGTCTCTTGTTCCCTTCATTTCAGGTTTTCTGGGGTCCGTGCTCCCGTTGAAGCCCCGCTGGCCGGGGCAAATATCTAAGCTAGAAGACCAGGTGGCCGATCTAATACAGTCCAACAAAGAGAAAGACAAACTAATAGGAAAGTATGAATGGGAATTTCAAGATATTCGGGACACTATGAAAAGATCAAACATAAGAATTCAGGGTATAGCAGAAGGAGAAGAATTTCACTCCAAAGGCATAGTAGGCATCTTCAACAAAATCATAGAAGAAAACTTCCCCCAAATTGGGAAAGAGTTGCCAATGCAGATACAGGAATCCTTTAGAACACCAACCAGATAAAACCTGGAAAGAACCTCTCCTTGCCATATTATAATCAAACTACCAAACACACAAACCAAAGAAAAAATATTGAAAGCAGTTAGAGAGAAAAATCAAGTACCTACAAAGGCAAGCCCATCAGGATCACAGCAGATTACTCAACACAAACTTAAAAAGCCAGAATGGCTTGGAGTGATGTATTCCAAGTTCTGAAAGATAACAACTGTCAACCAAGGTTACTTTTTCCTGCAAAGCTATCCATTCAAATAGACAGAGAAATAAGGACATTCCACAACAAAAGCAGGCTAAAGGAGTATTTTAAGACAAAACCAGCTCTAAAGAAAATACTTGAAAGAATCCTCCATGCTGAAGAGAAAGAAAAGCATACATATAAGGAAACTACAAAAAACAAACAATACTCAAACACTAGTTAACAAAAGAGAGCAAAGATAAAACCGGAAGAATTACAAAAAAATGGCAAAAATAGATACAAAGCTTTCAATATTATCTCTTAATCTCAACGGCCTCAATGCCCCAACCAAAAGACATAGGTTTGCAGACTGTGTTAAAAAGCAGGATCCTTCAATTTGTTGCCTCCAAGAAACTCACCTTTCTACAAAGGATGGACAGTATCTTAGGGTGAAAGGTTGGAAAACAGTGTCTCAAGCAAACGGGCCTAGAAAACAAGCAGGGATTGCTATCCTAATATCTGACAAGGTAGACTTCAGTCCAACATTAGTTAAGAAAGATAAGGAAGGCCACTTTATATTGATTAAAGGTACTCTCCAACAGGACATTATAATCCTAAACACATATGCACCTAACATAGGGGCTCCCAAATTCATCAAACAAATGCTATTAGAACTAAGGTCACAGATAACACCAAACACAGTGGTAGTGGGGGAATTCAACACCCCACTCTCATCAATTGACAGGTCATTCCAGCAAAAAATAAACATAGAGGGTCTGGATTAAATGAGGTCATAGAACAAATGGACCTAACAGACATATACAGGACATTTCACCCAAATGCTGCAGAATATACATTCTTTTCAGAAGCACATGGAACATTCTCTAAAATGGACCACACATTATATTAGGACACAAAGCAAATCTTAACAAATACAGGAAAATTGAAATAATTCCTCACATTCTATCTGACCACGATGGAATCAAACTACAAATCAATAGCAAGAAAAGCTATACTGTATACACAAAATCATGGAAACTAAATAATACACTACTAAATGATGAATGGGTCAAAGAAGAAATCAAGAAGGAAATAAAAAAATTCACAAGAGTCAAATAATAATGAGAACACAACATACCAAAACCTTTGGGACACAATGAAGGCAGTCCTAAGAGGTAAATTTATAGCTTTAAGTGCCTATATTAAGAAATTAGAAAGGTCGCAAGTAAACAACCTAATGCTCCACCTTAAAGCCTTAGAAAAAGAAGAACAAAGCAAACCAAAAATCAGTAGACGGGAAGAAATAATAAAGATTAGGGCAGAAATTAATGAAATAGAAACAACAACAACAAAAAAAAAAATCCAAAGAATCAATGAAACGAAGAGTTGGTTCTTTGAAAGGATAAACAAGATTGATAAACCCTTAGCAAATCTGACCAAAAGAAAGAGAAGAGACACAAATTAATATAATGAGAGATGAAAAAGGCAGCATCACAACAGATATCAGAGAAATTCAAAAAATCATAGGGGTATACTATAAAAACATATACTCCACTAAGTATGAAAATCTGAAAGAAATGGATGATTTCCTTGATTTATATGACCTACCTAAATTAAATCAAGATGAGATTAATCACTTAAATAGACCTATAACAAGTATGGAGATCCAAGCAGTTATCAAAAATCTCTCAACTAAAAAAAGTCCAAGCCCAGATGGATTCACTGCTGAATTTTACCAGACCTTCAGGGAAGAACTAACACCATTGCTTCTTAAGCCTTTCCATAAAATACAAAAAGAAGGAATCCTACCAAACTCCTTCTAGAAAGCCAGTATCACCCTGATACCAAAACCAGGCAAGGATAGAACAAAAAAGGAAAATTACAGACCAATCTCCCTCATGAGCATAGATACAAAACTTCTCAACAAAATATTGGCAAACAGAATACAAGAATATATCAGAAAGATCATTCACCCGGACCAAGTAGGCTTTTCCGAGAGATGCAGGGATGGTTCAACACATACAAATCGATAAATGTAATACATTATATAAATGGACTGAAGGACAAAAATCACATGATCATCTCATTAGACACAGAAAAAGCATTTGACAAAATCCAACATCCCTTCATGATAAAAGTCCTACAGAGCCTGGGAATAGAAGGAACATATCTCAATATAATAAAGACTATTTATGACAAGCCTACAGCCAACATATTACGAAATGGGGTAAAACTGGAAGCTTTTCCACTAAAATCAGGAACAAGGGTGTCCACTGTCCCCACTTTTATTTAATATAGTAATGGAAGTCTTAGCCATAGCAATAAGGCAAGAGATGCACACAAAAGGGATACAAATTGGAAAGGAATAGATCAAGTTATCACAATTTGCAGAAGACATGTTTCTATACATAAAGGACCTTAACGACTCTACCAGCAAAATAAATCAATCAATCAATAAAAAAATACGGGAAAATGACTCAACAGCTAAAAGTGCTTGCTTGCAAGGCCTATCAGCCCAGGTTCAATTCCCTAGTACCCACATAAATCTAGATGTTCAAAGTGCCACGTGTATCTGGAATTTGTGTGCAGTGGAAAGGCCTTGGGTTGCCCATATTCACTATATGCTTACAAATAAATTAAAAAAAAATTTAAGCTATGGTTACAGGGTTGGAGAGATGGCTTAGCAGTTAAGCGCTTGCCTGTGAAGCCTAAGGACCCCAGTTCGAGGCTCGAATTCCCAGTACCCACGTAAGCCAGATGCACAAAGAGGTGCATGCATTTGGAATTTGTTTGCAGTGGCTGGACGCCATGGTGCGCCTATTCTCTCTCTCTCTCTTTCTCTGCCTGTTTGTCTGTTTCTCTCAAATAAATAAAAATAAAACAAACAAAAAACTAAGGTTACATAAACGCTAAAATAAAATGGTAAAATGAAAATTCGCATAAAGGGCTGGAGGGATGGCTTAGTGGTTAAAGCGCTTGCCTGCAAAGCCAAAGGACCTAGGTTTGATTCCCCAGGGCCCATGTAAACCAGACACACAAGATGGTGCACATGTCTGGAGTTCATTTGCAGTGGCCAGAGGCCCTGGCAAGTCCATTCTCTATCTGCCTCTCTCTCTCTAGCTCTCTCAAATATATGAATAAAAATAATTTTAAAAAAAAGAAAAACTGAATATATACTCTGGCCTTGGTCACAGAAAATATGTATACCAACAATGGCAAGACATAAAATATTAAGTTAGATCAGGGTAGGGACAATGAATATTTTTTTTAATTTTAAAAAATATTTTTATTTGATAGAGACAGAGAGAAAGAAAACAGGCATAGGACAGCCTCCAACCACTGCAAATGAACTCCAGATGCATGTGCCTCCTTGTGCAATAGGCTTACATAGGTACTGGGGAATTGAACCTGGGTCCTTAGGCTTTGCAGGCAAGTGCCTTAACTGCTAAGCCATCTCTCCAGGCGCCCTCCCCCCTTTTAATTTTTTTTTTTTTTTTTTTGGTTTTTCGAGGTAAGGTTTCACTCTAGCCTAGACTGACCTGGAATTTACTATGTAGTCTCAGGGCAACTCACAATGATCCTCCTACCTCTGCCTCCCAAATGCTGGGATTAAAGGCATGTGCCACCACACCTGGGGATTTATTTTGTTTTGTTTTGAGATAAGGTCTCCCACTAGCCTAGGCTGACCTTGAATTCACTATGTAGTCTCTAGCTCCTTGGCCTCCTAAATGCTGGGATTAAAGGCATGCACCATCACACCTTTACTGGTTTTCAAAGGTGAAGGTTCTTTACATTTTTACTTTATTGTTTTTCAATAAAAGAAAAATTATTTTTACCTGAAGCTGGACCTGAAGTGAGCGTCGAGCTAATAAACTCTGGATCACATTCGTTCTATCTAGACAATCCATGCAATTGCTGCGGAACACGCCTTCCTGGTTTGTCACCACCTTGCCAGCAGAGTCTACTAGAAAATAACTAAAACACATTTGTATAAACACTCTTATACCAAATGATATTTAACACAGTTACACAGCTCTTAGAACATGGCTGTATGTTCAATGACACTACTAAAACCTATGAATTATGAGGAGTCAGGAGTATTTCATTATTCTAGATCAAATGGAAGTTTGAGTGGGTGAAGCACCACAATCCCCTATATAAAACACAGCTGGATCCGAGGTCATCACATGAAAAGAAGGGAGTGCTATAAAGATGGCCATGAAGATTACTCTTGGTTCCAAAGTTCACTTTAAAGAACTATTCCAAACACATTCTTACATATCAGGTATTCATGGTCTCTGCATACCCCTATCAGAATCTCCTGGGTGGTTTGTTAAAATTAAAATTTCTGGGCTGGGGAGATGGCTCAGTGGGTACAAGTACTAGCTGTGTATGCATGAGGATTATGAGGGCCTGAGTTCAACCCCCAGCATCCATGTAAAAGAGCTGGGCATAGCCTCACACATCTGTAATTCCAATCCTGGGGGTGGAGGCAGGGAGCAGAGACAGAAGAATCACTGAGGCCCACTGGTCAACCAGACTGACCAAAAGAACAGCAGCTCCAGGTTCAGTGAGGGGTTTTATCTTAAGAAAACAAGCATATTATAGAGGACACCCAACATTCTTCTCTGACCTCCATACATGCAGAAACATACACAGGGTGTATGTGTGTACACGCATACACATGTGCTGCATATACTACAAATACCAAAAAAAAAAAAAAAAAGACAGAGAGAGAGACAGAAATGGGTACCTGTGGTAGTTTGAATATATGTTCCCCATAGACTCAGGTGTTTTATTAAAGCTTGTAACATGGGTCTCCAGCTACCTGGATGGGGGAGGTGTCACTGGGGGTATATCTGGGGTCCAACCCTAAGGTATGTTTGGAAGCGCATCTGAATTTCAACCCAAAGGTATGCAGAGCAGTCTGAGCTTTGGCAGGTTCCCTGCTGCTGGCTGCCCATTGGTGGTGCTTGCTGCTTTTGATTTTTATGGGTTGTATGGTTGTTTCTCTCTGCTAGGATGTATGGAAGCAGCTTCTTCCACCATTGATGGAAGTTCTCCCCTAGATCTGTAAGCTTAAAATAAATCCCTTGGCTGGAGATGGCTTAGCAGTTAAGGAACTTGCCTGTAAAGCCAAAGAACCCAAGTTCAATTCCCTAGGACCCATGTAAGCCATATGCACAAAGAGCACATGCATCTGGAGTATGTGGAGGCCCTAACATGCCCATTCTCTCTCTGTCCCTGCCTCTCTTGCTCTCTCAATAAAGAAATAAACAAACTGTGTCTGGTTTGGATGTTATCCCAGCAATGTGAAGCAGTCTACAGTAGTAACACATGCAATAGTACAACACAGAGAAAGTATTATTTTGAAAAAATCAGTCCCCCTGCCCCTCAAATGTCTGCACTGCAGCCAGCCATGGTGACCAGCTCCTGTGTCTTATTTTTCACAAGCTCCTCAAATAACCTGTGAACTCAGAACCCTCAGTGTGGTAAGACCATGGGCTCTGGCTTCAAACAACAAAACCTTGGCAGCTGTACAACTTTAAATAACAGAGTTTTTCATCCACAAAGTGGAGGTGACAGTATCATCATTAGGTTGCTTTAACATTTTAATAAGGTAACACCCAAGACAGAGGAGCATCAAGCTGGGCGTGGTGGCGCACACCTTTAATCCCAGCACTCGGGAGGCAGAGATAGGAGGATTGCTGTGAGTTCAAGGCCACTTTAAGAATACAGAGTGAATTCCAGGTCAGCCTGGACTAGAGTGAAACCCTACCTCGAAAAACAAAACAAAAACAAAAAACAAAACAGAGGAGCATCAATCAATAGATTCAGAAGGGCAAAATCACAATGGTTTCAGGAAAAAGGTAAGGATATCCTTGCAGAGTGACTGAGGGGTGGCTAGAGTGGAGGTGCACACATAAATGTGCGGTACACACTCAGCAAACACTAGGTAGTTTATACATGTTAAACCACACAGGAAGTCTACAGAGAAAATATTATCTCTACCTTGCAAATGGAGAGACCAAAATTTAAGGATAGCCACCAGGCCACTAAGTCAGATGGCTAATAAAAGATAAGCTAAAAGCCAGGCGTGGCGGCACACACCTTTAATCCAAGCACTCAGGAGGCAGAAGTAGGAGAATTGCTGTGAGTTCGAGGCCACCCTGAGACTACATAGTGAATTCCAGGTCAGCCTGGGCCAGAGTGAAACCCTACCTCGAAACCCCCCCCCCCAAAAAAGATAAGCTAAGATATAAAGCAACATGACAGACCTGAGAGCCTAAATTTTTTCCACCACCTCAGAAGCCCCAGGGAGAGATCATCTGAAAGTAAATGCTCTTCTGTCTCTTGGACCTGTGGCCACAGTAAGTGGCAATGACACAGGTTCTGAGTTCGCTTATTATTTCTTGTGTGATAGCAATTAATGGTGAAGCCAAGAAATCACCCTCTACCAACATACCACCCAACAAGTGTCACTGCTAGCAGCCAACTCACTAGCTATGTTCACAACAGGAAAAAAATAAATAAATAAAGTAACTATAGTAAATTATTATATATAAAAACACATTTTTTAAAACTGAGCAAATAAATGTCTACCAGAGAGGTCCTGGTATTCGACAACAACTGAAATTAAAAAGTGCATTTGGGGCTGGTGAAATGGCTTAGCGGTTAAGGTTTCTGCCTGCGAAGCCTAAGGACCCTGGTTTGATTTCCCAGGACCCATGTAAGCCAGATGCACAAGGGGGCATATGCATATGGTGTTCATTTGCAGTGGCTAAAGGCCCTGGCGCACCCATTCTCTCTTTCTCTCTATCTGCCTCTCTCTCAAATAAATGAATAAACAAAATATTTTTTAAAAATAAAATTTTAATTTAAAAAAAGTGCATTTGGAAGCCAGGCATGGTGTCACACGCTCCCCAGCACTAGGAAGGCAGAAGTAGGAGGATCACTGTGAGTACAAAGCCACCCTGAGACTGACTACACAGTGAATTCCAAGTCAGCCTGAGCTAGAGTGAGACCCTACCTTGAAAACCAAAAAAAAGTGCATTTGGGCTGCCAGGCTTAAAATTATCACAGAAGCAAAACAAAATGATAGTTTACAAATTCTTTGTTTTGGCTTTAACTTAAGTGAAGACTGATATGTATATAGAGTAGAATAAACCTCCAAATGGATATGATAAATCATATTGCTAACAAATCCAAAAAGGACCACCATTAATCCTCCTCTGAAGAATTTTTTTCTAGGCAAAAAAAATGTATCTTTGTTCACCCACAGTGAATCTTGCAGCACAGTCTTTTATAGTAGGAAGAGAAAAGCAAAGGAACCAGGGGCTCCATGTGATAGGAAACATCTGATTAAAGCTATGCCAGGTCCTAATGAAATGCAAAGGCCACTGGGAACTGTTACTACAAATGCTACAGAATGGTGTAATAAGAATGTTCAGTAAAAACAACACAAAATAGAAACCAAGTTCAATTAAGTAAAAATTTGTCAACACATGGAACATAATTCATAATGTACCTGGCCTTGACCCTTTTTTAAGAATTCAGAGGTATTTTTTAAATCAACACAATAAATTGTGTTTTACTTTGATAAATAAAAAAACCTTCAATAATAAAAAAAAATACAAGTACTGATAACCCAATGAACTATCTTTGCAAATCTACTAAATCTAATAAATATGACTGATATATACACATATCTTCCCATTCCCTCCATAAGGAAATAATAGAGCTTACCTTAATTCATCCTGTATTTCTCCTACCTGGTTCAATAAAATACTTAGTCGATCCCATCTCATATTTTTACATTCCTTATGGAAATCAAAGGCAATGTACCTATCAAAAGAAAACATATTCAGAAATCAGCAAAAGATTATTCATTTTTTTCTACTAATAATACCCTCTATAGATTGGTTTTCTTCTGTGTTAAAACATATATAGTTCTAGAGCTTGCTTCATTCTGGGTTTACCACTACACACACACACCACCCTCTAATTCTCAGGAGGGCATATATATATAGACACATGCACACAAATACCTATACACACATATTTATTCTCACATATTACAACAGGGGCCTACAGATCTAGAATAGAGAAGCATAGCAAATGTTAGAATTGCACTCAGGTATATGCTGTAAAGAGATTCAATACAATTAGACTACATAGTGAATTCCAGGCCAGCCTGGGCTACAATAAGATTGTACCTCAAAACACCAAAAAGTACAACTCTAAAATCCACCCTGCCCTTGAGAAGGGGAAAATCATAAAGCAAGCCCTAAAGGCCAAAGAAAAAGAGTACAGAGAACCTGGCTTCATATGTTCTACTTTTGCCCAAATTCCTACCCAGGGGTCAAGACAAGTCAGAAGAAACAGGACACTTTGCTTGCATCTACAGAGTGAAAATGTGGAGAAAGCATTCATTCCTGTGTGACTTGCTTGGCTCCAACAGACTGCAGAGACATCAACAGAGTATGAGCTTCTAGCATGTAACAGAGTCTAGCAACTCAAAAGCACATATTAGCCAATTACAGGGAGCAGAGCCAGCCTTTTTAAAAGCAACTTCAGGGCTGGAGAGATGGCTTAGTGATTAAGGCACTTGCCTGTGAAGGCAAAGAATGCAGGTTTGATTCCCCAGTACCCATGTCAAGCCAGTTGCTCTTGCCTGCAAAGCCTAAGGATCCAGGTTCAATTCCCCAGGACCCACATAAGCCAGATGCACAAGGGGGGTGCATGCACCTGGATTTTGTTTGCAGTGGCTAGAGGCCCTGATGCACTCATTCTCTCTCTCTCAAATAAAAAAATGTTTTTAAAAAATTAAAATAAAATAAAAGCAACCTCAATTAAAGTGGCTATATAGCAGTTATTTTCAGTGCTCTGACCAGAAGTATTGGCTTTAGGCTTCTTTAAAAAATTTTAACAAACTTTAATCCCAACACTCGGGAGGCAGAGGTAGGAGGATCGTCACGAGTTCAAGGCCACCCTGAAACTACAGAGTTAATTCCAGGTCAACCTGGACCAGAGTGAGACCCTACCTCAAAAAACAAACAAACAAAAAAATTTAACAAACTTAGAAGTTTCAGTTAAATTAGGGATCAATAAAATGATTTAAGAAGGTAGATTTCATGTTAAGCATTCTTTCTTTTAATTTTTTAATTTTCATTTGCTTATTTATTTATTTGAGAGAGAGAGAGAGAGATAGGAAGGAAGGAAGGAAGGAAGGAAGGAAGGAAGGAAGGAAGGAAGGAAGGAAAGAAGGAAGGGAAGGAGGGAGGGAGGGAGGAAAGGAGGAAAGGAGGGTAAGAGAGAATGGGCACACCAAGGCCTCCAGCCACTGCAAATGAATTCAACATGCATGTGCCATCTTGTGCATCTGGCTTATGTGGGTAATTCAATGTGGGGATTCAAACCTGGGTCCTTAGGCTTCTTAGGCAAGTGCCTTAACTGCTAAGCCATCTCTCCAAGCATGCTTATCACGATAAAATTAAAGGAGGTAAGGCTGGAGAGATGGTTAAGGCACTTGCTTGCAAAGCCAAAGGACCTAGATTTAATTTCCCAGGACCCATGTAAGCCAGATGCACAAGGTGGTACATGTGTCTGGAGTTCATATCCAGTGGCTGGAGGCCCTAGCATACCCACTCTTTCTCTAGCTGCCTCTCTCCTTCTGCATCTTTCTCTTAGATAAATGAATAAAAATAAAATGTTTTTTTTTTAAATATTAAAGGGGGTGAAATAAGCAAAAAAAAAAAAAAATGAAGCTATATAGCTCATTAGCAACTAAGTACATTTGGGATCTTAAGCTTCTATCCTTGCTCTAATTCATATTTATATTTTCTGAGCATGTGTATTAGTTAATTTTGGCAATAAATTTTTAAATATTTTTAATTTATTTATTTGAGAGAGAGAGAGAAACAGGCAGACAGAAAGAATGAGCATGGCAGGGCCTCTAGCCACAGCACACAAACTCCAGACACATGAGCCATCTTGTGCATCTGACTTACGTGAATCCTGAGGAATCAAACCTGGGTCCATTGACTTTGCAGAAAAGTGCCATAACTGCTAAGGCACCTCTCCAGCCCAATAAATTACTTTAAATATGTCTTTTCCTTCTGATCCCAGTAGCTGGCAGTTCTACCTATCTCCAAGTTCTAGGAAGACACTTCATCTTGCACATCTATTTTTTTTTTTTCACCCGGTTTCCAAAAGAGCAATTTTCCACTGCTAATGAGTTTCGCCACTCTTCAGAAGTATGACCATGTGACTTTACTTTCTGGCCACTGATCAGTCGATAACCTTTTTTTTTTAAAGCGAGAGAGAGAGAGAGAGAGAGAGAGAGAGAGAGAGAGAGGGAGGGAGGGAGGGAGGGAGGAAGAGAGGAAGAGAGGGAGGAAGAGAGGGAGGAAGAGAGGGAGGGAAGGTAAGAGAAATGGTGTGCCTTGCATCACCCCACATCTGTCTTACATAGGACATGGAGAGTCAAACATGGGTCCTTAGGCTTTGCAGGCAAGCACCTTAACTGCTAAGCCATCTCTCCAGCCCACTAGTCCAAAACCTTAATGTACTCATAGTTACAAGTGGTTAAAAAGTACCAAGTCTATCAGCACAATGTCTTGAAGACAAAAACAAATCACTCAACTTCAGACTTAAATCAACAATTTAGCTTAACCTACTATGTGTTATACTATCTGGGGGTTATCAGAGAGTATACAAAGGAGATAAATTGGCTTTGGGTTTCCCACTTTGGGGTAGTAGGTGTCCTCTACATTCCCCACATTCCCTAAAAGGACTAACGCTAGATTTTAATTTGTGCTTTAAGGTTTCAAAGTTAGTGATTGCTTAAAAACTCCATTTTCAAGCTGGGCATGGTGACACATGCCTTTAATCCTAGTACTTGGGAGGCGAGGTAGGAGGATTTCCATGAACTCAAGACCACCCTGAGACTACATAGTGAATTCCAGATCAGCTTGGGCTAGAGCAAGACTCTACTTCAAAAAACCAAACAAACACACAAACAAACCTCCACTTTCCTGGAGATAAGGCTGGAAGCTGAAGAATGCCCATGGAAACCTTCTGAGTCAAAGACACTTAGGGTATATAGAGAGCACATCATGCTGGACTCCAAGCCCAAACATTCAGATTTTTCAGGTCTGATGGCGTAAATTGAATTAAGTTCTACAAAGACCGTCAGGCACAATCCTCTTAGTGAGGATTTCCCTTCTCTGAGTCTCCCAAAGTGTGTCTGGGTAATGAGCTAATGAATTTGCTAGTTTTTGAACTAGATAAGAATGTCTAGTTATTTCCCAAGATTTGTCATATTAATCATTTTGGGGATATGTTTGATTTCCCAAATACTTTTCTCAACTGCTCATTACTACTTCTTACCACAGTAAATACCTCTTATCTCAGTTTCCATCTGTAGAGCTCCAAATGGGCTAACTCACTGCAACTGAGGTTTCAGGGTCCCCTGCCTTTTCACAAAGACAGTGTCGGAAACTGCTGCTTAGTGTCTACCAGACAGGCAAAGTGCTTCTCTAGATGAGGTCACCATCAGCCTAGTGCTAAACTGCTCCAGTTCACGAGATTCAGGCCACAAAGACCACACAAAGCAATCATGAAGATCTAAAACTGATGACCTAATGAGTCAGTGCATCACAAAGCTTTGATGAAAGGACTTTAATCAGGAACTAAACTCAAATTAAATAAAACTTGACTGCAAAGAAGTTACTCTGCAACATAAATTATGTGAAAGGTTTAGTTTCAATAACCAAGAAATACAATAGTGCTCTATGTATACATATATGTAAGTGCACATATTACTTGAAAGGATCTGTAACACATTCCTTGTGAGGTACCTGATCATTCCACTTCCCAAGGAAGACACCATTGTTGCAAATGTCTGCTCAAGTGGCTTCTCTGAGCCCTTGTGGTTTACCTAGAAAATAAAACAAAACATAGCTTTTAGGTTATTTAACCAGAGTCAGACAAGGACAACAAGGAACCTCGAAGCTCTCACTCTGGCACAGAAATATAGAAAAAGAAGAGGAAATTCTCTGAATCAATTTAATAGAACCAACTAAATGCCCATCAAGAAAGAGCCATTTTCCAAGCTGTAGAAAACCTCTTTTAACTGCATTCCTTTTCTTTTCCTCCTCCCCAGAGGGTGAGGATCATAATGTTAGGGCAACCAAGTTCTTAGTCCCCTATGTCAAAGCAAAAGAAGCAGACCAGACCCAATTTGCATGTAACAGTATACACCCAAAGAACTAATTCATCTCTGTTTTGTGAAACTGAATGCAGGTGGGAAAAACACTGCTTTCAGCTACAACAGAAGTATTATAGGCTAATGGACACTTGAAGCAAAAGATTCTGGACTGGGACACATAACAGACCACAGAAACCTTGGAGAAGCTAAATGACACTATTTAGGAAACAGAGACATTCAAAAGCAGCAGTGTATATGGAAGACTTCAAAAAGCTACCCACATTTCCAGACAAGAAGCATGCCCAGAAAAATTCCAAGACTGTAAACCTTCACCTCCAACTACTCCTCGGCCTTGAAACAAATGACTGGTTGGTGAAGGATGTTCCAGTACACAGCCAGTTTACAAAGAATGGGACACAGGGCTGGTTCTCTTGTTTATTTAGTTTATTTTGCTATCTTGTCCTTTTCAATTCGGACAACTCAATAAAATCTGTCAAAACTTTAGCTGAGCATACCAAAAGGAAGTTTTCAATGAGCACACAAAGAAGACAGCAGAAGGACTTCAGAAGTCTCCAATCTAGTGGATCATACATCCATAACAACCAGAACACCAAGACACAAAACAAAATACAGCAAACTCTGGGGAAAGGGAAAATTTACCACATTCTAATAACCAAATGTACAATTTTTTAAAAAAAATCACAGGCATATAAATGGGAAAATATGGATCATCCAAAGGAAAAGTCTGATGGATCACAAATGTAGAAATTAAACATAATTCTAGCCACTAAATCAAAGAAGAAAATTATAAGCAACAATAGAAAGTACATGAGACAAATGAATAATATAAAGTATCAAAACTTTGGAGATAAAACCAAAGCAGTGCTAAAGGACTCAAAGAAACCTGAAACTAATAGCCCAACTTTATATCTTAGGGAGCTAGGAAAAGCAAAGCCAAGTAAACCTAGAGATCGTAGAAGAAAAGGTATGATAATGATTAGACAACACACACATTCATACACAAAGACTGGAGCAAAAATAAACAGTAAACCAACAGTGCATTACAAAAAAACTTGGTTCTCTGAAAAGATAAATAAAATTAACAGGTTTAGTTACAATAACCAAGAAAAAATAAAAGACTCAAATACTAAAACCAAAGGATGATAACAAGGACATTATTAATAATTTTAAAGATATTTTTATTTGAGAGAGGGGAAAAAGAGGAAGACACAGAGAGGGAATGAATGAATGAACTGAATGGATGGCCATGCCAGGGCCTCCTGCCATTGTAAACAAACTCCAAAAGGATGTGCAACTTTGCATATGTGGCTTTACATGGGTGCTGGGGAATTGAAACTGGGCCATCAGGCTTTGCAAGCGTCTTTAATCACTAAACCATCTCTCCAGCCCCAGTAATAATTTTTGAGAAATAAAAAAGATCGTAAGAGAGCCGGGATTGGTGGTGCTTACCTTTTAAACCCAGCACTCAGGAGGCAGAGGTAGATCTCTGTGAGTCTGAGGCCAACCTGGGACTACAGAGTGAGTTCCAGGTCAGCCTGGGCTAGAATGAGATCCTACCTCAAAAAAAATTTTTTAAAGGTGGGTTAGTTATAACTATGAACACTCATATGTCCCCAGAGAATACTCATACATCCCCTAAAAGTATAGCCTCGAAATAAACAAATTTCTATGCAATCTATAAAAATTAAAACTTAAAGGAACAGTAAATGTGAACAGAAAGCTGGGCATGGTGGCTCACACCTGTAATCCCAGCACTTGGGAAGCTGAGGCAAGAGTAGTGTTAAGAGGTCAAAACCAGCTGGAGCTAAAAAGTGAGACCATGTCTCAAAATAAATTAATTAATTAAATAAAATAGTAATAATAATTAAAGAGGGAAAGAAAAGAAAATCTGAATAGGGGGCTGGGGGGGGGGTGGCTTACTGGATAAAGGTGCTTGCTTACGAAGCCTGCCAATCTGTGTTCAATTCCCTAGTACCCATCCAAACCTGATGCACAAAGTGGTGCACATGTCATGAGTCTGCAGTGGCAAGGCCTGGCATGCTGGCAAGTCTCTCCTCGCCCCCTCTCCCTTACTCCCTCTATTTCTTTCTAAAATTAATAAAGAAAGATTGAAAAAAAATTGAATAGACCAGTAACTATGAAGCCTAAGGACCCCGGTTGGAGGCTCAATTCCCCAGCACCCATGTTAGCCAGATGCACAAGGGGCACACGTGTCTGGAGTTCATTTGCAGTAGCTGGAGGCCCCGGCACGCCCATTCTCTCTCTCTCTCTCTATCTGCCTCTTTCTCTCTGTGTCTGTCACTCTCAAATAAATAAATAAAAATTAACAAAAAAATTTTTAAAATATTATTCTGGGCTAGAGAGATGGCTCAGCAGTTAAGGTGCTTGCCTACAAACACTAAAGACTTGGGTTTAATTCCCCAGTATCTACATAAGCCAGATATACCAAATGGAGCATGCATATGGAGTTCATTTGCAATGGATAGAGGCCTTGGTGCACCCATACTCTTTCTCTCTCTCTCTGCTTTTAAATGAAATAAATAACATATTTTAAGTGAAACAAAACACAGAAGGGAAAATTTTGTATTATTCTACTCATATAGGGAACATAAAATAGCCAAATTCTGAGATACTAAGAGGAAAAAGAATTACCAGAGGCCAGGGGAAGGTGGAAGAAGGAAGCTATTGTTGAACAGGTTTAGAGGTTCTGAATGGTGTGATGGCTGCACATTACGAACTAATGTCACTGTATTGTACACTTCAGAAAGTTTAAAATAGCAAGTAGGCTGGGCATGGTGGCTCACGCCTTTAATCCCAGCACTTGGGAGGCAGAGGTAGGAGGACTGCCATGAGTTAAGACCACCGTGAGGCTACATAGTGAATTCCAGGTCAGCCTGGGCTATATTAAGACTTTACCTCAAAAAGCCTAAAATTAAATAAAACAGCAAGTATTTTATTAATTTTAACAAAGTCCACCTCCCCAAGAAACATTCAAGATACCTACCAGATTGATTATGACTTGTTTTCCATAAATAATTACTTGTGAATCAAAATGCCTTTGGAAACCATCCATCTAGACAGGAAAAAAGATAAATCCTTTAGCATACCATAGAAAATATATTATTCTTTAAAACCCCTCCTTAAATAGCAGATTTCTGTACTCAAGGGGATGATGTCAGAATGGTGACTAAATACCAAGTGGTAAGTGGTCATTATAAGCCATGTTACTCTGTGCTGCAGATGGTTCTCTCAATTCTGACTACAACTATAATAGAACACACTAGGTAGGTCCTTAGCAAATCTCACTGAGCTCTCAAGTTTCTGTCTTCACTAACAGTCTTCTCCCCTACATCTGTAATGCGCCCAAGAGAAGGGAAACAAATATAGGCTATATATGCAAATCAAAATGCCACTTAGGTTCTATTAACCAATGAAACAGCAGGATGATACACACGTGATTTGCTACTTTGTTGATCTGTGGCAGTGGTTTGTACTTGAGATTCGGTCTTTGTGACCAGAAAACAGGTATTGATCCTCGAGTCTACAAAAGAGGGAAAAATGTGAAAAGAAAGCATACAAATTTGTTTTTCTCAATTTACTTACTGTAGGCAGTATAGACATTAATAAGTTTACAAAGGAAAAAATAATACAATCTACTTTTAAGATCCTATTTTATGGAAATACATAAAATAATACGATCTTTAAAGAATAAAAATAATACAATCTTTAAAGTTCCGATTTTATGGAAATACATAAAGCTAGGGAAGGACCTTTACTCTCCTAAATTTTATATATACATATATATACTATATGTGTATATGTAAGTATTTATGTGTACTACATGTATACTACATATGTATATTATATGTGTATATTTTATATATGTATATATACACATATATACGTATCACTTGAGTTGGAAACAGTTCTACATTTATCCTAAGTTCTAAATCAATTTATCCACAAGTAAAAATTAGCAAATTATGTCTAAACTGCTCTCCTCATTCTCTTATGAACATATGAATCTGCTTAGCTACTCAGGAGCAGGACATGATATAACTATATACACCACTGATAACCAGATGAGCAGGGCCACTTCTCAGTGAAGGGTAAGGTAGGTAAAACCAAGCACAAGCTGTCAACTTTTCCTGTTATCATCACCCTAGGAAGGTCAAAGGGCTAAACAGTTAAGTGGCTAAGTTTCCATAACCCTTACCCACACTCTCTCTTCCTTTAGATATTTAAGTTAGGGAAAGAAAATGTCAGTAGGACAACGAGAGATTAATGAGACATCTTTTTACTATGTGAACTTTTCTACACTGTAGACAAAGATATTACTAAGAAAGAAGGGCAAGAAGATAAGCCTGGTGGTGCATGCATATAATCCCAGTGCTTGAGATGTAAAGGAGAATCAGGAGTTCAAAATCAGCTTTGGAAGCATAGCAAGTGAAAGGCCAGTCTGTGCTACATGATACCTTGTCTCAAAAAATCAAAAACTGGAGCCAGGCGTGATGGCACATGTCATTAATCCCAGCACTCGGGAGGCAGAGGTAGGAGGGTTGCTGTGAGTTCGAGGCCACCCTGAGACAACAGTGTGAATTCCAGATCAGCCTGAGCTACAGTGAGATACCTTGAAAAAAAAAAAAAAATCAAAAACCTGGGCTAGAGAGATGGCTTAGGAGTGAAGTGTGCTTCCTGTGGAAGCATGAGAGCCTGAGGGGATTAGTGTTAGTGTAACTCCAAGTTACCTCCAGAAACCACATACACAGAAGGGCATGGCCACATATGCCTGTTATCCCAGTCCCCCAGGAACTGGCAGAGCTAATGAAAATATGGCAAGCTCCAAAAAAAGTAAAAGACTCTAGCTCAAACAAGAATGGGTAGAAGAAAGCCAGGCAGACTTAATCCCAGCCCTTGGGAGGCAGAGGTAGATACACTGCCCTGAGTTCAACACCACCCTGAAACTACATAGTGAATTCCAGGTCAGCCTGGGCTACAATGAGACCCTACCTTGAACCCCCCCACCTCCCCAAAAAAAAGAATGGGTAGAAGAGCAATGCTCTGGCAGCTGCAGACAATCCCACGAGGCACCACAAACACACATACATACACCACATATGCAACACACAAAAGCAAATATAAATAAATGAAAACATACCAAAGACCAAAATAAAAAGGAGAAAAAGGGGAAAGGAAAGGAGGAAAATTTAACACAACAGAAAAATATGATAAAGCAGAAAAGACTAACTGGCCAGCTAACGAACAGAGGGGAATTGTTAATGTGAACTTGCCTGTACAAATGAAGATTTGTTCCCATTGTAGTGCACAATTTGCTCTGTTTCCACAAAGTTGGCTGCATGGCCTTCAGAATCAATCCCTAAAAAAACATTAAAAAATTAAGAATTGATGACATTTAGGGCTGGAGGGATGGCTTAGCAGTTAAGGCATTTGCCTGCAAAAGCCAAAGGACCCAGGTTCAATTCCTCAGGACCCACATCACCCAAATTCACAAAAGAGCGCACTCACCTAAAGTTCGTTTGCAGTGGCTGGAGGCCCTGGCATGACCATTTTTTCTCTCTCTCTCCCTCTCTGCCTCTCTCTCTCTCCCTCCCTCCCTCCCTCTTTCTATGTCAAGTGAATAAGTAAATAAAATTAAATATTTTAAGAAAAGAACTCATCTTCTGGTAAAGATGGTGGTGTAGGAACCACGCCAAAGCAGACTAGTGGAAAAAAAATCGAAAAAAAAAAAAAAAAAAAAGTAGCAAAACACACTCTTCTACTAAAAAGTGAGGTGTACACGAAATTACCAACAGCAGCAGAGAAGTAGGAGAGATCCAGAGCATCCAGAGCCAACATACGCAGGCAGAAGCAGCTCCAGCAGCAGCGGCACCAGGTCTGCAATGGCAGCAGATCCAGGGGGCCACAGCTGCAAGGCTCGACTTGAGCCACAGGAAAAGCCAGGTGAGGGGATTTTCCACTCACACCGGAGCTCTTCACAAACTCAAGAAATGTGAAAGGAGAACTGCAGTGAACAATGGAGGAGCAGATCACGAGGCAGAGGATCACGTGGACCAGCGAGAGAACTAGAGCCACCATCCATAGCCTCCCCTCCACCACCGCCAGTGCAAACACCAGCAAGCACCAGAGACCAGCGGAAGGGACATCACAGCACCCAGCACCGGCAAACAGAGCAGTGATCCAAGGACCTAGCCAGCCTACTTGAACCCACAGTGCACCAAAGAGGGACCCAAGCACAAGTGCAGCATAACGGAGACCAAAATCATCCCAAAAGGTAACTGGGATTACACCAGGTCAGTACCCGCCAAATAAACCTGGTATATAGGCCTGAACTGGAAGTGCTAATTACACCTTCCATATCAGGATAATTATATGTTAAATCTGATGCATGGTCAGATTTGCCTTTCTTAAATAAGCTATATTTTGGGCTTGTTATTTGTTGCTTCCTGACTTAAAGTGGCTTTGTTGCCTGCTCTGTTGTTCATTAGGGAAGGGTCTCACTAGTTCACAAACTGACTTGGAACCCTCAACAGACCAGAAATCTTAATCTCCTAGTTGACAAGATTAAGGGTGTGGGGCACCACACACCCTAAGGAACAGTTAGAGGATCTGGTTGTCATAATACCTACTCTTGCATAAATATTCTGTGCTCTTTTTCATTGAATATGCACATTGTTTAGTTAAATTTTAGAATCTGCCTGTATTTTGTTCCATTCCGCCTACTTGAATACTATCACAGCAGGCAAACCCCAACATCAAGGGTCACTTTTGTAGATACTCTAAGAGTCTTAAGAGCCACACATGGCACCTTAAGCTCCTACCCTGAAAATGTATAACGTAAGATTAATTGATATATCTACTAATACTGCAGCTAACTAGGAAGTCCAAGCATTAAATTAATCCAAGATGCAAAAATATGTACATTAAAACGCAAGAAACACCAAAAATCAAGACAATATAAAATCCACCAAAAAGTATTAATGCATCAGAAATGACCTCCAGTGAGAATGAGTTAGAGGAAATGCCTGAGAAAGACTTCAAAAAAATGATTATAAATATGCTCAAAGAAGTCAAAGAGGAAATCAAAGGAATCAAAGACACAAGAAACATTTAATGAAATAAAGAGGTCAATACAAGACATAAATATGGAAATAGAAATAATAAAGAAAAAACAGTCAGAATTACTAGCAATGAAGAACACAGTCAATGAAATAAAAAACTCTATAGAAAATCTCACAACAAGAATGGATGAAGGAAGCCGGGCATGGTGGCGCACGCCTTTAATCCCAGCACTCGGGAGGCAGAGGTAGGAGGATTGCCATGAGTTCAAGGCCACCCTGAGACTCCATAGTGAATTCCAGGTCAGCCTGGGCTAGAGTGAGACCCTACCTCGAAAAACCAAAAAAAAAAAAAAAAAAAAAAAGAATGGATGAAGGAGAGGACAGAATATCTAAGCTAGAAGACCAGGTGGCCGATCTAATACAGTCCAACAAAGAGAAAGACAAACTAATAGGAAAGTATGAATGGGAATTTCAAGATATTCGGGACACTATGAAAAGATCAAACATAAGAATTCAGGGTATAGCAGAAGGAGAAGAATTTCACTCCAAAGGCATAGTAGGCATCTTCAACAAAATCATAGAAGAAAACTTCCCCCAAATTGGGAAAGAGGTGCCAATGCAGATACAGGAATCCTTTAGAACACCAACCAGAAAAAACCTGGAAAGAACCTCTCCTTGCCATATTATAATCAAACTACCAAACACACAAACCAAAGAAAAAATGTTGAAAGCAGTTAGAGAGAAAAATCAAGTACCTACAAAGGCAAGCCCATCAGGATCACAGCAGATTACTCAACACAAACTTAAAAAGCCAGAATGGCTTGGAGTGATGTATTCCAAGTTCTGAAAGATAACAACTGTCAACCAAGGTTATTTTTTCCTGCAACGCTATCCACTCAAACAGATGGAGAAATAAGGACATTCCACAACAAAAGCAGGCTAAAGGACTATTTGAAGACAAAACCAGATCTACAGAAAATACTTGAAAGAATCCTCCATGCTGAAGAGAAAGAAAAGCACACATATAAGGAAATTATAAAAAACAAACCATACTCAAATACTAGTTAATACAAGAGAGCAAAGGTAAAACCAGAAGAACTACAAAAAAAAAAAAAAAAAGGCAAAGATAGATACAAAGCTTTCAATATTATCTCTTAATCTCAACGGCCTCAATGCCCCAACCAAAAGACATAGGTTTGCAGACTGTGTTAAAAAGCAGGATCCTTCAATTTGTTGCCTCCAAGAAACTCACCTTTCTACAAAGGATGGACAGTATCTTAGGGTGAAAGGTTGGAAAACAGTGTCTCAAGCAAACGGGCCTAGAAAACAAGCAGGGATTGCTATCCTAATATCTGACAAGGTAGACTTCAGTCCAACATTAGTTAAGAAAGATAAGGAAGGTCACTTTATATTGATTAAAGGTACTCTCCAACAGGACATTATAATCCTAAACACATATGCACCTAACATAGGGGCTCCCAAATTCATCAAACAAATGCTATTAGAACTAAGGTCACAAATAACACCAAACACAGTGGTAGTGGGAGAATTCAACACCCCACTCTCATCAATTGACAGGTCATCCCAGCAAAAAATAAACACAGAGGGTCTGGATTAAATGAGGTCATAGAACAAATGGACCTAACAGATATATAGGACATTTCACCCAAATGCTGCAGAATATACATTCTTTTCAGAAGCACATGGAACATTCTCTAAAATGGACCACACATTATATTAGGACACAAAGCAAATCTTAACAAATACAGGAAAATTGAAATAATTCCTCACATTCTATCTGACCACGATGGAATCAAACTACAAATCAATAGCAAGAAAAGCTATACAGTATACACAAAATCATGGAAACTAAACAATACACTACGAAATGATGAATGGGTCAATGAAGAAATCAAGAAGGAAGCCAGGTGTGGTGGCACATGCCTTTAATCCTAGCACTCGGGAGGCAGAGGTAGGAGGATCGCCATGAGTTCAAAGTCACCCTGAGAATAGAGTGAATTCCAGGTCAGCCTAGCCTAGAGTGAAACCCTACCTTGAAAAACCAAAAAAAAAAAAAAAAAAAAAAGAAAGAAATCAAGAAGGAAATAAAAAAATTCAGAGTCAAATGATAAGAATACAACATACCTTTGGGACACAATGAAGGCAGTCCTAAGAGGTAAATTTGTAGCTTTAAGTGCCTATATTAAGAAATTAGAAAAGTCGCAAGTAAACGACCTAATGCTCCACCTTAAAGCCTAGGAAAAAGAAGAACAGGCAAATTGAAAATCAGTAGACGGCAAGAAATACTAAAGATTAGGGCAGAAATTAATGAAATAGAAACCAAAAAAGAAAACAATCCAAAGAATCAATGAAACAAAGAGTTGGTTCTTTGAAAGGATAAACAAGATTGATAAACCCTTAGCAAATCTGACCAAAAGAAAGAGAAGAGACACAAATTAATAAAATTAGAGATGAAAAAGGCAACATCACAACAGATACCAGAGAAATTCAAAAAATCATGGGGACATACTATAAAAGTATATACTCCACTAAGTATGAAAATCTGAAAGAAATGGATGATGTCCTTGATTTATATGACCTACCTAAATTAAATCAAGATGAGATTACTCACTTAAATAGACCTATAACAAGTATGGAGATCCAAGCAATTATCGAGAATCTCCCAACTAAAAAAAGTCCAGGCCCAAATGGATTCACTGGTGAATTTTACCAGACCTTCAGGTAAGAACTAACACCAATGCTTCTAAAACTTTTCCATAAAATAGAAACAGAAGGAATCCTAACAAATTCCTTCTAGGAAGCCAACATCACCCTGATACCAAAACCAGGCAAAGACAGAACAAAAAAGGAAAATTAGCGACCAATCTCCCTCATGAACATAGATGTAAAAATTCTCAACAAAAATATTGGCAAACAGAATACAAGAATATATCAGAAAAATCATTCACCCCGACCAAGTAGGCTTTATCCCAGAGATGCAGGGATGGTTCAACATACGCAAATCAATAAATGTAATATATTATATAAATGGACTGAAGGACAAAAATCACATGATCATCTCATTAAACGCTGAGAAAGCATTTGACAAAATCCAATATCCCTTCATGATGAAAGTCCTACAGAGACTGGGAATAGAAGGAACATATCTCAATATAATAAAAGCTATTTATGACAAGCCTAGAGCCAATATATTACTAAATGGGGTAAAATGAAAGATTTTCCACTAAGATCAAGAACAAGACAAGGGTGTCCACTGTCCCCACATTTATTTAATATGGTACTGGAAGTCTTAGCCATAGCAATAAGGCAAGAGACACAAATAAAAGGGATACAGCCAGGTGTGGTGGTGCACGCCTTTAATCCCAGCACTTGGGAAGCAGAGGTAGGAGGATCACCATGAGTTGGAGGCCACCCTGAGACTACATAGTGAATTCCAGGTCAGCCTGAGCTAGAGTGATACTCTACTTTGAAAAACAAACAAACAGCAACCACAGATTAACCGCTGGGACCTCAGGAAATTGCAACGATTTTGTACAGCAAAGGACACTGTGAATAAAGCAAAGAGGCAACCTACAGAATGGGAAAAAAATCTCTGCCAGCTATACATCTGACAGAGGGTTAATATCTAGGATATACAAAGAACTCAAAAAATTAAATAGTAAGAAATCAAACAATTAAAATTAAAAAATGAGCTGTGGAACTAAATAGAGAGTTCTCAAAAGAAGAACCATGAATGGCATATAAGCATCTGGAAAAATGTTCGACATCCCTAGTCAGCAGGGAAATGCAGATTAAAACTACGTTGAGGTTCCATCTCACTACTGTCAGTTTGGCTACCAACATGAAAACAAATAACCATAAATGCTGGTGAGGATATGGAAAAAGAGGAGCCCTTCTACACTGTTGGTGGAAATGCAATCTGGTCCAGCTATTGTGGAAATCAGTGTGGAGGTTCCTAAGACAGCTAAAAATAGATCTACCATATGACCCAGCTATAGCACTCCTAGGCATATAACCTAAGGACCCATCTCATTTCCCTCGAGATACTTGCCCAACCATGTTTATTGCCGCTCAATTCACAGTAGCGGAACCAGCCTAGATGTCCCTCAACTGATGAGTGGATAATGAAGATATGGCACATTTATACAATGGCGTTCTACCCACCGATAAAGAAAAATGATGTTATGAAATTTGCAGGAAAATAAATGGATCTGGAAAGGACTGCACTAAGTGAGGTAACCCAAGCCCAGAAAGCCAAACGTTGCACGTTCTCTCTCATATGTGGATCCTAGCTACAGATGACTGGATTTCTTTGTGAGTAGGAAAAAAACTCAGTAGCAAAAGCCAGTAAGCTAGAAAAGAGATATAAAAGGAAGAGAAAGGGAAAGAAGGGGGTACTTAATAGGATGATATTGTATATATGTAAGTAGAAGAATAGATTAATAGGAGTAAAGAGGCCCAAGGGAGGTCAGAGGAAGAGATTGAGTAAAGGAAAGGTAGAGAGAGAGCTAATCAAATCTAAGAGAACATAAATAAATCATATGGAAACCTACCTTTTTGAACAATGCAATACTCAGGAGCCATAGATTGTTGCTAGAAAATTTTCAGTGTCAGGGATGGGATACCTTCCAGTGAGTTGTTGGCCAGGGAGGTCCCTCATGCCCCCAAAACATTATAGGCCACTATCGAGGTCCTTGGTTTCCCACCAGAAATAGATGGTAAGACCCTATTGCTGAAGACTCCACATACTTGGGCTGCAAGGCCACTGAGAAATCATGCTGGAATTGAGCTGATAATCTCTTCCATGTAGACCAGCTGACAGAAAGCTGGAAGAAGCCTTTCTGCATGCAGTTCAATGGGAGAAAGAGAAATCACCAGTGAAGATACTCAACAGTGGACACTGCAAGCCTTATATTTGGCCAGCCAGGCCAAGTGAGGCAATGGGTCCAATAGTGGCATGTCTGTGATGGTGGAAACCAACTGCCCTCTACGCTCCATGGGAGGGAACACATCCCTGATACTGAAAACTTAAAACAGGGGTAGTCATGAGCCTTAGGGGGGTAACGTCTGCTGCTGTCTGGCTAAATGTATATATACTATGCTTATCAAACTGCCCAGTAAGCACTTCGCTTAATGTTCATACCCATATATAAATACTACTTTCACTTTTGGTAGAGAATCTTCTCTTTTCAGATGGCAATGACCTTGGGATAACTCAGAAGGCATCATGGGGCTGGAAAGAAGTGACAGGAGTGCTCAGCACTGCAATATCTCTGTCACACCTTCCAAGGCTCAGGATCTATTGCGGAAGAGGTGGTGGAAAGAATGTAAGAGCCAAAGGAAGGGTAGGACTCCTTTAAACATGCTCTCCCCAGACATAAAATGGCCTGGATATCCATGACTTCACAGTGCCTGACAATTACCTACACAAGACCATTATAACAGGAGGAAAAGATCATGACATCAAAATAAAAGAGACTGATTGAGAATGGGAGGGGATATGATGGAAAATGGAGTTTCAAAGGGGAAAGTTGGGGGAGGGAGGGCATTACCATGGGATAGTGTTTACAATCATGGAAGGTGTTAATAAAAATAAATAAGTAAATAAATAAAAATATTTTAAGAAAAGAATTAATTACATTTAGGGTCTGGGGAGATGGCTCAGCAGTTAAAGGTACTTGCTTGCAAAGTCTGCCAGCCCAGGTTCAATTCCCCAATATACACATAGAGCCAGATGTACAAAATGGTGCGTATGTCTGGAGTTTGTTAGCAATGACAAGATGCCCTAGCTCTCGCTCCCTCTTTTTCTTTAACTGTCACTCTCTCCACGCAAGTAAATGTTTTAAAATACATACACATGGGGCTGGAGAGATGGCTTAGTGGTTAAGGCACTTGTCTACAAAGTCAAAGGACCTGGGTTTGATTTCCCAGTACCTGGGTAATGCCAGATGCACAAGGTAGTGCATATACCTGGAGTTCATTTACAGTTGCTAAAGGCTCTGGGGCACCTATTGTCTCTATATATCTACCTCTTTCTCTCAAATAAATAAATAAATAAATATTTTTTAAAATACATACATATAAAATCTTTTTCAAACTGAAAAACTGTGAAGTCCAATGTCTAGACGCATACATACAGAGAAACCAAAGTTGTAAGAGAAAATACTGCTAATATAAGGTTTGGTTACTGAATACCACACTGTTCAACTGTACCTTCAGACACCCAACAAACATGTAGCTGCTCTTAGAAAAGTTAAGCAACAGCTCATGGTGTCACATTAACACATCTAAAACAATTACAGTAGAAGAAAAGCACAGAAGACCTACTAATTATTACAACAAGAGGACAAAAATATTTAGAACCACCGAATAGTAATAAATAGAAAAGTTTACAATCACCACAGACAGCATTAATGAATGGTAGATATGCCCCAATAGTGAACCATACTGACATCAGATAACTCTTACCTCTTACATAATAGCGCACACCAGCTCTGAAACAACTCCTCCTGGAAATGAGAATCCAATCAAAGTACTTTCCATTAATAGAACATGAGTGCATGGTGATAACTTAACTACGGTTAAGAAAAATATAATGAAATATCTGTTATTTCTAGAGTAATTTATATCTATGCTACTAAGAATTGTCTTCAATGGAACTGAGGAAATGGCTAAGTGGTTAAAGGTGTTTGCTTGTAAAGCCTGCTGGCCGGGGTTTGATTCCCTAGTGCTCACATAAAGCTAGATACATGAAGTGGCACATACATCAGGAGTTTGTTTACAATGATTAGACACCCTGGTGTACCCATTCCATCTCTCTCTAGATATCTCTTCCCTCTCTCAAATAAATACATTTTAAAAAAAGAATTGTCTTCAAGAGAAAAAAAAAAGTATATAAATCTCTTTAGTTCAATCTTTATTATTCTCATAACAAACCTGTTATCTCTATAACAACATAAGAACAGAATTCTCATAGTGTTTCAATTTAAATGTCTGCCTTTCCCAGACATCTTCAACCACTTTCTAAAAGTAAAGAATTAAATACTAATAACATCAGCACAAATCCTGCTCTGAACAAACAACAGAAATTTAAAATAAACTTCAAAATAAAAAAATGGAAAAAAAAAAAAAAACCACTGTGCCTGCTGCCCAGAGCTATGGGAGTCTTGCCTGTCCATCACTTTGCTGCCTGCCTCTGTGGCAGGGTACTTGTCACAGCCTTTTGTAAGATCACCAGGGGTGCTTACTATACAAGTACGAGCCTAGCTGCTTTTCATAGTGTCTCTGAGGTAACTGCCTTGTCATTCCCTGGTACTCAGTAACCTTTGCAAGGTCTCTGTGGTCTGCCTTATGACTTTTTAAGACTTTTGTCTCTCTGACTAAAAGAAGGAAAAAAGGGAACTGGGAGATAGCTTAGCAGTTGAGCAGGTGCTTACTTGCAAAGCCTGACCTGGGTTCTATTCCCCAATACCCATATAAAGATAGATGCAGAGTAGCACACACATTTGGAGTTTGTTTGCACACTCCCATTCACTCTCTCAAATTAATAAAATTTTTTAAAAAATGTTTAAAGAAATGGGAAAAAAGGCAATAGGAGCTAAGGACATTGGTTGATTTGTGGTGTTTGCCTCATATACATGAGGCCCTGGGTTTGATCCCCAGCACTGAAATAAATAAATAATTTAAAACTAAAAATAAATTTTAAAAAGCAGGCTACTACAGGTAAAGAAAAAGCAAAAATCTCCAAGATATATCACATATAAGGCGGTCATGGTGGCACACGCCTTTAATCCCAGCACTGAGGAGGCAGAAGTAGGAGGATCACCATGAGTTCAAGGCCATCCAGAGACTACATAGTGAATTCCATTTCAGCCTGAGCTAGAGTGAGACCCTACCTCGAAAAACCAAAATATATATACATACGTATATATGTCATATATACCACGGGCCAGGGAACTTTGCAGAAAAGGGAGCAAAAAGACTATAAGGAGGGAAAGAGACATTGCCTCCCCTACAATGACTGACTGCTGTTCTCACAACTCATAACCTACAACCCCATGGTGAATAGCAGCAATCCTTCTGAAGAAGGCCCTCAGTGGAGTAGGGGCAGAGAGGAGGGAAAAGATAGTACCAACATATGATGTGTCCATACAGTTTCTACTTAATTACAAGTTATATATATGTAACATTTAATCTAGCCACAACAGTTAGTAAACATATGAAGATTTATAGACCAAACTGTATCAATCTAGAAATAGAAAATTTAACTATGTCTCCCCCCCCCCAAAAAAAAAAAACTTAAACATGCAAAAGTTTCAGTGTAAAAGAGTACTTAAAACTCCTCCTACGCTGGAGACAGAGCTCATTTGGTAGAATGCTCGCCCAGCATGCACAAGCTCTGGGCTCTGTTCCCAGCACTTCATAAAATCAGGCATGGTGATACACCCCTGTAATCCTGGCACTTGAATAATCGCAAGTTCAAGGCCATCCACTGCTACATAGTGAGTTTGAGGCCAATTTAGGCTACAGGAGACCCTGTCTCAAAATATCCCCAAACCTTTTCTTTCTTTAGTACCATTCACTGAATTGTAAAATTACAACTAATTAACATGGTAAACTCTGTCAAATCTGTTTATCAAAATAAAAACTTTGGGCTGGAAAGAAGGCACTCGCTTGCAAAGCCTGAGGCTGGGTTCAATTCACCAGCATCCATGTAAGGCTAGATGTACAGAGTAGCTCATACGCTTGGAGTTGGGTTTTTTTTTCCCCCCCTTAGATGTAGGCAACAGTATGCATGATTTGTTTTATGAATTTAAAGTATAGGGTTTTTTTTTAAATATTTTACTTTTATTTGTGAGAAAGAGAATGGGTGCACCAGGGCCTCCAGCCACTGCAAATGAATTCCAGATGCATGCTTCACCTCGTGCACCTGGCTCATGTGGGTCCTGGGGAAATGAACCATGGTCCTTTGGCTTTGCAGGCAAATGCCTTAATTGCTAAGCCATCTCTCCAGCCCTGGAGTTCATTTATAGTAGCAAGTGGTCCTGGCACACCCATATTCTCATATTCATTCTCATTCTCTCTCCCCCATATTCCCAGAAAATAAATGAAAATAATTTTTAACACATAAGCTCCACTCATCCAACAGCACCTCAAAACCACTCTTCCACATCGTTCTATTACTGCTAAGAAGGGACCACAGTCCATTCCCTCCATCATTCCTTATCGTTTCAGTTTTGTCACTCAAAAATCTACTTGGTCTGCACGCAGGGAATTATGCTGTGGATATCCTTGTGGAATGTGCTCCTGAGGTTCACTCATTGCTGTGGCTGTTCAATATTCCTCTGTATGAACATACAGCAGTTTTTTTGTGGAGGAGTGGCAGGGATGACTGAGAGTCTTGCTATTACAGCCCAGGCTGGTCTCAAACTGTCAATCCTTCTGCTGCAGTCTACAGAGCGCTGGAATTACTGATGTGTGCCAGCACACCTGGCAGGATATGCTAGTTTACTTGTCCACTCTTCTGCTGACAGATCTCTAAGTTGTTTCTGGTGTTTTTGTTTTGTTTTGTTTTGTTTTGTTTTGCTATCACAGGCATGTGGAAATGGTCTAGAAGAGCAGTGCTTTCTAGATTATAATACAGTCATCATCTCAGCCTTGTTATGTTAGCTTCTCATGGTTACCAGCTCTTGATACAGTCATTTCAGTTTTCATGTACATTGGGTTGGTAGGCTATTAGAAGGACAGCAGACGTTATATTGTTTCACTGGCCATTCCTTTTTTCTTTCTGTTTGCATTTGCCATGTGGTTATTACTTTCTGAATGTAACACCTTTTCTCACTATACTTACCTGATGCATCCATCATAGAGCATGGTAGGAACCTGTGAGCCTATCATCCCAGAACAGTACCAACACTGTCTACCTGTGCCTACCCCAGTCCATCCAAGAGAGTTCTTGTCAGAAGTAAGAACTTTTATTTTAAACAAGTTTGTGGGCTTTTAGTTTCAATTCCTTATAACTATAACTTTTAAAAAACACAGCTTGCTTTTGAATATATGAAAATACCATCACATTGTAACCTTCTAAGCTTTTTTTTTTTTTTTTTCCCTCCTTGCACAGTCCCAAGTTTACCCTTCTATTGCATGAGGCCAATTGCTCCTCTTTAGTGTGTGCGCAATCTCTAAGGAGAGGCCACATAAGAATATATATATACTTTAATTCTTCCACTGATTTGTAGGATTCCCTGTTTTGCTCTAACATGTTGCTGTGAACTTTTTTTTTTTTTTTTTTTTTTCTGGTTTCTTGAGGTAGGGTCTCACTCTAGCTCAGGCTGACCTGGAATTCATTATGTAGTCTCAGGGTGGCCTCGAACTCATGGCAATCCTCCCTACCTCTGCCTCCCGAGTGCTGGGATTAAAGGCGTGTGCCACCACACCCGGCTTTGAGCATTCTTTTAAATGTTTCTTGGTATTAATGCACTGGGAATACATGCAAGAAATTTTGGCAAAATCACAAGAGATTTTCACCAAACAATTTCCAAGATGGTAATAATGAATGACACCAGCACTCTGAACTGCTTGATTTCCTACTCCCTGTGTCAGACTTACAAATGGCTCCTTGAGCATCCAATTCACTCTCCTTTGAAAACCACAGCAGCAGCAAAGCTTCTATGTCAGTATTATTTCAGTTAGGTGCCCAAATTATCAATTTTGAGTCATGGCACAGAGATGAGTTACATATGAGCTTGCCCTTAAGAGAGGTAACTCTTGTAGAAAAATACACACAGTTCCAAGAGCCACTGTTCAAACACGACATAAGACAGGGCAGAATAACCCTGATAGGCTACCAAGACTACTAAAAGACATACCATGGTTTACATAAAAACCTAAAAATGTTTTAAATATACCAAGACTATACAAGGGCTACTATAAAGGCTATTGACTAAAGATGACAGTTTTCCTGGCTACTCAGCCCAGCTAGAGAAACAAAATCAAAAAATCCAAAGACTATATCAAACTTAAACAACAAAAGTTTGATATTTGCTTAATGGTTGTTAAGTTTACATTATTCTAGTCTCCCCTTACTATGTCTTATACCAATCAAAAATGTTTACTCTGTATCTTTATATGTTAAATATATATAACTTGTTTAATTTTACAAAACTCACAACTAAAAGACAATCTTAAATCTCAGGTAAGACTTAAGTTGGTAAAAACTGTGGGGACCTGTAAAATTACACTAAGTACAATTTACAATGTAAGATAGTTTTAAATCTATTGGGGGCCATGGACAAAATATAGTAGTTTAAATAAATGCCCCTCCCCCACTAGATTCAAGATTTTATTAAAACTTACTGGATTCTAGCCACCTGTCTAGAAAAGGTATCACTAGATAGATCTTAGGGTCCAGCCCTAAGGTGTGATGGTAGATTTAAAATTCCAATACAAAAATATGTAAAATGCCTAGAGTTCCTAAAGTATGCTTGTTTGTGATGTGGTTTTAGAAATTTGGCTTGTTGCTTCTTTCTCCTGGCTTGGACCTGTAAAAACAGGCCAGCTTCTTCTCCCATTGTAAAACTTCCCCTGGATTTGTAAACTTCAATAAATATCCCTTCCTCCATAACTATGCCTTTAAACCAGACAAAAAGCTGTCTACCACAAGCAGTAAGGTTCACTTTACTTTTGTGTTTTGCTGCTACAAGCAATGTCCAAAACAGGCAAGACTGCAGTATACATATTCCTTTTCTTTCAGCCATCACCCCAACTCTTGGGCAAAACAAAATTTAGTCATAAGCATAAAAGTGAGGGGGTTCAATTTTTAGCAATAATTCCTACTAATTCTAAAATACTCATTTCACATCAGGTTTGAGACTCTTCACATCTGCCTTATAATAAAATTTAAGGAAAGAGTGCTAGAAATTAAGGAGCAATATCGGGAAGGATACAGCCATGTAACACTGGAAGAGCAAACCGGTGAACCTGAAATGAAGATATACAGTGTATTTAGACTCAACATACCTTAAATAAAACCAGCACCATTGTGTTATACACAATCAGGTAATATACAAAGTAGCCAGATAGTGAACTTATACTGACTTTGAGTCCTATAATGTCTCATTAAGAATGTATGATCATTGGGTTTGAACAGTCACAGCTTTGCAACCCTGATAAAACATTAAGCTGCAGAATGTTTACAACTACTTATCTTGGAAAAGACCATCCACACTAATGGTTTTCAACTTCAATTTTTTTTTTTTAATCAAACCTTAGCAAATGGCAAGATGCAAAGCATTTACACAAATCTATTTCCCTGGATTGATAAATTATGTCTTCCCAGTTGGACCTCCTTCTCACACCTCATTTGTGTAGTAAGGATAGAGGCTAGTGGTATGAGCAAGTCTTCCCTGGTGACTGAGTGCAGTCAAACAGATCCAGAAAAACTTTTCTAAAACTCTTCATCAGGCCTGGGGACTTAGCTCTGGCCCTTCCTTTCTCCATTATTCATCCAGTATGATGCATTTTTGCTTTCTTAAAGCAGTTTTTTCCCATAAGGCTTCCAAGTTATTATGGTTTGGGTTCTTAATGACCTTAAGAAGGCCATGTTTAAAGGTTTGGTGACCAGCTTATGGAGCTCTTAGATGGTAGTGAGATCTTCAGGAAGTGAGCCAAGTAAAAAGAGGAAAGACCATTAAAGGTTAGCTTTTACAAGGATATTGGGACTCTGGTCTGTTCCTTTCTCTGCTTCATAGCCACTATCAAGTGAGCAGTTTGCTTCTCCATCATATGCTCCCTGATATGATGTTTGGCTCCGTCACAGGCCCAAGGTGAGGAAGTCAGCAGACAATGGACTGACACGAGCCAAAGTAAGTGTTTTCTTCTCAGATATCTTGTCATAGTGAAGGAAACGACACAATATAAGCTCATATAATCAGGCTTCTTCAATGAAGAGCGGTGTGAGAGGGAAGACATGATCTAATGTGTGTTATAGTTAAGTGAGACTGATTTACCTAAAACACTAGGAAGAGGTTAGTCACTTTATAATTTACATCCAAACTTAACCTGTGATCAGCATTGGTAGTATAGTGATGACCATAGCTGCCTTCCAAACTTAGACTGTGACAAGGAAGCACATTTGAGTCAGGACACATTACCTCTGGCTGAGCAGTCAGTTCTCTGAGCAGGTGCCCATTCCATACAAATCGCTGATCTGCCTGAGAAAAATTTTGAAACTTAATGAAACAATCTCCAGCCATGTACCCCGAAAGAAAATTATACCCACCAATACCTCTACTTGGTAGCCCATGAGGGCTTCTCTGACATGTCCCACAAAATGCAACCCCCTCTCTGGAATCCACTCCTACCCTAGACAGTCTTATGCCACACAAAAACCTGGAAGTCCTCTCCTGGGCTTTCTTTCTAGTACAGTTAACCAATGGCCAAGTACTGCATCTCCTTCAGAGACTATGCTGTTCCCCACATCCATTCCCACCACTCCAGGCCAACATATGACCTAGCTGAGCTCCTGCACAGCTCCATGGGCTCCACCTTGCCCAGCTCTTGCCTGGCTTCCTCAAAGTGGCAGGAGTTCTCATGGGCATCCTCTCTGCTGTCTGCTCAATTCTTTAGTGATTCTGCCATCTCAGAATCTAATCCTCACCTGGCCTCCCTACACCTGAGATCTGGAAGCTATTTAACCCTGTGACCTCATGTCTGGTCACTGTGACTGTGCACCACACAGAGGAAGTTCCTTCAACAGCCAGAGTTTACCCAACTCAGAACATGGACCAACTACCCAGGAGAACAAGTGTCCTGCTGAGCCCTGCTCCCTCTCCCGACAGGGAACGGCCCTACATTGGGTCATGACTCACTATCAGTTCTTGAGCTTTGAGTATGTATTCCCAATTGGTCTGTGCCAGGCATACTTACTATTCACCATTACAAACTAAATCAATGGAATGTAATTAAAACCTGTTGTTTCTACAAAGTTAAAATATGTGTAATATAACTTGATAAAGGGAGTAGTGCTAAAACTAAATTACTGGTGAATTATGAATACAGGTGCCAGTGGAAAAAGATTAGAGTATTATAGTAAAAATCGGAAGGATTCTCTGTCAAAATCTATCAGATATCAACACTGAAAGGCTTTAGGGATAAAATTAACATAGATGGAAAACAAAACAAAAAAGCATCCCTGGCTTGTAACTGCATGGACTATTACCTTTCTAAGCACACTGCAGGCTCTTCCCACAGTACAGAGACCACAGCTTTTTCATTTTGGGTTCCCACTAGGCACTAGGCACTGTACTAACAGTGCCTAATACACTGTAGGCATGGGTGAGAATTTTGACAAACAGCAATTGCTTTCATTTTTAAAAACATTTTACTTATTTGCAAAGAGGGAGAGAATGAGTGTGTGTATGTGTGTGGGTGTGTGGGTGTGAAAGAGAGAGAGAATGGGTATACCAGGGTCTTTTGCCACTGTGAATGAGCTCCAGGTACACACACCACTTTGTGTATTTGGCATTACGTGGGTACTGGGGAATTGAACCCAGGCTGGCAAGTGCCTTTAACCACTGAGCAATCTCCAACAATTGCTTTTAAATATTTTATTTTTATTTATTTGAGAGAGAAAGAAAAAAGCAGAGCAAGAGAAAGGCAGATAGAGAAAGAATGGGCATGCCAGGGTCTTCAGCCACTGCAAACAAACTCCAGATGCATGTGCCACCTTGTGCATCTGGCTTATGTGGGTCCTGGGGAACTGAACCTGTGTCCTTTGGCTTTCCAGGCAAGCACTTTAACTACTAAGTCATCTCTCTAGCCCCACAATTGTTTCTAAAAGCACCAGTCTCTCTTACTTAAAGCCAAATTTCTTGACTACTTGGTGTATATCTAAATTGACAAAGGATCAGATACAATTTTACTTGATTAGAGTATAAAAACTTAAACACAAATGAGCTTATTATTTTTATCATTTTCACTGGTCAAAAATGGTCAACTACTGGCACTTTCATACATTCCAACTCAATAGGCTGAATTCTGAATGTCTCCTTACCATGTCTATGGCTTGTTTAAAAAAAAAATGTGAGGCTGGAGAGATGGCTTAGCAGTTAAGGCATTTGCCTGCAAAGCCAAAGGACCCAGGTTCAATTCCCCAAGACCCACGTAAGCCAGATGCACAAGATGGCGCATGTGTCTGGAGTTTGCTTACAGCGGCTGAAGGCCCAGGTGTGCCCATTCCTCTCTCTATATATCTGTCTCTTTCTCTCTCTGAAATAAATATAAATAAGTAAATAAAATATTTTTAAAAATGCAAGGCAGGGGCAGTGGTTGGCTTACTGGTATAATGTTTGCCTAGCATGCATAAAGTTCTAGGCTTGAGGCCCAGCATCCAGCTCGCGCGCGCTCTCTCTCTCTCATGTACATGCACACACACTAAAACAAATAAATCGATAGGTACGTAGGTAGGTAGGTAGATCCATAGGCAGGCAGGCAGGCAGATAGATGGATGACAGATAAATCAAGGCAGCATCTATCTACCCAGGTCCTTGAAGAGAACTCAGTTGAGACCTTTTTTTTTTTTTTTTTTTTTTTGAGGTAGGGTCTCACTCTGGTCCAGGTTGACCTGGAATCAACTATGTAGTCTCAGGGTGGCCTTAAACTCATGGCAATCCTCACACCTCTGCCTCCGGAGTGCTGGGATTAAAGGCATGTGCTACCACGCCCAGCGAGACCATTATTTAAAGCCTCATTTTAAAAATACATTCATTTTAGTAGCTAGACATGTGGCATCAGCCTTGCAATGCCAGCTACTTGGGAGGCTGAAGCAGGAGAGCTAAAAGTTCATGGTCTACCTGGACAACTTACCAAGACCATGCCTCAAACAAAGAGGAAAAAAAGGGAAAAGATGGAAATACAGCTCTGGGGCAGAGTACCTGCCTAGCATGTGCCAGGCCCTGAGCTCAATCCCAAGTATTATAAGTTAATAATTTTTTAAAAAGACAAACTGAAAGCAAGAGCAAAAGCTTTAAAAGGATATTTTAAAAATGTTTTTGTTTTGTTTTGTTTCAGTTCTGAGCCAGGGTTTCATTATGTTAGCCCAGACTGGCCTCAAACTCAGTTTCTTCTCTTTTAACCTCCCCAATGCTGGGATTATTATAGGCCTATGCCATTATAACTAGCTCAAATGCTTAAATCAGTAACTCTTTCAACTGAAAAAAATACAAGTAACATCACTATTGGGATACCATCAGAACACTGACTTTTAATAAGCTGAATTATGTTGCTAAAAATAACAGAACACCAACAGCACAGAAATCACAAAGAAATGCAACACAATGAATTTGAAGAGCTGAGAACTAAGAGTTTCCACTTGACAGGTAATATTTGTGCAGAAATACAAATTCTGGAGTGGAGGTATAACTCAGTGGTAGAGTGTTTGCCTAGCATGTGCAGAGCCCTGAGATACATAGCCAGTACTACATATGCATACAAACACAGAAATTCTTTTTTTTTCTTTTGGTTTTTCGAGGTAGGGTCTCACTCTAGCTCAGGCTGACCTGAAATTCACTATGTTGTCTCAGAGTGGCCTCGAACTCACAGTGATCCTCCTACCTCTGCCTTCCGAGTGCTAGGATTAAAGGCATGTGCCACCATGCCTGGCCAAACACACAAATTCTAAAAGGTTTCATCTAATCGTGTGTGTGTGTGTGTGTGTGTGTGTGTGTGTACACTAGAGTTTTGAGTCTCTACACCAATGGTTCTCAATTTGGGCTGTGTATTTACACAGATCAGGGCCTTCAATTGGGATTGGGGTAGAAATCTGAAACATGGCATGTTTAAAAAAACTCCACATATGCTCCTGGGGATGGGCTCAGTGATAGCTTGCCTGGGGGAGGTAGAAAAAAGAAAAATTAATACAAATTTTTATGGGAAAAAGAGACATGTCCCTTTTAAAAACAACTAAAAATAAGTTAATTAAGACATAGCTTACTCTTTCCAAGAGACTCATTTCTTGGAATTCTGGACTCGTGTTGCTCAGCCGCTGCAAGGTATGGGTCAAGTCATATGTTGTTGAAAAGTAAAATCCATCCATACTCAAGACATGGTTCAGCATTGCTAGGAAAGTTTTATTATCTTGTAACTGTAAGAAAGGGAAGGGGGAATCAGTATATCTAATACTTCACAAGGAAACCTGTCAGCATGAGAAGACAGCAAATTAAAACCATGAAAGCCTAGCCCCCCAAAATATCACTGGCATGAGGACAGGGCAAGCAAATAGATGGTCCTAATACACAGAGGCTATTCCACAGATAATGTAAGGTATTATATACAACTTGTCCAGGTACAGCTTCTCCTCTAAGGAACCTTTACAACTTTCACTCTGAAGAGCAGATAAGCTGTTGTTAACCTCATTACCTTGGCTATGGACCACTGTGTGCCAGGTACTTTACATAGTCTCTTTAACCTTTACAACACTGCATAGCATCATCATCCTCATGTAGTAAATGAAACATATAAATTTATGAGGATTTAGTACCCCAGTAGCCCAGATACTAAATAACAACAGATTAACCTAACCTTTATTTTCAGAAAACTTCATTGGTTTGGGTTGGATGGGCAGTAAAGTGGAATTAATTTTCTTTAAAAGAAAAAAAATATAGTAAAAGCAGAATTTACCTTTCTTTTGAGATAGTCATTTTAACTGGCTTTCTTGATTAAAAATAAGACTGACTTTTGTTTTTACGCTTATTTTTTAAAGCCAATGTTTGGTAATATTTAGTTAGCAAATAACTAATATGTCCATTTGCATGTTACAAATATATTAATTTAGGCTCAGACTATTGTTGTTAACCAACATTAAAGACAAAGACTAGGTAGTGAGTGATGCTAAAATTAGCTATATGGCTCAACAACAAAGTATAATATCAACAAGGAATTATCCAAGTAAATATTCCAGAATTATTATAATTAATACAGCAATTTTACTTCTTTAAAATATTATGCCACATGAAGAACACATACATTGATATAGATGCTTTTTATATATATGTGTGTGTGTGTGTGTGTGTGTGTGTGTATGTATATGTATGTATGTATGTATGTATATATATATATATGAAGAAATATAAAAACCATATATTTACAGTTTAACTCAGTAAGGCAGTACTATGAGTACAATGTTTTTGACAGGTAAGGCATATGTTTTAGAAAAGCAAGTTTTCTTTTTAATTTTTTTTATTTTTATTTATTTATTTGAGAGCAATAGGCAGAGAGAAAGAGAGAATGGGCATGACAGGGCCTCCAGCCACTGCAAACGAACTCCAGACACGTGCGCCTCCTTGTGCATCTGGCTTAAGTGGGTCCTGGGGAATCGAGCCTCGAACCAGGGTCCTTAGGCTTCACAGGCAAGCACTTAACCGCTAAGCTACCTCTCCAGCCCGCAAGTTTTCTTTAAGAAACAAGTTTTTTTTTTTTTTTTTTTTCCAGGTAGGGTCTCACTCTAGCCCAGGCTGACCTGGAATTCACTATGTAATCTTAGGGTGGTCTCAAACTCATGGCGATCCACCTACCTCTGCCTCCCAAGTGCTGGGATTAAAGGCGTGCGCCACCATGCCCGGCTTTTAAGAAACAATTTTTTAAAAAAAATCTTGGAAAATAGATGATATACTAGAATACAAAGCAAGGCTTAACAAACACACAAAAATTGAAATAATTCATTGTACTCTATCTGATCACAATAGCATTAAATTACAAATTAACAGCAAGAAAAACTATACAGTATATACAAAATCATGGAAACTAAATAGTATACTACTAAATGATGAATGGGCCATTGAAGAAATCAAGAAGGAAATCCAAAAATTCATAAGATCAAGTGATGATACCACAACATAGCAAAACCTTTGGGACACAGTGAAGGAAGTCCTAAGAGGGAAATTTATAGTTTTAAGGGCCTATGTTAAGGAATTAGAATGAAAAAAGAATAAAACACATAACAAAAAAACAAAGGGGAGCCAGGCATGGTGGCGCACGCCTTTAATCCCAGCACTCGGGAGGCAGAGGTAGGAGGATCGCTGTGAGTTCGAAGGCACCCTGAGACTCCATAGTGAATTCCAGGTCAGCCTGGGCTAGAGTGAGACCCTACCTCGAAAAACCAAAATAAATAAATAAATAAAATAATAATAATAATAAAATAAAGTTAAAAAACAATAGGCTATGAACTAAATAGAGAGTTCTCAAAAGAAGAAACAGAGCACCTAAAAAATGTTCTACTTCCTTAGCCATCAGGGAAATGCAAGTTAAAACTACTTTGAGATTCTATCTCACTCCTGTCAGAATAACTATCATCAAGAAAACAAATGACAATAAACGCTGGCGAGGATGCAGAAAAATTGAAACCCTTCTACACTGTTGGTATGAATGTAAACTGGTACAACCAATGTAGAAATCAGTGTGGAGGTTCCTGAGACAGCTAAAAATAGATTTACCATATGACCTCACTATACACTCCTAGGTATCCTAAGGACTCGTCACGCTACCTTAGAGATACATCCATGTTTACTGCCGCTCTATTCACAATACCTAAGAAATGAAAGCAGCCTAGATGTCCCTCAACTGATGAATGGATAATGAAGATGTGGTATATTTACACAATGGAGTTCTGTTCAGCAGTAAAGAAAAATAAAGTTATGAAATTTGCAGGGAAATGGATGGATCTGGAAAGGATTATACTAAGTGAGGTAACCCAGGCCAGAAAGCCAAACACCGCATGTTCTCTCTCATATGTAGATACTACCTGCAAATGTTTAGATTTGTGAGTTGGACTAAAAATCGGTGGAAGAGGCCAGTAAAGGCCAGAAAAGGGCTCAAAGGGAGGGAGGGAGAAAGGAGGACAGAAGGAGATGGCATTGTATATATGTAAGTAGATAAACAGATTACTGGGAGTACAATGACCTAAATGAGGTCGGGGAGAAAAGACTGAGTAAAGGAAGGGTGGTGGGAGGGCTATTCAAAATTTAAGATGTTGTGAATAAGCCATATGGAAACCTAGTTTTTTGGACAATGGCACACCCAGAAGCCATAGATTGTTACTAGAAAAATTTCAGTGCCAGGGATGGGATACCTTCCAGTGGGTTGTTGACCAAGGAAGTCCCTGATGCCCCATAACATATAGGCCATTGCCAAGGCTCTCTGTTTCCCACCAGAAATAGATGGTAAGACCCTACTGTGAAGACTCCACATGCTTGGGCTATGAGGTTACTGTGAAATCAAGCTGGACCTGAGCTGAAAACCTCCTCCATATAGACTAGCTGACAGAAAGCTGGAAAAAGCTATGCTGCATGCAGCCCTATGGGAGAGAGAAGTCATCATCAGTGATAAACAGTGGACACTGCAAGCCTTAAGTTTGGCCAGCCAGGCCAAATGAGCCAACGGGTACAATAGTGGCATTATCTGTTGTGGGGGAAACCAACCACTCTCTAATTGGACTGCAGGCCTGCTCCATGGGAGGGAATACATGCCTGGTACTGAAAAGCCTATGAGGGGGGAGGTCATGAGCCCTAGGAGTGTAATACCTGCTGTTGTCTGGCTAAATGCATATATTATACTCATCAAACTGCCCAGTAAGCACTTTTTTAATGTTCATACCCATATATTAATGCTACTTTCACTTTTGGTTAGAGAAGCTTCTCTTTTCAAATGGCAGTGACCTCTGGGATGACTCAGGAGTCACCACAGTTCTGAGAAGAAGTGACAGATGAGTGTTCAGCCCTGAGGCATCTCTAACACACCTTCCAAAGCTCAGTGTCAATTGCAGAAGAGGTGGCGGAAACAATGTAAGAGCTAAAGGAAGGGTGGGACTGCTTACAATGCAAACTTCCAGACACAAAATGGCCTGGATATCCATGACCTCAGAGTGCCTGGTACTACCTACAGAAGACCATCATAAGTGGAGGAAAATATGATGACATCAAAATAAAAGAGACTAATTGAGAGGTGGAGGGGATATGATGGAGTGGATTTGTGAAGGGGAAAATGGGGGAGGGGATGAAATTATCATGGCTTATTGTCTATGATTATGGAAGTTGTCAATAAAAATAAATAAACAAGGCTGGAGGGATGGCTTAGCCATTAAGGTGCTTGCCTGTGAAGGCTAAGGACTAATGTTCAACTCTCCAGGTCCTACATAAGCCAGATACACAGTGACACAAGCATGCAAGGTTACACATGCACATAAAGGAGCACAAACATCTGGAGTTTGACTGCAATGGCTCGAGGCCCTGGCGTGCCAATTCTCTCTATCTCTTGCATTTAAAAAAAAAGGCAGTCTGTTAGGCTTGCCTCAAAATAAATAAATAATTTTAAAAATATATCTTGAGTGTTTTACACTAACTAAAAAATTTAAAGTACAAACACTGTAAATAAAATTACCTTGAAACCAATCACCCTACACAGGTATAAATCTCTAAACACAGTAATCACTTTTAAAACATTTAAAACAGAACAGAAAAGGTCAATACCCACATCTCAAGCAAAAACCAACACTGAATACAAACACTGGCTATCTTCATTCTGTACGGTGAAAAAGTGACCATAATAATCTTAAACTACCTTAAGTAAAGTGTGGTCCCATGACCTAGAAAACATTCAAAGCATGCTGTCACCATCCTAGAGTCTGGATATGCAGCTGAAGGTGGTGGGAAAGGTGAACTTATTTCTTCCTCCTTCAAAACTTCACCTTCACTACCACTTCTGGGCAGTGAACAGTGAACATGGTTCACTGACATGACATGACATGTCACTAACATGACAGTGTTAGCCCTCTGTGGTCACACCAGTTCAGTGCTCCATTATGTCCAACTTCAGTATCACTACTAGAGTTGTCATGTTTTTGTCTCTGAACTTTCCTCTTTGCTAGATTAAACCTTAAGTTAATAATTTTAATAATAACTAAAATTTAAGCCATGTTGTTGTGGGATTCGTGTTACCTAAACCAAATAAGTGAAATCTGTGTATACAGGGATTGGATAAAATCCCTGAAAAGATATGCATACATTTTGTGTTCTTCCTTCCTCCCTCTGTCCACAAACACATATGTGATGTGAGCAAAACATTTCTTTGGGGGGTAAGGAATAAAATAACTTCAAAAAAATGAAAATGTCAAAGGTACCTAAGATTTTGTTTTTCTATAAATACAAAGTTAAATTTTGAGTAAACACATATACATTCTCTGTCCTTTTCTCCTGATCAGAAACTTCATAATTTTAACATTCATTATAAATTTTGTTCATTTTTTATTTTATTTTATTTGAGAGTGACAGATAGAGAAAGAGGCAGGTAGAGAGAGAGAGAGAATGGGTGCGCCAGGGCCTCCAGCCACTGCAAATGGACTCCAAACATGTGCGCGCCCCCTTGTGCATCTGGCTAATGTGGGTCCTGGGGAATCAAGCCTCGAACCGGGGTCCTTAGGCTTCACAGGCAAGCGCTTAACCGCTAAGCCATCTCTCCAGCCCTTAACATTCATTATAAAAATGCAATAAAATAACTAGGCAGGTGGCACATGCCTTTAATCCCAGCATTCAGGAAGGAGAAGTAGGAAGATCACTATGAGTTTAAGGCCAACCTGAAACTACATAGTGAACTCCAGGTCACCCTGGGCTAGAGTGAGACCCTACCTCAAAAAACTAAAAAAGGCAGTAAAATACAAGAACTGTTTTTAAAAATATTGTTATGGGCTAGTAGAGAAGGCAGGTAGCAAATAACTTTATTTTTATAGTTTGCTTAAAATTAGGCTTAAAAGAAGTATATCAAACGATGTATTTTGTAACCTATGCTACATAGAACTTTGAGTTTTACAATTAATAACTGCTTCCAATTCTTACCTGAATATCAGTCAAGTGCAACATTGTCTTCTTATAAGAGAGGATATCAAAATCTGTGGCTTTCCAAATTACATGATTGAATAATTCGCCTATCTTCATCTTTTTGGTAATGACAATAAGATAATTACCTGCAAAAGCCAAATGCAGATACACATAAAACATACAAAACATGCCAGAGATGTAGTTCAGTGGTTGAGGTCCTGGGTTTAAATCATAGCACCCATAAATACATGCAAAAGACACAAAAGTTAACAGCCCTTATTTTTAAACTTTAAAGCCTTGCAGAATGAGACTATATTGTAACTACTCAAATTAAAGGCAAAAAATTTTTTTTTTGGTAATTTTTTTTTCATGAGAGAATTGGCACGCCAGGGCCTCCAGCCAGTGCAATTGAACTCCATATGCGTGTTCCACCCAGTGTGCATGTGCAACCTTGAGTGCTTGCGTCACCTTATGTGTCTGGCTTATGTGGGACCTGTAGAGTCAAACATGGGTCCTCAGGCTTTGCTGGCAAACACACCTTAACTGCTAAACCATCTCTCCAGCCCCAAAGGTCCATTTTTTTTAAAGCAATTCTGTAATTTATGAATACAAAGATTATTAGTAAATTATTTAGAAAAATTCCTACTGAAAGGACAATTTTTTTTTATTCTCAAAAAAGATAGAAGCAGGGTTTGAGAGATGACTCAGCAGTTAAAGGTGCTTACTTGAAAAGCCTGATGACCCCAGGGTTCAATTCCCCTGTACCCACACAAAGCCAGATGCATAAAGGCTCTCTTCCTCTCTCTCTCTGTATGCACATGTGTGTAATAAATAAATAAGGGCTGGGGAGATGGCTCAGAGGTTAAGATACTTGCTTGAAAAGCCTAACAACCCGGGTTCAATTCCCCAGTACCCACATAAAGCCAGATGCATAAAGTGGCACATATATCTGGAGTTCATTTGCAGTGGCTAGAGGCTCTGGCGTGTCCACTCATTCTCTCTCTCTCTCCTTGCAAATAAATACACACACACACACACACACACACACACATTTTTTAAGGATAAAAGCAAACCTTTTGGTCATTATAACAGACACCTTAGCCTGGCATAAGATTAAAGAATCCCAGCACTTGGGAGGCAGAGGTAGGAGGATTGTTGCGAGTTCAAGACCAGTTTAGGGGCTGGAGAGATGGCCTAGCAGTTAAGCACTTGCCTGTGAAGCCTAAGGACCCTGGTTCAAGGCTCGACTCCCCAGGACCCACCTTAGCCAGATGCACAAGGGGGCACACTGCATCTGGAGTTCGTTTGCAGTGGCTGGAGGCCCTGGCGCTCCCATTCTCTATCTATCACTATCTCCTCTTTCTCTGTTTGTCTGTCACTCTCAAATTAATTAATTAATTAATTAATTTTTAAAAAAGACCGGTTTGGGACTACAAGGTCAGCCTGGGGTAAAGTAAGACCCTGTCTAGAATTTAAGAACAAACAAACAAACAAAAAAACACCAACAACAAAAAAGAGCCATCTTAACAGGTAGAAAACAAAAAAGACAGAAAATGCTCTCTCTTCTGTCAGCCCCAATGCATGTAGGCCTGTGCTTATAACCTTTTCCCCCCGTTTTAGTTTCAACACCAACCATGACCCCTGGCTGTATCAGTTACTTTGTCCTTACCTGACAAGAACCAGCTTATAGAAATAAAGGGTTTATTTTGATCTACAATTTTGAAGAGAAGTCTATCATGGTAGAGGAAGCATGCAGCCAGAATCACATCTTCACATCAGCAGAAAAAGCTCAAAAACATCAAGTGGGGTTGGACTGTAACACTCCAAGGTCTATCCCCAGTGACACAGCTCCAGCAAGGGTCCACTTCCTAAAGGCTCCACAAACTTCCCAAACAGCACCACCAAATGGTCAAAGGAACACACTGACCAATTCCTTTCATGGCTAAACAGAGAAACCTCGCCCTTTCTTTTGTAGGACTGGGGATAGAAGCTGGTACCTCACACATGCTAAACAAGCACTCTATCACCAAACTATATTCACAGTTCTCATTATATTAATACTTAAGATCTGTTCAATGAGCCTGTAAGTACCCTTCCAGGAAATTTTCTTGTATATAAATCTCTCCTAGACACTGTCAAGCTGCACTACAGTATATTATTACTTATACACCTTTATTACTATACTGGGAATTGCAATACAAAGAGAATGATCAAAATCTTTTATAACAGCATCTCTTTAGCATAGTGAATGAACCAAAACAACTTTTCAAAGTTCAATGAGGGAGTTGGAGATGTGAAGCAGTGAATACTGTGCCTTTCTAGTATGTACAAAGCCCTGAGTTCAATCTTCACCATCACAAAAACTGGGCATGTTGATGCACGTCTACAATCCCAGCACTTAAGAAGTGGAAGCAGGAAGATCAGAAGTTCAAGGTCATTCTTCGCTACACAAGAAGTCTGAGGCCAGCTTGGACTACATGAGACCTGTCTCAAAAAACAAATAAACAAAAAAATACTAATTAAATGAAATTAAATTCAGATGAACAAAAGCCACCTTTTGTGCAAGCTTGTATTCCCAGCACTCGGGAACTAGAGGCAGGAGTCTCATAAACTGGAGGCTAGACTTGACCTTGGAATATATTCAAGGCCATCTATAGCTAGAGAATGAGACCATACTTCAAAAATAAACAAACAGCCAGGCACAGTGGTACACGCCTTTAATCCCAGCATTCCAGAGGTAGTGGTAGGAGGATTGCTATGAGTTTGAGGCCACCCTGAGACTACATAGTGAATTCCAGGTCAGCCTGGTCTAGAGTGAAACCCTACCTCAAAAAACCAAAAGAATAACAATAATAAACAAACAAACAACCTTTTTTTTTTAAACTGTTTTTCCCAGGTAGGATCTCATCTAGCCCAGGCTGGTCTGGAATTGGTCTCAGGCTGGCCTTAAACTCACTGCCATCCTCCTACCTTGGCCTCCTGAGGGCTGGGATTAAAGGTATGCGTCACCACGCCCAGCACAAACCACCTTCTTAATAATTCATAACCAAGTAACATTCTCTAATATGCACTATATATCAGTAAAAGTTGGAGGTCTCTAATACCTGGGTCCAACAATGCATTAAAATTTTTTATTTAAGGGCTGAAAAGATGGCTTAGCAGTTAAGGCACTTACCTGCCAAACAGAAGGACCCAAGTTGGATTCCCCAGGATGCACGTAAGCCAGATGCACAAGGTGGCACATGTATCTGGAGTTTGTTTGCAAGGGCTGAAGGCCCTGGGGTGCCCATTCTCATATTCATTCTCTCTCTCTCTCTCTCTCTCTCTCTCTGTATATATATACACATATATATGTATATGTGTGTATACACACACACATCTCTGCTTCTCTCTCTCAAATAATTTTTTAAATTTTATTTAAAAACTCCTATAATTTATGTAGATGCCTAACTAAGAACTTCAATGCTAGTTAAAACAAACCCGAACATAAAACTTCTTTTAAAAACAGCACTATACACCTGGAGAGATGGCTTAGCGGTTAAGGTACTTGCCTGCAAAGCCTAAGAACCCAGGTTCAATTCCCCAGTATTTATGTAAACCAGATGCACAAGGTGGTGCATGTGTCTGGAGTTAATCTGTAGTGGCTAAAGGTCCTGGCATGCCCATTCTTTCTATATGCCTCTCTCTCTCTCTCTCAAATAAATAAATAATTTTTTTAAAGATTAAAAAACAGCACTGTAACAGTGATAGATTTGGGGAATATTATGCTGAGAAACTAGGGGCAAATACCAAACCTAGTAATTTATTATCTAAAGTATGACAGGAAGTTTATTTTTTTCTCATATCTTAATGATGTAAATTTAATTCCCTACCTTGCCCAACTTCACTTATTTTCTCTTACCTGCCACCAGATGAATTGTGCCCAGTATCCCAAATATTGGTCTGGTAACAGCAGATGGAGGGACATCTTTTTTGGCTTAAAAAAAAGAAAGAAAAAAATACATTGTTTTTAAAACTCACCAGCAGAAACAGACATCTAGTTTAAGTAACTCAACTTGCACAATTCATTCCAAGAAAAGGATTATTTTTCATTAATTGCAGACCCTCATTTTGCAAAATATAAAATAAAGATACCTATAGGACATTTTTAAAAGTATTTTATAAGGAGAGAGAGAGTGTGTGTGCGTGTGTGAGAAAGCAAGAAAATGGGTGTGCCTGGGCCTTTTGGCACTGCAAATGCATTCCAGAAACATGTGCCACTTTGTGCATTTTACATGGATAGTGGGGATCTGAACCTGAATTAAATATGAGCTGGCAAGCTTTGCAAGCAAGTGCCTTTAACTGCTGAGCCATCTCCCTAGACCTCTATGGGACATTTAAATATGGTATCAAAAGCAACATACTTTAGCATATTATATAAGCTGAATTATATCTAAAGCTAATTTTCATTTTCTTGCCAGAATATAAATACTATTTACCCCTTTAAGAGTAAGTGGATATAAGGGTTTAAGAGAAGATTTTTTTTTTAATTTTTGTGTTTGTTTATTTATTTATTTGACAGCGACAGAGAGAAGGAGGTAGAGAGAGAAAGAGAGAGAGAGAATGGGCGCGCCAGAGCTTCCAGCCTCTGTAAACGAACTCCAGATGCGTGCGCCCCCTTGTGCATCTGGCTAACATGGGTCCTGGGGAATTGAGCCTTGAACCGGGGTCCTTAGGCTTCACAGGCAAGCGCTTAACCGCTAAGCCATCTCTCCAGCCCAGATTTTTTTTTTTTTTTGATTTTTTGAGGTAGGGTCTCACTCTAGCCCAGGCTGACCTGGAATTCACTATGGAGTCTCAGGGTGGCCTCGAACTCACGGCGATCCTCCTACCTCTGCCTCCTGAGTGCTGGGATTAAAGGCGTGCGCCACCACGCCTGGCAAGAGAAGATTTTTTAAAATTTATTTTTACTTTTATTTATTTGTTTGAGAGAGAAAGAGGCAGACAGAGAAACAGAGAGAGAATGAGCATGCCAGCTCCATACACATGTACAACCTTGTGCATCTGGCTTATGTGGGTCATGGGGAATCGATCCTGGGTCCTTTGGCTTTGCAGGCAAGTTTCTTAATTGCTAACCCATCTCTTCAGCCCTGAGACAAGATTTTAATCTTAAATTGCAACTAACAGAATGCAAACCTAGACTTGCCTATCCACATCTGAGATGCAAGGGAGAAAAAAAAAAGCTGCTGCCTTCTATGTCTAGCAGCAATGTATGCAGGTAGGCAAGTACGCAACATACATACTTATCTTGACTTTTTTTTAAAAAATATTTTATTTATTTATTTGAGAGAAACAGAAAGAGGCAGAGAGAAAAAGAGAATGGACGTGCCAGCGCTTCTAGCCACTGCAAACGAACTCCAGACGCGTGTGCTCCCTTGTACATGTGGCTTACGTGGGTCCTGGGGAATTGAACCAGGTTCCTCAGGCTTTGCAGGCAAAAGCCTTAACCGCTAAACCATTTCCCCAGCCCCTAATCTTGACTTTTTATCAATGACACTCTTATTAATAAAACAGTACCTTGTAGAATTCACAGTTCTTAAACCTTCAAGCAATGTTTCAAAAAAACATTTGTAGAATTCTAGTAAATAATGCCCAAGGGCAGATGGGAGATTCCTAGGTCAAACAAGCTTCGTCTGCTTCATCTGACATAGTGTCACAACCCATTAGGAGAGCAGGGGCTCTGGGAGGCCCACAGAGAAAGAAATCTGTTCCACTCTCTACTCTAAAGTTCCCTAAACTTTTGTGGCTACAAAGCTTTTTTTGTACTTTTATTATACATTCTTTTATTAAATTTATTTCAGTTTTATTTTAATTGATTTTCAACCTGAATTTCCATGCTGTAACCCACACTGGTTATTAAATGCAGTCATAGCAGTAATTCTATTATTCAAAATAACTAATTTTGAATAAAATACTTCAGAAAGAGTTCAAGATTCATTTGTGTTCTCTTAATAATTCAATTTACTTAGCAATACTAAACCATAATTAAGTAACATGAAAAACAGGAATAAGCTACATAGCAAGTGCAAGGACAGTCTGGGCTACATAGCAAGATAGTCTCAAAAACATAAAAGATGGCTGGGCGTGGTGGCACATGCCTTTAATCTCAGCACTTGGGAAGCAGAGGAAGGAGGATTGCCATGAGTTCAAGGCCATCCTGAGACTACACAGTGAATTCCAGGTCAACCTGGACTAGAGCAAGACACTACCTCAAATAAAAAAAATAAAAAATAAAAAATAAAAAAATAAAGTCTGAGCAGTGAACAGATCAGAGAAAATTCTATTCTGAATATTTTGAGATTATTTGACAAACTCAAACACACTGGTGTAAAGCTATCAATTCTACTAACCAGAAAACAATAGCAATAAAATTGTGGTAACTCCAAGGAATAAAAATAACCTCCTTTTCATGGCCACAATCTGCATTCATATTGGTAAAAAGAACTGCCAGCAAGTTACCCTCATCATCACTGACCTGAGGTCCAAGTATTTCACCAGGTATCTACTGAGGACTGCTTGGTACCATCACTTGACCTTTACCTTTTCAATCTACATAAGTGGGGCTACAATCTCTACCCACAAATAAAATATCAATAGAAGTTCAAAACTAACTGGAAATAGTCATACTTAGTCTTACAAAGCACGAGCTTTTATCATCATGGCATAAAAAAAAAAAGTAAAGCAGACCTGGAGAGGTGGCTCAGTGGTTAAAGAGGCTTGCTTGCAAAGCCTTGACTGCCCAGATACAAGTCCCAAGTACCCACGAAAAGCCAGATGTACAAAGTGGCGCATGTGCATGGAATTCATCTGCAGTGTAATGAGGCCTTGGTATGAGATCCATACTCACTCATACTCTCTCACATAAATAAGTTTTTTTTTTTTTTAAACAGCAAAGTAGTACAATGAAACTTTGGAAATACTCCAGCTGGTTACAACTAATAAGCTATTTTGAGAAGCAGTCACCAAGCAAGAGAAAATAGGAAATGTTAAATTATTAAACTAAACCAGCGTTCTAATTTCATTTATCAAAAAAGAAAACTATAGGGCTGGGGAAATGCCTCATCAGGTAAGAGTACTTCCCATGCAAGTATGAGGGCCTGGGTTCAATTCTCAGCACCCACATAAAAATTATTTGTGCGCTGCACACGGTGGCACACGCCTTTAATCCTAGCACTCAGGAGGCAGAGGTAGGAGGATCACTGTGAGTTTGAGGCCAGCCTGAGACTACATAGTGAATTCCAGGTCATCCTGGGCTATGGTGAAACCCTTACCTCAGAAAAAAACAAACAAAATAAATAAATAAATAAAAATAATTTGGATGTGGCCACACAAGCCTGTAACCTTGGTACTGAGGGTTGGAAACTGGAGAACAGCTGGGGCTCACAGGTCAGCCAGGCAGCTCCAAGTTCAATGAGAGACTTGTCTCAAAGAAACAATGTGGATGAGCAATAGAAGAGAACCTCTGGCTTCCACATGTGTGTACACAGAACACATGCATCTGCACACAGTTGTACATATGGCATGTATACATAAACCATACCATACACACATACCTAAAAAGAAAATATTCAGATAACCACACAAATTTCAAATTTAGTCATATTTTTCTTATACCTTGCTAACTCACTGAAAATACTTTCATTTTGCCCACTCAAAGGATAATTTCAGAATGCCTACACTCTGGTTACTAGCTATTTTCTAAATAAATAAACAAATAAATAAATGTTTGTCTAGAAGTGACTTAGGAGTTTAAACCAATGAAATATGAAATGCTAATGTTATATTACCTTGTACATTAATGTCACCAAATTATTTCATATTAATTTCCTTAAAAATTCAAAGTTTTCTACAACCCAATTGGGGAAAAAGATTTTTCATACCAAGAAAAGAAAAAACTTTAATTGCATTGACAGGTGAAGCTCAGGAACATCACCTACTTAAAACACAAGTTTTTGTCAGTAACATATATTTTATTTTTCATGTTAAATTAACCTTATAGTCATAAAACTTTTCAAAATAGAAAAAAAATCAACTGTTAAAGCTCCTTACATTTATCACTGAAACAACTCCTTCACATTCAAACACCTCAAATCTTAGATCTAGAAAGGAGCTTAGCCATCTAAATAAAATCTTCTGGAATACAGATATATATATATATATACACATATATATATATATACACACACACACACACACACACACAAACACACACAAAAACACACACCATAACACAAACATGCAAAAAAAAAATCCTTACAGGTAGCATAATGCTAAATTTTTCAAGATGATTTCTCCTTTTCAAAAAAAAAAGACAGCATAAAATTAATACCAAAAAATTAAATAAGGCAGAGTGGGAGTAATGATGAACACTTGTAATCCCAACACTTAAAGGCCTCTGAGGCAGAAGAACCATGAGTAAGGCCAATATGGGCTACAAAACAGGATTATTTTTCAAAACATGGACCCACACACACACCAAAAAAAAAAAAAAAAAAAACTAAATGAGGTAACATGGAAGCACTAATAAGGCACTCAAAAGATCCACATACTGACAATCACTGACTAATGTAAGTACAAAACCTTTCTGAGACACTTCTGAGAATGACCGCACATACCTGCAAGGGTGACCTCTGTAGATACTCGGTCAATGGTAAGAACATCATCTGCTCCATCATCACAAGCTTCCACATAAAATTTCTCAGGTGTAATATGCCTAAGAAAAAAATTGAAAGACATAAATAAGCCAAATAAAAACAAGACCTTTCAGTCAGGTGTGGTGGCACACACCTTTAATCCCAGAACTTGGGAGGCAGATAGGAGACTCACTTTGAGTTCAAGGCCAGCCTGGGACTACTGAGTGAATGCCAGGTCAGGCTAGGCTATGGTAAGACCCTACCTTGAAGAAAGAAAACCAGAAAAGAAAAGAAAAGAAAAGAGAAGAGCAGAGCAGAGCAGAGCACAGCAGAGCAGAGCAGAGCAGAGCAAAGGGCAAAGGGCAAAGGGAAAAGAAAAGAATCAGGACCTTTTAAAAAGAAAAGTGTTTTAGGGCTGGAGAGATGGCTTAGCAGTTAAGGCGCTTGCCTGCAAAGCCTAAGGACCCAGGTTCGATCCTCCAGGTCCCACTTAAGCCAGATGCACATGGTGTGTCTGGAGTTCATTTGCAGTAGCTAGAGGCCCTGGTGTGCCCATTCTCACTCTCTCTCTCTCTCTCTCTCTCTGTCTCTAATAAATAAATTTTTTAAAAATCCTAAGTGATACACTGTGTTCAACATCATGCAGAGAGCAATATAGGCTGTGTTGTGTGGCCTTAGGTAAATTACACATCCTTTCTGTTCTTCCCTATTCCCTAAATATAAGGGTGATACCAAACTTACCACATAGTGTGGTATGGGTTAAATAAGCCCATCTTTGGTACTCAGTGCTTAGTGAACACACTGTAACTAAGCCTCTAAGCCCACTATATCTTCATGCAGAAGGTGTTCCCACCAGACCTCATTCAACCTCCCTTTGGACTCTAGCAGTATCTTCCTCATTTTAGTCTCTTTGGGATTCAACAGGGACCCAATACAATCCCCAAACCACCTGATGACTGTAGGCGTAATTTATCCATCTTCAAAATTCCCAGGTCCCACCTGCTTCCTATCCTATGCACTTAACCTTAAATTTTAATCCACAGCACAATCTTCCAGAGCCTCAACCTTCAAAGAAGGGTCCTTCTACCAGCACATTTTAATCCTCATTCAGTCATGCCCAGCTCTGTAATATATTTTAGAGTGCATAAGAATTATCAAGACAGCTGGTTAAATTTATAGATTATCAGGCCCTACTCCCAGAAATTTCCACTCACCAGGTCTAATATGGAGCCTTGAGATTTGTATTTAAAACCTGCACTGAAAGCAATTGGATGCAGCCTAGCACTATCACCTTCCCTGGACACAAAACCCTTATCATCTGTACTCAACTTCATGAGGAAAATCTCAGCTTCCCCAAGCAAAGCTGTGTGAATGAGTTGGGCATTCACTGTACTGGACACATTATACACCTTGTCTTCTTCACACTGAGCTTAGCTGGCATCTGTTCCATGGGTTGCATCACATCTGCCCTGCTGACCTCACAACTGTGAGAATGGGGGCAAATTCCTGAGGAAATAGTATTTCTTCAGAGGCAAGTGGTCACCTGATTCAGTATCTAGCCCAGGTGTAGCCAACCTACAGTCTTTGGGCTGCTTGTGACTCCAAATAGCTATGGATGCAGCCCAACAAAAAAAGTAAATTTAGCCTGGCATGGTGGCGCATACCTTTAATCCCAGCACTCAGGAGGCAGAGGTAGAAGGATCAGTGTCAGTTTGAGGCCACCCTGAGACTACGTAGTGAATTCCAGATCAGTCTGAGCTAAAGTGAGACCCTACATTGAACAACAACAAAAAAAAGTCAATTTGTTTAAACATTTTTTCTGATTTTTTTAACTTAACCACCTATTTCTTGTGTGTAAACTATGTAGGTGATGTTTCACAATGTGAAAAGGTTGAACATACCTAAAAGGATTCCTTGCCTCCTTACATCTAATTTCAGTCAAACTTTCTTTTATTTTTATTTATTTATTTATTACTATTATTTTGGTTTTGTTTGAGGTAGGGTCTCACTCTAGCTCAGGCTGACCTGGAAGTCACTATGTAGTCTCAGGGTGCCCTGGAACTCACTACCTCTGCCTCCCAAGTGCTATAGTGGATTAAAGACGTGTGCCACGACGCCCAGCTATTTTATTTTTGAGACAGAGAGGGAGAAAAAGGCAGAGAGAGAATGGACACACCAGGGCCTTTCAGCCACTGTGAACGAACTTCAGATGCATGCGCCCCCTTGTGCGCATGTGCAACATTGCCCACTTGCATCTGGCTATATGTGGGACCTGGAGATTCAAACAGGCGTTCTTAGGCTTCTTAGGCAAGCACTCCTTAAACGCTAAGCCATCTCTCCATCCCCTTCAGCCAACCTTTAAAGAGGAGGGAAGAGTTTTAATAATATCCAATGTGCATTTTTTATATTTATTATTATTACTTATTAGAGACAGAGAGGGTGGGTGACAGAATGGGAGCACCAGGGCCTCTAGCCACTGCAAAACGAACTCCAGATGCATGCACCACCATGTGCATCCGGCTTAGGTGGGGCCTGGAGAATCAAACCTGGGTCCTTAGGCAGGCAAGTGCCTTAACTACTAAGCCATCTCCCCAGGCCCCATTTTCTGTTGTTGTAATTTCAAATTTATTGTATCTGACATGATCCACCTTTACAAAGATCATCTTAAAAAAAAATCAAAAAGGAGTGGCAACATAAGATATTTAGAACTGTTTGAAAAGTTTAAAATTGGGAATTTTAAGGTAGATATGATGGCCCGCACCTGTAATCTCAGCACTTGGGAGGCTGAGGCAGGAGAATCATGCATTCAAGACCAGCCTTGGCTACACAAAGGCCCTGTCTCAAAAAAAAAAAAAAAAAAAAAAAATCAGGGCTAGAGAGATGGCTTAGCAGTTAAGGTACATGCCAGCAAAGCCAAAGGGCAGCCAAAGGGCCCAGGTTCAATTCCCCAGTATCCACGTAAAGCCGGATACACAAGGTGGTGCATGCATCTGGAGTACATTTGCAATAGCTGGAGGCCCTGGTGTACCCTTTCTCTCTCTCTCTCTCAAATAAATAAATATTAAAAAATCAGGGCTGGGTGTGGTAGCATATGCCTTTAATCCCATCAGAGGCAGAGGCAGGAGGATCACCATGAATTTGAGGCCACCCTGAGACTACCTAGTGAATTCTAGGTCAGCCTGGGCTAGAGCAAGACCCTACCGTGAATAAACAAAACAAAAAAATCAATATTGTTTTCCATATCAAAAGCCCACATGGAGCTAGAGAGATGGCTTTGTGGTTAAGGCATTTGCCAGCAAAGCCTAAGGACCCAGATTCAATTCCTCAGTACCCACGTAAAGCCAGATGCACAGGGTGGTGCATGCATCTGGAGTCCGTTTGCAGTGGCTAGAAGGCCCTGGTGCACTCATTCTCTCTATCTGTCCTTGCCTCTCTCAATCTCTCTCCCTCTCTCAAATAAACAAAATATATTTTTTTTTATTTATTTGAAGTGACAGAGAGAGAAAGAGGCAGATAGAGAGAGAGAGAGAATGGGCGCACCAGGGCCACCAGCCACTGCAAACGAACTCCAGATGCGTGCGCCCCCTTGTGCATCTGACTAACGTGGGTCCTGGGGAATCGAGCCTCGAACCGGGGTCCTTAGGCTTCATAGGCAAGCACTTAACTGCTAAGCCATCTCTCCAGCCCACAAAATATATTTTTTAAAAATCCCACATGGACATGTCAGCTATTTTGGATTATAAGTGACTCATTTTTATATCTGGCATGTCCACGGACTAAGGGGAGATCAATCTGATAAGAAAAGGAAAAGTAATTTGAATAATGCAGTGTAATGGAAAGGTCACTGGACTCTGGGCCGGGTATGTTTCAAGGTCAGCTCTGCCATAGCTTGGCCTGTGACTCATGTGAGCAAGGACAGTACTCAACAATAGCAGACAATATATATCAACCTATGACCTCACAGATATTGAGAAGACAATAGTATATATGAAGTGACTTAAGACTCTGCCATTCAAAATAATACATTCCAAAATATTCCAGACTGTGTTGATGAGGTGGCTATAGGAAAGCCCATTTACACAAGAGATAAAGGCTGGAAAAATTGCTTAGTGGTTAAGGTGTTCTCCTGCAAAGCCAAAGGACCCAGGTTTGATCCCCCAGGATCCACATCAGCCAGATGCACAAGATGGCATATGCAATTAGAGTTTGTTTGCAGGACTGAAAACCCTGGCACACCCATATTCATTCTCTCTCTCTCAAATAAATAACAAAAAATTTTAAAAAGAGATGAACTGAGGAATGCTCTTTACAAAGCTTTATGCTAAGCATTATGAAAGAGGATTGTAGAAAAATAAACATTAAGATGTTTCTATCATATTCTACATACATACAACCTTGTTGGAGAAACAAACTATATATAACTACTACATCATTTCACATGGCAAAATGAGTCGTTCAATCACTACCATGGATTGGTCATTATAGCTTTCAGTTCCCTTGCCCATGAGACAGTAAATACAGTGTAAATCAATTCTAAGACATGGACTCTTAAAAATCATATGGACATTTGGTGTCTAATCCCTGTAATAGTGAATCCTGCTGGTTTCTGGCTTCAAAGACAATATGCAAACTCAATGAGAGGAAAGACATGGACAGGAAAAGATCCTCAGAGAGGGTATCTAAGAGGTATACTAGGCACTTTATCCACAGTCTTCAACCCTATGAAGTACTAACATTCATATTTTCAAATATTTTAAAATTTCAGAGAGGCTGAATAACCTATTCAGGACACAAAACAAGTAACAAGTTTAAAATTTTAATCCAGGTCTGTTCTGACTTAAAAAAAAAAAAAAAAATCTCTCCACTCTACCATGGATGTGATCGGCATGTAAACCAAAGAGTGATGAAGAAAGCACTCTCTGCAGAAGTAGAAGAATCAAAATAAACCCAAGCTTTGAGATGATCCAAACATGGTTGGGGGCAGCACTTACAGGAAATAAAATTAGAGAAGAGGACAGATGAGAAAACACATGGCTAAGAAATATGGACTTGATCAATAGATGGAAGTGGAAATTAAAAGCTGGGAAACAGAGAATTTAGGGAGCACATTTGGACCATAAACTTTAACAGGGCAAAGATGGACTGGAGAAAAAGTATGGCATACTGTAGATAAAATTATTATTTAATTTCCCAAGCATTTCAACATTTAAATAAGGTCCATAACAGTAATTTTTTTGTATGGATCTTTCTTGGCACATTTAAAACTTGGCTATCATGCCCTACCAATTCTTATATAAGCCAACAATCAACTCTACTTAGAAACACCTCAAGAAAGAATACTCCTTGTTCAGGAACCACTTATAAAAGGTTGAACAAGAGAGCCAAAAAGGAGTAAAAACAGCTTCCAGGGTGGGAGAGTCGGCTTAGCGGTTAAGGCACTTGCCTGCAAAGCCTAAGGACGCAGGTTCATTTCTCCAGGTCCCATGTAAGCCAGATGGACAAAATGCGTCTGAAGTTCATTTGCAGTGGCTAGAGGCCCTGGCATGCCCATTCTCATTCTCTCTCTCTCTCTCTGTCCGTCTCAAGTAAAAGTTAAAAAAAATAAATAAAACCCAGCTTCCAATCACAAATCTCTAGTTAAACAAAACAAATATGCAACAAAGTTCTATCTTCACACTTACAGAAGTACTCAAACTTTTTGAAGACTAATGATATTCAAACAATTCCAGATTTACTTTCTCACTCAAATCTAGTTTCCACATCTCACAAAAATCAATAGGAAACCAATTCCTTTCTCATTTATGGATATAGAGGGTTTTGCTTACTTTGAGGTCTGGATTGGTGAGATTTAATGCCTGGGCAATTCAAAAATAAACCACCTAATTCTTCACTACAGGAAAATCGAACTGCATCCTATAATGTAAGGTTGAGTTGCACAGAGCTAAGGCTCTATATTGCCGAAGCACACCTGAAACCTGGTAGGATCACATCCAACACTGCAGTACCTATCAGATAGACAAAACATCTAACTCACCAGCAAAGTTCATGTGACACTAGTCAATAACCTAGTCTAAGATAGCTCTCACCAACAGCATGATGAGCTATCACCGTGCAGAGAAGTAGCTAGAGAAGAAAACGTGAAGTGTGCAGCTCAGGTTTCCACAGATTAGTATACTAAGTGGAAAGGGCAAATGGCGTTAGCTGTGGAAAAACTAATCATCACCTTTCCTCCCAGAATCCATGGGGCGGAGCAGGCATCCTCTCTCCCCATTTTGCATTTCTAACTGCACACCAAACCTTGCAGAGCGTCACTCATGAGCCTAAGGGTTTGGGAACCATGACTGCTGAAACCACATTTATATCCTTGTTACCCTGCAAACGAAATATGATGCCTACGCCTAAGTACCAGGATATTTTAACTTAGCTTTTCAAGTTATATGTGCTTCTGCTGCCAAAAGGTTCCCAAACTGTGGCCACATGGATTAGAACCAGCCTCGAGGCAAAGCATTAAAGCGACAAGAACCAAGTTATTCACCTACAAGAGAAGTGCAGGTTCTGAGGAAGGAAAATGAACTCGTTATTTATCCAGGACAATCCAAAGCCTTTATAATAATAAAACGCCTACTTTACAACTCCAACAAACAACCGGGAGACGGGTTCTCAAACCCTCAGGCGCCTAGCTTTGTCAAGAAGTCAATTTTGCAAAAGTAGAGGTTAGGTTCTGGCTGTCATCAGAGACTTCAGAATTAACTAAATTCCTCAGGCCCCAGAGAACTGAATTAATTTTTTCTGCACGCCGGGGACCGGCCACTCGAGCCCAGGCCCGGAAAGACCGTGGCCCGGAGCGCGCCCAGGCCCGTCAGGCGGCCCTCCGTTCCGCCGAGGAAAACAAACCCGGCGGCCGGAAGCGGCTCCCGGCACCGCGGGGCGAGGCTGCGCGGCGCCAGGCCTGAGGGGCCGCGCCGGTGACGCGAGGGCAGGGTGCGGGGCTCGCACAAGCGCCCACCGCGCCGGCCCCGGCCCGCAGCGCCCCGGCCTACAGCCCTCCGTGGGCGCCCGCGGCACTCACAGCTTCAGGTGCTCGTAGGCAGCAGCCGCCATCCTGCACCACCAGCTCCTTCCTCCACGTTCTGTCCGCCCTGCCTCGCGCAACCACCTCGGCTCCAGAGCCACCGGTCACCAGGCGCGGTGGCCACGGCGCCCGGCCTTTTCCCACCCTCTCCCAGTCCGGGCCCCGATCCACCCCCCGGAAAAGCACGTGAGCGACGGGACGCGGCGGCGGACAAACTAGTCTAGAGCCGGAGAATGCAGGGGACGTGTGGATTGGAGCGTGCCAAAGAACGCCAAGACATCGCCGCTGCGGATTGGCGGAACTCTCTGCGGGAGAGGCGGAGCTCTGCGGGGTGTGCGCCGGCGCTGGGGCGCTCGGCATAGCGGCAGGAAGGGAGCGCTGGTGCCAGGAAGCCTGTAGAAACTGCGTAAGAGGTGATCAGCCATTGCAGAAGAGGTCCAGGCAGCACTGGGCCAGTGGCGCAATGGATAACGCGTCTGACTACGGATCAGAAGATTCTAGGTTCGACTCCTGGCTGGCTCGGAGTGTGCGTTTCTTTTCTTCCATGTTTGGGTTGGATTGCATCCTTATCAAAGATGATGGCTAGTTACAAGATGAAGGTCATATATTTTTAATTTATAAAATTAGCTCCTTTCGAGATGTGTCTGGAACCTGGAGTTCTGTAAAATAGTTTGCGAATTTCCTCGGGCCCTGTTCTTACAATGCGCAACAGTCTAAACCCGGTAAATTTAGGAAAACACGCCTGAGTGACGATTTGCAGGCAGGAGGTGTGTGGCCGAAGGTTACCTCCTCTACCCGGGGCACGCAAAAGCTCACCAAAGCTACTTTTCCCCCGGAACACAGGCCGCAGGATGCTTGGTGCCCTCCAAGTCTGCAACCTTAGCCTTGGACAGCTCCAGTTCCAAAGCCTGCCTGGTCCCGATTCCACTGGGAAACGTTTTATCAGGGATTTCACGGTAAGAAGGACCCAAACAACAGAGTGCACAACCCTTTATTTTACATGGAAACCAAAGACTGATGCAAACGCGCCTCGCTCAGGAGAAGCTGAGTCACAGGACACTTGCTAACCAGTCACGCGATCAGTTTCTCCAAGATAACGTGCCCCCGCCTCCGCGGGAGATTAAACAAAACGTGTCAAATGAAAGAAATTATTGGGAATAAAATTAAAGCTACGAATGGGAGCGTGGCTCAGGGGTAGGGGGTCTTGCATTATAGCATGCGCGAGGCACGGGGTTCAAACTCCAGTACCCAAAATTTAAAAAACAGGTTTTGCATACCAAGATGGTCCTAGTAACATTTCTTCCATCTTTTTCTTTCTTTATTTTTTGTTATGTAGCCCAGGGAGGCCTGGAGACGCTTACGGGTGGTTTTTTGTGTGTGTGTGTGTGTTTGTTTTTGTTTGTTTGTTTTAGCTTTATTCGTTTATGAGAGAGAAGGAGAAAGAGGAAAGAGAATGGATGCGCTAGGGCCTCTAGCCACTGAAAAGAAACTCCTTGTGCATCTGGCTTTACGTGGGTATTGAGGAATCGAACCTGGGTTTTTGGTTTTGCAGGCAAGCACCACTCTCCAGCCCTAGTTTACTCTTTCCTTCCTTCCTTCCTTCCTTCCTTCCGTTGTTTTATTTTTTATTTTTTTTCTTTTTTGAAGTAGGGTCTCACTCTAGTCCAGGCTGACCTGGAATTCACTATGTAATCTCAGGGTTGGCCTTGAACTCAGGCGATCCTCCTACCTCTGCCTCCCGAGTGGATGCTGGGATCAAAGGCGTGCGCCACCACACCCGGCTTTTTTTTTTTTTTTTTTTTTTGGTTTGTTTTGTTTTTGATTGCTTTTTAAATGACTTCATATTCTTTCATTCCACCAAAGAGTTAGTTACTTTATGCATGACTTTTTGTTTTTTGCTTGCACGCTCGCGTGCATATGTGTATGGATGTGCCAGGGTCTCTTGCACCATTTGTGAGGACTGTGCCTTTTTTTTTTGGTGTCCACTACCTGGGTAGCTAGGGAATTGAACCAGGACTACAGGCTTTGCAAGTGAGGGTCCTTCACCGCTGATCCCATCAAGCAATCTCCCTGTCCACCCACCCCACCCTCACACCCTTCAGCATAATTTTGATGTTAGGAATATGGGTTATTGCCAGTTTCATGTGTCAGAAATGATAGTTTTATCCCAGCACTCGGGAGGCTGAAGTAGGAGGATAGCTGTGACCATGAGGCCAGCCTGAGACCGCATAGTGAATCCCAGGTCAACCTAGGCGAGAGAAAGACCCTACCTCAAAAAACCAAAAAAAAAAAAAAAAAAAAAAAAAAAAGTTTTGTTTTGTTGGGAGAATCTTAAGAAAGGGTCTAAAATGGCCAGAATGGCCTTGAACTGGGTATGTTGTTGAGGCTGACCTTAACTTCCTAATCCTTCTGTCTCCAGACTTCTGATTGCCAGCCTTGCACTACCACACCTAGCTCAATTATTTCTGGCTTTAGATTTTTCTAAACGTGGCATGGCCAGGTGGACATTTAAAGGTCCATTCATGGGAATTTAAAGATTTTTGGGCTGGGTGTGGTGGCACATGCCTTTAATCCCAGCACTTGGGAGACACATAGTGACTCCAGGTCAGCCTGAGCTAGAGTGACACCCTACTTCAGGAAAAAAAAAAAAAAAAGATTTTTGGTACATATTTTCAAATTGCCTTCTAGAAAAATTAAAACCAATTTCTGGCATCTGTTTCCAGTCATGCAAACCAATGCTGGATATACACGAGTCCCAATGCACACACATGCATACACATACACACACACATACAAATCGGATATCCAAGTTTGATGGGATGGCACGTTTACTAACTGAGCAATTCATGCCAGATACTTCTTTAAGCATTTTGTTTGGACAAATAAATCAACCCTTACAACAATTTCATACCGTAAGTTCATTTATTATCCCTTTTTTGTTTTGTTTTTCAAGGCACTGTTTTGCTGTAGCTCAGGCTGACCTGGAATTCACTATGTAGTCTCAGGTTGGCCTTGAATGGTGATACTCCTACCTCTGCCTCCTGAGTGCTGGAATTAAAGGTGTATGCAACCACGTCTGACCTTCATTTTTAGTTTTTAAAAATATTTTTATTTTATTTGTAAGGAAAGAGATAATATGAATATGGGAACACCATGGCCTGTTACCACTGCAAATGAACTCCAGATGCATGTGCCACTTTGTGCATCTGGCTTTACGTGGGCACTGAGGGATCAAACCTGGGGTAGCAGTCTTTGCAAGCAAGTGCCTTTAACCAATGAGCCATCTCCCCAGCCCTGTTATGCCATTTTTACAGAAGAGGGAACTAAATTTGCTTAAGGTCACCAAATGTCTAAGTGGTAAGACCTGAGTTAGAGACTGGACTCTTGATGGCACAGCCAGCCTGCTGGGGCAGGGGAGCTCACTGTAACCCCAGAGGGCACCACAGAAGTGGGCTGGGGGACAGTCACATGCTGTTCAGCAGGCTATCCCCGATAATACCTCAACTCAGCAGCTCCTAGACTCCTGGACATTTCCTCTCCTTTAGTAAAAATGGTGTTTAAGTTTCAGTTTGTCTCATAAGGCTTTAAGAAAAGAATATGGAGCTGGGTGTGGTGCCACACACCTTTAATCCCAGCACTGGGAAGCAGATAGGAGGATCTCTGTGAGTTCAAGGTCACTCTGAGACTACATAGTGAATTCCAGGTCAGATTGGGCTAAAGTGAGAGCTTACCTCGAAAAAAAGAAAGAAAGAAAAAGAATATGAGGGCTGGATAAGTAGCTCAAAGTGCAAAAGCATGAGGACCTGAGTTGGGATTCCCAGTGCCCATATAAATCCAGACCATGGGGATGAGGGTAGGCTGCCTAGCTAGACTAGCTGAATTGGTGAGGTCTGGGTTCAGATGAGTTCAAGTGAGTAAGTAAGGAAGACACCCCAACCTCTAGCCTCCATAGGTACACACACACACACACACCCATACATTTGCCCACACATGTACATACATATACACACACATGCACACCATACACAAAAAATAAAAAGGATATGGGCTAGAAATGTAACTCAGTGAGTAGAGTGCTTGCCTCTCATGCACAAAACCCTGAGTTCAACACAGAATGAAGCAGCCATGGTGGCTCATGGTCGTGTTATCAACACAGGTCAAAGTAGTTCACAGTCAGCCTGGGTTGCATGAGATCCTGTTTCTGCAAAGAAAATTTCCAGCTGTACAGCCACTGGAAGAGACTCAGTATCTGTCCTTTCTTTACCAGTTAGGGGCTATAAACTAAGGTTGGGAAGTAATTCAGACTTAAATGGGTATTCTGAGATATTTAAAGGCTGAAATCAGGTTCTAAGAAGGAATGTTCAGGGACAAGAAATCCTCAAAGATAAGTAACAAAACTGACATTCTCTAGGCTCCCTCATCTTCTACTCACTCCATCATGGGCCTGCTGTGCCCAAAACACTTGCCCTTGAAACCGTAGATGAGTTGGTGGGACACATGTGTAACTAAGAAGTGGCAGTGCTATGGGCTGCCTGGCACACTTGGGAATATCCATATTATGAGTGCTTCTAGAAGTGTTACACATCTGGGGCTGTCACATACCTGCAGCCTTCTGGACCAAACCTGTTTGGATGATTTTCCCCACAGGGTAAAATTTACTCTGAACCTTTTTACACCCAGAATCCAGTCATGTTCATGTATAGTGCATTTCTGTCTTTAGTCCTGAGAATCTTACTTTTAGCATCTTATCCCAGGGGTACAACTTCATTTCCACACTCCCCCACAAGCTTGTTGGAATCTGCAGACTAAAAAATGCCCCCCTTCAAGATGCTTATGTCCTAATCCTCAGAGTCTATGAATATCTTGTCTCATAAGGACTAAGGATTCTGAGATAGGGAGATCATTCTGGATTATCTCCATGAGCCAAATGTAATTCCAAAGGTATCATGAGGGAGATGGTCAGAAAGCTGTGAAAACAGACACAGAGGTGATGTAACCACCAGCTAGTAAGGGTGACAGCCTCCAAAGCGGAAAGGCCATTATGATTTGAATGTGACATGTCCCCAGAGTCCTGCATTTGGACACCTGGTTTAGCTGGTGGCATTGGGAGGTTGTGTAGCCTTTGGGACTATGGCCTAGCTGAAGAAAGTAGGTAACTGATGGTGAGCATCAAAGGTGCTACCTGCTTCTGGTTCCTCTAGAGCTTGATGCTTCCAGATCCACCAAGATCTGAAAAGTTGTTACCTCAGTATCCGGCCACTGTAAAGCTGCCCCATCCACTGTGTCTCTGAAACAATGAGCCAAAATAAGCCTCACTTTCCTTAGGTTGATTCTGTCATAGCAACAAGAAAAGCAATTCTTACAGGGGACAGAAAAACAGATTTCCCCCTAGTACCTCTGACATGAATATTTATGGATTCTGATGTGAGCCTGTAGGACCTAGTTCTCCAGAATATGACAACAAAATTGTGTTCTAAACGATTGGGTTTAAAGTAACCTTGCAATAGCAATAGGAAATAGGTACAAACTCCTACAGACGACAACAATAAAATATTCACATCTTCATGATGTTCTCTTAACTAGTTTCATTTATTGAACACTCATTTTGTAGAGTTATTTCCCCTTTCCTGTCACAGTTGTCTATATGATGAGGAGTGATAAAGAATATAGGGTCCTGGGCTGGAGAGATGGCTTAGCAGTTAGGGGGCTTGCCTGTGGAGCCTAAGGCCCCATGTTCAATTCTCCAGGTCCCACAGAAGCAAGATACACATAGTGGCGCATGTGTCTGGAGTTCGTTTGCAGTTGCTAGAGGCCCTGGCATACCCGTTCTCTCTCTCTAATAAATAAATAAACAAATCTTTTAAAAAAGAATATAGGGTCCTTAAAATAACATCTGGCACATGGGATACACAGTTAAGACCAGTTATTATTGTTGCTGTCTTGTGGTGGTTTGATTCAGGTGTCCCCCATAGACTTAGCTGTTCTGAATGCTAGTCTCCCCAGCTGATGGCAATTGGAAATGAAAGCCTCCAAGAGATGGCGTATTGATGGGGCAGGCTTCTGGGTATTACAGCCAGTTTCCCCATGCCAGTGTTTGGCACACTCTCCTGTTGCTATTGCCCACCTGATGTCAGCCAGGGGGTGATGTCCACTATCGTTTTCTCCTGCCATCATGGAGCTTCCCCTCGAGTCTGTAAGCCAAAATAAACCTTTTTTTCCCCACAAGATGCTCTTGGTTGGGTCATTTCTACCAGCAATGTGAACCTCAACATGTCATCATGGAACCAAGAACCAGGCCAGGTTTTCCCCACTGCCTTGACTCCCAAGGTGTCCAAATACCTGAGGCCAGCTCAGATGTGTTGATATTTCCTCCCCACTCTAAGTCCAGGATGCTCTGATGGTGGGGTGAAATTGATAATGAAGGCAGCATTTACATGAGCAGAGTCAGCACACACCAAGTATCAAGGGTTTTGGTTGCCCCTAGAAAGCTGGTTTGCCAGCACATCACTCGCCACCCCTTCCTCTTTCCCAATATACTCATCATCCCTTATCACACAAAGTCATAGGAAAACAAAAGTATAATTAAAAAAAAAATTTTATTTGTTAGCACATGTGTGGGGGGTATGTGCCAGGATCTCTTGTCACAGTAAATAAATACAAGATACTTATTCCACTTTTTTTTTCTTTTTTAAAAATGGGCATGCCAGGACTTTTAGCCACTGCAAAACAAACTTCAGACACATGTGCCACCATATGCATGTAATTTAAACAGCTGTTCTCATCCCTTAAAAAAAATTTGAATCCTAAGGACTCATTTCCTTAGAAGTATGTGCTCAACCATGTTTATTGCTGCTCAGTTCACAATAGCTGGGAAATGGAACCAGCCTAGATGTCCCTCAACTGATGAGTGGATAATGAAGATATGGCACATTTATACAATGGAGATCTACTCAGCAGTAAAGAAAAATGAAGTTATGAAATTTGCAGGAAAATGGATGGATCTGGAAAGCATTATACTAAGTGAGGTAACCCAGGCCCAGAAAGCCAAGTGCCGCATGTTCTCTCTCATATGTGGATCGTAGCTACAGATGACTGGGCTTCTGTGTGAGAAGGAAAAAACTCAGTAGCAAAGGCCAGTAAGCTAGAAAAGAGATATAAAGGGAAGAGAAAGGAAGGGAGTGGGGTACTTAATAGGATGGTATTGTATATATGTAAGTAGAAGAATAGATTAATGGGGTGAAAAGGCCCAAAATGAGGTCAGGGGAAGAGATTGAGTAAAGGAAAGGTGGAGGGAGGGTTAATCAAAATCTAGGAGGATATAAATAAATCACATGGAATCCTACTTTTTTGGACAGTGGAACACTCAGGAGCCGTAGATTGTTGCTAGAAAATTTTCAGTGCCAGGGATGGGATACCTTCCAGTGAGTTGTTGGCCAGGGAGGTTCCTGATGCCCCCAAAACATTATAGGCCATTTCCGAGGCCCTTGGTTTCCCACTAGGAATAGATGGTAAGACCCTATTGCTGAACACTCCACATACTTGGGCTGCAAGGCCACTGAGAAATCCTGCTGGAACTGAGCTGATAACCTCCTCCATGTAGACCAGCTGACAGAAAGCTGGAAGAAGCCATTGTGCATGCAGTTCAATGGGAAAAAGAGAAATCACCAGTGAAGATACTCAACAGTGGACACTGCAAGCCTTATAATAGGCCAGCCAGGCCAAATGAGCCAACGGGTGCAATAGCGGCACACCTGTTATGGGGGAAACCAACTGCCCTCTAATTGGACTGGTGGCCCACTCCATGGGTGGGAATACATCCCTGATATTGAAAACTTAAAATGGGTAGTCATGAGCCCTAGGGGAGTAACGTCTGCTGTTGTCTGGCTAAATGTATATACTATGCTTATCAAACTGCCCAGTAAGCACTTCTGTTAATGTTCATACCCTTATATTAATGCTACTCTCACTTTTGATTGAGAATCTTCTCTTTTCCGATGGCAGTCACCTTGGGACGACTCAGAAGGTATCATGGTGATGGAAAGAAATGACTGCAGTGCTCAGTACTGCAATATCTCTATCACACCTTCCAAGGCTCAGGGTCTAATGCGGAAGAGGTGGCAGAAAGAAGGTAAGAGCCAAAGGAAGGGTAGGACTCCATACAACATGCCCCCTGCAGATACAAAATGGCCTGGATATCCATGACCTCACAGTGCCTGACACTACCTGCACAAGACCATCATAACAGGAGGAAAAGATCATGACATCAAAATTAAAAGAGAGACTGATTGAGATGGGGAGGGGGTATGATGGAGAATGGAGGTTCAAAAGGGAAAATGGGGGGAGGGAGGGTATTACCATGGGTTATTTTTTATAATCATGGAAGTTGTTAATAAAAATTTGGAAGAAAAAATAATAAAATAAAAAAATAAAGAATAAAAAGTTTGATGCTGGGCATGGTGCTGCACACCTTTAATCCCAGCACTAGGGAGGCAGTAGGAGAATTGTGGTAAGTTCAAGGCCAGCATGAGACTACATAAAGAATTCCAAGTCAGCCTGGGCTAGAGCAAGAACCTACCTCAAGAAAAACAAATTTAAGGGGACTAGGAATATGGCTCAGTGGCTAAAGGCATTTGCTTGCAAAGTCAGTTGTCCTGAGTTCCCAAGTAAGCCAGAGGCAAAAAATGACATCTAGCATTGGTCTGTAGTGGTGAAAAGTCCCAGTGTGCACTCGCCTGGCCATGTGCACCCACAAACTCACACCACACGCATGATGTTTTTATAGTAAAAAAGACAGAGGAAAATAATCTCCCTTTATAGCAAAACTTTCATACTAAAGGTTGCCTGTATCTGTTCAATTATGGCTCAGAACAAAAGATAGCTTTGTATATTTTACTCATCTTCCATTGTTTGTAATCGTCTTATGCTGTTTTGTGCAAGGGTTCACTGCTTCGTTGCATGAAGAACTAGCACACAGGCACAGTTTTTAATGCCTGCAAAGGACTGTGGATTCCAAATCTCCTAACAATTCTGTTTGAAGGCCATGCAAATGAAGCCATGATGGAGCTTGAGGGAGATCAGGCCTCTGATTATTCTATCATCCACCTGGGATTTACAGCCCTCCGCTCTACCAGCCGAGGGATCAAATGGTGCACCCACCTTGGATTTAATAGGAGTCTCAGAGGACTTGCCTGAAAGAGTACTGGAGAGAAACAAGTCCTATCACTGCCACATACATCCAATGACCTGGTTAGGACTTCTAAGACTGATAGAGCAAAATGAGGGGAGAGAAGACTGGCTTTGGATCTGCAGTCAGCTTCTGTCCTCAAGGCCCACAAGTTGTGCAGGAGTCTTGGGAAGGCTATTTGCTCTTTCAATACAAACTTGATATCCCAGTCTCCCAGGTTCCTGTGTTTTCTTATTATGAGTCTATAAATACAATCCCACAATAGTTCCATTTGGTGAATAATTTGTAGCACATTTATTTTTTATTTATTTGAGAGCAACAGATAGAGAAAGAGGCAGAGAGAGAGAATGGGTGCGCCAGGGACTCCAGGCACTGCAAACGAACTCCGGATGCATGCGCCCCCTTGTGCATCTGGTTTACGTAGGTCCTGGGGAATGGAGCATCAATATTTTCCTCTGTCTCTTTTACTATAAAAACATCATGCGTGTGGTGTGAGTTTGTGGGCGCACATGGCCAGGCGAGTGCACACTGGGACTTCTTGCCAGTACACTTCGAACTGGGGTCCTGAGGCTTCACAGGCAAGCACTTAACTGCTAAGCCATCTCTCTAGCCCTTGTAACACATTGAAAATCTCAGATAGAAGCCGGCTGTGGTGGCGCACGCCTTTAATCCCAGCACTCAGGAGACAGGTAGGTAGGAGGATTGCCATGAGCTCGAGACCAGCCTGAGACTACATAGTGAATTCCAGGTCAGCCTGGGCTAGAGACCCTACCTCAAAAAAAATAAATAAATAAATAAATAAAAAAAAAAAAAAACCTCAGACAGATGAACACCTTCACAGTTTTTGGGCACGGGTTGGAGCTGGAGAGAAAACTAATTCAAGATTTCTAGTGGCGCGTCCTCCAGAAACAGGTAATCTTTCTAGGAAGTTTGTATATTCCTTTATTGTTCTTTTTCAACAAGATAAAACATAGTATTTGCAAATATATCTGAATCATCTCAATCAGGAATTTCATTTGAAAAATTAATCACAGAGTTTTCAACTAGTTACTCAATTTGCAAACAATCTCCACTACCTCTGATATTGAATCCAATGTAACTTTCTTCACTCTGCTTGACTTGAAAGTGGAACAAAGGTGTGTTAGCCAGGCCAGCACTCTTAAGATTGGCATAGACACATTGGCTGGCTTCATTTTCCCACCAGCCTTGCCAAAGCTGACCTGGAGTACTTGATGGACAGAGAGGGGCCTGGCCTCAGGGTCTTCCCCAGCCATATGCTTGGCCTGGGAACAGGAAGCAAAGAAGTAACATCGGCCAAAAGATTCCAACAGAATAAATTTTCTAAAAATGTTAAAAATAGTCCACAATGTCACCTCTGAACTTCTCCTCACAGGAAAAGGCTGGAGCTGAAACATGGTCTACAGGTACAGCCAGGCCCCAGTGAAAAACCCATGCTCATATGTGCTGGGGCCTCCACTGACTACTCTGTATGGCCCAGGCCAGCTGCGAGTTTCCCAGCCTGATTGGCACAAATGAGACACTTCAGCACTCCTGCCACAGGACACAGGGCTTCCCAACAGACTATGCAAATGACAACCATTTTTTTTTTTTTTTTGCCTCCCACGCCCTCCCCCAACAGCTTCTTCTGTTTGAACTACCAAAAAGTATTGACCATATACAAGGGAAATTTTGTTCTTCAATGCTGAGATGGGTTTTTGTTGCATTATTTATTTATTTATCCAGAGACAGGATCTTATGTAGTTGAGGATGGCCTTGAATTCCTGATCCTCAGGCCCCAGCCTTCCAAGTGCTAGGTGTGAGCCAACACATTCAGCTCAGAGGTGGTCTTATTATCTTGCCAGTGTATGGGCCCTCTTTAGCCATGGATACCCCAGGAGCTAATATGTTGCAATTCATGAGGCCAGAGTGCAATTTTAGTAGCATCTAGTCCCAGCTGATCTTCTGACCACACTGCCCAGCTGCAGTCTAGAGTGGGAAGTCAGCCATTTCTAACACACCCAAGATCTCCAGTGTGATGGCCAAGTTCCTCATTAATCTGTGGCTTGGTGAAGCTCTATCTGTGAGGTATGTTTTGTGTGTGAAAAACTGAAAATGGAGAGAAATATGAAAAAAAAAACAGACAAAAATCAGTGTACCTTATATTGGTTTCTCAAAAAATGCCCATGCTGGGAAGTGGGCACAAGAGAAATCTCTGAAATCAAGGTAGGAACTTATCCTGAGGCATTCCCTCCCTGCTGGTCTGAGATCTCACACACTCAAGATCTCACACACACACACACAAACTCTCCTGTCAGAAGGGGCTCTCCCAGGATATGGGCTGGACTTCCCAAGGCCCATTAGCAAATAAGCTAAAATAGGCACCAGGGCTGTCCTGGTGAGGGATTTCAAGACTTGCCTTATGGGAGCCACTCCAAGGTCACAGACTGGAGAGAGCTCCTAGAAAATCAGCGCCAAGTGATGTGAGTCCTGGTGCCTGCACCAGTTCTCTTAAAGCTGGCCATGCCAGATAGGGCAGGCCTTGGGGACCCTGCTGCCTGAGGGGCTGAGGAGCAACAGGGATCCTCGGCAGGCTGTCAGAGCACTAAGGGGAGACCCAGCCTCCCCAATCCCAAGCTTGGCTCACGTGTCAGGGTTTCCTTTTTGCCTTAATGCAGTTAAGAGTTTGTAGCCATTCTCAGAACTGAAGCTCTCAGGTGGGAAGAAGTATTAAGTCATGCAGAGGGGTACATGTGTGAGGGATGTCTATGTCTGTTACTGCTTCTCTTCAGGGGACACTGTGAAATGTGCTCAAAGCAAACCTCTCCCCATGAAATGTGAACAGTTTCCAGGGGAGTTGGCATATGTCCAGTGCACTGACACAACCCTGCGTCACATGCCATGTGTGTAGTGGAGTGTCTTCCTGAGTAAGCTGGTAAGGTTGTAGCAATGGGGGAAAGCACTTGGAAAAGGAAGTGGACACTGCTCTGGGCAAAGGAAAGTCAATCCTCACACATACAGGAGCTTTCCTGCCTGCCTCTCTTCTCCATCTGTCCCAGGTCCATCCCAGGGGCTACCAAAAGTGTCTGATAGCCACCTCTCTGGGCAGTCTTGGCCTGTATCCCACCACAACTCTGGCTAGAAGTGCTGTTGGAGTACTGCAGGTGAAGGGCCTTTCTCCAGCTTCTTGATGTGACAGGAGTGACAAAACAGGTGGTCTTCCAGTGGATAGCAACGGTGACCATCCTCATCATTGAGCTCCAGACCACAGTCCTGGGGGAGGCAAGAACATCCAATCACAGCAAAATGAAACAGACTGCAAGAGTGATGTGAAGACCACGCTTTCCCCCACCCACACTTCCCCCATCAGGAGAGGGTACTGTGCGCTTCTGGACAGCTCCTGCCCAGTGATGGAGCCACTGGCTATCTGTCACCATGGAGCATTTCAAATGGGGATGGTTGGAACTAAGACAAGCATATAATACTTCCAAGCCTTAGAACGGAGAGGTGAGAGAATTGTATGTCATGGGTAGCTTCTGACATTGACCACAAGTTGAAATGATAATTTTGTATCTATTGAGTTGACCCAATAATTAAACACACGTTTCTTTTAACTGTTTAAATGTTACAACCAGAAAATGGGGAGGGACACACATGACTTGACTTGAACTTGTGTTGGTCATTTTCTACTGGCCAGCACAGAGCTGGAATATACAGAGAGGATGGTGGAATAAGTCTTCAGGGTTCTTCTCCAGGCACCTGGGTCGCCACCAGCCAGGAGTCCCACCTGCTTCTTTGTTCTTTTTCTCTCTTTCTCTCTTCTTTGTTTCTTTCTTCTTTCTTCCTGCATATGTGTATGCATATTCACATGTGTGCAGAAGCACATGTGTGTGGAGGCTAGAGGTTAATATGGGGTATCTTCTTGGCATGTTCTCTCAGTTGAACCCAATGTTTGTTCATTTGGCCAGTCTAGTGAGTTAGCTTGCTCCTAAGACTCTCATCTCTGCCTCCCAAGTGCTAGGATTACACGTAGACCACCTCATCTACCAAACATTTACACAGATGCCAGGGATCTAAACTCTGATCCTCACGCATGCATATCATGGTAGTTTGAATGTCTACTATAACTTCATGTCTGTGATTAAGCCTCATACTTAATCCAAAGCTAATGGAGCCTTTGGGAGGTGGAACCTTGCTGGAGATGTGTCACTGGGCAGGCCTTGGGATTTTATAATCCAGCCCAGCTTGCCAGTGCTAGGAGCTCACTCTTGTTGCTTCCTTCCAGCTGATAATGACAAGATGTGATATGTAGCTGCCTACTTTGCCATACTTTCACTATTATTATAAAAAGTCATCTTGTAACTACAAGCTAAAATAATCCCTTTCCTTCTATAAGCTGTTTCTGGTCAGGTATCTTGTCCAGCAAAGAGAAGTTAACTGACCCTCTTAGCTCTGTAGCTTCAAGGAAAGCAGCTGTGAGCTTTAGGACTTGCCAGTTCTGAATGCACAGAAAATGATAGAAACCATCACATCCTAAGCACCTGGACATTCCAGGCAGTCTTGTGATGACTTCAGGCCCCAGTGACCCAGGAGGCTCTGCTAAATTGGGCTTTATGGGCTGAGCAGGGAGAGGCCTACCTCGCAATGGTAACACTCCACATGATAGTCTCTGTCCATGGACACGACACGGATGGTCTCATCTGAGCCCTGGGACCAAAGGAAAGCAAGACATGTGAAAGGCCAGTTAGGAGCCCACTGAGTACCATCAGCCATGGGGTAGAGAGGGAAGACAGTCTTCCTTGTGAAAGAATGCAAATCAGTAGTGAATACTAACATAGTAAACAGAGTAGACTAATCAGAGAAGAGATGGAGGGGCATTGTTACTTCTAGGAGGAATGTGAGAATCAACACTGGAAAAAAAGAAACTAAGACATTTGTTTTTAATAGATGAATAAAAGCAAGCTCTTCTACTCCTTTACTGATCTAAGAGTTAGAATCCAGTAAGAGAGATTGGTCTGGCTCCTGGGACATACAGACAAATGAATCAGATGGGGCTGGGAAAGGAGGCATCATCATTTCTTTCAGAGATGGGAGTTTATAGTGATATTTTGAAAGCTCTAAGGCCAGGTCACGGTCACAGGCTGGGTAAATTCCACCCCCAGCCCCGGGCCTCAGAGTGACTCTAGGGAGACAGTCCCATCTTGAAAGACTGAGAAGCAGGGCTAGAAAAGTGTTTTACCTCAGGTGGGAGGATAGGAAGCCCACAGGATGCACACTTGGGGGCCAGAACCCTGGAGTAGAAACAGAGAGCACAGTGAACACGGTGTTATTGGCAAAACACACCCAGAAGCCGGGCATGGTGGTGCATGCCTTTAATCCCAGCACTCAGGAGGTAGAGGTAGGAGGATCACCATGAGTTCGAGTACACCCTGAGACTACATAGTGAATTCCAGGTCAGCCTGGGCTACAGTGAGACCCTACCTTAAAAAACAAAAACAAAAACAAAAACAAAAAAAACCTGTACCCAGTACCTGCCAGAGCCTCTTAAGAGCTCATTGCTTCTGGAAAACCCACCAGATCTCATGTAATGACTGGGAATAGGCACATGTGTACTAGGAACATGACATTGTTCCAGCTGCTGCAAGGACATCTGGCTGACTCTTGCTCCCCTAGAGATAGAGACAAAACTGGGTGTCTGCTCCCCTCATGGCTGGCTGGGCTGGTCCAACGGGTCCAAAGTGGTGGAAGCCAATCCTGACCTGGTATAGCCAGAGTCACAGGCTGGGTAGATTCCCCCTGGAGCCTGATCAGGAAGCTGCCTACAGTTTCTGCTTCTTCATTAAACATGACTTTTTTGTTTGTTTGTTTGTTTTTATTTATTTGAGAGCGACAGACAGAAAGAGAAAGAGAAAGAGGCAGAGAGAGAGAGAGAGAATGGGCGCACCAGGGCCTCCAGCCACTGCAAAGGAACTTCAGATGTATGTGCCACCTTGTGCATCTGGCTTATGTGGGTCCTGGGGAATTGAGCCTCTAACCGGGGTCCTTAGGCTTCACAGGCAAGTGCTTAACGCTAAGCCATCTCTCTAGCCCCTAAACATGACTTTTAAAAAGATATTTTATTTATTTATTTGAGAGAGAGAGAGAGGGGGGGGCAGACAGAGGAAGAAAGAGAGAATGGGCATGCCAGGGTAACTAGCATCTAGCTTACATGGGTCCTGGGGAACTAAACCTGGGTCCTTTGGCTTTGCAGGCAAGCTCCTTAACCACCAAGCCATTTTGCCAGCCCTAAACATGACTTTTAACCAGTTGGCATTTACAGTGGTATTGACTGTCCTCCAAAGCTCATGATGGTCTCTGAACACCATTAAACCTGTGTCAACTATATGAAAATGGAGCCTTTCCACTCAACTGAGCTTGCTGGGCTCTGTGCTTGAGTCCCTGTCTACTCCCTCCTTACTTGTGGTAATCTCGGACACAGTAGATCTTGTTTTCTGAATCCACGGTGAACGGCACCCCATCCAGACACTCATTACAGATGACGCAGCGGAAACAGCCTGGGTGGTAGGACTTCCCCAGGGCCTGCAGGATCTGGGAGCACAAAGAATGCAAGATTCAGTGGGAAGAAGGGAGGGGAGGAACAGTGGAACAAGAGGAAGACACTGGCCCCCACACAGCTGTACCATGGTGCAGGCTGCACCCAGTTTGCCTGGGTAAAGAGGAGGTGTCAGAGGAGGGTTCATACAGGAACCTCTGCAGCCTCTCAGTTGCTGAACTGGGAAGGAATGAAAATGGCCCTTTCCAACACCTTCCCCATGGCAGGAATCGCTAATGTTCCCTAGAGAGACAGTGCTGAGGCTAAAACCCACCTAGAAACAGCAGGAAATGAGGCAAAGCGGAGGAGCCACAGAAGGAAGCAGCAAGTGGGTAGGGAATGAAAGTCCCTATAGAAAGAGCAGAGTGTGAACAAATCTTCTCATTTTGGCCTCCTGGAAGCCTCTTCTATGTAGCTTTGACTATGAGGGGCAACCACCTAAAAGCTCAACCACAGTCCTGACGGTTTCAAATTTAAGTGTTATAAGCAAAATCCCCTTGTTGGCATCCTTACTGCTCCTAAACACTGTGATGGAAAAGCTCTGAAGAACTCTTTCCTCTGGGTGTCATGTACTCTGGAGATGATACCTGAACTGCTACAGCCCTGCTGAAACCAGGAAACAGAGGGAAAGAAGAGGGAGGGGAGGGGAGAATGAAGAGGAAAAAGAAAAGAGGAGAGAATAAAAGGAAGAGGACAGAAAAGGAAGAGACGAGGAAGAGAAGAGTTTAGAGGAGAAAGAAGAGAGAAGAGAAAAAAGGAGAAAGAGAAAAACAAAGAACATCCTTGGTGAGGTCAGAGAGTGGATGGGTGACTCTTGGAACTGACTCATCAGGAAAGCTGATCTCACCTTCTCTGAGGTGAGATACAATTCCTAGTCCTGTTACATACATCCTGTTCTCAAAGTATGGCCCCTGGACCTGCAGTACAGACTAAGAACTTGGTAAAAATGCACATTCTCAGATGTCCCTCCCATAGTTCCTGAATCAGAAATAGTTGGTGTTTTGATAAGATGATTCTGGTGCATGCTAAAGTTTAAGAATCATTGGTTTAAGCAAAAATGAGTTTAGGTGAGTTGGGCATGGTGGTGCACGCCTTTAATCCCAACACTTGGAAGGCAGAGGTAGGAGGATCTCCATGAGTTTGAGGCCACCCTGAGACTACACAGTGAGTTCCAGGTCAGCCTGGACCAGAGTGAGACCCTACCTCAAAAAAAAAAAAAGAGTTTAAGTTTTCCTATAATTGCAGTTGGACGCATCTTTGCTGATTCAGGAAATTTACCTCTGCAATTACCTGGAACATGAAACAGCAAAAACTGATCACCATGAGCAGAGGACACCAGAAACCAGTCAGTACATCCAGAACAGCAATCAACAGGCTGATGGAACTTACGAGCACTCTACGGGATATTGAGCGACCACAAGAAAGATGGACTGTGTTCCAGCTCCTTCCAAAAGAAGCCCAGGTGGATAACTATGAGCTTCAGCCAAAAACCAGGGGAGGGTTCTGACCTATCTCAGCTCTCTCTGAAAGCTCAGCTTTCATGCTTCCTCGTTCCCTCCTGGGTTTTCACTGCTTTAGGAGTTGCTCTCCACCTGCAGCAATCAGCTGGATTTCCAAAGCCCACTTTGAAACTGGAGCCTTGGAATACATTTCCTCTCAGTTTAAGGCTGTCTTTGCAGAAAACTTAAGGATTTAAACTAATTTACCCACACTGTGCCTAAAGTAAAATTGAAAAGAAATGTAATTTTTGCTGTGTCCTGGCTAGCTCTAACAAGTTTAGTGTTTGGGAATATGCCTTGTTCCAAAATGTACCCTTCTATTAACAAAAGGAGTACAAACAATTTACATAAATTAGAAAATTGGAGCTCTGCTATACAGCCAAAAGTGGTATCTGGAAAAAAATCTTTCTGTGTTTATTAAAATTCCTGGCAGCAAGCCGGGTGTGGTGGTGCACGCCTTTAATCCCAGCACTCAGGAGGCAGAGGTAGGAGGATCACCGTGAGTTCGAGGCCACCCTGAGACTACATAGTGAATTCCAGGTCAGCCTGAGCTAGAGTGAGACCTTACCTCGAAAAACAAAAACAAAAACAAAATTCCTGGCAGCAGACAAGGGTTCTATCTTTAAATCTAGAGGTTACTCCCAGACACTCACAGTTTTCAGGTTCTCAAGATCTGCAAGATAACATGTTCCAATTCCCCTTGTCTCGTTTGCAGTGATCATCAACCCCAAGCAATGCCTTCCCTTTCTATACCCACAGGTTAACCTTCACACTGAGAGGTGGAGAATATCCCCCTCCCCTGTCCTTAAATGAAGTTTGAATGTGACATATCCACTACAGGCTTATGTCATTGAACACTTGGTCCTCAGTTGGTGTCATTGTTTTGGGAGGTTGTAGAGCCTTTAGGAATTGAGACCTAACAGAAGGAAGTGGGTCACGGGGGTGGGGGTGGACCCTGAGGTTTATAGGGGGCCTTGTTTCCTGTCCTATCTCTGCTTCTTGATCCATGGAGATAGAGATGGCTATGTAAGCTAGCAGCTTCATGTCTCACTGCCACAGGAGCCACCCCAACATCTTGCCTTTCCCACCATGGTGAACTGTGCCCTTAAGCCATGAGTCAAAATAAATCCTTTCTTAAGTTACTTCTTGCCAGTGGATGAGCAAGGAAAAAGATGGAAAGAGCTGGGACTTGTTTTATCATCTGAACTTCAAAAGCCACCTGAGGAATGGCTTATGCTGGGCAGAAAACAGGGGAAAAGCACCTACATTCATCTGACTACACCCTACTCCCATGTGGCAGAGAGTTCTACAGATAAATGGACTGATTCTGGCATGTCAGCTAGAGTGGGAAGGACCACAGAGAAACCAGTGTACAGCAAACAGGCAACAGAAAAGACAGTGTGAACAGAATCACAGTGAGCTGTCTAAGTGGTTCAAGATGTAAATACTATACAAGACAATAACATGGCTTCTACTAAAGGGCCAGGCTGCATGGTGGAGGGTGACTACAAACTCATGACAAAAGCACTGTGCTCAATAATTCATGTCTTTTCTCCCTTAATACCTCCTCCTTCCAGGGGACTGTGTTTCTGTTCAGCTGACACCACTTACCATCTCCATGATCAGATGTCCACAAAGAAAACACCTGTCGGCCGACTGCTGGAATCCAGAGTACTGCAGAGGAAGGGAAAGATGAGTCAGCATCTGCCCACCAGTGAACAGAATTACGAGGGACTTCTGAGAAAGACGCATCACTCACTGCAAGAATCTATCATTTCTCTAAAGGCCATGTGCAGGTATGCTGAGTCATGGACAACCCTTTGCCACAAAAGTCACTCACCCTGGTGACTGTACCCACATGTCAGGCTGTTCATAAGAGACTTGCATACAGAAGCTTCTACCCCTCATCTCAGAGATTCTCAAAGACAAGTTTTCTGGCATCATTTGGAAACTTGGAAGAAATGCCAAGTTTGGGGGCCCACATCAGATCTACTGAACTGGAAACTCGAGTATGGGGCCTGGCAGTCTGTTTTTTTAAATTATTTTAATTTTTTATTAACAACTTCCATGATTATAAAAAAATACCCCATGGTGATACCCTCCCTCCCCCCACTTACCCCTTTGAAACTCCACTCTCCATCATACCCCCTCCCCATCTCAATCAGTCTCTCTTTTACTTTTGATGTCTTGATCTTTTCCTCCTCTTATGATGGTCTTATGCAGGTAGTATCAGGCACTGTGAGGCCATGGATATCCAGGCCATTTTGTGTCTGGAGGGAGCATGTTGTATGGAGTCCTGCCCTTCCTTTGGCTCTTACATTCTTTTCACCACCTCTTCCGCATTAGACCCTGAGCCTTGGAAGGTGTGATACAGATATTGCAGTACTGAGCACCTGGCAGTCTGTTTTAATAAGCTCTTTTAGGGCTTTGATGCATGCTCAAGTTTAAGACCACCTCTCTAATCCTTAAAACCATTCTGCAAGGTGTATGTTGTTATCCTGACTGCTCAAAAGGCAGGGAAGCTGAGAGAGGTTAAGTGATCTCAAGGTCATACAGCCTAATAAATGGTAAGGATGGGATTATAATTCAAGCATGACTTTAGTTTAAAAGCTAAAAACTTTTCGTTTATTTTCTTGTGATGTTGGAGACGGAATCCAGGGCCCTGCAAATGATAGACAAGAGATCTACTACTGAACTACAACTTCAGCTGGCCTTGAATTCATGATCTTCCTCCCTCATCCTCCCAAATACTGGTGTCAGTACCATGCCTGGTTAAATGCTAATATCTTCAAAGAAACGTCATAATTACTTTACCTTAAACACACACACCTGGAATCTGCAAAGAAATGAACCCTCTTCAGAAAGCATCCTAAATAGTACACTGACAGATATCAGAATTGTGGGTGTTGTAAACACTGGCAGAAATGAAGTAGAAAGAAAGGCAGAAAAAAAAAAATCTGGGAAACTTTCTGCAACTCTACACCATGCAGTAAAGAACCTGCAGTCTGGTCTAGGATAACAATTTTTTGTTTTCATTTGGGATCTTGACGTACACCCCTACTTGTAGTTCCCATGATTCCTGTGGGGCTGACTCCACGCTGTATTCCAGGGCTCGGTATGGCAGTGGCTCACACCTGGCCAATTAGGGCCTTACATTCCCCCAGGCCTTCTCCTGCCTCCTGGGCCCTCCTTAGAGTGCAGGATGGGTGACACTTACCAGAAAGTCTTCCTCACAGAACACTTTGCCATTGACAAAATAGAAGGGTTTTCCTCTCAGCTTGCGACCTAAGAGAAAAAACAAAAGGAAAGGAAAAAGTTAACATGTAGTAAAGACAGAAGGAAAAGAAAGGTAAGATCTTTTATGAGCAGAAAACCCTAATCCTAACCACATACACAAAATGCCAATGACAGCTGCACTGTTAAATGATGCTGCCAGCTGGAACATGGTGGAGGATGCCTGTAACCCCAGCCCTTGGGAAGCAGGGGCAGGAGGATGACCATGGTTCCAAGGCAAGCATAGTCTACATATTGAGTTCCAGGCCAGCTTGTGCTAGAGAAGCCCTCTGCAGCTGGGAGGAACAATCTCCACTCTTAACAGAAAGACCTGAAGCTGACTTGGGAATCGCCTCTGTCCCTTTCTAGGACCTCCTCTTTACTTAAAAAGGAGACATGAATGTTGATGACAGGATGACAGAGGTGCAAGCCAGACAGGGGTGCAGCAGTAGTCACTCCTGACACTGCTGTTCCCACAGATGTGGAGAATAGTCACTCAGACTTGTCCTCCACCAAATGCTTTTGACAACCTACCAGAGTGCTATATATTGATCAACCTTATTCCCATTTTTTATTTCACCTGAGCTCTAGAAAACACACAATGTTGCAAGGATGTGGTATTTTCTCTTTATGTAAATGGGATGGGTGAGGGTGGGGATCTCAAAGCACTGACTTCTTAGATGGGACTTCCTTTTCCTAAGGGCTGAAACACTGACAAGAACATACTTAATCAATGTCTTTCATGGTATGTAAGGAAAGAGTAGGGCCTCAGGCTTCTGCAGGGGTAGGTGAAAGCAGGTTGAAGCACACATTCAAAAGTGCATGGCTGGGCTCTTCTACCATGCTGGCAGGCTAGTGCTAACTCCAGACAACCTCACAGATTCCTGAGAGTCCTAAAAGCTGATGAATTCTCACCACTGAATGCAATCAAGCCCCCGAGGGCCAAGGGTAGGCAGAGAGATTCTGCATGAGAGCAGAATTATCAATGTCACCAGATATGGTGGCATGGACTTGTCATCTTAAAAATCAGGATGCTGACAAAGGAACACTGTGAGTTCCAGGCCAGCTGGGCTACAAGGCTGGCCTGAGTAAGTGAGATCTTGTCTCAAAAAAAAAAAAAAGGACTGGAGAGATAGTTTAGCGGTTAAAGTGCATGCCTGTGAAGCCTAAGGATCCAGGCTTGATTTCCCAGGTCCCATGTAAGCCAGATGCACATGGTGGCACCTGCATCTGGATGCTCTGGTGCGCCCATTCTCTTTCTCTCTCTCTCTCCCCCTCTCTCTGTCTCCAATAAATAAATAAAAATAAAATCTTTAAAAAAAAATAGGGCTGAAGAGATGGCTTAGTGATTAAGTCTTTTGCCTCAAAGCCTAACAAATTGGTTTGGGTTTGATTCCCCAGTACCCACATAAGGCCAGGTGGTACATGTGCCTGGAGTTCATTTGCAGTAGCTACAGGCCCATTCTCTCTCTCTCTCTCTCCCTCAAATAAATAAATAAATAAATAAATATTTTAAAAATAAATAAATAAAGGGGTAGGGATATAGCTCAGTGGTAGGAATCTGCCTGGGATGTGCTAGGCACTGGGTGCTTCCCCAACACTATAAAAAGCCAAAAATAAGCAAACAAAATCACCAGTGTGCTAAGATAGAGGAATCCCTATACAGACACTGCCTATCCTGGCCTTGGACTGCCCCATACGGCAGAGGAGAGGGCTAGCTAGTGGGGCTAAGGACACTAGAGCCCAAAACAGAAGGATGGTCACTGCACAGGAAGTTTCACTGCAATAACAAAGCCCTCCCGGTGGGTCATGCATCTGAACACCACTTTAGGAAGCCCTACTGCCACACCTCTGTGCTGCAGTGTCTGCTGCAACCAAATGGAATGCTGACTTCATTTGGCAGGGTTTCCCAGTCCTCTGGTTCTCACAGAACCTTTCAGTACTCTGAGAAGATACCCTTTTCTTGAGGACATAACTAATTAAGTCAGCTTCATACTAGAGCGTGTGGCAGCAGTCCAGAACGCAGTAAATGCTGAGCTAAGAAGAACAGCCGTGGCTCTGGAGATGGCTGTAACACATGGTATTTTACATGGTAAAACATGTAAAGACACCAAGTTATTAAGAAAAAGATGACTAACCTAATGGGGAAACAAGCAAAAGGGTGGGGGAGAAATAGCATAAGAAAGGAAGCCCACAACTGGGCATGGTGGAGCATGGGTGGCATTTAGTCCCAGCGTTTAGTCCCAGCACTTTAGAGGCAGAGACAGGAGGATCACTGTGAGTCTGAGGCCAGCCTGAGACTACATAGTGAATTCCAGGTCAGCCTGGACTAGAACAAGATCCTACCTCAAAACAAAACAAAACAAAACAAAAAAAAAGCCAGGCATGGTGGTGCACACCTTTAATCCCAGCACTTGGGAGGCAGAGGGAGGAGGATGGCCATAATTTCGAGGCCACCCTGAGACTACACTGAATTCCAGGTCAGCCTGGGCTAGTGTGAGATCCTACCTCGAAAAATCAAAAAAAAAAAAAAAAAAAAAAAAAAAAGGAGGAAGCTGGTAAAACCTTGGCAATGACCACGGTTATTCATAACAACCTAGTATCTGTAACATAATAAAAATATACCAATCTCATCTACATTCAGGATAATGTAAATTAGAACCACAATGAGGTTCTATCTTTTTAAAAATATTTTATTTATTTATTTATTTATTTGACAGACAGAGAGAGAGAATGGACATGCCAGGGCCTCCAGCCACTGCAAACAAACTCCAGATGCGTGCACCCTTGGCTTACATGGGTCCTGGGGAATCAAACCTGGGTCCTTTGGCTTTGCAAGCAAACACCTAACCGCTAAGCCATCCCTCCAGCCCAAGAGGTTCTATCTGGATCCAACAAATTGGCAAAAAGTATTAAATCTGGTTGGATGTAGTGGTGTACACCTCTAACCCTAATACTCAGGAAGCTGAGGTAGGAAGATCAGGAATTTAAGGCCAGTTGGGCTACAAAGCAAGACCCTTGTCTTTGTCTTAGAAAAAAACAATCCCACTGAATCTGATCATGCTGTGTCTTGGTGGCTTCTGTTGTGGTGTCCATGGGGACAACCATGTGGCAATCATTTGTCAATAGTCAAAAGAACTGAAACCTACGTGAACCACAACAGTCCTAAATTGCCCTTGAGAAGGTTTCTCTGTGTGCACAAGGGAATGCATGGGTGGATATTCACATCAACCCTGCAATACACCCAAGATAGAAGAATTGATAAACCTACATATTTATTAAACATATTGGTATGCAAAGGGAAATTTTTCCAAAAATATATCAATGTGCTGGTACACAGGTAAACATGCATGCACAATCACACAATTGTATGCTTTTTTAAAATGTGTGTATCCACATGCAGGTATGGGTGGATATGTGCACACATGTGTGGAGGGTTAGGGCACAGAGGCTAGTGGAAAACGTCAAGTATCATTCATTCCTCAGGTACCATCTATCTTTTTTTTTTTTTTTTTTGGTTTTTCAAGGTAGGGTCTCACTCTAGCCCAGGCTGACCTGGAATTCACTCTGTAGCTTCAGAGTGGCCTCGAACTCAGGCATTCCTCCTACCTCTGCCTCCTAAGTGCTGGGATTAAAGGCGTGTGCCACCATACCTGACTCCATATTTTTTGAGATAGGGTCTCTCTCACTGACCTGGAGCTTGCCAATTAGGCAAAACTGGCTCACCACCTGCTTTAGGAGGGCTGGGTTACAAAGACTACTGTACCTGATTTATGTGGGTTCTGGGTATCTGAACTCAGGAAACAAATTTACACAGAGCCATCTCCTCAGCCCTGCATATTTTTTTTTTTTATAAACAAACAAATTTTCATGGCAAGGTGTACAGAAAGGGCAATGTGGTTTACATACAAGGTTGCAACTCTTCAGGCCTCCAAATCTCAACACCTGACCTATATAAAGTCATGTTCTTCCAGTCATCAAATCCAAGTCTAATTACCCAGGCTCCACCTTGGAATGTGCACGTTCACCACTCTCTTTGGACTTTGGGGAGATGATACTAAATGAGAACAAAGGCTGCAGGGCTGCAATTGCAGGTTTTGACACTAGAGGGAGCAAAAGGCCGCCAGGAAACAGGACTTAGGGCGAGCAGAGCCTTATCCAGCTCCTATTCCAGAAGTAGGGCCTACAATGTTCTAAGGAACCTAAGCTGGAAACCAATATTTTAATAATGGGCAGATGGTGAGGAGGGGCAATTAACTCTTCCAAAAAAACCACAGTAGAAGATCACTTAACGTGCAAAAGCATGGAATCCTCTAGAATCCCAACAAACCCAAACCAGCCAGGGCTTCTTCACCTATGACATCAGCAAGGACTTTTAAGTGTTTGTGATCTTTGTCAGTACATATTTTCCTAAGCTACGAATGGGAGTGTAAAATAAAAAACTCTCCCTAGAGAGGAAACTTTAAGATGTTTATCTCTGAATCTGGGACTCTCTGGGATTTGGCTGTGTGACAGAATAAAAAATGTGGATAAATATTTACTTAGACCCAAACTGGCAGCCTTAGAGAGATTACATAAAGCAGGGCACATCTAACTGATGAAATGTAAGGGTGTCTTGTAAAACACCATGTAGATAGTGTTTTGATGATACCATAAAATGCTTATACTACAGAAAGATGCATAAAACATATTAATAAGTGAAGAAAGCAACCTGAACATATGTATTCTGAGTACAATTCTGTTTCAGTGATTAACACACACCCCACAGAGATTCAGAAGGAAAAAAAAAGAATAGTACTTAGCACCAGTAGAAATATAACAGGGAAATTTCATTTTCCTCTTTACATACTTTAATATTTAAATTTCCCATCCTAATATCAGATGAACTGATGGTGGTACTGGGGAGAAATTTCACTTCATACATCTTTGTTTTACACTTTACAATTATGCATAAAAGAAAAAAGAGCTTTTAATTTTCAAAAAACCCTCATGTTATAATGTGAAGAGAAAAAAAAAAAACAGCAAAATTTAAAGGGCACCTGTAAGATACAGGGAGGGTTGGAATATTATGCAGTCATAAAAGATTAAATTAAAATTTTGTTTTGCTCATATGTTTTTTCTTTCTACCCTTCCCTAAATGTTTAGCAATAAAATGAGCATTGTTTGGTCTGTTTTTTTGTTTTTTTTTTTCCAAAAAGGGTCTTGCTAGCTGAGCGTGGTGGCACACGCCTTTAATCCCAGCACTCGGGAGGCAGAGGTAGGAGGATCGCCGTGAGTTTGAGACCACCCTGAGACTCCATAGTGAATTCCAGGTCAGCCTGGGCTAGAGTGAGACCCTACCTCGAAAAACCAAAAAAAAAAAAAAGAAAGGGTCTTGCTATGTAGCTCAGGTTGACCTCGAACTTGTGGAGTTGATCATTTTTTTTAATTTTTAATAAAACAACCTCACATTTATTGTCACACAGTAATAACATAAGGGCCATCAAAACACTATGAACAAATGTTTCAGAATTATACTACCAACAGAAGATACCCTCCCCCCAAAAATCTTGTGTTCTCATCTTCTCACTTCTCATTTCTAGTTGGAAACACTTTGTAGCAGGGTAATATTATCTCCTTTCAACATGATCCGACCCAGTTGTTTTCTTGACTTTGTTTTAGAATGAATTTCTTCTGCATCATCTAACACGAGGTTCATGTACTCATCAAAACCAATAATATAACCTTCTATCCGCATATTCACTTGCTCATAGAGCCACACCTGAATCTGAGATCTATTTTGCAAGTATCTGAAGATCAAGTTCTGCACCAAAGAACTTTTGTGAGAAGACACAAAAAGGACTTGGCTCCCTGGAACTGCGAACAGCGACCCCAACCTTCATCTCACCTTTGCCTCCCTGAAAGTCAGGCCTGCTTGCCTACCTACTGAAAGGCACAGTGACCATCCGGGCACTCCAGGAGGGCGCCCTGAAGGGACTGCCTTGCGGCTGCCATCACCTCCCTGCCATCACCTCCCGAAGCCGCCTTCCCCCGGCTCAGCCCGACATCACGCGGGGCCCCGCAGGCCGATCTCCCAAGCACACATCCCACCTCCACCAGCACTGTGCCCAGCCGCGCTTTGGAGTTGATCATTTTATGTAAAATCACCCAGCTGGCTAGACAACTCAGCCCCTGATATGGGAAGTCTTGTGCCCAGATACCAGAGGCCACAGAGCTGAGTTGGGCCTAAAAGACTCAAACTTCAGTTTTTACTTCAGTTTTGAAATACTGAGTTTAGAAAACTGGAAAACACATTTATTTGCATGTATATATATAATGTTTTTTGAGGTAGGGTCTCACTCATTAGCCCAGGCTGACCTGGAATTCACTATGTACTCTCAGGGTAGCCTTGAACTCACAGCGCTCCCCCTACCTCTACCTCCCGAGTGCTGGGATTAAAGGTGTGTGCCACCACACATGGCTATATTTTTTTTATATTTTAAGAAATGAATTTTCAGCCTTGCTGCACAGGTCTCCTGCTATCTCTGTAGTTACCTGCCTTAACCAGGGAACTCAATGTCATTTCCTGCTCAAGGTTTCCTCACTCAAGCACTCTACGTTTAAGAGTATGTAAATTGTTTATAGAGTGGGGCAGAAATAATATACATGTCCATTAATACCATTAAGCAGAGTAAGGATACCAGAAATGACTATTCATGGAAGTCACACAAAACCACAGCTAAGATTGCTCCCAACTTTGTGGGTTTCCTTTTCTTTCTATAAGGACATGCTTTAAATTAAAAAAAGTAATTTATTTTATTTACAAGAAGAGAGAGAAAAAAAATGGATATGCCAGGGCCTCTAGTGTTTGCATGTGTACTGGGGAATCAAACAGGTCATTAGGCTTTACAGGTAAGCGCCTTAACCACTGAACCAACTGAATCCAGGGCCACAGAAGGTTAAGCTAAAACATCAGATTCCAATAGGTGGCGCTAAACCTCAGACAGGAGCAGGACAGACTGGGGCAGCATATTCCACCCATTGAGAGCTAGCTGGGAATAGGGAAGTTTAGGCCATTTCATTAATCTTTCAATAATGTGACCCTGCAATTTACGCATCTGGACATTACTTGCTGCATTATGGTGGGTTTTTACCAATTCAGCAATTGCTGGTGGGAAAACAAATGCTAAAGAGGTCAAACTTAAGCATGTGGTGGAAAGTAAGTAGAAGAGTTGGGGTTTGAACCCATCTTCCCAGAACAAGGTCAATAATCCTCACAGACTCCAAAATTCCTCTCCTGTCTCTCAGACTAAGAGGGATGCTTTGGACAACAGCCAGATCCACATGTAGTTGTTTAAATATTTTTGAAATATTTTTATTTATTTATTTGAGAGACAAAGATAAGTAAATAGAAAGAGAGAGAATGGGTGCACCAGGACCTCAGCCACTGAAAACAAACTCCAGAAGCATAAGCCACCTTGTACATCTGGTATTACATGGGTTTTGGGGAACTGAACTCGGGTCCTTAGGCTTTGCAGACAAACATCTTAACTGCTGAGCCATCTCTCCAGCCCATACATGTAGCTGTTTATATGTGAATTTGAATGAAAATAAAGTAACTTTAACAGCTCAAGTGTATTTCAAGTACACAGTAGTCATGGACTACATGGGTGCAGAGGATTTGTGCTATCACACAAAATTTGACCTGATCTACTTCTTCAATAGCTTTTTCCAGAGAGGGGCTTCAATAAGCATTTACTTCTCCAGCGCCTGCAGGGCTAGGTTCCTGGAGAGGGCCCCGAGTCTGGGAGCACAACAGTCAAAGGGCATCTTTATTTTCCTATTACAGCATAGTTTATAAAATATTAACTGACAAATGTACAGAGAATCCACCCCACAAGGATACTCCCTGTCATAATAAATATTTCATATTTGCCTTTGGGGAACCTTTACTTGATACAGCTAGTACGGATAAATGACAGGAACAGCTGTGAGTTGTTATAAGCAGAGGCCAGCTATTTAATCTGACAAACAAACTAAGCCTGTTGCCACACTCACCATTCTCTCTGTATTCTACAAATAGAAATGAGATAACTGGTTCTGAAAAAATAACTGGTCATTGGCTATAAAACCACCTCAAATTTCAGTTCCCAAATGTCTCCCTGACAAGCAAAAAACATGGTTTCAGGCTGAAGAGATGGCTTAATGGTTAAGGCACTTGACTGCAAAGCCAAAGGACCCAGGTTCAGTTCCCCATGAGCCACATAAGCCAGATGCACAAGGCGGCACATGCATCTGGAGTTCATTTACAGTGGCTGGAGACCTTGGTGTGCCCATTCTGTTTCTCTCTCTCTCAAATAAATAAGTTAAAAACAAAACAGCAAGGAGACAAGTTCCTAAGAAAAGGAAGAAAATTTTGCAATAATTTAGATTGTGTTAGTAATGTCTACCTGGGTTGTCCCTGGTGACCACCAGCCACGTGTGGCTAGTAACATATAAATGTAATTAAAATAAAGTAAAATTAGAGCTGGGGCATGGTGGCACACACCTTTGATCCTAGCACTTGGGAGGCAGAGGTTAGAGGATCACCATGAGTTCCAGGCTACCCTGAGACTACATAATAAATGCCAGGTCAGCCTGGGCTAAAGTGAGACCCTACCTGGAAAAACTTTTTTTTAAAAAGTAAAATTATCAAAAGTTCAGTTCCAAGACAGGCATGGTGGTGCATACTTGTAATCCCAGCACTCAGGAGGTGAAGGCAGGCAGATTAGGAGTTCAACAACAGTCTCAGCTACAGAGTGAGTTTGAAGCCAGCTTGGGCTATAAGAGACCCTGTAAATTAAGTTCTAGTTCTTGAACAAGGATGTTTCAAGTACTTGATGAGCACTTGTGACTAGATCAGTGTGACCCTTGCATCATCACATACATTCAACCTGATTACTTCTTCAAACAGGCTTTTCCAAAGCAGGTTAACTCTGAGAGCATTGTTAGCAACAAATCAAGACAAAGAAAGCAACCATATGTTGTTTGTTAACTGCTGTTGTTGTTTGAGACAAGGTCCTACTGTACACCCAGATGGCCTGGGATTCTCTATTATCCTCTTGCCTCTACCTCCTGAGTCCTGGGATTATAGGCCTATGCCACCACTCCCACAAATCAACTACAATGGTTCAGCTCTAATATGCACACCCCACTTGGACTCCATAGGCTCAACTGGTCCCTGTAAACCCATATGAGGTTTAGCATCTATTGTAAGTTACTGTGGCCAACATCCCTTTAATAACCTTCAGTTTCCTCAAATGAGACCTACTTGTAAAAACAATCACATCCACCACAACCTCCCTCTTTGCCTAAGCCCTTCACATCACTACTTCCTTTTCACTGTGTCCCTTGATAAAGGGCTAAGGTTGTGTTTTTTGTTTTTGTTTTTGTTTTTGTTTTTTTTTTGTAAGCCCAGCTCTTGGAGGAGGATCTTGAGTTCAAGTCCAGCCTGGGCTACACAGTAAGCTCCTGTCTCAAGACAAAGCAAAAGTATATGTAGTATATTCAGACAATGCAATATTATTAAGCCTTGAAAGGGAGCAAAGTATTAATACACACTACAACATGGGTGAAACATCAAGTGAAAGAAGCCACAAACGATCACATGATCCTACTTCCATGAAATGTTCACAGCAGATACATTTGTACGGAAAGACTGGCTGGGGAGATGGCCCAGCAGGTAAGAGAGCTTGCCGTGAATGCAAAGGACCTGAGTTCAATCCCTAGCATCTACATAAAAAGCCGAGCATGTTTGCACACACCGGAAGCCCAAGCACTGAAGGGGGTCGAGACAGGAAGATCACTGAGGCTCACTGGTCAGCTAGTGTAACCAAAAACCGGGGCACTCCGTGACAGTGAGAGACTCTGTCTCAGAAAAATAGAGCAAAAAAGTGACAGAGGAAGGCAGTCACTATCTTCCTCTGGCCTCCATATGCATGCACACAGGCACATGCATCTGCATACACACACATGCACAAACTATATATGCACACATGCACCAAAAAAAAAAAAAAAAAAAGTTGCTTGGGACTGGAGGAAATGGGAGGGGGATGAGAAGTGATGGCTAATGGGCACTCAGGAACGTGAAAGTGCTCTGCCCTTGGGTTTGCCAGGCCCGTCAGGTCAGTGCCCTGGAAGCACAGTTAATCCTTGGATGCTGAGCCACACTGGGCCACACCCAATCTCCGCACTTCTGTTGTCTGAAAGTTGCCATGCTAAGAACGTTTCCCCTGTAGTTTGTACCTGGCTGGAAGGCTATGTTGGTTTTGAGTCAATGAGTAAACATCTCACACAGCAAGTGGTTCTGAGGATAATGAGGAGGGAGAAGGTGTGGGACATCTTCTAAGTGAGAAAAGCTGTACATAATAGCAAGAATACATTGTGATATCAGCCAGGTGACAATGTCTATTCAAGTTAGTGCATTTGAGTTTTGGCTTTTTTCTTTTTCTCTTTTGGTTTTTTGAGGTAGGGTCTCACTTTAGCCCAGGTTGACCTGGAATTCACTCTGTAGTCCCAGGCTGGCTTCGAACTCACAGAGATCCTCCTACCTCTCCTCCTGAGTGCTGGGATTAAAGGCATGTGTCACCACACCCGGCCCCAGTGTATGTGTTTTTGTTTTCTTTTGATATTGAGCTATAGGTGATTTTCAGTTCCCACGTGTGTTTTTTTTAATGTGACTACACTAAATTTGTGATACAGAGAATGTAAAAAGTAATAAAATTTATTGAAAATTTCTTATAAATAAATAAATTCTAGTTAAAGACGTAGAAAGACAGCTAACCTAACCACTACACCACCAATGCCTCTAGAAGACTTAGGAGCTACACACTGCAATTTGAGTTTGAACCTTAATTAAGATGGAATATTCAGTCCCTCAGCCACATCATCCATGTTTCAACAGTTCAAAAGCTACACATGGCAGGTGGCTCATTCAGTGGAAAGGGCAGTGTAGCATCAAAGAGGACCCAGAAGGCTGGAGGTTTACAAGACAGGATGGGGTGAGGCCGATTTGGGGCCAAGTTCCTGACATTATGGGCTGCGATCCCTCCCTCTCCATGGAGCTGTGTGCCTGGCCCTCATCTCTTCACTGGATGCAGAAGCCTGCACTGCAGCAGGCTGCTCATAGCTGTTCAACACACAGCCAGGGGTCAGGGCTACAAATGTAGTGAGAGGCAAGAACACATATTATGGGCTATCTGGACTAAAGCGCATCCCCACTCACCCCACTCACGTGGGACACTTGGAAGCCCCACATCCTCTGATATGGAATGAATAACATGGAGAGGAAGGGACGGACATGAGAAGGCAAAGCAAGTATTCCACACAGTGGCACATGTCACAAAAGAGATTATGGGACAGACACCACTGTGTGTAGGTGCAGAGATGTTGGTGAAAGAAGCCAGGAGAAAGGGGCTGAAAAAGGAAAAAAGAGGAGAGTGATGCAGCCAGAATAAACACAAATATTTAAGAGGACATTAGAGGCAAATGGATGAACACCTGAGTCTAGATTCTGGCATTTGATGAAACATCTGGGACGTAAGACTCATCACACTCCTCTGCAGAGGAGGCAGGTACCATACCAGGTACTCCAGGTAAGGATTTTTTTTTTCAAGGTAGTGTCTTGCTCTACCCTGGGCTGACCTAGAATTCACTATGTAGTCTCAGGGTGGCCTTGAACTCACAGCTATCCTCCTACCTCTGCCTCCCCAGTGCTGGGATTAAAGGTGTGGACCACCACACCCGACTCAGGTAAACACTTTTAACCCAAACATTCCTGTGTAATATGAGGTGGTCAGAATGGAGATGTGCAATAAATGGAGGTCACACCAAAGCAACTCTCTGAATATACTTTGGAAGAGGCACCAGAAAAGACTGAAGTTCTCCCACTGCTGAGGACTTCATGGCCCCTAACTGAGCCATCAAAATCTGGCCTGGGAAGCCGGGCATAGTGGCACATACCTTTAATCCCAGCACTCGGGAGGCAGAGGTAGGAGGATCACTGTGAGTTCGAGGCCACCCTGAGGCTACATAGTGAATTCCAGGTGAGCCTGGGCTAGAGTGAGACCCTACCTTGGTGGTGGTGGTGGTGGGGGGACAGGGAATCTAGCCTGGGAAGCCAAGCCTGGTCCCAGCCCACTGTACCCTTGAGATGAATACAGAGGTCTTCGGAAAACATACCTGGTAAGTTGCCCCTTTGCACTCTGCAACCTAATTTGGACTTTTTCTACCCTCTCCCTCCCTGGGTCTGTTGCTGTCTACCCATTCTCCCTTTCTCACATTCACAACCTTTGACTTTCTCCTCAGATCCAGCCAACTCACTTGGCTGGCTCACACATAAGCCCTCAATACTGTAAAAAGTACTGGGGCAATTTGGCACTCAGAAGTCAGATAGAGAGTTGTGATGACCTGATTTCCCATGGGATCCCTGAGTCCATCTCTCCCCTAGGGGTGCTTCCCACTTCTGAATCCAACCTTCCAATGTGGGCTGCTGTCCGGCACTCATATTCAAGGGTGCCTATGCACCCAGCCTCTGTCATCACAAGGCCCCAAGGCAGCAGCTGAACCCACAAAGTCAAGTGAAGACCCAATGCAGAGCTGCCTTCCTCCTCTGGCTGTTACACTCTCCTAGTGAAGGGAACTGGACACCGGGGCAAGGAGGGAAAGCTGCAGGCACATATGGTCCTGGGTTCAAACTTCTCAGGAGATGTGACATAACCACTATGAGAAAACTAAACTCTCTAGGCTGGACTGTAAACTGAGGGTGACAGCAGAACTCCTGAACTACAACAAGGATTAGTGAGGCCTCCATGGAGGTGGGCCCATGGTAAGCTAGAAAGCATACCTCTGCATCACCTAGGAGTATCTTGAAGCAAACCTGACACAAATTAGTTGGCTCAAGCTCTACAAAGTTAGAATGTGTGAGCTGGGCTGGCAAGGTTGTTCACAAGGTCAAGGAAAAGGGGCACAGAACCCAGAGGAAGCATTGAGACTTTATAAGAAAAACAGTATGTCTGACAAAAAGTTTCAAAGCTTAATACTGATTGTTTTTATTTACCTTGGGTAACAACATGGCATTCTGTGCAAGCTTTTCAGACTTAGACTTTCTTTCCCATGACAAAGTATAAATGAGTGGGATTTTGTTGTAACACTCATTCAGTCTTTAGTAGCGTGACACTGGTGTTTAGAAGGTAGACAATTGGTGGTATAAATCCTCAGTGTGGTGGCTGACCACAGAACCTCCCCTCACCCAGGAACATGAGCACTAAGTCACCTCACTGACATAGCCTGCTCTGGCCTGGACTTGAATATCCCAACAACCTCCCCTCCCTCAGGCACCTGGCTAGCCCTCCTTGTTCTTCCTCTTGATTCAGACCTATACTGGGCACAATTCTATCAGCTTAGGAACAGGGTGCCTCCTCAGACCCCATTCCCAGGACCTGGGCACCCTCATATTTCACAGGCTCCTGGTGAGAAGAATACATAGGAGCTACACTAACATTTTCTGATTTGCACAGGTGGAAAGGTAGAAATTGTGAATGTATGTTGTCTTTTAAAAAAAGGAACAAATAGAGCCGGGCATGGTGGCGCACGCCTTTAATCCCAGCACTTGGGAGGCAGAGGTAGGAGAATCGCCTTGAGTTCAAGGCCACCCTGAGACTGCATAGTGAATTCCAGGTCAGCCTGAGCTAGGTGAGACCCTACCTTGAAAAACCAAAAAAAAAAAAAAAAAAAGGAACAAATATTGCCTTTTGAGATCTAACTCTGCCTGGAGTGAGGATGCAAGACACATACCTATTTTCTCCCTCACAGACTGTTCTGAAAATGGTTAACAGAACTCCATATGGACCCCTCAAGTCAGCACCCTTCCATCTCCCTCCAGTCACAAATGGGCACCGACTTCTTTCAGACAGGCTGTTTGATCATGTGTGCGGACATTACCCAAGGCCTTGCCTACCCTCACACCAGGGTAGTTCAGCAGCTTCTTGAGAGGCTCACTTGGGCCACAGCCATACTGGGTAGACAGGGCTTGTAAGGGGAGAAGGGAGACCCACAGCAACCAAACACTCAAGACCTAAGGAACATGTTAAGAAATGAGAGAACTTTAACAAGTTCCAGACACTTGAATGCTTGCTTCTGGGAAGGAACTCCAGGGAAACACCACTTCAATGGAGAAAAAAAATAAACACGAACAAAAACATTCCTTCCAGCTGTTTGCGACAGCCTATAAACCTGAAGGAGCCCAACACTGTAAAACTGCAACACAACTCAATTGGCTACCATCTGACTATTGGCATGATTATCATGAATGCATGATTTACTGTTGAATTAAAGAGGAGCCATTGTTTATATCACAACCCTGAAAAATGTGTGTAAATTTGGAAGAAAACTAGGAGGGGAAATACCAAAATGAAATTAGCTACAATGCTAACGTCACAGGCTTCTGCCTATAAATTTTTCTTGTGGTTATCTTGAGGTTAACACAACTGAAAATGAAGTAAACACAGCTACTTCTTGTCAGTGGGTGGGCAAATGTGTGACCCTGTGGAGAGGAACCTGCCACAGAACCCTATCCAGGCAAAGGTCTATTTGAGTCATGGTAATGACATTTTGTGGCCTTGCACGACACAAATGAGAGGTGGGGGAGTCTGCCACCAGCTTCTTGTCTCTAAAGAGGTATGGAGCTTTCCACCCACTCCTCAGAGTCAGACTGGGCACAGTGAGACCACTGAGGCACAGTCTAGGATTGCTGCTCAATGTCCTGCAATCACTTGGCTCCTTTTGTTTGTGTCATTCCTTTGACATAGAGACAAGGACTCAGGAAGGAGGCACCTTTGACATATTCTTATTTTTGTTGTCAATGAGTCTTGGTTTGTTTTCTATTGCTATAACTGAACAGCACAGTTTAGATAATTTATAAAGAATAACGATGGGCTGGAGAGATGGCTTAGTGTTTAAGGTGCTTGCCTGCAAGACCTAAGGACCCATGTTCGACTTTCCAGGTCCCATGTAAGCCACATGTACAAGATAATGCAAGTGTGAAAGGTCACACATGCGCACAAGATGGTGCAAGCATGTGGAGTTTGATTGCAGTGGCTGGAGGTCCTGGCACTCCAATTCTTTCTCTTGTTCTCATTCTCTCACATTAAAAAAATAGAAAAGAAAGAAAGGACAGTGTGTTAGGCTTGCTTCAAAAAAAAAAGAAAGAAAGGAAGGAAGGAAGGAAGGAAGGAAGGAAAAAAGAAAGAAAGAAAGAAAGAAAGAAAGAAAGAAAGAAAGAAAGAAAAGAAAGAAAACAAGAATAACAGTTATTAAGCTCATGGTTCTGGAGGTCCTAAGTTGAAGGGCCATCTCTAGTGAAGGTCTTCTTGTTAGTAGGGACTCTGCAGAGGAGCAAGGTAGCATGAGTGTCATAGGATGAGACAGATCAACACGAAATCAGCTCAGGTCTTTCCTCTGCTTATAAACTCAGTAAAACAATTGGGGAGCACTTTTATGACCCTAGCTAATCCTAATCACTTCCCTCACCTCCCAAAGGACCCACTCCAAATATCATCAACATACAACTCTGGAAATTACACTCTAATATGAGCTGTGAAGGGGCCACACACACAAAAAAATCAGCACTATATTTTAGAAACAATCCCTAAAAGAGACTATTCATATCTTTGTGTGTTCATATGTGCAAGTAGAAGTTTGTGCACAAGTGTATGGAGGCTAGGTCAACCTCAGGTGTCATTCCTCAGGGATGTTGTCCACCTCTATTTTATTATTTACTTGACAGAGATAGAAAGAGGCAGATAGAGAGAGAGAGAATGGGAATGCCAGGGACTTCAGCCACTGCTAACAAACACCAGATACATATGCCATCTTGTGCATCTGGCCTATGTGGGTCTTGAGGAATCAAACCTGGGTCCTTTGGCTTTGCGAGCAAGTGCTTTAACTACTAAGCCATCTCTCCAGGCCCTGTATACCTCTTTTTGAGGCAGACTCTCTTATAGTACTGGAGCCAATTGGGCTAGACTAGTTAGCCAGTGAGTTCTGGGATCCACCTGTCTCCACTTCTCCAGTACTAGAATGACAGGCACACACCAATATGCTTGACTTTTTCCATTTGCTCTGGGAATCAAACTCAGGTCTTCATCCTTGAAGGTGAGCACTTTATCCACTTAGCCATTTCCTCAGATTCCGAGATGTATCTTTACCAGTTACACCAGCTGGACCTTATAACTATGTATAAGCTTTGACAATTTCCCATTATGAGGTTTTTTTGTTGTTAGTATGTCTGAGACAAGGCCTCATATACAGTCAAGCTGGCCACAAACTCACAGCAATCCTCTTGCCTCAGCCTCCTGCATCCTAGGACCATAGATGTAAGTGATCACATCTGACTCCAGCATTATGTTACAATGCAGTGTCATTAACATCCAAGAAGTGTGCATATTCCTACAGATATTATAGCTACTTATATATGCCACATACAACCAGCTACAAACCAACTTTAAATACGGTACATAAGGGCTGGGTGAAGCTAACTGGTAGAACATTTTCCCCACACATGTAAGGCCTAACAAAAAAATTAAAAAGCATAAACTCCACGTATTGTTAGGGTTTTATTTTTCTTCTTCATGGGTCACAAGATGAGAACTCAAAAAAGTCAGTAACAAGCCGGGCGTGGTGGTGCATGCCTTTAATCCCAGCACTTGGAAGGCAGAGGTAGGAGGATTGCTGTGAGTTTGAGGCCACTCTGAGACTCCATAGTGAATTCCAGGTCAGCCTGGGCTAGAGTGAGACCCTACCTTGAAAAACCAAAAAAAAAAAAAAAAAAAAAAGAAAGAAAAGAAAAAGTCAGTAACATTAGTTTCCTTGATGAGGGCTCCACCTCCCAAAGGCTCTGCCTCTAGATAGAGACTGGGATTTCAGCATGTGAATTTCAGGGGAACATAGATGGTCAGTCAAGAATAGATGAGTCAGCCAGTTCCATTTGTAGCTGCATGAATATCTGTCTCTTCCTTATTTAATCATGGTGGGGTGGGTCCTCCATGGTCTCTTGCCACTGCAAATGAATGTTTGTCCAGCTTTATGTGGGTGACTGGGGAATTGAACCCAGGCCGACAGACTTTGCAAGCAAGCACCTTCAATCACTCAGCTATCTCCCTAGTGTCTCTTCCTGAAGGCCCTGAGTTTAGGTTGCTTCAGATGGTATCAGACATAGCTATACAGGTGTTTCTGAACTAATATTAAGACTCTTATTTTTGATCTGGTCCTGGCTTATTATGTCTTCCTTCTATCATGATCAAACTAAATTTCCTTTCCTATTTTCCTGACCCTGACCACAATGCTCCATGGGATCTCCTCTCCCCACTCCATGTACTTAAAGTGCACCCAGCAGAATGCCCAGCTTAATGCCACCGCTCGCAGGAAGCCATACCTGTACCAAACAGGAAGGACCTCTGCTCCCTTGTTGGCACATTACTTGCTTGTTGATGCCATATCAAGTGTGAACTGTACACTGTGTAGCTCTGGTGCTAGAAAACCCATTGCTGAAGGAGCCTGGATGGGGCTGGTGGTGAGTGAGTTTGGCTGTCTGCTATCCCCAGGTGATATGCACACTCCCTCAGTGTCCCCCAGGACTTTCCCCCTTTTAGAGGGGAGTTGGCACTCTGGAGAGCCAGGCATGTAGCACAGTTGCTTCTGTTGGGCACTAGAAGTAAATTGCCTTTGTTTGCTTGACTTATTGCTGTTCTTGAATTTGGCATTCTACAGAGGGAGAAGCTACCTGGTGCTCCCTTGGGAAAAGGATTCTGCCAGCCTCAGAAGAGCCAGCATGGGGAGTCCAAGGTACATACAGCTCCTCCCCCATTCTTAGTTGAAAAGTTGGAGACAGAGAGACAGAGTAGAAGAGAATTTTCTTTCCTGTTCTTTCTTTTCTTTTCTTTTCTTTTCTTTTCTTTTCTTTTCAGATAGAGGAGGTCTCATGTGTCCCAGGCTAGCTCTGAGCTCATTATGGAGCTGAGGATGACCTCGAATTTCTGATTATTTTGCCTCCACCTCCTGAGTGCTGGGATTACAGGCTTTTACCACCACACCTGGTTTGTAATTGAATGCAGGGTTTTGTGTATGGTAGGCAAGACAAATACTCCATCCACTAAACTACATTCCCCAGCTGCCAAGGTGAGGCTTTGCTAAGGTATAAACTGGCAGTGAAGCTGACTCTGGCACCAGGGGCTCTGGCTCCATATGCATCTCTAACTTTCCTGGCTTTTCCAGTTCTCCCTCCTCTGGTTCATATCTATTTAGCCAAGCAAAAAGACAGGTGTTTCCTTTGTTCTTCATTCTTTTATTGTTGATAGAGACTGATTTGCCAGGTCCTGTGTTCAATTCCCAGCCCCCACCCCCAAAAAAACTCACAAAGAAAAAAATCAAACCCCATAATATACATGGAATTTATATGTAGTTATGGCAGAAGAGCAAGTTACACAAGATTTTATTTCTAGAAAATAAAGCAGAAAGACCCCTAACTGGGAGGAGTCCCTACCAGGTGACTTCTTGGTGACTTGGATTAGGAGTTCTTATACTGTTAAAGATGTAAATTAGGCTACTGTTTATAAGCCACTTGGTCTAAGGTCTATGGTCTATCTATGCCCTAGGGTCCATCTATGAGCTATAGTCTATTGTCTGTCTATGGTTCATCTGTGGTCTATGGTACATTCATCAATAGCCTTCTGTCTTCCCAACACGTTCCCTAGTTTAAACAATAACTGCCTGAAATACAGCCTCTATGTTGTATTTGTTTTTCTTTACCTGGTAAAAGAGCAAGTATAGAGAAATACTTGAAGGAGTCAAAGGTATCACAGTTTCCCTTTAAACTACAAGCACAGGTCAGAGAGTTTATCAATTAAGGAGGGGATCAAAATATGTTGCTGAGAGGAGAAGGCAGACCACATGCAGGTACGGATATCAATACTGCAATCTATCTGCTTACTAGATGCAACACTGGTCAATCCCCACAGCAACATCTCAGGCACAGTTCCTATTGCTATGTCAGCACCAGAAACTTGCAAGAGTAATAGAGCTTAACTCAGGAAGGGAGAGAGGGAGAGTAAAGGGACAGAATGAGGAGGAAAGAGGAAAGAAGGAAAGGAAGGAGGGAAAGAGGGGAGAAGGGAGGAAGGAATTCCACCCACAGAGCTTCTGATTCTGCTGGTGAGGCTGGGCCTCAGTGGATTTAAAGTCCCCCCAGGTGATTCTAATGACCTACCAGGATTTAAACATACCCTCCTCAAGCCAGATAGAGCAAGGGAGACCCCTGTGTTCTTAACATTTTGTAGCTTTAGTGCAATGATTCCTATTTATTGAGTGCTACTAACCTCAATACACAATTGGAAAACATAAGAGGAACCTTTTCCAGAACTCTCCTCAACATTAATCTTTGCTAGATACCAGAAAGAAACTAATTCAGGATTTGGTCAGATGTGCAAATGCCCTGCCTGATGGATTCTTTCACAGCAGGCAGCTGCTATCAACTTGACCCAGTGTCCTGTCACTGGTGGGTGCTGGTTATAAAGATAGCCCTGAGTGGGTGCTAGTGCACACTTATAGCTCACATTCATGAAGCAACAGCCAAATCAAAGATTAAAGAGTTATAAAGTGGTTGCCCCACACTGGTGTAGCAACTGATTAATGGCCTTCTAGTTGGGTGACCCCCACAGTAGTGGAAAAAATTGACAGGGCACCCAGCACTCCCCATCCCCTGTTTTTCTCAGTCGTCCACTAATTACAAACCTAATGTTGTTACAGACTCAACTATCATCAAAGTCACATGCTATCTTAAGAACCTGGTGGCAAATCACCTTGCATGTTACTCTGACCAGCCTTGTGTTGATGGTTGAGAATCCCTGCTGGAGCAGGGTTCCGTGATGAGGAAACTGCCTAGCATGCAGGAGGCCCAGGGTTCCATCCCCATAATCTTTCCCCATTTTCTTGGTCCTGTGCCCCCCCCCAGGCCCACCCACCGTCACACACTTACTGCAGGCTGCACAGGTGAAGCACGTATCGTGGTAGAGGTCCCCCATGGCCTGACAGGCTTGGCCGGCCCCAAACACCCCTTTGCTGCATTTTACACAGGCTCCTGAAAGGCAAGAAGACATCCGTGAGTCAGGAGAGACCTGGGGATAAATTGAGCCACTGGAAAAGAAAAACCCACAGTTGAACGGGGCTGGGGAAATGGCTCAACAGGTGAAAGTGCTTACTGCACAAGCATGAGGGTCTTAGAAGGCCTGACACATCCTGACTTTGATTTGAGTTTGATTCCCTGGCACCCACATAGCCAGCTGGGTATAGGCACACATGCCTGCAAACCCTAGTCTTGTGAGGAAGCAGAGGATCACTGGGGCTTGTCAGTCAGCCAGTCTGACCAAAACAGCAGCTCAATAAGAGACTCCTCTATCTCAAGGAAACAGAGTGGATGAGTGACAGTGAGCACCTGATGTTTTCCTCTCCGGCCTCTGCACAAATGTGCAGGGGGCACACATATATGAACATATGTGTATGCACTCCAAACATACTAGACTACATGCACCACAAACACGTGCAAAAAATTCAACAAACAAAGCAAGATACAATATTCTTCCCTCATAACAATTCCCTCACCAGATCCATGGATTTTGAAATCTTTCTCGTTTCTCCTTCTTGTAATCAGTCTTTTCAACCACAGAAAAGAGCCACATCATTACCTCCCCCCCTCCACACACACCATCATGATAATGGTTAGAACATCTCACTGGGTCAACCCACTTCCCCACTCCTGCCACAATTCTCTGTGTGAAAACAGCACACCCACCCTGAATGCAATCTTGCTTCTCTCTAAGTTACTTGGCCTACGTGCTTGCCCCACTGTAGAGATGTTAGCTGCAAAGAGGAGAGGAGCCAGGAGCTTCACTTGCATAGTATGACCACCCTTTCCACCTGTGCAAAAGATGAACTCCGGAACAGGACCAGTCTCAAGACAGCCCCTGAAAAGGAGATGCTAGGTGGATCTTCTGGATCAAAGAAGAGGTGAACTCATCTCACTACAGCTCAGAGGGGGAAAATCTGACATCCTCTCCCAGATGAGTGAATAATAAAGGGATGAGTGAATGGATGGCATCTCCAAGGTGACCTTGACAACCATCCAGCCTCCTGGAACGTCCTGTTGCTTTATCACCTCACAGCAGGCCTTCCTCCACTCTCTGCCCCTGTCCAGCTATGCTGTCTTCTGATTCCTCCCCACCTGAGGCCCATGACTTGCTCCCTTCAGCTCGCTGGGTTCCTGAACTTTACTCCTTCAGGCTGCTGGCATCCTTCCTTATCACGTGGACTGCCAAGCACAGATACAAAGCAAGGAAGGAAGTTTCATGTTCAAACCATTGCTGTTGGAAAGGGGAACATCCCACATGAAGCTATGAAGCTATGTTAGTAAGAAAATATTTGGTCTGGATGACACATGGTAAAAGGATAGAAAAAATCTGCACAGAGAAAAGGTAGAAAGAAAAACAAACAATACAGTTTGAGCAGCTACTATCTCCTCAACCCACACAACTTAAGTTCTAGAAAGGTCCTTTTGCTTGCTAAAGGTCACATAGCTGGTAGGTTTAAGAGATGGAATCTGAGCCCATCTTACTTCTGTATGGCCATTACTATCACAAACCTGGGGGGAGGGCTCAGGAAGAAAGGGGATGACTTCTTCACCAACGCATTCCCTGCTCCAGATTCAGACCCAAGACCAGCGATGCTCCAGATCTCCTACTGCCTGTCTGACCTACCTCCATTTCTGCCTGTACCCCAACCCAAGGCCATGTCTGTCGAAGACCTCAACCACAAGGCCTCTCCCACAAAGGCATGTCTTTCTGCTGGGGACACTGAAGCCCTATGCCCTCTGCCCATTCTGATGTGTATGTACATCTGTTCAGCCACAACCCTTCTCCATCACTCTGAGCCAGGTACTCCAGAGCAGCAAGGCGTGGGCTCGGCGTGTCCCCGTGGAAAGGGAAAGCGCCTGCCGCTATACGCACCGACTGCCTGGCCTGGGTCCTGAGGGGAATCAACCAAGTGACCCAGGCTGAGGAGAGGCCAGGGTTCAGTAGCACAGAAAGAAGTGTAAGCTACTGACTTCCTTCTGCTTTCACATGTCCTTCAGGCCACCAGATTTACACAAACACCCAACAAAGTAAGAAAATGTCATAAGCTGTTACTGAGCCAGGAGGAAAGAGTATGAAATAAGTTTTTAGTAGGGGAAAGGAAAGGATACTTTCCCTGCAATTTAGAGGACAACCTCAAGCGTTGTTTCTCAGGGCTGTCCACTTTTGCTTGAGGCAGATTGTGTCATTGGCCTGGAGCTTGACAATCAGTCTATACTGGGTGACCGGTGGGCCCTAGGGATCCTCCTCTCTCCACTTCTCCACTTCTGTGCTGGTATTATAAGATGTGTATCACCACACACAGCATTATAGCATTGTTACATAGGTGCTGGGGATCAAACTCAGGTCCTCATGTTTTTGAAGTAGGTACTTTGCCCATTGAGCCATCTCTCCTGCCCCACCTTGCTGTACTTTAAGCCGGGGCAAACTTTTTTTTTTTTTTTTTTTTTTTTTCCGAGGTAGGGTCTCTCACTCTGGTCCAGGCTGACCTGGAATTAACTATGTAGTCTCAAGGTGGCCTAAAACTCATCATGATCCTCCTACCTCTGCCTCCCAAGTGCTGGGATTAAAGGCATGCACCACCATGACCAGCTTCGGGGCAATCTTTTAAATTCCTTCCTCCCTTCCTCTCTCTCTTCCTTCCTTCCTTCTGGCTAAGGAGATGGGGTCTCACTCTGCAGCCTGGGTTGGCCTGAAACTCACCATGTAGTCCAGGATAACCTTGAACTCTCAGCAATCCTCCTGCCTCAGCCTTCTGAATGATGAGATTACAGGTGTGAACCACCACACACGGCCTAAGAGCAGCTTTCATGAGGTTAAAGTGACACAGAGTGACATGCCCACACTTAAAGGTATGCTCTGACACGTTGCGTAATCTGTATAACGGAGGAAGTAAGCATATCTGCCACCAGGAGTCACACACCCTTCTGCCTCCTCCTTCCTTTCTCAGGCAACCACAAATTTGTTTTCGGCCATTACAGATGCACTTGTATTTTTGACATTTTATGCTAATGGCACCTGGACTGTAAGCTCTTTTTCATCTGGCTTATTTCATTCAGCATAATTATTTTGAGGCTCACCTGTGTTCCTGTAGGTATCAACAGTTGATTCATTTTTGTTGCCTGTAGTATTCAATTGTAGGGAAGGACTACATTTTCCTTGCCCACTCACCTGCTCATGAACATGAGCACTATTTCCATCTGGGGTTATTACAGAGCTTCTGTCAACATCTGTACACTTACGTCTGTATAGACATAGATCTTCAATCTGGACTAAAGGTGTCAGAGTGGAATGGCTGGGTCTTGTGGCTGGTGTATGCTTAACTTCCCAAGAAACTACCAAACTGTGTGTTTTTCTCCACCTCTCACTCCTTCCCTGGGTCTCATGTCACCCAGGTTGCCCTCAAAAACTTACTATGTAGCTGAGGATGACCTTGAACCCCTGATCCTCCTGCCTTCATCTCCTGAGTGCTGGGACTGCCTAAAATTCTTTTTTTTTTTCTTTTACTAGAGATGGAACCCAGGCTCTTGCACATGTTAGGCAACTGTTTTAACCACTGAGCTGTATCTTTAGCCCCTATTTACCTATTCATGGGTGTCTTGGTTGCTGTCAAGTTTTCACAATTCTGAATGAAACTGCTATAAACACCACTGCGCCCATGTTTTCAGTTCATTTGACTAAATGACAAGGAGCAGGGCAGCGAGGTCACATAGTTAAAATGTTTTTTAGGAAGCCTGCAAACCATCATCCAAAGTGGATGTACAGGATTCTTTCAAAAATGATCACATTCCAACAGGAAAGGGTAAGGACTAGGGTCAGCTCTCTTTTTAAAAAGACCTGTAGCAGTGGAGTGTGGTAGCAGATGCTTACAATCCCAGTGCACTGGAGGCTGAGAAAAGAGGATGGTGAGTTTGAGACAAGACTGGGTTACATAGTGAGATCTTGTGGAAGGGGACAAAAAAAGGTAGGGGGACTCAAACACATACAACAGGAGGCCACAAACACCTAGGATTGTTCAGGCACATAGTTGCCTCCTGGGTAGCTCATGGTTTTCTGAGAAAAGGGTTAGTAGTAACCATGTCCACAGACCTATCAAAACCCAGCTGCTGGTCTGGAGAGACGGCTTAGTGGTTAAGGCGTTTGCCTGCAAAGCCAAAGGACCTCGGTTCAATTCCTCAGGACCCACGTAAGCTAGATGCACAAGGTGGCATACGCATCTGGAGTTCATTTACAGTGGCTGGAGGTCTTGGTACACCCATTCTCTTCCCCTCACTCTCTCTTCTCTCTCTCTCTCTCTCTCCCTCATTCTTTCTCTCTGGCTCTCTCAAATAAAATAATAATAATAATAATAATAATAATAATAATGATGATGATGCAGCTGCTAAGGGCAGGAGCCTGGCTATGTGTTACAATTCCAAACACAAGAGAAACAGCGTCTCCTTCACAGTAGATAACAAGAGATCCCTTAGCACACCCAAAAGCCAGAGTTAAGGGGGAGGCAAAGGAAAATTAGAGTGCAGAAACAGGAAGCCCAAAGCGTGTGTTCAACTCTGACTGGTTAATGTGGCAGACATGAAGAGAGGGCCCCAGAGATGAAGGGAAGTTCTGAATCAGTGTGGAACTGAAAGCATCATGCACAAGTGGACGCAGGCAAGACCTATAGGGGTGTAGGGCTTTAAGAATAAAGCCTCCTTCCAGAGGCTCCTTGAACATCACTGGCTGATGGGGCTCAGGTCTGCTGGGGCCACTCCCACACAGAGCCTCTGGAAGACATGGACCTTGCTTCACCCTCCATGCACCTCTCCACAAAGGAACTCTCTGGGAGGCTGCAGCTAGGAGCCAGGGCCTCCGCACTTGGTCAGAGCATTCAGTATGACAGAGAAGAAAAACTGGGTGCCAAGCACAGAAACATCAACACTATGATTTATTATAATGTAATGTCCTTTGAGAGGTAAAAGCAATGTCATGGCCCTTCCAAAGAGCTTCCATCTCACCAGAAATAAAAGTTTTCCTATTAAGGGAACCTGGCATTTCATTATGACCATTCTTTTGGACACATGCCTAATTCTGACTGGCCTAATTCTCTTCATACACAGTAGTGATTTTCTAATTGCTTAAGTGGCTAGAAATTTTTCTCAAAATAACAGGAGGGCTTGGGGAGATAGCTTAGTCAGCAAAGTGCTTGCTTCACAAACATGAGTTATCTAAATTCAATCCCTAGAACCCAAGGAAAACACAGGGTATAATGGTATGTACCTGTAATCCCAGTACTGGAGAGGTGGAGACAAGAGGATCCCTGGAGCTCATGACCAGTCAGTCTAGCCTAACCTGTGAGCTCCAGGCCAATGAGACCCTGTCTCAAAAAAGGCAGACAGAGGCAGGTGTGGTGGTACACACCTTTAATCCCAGCACTTGGGAGGCAGCAGTAGGAGGATCACTATGAGTTCAAGGCCATCCTGAGAATACATAGTGAATTCCAAGGTCAGCCTAGGCTATAGAGAGACCCTACCTCAAAAAAAAAAGCAAACAGCATCCCTGAAGAACAACACACCCAAGGTTGTTCTCTAGCTGTCACATGCATGTACACATACACATGTACCCACACATACATATGAACACACATACACAGATGCACACTAAGTGGAACCTTAAGAATATCCAACAGACAAAAGGTTATATATATGGGTTAGGGTGGGACACTTTACTTCCTGCAATGTCCTAGCACCCTGCAGTGGTACCAGAAAGATTAACTGAAAAACAGTAGCATAGGGTAGCAGTTCAAATCCAGATATAACCCAGACAAGCCCGGGCAGAGTGCCACATGGAATAAATTGTTCCAAATTGGTATTAAATTATCTCCCCCACACACAAAGCCAAAAAACAAATTGGCTTTCTTGCCCTGGCATCTTCCTCACTCCCTCACAGAGGCAGGAATTACAAGTAAGATCACAAAGCAGCCTTAGCAAGAGGCTCATCTAGAACTTCTCCCTGTCCATGCCATCCTAAAGACCCTGAAGGCATCCTTCAACACAGTCCAGGGCCCACCTGGGTGGTGGCCAAGTCAGTAATTTTCCTTTGGATGAGAAGATTTTAAAGAAAATGGTGCTATTAGGGAAAGCTGAGGCAGGAGGATTATGAGTTCAAGTTCAGCTTGGACTACATAGTGAGATCATCTCAAAATAAAACAATCAGAAGTGCCCTCAGGCCATACCTGAGAATACCCTGCCCCCTACAGCTCACACCTTAGCTTCTCTGTCAGTGAGGAAGGAAGGCCTCTCAGAGCTATCCTCCCTAGCTCCACCTCTGAATATCACATGGAATCACACACCCTACTGTGTGCTGAACAGGAGTGATGTAAGAGTCAGAGCACCCAGCCGAGGCTGGGGACAGGGATGCTAGAAAGGGTAGACCAGTCTGGAATAGATTTACACGAGGATCCTTCTCAGCCAAAAGCTGTGGCCTGTGGACCTAGACAGCTCTGGGCATCAAGAGGTTCTGGAAGCCGGGCATGGTGGCACATGCCTTCAATCCCAGCACTAGGGAGGCAGAGGTAGGAGGGATCACCATGACTTCAATGCCACCCTGAGACTACACACTGAATTCCAAGTCAGCCTGGGCTAGAGTGAGACCGTACCTCAAGAAAAAAAAAAAGTTCTGGAAGATAGGCCATACCCTGGGACAAGGCTGAACCCATGACCCTAGTAACAGTCACTCCCCCACAACCTACCCAGCCCTGGCCACCCTGAAGCTCACAATACAACCCCAGAGATGGTTGGTGCTGAGTACCAACATAACACACTGAGCACATCACTCCTGAATAGACCGACTGGACAGGCAAGGTGCCCAACACCCAACTACATCTCCAGAAATGGCCTTGACGTGGGGGAGAGGGCCAGAGCTCCACAGGTGACCCTCATATGCACCTGAAGTTGAGAGCTGCAGGTGCAGGCAATGCAATACCTAGCATCCTGGACTCCCCAGGCATCCCCTGCCTCTGCCCCTCTCCCACGCACATTGCGGTGCCTGAGTCAATGGGTGACATCACTAAGCCACAAAGGAAGTACTTAAAGCCACTCATGGAGATGGGCATTGCACCAGCCTGCTTTCTTCAGCAGCCATCAAACACATGGCCTCAAACCCAACAGTGGCCTCATTTCCTCATTGGAAAAGGAAGTTTCTAAGATAACTTCCCAATCACTGTGAGCTTGCGCTTGCTTGCCAGCTTCTGCTTGGGAGTGTGAAATTCTCTCGTTTCCATGGTCCAGAGCCTGCACATATTGATCTCTTTCTGGCCTCCTTTTCTCCTTCACTTGCACACACAGGCAGGGAGCTTGCTTACCTCTGATCTGAAATACAGAGACAGTTAAGCACTCTGCCTCGTTGGGAGTCAGTGCAAGGGTAGAGAGCCACCTAAGATATCCAGGAAAAATGGAAAGTAGCAATAGCAGCTTTGTTGAGGGTGACAAGAAGGGACACCATGTGCTGATCTTAGTGGAGCCAAAAAGGTGGACATTCCTAGACGACAATTTGGCACAATGTACCAAATGTTTTTTTTTTGTTCATTCTTATTTATTTATTTGAGAGTGACAGAAAGAGAGAAAGAGGGAGAAAGAGAGAGGGATAGAATGGGTGCACCAGGGCTTCCAGCCACTGCAAAGGAATTCCAGACGTGTGCGCCCCCTTGTGCATCTGGCTAACGTGGGTCCTGGGGAACCAAGTCTCGAACCGGGGTCCTTAGGCTTCACAGGCAAGCGCTTAACCACTAAGCCATCTCTCCAGCCCCCAAAAGTATTTTTTAAACCTCATCATTTGACTCAGTGATTTCACTAAATTCTTCCTAATGAAAACAAAAATTTTAAATGCTCATAAAAATGGCAAAGACATGGGCTGAAGATATGTCTTAGCGGTTAAGCGCTTGCCTGTGAAGCCTAAGGACCCCGGTTCGAGGCTCGATTCCCCAGGACCCATGTTGGCCAGATGCACAAGTGGGTGAACGTGTCTGGAGTTCGTTTGCAGTGGCTGGAAGCCCTGGTGCGACAATTCTCTCTTCCTCTTTCTCTCTCTGTCTGTAGCTCTCAAATAAATAAATAAAATAAAATAAATGTTTTTAAAATGGCAAAGACATAAGTAAATTCATGCTGGAAAGCTGGATGGAACTGCTGCCAAGAACAGGTCTCTTCCTGAGTTTCTTCTGCTGCTGGCCCAGTTCAGCTGACCTCTGATCAGCTCCTTTACTGCCCTCTGCCTTACTTAGCTTCCCCACCTGCTGGAGGGAATGGTGCAGGTAGATGCCAGCAGCACCCAGTCCTCATCTAGAATGACCAACGTCCCATGATGAGAACAGGAGAGACTGGATTGGATTCATGACAGAAAGTAGATTTTTTTTTTTTTTTTTTTTTTTTTTTGGTTTTTCGAGTTAGGGTCTCACTCTGGCCCAGGCTGACCGGTAATTCACTATGTAGTCTCAGGGTGGCCTCAAACTCGTGACGATCCTCCTACCTCTGCCTCCCGAGTGCTGGGATTGAAGCCATGCGCCACCACGCCCGGCTACAGAAAGTAGATTTTAACATCAGTTAGTAACCTACAGTGGAACAAAGGGCAAGCCAGTAGTCTTTTTCTAAGAAAGTATTAAAATACTTTTATAGGGCTGGAGAGATGGCTTAGCGGTTAAGCGCTTGCCTGTGAAGCCTAAGGACCCCGGTTCGAGGCTCGACTCCCCAGGACCCACGTTAGCCAGATGCACAAGGGGGCGCATGCATCTGGAGTTCGTTTGCAGTGGCTGGAGGCCCTGGCACGCCCATTCTCTCTCCCTCTCTCTATCTGCCTCTTTCTCTCTGTCTGTTGCTCTCAAATAAATAAATAAAAATAACAAAAAATTTTTTAAAAATACTTTTATAATATACCTGATTTTTTTTAAGTTGGGAGAATAAATAAGCCGTGTGCCATCCTCACAGACATGACTGTCCTGCCATCTTTCAGGGAGGGATTGGAAGTGACACTATACAGAGGAAGGAAACTAGAACAGAGTTGGGCTCCCAGCCATCAATGTCCCTAGGGAGCCCCTAGGAACAGGGCGCTGGAGGTGGCAGGGAAAAGACCTGGTTTCGGTTTTAAATAGAATGCATCTGACTACTGATTGGTCAAAGGTTTAGAAGACACTGGCTGGACAGGGGGCCACTTTCTAGCAATAAGAACTGCCTGGAAATTGTCCCACTGGTCCTTGAGAGTCACTGTTCAGAGCAGGGAGGGAGCAGGAACTTGTAAGGAAGCCACAGGCAGGAGATTTCTAACAGGAGGGGAAGAAGCTCTATCTGAGTCTACAGCTACTTGCATAAAATTCAAATCTGGCAGTACCTGCAAGAAAAAGACAGAACTGACCTGCCTCAGTCTCCCGGGAAATCTCAGAAGCTAAATGGAAGTAATTTTTCCAACATGTGACTAAAAGGGAAACTGCTTCATTCCTAAATCTTGGGATGTTAGTTTTTAATCCCTACAGGACCTTGAAAAGTGTGACACCTCACCCGGACACCTATCACTGAGATGGCGATGGGCACCACTGACCTGTCATCTGACCACCCGCTGTGTGCATCAGAAGGCAGAGAACACCCCCTTCCTCGATGGCTTCATCTTAGTCCATTTCCCACTGCTTACCTGGCCTATTCAAATTGTTGCCCACCCATCCATTAGACTGGGTCCTGCACCTTAGTCCACCCATCCATCTGACTGGGTCCTGCACCTTGCTTCCTCTGCAGCTTGAGTCAACCCCGAGCAGGGCTCAACCCTGCTAGCTTGGCTCTGCACCCCCGAAGCTCTCCAATTGGGCTCCTTACTATCCTATCTAACCACTGCGGAGACTCTCCACATCTGCACCAGCATTCTGCTTCTACCTCCGGTGAGGCTTCTTTGGACTTTTCAGACTCTTTAACCCTGTTGTAGTCCTTCTGTAATATATATACATGTATAGGATTGTGTGGTGTGTGATCTAAGAGTTAATATTGGTAATTAAGATTGGAATAGGGCAGGCTGGAGAGATGGCTTAACAGTTAAGGTGCTTGCCTCAGAAGCCTAAGGATCCAGGTTTGATTCTCTAGGTCCCATGTAAGTCAGAGGCACAAGGTGGCAAATGTGTCTGGAGTTTGTTTACAGTGGCTAGAGGCCTTGGCATGTCCATTCTCTCTCTCTCTCCCCCTCTCTCTTTCTCTCTGTCCAGCTCAAATAAAAATAAATAAATAAATAACTTTTTTTTTAAAGAGTGGAATAAGGGGCTGGAGAGATGGCTTAGTGGTTAAGGCATTTGCCTGTGAAGCCTAAGGACCCAGATTCGATTCCCCAGGACCCATGTAAGCCAAATGCACAAGGTAGCACATGCATCTAGGTTCACTTGCAGTGGCTAGAGGCCCTGGCACGCCCATTCTCTCTCTCTCTCTCCCATTCTCTATCACACACACTCTCATAAATAAAAATAAAAATAAAAAATACAACGAGTGGAATAAACTAGGCGTGGTGGTACACGCCTTTAATCCCAGTATTCAGGAGGCAGAGGTAGGATGATCACCAAGAGTTCAAGACCACCCTGAGATGACATAGTGAATCCCAGGTCAGCCTGAGCTACAGTGAGACCCTACCTCAAAAAACAAAACAAAACAAAACAAAATCTGTGCTTCTTTTAAAGAATTGCTTTTAATTTTTAAAAAAATATTTATTTATTTGCAAGCAGAGAGAGAGAGAGAGAGAGAAGAGACAGACAGGAAGAATGGCTGTGTCAGGGCCTCTAGCCTCTGCAAATGAACTCCAGATGCATGCACCACTTTGTGTATCTGGTTTTATGTGGGTACTGGGGAATTGAACTCTGGTCGTTAGGCTTTGCACACAGATGATTTAATGGCCAAGCCATCTCTCCAGCTTTTTTACATTTTTTTTTTACTTTTTTTTTAAGCCCAGATATTTTTATTTTTATATTTTTAAAGTATTTTTATTTATCTATTTGAGAAAGGGAGAATGGGCACCAGGGCCAGGGCCTCTGCCACTGCATATACCATTTTGTGCATCTGGCTTCACTTGGGTATTAGGAAAGTGAGCCTGGGCCAGCAGGCTTTACAAGCAAGCACTTTTAACTACTAAGCAATCCCCCCAGCCAACTCATATATTTTTACTTATTTTTTAAAAATTAAGAGATTAAGTTTAAATCTTCTTGTATCCTTTGAGCAATGTAACTTAGAAAGTCACAGGATCAAAGTCAGGTATGGTGGAACACGCCTTTAATCCCAGCACTCAGGAGGCAGAGGTAGGTGGATTGCCGAGAGTTCAAGGCCATGCTGAGACTACATAGTGAATTCCAGGTCATCCTGGGCTACAGTGTGACCCTACCTCGAAAAACAAAAAAAGAAAGAAAGAAAGTCACAGGATGATACACAACTGTGGTAGTTTGAATAGAATAGATGGCCCCCAATATATTCAGTTGTTTATTTGTTTGTAGTTTGCCTCTCTAGCCATCTGGCTGGAGGCAATGCCATTGTGTGGATCTTAAGGTGTGGTGGTGGGTTTCAGATTTCAATCTGAAGATATGCAAAGTATGCCTAGCTGGAGTTCCTGAAGTGTGCTGTGGCTTTTGACCTTTAGGCTTGTACTGCTCTTTCTCTGCTTGGGCCTGTGAAGGCAGGCCAGTTTCTTCTGCCATTATGGAACTTCCCCTGGATCTGTAAGCTTCAATAAATATCCCTTCCTCCATAACTGTGCCTGGTCTGGAAGTTCATCTCAGCGAACCTGAACTTGTCTGCTACAACAACTATGAGAAAGACACCTGTTGCAGTTACCTTCTCGTTGTTGATTCAATGCACCCAACCAAAAGCAGCTGATGGCAGGAATGGTTTTTATTGTGGCTTACAGTCTCAAGGGGAAGCATCATGATGACGGGGACAGCGTGACACGAGCAGAGGCTGGACATCACTTCTGCCACAGCAGGTGGAAAACAGCAGCAAAACAGTGAGCCAAGTTCTGACGAGGGGGAGCTGGCTGTAACACCCCAAAACCCACTCCCACCAGCAACACACCTACCTCCTCCAGAAAGGCTCCACCTCCCAAAATGCCACTAGCTAGGAACCAAGCATTCAGAATGCATGAGTTTACGGGGGACATCTGATTCAAACCACCACAATACTTACATGGGATTTTTTCTTGAGAAACCAGCACCCATGACTTGGTGTTGTACACTGTTCTTTTCCTACATGACTCTGTCTAAATAATAAACTGCTAAAATTGCTTCATGCTGACCTGTCCTGAAATTATATTCTGTGTTGTTTTTATTCTGTGGTGGTTTTACTAGGGTAGAAGTGTCTATGGGGGAAGGGAATTCCTCAGGCTGCAAAAGACTGCCAAGCTTAAGTTAACTAAATTCTCAAGCCTTAAAGAAGAGACAGAATGGGGTTTTCATTGTGGTTTTTGGTGTATGTGTGCTTTACCAGTGAGCTGCATTCCTAGCCTCAAGATACAGTTTAACTCCCTTACACACCCTACCATCATAACTTTAAGGTGTCTGATCCTATTTTTTTAAAAGTTCATTTAAATTCACTGTTACTTCAAAATAAATTATCTAGGGGCTAGTTATATAGCTTAGTGGCATAGTGCTTACCAAGCATAAACAAAACCCTAAGTTTGATTCCCAGTAGTATAAAATTAATAAAAATAATATGTCTATGTGAAAAAATGTTATCTGTCCCTAGGGTAGAAAGATGAGTGGCTTTTATTATTGTTTTTGTTTGTTGATATTTTCTGACTTTTTAAGACATCTGTGTTTAAACTTTAAAAAGAAGCTGAGTATGGCAGGGCATTCCTATATTACCAGCACTGGGAATACTAAGGCAGAAGGAGGCTTGCTGCAAACTCAAGGTCAGCCTGGGTAATATTAGCAAGTATCAGGCCAGCCAGGGCTACAGTGTAAGACCCTGTCTCAAAAAAAAAAAAAAAAAAAAAAAAAAAAAAAACCTAAATAAATACAAAGAAAACTTAACGGAAAAAGAAAACACAGAAAAGTTCTGTAATAGAGAAAGCAGGTGAAAAGTATAACTTAACAGAATATAACAACTGTCAATAAAAAGGGTGACAAGCTGGATATAGTTAGTAGCTCACATCTATAGTTCCAACTACTTGGGAGGGCAGCTTAGGCTACAAAATAAGACCTTGTCTCAAAAAATCAGCAACAACAACAATAAAAGCCAGGTGTGGTGATACATGCCTTTAATCAGGAATGATCACTGTGAGTTTGAGGCCAGCTTAGGACTACATAGAGTAAGATACAGGTCAGCCTGGGCTATAATAAGACCCTAACTCAAAAAAAAAATAAAAATTAAATTTAAAAATAGAGCAAAGGGGCTGGGGAGATGGCTTAGCGGTTAAGGCATTTGTCTGTGAAGCCAAAGTACCCAGGTTCAATTCCCCAGGACCTACATAAGCCAGATGCACAAGGTGGTACATGCATCTGGAGTTCATTTTCAGTGGCTAAAGTGCCCATTCTCTTTCTCTCTCTCTCTCTCTCTCTCTCTCAAATAAATAAAATAAACAATTTTTTAAAATATTTTTTAAAAAAAGAATTTAAAAGGAGATGCACACCCATCCAAAAACCTGTTCACAGAAGGCCATGACCAACTCATGAAAAATTGCTAAAAAGAGCAAAATCCAAAGTTCTTTGATAAGAAAATAGAAACACACACTATAGTATATAAATAAAGTACAGCAGCACTCAGGAGCAAAAAAGCACAAGGATAATATTAAGTATCTCTGAGTGATCTGAGCCAAGAGAAAGTGCTACTAGAGTTGCTTCCTTAGTTAACAGAACTGTCACTCCTGGTGGAAATACAGTTTCTGGTTTCTGAGACACTCTAGCCACAAACTCTTCAGCTGGTCAACAAATGAATGTGTGCTATGTGGGCTTCTGTTCAAAGACACCTTAATTACATACATAGTGTTGTCTCATCAGCACTGCTTTCAGCCATCAGGAAAGTCTCCCCAGCACCTAGGCCTTCTTGGCGAAGTGCTTCATCACTCTCCTGCACTTGGGAACAGCAAACAACACTTCACTTTTTTGATGCTGTTTAGATGTTCTTTGAGGTAGGGTCACACTATGCAACTTAGGCTGGCCTCAGACTTGCACACCTGATCCTCTTGCCTCAGCTTCCCCATGCGGGAACTACAGGTATGCACCACCACCCATGGCAGCCAATAAGACTTCAGCATTATGCTTGGGGGGGGGGGGTCACTTGAAACATTGGTATCCCCAACAAAAAGCACAAAGAGTTGGGTGAGGTGGTTCACGCCTTTAATCCCAGCACTCAGGAGGCAGAGTTAGGAGGATTGCTGTGAGTTCGAGGCCAGACTGGAACTAAACAGTGAGTTCCAGGTCAGCCTGGATTAGAGTGAAACCCTGCCTCGAAAACAAACAAACAAAAAAGCAAAAAATGCAAAAAGCATGGCACTGAGCAGGCCATGGAAAGGACATGTGTTTGCAAAATGAGAACTAAATCAAGAAGGGTTTAGACTTGTTCAACCACAGCTAGAAAGGTTTAGGTTGTGTTACTCAAACATCTCATTCTGTACATGCCCACGAATGACCACAAAATTGCTCTGAGTACTTGTCTGGCATTACAAAGAAGTTGTAGCAGGCAGGGAGATCTTCAAATGCTGAATCCATAGAACATGAGCACGGGGTGCATATGCATAATACATGAATTTATTTATATTATGGTTTAAAATAGGCAAAACTGTTAAATGATGACAAAGTCAGAACAATGGTTGCCTATGAATCGGCTGAAAAGATGCAGAAGGAAACTTCCTAGAGACCAAACTATTCTCTATCTTGTTGGGAGTATCAGTTACACAGGAGTGTGTGAATATCAAAGTACACCAACCTACACATTTCACCACATTTTAATGAGGCATTTTGAAACATAGCCATAGATTCCTAGACTCTCTTCTCATTGAGGGTGGTATGTGGGAGGCTTGTGACTACTCAAAGCAAGAGAACAAAGTAGAATGACACTGAGCACCTCCACAGCTGGGCCAGAAAAGGTGAGGAAACTGAAGGATACCTCCCCTGAGCATTCAATGCAGACACCAAAGCTCCCCTCACCACCCCACCTCCTAAGTAGCAATCTCTCCATTCTTCCTGCCACCATCTTCATTTCATACATGGATGAACAAGAGAGGTGGCAACCACAAGCCATGAGCAAGGCAGATGCCAACTGTAGTCTATCTATGGTTTCTCAAACTGACCTCTAGCTGTCAAACAAGGGGGTCTCTCTGTTAAGCCTGTGCCTCCTAAGGGCATGGCTCTGGCTGGGTCAGACCAAACCCCAGACAAATAGGCCTTTGGAAGCTGCCTGGAAAGCCACCTCCCAGCCTGTGCTCCAACTTGGCCACCTTCCACCTTCCCTCCCCACAAACCTCCAGGGAGATGCACGCCCCACAAGGCTGCTGGGGCCCACAGAGGGCAGGGCAGAGTCAGGCAGACGGTCAGCCTGCAGACCCATGTAAGCAAAATCCCAACCCTCCTCCCTTTTGGACAGGAAGCTGCCTTTGACATCTCAACAGATGGCCAGATGGGCAGTGTCTGGGTGCTCTGCCTGCACTCGCTAAACTGAGCACATTTTGAAGGCATTAGAAAATTGGCTCAGCTACAATCACTGCCTACTCCATCCTCCTGTGCAGAAAGCAGGTTCAGAGACCCTGGGCCTTCTTCCCCAGAGGATATATACTCCAAGGTTGTATGTAAGCTCCTGCCATCCTGCCCTCAGGCACATGGCCTTCTGGGCTCCAAGGTTGATGGCAATCCTAAAATCTATCACCCTTACACAAATCATAACCTTTGTTTAATCATCTATGGTTCTGAACACATCAACTGGGTTCATCTTTCAGAAAGAACTAGGTAGTGAAGGACGCTTTGGTACTCTTGAGAACACAGCAATGGTGTCTTATATAGCCAGGGACCAGTACCTTCCATACCCTGTCCTAAGTGTTTCCAGAAAAATGAGGCAAACCAAGCATGACTTCACATTGTCAAGTGACCATGTTCAAAGAATAATACCAGTGAGACTAATTTTAATGCCATTTTATTTAACTCAACAGATTCAAAGCCTCATTTCAACACAACACCATCCTGATAAAACTATTTGTACGTATGTTCATGTGTGTAAGGTGGAGTTTTTGTGGTGTGGTGTGTAGTGTATGCAATGTATGTGGCACCCCATGGGCTCACCTGCAGTGGGGTTCGTGAGTCTGCAGTGGCCAGAGGGAAATGTCAGGTATTCTTCCCCATTACTCTTCCACTTATTTATTCTTACTTGAACTGGAATTCTTACTGAACCCAGAGCTTGTCATTTTTTTCATGAGCACAGCAATTCTCTCCTCTTCATGGGACTAGGGTTATAGACATGTGGCCACACCCACTTGTTTATGTAGGTCCCAGGAATTGAACTCAAATGGTCTCTAAGCTTCCTCAGGCCCTCATGCTTGCACAGCAAGTGCTCTTAACCTCTAAGCCATCTCCCATCTCTCCAGCCCACTAATGAGCTATTTTACATTCATTTTTCCTAACCAGCTCTTCCAAATCCACATTATGTTTTATACTGAAAGCATGCCTCAGCTCAGACAAGCCATCAAATGTGACACACTTAATAGCTACAAGTTCTCAGTCTCCCATATAGGGGCAACTCAGATCTGCATTAGCTCAGTAAGTCTTCACAACAACCAGACGCTCATTTTACTGGTAGGAAAACTGAGGCACAGAGTAGACAGATGCAAAGTCCACGTTTGTGAGGTTCTGCATCCCCAAAGAAGCTCTTCCAACCTAAATTTAATGTGATGGTGAAATGTCTCCTTAGAGGGAACATTCCAACTTGCCTGGGACTTGCTGAGCTGGTCCCTAAGGTTCTATAGAGCTTTCCACGGGACCAGAGACCAGGCGGAAGTTGTCCCACCCCTATGTGACTGAGCATATAGCTTCCTTGACTTCCTCCTCTGCTGTCCAGCTGGCTCACATCCTGACCTAGCCCCTCCCTCCCCCCCGCAACACAGTCTTCAGAAATTACTTTCTGGCCTGGTATCTATTTCTGGATACACACGTAGCCTCAGGAACTTGGTCTGGGCTGTTCAGAGTGGCCAGAATATGATGCAAGCTTCATTGGGGAGTGAGGGACAGGAAGAGGCTAGAGTTACTCTCTATCCTCACACTATTTCTGCTTCCCAATTCTGTTGAGGAAGGCTAGTCCCTTCAGTGTCTGAGGCACACATTCCCTCACTGTGAGATGTCATCCATCCAAAGGGCACTCCAAAGAACTAAGGACATGCAAAGGGGTGGCTCATGGTGTTACAGGGAATGAGCCCCATCTCACTCAACCAGTGCCTCCAGCCTGGCCCAGAGCAAGCCAAAATAAACAGTCAGGGTGTGAACTTGCACAGGGCACACACTGTGACCTCATTGCTCTAAGCAGATTTATTAGTGCACACGTGTGTTTCACACTCTCCTCACCCAGGCTGTCCCAATGTGTCACTAACTTCTCTGTAAGCAGAGGAAAGGAGACAAAAAAAATACTTCCAACCAGCTCCTCTTCTGCATGGAAGTGTGTGTGTATGTGCACACGTGCGCACGTGCTCTCTCTCTCTCTCTCCTGAAGATTCTGCCAGAACCACCATCAACCTCAGAGATGAGTTTCCTCAGCAGCAGTCTGAATCTGAGGCTTGCACACAGGAAAGAAGCCCAGTACCCCCAGTCCTCAGAAGATGAGGAACCTGGGCTGAAGCAAGGCTCCCAAACTCACACAGTGGCAACTCAAGCCCTACTGCTGGTGTGGTTCATCAAGGGGGAGCTCCATCGGCAATGCCCTGGAACCAGCCACGGCTACCCACAAGTCCAGCTCTTTCTAAAATCGCCACTGTACTGAGTCATCAGGAAGCTGTGCAGAGCACAGTGGAAGGAGGGAACATGTAGCAGCTCAGGAGATGCAAAACCCCAGGGCAAGGCCTGACCATCATGTGAGCCAAATGCTGTTCCACCCTACAGAAAGGAAAGCCCCAGATGCAGCTGCCGGGAGGCTCAAGAGAATAGGGAAGCTACAGTTAAGGTCAGAAGGGGCTCTGGGCAACAAGAAACAAACCTGCTACCACAATATCATCTGAAATGATCGTCACATGCTGAATGATATAATGCAGTCACGTGACTCAAGGCCTGTTTGGTAGGAGGGTACCTTGTCCACTAAATCCTTCAAGGACCTCAGTCATAACTCCCCAGAACAGGTTGCAGAGTATACTTATGCTAAACTGAAATTCTTCTACTTTTCTTTTCTTTTTTTTTTTTTTCTGTGTGTGTGTGTTTGTGTGTGATTTTTCAAGGTAGGGTCTCACTGTAGCCCAGGCTGACCTGGAATTCACTATGTAGTCTCAGGCTGGCCTCGAACTCACAGTGATCCGCCTTCCTCTGGGTGCTGGGATTAAAGGTGTGCACCACCACACCCAGCTAAATTCCTTCTTCTTGATAGACAAACAACATCATGGCAGGCTTCCAGAACCTTCTGTATGTTACACATGTTTGTAGGGAGTGAGACAGGCTCCTGCTATGTTCCCAACCAGCCTCTAACAACCCAGAGTAACCTGTCCTCACTCTCCTGGGACACACAGAGTAAGAATGATGAGGAAGAACGCGGCCAAGTCTATCCTCACAGCTCCCTAAGCTTACATATAACCTGGCTGTACCTCTTAAAGCCATTGCCTGAAACACTCCAGTGGAAAGTAACCAACAAGAACCTGAGATTCTTGTCCAGCTGGCTTCCCCATGAGGAGCAAACACAGCAGTAAGTGAAAACATGCACTGGCAAACATTCCCCTGCTTTGAAAATATCAGTGAGCTGTTCTGTTTCAGAGTGAGGCTTCTGCTCAGCCTGCCAGAAGAACTCCAAGCATAGTTGCATCTAAGTTTGGTTTCTGTCCTCTGCAGACTGCCTGGGAATGAGCATCCTGACTGGCCCCAAGAGAAGTATGGGCTAGCACAGCCCAACCATGCCTTTAGCACTCAGGGTGTCATACAAACACCCCCAATGATAGCGCCTGCTCATTCTGACCCACATGCCCAAGTGGAACACAAGAAATCAGGGGTTGGTCACCATGTGGCCGTGTTCCCTGAACCTTAAGGTCCCATTGGGGCCTGCAAGGAGACACTCCTATGGGCACAGGTTCCTGAACAGAAGAACCTGGATGCTATGCAGGGCTGCAAGACAAGGGTCCAACTCCTCCAGCCAGCTCAGGTGCCCTTCTACACACCACTTCCTTTGTTGCTCCCAGGCTAGGCCTGGCTCCACCACAGGAGGGGAGGCCTCAGGAAACTCCTTGGTCAAGACCTGCAGCCAGGCTCTGGGTTGGGTAGGTTACTAAACTCTTGCATACTTCAGTTTCCCCTTCTGTTGGGGAGGGAGTAGGGTTATTGAAGGGATTAAACAAGTAATACATGTGGGATCTATACAGATACAGGAAGTAACTTCCCAACACATTTTACCCAATTATTAAGTGCCCTAATTCCAATTACAAAAACCAGCCCTGGACTGGAGAGATGGTTTAGCAGTTAAGGCATTGGCCTGTGAAGCCACAGGACCCAGGTTCAATTCCCCAGGACCCACATAAGTCAGATGCACAAGCTAGCACATGCATCTGGAGTTTGTTTACAGTGGCTGAAGACCCTGGTGTGCCCATTCTTTCTCTATCTGCCTTTCTCTTGCTCTGCTTTTTTCTTTCTCTCTCAAATAAATAAAAAGTTATTTATAAAAAAAAAAAAAGACAAGGTGCTGGAGAGATGGCTCAGCAGTTAAGCACTTGCCTGTGAAGCCTAAGGACCCTGGTTCAAGGCTTGATTCCCCAGGACCCATGTAAGCCAGATGCACAAGGTGATGCATGTGTCTGGAGTTTGTTTGCAGTGGCTGGAGGCCCTGGAGCACCCATTCTCTCTCTATCTGTCTCTTTCTCTCTCTGTCACTCTCAAATAAATAAATAAAAATAAAAAAAATTTTAAAAAAATAGACAAGCCCTTCCCTCTTCATCCCACATCCAGTGAGCCCATATAATGTAGGGTGCTGGAATACATAAGGGAAAGATCAGCCCTAACAGTGCTTGGTCCCAGGCCACTGTCCAGTGTCAGATGACTAAGCCTGAAACCTGTCATCATATAGGATGTCACAGCTAGCACAAGCCAGTTCTCCGAGTTGTCACGCACCAAGGATGTCAAGGGTAATTAGAATGAGAGCCTCTGATTACCTACCTGGCTGATGGTCATTTGAGTGCTCACAGCTGCCATACTGGTGTCTGTGTGTACATTTGTATATGTATGTACATGCGCATGTGCACTGGCACATGTGTACTCCAAGGCCTCTTTCTGCTACAAATGAACAGTGATAGAACTTTCATCACTTTTTGTGTCTGGCTTACATGGACAGCTTGGGAATTGAAGCCAGACCTGCAAGCTTTGCAAGCAAGCACCTTTAACCACTGACTCACCTTCCCAGCCACCCCCAATCTCACCCATTTTTTTTTAACAGTCCTGGGGATTGAACTCAGGCCCTCATGTTTGCATCGTAAGAACTTCTTACAAGGTAAGAATTTCACGTACTGAAATATCTCCCCAGCCATGGTTGTTTCTTAAAGAAATCCTGAGTTCCTTTTATTTTATTTATTTATTTATTTATTTTGTTTTTGTTTTTGTTTTTTGAGGTAGGGTCTCACTCTAGCTCAGGCTGACCTGGAATTCACTATGTAGTCTCAGGGTGACCTTGAACTCATGGTGATCCTCCTTCCTACCTCTGCCTCCCAAGTACTGGGATTAAAGGTGTGCGCCACCACGCCTGGCTGAGTTCCTTTTAATGTACTTTAATTAGACAAGTTCTTAGGTGGGACTAGGGATGCAGCTTCAGTTTAGAGTGCCTGCCTAACATGTGTGAGGGGCCCTGAGTTTAAGCTCTAGCCCTGCATAAATGAGGTATGATGGTATCCATCTATAAGTTCAGCATTTGGGAAGTAGAGGCAAGAAGATCAGAAGTTCGAGGTCATCCTTGATTATTTAACAAGTTCAGGGCCAGTCTGGGCTGCCCAAGACCCTCTTTCCAAAAAGAGGGAAGAAAGGAAGGAAGGAAGGAAGGAGGAAAGGGAGAGAGGGATGGAGGGAAAATTTAGGCATACTCTTAAAAAGAAGCTAGCTTCCACATTTGGCTTGAGATCCAAAACCACAGTGTGTGACATCTTCCTCAGGGCCAAGAGCTATGGCACTTGTGCTGGGAACTTTCTTCCCTCAATAAATCTTAACACTGATCATGTTTTCTAAGAGTGGCAGGTGCATGAGTGGTTTGTGTTCCTCTCCTTTTAACTGTGCTTTGTTTTTTGAGATTGGGTCATAGGATGTAATCCAGGCTGGCCTTGATTACAGGTGTGTACCACCACACCTGGCTTTCCTCCTTTTAACTACATGTTTTCCAGAATATCCAAAGTCAATACAACTACTACTTGTGATTGAAAATGTACCATAACTAAGAACAAAGCGTGTTTGTTAGTCCTGTAAAAGTCTGGAAAGGAGATGAGTCCAGGCAATTAGACCTGTCTCTCCAGGTTGCTGTCACTGCCTGCCCACGATGACCAAAGCACTGCCCAGAACCTTGATTGTAAAACACAGGTATCCAATTACATCCAGCGTGACAGCCTCAGGACTCAGCCTGGCTGCAGTGGCCCAGCAGAGGTAGCGAGCTTGCCTAGCACCACCCCTCTGGCTGCTGGAGTATTAGGCCCAGATCACCTGGCTTCCTGACTCCCTAATGTGTCCTTTCTTTCACAGTTCTGCTTCATAGGTGGAAGACATAAACTAGCAAATGTAAAGAAACATAACTCTAGCAAGAATGGATATGTCAAAAGATTAGTTTTGTGCTCTGGAGACTGGATGGAATAAAAACAAGACATTCTTTTCTGGTCACAAAGGGAAAAGAACAGAAACCTACCTTTCCAAGGAGGAGAGGACCCCAGAGAGAAGGCATGATGGGACAGGCAACTGCCAGTGGGAAACCCACGTCATCTCGAGTTCTGGCCACAGCAGAACCAGCAGCCTATCTGGAGGGGGATCAGCATGCAGACATCTTCTAAGAACTGTCAGAGCAGAGGCCTCATGAGGAAGGAAGGTGAAGGCTCAGGAACAGCAGAGAAGCTGAGATGTGTGGGCAGAGTGAGCAAGGCCAGAGGAAGCAACAGCCTCAGAGGAGGTGTGGACTTCATCACAGGTGCCACCGCCTGAGTTTAACACTGGTGCTTTTCCCACACACCCAGCCCAATATGGAGGGCATGGCAGGGTCTAGCCGGTGAGACTTGTGCATCTGCGGATTGAGTGAAGGGATGTACTGCTCTGAATGGAGCCTGGGTGCCTAGGCGTGCCCGAGTGAGATGTCGCAGAGAGAGCTGAAGGGTGGGCATGGGGCTAAAGCTGAGGATAAAGTCATAGTCCTTCAGAGGTATGGGCTAAGGCTTGGGACAAAGTCACAGCCCTTCAGAGCATTTAAAGGACTACAATGGTATCTGAGTCCAGACCACATAGGAGACAGCTCCATTACCACCATGTCAGAGGATGGAGGGGGGCTGGCTGTGGGCAATGTCACCCACTCCTGGCCAACCAGCCCCTGCCTCACTCATTCTCTGCCATCTCTATTCATCCCCAAACACACCAAGTTTTCACATTGTTGATCGTGTCTTATGAGAAGTAGGGAGAAGTAGGGGAATGGTTACATGACTGGTTGATTTAAGCAGTAACTGCACTTGTATTTTTCTGATAGGCTTAGGATACTGGTGGGCAAAGCTGGTGGGCAGGGGCCTAGGGGGATTCCAAGCAGATTAGGTAACCTTTATTGTGATTGGCTATGTGTATTTGAGGAACTTTAAACAAACTTATTTTAAGCAAACTTATCTATGACCACAGGAACACATGGTGCAGACAGTCTATTCCCCCTTGTCAGGAAACTGACCTTGCTGGGAAGGAGAAACTTAGGCCTATTGATGATTCTGAGGCTTATTATGGCTTCCTGAGTCCTTCATTACTTCGAGTAGTGTGTTTTGCACTGTGAGTAGGCAGAGCTGTGTGAACCCTGGAGGGCAGTGAGGAACTGATGGCGCCCCAGGGGCTTCTTGTTAATGATTGTTCTTTCTTCATCTGGTGCTGGTAACAGGTTGTGTTTGCTTTATGAACACCAATCAAATAGGTGCACTACACATCCACAACAAATTCAAATGCATGCTGTCCTGCTCTGGAGCAGGAAACTATCTAATTTCCAAGAAGTGCACAGAGGCAGCTCAGACACCCCCAAATCCCCAGCCTTTACCTGCACAGCCAGAGTCCTGGATGGCATTTACAAAAGTCACCTGGAGGATCATTAATGTGCTCTGTAAAAGTCACCAAGACTCAGTTGGCAAACTGCTTCCCATGCAAGCATGAGGACCTGAGTTTGGATCCCCAGCACCCACATAAAATCCGGGTCTAGCAGCAACACCTGTAATCCCAGAGCTGAGGAGATGGAGAGGGGTGAATATCTAGGGCTTGTTGGCCAGTTAGTCTAGACAAATCAGTGAACTCTATGCTCAGTAAGAGACTCTGTCTGAAGAAAACAAGCTGGAACGTAACTGATATCTGATGTCAACCTCTGTCATACCTGCCTACCCAACTGTGCCTACACACATACAAACATGCACACAAACACACAAAAGGTCACTGGTTATTTATATAAGGAGCACATGCACACATGCAGGCATACTCACACATATAAACACACCCACACACACACACACATCATTAAGGAGAATGTCACATGGAAGGAAAGGAGAGAACACAGCTAGTATGTGTGTCTTGCTTGGGCTGCTCATCTCATCAGGGGGACAGGCTTGCTGGCCCCAGGCAGGGGAGCCTTCCAGGAGAAAACACACCCAGGCTAAGGGTTCTGGATTCAAATATTAAAAGCTGAAGACAGAGCCAGCCTCTGCTTATGTGCTTATGGGGGAGGAGCCCCTAATACCTATGTATTCTTGCCTTGTATATCTGGAGTCTGATAGAGGCTGGGAGAGCACTCTGTCCTGGGTAGCTTCTGCAGGAACAAATCCACAGGCCTTTGCAGCAGGAAGAAATGATACAGTGGCTATGAGTCCAGAGTCAGAATGTGGAGGAAGAAGGTATAGGAAGAACAGGGAGCCCATGGCCACTATTTGGGTGGATAAAAAACCTGAGAGGACAATCAGGAGGCACTCAAGTTGGACCTGAAAGACCACCTTGTCCTACCACGCAAACTGTCAGAAGGGAAGGTATTGATTACAGAGGGACAAGTCACTGAACCTTTTGGTTGCAGTTTCTTGGTTGAACGTGGAGGACAATAGTGATTGCTTTACAACTGACTGTGAAAATTAAATGGCTAAAATTAAACTTAGTCCAATGCCTGGCACATATACATGGCGGCCACTGTCAGAACCAGGACAACCAAGGTCCCAGGCTCTTCCCATTCCCACGAGTAAGCTGCGCTGGTGCCTCACTGAAGGAGCAGTGGCCTGGCAGTCAGATGTATGGTAAGGCAGCCCTTACCTGTCAGCCCCTGTGAGGATCACCCCAGCTATACAGAGCCTCTGGGCCCAGCATGACCCCACAATGCCTGGACAGGCATAGGTTTCTCTGCTACTCTGCATGCCTAAGGCCTAACACAGAGCATGACCCCAGCCAGATGAATAAATGTGGAATGAATGAATAGTGTTGGCTAATGTTAGCGCTCTGATGCAGACCATAAACCGCGCACCTCTGAATAAATAAAACTGTCATATTATTCCATAAACTTGAAGTTAAAAATTAAATGAAAGCTTCAAAGACCCACAATGAACTAGGTGCGGTGATCTATGTCTATAATCCCAGTTCTTGGAGGTAGAGGGTGGAGGATACGAAATTCAAGGCCATCCTTAGTTATATAGCAACTTTGAGGCCAGTCTGGGCAACATGAGACCGTGTCTCAAAATAAATAAATAAATAAATAAACCACAACATCTCCTATGAAATATTACTTTCAAAGGTCAGGCTTTGCAAGCAAGGTGGGAGTTTGCAGCAAGGTGGTACTGTGTGCTTTAAGATATAAGCCAATGAAGCAGATTTCTAGGTTCAGTGGCCAGCTAATCTAGCCAATTAGAAAGCTCCAGGCCAATGAGAGGCCCTGCTTCAAAAAAAGAAAAAAAAAGTGTGGCTGAGTGTGGTGGCACACACCTTTAATCCCAGCACTTGGCAAAAGTAGGAGTATTGCTGTGAGTTCAAGGCTACCCTGAGACTATGTAGTGAATTCCAGGTCAGCCTGGGCTAGAACAAAACCCTACCATCCAAGTTTGTCCTCTGACCTCTGCATTTATCTACACACACATGAACATGCACACATACATACATGTGCACACACACATTAGAAAATATATAAGCCAGTTTACAGTAAACTTGACCTCTGATTGCTGAGTATGGGAGAAAGCTGATTTCCAGAACTTCTCCACATATGCCCAGCAGCCCAACTCCTCAGATCCCTGTCCCTCCAAGGTCCTCAGGACAGAACTGTTCATTCAGAAAGCCAGAGTGGGCCAGCATCTTTCTTTCCAAGGCCTTCCCTGCCCCAGCCTCCATATTTGGAGTTAACACCACAGGACTTGGGCTATGGGGAAAGCATGAGCCCAGCTATCCAGATGTCACAAATGGGGGTAAAGAAAAGAGAGGGGGAAACCTTACTAAGGAAGTAAAGAATCTATACAATGAGAACTTTAAAACACTCAAGCGAGAAATTGCAGAAGACACTAGGAAGTGGAAAAACATCCCTTGTTCCTGGATTGGAAGAATCAATATTGTGAAAATGGCAATCTTACCAAAAGCAATCTACACATTTAACGCAATCCCCATCAAAATTCCAAAGGCATTCTTCACGGAAATAGAAAAAACAATCCAAAAATTCATTTGGAATCACAAAAAACCTCGAATATCTAAAATAATACTGAGCAACAAAAATAAGGCTGGTGGTATCACCATACCTGATTTTAACCTATACTACAGAGCCATAGTAACAAAAACAGCATGGTACTGGCACAAAAGCAGACTCGTAGATCAATGGAACAGAATAGAGGACCCAAATGTAACCCCATGTAGTTATAGCCACCTGATATTTGATAAAAATGCCAAAAATATTCATTGGAGAAAAGACAGCCTCTTCAGCAAATGGTGTTGGGAAAACTGGATATATATCTGTAGAAGGATGAAAATAGATTCTTCTCTTTCTCCGTGCACAAGAATTAAGTCCAAATGGATTAAGGACCTTAACATCAGACCTGAAACTCTGAAACTGCTAGAGGAAAAAGTAGGGGAAACCCTTCAACATATTGGTCTTGGCAAAGACTTTCTGAATACAACCCCAATTGCTCAGGCAATAAAACCACAGATTAACCACTGGGACCTCATGAAAATACAAAGATTTTGCACTGCAAAGGACACGGTGAAGAAAGCAAAGAGGCAACCTACAGAATGGGAAAAAATCTTCACCAGCTATATATCTGATAAAGGATTAATATCTAAGATATACAAAGAACTCAAGAAGTTAAATAATAAGGAATCAAACAAACCAATCAAAAAATGGGAAACGGAGCTAAATAGAGAATTCTCAAAGGAAGAAATACGAATGGCATATACGCATCTAAAAAAATGTTCTACATCCCTAGTCATCAGGGAAATGCAGATTAAGACTACATTGAGATTCCATCTCACTCCTGTCAGATTGGCTACCATCATGAAAACAAATGATCATAAATGTTGGCGGGGATGTGGAAAAAGAGGAACCCTTCTACATTGTTGGTGGGAATGCAATCTGGTCCAGCCATTGTGGAAATCAGTGTGGAGGTTCCTAAAACAGCTAAAGATTGATCTACCATATGACCCAGCTATAGCTCTCCTAGGCATATATCCTAAGGACTCATCTCATTACCTTAGAGATACTTGCTCAACCATGTTTATTGCTGCTCAATTTATAATAGCTGGGAAATGGAACCAGCCTAGATGTCCCTCAACTGATGAGTGGATAATGAAGATATGGCACATTTATACAATGGAGTTTTACTCAGCAGTAAAGAGAAATGAAGTTATGAAATTTGCAGAAAAGTGGATGGATCTGGAAAGAATTATACTAAGTGAGGTAACCCAGGCCCAGAAAGCCAAGCGCCACATGTTCTCCCTCATATGTGGATCTTAGCTAGAGATGATTGGGCTTCTGTGTGAGAAGGAAAAAACTCAGTAGCAGAGGCCAGTAAGTTAAAAAAGGAGATAGAAAGGGAAGAGAAAGAAAGGGAGGAGGGCTTTTATTAGGTTGGTATTGTATATATGTAAGTAGAAAGATTGAGATGGGGAGGGGATATGATGGAGAATGGAATTTCAAAGGGGAAAGGGGGGAGGGTAATACCATGGGATTTTTTTTGTTATCATGGAAAATATTAATAAAAATGGAGAAAAAAAAAAAAAAAAAAGAAAAGAGAGGGGGAAATGGCGCAGACTCCTAAGACTAGGCTTTCTAGACATTCTAGGCAGCTCTCCCACGAGACAAGCAGCTCATTATCAACAAAAGGATGCAGCTACCTTCTTGAGGCCTCCAAACCCCATAGAGAGAAAAAAACGTTGAAGCTACCAGTCTCCCAGAGTTTGTGGTTTTAGAAAAGAGAACAAAACAAAATCTGTGAGTTTGGGTAAAGCCAGTAGAAGCACTTTTCATTCTATTTTGAACCACACCTGTGGGTGCCACCTGGCTACTGGCTGGTGCCTGGGTGAGGACTGAGTCAGGAGGTACCAAGTGCTGTGGGCTCCAGTCTCTGCACAGCAGGGTCACCTGGCCACTAGTTGAGGCCCATCCCTGCCAAATCCTATCCTACAGTTTCCGCTTCAGTAGGTCTGAAGTGGAGCTGCAGAATTTTCATTTCCAGTCACCACCCATGAGAAGGGATGACGGTGGTCTAGAACTATGAACCATCAACCACTACCCTGGACAGCATACAAGTACCAAAAAGCCTCATGCCTCACACACAGTGACTGAGCTAGGCTGGGAATGCATCTGACCTTGAAGAAACTGCTCCCATTCGAGTCCCACCTGAACAGGTCACTGCAAATGAAAATGGCACCTGAAACCTTTGAAACCCAAAGTTCTAATGGCAGCACTACCCTTTTTTTCAGCAGTCATGAGCAATCCTACCCTGCCTCGCCCTGTACACAGGGATGACTCCCAGCTATAAGAACTGCTTTCTTCCCAGGGATGCTTTCAAGTTTCTGAATGAATAGCAGTTTAACGAGGAAGAAAAGAAAAAAGGAGAAAAGAAGCAGGAACTCAAAGCCAGCCATAGCATTCAAGTGGGGACCCATTGCTCCACGACAGGCAAATCCACCAGCTTCACTCACCGAAGTAGTCAGCCTTGGGGTGAGCATCCATCTCACGCTCCAGACGCTGGGTGAGGGCTTCTAATTTCAGTTCTGCAGTGGAGCGTCCAAGCTCAGGGCTGGGGGTGAGGGTCTGGCAGGGCAACCTCACCCTGGCGGAGTGAGAGCTCTCTGGAAGGACAGGTCCCAGGCTACTATCAGGGGACCAGCTGGAAGGACCCTCTTTACACAGTTCAGGAGGGGTGGACATCACTGGATGGACAAGACTGCTGGGGCCAGGTTTGGGACCAGTGCTAAGGTCCCTGCACCCAGGCTTAGGACCCAGCTCAGGGATCACACCTGGCTGGACACTTTCCTTGCTAGCTGGTGATGATAAGTGAGCAGAAACAGAAAGGTAAGACTTGGGCCCATCCTGCAGCCAAGTCTGAGGGTTCACCGTGGGTCTGGACACCCCACCTGAGCCCTCACACCCAAACCCTGAGTCTGTTCTTGGACGTGCTTGAGCCCGCTGACTGGGGCCGCTGGGGACCAGGGGTGCTGAGACAGCCATGCTCTTAGGCTGAGCTGAGGCCCCATTTTCCAAGCCCTGGGAAGGAAAACTCGGGCTTACTGGCTGAGAGGAGACAGTGGACCAAACTCCTGCTGGTTTCTGGCTGCTTCCGCCACCAATGCCACCATCCTGGCCACTGAGGCCACTCTCAAAAGACCTTCCAGAATTCAGGGCGAGCTGCGGCTGGTACAAGTGATGGCCTCCACTGGATCTGGCCAGTGGTGGGTCACTCCCAGACCACCCACTCCCTACACCCAGGCCAGTACTGAGGAACACTCCTGGTTTATCAACCCACTGTGGGCTTGCCAAAGAGAAGTTGTCGTAATAGTCTCCGTGAGTGAGGCAGGAAGGGTCTTCGCAGGCGCCAGGCCCCTGGAAAGCAGACCTCTGGGAACTCACGGGCCCCTCCCTGGAGCCACAGTCTTGGCTGCCAGACCTTGTACCATGGACAGACGACCTAGTCCTCTGCTCCTGCAGTGAATATGAAGGCTGCCCAGCCGCTACAGCGGTAGATACCACAGGGGCCATGGATGAGACAGCCAGAGGAGGCTTGGCAGCACCATCAGTAGCCAGCTTGCTGCCCACACCAGCCGGGCGGCTGTTACCGTTGACAGAACCTCTGCTCCCTCTGGGCAGGGCCTCCTCCTGTAGGAGCTGCTGCTGCTGCTGCTGCTGCTGCTGAAGGTGGATTTTGGCCATCTTGGTCGCGAACACCCTGCGAGTTTCCTCAAATTCAGGGTTGTTGCCTGCACCCTTGTCCACCCGGAAAAGCCCATCCTTGGAGGCCTCATACATGTTCAGGTCCTCAATGAACTTACTGGCCTCCAGGCCCAGGTCATCGTACTTATCCATGTTGCAGACCAGTGCCCAGGTCTAACTTCAGTGCCAGGTGTTGAGTGGGGTGGGAGATGCTGGCGCTGGGGTCGAGGCTCTCAAGTCCAGGATCGGTGAAGAGTCCCACCTGCCCCGCGCGAGGGACATGACTCTGAACTCACAGTCCTGCCAAAGCGGAGGCCTCCGGGCCAGCGGGGCGACTAACTTCCAGACTTCTTTTCTCCTGGGAAGCGTCCACGTGGGGGCAGAATGGCCTTTAGCTGCCCCAGGCCTGTTCTGAAGAGTTCTTTTCTCTCTTTAAAACGAAAAAGAGATAGGAAATTTACATTAAAAGATCACATCCACCTCGGACAACCGAACTCGAAAGCCCGCAGGGCAGCCGCCGGCCCGGGCCAGCCAGGAGCACGCGGAGGCGGCGGTCCCTGGCGCACTTGGCGGGAGCTCACGGCCGCTGGCGCGCGCGGCCCATTGTGCGATGGCGGCGGCCGCGCGGCGGGACGCGGAAGTGAGCGCGCGGGCCGTCGGTCGCCGGCGCTGCTGGCCCGCCGCGCCCGTCCCGGGCCGCGCGGGGGCGCCTTGGGCGGGGGCGGCGCCTGGGGAAGGGCGCCCCCTGCAGGCCGCGCGAGCTGCCCCCGCAGCCACCCCCCTCGGCGGTCCGCGACTCCGAAGCGAGCCCGGCGACCTGCGCCGCGCCCGGCTCCAGAGCCAAAGGGAGCTCCCCGCCGACCACGAGAGTCGGGGACGTGACTGCGACTTCCCTCCCTTCCTGTCCCGGGCGCTCCGCCGGCCCCGCCCCGCCCCGGGCAGCGCTAGGCGGAGCCCAGCGGGAGGACCTGCGAGCGCTGGGGACTGGCGTTCCCAAGCGCGGCGCGGTGTCCGAGCGAAGGCCGTCATGGGAGGATCTCTTTACAAGACAGTTCTGGAGGGTGGACATCACTGGATGGACCAGACTGCTGGGGCCAGGTTTGGGACCCCATGCCTCTCCGGGCCTCCCCCTCCCCCGGGCCCACGAGGTCAAGGCGAGCTGCAAAGCGCGAATGGGAACCCAGATCCCCGGAGCGCGCCTCAGTGCAGCCACAGAAACGCGCCATGGGCGATTCGATCCCCGGGCTGGCGCTCAGGACTCCGGGGTGGCGGACCTGGCTCCAGGGCGCCCTCGCACGGGGGAAGCGCTACACCAACTCCCAGGCAGCGCTGGGAAAGTGTCATTTCTAAAGCGAATCACAGGCCAGTCACCTTTCTACAACCCTGTGCTAACTCGAGACGCAGACTGACATCTACCAGTCTTCAGACCAGGCAGCTCCACCTCCCCAGCCCTGACTTGGGGTCTTCCCTCTCTGGGCTAGAGCAGCGGAAGCTTCCTGGTGCCTGCTGCTGAACTGGTGGTTCCTCTTTCCGTCCCAGCGGAAACCACCTCCCCATAAAGGCTTTTCCCGGCCAACCCTCTAATGCCATGTAAATGCTATGTAAAAAAAAAAAAAAAAAAAAAAATTGTTAGGTTCTCATTTAAGGGAAGAAAATGAAGTCTGTAAATGTTTAGTGCATACATAAGTTTTAAAACTATTTTTCACCTGTTGGAATGCAGAGTTCTAGATCAGTTCTCCACCTCTTTACACCATATCTGAGTATGCTCAGTGCTTGGTTGAATCTCTATCTGCAGGACTGTAACAAGGAATAAATGATAGTATGCAGACAAGCACTCCATATTCTGTAATCCCAAAGAGGGGCTAGTTGACCCAGACTGAATACCCAGGAAGCATGTTGAAAATGCAGTCTTGCAGCCCCAGCCCCTACATACCTAACCAAAACCTGCATTTTAACAACATTCCTAGGGTGAGGAGGCTGTTTATGAAGTTTGGTAGTCCTACTGAATACCTAATAGCATTAGGTTTTTTACCCAAAATAAATCGTCCACAACCAGACGTGTAACTCAGTGGTAGAGAACTTGCTGCACATGTATGAGGCCCTGGGTTCAATTCTCAAAATAATACTAACAGCAGCTTATGAAGACGCTGTCCTATCAAACCAAATAACACACCATTGTGAAAGGGAATCTTAGAAGTGGCGAAAATGGCCAGAAGTTGAGTGTTTGCTGCTGTGTATAGTATTTAAGAGATTGGTGGGGCTTGCCTTCAGAGCCTAAGGACCCAAGTGGATTCCCCAGTACCCACATAAAGCCAGATGCACAAAGTGGTGCATGCATCTGAAGTCCATCTTCATTGGCTGGAGGACCTGGCACGCCCAGTCTCTCTGTCTCTCACTGCTTGCAAATAAATAAATAATTTTTAAAAAAGAGATTTAGATCTTTCAAATTTGGTGCAAAGCATTTACACTCCCAGCCATGAGTTCTTTGATGTAAGTAGTTTTTTCTGCTTCATGTGCTTGAAAACATCTGTTGATGAGTATCTCAAAAAGTATGTTCATACTTGCTCAGAAGTGGTTTAAAAGGCAAAATACAGCAGGGCATAGTGGTACACGCCTTTAATCCCAGCACTCGGGAGGCAGAGGTTAGGAGGATCACTGTGAATTCAAGGACACCCTGAGACTACATAGTGAATTCCAGGTCAGCCTGGGCTAGAGTGAGACCCTAACTCAAAAAACCAAGGGGGGAAAAAAAACCTGCAGCTGCCAATAAAGTCTTATAATCCTAGTTATTCTGGGAGCTGAAGCAGTAGGATCACAGGTTCAAGGCCTGAGCTGAGCTGAGCTGGGCTGCAGAGTAAGTTCAAGGCCAGCCTGGGCAATATTGACCTTTTGCAAAAAAACAAGAGAAAGAAAGAAAAAGAGCCCTCTTCTTGGATGCTGCCTGCAGAGGTGGCTGCCATCTTCTGCTCGGCATCATGGTTGCCCTCAGACCTCTGGTGAAGTCCAAAATTGTCAAAAGAGGACTAAGAAGTTCATTCGGCACTAGTCAGACCAATATGTCAAAATTAAGATGTTTCTGTGCTGAGATTGCTCACAATGTTTCTTCGAAGAACCACAAAGCTATCATGGAAAGAGCGGCCCATCTGGCTGTTAGAGTCACCAATCCCAACGCCAGGCTGCACAGTGAAGAAAATGAATAGACAGCTCATCTTTTATTTGTGTTTTAATAAAAACAGAAAAACTGCCCTTTCCTAATTAAAACAAAAAAGAAAGAACAAACAAAAGAAAGAGGGAGGGAGGGAGAGAGAAAGGAAGGAGGGCAGGGGAGATGTCTGGTTCAGATTCAGGAAAACCTGACCCAAAGTTGCAGCAGCAGGTACACACACACACACACACAAAGTTTTTAAAAGGAAAAAAGTGTGTGACTTCACATAGTTTATGTGTCTGTGTGTGCATTTTAATATATAAAAGATAACTAAGAATATCTTTGCAAGCTGAGCACGGTAGTACATGCCTGTCATTTTAGCACTCAGGAGGCTGGGGCAGGAGGCTCTCTGAGAATGTAAGGCTAGTCTGCTGCAGAGTGAATTTCAAGCCAACTTGAGCTACAGAATTAGACTCTGATTCACATACAAAGTGGGAAGGGGAGGTGGCTCAGTGGGTAAAGTGCTTACTAAGCACAAACATGAGGACTTGAGTTTGGATTCCAGCACCCACGTAAATGTGGGACATGATGGCATGCATCTGTAATTCCAGCACTGGGGAGGTACAGACAGGAGGATCACTGGGACTTTCTAGCTAGCTAGTCTAGCCAAATCAGTGAGCTCCAGGTTCAGCAAGAGACCTAGTCTCAAATTATATGGTGTATGGCTGGAGAGATGGCCTAATGGCACTTGCCTGTGAAGCCTAAGAATCCAGGTTTGACTCCCTAGAATCCACAAAATTCAGACCCACAAGAGGACGCTTGCACACAATGTGACACATGTGCACAAGGTGGCACATGCATCTGAAGTTCAATTGCAGTGGCTAGAGGCCCTGGTGCACCAATTCTCTTTCTCTCATTAAAAAAATAAAAATAAATAAGGTGTAGAGCAACTGAGAAAGACACCTGCTGTCATCCTCTGGCCTCCACATGAAAGTGCACACAAATGTGCATGCACACCACACATACACATGCCTGCACACCACACATATATATGCCAAAAAAGTAGGAGGATGGGATGTATTTCAGAGGAAGAGTACTTGCCTAGCATGCATAAGATTCTGGGTTTGAGCCCTAGCACTGAAAAACACATTCATATGCAAACATAGGCTTTTATAGAGGCCAGAATAAGAATCACACACTCACAGGCATTACAAACACCCTGTGGGTAGATCAGTGTGCCTAGGAATGAGCAAGCCCATGAGGTAAAGGGCCACTGGCTTAGACAGAGCACTGCTTACTTTGCAGTGAACTGAAAGGACCTTTCTGTGGGTTTTGCCTGACTATAGGAAATGTCCCTGCACACAATACTGTGTGTCACAAGTTGTATCCCATTGCAAGGACAGAGCTGAATAGAATCTTTATATTTCAGTTGAAGAAATGGATGAAGAATTAACAACCAAGGTTCCTTTGAGCTCGTTCTGTCCCACTGCTGCCCAGTGTGGGCCAGGAAGCCCTGGCCATTCCAAATCCACTTCTTGCACTTCGGGCTCTCTGGCCTCCCTTGGAACAGCCTGTGAATGGAGAAGCTGCTGCTGTGAATGTCCTTTCCTGCTGCCTGTGATGCGCCTTTGTCTCCTGATTCTCTGCTCTGGAGAGTTGTCTGGGTCAGACCCAGACCCTAAGACTGAGGCCCTTTCTTCATGTGTGGCTTCTGCCAGGCCAGCAGAGCCCATGCTCCTCCCCAGGCCATGCCTGCCCCCCCAGCTCTTTGGCACACTGACGACCTGGCTAGAGCCATGTGCCTGGCCACCAGCCCTCATTGGGCTCAGGGCTCACCACATGCCTACAGGAGGCTGTCCACCACCCAGCCAACCTCGTCCACAGAGTAGCCACTAATGTTGAACAAGTCACAGTGATCTGGTTCTGAATAGGCCCCAATTCTTTTTTTTTTTTTTTTTTAGAGAGAGAGAGAGAGAATGGGCATGGCATGCCAGGGCCTTCAACCACTGCAAACAAACTCCAGAAGCATGTGTTACTTTGTGCATCTGGCTTATGTCCTGGGGAACCAAACCTGTGCCCTTTGGCTTTGCAGGCAAGCACCTTAATCACTAAGCCATCTCTCCAGCCCTCCCTTTTTTGACAGGGTCTCACACTGTAGCCCAGGCTGGCCTTAAATTTACAGCCATCTTGCCTCAGCCTCCCAAACATTGAGATTACAGATGTGAGCCATACAGCCCAGCTTGACTTGGATTACTAAACCATTCTCCTACTCACAGACATGAAGGCTATTTCCATGTTTCAGCTCTTACACAGGACATGATGATGGATGACTTACCAACTGGATCCCCTGTGCACCAGGCTATAGGATAGACACTCACCAGTTAGGTATACAGACAGCCTATATTCTAAGGGTTCTTTTGACTTATGTTTATTCAGGGTAGTTAAATGTATTTTTAACTTCCGGTATTTTGCATGTAAGATGGCTTTATTGGGAATGTAATCTCATCATTAGTGGTTGCAGAGGGGCATGTTCTCAACAACTCTATGATACAGTGGAAATGATTTGGGTTTGCCTGTGGACACCCAGGAGATCTGCCTTTCTCTCCCTCATGACCTCTCAGCAGTAGCCAGTGTGAAAACTGTGTGTCCCAAAAGAACTGTAGTGCTTACACACCACATCATCTATCACGCCAGCACCATTGGATGTAGTCCATACATATAACACATTATGATGATTAATCTTGATTGTCAACTTGATTGGATCTAGATTCACCTAAGAGATAAATTTCTGGGCATATCTGTGAGGGAGTTTCTATATTGGGTTAATTGAAGTGGGAAGATTCACATTAACTGTGGGGGGCATGTTTCATATGTTGTGGTCCCAGGCTGAATAAAAAAGAGAAAGTGAGCTGGGTATGGTGGCGCACACCTTTCATCCCAGCACTTGGGAGGCAGAGGTAGGAGGATCTTCATGAGTTTGAGGCTATCCTGAGACTACATAGTAGATTCCAGGTCATCCTGGGCTAGAGCAAAACCCTACCTCAAAGAGAAAGTGAAAGAGAAAGTAGGGCTGGAGAGATGGCTTAGCAATTAAGGTGCTTGCCTACAAAGCCAAAGGACCCAGATTCTGTTCCCAGGACCCACATAAGTCAGATGCACAAGCTGCTGCATGTGTCTGGAGTTCATTTGCAGTGACTAGAGGCCCTGGCATGCCCATTTTCTCTCTTTCTAATAAATAAGTAAAACTAAATTTAAAAAAATGAGAAAATGGGGGCTGGAGAGATGGCTTAGCAAGCCCTTGCCTGTGAAACCTAAAGACCCCAGTTGGAGGCTCGATTCCCCAGGACCCACGTAAGCCAGATGCACAAGGGGGCGCATGCATCTGGAGTTCGTTTGCAGTGGCTGGAGGCACTGATGTGCCCATTCTCTCTCTCTCTCTCTCTCTCTCTGCCTCTTTTTCTGTCTGTTGCTCTAAAATAAAAATAAATAAAAAAATAAACGAGAAAATGACCTGAGCACCTGCCTTTCACTGCTCTCAGCGTCTAGACTACAGATGCAACATGACCAGTTGCCTCAAGCTCCTGTTTCCATGCCCTCCCTCCCATGATGGACTGTAACTTCCAACTGTAAACCAAAATAAACTTTCCCTCCCTTAACCTGCTTCTCATTAGGTATTTGGTTACTGCAACAAGAAAAGTAATAAATATACACATGCCTCCCACCAGCTCACCCCAGAAACACTGTTACTCCTTAACAGAGGAGGAAACAGGCACAGAAGAGGAAAGGAGCTTGCCTGAAAATCCACAACCAAGAAGTGGCAGATGTGGGGCCTGGAGAGGTGGCTTAGCAGTTAAGGCACTTGCCTTCAAAGCCAAAGGACCTCGGTTCCATTCCCCAGTACCCACATAAGCCAGATGCACAAGAGGGAGCATGCATCTGAAGTTCATTTGCAGTGGCTGGAAGCCCTGGTGCGCCCAGTCTCTCTCTCTCTCTCTCTCTCTCTCTCTCTGTCCCTGTTTCCCTCTTTCAAATAAATAAAGTATTTATTTTACAAAAGAAGTGGCAGATGTGGAACTTGAACCCAGGCAGATTGGCTCTGGGCCACCCTGTTTCTCACAGCATAATAATCTAAGTGGCTGCTTAGCTATGAAAACCCCCCAAACTACTTCCAGATTGTGTCTGTCTATGGATGCTTACCTGCAAAGCCCAGTTAGAAACCATGTCCCCTGTTTCCACCACCTTGGTGTGCCCAGGAAGCTGGACTACACTGGAAGTTCCATGAGGCAAGGCCTAGGTCTGACTGGTTCACCTTGCTTCCATGGAGTGTGCAACTAGTCACTGCTGTGGGAATTCCAAGACTAGCCACAGCTGTTACCAAACACAGGTAGGACACGTGACCTCATGACACCCACACATAAGCCCCTCATGACTTCCATTTACAAATGAAAAATAGGTTCAGAGAGGTTAAATAAATTTCTAAGGGGAACATCTGGTTAGAAAAGGAGGTGTAGAGTTTAACTCATGATGACTGCTCTGCCCTGGGTGATGTCTGAGGTTATAATTACACCTAAGTTTGTGAATATGTTAATTTAACACCAAAAATTGATCTTTCTTTTGGTGCAGGCTGAATGGGGTGGCCACTTGTTCTTTTTTCAGTACCAAAGATCAAACTCAGAGTTTTGTGCGTGCTACACAAGCACTCTACCACTGAGTTCTACCACCAGGCTTTTTGCAACTTTTTGTATGAGTGAATAAAGAACTGGGGCTGTACTCAGTGGTAGAGCACTTACTTATCATGGGCCAGGCCCTGGTTTCAATCCCATGTCACGCATGCGCGCGCACACACACACACACACACACACACACACATACACACACAGTGTTTGTTACGTTTCCGGGAAAACTTGTTGGGATATGAGGTGCTAGGAGGTCCTTCACAGGTTCAGTCTTGGGGAATCCCTGGAAGCTGCTAGAAAAACTTTAAGCTTCAGCTCTGATAGTAAAACAGTTCCCTATCTGCCATCTGTGAGGAGTGACTGCCACAGGGAGGCTGAGCCCCACACAAGGAGGAAGGGTGCCCTGCTTATTTTTGTCTGCCTGGAATCTTCACACCTTCTCCGTCTGCTTCTGGCCTCAGATATTTAAGAGATCAAAACACAGCTCTGCCTTACATCCAAAGCTATATATCATACTTACCCATTTGGCACAAACAGCTCCTGGGAATAGAAACCAGTGAGCTTTTCTAATTGCAGAAACACCTCTGGGTTTTTGAGGGGGGGTAGCTTTTGTTTGTTTGTTTGAGGCAGGGTCTCACTGTAGCCCAGGCTGACCTGGAACTCACTATGTAGTCCCAGACTGGCTTCAAACTCACAGTGATCCTCCTGCCTCTGCCTCCTGAGTGCTGGAATTAAAGGTGTGTACCACCATGCCAGGCTGAAAGAACTCATTTATAAATAAAACCATAAGGTGATTTATGAGGATATTAGGAAAGATTCCCTATGAGGAAGAAATGTAGTTAAAGCAAAAAACACCAAAAATTTTAAACTCCAACCAGGTGTGGTGGTGTAGATCTATACTCCTAGCACTTGATTATTTTTTATTATTTGAGAGAGAGAGAGAATGGGTGCACCAGGTCCTTCAGTCACTGCAAACTCCAGACACATGCACCCACTTGTGCACATGTGTGACATTGCATGCTTGTGTCACTGTGCATCTGGCTTATAAGGGACCTGGAGACTCAAACAAGAGTTCTTAGGCTTCACAGGCAAGTGCCTTAACCACTAAGCAATTTCTCCAGTGCGATTTTTTTTTTTTTTTTTGAGGTAGGACCTCAGTCTAGCCCAGGCTGACTTGGAACTCACTCTGTAGTCCCAGGCTGGCCTGGAACTCAAAGAGATCCTTCTACTTCTGCCTCCCAAATAAAGGTGTGTACCATCACTCCTGGCTTAACTCCTAGCACTTGAGAGGTATGAGGTAAGAGGCTTGCCACAGGTTTGAGATCAGACTGGACTAATGAGTTTCAGGCCAGCCAGGATTACATAGCAAGTTATTGTCTGTAAAGCATACTAAAAATCAGTCATTTTTTAAAATTTTCTTTTGTTCATTTTTATGTATTTATTTGAGAGCAACAGAAAGAGGCAGAGAGAGAGAGAGAGAGAGAGAGAGAGAGAGAGAGAGAGAGAATGGATGTGCCAGGGCCTCTAGCCACTGAAAATGAACTCCAGATGTGTGCACCCCCTTATGCATCTGGCTAACATGGGTTCTGGGGAATCAAGCCTCAAACCAGGGTCCTTAGGCTTCACAGGCAAGCACCTTAACCGCTAAGCCATCTCTCCAGCCCAAAAATCAAAGTAATTTTGATGTATAACATATAGGTCCCACAAAGAAGTTAACATGTTTTTATCCTGAGCATGGTTACTGGCTATAATAATAATTTTATCTGTATTATTATTTTCAGGAAAGGAGTAAAATTTTTGCATAGTTTCTATATAGGGCAGTCTCTAGTCAGCTATGTTGAAACTCTTGACTTGGTCACAAAGAGACTTAAGTCAGATCCAGATGGGTGAGGGTGAGAGGCTCCTTTTCATTTCCATCCCTTTTTAGTCTTTTCATATTTTTCTTTTCGATGTAGGGTCTCACGCTAGCCCAGGCTGACCTGGAATTCACTACGCAGTCTCAGGGTGGCCTCGAACTCAAGGTGATCCTCCCACCTCTGCCTCCCAAGTGCTGGGATTAAAGGCATGTCCACCACGCCTGGCAGTTTTCCTATTTTTCTTTTTTTCCTATCCTGCCTCTGAAGGGGCTTAGGACACACCACCCCAAAATGCTGTGGTGGGACATCAAATTAAGTCACCCCAAAGTACACCTCTATGTCATGTTGATTATTTGGAGCTGGTCATTTTGAGAAGCCAGACACCCAGAAACTCTGAAAAGTGTGGGAAGCTAGCATTTATGCAGGATGCCTCCAACTGTAAGAATATCTCTCATATGAACCAGGAAGAGGAGGACTTGTCAATGCAGGAGGAACCAGCTTCAGTGTGTACAACAAACATCTTCCTTGTTCCAGGTTCTATTCCTGGCCATCTGAAGCTTATTTATATATGAAAAGAATCAATGGATCAGCAATAAATATTCTGTTCATTTCAGTCAATCACAAAAGATGATCTGTCTGAAGTTTCAATACTGTCTTTGAAATCTGCACTAAAGGTTTACTCCGGGCTTTCTCTCATGTGATATGTTTCTCTCTCTCTCTCTCTTTTTTTTTAGGTAGGGTCTCACTCTAGTCCAGGCTGACCTGGAATTCACTCTGTTAGTGTCAGGGTGGCCTCAAACTCACGGTGATCCTCCTACCTCTGCCTCCTGAAAGCTGGGATTAAAGGCGTGCACCACCACGTTACAGAGAGTTCCAGCCAAGAATTATGCATGAAAATCACGTGTGTTTAGCTCCCTTATAATCCCAGCACTGTGGAAGTGGAAGCAGGTAGTGAGTTGGAGGCCAATGAGACCTATCTTACAAAGCAGGGGAGGGGCCTCAGGTTAATGGGAGCCAGGGCAAGGGGTATATAAGAATATATCCTGTTATATATATATACAATACATTTTTTTTAATATGGGAGGGACTTTTGGTTGGAGAAGCTTCTCTTTTCAGATGGCTGGGACCTTGGGATGACTCAGAAGGCACCATGATGCTGAGAAGTGGTGACAGAGGAGTGCTCAGCACTGAAACATCTATCACACCTTCCAAGGCTCAGGGTCCATTGCTGAAGAGGTGGCAGAAAGAATGTAAGAGCCAAAAGAAGGGTAAGAAAATGAACTCTTCCAGACACAAAATGGCCTGGGTATCCATGACTTTGCAGTGCCTGATACTACCTACACAAGACTATCATACTGGGAGGAAAAGATGATGTCATCAAAACTAAGAGACTGAGCCAGGCGTGGTGGTGCATGCCTTTAATCTCAGCACTCGGGAGGCAGAGGTAGGAGGATCACCGTGACTTTGAGGCCACCCTGAGACTACATAGTGAATTCCAGGTTAGCCTGGGCTAGAGTGAAACCCAACCTTAAAAAACAAACAAAACAAAAGCAAACAACAACAAAAAGAATACAGGCATCTCAAGAGTCACATCCTGTAGGGTTTTGGATGGCTTCTCTTTGGGCAAACTTGAAAGGAGGGAGGATTGTTCATGAGTTAAGGTGAAGAAAAGTTAGGGAACTCCAGGAGTGGGTTGGGATTTTATCAGGCACAGGGTTTACTCTCTATTTCGTATTATATGGAAATTTCCAGATGTGCTGTGGTGTCAGATGCATGCTGGGAGCCAGTGGTTCTGTACCACTGATGCAATGGAGGTGCTGAGGATAGCTAGAAATCTCCTTGGCTGGGCATGCTGATCCCAGTTGGGTTTGGCTGCTCCTGTTTTTGCACTTTGAGTGGTCACACACTGTCCTGCTGACACGCAGCTCTGTGGAGGCATCACTTGAAGCACCACTCAGTGTGCCTCCTTTTCCCCATATGTGTTCTGAGGCCCAGAACACAGCCAGGCATTTGGTGGCTCAAGGTACAGCTTATGTCTGAGGAAAGATTGCTTTTTCTCCCTTGCACTTGTGGGGATGCTGACGAACCAAGTGGCACCAGTGCTGGACTGCCTTTCCCTTGAGCCAGGCAGGGCCTGCCACCTGGCTGGGACCTTCTCTCTGGCCTCCAGCACAAGGAGGAATGCTGTTTGGTGTTGAAGCCACCCAGCTTGTGGCTCTTTGTTAGGGTCGTTCTTAGAAACAAGGCAAGACTACAGCACAGCACCCACGTAGCCCCTGGTAATGCTTCTCCCCCACCTTTTTCTGTTTTCGAGGGTCTTGGTCTAGCCCAAGCTGACCTGGAATTCACTATGTAGTCTCAAGGTGGCCTCAAACTCACAGCAATCCTCCTACCTCTGCCTCCTGAGTGCTGGAATTAAAGGCGTGTACCATGCCAAGCTTGGTAGTGCTTTTTTAAACTGGTTCCAGCATGAGTATGCAGAGTTGGAAAATGTGACCATCTTTCATCCTCTCAAGTGTTCATCCAGCACCTCCTCAGGGCTGAACTGTACTGCTTCTGCCACCACAGTAAGACGTGTTTTTGTGCCCAGAGACACAAGTTGTAGCAGAAACATGGAAGCATTTAGGAAAAGACTTTCTGCAGCAGACTGAATGTCCACCCCTGTATCAGTAGGGTAGCTGGAAAGGGACTAGTAGGAAGTGAATGAATGCATCCCTTTATACCAGAACAGAAAAGAGAGTTTACTGAGTCCCCTGTAAGAATGCAGAAGGCTGGGCAGTGACTACAGCAACACCTCAAGTGTAGGTGATGGACTGTGGGAATTTCCATTTGGAAAAGTACTTTTACCATTAAGGTGAGTTTCTCTGTGTGCAGTTTCCTGCATGGAATTCATGCCATGCGAAGGAGTATGGTCCTGATTGGCTAGTATACAGTTCTGGGAGGTTAGCAAGCAAATCGGGGTCATCTAAATAAGGGCAGTTAACAGCTATCCGGTGTGGGCCAAACTCAGAATGGGTGTTTGATAGGAGATAGTAAACCAGCGCTATTGCCGTCAGTTTGCCTTTGTTAGCTTTGAGCCAGAAAGGCACAGCTAAATACATTTATAATTATCAAGTTTACCTTTAGCTTTAAGGCCAGTTTAAGCCCCCAAGCTGCCTCTGGTTCATTTCTAAGCAGTGACAAGCAATCTGGAGTTCACCTGCTGAAACATTAGCATTTGAAAGTTTTTATCTGCCTTCTCTCCTAATTACAAATCCTTGTTTTTCCTAACAGTGTATGTGTATTTGATATGGAAAGTGTGCGTGGGGGGGGTATGGTATTTGAGTAAATATGTGTGGTGTGTTGTATGTGGAGCCTGTGTGTATACACGAGTGTGTTTATATGGTGGCATATGTGTTCTGAGGCCCAGAACACAGCCAGGCATTTGGTGGGTGTCCCATTTCCATCCTGCCTAAGCAGCCATGACCCTTCAGGGAAGGAATCAGAAGGCTTTTCCAGTTTTCCTGCAGGGCAGCTGGGAAGCCTGATGTTCCTACCTTTCAACATGTCCCAGTAGCTCTGAGTCAACAGAACACCCTGACTGACGTAAGGAAAGCAGAGTTGAGAGGACTAGGGACTAATGAGTGAACCCAGGGAGCCAAGAAATGGCACAAAGCACATTTGTGACCTGCACCTCTGCAGAGAAAGGACTGAAGTCCAGGCCAGATGGCAGGGTAGGCTGCCCTGTGTGGAGTGAAGGAGTCTGCAATTACATAGCTATTTCAGGCCAGTTTTGGGCTCTTACAGATTTAGAAGGTACACAGTGTCACTTACACAGGAAGTATGAGTATGTGGCAGCAGCCCCTTGAGATCTTTAGAGAGCAGAGAAGGCACTGACAAGAAAGACTTGAAACATGAAGAATGGCCATGTGGCAGAAGCAGCCTCCTCCCCAGATGATCGGTCACAGCTCCTGTGCTGAGCCAGTGCTGGGAGGTGGCTACCCAGTCCCATGCAAGTGGCTGAGTCTTTGTGACTGAACTCTGGCCAAGAGGAAGTGGGCAGAAGTATTGTGTGCACTTCCAGATCCAGCCTTCAACCTCCTTCTTACTCTTCCCCTTCTCTGCTGTCACTCTGATGTCTTGAACATCCCAGAGTTGCAGATGGGATCCTCTGGGACCCCAGGGCCTCCATCATACTAAGTGTCATGGAAGAGAACCTCCTCTCTGCTCCCTTCCCCAGAGGGTTAGATTGAAGGGGACAAGATGCTTTGCTGTGTGACACTAGGGTTTAGGGCTTTGCTATTATAGTACATTAAGTATCCACTGGTAATGTCAATAGTTTTATTCTGATTGATTGACAACTGAGACATGAGCAGGCAGTGAGGTGTTAAAGCAGTTAACAGTAACAGCAGGGGTCATGGGTACTAGACACTAGGGTCTGTTGTCACTCAGGGAAGCTGACACCTAGATGTTAGTAAATAATGAAACATTAACAGAAAACTATTTTCTGGAAGTGACACTCATTTACAGCTAAAAATTGGTTATTAATGACGGGGACAGTGAGTGACACTTATGCTCAGTGTCCAGTTCAGCCTGCAGCTGCAGTGGACCATCGCTCTGATGGGAAGTCCTGCCCAAGGCCATCTGACAAAGCTTCTCTGACCTTTCCTAGTGGGAAGAACTTGCCTTTACCTTAAGGCATGATGTCACCCTGTGGATGTCCTACCTCTTCTCTGAATCCCAGTGTCATGTATTCTCCTGACAGGGCCTGTGGAAGGGGTCCAGGCTTCTGGCTCTGAGAGCAGGCCAGCTCTCAGAAATTTCAGATGGGATCCTTCTGTTGTCTGGGGCAGGGACATCCTAGCGAAGTCTCTGGAAGGGCTGCTGGCAACACTGCCCCAGCTTTCTTCTCCCACCCCCTCCCAACAGCTGAGCTAGGGTTGCTTCCTGGTGTCTGGATTCTGATGATGGTGTCCAAAGGAAGCTGCTGTGCAGCCCCACTGATGGTTTCAGGATCAGCCCCTCCCTAGGCCCTGTGAGCTCAGTCATCTGTGCATCAACAGTGACAAGCCTGCCCTCGACACAGGTCAGGACATATGGGCTTGGCATGCTCTCGGGTGGCTTGGGAGCCAGGAGAGCTGAGTCCAAGAGGTGCAGGACCTTGGAAGGAACTGGCAGAGCAGGGTTGGAATCAAGGCTCTGCCACCTTCTCATGTATGTTATTGAGCAAGGATTGGAATGTGGTAGGGCAGGGCCTCGCACAGTTAGTCCTCAGTAAAGGACAAATTTTACTGCTGCTGTCAGGGATCACAGCCTGCTGCTCCTACTACTGGTGTCTGGCTTAGCTGTGTTTATTCGAAGGCCAAATGAGAACTGGAATTTAAGTTCAGGGAATGAGGTTCAGGGAGGTGAGTCATAGGTGTTAGGTTCCAACAGGTCTGGCCACCTCCTCCCCTTCAGGGCCTCATTATTGCGGCACCTCCCTCCTTCCTCTTCCAAGGGGGCAGCCTAGGGTGATGGAGGCCAGCAGCCAGGTCAGCTCTGGGTGGTTACTGGCCTCAGTTTTGGGTTTGAGGTAGCTGCCTCTAGGCCTGGTTTGTCCTCAACTGCCCCGTCAATGCAGTCACCACCCACTCCCTCTGGGAATCCCCACTTGCTTGCTATTGGTCACTGGGATTCCATTTCCTAGACTCATCTGCCTGGATGTGAGCCTTTGGCAGCCCATTTAGCTTGAGGCGGGTCCCCAGCCCACAAAACAGCTGTCTTAGGCTTGCTCTTCTCACAGGAAAGAAGGGAGTGCACTTTTCATTGCCTCCTCTTCCCATGAACTATGGGTTGCAGCTGCTCCCCACTCAGGAGCACTTCCACCCGTGTTGCTTTGCCTGGGGGCAGCACTAGGCTCCTGCACTGTGGAAGGAGTGCTGTAAGGGGAATGAGCGTGGGTGGGGGTGGACAGGGAACGGTTAGGGAGTTTGTCATATTGTCGCGGTCTCAAGGAGGTCGCAGCTTCTTGGAGCCCATTTTGGCATATGTGAGCATGGTCTGGTGTTGCCCACAACCTACACTCTAAGGCGGGAAGGAAAGCCTCTCACCTCACCAGACCCAGTGCCCTGGCCAGTGCTGATTTCCTGGGGCTGCTGCTTCTTTGGATTCTGTTCTACTCAAGGGAACAAGTGTTCCCCTAGCTATATCCATCCTTCCATGCAGCTGGACACCCTGACCAAGGAAAAAAGAAAGCCCAGGAGACAGGCTCTTAGCTAATGCATATCTCCACAACACTGTACTGCTGTTTTTGTCTTTCAGAGCATCATCACTTTGTAGGTTAGGCTGGCCTCAAACTCACCATCCTGCCTCAGCCTTCCATTGCTGACAAAACTGGTGTTTGCCACCACGCCTGGCTGATACTATACATTTTTATACTTTAAACTACTTAATGACCAGTAGAAAACAAAGTGCAAAAATGTAAATAGGCTGAGGGTGGTGGTGGTACACACCTTTAATCCCAGCACTGGAGGCAGAAGTGGGAGGATCACTGTGAGTTCAAGGCCACCCTAAAACTACATAGTGAATTCCAGGTTAGCCTGGGCTAGAGTGAGACCCTACTCGAAAAAACAAAAACAAAAAAAAAGCAAACAGGCAGAAAAAAATTACTTGTAGGACCCTCACCTAGTGATCTGTGGGTATGTGGGTATATTTCCTTTCATTTTTCTTTTCTTTTCTTTTAAAGGAACAGGCCTTTCTTTTTAGTTGTTTATTTTTTGCTCTTTTTTATTTATTTATTTGAGAGCGACAGAGAGAGAAAGAGGCAGATAGAGAGAGAATGGGTGCACCAGGGCCTCCAGCCACTGAAAATTAACTCCAGACGTGTGCGATCTGTTGTGCATCTGGCTAATGTGGGTCCTGGGGAATTGAGCCTCGAACCCTGCAGGGTCCTTAGGCTTCACAGGCAAGCGCTTATCCGCTAAGCCATCTCTCCAACCCTCCTTTCATTTTTCTTTATTAAGAGTTGGAATCCAAAGCTAGAGATGGCTCAGTCAGTAAAATGCTTGATGAGCAACTGTGAGGAACTGAGTCTGGATTTCCCCAAACCTACCTCAATGCCAAGTACTGGGGAAATAGCCAGACTAGCTAGAGAGACCCAATCTTAATGAGCAATGTAGAGTGACTGTGGAAAACACCCAATATCAACCTCATGCCTCCACACATGTGTGCATGTGCACCCCACACACATATGAACATACATATACATGCAAAATGGAATTTAAAAAATGGTTTGAAATGGGTGTTGTGTTGCATGTCTGTTATCTGAGCAAGAGGCTAAGGCAGGAGGACTATAGTTCTAGGATGGCCTGGGCCACAGAGTGGGAACATCCCAAAAACTTGGAAAAAAAAATCATGGGATCACATTGTCTAGCATGGGTGTCCAACCTGTAGGCTGCATCTGGTTCAGGACAGCTATGAATGCAAATCAGCACAAAACCAAAAAGCTACGTAAAACACAATTATTATTATTATTATTATTGTTATATTTTGTTTTGTCCAAGGTAGGTTCTCATTTCTAGCTCAGGCGAACCTGGAACTTACTCTACAGTCCCAGGTGACCTGAAAGGTATGCAGCACCACACCCAGCTAAATACTGTATTTATTTTTGGTTTTTTGAGGTAGGGTCTCACTGTAGCCCAGGCTGACCTGGAATTCACTATGGAGTCTCAGGGTGGCCTTGAACTCACGGCAATCCTACCTCTGCCTCCCGAGTGCTGGGATTAAAGGCATGCGCCACCATGCCCAGCTCTATTTATTTATTTTTTAATGATTGTGTGGTTCTTGAGTGTGAATTTTGTTAATGACAACTTTGTGTCACAATGCCAAATGGTTGGGCATGTCTATAAGGTACCTCGATTCAATTCACTCTTGGTAAAATTTCCATGTCATGATTAAAAACAAAAAACAAGAGCTGTCTTTTGCTGGCTGCCTCATATTCTATGGATGTCCATATTTTTCTTGACCTGTTCCCAGAAGGTGTCTGTCCCGGTTGAGGTGAGGAAAGGCCAAGGCACTTTCTCACTTCACTTACCATCTCAGCCTTGGTGTCAGTTTCATTTTCTTTGGCAGACACCTGCTGTGGCAGGTTCACACCACTTTCCTTATGAACAAACTCTTCACTTATTTCTCCAACAGAAGTAACTTACCACCCACTCACGAGCCTGGATCTCCCAGGAGCTGGCAACAACCTTACCCCCAGGCCTCTGGAACCAAGCCCCGTCCCTTGGTCTGTCACCCCTCACCTGCCCCAGAAGAGTGGGCATTGCTGTTGTTTCTGAGAGGAGCCCCAGCCAGACTTCACAAAAGGCTCATGACTTTGGCTGACATTTTGCCTGGATGTCATGCGTCAATGTGTGGGTTTACATTCAGGCCCTTCCACTGGTTAGCTGTGAAAACCAAGCAAATTACTGAGTCTCAGGCTTTGGGATTCCTCCTATTTATAACAGAATATTTCCTTCCAGCTGGGGTTTTGGTGGAAACAGATGATGCACCCTACAAGCTGTTTCTGACTGAGATCATGCCCCACCATACCCACTCATCCACAGGATACAGTTTCCAGCCAGTTGTTCCATTTTATCTACTGTCTCCAAGAATTACCACCGTGCTTTGTTATCAACAGTGTATCCTCTTGTAGAGAAAGTTCTTCAGCGTCGCATGATATGCATATCAGCCGATGGTCCTGTGGCTTGGAGACTTAGTTTGCTGCTTTATGCAGATAACAAAGGACATCCTACCCTCAGCTCCTCATAACCATCAAGCTCCAAGAAATAGTTTTTAATGAAAAGTCCTCACCCCATCCTTGTGTGCTCGAACTCCATCTGCTCCTGTGTACTATAGCTTTGTTACCCGTCTGCTTGGCACATTTCTTAAACATCTCTCCAGAGGTCTGGCCCTGTCTGTCTCTCTTTGTGGTTCATCTTTCCCAACTGCATTTCCTCAAGTTGGCCCTGGGCCATTTCCTAGTTAAGCTGAAAGGTAAGGGCTAGATAGAAATTGCCAGTCAAAAGCATGAATTAATGTTGTGCTCTTCAAATTTTCTTGTCCTTTAGGATTATTAGTGGAGGTTTTCTTTTCTTTTCTTTCTTTCTTTCTGGGGGGGGGGGAAGATATAGAGAGAATGGGAGTACCAGGGCCTTCAGCCTTATGCGGGCCCTGGGGAATTGAACCTGGGTCCTTTGGCTTTGTAGGCAAGCACCTTAACCGCTAAGCCATCTCTCCAGCCTGGTTTTCTTTCCTTTTGAGAAAAGATCTCATGTAGCCCAGGCTGGCCTTGAACTTATGATCTCCCCAAATGCTGGAATTACAAGCTTGTACTGGCATGCCTGGATTCACTAGTAGAGCTTGTTTTGATATTTGGTGCTGGGGATTGAACTGAGGGCCTTGTGATGCTAGGTTCACAGTACCACTGAGCCACACCCTAGCCCCATTTGTAGTTTTTAAGGTCCCTGATGCTGCTATGCCCAGACCAACTCAATGGAATTCTTGGGCGCAGGGCCCAGGCACAGTACAAAACTGGAGCCAAACTGGAGACCCCCACAGCTAAATTGCTCTTGTTCCTAGGCCTGAATAAGTGTGGTCTGCAGAGAAGTGTGTGCTCCGGAGGGGGAGGACCACAGGCACCTCCCTACGGCATTCTATGGAGGTGGCACAGCACACAGCCAGGGCTGGTGGTGGAGGACTTGAGTCTGCTCCTGAGTGACTCCTGTCCCAAGATCACAGAAAAGTCCCAAAGTGATAAACATTTATTACACCAAGAAAAGGCATGTGTCAGTTGCTAGGCTACAGGGGACATCACAGCCACTTCAGAATGATGGCATCAGATAAGCCAGTACAAGCTCTTGCATCACAGGATGGCCCCAGTAAATATTATAGTGGCTCAGGCCAGGTCTGGTTAAGTCTCACTGATGACCCTGTACAAAGCCAGGGTGCCTAACTCACTGGTGACTTGGGACCACTCCTGGCCATATCCCCTTCAGCCAGCAGCTTAGACAGAGGGGACATCCAGGCAGCAATGGTCCCACACCGATGAACTTGCATTTCCTAGTGATGGCTCTAGGGGCTGAAATGACACTGGTGGAGTCACCATCTGGGACCCACATGAGCTGTCTGGTTCCCAAGTCCTGCTAGGCTGTGGTAGGGCTCAGGGCTGTGGGCCAGCAGTTCAGAGTGTGCTTCGGACTCGGTGCAGCACATTCCACATGCCAAGGCAGTGGTCAGGACGCAGCCTTTCTCTTCAAGTTCAGAAGAGGAGCCCACCCCAGCACATGTGTGTAAGCATCAGGACAGGCCATCCGGCTGGAGTGCAGGGACATGGGCAGAGCAACTTGTGGAGGCCACACTAGCCATAGCCAGTTCCACAAAATGGCCACTGAACACATCCTGAATGGCCTCATGAATCCTTAAGGTCAGGAGCCCAAGCAAGGCAGCTTGGAGGCGTGGAGTGGTTGCTGAGCTCTAAGCCCAGGGGGCTCCTCAGCTCTCCTGAGTGCTGAGAAGCATCTGAGGCAGCACACTTCTGGGATGGGGGGGGGGGGGTGCTGGGCTGCTCGCCAGCCTGGCTTGTTTCTCTTCTCCTTCTTGCTCTCACCCAGCAGCATCACTGGAGCTTCACATGGAGTTGGATGGCTTTCTCTACCCTGAAAGGGGTGAAGGACAGGGTGCCTGCTGGCTCCAGCCTGTCCCAACATAAAGACCAATGTTCTAGACTCCTTCTCTTACCTGGGCCTAAAAGGAGGCTCCTTGTCAGTGGGGCCCCTCAGTCATTCCTGCACCAGGAAGTTGATAAGAGCTGTCCTCGGGGAGAGGAAGGCCTTCTTGATGCATCTCCCCTGCAACAGCCTGGTACCCAGCTCGCTCTGGAGAACTAGTTCATGAACTTTTTCCTGGTCCTGGGCAACTTGTTGGGGCACAGGGATCTTGCCACAGGCTTTGTTGTTGATCTGAGGGAAAAAAAATCGGTGACAAGCAGTGATCAGAAGCTGCAGTGTGGGAGGCAATCTAGAAGCAAGCCCCTCTGTCTAGGAGGACTGCTATATGGTGTGGGAAGGAAGCACGGGGAGGGATGGAAGCTGGCAGGTGGACTACCAAGTCTGGGTCCACAGCTTGTAACATGAACAACTTTTTTTTCCCCTGGCTAAAAATGGGTCAATCAGTTCAGTTTCAGGCTTATATGGGTACTTGGCAAACACAAGTTTAATAAAGACAGACACGACAAACCCCACAGAGCTGAAGAACATGAACACACTGATCAGAGTGTCTTGTCTGCACAGCTATGATTCCAAGCCCTCCATCCTATCGCTCAAGTCTGACCTTGCAGTGCTTTTTTATTTTTATAGTTTTTAGTTTTTTCGAGGTATGGTCTCACTCTATCTAGCTCAGGCTGACCTTGATCTCACTCTGTAGTCCCAGGCTGGCCTCGAATTCACAGTGATCCTCCTACCCCTGCCTCTTGAGGCTTAAAGGCATGCACCACCATGCCTGCCCTCCATACTGCTTTTACTAATGCTGTTTTTCACTTGGGAAATATTGCTATTGTATTGTGAATATGACTAGGAATAATTTCAGGTTCAATCAAAGCATATAATCAAATCCCTAATCACTATTCTCATATTTTTTAAATTAAAAAATTATTTATTCATTTGAAAGAGGGAGAGAGAGAGAGGGAGGGGACAGAGAGAATGAGAATGGGTGATTCAGGGTCTCCAGCTGCTAGAAACAAACTCCAGACATGTGCACCACCTTGTGCATTTGGCTTATGTGGGTCCTGAGGAGTCAAACCTGGGTTCTTGGGCTTTGTAGGCAAGCACCTTAACTGTTAAGCCATCTCTCCAGCCCTATTCTCATATTTTTAAAAATTATGTGTATACATTTGTATGTATGTGTGTGGAGGCCAGAGGACAACCTTGGGTTTCGTCCTCAGGAATGACATCCACTTTTTGAAACAGTTTCTCGCTGGCCTGGGGCTTACCAATTAGGCTGCACTGGCTGGCTGATAAGTGCCAGGAATCACACTTCCTATCTCCCCAGGGGCACAGGTACGCACTTGTCCTCAGCATTTTTCACGTGGGTTCTCAGGATCAACCCCAGGCCTCCATTCCAAGGCAAACATTTTACTGACTGAACTATGTCCCCAGCATTGTTTTCTCAGATTTTTATAGACCTTAGTGGCACATTTATCATTCATATTAACCTAGATCACCAGGTCAGAGATGAGAAACCCTGTCTTAAAAAGGTGTGATTCCTGCTGGGCATGGTAGCACATGCCATGAGCTCAAGGCCAACCTGGGGCTACAAAGTGAGTTCCAAATCAGCCTGAGCTGACTCAGGGTATCTCAAGGTGACCTTGAACTCATGACGACCCTCCTACCTCTGCCTCCTTGGATTAAAGGTGTGCGCCACCACGCCCGGCTGATGGAAGGTTTGAAAGCTGCTCCAAAGCTATGACTATGGCTCTCCACCCGTATCTCTGAGCAACTGGAAGCTGTCTTCTTTAAAGGGTGTGTGTTTGGTGAGACAGAGGTCAGAGAGAGAACCTCCAACAGGTCACACAAAAGCTGTATTCCCTGCAAAGTTCTGACTCTGCTCTTCTCTCTTTTCCTATGGAAAAGCAGCCATAGCCAGGCCTCTTTTAGGCCTCCAGCAGCAATGCGGGTGGTGGGACAAGGGGAACATGCACTGTGACAGGCATGTTCATGGTGGCCTCTCAGAACCAGTCTCACAAGCTGTGGAATCTGAGCTTTGCTTTCTCCTTTGTCTGTGTACATTTGTGTATGTGTGCATGTATGTACACGTGCATGTTGGCATAGATGCATGTGGATGCATGTATAAGACAGAGATTGATGCTGGGTGTCTTCCTCAATTATGCTCTACTTTATTTATTTTTTATTTATTTGAGAGTGACAGAGAGAGAAAGGGGCCGATAGAGAGAGAAAGAGAAAGAGCGAATGGGTGCACCAGGGCTTCCAGCCACTGCAAACAAACTCCAGACGCGTGGGCCCCTTTGTACAACTGGCTAACGTGGGGCCTCGGGAATTGAGCCTCGAACCGGGGTCCTTAGGCTTCACAGGCAAGTGCTTAACTGCTAAGCCATCTCTCCAGTCCTACTTTTTTTTTTTTCTAGGTAGAGTTTCACTCTAGCCAGGCTGACCTGGAATTCACTATGTAGACTCAGGGTGGCCTCGAACTCACAGTGATCATTCTACCTCTCTCTCCTGAGTGCTGGGATTAAAGGCGTGTGCCACCACGCCCAGCTTTATGCTCTACTTTAAAAAAATTGTATTGTGTGTGTGTGTGCATATGCACACGCACACAGGACTTCTTACCACTGCAAACAGATGTACATGCCAGTTTAAAAAAGTATTCTATTTATTTGAGAGAGAGAGGAGGGGACAGAATAGGCACAAAAGGGTTTCTAGCCACTGCAAATAAACTCCAGATACACGTGCCACCTAGTGCATCTGGCTTACATAGGTACTGGAGAATCGAACCTGGGTCCTTAGGCTTCATAGGCAAGCACCTTAACCATTAAGCCATCTCTCCAACCCTACTTTTTGTTTTGTTTTGTTTTTTGAGACAGGATCTTGCTGAACTCAGAGCTCTCTGAGATCCTCCTCTCTGCTTCCCCAGCACTGGGATTACAAGCATGTACCACCATGCCTGGCTTTTACATGGATGCTAGGGTTATGAACTCAGGTCCTACACATACACCATATACCACAACACACACACACACATGCATGCACACACACAAATCAGACACCCTAGACACCTTCTCCTCAAAGCTGTATGTGTGACAACTTCTATGTTCCTATGCTCATGAAGAGAAGGCCCTGTTTCTGGATCAGTGTTTGTTTGGCAGAGTCCAGCATGTCACCAGCACACAGAACAGAGGACAGGAGCACGGCCTGGCAGCATCACATGACATGGGTCTTCAGCATCTGTTGGCCAGACGCACAGCGCTATCAGTCAGACTGCATACCTCCAGGCTGGGTTTTGCTGTGTGGCCTAGGCTGGTCTCAAACTCTCTATCCCACAGCCTCAGCTTCTCAAGTATTAAGGTTAAGGCTGGGCATGGTGGCACATGCCTTTAATCCTAGCACTTGGGAGGCAGAAGAGGATCGCTGTGAATTTGAGGCCACCCAGAGACTACATAGTGAATTCCAGGTCAGCCTGGGCTACAGTGAGACCCTACCTAAAAAACAAACAAACAAACAAACAACAACAACAAAAAAAAACAGCACTAGGGTTAAGGCATGAGAGCCACTATTCCTGGCTCTCTCCCCACTCTCTCTCCATATACATATATTATTATTATTGAGGTAGGGTCTCACTCTTGCTCACAATGACCTGGAATTCATTCTGCAGCCCCAGGCTGGCCTCAAACTCATAGTGATCCTCCTACATCAGTCTCCTGAGTGCCGTGATTAAAGGTGTGTACCACCACACCTGACTTAATGACATTTTACATGGAAACTTTGTGGTAACTTAAAACAGACCTTGTCCTAGGCTGAAATCTCTAGTTAGCATTTGCCACTGTGTTGAGGACAAGTTCTCAGGGGCATATGAGGCTTATTTTCATAAACATTTCTCAAAGCAAGGTCCTCTCTGGGCCACAAAGATGTCTTTAGGGTTATGCTTCTTTGGAAAAACCTCTAGTGTAGCCTGTCCCCTCCTCTTCGTGTAGGAAAAGCCAGGATGGCAGGAAAGGTGGCGTGGAACTGGTGGCTGAGTGTCTCTAGACTCCTGGGTGAAGAGGTCTTTCCAAACATGAGCCTCCTGAAACCAGAGCCTGGCACAGGTGCAGCAGGTCTGGTCTGGCTGGCATAGCCATAGCATTTGCTTTCCCTCAGCCCTGGTTTGGTGTAAAGCACATTCCACAATTTATGCTTGATTTATTCATTTTCTTCACCAACTCTCTTACTGGGCTTTAAGCTCTATAAAGATCAGGCAGGCCCCTGTCATCTTGTTTGATTTTTGTTTTGCTTTTTGAAATAGAGTCTCATGGGCTGAGGAGAGGCACTTGCTTGAAATAGGATCATAAATGTAGCTCTGGCTAGCCTTGAAATCATGGTAATCCTCTTGACTCAGCCTCTAAGTGCTGGGATTACAGGATGAGCCACCACACCTGGCTTCTGTTTTTGTATCCTCAGAACCTAGCACTATGCCTAGCATAGAGTTAAGACTGGAGAACTGCTGGAGGGAAGTGAATAATCCCAGATGAGGTAAGTCACTTCTCTGAGCCTGTCTCCTCAACCAAGAATGAGAATGATGCTTCCTGCCCCAGGGTGAGACAAAGGAAATGACATTTTGAGTGTAAGTTACCTGGCTTCATCTGTGACTCAGAAGAAAAGTGGTAAAGAGCCTACTTTGGCCTTATTCCATCTTTGGCCACATCAGCTACTAACAGATATTCCCCCCAAAATGTGCCTTATACTAAACAAATCAAATGTATGAAAACTGTATGGAAGAGAAGCTGTAAAGAATCTAGTTGCCATGTAAAATGGTTTAGGCAAAAACTATTGCTGGGGAAAGTGGCACATGAAGGATCACAAGTTCAAGGCCTGGCTGAGTTACAGAGTAAGTTCAAGGTCAGTCTGAGTAATATGGTAAGATCCTGTTTCAAAATAAAGCCCAACGCTGGGGATGTAGTTTAGTGGTAGAGTGCTTGTCTAGTATGCTCAAAGCCCTAGGTTTAATACTAGAACCTCAAAAATACAAATTAAAAAAACTAAAACCAAAACCAGAACCCCCCCATAACAGCCTTAAACCTCCTGAAATTACTCTTTTATATAATAAAAATGGTCCAGCTTACCAAAAATAAAAGAGGAAAGAAGGAGTTTTATGTAGCTTTTCTGAAACATATTTGCAAATGAGATATTTTCACATTGTCACTGTCTGTCACCCTCTGCCCCAGCCAGGTGCCAAAGAGCTGGAAGACAACTGGAGACATTGAGGCAGGACAGGCTCATGACTCCCCTTTCCAGTCCCTCCAAGGCCCTGAGAGTTTAAGCTCACAGGCTTCTGATACATGCTGAAGGCAGGAGGAAGGAAGACAGGCCTCAGTATTGGGTCTGATCAGAACCAGCTTGCAGCCAGCTGATGGACCAAAGATAGGACAGAGACACTTACCAGAATGACCATCTCTACTACATCAGGCTGTTGGAGGAACTGTGGGTCCACAACGGGCCATGCCTGAAGCAGCACTCCGGTGTCCCAGGCATAGTGGCCACAGAGCTTCCTTGGTACCAATGCCAGACCTATAACAGCAAGGCACAGTCAGGAAGATCTGAAAAGGCTTTCCTTGGCTCAGAGTGGGTCAAAGACAAGTACAGTGGGGAAGGGCTCACAAGAGGGAGTGGGGCTACTGCCCTTGACCTGGAGCCATTTGAGGAGGCCAGGGACACCACAGCACAGCTCTTTAGCCTGCAGAGGCTTGTTTCCAGTGGTAGGTCTGTGATCCCAGGCCAGGGCAGCCTTGCTGAGACAGCATGCAGCTGTGAGGACAAATGGACTTGCAACTCTGAAGTGCATGCTTGGAAAAGCACAGCGACCGACATGCCAAGGTCATCTTTTGCCGGGAAAGGAGTGCCTTTGAGCTTCCCTGAGAGCTGCCTCTCTAGTAGCAGGTGCCTTTGCTGCCTCTCTCACACATAAGTACTTGTGGTCTGAGTGGTTCCTGCCTGGTCCTTTCACAGATAATCAAAATGCAGTGGACAACAGGATGCTGCTCAACCCTTGGGGGAGCTTGTCACCCCCATTCTGCTACCTGTTCTTGCCTAAGAAGCTTCCTCTGGGCAGATATGAAAAGGTTTTCCTTGGCTCAGAGTGGGCCAAACACAAGGACAGTGAGGAAGGAAACCCTGTCTAGTCTTCTTCCTCACAGTGCTGGGGGCTTCTCCATTCTTCCTTCTTTGGCCTTTTGGTACTGGGATAAAACCCAGGGCCTCTGGCATGCTAAGCATGTGCTATACCACTGAGCTGCACCTATAGAGCCTCTTTTCCTTAAAAAAAAAAAAAAGTTCTATAGATTTTTGTACAAGGAACATTTATTACTTATTTATTTATTTATTTATTTTGAGAGAAAGAGGCAGAGAGACAGAGAGAGAGAGAGAGAATGGGTGTGCCTGGGTCTTCAGCCACTGCAAATGAACTCTAGATGCATGTGCCCTTGTACATCTTGCTTACGTGGGTACTGGAGAATTGAACGGGGATCCTTTGGCACTGCAGGCAAACATCTTAACTCCTAAGCCATGTCTCCAGTCCTTAATCCCTTTTTTTTGTGTTTTGTTTTTTGAGGTAGGGTCTCACTCTAGCCCAGGCTAACGTGGAATTCCCTATGTAGTCACAGGGTGGCCTCGAACTCATGGTGATCCTCCTACCTCTGCCTCTCAAGTGCTAGAATTAAAGGTGTGCACCACCACGCCTGGCCTCCTTATTTATTTATTTGAGAGAGGAGAGAAAGGGAGAGAGAGTAAAAGAGAATGAGCATACCGCCACTGCAAACACAAACTCCAGACACATGCCACTTTGTGTCTGGTTTTATAGGGTACTGTGGAATTAAACATCAGGCTTTGCAAGCAAGCACCTTTAACCACTGAGCTATCTCTCCAGCTCCCTATTTATTACTTTTATTCACACATACATAAATACACACAAATTTAGTTATTTGGGGGTGAACCTAGGGCCTTGCACATGCTAAGCAAGTGCTCTATTGCTGAGCACTTCAGGTACTGGAATTTGGAAAGATAATGTAAAGTTTTACATACTGTGAGATCAGTTCAAGATATTTCTTTTGGTTTCTTTAAAAGGTTTCATTGTGGGCATGATGGCGCACTCCTTTAATCCCAGCACTCGGGAGGCAGAGGTAGGAGGATCGCCGTGAGTTCGAGGCCACCCTGAGACTCCATAGTGAATTCCAGGGCAGCCTGGGCTAGAGTGAGACCCTACCTCGAAAAACCAAAAAAAAAAAAAAGGTTTCATTGTCTGCCCCCATTTAATGCTCAAATTGAGTCATAATTTATTTTATTTCTAATATGAAAAAAACATTATTTTAAAACATGCCAACTTTCCAAAACCAGTTTATTGAATCAATCTTTCCTTCCCTATTGGTTTGGTTTTTTTTCCTACAAAATGTACCAGGGATTGTTTCAGGGCTCCTGACTTCAGAGCTATTCAAAGTGTGTGTTTGTAATGAGGTAGAGTGTGTGGACCAGAATGTAAATCAACACAGTTCTTCCTTCAGTGAGAAAGTCTTACTTAAAAGAAAAATGAAATAAAATAAAACAACAGCCTGGGGATATAGCACAGTGGTAGACCACTTGATAGGATGTGTCATGTCTTGGATCCCATCTTCAATGCTGCAGAACATACATGTACACATGTGCACATACACACACATGGTCAGTCTAATTCAACTGTGTGCTTAGTGACAGCTGGTTTAAGTTTAGCACAAGCTCCTCAGCTTGTCATGAACAGAACTAACAGTCCCCAGGCCAGCTTGGGGTTATAGACCACCACTCTGTGTAGCCTGGTATATTCTATTCTATTGTCTCTGTCTTGATTCTTGGACCATTATCTTTTTGTTTTCCTATCTGACACTATTGTGACACTATGTTGCTAGTCACTGGGAGAGAAATGAAGGTTTTTAGGGACCTGAGGATCAAGTAGTGTACAAGACACAACGTCCTCCTGGTGCCCAGGTGGCTTCTGGCTTGTACTTCTGTGCTTCTCAATAGACTTATGGATGGATTGTATTTTGGCAAACACAGACAGGAGACTCCCACTTCTTCAGAAAGGATTCTATTAAAACTCATGTCAATGAGACAGAAGTCGCAGAAAGCAGATAATCATTTCTTTATGCAGCCTTCTGGCACAAGGTGGCTTGTCCAGGTCTCAACTGCAGTGGGAAGCTCTCCAAATCCTCCGTATGGAAGTTGTACAGGATGCCTGCGAGATGAAAGGATGTTGGACACAAATGCTCTAGGCAGAAGCTGTTATGAATTCCACATTGAAGAAAAAGAAACAAGGAAGCTCAGCTTTCCTGGAGCACCAGGATGCTTATTTATAGTGCTGGACTCTTGCCAAGCTTTCCATAGACCGGAGCGAGGCCATTCTGGGGCACAAGGAGCAGAGCTCAGGACCCTTCTTATATACAGGTTTTGCTTCCTTGCTCTTTTTAGGTAAGTGAAAATATCCAACATATGAAGGCAAACAAGTACAATGGTTCCCTTCCATGATACAGTCAAGGTGACAGGTCGGGTGGTAAGCTGACTTTTGGGAAGCACGTGAGGCAAGTCTGAATGCAGGAGGAAGTGGCAAGGCCCTGGCATGCAGAGCCACCACTGTACAGGATGCAGGTTTAGCTGTGACCCACAACCTACCCATTTTCTTCCCTCCTGAGCTGACCTTCCTGCAGCAAAACAAGAATAAGCCTCCTCCTCCCACTCTGATGACCTGGAGAGTACTGAATATTCCAGGCTGCTGTGCATGGCAGCCCTCTCTTGGAGGCACCTTTGGGCCTGCCTCCACCCTCCCTATCCCCTGCCTGCATATTCTCCAGAAGGGAGTACCTGGGGCTCTGTGCTAGTTCATCTCATGCTTCTCCCAGCCTGGCAATTCCAAGAAAACGAACAGAGAGTAAGGCCACTTCATTTTAGCCTTTCCCCAGAGATTCAGCTTCACTGGCATGGCTCTGAAATAGTGATAGCGGCTGGAGAGATGGCTCAAGTGGTTAAAGTGCTTGCCTGCAAAGCCTAACGACCCGGGTTAGATTCCCAGTACCCATGGTAAAACCAGATGCACAAAGTAGCACATGTGTCTGGAGTTTGTTTGCAATAGCCAGAGGCCTGCCCTTTCTCTCTCTCTCTCTCTCCCCTTGCAAATAAATAAATAATTCTTAAAAATGTCAGGGCTGGAGAGATGGCTCAGAGGTTAAAGCACTTGCCTACAAAAAAAAAAAAAAGCCTTCTTGGGTAGGAGAGATGGTCTAGCAGTTAAGGCACTTGTCTGCAAAGCCAAAGGATCGAGGTTCAATTCCCTAGGACCCACATAAGCCAGATGTACAAGGTGGCACATGTGTCTGGAGTCCGTCTGCAGTGGCTGGAGGCCCTGGTGCACCCATTCTCTATGTGCCTCTTTCTCTCTCAAATAAATAAAAATAAAAACAAATGGTGCACAAAAATGAGCCAGGTATGGTGGCACATGACTTTAATCCCAGCACTCGGGAGGCAGAGGTAGGCGGATCGCCGAGTTCGAGGCCACCCTGAGACTACATGGTGCATTCCAGGTCAGCCTGGGATAGAGTGAGACCCTACCTCAAAAAAACAAAAACAAAAAACAAGAAACAAAAAAAAAAGGGTGCACAAAAATGCCTAAAATGGGGGCTGGAGAGGTGGCTTAGTAGTTAAGTACTTGCCTGTGATGCCTAAGGATCCCGGTTCAAGGCTTGATTCCCCAGGACCTACATAAGCCAGATGTACAAGGTGGAGCATGCATCTGGAGTTTGTTTGCAGTGGCTGGAGGCCCTGATGTGCCCATTCTCTATCTGCCTCTTTCTCCCTCTGTCACTCTCAAAAATAAATAAATAAATAAATAAATAAATAAATAATAAATCATTTAAAAATGCCTAAAATGGTATTATCTACACAGCATAAAAATACCATCAGAAAAAAATACCATCAGAGGCTAGGGTGTGGCTAGTGGCTAATGGCAGAGCACATGCTTAGGCCCTGGGCTCAATCTCTAGGCCCAGAAACAAAAAACTATCAGAGTATCAACTGATCTCCCTTGGAATCATTTTCTCCCTTGGAATGAACATACATACATTCTCTCCTCCCTGCCCTACATCATTTGTAGGCTTATACTTTTGTTGTAATTAATGAATATGGCAGAACATAATAGCTATAAGATTTGATAGTTTTTCTTCTTTTTCATTTGGGGTGCTCACAGTGGAATCTAGGGCCTTTTGTATGTCAGGAAAGCATTCTATCAATGAACCATGTCCACCCATGATCAAACAGCTCACAAAAGCTACATTATGTCACATGTAGCAAAGCCTGAAGCAGGCTAGTTTCTACTATACTGTGTTAGTTCCAATGTGATGGTTAATCTTGATTGTTAGAATCATCTAGGAGATAAGTCTCTTGAGCATGTGACTTAGTTTCTATATTAGGTTAATTGAGGTGGGAAAACTCACCCAACTGTAGGTAGTATGATTCTATGGGCTAGGGTATTGGACTGAATAAAAAGAAGAGAGCTAGCTGAGCACCAGCACTCATTGCTTCTCTGCTTCCTGCTAATGCTACCACACATAGCTGCCATGATAGACTGTTCCCTCCCACTGCGAGCCAGGGTAAACCTTTTCTTTCTTAAGTAGTTTCTGTCAGGATATTTTGTCACAGCAACAAGAAAAGTAATGAATATATCCATCATGATAAATACTTTGCTACAGTAATGCAGGATAGAGTGTGAGGGACAAGACCAGGTAGGCAGGGACAGGGACCAGCAGAGATCAGAACCTGCCATTTACCCCAAATGCAAAGGCTGAAGAGGCTAATCTCTTACATCAATATTCCCAGGTGAATAAAGATAGAAGCCTGCTTCCTTCACATGACATGTGCTTGGTGAGCCACATCAGTAGATTTAATTAGTGGAGGTCTTTAGGCAGGTGGAACTGCCAAATCCAATGCCTTTTGGATGGATCTGTTCTAGAAATGTCTGGAGACTCCTATGCATAACCCCTTAGTAGCTCAGTTACATGTCTCTCTGCCTGTCCCATATGCTTGACCTCATCCAAATTTTGAGGAGCTACATGATATCCTTGGCTCTCTGTGGCTGACTGCACTATGGGAGAAAATCTAGGAGCTAAACAGATCTACTTCAGTATCTGGTTCAGGAATAACCATTTAGTGGAGAAGACTGAATCACAACCTAAGCAGATAAATTTTTCATCTGTAATTTAATTCCAGATGCCCTTTCTTCAACTGTAAAGTAGGATCAAAAATAAGTTCCCAGGGCTGGACAGATGCTCAGTGGTTAAGGCGCTTGCTTAAAATGCCTAATGACCCAGGTTTAATTCCCCAGTACCTATGTAAAGCCAGATGCAGAAGGTGGGGCATGTGTCTATAGTGTGTTTGCAGTGGCTGGAGGCCCTGGTACACCCATTCTCATTCTCTCTCTCTACTTGCAAATAAATAAATAAAATACTAAAAAAAAATAAGTTCCCAGGTTAAAGATCAAACAAGGTATGTGGATACTGTGAGGATGAGTTATGGGAAGGATATGAAGCTCACAGCAGCCTGGGCACATGATCTGAAAGTAGGGGAGTACATTTTCATGTAAGACAGAGAAGTCCCTGAGGGCAGATGCCACATGTTGAGCTCCATGGCTGAAGACATCTGAGCCCTAAACAATGTTCACAGAGAAGCTTGGGCAAATGCTGGTTAGTAATGGTCAAACAATGCTCCTCCCACATGCCTGCCCAGAGCTCCAAGGTTATGTGAGGGGCCACCCTCCCAAGTACCTGTCCAGAGCTCCAAGTTATGTGAGGAGCCACTTTCCCACGTACCTGCCCAGAGCTCTGAGGTTATGTGAGGGGCCATGGGAGCAGCCATCACAATCAGGGCACACAGAGCGTCCTCAAATTCAGGGCTATGGAGGACAACCCTGTGAGATGCTTGCTAGGGAAGAGAAAAGAACATTTGAGTAAGAGCTCTTTATCATGAAGGTATTAACCTTTTCCCTACATATTTATTGCGCTTTCTCTGGCTTTTATCTATCTTTTACTTTTGGACATTTTAATTTACTAAGGGTACACCTGTAATCCTAGCATACGGGAGGCCAAGGTAGGAGAATCTTGACTTTGAGGCTAGCTAGGCTACACAGCAAAATGCTGTTTCATAAGAAAAAAAAAACATTTTAAAAAAATCAACTTTTATATAGTCAAGCCTGGTAGATTTCCTCCTTTTCCTTTTGGTGGTATAGATTGAACTCGGGGCCTCACACATGCTAAGGCATGCACTCCTCCGTGGAGCTACATTCCCAAGCCTTGTTCCACTGTTCTTGAAGGCCCCAAAGGCCTTCCTTTAACACAGCACTCACTTGCTAATGGCTTCAATACAGGTCCTATGTAGCAAGAAGATGAGTGACACTGAAAAGGCTGGTTTTTGTTTTCAGTGGAAGTAACTGGTCCATCTTGGTTAAACAAAGATAAACTCTACCATGCTACTAACACATCACCACGCAATCAGAAAATCAGACAGCAGGAAGATGAAGGGCCAGAAGAGAGGCCCAAGTCTGCTCTGGGTTTGTCACTAAGCAGCCAGGCATATCCTCTTAGCTCCCTATCCATCCATATCCTTTTCTGCAAAACACTGGGGAACAAAGGGGTTGGAAGCTGGGCAGAGGGAGTAGGATCATCAAAAGTGTGAGGGCAGCCTGATCTACAGCAAGTTTTAAGTCAGCCTGGGCTTTAGAGTGAGACTCTATCTCAAAACAAGCAAGCAAACAAACAAGCAAGCAAGTAAGCAAAGAAAGGGGTTTGCTCAGGAGATATATATATATATTAAAGGTAGGGTCTTACTCTAGCTCAGGCTAATCTGGAACTCATTCTGTAGCCCAGGCAATCCTTGAACTGTTGGTGATCCTCCTACCTCAGCTTCTTGGGTGCTGGGATTAAAGGTGAGCTACCATGACTAGCTTTGTTCAGGTAATCTTTAAAACCTTGAAGCAGTAAGACTATGCTATGTCCATGAAAGAAGTCTTAAGACAGAAGAGCCCCACCAAAGAAGTGACATTTTTGTTGCTCTCTGTCCCAACCTTGCCCCTATAAGCCACTGCAACACATTGTACCCTCCTCCCTCAGTTACCAACAAGGGAGAACATCAAGCCACTTACCAAGAGGGCACTACTCAACCCCATCAGCTGAGAAATCGCAGAGTTCAGCGCAAAGTCCTCTGTGAAATGGGAGGTCACCTGTTGGTAAAAGGTGAGTTATTTACTTTCTTCAAATTTCTCTTAGCTTTCCAGAAGAAAAGTGAATGATCAAATAAATGTGAAGCTAAGTGAATTCAATAAAAGATACTTATAACTACATTAACTCTTTTGAATAATCACTATATTTCATGAACACAAAGATGTAGTGTTTCCACTACTTACGTCTCTCTTTCACATGTTGAGATAGTGTTAGTTACTATTACATTATTTACAAAGACAATGTTAGTTTCATGAATAGGAGGCAGGAGCCTCTGATGAACAACATCAAAACAATAATGGTTAAAGAGATCATGGGGTGGAGGATGTGGTTCAGTAGTAAAGCCTTTGACTAGCATGTGCAAGACCTATGATCAACATCACCACTGCCAAAAGAAAGAAAGAAAGGAAGAAAGAGAGGGAGGGAGGGAAGAAGGAAGCTATAAAGAAGAATGAAATTATATCATTTTAAGGAAAATGGATGGAATTGGAAATCATGTTAACCAAAATAACTCAAACTCAGAAAGACAAATATTATATGTTTTTCCTTAAGTAGAATCTAGTTTTAAAATATTTACAGGCTGGGCAAATGACTCAGTGGTTAAAGGCACTTGCTTGCAATGCTTGCTGGCCTGGGTTTGATTCTCCAGTACTCACATAAAGCCAGATGCATAATGTGATGCATGTGTCTGGAGTTCATTTGCAGTGGAAGGAGACCCTGGTGCACTCATACTCTTTGTCAGTCTGTACTCTCACTCAAATAATAAACAATATTTAAAAAATAAAATAAAAATATATGCATGACATGAACATAGATGGGATACTGTAAGGGAAGAACAAGAAAGCATAAAGTAGGAGACTAGCAAAGAAATACAAAGGTAAAACGGCAGTAAATAGGAGATGAGGTAAAGGTGCTCCCTCTCCTTGGTTATGCGGCTTAAACTCACAACAGGGATTTGTGGACAGGATGATCAGTTTTCCATTTTGAAATGGAGTCAACATAAGAACATACATGTGATTTGTCAGCCTTTTCATGTCAAGAGTTTACAGTTTGTTGAAATAACCCATCTGACAGAAGAATTTGCCAGATCCAGATAGAAAATATGTGCCATGAGAATAACTGCTGAGAACCACCAGGCTCACTGAATTCATGTCCATGAGCTCCTTCCAGAGGACAGAAATAAGACTGAAGTGGCATCAGATGAGACCATGCTGGACCCAAGGCCCTGCCAGGCCACAAAAAACACACATTCTGGATGACTTTATAGGTTAGAATCAGTACATTATTTTTGTCTTAATGCTGGTGATGAAATCCAGAGCCTAGCACAAGCTAGGCAAGTTCCTCTACCACTGAACTACATTCCAGCCTGAAGTAGTACATCTTAAGTAGGAAAAAAAAAAAAAAAAGCAATCAAGGAAGAATTTGGAGTATTAGATACCCATTAATAAAATGACTTCAGGCCAGGTGTGGTGGCACACACCTTTAATCCCAGCACTTGGGAGGCAGAGGTAGGAGTATCACTATAAATTCAAGGCTACCCACAGAATTCCAGGCCAGCCTGAGCTAGAGTAAGACTGTGTCTCAGGGGGAAAAAAAAGACTTCAGGGTTGGAGAGATGGCTCAGCAGCTAAGGTGCTTGCCTATAAAGCCTAATGACCCTGGTTTGATTCCCCATTTTCCATGTCAAGCCAGATGCACAGTGATGCATGCATCTGGAGTTCATTTACAAATGAATAAGAATTAAAAATAACTTCAGCTGGAAGTGGTGGTGCATGTCTTTAATCCCAGCATTTAGAAGGCAGAGGTAGGAGGATTGCTTTGAGCTTGAGGCGACCCTAAGACTACATAGTAAACTCCAGGTCAGCCTAGGCTAGAGCGAGACCTTTCCTTGAAGAAAAAAAAAAAAAAAAAAGGAATCAGAATAAAAAAAAATGACTTCAGATCTATAAAAATTAATGTACAAGTCCCATGGAACCATGTGGAAAAATCCTCTGCTTGTGCTGAGTACCAGTGAGCTTGGATTATAGTCTCTGCTCAGTTCCTCACTGGTTGTGGGGTTTTTAGCACGATCCAACCTCTTTGGGTCTGTTCCTAGCAATAGAATGAGAAGGTATTTTATGATAGCCCCTGAATGTTTCTTTCGATTCCCCAATTCTGCTTTTTCCCTTATCTTTTTATTAGCACATATCGATTATACATATTAGCTTTCATTATATTTTTATACATATATGTATCTTGATCACATTCCTCCCCCTTGTCCTCTTTCCACTCCTCTGATCCCCTTCCTCTTCCTACTAAGAACTAGTCCTCTTTCTCCTCTCATGTTTTTCCTTATGATCCAATGAGCTTCACTAGCAGTTCTGTTAATATAAGATGTGCAATATGCCATACATGTGACCCTGAATTTGGAAGCATGAGATCCTTTAGACATAGGTGATCGAGCATAAGGAGAGCCACTTTCTGAGAGAAGCTTTCCATCAGGGTATCTGTGCCATTTCCCACCTTGGCAAATTAGCCAAGTAGTGGAAGCAGCTATTCAAGGCAGCAGGTCTCCCTCACAAAGATGGAAGGAGACCCTAGTTGCCCTTCAAGGAAGGTAGGCCACACCGGCCACAGAACAAAGGCTCCCTTAACATGATCTGCAACACACCTGCCCAATGACCCTGAATTCTGACCTGAGTGATGACCAAATTCTTGTACTCCCAGAGCTTGCGAGCCTCAGCTTTTTCCTTGTTGTTCAGCAGCTGGGGCTGGGGAACTGTTCCAGAAGTTCTGGCCTCAATGAATCTGGTTGCCACGGACCAAAGACGCTGCTGCCATCTCAGCACTCCAGGAAGCGCGTCGGCTGCATTCGAATCCACCAAGGAGACAGGAGAAAGTGTTCATGGGGAGGAGCTAAGAAAGGCTCTGTGCCCAGTGAGCTGCTTTATTACCTTAGGCCCTCCCCGAGCCCTCTTCAACCCTGGCACCTCCTGATGCCTCAGGCGTTCCAAGAACAGGCAGAAAGGCTGCGTGGCCGTTGCCCACCTGGCTCAGGGTGGATGGCTGCGCTCTGCTTCCTCAGTTAGCAAGCTCAGCCTTGGCCCAGGGTCTCATGGGACACAAGGCAGTGGTGGCTGCACATCATGCCTGAAATGGTCTTGTGGTAGTGCGAGGGCAGCCAACAACCCTGATGTGGACTCCAAACACATTCCTGAAGCGACAGCCCACCTGGGTCACGTGGCTGGTCAAATGAAGGCTAGTTCAGGTGCCTGGATCTGTGGCCACTGGGTCACAGGCACACTCATGTATGGGTGCACAGCAGGCCCCTGGAGGCAGATGTGAAGACCTACTCTGTGCCAATGGAAGGAAGCTGGACCTGCTCCTGTGCCTTTGCTTTTCAAGCTCCTGTGACTCTGAGGCAGCTCCTGCTAGGACTGACATCTCTCACCACCCCTATCATACACAATGAAAGAACTGGCCATTCCTTAGATAACACAGATGAGGGCTGGAGAGAGGGCTTACTGGTTAAGGTGCTTACCTGTGAAGCCTACGGACCCAGGCTCAACTCCCCAGAACCCACATAAGCCAGATGCACAAGTTGACACATGCATGCAGGTGGTGCATGCACACAAGGTACTACACACATGTGGAGCTTGTTTGCAGTAGCTAAGGCCCTGGTGCACCAATTCTCTCTCTCTCTCTCTCGCTAAAAAAAAATAACAGCTGGGCATGGTGGTGCACACCTTTAATTCCAGCACTCAGGAGGCAGAGGTAGGATGATCACCACGAGTTTCAGGCCACCCTGAGACTACATAGTGAATTCTAGGTCAGCCTGAGCTAGAGTGAAACCCTACCTCAATAAATAAATAAATAAATAAATAAATAAATAACAGATGCCTGTCACAGGGCTCAAGACCCCAGGCACCCACTTTGTCTTCCCATGACCACAATTGAGTAGGCCATCGAGGCAGGATGAAAGCCCAATACACTTACTCTAGGATAGCCAGGTGACTAAACTTATTTCCCTTCATGTCATCTTAGACCCACGCAGCTTTGGGGACAAATCATCACAGAGAAGCTACAGCTGGAAGGTGCCTGAGAAGTCACTCGTAACTCTAGGCTCAGGCCCTGCTTTGGTGATGGAGGAGGGCTTCTAGAAAAAGCCTTTCACAGTAGACTGAGAGAGGACTGGTCTCCTTGCAGCCCGGGGCAGACTGACAGAGGACTGGTTTCCTTGCAGCCTGGGGTACAATGAGAGAGGACTGGTCCCCTTTGGGGTAGACTGAGAGAAGACTGGTCTCCTTGCAGCCTAGGGTAGACTGAGAGAAGACTGGTCCTCTTGCAGCCCAGGGTAGACTGAGAGAAGACTGGTCCTCTTGCAGCCCAGGGTACACTGAGAGAGGACTGGTCTCCTTGCAGCCCAACAGGCCTAGGAACAGCACAGAAGTTGGTTGGTTTCCAGGGAAAGCATTGTTCAAGTGTGGTCTTTGGAGACCTTGCAATTCAATCAGTACAGAGCTTGTGGCAGGCACATCCTGGGGCCCACTGCCAGTAGGTATGGGGTAAGGCCTGGAAATCTACATGTGCAGTGGTCTCCCCAAGGCCCATGTACATCAGAGAACACTGGCTTAGGAGTGGAACAGGAGGCTGGGTGACTCACTCTTGACATCCCACAAGATGTCCTTCTCGGGAGGGGCAGCAAAGAGAATGTAGAGCCGGACGGTGTCAATTCCATACTGAGCCACAATGTGCTCAGGGTCCACCCCATTGTGCTTGGACTTGCTCATCTTCTCCCACGTCACCTCCAACTTCTCTCTTGTTTTTGCGTGGACAGGTACAGGACCTAGATGCCAAAAAAATACAAAGGCACACATGGCAAGGGATTCTGAACAGTCTGAGGAAGGGGGGAGGGGCAGCAGCTCCAAACAGGCCCAGGTTGGTGAACCTGATCCTATGCACAGGTGAGCCAGGTGGGGCTGGGTAGATGAGAGGACAGCCAGTCCCACGAGCAGCCTACAGAGACCCTGACTAGGACATTAAGCTGACAAGAGATCAGAGGCACCCAGGACCCATCTTGGATCCTCCACCAAGACAGGGTCCAGAGGCAGATGTGACCTTCTCAAGAACCCCCTGGCCTCCCCTGGTTTCAGCCATGCCAGCCAGGCTGGGCCCTCCTTACCTGTGAGGTCCACGTCCTCTCTCTGCAGATACTGTCCAGATGGTAGGCGGAACGTCTGCCCTTTAATAAGGCCCTGGGCCAGCAGCTTATGGAAAGGCTCCCTGAGGAAGGATAGGAAAGAAAGGTGCATGCTGGAACAAGTGGCATCCACAGACTGGCACCACAGACCTTCAGCGTACATGCGTCAGGGTGGCTGTCACCTTACTGCAAACAGGTAGGCTGGCTAGGCCACTTTTAAAGTGGATTTCTCTCTCTCTCTTTTTTTTTTTTTGGTTTTTCAAGGTAGGGTCTCACTCTAGCCCAGGCTGACCTGGAATTCACCATGGAGTCTCAGGGTGGCCTCGAACTCACGGCGATCCTCCTACCTCTGCCTCCCGAGTGCTGGGATTAAAGGCGTGCGCCACCACGCCCGGCTTTTAAAGTGGATTTCTCAAGAGCAGAAATAACATTAAGTCACATTAGTAGGTTTAGTTTTTTTATTTATTTGAAAGAAAGAGAGAGAGAGAGAGAGAGAGAGGCAGGGAGAATGAGTATAGGCACGCCAGGGCCTCCTGCCACTGCAAATAAATTCCAGATACACGTACTACTTTGTGTATCTGGCTTTAAGTGGGCACTAGCAAATTGAACCTAGGCTGTCAGGCTTTGCAAACAAATGCCTTTAACTGCTGAGCCAACTTTCCAGTGCCACAACAGATTTTAGCTACAGGTCTACTTTCCACTAAGGTGAAGTGGAACGAATACTGACCTCAGATCTGGAAGGCCTGGATCATATCTCAATCCTACTTCTCAATGGAGTCTATGACAATGGAGTCTATGAGCCCATGCAAGCCACTTACTTGCCTTTACTGAAACTTGGGTTTCAGTTTGCCAACATTCAACATGGATGCAAGATGTTGCTGGGCAGAGGAAGTGAAATGACTGCATGAGAACACTCATACATCTTAAAGAGTCACACATGAGCTGGGTATGGTGGCACACGCCTTTAATCCCAGCACTTGCGAGGCAGAAGTAGGAGGATCGCCGTGAGTTTGAGGCCACCCCGAGACTATACAGTGAATTCCAGGTCAGCCTGGACTACAGTGAGACCCTATCTTGAAAAACCAGGAAAAAAAAGTGCCACACACAAAGTTAGCTGCCCACTGAGGGGTCACTCAGGACTGTCCGCATGGGGTCACTTTTCTCCTTAACTTCAGACAATGCCTCTTTAAAGGTTTGATTTTTTTTTTTTCAGGTATGGTCTCACTTTAGCCCAGGCTGACCTAGAACTCACTCAGTAGTCCCAGGCTAGCCTCAAACTCACAGTGATCCTTCTACCTCTGTCTTCCAAGTGCTGGGATTAAAGATATGCCACCATACCTTCAGGCCTATAGTGCCTATATTTTACATATGTGTAGGGCTTGTGTTGTGTTGTGTGTGTGTGTGTATGCGCACATTGCTCAGGCATGTGGAAGACAGAGTAGAACAATGGCCTTTTTTTTCTGAGGTAGGGTCTCACTGTAGCCCAGGCTGACCTGGAATTCACCATGTAGTTGCAGGGTAGCCTCAAACTCACAGCAATCCTACCTCTGCCTCCCGAGTGCTGGGATGAAAGGTGCGTGCCACCATGCCTGGCTGTGTCTTTATTGCTTGTTTGCATGCTTCCTTCAGAGAGTGTTCCTCATTGAACCTAATGCTGTGGTTTTACTGGCTGAGCAGCAAGACTGGCTGAGCGGTGAGCCTGAGATTCGCCAGTCTCCACTCCCCATATAACTGGCATTATAGGTGTGCATGGTCATGCCTAGCTCTTTCCGTGGGTATTGTGGAACTGAACTCAGGGAAAATCAGGTCCTCTCAGGCTCTCATGCCTATGTGGTAAGCCCTCGCATCCATCGAGCCATTTCCTAGGCCCCTATAGTTCCTATTTTTAAGAAATAGTTTGTTTTTGTTTTTTTTTTCCGAGGTAGGGTTTCACTCTAGCCCAGGCTGACCTGGAATTCACTATGGAGTCTCAGGGTGGCCTCGAACTCACGGCGATCCTCCTACCTCTGCTTCCCGAGTGCTGGGATTTTAAGAAATAGTCTTAATCACAGCCTCACTGGCTAGATAGTAAATTTTTAAACTTCTGAGAGAATAAGTAGAGGCTGATCTTCATACTGACATGAATCCACCTGATTCTGTTTGCATGTAGTTGAGTAAGGGTGACTCCGTGAGACACTAGCATGTGTATGCATCGTGGTGCTCAGGACAGCAGGAGAGTGTTCATGTACAGGAAGACTGAGTGAGGGGACCACAAAACAACATAGCAGGCCTGGGGTACAAGTATAGTGACATGGGGGACTGGGGGATTTCCATTTGGAGATTTAGAAGCCTAGCAACCCAAACAGGCTCAAGAGGCCCAAGACCTAATGTTAGTGATGCAGGTGAACCCTACATGCTCCTCAATTTATGTCCAAGACAACCTGACTCAGACGGGCACTGACACTGAGTAAGCTTCTGCTAAGGCCTATCAAACACTGTGGACAGGCAGCACAATGGGAGAAGTGTTTTAGTGGATTCAGGAGGTGTAGAGAGACAACTGAGAGATTAGGGAAGCAGTGATTTTCAGAGAGAAGCACAGAATTCCTGACCTGTTTTGTGTGCTGAGAATCAAACCCAGGGCCTTAAGCACACTAACTACATACTACACCTGTGATCTGTACCCGCACTTCTGGGCTTTAAAATTCTTTCATGAGCTTTCATTCTTTCATGCATAGAGTGTGCAAGAGCAGTAGTCATAGTGACAGGGAAGACTCTCTAAGGTAGAAAAGAGCCTGTAATGTTAACATTCAAATGGATGCTCTGAACATGTTCCTGAGATTCTCCTCAGCACAGTTGGCCTTATAGGGCCCACAGAGTGTGCCACCCTGGTCAGTGTGGGGGAGATTCTCACACAGATGCACAAAAGTAATCAGGTTCAAAAATTGATCTTAAAAATTTGTGTGTATGTGTTCACGAGTGTGAGTAGTGCAGGTACACGTATGCCACTGCATACGTGTGGAGATTAGAGAATAACTCTCAGGTGTCAATCTTTGCCTTCCTTTGAGGTAGGGCCTCACATTATTCACTGCTGCTTTTTTTTCACCAGGCTAGCTGGCCCCTGAGCTTCCAATAGATTTTTCTGTCTGCATCTTCTTTCTTGCTCATAGGTGTGGCTGAAATTACACACATCTGCTACAGCTTTGGACTTTTTACGTGGGTGTTGGGGTTCCTAACTCAGGTATTCATGATTGCATGGCATGTGCTTTATCCATTGAGCCATGTCCCCAACTATATATATACATACTTTGTAGCTCAAGATTCCTTTCCTGGCTCTTAGTAAACTTTAGAGGACTCTGTGACCCCATAGAAACACCCCGAGTTCCTGGCAAATTTGTTTATTCTGAGAGAGAGAGAGAAAGGCAGATAGAGAGAGCGAGAATGGGCAAGCCAGGGCCTCTAACCACTGGAAATAAACTCCAGATGCATGCACTACCTTGTGAATCTGGTTTATGTGGGTACTAGGGAATTGAACCTGAGTCTTTAGGCTTCCAAGGTAAGTACCTTAACCACTAAGCCATCTCTCCAGCCCAAAAACATTTTTTAAAAATTTTGTTTATTTAATTTTTTAAAATGTATTTTTATTTATTTTTATGAGAGTGACAGACAGAGAAGGAGACAGATAAAAAGAGAATAGGTGCGCCAGGGCCTCCAGCCACTGCAAACAAACTACAGATGCATGTGCCACCTTGTGCATCTGACTTACATGGGCCCTGGGGAATGGAGCCTCGAACCGGGGTCCTTAGGCTTCACAGGCAAGCGCTTAACCACTAAACCATCTCTCCAGCTCTGTTTATTTAATTCTGAGAGAGGCTCTTGGCAGATTTGAATTCACTCTTCAGCTTGAGCTTAGGCATTACCACCCCTGGCAGGCCATCCCTGACCTCTTCCCATGGTTTACCTGCACATAATTTTGGGCCCTTCTTTGTACACACAGCATCCAGGATATGCCCCTAGGAATCACATGACTAGGCATTTTGTGACTACACCTAAAGACAACCCACCTCCCATTCTAGCTAACTCACAGCAGGGACCTTCTTACTCTTATCTCTATCCCTGGCACTAAGCCGATGGGAGCCTCCTTTAAAATGCTCATCTCAAGGGCATAGATGAACAGCCAGATGGATACTGGGATGGGCAGACAGAGGCACCAGATGTGGACCGCTGCTCAGCTCCCGAGCCACCTTTGTCTTATAGGCAATTTCAGGTGCGCCTGGACGTTAAGCTTGTGACAAATGATATAAGACCAGGTTTAAACAGAATAAAATATACATGGATGCTTTTTACTGAGGGGTGAAGGAAGACTGCATACTTATACATTTAAGTCCACACACAAGTTAATCTAGTGTCCTACAAAGAAGAGATGTCATACCCCAACACCCAGAGGTGCCTCCACTGAGATCCACAGGTCTGACCCGTGCACACACCAGGATGCCCACTTCAAACACGTGTTTATATTGCATTTGCGTAGTGTCAGCAGACACCATTTGCTGTTACGGCTTCAGGTGCCAGTGTCCCTTCATCTAGCTTTGAGGCTTTCTCCCACTCTCCTTGTACTATGAGCTTTTGTCATTCTTAAGAGAAATATGGGGACAGGTAGCTCAGTGGTAGAGAACATGCTTAGTATGCATGAGGTGCTGGACTCAACACCCAGTCTCCCCCAACCCCAACAACAACAAAAAAAACCTGAAAAATACGTCTAGAATGATCAGTTAGCAGCAGTAGAACTCAGAGAACAGGATGTGGGGGTGCACATTTATAACTGCAGCTACTCAGGAGACCAAGGCAGGGAGATCATGAGTTTGAGACCATCCTGGGTTACGTGGCATCATCACCTTAACAAAGACAGGGTGCCTCTTTTTCCACATCCTCGCCAGCATTTATGATCGTTTGTTTTCATGATGGTAGCCAATCTAACAGGAGTGAGATGGAATCTCAATGTAGTTTTAATCTGCATTTCCCTGATGACTAGGGACGTAGAACATTTTTTTAGATGCTTATACACCATCCGTATTTCTTCTTTTGAGAACTCTCTATGTAGCTCCATAGCCCATTTTTAATTGGCTTGTTTGATTTCTTATTATTTAACTTTTTGAGTACTTTGTATATCCCAGATATTAATCCTCTATCAGATATATATAGCTGGCGAAGATTTTTTCTCATTCTGTAGGTTGCCTCTTTGCTTTATTCACAGTGTCCTATGCAGTACAAAATCTTTGTAATTTCATGAGGTCCCAGTGATTAATCTGTGGTTTTATTGCCTGAGCAATTGGGGTTGTATTCAGAAAGTCTTTGCCAAGACCAATATGTTGAAGGGTTTCCCCTACTTTTTCCTCTAGCAGTTTTAGAGTTTCCGGTATGATGTTAAGGTCTTTAATCCATTTGGACTTAATTCTTGTGCATGGAGAGAGAGAAGAATCTATTTTCAACCTTCTACAGATACATATCCAGTTTTCCCAACACCATTTGCTGAAGAGGCTGTCTTTTCTCCAACACGTCTATCATGGTGGAAACCAACTGCCCTCTAATTGGACTGGAGGCCCGCTCCATGGGAGGGAATACATCCCTGATACTGAAAACTTAAAACAGGGGTAGTCATGAGCCCTAGGGGTATAACATCTGCTGATGTCTGGATAAGTGTATATACTATGCTTATCAAACTGCCCAGTAAGCACTTCTCTTAATATTTATACCCTTATATTAATGCTACTCTCACTTTGGGTAGAGAATCTTCTCTGTTCAGATGGCAGTGACCTTGGGACGACTCAGAAGGTATCATGGTGCTGGAAAGAAGTGACTAGCATACCGAGTAACATCTCAATCACACCTTCCAAGGCTCAGGGTCTAATGCGGAAGAGGTGGCGGAAAGAATGTAAGAGCCAAAGGAAGGGTAAGACTCCTTACAACGTGCTCCCTCCAGACATAAAATGGCCTCGATATCCATGACCTCATAGTGCCTGACACTACCTCCACAAGACCATCATAAGAGGAGGGAAAGATCATGACATCAAAATAAAAGAAAGACTGATGGAGACGGGGAGGGGATAGGATGGAGAATGGAATTTCAAAGGGGGAAAGGGGAGGAGGGAGGGTATTACCAGGGGATATTTTTTATAATCATGAAAAATGTTTAAAAAAATTGAGAGAAAAAAAAAAAAAAGACAGGGTGGTGGAATCCTGCTTTTGCAGTTTATCAAGTTACCCACCACTGCCACCTTCTGGGAGTACTCAGAATTGCAGCCCTCATCCTAGCTGCTCTACCTGAGGGCTGCACTGCTGCCTCAAGGTTTCAACTCTCCTTCGCTTTAAAGCAAACTGGTACAGGAAGTACAGCACGCTCTCTGGAAAGCGGTCTAGTCTCCTAGATGGCTCCTCATGACACAAACACACTGTGCAATCAGCACCCAGATCAGTCTGCACTGTGGCCTCCACTGCACCAGTGTCCTCCCACCCACCTCTGTGCACTGTCCTTACCATGACCACCACTAATCTGGCCACTACAGAATCACTTAGTTCTGCCTGTTTCAAGACTGCTTTGAAGCATTTCTGAACAAGGAGCTTTGGATGACCACACTGGACACTTGTCCAAACTGGCAGGTGTCGTGCATAAAGTAACAGCAGTGCACCAGAACCCCAGCCCTGGGTAACCAACACCCTGAACTTCACAAAGCCAGCAGCCATGTGACTGAGCCACAGGAGCCATATACACTTGAGTTTCTCCCCCCAACAGGACAATAGGTGTGGTCTCAGATGAACTGTTCTTTGCAGAGATGGCAATACCTGGTACAAGAGGCCCAGCAGCCCTGAATTCAAGAGTCACAGAAGCACTTCCTGTCTTAGACTGAGTCTCAGAATTCTGCTAGTGCCACATTATCAGAAGGTCAGAATTACTATTGAACTGCATCGTATTCATTCAACAAGTACTTGGTAGTGCCTTTTATGTACCTGATGCTTAACAAGGTATTGGACAGTGATGGTGGAGAGGCAGTCCTTGCCCTCAGGATTCTCACCCGGAGAAGCTGGTCTGTCTGCTATCACTGACCCAAACTAGTACCAGACCCCTCCCAAGCATGAGAGAAGAAAGTGCAGACACAGTTGAAGAGTATATCCTTTATCCTTCCAAGTCCTGTCTGTCAAGAATGCCCTCTCCCCCTTCAGGGTCTCTGCTCTTTCCAAGTGTTACCTACACCACAAACCCATATCCTTACTGAACTGTTCCCCAAATTGCTGTCAAAAACCTAATCTGTCAAAGCTCAACTTGACCTTCCAGCCCCCACTGCAGAGCCACTGCCACTGGAAAGGGGAACCTCCTGGGCTCTTTCCTGGTTGCTGTGTTATGTGGTACCCATAGCTGTACTTGGCAGACAGAAAACATCACTGTGTGTTCAGGAGTGTGGCTGACCTGCCCTTCAATGTCCCAAGAGAAGGGAGAAAGTCCTTGAAGATCCCTTCCAATGTCCAGTTCACAGTGGGTGCTCAATGTTAACTGATTTGAACCAAACCAAGCTTCCTAGAGGTGGAAGACAACACGCAGGGGACAAAGTGGAAGCAAAAGCTAAAGGAAATAAGAGGTGGATGAAGGGACAGGCACTAGGTACTATGGCTTCTGGTTGGGGCCACCACCAGGGAGGGCACACTGAGAGATCTCAAACTGCCCACTTCATATTGTAGGCAAGTTCAGCAGGAGCCAGGAAGGAGAGTGGGAGCGGGCCTACATGCTCACAGAAGATGTCACAGTGCCCCATCTCATGGTGTGTCTTTCCTTCTTCCAGGGCTCTAGGGAATGCTCCACAGGAACCTCAGTATCTGGGCCTCATTTTTTTCCCCCTCCACAACAGGAGTCATGTTTGTTAATTCATTTAATACATATCTGCATGAGTTGGGCAGCACAGCCTGCAACTAACTGCAGAGTTTACTCAAGACATGCACATAACCACCAATGCCATAGGTAGAGGCACTGAGTGTGGCATGGAGGTGCATGGTATGTGAGAATGAGGGACAAAGGGCCAGCAGAACTTGCACACCACCAAGATCATTACTCAGATTCTCAACCAGCCTAGTATCCTCCTGTATTCATTCATTCACTCACTCAGTCAACAGATGGTACTCAGGGACAAACGACTGTAAGCAATTGTGTTATTCATTCATCTCAGCAACTGAACAGCAGGAGCCTTTCCAAGACAGAGAAAAATCTACAAGTCTAACCCTCCAGCCGAGGCTGTCTAAGCAGAACCACGTTTGGGCTTCTGCCGGGAGGGCCCTACATTCCCCTGCCTCAGGTTTCTTCTTAGTCCTTTGAAAGCACCCTCGGGGCACCGAAGTCCAGCTCCTGCAAGCAGGATAACAAGCAGTGGAATCAGCGTGATTTCCAGGTTAGTTTGGCCTTCAGAAATACCGGATACCTGCTGAGGGCCATCTTTGTCCCACATATGCAAGAAGGGAAGGAGAGAAAGAAGGGAGGGTGGAAGAAAAGGAAGGAAGGAGGGAAGCCAACAGGGTTGCTATTTAGGATAAACAAGGAAATTCCACACAAAAGTTGACAGGGTATTTTACATGCCATTGTAATAGCTATTGTGAGCTGGACATAGTGGTCCACGCTTATAATGCCAACATTTTGGAGACTGGGGCAGAAGGACTGCTGTGAGTTCAAGGCCAGCCTGGACTATAGCATGAGATGCTGTCTCAAAAACAACAAAGCTCAATAAACAAATACATTTTTTTTAAAAAACCACTGCATATGTAATGCCTAATGAAGATGTGGCTAAAAGACTCTCAGGACATGTGGGAGCCAACGAGTGGCTACAGGTATTGTTCACCTGCTTCAAGCTTGGACAGGCAGTTGCTCACACCCCCACAGGACAGCAGCTGCTTCTACAAAGCCAGAATGAAGCAAGGCTATGGATTCCTGGAACCCTAAGTAAGACTTTCCATACCTTCCCCTCCTTCCTTCACAGAGCCTAGGGCCATCATTCATCTAACATAATGAGCCCAGTTTCTAAGAGTCAGCCACACTCCTTCTTAAAATATCACTTTCTGATACTTGGCAGTGCCAATTACAAAAAAAAAAAAAAAAAAAAAAAAAAGGCCTCATTAAGATAGTGAAATCCTAGCAGAATGTCTCGTTTCTTTCCGTTCCTTTTCCCAACAACCCGGCTCTGGAGGATCAGAGTGAGGAGGGCAATTGGCCAGCAGGTGGCTCTTCCCATGGAATGTACTGCCACTGCAGGCAGGAATTCAGTTCAGGACTTTAGTTGCACTGCATTAAAACACAGGAGTGACAGGAACCCATGTGTCCAGCTGTCTGGCACAAGAAGAGAAGAAGCTCCTTATCTGGGGTCTGTGGAGGTGGCTGTATGTCTACTCCTGCTGCAGGGTCCTCCCTGCCCTTCACCCTGGTGCTGATGCCACAGGAAGGAAGACAAGCTGAGACTTCTACCTGCCTGGAATCTGCATCTCCACTCTGCAAATTACATACTGTAAATGGTGGCTTAAAAAAAAAGACTAAGTTATCTAATCAGTGAAAAAGAATCTAAGTCAGCTGTGATGCACACCTGCAAGTCATCCCAGGCTAAGGAAGAATGCAAAATCTAGGCAAACAAGGACCACATAGCAAGAGCTTGTCAAAAGCGTGTGTGTGTGTGTGTGTGTGTGTGTGTGTGTGTGGCGGCCGGGGGGGGGGTGTAGTGACGGGGGGGGGGGAGTGGACTGGAGAGAGGGTTCAGTGAGTAGAGAGCACTCATACAAGCATGAGAGCACAAGACCAAGACCATCTGAGTTTGACCCCCAACCACTGGCGTGGCCACACAATGCCTGTAACCCTAGTCCTGTTGGGGATGGAGACTGCAGAATTGCTGGGGCTCATGAAAATGGTAGTTCCAGGTTCAAAGGAGAGAGTGTGGGAAACATGTGGATGAGCAAAGTGGGGGGATACCCAATGATCTGCACAAACATGTGCATACATCACACATACTACACACACACATTCATGCCAACAAAAGTGTAATTTCTTGTTTCCACAGATAAGAAACACAAAGCAGGCTGAAAAGTTCTACAGTCTGGGCTGGAGAGATGGCTTAGTGGTTAAGGTGCTTGCCTGCAAAGCCTAAGGATCCAGGTTCAATTCCCCAGTACCCAAGTAAGTCAGATACACAAGTCTGGAGGCCCTGATGAGCCAATTCTCTCCGTATCAAATAAGTAAATAAAATATTTTTAAAGAAAAACTTTCACAATCTGAAAGAAAAACATTTTAGCTAATTTGTTTGATGAGGATCAGTGCTATTAATGCATGTAGTGTCCATCTGATGCAAAGCAGTTGGTTTTTACACATGAAGGTCTCTGGGAGAAAGAAGAGTTTAAGCACTTAGTTACATCCTACATGTTTTCCTTGCAGCAGAGTTCTAATCTGTACTGGCAGAGGGTGGGTGAGGGTGGAACTCCCTGTGCTTCATCCTAGTAAAACTGGGTTTCTGTCTGCACCACAGATGTTTTGAAAGTAACAGATAGTTGATCTTTTGTTTGTTTGGAGACAGGTCCTCTCTATGCAGGCCAGGTGATTCTTTTGCCTCTGCCTCCCAGGAACTGGCCTTTCAGGCGTGCACCACCATGTTTAGTGTTGCAGCCAGGTTCACATTGCTGGTAGAAATCACCCAACCAAGAGCAGCTTGTGAGAAAAAGAGGTTTATTTTGGCTTACAGGCTCAAGAGGAAGCTCCACGATGTCAGGGAAAACGATGGCATGAGCAGAGGGTGGACATCACCCCCTGGCCCACATAAGGTGGACAATAGGAACAGGAGAGTGTGCCAAACACTGGCATGGGGAAACTGGCCATAACACCCATAAGCCCGCCCCCGACAATACACTCCCTCCAGGAGGCTTTAATTTCCAATTGCCATCAGGTGAGGAACCTAACATCCAGAACACCTAAGTTTATGGGGGACACCTGAATCAAACCACCACCTCTAGCATAAGTCAAAATTTATATATATATAAAATATATAACCTCTCATCCAAAATTTCATAGTCTTAAGATATGACCCTCCAGACACACTCCCTCATAAGAATATAAAGCATCACTGGACTTTCTGCTTTTTTTGGTAATAAAAAATCATAAAAACAGGCAAGTGCTTTAATAAGTTATGGTACACCATGAATGCAACTTAAAAAATAAAATATGTACTGGGCGTGGTGGTGCACGCCTTTAATCCCAGCACTCGGGAGGCAGAGGTAGGAGGATCGCCATGAGTTCGAGGCCACCCTGAGACTACATAGTGAATTCCAGGTCAGCCTGGGCTGGAGCGAGACCCTACCTCGAAAAACCAAAAAAAAAAAAAAAAAGAAAAAATTGCATCTGCTGTTGATATCACTAAATCAAAAAAGTAAAAGACATATGCAATGCATGTAGCATTTAGAATGAGTGGATTGAGTGGTGTTTCATGCCTGTGATCCCAGCACTTGAGAGATGAATGCAGGAAGATCAACCTCAGCTACAGAGCAAGTTCTAAGACAGACCCTGTCCCCCAAAAAAGGTGTTAAAGCATACATATGACGGATAAACAAATTTTTTTTTTCTGGAAAACTCAAAGAAACTTTAAAGCAGCTGGAAAAAGGGTGGTGGGTGGGGCAGGGAAGGAGTTGTCAAATTTGCTTCCTGTACAGCTAAAGCATAGTCTAAAGGCTGTCCCAGAAATAATACTGCTAGTAGGATGGTGGAAGAGAGTGTGAAGTCCTGATGAAAAACAGCTGAAAAAGCCAGAGAGGATACAACATACATTGTTTAATGTGTGTCATTAAGCTCGCAAAAATAAAACAGAATAAAGAAATAAACAACAAAACACCCAATTTCCCCCAAACCTCCGAACCTTCAGGAAGTAAGTTCCTGTAGCCATTTCCCTTCCTGAGGGATCTCTGGGAGCCAAGTGCTCCTGACCTCTGAGCACAGCAGGGAGCAGGGAAGACAGGATGAGAAACCTGGAGACTTAGTAGCCTTGGAGCCTGGCAGGAAACCCTCCAGGACAGCAGGAGCCATCAATGTCATGTCAGTTAGACAGGAGCTCATGGTTAGTACAGAAAAGCCATGAACTTGCCTACACTGACCATGGCGATCTCAAGAAGGAAATCAATCTTTCCCAAGAAGCCTTATGGAGCTGTCTTCCATAGAAGATGCTTAGGGATGAGGAAATAGCTTAGTACACAGAATATGTTTAGTGTACATAAGATTCTTGATTTGGTCCCCAGAACTACAAAAAGGAAAAAGATGTTTAAAAAAATGAAATGAACTTGAGGGCTAGGAAGATAGCTTAGTTGATAAAGTGTTTGCCTCTCAAGCATGAGAACCAGAGTTCGATCCCAGCATCTATGTAAAATGTCAGGTCCTGGTGGGGCAGAGACAGGCAGATCCCTGGAGTTCTCTGGCTATCCAGTCCAGTCTAACTGGTGAGCTCCAGGACAATGAGAGACCCTGTCGCAGAAAGAGGTGAACACTGTTCCTAAAGATAACAGCCAAGATTGTTCTCTGGCCTCTATGTGCACGCATGCACACACACGTATGTACCCACACCCACAGACATGTGCCTACACCCCCCCACACATACATTCATCATACACACAAAATAAAAATTTTTTAAAAGGGTAGGAGAGATGGCTTAGTGGTTAAGGTGCTTGCCTGCAAAGCCTAAGGACCCAGGTTCAATTCCCCAGAACCCATGTAAGTGAGATGCATATGGTGGCACATGCATCTGGAGTTCATTTGCAGTGGCTAGAGGGCCTGATGTGACCATTCTCTCTATCTATCTACCTACTATCTATCATCCATCCATCCATCCATCTATCCATCTATCTATCTGTCACCTACTTACTGTCTCTTTATCTCAAATAAAAATTTAAAAAAACAGTTCAAAACTTTTAAAACATAGCTGGGCATGGTGGTACACGCCTTTAATCCTAGTACTTGGGAGGCAGAGGTAGGAGGATCACCATGAGTTGGAGGCCACCCTGAGACTACATAGTGAATTCCAGGTAAGCCTGAGATAAAGTGGGACCCTACCTTGAAAAACTAAAAAAAAAAAAAAACAAAACTTGAGTTTATTTTTAGAGAAATAGGAAGACTCCCGTACTGGCTATCAGTATTTGTAAATGAAAACAGAGACAGTAAGTAACGAATAAAGAGAGAGTGAGACAGAGAGAGAGAGCGAGAGAGACAGCGAGAGAGAACGAGCAAGCAGACCAGTGGATAGAATAAAGATCTTACCAACAGGCCCTGTGTATGTGACAACTTGATTTATGATGGTGAGGGTGCAACAGAACAGTAGGGACAGGCCGAACTATTTCACTAATGGGACTGAACGCTAAGAGCAATAGCCACAGAAGGAAAATTTTTTGAGTGTGTGTGGTGCTAGAAACAGAACCCAGAGTCTAGTATATGACAGGCAAGCACTTTATCACTGAACCAACAAGATTATTAAATTTTATTACCTTAAAGATTTCTGTTCATCAAATGACACCATAAAAATAAGATGAGCCACAAATGAGGAAAAAATACTTGCAACACATACTGATGAAAAAGGGTTAGTACCCAGAGCTTTTTTTGTTTGTTTTATTTTTCAAGGTAGGGTCCAACTCTGGTCCAGGCTGACCTGGAATTAACTATGTACTCTCATGGTGGCCTCGAACTCACGGTGATCCTCCTACCTCTGCCTCCCAAGTGCTGGGATTAAAGGTTTGCGCCACCACACCCAGCTTGGTACCCAGAGCTTTACAGGCACAGAGACTTTGCCTCCCAAGGCTGGGATGTCAAGTGTATGCACCACACCTGGATATTTGTTCTCAACTGCACAAAACAGTCCAAGGGTGCCGTGGCTACATGTATTGAGTTCTGTGATGGAAATTCCAGTCCATACAGCGAATGCCACTCCTACAACCCACAGGAATAAGGGCAAAAAGCACAAACAGGAATTCAACTGGGGAAAAAAACACTGGGATCCATAAAAATATTAAAAACAACAGGGGTATGGAGAGATGGCTTAGCGGTTAAGGTACTTGCCTGCAAAGCCAAAGGACCCAGGTTCGACTCCCCAGGACACACGTAAGCCAGATGCACAAGGAGGCGTACACATCCGGAGTTCATTTGCAGTAGCTGGAGGCCCTGGTGCAGCCTCTCTCTCTCTCTACCTGCCTATTTCTGTATCTCTCTCTCAAATAAAAAAAATAAAATAAAAATAAAAAACAATGGGCCAAGGAGCTGGAGAGATGGTTCAGTGGTAAAGGCACTTGCCCGTTAAGCCTAACAACCAGAGTCCGAGTCCTCAGTACCCACAGTAAAGCCAGATGCACAAGGTGGCTCATGAATCTGCAGTTTATTTGCAGTGGTTGCATCCTGGTGCACCCATTCTCTCTCTCTCTCTCTCTCTGCAAGGCATGGTGGCACACACCTTTAATCCCAGCACTTGGGAGGCTGATGTAGGAGGATCACTGTGAGTTGAAGGCCTGCCTGACTACATAGTGAATTCCAGGTCAGTCTGGGCTAGAGTGAGACCCTACTTGGAAAAACAAAGCAAAAACAACAATGGGCCGGGGATGCAGCTCAGTGGTAGAGTATTTGCCTAGCACGGGCAAGGCCCTGGGTTTGATCCCCAGCACTGCAAGCAAACATGTTAAATTCATTAAGTTACCAATGTCTTTAACTTATTGATTTGGCAAAATTTAAAAACCTGGATAATATGAAGTGCTGACAAAGATACAGAGTGGAGCCCAGGTTCTATGGGGGAGTGCACACAGACACTGTAGAACAGTACAGTTGCATGTGTGTGTATCCTACAGGTCTGTTCTCTGTTCAAGACGGGGTCTCACAAAGCCTGGGCTAGACTTGACAAGTTAAATGCACTTAAACTTGCCATGTAGCTAAGACTGGCCTTAAAGTTCTGATCCTCCTGCCTCTACCTGCTAAGTGCTGGGATGACAGTGTGTGTCCTATGCCCAACTGGTACTTTTGTTTTCAACTGCACAAAATTGTTCATTAGTGATGCTGGTCTACATAAATTGAGTTCTGCAATGGAATTCCCAAGTACATAATGGAGCAATGATATGGAAAGAGATTATTCCATCCATCAACAGTGCCAAATCTAAAATATACATGCATACATATATAATTCCAATCACATAAAGTTCAAATGTGGGAAAAGCAAACATATACTGACTAAAAACATGTATAGAATAAATTTATAAAGAAAATACATAACCAAAATTCAGGATGGTTTAGCTGGGCATGGTGGTGCATACCTTTAATCCCAGCACTTGGCAGGTAGAAGCAGGAGGATCACTGTGAGTTCAAGACCACCCTGAGACTACACAGTGAGTTATAGGTCAGCCTGGGCTAGAATGAGACCCTCCCTCAAAAAAAAGAAATTCAGGATGGGTATTAGCTGAGGAAGGGCAGAGGGGTGTAGAAAGAGGGGTGATGTGACTAGTGGGGCATCCTAGGTATGCTAAGGTATTGATAATATAACATTCTGCTTTTTAAACTTAGGAGTGGGGCACAGGTGTTCATTTCTTTTTGTTTGTTTATTTATGTTATTTATCTATCTAAGAGAGAGACAGAGCGCACAGGCATATGTGCGTGCGTGAGTATGTGCATGGCAGGGCCTCCCACTGCTACAAACAAATGTGCCACTTTGTGAGTCTGGCTTTACATTGGTACTGGGGAACTGACCCCAAACCATCGGGTTATGCAAGAACCTTTAACCACTGAGCCATCTTTCCAGCCGCCCTCCACCTTTTGTTTCTTTGAGACAGGTTATCTCCACGTAGCATAGGATGGCCTCAACTCATAATTCTCCTAACTCAGCCTCCTGAATACAATTTATTCTACACATTGTAAAATAAATATATATTGAATACATATAATGTATTTCATGAGAAAAAAAAGCATGTGTATACATTTTTCTGGGGTGGGTGGCTTCTTCATGTAGCCATGGCTGGCTTAGAATTCAATATTTAGCCTAGGCTGGCCTCAAACTTGTGGTATGCCTCTTTCCTCTATTTCCTGTGTGCTAGGATTACAGGTTTGTGCCACAACGCTCAGCCCTCATATACATCTTTTGGCTACTATGAGGAACAGATTATAGGTCCACAGGAAAAGAATTTACCAATGGATTTACAAGGTGATTCTCTATCTTCTACATACACACATTTATCAGAGTGACATATTAAGGTAGGATTCAGCCAAGCTTAGCTTACACAGAAGGCCCAGCATGACCTCACATCAACAGCCACATACCATCACGCTGTTCCTCTCTCCTTCACAATTAAGTCTCAAGTGACTTAACTCAGACAGACATAAAATCACCAAAAGCTGGATTCCATGAAGGCACGTGGTATCCCATACCAGAACTGGTTAAGCAATATGTGTAAATGTACCTCAAATTGTTAAGCCCTACATGACCTTTATAATATAATTGAAAAACAGAATTATTTTGCTACAAATATTTTACCTTGCTTCAGAACACACACACTTACTTTAAGTCACTGTGGATGGATTTAATTCCCTTACAAAGTACTGTAAATGCTTACCTATGCATCACCATTTTTTGATCATGACAAAAATGACTGAAGAATCTGGCATAGAACAAGTGCATGACAGCGTGCTCTTTCCCTCCGATGTACAGATCCACAGGCATCCAGTAGTTTGCCAACCCAGTGCTAAAAGGACTAAATGTGAAACAGGCATTTAAAAATTTACTCTGCCACAGTAGCATAAATTAAACACTGTAATTTGCATACACATTGAAATGAATTATATCAGTCAAAGAGAATGATTTTGGGGGCCGGAGAAATGGCTTAGCAGTTAAGGCGTTTACCTGCGAAGCCTAAGGACCCTGGTTCAAATCCCCAGGACCCATGTAAGCCAGATGCATAGGGGGCGCATGTGTCTGGAGTTTGTTTGCAGTGGCTGGTGGCCCTGGTGCATCCATTCTCTTTGCCTCCCCCCCCCCTCTCAAATAAATAAAGAAATAAAATTTTTTTTTAAAAAGAGTGATTTCCTTTTAAGAATGTGATAGGAGAAAGGTCTGTAATAAATGAGAAAAACAATCAGCACTATTTATGAAATTTATAAAAATGGCTGCAGAAAACGTTACTGACACACACACACACACACACATATTTTTTTTGTTTTTGTTTTTTTGAGGCAGGGTTTCACTCTAGTCCAGGCTGACCTGGAATTCATTAAGTAGTCTCAGGGTGGCCTTGAACTCCTGGTGATCCTCCTACTTCTGCCTCTCAAGTGCTGGGATTAAAGGTGTGCGCCACCACACCCAGCTACTAATATATTTTAATAAATGTAATTTTTATGCCTTTTTATACTTTTTTAGTTAATTAATTTAGGGGGAGGAAGTGCAAGGACTTTATTGAAAGTACAACAAAACTTGTCAAAAACAAACTGGGGAGTGGTGACCCATGCCTTTAATTCCCAACACTCAGGAGGCAGAGTTAGGAGAATCACCTTGAATTTGAAGCCACCCTGAGACAATATAGTAAATTCCAGGTCAGCCTGGGCTAGAACCAGACCCTACCTTGAAAAACAAAAAAACAAAAAAATTTAAAGGGGAAACAGATACCTCTTTGAGGGGAAAAAGTCATTACAAGTAGCCAATTAAATTTTTATCTGCTACTCTCCTTTTTAAAAATGTTTAAAGAGCTAAGCAGTTATAAAATAAATGTGATAAATGTACACACACACACACACACACACACACACAGTCTAGTTTATTTTCAACAGTTCTCAAGATTATAGCAGAATCTCATGGAAAAATTCTTTTTTTTTTTTTTCGAGGTAGGGTCTCACTCTAGTCCAGGCTGACCTGGAATTCACTATGGAGTCTCAGGGTGGCCTTGAACTCACAGCGATCCTCTTACCTCTGCTTCCCAGTGCTGGGATTAAAGGCGTGCGCCACCACGCCTGGCTGAAAAATTCTTAAGTATATGATTTTTATTATGAACCACTTACTAAAGAAAAGTTAAGGGCCGGGCGTGGTGGCACATGCCTTTAATCCCAGCACTTGGGAGGCAGAGGTAGGAGGATCACCAAGAGTTCGAGCCCTCCCTGAGACTACATAGTGAATTCCAGGTCAGCCTGGGCTAGAGCGAGACCCTACCTTGAAAAACCAAAAAAAAGTTAAAATATGTTTACTTTTCACTTATTTTCTTTTTAAAAAAATATTTTAATTTGGGGCTAGTGAGATGGCTCAGCGGTCAAGGTGCTTGTCTGCAAAGCCTAAGGACCTGAGTTTGACTCCTCAGTACCCATGCAATGCCAGATATATAAGGTAGCGTATGCATCTAGAGTTCCTTTGCAGTGGCTAGAGGTCCTGGCATGCTCATTCTCTCTCTATCTGCCTTTTTCTTTCTCTCTTAAATAAACAAATACATACTATTTTAATTTATGTATGTGCAAGGAGAAAGAATTAGCACACCAGTACCTCTTGCCACTGCAAATAACTCCAGATGCATGTACTACTTTGTGCATCTAGCTTTTACGTGGGGGGAATCGAACCCAGGGCACCAGGCCTTGCAGGTAAGTGCCTTAGTGGCTGAGCCATCTCTCTAGCCCTCACTTTTTTTTTTTATTCTGAGACCTGTATCCATGAAGGCTTGGTACTAATATGAGCAAGGCTAAGCAAACCACATTCTGGAGCAGCCTCCTCACTGACATGAGAGACTGAACCTTCCAAGGCACCAAGACATTAAAGAGCAGAAGAGTCTACAAATAGTCATTAGCAAGAGCCATAGAAGGAATTTTCTTAGAATAGGATTTTGAATAATGATACAATGATCTGTGGCATTTCTACTTTGTACTGACAGATGGGGCTTGGTAGGGGATGGTGTCATCACTAGTCTTAAATGAAAAAGCTTCGTTATCTTACTTCATCACGAGCCTTGCAGATACTCCAGTCTTGATGCTCTCATGGTACACTTTTGTATTTGAGGACTGGTTATATAGTAGCAGCTCAAGTTTGGGGCCATGAACTTCAAAAATTTTATGAGCTTCTTCTGTTTTCCTCTTGTTCTCATTGTAAATGGTTCGGACAACACTGTGATGCTTTCTACTCCACAGGAGGAAGAAACACAGCTTCTCGGACTCAGGAGGTTTAGCTGCTGTGTCCTTTTTTTTTTTTTTTTTTTTTTTTTTTTTAGAGGTAAGGTCTCATTCTAGCTCAGGCAGACCTGGAATTCACTATGTAGTCTCCGGGTGGCCTCAAACTCACGGCGATCCTTCCGAGTGCTGGGATTAAAGGTGTGGGCCACCACGCCCGGCTTTGCTGTTTTCAGTTTAAGGATCTGTTGTTTTACTTTTGCAATTTTTTGATCCACTCAACCCATACTCTGTATTAACTCTTCCTTTGACAGCTTGGAAGGTGAAGCATTTTTGTCATCTCACATGGTTGTGCAGCAACTGGAGAGGATGGAGTTTCATGTTTGCCTCCACATACTGGATCCTTCTTAGCATCTACAGACGACTTCAGCCCTTCTGGCCGTGCATGGACTAAAGGTAAAATCCTAGCACTAATATGCTGAAAATGAGAGACAGAAACCTGCTCCAGATGCCACAAGGCCAAGCTTGGATTCTAGTGCCTCATGACCCCTGGTATCGGGCCAGGATGAAACTGTTCACATTCTGTTTTCCTTTCTTGAGGCCTGTCAGACCTGGGTAAAATTTTGAAAGCAAGGAAGGTCATCTGAGAAGCTGCTGCTGTTGCTATTGCTGCAAGAGCTGAGATGCCTGACTGCCTTTGAGATGAGAAGAGCTAGTCAGGAATTGCAAACTCCTGCTGGTGGAAGGTACTGGGAAAGGTGGACTGGACAGAATGGAAAAATAATGACTTTGTTCTGTGCTGAAAATTCCTTGGTTGGGAGGATAACCTAATTTGACATTATTAGTAAAGAAGTTCTTGAGGGACTGTGGTATCAAGTCAAACAAACACCCATGTTTCCAGGAAACAACCAGAGCTGGTGGAGCATAGGAGCCAGTGCCATCACAGCCCGAGCAGCAGGGCATGAACTGGGTGCTCTCTCAGGCCACCGCCACCTCTGCCGCTTCACCACTGAGCCACCACCTTCACTCAGCCTCTCTCCTTCTACCCTTATTTCCTTATTTTTTTGGGGGGGGGGCAGGGACAGGGTCTCATGTATTCCTAGGTTGGCCTTGAACTTTTTACACTTGATCTTAGCCAAAAGGTCAAGAAGTGATGGCCTTGAACTTTCTATGTAGCTGAGAATAGCTTTCAATTTATGATCTTCCTGTCTCTGCCTCCAGAGTGCTGGGATTATAGGCATACTACCATGCCCAGCTTAATAAACGCAATTTTATATAAAATAAGCAAAAGACACCAACAAAAACAGCATCTTTGTATGATGTGCAACTGAATATCTAGATTTAATTTTTATGATTAGGAAATTGAGATTTTTAAATTCTTACCGATAGAGGGCAATAGTGGCACTTATAATAAGGACTACATGAAGTTACTAAATGTTCATTTTAAAACAGAAATATAATCTTATTTTCAAAAATAGCTTTAAAATAGTTATAAAGAGCCTGTCTATGGATCACTGAAGGCACGAAAGAATTTAGGGCCTAAGTGTCATAAAATTACCCAGTACCTCTTTCATACACTAAGTGCTTCTTGGCCAATAGACACTCAAAGCCAGACTTCCTCATGCTTCCTGGCTCTAATAGAAATGGCAGGAAAGGATGGCCAGTCCCTGTATTTGCTGGCTTTAACACTTAGGGAAGGGGTCAGCATGAATGGGGACAGAGTTCTCCATGTCCAAGGCAACCCTGCATTTGAGGTCAATTGAGGAGCCCTTTGCTTGGAGTAGCTGTACTCCACAGTTTCAAAACTTGTAAGTTCTCTCCCACACTCCTCAAAGCATTTTGTCCCCAGCATGTACCTAGCTGGCCTAGCTCTGAGGCTGGAAGCAGGGACTATGGCTCAGCAGGTAGGGAAGCCTAGCCAAACACTGCACATGGGCACCCCAGTGCAGCTTACAATCTCCTCCAGGTACTGTGCTAGCATTCTGGCAAAATAAAAAACAATAGCAACAACCACCACCTCTTTTCCCCCTAAAGAGATTCACCTCCTGATCCAGGTAACAGTAAAGAAAAAGTTGAAGATGGTATTTAGCTCACAAACAAGTCTGGGGTAAATGAAGAAGTCTTGTAGTATTCAATTCCCGCTTTACCCCGGAAACCATGCTAGACAGGACTCCAACCTGTGCCAAAACTGAGAGCAGCATGCTAGAAGGGAAATGATGCCCTGTGCTGTCCACAGAGGAACTGTGAAGGGCTCAGGACAGTCAGAGACCCTCAAGAGCTGTGGACCCCTTCCCTCTGCAGGAAAGCTTCCTCTGAAGGAAAGGAGCCTGCTTCCTCACACCCATGCCCATTGATACTAAAGGGGAAGTGGCAGTGGCATCCAAGGAGCCAGAGGGGAATCCTCTGTGGTTCAGTCAGACTGGGCTGACTTGAGGGTTCTCAGCTACAGCAAACTCCTTGCATCCTTTCGCCCATGTGTGGAACCATTTACTCAGGATTCCACTCATTTCTGAAATGAACACAAATTACAGAACCAAAATCCTACTGGTCAGGAAGTGGCAGGAGACCTGCCTCATCAGAAATACTACTGTGTCACCAGTGCAGAGTTAGGGAGTGCTGTATTCTTTGCTTGCTTTTAAGACAAGGTCTCGTCTATTGACTAGGCTGCTCTGAAGTCACAGTCCTTCTGCCTCAGCCTCCTAAGTGCTGGAGTGACAGGCATGCATTACCAAACCCACAAAGAAAGCATTTTATTTGCAGACAACACAGCTCTGGTGTATTTTTACCACAGACAAATGGCCTGTTTCTGTCTTCCTAGGTACTGGAGCAGTATATAAAGTCCCACTTTTTTCTTTGCTTGGCTACCTGCTGCTCTTTTCTCTCTCTTTTTCTTTTGGGTCAAAGAAACACATAAATGCAGCTGGAAAATCAAATAGCACTTGAAAGGTTTATCACGAAAAATAATGATCTCAGGCTGGGGAGGTAGCTCAGTTGGTAAAGTGCTTGCTATGTAAGCACAAGGATCTGAGTTTGATTCCTAGAACCCACATGAACATACTAAAATACTAGTTGTGGTGGCATGTGCTTGTAATCTCAGTGTTAGGGAAAGGGGGGCAGGCGGGTTAACAGGGCTTGTTGGTCTAATCTGCTAATGAGAGACCTTATCTCAAAAAAGGTGGACATGGGCTGGAGGGATGGCTTAGCACTTAAGGCATATGCCTGCAAAACCTAAGGACCCAGGTTCAATTCCCCAGGACCCACGTTAGCCAGATGCACCAAGGGGACACATGCATCTGGAGTTCATTTGCAGCAGCTGGAGGCCCTGGCACGCCCATTCTCCTTCTTTCTCTGTCAAATAAATAAATAAATAAAGTATTTTTTAAAAAGGTGGACAACATTCCTGAGATGACACCTGAAGTTGTCCTCTAGCCTCCACATGCACACAAATCTCCATATAGATGTACTTGCTCGCATGTGAACATACACACACACACACACACACACACACACACACAGTGGTCTCTAGCCCCTGTTCTTCCCTGTGCCTCAGATCTGAACCTGAGCTACTTAAAAAAATTATTTATCTATTTAAGAGAGAGAGAGAGGCTGGAGAGGTGGTTTAGTGGTTAAGCACTTGCCTGTGAAGCCTAAGGGCCCCAGTTCGAGGCTCAATTCCCCAGGACCCACGTTAGCCAGATGCACAAGGGGGTGCATGCATCTGGAGTTTGTTTAGAGTGGCTGGAGGCCCTGGCGCACCCATTCTCTCTCTCTCTCTGCCACTCTCTCTGTCACTTTCAAATAAAAATAAACAGAGAGAGACAGAGAGAGATTGAGAATGGTCACACCAGGACCTCTAGTCACTGTAAACTCCAGATACACGTGCCACCTTGTGCATCTAGCTTACATAGGTCCTAGAGATTTGAACCTGGGTCCTCTGGCTTTGCAGGTAAGCTCCTTAACTGCTAAGCCATCTCTCCAGCCCTGAGCTACCTTTAATAATATATATATATATATATATATATATATATATATATATATATGTTTTTTTTTTTCGAGGTAGGGTCTCACTCTAGCCCAGGCTGACCGGAATTCACCATGGAGTCTTAGGGTGGCCTCGAACTCATGGCAATCCTCCTACCTGTGCCTCCCGACTGCTGGGATTAAAGGCGTTCGCTACCACGCCTGGCTGTTGTTGTTTTTGATACATGATCTCATGTAGCACAGGCTGGCCACAAACTATTAATCCTCTAACCCTTCCCCAGTCTCATGAGTACTGGGATTACAGACATGTACAAGTTTTAATTCTTTAGCAGTTCCTCTAGTAGTTATTTAAAAATATTTATATTATTTATTAATTTGCCAATTTGGGACATTATCTATTGACTGTGTGGTAAGAGGTGATGCTTCTCAGTGCTCCCAAACTCTGTCTACTGCCTCCTCCAACAGTCCCATCAGCATTTTCAGTGAAGCAGGGGCAAGGCATTCCTGATGTCTTGTAAGCACATGGTGCAGTCATATTTCTTTTCTTTTGCTATTTTGTGTTTGTTTGATAGTTGGGATTTACTTGGCTGTGAGTAACCTAATTTAACAAATTCCCCCTAAGAGAGCTTCCCTTCACTGGTGGTAGGGTTAGAGCCCAAGGCTCTCCCACACTAAGCAAGAACTCTGCCCCTGTGCTTCCCTGCTGCTCGCCTGAGATTCTGTTGTGAGGTGCACACCTGATCAACAACAGCCACTGTGTTCATGGGTCCACCCTCGTGTTCATGGCAGCCCATGGTCCATATCTGCTCCTAGGGAATGAGGGAGATACTACCGCAGAGCTGTTTAAGGCCAACTGAAGCTTCAGAGCTGCTGCTGCAGTCCCAGACCCCCATATCCTTCACCTTCCACTTAGCGCTAGTCACACCTGCAAATGGTCTGGGACCCCCTCCTTGATCCCTCATCTTCTCCCCATCCCCCTGCCCAGGCACATCCCCCCAAGTATGTCCTTCAGATGGCTAATTCCATCTTGGTTTTCCTTTTTTTTTAAGTTTTTCGAGATAGAGTCTCACTCTACTCCAGGCTGACCTAGAATTCACTATGTAGTCTCAGGGTGGCCTCGAACTCACGGCAATCCTACCTCTGCCTCCTGAGTGCTGGGATAAAAGGTGTGGGCCATCACACCCAGCTTGGTTCTGTTTCTTGTAGGACACAAAGTAGCTGCAATGCAACTGTAGCAGGGGCATTACCTGCAAGGATTGTGAGGGTCGGTGTATCTGAGGTAGTACCATGCAGAGTCTACAAAGGTGTCCATGGTGTCTGTCTCTCTCTTGGCTGCTCCCTTGCACCTAAGAAAGAAAGCTTGTCAGTTGGCTTCTTTTTAGATTTTAGTAGTTTTCCACCAGCTTTTGAGAAAGTAGTGGCAGTGAGCATAGGTTTAAAATGTCTTGAGGGGTATGGGGATGGTTCAGCAGTTAAAAGCACTTTCTTGCAAGTCCTGATGGCTTGGGTTTGATTCTCCAGTACCCACATAAAGCCAAATGCATAAAGTGGCACATATTCTGTCTATCTTTCTCAAGTAAATAAATAAATAAAATGCCATGAGAACAATGAAAAGATGATTCAGAGGAAATTGTTTGGGACTATATACTACATGATGTTTAGAGAAATTTAGAAATTACAAATTTTAATCTTCCACAATTAAAACCCCCTTTTCCCACTTGTCTGAATTTAGCTTGATAGAAAAATCTTATCACCTGAAGGATAAAATAGGTTTCTCTCGTTCTCTCTCTTTTTCTCTCTCACTCAATAGGGTCTCATGTAGCCTTGTACTGACTATATACCTGACCTCGAACTTCTGATTCTCCCGCTTCCACCTCCTGAGTTCATGGATTATAGGTGTGTGTCACCATGTCCCATTTATGTGATGCTGGAGATAGAACCCAGGGCTTCATGTGTGCTAGGCAAACACTCTACCAACTAAGCTATGGTCCCAAGCTCCAGTCAGGTTTGTTGCTTCTGTGTTCACTTCAGCCATTGCTGACTTTACATAGCTTATGGCGCAAATCAATGTGTGAAGAGAGATGGAAAACCAAATGTAGTATAGTGAGATGTGTTGAAATGCGAATTGCTGCTTGTAGCATAGCAAGACATGCTGAAAAGTGAACTACTGGGAGGGACACTGTTGTAGCCAGTTCTATGTTGCTGCGATGAACATATAGCCAGACACAGTTTGCAGAAGAAACAGTTATATTTCAGCTTACAAATCCAGGGAAATTCCATGAATGATGGAAGAAGTTGGCTCCCTTTCATAGATCCAAGCAGGGAGAAACCATCAGACAGCCACCACCACAAGCAAGCCCAAACCACCAGAGCTCAAACTGCTCTCTTCATACCTTTAGGCTGGAAAATCTGCCCCCAAACACATCTTAGGGCTGGCTCCAAGCCAGCCAGATGGATGGAGAACCAAGTTACAAGTTTAATTTTAATAAACACCTATGGGGCCATACATTTGTACTATCACATTCAAACTACCACAGGCACAGAAATCCACCCGAGGAAGACAAGTCCCATAGGCAGTGGTATGGGGAAGATAGTTCCCATCAACTTATGGAAATCCCTATTAGCATGCCTCCTCAATCCTGTGACTAGTGGCATAAAGATGGTGGCCTGACATTGGTTTCGGTGGGCATGCACACCACAGAAAATGGCAAGCACTGTAAATCAAAAGTTCCTGCAGGGGCTAGAAAAATGGCTTAGCAGTTAAAGTACTTGCCTGTGAATACTTAGGGACACAGGTTAAATTCCCCAGTACCCAACATAAGCCAGAAACACAAGGTGGTACATGTATCTGGAGTCCCTGGACAGGGGCTGGAAGCTCTGATGCACCCATTCTCTCTATCTGCCCCTCCTCTCAGATAAATAAATAAAAATAAAACATTTTTTTAAGTTCCTGCAAATGGCTGGTTGTAAGGAATTTACAACCACACTATTACCTAAAGGGGGCTCCTTTCTGAAGAGCAGAGAGAGCCTAGTGTTCAAGACAAAGAAGGGAGCAAGACCTTTGGTATGTGTGGAGGGTTGACAGCAAGATGCCATCCTTATCTAGGAATGGAGATGGCAAGGGATCTTCATGGGGCACAGTGGGGTCCCTCAGGGCAGGAGTTGTCAGAGAAGTCCCCAAGGAATCTTTTGTGCCACCACCCAGGGATAAAGAACTCAACAGAGAGTCTCTGAAGTAAAGCCATGTCTTTATTTGGAGAGCAGTCAACCACACAGATAATACTTTGGGGATAAATAGAACAGGCAGTTTCTCCTCATCTGGTGCGTGGACTGGGAATCTGTCTAGATGACAAAATGCTGCCGTTCTGGTTAGTGGTCTTTTTAGGCTTGAAGACAACTAGCAGGTGTTACTGCTGATACTAAGCCATGAATGATAAGGAAGAGGCCACTGGGCAGATGCTGGGGCATGGCTGTCAGCACTGGCTTGGGAAGCAGCAATGCAATCCTCAGCAGTGGCTTCAGCAAAAGCCTCACAGCTGCTGTCTCAAGTCCCCAGCAACTACAGGGATTATAAGGCAGACAAGTCACACCCCCAAGCTGCAGGTGAGTAATGAGAGTTATGAAAGTAGCACAAAGCCTTAGAGCTCAAGAGTAAAGAACCTAGCTGGGACTTGTGGCACATGCCTATAATCTCAGCACTAGGAACACTGAGGCAGAAGGACCCAAAGTTCAAGGCCAGTCTGGGTTAGTTGAGACTATCTCAAAATCAGTGAATAAATAAACCAATAAAGAACCCCATGGGTTGGTCTCAAAGTTGTGGTCTGTACCTCTGTGTCTTGGTTACATTGACTCAGTGGCTCTCAGCCCTGAATGCTCACTAGACTCACCCAGGGAGTCCTGCCCAACACTGAAGCCGGGGCTCTGTCCTCCAGGACTTGTGTGATCCAGGAAGGAAGCTGGATTCCCACCCAAGGCTGTGTGTTTCACTGAGAGTAGACCTGGGTCTCTGGTAGGGAGCCTTTATTCAGTCAGTGCATGTAATAGTGAGGGTGTGACACAATCTCCTCTAGGAGCCCACACCAGTGCCCTAAAGCAGCCAGGGCTTCCTACGGTACTGTTTGCAAGTGTCACACTCAGCAAGGAGCCAAAAGAACAGTGGTAAGCCTTCTTTCTAAACAGCTCTGCAAGAGGCTATTCCAGCTCCTGATGAGGCTCAGAGAAGTTGGTGACGTTCCCAGAGCCAGACAGTCAGTCAAGACATGGGACCCTCACTTGACCCCTCACCAATCCCAATATGTACGAGGTGACAGTGCAGTTCCTTTTTCCTTGTTGGCACAAAGACCCAAGCAAAAGCAGGTAATGGGAGGAAAGGGTTTATTCTGGCTTACAGACCTGACAGAAAATTCCATGATGGCAGGGGAAAACGCAGCATGAGCAGAGGCCAGAAATCACCTCCTGGTCAACAGCAGCAGCAGGAGAGTGTGCCAAACACTGGCAAGAGGAAACTGTCTGCAACACCATAAGCCTGCCCCCAAGAACACACCTCCTCCAGCAAGGCTCCAGTTCCCAACTTGCCATCAGCTGGGGACCAACAATTCAGAACACATGGGTCAATGGGGGACACCTGATTCAAATACCACAGGTGCCACACAATGACTTAGTAATTAGTTCTCCTGCAAAAAGAACTCCCTCACTGTCTGTAAGTGGAGAGATGACACCCTCACAGAATGAAGAAAACACTGACTGTACTATTACTATTTCATCAGCTGATAGGCTTCCTGAAAATTACACCAGATACATGCCACTGGTCTGCTGGAGGAACTCAATCCCACTCCACCATGAGGAGAAAGGAAAGGAAGTCTGGTGTGTTTCAGTAAATTAAAGAAGGAAGCCTTTGAGCACACTTGCTCACTGCCTTCATGCTACTCTGCTACTCATGCTAAGATCTTTATGACTACCACAGGCTCTGCAACAAAAAATCCTGAGATTGGAGAGAAACACCTCTTTCATCTACAGAAAGCTCTGAGGACTAGGAATGGAAGACAGGTCTTTTTTTGTTTGTTTTGAAGGTAGGGTCTCACTATAACACAGGCTGACCTGGAACTCACTCTGTAGGTCTAGGCTGGCCTAGAACTCACAGGGATCCTACCTCTAAGTCCCAAGTACTGGGATGAAAGGCGTATACCACCACACCTGGTAGAAAATGGGTCTTTTTAAAATATGATGAAAAGCTGTAGCCTTTCATCCCCTGGATCAGTGTGCCTGAAAAAGACCTGAGTTCACATTAAAGCCTCCACAGGCTTGCAGCAGGGAGGAGGAGCCTCCACAGTGGATGGGGCAGATTCCAGACTTCTCTGTCAAAAGTCTCCAAACACCTGTGGAACCCTTTCCAGGCTTGGTGGAGGTCACTGAAAGAGAGAGCAGTGAACACTAGGAGAGAGGAGGGCATCTGAGCCATGGCAGGTGCTTGATGTGCTCCTTACCTGGGACAGGAGCAGTTCACCCACTCCGAAGCTGAGGCCAGTGGGGAGCCTCCCTTGCCAGTGAAGGACGAGATGCTGGGCAAGATCACGGGCAAGTCCTCCATAGGTACAGGTACGGGGCCGCAGGCTGGGCAGTGGACAATGGGGATAGGTGTGCCCCAGTAGCGCTGCCGAGAGATCAGCCAGTCCTTCAGCTTGTCACTTGTCAGGTCTCCACCCACTCTCTTCCCCTGGGCTTTCTGAGTCAGGGCTAGAAAGGCGTCCTGCCGGGTCATACCTGTGAACTGGGAGAGGGGAGAGAGAGACAGCTGGAAGACAAGTTCCACCCCCCCCCCCCACTGCTCTGTGCCACACCCCACACTGCAGACTTTGTGTGGCTCTTCCAAGGGACCAGTTCTATGCAGGACCACATCAGGACTTTGTGGACCTCTTCCTTTTTAAGTTAACATTAAAAAATAATCACATTTTGCTACTAAACTGATAGAAAGACAAATACTAATTTTTGACCTTATAGGTTTATTTTGCTTCAGATTTTTTAAGAAATTAAGATCTTTCCAGGGGCCTCAAAAGGCACTGTGGGCCACCGGCGCTGTGCTCACTGTCTTAATGGGAATCTGGCCCTGGCTCTGTGCTATGAGCACCAAGCTACACACATGTAATTTTGTTTTGTTTTGATTTTTTTCAAGACAGGCTCTCACTCCAGCCCAGGTTGACCTGGCACTCACTCTGTAGCCCAGGCTTGCCTCAAACTCAAGGTGATATATCTCAGCTTCCCAAGTGCTGGGATTAAGGTGTGTGCTACCACACCCAGCTTTAAGAAACTTTTTTTTTTTTTTTTTTTTTTTTTGGTTTTTCGAGGCAGGGTCTCACTCTAGCCCACGCTGACCTGGAATTCACTATGGAGTCTCAGGGTGGCCTAGAACTCACGGCGATCCTCCTACCTCTGCCTCCCGAGTGCTTGGATTAAAGGTGTGCACCACCATGCCCGACTTCAAGATACATTTTTGTTTGTTTGTTTTTCAAGGTAGGGTCTTGCTCTAGCCCAGGCACTCACTATGTAATTTCAGGCTAGACTTAAACTCACAGCAATCCTCCTACGTCTGGCCCCCCAATGCTGGGACTAAAGGCTTGCACTACCATGTCTGGCACAGAGAGAGAATATAGGTGTGTCAGAGTCTCTAGCCACTACAACTCTAGACGTATGCGACACTTTGTGCATCTGGCTTTATGTGGGTACTGGGCAATCGAACTCTGGTCCTTTGGCTTTACGGGCAAGTGCCTGACCCACATAGCCACCTCTCTAGCCCATGGCACATATTTTTAATGACTCCTCCCACTGTAGGGGAAAATATCCAGAGAAGAAAAAAATGTTAGTCTAAGGCAAACAAAGGACCCAATCTGGCCTCAGCTTGAAGGCATAATCCACCATTCTGTATTTAAACATTCCCATTTTGTAGACACAAACAAAACATTAACAGTATAAAAAAAAGAGAAGCTGGGCGTGGTGGCGCACGCCTTTAATCCCAGCACTCGGGAGGCAGAGGTAGGAGGATCACCGTGAGTTCGAGGCCACCCTGAGACTCCATAGTGAATTCCAGGTCAGTCTGAGCTAGAGTGAGACCCTACCTCGGAAAACCGAAAAAAACAAACAAACAACAACAACAACAAAAAAAACAAAAAAGAGAAATCCTCTTCACTGATGCTTTTCAGAGAGCCACACTAACTGCAGTGAGCCATGTGGCTTGCTAAGCACTGGAATGTGGGCACCGTAAAATGGGTCCTGGGCTTGTGCTAGGCCCCAGGGCACAAAGACAGGTGTGTAAGTCTGTTCATGCCTTCAAGGAGCGTCAGAAAACATGAAAAAGTAAGAAAATTCAGCCATGTTTATTGGAAGAAGTCCTTTTATCAGTGATCATTAGAGCCTTCTGAATAGCAGAGCTGCAGACAAGGGGTGCCTATGCTCTGAGGGAGACATTCCCCACGCTCTGCACTCCCCGTACCATACAGTTATGTTGCAAAGTATGACTTGCTTTCTCCAAAGTCTATATTCTTCATGCACCACTGTCATTATGTTCCTGAAGTTTATGGAGGAAAACACCCTCCACTTGTGGATAGCATTTGACCTGGGTATGCAGCCCAGAGCCAGTAGAGAACTCAACAACCACCCAAAGCTATCGAAAAGCAACCAAGGAAGATAATGAATGCTTGGAGCCTCATTTGGAGGGGCAGCCTAGTTTGACCATAATTATCCCCTTCCTCAATATTCAGAAGACGATCTGTGGCTCCTTTGCACATACCTGGGCTTGGCTGTGCTCTACCCCCAGGAAGTTTGCACAAACAAGCCTTAAAAAAAAAAGGCAATGGTTCAATACATTAGAGCATGATTCATGTTTGGGGATGCAATTTATGAAGTGAAGGCACAAGCATGAAGTCAGGAAATGTCAATCCTTATAAAGGAGGCAGGGAAGCTGGGCATGGTGGTGCATGCCTTTAATCCAGCACTTGGGAGGCAGAGGTAGGAGGATCGCCATGAGTTCAAGGCCATCCTGAGACTACATAGTGAATTCCAGGTCAGCCTGGGCCAGAGTGAGACGCTACCGCAAAAAAACAAAAAAATAAAAAATAAAAAAATAAAGGAGGTGGGGGAATCTGGCCATGATCCCCTTGTTTCTAGATAGACAGATGATGACATAGAAAAATGATAGACAGACAGACAATAGACAGAATAATCTATAGTTATGTGGTGCCAAACTGAAAAGCCTGAATCTTCAGGTCTAACATTACTGGTCATCCAGCATGGGATCAGTAAGCACTTCTTCAGGAATTCAGAAGTGGCCAGGTGTGGGTTTACTATGTAGAGCCAACAGTTACCAGATCTGGCCTCACATCCATCACCTGTGCCCATCCCTGATGCCCATGTATGTCCTCACCACCAGTGATCACCAATCAGAGTACCTGGACTAGGACCCAAGCAGCAGCAGTTTAAGACACTTTCCAGGTGTTTCCAGTTTATACCCAAGGTTAAGAAAGAGCGCTCTAAGCCAGTGCCCTCAAATATCAATGTGTACAAACCTTCCAGGGTCCAGAGTCCACATTACTAACCTGTCAGCATTGTTGATCTAGGAGCAGTAAGGCTCTAGGTCAGTGATTCTCAACACATGGTTCCTGGACCACTACCACCACCAGCAGCACATGTTAGAAATACAAACTCTTGGATACCCAGGGAAGATGGAGTCAGAATCTCTGGGGCAGAGGCCAGGTAATCTTTTAACAAGATCACCGGTGATTCTGAGTGCTCAAGTTTGAGACCACTCTAAGCTACTTCCCACTTCTGCCTCCTACCCCTCACCTGCCTCTTTCCACCATACTTTTTTTGTTTGGTTCAGTATAGATAGGGGCTCATATCTTGCCAAACACACCATCTTCCAGTACTGTTGTCACAGTAGCAAACATACACGACTCTGCCCCATCCCTGTTCATTTGGATGAGTTAAACTTTAGGAAGAAGTAGTATCTGGGGCTGGAGAGATGGCTCAATGGTTAAAGGTGCTACAAAACCTGATGATCCGGGTTCAAATCCCCAATACCCACATAAAGCCAGATGCACAAAGTGGCATATGCATCTGGAGTTAATTTGCAGTGGCAGGAGGCCCTGGCATGAGCATACTTACACTCTCTGTTTCTCTCTCTCTCAAATAAATAAATAAATAAAAATCTTTTTTAAAAAGAAAAAGAAATAGTAATTAATCTGGAGAGAAGTACCCTGATTCAGGAAAAGCCAACACCAGTCACTTCTTTCAAGAAACCAGAGAGACTGGAAAAGAGTATTTCTCAAGCAGAAGATCCTTAAATGAAATCTAGTTACTTCAATAACATATTGTTCCAGGGTTCGGTTGGATTTTGAGCTGATAGGTCTCAAAGAAGAACAGTATTTTTCTTGCAAGGCTGCAAGGCTGTTGGGGTGAGGGTGAGTGGAAGAGCAGAGGCATGTCTCATCAGGCCATTCAGGCGTTGATTTAGAGTAAGTTCTCAGGCACAGGCCATGTGGCACCAACCTCAGCAGAGTGACTCAGCCTCTCTGAGCCGTCTGGCAAAGTTTCAATGACTTCAGAGTAGGGCAGGCCCAGGCTTTGGGCTAGCATGGTGTCCTCCAAGCTGGTGCTGGGGATTCCTGTCCCGAGAGAAAGAAACACAAGCATCATCTTCTTGGCAAGTACCTGAACGAAGCACAGAACCCTGATAGCAGGGACAGTTGGCTGCAGCTTCTTAAAGGACAAGGCTGCTTTTGGTTTACATGAGAGACATTCACACCACAGGTACTGGATAAAGCACTGTGGTGTTAGAAAGCCAGCATCTGGGCTAAAGAGAAAGTTTTGCAGTTAAGGCACTTGCTTGTAAAGCCAAAGGGCTCAGGTTCAATTTCCCAATTCCCACGTAAAGCCAGATGGAGTTGGTTTACAGTAGCTAGAGGCCGTAGTATGCCCAGTCTCTCTCTCAAATATAAATACATAAAATATTAAAAATAAATAAATGAATGAATGAAGAGCCAGCACCCTAACATGGTCATTCACCATGCTTGAGTTTCCTTCAGTTTTTCTCCACTTAGCTTCCCTGTGCTCTGGGAGATCCCCTCAGTCAGGGTGCTGAGAGCTGGCCTTTGTGTTTGCTCCTGAAGGCAGCAGTACATTCTGAACAAGCATTTATTGTTCAACCCACATATGCCCTTAAGGAAATAAGGCAGAGCTCAAGTAATCGCTCACCCACAGGGGCCAAGGCCTGCTGTTTTGCCTTCAGCTTTGCATGGAAACAGGCTTTTAGTGAGTGTCTGCAGGCGCAGGGTTCTGTGATTGTGGCACTGCTGACATGGCAGGCTGTCCTGTACATCAGGATGGGGCGTGTTCTGTCCCTTTCTGGTCTCTACCCAACCACTCTCTCCTCTGGGACAAACAAAAAGCCTCGAAAATAACCAAATGTCTCCTGGTAGCAAAGTGCACATCACTGAAACGCTGCTGTGGGGGCTCCTACAGACACTGCTGATGTGCTTGTGAACATGACACAGCATACAGAGAATGAAGGGTCACTTGCAAACACTTGAGGTGCTTCTCTGCAACTGGTCCAGAGGGCAGCGTTAGGCTTAGGAGACAAATCTGAAAGCTCTCTGGAATGATGGAAAGATCTGTGGTATGGTGCAAAGTATGGTATGGTGCAGTTTCCAGGTGAGTTATGACCAAGAGCAGCATGGAAAGTGAATAAATGTGGGGCAGATCTGAAGGGTGAGGACAAAGGGAAGCAGCAAACAGTACCCAAAAGTGCTCATGGTCAGGAAGTGAGACCAGTCACTGACTGCATTCCCACCGTTTGGCTTGAAGTGACTTAGAGTGATGCTCAGGAGACACTATGACCACAACCTAACTGTATGGGACCATCTGAAGTGCGATCAGAGCATTGGCACTAGTTATGTAAGGGTCCTAGAGTGGGAAGTATTTCCAAGAGAATTCTGCTTTCTCTTGTTTATTTCTGCTTCTGTCCTCAGAGGGCAAGAAGTAGTCATTTAGAAAATATTAATGACACAATTGAGGGAAATCAAGACAACAGGAAAAACAATTTTCCATGCACACCTCAAACATGTTTTTTTCTTCAGAACCCTGAATACTGTGTCAGTGGTTTTATTCAAAAAGCCAAACAAACAACACTCCTCTTCTCCCTACAAACAGTTGCATTGTCAAGAGTTTTCTTTACTGTTAACCCTAGCTAGTTCATAAATTTAATCAACTATAAAATGTGTAACAGTGACAGGAAGTATTTTTTAAAAATATTTATTCATTCATTTACTTGAGGGACAGACATAGAGATAGAAAGAGAGAGAGAGAAAGTGTATAGGTATGCCAGGGTCTCCTACCAGTGTAAGTGAACTCCAGACACATGTGCCACTTTGTGCATCTGGTTTTACATGGGTCTTGGGGACTCAAAGCCAGGTCAGCAGGTTTTGCACACAAGTGCCTGAGTCATCTCTCCAGCTCAGAAGTATTTTTCTTTAACCTCCCCCTCCATGGTCTAGTTTTTAATGGTCAAAGGAGAGTGACCTGAGTGCTTAGTGTTAGCTTCCATTCTGATGCCTTTCAAACAATTTCATCAAAAATTGACCTGATGGGCTAGAGAAATGGCTTAGCAGTTAAGGTGCTTGCCTGCCAAGCCAAAAGACTTCAGTTCGGCTCCCCAGGACTGAGATGCACAAGTTGGTACATGGGCCTGGAGTTCGTTTGCAGTGGCTAAAGCACCTGGTGCGCACATTCTCTCTCTCAAATAAATAAATAAAAATAAAATATTTAAAAAGAACTAACCTGAGGTGATTTTTTTTTAAATTAGTTTTGTACTCAGTGAATACAGTCAAGTTGGTACCATTGTTAGCCTCTTCCCTGACCGCCCCCTCCACAGGGACCCTCCTTGTTGTGGAATATGGGTCGTGCATTCTTCACCTGAGGTGATTTTTAAAGTGAAATGCTAATTCCATGTGGATGCTCAGAACAGTTTGAAAACAACTGTGTTTGCAAAGGCTCCGGTTCTGGGGCCTGGCTTGCACTCCCACAGGAAGTTGATAAAAAGAGGTGTACAGAGCCGGGGGTGGTTGTGCACACCTTTAATCCCAGCACTTGGGAGGCAGAGGTAGGAGGACTGCCATGAGTTCGAGGCCACCCTGAGACTACAGAGTGAATTCCAGGTCAGCCTGGGCTAGAGTATGAGACCCAACCTCAAAAAACCAAAAAAAAAAAAAAAAAAAAAAGAAGAATAAGAATAAGAGGTGCACAGATGGGTCCCTTGGGCAGATTTTGGACAGCCCTGTCTAGGTTCTCATCCCTTATTCGTTCCCAGACTTCCTATTACAGGACGCCAGACAAGCTGGCTCACCAGTAAGGTCTCCAAGGACATCCAAGGCGCAGCTCTAGAATGCCTCCAACTTTACTGCGGCTCACAACTTTCTACAGTAGCTCAAGTTCCCTGTGTCTACAAAGGCTTTGCTAAAAACTCAAGCCATGCCGATCATGTGTGCTAGGAGCCCCCATATCAGAACTTGCTGATGGGTCTATGGATTTTGTTTGGTTTGTTTGTTTTTGGTTTTACTTAGTCTGACTTCCAACTCAAGATCCTTCCCCAGTCTCCTGAATGCTGGGATTACCTGTCTGTACCCATACCTGGCTTGAATTTTGAAACCATCTGAATGGTACTGATTGAACATCCCATGTCCAACTAATACCATTGATCCATGGACTGGTATTTTTTATTCTCAATAGTAACTAGCCAGCTCTGATATACTGACTATGTTTTTCAAATGCACTTTTATTCTTTTAAAGATATAAGTGCAGGCTGTCCTGGAACTTGCTATCCTCATGCATCAGCCTCTTAAATGCTGGTGTTATGGGACTGCACTACCACACTTGGCTTTAAAATATAGTTCTTAAATAATAAGGAATGATTGATGAAAGGGTAAGATGTTGGGGATGTAGCTTGTGGAAGAGTGCTTATCTGTATATGTGAGGCTCTAGATTTGATCCCCACCTCCAAACAGAAAACAAAACAAACACACAAAAAAGCATGAATTTTCATAAACAGGCATAACAGATCACAAAAGCATCAGCAAGCTCCCCGCATGATAGCAAGAGCCGCGAGTCCTTTGGTCTTAAACCTATGTAATTTACTAGTGTGAATGACCTTTGAATAGCTACTTACCTATTTTTGCATCCAGAGAGCCTTCCAAGTCAGCCTTAGCCACGATGACAACAGGGACCTCCTGCAGGGTTAGCATGTTCACTGCTGTCACGGGGGTGAGGCAATCTGAAAATGAGGCAGACCACACAGCATGCCTGTTGGCTGGGACACATCTCAGAAGGGGCAAGTGAAAGAAAGCAGCATTAGATCTTCCGTGCTGTGTGCTAATTGTTAGAGGACTGGTACTTTGAAGAGTATTAGCAGATAATTCACAACAGAGGAAAATCAGAAGATTAACAAGCACATGAAAAAGGTCTGTCCACGCTCACAAGAGAAGTGAGAACAGCATTTTTTTTGCTCTCCAGATGGTAAAGACATTATTACCACCTTTTCTTTTTGAGAAATAACTCATTAGAAGAATAAAACACCAAAGCCTATCTACAGCGAAAGTGGGAGACATCTGAAATTCTAAATCAAAACTGTAGATGGAAATGGCTAGGGTACAGGAAATGGCTGAGCAAAAAGCAGGAAAGGGGTTTCTAGACAGCCAAAGACAAAATAGTTCCTTCCCACACAGCCTTTTCTTAGGAGTTACTGGAGGATGTGTTCCAGCAAAATGAAGGACTAAATGAAGAAAGAGAGAGGTATAGGATCCAGAAAACAGGGAACCAATAAAGAAAACCTGGTAAGAACAGTCACAAACCAAAGACAGAGGGGAGGTCAGGTGAGTATCAGAAGCCTGGATCTGACTAGGTCAGAACTGAGTAGCTCAGCACCCCAAGAAGCATCTCTGGGAAAATAAGATATTCTGGCAGGTTGGGATCTGCAGAAAACTATATTAAGAATTTAGGGGCTGGAGAGATGGCTTAGAGGTTAAGGTGCTTGCCTGAAAAGCCTGAGGACCTGGGTTTGATTCCCCAGTACCCATGTAAGCCAGATGCACAAGGTGGCACATACATCTGGAGTTCATTTGCAGTGGCTGGAGGCCCTAGCAGGCCCATTCTCTCTATCTGTCTGTCTGTCTGTCTCTCTCTCCACTACATAGATAAGTAAAAATAAGATATAAAAGGAGAGTTTTAAAGAGCAGTGGAGAGGGGAATACAAAGCAAATGAGAGACAAAAGACAGACATTAAGAATTTCAGGGAGCTGGGCGTGGTGGCGCACGCCTTTAATCCCAGCACTTGGGAGGCAAAGGTAGGAGGATCGTCATGAGTTCGAGGCCACCCTGAGACTCCATAGTGAATTCCAGGTCAGCCTGGGCTAGAGTGAGACCCTACCTTGAAAAACTAAAAAAAAAAAAAAAAAAAAAAAAAAAAAAGAATTTCAGGGGGCTGGAGAGATGGTTCAGTGGTTAAGGTACTTACCTGAAAAGCCTAAGGACCCAGGTTCAATTCTCCAGTACCCACATAAAGCCAGATGCACAAAGTGGTACACATATCTAGAGTTCATTTGCAGTGATTAGAGGCCCTGATGTGCCCATTCTGTCTATCTGTCTGTGTCTATCTCTCACCCCCCCCTTGGCAAATGAATAAATAAAAATATTTTTAAAAAATAATTTCAGAAAAAAAGTTATGTAAGGAGGTAAAGGAGTCTAGGGAGATCGCTTAGTAATTAAAAGGGTTTGCTGAGCAAGTAGGAATTTGGTCTCTAACACTCATGTAAAAAGCCAAGCCTGGCTGCACATAGTTGTTACTCCAGCATTGAGCCAGCCAGTCTGACCACAATACAGCGGGCCCAGGTCCAGGTCCAGCAGGAGTCTCCATCTCAAAGAAATAGGGCAAAAGAGGAATAGAGGAAGACACCTGGCATCCTCTTTTGGCCTCTGCACATGTGGGCATGGAGTGTGTGCATCTGTATACATTCCTGCATACACTGTGTGTGCCCACACACTCACATCACAATACTACACACACATCAGAAAGGAAAAAGTAAGGTTGGGTCTGGTGGTGCATGGCTGTAATCATGTCACTATGGAGGCTAAGGCCAGATTGTGAGTTTGAGCCTCTCTCAGCTACACAGTGATCTCTAGGCCAGCCTGGGCCACACAGAAGGATCCTGATCTTAAAAGAAAATACAAAAAAGGAAAATGTAATCATAGTATACTTGACCTGATTGTAAATATTTATGAGATCAGAGTAAATGACTTCCAATTAACCCAAACATCATATCATCTTAAATGAGCCACACATGAAGACATCTTTACAGAGTATATATAGGACTGGAAGCATAGAGACCCAATGTACAGAGGAAGAAAGCTAAGTTAGAGTGGTACCAGACCATTAGTAAGGTCAGTCCAATATATTCAGGACATAGCCATTCACAACAGCTGTAGTTGACTAGCCTTTGTCATTGACACAACATTTGTTTTAAGCCTTCATGTAATTACCTAGAACAGATTCTAACAACCCTCAAAGTAAAATTGGCCCAGGAATTGGGACTTACATTTCAAAGAGGTAAAGACAAGCTCTATAGGCATCAAGCCAGCTTTCTACTCTGACACCTTGGCTGTCAGAAAGTAGAGAGTTTGGGGACACAGTGGAATGCAAGCAGTGGGCCTAGGAGACTTGAGGTACAACCAGCACCCATGGTGTAGATACCCCAGCTGCCAGATCCCTCCTGCTGGAGCTGTTCAATTGTTGAATCACATCTCCAAACGGAGACCTATATTTCTGATTCCCCACTGTCCTTGTTCAGAGGAGACAGACATTTGCAGATCTAGGTTAAAGTCTTCTAGTTGACCCCTGCATCCTGCCTCTGCTGATTCAGCAGTAGGATGTTTAGTTGGCTACATAGCCGATAGTGTTGCCCAGCCTGCTCTGCAGCTGTGGCCATAAACTATGTGCAGAAGCAACTTCTAGGTCAGGCCCTCAAAGGGAAGGAGCCAACCAAGTAAGATGGCATATGCATGTGGTCCCAGCAATCAGGAGGCTAAGGCAGGAAGAGTACCTTGAGAATAAAGCCAGCCTAGGCTATATACATAGGAAGACTGTTTAAAAACAAGGAAAAAGGGGGAAAATGTGACCTTTTCCCCAAGTCCTGCCCTTTCTTGCTGGAACACAGAATATTGTAGGACATCTTGGAAAACCCTAGAAGGGTAAAGCAGGAAGACAGAAAGAGTGCCAGCTCTGGCCACATTAAACAGTAGACCTGTCAAACCCACTCAGCTTCCAGAAGGCAAATTCCTGTCTGTCTAGATGCTGTCATACCACCAAGCTCATCTCCTAAGTAACACAAGTAAAATAACAAGAAGCCACTCCATGAGAAGACCAATGTGACTGCTGTAGTTCTGTTGTTGTCCCTGGTCAGGTCTCTTTCTTAGAAAGATCTGACTGGCTCCAGTGCTCTTAAGTTCACCACATTGGTGATGGATGCTGGGCACCCAAGGGAACCATGAAGAGACTCAGAGAAGGAGCTGCACTTCATAGAGCAGCTAACTGCTGAACTATAGTAGTTAGAGAGAACCTTCCTCCAGAAAGGTGCTCTCAGGGTACCCTCCACAGACGGTGTGCTGCTTGCTGGCAAATGGACACTTGCCTTTCACTGCGTGTTGAAAAAGCATACTTGGTACAACTGGTTCCCTATGGGACTAGGACCATGTGGCAAGAGGGAGAAGTGCTGCAGAAGCTCGTTGGGACCATCACAGGACACAACAACAGTTCTAGAGGGCAGGGTAAAGAAACCTGTATATTTTATTCATTCTGGAGTTTTCCTCTCACAGTATACACTGAACCTTTAGTGTGCACTGAAAGAGTGCTAGGAGCAGCAGTCTAGATTAAAAAGAAAACAGTGACCCCAGAGTCACAAGTCTGCATTTCACTTGCCCTTGGTCCAACCACACTAAAACTGAGGAAATTGATAAGATGACAGTGAGCAATCTATTCTTTGTTCTGGAGCTCTGGGGAGGCACCTTCTGCCCAGTATGCCAACAACAATAGGATTCTCTGTTCTCCTTTAGTGGAACCCCAAAGAATTAAAACAACCCACAGGGTAGACAGTTAGTGACTCAGAGCAGAATTGTGGCTCAGAAGCCCTAGTGTTTGAATATTTTAATATTAGGTCTACAGCCATACCACCCTGAATGTGCCCAATCTCATCTGAGTATTTTAATATTAGGAATGTCAGAAGACTCCAGAAAGAGACAGAACAGCTTGGGGACTCTTGAGAACAATCCTTTACTAATGCTTTCTGGGATTTTCAGTTCTTACCTAGTTAGAGCTTATATAACGAGACCTAAGTCAGAGGTGTCAGCTGATGAAAAGGAGTGACATCAGTGATTATGGAAGGAAACAAATTCTAAGAAGTCTAGGCAAGCACAGTGTCTTTTTCCACTCCTAAAGGAATCTGTGCTGTTTGCTAAGCAAAACCAAATACACCGAGTCAATTCAATAATATCAGCAACCTCACCAACCAGGCTAGAAGTTAGGGAGCGGTCCCAGGGCCTCCCATGCTTGTTGTCTTCTAGTGCTTCTCAGAGCTGGCCCTTCCTCTCCCTGTGATTCCTGTGGGTCTGTGGGTTTTCACCATTTCCTCCTGTAACTAATGGGGTGAGCAGAATGCTGTGGGCATTCTGACACTCAAGCTATATCTTACTCTTTCCCAGAACCCTCAGGGTTTCTTCTGTAACACGAGCCTTCCAAAATCACCATACCCAAAGGCCAAGTCACCTGCTTGGCTGAGAATACTAAACACCCTAGGGAATGTGACCTTCCTAAGTCATAAAGATGGATCTGAGGCCAGGTTCTTTCATTTATTTATTTGTACTGCTGGAGACTGAACCCAGAGCCTTGTGGGCACACAAGGTATGTGAGCTATATTCCTGGTCCTGGGACCAGATTCAGACATCTATTCGCAAAATGGGAGCCAGTATGTAGAAACCAACTTAGCCAGAGCAGAAACTCCTGAAAGGGATAGATGGAGTCCCACCCATGTGCTGCAATGGCCTTCAGTGGACCCAACTTTAGCGTCTCCCTAAAATCCTGATCTTGAAGGAAAGTGAGTCAGTGGACCATGGTGAGTGACAGCAGTCATAAAATGCAGTGCTCAGGCCATAGAAGACACAAATCCACAGCCCACAGTTACTTTCTAGGAAAACTTCATTGCTCTCCATGCACCATATAGGCCTTAGGCAACTACAATGTCACACGACCATTCCAGGGTCACAATGTGCTAATTAATCTACAGACTAAATAACCAACATCTGCAAAAAGAATACTTTCATTCTGAAAATTAGAATTGAAAAAATGTAGTGCCAAGTATAATGCTCCATTATTAAAAAGAGGGGAAAGTCACTAAGGAGCCATTCTAAGAACACTACATTTGGCACTGAAGTTGCCAAAGTGGAATGACCAGGCCATTCAGGTGTGCCAGTGTCCAAATGGCACTGACCACACTGCTGCTCACATGTACTAAAATACGACTCGACTTATCACAAATGAAGACATTTGAATTTGTGGTTTCTTTCATCCTAGGAACTCAATCTTTTATAACTTATTAGTTAATTAATCCTCTTCTATTAAAACTACTTCATTTTGTGTCCCCAAATGAACCATGAGAAACAATATACATGCTGGACATTCACTGATTAGTCTTTCAATTTTAGATACTATTCAGCCACTATAGTCCTCAAGGAATCTCGAAGTGCTTGTGAGGATAAAAACTGAGTATTCTCTTTAGACAGTTAAAAGAATCTGCTTTATTTATTTATTTATTTTTTTTTTAGAATCCGCTTTTGAAGTAACTTAAGAAAACAGACGTGTGATAGTTTCCAGTGTCAACTTGATTGGATTTTAGATCACTGAGAAGACATACATCTGGCATGTCTAAGTGTTTCCAGAGATAAAAAGAAGAAAGGGAGCTGAGCACGAGCATTCACCTCTCTGCTTTCTGACTGAGGACACAGTTGTCCTGACACCTGTGCTCTCACCACCATGATTTCCCTGCCACCATGGACTGTAACCCTTTGTAAACTGTTAATCAAAATAAATCCTTACTTCCTTCCTTTAGTTGGTTCATCAGGCATTTTGTCACTGTGATGAAAAAAGTAACTGATACAGAACCTGAGAAAGACAGGCCTAGTGCACTCTTTTCTCTATTTCGACATATTATAAAAAAGAAAAGAAGTGAAAGCAAGTGATGCAACCTGTCTTGCACTGAGTACATGACTTCACACCTACCTAGCTACCTTCTGTTCTGACTGTAGAGGCGCTCAGTATCAGGCCTGTGGAAGACTTGTCTCTGCCCCGAGAGGCTAGGCCTATAGCAGCTCCTCAGAAGGGCCTGCTGCCCCACCCTGCCCCAGCCACCCAATCCAAGCCTTCTTCTGCTATGTGCCCCCTTTCTGGTGGTCAGCGGAGCATGGATTCTATGGCCTGTCACCCCAGGATCTTCACTAAGGCACAAGCTCTCCTCAAGTCACAAACCACTAACAGTGGGATATGCCCATTCCAGGTCAACCTGGCCAGTTCACAAAATCGACTCATTAAAGCCTTGTCCCATTGAAATTCTTCAAAATAGTGCAATTAAGCTGTCAAAATTGTCTTTTCTCCTTTCTCTCTCTCTTGTTCTAACTGGCTCCCTTCTAAGCTCTTCCAATACAGTTTTATTTGCTGAAGGAATTACAAATTAAGCATATTCTCTCCCTATCAAAAAAGAGCTTTTGGAGCTGGAGAGATGACTTAATGGTTAAGGCGCTTGCCTGCAAAGCCTAAGGACCCATGTTTGACTCTTTAGAGCCCATGTAAGCCAGACACACAAGGTGATGCAAGTGCTCAAGGTTGCACATGTGCACAAGATGGTGCCTGTGTCTAGAATTTGATTACAGTGGCTGAGGGTCTGGAATACCAATTCTCTCTCTCTCCTATTGAAAAAAAAAAAGGCCAGTCTGTTGGGTTTGCCTCAAAAAAAGGAAAGATTTTTGCTGGTTGTAGTGGTGTATGCCTTTAATCCCAGTACTCAGTACTCAGGAGGCAGAAGTAAGAGGATTTCCATAAGCTCAAGGCCACCCTGAAACTAACTATATAGTGAATTCCAGGTCAGCCTAAACTAGAGCAAGGCATTATCTCAAAAAAAAAAAAAAAAAAAAAAAGAAAGAAAGAAAGAGCTTTACCTTGAGATTTTTATTTTTTAAAAATATGTTTATTTAGCTGGGCGTGGTGGCGCACACCCTTAATCCCAGCACTTGGGAGGCAAAGGTAGGAGGATTGCTGTGTTTTGGAGGCCACCCTGAGACTACATAGTGAGGTCCAGGTCAGCCTGGGTTAGAATGAGACTCTACCTTGAAATACCAAAAAGAAGAAAAACATTTTTATTTACTTATTTATTTGAGAGAGAGAGAGGGAGAGCATGTGGGTGCGAGGGAATGGGAGCACCAGGACCTCTAACCACTGCAAACGTACTCCAAACGCACGTACCACCTTGTGAAGCTGGCTTTTTGTGGGTATTGGGGAATCGAACCTGGGTCCTTAGGCTTCACAGGCAGGCGCTAAGCAATCTCTCTAGCCTTACTTTTTATTTTTTTAAATTAATTTATTTATTTGAGAGAGAGGGAGAGAGAGAGAATGAGCGTGCCAGGGCCTCTAGCCTCTGAAAATGAACTCCAGACGCATGTACCACCTTTTGAAACTGGTTTTATGTGGGTACTGGAGAATCTAACCTGGGTTCTTTGGCTTTGCAGGCAAGCACCTTAATTGCTAAGCCATCTCTCTAGCACCCTTGAGATTATATTGAAAGGAAAAGAACTTTTGGGTGGAAACTATAGATGCTGATAAGCCACTCAGTGAAAACAGAGGTGGGCAGCTCAATGTGTCCAGAACTCCTTTTTACCCTCATGTTTTAAAATAAACAAGTAAAAAGTACAGTTCATGAAAAATGTTACATGGAAAAGCAGAAACTTTGTGACTAGAAGATGGTGACCCTTTACCATGCCAACTCACCTTTGCCAGGGACCAATGCCCTCTGTAAGGCTTCCTTCAGAGAGCTGCAACCATGCAGGAGTCTGTGGCTGGGAGAGATAAGCACGTGGGAGGTGCCGTAAATGGCTTCTGGGGTGGCCGTGTATGCTGACAGTTTCTCTCCTGTGTCTTGTCCATCAATCTGGCAGGAGGAAACAAGTGTCCTTTCATTTTAGTCCTCCCTCTGGGTGGTGTAGTCCCTCAACTTTATCCTGGCCCTTCCCTCTTCATTTTTAAATATGGAACCTGGAATGTATGGGGCTAAGGTAGGTCCCAGCAGGGGCAGACAAGGTAGAGGTGGAGAGATCGATCTATGGTTCCTTGCTCATACCCTTGTCCTGTGCCCAGGGCCAGGCATGCTAGGGGTCCAAAGTGGAAGGTGGGCATATATGCTCAGAAAGATATCCTCCTGGTTCTTCTGTTGCCTTTGTCCACAAATCAGAAATCACAGTATGTGTTCTACTGTCTCTCTTCTGAGAAAGCTACTATGTTTTCCTCTCAGATTCAAGGGCATAGCAATAAATAAATGCATCTCACTTTTCTATACAGAAAAATTACTGAGGCTCTGAGTGCTTTGAAGAGACAAAGAAAGGACAGCTAAGTCAAGAACACAACTGTGACCCTAGAGCCAGTTACAAGGCCTTCCAGAAAGACAATCTGTTAGGTATCAGTGGGTACTGACAGAGGACAGACATGGATGCTACAGAAAGGATGGACATTGCTTCCTTCATGCAGTGATTCAAACCCAGTGAAGGTCTACAGCAGGCCTGAATGTGAATGTCACCTATGAAGCAGACTGCTCTACAGAAATGAGAATGCATCCTCTTTGGGGAGCATGTGCCCATTTCATCTAAAAGGGCTAGAGAGATGGCTTAGCAGTTAAGGTGCTTGCCTGCAAAGCCAACGGACCCAGGTTCAATTCTCCAGTACCCACATAAAGGCAGATGCACAAGATGCCACATGTCTGGAGTTTGTTTACAGTGGCTGGAGGCCCTGGAGCACTCATTCTCTATCTTCCTCTTTCACCTCCGTGGCGCCCCCCACCCCACTCTCTCTATATATGTACACTTTAAAGTGGTTCCAGAAAGGGAGATGCAAACACTTTCATCAAATGTTGGCCAAGGGAGGGATGTAGAGGACATCTTATATGCAGCAGCCTTCAAGCTCGGTGATCCATGCCCTTCATCCTGGCTGAGAAAAGTAGACCCTGCCCTAGGAACTAAGAGCTAAGGGACAGCACCCAAGTGAAGGCCTTGCAGTCAGTGGGTTGAACCTGAGAATGTGCACCATTTCCTAAGGAGTGCAGTGAGAGAAGCTAGGTCAAAGATGCATCACAGAAGTCTCCAAAGCACACACTAGGGGCACTGCAGCTGCAGGGAGGGGACTCCACAGGATACCAGGTCTGACTGGCTCTGTGACATATACCTCTTGAGAAACTGAGAATGTACTGCTGGTCATGTTGGTGTACTCCTTTAATTCCAGCACTCAGGAGGCAGAGGTAGGAGGCTAGTTATGAGTTTGAGGCCAGCCTGGGACTACTGAGTGAATTCCAGGTCAGCCTAAGCTACAGTGAAAACCTAACTCAAACAAACAAACAAAAACAAGAGTGATGGGCCCACTGCTTAGGAAAATGTCCACATGATTTCTGATCATCTTTGGACCCTCAGAAGACCCTCTGCACCTGTGCTGCTGAATGTGGCTCATATGTGCTGCACACAGTATATGGTACATTCTGAAGACTGCAATAAATCATGGATTTCATATATTACATAAAAGGGGATAAATAAAATGTTACTAAAACTAACATCACCTGATTTGGGCACTATACATGTGACTACTGCATAATTTAAAATTTATCACCAGCTTTCTGCTGGACAGCACTGGGGCTAGGGGCTGAGCTTCTTTATTCAACAAGCTCAAAACCAGAGGACAGATCTATGGCATGAATTCCCAGAGGTGCTACTATACAATCACCTTTAATATGAAGTCCAGATGGCAGCCCACACAGTCCCCGATCCAGTGGGCCTGCATGCCTTTTATCCCATACCACTCAGGAAGGTCTGCTAATGCATCCTGCATGGCCTGTGGGAATGAAAAGAGAACAGACAAGTAGAAACACAAGGTTCACTGAAGAGAGAACAAATAACTTAGGGTTTATACTGCAGAAAATGTGGGGCCAGGAAAGAAGGCTGTGGATTAGTGTTCCCTCATTTTCTTGCCAAATCAGCAGACGCACCAAAGGGTTAAACAGATGTATTCAATCTACAACTCAATTTGGCAAGAAACACTTGAATGACTTTCCTATCCCAAGGGAGCTAAGATTCATAGAAGAAAGAAGGCTAGCAGAGAAAGACCCTAATCCACACTGTTGATGACTGCGTTTAGTGGGGCATTCTCTCCTGTTAAGTCTAGGAGCCAAAATAAAGAAGTTCACCATCTGTAGATTAGCTCCATCATCTCTCTGTCCTTCCTTCCTCTGAACATTCCTAGTTGTCTGGGTCCAATTCAGACAGAATTCCCCAAAATTACTGAGTCACTCTCATAGAGCTTCACCTTGTATTTCCTTGAGACAGGGTCTCATGTGTGCCAGGCTGGCCTCAACCTCTCTACGTACCCAAGATGACCACACCTGATATCTTGTGTTTTTTTCTTGCTGATTGAATGGTCAAGAGTAGAAAACTCCTCGTGGAGATGCTTGGGTTAAAATACTCAAATGGAGATGGAGAAAAGATTCAGATAGGATGAAATGTTAATGTTTTCATATGCTAATTATGAAAAGAGGTCCACTTAAAATTAAGCAAATCTATGAATATATTTTTTAAATTGAAACTTTGAAGGCAAGTGCCTTAACCACTAAGCCATCTCTCCAGCCTCCAAAGAAACCTAAAGCTGATCAAATGAAACCATCTTTTTTAAAAATTTTTTTAAAAATTTTATTTATTTGAGAGTGACAGAGAAAGAGGCAGAGATAGAGAGAGAGAATGGGCGCGCCAGGACCTCCAGCCACTGCAAACAAACTCCAGACGCATGCGCCCCTTTGTGCATCTGGCTAACGTGGGTCCTGGGGAATCGAGCCTCAAAACGGGGTCCTTAGGCTTCATAGGCTAGCGCTTAACCGCTAAGCCATCTCTCCAGCCCCAAATGAAACAATCTTGAAGCAGCCTGTAAATTTTTTCAGTCCCCTGCCTAATAAGCCACCTTATAGTTCATTCATATATATATAATGTATTTGAACATGGATATGTGTTGTGTATATGGTGTGTGTGCATGTGAGTATGCATGTTCCTGCACATGTGTGCCCGTAGGTACATGTGTGTTCATGTGTAGGCCAGAGGTTAACAAGGGTGTCTTCCTTGATCATACTCCACTTTATTTACTGAGACAACATCTCTTACTTGAACCTAGAACTCACTGATTTAGCTAGACTGGCAAGTCAGCTTGCCCTGGGGATCCCTTGTCTTTCTTGCCCCAGTGCTGGGATCATAGGCAGGCCACTATGCTGCTCTGGCATTTGCACATGTGCTAGGGATCTTAACTCAGGTCCTCATACTTGGGTAGCAAGTGCTTTACCTATTAAGCCATCTGTCCAGCCCTCAAAATATCTTTTAAAAGGGGAGAGGAGGCCGGGCGTGATGGCACACGCCTTTAATCCCAGCACTCGGGAGGCAGAGGTAGGAGGATCGCCTTGAGTTCGAGGCCATCCTGAGGCTCCATAGAGAATTCCAGGTCAGCCTGGGCTAGAGTGAGACCCCACCTTGAAAAACCAAAAAAAAAAGGTTGAGGGTTTAGGTTGCAGCCTGGCCTGCCCACAGAGGGGCACACAGTTCAGATGAACGCAGCCAGAGATAAAAGCCACTGGGATTTGAAGACAAATTCTCCATTGCAGAGCATCAGTGACATTCAAGCCTGACCAGGCCACATCCCCAGGGCCCTGATGACAGGCCAGCAGCCTGCTAAAAGTTTCTCCTCACTCTGTCCCTTTGCCTCTGCTGCCCACATCTGATGGGTAAAGTCCTCCCACCCTATGAAGGAATGCGCTCACATGGAGGAGGTCATGTTTCAGGGCTTTTCTGTGCAAATGGTGGGACAAGCTGAGTGCCAAACCTCCCCAAACAAGCCCTATGCCAGACTAGGTCACTGACTTGGGGACTGGCTGCCACAGTTAGACATTTTACCTGTGAGCCATCCTATACCTGGGCTGAAACAGGACCTGAAGGCAAGAGTAGAAAGCTGGGCAACAGGTCCTGTTGCCAAGGGTAGTTGAAGGCTTGCATAAGCAACCCAGAGCATTGGGATAAAGCTCACATCCCCAAGGGCTTCTGCCCCACTGCAGGTGGCACATGTTGGAGAACAGACCTTTTGTTACTGCTTCCACATCTCTGTCTGTCATCACCTCTCCACATGCCTCTAGGCTGGAATTTGCCTCCCCCTGGGTCGCTATCCCCCAGCCCATGCATGTGGCAAGGGCACCTCTGCCCTCCCTGCAAGTACTCTGTTGAAACAGGAGGGTTAATACCCCACCTATGGTTCCATCATGGTGGCAGCTATCTGTTTGCTTCCTGTCAGCAGAGTCCCTGGGTGCTTGGGAAAGGTCTCTGCAGGTAAGAAAGGCATCATAGTGTGCATCTGAAAATCAGCATGGAGCTCCCACTCAGTCTGTACTCCCATCTCTCACTGCACCACACGACACGTTTTGGGGACTGACAGCGTGCTGGGAATCATGGCCTGTCCTTCAGAGCATAATCCTCGCTCCCTCATCTGTGTTCTCAACACTTGGCCCAGGTAACATGTGGGAGAGAAGGCATGAATGCAGACCAGGGAGGCCACAGGCACATGTCATATACCAGGGCCAAAGCACCAGGCTGGTCTTTGTTCCCAGTGCAAGCCTCACTTTTTTCATCTGGAAGATGGAAGGATGGCAGTACCCACCCTCCCTGGATAACTGAGAGTCCAAGTACAATGGTGAGGAAGGCATGAGCCCTGAAAGAGTAAGCAGGCAGTAAGTGGGCGGTAAACACAGACTCTGTTCATGTGAAACCAGTTGCCAGGTATTCCAGAAAACATGGAACACACAGCTACCAATTTATTGTGGGCTGACAAAGCTGGAATCGTGGGAACACATGTGTGGTACCCAGAGGCCAAGGCTTGCAGGTCAGCCAACCAGCACAGGAGACAGAGGCATGCCCAAGCCACAGGTGGAAAGGATGTTCAATGAGAGCCTTCTGTCTCTGCTGCCAGCTGTCACTCACTGGCTGTGCAACATGGTGTCCATCACACTGAACCCCTGTGCCTCCAGCGTAGAAGACCCTTATCCATCCTCCTCCTCTTACTGGTGCCTAGCAAGGCTGCCTACAAAATGGGGTCCACAAGGCTCTGCCTTGACTGGCTCAAGCTGTCTACACTCTCCTACCACAGCTCTCTTTGCCAGAGTGGGTAGCTGAAATTCAGTTCACACTTACCAGGGGCAAAAGACCCAGGAAGTCTGGGCCAATGAGAGGAGAAAAATCAAATGCATCACCAAGCACTTTTCCACTTTAGAGTTCTCTGTAATTTTCACATTGGGTATTACCTTTAGAATCTAGAAGATAAATAAATGAGAGGACTCCCAAGCTGTACACAGGGGTAGCCCTTGGGGCTGGGGCACCAGATGCCAACAGCTCTCAAGGCACCTGTGGGTGGCACAACTCACGTGCTGGGCCAGTACCCACTCGTCATTGTCTTCTCCATCCACTTTACTGCAGAAGCTGAAAAGGGCAAGCCTGCTTTTCGTGGATGCAGAGAATAACCACATGACCCAAAGGGCCAACAAAACATCAGTGACATTTTGGGAGGTGAGGTTCTAAGAAGGTTCCTGCTTTCCCGATAAGGAGTCACTTATTATTTTCACTCTTTTATAATTTATTTATTTACTTTGAGAGAGAGGGAGGCAGAGAGAGAATGGGCACACCAGGGCCTCTAGCCACTGCAAATGAACTCCAGATACATGTGCCCTCTTGTGCATCTAGCTTTACGTGGGAACTGGGGAACAGAACCTGGGTCCTTTGGCATTGCTGGCAAACACCTTAACCACTAAGCCATCTCTCCATCCCAGGAGTCCCTTTTACTTCCCCTTCTGTTTCTGTCTGAATGGAGATGTGCTGTTTGTAGTTGTAGCTACCACCTTGGAAACATAATATCACAAGGCAGAAAGAAAAGGACAAGAGAACCACTGAGATACCCAGTCCCAGTTCTGTTCTAGCAGCCGTATCTGCCACATTGGGGTTTTCAGTTACTTGCAACTGAAAGCATTCCTAATGGAGTCAACATCTCATCCTTATCCATATATCAGGGCCTCTTCAATAATTCAAGTATTCGATGTTCTTTGACCTCTTGGACCTAAAATGTCTAAGCTTTGCCCTCTCTAATCAAGTGTCTGATGGTGTCCTCAAACTCAATAGTATGAGGACTATGTCTATCACAGAAAGTGGCCTAATCTCAACCTTACCATTCAAGCCAGGTCTCCCTTGATGCTACCACTGCCTTCACACTCCCATCCAGTAAATCAGCAAGCTCTGGGGATTCTGTCCCTGAATACTTTTCTACACTTCTCTCTATTTCTCCTGCCTAAGTCTGGGTTTGGCATGCTGCAACAAGTCCTAGTCAGGCTGGGGTCTGCAGCCATGCCTGCCCTTTTCACAGTGATCTTATGAAAACATAATTTTGCCTATCCTTCCTCATATGGTTACATATTCTCCAAGTCATCACACAACATGGTGGTGTTAGGGCTACTACATGTGTTGTTCCCTATGTAGGGTGGGGACAGGTACAAGACAGTCCCTATAGCTGTAAGATCTACTGAACTCTTACCTCTCTGCTGCTGAAGCACTGATGTTTCCATGTCATATACTATACTTTTCTGGTCCAAATTTCCAAGTAGTTCCTTTTTCTTTTTTTTGAGACAGAGTCTCACTCTTGCTCATACTGATCCAGAACTCACTCTGTAGCCCAAGCTGGCCTTGAATTCAAGCTGATCCTCCTATCTCAACCACCCAACTGCTGGGATTACAGGAGCGCACCCACCACGTCTGGCTTCAATGAGTTCTTTTTTTTTTTTTTTTTTTTTCCTTTTTTGAGGTAGGGTCTCACTCTAGGTCAGGCTAACCTGGAATTCACTATGTAGTCTCAGGGTGGCCTCGAACTCACAGTAATCCTCCTACCTCTGCCTCCCAAGTGCTGGGATTAAAGGCGTGCGCCACCATGCCCAGCTCAATGAGTTCATTTTTAAGGCGATTCTTACTCTCCTGAGATTCCTGTGTCCATCATGACTATCTTTTCCTTTAAGTACTATCCATTTATATAATGATACCCCAGCTTTATCCATTAACTTCAATATCTGGGTCATAGTTTCCTGCTTCTCTGTAGATCTAGTGATTTGTTATTACATGCTGGACACTGGAAATGAAATCCTGTAGGGGAGTTGGAGCCTGCTGACCCACCTTTAGAGATCTGAGTGATCTCAGGGTGGCCTCTAACTCATAGGGATCCTCCTACCTCTACCTCCCAAGTGCTGGGATTAAAGATGAGCGCCACCACATCTGGCTCTCTGATTTTATTTTATTTTACTTTTTTAAAATTCTTATTTATTTATTTGAGAGAGATACAGAAATAGGCAGATAGAGAGAGGGGGAGGGAGGGAGAATGGGCACGCCAGGGCCTCCAGCCACTGCAAACGAACTCCAGATGCATGCGCCACCTTGGGCATCTTACGTGGGTCCTGGGGAGTCAAATCTGGGTCCTTTGGCTTTGCAGGCAAATGCCTCAACCGCTAAGCCATCTCTCCAGCCCCCCCCCCCCGGATTTTATTTTTTAATAAGGCCATTCTGTTTTGTTTTTGTCCTCAGTCTTAAGTATTATCTATAGTCCTAATAAATGGCCTTTGAGGGTCTCACTCCCATGCTTGTATAGTCGTAACCCCAAGGTCTCTCCATGCTGTACAACCCTCAGGTGTGTTCTGCTCCTGACCCAGAACCCTTGCTTCTGTCAGCATTGTGGACTCTTGCTCTCCCACTCCTCCTGATTCACAATGCTGACCTCCCCAGCAGCTTTTTCAATAAATCTGTACAGGAGTTCAGTAAGAAGTGAGTGAGTCACCATGGCAACTAACAATTTCTGCTGAACAGTTGAAAATTCACAGCTGACAATTTTAAAGAGCAATGCCCCTCAGTTAGGTTATTACAATTCCAACTCAAGGCAAAGGTCAAAACAAAGGAGCTAATCAGTGGCCTTTGCAATAATGTCATTACAGAGCCATCTGAGGGTCAGAGAGGGAACTGGCATGCCTCCCAGGAATGCAGTGGACCCACTGCCAGCAGAGCGGGGCCACTGCCCAGGCTGTTCAGTCAATCCAAAGCTTTGCTTTTCTCCTCCGGGTCTGATATCTCTGTGCTTAAGGCACATTGCTAACAAGTAAAGGCTCCAGACCTGGGGTTAGCTGCAATTGAACAATCACAATGGATATGAGCCTAGCTGGAGATGAGGGAGGAAGATGGCTGGCTACTGAGCTGACCTGCTGCTGTATGGTAATCAGTAGCCTAGAACTTTGTGCTTTCTCTGCACATAAGCTCTGAAGTGTTAAACATGACCCCAAGCAAACTCAGGCAACTCAAAGACACCCTGAACAGAGTGGTCCCACATATATGGAACTCATGACTTTGCCCTGTGACTTATTAAGCAGGCCTGCTTTCACTGCTGGCTTGGCTTTGAATCTCTGAACAAAGAAACAGCCAGAAGGCACCTGAAACAGCCCTAGGTCCAATTACGCATCTTACCAATACAAAACTAAGCCCAGGGGCCAGCCTGCACTGTCAATCAGAGATCCAGAAAAGTGGCACCCAGAGCTTCAAATATGGATTAGCTCACTCATAATCTGGCCTTCCCTCTCAGAGACTTTGTTCCTGGGTGACCCTCTTAGAACTCTCTGGAGTTTTATTTTTGTTTGTTGATTTTCTTTCATTTTTCTTTTATTTATTTATTTTATTATTATTATTTTGTTTTTCAAGGTAGGGTCTCACTCTAGCTCAGGCTGATCTGGAATTCACTCTGTAGTCTCAGGATGGCCTTGAACTCATGGTGATCCTCCTACCTCTGCCTCCTGAGTGCTGGAATTAAAGGTGTGCGCCACCATGCCTGGCTTTTTTTTTATTTTTTGAGAGAGAGAATGGGCATGCCAGGACCCTCAGCCTGCTGTGAACCAACTCCAGACGCACTCCCTCGTGGCAAATGTGCAAACTGTGCTCTTGTGTCACTGTGTGTCTGGCTACATGGGACCTGGAGTTTTGAATGTAAGTTCTTAGGCTTCATAGGCAAGTGCCTTAACTGTTAAGCCATCTCTCTAGGCCTTGTTTGTTGATTTTAAAGCAGGATCTCACTTGAGCCCAGGCTGGCCTCCAACACAGGGTGATCCTCCTACCTCAACCTCCCAAGTGCTGGAATTAAAAGTGTGGGCTACTTCTCCCACTACTCCTGGGTCCTCTGGCATTTTAGAAAGTTTCTTTCTTTTCTTTTTTGGGTGGTGGGGTGGGGAGAGATGCAATTGCTGATATCATTATAGCTGTTTTTTGACCTTCCAAATCATAGCTCACAGTAACCTCCAGGTGCTATTCTTGAGTTAAAACTGCAAGACTCAAACCTATCATTCTCTAGTGACCAATGCTGAAGAACCCTGTTTCCCATCTGGACAGGCTCAGCAAAAAGGGTCCTGCCTACAGCTCTCCCAACAGTGAGGCTCTGCAGTATTCAGGAGTCCTTGGTGCTGTTCACTCAATTCTGGGCATGTCTGGGAACCTCTAATGCCACTCACCTTTGCATACGCAGTTGTCTTAATGAACCACTGTCTGAGGTACTTCTGCTCCACCTTTGCACCAGAGCGCCACGAACAGCCTTGCTCATCCACCTGCTCATTGGCCAGTACTGTCTGATCCACAGGGTCCCAGTTAACCAAGGCCTGTTAGGACACAGGAGACAGAAGGACGCACTCTGGTAAATGTCCTGAGGAGGGTCCCTCTAAGGTAGTTGGGGTGACTGGGTCCCCAAAAGTAAAGCCAGGAATGTCCTTAAATCTGCCCTTGCAATCTCCACTTTGCCAGAGATCAAAGGATGATCTTCTTATTATTTGCCTAAAGGAGGTCCTCAGATGTTTTTTTCCACAAACAACCTGAGCCCCTCCTAGGAGGGAGGCCCCCTTTCTTAGAATGTATATTTAATCCTGACATTGTGGTTGGTCAAGTTCAGACCCTAGAACCTAGCACCATGGCTGGCCTCTCCCTGAGCCAGCCTCTAGCCCACATCAATCAGCTGTCTCTCAAGCTCACCTGAGCCTGAAGGGGAAGCCCACCACAGTAAGGTTATAAACAGATGCGTACCAGGGGACAAGCTCTCTTGTCTGGCTCCTGAATTTTCAGGTTCTGGTAAGTGTCCCTCACCTCAGCCCCATCCCCATCCCCATCCCTACTCTCCATGGGCTCTCTAACCCTCCTGCTTCCTCACAGCAGGAGCTTTCTACACTTTCTTCTCCCTTTTTTTTTTTGTAATTTTTTTTTATGACAGAGAGAGAGAATTGGCACGCCAGGGCCTCCAGTCACTTTAAGTAAACTCCAGACATGTGCGCCACCTTGTGTGTATGTGCAACCTTGTGCGCTTGTGTCATCTTGTGCATCTGACTTATGTGGGACCTGGAGAGTCAAACATGGGTCCTTAGGCCTTGCAGGCAAGTGCCTTAATCACTAAACCATCTCTCCATCCCCTTCCTTCTTTCTTTAATGAGGGAGGGAGGGAGGGAGGGAGGGGGGGAAAGAGAGAGAGAGAGAGAGAGAGAGAACTGGCATGCCAGGGCCTCAGCCACTACAAACAAACTCCAGATGCATGTGCTACCTTGTGTGCATGCATCACCTTGTGCATCTGGCTTACATGGGTTCTGGGGAGTCAAATCTGGGTCCTTAGGTTTCATAGGCAAGCACCTTAACTGCTGAGCCATCTCTCCATTCTTTCTCTTAATATAACCGTTCCAAACCTTACCCTCTGGTCTATGGATTTTAATTCTTTTTTTTTAATTTTTAAAAAATTTATGTATTAGAGGCACAGGGAGAGAGACAGAGAATGGGCACACTAGGGCCTCTAGCCACTGCAAATGAACTCCAGATGCATGTGCCACGATGTGCATTTGGCTAACGTGGGACCTGGAGAATCAAACCTGGGTCCTTAGGCTTTACAGGCAAGTGCCTTAACTGCTAAGCCCTCCGGCCCTGGATTTTAATTTTTTAAATTCATAAGACAAGAATTTGGGATACCCTAAACTTATTGATACATTGTCAAGAAACCCCAAAATTCCTGTTTCACCTTGAGGTTTTCTCTCACAGTTGGTTGTTGTACAATAGTGTGGTCTGAGGCCTGAGGGTATCTCCTAGGAGCACTGCTCAGCCAAAGAGCCACAAACAAGCTGTGGGAAGACACACGAACCACCTCTGTTCTTAAAGCTCATGAGAACAGGCTTGGAAAGAAAGAAAGCCTTTAAGCTTGTATCTAAATCAACTTTCAGTTCTTCTTGAATGACAGGATGAAGAATGAACTTGCGGGATTGGAAATTTTAGTAAATAGTGGAAAAGAAAACTTTTGGACCTACCTAGAATTTAGCAGAATAAGTTTTCTGTTCTGTGTAGGAAACAAATGTATTGATTTTAATAAAACTGCTGAGTTTCTTCAATCATCATGTGTGAGTTCCCATGCTAAATGGTTTTCTGAGATTGGCTATGTATGTGTATACATACATATGTATCTATCATCTATCTATCTATCTATCTATCTATCTATCTATCTATCTATCTATCAATCACTCTGTCTACCTACCAACCCTACCTACTTATCTATTTGAGACAGAGCCCTGCTACAACAAATGTACACCTCCATACCTGGCTTAAAGTTGGCTCTTTATCTCACAATTACTTTTGAGGTAAGTACACTCTTATCCTCATATTGTCTCCACAATATGATAATTTTGAGGAATAGAGAAATTAGATAATCTACTTGAAGTCCCAGAGGCACAGACAGAGGAGTACAGCTCTTAAGAACCTAAATTATTGGGCTAGAGATGTGGCTCAGGTGATAGAGGGCTTGCTTGTGAGCATGAAGAACTGGATTCTTCTATCCCCAGCATCATATATCCCATATCCCAGCACTTGGTAGATGGAGATAAGAGAATCAGGAGTGCAATGTCATCTTCAGCTACTCAGTGAATTCAAGATCAGGCTGTGTTACATGAGATCCTGTCTCATCAGAAATGCAACAACAACAAAGAAATTAGTCTTTCAAATTTTAAATCCCCTATTTTTAATATATAACACACATAAGTGGGTAAATCTTAAATGAGCAATGGATGAATTTCACGCAGGTGGACATGGAACCACACTCACACCAGACTTAAAACATTTGCAACATCCCAGCAAACGGTTACATTTTCTGCCAATCAACACTTTTTCTCACAAAGGCAACAAATACTCTGAGCACTGCCTCCATAGACTTATTCAGCTGACAGAACCTGTGGTCTTTACCATGATGAAGACTCACTCCAGAGTTCTAGTTAGTTTCTGTCTTTATTTCAAAAAGATAACCTCTAGACAGGCGTGGTGGTGCATGCCTTCAATCCCAGCACTCGGGAGGCAGAGGTAGAAGAATCACTGTGAGTTCGAGGCCATCCTGAGACTACACAGTGAATTCCAGGTCAGCCTGGACTAGAGTGAGACCCTACCTCAAAAAAAAAAAAAAAAAAAAAAAAAAAAAAAAAAAAAAAAAAAGATACCTCTGTATCTACACTGAATCTAGAAATGGGACTTCAGACAAGTTGCTTAACATTTTTATGAAAGACCAAGAGCTTATCATGAATAAGAAGTACTGCAGGTCATTCTCATCAGAGATGGTGCTCTGTAGACCAACCCAGCCATGCTTCCTTCCTTCCTTCCTTCCCTCCCTGCTTATGGCCTGTATCAACCTGGACTCTGGCCTGCTGTCTGGGTTTGCCCAATGTCAGGCACCCTGGTGACCTCCTGGTGGGCCTTAGGTAGCAGGAGTCCCCTGATGTTGAATGTTGCAGCTCCTATATAGGCAGCCTCTCCTGCTCTGTCAGGGTCCCAGCACTGCCCCAGATCAATTGCTGGGTGGCAAGGGTGGATTTTGTTGCCAGGTAATTCCCAGCCTTTCAGAACCTTAGCCTCATGGCATGGAGCTGGCTGTCTACAGGCCATCCAGGCCTCCGGTTCCAGTGTTTTGTTCCTCTACTCCACATCCCTCTTCTTCTGCAAGATCCCTCCTGTCCTGGCCTCCCAGCATGGTTCCACACAGGGCACCAGTGTAGCCAGCTTGTGTCCATCGTCAGTGGGCCCTGCTCTCCTAGCCATATATCATGGCTCAGGTCCTCAACTGCTCTTCACCTCATTCCTTGCTTCTCTCTCCTCACACACTGCTTTTCACCACCAAAGACCCTTTCTGAGTATGCTGGACAGTGGCTCAGATTCCAAAAGTCTGGTAATGAGTATGAATCACTTCAGGGTGTTGATTTCCTGAGGAAATTTTCTGGATGAATGCAGGCTTAACCGAGGAACAGCATATGGATCTTAATCAAAGCCCTCACTCTCACGATCCATCTTACTCCATTCCATGTAGAATGTGCCTGACTTGGGCTGAGTTCAGAAGCAGGGCATTCCTGAGACAACCATTTATTTGTTTCCATTACCACCTTCCAAGGCCACAGGCCACAGGCCACAGGTAGAAAATGCCCATTTGTACCTTCGGCATATTTCTTGAAGCCAAGGCCACACTACAAACCTCACTTAGGTGGATGACTCAGTGCCACCACCATCAGGTGCTCACTAAGTCCTCCTTGATTATGCATATACTGGAATAGCCTGGAATGCTCAGGGTGTTATTTTGGAAAATAGCAAATGAAAATAGTCACATCAACAAAAATGAGGTTTCATGGCGAATTCTGAGGCAGCTTGTCCATGGACAAGTATTAGGAAAGAGTAATTTTCATTACTTTTTATTCTAAAAAATGTTTTTGTTGGCAGTTATTGATTAAAATAATAAATATACAACATATTGAAAGTTCAGCATACACGCATAGTAAATGGATGTGAAAAGTCTTATAGAGGAATATTATATACGATATATTAGAGCCAAATATGAAAAATGCTTACACTCTGTTAATATGTTCCATCATTTCAAATATGCCTATAACATAGTGATCACTCCCTATGTTCCTATAAAACAATGCATAGTAAATTAGCAACCAAGGTAGGTACCACTGGGTCACCTACTAATGTCTACACAGCTGCCCAAACTCTTCAGAACTGATACTTCCTCCTGAACCCCAATGAATCTTTTTTTCTGCTCCCCACAGACAGAGTTACAGGCATACCTGGCCACACCCAACTGTTTATATGGGTGTGGGAGAATTGAATTCAGGGCAAATCAGAGTTTACCTTCAGGTCACTCCTGCTTTGCTTTCTCAAGCCTCAAACCTCTGGCTGGTATGTTTGCCTCTTGCTGTCCTTTGAGGCTGCTCATCCTGTCCCTCAGCATCCCATACCACTTGGACCCATGGGAGAGTTCAAGGTGGAAATCTCATTTAGATGAAAGACTATCCTCATGGAGTGAAGGAAGCTCTTGGGAAATGAGTCTGTCAGGCTGCTGGGTCACCAGTGAGCTGCTGACTGGCAGGTGAATCCATCCTTATCTTGCTCACTCTTCCTACACTTTACTTCTGAAAGTGAATAATGCTTCTTGAAAAACTACCCAAAAGTCAGAAATAGGCAGAGGATTTTTGGGCATCCTTTCAGTACACACTAGAATGATCTGGTTTTCCAGAGATCTGTACCTTTGTTTGACTTCCTATTAACTATAGTTTAAGTGATTTTATTACCTTACAAGGGGAGAGGATAACTTGTACAAAACTGATAGCAATGCAAATGACTTTGTTTTGCTTTTGTTTTCTGAGACAGGGCATCTAATATAGCAAGTGTAGCCTGAAAACTGAGTTTTTATTTAAAAAAAAAAAAAAAAAACTTTTAAAGCAGGGTGTGGTGGTACACGCCTTTAATCCCAGCACTCAGGAGGCAGAGATTGGAGGATTGCCCTGAGTTCAAGGCCACCCTGAGACTACATAATGAATTCTAGGTCAGCCTAGGCTAGAGTGAGACCCTACCTTGAAGAAAAAAATAAGAGAGAAACTTTAATTTATATATTTTGTATTTATTATAGAGAGGAGAGAGAGAGAAAAAAAATGGGCATGCCAAGACCTCTTACCACTGCAAACTACAGATACTTGTGCCACTCTGTGCATCTAGCTTTATGTGTGTACGGGGGAATAGAACCTAGGCTGCCAGGCTTTGCAAGTAAGCACATTTAACTACTGAGCCATTTCCCCAGCCCCCCAAAACTGAGTTTTTGTTTTGTTTTTTCGAGGTAGGGTTTCACCCTAGCTCAGGCTGACCTGGAAGTAAATGTAGTCTCAGGGTAGCCTTGAACTCACGCAATCCTCCTACCTCTGCCTCCCAAGTGCTCGGATTAAAGGCGTGCACCACCACACCCAGCTCCAAAAACTGAGTTTTTAATGTTAATCTACTTTTAATGTGACTGACAGCTGTTGTTGTGGACAGTGAAAACTGGCTACACTGTGCTGCTCTTGCCTGATACTCCACTACTCCAAGCCATGTCTACAATTACTAAATTTCTACATAGCAAGCATGCCCACTTCTTGGGAGACCACTCTGTATGGTACTAGGACAGTTTCCAGATTTCCAGTTTTTGTTTGTTTTGTTTGGTTTGGTAATAGGGATGGAACACAAGGTCTTATGCTGCGATACACCACTAAGCTACCACTCTAAGATCCATAGTTATTTTAATTTTTTTCCAAGAAACCTGCAAGGAAAATGTTAGCACCTTTAGCAAGGGAGAAAGCATGTTTCCAGGAGGCACTTACTAGATGGGTCTTACCACCAGGAGAGGCAGCAGGCTAGGAACTAAGAATCCTGTGTTCTCCTTTATCTCACACATAGTCAAAGGACACTGTATGTTAAGCTGGGAGTTCAAGGGTAAAACAGGCCAGACCCTGCCTCAGAGGAGCTAAACTGAGCCAGCCATAGACAATTCCTAGGTCTGCTTCAGATGGGTCTAGGACCTTGAGGTAGTATTCATCTCATTGTGACTATGCAAACAGGGTTTTATTTCTCATGTAATAGTGATACATTCTAAGATGGAGAACACTGACAGAATTTCAAAAGAGCAGCTAATGAGAGCTTACCTCCTTTTGATAGGCCAGTCCAGCTTCATAGAGTTTGATAAAGAGGTACTGGGTCCATTTGTAGTAATCTGGTAGACATGTAGTGATTTCCTGCCAAAGAGAAAGAGGCATCATATATAGAACCCTGGAAATATCTCCTATGATGTATGCCTCAGCCTTTCAACTCAATTTCCAAGAATCAAATTGAAAAAGTATTTGCTGGGGGCTGGAGAGATGGCTTAGCAATTAAGGTGCTTGCCTGAGAAGCCTAAGGACCCAGGTTCAATTCCCTAGTACCCACGTAAGCCAGCTGCACAAGATGGTGCATGTGTCTGGAGTTCATTTGCAGTAGCTAAAGGCTCTGGCATGACTATTCTCGCCCTCCTTCTCTCTCTCAAATAAATAAAAATTAAAAAATTAAAATGTTTTTAAAAAACATTTGCCAATCTATTTCTACCAATTTATAAGATGAGAGAAGCAGCCATTTATCCTGGGAGGAGAGTGCTACGGATATGCCTCCCTGACCCTCCCTAGACACATGCAATGATAAGAGACTAAGTCTTTTCGCAAAACCCCTGTGACCAACAGGTGAATTATATCAGAGAAACCAATATGAAGAGTTTTTTTTTTTTTTTCAGCATAAACATATACTGGGGGCCATGAATGTAGCTCATTTGGAAAACAACCTCAGACTTCAAGAGGAATATTTGCCCACTTTGATATGCCCCTCATTTCAAAATAAATCTTCTTTCTATGTGGAATTGGGGGCTTGTGGCTCCTGCAGCCTTGTTATTTTCCATTTATTCTATTATATGAATCAGGCTTTTGTCTACTTAGGGAGATTAGTAAAAGGTTACTAAAAATTACTTTCTTTCCTAAAAACACATCTGTTACAGAATTTTTAAAAATTAGCCGTGATTACTAATTTATAAGGTTTGAAGTTGATGAAGTCAAACATGTTTAAAAGCCTTCACACTGTCAGATATTTCTTTTCTAGTTCTATTTAACTTTAAAAACCAGCTAAAGTAAGTGGGTGAAGGGCTGGGAGTGTAGCTCAATGGTAGAATACTTGCCTAAGAGGCTCAGGCTTGGAGCTAACCCTCAGCATTGCCAATGAGTGCAGGGGATGACAGGAAAGGGTGTTTCAAATGGCTCCATTTCAGATAGACTTTAAAAAAATATTTTATTTCTTTATTTGAGAGAGAAAGGGGCCGGGGGGGGGGGTGAGAAAGAACGGGCATGCCAGAGACTCTAGTCACTGCAAATGAACTCCAGATGCATGTGCCACCTTGTACCTCTAGCTTTATGTGGGTACTGGGGAACTGAATCTGGGTCCTTTGGCTTTGCTGGAAAGCGCATGAACCGCTAAGCATTCTCTCCAGCCCATGAGATAGACTTTTAATAAAAGGCATGCCTCTATCAAAAGTGCTTACATCTTCCTTAGGATGAATAAATGAAGAAAGTGTCAAACTCAGGAGGAAGGCAGGTATGGTAGGAAGTGGTAACCCCAATGGGTTGGCTTTTGTTTCTTTTTTTAAAATAGCAGAGTACTAACATTTAAAAACACATTTTTTTGGCTGGTGCTGGGGATCAAACCCAGAGACTTACATATGTTATAACGACCAGTGTTTAACCACTGAGATACATTCCCAGTCCAGGTAATAATTCTCTTTCTGAAAAAAACTACAAATAACTCTGCTACTAACTCCATCACCCACTGTGAGGCAGACAGTGACAAAACAATCTAAAGGCTTTGCTCATGAGCCTGGCCCCAAGCAATACCAAAGCTAGTTTCTGTGCCACAAACAAAACACAGGCAGTAGCTGGGCACAGTAGTGCACGCCTTTAATCCCAGCACTCAGGGGCAGAGGTGGGAGGAGTGCCATGAGTTCAAGGCCACCCTGTGACTACATAGTGAATTCCAGGTCAGCCTGGACTAGAGTGAGACCCTACCTCGAACACCCCCACCAAAAAAAATAGTGGAAGGGGTGTGGGAGCAGGCATTTTTATCCAAGCATTGGCCTCCTTTCATCCAGACATGGGTGAAAAGTGCATCCCTTGGGAGTACCAACTGGAGGTAAGGGGCAAGGAGTTTGGACCCTCTTGTTTCCCAGGCCTGCTTTATTTTATGCTGTTTCTGTACAAGCATTCAGAGTCAAGGAGGAAATGACACGTCAGTTGATAAACAAGTCCTGCCAAAAAAGCAAGGCCTCCAGGCCCAGTACTCTACAACTGCCTAGGGTGGTTGGGACTGAGGAAGGTTCTATACTCTTCCCGCTGTCCCTTCCACCCCCAAGAGGCCCAATCTGTCTATTTCCCAAGTCGCAGATCCCTTCTAGAACCTTCTGTGACTTGTCCATTAGAACAAAATAAAATGAATATAGCTATTTGCACTTTTCTAAAATCATCAAAGATGGGTTGGGGAGATGGTTCAGTAGTTAAGGCACGTGACCATAAACGCCTAACAACTTGGGTTTAATTTCTCAGTATCCATGTAAAGCCAAATGCACAAGGTGGCACATGTGTCTGGAGTTCGTTTGCAGTGGCTGGGGGCCCGGGTATACCCATTTTCTCTCTGCTGGGAGAAATCCCAGCACTCAGGAGGCAGAGTAGGAGGATCACTGTGAGTTCAGAGCCAGCCTGAGACAACATAGTGAATCCAGGTCAGCCTGGGCTACTGCAAAACCCTACAAAACAAACAAACAAAATCATCTTTTGAAAAAAGACATCTTTTAAAATCAAATTGCTTACAAGCTTTTAGTTTAGTCAACTGGCTAAAACTCAAGACTCTCTTCTCATATCTCCATTGAGAAGTACTTACTCAAAACACAGTTCTATAGACCCAGTTCTGTGGGGGCTTTAATAACCCAGAAACACTAATAGTCCTTCCTCTCTTGGAGGCAGAGATTCTGCTCCCCAGAAAACATGTGGAGTAACTGGAAACATTTTCTTTGTCACCATTATGTGTATACATGTGCACACCACTGGCATCAAGTAGTTGGGGACCAAGGATGCTATACAAAACCTATGATGTATAAGGCAGTCCCCAACTTATCTATCTCTAAATGGATTTTTTTTTTTTTTTTGAGGTAGGGTTTCACTCTATCCCAGCTGATCTGGAATTCACTATGTAGTCTCAGGGTGGCCTTGAACTCAGTAATCCTCCTACCTCAGCCAGTGCTGGGATTAAAGCCATGTGCCACCACACGTGGCCCTATAGATTTTGTTTTTAAGGTTTTGGCTTTGGGACAGTCTCACTATGTGGCACAGGTTGGCCTCAAACTCAAGGCAATCCTCCTGTCTCAGCCTCCCTAGTGCTAGAACTAAAGGCTTAAATCACCAGGCCCATTTTCCAGCTCTAAATGTTAATAGAGAAATTTCGATCTAAGGGTTTAAATTATTTGTTTAAGTCTGAAGCTGCAGGCAGAGCAATGGGACATTAGGCAACTCTCTGGTGGGAATTCCAAAAAAAAGTGACAAAAACCTCTTTTGGGAAAAAAAAAAAAAACATGTAGCCTATCATTTATTTTCCTTCTGCATTAGAGGAGATCCCTTTACTGAGTATGATTTGCAAAGTAGCAGAAAGCCTGAGCTACTGACTCCCATCCAAGACTGAGCACAGGCCAAGACTAAAATGCTATTTGCAAGGAATGAGCAATTTATTTTACCATCTAAATTTTAAATAATTTAATATATCTCCAAGTTGTAGTCTGACTTGGAAAATCTCATATAATAAATTCATGTAACAAATGTTTCTGTTTTGAAGTTATGGAAGCATACAGTAATTGATACATCAGTTTATCTTTCCCATAGAATACTGTTTTTAGTATTTAAAGATCACCCACTAGGCTTCCGTAGGAACCACGACAAAGCAGCCTAGGGGGGAAAAAGCCAAATAACAAAAACCCAGCAAAATTCACATTTTTACTAAAAAGTGAGGTGTATAGGAAGTTGAAACGGCAGTGGAGAAGTAGGAGAGATCCAGGGCATCCAGAGCCCACACAGGCCGGCAGAAGCGGCTCCAGCAGCGGCGGCGCCAGGTCCGCGGGGCCACAGTGGCCAGGCTCGGCTTGAGCCACAGGAAGAGCCAGGTGAGGGGATTTTCCACTCACACCGGAGCTCTCCGCAAACTCAAGAAACGTGAAGGGAGAACGGCAGTGAACAATGGAGGAGCAGATCACGAGGTAGAACACATGGACTAGCGAAAGAACTAGAGCCAGCATCGGCAGCCTCCCCTCCCCCACCACCAGTGCCCACCTCCAGTGAACAGAGCAGTGATCCAGCGACCCGGACAGCCTACTTGAACCCACAGTGCACCAAAGAGGGACCCAAGCAGGAGCGCAGCATAACTGAGACCAAAATCATCCCAAAAGGTAGCTGGGATTACACCAGGTCAGTATCCTCATAATAAACCTGGTGTATAGGCCTAAAGATCACCCACTAAAATCTGTCCCACAGCACCCAAATGTCTAGCTCCAACCCCACCTGTACCCTCTCCCAAGGAGTCTTTGTCTGTGAGATGGCATAAATTTGGCAAGACTTCTCAATAAGACCAACAGAAAATGCAAACATGGTTATTGACTACCCTCAAATTCCTCTCTATTCCTTTTCCCTGCTTTCAAATAAGCTATACCTGCATTACTGCACTGCTGTTTTTAGGACAAAAGTCAGGTAATTCAAACATATAGCTCTGAAGGCAACTGCAATTTGGCCTCACTCTGCATAGATCTATATCAGACTGTCAACTTTGATGTTTGTAGAGCTCCAGAAAGTACAATTTAGCTGCAGGGAGCCAGAATCTGCTCATCTGGGATCATGGCTGAAATGACTCCACCACACTCCACCTTTACAGTAGACAGCATCTGGAACTGTCTTTACAAATATTTTCAAGCTGGTGTGGTGGTGCACACCTTTAATCTCAGCACTCAGGAGGCCAAGGTAGGAGGATCACTATGAGTTTGAGGCCAGGGTGAGACTACAAAGTGAATTCAAGGTCAGCCTGGACTACAGAGTGGGACTACCTCAGGGGAAAAAAAATTCAGGGCTACCCACTCCCAGCTTGGGAGCTCCTCTGCCTCACTTTCACTTTATACTTTACGTTCTAATAAACCTTGTTTAATCTACCCTTAAAAAGTATTTTCAAGCCAGGCATGGTGCACACCTTTAATCCCAGCACTCAGAAGGCAGAGGTAGGAGGATCACTGTGAGTTCAAGGCCATCCTGAGACCACGTAGTGAATTCCAGGTCAGCCTGGGCTAGAGTGAGACCCTGTCTCAAAAAACCAGACTTATAGGCAAACTTAAAGCCCAAGACAGAAAGTGTGCTCTCTTAGAACACAACAAGCATCCTCTTGGAGACCTGCCACTCCCACCCCAATGAATCTGAATAATTTCATAACTAAGCCAGCCTGGCCATGTGATTTGACAATGCTGAAGTCTAGAAGGCTGAGGCCTGCCATAAATCTCTGACACAGAAGAACCTATGAACAAGAATCATGGCAGTCAGCTGCCATTTGGTGCCCCACTAGATTCACCTCAGGTAGTCACTCCTAGCTCCAAGAAATTCTGGGAAATAGTACCATTTACTTTGCAGTGGTGTGTTTTGGGGTCAGGTTCTTGGGTCAGTCCTATTTGGTGGTCATGACACACTTTCCATTCTGGAGGGCTGTGAAGAGGTCAGGATACGATAATGTGTGTAAAGTACAGGTTGGGCCTGGATGCTACTCCTCTTGGCCTGGCTCACAGCCACAGTGTTTCATAGGGTGGACTCCTACGGCAAGGTGAGAGGCAGAGGAAAGGATAGGGTTCAAGCAAGTTTAGTATCCCTCACCACATATCAGCTTTCTCATCACAAAGAGCTGTTTACAAGATACAAACCAAAACACATGCAAGATGAAGGGAAGGTCAGCTGCCTGGCCCTTCTTCTCAGAGACTCACCAGTGGGTGGGAGGGTTAGGATAGAGAGTTCATAGTAAAGAACAGGTAGGTGGTCAGGAATAGTGGCACATGCCTTTAATCCCAGCTCTTGGGGATTAAAGAGGCAGAAGGATCGCTGTGCGTTCGAGGCCAGCCTGAGACTACACGGTGAATTCCAGGCTGGTTTGGGCTAGAATGAGGACCCTACCTTGAAAAACCAAAAGAAAAAAGGAAAACAGAACAGGTAAGTGGGATTAACCACTCAATTCAAGGTGCTAAATACTTATTCATTCATAACTCACTGTGCAGACTTGATGGAGCACTTCCCAGGGCAAAAATGACATGAACTCCTGGTGCTCCAGGTCCAGCAACACACACTGGGCTCAGGCACAAGAAGATAAGTTTTTCTCCACTTTTGAGAAGTTCAAGGTCTTCTGCAGTCTCACCACTCTCCAACAGTGTTTTGTCTCCAAGTCTATCCTGTTTCTTCCCATTTGTCTCCCTGGGAAGAGAGGCAAGGTCCCTCACAGCTTTATCCCCACCAGCATCCCAGGCTAGGACCTTCCTTCCTCCTCTCCAGGTTCTTCCCAACAATTATGTCACTCTCAGGACCAGTCAGTAGACCCCATGCTAGAGACACGGTCGCCTCTTCCTCCTTCCTGGACTGTTACTCCCACAACTCCCTTGGCCTCCTGTCTGCTTCCTCTTGGCCTCTTTCTTCCATCTGTCAGTTTCTGTTTCTGCCAAGGCTCTGCCTCTGATCTCTTGCACTTCCCTGTATGCCTCTTTGTAGAACTGAAGGAATGGGTGTTAATATTAATTAATCTTTAACCTAAAAGTTGTCTAAGCATTCATTTTATGCAATTATGTTCCTCTATGCAGGACTAACTTCAGACTGAAAATGACAAAATTTAGACACTGCACTTTTTCTTTTCTTCTTTTGCCTCAAAAAGTGACATTTATTCAAAGAGGGGAAAAAAAAAAAAGACAGGAAAGATGTCCATCCCTTGGCTCCCTCCCCACTACAATTGTTCCACAGCTCCCAGGATTGAACTCTGGCTAGGGCCAGGAAGCAGACAGCTCCCTTAGATGAGGTCAGCAACATTAAGGGGCATCTCTTCAATGGAGGTGTAGAAAGTTTGGATGTCTTTCAAGTCCTCTTGTCTTTTGTCGCCACGTTAATAGCCACACCCTTATGGCCAAAACAACCACCCAAACCACTTATGAGAATGTAGTTTTTCCCTGTTGGTAGGAAGGTCACATTGCACTTTTACAGTGTTTGTTTTTAAAGATCTTATTTTCAGGCTGGAGAGATGGCTCAGCAGTTAAGGCACTTGCCTGCAAAGCCTAAGGACCTGGGTTTGATTCTCCAGTACCTACATAAGCCAGATATACAAGATGGCACATACATCTGGAGTTCATCTGCAGAGGATAGAGGCCCTGGCGCACCCATTCTCTCTATCCCTATCTCTATCTCTATCTGCCTCTTTCTCAAATAAAATAAAATAAAATAAAATAAAATAAAATAAAATAGATCTTATTTTCCAAAGCCAGGGCTGCAAGCTAAATTCTTAAGCGATTTGGATGCTTTGTATTTTTGTGCTCTTCAAGCCAATTTAGAAAGTGCGTATTAACAAGAGGGAGATAAAGCTACACTTTTAAAGATTCTTTCTTATTGAAAACAACTTCATTAGTGAGCTCCTCTTTCTGCTGTTTTCTTGGTCAATAGTTTTAGAATTTTATGATGTATCTGGTAACCTGAAAGTTATTCCACTAGTACTAGGCAATATCCCATGGGCTGTCCATACACAGACATTAAGCAGCAATTTGCTTAATTCCTTGGTAATTGCTCTTTGCCAGATGACAACAATTTCAATCCAACAGTCTGACAATACAGACAGCTTTTCTAGCGAGGCATCTAGGAAGAAAACACCCTCCATTAAGGTACAGAGATTAATTGGTTTGCGTTGCAATTTGTTATTGGTCTAGTTGGGCTGAGGCTAGTATTTCAGCTAAACAAGCTCTCTACAATTGCTCCATTTTTCTAGAAGGATAACATTAATGTAATCAATGTAATCTGCGACATCCTTGAACATTTCAGGATCACCAGAGCAGAACCTTCCAGCAGATGTTTTCATAGGCCAGTTCTGTAGATTTCTGAGTAACACAGGGCAATTTGTTAGAGATGGGCATGGATCCAGGGGAAAAAGAAATACCTCTTCATCAATACTCAATGCAGTGACAGCAATGCCCAAAATGAGCCGAGCCATTCTCATTCTGTAGCTCCATTAGTAGAAACTTGCCATGGCTTGAAAGATTTTGCTTGAAATAAAACCAAAAACTTAGAAAATCACTTTAAAGGGGTTGGGGGTGGAAGGCACAAATCAGAATTTCATAGGAGGTGGGGGCCAATTGAAAGAACCCCAAAACACTAAAAAAATATGAAGCCATAATTAAGAATATCCCAAAAAGCAAATCCCTGGGCTCAGACTGTTTCATTTAAGAATTCTACCAATTTGCCGGGCGTGGTGGCACACGCCTTTAATCCCAGCACTCGGGAGGCAGAGGTAAGAGGATCGCGGTGAGTTCGAGGCCACCCTGAGACTACATAGTGGATTCCGGGTCAGCCTGGACAAGAGTGAAACCCTACCTTGAAAAACAAACAAACAAACAAAAAGAATTCCACCAATAAAGCCAAAGGACCTAGGTTTGATTCCCCAGGATCCACGTCAGCCAGATACACAAGATGACACATGTGTCTGGAGTTCATTTGCAGTAGCTATGGGCCCTGGAGCACCCATTCTCTCTCTTTATCTGCCCCTCTCTCTCAAATAATTTTTTTTTTTTTTGGTTTTTCAAGGTAGGGTCTCACTCTAGCCCAGGCTGACCTGGAATTCACTATGTAGTCTCAGGGTGGCCTCGAACTCACGGTGATCCTCCTACCACTGCCTCCCGAGTGCTGGGATTAAAGGTGTGCACCACCATGCCTGGCTTAAATTTTTTTTAAAAATTAACATCAATTCTACATAATCTTCCAGGAAAAGGAAGAAGGAATCCATTTGAACTCATTCTGAAACCAGCATTTTGATTTGATACTCAAACTGGACAAAGATATCACAAGAAAACTACAGATCAATATCTTGTAAATATAGATGCAAAAATTCTCAACAAGGTTATGCATGATGGCTTCTACTTGTAATCTTAGCACCCAGGAGGAAGAGGCAGAAGGCCACCCCAAGTACCAATCCAGCCAGAGCTATACAGCTAGACCCTGCTTCAAAACACCAAAACCTGGGGGCTGAGAAGATGGCTCAGCAGTTACTTACAAAGCCTGCTGGCTGGAGTTCAATTCCCAAGCCACCTATGCAAGCTGGATACAAAAGGTGGCTGAGGTATCTAATGTTCATTTGTATGGCAAGAGGCCCTGGCACACACACACATTTGTGTGCACACACAAGTGCATGCAAATAAATAAATAATTTTTGGGGGGTAGGGTTTCACTGTAACCCATGCTGACCTAGAATTCACTCTGCAGCCTCAGGTTGACCTCTAACTCACAGCAATCCTCCTACCTCTGCTTCCTGAGTGCTGGGATTAAAGGTATGTGCCACCATGCCCAGCTAAATAACTAAATTAAAAACAAAATGAGATCTTAGGAAATAAAATTGAGCAAAACATAAAAGAATTAAGCTATGGCCTGGTGGGGGCTTATAAGGATGCAAGGCTAATTCAATATTCAAAAATCAAAATAATTTACCATATGAGCAGAGGCTAATTCAATATTCAAAAATCAAAATAATTTACCATATAAGCAGACTGAAGAAGAAAAAATTATAATATTAATTCATTGATACAGTAAAGCATCTAGCCTAATACATTATCATTTTATATATAAAATTCCCCAAACTCTCTTAACACTAGAAAAAGAGGAGGAGCTACATTAACTTGATAAAGAAAGAACATATACTCCAAACTTACAGTTAAAATAACTTATAATAACAAAAGACTGCTTTCCTCCTAAGTAAAACAAACAAACAAACAAACAAACAAAACCAGGATGTCCACTCACCTCAGCACTATTCAACATACTATGGGAGGTTTTATCCACTGGAATCAAGTAAAGAAAAAGAAATAAAATTTATGCTGATGTGGGCTGGAGTGATTGCTCAGTGGTTAAAGGCACTTACTTGCAAAGCCGATGGCCCAGGTTCGATTCCCCAGTACCCATGTAAAGCCAGATTTGCAAAGTGGCACATGCATCTAGAATTTGTTTGCAGTGGCAAAAGGCCCTGGTGCATCATCCCCCTCCCCACTTGCAAATAAATAAATAAGTTATTTTAAAAAATTACACTGATGATAGCCAAGCATGGTAGTGCAAGCCTCTAATCCCAGCACTTGGGAGTCAGAGGTAGAAGGATTGCCATGAGTTCCAGGCCATCCTGAGACTACATAGCGTCAGCCTGGGTAGAGTGAGACCCTATCTTGGAAAAAAAAATTATGCTGATGAAAAATAACTTGATGGTCTTCATAATCTATTCAAGGTTTGGGGATACAGCTCAGTTGGTAAAGTCCTTACCTTGCAAGCATGAAGGCTTGAGTTTCACCCCAGAGCCATGTACAGATTTTGGGCATGGAGGCACAAACTTGGAGTTCTTAGCACTAAGGGGTGAATACAGGTGGGTTCCTGGGACCCAATAGCAAGCCAGACTAACCCAATTGGTGAGCTGCAGGCCAATGAGAAACCATCTCAACATCTCTGAGGAGTGGCACTATCCTCCAGCATCTTCATTGATGCACACACTCATACACCCTACACACACACACACACACACACACACACACACAATCTTTAAAAATTTTTGTTTATTTACTTATTTATTTCAGAGAGAGACAGAGAGAGAGAGAGGCAAAGAGAATGGGTGCATCGGGGCCTTCAGCAGCTGCAAACAAACTCCAGATGCATGTGCGACCTTGTGCATCTGGCTTATGTGAGGCCTAGGGAATTGAACCTGGGTCCTTTGGTTTTGCAGGCAAGCACCTTAACCACTAAGCCATCTCTCCAACCCCACACCAAGTTTTGAAAAACAAAATCTATTTAAAAACAACAAAAATCAAAAATACCTTTCAAGAAGTACTGTTCTAGGGCTGGAGAGATGGCTTAGTAGTTAAGGTGATTGCCTGCAAAGCCAAAAGACTCAGGGTTCAATTCTCCAGTATCCATGTAAAGTCAGATGCACAAGGTAGTGCATGTGTCTAGAATTCATTTGCAGTGAATAGAGGCCCTGGAGTGTCCATTCTCTCTGTAACTGCCTCTTTCTCTCTCAAAAATAATTAAAAAAAAAAAAAAAAAAAGAAGTACTGTTCAGCAAGGCTGAAGAACATGAGATGAGCACAGAGCAGCAGCTGCATGTAAATACAGTAGCAGTGGACACATGAAAACACGATGCCATCTTGAGCTGCACGTATGAAATATACTAGCAGTGGACACATGAAAACACAATGCCATCTCGAGCTGCATGTATGAAATATACTAGCAGTGGACACATGAAATCACAATGCCATCTAGAGCTGCATATAAATATACCATCAGTGGATGCATGAAAACACAATGCCATTTACAGCTTCTCAAAACCAGAATCTGTTAAATAAGAATATAACAAAACATGCATTTAAAAACCACTGGACTTTTGAGTAAGATGGCGGCATAGTAGCCACGCCAAAGCAGCCTGGGGTGGGGGAGGAAATAAGCATAAAAACAGCAAAACACACTCTTCTACCAAAAAGTGAAGGTGTATAAGGAATTTTCAATCACAGCAGAGAAGCACAAGAGACCCAGAGCAACCAGGCAACCAGCCATAATCGGTTCCCACTCGGCCCTGACCTGCTTGAGCCACAGAAGCAGAAGCCAAGTGAAGGGATTTTCCACTCACACCAGCTTCCTTGTAAAGTCAAGAACACTGAAGGGGAAGACAGCAGGGACCAGCTGAGCAGCTGCTGAAGGAGAACACAAATAGGACCAGCTGAGCAGCTCTGGTACAACTCCAGGCACCCCGCACAGCCACCCCTTCCCCCTAACACCAGTGCCGCAAACTACCTGAGGACCACTCCCCACTGCACAGCATCCAGCACGGCCGATCAGAACACCAGATCCAGCAACCCAAGCAGCCTAACCAATTCTACAGCACAACTGAGAAGGACTGAAAGGATTATGCTAGGTGAGGTAACCCAGGCCCAGAAAACGAAACACCACATGTTCTCTCATATGAGGATCCTGGCTACAAATGTCTAGACTTGTGAGGTGGAGTAAAAATTGGTAGCAGAGGCCAGTAAGCTAGAAAGGGGCTATAAGCCAGAGAGAAGAGGGAAGGACTTAAGGGGACAGTATTATATATATGTAAGTAGATAAACAGATTACTGGGGGGGGGGGGCGTGGAATGGCCTAAGTGAGGTTAGTGGAAGGGATTGAATAAAGGAAGGATGGGGGAGGGTTAATCAAAATTTAAGAGGCTATGAATAAGGCATATGGAAACCTACTTTTTTGGACAGCGGTGCACCCAGAAGCTATAGATTGTTATTAGAAAAAATTCGGTGTCAGGGATAGGATACCTTCCAGTGAGTTGTAGGTCAGGGAGGTCCCCCATGCCCCCAAAACAGTGCAAGCCATTGTCAAAGTTCTTGGTTTCCTACCAGAGATAGATGGAAAGATCCTATTTCTGAAGACTCTCCATGCTTGGAGAAATCAAGCTAGAGCAGAACTAAAAACCTCCTCCCCGTAGAACAGCTGACAAAAAGCAAGAAAAAGCTGTACTGCATAAAGCCCTATGAGAGACAGAAGTCATCAGTGGAGATAAACATGAGCCCTAGGGGTATAACGCCTGCTGGTGTCTGGCTAAATGCATACATTATGCTCACCAAACTGCCCTGTAAGTACTTTTCTTAATGTTCACACCCACATATTAATGCTACTCTCACTTCTGGTTAGAGAAGCTTCTCTTATCAGATGATGGCAACCTCTGGGATGACTCAAAAGTCACTATTGTACTGAAAAGAAGTGACATGACAGAGGAATGTTCAGCACTGAAACATCTCTATCACAGCTTCTAAGGCTCAGGGTCCCCTGCAGAAGAAATGGAGGAGGAAAGAATATAATAGCCAAAGGAAGGCTGGACTGCTTACAGTGCAATCTTCCACATACAAAATGGCCTGGATATCCATGACCTTACAGTTCTGGTACTAGCTACACAAGACCCTCATAACAGGAGAAAAAGATGATGACTTCAAAATAAAAGAGACTAACTGAGAGGGGGAGGGGATATGATGGAGAGCGAATTTATGAAGGGGAAAGTGGGGGAGGGGAAGGAATTATCATGGTTTATTGTCTATGATTATGGAAGTTGTCAATAAAAAAAGTTAAAAAACACAGGAGGTATGTCTGAAAACTACAACCTATTTTAAAGATTGGAACATGATTGTGGATTTAGGAAATTATCAGGCATCTATAAAAACAGTGGGTTTAGTAAGGGTTTAGCAAGACTGGGTTATTAAATCAGTATAAAGTAAAATATATAGAAAATTAAAATCAAATGAGTACTTCTTTAGAGAAGAAGTGTAAGTTAAGGCTAGCAAAAAGGAGGGATTCAGAATAAGGGCAACAGGAACACAAAACTGGTAAGTGAAAAGTAGAGCAGAAGAGAAAGGAGTCTGACTGGAGGATCCAGTCATTAGACTGATTCACAGTCTAACGGGCTATGGTTGGACTTTCCATTATTACCATGTCCTTGAGTGATTTTTTTTAGTTTTCCAAGGCAGGGTCTCACTTTAGCCCAGGCTGACCTGGAATTCACTGGGTAGTCTCAGGGTGGCCTTGAACTCACGCAATACTCCTACCTCTGCCTCCCAAGTGCTAGGATTAAAGGTGTGCGCCACCATGCCCGCTCTTGAGCAATTTTTAAAAGCAGTATTGGGTAAGGTTTCCTAGCTTTTATTTTCACAGCCCAACGCTTTTCTCCCTCCTTTTTTTTTATTGTGGTAAAGTACAGATTACATAAAATATATCACCTTAACCTTTTAAAATTTTTTTTTATTTTTATTCACTTATTTGAGAGTGACAGAAAGAGTAAGAGGGAGAGAGAGAGAGAGTGAGCATGCCAGGGCCTCCATCTACTGCAAATGAACTCCAGATGCATGTGCCACTTTGTGCATCTAGCTTACATGGGTCCTGGGAAATCGAGCCTGAGACCAGGGTCCTTAGGCTTTACAGGCAAGTGCTCAACCGCTAAGCCATCTCTCTAGCCCTTTATTTAAAATTTTATTTTATTTATTTTTATTTTTTTGGTTTATTTATTTATTTGAGAGAGAGAGAATGGGCACGCCAGAGCTTCCAGCCTCTGTAAACGAACTCCAGATGCGTGCGCCCCCTTGTGCATCTGGCTAACGTGGGTCCTGCGGAATTGAGCCTTGAACTGGGGTCCTTAGGCTTCACAGGCAAGCGCTTAACCGCTAAGCCATCTCTCCAGCCCTAAAATTTTTTTGTTTATTTTTATTCATTTATTTGAGAGTGACAGAGAGAGAGAGAGAGAGAGAGACCTTAACCTTTTTAAAGTGCACAGTTTGGTGGTGGTAAGGACGTTCTTTGTGTATCTGTCTCCAGAGTTTTAAATAATGTCTAGTATTTACAGTGAAAGGAAGTAACAACTCTTCTATTGCAAAAGTATTGCTTATTTAAAAAAAAAATGTTTAAACTGGGCATGGTGGCACATGCCTTTAATCCCAGCACCTGGGATGTAGAGGTAGGAGGATTGCTATGAGTTCAAGACCAGCCTGGAACTATAGTGTGACTTCCAGAGCAGCCTGGGCTAGAGTGAGACCCTACCTCCAAATATCCCCCCCAAAAAGGAAAAAAAAATACAGTGATTTCTTGTTCTTTTTCATGGTGGCCTCAAAACGATCTGAGTTTGAAAAAAATTACTATTTGTGTGTGTGTGTGTGTATATGTGAACACATGCACACATGTGTAAAGGTCAGAGAACAATTTTGGGGAAATTCATCCTCTCCTGCCTTTTTAAAAAAAATTCATTTATTCACTTCCAAGCAGAGAGAGAGAGAGTGTGTGTGAGTATGTGTGTCTGTGTATATGTGTGTGTATGGACATGTCAGGGCCTCCTGCCACACTGCAAAGGAAACTCCAGTTGCATGCACCACTCTGCATCTGGCTTTACATGGGTCCTGGGAAATTGAACCCAGGCTGTCAGGCTTTGCAAGCAAATGCCTTTAACTGCTTAGCCATCTTCCCAGCCCCACTGTAGTATATTCTTTTTTTTTTTTTTTTTTTTTTGTTTTCCAAGGTAGGGTCTCGCTCTAGCTCAGGCTGACCTGGAATTCACTATGTAGTGTGTCAGGATGGCTTCGAACACACGGTGATCCTCCTACCTCTGCCTCCCGAGTGCTGGGATTAAAGGCGTGTGCCACCACGCCCGGCTTGTAGTATATTCTTAAGATGAGGGTCTCACTATGGTGCCCAAGATGGTCTCAAACTCAAGTAATTCTCCTGCTTCAGCCTCTGAAGTAGCTGGTACTACAGGCATGTACCACTGTGCCTGGCTTAATTTTGCTTTTATTATTCATTTTTAAAAATTTTATTTATTTATTTGAGAGAGAGAGAAAGAAGAAAGAGGTGAGAGATTGAATGGGCACACCAGGGCCTCTAGCTACTGAAGACAAACTCCAGATGCATACGCCACCTTGTGCATCTGGCTTTATGTGGGTGCTAGGAACTGAACCTGGGTCCTTAGGCTTCACAAGCAAGTGCCTTAACTGCTAAACCATCTCTCCAGCCTCTTATTATTCATGTATGCTTTACCTTATATCAGAAAGAATTGATGGAATACCTGTATTTTGGGTTTTTTAATATTTTATTTATTTTATTATTATTTGTGTGTGAGAGAAATAGGCAGGTAGAGAGAGAGAGAGAGAGAGAGAGAGAGAGAGAGATGGAGAGAGAAACACACACAGAGAGAGAATGGGCATGGCAGGAGTTCAAGCCACTGCAAATGAACTCCAGATGCATGTGTTTCCCTTGTGCATCTGGCTTACATGCATCCTGGGGAATTGAACCTGGGTCCTTTGGCTTTGCAGGCAAGTGCCTTAACCACTAAGCCATCTCTCCAGCCCAGAATACCTGTATTTTGGTTCCTGCCTACTAAGGTTTGGGAGTATGGTCCTTCCTAAAACTGAACAACAACAAAAAAAATCACATCCCTACTGAAATCTACTCTAGGAGCACTGCCTGAACTTGTTGATTTAACAAGCCCTCTTGGTGAGTATGATATCTGCAAAATCTGAGGGCCATGGGGGTAGGGATACTCAAAGGTAATCTTTATTATTTTCATTGAGTTAAGAAGCACACCTTCAAGACCTTCCAGATATTGCTTCCAAAATCCTGCAAGCTTACTGCATCCATTCTCATTTGTTCTGTCCAAGGTTGTACCTGGCTAGTACGCAAGACTAATCTGGAGGCTGATGTAGCCACAGAGAAAGCCTTTGCACCCATATTCACTAAGGCTTTTGAACAATGGTAAAACCAGTAACAAGTTGCAAAACAGCACTCTTCTGGGGGAGGAGGGACTGCAGTTCAGGGAGCAACAGACCATACTCACTATGTACTAGCAGTAAACCAACCATACTCAACATGTGTTAGCAGCCACAGACCATGTCTACCACCAAAATCAGGTGGAGATACCAAGATCTGGCTTCCTGAACACAGTGACTAAACCCTAAATTGGGAAGTCCTATTCTACTAGCTAGATGTGCACCCTTGCCAGGGATCATGCCCTGGGTTCCTGATCATCATCTGGGCCTGTTATTGAGCAGCACCCCCAAAAGCCTCCACTAATTTATTTAGTTATTTTTTTAGGCAGATGCCCATCGACTGATGAATGGATAAGATGTAGTACATATACACAATGGAATTCTACTCAGCAGCAAGGAAAGATGAAATAATGAAATTTGCAGGAAAATGGATGGACTTGGAAAATAGCATCCTAAGCGAAGTTATGCAGTCTAAGAAAGACAAACACAGTATGTTTTCTTTCATGTATGGTTCCTAAAGCGGACCACCTGAAGAGGAGGGCAAAAGGCAGTAAGCATAAAGACTAAGGGTGTGTAACTAGAATGGGAGCAGGAAAAACTGAAAGCGAGGAAGAGAAGAGGGTATAAGAGAAAAACTAGTTAAGGGAAAGAATATGGGGGATAAGAGGGTGGAAGGGTAGGTACCAGGGAGGGTAGGTACACAAAACTAAAGACTATAGTAGGTGGTACATTAGGTACCGGCAGTATACAAGATCTAACCCCCAATCAAGGGAGGTGGTTGAACCAGACCTATATGCCCACTAGAAGGTAGAGAGAGCTTAATCCTAAAACCACTGGCTCTAGCTTGTGCACCCCAGGACCAGAACTGGGTTACCCTCCACAGTGAGGAGTTGGCCAGGGAGACCCATGAGGTCCAAAAATGATGGACATTGCAAGGCACTTGGTTACCCAACAGGGCTAAAAGGTAAGACCCTATTGCTAAAGACACCAGACTGCCACCTCAGGACACTGAGAGACCACGTGGGAGCAGACAGGAAAGCCAATCCTCTCCTGGCAATCTTGCATGGCGCTGGAAAGTGCTGTGGAAGCAACTGTGTGACAATGGTCTCCAACAGCACAAATCAACAGGAGACCCTGCAAACTACACAATCCACCACCCAGACAAGAAAGACACACTTGTGCAATAGAGGCACACAGCCTCTCTGGGTAACCAACTGTCCTCTGATTGGACACAAGACCAGCTCAGTGGGAGGGAACTCATAACTGGTACTGAGAACCAAGTCAGTGCCCCACAGGCAGGAAACTCACAACCACCAGAGAAGCCCCCACTGTTTTCTGGACAAGTTGAGTGGGGTATCCTCACCAAAACATCTCTCAAAAGTATACACATATCCCTCTTAATCAGAGCTGCTCTCACTCCTGGTAAGAATCAGCTTTATTTTACAGATGGCAGAGAATTCTGGGGAGAGCCAAGACCCATCAATTTGACAAGGAAAGACAGCCAACTGCCTACCACATGATGTGCTACCTCTATCACATTCATCAGGGTCCAGAAGGAAGCAGTGATGTGTACTGGCCCCAAGTCTAGTCTAACAACTGCCTCCAGGTAAATAGCAATAAGCACAGTGGAGAATCAAAACACAGTGTAAAAGAAATACAGAGTCTACAGAGAACTCAACATACACACACACACACACACAAACAACAACAACAACAACAAAACCTGCTAACACTCCCATCAAGGCTGAGGGACTATTGTGGAAGAGGGGGCTCGAAGACTGTAGGAGCCACAAGGAAAGTAGAAATATCCTGAAGCAGAGCCCCTCCACAGTGAACACCAAGAACCATATTGAGGAAGTCCTTCAGGGGAATAGAGATCAAAAGTGAAGGGATACAAGACTATAACCTAGGTAAAATCTATATACACATATAAATTTTAAAAAGAAAAGAAAAAAGACCAGGCACAGTGGCTCATATATACAATCAATTCCAACATAGGAGGATTGCCATGTTTCCCAGACCAGCCTGGGCTACAGAGTTAGGTTCTATCTCAATAGGGGTTGGGGGAGACCATAGGATCTATGCAAGAGAGAAACTCATAAACATCACCTCTGGATTGCACCAGTGAGGGAAATCAAGCAACACTGAGCTAATTCAAACACCAATGGTGCCCAGTGCTAGAATATTCCCCATGCATTAGTCCCCAGCTTGGCAGGTGCTGAAATCTTTAAGAGGAAGGACCTATTGGGACGTTTTAAGTCATGGAGGGGCATGACCTCAAAGGGGATATAGGATTCTGCCTCTTCTCTTTCCTTTTCTTCCTTCCATTCCAAGGTGAGCAGTTTTGCTCTGCCATACACTCCTTGCCACAATGTGCTGGCTGACTCTCCACAGGTCCAATCACTTATGGACTGGCACCTGCAAGACTGTGAGCCAGCAAAACTTTTCTTATCCTAAGTCAATTATCTCAGGTACTGGCTGCAGTAATGGGAAGTAGGCTAACATGAGCACAGTCCACATCTTCTTCTCAGAAAGGCTGCAGATTGTTTTAGACAGAAGGTACTTCACAAGTAAATCACCTGCTCTCTCCTTCTACACCCTCCCTCAGCACTTCTGGAATTCCATTCTCTCAACAGATGTTTGTCTGGTCTCATTCAGCTGTCCATTTCTTCCTTTCTCTTGGATATGACATGTGCTGCTTTGGGAATAATATTTGAAAAGTGACACATAAGTGCTGTGCTGAGACATCACTTGATGATCATTCTGGCTCACCAGAAATGCACTGATTCTAGGAATGTAGACTTGTTTTGCAATCCAGATTAAGCTTTTTCTCTAAGGAAGACCAGAACATAGCTCAAGAGCTGGACTACCTCACAGGGCTTCTTTCCTAGGGAAAGGCAGGGAGAATGAGGCTGTGCTGCAGCTTTGAAAGCAAGCCTTCTGTCTGGAGAAGGAAGACAGCATTCCTAAACCATCTTATTTTTTTTTTAAATGGTTGGTTACTTGTCACCTGCTGAGTTAGCTTGTTTTAAGGACACGTTGGGACTCTGACTTGCAAAGGATGCAACTTTGCCTAACCTGTTTTCCAACCTCTTCACTTTGCTGCTCTGTGTACATTAGACTGTCATGGTCCATCAAAAACTACTTGTAGACTTTTGGGCAAGAGGGCACCAGGACTTGTTTCTAGTAACCCCACAGGATTCAAAGGAACAAAAGTGAAATTAAAGAAAAAACAGGGGTAAGGAAGAGGTTCAGTTGGTAAACTGCTTGGCATGAGCTCAATCCAGACTACCCACATAAAAATGCCAGGCATGTTGGTACCTATAATCCCAAAATTAAGGAGGCAGTGACAGGAAAATCTCTGGGGCTGCTGGTCAGCCCTATTTGTGGAACAATTGGGATGCTTGGTGGGATAGTAGCATGGAAAGACCCTTCATGAACAGGACAAGCAGCAGTCCATTTAACCCAAAAGTCCAGTCATCAGTGTGTAAGGTGATAGCCTCTGAAGGACCCCGTTCACAGCTGCATGACCTCAAGTGGTTTGCTGTAAACCCCTCATGGGTCTGGAATTCTCTACTGGTTCTGCTGTGTAGCAGTTTGAAGTGAGAGAATCATTATGGGCTGTTACAAATCTCAGTTCTGAACTTAAAAAAAATGTAAACAAATGGTCAGCTATCAACTCATTACCTAAGAGACTGATGTGCTGATATCCAATCATTGCTGTGTAATTCCAATTAATCCTTTTAAGCTGAGAAATCCTTGTGCAAAGCTTCTGCTGTGTATATGTGTGTGTGTGTGTGTGTGTGTGTGTGCATGCACACACAATCACTACCCACTGTGAAGCCAAACAAGATGTCAGCACTCTTAGTTTAACCCCATAATAATTACTTGTCTGCAGACAAATTACTGATAGAGGATTTTTGTTAGTGGAGTGTTTATCATTCTCCTCTGCCCCCTCCTTTTCCCACTCCTTATCCAAACAGAAAGAGATGGTCCCATGCAATGGCCCTCCACAGAGCCCCAGGGAGGCTGACTCACCCTGTCCCAGCTGAAACATAAGCCCAAGCGGTCAAGCTGCTTCCTCATGTGTTTGATATTGCTGTGAAACAAAACAAGTGTGACTTTAAGAGGAGTCAAGACCATGAGTGAACTACATTTTGAGAGTGTAAAGGGAAACTTAAAAAGTCCATATTAGTCAAGGGGACCTTAAGTGTTGCTTTGCCTTAGCAGAAAATGTAACCCTTATGCATCAGTGATAACAGTAGTATGTTAGCAGTCACCTATGATTCGGGCAAACACACCCATTAGAAACCACTGGTCTTGGCCCTGGGAGCTGCTCTTTCCCATGGCTGCTCAGATGACAACCCTTCTGAACATGTTCTCCTGGCTACTTCGTATGTCTATGGTCTGCAGAGTTAAGGCAAGCAAGTGTAAGTTTTAGTGACTGAAAACAAAAATATTAATGTCCAGGGTAGCAGGGGAGCTCAGTAGAGGTAGCTCTTGCCTGGCATGTTTAAGCCATGGGTTCAATCCCCTGACAGATACACACATCTTAAATGTATAAATTGTAAGAATTCAAAAGAAATTGTACAGTACTCTGTCAATGAAAATCTAAAGCCTAAAACTGTTCAGCAGTTGGATAACAGGGAGGGGCATTAGTCAATATATAATTCTGTATGGAATAGCAAATCATTTTTCTTTCTTTTGCTGGGTATCAACTTATAGCATGTTTGAGTCACCATTTTCTCCTGTTTTCATCATTTCCATTCATCTATAATTAGCTATAACTGTAAAAGTGGAAACTGGGAGTAGTAAAAGAGACGCAGGGGATATGGACAGTGGGGTGGGGCTCCAGCCATGCAGCTCAGGCATGTGAAGGCGTTGCGAGAGGCCCTGGAACTGCCATCTGCACCTGAGGAGTGAGATGCAGAACAGTCTCAGAAGATGCTACAGGGCTTTGACCTTGCTAGGAGGGAAGGGCTCAAATGCCTGAGCCATGAGGAGGTTAAGGGAAAGCTATACCTAGCATCAAGTGACTGTATATGTTGCCCTGGATTGTGAATGATGAAAACAAAATTTAATCTTAAGAGAAAATAAGAATGTAGTGTTTGGATATGGGTCAGACTTCAGTCAGGAGACAAGAAGCAGTACTGGAATTTAAAGTGCAATTCTCTCCCTCTTGTTTTCCTCCCAAACATAAATGCTTAAAGAAAGCTTTGGTAACTAACAAAGCATCAAAACAATCTCTGAATAAACAGACACCCAACCTGGTATGTCTTAGATAGGAATATGGCACATTAAACGAGAAATGCCAACATCTATAACCCTGTTTACCTCTTGGCAGGCTGTGGCATTTTGTTTGCATTCTATATTGATCTTTTATGCATAGGCTAAAGAATATTTTTAAAGATTTATGTGTACAATTGTTTGCATATGACTTAAATACCTACCTTTGAGTCCAACTTTCTGGATGCAAATTCCTCTCAATGGCAGCATTTTCAGCAGGCAAACCAAATGCATCCCACCCCATGGGGTTGATGACCTAGAATAACAGAACAAACTAAAAATTACAGAGGAAATAAAAATGAATTTATAAAAAAGGAGTCATGGGGCTGGAGAGATGGCCCTATGGTTAAGGTGGTTGCCTGCAAAGTGTAACATCCCAGGTTCAATTCCCCAGTACCCATGTAAAAGCAGATGCACAAGTGGTGCAAGCATCTGGAGTTTGCAGTGGCTAAAGGCCCTGGTGTCTGTCTGTCTCTCTCTCTCTCTCTATCTATCTATCTTCTCTCCCTGTACTTGTAAATATATATATATATATTATAAAAAGGGAGCCATGCCATAACAGAAAAGAACAAGCTCTCCTTCGTTGGGCTTTGATCCACAATGTAAGCAAAGCCTTACCAGCACATCTCAATTTTTCTGCTCTGACAACATGTCTCTTTCACCTAGATTCCTCCTTCCTTTGCATATTACCAATTTTTACTTACAAAACTGGTGTGTTAACAGGGACCTGAAGCAGAGTTCTTTCTTTTTTCTTTTTTATATTTTATTTATATATTTGCAAGTAGAGAGAGACAGAGACAGGACAGAGAAAGAGAGAGACTGAGAGAAAGAGAGAGAGAATGAGTGCACCAGGGCCTTCAGCCACTGCAGAAGTCCAAATGCATGTGCCACTTTTTGCATCTGGCTTTATGTGGTTACTGGGGAATCAAACCCAGGTTGTTAGACTTTATAGGCTAGCACCTTAACCATTGGGCCATCTCTCTAGCCCTTCTTTCTTTTTTTTTTCTTTTGATGTGTGTGTAGTGTACGTAGTATGTGTGGTGTATCATGTATGTGTTCACAGATGCACATGTCTTATGCATATGCATGCAGAGGCCAAAGGAGGAGGACATCTTCCTCCAATGCTCTTCAGCCTTATTTCCTTGAGATAGAGTCTCTTCAGTGAAGATTAAATAAGAACTGAGGATGGAGCTCAGGGGTAGAGCACTTGCCTAGCATGCACAAGGCACTGGGTTTGCTTGCCATAACTGGAGGATTAAATTTTTTAAAAAATCAGCTCTTAAGAGTCACTAGCACCTTTCAAATATGCCAGAGCTACGTGAGGCCAGTGCCTGGGGAACCAGATGATGTGGGCACACAGCTATCCCATATTGGGAAGTCCCACTGGGCAGCACTGCACTCATGTATCATGAATGAGGACCATGCTGGTAACTCCTAGCAGTCCCAGCTCTGCATCTATTACAGAATGACCACCCTAGCTGGTCCTCAGTGGTCTGGGCTGCTCCATTGCTCATAAGCTCACAGCCCTGCTTATGCTCATTAGTGGGACCCTAGCTGAGCTCACCCACCCCAGAGATCCACTCTTTTCCCTCTCTCTCTCACTCTCCTAATGGAAACAACACTGTTGAAAGGCCCACTCTCCATTTCTTCATGAAGCCACTCCTATCCTCGCCCAACAATAATGAAAGGAATATCCCACCCCTCTCCTAGAACAGAGATGTAGAAACTAACAGAACTGCACAGAAGAACAAGGTAGAAAATATGTCTGCAAAGGTATCCTACAGAATAACTTTTGTGACTACATGTAAGTACATCTTTGGACCAAGCCTGATACAGCACTGATACTATCTTCTGAAACAACCTATATATTTTAATCAATTGCAAACCACTACTTATATTTTTGGTATATGAAACCTATGATGGCTAATCTTCATTGTCAACTTGATTGGAAATAATCACCTAGGAGACATGTCTTTGAAGGATTTTTTTTTTTTCAGAGAGATTTAACTAAGGAAGACCCAATCCGCCCTGTATGTGGGGTGGCATCATCCCGTCGGCTAGAGTTCCAGACTGAATAAAAAGAAAAGAACAGAACATGAGCTGAGCACCAGCATCTTCTGTTCCCTGCTTCCTGCCTGCAGACACAATGTGAGCATCCACCTCATGCTCCCCACCATGCCTTCCATGATGGACTGTGCCCTGTGGGCCAAAATAAACCCTTCCTTGAGTTGCTTTTGTTAGTTTTTTTTTTTTTTTTTTTTTTTGCCACAGTAATGAGAAAAAGGACCAAGTATATGCCCTACACAGTCTCCTCATCTCTCCTCAGTCTTGTTTTAAGTAAAATGAGGACAATAAATAACTCACTAGAGTTCTATAAGAATTAAACAATAAAACTGGTAAATAGCTAAGAAATAGAACCAACCTAAATGTCCATTAATAGATGAATGGATAACAATGGAGAATAAAATGAAATTTATTCAGCCAAAAATGAAGAATGAAATTATGACATGTACAAGAAAATGAATGGAAGTGAAGATTATTATGTTGAGCAAAATAAGACAGATTCAGAAAGACAAATACTGCATGTTTCTCTCATATGTAGAATCTAGAATCTAGGACATGAAAGTGAAAAGAGAACCATGAGAGGGGAGGAAGAGATCCTGAAGAATATGAAAGAGGAAAGGAAGAGAGCAATGTGGCATCAAAGCCAAATGAGGAACTATTTGAGGGGACAGAAGGAAACCAGCAACAGGGGTGAAAGAGGCCAGAGAGGGCAGTGGGAAAGGGGACACATTAGAACCATATAATGACATGTGTGAAAATATTGTAATGAAACCTTTTACTTTGTATGCTAACTTAAAAAAATAACAAAAAACAAGAAAAGTGGAGAGAATAGTTCAGTAAATGGGAGATATGGCTCAATGATTAGAGGTGCTTGTTTGCAAAGCCTTCTGGGCTGAGTTCAACTCCCTAGCACCCCCATAGAGCTGAACACAAAGTGAAACATACATCACATACATCTGTGTTCCAACTGGCCTACAGCACAGAGACAGAGTAAGGAGAATCATAAGCTTCTGGGCCAGCTAGCCTGGCATTTGTCTGCAACAGAAAGAGACCCTGTCTCAAAGTAGGCAGAAAAGAGCACAGACACCTCAAGGTGGTCCCCTGACCTCCACACATGAGCCATGCATGGGACATGCGTGCCACCCCACACACATGCGCATGTGCGCGCACGCACACACACACAATGAAAGAAGCACCCTTGAAACAGCTTGTTCTTAAGTACTGCCTGATCTGTAGGACATACATTCTCCCGTGTTCTCTTCCAAACTCTGCATTTCTTTCTCATTTTAATTTGCAGGACCTAAAAAAAGCCTTATGCTGGGTTATTTGGAAATTCTGAACTGCTCCCTGCCCAACACCTGAGCTCCACTTCCCACTGCACTGAGTTCTCTGAGGGTGATTCCTGGGCAGAACACTACAGCTGTGGAGTAACTGAAAGGGGAATTTAATTACCACTGGGCACCTCCCTCAGAACCACCAATGGCACTGACTCAATGTTTCAGTCTATTAACATTCTGTTAGGTGCTGTCTGGATTTTTAAATAAAGTGAATTACACAGAGAGAACTGCCACAAAAAGTCTAGATTTATGTAACACTATGCATTTCTATTTTTGATTTCAGATGGAATTAACATGAGAACATATTCTTAGCTCACATGTTAGCCAAGCTGTCTATGAACACAAAGTAAGAAAAACTAAAAGTTTCTTAATATTTCAGATTCTCAGCAAAAATTAACAAAACCAAATGGAGAAGAGAACACAGGCTGTGGGCGAGATCTTCTTGCAACTCAAGTAAGGAGAGCTCCTTCCAACACTGAACTAAGTGTCCGTACAAACTAAGTTTCTATGATTGGGGGTGGGGGTATCTTGATCCTATGCCCCCAGGGACCATGTGTGGAGCCCATCTCTATGCTGTAAGATGCTTCACTCCTGACCAGGGGAAAAGAGATTGAAGACCTAAGTAAGTATGATTACCAGATAGTCAAAATTGTCTGTTAGCAGGCAGCAGGCTCTATATGGCTATCATGGCTTGAAAATGTGAAAAACCCTGTGAAATGCTGTCTCTACCAATCCTACCAACCCCATTCATGTCTTGGTCTCCAAACACTTCAGATCAGCCACCTCACAGCAGAGCATGGTGCTGCTCACCTGTAATCCCAGCACCCAGGAGGCTGAGGCAGGAGAATTATGAGTTCAAGGTCCGTCTGAACTACAAATAAAAGACCCTACCTAAAATTAAAAAAAAATTTTTTTTTACTTATTTATTTGAGAGAGAGAACAAGGCAGATAGAGAAACATAAAGAGAATGGGCAAGCCAGGGCCTCTACCCACTATAAACAAACTCCAGACACATGCACTATCTCATGCATCCAGCTATACACTGAGAATCAAACATGGATCCTTAGGCTTTACAGGCAAGTGCCTTAACTGCTGAGCCATCTCTCTAGTCCCATGATTTTTTTTTTTAATTTACTACCTTCATTCTAGATATATGATGTCATTTCTGGGCTAGGGATGAAGGGGTGATAAGAGTATATGCTTAGCATGTGCAATGCCATGGATTTAATCCTTACCAAAAGAAAAAGACTGCTACAGTTTATTGTCCTTGGTTTCCAAACTACTTACTGGAAGAACTCAACTCTTCTTGTTGTGGCAAGGTCTTCCTGCCACTTACTTAGGTAACTCCCTTAGCTTTCTTTCTATCATCATAGCTTGCTTGTTTCAACCCTTCCTTAAAGAAGTGTACCTACAGCTTACATGTGCTAAGCAACTTATCCTAAAGAAAAATCTTTTCTTTCTTTCTTTCTTTCTTTCTTTCTTTCTTTTTTTTTTCTTTTTTGATTTTTTGATTTTTTTAAGGCACGGTCTCGCTCTAAACCAAGCTGACCTAGAATTCACTATGTAGTGTCAGGCTGGCCTCAAACTCACAGCAATCCTCCTACTTTGGCTTCCTGAGTGCTGGGATTAGAAGCATATGCCACCACACCTAGCAAGAAAAATCTTAATGTATATGCTAGGACCCAGCCAGCTATGGTGTAATCTCAGGTACTCAGGAGGTTGAGTCAGTAGGATAAAGAGTTTGAAATCAATCTAGACAACATAGCAAGACCCCTTCTTAAAATAAAATAAATAAAGCTGAAGAGATGGCAGCCTTCCTGTAATACCACAGTGCAGGAGACAAAGATGGGATTATTCTCAGGGAAAGCTGGCTAGCTAGACTAACTAGGTTCAAGTGAGAGACCCTGTATCAGTAAGTAAGGTGGAGAGCAATCAAGGAAGACACCCAGGATCTGCCTCTGGCCTCCACATGCACAGACATGCACAAGCACAAACACGCACATCCGTACACATGCGCGTGTATCACATACACTTAGACAAAAGAAACAAAACAAATAAGTACATGGTAAACCCCCATATCACTCCCAGTTAAATACACAGACAAAATAAGAAAATAGATTAATAATAAATGAATAAATGTATGGTAGCCCCTGCCCCCAGTGCTCTGAGTTTTCTAAGCTCACCTCTTCTTGGATTTGAGTGCTTTATATAGCTTCAAAACATTTTTCCAGGTGTTTGATTTTTTTATATATATACTTACTGAAGATAGGCCTTAAATTATCCATCATGTCAGTTTGGAACAATGGGACTATGACATCATGGAAGGTGGCATATGGTAAGAATAATAAGTTTAAAATAATATATGTAAAAATATTCAGAGAGTACATCAGGAAGTCCCAGTTGCTGAGCTTAGAAATCCACACAACATACTTTCAAAATCTACAAACCACCCTCTCCATCCAGTTCTTACAACAAATACAGTGCAAGGCAGAGTGAGAAGCCACCAGGGACAGCACCACCACCTCTGGATCTGAGACAAAGGAGGCAGCAGCAGGCAGGGCATCAGGCTGATGTTGAGGCAGGAGCTCAAACAGGCTTATCACCCCACATTGAGCCAGCAGTGACTGAGGCAGGAACTAGGGCAGGGAAGGAGACCTGTATTTTCTTTCCCCCTGCCCTCCAATTTGCAGAGGACAACTGCCAAGGAGGAGGAGCCATGCAGGAACCCAGGCTAAGAAACCACTGGATGCTGAGATCTCAAAGGGGAGTCAGGCCTGGCTACTATCATGGAAGACCAGGAGTTCCTGGCAGGGGAGTGGGGATAGGGGACGACAGGACCCTCCCTGCAAGTCAGACCAGAGCTAGTCAGGAGGTGAGGCATGAAAGCTAGAGCTTGGCTAGCTTCTGATATGGACCCAGGGCAGAAAGAACTTCCTCTTGTCCTCCTCCAGACTGAGCCAGCAAAAGGGATGTGACCAATGGTAGTGCACGTGTCTAATCTGCACAAGGTTCTATCTCCAGCAATGGGATGGGGTTGGGAGTAGGGATACAGGGAGATCACAGTTCTGTATGACCAAGTTCAGATATAGCTCTGGAGAGATACACCCTGGAAAATGCAAGGGATTCTGCCTGGAGGGGCTGGTGGGGCAGGAGAGTCAAGGCTACAGCCTTATGTGTATTGTACTTCTTTTTTTAAAGGGCAATTTTATATTTGAAAACACTTTAAGAAGGGGAAATTAAAAAAAAAAAGAAACAGGCAAAAGGCCACGTATCCCTTTAACAAAGATGAGAGGCACAAGTAAGTAAAGCTAAGAGCACAGCTGGGAAGACGGTGCAGCAGTTAAGGCACTTGATTGCAAAGCCTGCAGGCCTGGGTTCAATTCCTCAATACCCAAGTAAATAAAGCCAGAGGCACAAAATGGCACATGTGACTGGAATTCATTTGCAGTGGCAAGAGGCCCTGGAGTATGCATTCTCATTCTTATTCATATTCTCTCTCTCTGCTTGCAAAAATAAAAATAAATAAAAATATTAAATATAAAATAAAAATAAAACTAAGCAGAGTTTAGAGGTGTGTATGAAGAAAACTGAGGGAGCAGGGCCCCTCCCCTTCTAATGGGGAGAGGAGTGCAACTGCTGCCAGGACAGGCCAGCTGGTCCCTAGGCCATGGCCAGCTTCTCTCCTTCTATCACAGAACACAACTTTGCACTTGAAGTCAATTCAGCTTTAGATTTTGAGCACCATGGTTGCTGCTTCTCAGAGAATGGCCAGTTCCATCATGTCATGGCTTCTTTGCAGTGGACTCAACATTTCACTTCCAATAAACGGTAAACACAACATCTGATTTTGTTAAAGGTCTCCCAGCCACCATGATTACATATGGGACATAAAAATCAAGTGACTACGTCAGAGTATGCCAAAGTGCAGAGCTCCCACAGGAATGAGGAGAGACGTGATGAGCAGGCAAACCAGCCACTCTCCCATCACGGCGCTGGGTCCACCATATATGCCCTTTCCCATCATACCTGAGAGGGTAAGCCTAGAAACCCACTGCCTACCCCTGTGAAAGCGAATGCCATGGATACACACTAGCACCTGCCAACTGACTACAAATTACAGAAATGCCCATCCATGGTCACTCACTCTCTTGGCTCCTGACATGTGTGGGAGATCACACACTGACTACGTACCTGCAGACACAGAGCCCCAATTTCCTCCTCCTCAACTTGGACAAAGCCCAGTACTTTCCTGCCTAAGACTAATCAGTCTAAGCCCAACTCTGGGAGTGGACCTGGCACTCTAATGCTTCCATTTTACCCTGCTTCCCCAGAAGGTGCTGAGGATACCAGCCAAGGTGGGAGGCAGGGCATTTTATTTTCCAACCATCTGTGCATACAACATATGAAAACACAACAAAATCACCATATGGAGCTAAGCTTTAAATATGTCATCAGGCATACTCTGCATTTAAAAAGAACTCAACTGAGAACACAGCCTTTTCTGACTACTGAAAGAGAATTTGCCTCTGGCTTCAAATGGTTCCCAGGTAACATGCAAAGCTCAGGAATGCCTTATTGTGGCTACTGTAATTGAGAGGGGAGAATAAGGGCAGTTCACTAGTGAGACAAAATTGTGCCCAGTAGAGGACTGTGGATTCAGAAGACTTGGGCAAGCATGCCAGAAAGACACATCATAAAAGACGGAAGTGCTACAGTTTAAGGAACTGGATTAGCTCTGGAGACTAGAATCAGGACAAGTCACACAGGGATGTCCTAATAAAGGGCACAGTTAAAGATTGCCCTGTTGCTGAACAGGAAAAATGTCACAGCCTGAAATCTGGGCCCAAGTAACAGCTTCCCAAGGAAGAGAGTCACTACACCTGAGTGCTGGCACCCTGGGACTGTAATGGTATGAGCCCAAGCCAGTGCCCTTATTCAAGTGAGAGGGAAGGGCTCCATTTCACCAAGGGACCTTAGAGGGTCGTAGCTCTCAGGTAGGCTTCCATTACGGACAAGGAGGCAACCAAGAGCCTCAGGACCATGTGCATCTTCTCATTTTTCTTATTTGCACAATCTACTGGTTGCTATATAAGAGGAAATTAAAGTTAAAAAAAAAAAGCCTTGAACTTTCTGACTTATCATTCTTATCACTCTCAAAGGCAGACTGTAACCTATGGTCTCCAGTCACACAAAATGCAATCCAGAGACCGGGAAAAGACATTTGTGCTACATTCAATAAACAAAGTCAATAATCTAGAGAAATATGAAGGCAAACAGCACAAAAGGAACTTGGCAGATAATGTAAACAGGCAAATCTGAAAAGAGGAAGATTACACAGAAAATAAACATGAAGAGATCTTAGCCTTGCTGGAATGATAATCAGGAAAATACAAATGAAAAACACATTGGAGGGCTAGAGAGATGGCTCATGGTTAAGGTGCTTACCCATAAAGCCTAACCACCAGAGTTCAATCCCCCAGAACCCACATAATGCCAGATACAGAGTGGTACACATGGTTGGATTTCATTTGCAATGGCTGGAGGCCCTGGTGTGCCCATTCTCTCCCTCCCCAACTTCCCTCTCTCTGCCAGGCGTGGTGGTACATGCCTTTAATCCCACCACCCAGGCAAAGGTAGGAGAGTTGCTGTGAGTTCGAGGCCAGCCTGACACTAATATCAGGTCACCCTGGGCTACAACAACACCCTACCTTGAAAAACCAACGAAACACACACACACACACACACACACACACACACACACACACGAACCTGCTGTGGTGTTGCACATCTGTAATCCCAGCACTTAGGCTCAAGCAGGAGGACCATGAACTCAAGGCCTGCCTCGGCTACACAGTTGGTCTAAAAAGTCAACAATATCAACAAACAAAAGCCCCCACAGCTGGGGACTGAGTATAGCTGAGCAACTGACTGCATAAGTAGCACGTAGAAGGCACTACAGGTGCCATCCACAGCACTCCTGAAAATAAACAACAAATACATTGGGACTGGACAGATGGCTCAATGGGTAAGGGCACTTGCTGCACAAGCACAAAGACCTGAGTTTGATCCCCAGCACCCACATAAAAAGCCAGGCAAGGCCACTTGTACCTATAACCCTAACACTGAGTACAGCAGATATGGGAGGATTGCTGGGGCTCACTGGTCAGCTGGTCTACCAGTTGGGGTTATATGTAGAAAACAGGAATAATAAAAATAAATAAGAAATTAATTTCAAGATACTCTACAAGACACCTCCAGCCCTGCAAAAAATAAAAAAACAAACAAACAAACAAAAATCACCCACCTGTTTCTTAAACAGAGCAACTGAAACAGACGGAGAAACATGACATAGACTTAGACTTCAGCTATGGTAGGAAGACTCTCCCTTGTCTCATGTCTCTAGGACTCTACTGATCACACAGGCCAAGACCCTGACCTCAATAACACATTGTGTTTTCAAATATAAGACAGACCTGGTCAGTGCATTGAATACATTGCAGGCAACAAGAAAGTCAGCTGCTTCACAGAGGGTACCTCTGTAGCCTGCTCCTAGCAGGACAGAAGAACTCCTCTATTAAATGATACCTAATCACTTTCCTGAGCAGCTCAAAGCAAATCAGATCAGTATAAATCAAAATTATAGCTATCACTTATGAAGGGATGTATTCTGTGTCAGACACATGGTACAAATACGCTACCTCATTTGACCTTACAGCAACCTGTGATGAGGAATCTCAATGTTTCTCTGACTATCCCTGTCCTGCCCCCCACTTTCCTGGATACACAGCCCACGGTAGATTCTGCCACTGTGCCACACATCCAGTCCACCCTTGCTATTAACATGAGGCAAGGGGCATTCAGATATATTGAGTGATTATGCAGCATTACTCAGCTAGGAAATGACAGCAAAAGATTCAAATTAATGCTGTCCAGCCTGACCTTAGACTTCAGCTATGGTAAGAAGACTCTCCCTTGTCTCATGGCCATGAGCTGCCTGCAGGGTCCCAGTTCCTCATGAGCTTCTTCTGGTAACATTTCATACCATCTAAGACAACTAGAATCCCATATCCACCCCTTCACTTACCCATCTACAAGCAGGCTTCCCTACACCCCATCACCAATGTATACTTTTTTTGTTTTGTTTTGGTTTTTGAGATAGGGTCTCACTCTAGCCCAAGCTGACCTGGAATGTACTATGTAGTCTCAGGGTGGCCTCAAACTCACAGTGATCCTCCTACGAGGCTCCTGAGTGCTGGGATTGAAGGCATGCCTGGCACCAATGTATACTTTTGCCACAAATGCTTCAGCTTAGCACTGTGCATGTACTTACTAACTGTTCAAATTAGGTCAGCTTGGTTAATAAAAAAGAAAAAGCATTGTGCATGGTGAAGCACACCTTTAATCCCAGCACTTAGGAGGCAGAAGTAGGAGAATCACCATGAGTTCGAGGCCACCCTGAGACTACATAGTGCATTCCAGGTTGGCCAGGGCTAAAGAGAAACCCTACCTTGGAAAAAAAAAAAAAAAAAAAAAAAAGAAAAGAAAGAAAGAAAAAGAAATCTGGCTGATGGATCGAGATACAGGATCTTACATTAAGGGGCTGGGATGCAGTTCAATGGTAGGAGCATGTGCCTAAACACACAGGAAATTCTGGGTTCTAACCTCTAGGGTATGCAAAAAAAAAAAAAAAAAAGAAAAAAAAAAACCCTTTTGTTTAGACAAAGAGTAAAGGGGGAAAAAGTCTGGAAAAACAACATGTGGCCTAAAGCAGGGTAACAAACACCTGTGACCACCTTAAAGTAGAATGTAAACCTCTCAGTTTGGAAGTACAGTTTGGAAGCTCTAAAGACACAGAGCTTTGACAACGTATCCACTTTTTTTGTTTTGTTTTGTTTTTTTGTTGCTGTTATTTTTGTTTTTTCAAGGTAGGGTCTCACTCTAAGCCCAAGCTGACCTGGAATTCACTATGTAGTCTCAGGGTGGTCTCGACCTCACAGCAATCCTCCTATCTCTGATTCCCAAGTGCTGGGATTAAAGGCGTGCACCACCATGCCTGGCTTGTAATTTCCTTTTTGAAAAATACTATTTAAAAAATTTTTTTCAGTTCAACACTAATAATATTTTTATGTTATTATTTATTTATTTGAGAGGGAGAGACAGATAGACAGACTATGGGCAAACTAGGGTCTCTTGCTGCTACAAATGAATTCCAAACACTTCTACCACTTTATACATCTACTTTTATGTGGGTACTGGCTTTGCAAGCAAGTACCTAACCACTGTACCATCTCCCCAGCCCTTGAAGAATCCTTCTTGCTACCAGCAAAAACTTCTATACCACTTGTAATAAGATGTACTCAGCTTCTGTAAGGATATGGGAGGTGGCAAGTGTCATGTGCATAGGCCCTGACAGGTTATAATGACAGCAATGGCCAGCAATGATTGGCTCACGAGTAAAAAAAAAAGTCCTGAATTGCCACACTGGGTATATATAGCACACCGGTAATTCCAGCACTTAGGAGGTGGAGGCAGAAGGACAAGAGTTTAAGGCCAGACTCAGCTACAGTGAGTTTGATGCCAGCCTGGGCTAACTGAGACCCTGTCTCAAAACAAAACAAAAGCCCTGATTTATAGGTTTGCTAATTTCCATGGGCTAAATACCCCCATCACAGTGGACTTCATCCACCATGACCAATAAATAGAGCCTGCAGGGATATACGCAGTTTGGCCTTGGGACACTGGTGGAACAGGTTCCTAACCACAGCTGGTACCCGCCAATACTTACTGTGACATACTATGTGCTACGGTGAGCTCCTTTTCAGGCCACTGTGGCAGGAATTATCTTATCCTAACTCCATCATTGACAGTAAACTAGGTCATGAGTTGGACTGGAGCCTCTAAAACCAAGAGCCACCACAAACCTTCTCTTTACAAACTGATTGTCTCAAGTAGCTGTCGCAGAGGTAGAAAGGTGACAAGCATGCAACGTTGATCCACATTTGCGTCACTGCTTCAATGCCCTACACAGTAGCTCTGATTATGGGGTGCTCCTGGGAAGGGATCTGTGGTGATTTGATTCAGGTGTCCCCCATAAACTTAGGTGTTCTGAATGCTAGGTTCCCAGCTGATGGAGATTTGGGAATTAACGCCTCCTGGAGGCAGTGTATTGTTGGGGGCAGGCTTATAGGTGTTATAGCCAGCTCCCCCTTGCTAGTGTTTGGCACACTCTCCTGTTTCTGTTGTCCACCTGATGTTGGCCAAGGTGTGATGTCCACCCTCTGCTCACGCCATCATTTTCTCTGCCATCATGGAGCTTCTCCCTCAAGCCTGTAAACCAAAATAAACCTCTTTTTTTCCCACAAGCTCCTCTTGGTTAGGTGATTTCTACCAGCAATGCGAACCTGACTACAACAGGATCAGTGTTACCCACATCTGTTTCTGCCTTTCCTATGTATGCTCCATCTCATCTCCATTCCTCACACAACTCCAGTTCAGTTGTATTAGAATAGTGTCTTCTATGCATGCAAGGAAATAGCAAGCGTCTCATGTTTATCCTCAATCGAACTAGAGTTGGTTTCTGTCACTTGAACACATATTACCACATTCCTGTCAGAATGGGGAAGTCACCTTTCCTTACCTGCATGCCTCTCATTTTCTGGAACCGTGCAATGGTGTCACTGAGGGTATAAACACGTATATGGCCCATATGCAGCTTGCCAGAGGGGTATGGGAACATGGAGAGCACGTAGAACTTGGGCTTTGATGTCTAGGAAGGAGGGACAAAGGACAAGGAGTCTTTATTAAGCATTTTCCAGGAACTCTGCACTTGTATTTTGGCACTTTACTCAAGGTAATAATTTAACATGTTAAAAATTTCCTTAAAAAACCCACAAAAGCCTATTCTCATTATGTAAATTGACAGAAACGTTTAAACTCCCAAATCTAAAGCCCTGGGTTGAGCTAAAGAATGTCCACAATAGTGTGGAACTATGTCTAAGTATTAGTTAGCTAGATATATGTTTAATTTTTTTCTTCCCTCTTTCAAAAGTTTTTCTTTTAAAGCAGTTTATATCCAGGTCTTAAAGGACTGTTTATCCACATCATTCAAGGAGACAGTAATGAATTACACAGGTGTCTCTAAAAACACAGGCCCTTCCCAAGCTCCTTGTGTTTACATCCACCTAAGATCCAGGGCTGACAACAGGGTCTTCAGATACCAGTTGGGTCCTGAGTTTGCCCTGAGTTGTGAACTTCTCTTGGACTAGAAAAGGTTGAAAATCTTCAAGGAAACAGATGCCAAACAGGTAAACATAGATCAGGGTATTATCAGAAGCACAGGAAAGCTACATGGGTCTAAGCAGAATGGGGACAGGTTAGGAAGTCCTGTGCAGTTGCTGACTATGGGCACCTCACTCTTCTACTAATATGGTTAAGAGCTTGGGCATGAGGGGACAAGGCCCTAAAATAATGGTTCTAGACTCAGAACTGATTCCTTATGGGGATCTGCAGTTCAAGGGCAAGCATTGTGGGGGGTCCTGTAATACTAGGGATAGAACCCAGGGTCTCGTGTATGCTCAGCAAGCACTCAACCATTGAGTGACACTCACCCACAAAGAACTGTGTTAATCATTTCTATGTCCACATGTCCAGCCACCAACAGTTCAATAACTCATGTATAAATGCTTGTTGGCCTCTACAGGAGCACAATTACCAAAGCATGGGCATTTCCCCAACAGATCACTGATGGCTCCCTCTACTCAGCCTCAAATCCTCCCATGGAAATGGGGGACAGTGCTCTGAACAGAGGAAGGATGACAGGTAACTGTTGCTATTGGTTACTTTGGATTGGACTATCATCTGCTGTCATATTTTTATTAATTTCTACCTTCTAGTTCCCTTTCTGCCTCTACTCATTCCTAGAGTGTTATAAGACTTCTTTAAGTCTTTGTGTCCTCAAAAGTAATGAACAAAAATGCAAAAGAGAATATTCATAATCCTCCTTGTACATATGTGTGGGAAGGTGGTGCTTTAAATAATTTTTTGCTAAGTATTTGCATGACGGATAATGGACAGCACCAGCTGTAATCAGGGGAGCAGAAGAACCAGAATCAGGTTCTGACCAAGTCCTTCTCTTTTTTTTTACTTTATTTTTATTTTTATTTATTTATTTGAGAACAACAGACAGAGAGAGAAAGAGCCAAATAGAGAAAGAGAATGGGCATGCGCCAGGGCCTCTAGCCACTGCAAATGAACTCCAGACGTGTGTGCCCCCTTGTGCATCTGGCTAATGTGGGTCCTGGGGAATCGAGCCTCAAACCGGGGTCCTTAGGCTTCACAGGCAAGTGCTTAACTGCTAAGCCATCTCTCCAGCCCCCAAGTTCTTCTCTTTAAAAAAAAAATTTTTTTTTTTATTTATTAGCAAGAAGAGATAGAAAGAATGGGTCTTGCTGGGGCCTCCAGCCACTGCAAACCAACTCCAGATACATGTGCCACTTTGTGCATCTGGCTTTACATAGGTACTGGGGAATCGAACATGGGTCATTAGGCTTTGCAAGCAAGTGCTTTAACTGCTGAGCCATCTCTCTAGGCCCCAAGTTCTTTTTATTTATTTATTTTTCAGACAGGCTGGCCTCAAACTCATAGCAATCCTTCTGCCTTTGCCTTTAGAAAGCTGGAATTTACAGGCATGTACCACTATGACCAGCTTTTTGCCAGCTTGTTAAAACTTCCTTCAGCAAACCTTTAACAAAACCACTAACAAGAGCCAAAAATAGAAACAAACCCACAAAAAACCTAGAGTGGAACTTTTCTCTGTACTGCCCATCCTTTAGAAATGACCAAGGTAAATAAGGCCACCTGGAGAAAGTCTTTTTTTGTTTTGAGGTAGTATCTCCCTCTAGTTCAGGCTAACCTACCATTCACTATGTAGTCTCAGTGTAGCCTTGAACTCATGGTCATCCTCCTACCTCTGCCTCCCAAGTGCTGGGATTAAAAGTGTGCACCACAATGCCCTGCTGAGAAGTCTGTTTTTACAGAACAAGTACAATATTTGGAGAACACAAAAGCAAAAAGTGATTTGGGGCTGGAGAGATGGTTTAGTGGTTAAGGCACTTGCCTGTCCTATGTACCTGGTTTTGATTCCCCAGTACCAGATGTACAAGGTGGGTAGCATGTGCATCTGGAGTTGTTTGCAGTGGCTACAGGCCCAAGCATGGCCATTTTCTCTCTCTTTCAACCTATCTGCCTCTCTCACTCCCTTTCTCCAATAAATAAAATGTCTTTTTAAAAAGTGATCTGAGTCTCTTGGATTACAAACTATGATTTCTATAAACAGGTAGCATACAGGTATGAAGGAACCACTGAGAGTCAGGCTTGGAAACTCAGGGATTGGCTACTCTTAATAAGATGAAGTCAGGCTGGGTGTAGTGGCGCATGCCTTTAATCCCAGCACTCGGGAGGCAGAGGTAGGAGGATTGCCGAGAGTTCCAGGCCACCCTGAGACTACATAGTGAATTCTAGGTCAGCCTGAGCTAGAGTGAGACCCTACCTCAAAAAACCAAAATAAATAAATAAATAAATAAATAAGATGAAGTCAGGAAAAAAAAAAAAAGCTAAATAGAATTGGGGGTTGAGCCCTGGGCTAGAGTACCTGCCTAGTCCTTGAAAGCTTGTGGGTTTGATTCCCTGCATCACAAATAAAAGAAAGGGGCAAGTGACAGAAAATCCTTGGCTTGTCAACAAGCTCCTCAAGGGAGGAGAACCAGCTCACTCTTTTACTGAGTACAAAAATAAAACCAACTACTCAACTGAACCCTAACTCTTTTCTACAGTGGATTAGACCCATTGCCTTTTCCTGGGGAATTTTCAGGGATATGGGAAAATAGCATTCTCTAGAAGCTAGAAAAAAAAAATCATTGACCTATAGTATTGCAGGTTTTTTTGTTTGCTTTGATATTTTTGTTTGTTTTTGAGACACGTAGCCTGGACTGGCCTTGAAATCATGATCCTCCAGCCTCAACCTCCCAAGTGCTGTGACTACAGCCACCATACCTGGACTATTTTTAGTTTTTAATTTTCAAGTTTTCATGTAAATAATTTTTCTTTTATCATAATCACCTTATCTCTTTTACTATTTATTATGCTAACAATCTTGCCCAAAATATTTTCTACATATAGCTTCTTTCCTAGCATCTCCTCTCTGTATGTTTTCTCAATCAAGATTAAATTAACAGCAAAATCAAGTAATTCATCATATACTGGCTAAGCCGAACTCCAAGCATGAGTTCCTAAAGATATGCAGAAAAGCAATGCCAGCAATCTTTAATATTCATGAACATTTTGTTTATCACAGAAAATATATTCAGCCTACTGCCTGTCCCTGCATTGTGCTTTTCTGTGTGAATTATGTCATTTTCCTCTGTGACAATGAAACAAGCTCTATCATCTGGAGGTAGAAAAGAGAGAAGAAATGATGGAATTTATGTTATAATTGAGCTAGAATCTGATTGAAAGGGAAATTTTCATAATTATGTAAAAGTGAAAGAATTCAAGCCTGTAAGAAATATTAAGATTGCCAGCAATGGGGAGAGGATGGCTTTTCTAAGTGGGTCCTATTATTTCTGCCAGGCTGTGATTTAGAGGACAACTTCTGCCTCTCTGCATCATGTTCTGAAGCTGCCACAGAGCCTGGAAGGCTGCAGACTCAGGACAGCCTCCCCCACCCAGCAGTGCAGTTCTGGCCCTTGCTTTGCCACTAGCTATAAGCCCTTGGGAAACTCCTGTGACTTCCCAGGCTCAGTCTACTGTCCACTAATCAAAAGCAAGTAAGGCAAAGAAAATTCCCACAAAGCCTGGCTGAAGGGTCAATCATATATGGTTTGGGGGCCTGGCTTGGTCTCATGCCAGCTGGGCATTTTGGCTCATCACCAGGCCTCACTCCCCATGTGAAGATGGTAATGAATACCCGCAGGGTTGTTCTGAGATCAAATGAAACCACCAATGCTCATTAAATGAACTTTTAATGATGGTTTGGCGACTCAAACACTCAGCTTCTAAACATTCATCTGGATGGATTTCAAATGTACCTAATACCAGTTGGGAGGTAAAACAGATGTGCCTGTGACCCTCCAGCACTTAGATACTCAGCTCCTGATAAAGATACAAAATGGCTTTATCCACTTGGATCTTTTATTTATATAGCTCATCAGTTTGTAAAGTGTGTTCAGCCACATTTTCTCATTTGATTTTTAAAACAAACCTGTGAGACAAACAATTTGAGGAGGCTCAGAAGTAAGGCAGTTAAAGGACTGGCCTAGAGTACACTGTTCTAGGACAGATCTGTATGACAGCCCTGTTGGCTTAGTCTACTTTCTCCAACTCTGCTCCCATCCAAAGCCTGACACAGAGCCTGCAGGGCACCCTGTACTGCATCCCTGAGCCACTCCCCCAATTATCAAAGCACAGTTCATGTTCTTCCAGTTAGTATTTTTAAGAACATAAGCCTAAGCCATGCATGTTGGTTCACATCTGTAAACCTAGCACTTGGAGGTGGAGGCAGGAGGACTGCCACAAGTTCTAGGCTAGCCTATGTTACACTGAGTTCCCTGTCTTCAGGAAAAAAAAAAATGCTTAAAATGAAAGAGATGTCGCAAAATCAACAAACTATAACTTCAGAATCTTTGGAGTCAATCTACAAGCAAAAAGGAGTGGAGAAGTGAATGTTACTCTGCTTACGCAGAATGAAACTGCTCCCTAGAGTCAGCTTCCAAATTCATCTAGCTAGGTAAGTCTGGCTATGTTGACACGACAGCTTTTCACTTCCTAATGAGCTAAGAGTCAAGCTTTCAATGTAAATTATTCAACTTTCCTTATCATTTCATTTTACTTGTTATATACTATATCTATTACAGATCTTTCTAACCAATGCCAAGACCACCTTTCAGTAGAGCACAAAGGGCTCTTCACCCCTTGTCCATTGTTCCAGAGATCAAACTCATGTACAGAATGACAGTCAGGAGATGGGAAAAGATTTATGATAACCAAACTGCCTCTGGCCATACCTTGTTAATTCAACATAGAGGACTTAAAAGTCTTCTAGTTTACTCTGACCCAATTTAAACAATTCATGTACAAATCATTTTTCCCATTTGCCATTTTTGTCTATAACTGTATTTCTAGTTTTCAGTTGGTTATTTTGGATGTTTGTTTTGTTTTTAATTAACATCAGAAAGTAAAAATAAACATGGCATCCAAGACTGGTCCCCAGGAGGCAGAGAACATTCCACAGAAACCATTTATAGCCAAGTATCAACACACTAATACTAGTGGAGAGCTAAGCTGGTGCATCTACACCAGAAGCCAATGGTTCACTAACTCACTGAGCTGCAAGGTTGGACCCTAACCTCAGAACATACCAGGGAACAGCTAGTCTCCCTCCCCAAACCATGATGCTGAAGTGGCAGAGCAGGTTGGAAGCCAAGGTCAAGGCAGGGATTGGCAGATACTTCTCATCTTATGCAGCCACCCTGGAGTCTCCCATCTGACTTGTTGGATTCCTGGGAGCCACTGACCATGCAATGGGCCATGAAGGACTCAGGCCTTGCTAACACTCCTATTTTGATGAATTTCTCCCAATAGAAGCTCCTTCAGAATGACTGTGATAAGGCTGCCTGCCACACACTTTATGTATACTATTGTAACAAATGAGCTACCCTGAAAACTTTGCTATACATTAGCCTCATCTCCTTTGCCCCTCCCTTCAATCCTCTTAGGAATAGGTGGGTGCCATTATTGTCAGCCTGAGCCTCGTGCTGAAGTTCTCTGCTTCTCTTTTCTACTGTCCCAGAATACTCACATCAGCTTCTGAAACTCTGGATGCCTGCTCTTTTATTCGTTGATGCCACCAGTTCTCAACATCCTTTCTTGTCTGCAGTGCATACTCTTTTGTCCACTCTCCTGTGGTACTATAAATACTTCTGGCACATCTTCGAATTACTTTCCTTTCCCACCAGATGATAGCTGGCATACCATTTAGCTGCCTTGTCACAAGAGAGGCATAAAAACCCAGTCTCTGCCAAGTGGAGGCCATTCTTCAGATGGTGAGAAGGGCCCTGGAAAAGAGGGCAGAAGAACATGTTATGAGCTGCCTAGAACAGTTCTCAGGGGTGTGTTTTACCCAGCCTGTTCACCCACTTTCTCCTCTTCTTTTGATAATCACTCCTTAAAAAGAGTATTTTAGAAGTTAATTGAATACAAACTTTTTAGTAGAAAATACAAGGTGGTCACTTCTCTCAAACACCAAAGAAACAAAACCCCATAGGATCAAAGACAGCCCACCTGCTGCAGAATCTTTATGTAAGAGAGGTGATGGATCCCCTCCCTTCCTTCCCTGCAGGTCAGCCCAGGATCTGTCCAGCTGTCTGTATTTGTCATTCTTCACACCACAGAAAGCTCTAAGGAAATCTTGACTTGGCCTTGGGTTCAAATATCAGAAGAGATGTGAACACAGGTCCAGGAGGACCTGAGATTCAAAGTATTTTTCATACCTATGAGTTAAATAGACCTTACAGACTAAGCCAGGAAACAACTAATATTTAGAAGACATTCAGTCCATCATTTATGTACCAGGTATTTATTGACTATAATTAGTTCCACAAATTGTTTCAGCAACAGAGTCCCAGGCCAGGGTATATGTGGAAAAGCATGTGCTTAGTATGTACAAACCTCTAGTTCCTATCCCCAGCATGCAAAAACAAGGTTGCTTCTATCATGGTAACTACATACTAGCAGGGAAGCAAGTTAAGACCCAAGCAAATAAATATATAACAGGATGTATGGCAATGGAAAGTGCTATATAACTTTTTGGAATACAACCCGTGTGTGGGGACCCCACAAGAAACCCAGTTGGAACTTGTTGCAGTCAGTTTCATGTTGCTGCCAGAAAACACCCAACCAAGAGCAGTTTATGGGAGGAAAGGGTTTATTTTGGCTTACAGCAGAAAGGAAGCTCCATGATGGCAGGGGAAAACGATGGCATGAGCAGAGGGTGGACATCACCTCCTGCCCAACATCAGATAGACAATAGCACCAGGTGAGTATGCCAAACACTGGCAAGGGGAAACTGGCTATATACCCATAAGCCTGCCCCAACAAAAAATCACTTCCTACAGGCCCCAATTCCCAAACTGCCACTGGCTGGGAACCTAGCATTCAGAACACATTTTTGAATGGCAGAAATGACCATTCTTCTCCAATGAACAAGTTTTCCTATTTCATTCCTTTTAAGGGGCTAAGGTAAGACTTCAAGAGACATTTAAGATGGAGGACTAAATAGCCTAAATGTTCTGCTGTATAAGAGCAATAGAGCTACAGATGAAAACAGGTCTTTCAAAGATAAGAGAGACAAAGAACCTGGCATTCCAAACCTGTGTTAATCAAATCCACTCAAAATCCTGTCTATATCGACTAGGGTCTGGCCTCGTTCACAAAGGCAATGGATCACAAATGTTGCCAGGAGAGTCACTGCAGGCTCCTAAAAGTGGAACTTGCACAGAAAATGGCATTGCAGTGTCGGCACATTACAAATAGATCTGCCAAAGTTCTTGACATACCAGTCTCACTAGATTTAATTCCTCTTGCTTTTTTAGGGCTGGAATCAGAAATAGACTGAGGGGGAAAATACTCCTTATCAGTTGGGCTTGGCTAATAGGGTGAATTATATGAAGCTGGTTAAATATTAAGCAATTCTATCTGACCAGCCTAATGCATATATGCTTATTACAATACAGGCAATAATTAATTTTTAGGGTTCATATTTCTGTATAATTAAATTTTAGACCTCTTTCACTAAGTCAGCCTTCTGAAACTTTTGTAAGCCAAAGAATGTTTACTAGCAGAAGGCACATAGACAGACACTTGACATCTCTCCTAGGTGGAACATAAGGAGAGCGTTCTGGACTATTCTCTCTCTCTTTTAAAATTTTTTATTTATTTACTTGACAGAGTAAGAGGTAGGGAGAGAGAAAGAGAGGGAGGGAAGGAATGGGCATGCCAGGGCCTCCAGCCACTGCAAACAAACTCCAGATACATGTGCCACCTTGTGCATCTAGCTTATGTGGGTCCTGGGGAATCAAACCAAGGTTCTTTGGCTTTGCAGTCAAATGCCTTAACCACCAAGTCACCTCTCCAGCCCTGGACTATTCTCTTGAATAGAAGTAACAGAAGGGGCCAGTGGGAGGCAGAGGTAGGTGGAGCGATGAGTTCGTGGCCACCCTGAGACTACATAGTGAGTTCCAGGTCAGCCTGAGCGAGAGTATGCTTCTGTAATCTCAGCACACTGACAGAGATGGGAGGTGGAAAAAGGAAATTTTCATGAACACTCAGTAAAGTAAAGAATGACATAAAGAAAGAAAGAGTGACGACTGAGCTAGATCTAGACAGAGAAAGCCTGCCACAAAGCCCAGTGGGACTCTGGGCCTTTTGCTCTTCCCCTGATGTACATCCTCTCTCTTCCCCTGCCTCTCTCTCTCTCTTCCCTTTCTCTTTCTTCTCTACCTCATCTGTTACAATGAAGTCTTGAACTAAAAAAAAAAAAAAAAAAAGGAAAAGGTAGAAAGGATTGACATAAAAATTGTCCTCTAACCTCCACACCATGATATACATGCACCCGCGCTCTTGCAATGCACATGAAACATACACATTCACACATGCACACACAAACACAAAAAAAGGCAATTTAATCTGAACTGCAATCTACCAAGTTTTTGGTTTCAATGTTACTTACCCACTGTAATGAATAAAATATAATATAAGTACAATCACCAACAGTAGACACAGTAACCCTGACAACAAAACAATAAGCTTACACTACACCTACAAGCTTCACCTTTAAAACCCATGACCTAGAGAAAATATAACGTAAATATAAAAGCAATGAGTATACATAGGAATTTAAAATTCATAAGGAAGAAAGCACTAGCAGATTAGAAAGTGACAGGTTTGGAGATTTTTCATTGTTGTTGTTGAGATAGGGTCTCACCATGTGGCACACGTTGGTCTCCTGCCATAGCCTCACAGTGCTGGAGTGAGTGGTGTATACCACCACATCCAGCTGTGGAAATAACAGGTTATTCAATAAATAGGGGGAAATTTCAAATTAGATCTCTAAAATCTAAAATCATCATAAACCGGTGTAAATCCCAACTAGATTAAAGAATTGGGGAGGGGAGAGACAGGGTTTCTTGTAGCCCAGGCTGGCTTCCAATTCTCTGTGCAACTAAGGATGGCCTTGAACTCCTGATGCTCCTATGTCTGTATGCACCACTGTGCCAGGGTAAAAAGAACGTTTTTTAAAAAAGCAATCATAAAAGGACCCAGGCGTGGTGGCACACGCCTTTAATCCCAAGCACTCGGGAGGCAGAGGTAGGAGGATCTCTCAGAGTTTGAGGCCACCCTGAGAATACAGAGTGAATTTCAGGTCAGCCTGGGCTAGAGTGAGACCTTACCTCAAAAAACCAAAAAAATTTTAAAAAATAGAAAACTGAAATAATCAGAAGATGAGGCATGGGTAGGTAGCTCACTTGGTAGAGTGCTTGCCTAGCACGCAGTGAGGCCCTGAATTAGATCCCTAGCCCAGCATAAGTGGGATGTGGTAGTGCACACCTGTAACAGCAGCACTCAGGTTGCAGACAGAAGTACAAAGTCATCCTCAGCTACATAGCCAGCACCAGACCATGGAAGAGGACAAACCAAACGCAGTCTGCAGCAAGAGGATCATCATAAATTCCAGGCCAACCTGGGCTACATAGCAAGTTCAAGACAGCTTGAATTTGATGCCCGGTCTCAAAGAAACAAAACAAAAAAGCGCGCGCGCGCACACACGCACACAAAATAAAAAAAAAATAAACCAAACATGTCTTGTGTTTTGCAGATGCTAATTCCAGGCATGAGCTGGGGCAATTTATTTCCTCTCTGGAGCTCCATTTCCTCTCTTGTGAAGAAAGCTATATGGCTACTGAGACGCTTCAAACCCTAACCTGCTGGGGGTCCCCAAGACGCAATGGACGACTGGCTGGGTAAAAAGCCCCAGCCCAGGGAGCCGAGATCCTCGGACGAGGCGGAGAACTCGCGCTGTCAACAGGGTGCGTGGACGAAAGAACTGATCCTCGTCCCCTGAGCTCCGGCAGAGGGTTACCTGCTCGCAAGCTCTGACCTGCGCCTCCTCTATGCCAGCTTTCCTGAGTCAGTCACCCGACAAGGCACGGCCACACGGCCACCCGCCATGGGCGCCGCCATGTTGGCGAAACAACAGCTTTATGGGAAGCAGCCGCCGACACGGACAGGAAACGGAGCGGGCGGCGGGCGAGCTCGGAAACGGGGCGGGGAAGGTTCAGACACCGGGCGGGAAGGCCGGGAGGCGGGGCGGGCCGGGCTCGGAAACGGGGTGGAGCGGCTGCGCACCAGGTCCCACTCCCGCCAGGCCACGCGCCAGACCCCGCCCCCGCGCCAGGACCCGCCCCGCGCCAGGACCCGCCCCGCGCCAGGACCCGCCCCCGTGCCAGGACCCGCCCCGCGCCAGGACCCGCCCCCGTGCCAGGACCCGCCCCCGCGCCAGGACCCGCCCCGCGCCAGGACCCGCCCCGCGCCAGGACCCGCCCCGCGCCAGGACCCGCCCCGCGCCAGGACCCGCCCCGCGCCAGGACCCGCCCCCGCGCCAGGACCCGCCCCACGCCAGGACCCGCCCCGCTCCAGGACCCGCCCCTGCGCCAGGACCCGCCCCGCGCCAGGACCCGCCCCGCGCCAGGACCCGCCCCCGTGCCAGGACCCGCCCCGCGCCAGGACCCGCCCCCGCGCCAGGACCCGCCCCGCGCCAGGACCCGCCCTCGTGCCTGGACCCGCCCCGCGCCAGGACCTGCCCCGCGCCAGGACCCGCGCCAGGACCCGTCCCCGAGCCAGACCCCGCCCCCGCGCCAGGACCCGCCCCCGCGACAGGACCCGCCCCGCTCCAGGACCCGCCCCCACGCCAGGACCCGCCCCCACGCCAGGACCCGCCCCGCGCCAGGACCCGCCCCCGCTCCAGGACCCGCCCCCGCGCCAGGACCCGCCCCCGCGCCAGGACCCGCCCCGCGCCAGGACCCGCCCCGAGCCAGGACCCGCCCCGCTCCAGGACCCGCCCCGCGCCAGGACCCGCCCCGCGCCAGGACCCGCCCCCGCTCCAGGACCCGCCCCGCGCCAGGACCCGCCCCCGTGCCAGGACCCGCCCCGCGCCAGGACCTGCCCCGCGCTAGGACCCGCGCCAGGACCCGTCCCCGAGCCAGACCCCGCCCCCGCGCCAGACCCCTCCCCCGCGACAGGACCCGCCCCCGAGCCAGGACCCGCCCCCGCGCCAGACCCCGCCCCCGAGCCAGGACCCGCCCCGCTCCAGGGCCCGCCCCCGCGCCAGGACCCGCCCCCGTGCCAGGACCCGCCCCCGCGCCAGGACCCGCCCCCGCGCCAGGAGCCGCCCCCGCGCCAGGAGCCGCCCCCGCGCCAGGACCCGCCCCGCGCCAGGACCCGCCCCCGCGCCAGGACCCGCCCCCGCGCCAGGACCCGCCCCGCTCCAGGACCCGCCCAGGCCCTATCCCAGACTTTTCTGGCGAGAGCAAACCCAGGTATCTATGAGTTATGGTTTTTACACTTGAAGCAGTGACTGGAGAGTTGTTCTAGATATAGGAGGATCATTGAGCTTTGAAGGCCAGCCCATGCTACTGAGTGGATATCAAGATAGCACCGGCTAGGATGAGTCATTGAAAATAAATAAAGTAGGTAGCACGTGGTGCAAAGAGCTCTGGAGTGATTTGAGGCCAAGATTTGAATCCCAGGGCCTGTAGAGATGGCTTAGCGATTCAGGCGCTTGCCTGTGAAGCCTAAGGACCCAGGTTCGATTTCCCAGGACCCACTTAAACCAGATGCACAAGGTGGCGCTTGCACCTGGAGTTTGCCCTAGTGTGCCCATTAAAAAGAAAAAGAGGCGGCGTGGTGGCGCACACCTTTAATACCAGAACTCAGGAGGCAGAGGTAGGAGGATCTCTGTGATTTCAAGGGCACCTTGAGACTACATAATGAATTCCAGGTTAGCCTGGGCCAGAGAGAGGACCTACCTAGAAAAAAGAAAAAAAAGGAAGGAAAAGTGTGTGTTAGGGTGACTGGACCCCTGAAGGTAAAAAGGGCAGGAAAGTTTTTCTTATGGCTTGCCTAGTTCCAAATAACTGTTTATCTACAGTCAGGACCCCTCCTGGGAGGGAGGTCTTTCAAAGGATTTAAGTTGGTCAAGTTCAACCCCCCCCCCAACTAATCTCTTCCTGAGACAGCCCTTTAGCCCTAACCAACCAGCTGGACACTACCCTAAGGTTATAAATACCTTTGCAAGGGGAGGGCAGGCTCTGGCCCTCTGATCACTTGGGAACTTCCATTTGTGGGTGAGAGTTTCCCTTGGCTGGCCTGGGCTGCCTTGGCGTCTGCCCAGGCCCTGCTGGGATGGGCTTGGCTTAGGCCCTAGCCCAGGCCTAGCCAGGGAGGGCCACCTAGCCCTTATTCGCTGCATGGGTTGTTTATCTCCTCCAGCTCCCCACATAGCAGGAGCTCCTAGAACTTTCTTTTTTCTTTCTATGCTTTTTTCCCAGATCCATATCTGGTCACATGGACTCTTGAGCTACAGTGGCCCACATGGGCTTTTGGGCTCCACTGTTGTATTTCTCTTCTCCCCATTTTATCTCCCCTTTCCTCACTCCTTTGCAAAATCTGAATAAAATGTGGTGTTTTAAAAATCATTCTCTTGAATCTGTTATTGCCAATTCTTTGGTTAGTTTGCAGATATGAGCTCAGAACTTGGGGTTCCAGGAAGCACCCCAGAACCCCAATTTCCCCATTACAGGAGGGAGGGAGGAAGGAAGGAAGAGGAAGAAAGAAATTTGAATCCCAGCCCAACGACTACCACCTGGGCAGATCTGGGCTTGGGCAGATCTGTTGACATGTTAAACCATGATGGACCAGATAACCGTACAAACACTTTCTACCATATTTTATGATACAGCTCCAGAGAGGGAATGACTAGAGTCAGGAAAAAAGGATACCTAACCAGCCATTTTCCTAAAGAGCTTATGTGTCCCTTAGTACACATCCTGGGAAAGTGTTTCTGGCTTGTAACAAATCAGTGAATCAATGCAAAGGAGAATTCAAACCTATTTTAGGAAGAGTTTAAAAAATGCAAACATGAACAATCCAGAAAACTGAAATGGTTTGCTAATAGTGTAAAATGGTCGATGTCCTATGGGGGGGGGGGTACATTTGGGCCATCTTTTTCTTCAGGCTGAAATCAGTTGTACCTCCACCAAATGGTTTGTATCCTGGCCATGCATGTTCTCCATCTTAGTTTCTGTTCTTACAGAGATGAACTGTAGCCCAGGGGGAGGCAAGCAAAAGTGCAACTCCTACAGAGTGAAATCTTTCATCCTACACCCCTCCTAAGGGACACTAAGAAACCTTTTTCACTTATTTCCAAATCTTTAACTAGTTTCTCAACAGTTCAAAACCCAAATACCTTGTTGTTCCAAGTGTAGTCTTCACACCAGCATCAGCCTGCCCTGGGAACTTGGCTACAAATGAAAATTTCCATCTCCACCCTAGAGCCTGCAAACTAACCACAAGGGATTCTAAGCACATTCAACTTTGATACTTTATAAACTGAGACCTGATGGAGCTGGTGCTCCTGCTAAAGGTCATGGTTGGTGCAAGTCAGTGGAGATTTGGTAGGAGAATCATTGTGAGACCCTACCTCAAAAACAAACAAAAATATCCTGGGAGCAGACTGTATAGGGATACACAGCTGTGTAAGCTCAGCACTTGGGAAACTGAGGCAGAATATCTTAAATTCTAGCCTGAACTACAAAAGCAGATCCAATCTCAAAAAGCAAAGCTAAGTATGGTAGCACATGCCTGAAATCTCTAACAGTCAGGAAGTTGAGGCTTGAGGATTCCTTCAAGTTGAAGGTCAGCCTGAATGTCATGCAAGCCAAAACTACATAGCAAGGCTGACTTAAAAAAAAAATAGTACTCTCACTCAAAATGCAGAATGAAAGATTATAAGAAATAAAAATTTCAGGCTAGGAGCCAGGGGTGTAGCTCAGTTGGTAGAGTGCTTGCCCAGCATGTGTGAAGCCCTGGGTTCAATCCACAGTACTGTGTAAACCTGAGAGTGGTGGCACAAACACACCTGTAATCCCAACACTTGAGAAGTTGAGGCAAAAGATCAAAAGTTCAAGGCCACCCCTGGCAACATAGCAAGTTTGCAGCCAGCCTGGGCTCTATGAGTCCCTATCTTAAAATAAAACAAAAGAAAAAAGAACTTTCAACCGGGCATGGTAATGCATGCCTTTAATCCCAGCACTCAGGAGGCAGAAATAGGAGGATTGCTGTGAGTTCAAAGGCAGCCTGGCACTACAGAGTGAGTTCCAGGTCAGCCTGACCTAGAGGGAGCCCCTATCTTGGGCCCGGGGCGGGGGGGGGGGGCGCGGAGGCGGGGAGAGAACTTTCAACCAAATCCTCTTACTTTAAAGATGAGGATGCTAACGCTTGAAGAAGGGACACAGCTTGCCTAAAGTCATGGCAGAGGCAGGATTTCAACCCAGATCACTTGATCTGTCTCTGGAATATGGTATGATTAATGTCAACTGATATCATGAAAGGAGTGAGAGACAGATCAACCTGCATCCTTATTGCCTGTATCCACACACAACTAGAGTGCTCTTACTCACATGTACTGAGAAACAACATCAACACTTAATTTGGTTGAAAAGCTCTCTTTCCTCTTACAAAGTAAAGCTGACATTTCTAGAAGTTTATTTTAAGTGGAATTTTTCTAAAAGTCATTTGCTTTACTGAAAGTTGCTATTTTTACATCAAAGACCACGTGAAAGTAAACCCTTTTACTTTTAAAGATCTTGCTGCAAAGATACATTATTAAATAAGAGACAAGTTGCTGGGCTGAGTAGAGTGTTATATTGTTTCTGATTTCTTTTTTAAAGGAAAGGAAGCTGGGTGTGGTTGTCAGCAGTGGTGGGACAGTTTCAGCTCCAAATTGTCATCCTCAGCAGCTGGAGGAGTTCCCTTCATCTTTTAGGGACCTCAACTCAGGCCAAACCTGGATTCATGGCTTTGACACAGAAAAGAATTTCAGACCTATGGGCTGGAGCGATGGCTTAGTGGTTAAGGTGCTTGCCAGTGAAGTCTAAGGACCCAGGTTCGATTCCCCAGGACCCACGTAAGCCAGATGTACACAAGGTGGCACATGTGTCTAGAGTTTGTTTACAGTGGCTAGGAGGCCCTGATGTGCCCATTCTCTCTCTCTCAAATAAATAAAAATAAATTAAAAAAAAAAAAAAGAATTTCAGACCTAGTCAGTTTGAAGCAGAGTTGATTTCTTTTTCAGATGCATATACAAAATTTCATTCTTATTTATTTTCTTGCCTTAATAAGAAAATAAAAAGTTCACAAAGTGATTTTTTTCTCTGAGTTACAATTGAAGATTTTATTAAAGACATATGTTTAAAAATACTTTTTAATTTTATTATTTGAGAGAGAGAGAGAGAGAACAGGTGCGCCAGGGCCTCTATCCACTGCAAACAAACTCCAGACACATGTGCAACCTTGTGCATGTTATGTGCACAAGGCTTATGTGAGTCTTGGGGAATTGAACCTGGGTCCTTTGGCTTTCAGGCAAGTGCCTTAACCACTAAGCCATCTCTCCAGCTCAGGATATTTTTACATAGCTTAAGTATGAGGGTTAAGCCACAAAGAGGTGCTCAGAAAGAAAGAAAAACATACCCAGGGGTGAGTATGGACTTTCCAAGGGAGAGAATCTCCAGCAAAGTCAGACATATCCAAGCGTGAGTTCAGCTCCTCAGCAGAGAATCACAGTGAAGCCATTCCTTTGCACCATCTTGGTGAGTTCTGAGTTACATCTCAAAAGTTGTAAATAAACCTTTTGTTTTCTTTCTCCTTCATTTTGATAAGTGAGATTATAGGGTGGTTCTGAAGAGGTCTTGGAGGTAACTTCAATCCAATAAACCAAAACCAGAATCCATTAGGGTTGCACAAGGGTTTTTGGTGAGAATCCTAGAAAGTTATAGATTTACAACCAGGAAAGGCCTTAAGCAGTTGTCAGTTATGCTGGAATTCTTGCCTTGGGGCTGGGGAGAGCTTCAATCAGACTCCAGGATGATGGGCTCCTCTACATTCTTATGTACTCATAATTTCCTGTTTTTCTATCCTCCTCCATGTGGCTCATTTCTGTAATCCCACCTACTCAGGAAGCTGAGACAGGAGAATCAAAAGCTCTAGCTCTGCCTAGGCTACAAGTTCAAGGCCCATCTAGGCACCTTGTCTCAAAATAAAAGTAAAAAACGGACTGGGGGTGTATTCCAGTAGTTCATTCCCTAGTTTCACACTCCCCTCATGGTTAAAATGGTAAATTGTGTGCATATATAGTTTACCACAATTTAGAAAAGAGATCCTTTCTATAGCCTCCATAGGGAGTGATTTCCCACAGTTAAATAAAATTACAGGAGGCCATTGTTCTGCACTAAGCCCCTGCTGTCACCCATAGACCAAGCTTAAAATCAAAATGGAGTCACTCACACTAAAGTTCACAACATCAAGTGTAAATTAAGCTGTTTAGCTGAGAAATCAGGATTCTAGAGACAACAGGCAGAGTTCCCCAAAAGGCCCATGTAAATTTGAATGATACTGAAGGTCTCCCAGCTTTAATCCTTACACAAAAGAAGCAACCTGAAATAGCCTGATGTTAAACTCTTAGTTATTTCCATTGCTCTGACTCTCTCTGCCTTGCCTCACAAAGACAGTAACTTCGAAATGACCAGGCAAACCCTGAGACTACATAGTGAATCCCAGGTCAGCCTGAGCTAGAGTGAAACCCTACCTTGAAAAACCAAACAAAAAGAAAGAAAGAAAGAAAGAAAGAAAGAAAGAAAGAAAGAAAGAAAGAAAGAACGAACGAAAGGACCAGGCAAATGCAGTATTTTAAGATGGGGGATTGATATGGGAACATAGCAAAATGCTGGGGCATCAAAAGATTAAAAAAAAAAAAAAAGAAAGAAAGAAAAATAGGAGCTGGGCATGGTAGCACATACCTTCAATCCCAGTGAGACAGTTAGGATAACTGGGCCTCCCCAAAGTAAAGACAGGAATATCTTTAAGTCTGTCTTTGCAATCTCCACTTTGCTAGAGATCAAAGAATGATCTGACTTATTTCTTGCCTAAAGGAGTTCCCTATACCTGTGTTTTCCCATGAACAATCTGGGTCCCTCCCTGGGAGGGCGTTCCACTTTTCTAGAATTTAAATCTAATCCTGACATTGTGGTTGGTTAAACTCAGCTCCAAAACTTGGTGTCATGGCTGGCCTCTTCTTGAGCTAGCCCCTAGCCCAGACCAATCGGCCCTTACTCTGTCTGGCTCACCTGAGCCTAAAGGTGAAGTCCACCACAATAAGGTTATAAGTAGACTCTTACCAGGGGACAAGCTCTCTCTTGGCTGCCTGATCATCTCTCCTGAACCTCCAGATGAAGGGAGAACCCCACACACACCTACTCCCACATCCTGTCAAATTGATACTTGAGATTCACCATCACAGCACCTACTTTGAAGGTCATTGTCCTGGTCTCCTCAGACGGAGCCTGGGCTTTCTTCCAGCCTCACTTCCCCCTGTGATGTCCAAACAGGCCTTGTTTCACATATTTATTCTGTGAGTACCAATGCAGTTTAAATTACTGTCTGTTCATCATGGACACAAAATCAATTCCCCAGTTTCTGTAACCTTTGCTCTTTGGAAAAGAAGATCAGAGATGAAAGATCAAAAAAGAAGATTCGATGGACCATTTGTTCACTTTGGTTCTTGCTGACCTGAAGGAAGTCTAACATCCATGGGCCAAAGGACTCATAACAGCCTCTACAGAACTCAGGTCTGAGAGGTAGTAGCTAAAAAATGGAATGGAAGCCCATTTGGCAGTTACTACCACATGTCTGGGCTTTGAGTGTTCTGGAGTGAAATGAGTGTTTTTCTAGAAGCTTGATACTATAAAGGACACATTGCCAAATGTCACCTCTTTCATTAACTTTCAGAAACTCTGCATTATTTTCTCTCTCAATGCTTTATGGTTCTTGAGAGCATATGAGAAAACCCACTTGGAGTGACTCATACCATAATTATACTTGCACACACAGACATTGGGATTAAGTTTTAATCTGTTCATTAAAAGAGATGAAAAAAATCCTTTCCAGTGCTGCAAATCTCTTTAGGTCTGTGATTGCTTCTAGAGAGAGATAATCTTATTTGAAGAAACATTGAATTTGTAAAACAGTATTGAGTTACATTTGGCCTAAAGATGTTTAGGATTTGTATTTATTAGTCTAAGAAGGGGTTGTGGGCAACACATATTTATTTCTGAGTGTATTAAATATATCTTGCCCATATTTGGGTGGTTATTTGTAATTTTAATGAATAAATTTTACTAAGGTGCTATAGCTCAGTATTTAGACCATTAATTTTGATATTTAGTCACATCTTTTTGCATTTCTTTTGTTCTTTGGGAGGGATGTTGAGCCTTACTCTATAGCTCATTCTGACCTGGAACTTCCTATGTAGCCTAGACTAACCTTGAATTCTTGACAATTCTTCTGTCTCAGCCTCTCATATGCTTAGATTACAGGCTCCTGTCTACTTCCTATATTCCCCTTTTTTGGTATATGTGAATGATGTGTGTGTGTGTACATGTTTCTGTGTATGAGAAAACACATGTCATGGTGTATGTGTGTGTGTCAATCAAAGGATAACTTTAGGTGTTGGTCCTCTTCTTCCACTTTGTTTGAGGCAGAGTCTCTCATTGTTCACTGCTGAAATCCCCAGGCTAGCTGGCCAATGAGCTTCTGAGTGATTTTTCTGTCTTAGCCTCCCTTCTCACTGTAGGCACACTGGGTATGTGGTTTGAACCAGATGCCTCCCATAAACTCAAGTGTTCTGAATGCTTGGTTCCCTGCTGGTGGCAGTTTGGGAGGTAGAGCCTCGCTGGAGAAGGTGTGTTGTTTGTGGTGAGCTTATGGGTGTTGTAGCCAGCTCCTGCTTGTCAGAGTATGGCTCACTCTGTTTTACACCTGGTAGCAGAGGTGACGTCCAGCCTCTGCTCATGCCATACTTTCTCCTGCCATCATGAAGCTTCCCATCGAGGATATAAGCCAAAATACAAACTTTCCTCCCACGAGCTGCTTTTATTCGGGTGTTTTATCCCAGCAAGGAGGAGGTAACTGCAACACTGGGATTACAGATGCTTATGCTACAGTATCTGGCTTTACGTATGTTCTGGGGATCCAAACTCAGGTACTCATTCTTGCATGGAAAACGCTTTATCCGCTGAGCCATCTTTCCAGTTGTGTTCAAGATAATTAGTCTTTGAATTGTGCACATTTATCTAGCCTTCCCAAACAGTCTACAAGCTAATGAAATCAATAATCACATTCCTCATATCCTTGGCCAGTAAAACAGTTCTCCACAAAGGACAGTCAGTCATGTGTCAAGCTGGATCCCCCAGATCTACAAAAGAGTTTTCCATTACAAATCATACAGCAGGCAAGTGAAGGGCACAGAGGCCTCAGTTTGTGGGGTTTAGAGGTGGTGCATTGTTGTGGTTTGGATATGAGATGTCTCCCAAATGGATCATGTGTTGAAGGTCTGGTCCTCAGCTGGTGGCTGCAGTCACTCAGAAGTGACTGGATCATGAGATCTCCAATTTACCCAATGAATGAATCCATGGCATCATTGGTAAGGTGGTAGAAACTTCTGGAGATGGGGCTTAGTTAGGGAAGCAGGTCCCTGGGAGCATGGTCTTGGGGGCTATTTCTTGTCCTAGACCCCTTTCTCTGTCCCCCTGCTTCCCTGCTTCCTGGCAGTCATGCAGTGAGCAGCTCTGCCCCGCCATGCCCTTCTGCCATGATGCTCTGACTTACCAAAGGACACGAACAGTGGAGTAGCTCACCACAGTCAGGAACCTCTGAAACCATGAGCCAAATAAATCTTTTCTCCCTTAAGTTATTTTTCGCAAGTATTTTGTCACAGTGATGAAAACCAGAGTAACCACATGTATGAAAAGATTTTAACAAGAGACTGACTAACTGGAGGGAATGTGGGAATTGGTCAGTAGATACTGGTAATGACAATAGTGGAACTGACCCATAATATATTTCCCTGGCTGGAAAGGCTTTTCCTGTCAGTAGTTTCCCAGGAGCTTATAATAAGTAAATATGGCACTGTCTCAAGGTAAAGGATAGTGCCAAACATAGCTGTGGTTTCCAAAACAGCTCATTACCAATCGCTTTTCTTAAAATGTACCTAAGGAGCACCCTGAGGTCTCTCACTTTTCTTAAAATGTACCTACGGAGCACCCTGAGGTCTCTCTTTTTTTTTTTTTTTTTTTTTTTTTTTGGAACTTTTCAGTATTTAGGATCAAATCAAGGACCTTGCACATGCTATGAGCTGCATCCCTCGCCTTCTGAAGTCCCTTCTTTTAGTCTCTTCTCTCTTTCTGTTCCTGTCCTTCAGTCTTTCATGTTTTTACCCTTTGTGTCTCCTCCCCTACATACTTACTTTCTAAAGGTATAACACAAACTAGCCTGTCCCTTCTTAGATTGCCTATCCTATTACAACTTCAAGCTTATGCTCACTGACTTCCTTTACCCAAGGGGAGGAGAGATTAAAAGCAAAACTGGAGCGAGGTGTGGCAGTCTACTCCTGTAATCCAGCTGAGGCAGAAAGATTACAAGTTTGAGGCCAGCCTGGGTTACACAGCAAGAGCTTGTTTCAAAAATAAATATACAAAGTAAAGGGGAAGAAGTTACTAAAGTCCTGGCTGGTCACATATTGACATCAAAATCACTGCATCTACACTTTCTACATGGAGCCTGTGGTGGTTTGAATGTGAATGTAGGTTCCCCATAGCCGGAGATATTTCTGATTAAGCTTGCACGTAAGTCTCTAGCATCCTGCTGAAGAAGGTGTCACTGAGGGTGGGTCTTAAGTCCTACCCTAAGGTGTGAAAAGAGCAGTGAGAGCTCTGGAGAGGAGGCTGAGCCATCTGCAGTTCCTTGGCTCCAGCAGTCCACCAGTAGGGGGCATCTGCACTGGCTCTGAGCAGAGGTCTGCAGGATTTGCACGGAATGTGCACTATACACCTGCAAGTGCACAACAACTTTCCCAGCATAGAGCATGAATAATTCATTTGTTTTGCTCTCAAGCAACTGAGGGGTCGGAACTCCCCCATGGAAGGAGCTGGGGAAGGCTGCCTGGGAGCTCCAGCTCACAGCCTGGGGTCCTCCCTGAGGGCCACAAGTCGGCTCTGATGAAGGAAGCCAAAGCAGGGCATCACCTTCCCAATAAAGACACCTCCATCATTCTTATAAATAACACCCTCAGAAAATCAGAGTTGACTGAGTCACTTTCAAAACAGAGAAAAGATTCAATGTCAAGAAGCTGGGCTGGAGAGATGGCTTAGCGGTTAAGCGCTTGCCTGTGAAGCCTAAGGACCCCGGTTCGAGGCTCAACTCCCCAGGACCCACGTTAGCCAGATGCACAAGGGGGTGCATGCATCTGGAGTTCGTTTGCAGTGGCTGGAGGCCCTGGCATGCCCATTCTCTCTGTGTCTCTCTCTCTGCCCCTTTCTCGCTCTGTCTGTTGCTCTCAAATAAAAAATAAATAAACCAAAAAAAAATTAAAAAAAAAAAAAAAAAAAAAGAAGCTTGCGGTAAGCCAGAGCAGCCTTCACCATGGTGGCAAATGTCCAATTCAGAAAGATCCACAACCAGATTATAGGCAACTGCAGAATAGAGATCTTTATGAATCTTTTGACCACTGATTTCCCCAAACATAGTGTGTGTGTGTGTGTGTGTGTGTGTTTACGCTCATATGTATGGAAGCACATGCACATGTGTACATGTGTGTAGAGACCAGAGTTCAACATCAGGTGTCTTCCTCAATAAGTCTATACCTTATCTTTTGAGACAGAGTCTCTTGGTGAACTCAGAACTCACCAATTTGGCTAGACTAGCTATCCAGTGAGCCTCAAGGATTCCTTGTCTCTGCTTCTTAAGCCCTGGCATTATAGGCACCCATCAACACACCTGGCATTTATGTGGGTTCTGGAGATCCAAACCCATATCCACATGCTTGCATGGCAAACACTTTACCCACTGAGCCGTCTTTCCAGCCCTGGAACCATGTTTTTTTTTTGTTGTTTGTTTTGTGGTTTTTCAAAGTAAGGTCTTGCTGTAGCCCCGGCTGACCTGGAATTCACTATGTAGTCTCGGGTGGCCTTGAACTCACAGAGATCCTCTTACCTCTGCCTCTTGAGTACTGGGATTAAAGGCATGCGCCACCATGCCTGGCTTTTTTTTTTTTCTTAATAGCTGAGAACTTACTAACATTCATTTAAGACTGGTATTCCATAGTATTTGCTGTAGGGCTGCTGCTATCTGGCTGCTACTGTCAGTCATGGCTCTCCAGAAAAGCAAAACAAACAGGAACTGGCTCACATGACTAAACTCAAGATCTACAGGGCAAATGGGGAGACCGGAAACACAAGGAGGAGCTGTAGCTCAAATCCAAATGCTGTCTGCTAGCCAAATTCTCTTGTTTCCAGAGGATACTCTTTTTCTCTTAGAATTTCAGTGAATTAGATAAGGCCAACTCACTCTGTGGAGTATAATCTGTGTTGTTGAAAGACTGCTAATTTAAGTGGCAATTTCATTCAAAACATCTCCTCAGAACTATCTAGAATAATGTTTGACCAAATATCTTGGCACTATGTTCCAGCAAAATCAACAGGGTTAACCATCACACTGCCTGTTCTGCACCATGCTGCTCCACATGACGCTAACTAAGAAGCCCAGCTGGGGGCAGGAGGCCCTGAACTTTACATGTGGGCTCGCTCATGGGCTGTCAGATTAGTGCTGGCAGTGATCTGGGAGCTTTGCAGGTCATTGAGATGGAGGAAGGAGGCCTTGATGTATGTTTCTTCTGAGATGGCTTGGACTTCTTCAAGCAAGGCAACTTGGCCTTTAAAAGCTGGTGTTCTATGACATATTGTGACCCACTCACTGATCTCAAGTTATTTACATGTTTCTCACATGCAAAATACACACATTCCCGTGTTGCCTCCCTTCACCACATCATGCCTGAGCACCAAGTTCATCACATTAACAAGAACCCAGTGTGAAGGAGGCTTTCCAGAGGCAGTTCAAACATGGCTAGAAAACTTCTCTCCATTGACAAGTGGGATGTATGTCCCTCAGCCCTTGAGTGAGGATGAGGATCTCTGTTAACCATGTTGACAAAGACAGTAAGGTGGGCTGGGAAGAGATGGCTCAGTGTATAAAACACTTGCCACACAAGCATGAGGACCGGAATTTGGATTCCTAGTGCCCATGTAAATTCTGGGTGGTTGTGGCAGCCTGCCTATAATCCCAGTGTTCAGGAGGCAGATATAAGGGATCCCGGGGGCAAGCAAGCTAGCTAGACTGGTCAAATCAGTGAGCTTTAAGTTCTAGAGAGAGACCCTGCTTCAGTAAATAAAATGGAGAGCAATTGAGAAAGACACCTGTGGTGGTTTGATTCAGGTGTCCCCCATAAACTCAGGTGTTCTGAATGCTAGGTTTACAGCTGATGGAGATTTGGGAACTAATGCCTCCATGAGGCAGTGTATTGTTGGGGGCGGGCTTATGGGTGTTATAGCCAATTTCTCCTTGCCAGTTTTTGGCACACTCTCTTATTGCTATTGTCCACTTTATGTTGGCCAGGGGGTATGATGGCAGTACCGCTTCCCCTCCAGTCTGTAAGCCAAAATCCTTCCTCCCCCAAAGCTGCTCTTGGTCAGGTGGTTTCTGTGAACAATGTGAACCTGACTGCAACAACACCCAACATCAACTTCTAGTACACACATATGCATGCATACTTGCACACATGCCCACACTCATGCATACAAACATGTATAATACACATATTTATGTATACCATACACACACACAAAAAAAGACAAAGTGACACTGTGCCTGTTTCCAAGTCTTGGCCTTAAAAGATTGGTGCTTTCCACTCTGTCTCTTGTGACACTTGCTTTGGACATAGGCTTCTATAAAGACAGCAACATACAGACCACACAGCAGCTGTTCTGGTTGACAGTCACTGCTGAACTCTCCCATCCAGCTCCCACCTGCAGGGATCAACACATGGTACTAAAGCCATCTCAGACTCTCCAGGTTAGCCTGGAAGCCAGCCAGGACCACTCAATAACCTTTCTGACACAGGGGGAGTGACCTTGTCCAGCAGGTCCACATGCTTGTCTCACAAAACTGTAAGACAGATGATGAAAATCATTGCTGTAAGCCATATAGTATATAAGAACAAACAGCACCCTAGTATCATTTAGTTTATTTTGTTATTCTTGGTTTTATAATTTTTCTTTTTTCAATATATGTATATATTTAATATATATTATACATATATATATAGGTTTTTTGAGGTAGGGTCTCACTCTAGCTCAGGCTGACCTGGAATTCACTATGTAGTCTCAGGGTGGTCTCAAACTCACGGTGATCCTCCTACCTCTACCTCCTGAGTGCTGGGATTAAAGGCATGCACCACCACACCCAGCTTAAAATATGTTTTATTTATTTATTTATTTTAACAGGCCTAATCCACTTTTATTTACTTTTTCTATATAAAATCCCTATGTGGTAGCCACAGCTGGAGCCTGGGTCCTCTGCACTGAGACTCCGGTGTGGGTTTTCACAAGATGGTCAGTGAATTCCTGGTAGGGAGACTTGGTGAACATAGTTTCTTTCCAGAGGTCGGGGATCAGATAGCTGTAGGTCTTAGAGATGGCATCAAAAGTGACCTTAGCAAAGTTGCCCAGGGTGGCAGTGCAGCCCCTGGCTGAGATTTAGCAGTCATCAATACCAGCCATCATCGGGGGGGGGGGGGGGGGGGGGGGGAGCGCAGAGACAGTGCCGGTGCCCCTGGGGGCAGGGATGAGGCGCACCAGCACAGAGCCACGGCGGCCTGTCACCTACAGGGGACTGTGTGGCGCTTGCCTATCTTGTTTCCCCAGTAGCCTCTGCGGACAGGCACAATGGAGAGCTTGGCCAAGATGATGGCTCCTCAGATGGCAGTGGCTACCTCCTTAGAGCCCTTGACACCCAGGCCAACATGACCGTTGCAGTCCCCAATGGCGACAAAAGCCTTGAACCTGGTCCGCTGGCCAGCGCGAGGCTGCTTTTGCACTGGCGTGATCTTCAAAACCTCATCCTTAAGGGACGCGCCCAAGAAGTCAATAATCCCAGACTCCTTGATGGGCAGGGAGAACAGATAGATCTCCTCCAGGGGCTTGATCTTCATGTCCTTGACCAGGCGTGATGTCCTTGTCTTCGGCTTTGCTTCCACGAGCTTGCGGCCTCGGCCCAACCACCGCCATGCCAAAACCTCCACAGAAGCCGCTGCGGCCTCCCAGGCCCAGGCCCCCGGGTCCTCTGGGCCCTCCCGCTTCACCAGCGTCATCCACCATTTGGTGTTTTCCCGAGGAAGAAGCTTATTTATTTATTTATTTATTTGAGAGAGTGAGAGAAAGAGAATGGGCACATCAGGGCCTCCAGCCACTGCAAACGAACTTCAGATGCATGTGCCCCTTGTGCATCTGGCTTACATGGGTCCTGGAGAATCGAACAGGGATTCTTTGGCTTTGCAGGCAAATGCCTTAACCGCTAAGCCAATCATCCCTCCGGCCCTTGGTTTTATATTTTATAGTGGTATAATGGCTAATCTTAATTGTCAACTTGATTCATTTAGAATCACCATAGAAACATACCTCTGGGTGTGTCTATGACAGTATTTCCTGAAAGGTTTAAATGAAGAGGAAAGACCCACCATCCCATGGGCTGGAGTTTCAGACTTAATCAAAGGAGAAAGCGAGTTAAGCACCAGCATTCATCTCTCTCTGCTTCCTGTGTGGATACAATGTGTCAAGCCACTTTACACTCCTGCCACCATGCCTTCTCCACCATGATGGACTAAATGCCCTTGAACTATAAGCCAAAGTAAACCCATCCTCCCTAAAGTTGCCTTTGTCAGGTATTTGATCACAGCAAAGTAATGCAAGTGGACATTTCTTTTCGAATAAAATCGCAGGTGGAGTCCTAATACATGAAGAAATTTAAAGAAATTCCTTTGCCTGAAGTTTGTGACCATGGATAAATTATTTAATATCTCTTGCAGTCTTAGATCCCTTTCCATATGGAAAGGAAAGAGGGTAGTAGCTCCTGTTGTTTCTTTTCTATTCTGCTCAGAGCCCTTCTAGATGATGGAAAGGAGAGGGGAAGCCCCAGGCTGATGTGATGTCTCTGAATCCAAACAAAAGAAGGATTACCTGCCGCTTCCTCTGCCAGAGACTCAGGGGCTTCCTTCTACCATCTTGATTAATTCACAGAAAGCAAGTGAAACAAACAGGGTATACAACCTGTGAGACTCAATTTACATTCCCTGCCTGAACCTAAATTTCTCCCAGAGAAGTCTCAGATGCCCCCATAGACTTAATATTGCCACTGTACTGGTTATCTGTGCCCCCAGTCCTTATGCATGTCTGCAGCAGCAGCCCCCATAGCTCCCTGTCCCCAAGGATCCTCCCTGGAGCTTCCTCCAAGATGAGAGGAACCAGACCACAGCTGGCTCCACCTCTAATTACTGTTCTCTTCATTTGCCTGCTTTTCTTTCTCACTCTGATGTCAATACCGGAAGGAGGAGGTTGTCAGGACAACCCAGAGTAGAGGCAGGAACAGAGTGGAGGTGGGAAGTCCATCCTTGACCCAACTTTAACCCTGTTTGGTTGAATACCCACTGGCTTCTTGGCTACCCCCTGCCTCCTGGTAACAAGAATATGAACATTTGACATTGCTGATTTTTCTCTCCCACTCATCCTCACTCTCCCCTCTTTCATTGGCAAAATTGAGCTGACCTGATAATGTCTAAATGTACTGGCTAAATTCCTGCTTCTACTAGCCCAGCTTGTTAATCTTTCCCCCAGTTCAGTCTATCAAGGCCCTCTTAATGGCCAGTTGATGTCTTCCCACAACATGGCGGGTGGTTCAGAGAGTCCATGCAGCCCAAAGGCTTGCCGCCTGGGAGGGCATGTAAGCAGTAGGCAGGTGAGGGTCATGGTTTCTATTAATCCCATCTCTCTAAGCTGCTGTTTCTCTATTGAAGATCTGAATATTATTGCTCACAGTAGCCACAATTATGTTATGATATCATGTAGAATGAATGATAAGGAAAAATTTTAGAGAGAAAAAAGCAAAATGCAGAAAGAAATTATATCTGAGTGGCATGATGTTTAAAATTACTATTATTATTATTTTAAAATATTTTATTTATTTATTTATTTATTTATTTGACGGAGAAGGAGGGAGGGAGAGAGAGAGAAAGAGAGAGAATGGGTGAGCCAGGGCCTCTAGCCACTGCAGACAAACTCCAGATGCATGCGCCCCCTTGTGCATCTGGCTAACATGGAGAACTGAACCTGGGTTCTTTGGCTTTGCAGGCAAATGCCTTTACTGCTAAGTCATCCCTTCAGCCCTAAAAAAAAAAAAATTATTATTATTATTATTATTTGAGTGTTGTGGGAGGGACGTGCATGTACCACAGCATATGTGTGGAGATCTGAGGACAATCTCTAGCTATTTGTCTTCTTCCATTTTGCCAGAGACAGGATCTTTCTGGTTGCTGTTTTGTTTATACAGTTTTATGTTCACCAGTCTAGCTGGCTTGCCAGCTTCCAGATTCTCCTGTCTCCACCTCCCATTGTTATAGGCACACTGGAGTACATAGATGCACTGCCTACTATGTATCTTAGCTTTATGTGGGTGCTTGGGAACTGAACCCAAGCCAGCAAGCTTGCAACCAAGTGCCTTTAATGGCTGAGCCATCTCCCCAACCCTGAATGAAGTGATTTTTTTCTTGTACTTTTCTGGGTTTCCTGAAGATGTTTATAAAAAAAACTTATATATTAGTTACTTTTCTTATTGCTGTAAGAGAATACCTAACAAATGCATCTTAAGAAGAGATTTATTTTGGTTCATGTTAAGGATTCAGTCCATCATGGTGGGGACGGCATGACAGCAGGAGTGTGAAGAGGATGGTCACATGGCATCCACAGGGTGGGAAGCAGAGAAAGAACAGTGACGCTCTCATCATTTTCTTCTTTTTATTCAGTCTGGGGTCCCAGTGCATTCATGGGATGATCCTGACCACATTCAGGGAGGGCCTTTCCTCCTCTGTTAAACCTCCCTGAAATACCCTCACAAACACCCAGACATGTGGATCCTTGGTGATTATAAATCCAGCCAAATCGACAATCAGGATGAACCATCAGGGTATATACTACTGATTTCTTAAAAATATTTCTTTTTATTTATTTATTAGAGACGGACAGAGAGAGAGAGAGAGAGAGAGAGAGAATGGGTACACCAGGGCCTCTAGCCTCTGCAAATGAACTCTAGACACATGTGAATCTGGCATATGTGGGACCTGGAGAATTGAACCTCTGTCCTTGCCTTAACCGCTAAGCCATCTCTCCAGCCCTATACTACTGATTTTTTTTACATTCTTTTTGAAGTAATTATGAATTTGCAAGAAGTTGAAGAAATAGGACAGAGGTCTTATACACCCTTTATCCAGGCATATGTTACTTTTGTGATAAAAATGAAGTTATTTTAAAAATAATCCTGTGGGGCTGGGGAGGTAAATCAGCCAACCAATAACGTGTTTGCCTCACAAACAAGAGGGCCTAAGTTCCATGCCCAGTACCCATGTGAGTCCCAGGCATGACTGTGCAGACCTATGATCCCTAGGCTCAGGAGACAGAGATAAGAGCTCACTGGCTAGCCAGTCTAGCCTGATAAGTGAGTTCCAGGCCAATGAGAGACCCTGTCTCAAAAATAGATAGTGTAGCCTGGCATGGTGGCAGAGGTAGGGGGATCACCATGAGTTCAAGGCCAGCCTGGGACTACAGAACGAGTGCCAGGTCAGCCTGGGCTACAGTGACACCCTACCTTGAAAAATGAAAACAGAAAAAGGCAGCATACCTGAGAATGACATCCAGGGCTGTCCTGTGTCCTCCACACACATGTACACATGCCCCCCACACATATAAACATAAGTGCACACATGTAAACACACCATGCATTTGAATACACATACAATAGTCTTGTTCACACAGGAGACAACTTGAGACATCCAGTGGTCAAATCTGAGATTGTTTGAGCACCAAATGATGATAGTCATGGATCATAACCCAAAATAAAATAACTATGCAAGGCTTCATATTAATTGTTATGGTTTAAATATGGAATGTTCCTACAGGCTTCATGTAAAGCCTAAGTTCTCCACCTAGTGGAACCATTTTGGGAAGTTCTGGAAACTTTATGAAGTATGATCTAACTGGAGGGAACAGGTCCCTGGGAGGTGGGTTTTGGGGCATGTCTTGTTTCTGGCCTTTCTAGTCTCCCTTTCTATGTTTCCTGTCTGCCATGATGTGAAGACCTTAGAGACATGCTCTTGCCACTGTGATAGTCTGTTCATGTACATGGGACCAAGCAACCATAGGCTTGAACACCCCAAGACCATGAGCAAAATAAACCTTTTCTCTCTCAGGCTGTTTCTATCAGGCATTCTGTCAAAGCAACCCAAAAGAACAACATCCTGATTAAATATATACGTGACTAAATAAATGAGGAGAAGGGGCAGCTCTTCATCACAGTAGAATTTCAATTAGTAAATGTAGATGAAGTGATAGATATGGGAAATTAGCACTTGGCAAATAGGACAGTAATAACTTTTTAGGAAGCATTGTTAATGGATGATAAAGTTAATGGGCAAAATAATGAAAATTAGGATATGAATGGTTTCAAAGTATCTCCCCAGAAGAACATTAGTAATTATAAGGGAAAATAGAATCCAAGCAGACACCATCTCAACCAAGGTATGAAAACCAACATCACCAGGAATAAGAAATTGAGCTCATGTATTGCTATATGATTCACAATGTGATTTCTGTTGTGGTGGTGGTTTGATTCAGGTGTCCTCCATAAATTTAGGTATTCTGAATGCTGTGTTCCCAACTGATGGAGATTTGGGAATTAACACCTCCTGGAGGGAGTGTATTGTTGGGGGCAGGCTTATGGGTATTACAGCCAGTGTCCCCTTGCCAGTGTTTGGCATACTCTCTTGTTGCTATTGTCCACCTGATGTGGGCCAGGGGGTGATGTCCACCCTCTGCTCATGCCATCATTTTCCCTGCCATCATGGAGCTTCCCCTCAAGCCTGTAAGCCAAAATAAACCTCTTTTTTTCCCCTCACAAGCTACTCTTGGGCAAGTGATTTCTACCAGCAATGCGAACCTGACTGCAACAGTTGTATTCTTGTCTAAATGATTAATTTAACTTAATTGCAGGAAAGCCTCAGACAAATCCAAACTGAATGACATTCTATAAAGTACCTGGCCAGTGCTCTGAGCATGGTCCCACATGAAAGGAGACTCAGGAGACACGACAAGGTGATGTGGGGTCACAGGATGTACCCTCTGAGCTAGTAAAAGGACATCAGTAGGAAATCTGAGTGCATTATGTTTGGGTTCTTGGTTGCATGTCAAACAAACCAACTTTAGTTAGATAAGATTTATTGGAAAATCATATGGATGGGGAGATGGAGCTGCAATTTGTACCTTCTTAGATTGGCTCCAGAGACCCAGTTCCTAACCACTACATTTTGTTTCTTTTTGACACATAAATAAATGTCTATGGAGACTTTCTATGTTCTAGGCACTGAAGATTAAAAATAATTGAACAAAGTCTCAGTCCCTGAACTCAATTCCTCATGACCATGTTGTATCCCCAGTGCTGAGCCCTGGCAGGTACTTAATAAATGGCAATTAAGTGAATTAATGAGCCAATGTGACAGCTCTCCTCCAAGATGACATCAGTGATCTCAGCTCCTGGTATTCCTCCCTTGGGCAATCCCCTCCTATATTGAATTGAATCCAGAAAAACTAATTTAATACAGTGGTTCATGATTTTTTATTTCATTTTATTTTACTCTTATGGGGGTGGGGAGAATTGGCATGCCAGAGCTTTCAGCCACTGCAATTGAACTCCAGATGCATGTGCCACCTTATGTGCATGTGTAACCTTGCACACTTGCATCACCTTGTGTGTCTGGCTTACACAGGGTCTGGAGTGTCCAACATGGATCCTTAGGCTTTGCAGGCAAGCACCTTAACCACTAAGCCATCTCTCCAGCCTGATTCATGATCTTTGAGGCTAAGTAATCAAAACCACTGTGGCTTTAGCTTGCCTGCAATACCTCCTGGCCTGAGTTCAATTCCCAGATGCAGAAGGTGACACATGCATCTGGTGTTTCCCTGCTATGCCCGTACTCTTTCTTTTTCTCTCTGTGCTCATAAATAAATAATTTTTTTTAAAAAATGCAGGCCATAAGTAAACGAGTACACTCTTATCCTCATTGCTCTAGATACTCTGTACATAAAGAGACCCTCAGGGAGAAAGGTACCTGAACTCTGTTCTTGTCCACAGCATTTTATAGTCTGAGGACCTCAACCTCCCACCAACCTTGAGGGCAAATAGCTTGGAGCTTCTCCTAGGAGTGCCTCCTACCGCAGCTCAGCATTGTTCTGTCTAGCTGAGCAGTAGGCCAGCAGGTGATTTCATTTTGTGTGTGTGAGAGAGAGAGAGAGACAGAGAGAAGGCATACTTGTGCCATGGTATGGCAAAGTTATCAAAGGATAACTTTGGGCATCGGTCCTTGCCTTCCACCTTGTCCTGATGGTCTGTAATTCACATTGTTCAGTATGCTGCATTAACCAGGCTAGCTGGCCTGTAAGCTTCCAAGTAATACTGTCTCTGCTTCCCTTCTTGCCTTAGGTACACTGGGTATAGAGATGCTAGCCCTACAGTCTCTGGATTTACCTGGGGATCTGAAGTCAGATACTCATACTTGGTGACAAGTGCTTTATCCATTGAGCCATCTCTGAGCACAAACTTCTTTAAGGGATATTTTTGAGGGAAGATTGTTTGCCTTGGGGTTGCAATATTTCTGTGTGTGAGTTTGAGTTGAAGTGCCTTTGGGTCCCTGCAATATCTCCTGTGTCCAAGATAGAGAGACGTAGCTTGTATCAACACCTGACTTGCTCCAAGCTGAGCACTTGAATATTTCAGCCTGAGTTTTCCTAATAGTGGTTCTGAAGAGGCTGCCATGTCAGAAGGAACACCACTGCTAGCTTCTCAGGGAATTTATACCTTTATATATGTATGGATAAATATATGTATAATAAGAAAACAGGAAAGCAACAGTTTTCTTCAAGTGCTTCGCTATCTCATGGATAAGCCTATTGTCCTATATGATGTTGGTCTTAACCATGGGGATCTGCTCTGGCCTTGCCACACTGGACCACTTTTTCTCTCCATGCTCACAGCTACTGGGCATCTCCAAAAGCATATTCTTCTGTTAAGTAACAGTAGACCTTCTGGCCCAGGTGGCATTCATCTGGCAATCACACAGAGGTAATTATTGGATGTACATTGGATTCTATAAACAGCCACAGCCACAGCCACAGCCCCCACTGGGACCCAGTAGGACTCTCCTTGCAGAGATCTCAGCAGCCACCAGCATCTGTCACAACAGCCCATGAGGGGTCATAGAGGGTCCTTGTGAAATGCAGGAGGACTCCCAGAGATGTGATCTTTCTGCTTCTAATTGCTTAATTAGATGGGATTATTACTGCTAGAGTTAAGTCAGATGAACATCAAGACACATCACATTACTGATGGCTCTGGGCTGATTGTTGGGGTGGAGGTGGAGACAGGAGAGACACACAACTGATAAGATTCTAGGACCAGTAATATGCTAGAATGAGGCCTTCTGTGTGACCTAGACACATCTAGCTATCCCTCTGGACTTTCTTTTTTATCTCAGTAAAATAAGACAGAGAGTCAGCTTCCCTATGGTTCTGCAACATGTGAGCTATAAGAAGGGGAAATCACCCCATCTGTTCTACATAACAAGAGCCAGAGCCAGAGAATAGTGTGCCTCAGACAGAGTTTGTTCAGAAGTGACGTCAGATTCCTTTTTCTAGCTACCCTGCTTAGTGATGTCTCATGGTCACAGTGTGGCTGCAGGTACTCCAGATGTTATAAATATAGTTTTGTTATGTGTTGGAAACTTGTTCCCCAGGGTGGCATTGGGAAGTTGTAGAACCTTTAAGAGATCTGACCAAGAAGAGGTCCTGAGATTATTGGTGACAGGTGGTTAGCTCACATGTGACCCCTGATAGGTCTGGGGAGACAGCTGTTATGGCGAAGCAAGCCTGGCCCCACCATCCTGCTACAGCAGGGGTTACAGGTATGAGCCACTATGCCCAGTGTTTTTTCCTTATGGTGCTGAGGATTGACATGGTCTTGTGCATGCCGGGCAGGTGTTCTGAGCTGTAGCCTCAACCCAAGAGCATTTTTGTTGTGTTTTGTTTTTCGAGGTAGGGTCTCACTCCAGTCCAGGCTGACCTGGAATTAACTATGTAGTCTAAGGGTGGCCTCAAATTCACTGTGATCCTCCTACCTCTGCCTCCCAAGTGCTGGGATTAAAGGTGTTTGCCACCACATCCGGCCCAAGAGCATTTTTTAGAAATATATATATTTAAATTTTTGTTTATTTCTATTTATTTATTTGAGAGTGACAGACAGACAGAGAGAGAAAGAGGAAGAGAGAGAGAGAGAGAGAGAGAGAGAGAGAGAGAGAGTGGGCACACCAGGTGCATGTGCTACCTTGTGCATCTGGCTTGTGTGGGTACTGGGGAATCAAGCCTCAAACCAGGGTCCTTAGGCTTCACAAGCAAGCACTTAACTGTTAAGCCATCTCTCCAGCCTCCCAAGAGCATTTTTGATGAATGAACAAAATTGATTACAAGAAGACCATCCCATTTTCTACCATGTTACCAGTTCACTACCCTATGTAACTTCTAAGGGCATTTCTCCCTTCCAACATGACCCAGTCCAGTCCTCCAAGGCAGTAACCTGGGATACTATTTCCATTGTGTCTGTCACAGGAATAAGCAAACAGTGACTCACCCTACAGCCATCAACAGGATTATTCCTGGGCACACTTCAGTGAAATAATGTGTCATCCATCCATTCAGCCTATTTATTGGGCACCTATCTTATGCCAGCAGCTAGTCTTGATGCTACATTCTAATGCAGGGGATAAGGTGGCCATCCTCTCAGATAAAATGACATCAGAGCAGAGCTCTGTAAAATTCCGACCAATGAATGACCAAGAGCCCTGAAAAGATAACATGAGGTAAGCATGACAGCAGAGCCATGTGTGTCTGCGTTCAAAAATAACAACAGGGCTTTTGATTGCTGTTGACATGCTTTCTTGCTTTTACTTGCTCTTTGGTTTTCCTGGGTGTTCTTTGGTTATTTTGTTTAGGTTTTTACTCAAGTGGCCTATTCATAAGGAAAAGCCTGGAAGCTAAGTGCAGCCTAGAGACACAATAAGGAAAAATGAGGTGTTTGGGCTTATATTCCATGTATTTTGGAGCAAGGCAATTAAGTCCAGCAACAGTAGGTAGAGCCCTGGGGGCTCAGAGCCAGCCAACTTTGATTACTATTGTCCATTCCAGTCTACCTTCCTTGAAATTAAAGGCTGTGATTTGAAAGTAACTCTTGGCTCTGCAGCCCCTGCCAAACAGCCTATTTACCCCACCCTAAAAACTCATTTGCAGGCTGGAGAGATGGCTTAGCTGTTAAGGTGCTTGCCTGTGAAGGCTAAGGACCCATGTTCAACTCCCCAGATCCTACTTAAGCCAGGTGCATAATGTAACACATGTGCAAGGTTGCGCTTGCACACAAGGTGGCTCATGCACCTGGAGTTCGGCTGCAGTGGCTGGAGGCCCTGGTGTGCCAATTTTCTCTCTCTCTTTTGCTCTTTCACTCTCTTTCAAAGAAAAATAAAAATAAAAAGTAATTTGCAATCAGTTCTGGACATATGGGGGCACACCATGCTTCTGAGTCCTCTGAGTCAGCATGAGTCAGGGCTTTGACTCCCCATGGCTGGCCTATACAAAGAAATCAACCCTCTGTTTAACTCACCAGCCTACCAAGAGCCCCCCACATACACTCAAAGCAACCAATCCGATCTACCACAACTTGATGCCTAATTTACATCCCCAGGGTTATCAGATCATCAGCCTGGCACAAGCCCCCACATATATTCCAAGTAACCAATCCAGTCTACCTTGACTTAGAACTTAATTTACATTCCCAAGGATATAAACCCCCTAGTCAAAGTCACTGGTGGGTCACTTGCTTGGGATTCTTCCCAGTTTAGGAGCTCCTCAGCCTTTTCACTTTTACCTTACTTTCACTTTCTGCCTTACTTTCATTACAGCCTAATAAACCTTGTTTAATCTACCCTTCTACTGCATCTGCACTCATCATTCTTCATGGGTCACAAAACAAGAACTTGAGAGTTTCTGGCTTGGGGAATTTTTAATTTTTTCATTTTTATTTATTAGAGACAGGGAGGGAGGGAGAAAGAATGGGCACACCAAGGTCTCTAGTCATTGCAAAGGAACTCCAGATGTGCATCTGGCTTACATGCATACTGGGGAATCAAACCTGGGTCTTTAGGCTTAGCAGGCACGCACTTTAACCACTAAGCCACCTCTCCAGCCTGGGGAGTTTTGTTGACCATTGAGTGTCAGGGACTCCTAAGTTAAGCCCATCTAGATCCAAGAAAGACTCCATAGCTATCAAAACTTGTAACAACAGGACCTAGCTCTGCTGACGCCTTGCTTTGAGCCTATAGACTCATACCCACTCATATCCACCAGGACTTTAAGAAAATTAACTTGCAGTTGAGAACAGTGGTGCACACCTATAATTATAGCTGTTGGGAATGTAGGCAGGAAGATCAGGAATTCAAGGTCATCCTTATCTATGTACTGAGGCTGGGCCATCCTGGGCTACATGACAGCCTGTCTCAAACAAACAAAAATAGCTTGTGGTATTTTAAACCAGTGAATGTGAGGGACATTATTAGAGCAGAGTAAGTAACAGTCACCCAATGGACATGTAAGCACACAAGGCAGGTGGCTATCCCTGCGATTGGTAGGCAGAGGGCTGTCCTGACAATGATGGTGGGCTGTGTCCTTGCTTTCCTTCCTATCCCTTCCTCCCTCCCACCCCTGGGTTCAGAGGCTTCATTTACTTTACTTTGGAGCACTGACTTACAATCACACTCCCAAAGATTCCTTTCATCAGGCTGGATCCAAATTATGCTTAAAGTAGTTTGCACAAAGCTAGCCTTCTGATTAGCCCATGTCAGAGCTCCAGAATGAGGGCAATCAGGGAGAAGGAAAGATCTAACCTCATGTGTTGGAGGGAGAAGAGGGCAGGGACTCTCTCCACACAGTTTTCCAGTAATACTCTAAGAGCTAAAAGTAGGCTATTGTCACCTTGCAGGTCGTGGTCACCCTCCTCTCGGCTCTCCATCCACACAGGCTCCCCACCTTCCTATCACAGCGTCTGACTGAGCTACCTGTAGCATCTCTCTTGCCTGCCTCTCTTCTGAGGCTATCCTTGGCTCTAGAGATTAGGGAGGCCATTATAACCTACCTGCCAGTCATACCTGGCCAACATCTACAAAGCAAGTCCATCTCTTGGCTCCATCTCTCTCATTGCATTGCCTGTGACAACCCAAGGTACCCTACTAGATTTCTGAGGATCAAAAAAATTATTTATGAGGGCTGGAGAGATGGCTTAGCAGTTAAGCACTTGCCTGTGAAGCCTAAGGACCCTGGTTCGAGGCTCAATTCCTCAGGACCCCTGTTAGCCAGATGCACAAGGGGGCTCACGCGTCTGGAGTTCATTTGCAGTGGCTGGAAGCCCTGGCGCATCCATTCTCTCTCTCTCTCTCCCCCTCCCTCCTTCTCTCTCTCTGTCACTCTCAAATAAATAAATAAAAGTAAACAAAAAACTTAAAAAAATTATTTATGAAAGAGAGAGGAGAAGAAAGGAAAGAAGGAAAGAAGAGAGGAAGGGATGGAGGGAGGAAGAATGGGCATTCCAGGACCTCTTGCCACTATAAACAAACTCCAGAGACATATACCACTTTGTGTATATGGCTTACTGAGGAATTGAACCCTTGGCTGGCAAGCTTTGTAAGCAAAGACCTTTAGCCATTGAGCCATATCCCTAGTCCCTCTGAGGATGTGTGTATGTGTGTGTGTGTGTGTGTGTGTAGGGCAGAAGACAGCCTAGGGTGTTATTCTTCAGGAGCCATCCATTGTTTTAAAAAATGTATTTTAAAAATATTTTTATTTATTTATTTGACAGAGAAAGAGGGAGGGGGAAAGAGAGAGAGAGAGAGAGAGCAAAAGAGAGAGAGAGACACACACAGAGAGAGAATGGGTGCACCAGGGCCTCTAGCCACTGCAAACGAACTCCAGATGTGTGCGCCCCCTTGTGCATCTGGCTAACATGGGTCTTGGGGAATTGAACCTGGGTCCTTTGGCTTTGTAGGCAAATACCTTAATCGCTAAGCCATCCCTCTAGCCCTAAAAAATAATATTTTTTTAAATTTGGAAATGACTTTCCATTTATTTATGTATTTATTATTTGCAAGCAGAGACAGATAGAGATAGAAGAGAGACAGAGAGAGACTGGGTGCACCAGGAGCTCTAGCCACTGCAAACAAACCCCAGACGCATGCGCCCCCTTGTGCATCTGGCTTACATGGGTCCTGGGGAATCAAACCAGGGTCCTTTAGCTTTGCAGGCAAATGCCTTAACCACTAAGCCATCTCTCCAGCCCCCCAAAATACTTTATTTATTTACTTAGCATATATGTATGTGCATATTCATGGGTGAGAGTGAGGGAGAGCATGTGGGGGTCAGAGGACAACTTGCTGGTTGGCCTTCACCTTAGACATCATTTGAGGCAGGGTCTCTCTTTGTTCATTCCTCCATTCATGAGCTTCTGGATGATTTTTCTATCTCTACCTCCCATCTTGCCACCAACATGCTTGGATTACAGAAGTCTACCATGGCTTCTAGCTTTTACATGAGGTCTGGGGACCCAAACTCAACTACTCAGAGTTGGGTGACAAGCAATTTGTCCACTGAACCATTTTCCTAGCCTACAACTACCTTTTTTTGAAACAGAGTCTCCTACTGGAGCTTGCTAAGTAGGCAAGGCTGGGTGGTCAGTGAGTCCCAGGGGCCTGTCTCTGCTTCTCAGCACTAGGATTAAACTCTTTCCCTAAGCTTGCAAGGCAAGCACTGAACTGACCAAGCTACGTCCACAGCCTCCAGATTTCTGAGGATTTTGTGGGGGAGGTCTAGCTTTTTTGTGGTCATAGGGAGCTGATGAACCTTAAACCCAGGGCCACTTGCCTATGGGAAGCCCCAGTAAGGTGCTTCATAGTTATGTTTCTGTACATTTTTTCCAATTTGCTATTTTTGTATTTTTTTTCTTTAAGAGAATCTTGCCACAGCTTCAGGCTTAGTGACATTTGGGTTTGTCCCTGCACTTGGCCCTCTTTCCTTTCTTCCCTCTCTCAGAGCACAGCAAATTCCTGTAGCCTTTGCCTTCCGGTTCTTTCCCTGCCACCTCTGCCCTCTGCCCTTGCACAGTTTATTGAAGTATTTTCCCAGGCTGGGTTGCTTAAGAGGGTTTCAGGTACCTGCTGCTGAGACTGTAGACCTTTACATAACTGCCTGGGTTTTCATTCTACAGTGCGTAGACTCATGGACTTGGGGTAACACAGTACTGGAGTGCAGGGTGGGGGCGTGCAGAGGTGCTGGGAAAGGGGCTTCCACTGAACATTTTGAGACAAAGAGAATGTGTTGAGATGCTGGCCCAGGTCTGCCTTTGCCATCTTTCAGAAAACCCCAGGGTTTTCAGTTAGCTACATGATAGTAGAGGGAAGGGCTGGCTGCCTAACTGGATTCTAACGGCTGCTCAGGAGACTCCCATAATACTTTGCCACATGCTTTTGCTCATGCATCTGTCTCTGCCTTCTGATGTCCTAATGTCCTGATGTTCTTAATTTCTGCTCATCTCCTCTCAGCTTAGGTGCTAGAGTTTAGACCTTTCTCTGGAAGTTAAGAGTGGTGTATTGAGATATCTGAAGGAGCAGTGGTAGGGCTAGGCTAGTGGGGTGAGGGAGCTGGGAGCAGTGAGAGGTAGAGAGGAGGAGCTGAAAGAAGAGGCAGCAGGGTGGGGTGGTGGCGGTGGCAGGGAGAAAGAAACAAGTCAGGGTTCCCCTGCAGACATAAGGGCCAGAAAGGCTGGAGTGATGGCAGGAAGGGATTCGGAGAGACTAATGGTACAGGCTTATCTGGGGTTAGAAGAAGATAAATCTAAGGAAAGGGGAAAAAGAGTTACAGGACTGGAGTAGGGCTGGTAAGATGGCTCAATCAGTAAATTGCTTGCCTTACAAGTTTGAGGAACTGAGCTTGATCCCCAGAACCCACATTTAAAAAAAAAAAAAAGGGCTGGGGAGATGGCTTAGTGGTGAAGGTGCTTGCTTGCAAAACCAAAGGACCATATTCAATTCCCCAGGACCCAAGTAAGCCAGTTGCACAAGGTGGCGCATGCATCTGGAGTTCATTTGCAGTAGCTGGAAGCTCTGACACGCCCCTTCTCTCTCTCTCTCCCTCTTTTTTTGTCTCTCAAATAAATAAATAATAATAAAAAAATCCAGGCATCGTGATGCATGCTTGCATTCCCAGCACTGGGGAGGCAGAGACATACAAAACCCTGGGACTTGCTAGCAAGTCAGTTTAGCCTAACTGGGAAGTTCTGGGCTGATGAGAGACCCTGTCTCAAAGAAAGGTAAATGGCACCTGAGAGGAACGGTCACCTAAGGTTTTCCTCTGGCTTCCACACATATGCACACACACAAATATGCAAACTCACATTAAAAAAAATCGTTTTTAAGTTATAGGATGGAAGCCCAGACAGGAAGCTCAGAGCAAAAGTTTCTCCAATCTGAAAGATCGGGGCATGTTACAGGTAAAAGGGAAGGACTCTGTGAACAGGAAGAGATAGAAGATTGAAAATAGGACTGAGAGATGGCTCAGTAGAAAAAACTTGCTGAAAAACCTTTCTTTATCTCCCTCTCAAATCCAAAACATCCTCTTCCTGCTAAGTAAAGTCGCTGGGAGGTGGTCTCCCATTTGTCTCTTTTCTTTCTCTCCTTCTTCCAAGTCTCTTCATCTCCCTTACTAACTTCCTTCTCTCTTTTCTTTCTTTTTTAAACATTTTTTATTTTTATTTATTTATTTGACAGAGAGAGAGAGAGAGAGAGAGAGAGAATGGGTGTGCCAGGGCCTCCAGCCACTGCAAACAAACTCCAGATGCATGCGCCCCCTTGTTCATCTGGCTAACATGGGTCCTGAGGAGTTGAACCTGGGTCCTTTGGCTTTGCAGGCAAATGCCTTAACCACTAAGCCATCCCTCCAGCCCCCTTCTCTCTTTTCTGTGGCTCTTTACATCATCCTATAGGTCAACCTGGCCACTCTAACTGAGTTCATGTATCTAGTCACCTATTCATGCAAAAGTAATTCTGTTTTGTGCTATTCACTCATATCCCTGATTGTACAAAGCCAAGGGAGCAGATCCGACAACTCCACATGCTCTCTTCTTAGGAGGAATGAAATTGCAAACCCTTGTGGTTTAAAACCCTTTCTTTTAAAAATTCTTGTCAGAGGAGAATGAGGAAAAACAAGTGAAAAGACAACAGAACTGTGCAGGAGTGGTAGGGAGTGGGCTATGGAGCTGGCCACTAAAGATGACCTCATGCTCCCGTGCTTCAGAGTCCTGGGTTTTGGGAACCAGCTGAGAATGCACTCATCAACCTTGCCTGGGTATTGAGAAGGAAATCAGATTACAGAACATCTTCTGTATGCCAACAACAGTGCAGCTTATCAGGAAAGCTTCTTATGCACCTCAGCTTACAAGATTTCTAGGCTGACTTGATTGTGGTTAAGCATTGATCTTTGACTTCATAATCGCTTGTATTATTCTACTCAAATCAAAAGGCCAGCTGGACTCCTGTAGAAACCTAGATTTTAGTTGGAGGAACAAGAATAATAAGAAAAATTGTTAAAATAACAATATTTTATAGCATTGGGACTAGTTGGAAAGAAGTAAGGGCTCAGTGTAAGGGGAATGTGGAAAGGTGAACAAAATAAGGTAATGGGAAGGGATTATGATCAAAATACATTATGTATTTGTATGAAAGATGTCAATACAAAAAAATTTAAAATAATATTTATTATAGTTTGCAACACATTATTTTTGATTTTAAAACACCCTAATTGGAATTTACAGGAACTTTAAGGCCCATCTGCCTCATCCTTTATCAAGGAATCTTCCTGGGGAAAAAGATAGCATGGTCTAGGCAGGAGAGATGACTCAGTTGTTAAGTGTGTTTCCTGCCACAAGTATAAAGACCTGAGGGGGTCTGAGACACCTGTGTTCCCATCTCCAGAACCCACATGAACAGCTGGGTGTGGCCACACACCTGTAAACCCACTCCCACAGGGGAGTGGAGACCTGGGAGTTATGGGGATCGGTAAGAAAGAGGTTCTGGCTCAAGACACAAAAGGGCAGAAGAGCAAAGGATCATCACACCTTACAGCCCCAGCCACCATATGTGAGTACACCCTGATGCAGGCAAGTGCACGGAGCATACAGGGCACACACATGTATATATACCACACACACACCAAAAAAGGAGCACATGAAGTATTAAATATCATTATGATATTATCAAACGTGGAAAAGGAAAAGAATTGCATATTCACAGTCTAAATTTATACTCTAGTATTGTCACCAAGATCTTGTTCTGGGCTCCTCTCAGCTCCTCTATCCTCATGATGCTGTAGAGAGAACTGAGACAAGATACAGAGTGCAGTGTAGAAGACAGGTAGTTTATTACAGAGAAAAGTGGGGCACTCACTTGGGCAATGGCCAAAAGGAATATTTGTGAAGAAACATTCTCATGGGGTAAGGGTGGACAGTGGCCAGAGAGACTATTGTGCCAACTTACTTAAAAAAAAATTCTGCCAGGTGTGGTGGCGCACACCTTTCATCCTAGCACTTAGGAGGCAGAGGTGGTATGATTGCTGTGAGTTTGAGGCCACCCTGAGAATTCCAGGTCAGCCTGGGCTAGAGTGAGACCCTACCTCAACCCCCCCCCCAAATTATATTTATTTATTTTGTAAGGAGAGAGAGAGAAGACAGACAGAAACAATAGCCATGCCAGAGTCTCCAGCTGCTTCAAATGAACTCCAGATACATGCTCCAGATGCATGCACCACTTTGTGTATTTGGCTTTATGTGAGTACTGGGAAATCGAACCCTACTCATTAAGCTTTGCGGGCAAGCACCTTAATCACTGAGCAATCTCTCCAGCCCCCAACTTATTTTTAAATTTTTTTTACTTATTTATGTGAGAGAGGGACAGAGAGAAAGAGGTAAAGAGAAAGAACATGGGCATGACAGGGCCTCCTACCACTACAGACAAACTCCAGATGCACATGTACTTTGGGAATCTGACTTTTACCTGGGTACTGGGGAATCAAACCCAGGCCATCAGCCTTTGCAAGTAAGTGTTTTTAACTGCTGAGCAATCTCTCCAGTCTCTCCTACCTTTTTGAGACAGGATCTCATGTAGCCCAGGTTGACCTCAAACTTGCTATGTAGCCAAGGATGATCTTGAACCTGATCCTCCTGCCTCCACAGAGTACTGGCATTATGGTATTGTTCCACCATAACTTGTTTATGCTAGACAAAGACTCTACCCACTGAACAACCCTAACCTGCATATTCAAGCAGCTTCATACTACTTTTTTTTTTTTTTTGAGGTAGGGTCTTGCTCTAGGGCTGACCTAGAATTCACTATGTCATCTCAGGCTGGCCTCAAACTCACAGCGATACTCCTACCAAGTGCTGGGATTAAAGACGCATTCCACTATACCCAACCAGCTTCATTCTGTTTTTTGTTTTTATTTATTTATTTATTTAAGAGCGACAGAGAGAGAAAGAAGGAGAGAGAGAGAGAGAGAAAGAGAGAGAGAGAGAATGGGTGCACCAGGGCCTCCAGCCACTGCAAACCAACTCCAGATGCATGTGCCCCTTTGTACATCTGGTTTATGTGAGTCCTGGGGAATCGAGCCTTGAATGGGGGTCCTTAGGCTTCACAGGCAAGCGCTTAACCACTAAGCCATCTCTCCAGCCCCTTCATTCTGTTTTTTTTTTTTTAAATATTTTATTTACTTAGAGAGAGAAAAGGAGGCAGATAGAGAGAGAATGTGCACACCAGGGCCTCTAGCCACCACAAATGAACTCTGGACAGATGTGCCACCTTATGCAGGTAGCTTATGTGGATACTGGGGAATTGAACCTGGGTCCTTTGGCTTTGTAAGCAAGTGCCTTAACCACTAAGCAATCTCTCCATCCCAGCTTTACACTATTTTAAAGGCTCTATAACAATAACTTGCCTGAGGGACATTTTCCTTTCCAGGTGATTGACAGGCCTGTTTGGATGGACTCTTTTTTTTTTTTAATTAAAAAAAATTTTTTTGTTACTTTTCTTTATTTATTTGAGAGTGACAGACAGAGAGAGAAAAGGCAGATAGATAGAGAGAGAGAGAGAAAGAGAGAGAGAGAGAGAGAATGGGCACGCCAGGGCCTCTAGCCATTGCAAACGAACTCCAGACACATGTGTCCCCTTGTGCATCTGGCTAACATGGGTCCTGGGGAATCGAGCCTTGAACCGGGGTCCTTAGGCTTCACAGGCAAGCGCTTAACCGCTAACCCATCTCTCCAGCCCTAGACGGACTCTTATAGACAAGGGACAATGTTCTTTATCAGAAAGCCTCTTGACAAACAGTAATCCTATAAGGTTTAGACTCTTGGAATCAGATTTAAATAGTTATCAATTAATGACTTTCAGGATGTCACATCTCCTCCCCAGAGCCAGAGATATGACCCAGGGCCTATTCCTCTGACCAGTAACTAGTGTCCTGAAGTTCTAGTTTTTGATTTTATAAGCTACTGGTTATGAGGGAGGAGGCTAGGTGTAACCTCCTCTAATCCTACTTGTATCTGACTAGCCACCTAACAGTATGTAATTTACCTGTAAAGTGATAAAGGCTTTAATTATAGGAAACTACTATGCCTGGGGCTAGGGATATGGCTCAATGGATAAAGCACTCACCTCTCAAGAAAAGTACCTCTAGTTTAATTCCCAACCCCCTCATAAAAAGCCAAATGCAGTGGCAGGCTTTTGTAAACCCAGCATGCTGACACTGATTACAAAATGGGTGGCAGAAACAGAATTTTCCAGAAAGCTCATAACAAGCACAGCAAAGAACAGCAAAACAAGAATCCAGAGAGAAAAACCCTGCCTCACATGAGGTGAAAAGGTGAGGACAGACCCAAAAACGGCCCTCTGACCTTCACAAACCCACCATAGCACATGTCCACCAGCACTGACACACACACACACACACACAGGAACAGGCACATAAACACATAATAATAATAATTTTTTAAGATCTTAAAAAAGTACAGTAGTTGCCAGGCATGGTGGTGCATGCCTTTAATCCTAGCACTCAGGAAGCAGAGACAGGAGGATCATCATGAGTTCCAGAGCAGCCTGGAACTATAGAGTAAGTTGCAGGTCAACCTGGGCTAGAGTGAGACCCTACCTCAAAAACAAACAAATAAACACGCCTTTAATCTCATCACTTGGGAGGCAGAGGTAGGAGGATTGCCGTGAGTTTGAGGCCATCCTGAGACTACATAGTGAATTCCAGGTCAGCCTGGGCTAGAACAAGACCCTACCTCGAAAAACAAAAACAAAAAACCAGTACTATGGCCATTTTGGAAAACACAGATTCATCTATGCTAATGCAGGAGCTAGAAACACCCTTGAGGGTCCCACAGCCTGTCCCTCTGCCTTCTAGAAGATTTCTAACACCTGAAGCCAATGACTGTTTAATTCCAGAATTGGGATTTCATGGTGTCTGGCTTTTAGTACCCAGTCATTATTCTTCCCAGGATGTTCCTTCCTGAGAACTTGGTTTTTCTCCAGCTGCAATTTAAGCCCAGGTCTGTGGAAAGCAGTGATGAATAACCAGTGTGGTTTAGGGGCGTCCCTCCCCTGAGTACATGCCCTAGTCTCTCCTCGCCCCTCCCCTCACCCAAGTTTCAGCTCTGCCCTGAGTGACAGGGGCTGGTGGTCCTCAGCATGGCATGGCCAAGGATGGAGGCAGGGGACTATGCCTTCCAGATTCTGGTTGAATTGGACAATAGGTGACACAGGCAGAGATATACATGATGAAGGAGAGAGGTCAAGATGTCTCCTGTGTTCTACCTCTGCCCTGGCCACAGTGGTAGCCCCATGACCACAGTTGCCTTGGGTAGTCTCTCTTCACAAGCCCAGCTCTCATAGGACTCATCAAATACCCTTCATCCTTCTAGAGTCTTGGGTGCTGAAAATAGTCCCTGTCAGTAGCTAGTCTCCAGGTATGCCTAACCTACATACACACTTTGTAAATAGTCCCATCACTGATGTCTGTTGAACCACGAGGACTGAACTCTGTTTGGGGCCATGACTCCACATAACGAGCTGAGTGACAAGATGTGGAAGGCCTCTTGCCTTCAGATAGCATAGAGCTCTATCAGGTGTGGGGTGTGTGCCATAGTACCTGCTTTCCCCATTCCTTCTGAAGCCATTAGGTGTCATGGACAAATCATGTTGTGTTCACCATGGAGAAGGTTCTGGAATGGGAGCTGGCAGAGTAGACAGTGGTGGCCTCATAGTCCTTCTATGGATGGAGCAGGACATTTGGAGATTGGAGTGGAGACTTCTGAGTCAGCCCAGAACCACAGCCCCTCCCCTGGCACTCAAATGATGTGTGTGCTTGGTGCTTGCTGGCCAACCCGCACCTGCCCTGCACAGCCCTCCTTCCCCACTCTCAAGGGAAGTTGCTGTATGAGCAATGCTGGGACACTCCTCTCTCATCTCTACCTACCTTTCCACTCCCTGCAAAGTGCAGCAAGAACCTTCTTTCTCTGGGCTTCAGTTTCCCTCTATAAGAGATGCCCTGCCTCCCTCTTCCTCCCAGGGGGAAATCTCATGCGAATGTAAAAAACATACACAAGGGCACTTTGAAAATCATTTTTACTACCTGCCTCTTATTTTCTGACATCCCACATCTGAGGCCTTAGGAAATCCTGTCCTGTCAGCTACACCTTCAAACTAGAATACTGCACTACACCAACACAGTCCTCACACTGGCTTTCCTGAGTCCACTTTAGCCCCTGCCAGTGGATGTTCTCCACCCAGCAACCAGAGCAATTCTTTAAAAGCATAAGTCAAGGGCTGTAGAGATTGCACAGTGGTTAAGGCACTTGGCTGTAAAACCTAACGACCTTAGTTTAATTCCCTAGTATCCACGTAAAACCAGATGCACAAGATGGCTCATGTGTCTAGAGTTCGTTTGCAGTGACTAGAGGCTCTGGTACGCCCATTCTCCCTGTCTCTCTGCCTCTCTCTCTCTCTTTGCTTGCAAATAAATAAATAAAAATAAATTAAAAAAACATTAAGTCACGCCAGATATGGTGGCACACTTCTGCAATCCCAGAACTGTGGAGGTAGTGGTAGGAGGATCAGGAGGTCCAGGCTAGCTTGGGCTATATGGGACATTATCTCAAAAATAAAATAAAAATAAACAATTTTTAAAAATTATTTTATTTATTTATTTGAGAGAGAGAGGAAAAGGAAGATAGGGAGAAAGAGAATGGGCACTCCACAGCCTCTAGCCACTGCAAACTCCAGATGCATATGCCACCTTGTGCACCTGGTTTATGTGGGCCCTGGGGAATCAAATCTGCATCCTTAGGCTTCAAAGGCATGTGCTTTACCTGCTAAGCAATCTCTCCAGCCCAATAAATAATTTTTTAAAGTCAAAATTCTTCAGTTCACATAGACAAAAGCCAAAGTACTTTAAAGTTTTGTACAAAACCCTGGTCACCTGTCCCCCTTCCTCTGGCAGTCTCTGGCTTGTCTGGTTCCCTGGATCACTGTCTTCTACTGTGGCTGGCTTGATAGGGTGCTTCCACTCCAGGCCTTTACTCCTGCCTGGAGCCCTGCCAATAGCTCTTTGGCCCTCTCTAGTCCCTGTTCAAGAACTTCCCTCACCACCACATCATCCCATTTCACTTAGTCCAACCTGTTCTGTCCCCTAGTGCCAGTGTTCTTTGTGGCTTTTTCCTCTCTAGTGGGAGCTGTTGCTGACTCTCCTACTTGCTTCCTCTGGCTCCCTGCATAGAATATCCACTCACAGTTAGGTTGCCCTCGCCCCTCGCCCACACTCATCCACTCACAGTTGGGTTCCCCTTGCCCCTCGCCCATACTCATCCACTCACAGTTGGGTTCCCCTTGCCCCTCACCCACACTCATCCACTCACAGTTGGGTTCCCCTTGCCCCTCACCCACACTCCACGGTATTGGTGCACAATAGACAGTCAGAGAATGAATGGTGGGATAACAGGACTGGATTTCATTAGCGTGGGTTTGACTTGAGTCTCTGTCCGGAAGCAGGCTCTGCTGTGTGTTTGGAGACACCTCTGTGAGGCCATTCATATGGAATAGGCACACATAACAGAAGTATGTGTGGACAGCTCTCATGGGGATTCATAATAAAAGCAGAGGGTGATGGCAGTGAGGATCCATCATGGGGAACTGTATTTTTTATTTCATTTTTATTAGTTATTCATTTTTGAGATAGGGTCTAATGTATTGCAGGCTGGCATCAAACTTGCTGAAAATGACCATGAACTCCTGATCCTTCCATCTCCTCTTCCTGAGTGCTGGGATTATAGGTGAGTACCACTACACCTGGCTTATATGGTGCTTGGAGTTTGTGCACACTGAGCAAGCACTGAACCAGTTGAGCTGCATCCCCAGCCTGAAATTCAATTTTTAAATGGGCATATACAAATGAAGCTTGCATATGCACAACCTTATTTTAAAAAAGAAGAAGCTAGGACAGAAATACACCCAGTGCTAATCTTATTCTACAAACATCATTCTAAAGTGTAGCAGCTTTAAACTTCCCCACCTCCTGTGACAATACAGTAGCTCTGGTGCACAGTTCTTTGCAAGGAAGAAATGTTGATGACAAGCAAGAAAGTGAGGGGAGAGTGGGAGGAGAGAGGTTCATCTGCAGGGATGGGCCACAGAGAGGCCCTAGGTGGGTCTCAGGTGGAGGCGGAAGCCACTGTCTGCCAGCAGCTTGTGTGTGGCAGGGAGAGTTTGGGCTGGGTTTCCAGAGAGATGTGTGGGAGTACATGTCTCGGAGGAAGGTGCCATAGCAAAGGTGAGGGGCTGCGCATGTGAACGCCATTGGAACAGAGGCTTGGCATTGAGGATGCTGGCTGAGACAAAGGAGCATGAACTTCTGGCACACATTAGTGGAATGCTGTGTGTATAGCAGGTGTCGGGCTGGGATTCCCAGCAACAGCACTGAGCAGGCAAAGCCTCTACCCCCACAGCCCCCCCACTTGGCACCATTGGTGAGGTCTAAATGGGCCTATAATGCCAGGCACCTGAGTTCTGAGGATGATGGAAACAGAACCCATGCACTGCCTCTCTAGTCACCACTTTCTCAGGCCCAGAGGCATTTTCCCGAACAAAGTGAACCCAAGGAATTCTAAGTTTCAGTTTGTCGCCAGGCTAGTGGGGCTCCATATGTCATAAATGGACCACATGGCCAAGGCAGCGATTTGTAATCCGTCACGTCTGGGTTGGAGTCTTAGGTTCTTCCACTCAGTAGCTATGCCATCTTGGATCCTGGCCTCTTTGAGACTCATCTCTCTATCTGGAGAGGAGGAATTACAAAACCAACTCCTAAATCTCAGCTAGGACCCACCTGAAAGAAATCTCCAGGGACCATGGCATCACTCTTTTTTGCATGTGTACATGTGTGTGGTATGCATACATGTTCACATGTGTGTGGAGGGGGTGGGTACATGTGTGTATGAGTGTACGTATGTGCACATGGAGGCTGAGGTTGACACTGTCTTCTTCCATCACTCTTCACCTTAGTTACTGAAGCAAGGCTTCTCACTTGAAGCCAGAGTTTTCTGATTGAGCTATTATTTGTAGCAAGCCAGCTTGCCCGAAGGATCCCTCCCATGTGCTGAAATTACAGGGGGATCTCCAAGCCCCCTTAGCATTTACATGGGTGCTTGTGATCCAAACTCTGGTCTGCATGCTTGCAAAGCAAGTACTTATCCACTGAGCTGTCTCCAACCCCGATCAATCTTACTAGCGGGAAAATATGGGAATAGATGATTCCACAAGACCACACTTCCGTAACATGAGATGGGTACGTCCACATCACCAGCCTAGAAGGGGATAAGCTTAATTACCAAAGGATATCTATTAATGAGATAACCTACTTTTTTGAAGGCAAAGCACCCTTGTGGACAGCTTACCCTGGACGGCTGTTTCACACTGTACTGGGCACTGCCATGCTGAAATGCTGCTATCCAAATAGCCCCAGCCCAGTTCATGAGGCAAGCAACACTCACAACCTACCTTGTAGGACCAATGAGAGAGGGAGGTACAGGATACAAAGGGGCATCCCAGCCTAACCCAGTGTCGCCGGGGTTGTGAGCCCCGAGGAAAGCAGTAGTCTGTGGCTGGCAGAGTGACAAAGGATAAAGATGGTCACTGGTTGCCCTGAGCATCCTTGTCACCCATACGAAGCTGAGCCTTCCAGAACCCTCACTGTTTGCCACCCAGTTGTGGCCAGGAATGTCTGTCTTGATCATCTTCCTGCATCTGGAGTTTGGTCCCTCTCCTGCCTTGGGCCTGCTTATCACTGCATAACGTTCCACCTGCTGAGGAGGCAGGCAGAAGGAATGGTTTCTCTTGCTGATCCCCTCCTAGTGTCTGGGTACCATGGCAACAGATGCGCCTCTCCAAAGCTTTGATATTTCTGCTGCTTGACTCCAAACACCACCACTGCCTTGGCCTGACAAGAATGACCCCAAGAGAATCTGTTTCCAGCTATTCAGAGAAAGCACCCCTTTCAAGTTCTTGTATCTGGGATGCTGGTAACCCTTTTAGGCACCCCAGCAGCAAATCCCTGCTCACCGTGTTGCCTTCAGGAAGCTTCCTGAGGTCTTCCGTGAAGTCACTCACTGTGCCGCTCTTACCCCAGGAAAGCAAGGACGTGTTTTGGGAAGGCAGTGTCTCCTTCCCACATCCTGGGATTCCTGGCAATAGGGCTCTGTCTCTGTTGAATCTGGAGCTGCAGTATTTTGTACAAAATAGATGCTTAGAAAAGATCCTCCCAGCATACCTTGGTTTCAAGCCTGCACCAGCTTTGATGGAAAGAACCAAAGACTTAAGATCAGTGGTCCTCATTGGGGGAACTGGCACTAGAACCTAGGTCACAGCATGATGGCCATAAGAACATGAGTTTGTGGTCAGGCTGTGAACCCCAGCTCCACTGGGTCACTAGTTAAGAGCCCTGGGCAAACTTTCCAACACCCTTGTACCTCAGTTTCCTCATCTGTAAAAGTTGAACACATAGAAGTATCTTCCCCTCATACTTGGGAGGGGTTCTGTGAGATGATCTCAGCAGAGCATAGAAGACTCATCCTATGAGGGAGTTAGCAACCCCTGCATGACACTCGGAAGTGCTTACCCAGATGGGGATATGCTGAAAAAAATTTAAATTACAATACAACATATACTGTGAGTGCCACATGTATATAAAACAGATGAGAATAGATACTCAAAAATGCCAATAAAGGTCACAGAGGAATTGGGGAAATAACCAAGAGGGCTGCTTTCTTGGTGAATCGCATATCAGCACAAGGGTGATGGAGATAGATAGTGAAGATACTCAGCAACTACCGAACCAGGGATCCAGAGGCTCCTAAGCACCCAACACTGAGGTAGACTTAAAATGCTCCCATCATGGCTCAGGGAATTTTGCAAAAGAAGGGGGGGAAAGATGCTTAGAGCCACAAGTTGGGACATTTTGCACAGAGACATTGCCTCTCCCCGTTCCCCAAAATGCATGACCCACAATCCCCATGGGGTTGACCTGCATCCACAACGAGGAAGGCCTCTTCAGAAAAGGGGCAGGGAGGAGGGAAAGGATGGTACCAGCATGTGTTGTTTATATACTAAATATGTCCATATCTAATTTAAAAAGAAGAAAAAATTTAAAAAGATGCCAATAAAGGTTATCTATGGCTGACAAGATTATAGATGGCTTTCCCCTCCCCTTCTCTTTCCCCTTCCCTTCTCTTTCCCCTTTCCCTCTCCTTCCCTTCTCTTCTTTCATTTTTTTATTTTTTTATTTTTTATTTGTTAGAGTCTCAATATGCAGCTCAGGCTAGCCTTTAACATGGAATCCTCCTGCCTCAGCCATCCAAGGGCTAGGCTTACAGACTTGGGTCACCATGCCCAGTATGTTTTTTTCCCTTGTGATCCCCATCTTTTGTACGTTGAATATAGATAAATGACTTTGGTAATGAGATATTTTATTTTATTTTATTTTTTTGGTTTTTTCGAGGTAGGGTCTCACTCTAGCCCAGGCTGATCTGGAATTCACTATGTAGTCTCAGGGTGGCCTTGAACTCACAGTGATCCTCCTGCCTCTGCCTCGCGAGTGCTGGGATTAAAGGCATGCACCACCACGTCTGGCAGTAATGAGATATTTTAAAGCACTGTTTTGAAAGAAAAAAAAAACAAACCCTGAGACCTATAACTACTGTTACCCATCTAAGTTTGATTTGGGATTCTCAGGGGACAAGCATGCTTTTCAAATTGCTTGGGATGAAAAGGAAGCCTGATGGGATGGTTCAGCTGCAGAAACAGGGGCTCCAATGATTCTATGGTGTTTGGCTTGTACATCCAACTAGAAAATGAGACATCTTGTGTTTTGGGTAAATCTCCTTCATTAATCATGGGACTACTCCAGGTCTATCCAGCAGAGATGGATATAATTACAACCTCTGTCTCCAAGGACAATGCTAGAAGTCAAGTGTTGTGTGTGCAGAGCACACCTGAGTCTTCTGGAATACACAGAGATGTGATGCTTCCCTAAACCATGAAGGCCAAAGGCAAGAAGGGCTAGATGGGCTATACAGAGTAGGCAGGCATATAGCCTGAGAAGATGAGCAAGGATGCTTATATATGTCAATCAATCTGACATTGGTTGGGATGTTAGGATCCAGGGATCTCACAGAGGAAGGAGTCTGACAAGTAAGTTCTCCAGCCAAGCAGTATCTCTTTTGCAAGTTCAAGCAGTTTGTGTTTAATAAGGGGCTATGGCTAATACAATAGTATTGTCACATTCCCTGCTTTAAAAATGTGCAAATTTTTAAATAATAAGAAATCAAACAAGCCAATTAAAAAATGGGCTATTGGAACTAAATAGAGAGTTCTTAAAAGAAGAACTACAGATGGCATATAAGTATCTTAAAAATGTTCCACATCCCTAGTCATCAAGGAAATGCAGATTAAAACTATGTTGAGATTCCATCTCACTCCTGTCCGATTGGCTACCATCATGAAAACAAATGACCATAAATGCTGGCAAGGATGTGGAAAAAGAGGAACCCTTCTACACTGTTGCTGGGAATGCAATCGGGCTCAGCCATTGTGGAAATCAGTGTGGAGGTTCCTAAGACAGCTAAAAATAGGTCTACCATATGACCCAGCTATAGCACTCCTAGGCATATATCCTAAGGACTCATCTCATTACCTCAGAGATACTTGCTCAACCATGTTTATTGATGCTCAATTCACAATAGCTGGGAAACGGAACCAGCCTAGATGTCCCTCAACTGATGAATGGATAATGAAGATATGGCACATTTATACAATGGAGTTCTACTCAGCAGTAAAGAAAAATGAAGTTATTAAATTTGCATGAAAATGGATGGATCTGGAAAGGATTGTACTAAGTGAGGTAACCCAGGCCCAGAAAGCCAAATGTTGCACGTTCTCTCTCATATGTGGATCCTAGCTACAGATAACTGGACTTCTGTGTAAGTAGGAAAAAAAAAAACTGGCAAAGGCCAGTAAGCTAGAAAAGAGATATAAAGGGCAGAAAAAGGAAGGGAGGGGGTACTTAATAGGATGGTATTGTATATATGTAAGTAGAAGAATAGATTAATGGGGATGAAAAGGCCCAAGTGAGGTCAGGGGAAGAGATTAAGTAAAGGAAATGTGGAGGGAGGGCTAATCAAAATCTAAGAGGATATAAATAAATCATATGGAAACCTACTTTTTGGACAATGGAACACTCAGGAGCCATAGATTGTTGTTAGAAAATTTTTAGTGACAGGGATGGGATACCTTCCAGTGAGTTGTTGGCCAGGGAGGTCCCTCATGCCCCAAAACATTATAGGCCATTGCCGAGGCCCTTGGTTTCCCAACAGGAATAGATGGTAAGACCCTATTGCTGAAGACTCCACATACTTGGGCTGCAAGGCCACTGAGAAATCCTGCTGGAACTGAGCTGATAATCTCTTCCATGTAGACCAGCTGACAGAAAGCTGGAAGAAGCCTTTCTGCATGCAGTTCAATGGGAGAGAGAAATTACCAGTGAAGATACTCAACAGTGGTCATTGCAAGCCTTATATTTGGCCAGCCAGGCCAAATGAGCCAATGGGTCCAATAGTGGCATGTCTGTGATGGTGGAAACCAACTGCCCTCTAATTGGACTGCAGACCTGCTTCATGGGAGGGAATACATCCCTGATACTGAAAACTTAAAGCAAGGTTAGTCATGAGCCCTAGGGGTATAACGTCTGCTGCTGTCTGGCTAAATGTATATACTATGCTTATCAAACTGCCCAGTAAGCATTTCTCTTAATGTTCATACCCTTATATTAATGCTACTCTCGCTTTTGGTAGAGAGTCTTCTCTTTTCAGATGGCAGTGACCTTGGGATGACTCAGAAGGCATCATGGTGCTGGAAAGAAGTGACAGGAGTGCTCAGCACTGCAATATCTCTATCACACCTTCCAAGGCTCAGGGTTTATTGCGGAAGAGGTGGTGGAAAGAATGTAAGAGCCAAAGGAAGGGTAGGACTCTTCACAATGTGCTCCCCCCGCCAGACACAAAATGGCCTGGATATCCATAACCTCACAGTGCCTGACATTACCTACACAAGACCATCATAATAGGAGGAAAAGATCATGACATCAAGATAAAAGAGAGACTGATTGAGAGTGGGAGGGGATATGATGAAGAATGGAGTTTCCGAGGGGAAAGTGGGGGGAGGGGAGGGCATTACCATGGGATATTGTTTATAATCATGGAAGTTGTTATTAAAAAATTTTTGAAAGGAAAAAATGTGCAAATTTTCACCAGGCGTGGTGGTACATGCAGATAATACTAGCTATTTTTTTTTAATTTTTTGGTTATTTTTATTTATTTATTTGAGAGTAACAGGCAGAGAGAGAAAGAGGTAGAGAGAGAGAGAGAATGGAGAGAGAGAATGGGCGCGCCAGGGCCACCAGCCACTGCAAACGAACTCCAGATGCATGCGCCCCCTTGTGCATCTGGCTAACGTGGGTCCTGGGGAATTGAGCCTCGAACCAGGGTCCTTAGGCTTCACAGGCAAGTGCTTAACCACTAAGCCATCTCTCCAGCCTCCAATACTAGCTATTTATGAGACAGGAAAATGGTAATTTCGAGGCCAGCCTGGGCAACTTACTGAGACATTCTATTAAAAAAAAAAAGTACAAATTTCAGAGTTCAAAGAGGTGGGTAGTAAAAAAGAGCAATAGGGAGCTGGAGAAATGGCTCAGAAGTTAAGGTGCTTACTTGCAACACCTGATAGCCTAGGTTTAATTCCCTATATAAAGCCAGATGCACAAAGTGGCACATGCATCTGGAGTTTATTTTCAGTGGTAAGAGGCCCTGGCCCACCCATTGTGTCCTTCTCCCCTTCCCTCTTTCTCTCTCTCTCCTATCTCTCTCCTTAAGATAAACAAAAATATTAAAAAAGAAAAAGGAGCAATAGAATATGTGAGTACCAGGGGGTAGGTAGATGGCTGACCAGAAATCAAGATTGGGAGTATTCTGCAATCACTCTCCATCTTATTCTTTGAGACAGGGTCTCTCTCTCTTTTCTTTTTTTTTTTTTTTTTCTCAACCTATCTTTCTCCTCTTTAAAATTTTTTATTATTGACAAATTCCATAATTATAGACATTAAACCATGATAATTCCCTCCTCCCACTTTCCCCTTCACAACTCCACTCTCTATCATACTTCCCTTCTCAATCAGTGTCTCTTTTATTTTGATGTCATCATCTTTTCCTCCTATTCTACTGGTCTTGTGTAGGTAGTGCCAGGCACTTCGAGGTCATGAATATCCAGGCCATTTTGTGATGGAAGAGTGCATTTTAAGGAGTTTTATACTTCCTTTGTCTCTTACATTCTTTCTGCCACCTTTTCTGCAATGGACCCTGAGCCTTGGAAAGTATGAAAAAGATGTTTCAGTGCTGAGCACTCCTCTGAGACAAGGTATCTTGCTGAACCAAGAGCTCATTTTCTTGGCTACACTAGCTAGACAGCGCACCCCAGGGATCCTCCTGTCTCTGCCTCCCTAGGACATTCATCACCATACCTGGCATTTTATGTGGGTGCTGGGGAGCTGAAGTTGGGTCTTCAGGCTTGCACAGCAAGCACTTTACCCACAGAGCTATCTCCCTAGTTTCCACATTTTGAATTTTATTTTTTCACAACCAATAAGTTTATTGGGCTCACTTATGGAAGCATGAGTGACCCTAAGACAGCAGCATCACTGGAAAGTCCCATCGTGGATGATGGCCTCATGGAAGCTGCACCATGGAGGCCCCTGACCTTCCACTTCCTATATGCTCTAATGCCACCCAAGAGCACCTGCAGCTGGTGGAGGGGAGGACATGAACTTTATCCTAGTGAAATTTGACTCTTTAAGAACTATAAAGTTGCTGAGACAGAGGTCAGACCTTTATTCTTCACACTGGGCCATGTGGCAAAAAAAAAAAAAATGTATAATTTGGTAATAAAACAGCAAGCAATCCAACACAAAAATAAGGAAAAGCTTTGAGCAGACCTGTCACCATCTAGAGATACCCAAATGACCAGTAAGCACATGAAGAGATTCCACACACCACTAGGGAAGAGCCAAGTCAGACGACCAGGGTCCATCATGGCACAAGGGTAGGAAAGGATGTGAGCTATGTTACCACTTAGGGATTGTCAGGAGGAAAGCCACACGGGGCAGCCACTCTCAACAGCAGTGCAGCTATGTCTTTTAAAGTCTAACAGAAATGCCCTGTATGATCCAGTCATTGTACTCCTAAACATTGACCCAGTAGGCATGAAAGCATATCCACCAAAGATGAGAGGTAAATATTCACAGTAGCATTATAATTACTCAAAATGGGACATACTCCCCTGTTGCTATTGTCCACCTTATGTTGGCCAGGGGATGATGTCCACCCTCTGCTCATGCTGTCATTTCCCCTGCTATCATGGAACTTCCCCTTGAGCCTATAAGCCAAAATAAATCCTTTTTGCCCAAAAGCTGCTCTTGGTCAGGTGATTTCTACCAGCAATGTGAACCTGACTGCAACAGTAAAGTGGTACTGAGGAGTGGGATTGCTGCTAGACACCTGTGTGGCTTTGGCCTTTTGGAGCTGATTTTCAACAGGAATGTGGAAGGATTTGAAACCTTGGCCTAAGAGACACCTTTCAGTGCTGTAAGTACAGCGTGATGGACTATTGTGGTCAGAGTTGAAAGACCTGAATGCAGTAAGAACTATGGACTGTGAGGTTTGGCTTATGAGGGTGAGAAAGAGCTTTGCTTGGACTGGGCTATCAGTTTGTGTGAGGCTTGCTGTTATGCCTGTGTCCTGAGAAGTTGTGCAGGGTTGCTTTGCATAGAAATGAACTGGTGTGAGCAGAGGGATAGGCTCAGAAAGAAAAACCTTTGGGTGAACTGTTGCCCATTCAGCTGCAATTGAGAGATTACAACCTTTGAGTCTGCGCTAGCTGACGTGCACTGGGGCCTGAGTGCTCAAGAAGTGTCCTGTTCTTCAGTCTGCTTTATTCCCCCCTGGATTAACAAATTGGCACCGTACCTGGTGTTGTGGAGTACAAGAAATGCAAGAAAGAGGGGGTCATTGAGTTTGCAACACGGTCTTGTGTTTTGGAAACGGCCATGGGCAGTGTGAAGCAGGTTTGCTGGATGCCTGCATGGAGACCTGATGGAGCTGTGAGGATGAATCATGGATTACAGTGAAGACCCAGTGGAGACGCCAGGACCATGAGATGGCTGCTAAGGAGCTGCCAGCCCCAATGAAATTTTCCAGGACTGTGAATAGCCTAGCTGGAGGGGCGGAATTGGAATTCCAGAGACTTGTTGCTGGTTAGAATTACTGAACTTGGAGATTTGTCATTGACTAGAGTTGTTGCACTTGGAGCTACAGAGTTTGATATTTGCCCTGGTTGTTTTAAATCTTGTATTGCTTGAATATTTCTTTGCTATGCCCAATGCCATCTTTTGCAGAGTGAATGTTTATTCTGTGCCATTATGAGTTTTGGGGGATTTTTGGTATTATGGCTAAGTTAAAAAGACCTTGAATTATGGGGATATATGAACATCATTGGGATTGATTAAAAACTATGGGGACTTTTAAGGTTGGACTGAATGCATTGCATTTTACATCATCAATGTTTACCAGTTTATGGGGGCCAGGGGTGGAATGTGGTGGTTTGATTCAGGTGTCCCCCATAAACTTAGGTGTTCTGAATGCTAGGTTCCCAGCTGATGGGGATTTGGGAATTAAGACCTCATGGAGGCAGTGTATTGTTGGGGGTGGGCTTATGGGTGTTATAGCCAGTGTCCCCTTGCCAGTGTTTGGCACACTCTCCCGTTGCTATTGTCCACCTTATGTTGGCCAGAAGGTGATGTCCACTCTCTGCTCGTGCCATCATTTCCCCCTGCCATCATGGAGCTTCCTCCTCAAGCCTGTAAGCCAAAATAAACCTCTTTTTCCCACAAAAAAATTACTCAAAATGGGGAGAAACCCAAATATCCATTAACTGATGGTCAGATAAAAATTGTTGACTACAGATAATGCATTACATTTCAGGATTTTGAATGCTCTTACCATAATGAAATGATAAGTGTTTGAGGAGATAAATATGTTTACTCTGATCTAAACATTAATGTGTACAACCTTATGTATTAGTTTAAAATAGCATCTGTAATCCAAACACTTAGAGGCAAGGCAAGAGGATCAGGAGCGTTCAAGGTCAGCCTTAGTTATATAGCAAGTTCAAGACCAGCCTGGATTATAGGAGACCAAAAATAAATTAATTAATGAATTAATTTAGGGCTGGAAAGATGGCTCAGACGTTAAAGGCACTTGCTTACAAAACCTGCTGGTCTGGTTCAATTCCTCAGTAGCAGATGTACAAAGTGGTGCATGTATCTGGAGTTTGTTTACAGTAGTAGCAAGAGGTCCTGGCACTGGCACACTCATATTCTCTCTCTGCTTCTTTCTCTCCTTCTTGTGAGTAAATAAAATATATTTTTAAATTTTTAAAAAATATATCCTATTTATTTATTTATTTGAGAGAGTCAGAGAAATAGAGGGAAAGAGAAAGAGAGAAACAGAGAGAATGGGCATGCCAGGGCCTCCAGCCACTGCAAATGAACTCCAGATGCATGAGCTCCCTTGTGCATCTGGCTTATGTGGGTCCTGGGGAACTGAACTGGGATCCTTTGGCTTTGCAGGCAAATGCCTTAACTGCTAAGCCATTCCTCCAGCCCATTAAAAAGAAAAATTAAACATCAAACTGGGCATGGTGGCTTTTAATCCCAACACTCAGGAGGCTAAGGTTGGAGGAACGTCCTGAGTTCAAAGACAGCCTTGGCTACAGAATGAATTCCTAGTCAGCCTGGTCTAGAGTAAGGCCTGTTTTAAAAAGGAAAGGAAAGGAAAGGAAAGGAAAGGAAAGGAAAGGAAAGGAAAGGAAAGGAAAGGAAAGGAAAGGAAAGGAAAGGAAAGGAAAGGAAAGAAAAGGAGGAGGCTATTAAATAGTTTTTTAAATGTTTAAGCACCATTGTGGAATATATAAATGACCATATGCACACAATGGAATACTACTCAGCAGTAACAAAGAACAGAAGAGCAATACATGGAAAACAGATGAATCTCAAAAGCAGCTAAAGTAGAACTCAACCACAAACAGTCAGATGTGTTATCTGAGTGCATTTCCATGGTGTTCTAGAAAGGACCAAACTATGACAGAAAGTGGATCTGTGGTGGTGTGAGGCTTAGTGGGGCAGTAACTGTGTGTGGGCAGGAGGAATTCCTCTGATGGGATTGTCTGGTCTGCTGATCTGGATTGTGATGATGGCTGTGTTGCTGGGCCCTGTTCCTAAAAGCTGCATTTGAAGAGGGAGGAGGCTCTTGACAACTTGGGGCCAGGAATGGAAAAAGAGGGGAGTGGATAACTAGCTTCATTTTCCATTTCCTTCTCATTAACAATGGATTTCTAACAAGGGTTTTCCTTCCTTTCTTCCTTCCCTCCTTCCTTCCCTTCCTCTCTTCCTTCCTTCCTTCTTTCTTCTTCCTTCCTTCCTTCTTTCTTCTTCCTTCCTTCCTTCTTTCTTCTTCCTTCCTTCCTTCCTTCCTTCCTTCCTTCCTTCCTTCCTTCCTTTCTTCATCTTCCTTCTTTTCTTTTTTCTTGGGGTGGAGCAGGGTCTCACTGTAGCCCATGCTGACCTGGAACCCACTCTGTAGCTCAGGCTGACCTTGAACTCACAGCAATCCTCTTACCTCAACCTCCCAAGTGCCAGGATTAACATGTGAGCCAGCACATCTGGCTTCTCTCTCTCTCACACTCTTTTTCTTTAAAATTTTTTTTTGTTTAGTTTTATTTATTTATTTGAGAGCGACAGAGAGAGAAAGAGAGAGAGAGAGAGAAGCAGATAAATCGATAGAGAGAGAATGGCTGTGCCAGGGCCTCCAGCCACTGCAAATGAATTCCAGATGCATGTGCCTTGTGCATCTGGCTCACGTGGGTCCTGGGTAATCAAGCCTCGAACCGGGGTCCTTGGGCTTCACAGGCAAGCACTTAACTGCTAAGCCATCTCTCCAGTCCTCTCTCTCTTTCTTTTTTCTTTTTCTTTCCTTTCTTTCTTTCTTTCTTTCTTTCTTTCTTTCTTTCTTTCTTTTTTTTTTTGTGTGTTTTTCGAGGTAGGGTCTCACTCTAGCCCAGGCTGACCTTGAACTCACTATGTAGTCTCAGGGTGGCCCTGAACTCATGGCAATCCTCCTACCTTTGCCTCCCAAGTGCTGGGATTAAAGGCATAAGCCACCACACCTGGCTTCTTTCTTTCAAGTTCTCATGTAGCCCAGGCTGTTCTCAAACTTACTATATAGCCAAGGATAACCTTGAACTTTTTAAAAAAAACTTTTTTATTGACAACTTTCATAATAATACACAATAAGCCGTGATAATTCCCTCACCCACTTCTCTTCACAATTCCACCTGCCCCACCATCATATCCCTCCCCCTCTCAATTAGTCTCTCTTTAATTTTGGTGTCATACTCTTTTCCTCCTATTATGAGAATCTCGTGTAGATAGTGCCAGGAACTGTGAGGTCATGGATATCCAGGCCATTTTGTGTCTGAAAGAGTGCATTGCAAGAAATCCTACACTTCCTTTGGCTCTTATGTTCTTTCTGCCACCTCTTCTATAATGGTCCCTGAGCCTTAGAAGGTGTGATAGAGATGTCTCAGTGTGGAACACTCCACTATCACCTCTTAGCACTACGGTACCTTTTGAGTCTTCCCAGTGGTCCCTGCCATATGAAAAGAGAAGTGTCTCTAACCAAAAGCAAAAGGAGCATTAATATATGGGTGTGAACATTAAGAAGAGTGCTTATAGGGCAGTTTGGCGAGCATAATATATACATTTATCCAGACAACTGCAGGTGCTACACCCCTAAGGCTCATGACCTCCCATCATAGGCTTTTGACTAGGTTTTCAGCACCAGACATGTATTCCCCTGTGGAGCAGGCCTCCCGCCCAATTATAGAGCAGTTGGTTTCCCCTACAGCAGACATGCCATTATTTCAGTTGGTACATTTGGCCTCGCTGGCCATTCTTTTTTTTTTTTTTTTTTTAGGGGTTTTTTTTTTTTTTTTTTTTTTTTTTGGTTTTTCGAGGTAGGGTCTCACTCTAGCCCAGGCTGACCTGGAATTCACTATGGAGTCTCAGGGTGGCCTCGAACTCACACTGATCCTCCTACCTCTGCCTCCCAGTGCTGGGATTAAAGGTGTGCACCACCACACCCGGCTTTTTTTTTTTTTTTTTTCGAGGTAGGGTCTCACTCTAGCCCAAGGTGACCTGGAACTCACTAGGTAGTCTCAGGGTGGCCTCCAACTCATGGCGATCCTCCTACCTCTGCCCCCCAAGTGCTGGGATTAAAGGCGTGTGCCACCACGCCCGGCCCTGGCTGGCCATTCTTAAGGTTTGCAATGTCCATTGTTGTTTATCACCATTGATGAATTTTCTTTCCCATAGGGTTTCAATGCAGCATAGCTTTTTCTAGCTTTCTGTCAGGTGGTCCACAGGGAAGGTTTTCAGCTCAGTTCCAGCTTGATTTCTCAGTGTTCTGCGGCCCAAGCATGTGAAGTCTTCAGCAATAGGGTCTTGCCATCTAGTTCTGGTGGGAAACCAAGAACCTTGGCAATGGCCTATGATGCTTTGGGAGCATCAAGGACCTCCCTGGCCAACAACTCAATGGAAGGTATCCCATCCCTGGCCCTGAACTCTTTCTAGCAACAATCTATGGCTTCTGGATATACCATTATCCAAAGAAATGGGTTTCCATGTGGCTTATTCATAACATCTTAAATTTTGATTAACCCTCCTCCCACCCTTCCTTTACTCAATCCTTCCCCTGACCTCACTTAGGCCATTGCACCCCCAGTAATCTTTTGATCCTCCTACCTCTACCTCTCAAGTGTTATGATTAATTCCCAACATGTCTGGCCTTCACGGCTATTTTTTTAAAAAAATGTTTAGTATGAGGAGAACATAAATAACTTAAACCATGAAGGTGGGTGAGAAAGAACCAGACAGGACTGGTGTAAATTGTTCAAGATAGCCAGGAGGATTCCTGGAAGCCCCTCTGCTCAAATCTAATTTCCTGTTCCTGGTGGCCAGGGCAGCACCATGGGCTCCTAGACATAATCTTAGCATCCAGATCCCCTCCAATTGTTCTTTTTTCTTTGTTTTGTGTGTTTTGTCTGTCTGTCTATCTGTCTGCCTCAGTGTGTATGTCTCTTTCTCTATTCCTTTTTTTCCCCCCTATATCACAGAATTTTAAGGTTAATTCATTATAAGAGACAACTGTGACTCAGAAAGCAGAAATGAGTATCTCAGAATGGTCGGAGGGAAGCAGAAATCCCAGGTTTTACCCCACAGCTCTACACAGGGGCCCAAGCCAGGGGAGCTGTGCTTTGGGATTCAAAGGGCTGAATAAGCAATGTCTGTGCCTCTTGCTCTATGACTCCTGAAGGCTTTCATAAGGAAGCTTGCAAAACACACCAGAACCTTCTATGTGCCCCATGCTGTAGCAGGGGCTAGACTTCAAGGCAAATACATAGTGAATTCCAGGTCAGCCTGGGCTAGAGTGAGACCCTACCTAGAAAAAACAAATTCCTTGCATTTCCCATTTCTGTGTTTTAAAAAAATCAGCACCAAATTATAGCCCTGTCAAAGACATCTTTTCTGCAAACTCCCGGGCTAGCCTTTCTTGGAGGTAATCCCACTTTCTATCCTTCCAGCTCCTCCCTCTGCTGCTTTCAGAGGTGCCCACCTCCACCAGGTATTGATGGTGATTCTGTGCTGTGGCTGGTGGATGTGCTTGCTACTTTTCTTGTTGCTGTGACAAATTACCTAACAAAAGCCATTTAAAGAAGAAAAGGTTCATTTTGGTTCACAGTTTGAGGGTATAGTCTATCATGGTGGGAAAGGAATGCTGGTTGGGTCATGATGCAATTAGTCACATTGCATCCATAATCAGGAAGCAGAAAGAGATGAATGTTGTCCTCCTTTTTAATCTAGTTTAGGACCCCAGCCCACAGAACAGTGCCATCCACATTCAGGGTTGAGCCGGGCGTGGTGGCGCACGCCTTTAATCCCAGCACTCGGGAGGCAGAGGTAGGAGGATCACCGTGAGTTCGAGGCCACCCTGAGACTCCATAGTGAATTCCAGGTCAGCCTGGGCTAGAGTGAGACCCTACCTCAAAAAAAAAAAAACAAAAAACACACATTCCAATTCAGAACTTCCTCCCAGATGTGCCCAAAAGGTTTGTCTCCTAAGTGATTCTACACTTGATCTTAGCCAAAACGCCAAGAAGTGATCATAGGTGATTCTAGATCCTGTCAAGTTGACAATCAATAGTAACCATCACAGTGGGTATCTTTAGATCTGACCCAGGGACTCTGGACAGTACATTGTCATCAGCCAAAAGAAACATAAGAGGGTCTAGGGCCATGAGGCAGCTGAACAGAGGAATGAATGATGTGGGAGGTGAAGCTAGGCTGGGGAAACTCGGCCTCACGCTCATGGCTGATTGCAGGGCCCCTCTACTTAGGAGAGGGCCATGGCTGGGGTTACTGGGATCACGAGGGAGACAGGAAGAGCAGCATGTGAGTCCCAGCTGGACCAAGTACATGCTCCTGTGCCTTCTCCATGTCGTGCTCCACATGAACTCAGCAGGCAAGTGTGAGGTCAGTTCCCAACTTATGACACAGGATTGCTCTTCTCACACTGACAAAAGGTGCTAAAGAAACATGTAGTTGAAAAAGAAACACATCTAATGAACATATGGAGGGAAGCACAGCTCCTTACTCAGGTATGAAAACTAAAATTAGACACCATTATGCTCTTGTCCACCCCAAATTAAAGGAAATTGTGATATGGTGAAGTTTTGGTAAAATGTGCAGGCTTGTCCACAGTGAGAGGATGATGAACTAATGCGGCCATAGTACTTGGTTCATCAGTATCAAAAATCTGGTGTGGGGGTTAGAGAGATGGCCTAGTGGTTAAGGTGCTTGCTTGTAAAGCCTAATGACCAGGGTTTTATTCCCCAGTACCCATGTAAAGCCAGATGCACAAAGTGGCACATGCATCTGGAATTCATTTGCAGGCAAATGCCTTAACCACTAAAACCATCTCTCTAGCCTAAATAGTATTAATTTTTTTTTTTCTTAGAGCAAGATAGAGTGAGAATGGCACACCAGGGCCTCTTGCCTCTGCAAATAGCTTCAGACACACGCGCCACTTTGTGTATCTGGCTTTACGTGGGTTCTAGGTAGTCAAACCCAGGTTGGCAGGTTTTGAAAGCAAGCGTCTTTAACCACTGAGCAATGTCCTCAACCCAAAGGAATATTTGTTTTTTAATTTTATTTTGGAGAGAGAATGCCAGGGCCTCAGCCACTGCAGTTGAACTCCAGACACTTGCACCACCTAGTGGGTATGTTGGACCTTGTGCGTGCCTCACCTTTGTGGGTCTGGCTTATGTGGTATCTGGAAAGTTGAACATGGGTGCTTAGTCTTCGCAGGCAAGCACCTTAACCACTAAGCCATCTCTCCAGCCCAAGAGTATTTGTTGATATCCCTGGATGAGCCATAAATACCACACCTGCCAGAGCCCAGGGAACTCTGCAGAGGAAGAGGCAGTGAGTGTGCTGTCACTGCTATCCTACAGAGATGGCAGTAGACACCAAGGAGACACAGAACTCATCAAAGCAGAAATAAGAGGCTGTTGAGAATTTGAGACTGGAGATTTCTGTCACACCCACCAAGCCTCAGGAAACACTGTGGAATAGGGGGCTGCAAGAATGTAAGAGCCACAGTGTGGGAAAGGCGTACCATGGAACACGTCCTCCCAACATGAGCCAACTGGTGCATTCATGACCTCACAATGGTTACTGATAGTCCCACAAGCCCTGCACTGTTCTGAGCCCATAGGCTTTTGTTTTTTGTTTTTTCGAAGTAGGGTCTCAATCTAGCCCAGGCTGACCTGGAATTCACTATGTAGTCTCAGGGTGGCCTTGAACTCACAGCGATCCTCCTGCCTCTGCCTCCCAAGTGCTGGGATTAAAGGCTTGCGCCACCACACCCAGCCCATAGGCATTTTCTCATAAAGGATGGAGAAGGACAAAAGGAATTAGACAACAAAAGAGAGAAAGAACTACTTTAAAAGAGGAGGGTCCTCAGTGGAATGTGAATGGGAGATGGGACTTGAGAGGATAATATGATGGGAACATGACCAAATTACAGTATGCTTATGTATTAAAGTTCTCAATAAGGAAGGAAAAAAAGAATATTTATTAATTTGGGGATGGTGGCACATGCCTAAAATCCCAGCATTTAGGAGGCTGAGGCTAAAGTATTACAAGTTCAAGGCTAACCTGGGCTACATCTACTATATGCATGCATGCATGCATGCAAACACACACACACACACACACATATGTCTTCTTACAAATGGTCTTGGGACCCATTCCAGATTAATGCTCATTGAAGAAGCCCTACAATCAATGGTGTGTATACCTTGAATCAATCCTGACCCAGAACCAGGTGTGACAGACAGTGCAGAGGTAGTTGGGGAGATTTAGATATGCTGCTGTCTTGATTTTCCCTCAGACATACTAAGATATGCTGCTCAGTGTGCAGACAAAACCTGTCAAGGTCCTATGCCCAGGACCATTAGATATACCCAGAGACACATTCACAGCATATTCCTATACATTAAAAAATCTGCACAGCTTCCAAATAGCACAGTATTTTTTCTCTATTTTACATAATATACCTCTCAGAGACTCTAAAATCAGTTTAGATTTCCTAGACCTTCTGTTGGTAGCCTCGACTTAAATATTTATTTCCTGGGGCTGGAGAGATGGCTTAGTAGTTAAGGCACTTGCCTGTGAAGCCCAAGGACCTAGGTTGGTCTTCCCAGAACCCACTTAAGCCAGAGGCACATGGGTGCTCACGAGTCTGGAGTTTGTTTGCAGTGGCTACAGGCCCTGGCATGCCCATTATCTCTCTCTCAAATAAATAAATAATTTATTTCTTGCCTTATTACATAGGCGACTCCTAGACGGCGAGGCCAATCTAAAGCATTGGGATGGGCTGGCGGAGACAAAGGAGGTGCTCCAGTGCAGCATCCCCTTCTCTCTTGAGAGCAATGTCATCCAAATGAATCCTGAGTCCCACCGATGTTGAAGGCTTGTCTGATTCCAATTAACAAACTCTTAGTTGAGGGCCCAGAATTTCTCAATAAATGGCCAATTTTATCTCCATAACTTCTGTTGTTTGATTCAAAGCTTCTGTTTGAGGGCGCAGGTACAAAAATATTCACATGGTAATCACTATCCCTAAGGCTTCAACAGCAGCCTACACCTTATAGCATTATTTTATGGACATACCACATTGAAGAGACTCCACATCTCCCAAGAGGATAGTTCTTCCTTCTGGCCTTAGTGTGCTTCCTGCTGAGAGGGCTGGGTACAGTGGGAACTCATACACCTGTGAGGTGGGCAAGTCTTTATACAGATTTTATAAAATAAAATGAAGTAAATATTTTACTACATGTATTAGTCAGGCTTCTCTAGAGGAACAAAATCAATAGAATGAATTGTATTAAAAGGGAATTTATTGGATTATCTTATGGCAGTCCAACAATAGCAGGTTGCAGGCCTGAGAGTTAAGGAACCCAGTAGCTGCTCCAGGAGGCTGGATGCCTCAGAAGTCCCAGTGCAGCACTGGGACTGAAGGCTTCCTGGGGAGCCGCTGGTGTTCAGTCTGCACAAGTCTTCAGTCTGCGCTGGAAGGCAGCAAGCCCAAGTAGGAGGAAGGTATTCTTTTTTTCCCCAGAGCTTCCTTAGATCCACTCCCTCCCCCAGAGGGGCCACCTACTCCAGGGGAAGGGCTCACCTTGGGGGAAGAACTTCCTCCTTCAGTCAATCCTTTCTGGGAGCAACCTCAGAGAGCCACTCCAGAGGAATGTCTGTAGATTCCTAAAGAGATCAAGTTGGCAACAAAACTTAACCAGTACAATACATAAATGTATTTCTAGACATATATAAAATGAAAATATAAAATACAGGAGACTGACATCCAGAGGGGTGCCAGCTTCCTGCAAAACATCATGGAAATACCTGCAACAGCAAAAGTGAGCTGATTGCTTTGTGCAGTAAGGGAGGTGGCTGCTTCAGAGTGGGCCATGCTAAGGCATCAGTCTTATGCAAGCTGGGAATCAGCTTATGAGGTGAGTCTTTAATTGGAGAGAACTGGCTGACTTGGACTGAGTTCTTGATATAATGGGAGGCACAGAGATGGGAAAGGTCTGAATGAACTTTAATTTTTTTTTTCTTTTCTTTTTTTTTTTTTTTTTTTTTTTTTTTTCGAGGTAGGGTATCACTCTGGCCCAGGCTGACCTGGAATTCACTATGTAGTCTCAGGGTGGCCTCGAACTCACGGCGATCCTCCTACCTCTGCTTCACGAATACTGGGATTAAAGGCGTGCACCACCACACCCAGATGAATGAACTTTAAAGGTCAATATTCCTTAATAAATCCAGGCAAGGGCTGGAGAGATGGCTTAGCTGTTAAGGCACTTGCCTGCAAAACCAAAGGACCCAGGTTCAATTCCACAGGACCCACGTAAGCCACATGGATCTGGAGTTTGTTTGCAATGACTGGAAGCCCTGATGGGCCCATCCTTTCTCTTTCTCTCAAATAACTAAATAAAAATATATTTTTTTAAAGTCCAGGTAAGTGGTCTGATGCTCTGAAAAGGGGCTGTTTGTCCAGGTGGAGACTGGTTGAATGACAAAATTCAGACAAATGGAGCTTTGGGAAACAAGTAAGTTTTTTGTAAATTCATCTTCCTAGGCAGGGATTTCCCAGAGTGGAGAGGTAATTTGAATGTAAATAATCCTTGTACTCAATTCTACTAAGTGTAGGGCTGCAGGTGGCCTCCTTCTCAGAAAGTAGTGATTAGTCCACAGCTCCCCTAGCCCCCATGGAAGTTGGCTCTGCTAAACTTCATCTGCCCCTTGCCTCACACCCCAGTGCCATTCTTAGCAGTATGGGGCTGAGCTTGCTTGCTCAGATTTTGCTACAGGGTCTCAGAAATCTCTGTTCTGGCACCACTCATTACGGATGGGTCTGTGCTGGGGGTGGGTGAAGTGCTCCAGGTAGAGTCATCAGGAGGGTGATTGTGGCTGTGGAGGGAGTGAGCCCCAGGGAGACTTTGCTAGACTGAATGATGGTCTTTCCAAACACAGGCCTGCTTGGACCTTATTTGGAAACAGGGTCTTGGTACAGGTAACAGCTAATGATGACATCATCCTGGATTAGCATGGGCTCTAAACCATATAAGGTCATGAGCGCACACTGACGTGACGCTGAGGATGCAAAAACCATAGTTTTCACCTCAACGGGAAAAAGAGATAGCTTATTCAGGAGTCAGATATGAGTGATCATGGCCCTGGGACACAGATTTAGGTCACCCTGCATTCCATGTTCCTCTGTGGTAACAGTTTCATGAAGTTTTCATGGTAACAGAACTAAGAACATCATAGATCAAAACATCTTTCAAGTACATGGATGGGTGCATCCTATAGGCAGGTTAGGGCAAAGTGGGGAGAGCTCTGCTGTTTTCAGATGCTATCTGAAGACATTCTTGGCAGAAGCTAGGGGTCCATTCGTACACTCCAAAGGGTTTACCTAATAGTTACAGGATGTTAGGTAACACACAGAAGTGGGCGATGCATGGCTCTTTCAGGGGGCTAAGACAGCCCAAGACAGTTTGGCTGCGGGCCTGCAGCATCACAGCTCCACACAATCACTGAAGTGCTGATCAGCCGGTTACCCTTGAACGCAGCTTCTTCCTGGAAGTTCAGTTCACAGCCCTGTGCTGACAGAAGCGGAAACTAGAGAGCTGCAGCTACGAAGCAGGAACACCAGGGTTGCCAGGTAACGCCAGAAGGTGGGAAGAAGCAAGGAAGGATTCTCCCGAAGGCCTTCTTAAAGAGATGGGACCCCTTGATTGTGAATTTATGGCGTCTGTGAAGAAAACATTTCTGTTGTTCTAAATCCCTACCTGCAGCATTTTGTGACATATGTCACATACCCCCTGGACCTGCCTGGGTGGAAGCATGGCACCAAGTGAGATGGACAGCCTCCTAGGGCTGCCAAGGGTGGGGCAATCTGATGAAGGCAGGGTGAAAGCTTTCCGTTCAGAGCTTTTGTTTTGTTTTGTGTTGTTTTTTTCAAGGTAGAGTCTCACTCTAACCCAGGCTAATCTGGAATTCACTGTGTACTCTCAGGCTGGCCTCAGACTCACAGCGATCCTCCTACCTCTGCCTCCTGAGTGCTGGGATTAAAGGCATGTGCCACCATGCCCAGCTTCTTTCATAGCTTTTTATAGTAGACTGCTTAGCCAACATTCAAGAAGGGTCGCTTTAAAAACGTGTCCATTACTCATATCAGTTTTTGGAAAAGCTTCAGAATACAGCATCCCTCTGTGCCTCTCAACTCTCCCTTTCAGAGGGTGCAGTCTCAAGCCCCACCAGCTACACAGGAAATGGAACCATTCCCTGTTAGTTCTTGGTGACAGATTGAGTGGGAGGACAAGGCTCCATGTCTTCCCACCTGGTAGGTGGGCTACGTCGCAGCTACAGGGTGTCACTTAGGACAGGAACACTTAGAAATCTGGGCTACTTCAGAAACCTCCCAGCAAGAGCCAGCTGCTATTTCTATGCCTGCACTGAGCTCCAGGTTAACCTACCCATTTCTTACTGAGACCCAGAGGTGTTCTGGCCTGAAATGGCTTGGCTTTTTTCCCCATCAGAAACATGTTTAATAAATAATTAATTTGGCAAGCACTGATTGGGCATTCATGTATGAATACCACAGTGACTCCTGTAGGGAAATCAAAAGATACAGGATGTGAGGTTCCATCCTCTGGGGAATTGTTGGTTAAAATACTTTTTTGTTTTTTAAACCTTAACTAGTGTGCGAATGCTTAAATTTTCTAAAATGAATCCATATATGTTTTCTTTCCTACCTCCACCATTTTGGGAGAAACCCAAGATTCTGGATATCTCTGTATCTAGCAGCCGTAGTGCAGGGTTTTCAGGCATGCAAGATGGGCAGGGGAGACTTATAGCAAAGGAAGTCCATGAAACCTCAGCACAAATACATTAACACCCAAAGGGTTGTAGGCAGGACATAGGTTTACATCACACCACACAGAGACCTGCCCAGATCTGTGTAAGGACAGTGTGTATGTGTATTGTGTGTTTGAATTAGAAATGTGTGCTGGACATAATGGTATACGCTTATAATCCTAGCACTCAGAGGGGTAAAACAGAAAGTTTGCAAATTCAAGACCAACCTGGGATACATAGCAAAACCCTGTCTCAATAAAAAGGGGGAGTACTTTATATATTTTATATAGAGAAAAGCTCTTGAACTTTTGAAGTTATAGCTTTGTGAGTTTTGACAGGTACATATAATACGTGACCATCTCCACAGTCAAGATTCTGAGCAATTTTATCCTGAAATGTCCTCAGGAGACATTTTTGAACATGGTTTCGGTAGAACAATTTACCCAATCCCCAACCAAAACCCCAACCCCTCAATTCTCCGTCCTTTCCTGAAGTGTTTGAGGTTCTGAGGTAGCGTGTCCTCTTCCTGGTCCAGTCCACTTTCCTGAGCGCTGGAAGCAATGACGTCCCATTCTGCTTCATTAGTGTGGCTGTAGAGCGAATGGCACATTCCCTGCTCCTCCTGAGGCCAATGTTCGGGACCTGAATAGCACCCACAGTCAATAACTCCTCAGATCACTGAAGCGACTTCTGTGGGAGGAAGAAAATCCCTTGCTTCCCAGAGTGGTCACAGGCTCTTCCTTCCTCCTCCTCCCGCCAGCTGTTCCCAGCTCATGAGAAACCATTTAATTGGTTTAGAGGTCACAGATCCTCTTCCAATTAGGGTCTCATCATTCTGGCAGCCACCCACACTGGGGACAGTCAAGATGGGCTTGTAGGACAGACAGGCTTACCCTTAACGGCAGCAGTAGCTGCTGTGGCTCCTTCAGAGGAGCAGACGGTGCCGCAGCTCTCAGTGCGGCTCCAGTCTCCAGACCAGAACGGGATGGAGCCCAGCAGGGTAGCCTCTCCCTCCTCCAGGGTGGCCACCCTAAGGATGAGACAGGGCTGGCAGGGTGTGGAGGGCTCTTTCACACCTTACCTGTAGACTATGGAAGGAGTGTCACCTGCTGGGTCCGGTGGCCTATCCACTTCATTCTCCCCTACAATGCTCACACCATGTTCACTCTGCCTCAGTGTCAATGCCAGGGAGAGGAGAGGATCTGATGGTGACAAGCTAAGTGGCAAGAACATAATGAACAGGGAGCTGAGTGTGTGTGTGTGTGTGTGTGTGTGTGTGTGTGTGTGTGTAGGAGTATGTTTAACAAAATGTTCTCATGTGAGATCTTGCAAGAAAATGGAGTGGGTAGGGGGAGACTTAGGGCAAATAAAGTCCATGAAACCTCAGCACAGATGGTTCCTCCTCCTACCTGGAAATATGATTCTAACCAACTTAAATGATGTCTGCTACACCCCCAGGGCCCTTAGGGTCATCTGCTATGGGCCTTGGAGTGATTTCAGTCAGGCACCCCACACCACCCACCCACATGCACAAGGTGGGCAAAGAGTAGATATTCAGGAGGAGACTAAAGACAACGCCAGATAGTTTGGCTCTGGGTCTGCAGCATTCTAGTTCTCAATAGTCAAATGAGATTTAATTAGTAAGTTGGCTTTAAATCTTTAACAAAGGTGTGTCATTTTTTCTAGGAACATCATTTCAGAAAAGACAAAATTATCCATCCTATAAGCAAGTGACATCTGACTGAGCTCTTTGAAATGGGTCTGTCATAAGTGGTGTGTGGAAAAAGTGTTGATTTTATGCATCCTTCATTATGGAAGGAGAACACCTCATCTTCATTAATTTCAGATCCCCAGGCAGGGCCTTACTCTGTGTACCTTATACCTAATTCTGGCAATGGAAAACAAAGGTAGGTACAGGGAGACATGTCTACCCGTAGGGGGCAGCAATAAGGAGTGCATTGTGCATACAGAATTTTAAAAGAAAAATAAAATGGTGAACTAGGAAGAGAGAAATTTTGAGAATCCATTACCTTGGGTCTTTACTTAATTGTTTGTGATGCTTGATCTTGATTGCCAAGTTGACAGGTTTTAAAAACAACTAGGAGGGCTGGAAAGATGGCTTAGTGGTTGAGGTGCTTGCCAGCAAAGTCAAAGGACCCAGGTTCGATTCCCCAGTCCCCATGTAAAGCCAAGGTGGTGCGTGCATCTGGAGTTCATTTGCAATGGCTAGGAGGCCCAGGCATGCCCATTCTCTCTCTGTCTCTCTGCCTCTGCCTCTTTCTCTCCAATAAATAAATAAATTAATTAAATATTTTAGAAAATAAAGTAAAACACATAGGAGACTGAGGGAGCTTCCTGGGAGGTTTAACTGAGGAAGGAAGAACCACCCTCTATATACATGGTACCACTCCATGGGCTGTGGTTCCAGAATGAAGGGGAGGCAAGGAATGCAAGATGAGCACCAGCATTCATTTTTCTCAGCTTCCTAACCACAGACACAGTGGAGCCAAAGGCCTTACACTCCTCCTGCCATGCACTCCCCACCACGATGGGCCCTGTGCAAAAGAACCTTTTCTTTCTTTAAAAAAAAAAAAAAAAACAACTAGGGGCTGGAGAGATGGCTTAGCGGTTAAGGTGCTTGCCTGCAAAGCCAAAGTACCCAGGTTCGACTCACAGGACCCACATAAGCCAGATATACAAGGGGGTGCACACATCTGGAGTTCATTTACAGTAGCTGGAAGCCCTGGCACGCCCATTCTCTCTCTCTCTCTCTCTCTCTCTCTCCCTGCCTATTTCCATATCTCTCTCTCAAATAAGTAAATGTAAATATTTTTAAAAAGAAAGAAAAGACGTCGGGCGTGGTGGCGCATGCCTTTAATCCCAGCACTCGGGAGGCAGAGGTAGGAGGATCACCGCGAGTTCAAGGCCACCCTGAGACTACATAGTTAATTTCAGGTCAGCCTGAGCTAGAGTGAGACCCTACCTCGAAAAACAAAAACAAAACAAAAAAAAAAAGGAAAGAAAAGGAAAATTAGACAAACTAAAAGTTAATCTGCTTTTAGAAAATCACATGCAGGCTGTAGAGATGGCTCAATGGTTAAGTGCACTTTCTGGGTGAGTGTGAGGCCTAAGCAGGCCTAAACCACCGGAGTTTGACTCTCTAGATCCCACATCTAGATATGGGCACATAATCTTGTAACCCCAGTCTTGCACGGGAGTAGAGACCCAAAAACCATTGGAGCCCTACAAATTCCAGAGTCAGTAAAGAGATTCCAGCTCCAAAACATGGCTGGCAAAAAAGATATGGAGAAAAACACCCAAATGTTCCCCTCCACCCACGGTAGGTGAGTGTCCCCCACCACAGGTGAGAGTCCTGGACACCATATCACCCTACACACACACATACTAAAGCAAAAAAAAAAAAATCATATGCATCAGTAATTCTTTCCTTTGTCCATGATAAAATATTCTTCCCCTCCAGGGTAAGATAGAGGGAAATGGTTTCTACTGTCCTCCCAGCACCTCCATGAGGACCACCTATTCTGGATGTTCAATGTCAAGGACACAGCCAGTTACAGAGGGCTGTAGACACAGGGCCTATGTATATTCACAGTCATAAACCTCAGGTCTCTCACTGGTCAACAATGCCTATGCCATTTCCTGCTTTGAAGTCTGGGGTTAGATTTCCAAAATGGCTGCTATCTTTTAAGTTTGTCCCAGCAAGCCATGGAGGCTAGTTCTCCACTCCTTAAATCTGGTTTGATCCACGACTGGCTTTGTCCAGTAGAATGTAGCAGAAGTGATGATGTGTGAGTTCCAAACCTAGGCCTCAAGAGGTCTTGTAAGCTCTGCTCTTACTCTTGGAACATCACCACTACTTTTTGCAGAAGCCCAGGCTAGCTTGCTGGATGACAGTGCGGCTCAGAGTCCCTCTTGTCCCAGCCAATACCAGAAGCATGGATGAGGCCATCCTAGTTAGGCACCTCACCATCTGACCTGCTGACTGGTTACAGACACACGAGTTAGTGAGATCCATCAAACCACCCAGCTGGCCCATGGACTCAAGAATCTAGTAAACTAGTGGATGTTAGGCTACTAAGTATTGGCATATTGTTTTATGCAGCACGACTAACACAGATGGTATCTTTGCTGTCCTTTGCTGTCCACAGATGGTGCTTGATGGTCATTGCTGTTCTTTTCCTCAAGTGTGCATGATGAATGAAATTCTACCTTTCCTTCCAGACATATACTGAAAGCTGCCACCACAATTTCACCTTCTCAGAGTTCCCAGGCTGAAAGTCATCTCTTCTCCCTCAGTGGGCTTGCTTCCTCGATTTTTGTGTTTACTGCCATTTACTTTACCTTAGGTGCATTTGTACACCAGCTCTCAACAATGAGGGGTATTGGGTCTTAACCATAGTTGTGATCTTTCAAGGACCTAAGACAGTAACCCTGAGATACTCATACATAAATGAGCAGAAAAGTCACATGACGAGTGGGCTATTCATACAGAATTGCAGCCCACTGCCAGAGATTATGATTTGTTAATTCTGGGGTAACTCAGAAATGATAGTGCTTAACATGTGCTTCAGGAGGCTCAGATGCAGCTTATATGGGTCCTCAGAATGGACATGCCCACAAAATATGTACAGGAGGATTCTGAGACCCCCCATGAGTCAAACGTGTCCAAGGTCATACAGTTGGAGGGTGATAAAGCCATATTGAGAACCATTTCCAGACACTTCTATACTTACTCCTAGAACATATCTGAGCACATACTCTGAGAACATATATACTGAATATACTCTAAGAACATACTCTGAGAACATTCCATGCAGATCACATATACATCTCCAAACCCTAAAGGTCTGCTAATAGCCACTGTGGGCTTTCATACTTTAAGATAGCATATGTGTGTATGCATACACCTTGGAATAGCTGTTTCCTGGAGAGTGTGTCCTAACAGATGGCCCATCCTTCTCTATTGCACTGAAAAGTGTTGGGCTGATGGCCAGATACACTTCATTGCCTCTGCTGAAGAACCAGCCTGAGAAATACAGAAATCTCAAGGCTCACACTTACCTTCCCACTTCATAGGTCCCCAGAAATGTGGCTTCAATGAAAGCCCAGATAAACCAGGTATAGAAAGGCCATTCCAGTGAGAACTAAGGATGGGTATTTATTCTGAGCTTGCTATAGGAAGGAGTCAGCTACCACCTCCTGCATATGGTTTGTCACTCAGGCAGGTAGAAGAGTGGAAGAGATTGCTGGTGAAAAAAAGTCAAGGCTTCAGAGGGGTTCTGATTGGAAACTAATGGCATGGGGTAAGCTGTGGGCAAGCTAATTAGGAGTAAGGTGCCCACAGAATTGTCTAGGGATGCATGCTTAGCTTTCCTTGGTTGGAAGGGAACACAAATGCTAAGAGCTGGAGGTTACTGATTAAGTCCTCACTCTGTGGCTGCCTGTTACAGGGGTTGAGCTATGAAGTTCTGAACTGGTAGCTATAGACTGTGGGTCAGAGATCTATTTTTACACAGTCTGGCCACTGTCTGTCTGTATATTCAGTCTTTCAAAGAGAATTCAATTCCCAGCACATTTGTCCTTGGATGCTCAGTCTGATCCTCACTTCCCCTCCACACAATCTGATGTTACAGTTTCCATGTGATCTAAAGCATACCTCAATCCCCATGCCACCCCCAGCTACAGCATCCAGAGAAGAGAGCTGATGGAGATTTGCAAACTGCCTCTCGCTGGAACTCTGAAAGGAAGATGCGCTCTCATTCATGTCCCAGTTTATCATCAGTGGAGGAAACTCCACCTCTGAGTCATTGACAACCAGTGTCCTCCTCACCCACCCCATTTCCTGCAATGTTATTCAGACATAGCTATAAACTCTTAAGTTTCACCCAGAGACTTCTGAAGAGGAAAATTTTGCATAAAGAGCCTCCTGGTACTGTGGGATGAATAAATTTCCAAGGAAATTTCCATGTCTCCCGTGTCTTTTCATGGGCAATCCTCAAGATTGTTCACACAAAGAACCTGAGAGTCAACTCTTCCACTACCCACTCACCTCCCACCTTCAGTTCAGTCTTTATCCAAGTCCTATCAATTCTGTCTCCATAAGCTTTTGCTTATTTGTTTTTAACAGATTATGCCCTTATATTCCCTCTCCCCTGTTTTCATTTCTCTGTGGCTCTCCTTTGTGGGGTTATGGGATTTACTGTGGGGTCATGAAGTCCCATTGGGATAGTGGGGGGGGGGAACCATGCCTCTGGGTATTCTCACCCACTCTGTGGCTCTTACAATCTTTTCACCCCCTCTTCTGCAATGATCCCTGAGCCATGGCAGGCCTGCTGGCAGTCTGATATAGCGTTGAGTTCTTTTTAGCCTCTGGATTTCTGCTTTGATAGATTGTGCTTAATCACTATGTCTGCCACCATCACTCTGAGCTGGTTGTCAGGTTAGTAGTAAGAACAGTGTTCATGGCACCACTTCCACTGCAAGTTCTCATGGTCCCTGGCAGATGTGTAAGAGGTGACAAGTCTCATGGTGGGCAGTTGGTTTTCTTCTTGTCTTATTGATGAACCTTGACTCTCCTCCATTTTCTCTGCCATCTATAAAATAAACCTGATTCTCCAACCAAGACTGAGAACAGCTTGGTTTAAAGTGGGTGTGCAAAGTTATTGGAGAGATTTTTGGTGTGCAAGTCCACTCTTGTTCTCCAGAGAGCAGTGGAGTCTTCTCTCTGAAGTCTGAGTTTCCTGACTGTGGGAATTTGACTTGGTTTTCAGTACTATGTATGAGTTCTCTTCCATTGAGTGGGCCTCATGTCCAATTAGAGAACAGTTGGTTACCTGCAGAGGCTGTGTGCCACTATTGCACAATGGTGTACTTCTTGTCCAGCTGGTTGATTTCATAGTCTGAAGGGTCTCCTGCTTATCCATGCTGTTGGTGATCATTTTCTTCCAGCTGCTCCCATAGTGCTTTCTAACACTATGGGGGCTAGCCAGGAGAGACATAGTTTCCCTTTTGGTTCCAGCATGGTAATCCAATGTCCTATGACTGAGGCCTATGGTATCTTCAGCAATAGGGTCTTATCTCTGTCTCCAGAATCTTTCTCAATTACATTCAATTTCTCCCACCACCTGCATCTTTAAATTTTTTTATTTATTTGAGAGAGAAAGAGTAAAAATGGATCACTTTGTGTGTCAGGCTTTACATGGGTATTGGGGAATTGAACCTGGCCTTGCAGGCTTTGCACACAGTGCCTTTAACCACTAAGCAATCTCTCCAGCCCACCACCTGCATGTTTTTTTTTTTCTGTGACATCGTTCTTTTTTTATTGACAACCTCCATAATTATAGACAATAAATCATGATAACCCCCCCTCACTTTCCCCTTTACAACTCCACTCCCCATTACATCCCCTCCCCCTCTCAATTAATCTCTCTTTTATTTTGATGTCATCATCTTTTTCTCCTATTATGAGGGTCTTGTGTAGGTAGTGCCAGGAACTATGAGGTCAAGGATATCCAGGCCATTTTGTGTCTGGAAGAGTGCATTGTAAGGAGCCCTACCCTTCCTTTGGCTCTTACATTCTCTCTGCCACCTCTTCCACAATGGACCTTGAGCTTTGGAGGGTGTGATAGAGATGTTTTGGTGATGAGCACTCCTCTGTCACTTCTTAGCACTATGGTGCCTTTTGAGCCATCCCAGAGGTCACCACCATCTGACAAGAGAAGCTTCTCTAACCAAAAGTGAGAGTAGCATTAATATATGGGTATGAACATTAAGAGAAGGGCTCGCTGGGCAGTTTGGTGAGCATAAACTATGTATTTAGCCAGACAACAGCAGGTGTTACAACCCTACGGCTCATGACTTCCCCCATCATAGGTTTTCAGTATCAGGCACATATTCTCTCCTGTGGAACGTGCCTTCAATCCAATTAGAGGACAGTTGGTTTCACCATAACAGACATGCCACTGTTACACCCATTGGCTCATTTGGCCTGACTGGTGACTTCTCTCTCCCATAGAGCTGCATGCAGCATATCTTCTTCCAGCTTTCTGTTAGCTGGTCTACAGAGAATAGGTTTTCAGCTCAGCTCCAGCAGGATTTCTCAGTTACCTTGCAGCCCCAGCTGGCATCCTCTCTCCTGTCCTTTCCAAAGCTCCCTGAGTCTTCTCAGCCAAACAAGCCAAAGCTACCAAACTGTGAAAATGAGAAGGAAAAAGGGGGTATTTGTTTCTCATAGAGAAGAGGAAAGGCTAATGGTTTCTTTCAGGTTTAAGAAAGAAATCTCAGGCTGCAGAGATGGCTCAGGCAGCTTGCTTGCAAAGCCTGATGGGCTGCATTCCCAGTACCCATGTGAAAGGTGCCTGAGTCTGGAATTTATTTGTAGAACATCCTGGTGCTTCCATGCTGTCTATCTGTATGTCTCTCTCTCCCATAGTAAATAAATGAACTATTTTTGAATGTTAAATTTATGATGAAAAGCCTGGTGAGGAGGCACACTCTTGTAATCCTAGCCCTTGGGAGGATCAGGAACTCAAGGCCAGCCTGGGCTACATGAAATCCTTTCTCAAATTAAAAAAGAAAGAAAGAAAGAAATCTCACAGGTACATCTAGAAAACAAGTGTCACTTTGATTCTTATCTTCCAGGACAACCAACTAGCAATGCAGACATTTTTGAAGCTGAAAGTTACAGTTATAGGCAGAACAACCATGTTAGAGAACACCTTGCCAGACAAAGCATTTTCAAAGCCGGTGTTAGGAGGTAGAAGAGTGTCTGCCTTTCTGCAAATGAAAGGAAAAGAGCAGGGTTGGAGAGATGTCAGCAGTTAAAGGCTCTTGCTCATAATGTCTGACACTCCAGGTTTAACTTCCCAGTAGCCACATAAAGACAGATGCACAAAGTGGCACATGCATCTGGAATTTGATTGCAGAATCCCCATATAAATAAATATTTTTTTAAAAAAAGAAAGAATAGAAAGAGGCAGAATTCCTCATCCTTGTTGTGGGGATAATTCTTTTACCAGCAGTTAGAGATCTGTTGTTTCAAAATCAAGCACTAGAACTTGAACAGTAAACACCAAGGAGAAAAAGTTTGTGCAAGCAACCCAAAACTCAGGGGGGGAAAAATGACAAAAAGAAGAGGGTGACAAATAGAATGCAGTGCAGTCTGTGAAATGCTCTTTCTGGTGGTATTTTTCCTTGTCCCACTCCATCCAGCTCCCTGTGCAACTGCCTGAGGGTCTTGAGCACATAACTGGCTCTCCTCTATTTAAATCGCATCCCGGGCTGCAGGACCCATTGCTGGGTAAACTCAGCTACTCTGAGCTCCTGTCCCTGCCCTGTTCACCCGTCAGGTCTCATATGAAAGAATTTTCTCTCAGAGAGGACAGCTCTGAACACCCACCCCACCCTGAAAAAAGTTAGGACCTTTCTGTCATATCCTTTTATAGCACCCTAAACCTTTATAACACTCATCACAATTTACAAAAAAGCTGTGGATTAATTGTGTTTTAGATAACAGCTTCAGGTAGGAGATGAAAGATGACTGATGCTATAAATGAGAAGTAGATCCAATGTGGAGATAAATCTCTGTGTATGTTTGTGAAGGATAAATCTCTGAGTTTATTGATGGGGAAGACCTACGCTAAATGCCATTTTATGGGCTGAGAGTCCTGGACCATAAAAAGGGTGAAAGTGAGCTGAGCACCACCACTCATTTCTCTCTACCTACCTCTCTCTCTCTCTCTCTCTCTCTCTCTCTCTCTCTCTCTCTCTCTGGCTCCCACGTTACTGTGGACACAATGTGACCAGCTGCCAGAGGCAGAATGTTCTGTTTTGAATCTGGAACATCCCTCACAGACTCTTGTTTTGAGTGCTCGGTCCCCAGGTTGTGGTGTTACCTTAAAAGCTGTAGTGTCTTCAGGAGGTATGGCCTAGCTGAAAGAAGCAGGTCACCGGAGACAGACCTGTGAAGGATACACTCACTATGGTCCCAGCACTCCCCTCTCTGCTTTCTGATTTGTGCTATGTGAGGCACTTCCTTCCCATATTTCTAACTTCATAGCTGGAGTCCTTGCTGCCATGCCTTCCCCACCACGATGGACTGCAACTTTTTGAAACCATGAACCAAAGTAACAGTTCCTCTCTTAGAATTGTATTGGTCAGGTATTTTGATCCCACTGACACAAAATTTATTAATACACTCACTGTGGTGCAGGAGTAATGGGGACGAAGGTAAGAATAATGGAGGATGCCACCACCACTCAGTATGGATCTTCTGAAGCAAGCAGCCAGGGAGGATAGCCAGGGGCTTGGGAGAGGTAGAAACTGCCACTTGGATGCAGGACTTACCTGATGAAATAGTTCACCTGTAAGGAGGGCCGAGCTGTGGGGAGCATGGGTATAGTTGTGTGGTCTCTACCTTCAAGGTCCTGGCCTATAACCATGCCTAGTGAGTTACCATAGGTGAATGAGTTACCATGGATGGCTGAGTTACCATGGATGCATAAGATACTACGAGCGTAGTTGTATGATCTTTAGCTTAAAGTTCTGGCCCATCAATGCCCCAACCAAAAGACACAGGCTTGTAGACTGTATTCAAAGGCAGGATCCTGCTATTTGTTGCCTCCAGAAAATTCATCTGTCAAAAAAAGATAGACACTCTCTTAGGGTGAAAAGATGGAAAACAGTATTTCAAGCAAACAGGCCTAGGAAACAAGCAGGGGTTGTATCCTAATATCTGACAGGATAGACTTCAAACCAACATTAGTGAGGAAAGACAAAGAAGGTCACTTTAGGGCTGGAGAGATGGCTTAGTGGTTAAGGCATTTGCCTGCAAAGCCAAAGGACCCAGGTTTGATTCCCCAGGACCCATGTAAGCCAGATGCACAAGGGTGCACAAACGTCTGGAGTTCCTTTGCAGTGGCTAGAGGCCCTAGCATGCTGTGGTGGTTTAATTCAGGTGTACCCCATAAATTTAGGTATTCTGGCCTGGCGTGGTGGTGCATGCCTTTAACCCCAGCACTTGGTAGGCAGAGGCAGGAGGATCACCGTAAATTCAAGGCCACCCTGAGACTACATAGTGAAGTCCAGGTCAGCCTGGGCTAGAGTGAGACCCCATCTTGAAAAACAAAACAAAACAAACAAAAAAATAGGTATTGTGAAAAAAAAATAGGTATTGTGAATGCTAGTTTCCTCAGCTGATGGCAATTAGAAACTAAAGCCTCCTGGAGGTAGTGTTTTGTTAGGGGCGGGCTTATGGGTATTATAGCCAGTTTCCCCTTGCCAGTGTTTTACATACTCTCCTATTGTTATTGTCCACTTTATGTTGGCCAGGGGTGATGTCCACACTCTGCTCATGCCATCGTTTTCCCTAATATTATGGAGCTTCCCCTAGAGTCTGTAAACCAAAATAAACCCTTTTATCCCAAATCTAATCTTGGTCGGGTGATTTCTGCCAGCAATGCGAACCTGACTGCAACACACACCCATTCTCTCTCTCTTTCTTTCTCAAATAAATAAAGAAAAATAAAATATTAAAAATAAATAAAAAAGAAGGTCACTTTGTACTGATTAAAGGAAGACTCCAACAGGAGGACATTACAATCCCAAATGTATATACACCTAACATGGGGGCTCCCAATTTCATCAAACACTATTAGACTTAAGGTCACAGGTAACACCAAACACAATTGTAGTGGGTGATTTCAATATCCCCCTCTCATCAATTGACAGGTCATCTCAGCAAAAAATAAACAAGAGAGACATCTGGATTAAATGATGTCATGGAACAAATGGACCTAACATATTTACAGAACCTTCCATCCAAATGCTGCAGAATATACATTTTTCTCGGCAGCACATGGAACATTCTCCAAAATAAACCATATATTAGGACACAAAGCAAATCTTAACAAATACAGGAAAATTGAAATAATCCCTTGTACTCTCTCTGACTACAATGGGATTAAACTACAAATCAGCAACAAGAAAAACTACAGAGCATACAGAAATTCATGGAGACTAAGCAGTACACTATTGAATGATGAATGTGATGAATTTATAGCTCTAAGTACCTATATTAAGAAATTAGAGAGCTCACTAGTAAACAGCTTAATGCTTCACCTTAAGGCTTTGAAAAAGAAGAACAAGGCAAACCAAAAATGGGTAGAATGGAAGAAATAAAGATTAGGGCAGAAATTAATGAAATATGAACCAAAGAAACAATCCAAAGAATAAATGAAACAAAGAGTTGGTTCTTTGATAAACCCTTAGCAAATCTGATCAGAAGAAAGAGAGAAGAGACAAAAATTAATAAAACTAGAGATGCAAAAGGCACCATTACAACAGACACCAAATAAATTTAGAAAATCATAAGGACATTTTTTTGTTGTTGTTGTTTTCTCAAGGTAGGGCCTCATTCTAGCTCAGGCTGACTTGGAATTCACTATGTAGTCTCAGGATAGCCTCGAACTCATGGTGATCCTGCTACCTCTGCCTCTCAAGTGCTGAGATTAAAGGCATGCACCACCATGCCTGGCCCATAAGGACATACTTTAAGAATATATATACCTCTAGGGCTGGAGAGATGGCTTAGCAGTTAAGTGCCTGCCTGTAAAGCCTAAAGACCCCAGTTCAAGGCTTGATTCCCCAGGACCCACATTAGCCAGATGCACAAGGGGCATACATGTCTGGAGTTCATTTGCAGTGGCTGGAGGCCCTAGCATGCCCATTCTCTCTTTCTTTCTATCTGCCTCTTTTTGTCTGTCACTATCAAATAAATAAATAAAAATAAACAAAAAAAGAATATATATGCCTCTGAATTTGAAAATCTGAAAGAAATGAATGATCTCCTTAATTTATATGACCTACCAAAATTAAATCAAGATGAGATAAACCATTTAAATAGACCTATAACAAGTACAGAGATCCAAGAAGTTATAAAAAGTCTCCCAACTAAAAAAAGTCCAGGCCCAGATTGATTCACTGGTGAATTTTAACAGACCTTCATGGAAGAACTAACACCATTGCTTCTCAAATTTTTCCATAAAATAGAAAGGGAAGGAATTTTACCAAGCTCCTATGAAGCCAGCATCACCCTGATACCAAAACCAGACAGACAGAAGAAAAAAAAGAAAATTACAGACCAATCTCCCTCATGAACATAGATGCAAAAATTCTCAACAAAATATTGGCAAACAGAATACAAGAATATATCATAAAGGTTATTCACCCTGACCAAATAGGCTTTATCCCAGAGATGAGGGATGGTTCAGTATATGCAAATTGATAAATGTAATACATCATATAAATGGTCTGTAGGACAAAAATCACACAATCATTTCAACAGATACAGAAAAAGCATTCAACAAAATCCAACATCCCTTCATGGTAAAAGTCTTACAGAAATTGGAAATAGAAGGAACATATCTCAATATAATAAAAGCTATTTATGACGAACCTATAGCCAACATAATACTAAATGGGGAAAAACTTGAAGTCTTTCCACTAAATTCAGGAACAAGACAAGGGTGTCCACTGGTTCCACTTTCATTTAATATAGTACTGGAAGTCCTAGCTATAGCAATAAGGCAAGAGATGCTCATAAAAGGGATACAAATTGGAAAGGAAGAGATCAAATTATCATTATTTGCAGATGATATGATTCAATACATAAAGAACCCTAAAGACTCTACCAGGAAACTGTTAGAGCTGATAAACACTTTTAGCAATGTAGCAGAATACAAAATAAACACACAGAAATCAGTAGCTTTCCTATATACTATCAACAAACATGCAGAGGATGAAATCGGGGAATCTCTCCCATTCACAATTGCCTCAAAATAAAAAAAAAAAGTACCTTGGAATAAACCTAACCAAGGAAGTAAAAGATCTCTACAATGAAAACTTTAAAACACTCAAGTGAGAAATTGAAGAAGACACTAGGAAATGGAAAGACATTTCATGTTCTTGGATTGGAAGACTCAATATTGTGAAAATGTCAATCTTGCCAAAAGCAATCTACACATTTAATGAAATCCCCGTTAAAATTCCCATGACATTCTTCACAGAAATAGAAAAAATAATCCTAAAATTCATTTGGAAGCACAAAAAACCTTGAATAGCCAAAACAATTTTGAGCAACAAAAATAAGGCTGGTGGTATCACCATATCTGATATTAAGCTATGTTACAAAGCCATAGTAACAAAAAAAGTATAGTACTGACACAAAGACAGACATGTAGGTCAATGGAACAGAATAGAGGACCCAGATGTTAATCCAGGCAGCTACAAACTTTGACTTTTGACAAAAATGCCAAAAATATTCATGGGAGAAAAAATAGCCTCTTCAACAAGTGGTGCTGGGAAAACTGGATATCTATATGTAGAAGAATGAAAAGAGATCCTTGTCTTTCTCCATGCACAAGAATCAAGTCCAAATGGATCAGAGACCTTAATATCAGGCCTGAAACTCTGATGCTGCTAGAGGAAAAAGTAGGGGAAACTATTCAACATATTTGCATAGGCAACGACTTTCTGAATATAAACCCAATTGCTCAGAAAATAAAACCACTAATCAACCACTGAGACCTCATGAAATTACAAAGCTTTTGTACAGCAAAGGACATTGAGTAGAGCAAAGAGACAACCTACAGAATGGGAGAAAATCTTTGCCAGCCACAGATCTGACAGAGGATCTTGTATATACAAAGAACTCAAAAAACAAAACAATAAGAAATCAACCCAATTAAAAAATGGGTTATAGAACTAAATAGAAAGTTCTCAAAAGAAGAAATACAGATGGCATATAAACATATAAAAAAGTGTTATACATACATCCTTAGCCATTAGGGAAATGCTAATTAAAACTACTTTGAGATTCCATCTCACTCCTGTCAGAATGGCTATCATCAAGAAAACAAATGACAATAAATGTTGACGAGGATATGGTAAAAGGGGAACCCTTCTACACTGTTGGTAGGAATGTAGTCTGGTACAGACATTGTGGAAATCAGTGTGGAGGTTACTGAGACAAATAAAAATAGATTTGCCATATGATCCAGCTATAGTACTCCTAGGCCTATATCCTAATGACTCTTCTCACTACCTTAGAGATACTTGCACAACCATGTTTATTGCTGCTCTATTCACAATAGCTAGGAAATGGAACCAGCCTAGATGTCCCTTAGCAGATGAATGGATAATAAAGATGTGGTACATTTACACAATGGAGTTCTATTCAGTGGTAAATAAAAATGAAATTATGAAATTTGCATGGAAATGGATGGATCTGGAAAGGATTATACTAAGTGAGGTAACCCAGGCCCAGAAAGCCAAACATCATATGTTCTCTCTCATATGTGAATCCTAGCTACAAATATTTAGATTTATGTGAAAGCTGGAACCAAACATCGGTAGCAGAGGCCAGTAAACTAGAAAAAGGCTCTAAAGGAGGGAGAAGAGGGAAGGATTAAGGGGACAAGAACAGATTACAGGGAGTGGAATGGCGTAAGTGAGGCCAGGGAAAGAGATTGAATAAGAAGGGTAGGGGGAAGGCCAATCAAAATTCAAGATATTCTGAATAAGATATATGAAAGCCTACTTTTTTGGATAATAGCACATCCAGAAGCCATAGATTGCTACTAGAAAATTTTCAGTGCCAGTGATAGGATACCGTCCAGTGAGTTGTTGGCCAGGGATGTCATTCTTGCCTTCAAAACATTACAGGATATTGCCAAGGCCCTTAGTTTCCCATGAATAACAGATGGTAAGACCCTATTGCTGAAGACTTCACATGCCTGGGCGGCAAAGTCACTGAGAAGTCAAGCTGGTGCTGAGCTGAAAGCCTCTTCCCTGTAGACCAGCCAACTGAAAGCTGGAAAAAGCTGTACTGCATGCAGCCCTATGGGAGACAGACATCATCAGGGGTGAAAACAGTGGACATTGGAAGACTCAAGTTTGGCCAGACAGGCAAAATGATCAGATGAGTGCAATAGTGGCATGTCTGCTCTAGGGGAAGCCAACTGCTGTAATTGAACTGGAGTACCACTCTATGGGAGGGAATACATACTGGTACTAAAAACCTAATCAGTAGCTTATGGCAGGGGAGGTCATGAGCCTTAAGGGTATAAAGCCTGCTCTTGTCTGGTTAAATGCATATATTATGTTTAACCAAACTGCCCTGTAAGCACTACACTTAATGTTCACATTCATATATTAATGCTACCCTGACTTTTGGTTAGAGAAGCTTCTCTTTTCAGATGGTGGTGACCACTGGGATGACCCAAAAGGCAACATAATGCTGAGAAGAAGAGACAGAGGAGTGTCCAGCACTGAAACATCTCACACCCTCCAAGGCTCAGGGTCTATTGAGGAAGAGGTGGCAGAAAGAATGTAAAAGCCAAAGGAAGGGTCCGACTCCTTAAAATGCAACTGTCCAGACAAAACTTGGTTTCGATATCCACAACCTCGCAGTGCCTACCAATATCTTCACAAGACCCTCATAATAGGAGCAAAAGATGATGACATCAAAATAAAAGAGAGACTAATAGAGGGAGGGGATATGATGGAGATTGGAGTTGTGAAGGGGAAGGTGGGGGTGGGGAGGGAATTATCATGATTTATTTTCTGTAAGTATAAAAGTTATCAATACAAAAATTATACATGTTTTTTAAAAAAAAGGAACTTAAAAAAAAAAGTGCTGGCCTAACACAATGCCAAGTTACCTTGATTTTATTGAGTAAATGCTTCTTAATTTACTGTAAGCTTTTCAGTGCATCTCTAAAGACTTTGAATGATTGTCTCTGCCTATTTGGGCCATGTTAATAGGCTTTTCCTCAAAAGAGAGGTTTTCCCCAGGAGGGAAGGAGTATCCTGAAGCATTGTCCCACCACCCTACAGAGACTGGTACATTCATGACCCCACAGTGAATACCAATACCACTGAGGGGAGCCCTCATGGGAATGGGAGTGGGGGAGAGGGAGCATAAGAGTATAACCTTATGGACTTATGAATATGAACCTCATGGAATATGAACAATATGCAATATATTCATTCAGTAAAGTCCACAATTAAAAAAATTAAAGATAACCTCACCTTTGAAGATGTTTGCCAAAAAGGTGCTCATTATATGGTAAACCATTGTTAAAACATTACATTTTCCCTCTGATACTAATTTATTAAGGGTTATCAATAAAAAGAGCATTAAGCTGGGCCTGGTGACACATGCCTTTAATCCCAGCACTTGGGAGACAGAGGTAGGAGGATTGCCATGAGTTTGAGGCCACCCTGAGACTCCATAGTGAATTCCAGGTCAGCCTGGGCTAGAGTGAGACCCTACCTCGAAAAACAAAACAAACAAACAAACAACAGCAAAAAAAAAAAAAAAAAACCCACAGAGTATTAAATTAAAATAAAAAGAGTAAGATGGTATACATGAAACTCATGGCAACATTTGGGTACAGAAAAAGGATTCAGCAGCAATGTAAGGACATGACAACAAGTGATTCCAAACTAGCTACAGACAGACTCTGAAGGGTCCTTGAAAGTCTGTGAAGAAGGTTGTTAGAGACTCCCTAAAGGAACTCATTTAGAAACTTGCTTTTAAAAGTCATGTGACAGAGATAGAGAGATGGCTCAATGGTTAAGGCACTTGCCTGCAAAACCTAAGGACCCAGGTTCGATTCTCCAGGTCCCATGTAAGCCAGATGCACAAGGTGGTGCATGCATCTGGAGTTCATTTGCAGTGGCTAGAGACCCTGGTGTGCCCATTCTCTCTCTCTCTCTCTCTGAGTCTCACATTAAAAAAAATTTTTTTTAGGTCATGTGGCATAATCCTGGTTTAATGGGATATCGCCTTGGCTGTCATTTAAATATAAAAGCACCAGTTGTCTTTGTTCTTCCCCTCTTCCCCTATTCCCATTAATATTCCCCTCTAGTTTGACATTAGATTTGATGAAAGGATGAGAGCTTCATTTGCAGACATGAGATGTGTGTTGTTCCAACAAAAGCTGACAGAACTCTGCTTGGATGTGTTGACAGCATCTTTATCACCTAGACATCTGCTGAGAGACTTAAGCATGTCTAGTCTTTAATTGCCCACCCACATAGAAGCTGTTTGGAGTATTAATCTGGCCAGTTTAGTACTTTCTGATCACAACTGTACTGGTGTAAACATGTGCCAGCTTCTTGGTTACATGAGGGGAGACTCTAAACTTCTTGTTCTGTGGTAGGAATTCCCCAATAGTCAATAATCAAAGAGCTCATGTACCTTATAAATTACAAGAGATATATGATGGTAAAGAAGAGGCCAAAAACTAAGAAGAGAAGGAAAAAAGAATAAGAAGGAAGAGGAAAACAGAGAAGAACAAGCAGCAAAGACAAGGCTAGAAACAAAAGGAGAGGGAATGCAGAAAATTAGAGATGATGAAGAGAAACAGCTATTTAATGGGATGTGTCTAACATCATCATAAATAAGAGTATTGATTGAAAGGGAAGGATGTGCACTGCATCTCCCATGCATCAGCTATGGTGTCAGCAGGAAATGGAACCAAGAAGACTCCAGTCTGGACTGGAACCAGCCATGCAGATGGACAAAAGAGGCCATTTTCAGCCACTTTGGTAATGCTTGTAGAGACACAAAAACCAAGTGTCCCTTGGCACCATTTTATTGGGAATATGCCATGTTGCTGGTGGCAGGGAGAGGCATACCTCATATTGGTTCTGGATTGTCTCTAGGGTAACAGGACCAAATCTTGCCTTTGTAAAGTGGAGAGCTAGTATATAATCAGCTGTAACTTTCACATGGGATTGAAGTACAATCAAACCATCTGCCATCATCATTACAAAGGAGCCGTACAGTATCAGTTCATTTCAAACAAGCCCAGAAGAATCCAAGATTCCACAAATAGAAGACACAAGAGGCAGAGAGGGGTGAAACAATGTCCCCTTAGGCAGGCTTCGGTGGCAACATGCATAGAGAAGAGCCCAGGCCCAGATACCAGCCTTCGCCTCATGTTTGTGAAGCACCATATGCAGCCCTTATTCCTATTGTTCCCATTCATGAAGGCTGCAACTTGGTCATTTTCCCCTTCATGAAGACTGCTACCTGGTCTTCTCCCTCCATTCATGAAGACTGGTATCTGGTCATCTCCCTCCATTCATGAAGACTGCTACCTGGTCATCTCTCTCTAGGTGGAAGGCTGAGCTCAATGGGTGGATTGAAATAGTTTTTGGGGAACACTGGAACTTCAGACTGGACTTGAAAGAAAGCCTTGAGGAATGAAGGGAAAGAGGAATAGAAAACAGAAAGCAATGGAGAGAGGCAGACTCCACATGGAACTGCCCTCTCTTTTTTCTTCTTTTTATTTTTTACAAGATTTTGTGTACTTGGAATTAAATGTCCTATTCACTTATAATTAGGGATCCATGAAAGGTCTTTTCTCTTTTCTCATTCTCTTCCTGTCTCCTCTCCTTTCCTCCCTTCCTTTTCCCCTCCCCTCCTCCTTTTCCATCTCTGTCTCCAGCTCTGTCTCTGTCTTTCTCCCTCTCCATCCACATAATCAATCCCATTCATACTCTTGTGCTTTAGCCGTTAGGGTAATGAAGTGTAATGATGTGAGTTCTTCTGATTTCTCTCCATCGTTGGACCCTGTCCCTTTCTTCATTTCCTACTTCTGCTTATATGAAAGTAGGCTGTTGGTTAATCCTTCACCTGTACCTGTGAAAATTAACTTCAACCTTCATATTCTCTTCTCTCTCTCTCTCTCTCTCTCTCTCTCTCTCTCTGTGTGTGTGTGTGTGTGTGTGTGTGTGTGTTTGTGTTTCCCTCCCTCCCTCCCTCCTTCCTCAGTACCAAAAGTTCCTACCAAGTATTGGATTGGACTAGATGCCAGTGCAGATGAATCATCATTATTCAGGGTGACACTCATGTTCCACATAGTTAGAGAGGGAAGCAGACCACTTGTCAGAGGAAGGGAGAAAGTGGTGTTCTGGGAAGTCAAAACAGTGGCTATCTACTTTGGGCAATGGCTGAACTTGACAGATTCTTCAGTACACCTAAGGAATTACTTTTTGTCTTTATGTTAATTCAGTGCTATGGGCCCTGCAATTCTCTGATCCTGCCTCCACTCTTCATGCTTCATCTCCACAAAGCCTCTGATAACTTCCAGTCTTATTCTCCCATTGTTCTTTGAGCCACAAGGAGGTAGAACCAATGATTATGATGATTACATTAACAACCAATAAGTAAGAATCTGAGATGATGGTTAAAGGTGCTTGCTTACAAGTTTTCCAGCCTGAGTTCAGTTCCCCAGAACCCACATAAAACCAGATGTAAAGTGGTGCATGTATCTGTAATCTCAACTTGCTTACAGGCCATTGAAGCCAAAGCTAGGAGAAGTCAGAAGCTCACTTGCCAGCTAGACTGGCACACATGTAACAAAAACAAGGCAGACTTTGTCTCAAACAAGGTAAAAGGAGAAAACAAACACCCAGAAGTTGTCTTCAGACTTCTATATGTGTATTGTTACATGTGTCTCCCACCCACACATCATACACATCCACATATACATACACACCCACAATTTAAATAAAGAACCTATCATATTTTATTAACTCTCCAAAGAGGCTTCATGTATTAATATTCATTTGTTTCATGTTCACAATAATTCCAATTCATTAACATCTCCATGTCATAATTAAAGAACATAGAGTAACTTCTCAGGGTCATAAAGTTGGTTTGTGATACAGGCAGAATTTGAACCCAGGTGTTCAAAGCATTTCAGCTTTAAATTTGTGAACGTTAGAGGCAAGTCATGAGCAGAGTGAATGGCCTGGAGAGCAGGAGCTTACTCCTAGGTCACCAAGAGAGCCAAAGGCAAAGCTTTGCATATATAGAGACTCAAATCTTTATAGAATTGAGATGAACAATGTTGCTCAGAGGGACCTGTCCAGTGTTTCCCTAGCCCAGTACAACACGTTTTGAGAGCCATAGCTGCTTTCCTCTGAAGACTGAGTCAAGAAAGTGGGTGGACATCTCACAGTTTGTTGTACAATAAAGGATAGGCAGTTAGGCTTCATGTGTATTTAAGGCAAAACCTGAACTGATGGTACATATTGATTAGTACTTTCTTCCAGTATTATATTGTAACAAAATGTGTCCATCTTTTTTTAAAATTTAAGTTCTTGAGCTTTTCACAGACCAATGACATTGTGCTAAAATTGTCTGTTTTGAGCTGTTAATGAGGTTGTCCAGCCACTTGCATTCTACTTATTATTTTTTAAAGTCTAGATTACTTAGCTAAGGATCCAGTTAGACCCAAAATGCAGTTGTGGTGGGAACCCTGGTTCTAGGTTTAGTTATTTTGATATTTTGGGATGCCATGGGGAGGTGGAGAGAGATCCAGCATTAAGGAGTTTGAGAGCAGGTGAATACTGGATCTCACCTTTACACATTGAGAAAGCCATGAGATGTATGAAACCCGTGAGATCAAGGCTGGGTAGATTTCTCACCAATAAGCTTATGGGAGACTAGTAGGCAGTAGGAGTGGCCAAGGGAAGCCAGAACATCAAGTAATTCCTGCCATATAGTTGGATAAATATTAAATGAGGTAAAAGGAATATTCTACACAATGGCTCTCTGAACTCAGGTTAAAGGTAATTATAGTAGAGAGAGAAATGGAAGAATTTTCATTCCATTATCAAACTATAAATCAAAAAATAACTCTGCATCCATGAAGGTATTTCCAAAAGCAGTTAAAATTAATTACTATAGCTGGGTGTGGTGGTACACACCTTTAATCCCAGCACTCAGGAGACAAAGGTAGGAAGATCACTATGAGTTTGAGGTCAACCTGAGACTACCTAGTGAATTCTAGGTCAGCCTGGGCTAGAGTAAGACCCTACCTCAAAAAAATCAAAATATATACATATAATTTAAAATAATATTAAATGTATTCAATAATGTGGAGGGTATAGGGGTATTGTGTTCCATCTTATCCCCCAAGATGGTTCTTGGATAACAAGTTATCATAAGCTTCAAGAAGAGAAAACCCCAGATGCAAATGCTATTCAAATATGAACCCTAATTTCTGCAAATAAGCATAATCTCTGGAACTGCAGGTTTTCATCTGTAATTTTTTTTCTCTAGGCTAAGAAGAAAACTAGAAGCAGTTTGCTTTTACTGCACAGGAATAGCAGTATACCTTTATTATTTTGCCCCAGCTATATTAACTCTTCCTCTCTGTAAGAATCTTGCTCATCTCATCATGCTAGAAGACATCATATACTATATCAATGATGTCATGCTTATAGAATTCAAACATCAGGAAGTAGCAGGCATTTAAGGGTTCTTAGCTAGAAACTTAGAAATAAATACCATGAAGATGGGACTCTGGCACCCTGGTGAACTTTCTGGAGATATAATAATCTGTAAACAATCTGGTAAATGACATAATTACCCTTTTAAAGTTGAAGACAATTAATCATACATGACACTAAGGAAAAACCATAATCCATATTGAGTTCTTTGTACTTGAGAGGAAATACATGCTGTAATTGGATGTGTTGCTCAACTTATTAACCATGTTACTCAAAACGCTACAAGCTTTGGATACTCCACAGGTAAGAATCAGCTCTGCAGATGGTCCAGGCCATGGTGCAATAGGGTCTTCCTTTTAAAGCAAATGACTCAGAAGAATCCAAGGTACGCACGCCATGTGATGGGCTGGGAAGCCACCTGAATCACACAGAAACCATAAGTGGATGACTACATTGCAAGCATAGCAGCCTCAGAGAAGAGCCAAGACTTCTTCACAAATAACTGTTTTCCTTCTTAGAAATTAGTCTTAGCTTATGCATCAGTTACTTTCTCATTACTGGGGGAAAACTTGCCACCAAAAGCAGATTTTGGAAAAAAAAAAAAAAAAGCAGGGGAGTGGTTACTGTCAGTTTACAGTTTCAGGGGAAGTTTTATCATGGTGGGGAAAGCATGACAGGAGGAGAGAGAGGGCATCACATCTTCACAATCTGCAGTGGGCTAGCAGCAGGAGTGAGCTAGCTGCGTGAGGCTAGCAGGACAGGATTATAAAACCTCAAGACCTGCCCATAGAGATACATTTCCTCCAACAATGCTCCACCTCCCAAAGGCTCCACAACCTTCCTGAACAGCGCCACCAACTGGAAATTAAGTATGCAAACACGACTCTATGCAAGACAGTTGACATTTAAACCACCACAGCTTGCATTATTTTTAGTGGCAATGAAATGCATGATCCAAGGATACCAGTTAACCCAAGATGTGAACCTCCCATGAATAACTGGATACTATCTGATGACTAAGCCATAAAATCAAAGTGGAAGTGAAGTAGTGCCTACAGGGTGGGTGTGAACAGTTCTTAAGCCAGCAATGAGTTACATGTATAGGTTTCATATAGTCACCTGCTGAATCTCTCCTTCAACTCAACTCTACAGCTTCAAGGGAGCTCCTGTGTCCCCTGACTGAGAAGAAAGATAGTCAAGTTCAGCTTTCAAACCAGTGTCTATTTTCCACTATTCTACAGACTCCTTTAGAGGTACTTTTCCAAAACAATAAGAAAACCTTCCAGATGAAAGAAATTTATCTACTTTTTTGTTATTTTTTTTAATTAGCGTACAAAATTATGGGTTTAATTGTGACTCTTTTTTTGAGGTAGGGTCTCACTCTAGCCCAGGCTGACCTGGAATTCACTACATAGTCTCAGGCTGGCCTTGAACTCAGGCTGGCCTCAAATTTACAGCAATCCTCCTACCTCTGCTTCCCAAGTCCTGAGATTAAAGGCATAAGCTACCATGCCAGGTTAAAGGCATATGCTACCACACCAGGCGAGTGACACTTTTACATATGTATATCTCTATTCTTTGCATATATTAACCTTCATTACCCTCTCTTGTTCCCCCTTCATTCTTCTTGATGGTACTTTCTCTCTCTTCAACTCATACCTCTTTTGCTTTCATGTCATGTATGTGTGTGTATGTAAATATAAATATATATATATATATGCATATATATATTTTTTTACATACATATATGTAAAAAATTTTAAATCTAGATTCTTCATATGAGTGAAAACTTCCTTGCTCTGCTTTAGCCCTATAGACACAGCAGGGTTCCATACCAGTTAGCCTCTGTCTGGATCAAAAGGATAGCATCATCAGGTCATAAAGGGCCGAGGAGAGGGAACAAGGCATTTCCTCCTCATTCTCTCCCCGCTTTGGCCTTGTACCTTCATGAAGGGCTACTTCTTTTGGAAACCATGGCTGCTACTGTGTAGTGTGACCTCAGCTCCACTCTCTCCCAGCTCAGAGAACACTGCTTCTTCCTCTTGCCCTCTCAAGCCTAGGAGGGACATGGCTTCCTGTTCTGTTAGTTTCAAGGTGCCTCTTTGGTCAGTTCCCTTAAGCTCACATTTCTGTCTGTGACCCCTCCATTGAGTTATTTATTTTTTTCATTAAAATCAAATGAGCTGAGTTCTGTTTCCTGTTGGTATTGTGACTGATTTTTTTTTTTTTTTTTGCAACATTGGACTCTCCTAGCTTTGAGCAACACCCAAGAAAGGAGGAGAAATAAATCAACTATGACAAACATTGAGGCTGTCATCTATCCATCTGCCTTAGTATCTTCCAGCTCCTTGATGAACAGTCCATAGAGAAGATCAAATACAGGCTGAGTAACAGATGCAGGGAGCAATTCTGCCCACACAATAGGAAGAGTGACACCTGGTTATGTCAAGTCCAGGGTTAAAACAAAAAACAGACAGAACACTTCAATAATTCCATTCAAGCAAAACTACCTAAAACAATCAAACTTTAGAGCTCTTTACTGGACCAAGATCCCTTCACAGCTGTGGTGCTCCAAAGAGAAAGGGAACCTTGAATATGTTGTAGACATGGATATCATAAGCACCAACTAAGACCAGGTAGACATGGTCAACGCAAGGGAAGGCTGAGGTGTCTCCCCATGCCCTTCCTGAATATACTGAGGTCATTTCTTCCTTTTGTTCTCCACTGTTTTGCTTTTTACTGCCTGGATAATAGCACATTGGAGAGGACTATGGGCTCAGAGAAGGAATATACACATTCATCAGGATGATCTGGCCTTGGAGCCACTGCATTGTGAGCTGACTGCCTCTGAAATGCCTTGTCATGCAACATGCTTTCCCTCATTCTTTTTTTTTTATTGGTTTTTCAAGGTAGGGTCTTGCTCTTCCCCAGGCTGACCTGGAATTCACTATGGAGTCTCAGGGTGGACTTGAACTCATGCTATCCTCCTACCTCTACCTCCCGAGTGCTGGGATTAAAGGCGTGCGCCACCACGCCCAGCTCCCTCATTCTTTATGATACCTGAACTCAGAGAGTTGCTGGCAGCCAAATATATCTTAATCCCTGTGCACTCCCAAGTCAATGAAGCTAGGCAAACTACACTTGGGGCCATGGTAGGTATACAGGACCCTCTCCACTGCAGCTGTTAACATAAGGCGGTATGGTTCCTCCAGCCAATTCCCTGGTAGGAAAGTCAGTGTGGGACACACTGTTCAGGGAGGCTTTATGGTGGAGGTGGCCTGGTATGAACTCAACCTGGTCATGTGAACATGGGTGTGATGCTGGGAAGACTTCTACTGAGAGCCAAGGCGATCATGGATTAAGGACCAACCTGAATATGGGCTAGGGATCAACCTGGGGCACATAGCTGTGGACAGAAGGATCTAACCATGGACGTGTGTGTGTGTGTGTGTGTGTGTGTGTGTGTGTGTGTGTGTGTAAGGGGGAATGAATCCATTCTCTTTATGCTTCTCCCTCAGCCAAGACTTACCTGCCTTCTCCAAAGCCCCAGGAGCTTCCACAACAAAGCCAAAGGTACCTAGTGCCTCTGAGCTACTCTGAGAGTATGCTCAGCTAAACTTCAACTGAATCACCATGTTAACTTATTGCCCCATCCAGACCCCTTGGGGAAGTTTTCAGTATAAATTGGGAAGGAAAATAAACAATAATGGTAGCAAATACTTCACATAAGACATGCTTCTAAAGGCTTTCATATATTAATTTACTTAATCCTGGTCTTGCTTGGGAGACTTGCGGGAAATCCCTGTCTCTCTCCTATGGCTCTGGGGCTGTGAGAGGAAAGGACTGAACAGAATGAATGCATGGGATGGGCTTCCCTGGCCACTCAGTGGGTGTTTGGGAGACACTGCTGACTCCATACATTCCATAATGAGAGATGATGAACCAGAGGCCCACAAGGTGAGCTCATGCAATTCATCCATGTCACCTTCCAACACAGTGACTATTTTTAATTCCATGGCACCCACTGTATCCCTGGGAACCTTGGCAGAGGGCATATGAATCACCTGCAAGACTGACAAGATGTGCCAAAGGGCTTCTTGTTATATTTAGCCAGGGTTGTTTTAAAAAGACTTACCACTGGGAAGTGAAAAAGTAGTTTTCTTTGTTACAAGTTGTGTCATACAACAAACTGAACCTGCACACCAGGGCTGGCATGACCTGGGTGAGGTAGCTCCTGTTCTCTACCAGGGACACAGGAAGATGCCTGGATGAGTAAGGTGTGGGCTGAGGAGGTCCAGGGAATCTCCAGAGAAGCCAAAGCAAGTTCACAAAGTAGAGGGAATACAGCTCAGAGAGACAAAAATGTAGAAAACATTGGTTGAAAAAATTCAAGGATGGAGTGAAAAGGTCCAACTGAGATCTAATCTAGGCTCTATAAGCTGAAAATAGGATGAAAGATGAGATGATATTTAAAAAATACCTGAGGATTTTTATAAATTTGAGTAATTATGAATCCTCACATTTAGGAAGTTCAGGGGGAAAAAAAATCCCAAACAGGATACATCATAAAATGGTTATACTTGGAAGTGAAGCTATAGAATAGGAAAAAACAAGAGATCTTAAAGGAATTTTTTTAAGGGAGTGTGGTAGTTTGGATAGAGTAGATGGCCCCCAATATATTTCAGTTGTTTATTTGTTTGTAGTTTGCATCTTTAGCCACCTGGCTGGAGGCAATGTCACTGGGTGGATCTTTAGGTGTGGTGGTGGGTTTCAGATTTCAATCTCAAGATATGCAAAGTGTGCCTAGCTGGAGTTACTGAAGTATGCTGTGGCTTTTGACCTTAAGGCTTGTACTTCTCTCTCTCTGTTTGGTCCTGTGAAGGCAGGCCAGCTTTTTCTGCCATTATGGAACTTCCCCTGGATCTGTAAGCTCCAATAAATCCCTTCCTCCATAACTGTGCTTGGTCTGGAAGTTCATCTCAGTGAACCTGAAGCTGTCTGCTACAGGGAGGAAGGATTTATTCTGGCTCATAGTTTTAGGAGACATCAGTCTATCACAGCATGGATGTGTGGCAAAGTCCATGGTAATGGGAGTGCACAGCCCAGGCTCCTCATAATTGGGCAGACCAGGAAGTAGAGAAGCTAGACCAGAGCCAGGGCTGGGTTATACCTTCAAAGGCCTTCCTCTAGCAATCCGTCTCTACCAGTCAGACCCCACAACCTCCTCAAATAGTGCCTCTATCTTGGAGCCACATGTTCAAACACATGAGCATATGGGGGACATGGGTGTGGGTAACTGGCGGATCGTGGAGGGGAGCTGTCATGCTGGACTCAGGTGGCGCTAGAGATGTGAGCAAGGTGGGCTCTGGCTAAGCAGAACCATTGTTAACTGCTGGTCCCAGGAGTTAACTGGTAAGGTCATGGGCCTCTTATATTTGATTCCCTACCTCACTGAGTCCAGTTTTATCCCCTGTTCTTAGGCCCAGAATGTAGTAGAGCTGACTTTGGAATAACAGAGATGATTTCCACAATACAGCAGAAGTCATGCTTTAGAGGAATTCTTTAAAAGGCAGATTCTACACAAAAGAACAGAGGTCAATACTTGACTTCTCAGGATCCAACATGGACTCTAGACCAGATGCCAGTATTCTTAGGGCCCCACAGAACTTTCTGACAGCTTTTAGAGCACTCCTTTCACTTGCTCAGCTGTCTGTTTTCTCTTCTCACACTGGCTATTCTTTAAGAGAAGATTTTAGGGCTGATATCTGGTAGAAAAATCAAGGTAGATAATCAATGTTGACAATGATCATTTCTTGGCAACAGGAATTTTACATAGATAAACTCATTATTCTTTACAAAAGTAAAAAGTAAAAAGGGATTTTGAAAACAGGACAGAGAGAACAATAGTCTCAAATACCACAGGTAAAAATAGAGATTGCCATGGGAACCCTGGAGAAGTTGTCTTGTTGACATTAACTAATACAACTCAGGTGCAGGCCCAGGGGCACGCATGAAGACCACATTTACAGACCTGCATTTGCAACAGCTGGTTAGGTAGGCCTTTATTTTCCTTTTTGTTCTCATCTTTCTATTCAAGAGCATATGTAGCTGGCAGTTGTGGCTTCCTTCTGAGCAAAGCCTCATAAAAGCAGAGGCTACCTTTCCATTTGAGCCTGGCTCAGACTGTAGGGATACAAGAAAACAGTCAAGCAAAATAGTTGAAGTGGGGCTGAAGTGATGGTTCAGTAGCTAAAGGTGCTTGCTTGCAAAGCCTGACAGCCCAGTTTCAATTCCCCAGTACCATACACAAAATGGCTACATGCGTCTGGGATTCATTTACAGTGGCAAGAGGTCCTATTTTTCCCATTCTCTCTCTCTTTAGTAAATAAAATAAAATATTTTAAAAGTTGAGGTCAGGGGATTCAAATCAGGCACTGAGCAGAAGTGGGACAGGGGCTGGGAAAGACGGTGGGGGGGGGGGCCCTGTCAAGATGGACCTATCAGAGGACTCCATGTCCAAAGTGAAGTTCTGCCACTTAGCACTGGTGTGTCTAGGCTGCCTGAGTTCCTCATGCTGTGTACAATGGAGATCATCACAGGTCATCTCAAGAGTCCACCTATCGGAGCCCAGAAAATACTTCCAGAACAAACACACTGCCTCTGGATTATTCCTCTCAGACCCTCTGCATGCTGAGGTGGACCTTCTGGAAGCAGTGGGTGAGATTTGTTCTAGCCTCCATGGGCTGTTCTGGTTGACAACAAGAAGCTAACAGAACCAGTTTCCTCTAAGACCAGTTCCTAAGACACCCTGTGGAATATGGTGGGAAGTATATTGTCCTTCCTGCTTACTACTGCTAGGAAGCAACCATCTCATTCCACCTGATGCTGCCTCTTACTGATGGGGTAGACTTGGATGATGTCCTTAATGTCTCTGTGCCTCAATTTCCCTATCTATAAAAATAAGTAGTAACTGCCCTATAGGACGGTTGTGAAGTGAAATAAAATATTTGTAATATGCTGGGCATGGTGGCGCACACCTTTAATCCCAGGACTCAGGAGGCAGAGGTAGGAGGATCGCTGTGAGTTCAAGGCCACCCTGAGACTACATAGTGAATTCCAGGTCAGCCTGAACTAGAGTGAGACCCTACCTTGAAAAACCAAAAAAAGAAAAAAAAAATTTTTTTTTGGTAATATACTAAACACAATGCCTACATAGAGTCTATGCTCAGTGGAGGTTAGCTACTGACCATAACATCAAACTGCCCCCAAATACATAAATGAAAAGTGGGGAGGGTTGGTGGCAATCATGAGGGAAGGGTCAACATAACTCCTCAGATGATTAAACCATCATTGAAAAAAGAAGAAATATGAAAACTATTAAGTAACTTGTATGATAAATCATGTCTCTGACAAAATTAAAGAAGGATGGACTGGGGAGATGGCTCAATGAGTAAAAATGACAACCTGAGTGCTGATTCCCAGAATCTATATGAAGCCTGATGTAGTATTCCCAGCCTTCCTACGGCAAGATTGGAAGTGGAGCCAGGAGAATCATGGAAGTTCATGGGCCAGCCAACCAGTGAACAAAGATCCTGACTTGAGCAATGTGGAAGGCAAGGACCAAAACCTTTGTCCTCGGACCTCCACATGAGTACCATGGCATATGTACACCCACGCTCACACACATGAACACGTGAAATTCTGAATTTAATCATACTAGGAGGGTGAAATGAAACTTCATTGAAACCGTCATTTGTATTTTTCTTCTGATGGTTAAAAACTTGGAGACCTAGCCAGCACTCAGGGGACAGAGGTAGGAAGAATGCCATGAGCTCAAGGCCACCCTGAGACTACATAGTAAATTCCAGGTCAGCCTGGGCTAGAGCAAGAGCCTACCTCAAAAACCAAATAAACATAAATTTGGAGACCTGTTTGGAGCCACTCACATCCCCTATCTTGCAGGGTAAGTATGCCAGGCTTCTCGATCCACGACAGAAAAAGTTTGGTTACTGGCTTCTTTTTATTACTTTGCCTGTGAACCACCCAGTGGGAGAATAATGTGGATAGCTTCTGTTCCGTTCCCATGTGTTATTCACCAAGTATTACGATAGCATACTCCTTAAAGGAAAGTGCCCTTAAAGCTCCTTGGTGGCCTGGTGTCCATATGAAGGTTTTTTTTTGCTGTCATAATCTTCCATCCTGACTGCTGAGTTTCTCACCTCTGGTATCCAGGTGGTTTCCTGATCCTTATAGCTTCCTGTATCCTCCTCTCTCCTGCTCAGCCTTGGTGGCCACTGATTTACCTGCTGCTTGTCACTGTGCCACAAGCTCCTACTTACTTCAGAGTGAGTGTGCCTGTTGCTTGGTTACTGCCTTGCAGCCCAGTATGAGTGATCCAGCCCTGTGTCACCTCCCAGCTGCCCCTGCCTCAGAGCTAGGCAGCTCATGGTGCCCACACTAGGAAGCCCGTGGATTCAATTATATTGATTCAATACCCAGTGAAAGCAATTGCTAAAGAGACAGGGTGAGCCAGTTGTCTGGCTGTCAGGCTTGGGTTGTTTCCCTGAGTTAAGTACGTTGCTGTTACATTTCCCAAATTGAAAGAAAAGAAGAATATTTTTCAAGACTCAAAGTGGGAAAGAAAAATGCCAGCAACTGGAGCAGACAAAATTACCATCATCTCCTCCCTCACAGAGGCCTGTTGTCCCCACGTCCTCCTGCCACTCTCCCAGCTCCACCCAGCATCACTTCTTAATTAAGATCAATATGTGAGTCATGGAGGAGCAGTAATGCTGTGAATAGTTTGGGTCTCTGACTGTGTCTCACCAAAACACATTAATAGCATGTTCTCTCCCCGAGTGCTTCACAGGCAAATAAAGTAAAAGAGATTAATAACTAAGTTCTTTCTGCCATAGATCCAGAAGTCTGGCATGTCAGTGTTATAAAGACGGGGACAAGTACCAAGGACCAAAGCAGTGTATTTACAGTAAATTTGACTGGTGATGTGTTTTCAGGATGCACAGGGAGCTGGGGTTGGTGCGATCCTGGCATAGACACAGCTGTATCGTAAATAGACCACGATTCAGGCTACCTTCCTGTCTTCCACCTGTAAAATTGAATAGTGATGCCCACCTTGTTCACTGCTGCATTTGATTACAAATACAGTGGCCCTAAGCCGAGTACCTCAGTTAGAATGGCACAGAAAATGCATCTGGCATCGAGTTAGTGCTGGGGCTGGGCAGATAGACATTAGAAACCATAAAATATAAATTATGGGTCTTTTAAAAAATGTTTATTTACTTATCCATTTGAGAGAGTGACAGAGAGAAAGAGGCACACACACAGAGAGAGAGAATGGACACACAAGGGCCTCTAGCCACTACAAACAAACTCTAGATACATGTGGCATCTTGTGCATCTGGCTTACATGGTATTGCAGTCAGGTTCTCATTGTTGGTAGAAATCACCTAACTAAGAGCAGCTTGTGGGAACAAAAAAAAAAAAAAGAGGTTTATTTTGACTTACAGCCTCGAGGGGAAGCTCCATGATGGCAAAGGAAAACAATGGCATGACCAGAGGGTGGACGTCACCCCCTGGCCAACATAAAGTGGGCCATAGCAATAGGAGAGTATGCCAAACACTGGCAAGGGAAAACTGGCTATAACACCCATAAACCAGCCCCCAACAATACACTGCCTCTAGGAGGCATTAATTCCCAAATCTCCATCAGCTGGGAACATAGCATACAGAATACCTAAGTTTATGGGAGATACCTGAATCAAACCATCACATGTGGGTACTGGGGAATTGAACCTGAGTCCTCAGGTTTCACAGGCAAGCGCCTTAATGGCTAAGCCATCTCTCCAGCCTGTTTTATTTATTTACTTATTTATTTCTTTTCTTTTATTTTGGTTTTTGGTTTTTCGAGGTAGGTTCTCACTCTAGCCCAGGCTGACCTGGAATTTAATATGTAGACTCAGGGTGTCCTCGAACTCATGGAGAGCCTCCTACCTCTGCCTCCTGAGTGCTGGGATTAAAGGAGTGTGCCACCACACTCAGCCCATTTTATTTGTTGTTGTGGTGGTGGTGGTTTTGATTTTTTTTTTTTTTTTTTTTTTTTTTTTTTTTTTTTTTTTTTTGGTTTTTCAAGGCAGGGTCTCCCTCTAGCCCTGGCTGATCTCCTGGAATTCACTATGTAGTCTCAGGCTGGCCTTGAACTCACAGCAATCCTACCTCTGCCTCCTGAGTGCTGGGATTAAAGGCATGTGCCACCATGCCCGGGTTTTGTTTTGCTTTGTTTTAATGGCTGAAGTACAGGAAACTGTGAGAGCTCAGAGGAAGGACACTTAAACCAAGCATGGAGAACCAAGAAGGACTGCCAAAGAACAGGATGGGGGCTGGAGAAATGGCTCAGTGGTTAGAGTGCTCACTGCACAAGCAAAAGGGCCTGAACTTAGATCCCCAGCACCCAGGTAAAAGCCAGGCATGGTGAAATATGATAATCCCAGTGCTGGGGAGGTAGAGTCAGGAAATCCCTAGGACTCACTGGCTAGCTAGTATTACAGCTGAATCAGTGAGTTCAAGGTTCACAGGAATCATAGGAGAGACTCTCTCAAAAAATAAGGTAGGACTGGAGAGATTGTTTAGCAGTTAAAGGCACTTTTTTTTTTTTCGAGATAGGGTCTCACTCTGGTCCAGGCTGACCTGGAATTAACTCTGTCATCTCAGGGTGGCCTTGAACTCATGGCGATCCTCCTACCTCTGCCTCCCAAGTGCTGGGATTAAAGGCATGCGCCACCACGCCCGGCTTAAAGGCACCTTCTTACAAAGCCTGACAGCCTGGGTTTGATTCCCCAGTACCCAGGTAAAGCAGATGAACAAAGTAGTGCATGCAGTTCATATGCAGTGGCAGGAGGCCCCTGACATGCCCAAACTCACACATGCACTCTCTTTCTCCCTCTCCTTACAAAAAAAATAATTAAAAAAATAAGGTGGAGAGTAACTGAGATAGACAGTATCAACCTCTGGCCTCACATAGCATGCACAGATATGCACACGTTCACACACACATGAATATGCACATCCACACTCACACACGTGTCATAGCAGACCCCCTGAAGGACAGCAGGAAATAAAGAGATCAGAGAAGAGCATTATAGACTGGGAAGCTTGAGTGAAGGGAGGATGTCGGTAGGGAAATAAGGAGTGTGTAATGGAAGTACGAATCTCAGAAGTCAGGCTGGAAGCACAGTGGGTAGAGATAAAGAAGGCTGGAGGAGCTAAGCAGAAGCCTGGTTCCAAGACAAATCTCACTTCTGGGAGACGCCGTACATCAGCAGTCCCACGAGGTGTGGCACGCTGCGAATGTGAAGCATCATGGTGGCCAGATGCCTACGCAGGGAGCCTTCCTTTCCTCTTGCTATTAATGTCTGTTAGTCACTTCTCATTCTGAAGCACAACTTGCTTCTGATTCATTGATTGGTTGAATAGGCAGAAGGAGAAGGCTGTAATATTTTTAGCCTGGATCCTAGATGCTCCTTGGCCCTTGGTTCCCTCACATTAGAGAAAACTAAGCATAACATAGTAGGGGCACTCTGATGACTGTGTAGAGATGCCCATGTGGACAAATGTGGAGATCACCCAGTGCCAATATAGATGTTCACCCGTGATAAAACCCTTCAGTGGCCCTGGCTGGTCCTTGACTGCAGCCTCATGAGAACACTGAGCCAAAAGCATATGACAAGCTGCTCTCCTGATTGCTGACCACAGTATTGTGTGAGATTACCAGGGGAAGGTAGGATCCCTGGAGCTGTGACCCCAGGATACCCAGGTGTTTGGCTTACCCAAAAACCTCTTAGAAATTAATTGGAAGGGGGAGGGGATTCAATGAAGAGGAGAGAATGAGAATGGAGGGAGGGAGTTATCATGGTTTTATTGTCTATAGTTAAGAAGTCTATATTTATTGTCTATAGTTAGGAAGCTGTCAATAAAAAGTTTGTTTAAAAACCTTTTAGGGGCTGGAGAGATGGCTTAGCGGTTAAGTGCTTGCCTGTCAAGGCTAAGGACCCCTGTTCGAGGCTCGATTCCCCAGGACCCACGTTAGCCAGATGCACAAGGGGCGCATGCGTCTGGAGGTCCTTTGCAGTGGCTAGAGGCCCTGGTGTGCCCATTCTCTATCTATCTATCGGCCTCTTTCTTTCTCTGTCTGTCGCTCTCAAATAAATTTAAAAAAACAAAAACAAAAACCTTTTAGGTCCTCACTAAAGTCCCTGAGTGATAGGAAGTAAGGATCCTGCAAATCCTGGCTCAGCCTGCTGTAACCCTGTACTCCCCCTTCACCCAGCACAAACATGGCGGCCACCCATAGACATGAAGGGAAGGAGGGATTTTATAGAGAACCATACACAAGACATGCCAATAGCCCTGAAGTGTCTCTCACAGACACCAAGGACATGGATAAATGTGGAGCTCTTCTCCAATTTTCTAGAGCCGTACAACACAGTGAGAACCAAAACATGTTTCTCAGTTAAGGCTCCTGTAACTTGTTAATGCAGACATACACAGCTGGCAGAATTGCCAAGAGTAAGTGACTACTGTGTGCTCAGCCTCACCCAAGATAGCTATATCACCTCTCCAAGGCTCAGGGAACAACCTCACAGAAGAGGAGAAAAATGTGATAGCAAGAGGAGGAGGAGGGCTATGAATCCCTGTCTTCTAGACATGGCCATCACACTCATGAACTCACAGAAACTGTCGTTTCCTGCACAAGATTGAGCCTGTCAATATTTCACCATGGATGTGGGAAGGGTTCCTGAGACCCCACACCTCCCAGAGTAGCTAATGTCAGCTAAAGGTTGCTGGAAGAGGAAGAGTCAAGTTCATCCATGGGATAACCACTGGCGAGTTGCCCATTCCACAGTAAATAACCTTCCACCCACGGTCATGCAAACAACTTAACTCAATGAGTAAAAAAAAAAGGCAAGAAAGTAAGATAGGGATTAACAGGGAAGAAGGGATTGGGAGAGGAGAGGGGACTAAGAGATAAGAGAAGGTAATTGGGGTGGGGCATAAGAGTGAAATACATTATCTTTGTGTATGAAAGTGTCAAAATGGAAAAATAAGTTTTTGTTTTTGTTTTTTTTTTACAAAGAAGTCCCTCTGTTCTATGATGAAGAGGACGACTTGCTCAGAACATATTGCTGCTGTGTTTAATGTAGGATGGCCTACTCCCTTTTGCTTGTTGACTTCTAGCTCCATGAACTCCCATAACCTTGGCCCAAGGTGTTTGGAGAACTTTCTGGATTCCTAAGCATGTCTTAGCATCAACAATATACTTGTAGAGATGAATTTTGGCTCTAAAATATGATAGGATTTTGCCTCACCAGCCGGTGACCAACAGCAAGTGCAGAGCTCAGTTCCATAGCCCTTCTTCCTGGTCCAACCCAGCACATCTCCTGCTGCCCCAGCTACCTGCATCTCTTCTCTGAGAAACACTCCTTTCTCTTCTCTTCATCATATCCCAAAGAACTTACCAAACGCCTGCTGTATGAAGAGCTCTGGGTGTGAGTTTGAAGAACAACTCAGGCTGGAGATGTGGTTCAGTTGATAGCGTATCTGTAGAGCATGCAAGAAATCCTGGGCTTGATCCCCAGCACCACTGGGGTTACAGATGCATGCTTTTCAGGTGTTCTTGTTAAGTGACACTCTATGACTACTGAAGTGGGTTAGAAAATGTCTCCCCTGGTTTTTCTCTTCTGAGACACAAAGCCTCAGAGCCACGGCATTAGGAGGGGCCTCAGATTCTTGGAACGGCCGTGTGCAGATGCTCTGGTCACCAGCTGCTGCTAAGGTCACAGTCAACAACCAGCATCACCTACCAGACACCACAGTGAAGGTGTCTTCACTTCACTTCACCTTCGGCTACACCAGCTCCTGCCATCCTCAGAAAACCAAGCCTCAAGTTTGCAGTGGAGGCTTTAGGCCAGCAAGGAACAGTTGGCCCCTGCTACATCCTGCTCCAATTTCTGGCTCACAGAACTCAGAAGCATAATAACAAGTGTCTGTTGTATGCCTCTGTAATTTGGAGCACCATGGCAATAAGAACTGGGCTTATCAATTAGTTTATTAAAGCCCAGGTAGATTTAAACAGAGAATAGAAGAACTGTGCTTATAGAACTATGGTGGCCCACTTCCTCCATGGTCACAGCATTCCTAGTGGTGTCCCAAAGGCATGCCACCCCTGGAGAAGCATGCTACAGAGAGGTATTTTAATCTAAACTCATGTTTTCTTTCAAAACTCTCAGGGAATCTAATGGATGCCCAGCAGTCCCCTGCTGTCTGTTCTGCGGAAATGACTTGCCCTCCCTCCTGAGAGCCAACACAGCTTCGGCATCCACGTGGTCAGTCCAAGTCCAGCCTGGGCCCTGACCTCTTCCCCACAATTGTGCGTCCACACAGGGGGTCTCTTACATTGCCATGCCCTGTCACGCTCAGCAGCCCTCGGGGTTCCTGTCTCACCTGCAAGTCCTTTCACTTGATGATCTTTTTTCTTTTCATCTTTAAAGCTGGAGAGCAAAAAAAAAAAAAAAAAAAAAAAAAAAAGGCCTCAGAAGAAACAAATCTGAACAGTCTCATATCTGTAACTGAATTTGTAATTTAAAAAACTATCACAAAGACCATTCCAGGCTCACTGGTAAAGTCTATTAAAAATGTAAGGAAGCAATAATATGAAACTGCCACATTTCAAAAGGTAGAAAAGAGAAAGTTGATGTTTTTGTGGGTAGTATATCCTTGATATTAAAAGCTAGCAAAAAAGTATTTTATTTAAAAATATTTGTGTTCATTTTCTCGTATGAGAGAGGCAGTGAGAGAAAGCATGGGCACACCATGGACTCTCACAATTGCACATGACACATGTGCCACTTTGTATATACAGATTTACATGGATACTGGGGAATCAAACCCAAGGCCAACAGGCTTTGTAAGCAAGCTCCTTTAACCACTGAGACATATCCGCAATCCCAAAAGCTAGCAAAAGTATTTAAAAAGAATGTAGACCAATATACTCATGAACCTAGGCCCAAAGTCTTTAACAGAACACTAGTGAACCTGCGAGACATGGTGGCACACACACTTTCTGTGTTTTTCCCTCTCCTCTGAAAGAGAAAGAATGAGAGTGTCATTAAAGCTCCAGGCATGAAAGCACAGCACATGAGTTCTCTTGGGAGGGTGAGGCAGGAGGATCATAAGTTCAAGGTCAGCTTGGGCTATTGAGCAAAACCTTGTCTCAAAAGCAAAACAAACAAAATTAAGCCCAACAATGTATAGATGGGTAATATCCAAGTGAGATATAACCCAGAATTCAAAATTTATCTCACATTTAAAAAGTAATTGTACCAGGTGTGGTGGTGCACACCTTAAATACCAGCACTGGAGAGGCAGAAGTAGGGGGATAACCATGAATTCAAGGCCACCCTGAAACTACATAGTGAATTCCAGAGTGAGACCCTACCTTGAAAAAAAAAACAAAAACAAAAACAAAAAAGTAATGGCACATGCATCTGGAGTTCATTTGCAGTTGCAAGAGGCCCTGGAGCACCCATTCTCTCTCTCTCTCTTCTCTTCCTCCTTCCCTCTCTCTCCGTTTTCAAATAAATAAATTAATTAATAAAAATATTTTTTTAAAAAGTAACTGACTAGTGCCAGGCGTGGTGGCACACGCCTTTAATCCCAGTACTCGGGAGGCAGAGGTAGGTGGATCACCATGAGTTCAAGGGCATCCTGAGATTACATAGTGCTTTAAAGGTCAGCCTGGGCTAGAGTGCGACCCTATTTCAAAAAAAAAAAAAAAAAAAGAAAAAGAAAAACTGATCTGATGTGGTTGCACTCACTTGTAATCCCAGGACTCTGGAGGGGAGGCAGGAGGACCAGGAGTCTGAGACCATCCTCAGCTGCATAGCAAGTTTGAGGCCAGTCTAAACCGCATGAAACTGTCTCAGAAACGAGACCAAAACAAACAAAAAAGGTTAGGTGAGGTCATGGTGGTGGGACACCTAAGATGGCATTAGTGACAATAAAAATGAAAACCCTAACTGACGCATTACCTGGTCTCATCACATAATGTCCTGTACCATGCTGTGATAGAGAGAGACAGACCTCACCAGATGCCAAGCAGATGCCTCATTCTTCTCTCCGATTCCCCAGTCTCCAGTGTCAAGAGTCAAATAAATTTCAGTTCTTTGGGGGAAGAGGAGTCTGAGGCAGTAGCTCAGTTGGTAAAGTGCTAGGCAAGCATGTGCAAAGCCCTGAGTTCCATCTCTGCCTCTGCACAAACCAGGAGCGGCGGCACACACCTGTAACCCCAGTACTGGGAAGGCAGAGTCAAGAGGATCAGGAATTCAAGGCCATCCTTGGCTATATGAGATCCTTTCTCAAGGAAAAAAAAAATCACAAAAAGGGGATGGAGAGATAGTTTAGCAGTTAAGGTGCTTGCCTACAAAGTCAAAGGACCTAGGTTCGATTCCCCAGGACCCTCATAGGCCAGATACACAAGATGGCACATGCATCTGGAGTTTGTTTGCAGTGGCTGGAAGCCCTGACATGCCCATTCTCTCTGTCTATCTTTCTCCCTCTCCCTCTCTTTGTCAAATACATATGTACATAAATAAATAAATAATTTTTATCACAAAAATTCTGAGTTTTGTTGATTACAGTTATTATATTAACAGAAACAGACTATTACAGTGTTTCAGTATTGCTTTATTCCAGGCACTCTAGAGAAGGAGACAGAGTGTCCCTCTGTACTGGGTGGAAGAGAGCTCTCGGTGACTCCAGCATGCTATGGCATTTCAGCTGATGCCGCAGAGTGTCGACACATTCCATCTTTTATACAATAAGAGAACTGTGTTCCTTCATGTCCAGAGCTTTAATGATGCCCTTATTTGTCCTCTTTCGGAGAAGATCAAGAACATGGGAAGCTGGAAGAGATGTGTGAGATCACATTCCCTTCCAGACAGATCGGAGTGGCTCAACTGAGGCCACAAAGCCTCAGGAAGGTCAACAGCCTTTTAGTGGTAGATTGTATACACCCCTAAATATAGGGGGTCACTTGCTAGCAGGGAATTTTATAAATGGGCTAATGTGCTTAGGCTCCAGAACCATACTGGGCAATACATTAACCACAAACTACATGTGGCTTCCGAGCATTTGAAAGTAGCTGGTGTGGTTAAAGAAATGCAGATTTCATTTTACGTAACCTAAATCAGCTTAAATGTAAATACAGTTACTAGGTTCAGTTATTGGGAAGAATTGAGTCTGTTTGGAATAATGTGCTCCTGTGAATCTATGTTTTCATTGTATATTGTAGGAAATGTAAATATACATCAAAAATTTCTAGTGGAAATTTAGTGACTGAATTAAGATATGCTGAAGGTATAAAATACACATTGAATTTCAAAGGCTTAGTACATGAAATGTAAAGTACTTCATTAATAATGTATACATTGATCATATGTTGAAATAATCTTTTGAAAACATCAAGTAAGACATATCAACTTCATCTGCTTCTTTTTTCATAAACTCTGTTTGTTTTTCTATATTTTTACTTATTTTGAGAGAAAGAGAGAAAAAAAAAGGGCTCACCAGGGCCTCCAGCCACTGCAAATATCCCACCTTATGCATCTGGCTTACATGGGTCCTGAGGAATCAAACAAAGGTCCTTTGGCTTTGCAAGCAAGTGCCTTAATCACTAAGCCATTTCTCCAGCCTTTTTTTTTTTAAGGTAGGGTCTCACTCTAGCCCAGGCTGACCTGGAATTCACTCTGTAGCCCCAGTCTGGCTTCAAACTCACGACAATCCTCCTACCTCAGCCTCCCAAGTGCTGGGATTGAAGGGTGCACCACCATACTCATATTCGGCTCCATCTGCTTCTTTTTACTTTGTGTAAGTGCTTGTGTATGGGTGTTGTTCCTCAGGCACCATTTACTAGTTTTGAGACAAGATTTCTCATAGGCCTGGAATTCACCAAATTGATTAAGCTGGATTGCCAGAGAATCTCTACCTGTCCCCATCTTCCCACTGTGATTACAAGCTCATGTCACCACATCTGGCTCATTTAAACATGGGTTCTGAAGATCAAACTGAGGTCCTCATGTGCAAAAGCAAGCACTTTGCCAGTTGAGCTATCTCTCCAGTTCATGTTTCTCTGTGCCTTTAAAAGACTACTGAAAAAAATTAATTTGCATGCGTGGTTTGTATTCTCATTCTACTGAATGGTTAAATCCTTGCTCCACTATTTCATCAGCCCTGTGACCTTTGCCAAATTAATAGGTAACTGTCAGGTGAGATTGCCTTCTCTGAAAAACAAATAAATAAAAGAGAAAATGTAACAGTTTTCTCCTTTCTTTGTTTTGCTTCTGGACCTCGTTGTGTGATAACATGGTGCTCCAGACAGAGACAGCCATCTTTGACCAGTGTCTGGCTAACACCTACAGCACAGCAGGGTCTCTCCAGGAAAGGAGAAGGCCAGGGTTCTGATGCCAGCTGAATGGCTGAACCAGCTCAGCAATTTCCAATCTCTAGGTTTCTCATTAAGTGAGGAAACAATTACATAATTACTCAAGTCAGAGTTTTGTAGTTGAAAGCAAGCATCTACAAAACTCCTGGAATCATCAGGCAGTAAGTCACTCTGGAGAAAAGATACAGGTAAGGTCCACTGGACCCAACATCCCCATGATGATGGAAGTAAGGATGGATAAGGATGGAACAATGTTGCATGGGGTAAAGCAACTGGAAATTGTAATATATGATGCTTAAGTTATGAAAAGGTATGGGCAGACACTACAACAAAAGATGGTGAAGAACAGGAGTTGGGGAGGTAGCTCAGTGAATAAAGTGCTTGCTTTGCAAACATGAGGACAGAAGTTCAAATCCCTAGCACCCATATAAATGCCAGGTGGGTATAGTGGCCTGCCTGTAATTCCAACTCTTGGGATGCAAAGACAGGAGATTTCTGGAGCAAGCTGGCTAGCTAGACTAGCCCAAGTAGCAAACTGTGTTCCAACCTCTGACTTTCACAAACATGTTCGCACATGCACCCACATGCATATGCATATAATATATATGCAAGAAAAAGGAAAAAGAAAGGATGATGGGGGTGTGAGGTCTCAGAAACATGAAGTCTAGATTAAGCCAGGCTGAGCATCTCTCTCTATGTGGGACTCACATTTAGTGAGGAGATTACAACTCTGTTTGAGTTAATAGTGACTATTTTATTAACTGGCCTGAAGAAGACTGTGGTGTATCATTTGATTCAATGATGCTGAATCTGGCATTGACTTCAGAAAGGTAAAATTATTACTCCCTGGGACAAAGAAATGTGGAGGGCTGAGCAAGGAATGGGGACACAAGAGTTTCCAGATGGAGCTCTCCATGTCCTACCTGAATGACTATAGCTAGCAATGCCCTTAATCTATGAATGCCATGCATCAGGATGATGCTTTGGTCTGCAAGTAACAGAAAATTCCAATCAAATCTGAGTATTCCTTCACACATCTGGAGGTCTAGAGGTTGGATGTTATTTGGCACATTCAGCAAATCAATGTCATTCAAGATGTAGGTTCTTCCCATCTCTCTTCTCTGTCATCTCAAGTGGTTGTATTTTCAGATTAGTAACAAGATTGTACCAGCAGTTCCAGGAGGCACTTCCAGACTCAGAAACTTCCAGGGTAACTCTTGCCCTCCACCCTCCTTTTTTTTTGTTTTTGTTTTTGTTTTGTTTTTTTTTGTTTTTCAAGGCAGGGTCTCACTGTAGCTCAGGCTGACCTGGAATTCACTCTGTAGTCTCAGGGTGGCCCCGAACTCACAGCGATCCTTCTACCTCTGCCTCCGGAGTGCTGGGATTAAAGGCATGTGTCACCACACCTGGCTCACTCTCCTTTTTTATAGCACAGGCTGGTCTTGAACTCCCTATGAAGCCAACGATGCTAATCCACCTGTTTCTAGCTCTTGCAATGTGTGTGTGTGTGTGTGTGTGTGTGTAAGAGAGAGAGAATGGACACATCAGGGCCTCCAACTACTGCAAATGAACTCAGGACATGTGCACCACTTTGTGTATCTGGCTTTATGTGAGTTTTGGAGAATAGAACCTGGTTCCTTTGGCTTTGTCAGTAAGTGCCTGAACTTCTAAGTTACCTCTCTAGCCCCAGACTAACTCTTAACTCTTTCTGAAGAACAATAACTTAAAAAAAAAAAAAAAAAAAAATCACCTCTCTTGGAGATATCCAACAAACTGCAACTGAGTCACATATTTATTCCTCAGCCAATCATTGAAAAGGATTGGGGTGTTGGACCTTCCACTCTCTGACAAATACATGAGAAAAATGGTGTAAAGAAGAAAAGGTTTGTTTTGGCTCATGGTTTTAGTCCATGGTTGCCTGGCTCTGCTTTTTGTGGGCTTTGGTGACAAAACATCATGTCAGAATATGTAGAGGAAGAAAGTTGCTCACCTAAGAGCAGCAAGAAGCAAGAAGCAAGAAGAGAGAGAGCCTCTCTGTCAGCAGGCTTCCTCCTTCCCCTTTTGTTCCATCTAGGCTGCCAGACTGCTGGATGGTGCCACCCACATGCAGGGTAGGTCTTCCCTAAATGTCATCACACCAAGCATCTCTCCAGATGTCTTCTGGTGGTCCCATTTTCTCTCCAGGATCAGTCCCTCCCACATCCTGAATGGATGTTTCTCCAAGAAAAAATGTAGCATCACAAACCCCTGGGAACACTGGTTGGGCCAGAAGGGCCTGGCACCCACATAGCACTTCATCCAGATGAGAGAACGCAGACACACACACACACACACACACGCCTGTGCCATCTCCCTTGTCCCACACACAGACACTCCTACTCAACCTGTCATTGTTTGCTGCATTCTTCAGGGGCCCAGAACACTGAGAGGGATAAAAATAATTCCTTTTAACATGGTAATTTATTGCCATAAGCAGCTTCTCTGAATTGTTCGCCAAATTACCCTTTCAGGAACTGTTAGCAACAGAACTGGCAGAACCCCAGGTGACCAGGGCAGTGTGCACACATAGCGGTCAGTGCCAGATCTTCCTGTCTCTACTGAAGGACAGCAGACCTGAGCCATCCTCCCTGACCTCAGTGCACACACTTTCCAGGATGATCTGTGTGGTGTGGGAAAGGGATCTCACCTGGAAGGCCCAGGGTTGGAAATTTATGGTCTAGGATGGGGCTGGGACCTTGGTTCAAATCCTATGCCCTTTTGTTTACTGATATTATGCCCCTGGACAGGGCACTTTCTATGGCTCTATTTCTTTGCCTACAAATTGGGAATGCCAGCAGCTCTTCAGGTTGCTTATAACAAGCCATTGTCACCTAAATGTGACTGGCATGGCATGATGCCTGGTAATGAATGATCTCATAAGACTGAATGAAAACCTGCAGCTGCTGGGTTCCAGTGTCACCACCATGTTAGCTGTGTGACTGTGGCCAAGCTATGTAACCTGTCTGTACTCAGTGGCTGTTGCAGTTACCTTCTCATTGCTGGGACAAAACACTCAACCAGGGCTGGGGAGATGACTTAGGGGTTAAGGTGTTTGCCTGCGAAGCCTAAGGACCCAGGTTCCACTCCCCAGAACCCACTTAAGCCAGACACACAAGGTGACACATGCGCACAAGGTGGCATATGCATCTGGAGTTCAGTTGCACTGGCTAGAGGCCCTGGACTGCCAATTCTCTCTCTCTCTCTTTCTCTCTCTCTCTCTCTCTCTCTCTCTTACTCGCTCTCTCATAAAATAATAATAATAATAATAAAGGGCTGGAGAGCTGGCTTAACAGTTAAGGCGGTTTGAATTAGGTGTCACCCATAAATTCGTGTTTTATGCTTGATCCCCAGGTGCTGGCCCTTTGGAATGTGAAGCCTTGCTAGAGGAGGTATGCTGCTGAGGTTAGACCTTGATGGTTTATTAGCCTTAGCTTGCCAGTGTCAGTTTGGCTCACTCTCCTGCTGTGGATTTCCACCTACTGTGGCAGAGGTGATGTTCAGCTTCTGTTCATGCCATCTTCTCCCCAACCCCGCCATTATAAAGCTTCTCTTCAAGACTGAAACCCAAAAATAAACACTTTCTTCCCATAAGCTGCTTTTGGTTGTTTTTTTTTTTTAATTTTTATTTATTTATTTAAGGCAAGGTTGCCTGTGAAGCCTACGGACTCATGTTCAACTCTCCCAGTCCCACGTAAGCCAGATGCACGGTGATGCAAGTCTGCGAGTTCACACATGCACACAAGGGTCCTGGGAAATCGAACCAAGGTCCTTTGGCTTTGCAGGCAAACACCTTAACCACTAAGCCATCTCTCCAGCCCTCCTTCTTAGTTTTTCTTTGTGTATGTGCACGGGGAGGCATGCACATGACAGAGCATACATGTAGAGGTCAGAGGACAACCTTGGGGTGCTGGTCCTCACCTTCCATCTTGTGTGAGATGGGATCTTTCTTGTTTTGCTACTGTGAACAGCAGGCTAGTTGGCCCAGGAGCTTCAGGATTCTCCTGGCTCCATCTCTCTCTGCTGGTCCAGTTCCTCGGTCTCACTGTTCTCTTGCTGCTTGTCCCCACTTCTGGTGCATTAAACCCAATGCCACCATAATTGTCTTATTAAGCCAGGCACACCTAAGTATCTTTTTTATTGAAGATTTATTTGTAGTACTGGAGATTGAAACCCAAAGTCTTTCATACATGCTAAACATGTGCTGCACCACTGAGCTACAACCCAACCAACTATAGATTCATGCACTGATTGTATACAGAGTTATGTGAGTTCTGGGGATCCAAACTCTGGTAGTCAGGCTTGCTCAGCAAATGTTTTTAACCACGGAGCCTTCTCTCCAGCCCCTTTTTTTCTTCTTAGTTTAATAAAAGATCTTACTGAGTTTCTCAGGCCTTAAACCCACTCTGTAATCCAGACTGGCCTTGAGCTTGCAATCCTCCTGCCTCAGTCTTCTAAGAAGCTGGTATTACAGCACCATCAGCTCCTGAACATCTTTTGCCTCATTAAGTTTATCATCTTTCATTCACCCTCCAAACCTCAGCACTAGCTCATTGCCTAGAACCTTCTAGCACATGGCCTGCTCATGCCCACAGAATCCCAGAATGCCACCCTCATCATTCCATGTTCTTGTGAAGCTCTCCATTGACCTTAGTATGTCTCAGTGATCCCTTGACTTCTCTGAAAGAAGTACATTTGTTTTCATTTGTCCCACTGTCCACATCACTAAGCTGGGCACAGAGAATCCACTCTACAAATGACATGTGCAAAATCTCCAGGACTGCAGTTAGGAGTTAAGAATTCACTACCCTCACCCTCACTATGATGTCCTCAGGCTCTGCTGAGTCAGGCCTGGAAATCTGTTCTACCCAAAGCCTTAAGCTACTGGGATTTTGCAGGTAAGAAACAAGGCCACGCCAGGTGGAGTAACACCCTAGAGGAAGTGCAACAGTAGCATCACTGAGTGGAGACTGAAGAGCCGGCAGTGGCAGCAAGAGTCAGGACCACAGTCGGACATGAGAGACCACTTACCCAAGAATACCAAAGTTACCAAGGGACATTGGTTTGCCTTTTCATGGGGTAGAATCTCTGGGTGATATTTATAAACTGAGGCCAGCACATGGAAGTGCTATGGGGGCCTCCAGATTGATCTGTATGTTACTGGATTTCCTAGTTAGCTGTTGACACCCAACCTCCTGTCCTTGTCCCTCTGGGGTTACCTAGCACTTCTCTTTCCTGACACAGTTGTAGGAAGGCAGCCTTTGGCCACATGGCCCAGCCTTCATAGACAGCAGAACAACTGTGGTTGGGGCATGCTGACTGGACCATCCCACCTAGGGTTACACTGCACAAAGGTTCTAGTGTATGTATGGACACGGCTGCATTTTAGCAAGCCATACCTGGGAAAGCATGGAATTCTCTGTGGGTTTTGCTATGCTCCAAATAGGAAATACCATAAAATTCTAGCTGCTTCACACCTCATTCTGCCAGCCTTCATGGTGCCAGACAGATCTGTAGACAGTACAACAGCTACCACAAGCTCAAAGTTGTACCTGGCTTACAGTTTCTGTCTGGCATTGAAGGATAGTTTCTTGTAGAACAAGCTGTTTAAGGTGAAATGGCTTAAGTCCCAGAGGTGCCACTTTAGAACAGTTGTGCTCTGAAGTAGCCTGAAGTATACGTTCCCTTAAATCCCCCCCCCCCAAAACAACCCTCACAAAAACTGTTTTCAACTTCCTATAATTCCTAAGAACTAGTTTTAAAAAATCACCTTTTAGGTCTTGGTGAGATGGCTCAGTGATTAAAGGCACTTGTTTGCAAGGCCTAGACAGCCTGGATTTGGTTGCCCAGTATCCAAGTAAAGCCAGGTGTACAAAGTGGTGCATGTGTCTGGAGTTGGTTTGCAGCATTGTTAGGCCCTGGTGCTCCCATTGTCTTCCTCTCTCTCCTTCTCAATCTCTCTGCAAATAAATAAATACATTTTTTCTTATTTATTTATTTGACAGAGAAAGAAAGAGAGAGAGAGAGGGAAAATGGGTGCACCAGGGCCTCCAGCCACTGCAAACGAACTCCAGATGCATGCGCCCCCTTGTGCATCTGGCTTACATGGGTCCTGGGGAATCGAACCTGGGTCATTTGGCTTTGCAAACAAATGACTTAACCACTAAGCCATCCCTCCAACCCAATTTTTTTCTTTTTTAAAATATATTTTTATTTATTTATTGGCAAGCAGAGAGAGAGAAGAGAGACAGAGACAGAATAGGCATGCCAGGGCCTCCAGTCATTGCAAATGAACTTCAGATGCATGTGCCATTTTGTACATCTAGCTTTACATGGATACTGGGGAATCAAACCCAGGTCATTAGGTTTTTCAGGCAAGTGCCTTTACCACTGGGCAATCTCTCCAGCCCCAAAATATGTTTTTTTTTAATTACTTTTTTACAAAAATCACCTTAAGGGCTAGGAAGATAGTTTAGTGGCTAAAGGCACTTGCTTGGGTCCAATTCCTCAGTGCCTATGTAAAGCCCAATGCACAAAGTGGCATGTGCATCTGGAGTTCATTTGCAGCAGCTCTCTCCTAAATAAATAAGTAAAATAAATCACCTTGATTGATATTTTGAAATCTTAATACCAGGTGTGTGTGTGTGTGTGTGTGTGTGTGTGTGTGTGTGCACATGTGCTCATGTGTGTGGAAACAAGGAAAGCTTCTGAGGATATCAACCTCAGAAATGCTGTCCACCTTTTTTGACACAAGGTAAGCCTTGAGTTCACTGATTAGGCTAGACCTGCAGGCCGACAAGCCCCGAGGATCCTTCTGTGTCCACCTACCCCGCTCTAGTATTATAAATATGCACCACCACACCCAGCTTTGTTTTTCACATGGGTTCTGGGAATCAAAGTCAGGTCCTCATGCTTACACGGCAAATGCTTTATAAACTGAGCTATCTCCCAAGACACCCCTGCCCCCTGCCCCACAACACCCAGCCTTCATTCCTAGGGGTTCTAATTCCATGTGGCTTGGGTGAGGGCAGAGGTGGGTATCACCAGGCAGCTTTGCAGGGCTTCCAGTCTGCAGCAGGGATGGATCCAAAGCTTCAGCCAATATGAGACAGATGAAGCTTTACACTAGGTCTGTGACTCCCCAGAGGTCAGCTGCAAGTGAACAAGGGTCTCTGAATACAAGGTCTTGGATTCAGTCAAACACTCAAGGTGGTCAGTGTTATGGTTTGAATATGGAATGTCTCCCATGGTCTTGTGTATTGGGGCTTGGTTGCCATTCAGGCTTTGGGGAAGATTGGATCCTGATTAGATCTTCTGACCTAATCAATGCAATCAATGGATTACACCCCTGATGTAACTAGAATATGATGACATTATTAGGAAGTGATGGAGAGTGGGCAGTGAGGCCTAGTAGGAAGAAGTAGGTCACTAGGGGCATGTCTTGGGAAGAGGTGATGGTTTATAACTGATTATCAACCTGACAACTAGAATCACCTGTGAGGGATTATCCTGATTAGGTTAATTGAGGTGGGGAGACCCTCCTCAACTGTGAGCCAGCAGCCCTGAACTCTATAAAAAGGAGAGAACTGGCTGAGCACTCACATTCATTGCTCTCTGTTTCCTGAGGGTTTTTTTTTTTTTTTTCCTATTTTCAGTCAAACTAACTAGCAAACTCTAGATAGTCTTTCTTATTTACTTACTTACTTACTTACTTCCTTACTTATTTGAGACAGAGAGAAAGACGGAGGGGATGGGCATGCCAGGGCCTCCAGCCACTACAAGTGAACTCCAGAAGCATGTGCCACCTTGTACATCTGGTTTACATGGGACCTGGAGAATCAAACCTGGGTCCTTAGGCTTCTCAGTAAGTGCCTTGATCACTAAGCCATCTCCCCAGCCCTTCCTGAGTTTTGAAACCAATGTGACCAGCCCTGCTTCATGCTCCTGCTGCTACGCCTTCCCAGTCATGAACTGTAACCTGAAACTTTAGACTGAAATAAATCCTTCCTCCCTTGAACTGATTTTTGTCTGATATTTGTCCCGGTAATGAGAAGGTAACTAATAAAAGTGGTTATATCTTACCCTGTTACCTTCCTATATTCCTCTCTTTCTGCTTCCTGGCCTCCACCATGTGAACTGCTCTGTGCCACCATACCCTTTTCACCACAATGGAGTGACACCTCTGAAACCATGAGGCAAAATACATTTTTCCTCCTTTAACTTGATTTTCTCAGGCACTTGGTCACAGAAACATAAAAGCCTGACAAATATGGTCAGGACACAACTACTGTTAATATTTCAGTAGAGTGTAGTTATTTAACAGTCTGCCTATCTGTGACATAAGCATGTGTTACTGTCCTTACCATAAAATCTTTGATAGAAAAATATGCCCACACCCCCAGCTATGTAGGCATTTGATTTGCAATTATATCACCTTATTAGCCTTCATTCGTTATTTGAAGCCTTAGTAGAGGGCAATCTCTGTTGATTCTTGCCAAAGCAGGTATGCATTGGAAGACCTAATTAGGTCAAATTCCTCATGAAGGTAAAGTCTGTACATTTTGTGCTTCATTTTAAGCTGCCTCGCCATTGTGATGCTTGTTAGCATGCCCCAATTAGAAGGTCACCCCGCCCTGCTGCTGCTCAGCCCGGTTTAATCAACACCTACCCTTCCACTCCCAATGTCCCTTTAAACTGGCCACTTTTTGCCCAAATAGACTTTCACACCTGTCTCAGCAATTCTGGAAGAGATGCTTTGAAGTGACTTTTCTAACTCCCCTGTTAATGATTTGGTAATTATTGTGGTGACTTTTCAATAAGGTGTGAAGCACTCAGCTAGCTGTCAGCCTAGAGAATCCCAGGGCCCCTGGGAAGAGGTGCCCAGGACAGAAAGAGGGACAAACAAATGCCCAGCCTGGAGCTGTCTTTTAAGACTCAGAGGCAGCCCCTTCAGGCCTGAGGAGTCCTGCCAAAGCTATCAGGAAACCCTGTTGGCAGATGTCCCCTCCGTGAAGTGCAGGGACTCACCTGACAATAGAATCTGGGAACACCACAATAATGACCCCAAACTCCCACCAATACCGTAGAAGACAATGACAGTCTCATATCCAGTAGATTTCCTCTGCTGCCCAATATTTCATCATTATGAATCCCTCAAAATAGGTTAACCTGTTGATGAGATCAGAGCCCTCGTGATCCAATCATTCCCCCAAAGTGCCTCTTAACACTGCAGCCCTGAAGACTGAGCCTTTAACACAGGACTTTGGGGCCATCTCAGGTCCAAACCTAGATCAGCACACAATCTAGAGAATAGAGGGTGCCACCTGTTGCACGGGCCCCCACCCCACCCCGGCGTTTTTCCAGTGAGATAACCCGGGGAAGTTTATGACCGCTGAGCCCTTGATGAGCTGCTGCCTCCGTTGCTCCTTGTGTTGCAAAGAGGGTCCACACTCCAAGCACCTGTCCCATATTTTGGCACCAAATGTTAGGACAAAAGGCAGGCAACAAAACACAAGGGAAGCTGAGACAGGCTTTATTCAGGGAAAGACTGAGAAGGGTTCTGATCAGGCATGTCAGAAGCCACCTCCCTGACAGACTACAGGCTCCATACGGGGGTGGGATCATTGGAATTCTTTGGTTAAAGGGTGGTCCACCTTGCCTCAGGGTTTGGGCCACTCCAGAGAAGTGACAATTAGGATACATGGTCTGGATCACTCTTGGGGAAGAGAGAGCTACAACGGTGAAATGGCAGAGCTCCAAAATGGAGACTTCGGTTCCAACAGGAGCACTTGACTAGTGTGTGGTGGATGACAGGTGTTAGCCACCACCCAGCTCAGGAGCCTTAGCCCAGCACGCATGGAGCCACGTACAGCCAATCCAAGATGAAAACAACTCGCTATTTGGTTTCTTAAATCGGGATGCCGAGTCACTGATGAACCTGAAACTAATGTAGACCAGATTTGAGGAAGAAGCGGGTCCTGGGACAGGGCTGTGTGTCAGCACCTTCATGGGCTCTCTCTGGAGGCACCCCCTCCTGGGACTATGCGCTTCTGAGGGTAATGGTCTTTGTGGACCACAGTGAAATGGTTGGGCTTTTCCTAGAATGTGGATAGAGTAGCCAATCTATTTTACCTAAGGTATTTTGTTTCCAAACATGAGCTCCATGTGGGCAGCTCTCTGGCTTCATTCATTTAAATTTCCACTGGGGTTACTGCCCCCCACCTGTGTGTGTGCTCCATCTCTGGGTCTTTGGTCAAGTGTCAATGGAGCTATCAGGGAGACGCTCAGCCACGGGGCAGCTCTCCAGTTTTTGGTGAAGAGGCTCATGGTACATGTCCCCAAAGTACAAAGGACAGAGCAAACCCAGTACTCGGAGTGCAGGCTGCCATGAGTCTGCCAGCCTTGGAGGCAGGAACAAAGCACAGTAGGCTCTGCATGGTCCTGGCACATAGCTGCAAGCAGGGAGTCACACTGACAGTCTGGCTGGCTGCCTGCAGGAAGCAGACCCAGGGCTTGATCAAAGTGATGGCAGAAACCGAAAGAAGGAAGAGAGAGGGGATAATAGTCTCTCAGCTAGGCTCTGTGGCTGAAGCAAGCTCACTGCTACCAGGGGAGGAAGATGAACAAGCTGCCGGGTCCGAGTCCCAGTGGTCAGAAGCAGAGGCTTTTGGCTTGAAGTTTCTGTGGGTCTCCAGCTAATTAGTTGTTTACTTCTTTGCCACTTACTGAGTACTCACTATGTGTGGGTACAGTCCCAAGTGCTTTAAAATTATTAATTTAGGCTGGTGTAGTGGCTCATGTCTGTAATCCCAGCACTCAGAAGGCTAAGACAGGTGGATTACTAAATTCAAGGCCAGCCAGATCTATGTAATGAGTTCAGGATAGCCTGGGTTCCAGGGTGACACTGTGTCTCAAAAAATGCAAATACATAAATAAAATGGTTAAGTCATTTACTCCTCATAACTCTGTGAGAACAGTATCCCACTGTGCTATTCAGCTGTTACTATAACAAATACCTAAGACAATCACCTTATAAAGACAAAAGGTTTGTTTTGGTTTTAGTTTCAGAGGATTTTAGGCCTGTGGCCAGGCAGCGTATGATGACAGGGGCAGGTGGCAGAGCAAAACCACTCACCTCATGGCTAGGAAACAAACGATAGAAAGACAAAGAGATTGTGTCCCACCATCTCCTTCAAGGGCACACCCCAACAGCTTAAAGACCTTATGACTAGTCTCTTGAGGCTCCATCACCTCCCAAAAGCACCAAACTGGGACCAAGAACTCCATATGTGGTCTTTGAGGGACTACTCAGGGTCCAAACTATAGCACTTACAATACCCCCATTTTATGGTTGAGAAAACCAGGACTAAGTGGTAAGCACTAGGTCTAAGGACATGCAGCTCATAGGTAACTGAAACTCCAAGATAACTTGGTATTGTCCAGACCTGGCCCACACTGACTCAGGGCCTGGTAGAGCAGTCAGGATTCCACCTCAATCACCCAGAACCTTCTGGAGCCAGATGGAAGGCCTTTACTGTTCAGAGTCGCTACTGCTCAGCCCACTGAGGCTCCAGCAGTGCCCCCTGTGGGGCAGTGGTTCCAAGGCCTTGCCCATAGTCATGGGCTCTTCAGAACCTGAGGCTAGGGTTGATCTAGCCTGGGCTTTCCTCCCACATCTGGGTCTCCCTGAGGCCAGTCCAGGTCAACAGAAGGGCTGGAAGGAGCAAGGCTTAATTACATCAGAACAGAAGTTTGCCCAGTACACTCTCATCCCATGCAATCAATCCTCCACCCTGCAAATTCAGTTAGAAGTGTGATTCCAGCAATTACCAAGCCCATCATTTTCCTCTTCTTCCCCAGATAAATTAGAAAGGCTCTTTGCTCTCAGTCTGCACCCAGACCTCATTTTTCAAGTGCAGCTGTGGGAGTACTGCAGAAAACTGTGCTTGGAGTTTAGATTGTCATCTTTGGTAAGGCCACATCCCCTCTCTGAGCCTCAGTTTCCATGTGTATAAAATGAAAAATTTGGATGAGGAGCCTCTGGGGTCCTTTCCAATTCTCATATACCAAGCTCTACAGCAGCATGAGGGTAGAAGATGAGCTACATACCCATGTCCCAAGGAAGTGCTTTCTAGGGCTGGGGAGGTGGCTCAGTGGGCAAAGTGCTTGCCACAAAGCATGAGGACCTGGATTCACATCCCCAGAAGCTACATCAAAGTTGGACATGTCCACATGCACCTATACTAACACTGGGGTAGGGTTAAGGTTAGGGTTAGATAGGAGGAACCCCAGGGCTGGCTGGCTAGCTTGTCTAGCTGCATCAGTGAGTACCAGGTTCAGTGAAGGAACCTGTCTCAAAAAAAAAAAAAAATTAGGTGGACAATAATTGAGGAAGACATCCAGTGTGAATCTTTGGCCTCTATATGAGCACACATACACACACATGCAGGCGCACCCACAAACACACATATACAGACATGCATACACACACACATGCACATCATACACACATACACATGCAAAAAAAAATGAATAGAGGGCTTTCTGAAACCAAGTGTTAGCCACTGAATATCCTGAGTAGCCTCTGAAGCAACTGTCTGTGTTATTTCATTTAACACTCACAGAGCAGTCCGTGGGCCCATTTCACAAAGAAGAAAACCAAGAAAAAGCAAGGTAAACAGTACATGAATCAGACTCCGAAGGCCATGCATATAGTCACAATTCTCTCAAATCCCCAAATCTAAGGATTATAGTACAAGAGACTGGGGACACTGAGAGGTGCCCTTAACATGAACAGCAAGCCAGGTATGAATAAGCATGCTGGGAAAACCACACTGCCTTACAAGCCTGTGGCTGCTACTGGATCCACCCTGCCAGGCTGAGGTGAGGTATGTGAGGCCATGATAAAAGTGCTCCAATGTCGCCCGCACTCTCAAAACGAGCTTTTGCTCCCTGTCTCTTCTCCACCTCTGTAAATGGAATGCCAATTATTCCATTTGAAGGGAATGTGGGTGCTGTGCAGAAGCAACACAAAGTAAATTTTTATGACGCTTGCTAGAGGCTGAGGGGAACATTTCATCGTTTTGACTTTGACAAGCCAGCTCTGTTTCCCAGGTGCGCCAAATCGAAACCCTCCAGATTCACAGCCATGGAGACCTAACGACATTTTAATTTGGCATAAAGTTGATACTAGAACCATAAAATATTGTTTTAACTAGCACACAGACTTACAAAAAATCCTTCGAGAACTGGATTGTCAGGTCCATCCAACATTAGCCCTAGAAAAAAGTGCTCATCAGCAACTGCATCAGAGAAGCCACTTTGCCATCTCTGTCAGGGTGGGTTACTGAGCATCTCCAGTTTCTTCCTCCTCTCCAAGAAACATTAAAATCATTATTGTAAAATTGTGTGGGAAGGCTCCTAGCTGTGTTGGAAGCTCCAGGCTGGGTGGGTGTCAAGCTGAGCAGACCCCGCTAAACCCCAGCTCCAAACCTGTACTAATAAAGCACCCACTTTATCCCAGGTGCTCTGGTGACTATATCTATCAGCTTTACTTCATGTCACAAGATGTCTGATATGATTAACTTATAAACAGAAAAGCTTATTTTGGCTCACAATTTTGAAGGTTCAAAACTGAGTGGACCCTTGGGATTTGGGAAAGGGGGACATCATGGTAGAAACACATGGCACAACAAAACCCTCACCTCATTCTTTTTTTTTTTTTTTGGTTTTTCGAGGTAGGGTCTCACTCTAGCTCAGGCTGACCTGGAATTTACTATGGAATCTCAGGGTGACCTCGAACTCACGGTGATCCTCCTACCTCCGCCTCCCGAGTGCTGGGATTAAAGGCTTGCGCCACCATGCCCGGCCCTCACCTCATTCTTAAGTAAAAGAAAAGAGAATGAAGGGGCTAGAGTCCTACCATCCCCTTCAAGGGCACACCTCAATGACCTAAGGAGCCCTTCCCCCCCCCACAATCAGGCCCCAAGCTCTTGGAGGTTCTACTGCCTCCTGATAGCATTACCCTGGGAAACAAGCCTTCAATGCATGGACCTTTGCGGGAGGCGCATATTCAAAACAGTGGCAGGAGTACTCTAGGGGCAGAGTGCTGGACAGAGCTCAGGCCTCCGTGGAGATCTGCCTGCCAACAGCGAAACCACAACTCACAGCTTCATCAATTAGATGCCTCAGACATGGAAACCATCCACAAGGATTTCCTCATGGGTGGAATTCACGAGTAGGAACCAAGTTCAGGGCAGACAGCTGGGAGGCTGAAGAGTTTCCAATGACCTTGCCCTTGCCCTTGACCTTGCCCAAGGGCTGGCCATCCTGCCATTTCCTCATCAGGAAAATGGGAGGATAACCATACCCCACAGGTTGTTAGCACTGGCGAGGGGGCATCTAGCAGGGCTGCAGCTAAAAGTGAGGCTGCAAGATGAGCTTTGCATCTTGCCTTCATCACTTGATCACTGTACAAGTGACTGGGTCTCAGTTTACTTCATCTGTAAAATGACCATAGTTCTTCATGTACTATGTTGAGGATGCATTTCAAGTTCTTGGCTCAGTGTCTGGCCCACTCGGGTGTGGAGTAAGGGATTCCCATTCCAGAGCAGGCATTTTCCTCTCCTCTTCAAGCTCTTTCCTACATGTACCACCTGATAGCATCCTTCTCCTGGCTCACTCTTAGGCACTTTCTACCTCTCCAGATCAGCAGGGGCTTCTTCTGCATGTGTGATGTGCATGCATGTATGTTTGTGTAGGGGAGCTGACATTGGCTGTCTTGTTCTATAACTCTCCATCTTTTTTTTGTGTGTGTGTGTCAAGGTACCTCACTGAACCTAGAACTCACCAATTCTTCTAACCTAGCTAGCCAGCAAGACCCAGGGATTCTTCTATCTCTGCCCATCCCGGCCCCCAGCACTGGACTTCCAAGCACCCACCAGCACCCCTGGCTTTCACACAGGGTCTGTGGAGCCAAACTTAGGTTGTCATGCTTGTGCTGTAAGCACTATCCACTGAGCTATCTCCCCAGACGTAGGCTTCTTATTTCCCCTGAAAGCCTTGCTAGAATCTCACCAGATGCCCAGCATGACAAGAAATAAAAGCAACAGCCCTGCCCATCGTGAGCACAGAGCCTGTAAGCAACCACATAATGCATCAGGACAGAATAAGTCTAAGTAACAACTTCAGCTGGCAGCAGTAGCCTTATCCCCAGGCACCCATGATTAATTACTAAATGAATTGTGCAAGCTGTAATTGCTGCCAGAATTCTGCAGGGGCAAATTTCCCTTATGATCACAGTGGACAGGAAGGACAAATGTACCCACACCATTGTGATCTGGCCAGGACCATGTGGAATTACCAGGCTGCACAGAAACAGAGGGAAAAGATTGTGAGGGTCTAACCAGCCAAACCCTCAGGCAGCCACATCTCCTCCTCTCAGCTGGCCAGCAGGCCTCCAACCAGTGACTTTTGACATCAGACTGTGAGCTACTGGTCTGAGGAATGGGATTTCTTCTAGAATCAGACCAGGTCTACAGTCTTCTTCCTAAATGTACACCCAACACAAAGAACACAGTTTCTGCTGACGATGATATGGCTAAGCCACTGGTCTCTACTCTATCTCTTTTTTTTCTGTCCTATTTTATTGTCTCTTTCCTGGTTTTTACTTGCTTCTCAGTCTACAACATGGGGCAGTAATATCTTGATTCCACCTACAGAATACGAGAGAACCAATGAATGACAGTACCTGAGGTCATTGGATGAAAAGAATTCAAATAACCCAGAGTGATCATTTTTTTTCAAAGTTACTACTTCACTAAGCAGTAGGAGAAAAAAAATAGCTAATACCAGGGAGGGACAGGAAATGTGGAGAATGAAATTACTGCATCCTTACTAATTACTTTCTTTGAAGTCCTCACCTGTTTTCTAACAATGCATTCTGTGTAGACAAATTCACTATCCCGGTTTTACAGATGAAGCAGAAATGCATTGAGGTCTCTTGTTCCTTTTATAAAGTTCCAGGATTTGGGGTAATAGAGAGGGCCTCACTTACTTTCTTCCTTTGGTCTGCAATAAGGAACATCTGGGCAGTTTTGTCCCTCTCCACTCTTTAAGCCATTGACCAGATCCTGTCTGCTCACTTGGACCAGGCTTCGGAATCCACTCATTCTTCAGCTAATGGGCATTATTCAACTTCAACTTATTGAATCCCTATAGCATGCCATGAAAACGGACTTTGCAATAAAGGGGAGACATGAAGCAAATAAGGAAAGTGAACAGCAAGCCAGGTGACAACGAGGAGTATAGGGGCATGAAGATGGGTAAAATAGTTTTATCGAAGGGCAAGGAAAGGTCTCTCGAGATGCTGATGGTGGAGCAGAGATGCAAAAGAAGTGAGGAGCAAAAAGGGCAGATGTTGGCCGGGCGTGGTGGCACACGCCTTTAATCCCAGCACTCGGGAGGCAGAGGTAGGAGGATCACCGTGAGTTCGAGGCCACCCTGAGACTTCATAGTGAATTTCAGGTCAGTCTGGGCTAGAGTGAGACCCTACCTCAAAAAAAAAAAAAAAAAAAAGAAGGAAAGAAGGAAAGAAAAGAAAGACAGATGTGAGAAAGAACAGGCGAGAATGTAAGGAAAACACCTTGAGCATAGACCTTGAGGCTACAATTCACTCCGGTATTTTTGGAACATCAGTGAAGCCACATACCTGGAACAGAACAGGTGGCCAGGAACCTAGGCTTATGAACAGGTCTTAACTGGTAGCTCAAACCAAGTTTTTAACCCATAGACAGACTCACTTAGTTTGGCACCCTCTGGCCCCAGCTGTCCCTCCAGGACCCTCCATAGCTAAAGGGAAGGGCGCTCGTGAGCCACGCGCGCGCGCACACACACACACACACACACACAGCAATAATAGCTAAGATAGGTAGTTAAGCCCATAGTGACACAGTTATCACACTATAAGTTAATAGGAAGATTAGAGATGAGGGCAGGGTTAAGAGCACTTGCTGCTTAAACATGAGGGTCTTTTGGGCCAGAGACCCAAGTTTGATTCCCTAGAACCCACATTTAAAAAATCTGGGAGCTGGGCGTGGTGGCGCACGCCTTTAATCCCAGCGCTCAGGAGGCAGAGGTAGGAGGATCGCCGTGAGTTTGAGACCACCCTGAGACTACATAGTGAATTCTAGTAGAGCCTGAGCTAGAGTGAAACCCTACCTCAAAAAAAAAAAAAAAAAAAAATTGGGAGTGACCACACACATCTGTAACCCCAGTCTTCCAGGGGCAGAGACAGAGATCGGAGAATCACTGGGGCTTGCTGAGGAAGAGATACCATCTTAAAGAAATATGAGGATGAACAATAGGTAAAGGACACCCTTCATTCTCCTCCAGCCTCCACACGCATCTGCACATACACCACAGAGGAGATTAGCGATGACGTGTGACTCTGGTGAGTGCTCTGCAAAAAGTTAATCAAAGCTGTTAAGCAGACAAATTTGTTCCTTCAAGTAGTCCTGACAGTACCTCTGCCCTATTCCAGGTACTCTTCCTGTTCCTGGCAACAGTCATAAAGAACTTATTTTCTGGTGTTCTCAAATCCCAGTTGTCCAAAAAGACAGCAAATCCATCAAGAAACTGGGAGCCATATGACTACCTGAATGGGTAATCTGACTCAGAGAGAAGGGAGGAGTCCACAGCTAGTGCTGGGGAAGGGGCAGGATGAAGGGGCACAAAGTTACAGTGGCAACAACTAGGCAGTAACCTGCTTGGCTCTTCAAACACATATTTTTGTTGTTTCTGGTTTGGGGGAATAGACTCTCATGTAGCCCAGACTGGCCTCAAACTTGCTATGTAGTTGAAGCTGGCCTTAAACTCCTGATCCTCCTGTTTCCATCTCCCAAATGCTGGGATTACAAAGCAGATGCCACCACACCCAGCTCCAAACAGACCTGTCTTTTCCACCCTCAAAGCTGTCTAACCTTCCTGCTGTATAGACCAAGCAAGGCCAAAGAAGCTCAGGATGCCTGCATCTGGCAGAAGCCTCAGAGAATGTCACCTGCTGTCATGGATGTCTGCCTGACTGAAAAATCACACTTTGAAGACTAGGTCTCTCTCAGTTCTCAGGATCACCGGATGTCTCTGGTTTTGGACATTTACCAGCTACATAGCTCAGATTAAAACAGTTCTGTCATCCCAGGCATTAGATTCTGTACCTGATATGCAGGGCTGAACAGAGAAGTCAGTTTGAATAGGAGCATGAAATTTCACCTAGTCCCTCCTGGAAGTACAAAAGCAAAGGGCATGTAAATGAAAGCCAAGTCCTCTTCCTATGGGGTGGGGGAATCAATTAACCCTTTCTGTAAAAACCAAGGGTACTCCATATAGCCAAACTGAGTTAGATAACTAGATTTCCAAGTGAGTACCCCAAGTATTCTGGGTTACAAGCATTTATTCCTTCAGCACAGGTACCCCTCACCCCATCTGATATGACTTGGTACTTTGAGGACCTGTTATGAGGCCGTATCCTCGCTCTTCCTTACACTTGTTTGAAAACAATGGGCAGCACTAATCTTAGGCTACACCCATTGAATTCTCTCTAAACTAGTAATGGTTATCTCATTTAACCTGTGCTGACTTCACTCTCTGCTGGAGAATCTGCTTTTCTTTTTCAGATGGAAATGGGACCTGAGGAGAGAAAAGACCCATCGTGCTTCACCAGGGCCCCAGTTGAAACCACAGAGGAATTGGGGAAATGAGAAAGAGTGCTGCTTTCTCCGTGAACCTGATATCAGCACAAGGATGAAGGCGATAGACACCGAGGACACTCAACACCTACCAAACCAGAGATCCAGAGGCTCCTAAGAGCCCATCACTGAAGTAGACCTAATAGAACCCAACATGGCTCAGGGAATTTCGTGGAAGAGGGGGCGGGAAGATTGTTAGAACCACAGTTGGGATATTATGCACATTGCCTCTTCCCCATTACTGACGCTGCCCCCACAATGCATGATCCACAATCCCCATGGGGATGATGCATCTGCAAGGAGGAGGGCCCCTTTGGAGGGGGGACAGGGATAAGAGTAAGGATGGTACCAACATGTGCTGTTTACATACCGAGTATGTCCATAGCCAGTAAAAAAAAAAAAAAAAAAAAAAAAAAAAGGAAAGAAAACAATGGGCAGAAGGTATTAAGCCTAGCAGTGACTAGAGTCCTCTTCATTACAGACCCTTGGGGAAACCTGTTTAGTTTAGAAAGAAGGCTACAGAGTCTATTCTCACCCCTCTCCGTCATTCCAGTTTAGAATTCTCTTACAGAACGGTTGGGGACGTTAGTTCCCAAGTGTGAGAGGCCAGACCTCTAGGAAAGTGATTGAGGGGCAGACATGCCTGCCATGACACACTTTGGGGTGTTGGTCCTTGATTTCCACCTTATTTGAGCCAGGGTCTCTCTTTGCCACTGCACAGGCCAGGCCATCTGGCCTACCAGCTTCTGGGATTCTCCTGGGTCTATCTACTGTAGGGATGCAGATTATACACCTGTAATCTGGTTTTACATGGGATCTGGGGATTTGAATTCCAGTGGCCAGGATTGTATAGCAAGGACTTTTAACCACTGAGCCATCCTCCCAGCCCTGGGTTTTTCTTTGATTTGTTTGGTCTCACTATGCAGTCCAGGCTGCTGGTCTCTAACGGGTGATCCTTCCTCGCCTCATCTGCGTGTTGGCATGCTGAGACAGGGTTCATGTAGCCCAGACTAGTCTCAGAGAGGATGAACTTGACCTCCTAATACTCCTGCCTCCACCCCCCAAGTGCTGGGATTACAGGAGGGCAACACCAAACCCAGCATTCAGGTGTCCTTTTAATGTAAATTTTACCTTGACACATTACTCTTGGCCACCCCCTTCCCAGGCCAATTCTGGAAGGCATGGCTCCTAAGTAGCAATGTGATAACAACGTGTTCACAGGAGTTGATGTGTCCAACAAGAAGGAGCTTCGCCTCAGGGCAGCGGTGTTCACTTTACCGCCACCCACTCACTCTTCACCCCAAATTCTTCAGAATTCTTGGTATATATATTTTTTTCAGGGTTCTTATCCTGGGAGAATACCAAGTGGGTCTACTGTGTTGGAGATGCAAAGATTAGACAAACTCTCCAGATTTAAGGTCTTCAGAGACTTCGTAGGAATATAGAGGACATTAGTGACGCAGATGGCTCCGCGGGTGGCCTAGGGACAGTTTTTTCCCTCTCGGCCTCAGTTTTTCTCAGGCATATGGGGGTCCCGCTGGGCGCTAAGGGAAGACTTCACTGGCTCTCCTCGAGGGTAACAAAGGGACGCTCTTGGGTTCCCAAGTCTCCCTCCCGGGACGCAGCCCTCTCGGGACTCCCTTTCCTCCCGCTGGAGCGCGCCGCGCCGCGCCGCCGATCCCCGTCGCCGCCCCCGCGCGGAGAGCCCCGCCCTCCCCGAGTCCCCGCACCCGACGAGCCGAGGGCGGGGCACGCGGGAGGAGGAGCCGAGTCGGGGAATCCTCTCCGGGCGCGCCGCGGGCCTGCAGAGCCGCCCGGCCGTCCGAGGGCGGCGGGATCCCCGACGCGCCGAGTCTGGAGCGGCTCCCGCGCCCCGGTCGCCGGTGCCTCCCCCGCCTGCTCCCCCGCGCGCGGGCCGCGCCCGGTCCCCGCCGTCCGCTCGCCATGCAGCCGCCGCCGGCCCCGCGCGCGTAGGCGCCCCGCCGCCCGCAGGCCATGCTGCCCCTGCTCGCCGCGCTGCTTGCCGCCGCCTGCCCGCTGCCGCCGGCGCACGGCGGGGCCCCGGGCGCTCCCGGCCTCCCCGGGGCGCCCCCCAACGCCTCGGCCAACGCGTCGTCCGCCCGCGAGCCCGCCGCCCCGCTCCCACTGGTCACGGCTGCCCCCGAGCGCGCGGGCCCGGAGGACGCGCCGGCGGCGCCCTGCAACATCAGCGTGCAGCGGCAGATGCTGAGCTCGCTGCTCGTGCGCTGGGGCCGCCCGCGGGGCTTGCAGTGCGACCTGCTGCTCTTCTCCACCAACGCGCACGGCCGCGCCTTCTTCGCCGCCGCCTTCCACCGCGTCGGGCCGCCGCTGCTCATCGAGCACCTGGGGCTGGCGGCCGGCGGCGCGCAGCAGGACCTGCGCCTGTGCGTGGGCTGCGGCTGGGTGCGCGGCCGCCTGCGGGCTCCGGCCGGGGCGCCCACCGCGCTGCCCGCCTACCCTGCCGCCGAGCCTGGGCCGCTGTGGCTGCAGGGCGAGCCGCGCCACTTCTGCTGCCTGGACTTCAGCCTGGAGGAGCTGCAGGGCGAGCCGGGCTGGCGGCTGAACCGCAAGCCCATCGAGTCCACGCTGGTGGCCTGCTTCATGACCCTGGTCATCGTCGTGTGGAGCGTGGCCGCCCTCATCTGGCCGGTGCCCATCATCGCCGGCTTTCTGCCCAACGGCATGGAGCAGCGCCGGACCCCCGCCGCCGCGCCCGCCGCCGTGCCAGCGGGGACCACCGCTGCCGCCGCCGCTGCCGCCGCTGCAGCAGCCGCCGCCGCCGCCGTCACCTCGGGGGTGGCCCCCAAGTGACCCCGCCACCCCGCGCCCGAGGCCGGAGGAGATGGGACGCGGCCGGTGCGCTTAGTGCAGTCCTTAACGTGCGCTCCCTCCCGGGGACCGGGCCGCAGAGAGGTGCCAAAGCGAGGTCTGTGCTGGGCTCCTGGTTCAGAAAAGCAAACAAGCGCAGGCCACCAGACTGCAGGGACAGGAGGAGGGAAACGGGCCCTTTCCCCTCGATCACCCCTCCCCGCGCCCACGTGCCCTTTATTCATGGCAGAAAGTGACCAGATCCTGTGTATTTGTTTTATATATTTAATAACTTTTAAATGAAAGTTTTAGTAAAAAAAAAATACAAAACAAAAAGATTCAATTGCTACCGCCCTAGTAGGAGGAGCTCTTTGTATTTGAACATAACTTGTACTTGAAGCTTGTTGTTGTTTTTATTTTTATTTAAAAAATGATGGGTGGGGGGGGGCACGGGAAGGATTTGGCACCGATTTATTGTTACCGCTGAAATGAACTTTATGAACCTTTTCCAAGTTGATCTACCCAGTGGCGTGGGCTGGTGGACGCTTCTTGTACTTCTGTGGTTTTCTGGCTTTTAATACAGACATTTTCCTCCAGAGAAGCCTATACAGCGTTTTCTTTTTAAGAAAGGGAATCCAATATGCAAATAAAACATGGAAGAAGAAATTCTAGAAAAGTTAGAGAGGGCTAGCTCTGTCCTTCCTGTCTGGGACCGAGATGCGTTTCTCAATGGTTCTGGCCCCAGGGCCCACGCATCCTCCAGTCTTAGGTCACACACTTTAAATTGTTATTGCCCCCAGGAAAGGATCAAATGGGAAAATGAGTTTTACGAGCCAGGTGTCTTTCAAAGAAATGCTTATTTTAAAGCGGCATATGGATTGCAGTTATTATATATAAATTGGAGCAGATGAACAAATTTCCAAAGCTGGCATTAAAATTTGAAACAAGCCGGACGTGGTGGCTCACGCCTTCAATCCCAGCACTTGGGAGGCAGAGGTAGGAAGATCACCGTGAATTCGAGGCCACCCTGAGATTACATAGTGAATTCCAGGTCAGCCTGAGCTAGAGTGAGACCCTACCTCGAAAAACCAAAAGAAAGAAAGAAACTTATTGTTAGCATTAATGAGGTCTGTGTTAAAGGTCAGTTTGGGGAAGAGTTACCACAGGCTCTCTTCACTCCTGGCTTCCATCGTCCAGTGTTGTTATATCGTACTTTCAGACTCGTTGGGGTTTCAGCAGAGCAAAAGTCCTTAAAGCAGCTTAATATAAAAATAATCGGAAAGCCTTTTAAGAAGATTTTAGGCCAGGTGTGTTGACTCACACTGATAATCCCAGTGTTTAAGGCTGGGCAGGAGCTAGCCTGGGCTAGCAAAACCCTGTCTCAAGAGGATTTATTTTCTTTTAAGCTGCTTTCCCTTGCTCCATTTTCTAACTTTTGAGTCAATAATTGAAATTATTGTAGTACCATAGTTCTCAAAGTGTGGTCCCTGGACCAGAAACATCAGCTCAACTGAGACCCTGTTAATAGATGCCCTCACCCAGAACCTACAGAAGCAGAACTGGATAGGGGGAAGCAGTCTGCCTTAGCAAGCGCTCTCGAAGTTCGGTTGTCCTTCAAGGCTCAGTGTCTTCACCAGCACTTGTCTCCTTTTATCTCCAGATCATTGATTTATCAAGGAAGTGGATACTGCCTTCACAGAAATCTCAAAGACGGGGTCATTGCCCCATGGCTTCAGCCTCCCCTCTGGCTCTGTGAGGCCTTAGGATGTCTTAGCAGAAGGCAGGCCCTTGGGGTTAGGAAGTATCTTCCTCTACCTCCTGGTTCTGACACTGTGGATGGATGTTCAGTGGTTATTGTAAGGCAAGTCTGCCCACCAAGTCACTGCGAATCTTTAATGACACAAAAGCAAGGTAGGCAGCTTCTGAACTTGGCCCTTTCCAGCTCCATAGCAGGAGAAGGACAATAGTTTGCTAATCTTAATAAACTTTAGTATAATCATCGGATTTATAATTCTGGAAGGCACATTAAGGATTCTTGGTACAACACTCATGTACACACATACACAATCAAATCATTCAAATCACTTCCTTTTTCCAAGATAGAAACTAAAACTCAGAAGTTTAGTTAGGTTTATTTAGACATGCCTGCAATCCCACAGCTATTTAAGACAGAGTTTAGACTAACCCCAGGACCTCTGCCTCCCACAGTGGTGTTTTTCATCACTAGAAACTTCCTTTCCTAGGAGAGTCAGAAGCTAGCCATCTAAGGACTGTTTTTCTATTGACTTTACCGGAGCCACTGTCTATAACTCCTGAAGCTACAAACCCATAGAAGTCAGACAGCATTTATTATAAATGAGATAGTTGGGCACTTAATAGAAGATTGTATGTTGTACACTTGATTTATATATAAATAAATGTATAGGTTTACTATATATAGTGGCACCCAATAAAGATCTTTTTAAGATGGGTTTAAAATTCCAACGTTATTGCTATAGCAATGCACATTTCTAAAGAGTGATCATTGGAATTGCCAATGGAGCCTGCAAGGTGTGTATATGCGCATGTACGTGCGGCATGCGCACACGCACCCTGGCTAGCTCAACATGGGCTCCAAGTCTGCTGATCTGTTGGCCTTGCATCACCTCTGGCAGACTGCTTCTGAGGCTCAATCAGAATCTCTCAGGCAGAGAAAGAGGTCTGCCATTGTAGCCTGTAGATACTTGCACCCAGAGTTTCCAGATTCAGCCCCTCACAGCCTCCTGGATACAAGTTGAGTTGCCAGTGACACAGTTGAGTCCCCAGGATGAATCAATGCTGCATTTGTAGGCTGCTCTTCTGAGCTTTTTGCATCTATCACCAGAGCTTCTCTGGCCCCAGCTGGCAATACTCACCTGAGCTGAAGACAGTCATAAAGCCCTAAGCCACTCCCCCTACCTGGGGCACCATCTCCAATAACTGACTCACCTGAGGGCGTGGAGACCCAGCCTCTCATTTCAGCACATACTCTCCACCGGGCTTCCGTGGAGGCTGCCTGGAGGTGGTACTACTTGGCTTCCACATGTCAACCCAAGGGCCTCCCACACAAGCCTCCTGCTCATAGACCTCTGTCTCTAGCCTGCTTCTCCCAGAATTCAGGACATGGATTGCAGAATTGTTCTAGCCATGGTAATAAGTCACTTGGTTATTTTTCTTACTGCTATGACCAAATACTTCGAGCTAGAGAAGCAAATTAAGAAAGGAAGAATTTATTTTGGCTCACAGTTTGAGAGTATAGTCCATTGTGGTAGGGAAGACATCATGGAATTCATGGTGGCTATGGCAGTGGGAGAGGCTGCTTGTTTATATCTTGGTGGATCAGAAAAACAGAGAAACTGAGTGAAGAGTGGAGTTAGCTATAACTCTCAAGGCCCATCCTCCAGTGACCCACTTCTTCCAACAATGTTCCACCTCCTAAAGGTTCCACATCCCCCTAAGGCCAGGTGGGGGCCAAGTGTTCAAACACATGAGCCTGTGGGGAACGTTTTACATCCAAACACTAACCTGCATATATGAGGAGCACACTGTACTGGTCATCTTTGTCATCATTTTTCACACATTTCTACAGTTTTTTCTTCCATCAACTGGAGAGTTTGCTCATAACCACAATAAGTGGTGATGGGGAAACGCTCCCTAATGTCATGTCTTATTTAATCATCACCCCTCATAGATATCCATGTCAAAAGAAAGCAGCTTTGTTTTTCCCATCACCTCACCCTATCAGTCAGGGTTATGCTCAGTTATGCTGCGCTAATAAGCAACTATAGCTTCTCAGCAGCTTAACACTAGAAATACTTCCTCCCTTCACATGCCAAATGTCCAAAGTTGACAGGGGCATTGCTCTTGGTAATCATTTGGAGACTCAGGTTGAAGGTGACTCTCTGACTCAACAAGGTGTCCCCATCCCACACGAAGGTGGAGGAAGGTTTCACACAGACAAGTATCAATGGTGCTGTTCCTGTCCTCTGTCCCAGCTGTCCATGCTGGATGTTCTGCTGCCCCCAGTCTGCCCTCTCAAGGCAGCCCTCCCCTTCATACAAGTCTTTCCTTGGAGTTAGCACCCTGATTTCCCCATCAGAGACTCCCTGGCAATTCCTTCTCTCTACAGAAGGTAGCAGAGAACTTCTCACATGAGTTGCATATAAACGTTTTACTCCTTTTTGGATTGTTTTGCAATAAAATACCTGACAGAAGCAACCAAAGGGAAGAAGAGCTTATCTTAACTCACAGTTTCAGGAGATTTCAGTCCATCATGGTAAGAAAAGGATGGCTGAGCCACTCTGTGGTAGTGGAAGTGTGTGGCAGTTGGTCAGATTGCCATAGGCAGGAAATAAACAGAGTTAGAAGGGAACCAGGGTGGGGCCATACCTTCAAAGGTATACCTTCTAGGACTAGGCTCCACATTCTAAAAGCTCCATAACTTCCCCAAACAGCATCATCAGCTGGAGACCTATGGGGACATTTCAAATTTAAAGCATCACAGCCTCCTTTCATAGGCCAGGATTGCCTGGAATTTACTATGTAGCCCAGGCCAGCCTTAGCCTCCTGAGTGCTGGGATTATAGGCATGTGCCACTAGGTTTTATACTTGACATGTGGGTCAGCTTCACAGGGATTGTAACTTATTGAGAGTCAAAGACCCAGGGGAAATGGGAAGAGAGAGGCTGAGCTATCTTGGACATGCTGACTTGTTTTATCTACAGACACAAAAGCTGGAGTGATTCCCATGACTGCAGAAGCCTCTCTGCTTTCAGGTCTGAGGTTTCAGACTGATAAGGAACAGAACCACTGTAGAAAATGAATGCTGTGATTCATCTCCTGGAGCAGTAACCACGGAGCAACTTGTATTGTCTGAGTTTATTTGATGTCGTGGGTATGGAAATGAATTCTCAGATTCAGTAAGCAGGAGGGATATTGCTGCCCAAAGACCTATCTTGGTTCCATCTGGCCAAGGAAAAGTCACATTACCAGGACCCTGCTGCTGGAGATGGAGCCCCAAAGACTCACCCAAAATGGTTAGGAGCTCAGGCCAGGGAAGGGGAGCTGCCAAGGACAAGGACTGTCCCTGGGTCCAAAAATGTCACCACTGTCTATGGACTATGTCCAGTCACACAAATTGATTCCTGATCTAATTCCTTAGAAAGGGAACCTGAGATATAGAGTCTCCTGTGAGTCTTATAGACAGAGGGCTCTTGGGAGAAGGGGAGCAGGAAATGGATATGAAGCTAGATGGAGCAAATCGAGCGGGTTCCACCTGGGCATGTATGGCTCCACGTTGTCCCATCATGACGCAAGGGCGTCTTTTGTGTTTCCAGTGGCCACATTCTAGGTGGAGGAGACTTCACAGCCTCTCTGACAACCTATGAACTTTGCCATTCTCAGACGATGGCAGGCTAGTACTGAGGCCCTGCACAGTCACATGGTGGCCTTAGTGATGTCAGAAGTCCCTTCCATTTGCCTCTTCAGTCAAAGTCCTGGATTCCCAATACTTGAATGAAATTCCTATAGTAGTTGGGAATTTACCGAGGCTGGTAATGGCATGAGGCAGGGCATCAGGACATCTGCTCTGCACCTGCCTTGCCCTTGACAAGCCACACTCCTCTGCTCATCTCCTGGACAGGACAGCCAGAATAGGTGAGGTTCATCCAGACCCAGGCCTGCAATCCCATGCTTTGGCTTTCCTCTCCATCCTCGGAGCCCACATAGACCACATCCACCACAAACAAGAACCCCTTTAGGACTTCTCCACCAGCCAGACTAAAGCAGAGGCCAGGGAACTTACTTTCTTAAGTGATTTGCAGTGCGAGTGGGAAGTGGCAGTGGACTGGGGACTGTACTGTATTGTGTGTGCATGTGTAGGCAGGTGCGCATGTGTGTGCATATGTGTGGAGGCTAGAGGAAGACCTCAGACATCATTCCTCAGGCACTATCCACCTTTTTTAAGACAGGGTCACCCATTGTTCTGGAGCTAACCTGGTTGGCCAGCAAGCCCCAGGGATCCTCCTGGCTCCACTGCCCCAGTTCTGAGATTTTAAGCGCACACTGCCACACCTGGCCTTTTCACATGGGTTCTGGGACTCAAAGTCAGATCCTCATGCTTGCAAGGCATGCAGTTTACCCACTGCCAGAAAGAGGATTTTTTATTTATTTATTTATTTATTTTTTAATTATTGAGGCAAGCTAAGAAAAGCATGAAAAATTAAGGAACGTGGGAAGGGAAAGACGCCCCTCACTCAACTCGATATCTGGTTGACATTGCTTGTCCTCTGGTCAAGAACTTCAATGTAATTGACACAGTCAAGAGCTACCATTTACAAAGATGATAATTCTCTTTCTGATAAACACCAAAAACAAGAGTTCAAAAATCAGCTAATGAGTCAGTCATAGACCCTAACGTATGTGACCTTGAGTTTAACTATATCAGCTACTTTTTCAATAAAATTTTTTTCTGGTAGCTATTACATTTCTTCACTTTTACCTTGAAATTGCTCTCCTTCTGCCTCTTCTCTGAGCATCTCAGATCAGCACACTGAAATGTATACTAGCCATTGCCCTCCCCTCTCTTGTCCCTGAGCAATTCACCTCACAAACCACCTTGCAAGTCCATTTAAGAAAGGAAAATGGGCTAGAGATGTGGCTTAGCAGTTAAGGTGCTTGTCTGAAAAACCTAAGGATCCATTTTTGACTCCCCACATCCCATGTAAGCCAAAGGCATAAGGTGATGCAAGCCCAAGGACACATATGCACAAGAGGTGCCACATGACTGTGGAGTTTGATTACAGTGGCTGGAGGTCCTGGCACACCAATTTTCTCTCTCTCTGTCTCTCTCTCTCTCTCTCTTGTTCTTGCTCTCTCATTAAAAAAAAAAAAAAAGGTCAGTCTGTTGGACTTGCCTCAAAAAAGAAAAAAAGAAATTAAGAACAATAAGAAGCAAACCAGATCATGTATTTTTTTACTTATGTTTTAACCTTTGCTTAGTCTTTGAACCTCATTGTAAACTATATCCTTTAACTATTATAACTTCAAAAATCATATGTATAGTTATTGGTAAGGCATTTAGACCTTGCTCTCCCTCTTTGCTTAATAAACCCCAGCTCTGCTTCATCCTAAGTTACCCTGAAATTCTTTTCTGTGGCCTACATCAGGATACTGGCCAACATAAGTGGACATCTGTAAGGGGAGAGGCTACCATTAGCAGCATTGGAATGTGTCTCCTATTACCACTGATATCAGAATGGTTTTTGCCACAGGATGGTCTAAATTGATCATTTTGTGGTTCTAATAGTCTACAAATACTTTAAGATTTTGGCATTTCTCTAGTTCAATTAACCACAGTGGTGGAATATAGTTTTTGTCAAGCCAATGAGGCATACAGGGAGTGAAATATGGTTCATAAGGTTCACTTCTTATTTTATTTATTTATTTATGTATTTTTGGTTTTTCGAGGTAGGGTCTCACTCTGGCCCAGGCTGACCTGGAATTCACTATGTAGTCTCAGGGTGGCCTCGAACTCACAGTGATCCTCCTACCTCTGCCTCCCAAGTGCTGGGATCAAAGGCATGGGATTAAAGGTGTGTGCCACCGTGCCCAGCTGGTTCACATTTTTAAAAGGACATCTTTGACTGCCAATTGACACATACATCACATCAAAGGCAGAGGCTATGCGAGGCAGGACAGAGAAGAAAGGAACATGGCTGTGCATTTTATACCAGAACACGAGGCTGGTGACAGTTCCACCACCATAAGGAACAGATCCAGTCTCCTACAGGGAGGGTAAACCTTTGCCCAGGTTCACACAGCTCTGATGTGGGATAGTTGTCAGGGACATTCCTTTCCTACAAAGGCTCACTACATAGCTGAGGTTCACGAAGCTGTTGTCATACTTTAGCAATTCAGATGAAGATAGCCTTACAAGGAAACAAACAGGGCAACAGATCTAGAATAACTAGTCATAGGCTAGAGAGATGGCTTAGCAGTTAAGGCACTTGCCTGAAAAACCAAAGAACCCAGATTCTACTCACCAGAACCCACATAAGTCAGATGCACAAGGAGGCACATGCATCTGGAGTTCGTTTACAGTGATTGAAGGTCCTGGTGCTCCCATTCTCTCTGTGTGTGTGTCTTTCTTCCTTTCTCTCTCTCCCTGCCTATTTCTCTCTCTCTCTCTCTCTCTCTCTCAAATAAATAAATAAATAAAAATAAAATTAGAATAACTAGTCATGTTTTCACTTAGGGAAAACAATTATATATTAAACACATTTTTCCAAAATAAATTTATCCATAGAAATTAACTCTCTCCCCTATCTCTCTTTTATCTAGTCTCATGCAGACAAAGCTGTGCTCATATGTCCCACATGATTCTGAACTCTAGGTCAGATGTCCAGAGAATGCTGGCAAAACTATCTACCTAAAAGCCAGTGAGGTCAAGTCCAACCTCTCACCAATGCCTAGGAAGTGACATTTGGGGATGTCACTCATACTGTGCCAGGAAAGAACATCTCTGTACTAGATAGGTTGCCCAAGAGCTCACTCTTGGGTCATTCTATCATCCTACAGTTTGCCTGGAGGCCTGGGTGAGACCCTCTGCTCTGTACCAACGGTTGGCAGATTTGTCCTGTAGAGGCTCAGGCATCAAATGTTCTCAGCTCTGTGGCTGCGAAGTCTGACAGTTACTCACTCCCTGCCACTGGTGCTGGAAAGGGAACAGGCAGGGATGTGTTCTAGTAAAAAATTTCTTTATGACATAGGAATTTAAATTTCATATATATTTCACAAGTCAAAATTTACTGCATTATGGGCTGGAGAGATGGCTCAGCAGTTAAGTGTGCTTCCTGCACAAGTGTGAGGGCCTGAACAGGAGTCTACAGAACTCACCTAAACAGCTGAGCATGGCCATGCACATCTGGAACATCTGTGTGGGAGCAGAGTCCAGAGAACCACCAGGGCTCACAAATGACAAGCTCTGGAATCAGTAAGAGACTCCATCGCAATGCAGAGACAGGTGGTGAGTGATGAAGGGGAACATTCAGTAATTTTTTAGGCTGCCTCAGGCAGGCCCACAGGCATGCACCATATTAGCATAGACATGTGCATATAACACATCACACATGCTATGCACAGGCAAAAATAATTGTTTTATTGTCATGGTTTTGATTTTTTTGTTTTCGTTTTTGTAGGTGTAGGGCAGACAGGTGAAACAGGCTATCATGTAGCCCAGGCTGACCTTGAACTCACTACGTAGTGGAAAATGGCTTTGAATTCCTGATCTTCCTACCTCTCCTTCCCAAGTGATGAGGTTATAGGTAGCAGCCATCATGCAGGCTCCTTTTGATTGTTTTAACCCGTTAAAATTGTAAAAATATTCTTAGCTCACAGCTCTACAGCAGAAATGGGCCTTCAGGTTAGCAGCTACAGTTCACTGGCCCCTCCAGTCCATCCAATCTCTGCCACATGCAAGATTCTGATGACTGAAGAGCCACATTATTAAGCAAAGGGCCAGAAGCAGCGTGGAAAATGCTGTTCTCTACTGAATTTGATAAGCAGTAAAGGTCATGAGGAAACATCTGATCCTTCACATTACTGAGATTAAAGGAATCAGATTCCTGGGCTTGGGGTATAGGTAAATGGTAGAATGCTTTCCTAGAGTCTACAGGCTCTGGTTTCAATCTCCAGCACCATAAATCAAATAAATAAGAATAAATAAAAGAAGTTATGAATAAGCCATATGAAAATCTAAAAAAAAAAAAAAAAAAACAAGGAAAGAAAGAAAACAAGAGAGTATGGGCAGAAGTACCCTGTGGAGGAAGCCATAGATTGTTACAAGAAAATCTTAGTGCCAGAGGTGGGATACCTTTCAGCAAATTGTTGGCAAGGGAGACCCCTGGTGCCCCAAAACATTACAGGCCTTTTCCAAGGCTCTTGGTTGCCCACCTGTGGTGGTTTGAATAGAATAGATGGCCCCCAATACATTCAGTTGTTTGTTTGTAGTTTGCATCTGCAGCCACCTGGCTGGAGGCAGTATCACTGGGTGGATCTTAAGGTGTGGTGGTGGGTTTCAGATTTCAATCTAAAGATATGCAAAGTGTGCCTAGCTGGAGTTCCTGAAGTGTGCTGTGTGGCTTTTAGCTTTTTGGCTTTTTGGCTTGTACTTCTCAACCTCTGCTTGGTCCTGTGAAGGCAGGCCAGCTTCTTCTGCCATTATGGAACTTCCCCTGGATCTGTAGGCTTCAATAAATATCCCTTCCTCCATAACTGTGGCTGGTCTGGAAGTTCATCTCAGCAAACTTGAAGCTGTCTGCTACACCACCAGAACTAGAAGGTAAGACCCTATGGTTGATGATGACACATGTTTGAGCTGTAGATGGCTGAGAAATCAAGCTGGGGCTGAGCTGGACGCCTCCTCCCTGTTGAGTAGTTATCTGGATGCTGTAAAGAGCTATGTAGCTCATGTGGGGAGAAAAACTATCAACAATCTTAACCAGTAGTGGACACTGCAAACTTTATGGCTGGCCAGCCAGGCCAAAAATACCTACTGGTACAATTGTGACATGTCTGTTATGGGGGAAACCACTTGCTCTCTGATTGGACTTGGGACCCCCTCCACAGGAGGTAATCCATGCCTGGCACTGAAAGCCTAATCAAAAGCTTATGGCTGGGGAGGTCATAAGCCCCCATGGGGAAACCACTACTATTGCCTAGCTAAATGGATATGTTATGCCCACCAAAATGCCTTCTAATTACTTGTGTTTATGTCCATATATTAATGCTACTCTCACTATTAGTTAGAGGAGCTTTACTTTTAAGATGATGGTGACCACCGGAGTGACTCTAAACTCATCAAAGTGCTGAGAAGTGACAGTGGAGTGTTCAACACTGAGACATCTTTATCTCACTCTCCATTTCTGAGGAGGTAGAGAAAAGAATGTAAGAGAGAAAAAAAAAAAAAAAAAAGAAGGGCCAGGCATGGTGGCGCACACCTTTAATCCCAGCACTCAGGAGGCAGAGGTAGGAGGATTGCCGAGAGTTTGGGGACACCCTGAGAATACAGAGTGAATTCCAGGTCAGCCTGAGCCACAGTGAGAACCTACCTCGGAAAAAAAAAAAAAAAAAAAAGAAGTGCTTTGCAATTCAATCTTCCAGACACAAATGCCTGTGGTATTCATGACTTCACAGTGACTTACAATTACCTATATGACACCTGTGTAAGAGGAGAGGGGAAAATGATGACATCAAAATAGAAGAGAGACTAGTTAGAAAAAAAAGAAGGAATTCAGTGGAGGGGAGATTTGGAAGGGGGAAAGAGGGTATTGAGAGGGGGCTATGATCATGGTATAGTCTACATGTATAGAAGTTGTCCATAAAATGAAAAAGTAAAAGAATACCAGTGTTCTGATTCTCCAATATTCCCTAGAACATACCCTTCAAGGGCAGTAGAGGTTCTTGCAATAATAGAGAACAGTGAATGGAGCCATAGCCCCCAGCACTGGCAGGCACCAGGTGTCTCTTGGCATGTGTGGTCCTCAGCATCAGAGCAAAATGAACTTATTCCTGGGGGGGCAGTACCGACTCATAGAGGTAGGACCAAAAGGACCAAAATAATTTTCTCTATGATTTAAGGGACTGAAACCAATGGTTGTTTACAGTGCTACAAATGAACTCTCACACTCTCCCAAACAGCAATCTCAGGTGGTTGCCTAATCCTGCCTTTTTTAACATGGAAATTATCTTTTATTTTTGACATTCATGAAAAATTATTTTGGCTATGCCACACCCTGTTTGAGTTTTTTGTTTGGTAGTTTGAGGAGAGAAGATCCAGCCTGAATGTGGGTGGCAACCATCCTACAGGTTGGGCCCTGGACTGAGTGAACAACAACAACAACAACAAAAAAAAAAAAAAAAAAAAAAAAACCAGAGAGAGAGAGAGAGAGAAAGGTGCGCACCAGTATTTATCCCTCTCTACTTCCTGACTGTGGATGGCATGTGACCAACTGCCTCACACTCCTGCCGCCATGCCTTCCCACCATGCTGGGCTATACTCTTAAACTATGAGTCAAAATAAACCCTTCCTTCATTAAATTGCTTTGTCACAGCAATGTGAATAGCTAATACGTGAGGTCCTATAGTAAGGGCTTCTCAGTGCCAGGGATGTCCCAACCCCAATTCATACAGCTCTTCAAATCCCTTCTAAGCACAGCTTGGGCCTGGCCTGCACTGTGTTCAAAGGAGCCTGTGCTTATTATGACTCACAGCTGCATCACTCAGGGGCCTCAGACCACGTGGTTTAGCCCAAGGGCAAGATATCAGCAGATCCTCCAAGCCTACTCATCACATTCAGAGGGAAGCCAACTCCCCACACCATGCCACGTCTTTGCTCATGAACAGACTTCAGCAGAATGGAATAAGAAATGGGACTCGGTGGGTAGGGAAGAAGTGGTGCCCAGCCTAAGCAGACCAGCTTCCAGCACTGGCCCTGATACTGGCTAGGCCAGTTTCCTTGCCTGTAAAATAGAAATAAGAGCTGCTCTTTTGCCATAAGTGTTGTGAAGACTTTTATAGATACTTTGCCATAGAAGTCACTTCCTCTGTGCACTTTCAGAAACAGACTCCAGTGGAAGTTCACGGCCATGCATATGAAAGTAAATACAACCCCAAATCATATTTAAGAAGGGACACCTGGCCATGGTGATTTATGTCTATAATGCCAACGTTTGGGAGGCTGAGGCAGGTAGACTACCATGAGCTGAAGGCCTATGTGGGTTTAGATGTTTAAAAAATGTTATTTTACCACATGGTGGTTTGAAATAGGTGTCCTCCATAAACTCATGTGCTTTGAATGCTTGGGAGGTGGAGCCTTGCTGAAAGAGGTGTATTATTGGGAGCAGGCTTAGGGATGTTATAGCCAGTTCCCCCTAGCTAGAGCTCAGCTCACTCTCCTGCTGCTGTTGTCCACCTGGTGTTGGCCAGGAGGTGATGTCCAGCCTCTGCTCATGCCATCCTTTCCCCTGATGTCATGGAGCTTCCTCTTGAGACCATAAGCTAAAATAGTTTTCTTCTACCAGATGCTTTTAGACAGGCACTCTATCCCAGCAATAGGAAGGTAATGGCAACATAGTACAACAAAAATATTTGTAAAATGTTAAGAATTAGCAAAAGTCTTACCTGGCTTCCTGAACCTGGTCCGCCAAAGATGGGTTTTGTCTTCTTCCCCGGAATGATCCAGAGGGCTGGGTTGCCCAGGTTGCTTGGGGCTCTCTGGGGCATCCCCACCCCCATTCCAGATGTCTCTAGAATAGAGTATAGCCTGAGGGGGAATCAGATTCTTTCTTGTTTGCCATCAGCACTGAAGGACAGGCATGGCTGAGGCATTTGGGAAAGAGCTAGACTTATAACAATGATGCAAGCAACAGAACTCTGGATTTACAGTTCCTGGGAGACCGGAAGCAGGCCTCATGGAGGGAGGCAATATCCCACGCAGGCCAGACTGAAAAGGAGAGAGAGCGGGCCACAGTCTGTTTTTCCCAACCCTCCTTTTCTCTCAGGTCTGAGTCACACGGAAGAGTGATACATCACTCCCCAACCTTCTCCTGCCCCTGAGAATCCTCCCTTTTGTTCCAATCATTCTTGGGGCCTGGAGGCAGTTGCAAGGCTTGGAGGGAGTTCATTACCAAAAACAGACCCAGGGCAGAACATGAAAGATTCTACCTTGACATGTTACAGATGGAAACAGACTTTTGCATGAGCCTGGCTGGGCTCCAGAAGAGAGCAATATAACTCGGGCATGGCATGGGATGAAAACTCTACAACCCCTACCCTGGCAAAATAGACCACCTACCCCAACCCTGACTGTACTAGTGGGATCTGACAAGGGCCTGCCATGCAGCTGTCATGCTGTGAGCCTCAGTTTCCCTTCTACAGGGAAGACCTCAAACACCTAGCATACAGACTACTTATACCCACTTTTAATGTATCAGCTGTCAAATGCTTCAGGGAGCCAATGTGTGTTGTTATGAGTAGCTGTTACTGAGATGTTACTAGCACCCCATGCAATTTTAAGGGTTTTCTGTTTGGTTGTGTCAGGATATTGCTATGTAGCTCAGGCTGGCCTTGAAAACACGATCCCCCTACATAAGCCTCCCAAGTTCTGAGTATTTTCAGTCCTTCATATTGAAGAGTTTGATTCTGCCCACATACGCAACTTCCCAACTTCCCATTTCCATGCCCATTAGGCCAACTTCCAAATGCCACCATCTCCAGCTCTTAGACTCTCTCTGGCTGCTGGAACCCACAATGTCCACTTAGTTGCCAAATACCCAGAGCAGTGGGAAGACTATCCAGGAGTGGTCCTTAGTCAGTGAGGACGATGAGCTCCCCAACACTCAGGCAAGGTGGCTTTGAGGGGATCTGAGTACCAGATGCCAGGGACAACATCCTTACCAGTTACCCTCCCTATATCCTCTCCTGCTGCATCTTCTCACATTCCTGTCTTTGATGGGGTTTCCCTGGAATTGCTTCTTACATCTGAAGTTCTCAGGGTCTTGTTTTTAGGACCCCCAAACTCACACTACACTGAAACTCATTTATTCCTCATGTAGACACTTTGCCTTTTACAGTAAGAAACCAAGAGTAGTTCTCAAACTTTAGCATCTGTCTGCCAGGCCCCAAGCAAGCTAGGAAATATCGTTCCTAGGCTTGCCAGGAACATCTGAGGCTGAAGGTAGCCCCCATCCCTCCTTACACCTCATCTGCCAGCTGAGGTTAAGCGGGGTGTGAAGATCGGAGTTCAGAGCCCCCAGGATGCCACCACCAGGTGGCGTCCTTGCCAGGAGGCGCAGGCTGGCTCCGCAGAGGATCGGGTGAGATCAAGTTTCTTGGTTCCTCTGACCCGATTGGAAGAGCCTAGGTGTGGCCCATCTATCGTCTGCCTTCTACAGCTCTTGGGGAGGCTAGAGCCCCAGAAGGCTGGGTTGGGAAACTCCTTGAAATTCACAGGATTGGTGTGCTGCAGTCTTGCACACCCACATTTCCTCAGGGCTCTTTGCCAAAACTCTCTGCCCACTCAGCAAAGCGCATGCCACCTCCACTTCCACCATTCAGTGCCAGTCCTAGGACTCTTTGCCGGCTCTTCCGCATGGGTTGGGTATAGGTCCCAGGTGGCCCGGGTTATTGTAGTGGCCTGTTTCGTTATGCAGGTCCCAGCCCCACCTGTGTGCAGTAGAAAGACAGAGGGGCCGAATGAAAATACTGCTGTAATTGTTTGGTGTCGTTCTCAGGTCCTGTCTCTGCAGAAGGCAGTGGGGACCTGGCATCAGTGTCCACAGAGAATGCAACTTGACCACCCGTGGCTTAAAGAAATACCGTTCCTGTGTCCCTGCCGTTAAAGTCAAGGGAGATGACTTTGGTTTTATTTTTGACTTAAGCTGTAAAAGTCAATTTCAGTTGCCGAATACACCCACAGAGCCTTTCAATTTTATTTTAACATTTAAAAATAAATGTGTCCCTGGATGTCTCAGGGAAGGTCCCCAGAAGCGGAGGTTGAGATGAGCTCTGTGGATGTGTGGTCTGTGATGGGTGTGCTCCACATACAGTCCATGTGCTCCACATACAGTCCATGTGCTCCACATACAGTCCATGTGCTCCACATACAGTCCATGGGGGACCGGGTCAGTCTGTCCCATGGGAGTCTCTGGAGTGCAGGGAGCACCTCAGAACCCCCGGTACAACCAGCCAAGGCTCACACACTCACATACCCCACCAGTAATTGGTGTAGGACTATCCAGAGGAACATAAATTCTCAGGCAATGCCTCCAGAGTAGCCCAAGACTCTGGACCTCCACAAACCAGTCCAGGAGGTGCTGTTTGAAATAGTGCTGGGGACACACACACACACACACACACACAGAGAGAGAGAGAGAGAGAGAGAAGCTGAGCTGGTGGTCTTTTCTCATCATGTTTATAAATGCCTCTTGTGCTTACATGGCAATTTCTTGCCCTAGGTTTGGGAATTTTTATGACATAATTTCATTGAAGAGGCTCTTTATGCTTTTGATTTTTAATCCTCAGTTCTTTCTACTTCATGAACTCTTAGATTTGGTCTCTTCATCGTGTCCCAGAGCTCTTGAAAGTTGTGGTCATGCTTATTGTTTCCTTTATTGATATTTTAATGTAGTACTTCTTTGTCCTTTGCTCCCACCCCTGATGTGGTTCTCTTCTGCTTGATCTGTCTGTTGGTGATGCTTTTCACTGTATTTTTTATTTGACTCATTGAGGTTTTTATTTGCAACATTTTTTTTTTGTTTTTGCCACCAAACCTCAATATTTTTATATATTTCTTATAAATGTTCCTGTCTTCCATCCTAAGAGATGAGAGATGGATCAGTGGTTCAAGATGCTTGTTTGCAAATCCTGCCAGTCTGGGTTCATTTCCCCAGTGCTCACATAAAGTCCGATGCACAAAGTAGTGCATGCATCTGGAGTTCATTTGTAGTGGCAAGAGGCCTTGGTGTGCTCCTTCTCTTTTTTCCCCCTCTCTCAAATAAATAAGTAAATTAATTTTAAAAAAGAATTAAAAAGTCTACTTCTAAAAATCAACAACTTCAAGAGGATACAAAGAATCAGATGAATGACTTAAGGAAAGAAATTCAGGATCTATTTCCGTCTGCTGCCGGGAAGCCATGGCTGCATCAGTGTGCCGCACAATCCTTTTTGCCATGTAAACTTCCGTCTCTCTGAACCTTTTAGATGAGATCTAGTGTGCTCAGGGTAAAATGGCCATAGACTCTCTACCCCTTTCAGGTGCTGTATCCCTCTTCTGTGATCTCTTATGTCTTCCCACTCTTTCTGGAACACTCTATCCTCTATCTTTTCTCAATCACAACATGCAAAAGCAGCTCTAATCTGCCACCTTACACCAGAAGACCTCACAAATGTGCTTTTAAATTGTTTAGTGGCTGAATTCAAAAAGGAAGAAGGAAAGAAGGAGGAAGAAGAAAGGAAGGAGAGATGGAAGAAAGAGGGGAAGGTGAGGAAGGAGGAAAGAAGGACATTAAGAAAACTGTGTCAGCATTAGAGATCAATATATTCACCCAAAGGGAAGTTGTGAGGGCTGAGAACTCATTTCAGAGGCAGAGCACTCACCTGCCATGTCCAAGGCTCTGGACTCCATCCCTACCATGAAAGAAAGAAAAGAAAAGAAACAGAGAGAGAAAGAGGTGAGAGACAAGGACAGAGAGGAGAAAGACAGAGACACAGAGACAAAAAGAAAGAAAAGAATAGAAAGAAGTAAACCAAAATGTCAATAGTAGCTAGCTATGGCTGGCAAGATGACAGGGTTGTTTTTATTTTCTTCATATCCTTCTTTATGTATCCCCCCACCAATTTTCCTAAAATGAAATCATATTACCTTTATAGATGGGACAGTAGTGTTGTGAAAGAAGTTTTGAGTTTCCTGTGGGGGTGAAATTTGCATGGGTGTACCAAAACACAATTGTCAGAGGATCCCAATTGGCTTTTGGGGCTCTGTTTCCATGACAGCCAATGAAACTCTTGCCTTTGCCATTGTGGAAACTTAACCTTTTCCGGTTGAAAATCATGTCTTTTAGGGGAATTGCAGTCTCTGGATCTCTCCACTACAGAAAGGGATTTCTTTCCCTAGCTTCTTTCCAAGATGGCCACAGGGGAATCTTATTCATATGTCTTCAGATCTTGGCTGAGGGGTGTTGTGGGGAGCTCCTTGTGAGGTGTAAGGCTCTTTTTTGGCTTCACCTGGCTCTCACTGAGCCTCTAGATCTCCAAGGCTGTCATGGGAAAACGTTCTGCTCCCTGTGCAGGAACTCCATCCTGCAGCTGTATTATACAGTCATTTTACCTTCTGTCATGCTGATGACTTGGTGAACTAATGTTGGAGTACCCTGGTGACATACAAAAACTTCCAGACACCAGCCATATATCCCATACATTACAAGCAGGATGCTAGCCTGGCTCTCACCATTTCTTCTCTGTGGCACGGGCATCATGTTGGACACAGCATCTGGCTGACCCAAAGGTTCCTCTGAAATCTTTGAAGACTCCACAGGCTACAATCAGGGAAGAGGAACACCAGCCCAGTCATCTCATAGTCCTTTAAATCTCTCAGGTGTTTCTGTCCTCTCTCAGGGATGTTGATCCTGATGCACTTAAACTTGCCCCTGGCAGGCCTTTTCTTGCCCTGTTTCTCAGCTCCTTCCCCAAGTCCTGGAACATTTCCTCTTCTTCTCTTGAGGTGGAAACATCCCTTCCTTCACGTCTTCAGCCTTTCCCCCTCCGTGATTCACTCAGTGATGACTCAATTTTTCTGGGCTTTGATTTTCTCATGTAGAAAAACCTCAGCCTTGGGGTTTTAAGAAAACATTCTCTCTGATAGGTTTGGCTTTCAAATCTGTTGTCTTTCTATGAGATTTTATATCAACTTCAAAACTGAAAGCAGACAAGTGACACCTTTGATTCATACTTCCTCCCTCCAAGAGGTTCACCTCTGCTTTCTGTTCTGGCTTACCAGCACAAAGGCTGTCAAGAAGGAAAAGAATGAATTATGGAGAAAGACATGGATATTAAGGTATATTGAAAATATTATTCTGCTGCTTTATTAAACTAGCTATAAATGCAAATAAAAGCAACAATAAATACTGCCTTATAGCTGTCAAACTAGAAAATGTGTTTTAGAATCCTAGTATCTCAGGCTAGCACCAGTGAGAGGATAGATTCATCTAAAGCAATTTGGAATGTGACTTGGCAACACATCACTCTACCAAACTCCTCCAAGAAACAGAGACAGACACCCTTTGCAGAATGGGTGCTGCTGGGATGCGGAATGGGTGCTGCTAGGGCATGGATCTTTGGCTACTCACTGCTAGGGAGAAGGGAAGGTGCTTGGGTTGTTCTGGACCATGCCTTGCACCTGCTTGTAGGAAAACCTTGGAACAAAGAGAAAGCTGAAATTAATTCTCAGGGGTGTGTAAGGTGGTTCTGAACCCTCCTCACTCATCTCATTTTTGCCACGAACAGCAGTATGCAATAACCCCACTTCCCAGTTCTAACCCTTCACTAGTCATCTCAGTTTACCATGACTCAAAAGTAGAGTGTAACCACCTGCATCACACTTCCTATGAGCACACCAGCTTCAGTGACCTACAGTTGAATGGTGGCAGTCAGAATTCACACTAGGATCTGAGTATTGCTTCTAATGGCTAGAATTTCTGCAAAGTTACCAATGTGCCTGATATCATATGAAGAAGGATAACTACCAACTGGCATCAAGAGGCATAAAGTAATGATATGCTTTTGAAGTAGAACAGAAAGACAGGAATTCATGGAGACATGAAAAGGGGAAGGAGACCCCCAGTCAGGAGTCTGGTTGAAGAAACAAGACCCCCAACACAAGTAACAACTGATTGAGGACTTTTTCTCCCTTTCCTTTCTCAACTGTAAGCCTACAATTTTCAGTAGTCTTGCCAAAATCACATTTACAGTAAGAGCAATGCCCTACGTCCCTTGACCCCTGCCTTATCTCAGATTGAGGCATCTCCGGAGCCACACCATAATCTCAGTTATCAAAGCTGGAAACATAGATAGAGGAGGGGATGATCTCCTAGAAACCCACTGAATAATGGAATTCCAAAAGGCCTCTAGAAATCTATATATAGTCACCACTAGGACACTTGAAGGTGACTCTCCCTGAGAAGTTGTAAGCACCCGCACTTGCATGTGTCTTCTTTCCCTGAGCTACTCTTAGAGGAGTCCACGCCCATGACCCAGGTGTGCTCTTGTTCTCTTTCTGAGCACTCCTTCTTTCTCCTAATCCTTGTGCTCAAGCCTCTATTAAAATACTTTTAGGGCTGGAGAGATTGCTTAGTGGTTAAGGTGCTTGCCTGTGAAACCTAAGGACCCAGGTTTGATTCCCCAGTACAGGTGCACATGGTGGCGCATGCATCTGCACTTTGTTTGCAATGGCTAGAAGCCTTGGCATGCCCGTTCTCTCTCTCTCTCTCTCTCTCTCTCTCTCTCTCTCAAATAAATAAATAAAAATAAAATGTTAAGCCAGGCATGGTGGTGCATGCCTTTAATCCCAGTACTTGGGAGGCAGAGGTAGGAGGATCCCGGTGAGTTTGAGGCCACCCTGAGACTACATAGTGAATCCCAGGTCAGCCTGAGCTAGAGTGAGACCCTACCTCAAAAAAACAAAACTAAATAAATAAAATGCTAAGTGAAGGAATTTGTTAGATTTTTAAAAATACCTGTAATAGGGCTAGAGAAATGGCTTAGCAGTTAAGGCACTTGCCTGCAAAGCCAAAGGACTTAGGTTAGATTCCCTAAGACCCACGTAAGCCAGATCCATAAGATGGCGCATGTGTCTGGAGTTCATTTGCAGTGGCTGGAGGTGCTGGCATGCCCATTCTCTCTCTATCTCTCTCTCTTTCTCTGTGCTTCTCTCTCTCTCTCTCTCTCTCTCTCTCTCTCGTAAGTAAATAAATAAAAAAATTTTAAATACCTTTAATAAAATCTTCAACTCTGCTTAATACAGGCTCTTCCTGGAATTCTTTCCTGCATTTAAGCTTAGATGAGGTCCTTAAGTCTAGGGGAACTTCTCAGGCTGCTGAAGGTGACAGTGTAGGGATGTCTCAGTCCCCTCACCACTGACACCTGGAAGGATGTCAAACTTAGCATGACTTTGGGCAACAAGGCAGCTACAGGAACAGACCTTTCCTGCCTAGAGCATCCTGGTTTCCTCAGCCTCCATCCCTTCCCAATTTTCACACAAACGCTGGCTTCCAACAATCCTGCCTCTGTCTCCTATCTCATTCTTTCCTTTAGAACTTTGTCCAGAGTTCTATAGATTCTCTTTTCTGATGAGTTAAAAAGGAGGAAGGAAAAAAGGCTTTCTGATTTTTGTCTGTTGCCCACAATTCTCTTTAACTAGGCTGTTTGAGGGTAGCTGATGTCTCATCATTGGGAGAGTCCTTAGGAGCCTGCAGGCTGTGAACATCCTCTGTGTCTTGGCGTCTATTTATCTTTACCCCAGCTTTCCCCCAGCCTCACCTTCTCTGCCCGCCCACCCCAGCATAATAATCTCACCAGTGTATGTGTTTGATGCTCAGAGAATTCAGGGGTGTTTTAATCAGCTGGTCCTTGTGGGGGTTTTGAAGAATTCCTCCAGTCTCCTCACTTAGAAGCTGGAGAGCTTGATGCCTTTTTAGGAAAGGAACATCCAGATATATGCTAGAGAGGCCTTTTCTGGGTACTAGACAGATCAAGAGGAGATGAGTGACACGATTGAGGGGCTGAACTTGGGGGAAGAGTGGAGATTAAAGCAGGTAGGACCGTGGTAGAATGCAAAACCTGGAGGCTCAGAGCCACAGAGCGAGGCTTTCTTGAAGAGAAGCCAGGAAGAACAATCTTACCCCACGTGGAAAGGGCTGTTGTGGTTGTATTTTCCAAAGATGGGCACGGCACTCTCTCCCACCTCATCCCCACACTGACAGCCTTCCACAAACCTACCCTTCCCTACCAAGTGTTGGAGTCCTGGGAGGATTAACTGTCCATAAAGATGCAGGAGACCCCAGGCCACTGAACCCCAACTTTGAGAAGGGTAAATTATGAATTATGAGATTTATTTTAGGGAAAGTTAGGCTTAAAAGGGAAAAGCAACGCAGGAAAGTCCAAGCCAAAAGAACCTCTCCCTACCTGCCCAGCCACACTGAGAAGGGGGAGGAGAGACGGAAACCTCCCTCACACAGAACAGTCTGGGGACGGTGCTTATTCACCTGGGAAGCAAGCAGGAAAGTGCCTAGGCAAAAATAAATACATAAATAAAAATCAAAATCCTCCTGGCTGGGAATGGGAAGGACAAACTGAGAAAATTCCCCTCTCATAAGGAAAGAGTGAGCCAAGAGGCAAAAACCATGAGGGCCAAGAGAGAGTTCACATGGGAGGTTTAGGCCCATTTATATGAATCAAACATGCAATCAGAATGAACCTCATCATCAGACAAGTAACCCTCATGGAGTGACCATATAGAGTGCTAAAGCCACATGACATGAAGAGATGCCCAACTAGCAGCTCATCACTTCAGCCCGGGCTTTCCAAGTCCCAGCCACAGGAGAGTTTTGGAGCCAGGGATATGCAAACAAAGTGTTCCAAACTCCTTACTTACAGGAATCAGGAATGATTACAAGGCATACTGTAATAAGACACTAAATTGTGAGGTGATTTGTCATGTAGCACTATCTAGCTGAACAGTAACTTGGCTCAAGTTTATACAGTCTGTCCTGAGTTCCACACTTATGAGTTTGGGCAACCACAGATCAAAAATATCCAGAAATTACATAATCTCATTTTTCCATACTGCTGAATAGAATTCCATTGTAAATATGTACCACATTTTTATTATCTATTTATCTGTTGATGGGCATGTAGGCTGATTCCATTTCTTAGCTATTGAAATAAAGCAACAATAAACATGGGTGTGCAAATGAAAATGGGTAGACCTGGAAAGAATTGTGTTAAGTGAAGTGACTCAAACTCATAAATATCAAAACATCATGTTCTCTTGATAATGCAGATCCTAATTTGTAATATCTATATGCGTGAATATAAAGGGGGCAAACACGTATAAAACCTACAAAGGTAGCATGGTAGCTAAGAGCAAGTATGAAGAGATAAGTAGGAAGAATGGTAGAGGAAGGGTAAAAGGACACATGTGACATGTAAACAGAATGGCAGAGGGGAAAAGGCAGGGATGGAGAGAAAAATTAGGGAGAGGAAAAAGGGGTACGGGAATCAACTAAAACACACTGTATTTGAAAATGTCAGAATTCCTGTTTACTAATTAAAAAAAAAAATCCAGGAAAGGGTGTGGGAGATGGTTCGGTGAGTAAAGAGTTTGTCCTGCAAGCATGAGAACCTGAGTTTGGGTCCCCAGAACCCACATAAAAATGCTGGGTGTGCTCAGAGCCCACAGTCACCTTTTGTTTTCCAGTCCCCACTCTTGCCTCATGCTAGTAGTAATGAGAAGCACCCCAAATACTCAGAAACTGATGCACTGCCCAGACTCTCTGCTGCCTTTGAGCCCAGCCTTCATTATCAGCTCCCTGAGAAGAGGCAGCCTAAGGGATATAGAGGCAAAGTGGAGGTCTCCTCTTCTCACTAAATTGTAAAATGACTCTCCTTCTTTGTCCAGCTTCTAACCCCTATGCAATTTGGCTTATGGCCTTGTTCTTCATGTCAAATGGTCAGAGAACAAACCACTTGTTTGCACAGCTGTCTACTGGGTTTACTCTGAAGGGGAGAAGTGGTACAGTATGTCATGTCCCCACACTGCTGAGTGTGAACTAATCATCAAGTCTAGCTCCCAACATGGGACTTGGCACATCGTGAGGACTCACACATAGGTGCTAAGCAAATGAATGAAAGAGAACTAAGTCAGTCCTTTGTTTAGAGTGTTATCTAGGAGTTTAGTACAAGCTCCATGGATGGAATGCGAGGCAAAGAGCCCAAGACAGGCTTGGTTTCCCCACCTTAAAGGTGGATTCTGCCCTTGAGGGAGTTCAAGAACCAACATGCAAGACTATACTTTCAGGGATCATTTCTAATCATGCCTCAAAAGGGCCCCGGCTGAAACTAAGAAAAATTGGAGAAACAAGCAAGGGGGCTGTTTTCCTGATGAACCGGATACCAGCACAAGGGGGAAGGAGATCAGCACAGAGAAAAATCAACTCCTACCAAATCAGAGAGCCAGAGCCTCAGAGGCCCCCAACACCTCATCACTGAAGCAGACCAAAAATGAACCCAACATGGCTCAGGGAAATTTTGCGGAAGAGGGGGCGGAAAGAATGTCAGAGTTACATGTTGGGTCATGATATGCAGAGACATTTAGCTTATCCATAACTGTGGGCTAACTCCACAATGCATGACCTGTATACCTCAACAAGGAGGGGTCAAGGGGAGGGGGTAGGTCACGGATGAGCCTAATAATGGTACCAAACTGACTGTATTTGCTGAATACAGAGCTGACTAATAAAGAAAAAAAAAAAAAAAGAACCAACATGCAAGATACTGAAAGACAGCTTGAAAGGTCAGTGTTGATTTGGGTCTAAAAAAGCCCTTTTTATGTCCTAAAAGACACAGAATCCTGCAGTGTTAAGGACAAGGGATGGTTGCATTGTCTCTCCTCCTCCTCCTCCTCCTCCTCCTCCTCCTCCTTCTTCTTCTTCTTCTCTTTGTTTTGTTTTTTGAGGTGGGGTCTTACTCTCTAACCCAAGCTAACTTGAATTACTGTATAGTCTCAGGGTGGCCTCAAACTCACTGTGATCCTCTGCCTCACCCAGTTTTCTTCTTCTTCTTTTAATAGCTTAAAGTTTCTAATTATACTTGCATAATCCACATTAATATACATAAATTATGATAAATGTTAAGATATTACCAAAAAAAGAACATGCTGGGCATGGTGGCACACACTTTTAATCCCAGAAGTAGGGAGGCAGAAATGGGAGGATCACTGTGAGTTTGAGACCAGCATGAGACTACTTAGTAAATTCCAGGTCAGCCTGGGCTAGAATGAGACCTTACCATGAAAAACAAACAAACAAAAAACCAAAATGCTGGGTGTGGTGACATGTGCCTAGAACCCCAGCGCTGGCGCTGGCGAGGTGGAGACAGAAAGGTCCCTGGGGCTCACTGATGAGCTAGTCTAGTTGAATCCCCGAGTTCTAGGTTTAGTGAGAAATTCTATCTAAAAGAATAAGATGGAAAGTGATTGAGAAAGCCATTCAGCATCAACCTCTGGCCTCCATATGCATGCACACACATGCATGCAACCCTAATGCACACATGCACCCATATACATATAAACACACAGATATACATATTCCAAAAATGTGAAATGTAGAACATGTAGAAATTTTTCTTGTTATTAATCCCTAAGCAACCCCATGTAACAATCATTCACACAGCCCTGTACTGCATTTGGTATGACAAGTAATATCGAAATGACTCAAAGCATGTGGGAGGCTGTACATGAGTTCTGTGTAAATAAGCATTTTGAACTAAATAAATAGCATCTATATTACTATTCTTGCTGCTATGACAAAATACCTGACAAAAGCATCTTAAGGAAGGAAGGGTTTATTTTAGTCGGCAGTTTGAGGGTACCGACCACTATAGTGGGGAAGGCATGATGTCAGAAGTGAGGCAGCTGGTCACATTGTGTCAACAGTCAGGAAACAGAAAGATGAATGCTGGCCCTCAGCATGCTTTCTCCTTTCCATTCAGTCTGGGACCCTAGCCCACAGGATGGTGCCATCCACATTCATGGTGCATCTTTCCTCTTCAGTTAAACCTTTCTATACAACCTCATAGACATACCCAGAGGTGTACTTCCATGGTGATTATAAATCCAATCAAGTTGACAATGAATATTAGTTATCACACACTATGCCTGTTTGCTGTCTGCCCTATATCAGGAAGAGAGACAAGCCAGGCATGGTGGCACATGCCTTTAATCCCAGCACTCAGGAGGCAGAGGTAGGAGGATTGCCGTGAGTTCAAGTCCACCCTGAGACTACATAGTGAATTCCAGGTCAGCCTGGACTAGTGTGAGACCTTACCTTGAAAAAAAAAAAGAGGGAGAGACAGGTGAAAAGACCCTGGAGTCCACACAGCCCCAGCAGGGTTAGGGGAGGCAGGCAGATGTCCTTCTGACTGCAGGAGGGGGAAGGGTGCTTCTGTAGATCAAGAACTGTTACTGTGGATATTCCTAAAGATGGGTACAGGATGAGTGTCTATAATCTGAAAGCCAAAAACCTGAATGACTCTAAAATCTGAAACCTTCTGAGGAGCAATGTGACACTACACTTGGAATGTTCCCCACCTGACCTCAGGAGACAGGTCATGATAAAGATGCAGGCACACTGACAGTGTAGCAGTTACCTTCTTGTCACTGGAATAAAACACTGACCAGAAGCAGTTTATGGGTAGGAAAAAGTTTATTTCCAGTTTCCATTTTACTTTATTTTATTTTTTGAGGTAGGGTCTCACTCTAGCCCAGGCTGACCTGGAATTCACTATGTATTCTCAGAGTAGCCTCAAACTCATGGCGATCCTCCTACCTCTGCCTCCCGAGTGCTGGGATTAAAGGCGTGTGCCACCATGCCTGGCTTCAGCTTCTAGTTTTGAGTGGAAGTTTCATCATGGTAACAAAAGTATGGCAGGAGCAGACAGCTGGGCACATTTTTATCAACATCACATATTTTTATCAGCAGGGAGGAAGACGAGAGAGTGAGCTGAGTGTGACAAGCACAGGTGGACCATGTAACGCCCCAAGGCCCATCCCGATCTACAAACCTCTTCCAGTAAGGCTCTGCCTCCCAAAGGCTCCACTAATTGAGGATTAAGAGGCTTATTCACAAACACATGAGTTTATGGGGGATATCTTACATTCAAACCGTCACAGTCAGTATTGCTTAAAAGGTGCAGTGCACCTTCCTCGTCACATTCTCTGTCCAGCTGGTCTGTATGGCACCCTCCAGGCTGTGTGCATCAGTTGTACAATAAACATACATGTTGTGGGATGCAGTCCTTTGAGGAAAACAACATTGCCACCTGTATCTGAAGCAGCTGCAACCACTCACTGGAAACTGAGACAGACTGTCAATAATCCCCCATAGCGGAGAGAGTGTTGTCAGACCCGCTCCTGAGATCTCAGCTGCCCCTTGCCTCATGCTAGCTGTATGCAAGGCACAAGGTGATCTCAGGAGGAGGTAGAGTATACAGATGATGGACGATCAAGGGGTAGGGAGCTCCATTCATGTAGCTATGGGAAGGTCATTGACCATGCTGGGATGAGACCTTTGATACTATGGCTGCTTTGGGGTCTGCACACTCCTGTGGGAATTCCTTCATCCATGCTCTGTAAGGAAGCCCAATAAACTCATTGATTTACCATGGTAAACTCTGGTGGAATCAGCCTCTAGTCTGTCAGGGGCACCCTGCCTGAAAGAGCAAGCAAGTATTCTTCAGCTTCTCTCAAAAAAAAAAAGTTCACACAACAATAATGAATTTTCTGTTTAGACCTGGGTCCCGTCCCCAAGATAACTCATTATATCTATACAAACATTCAAAACTCTTGAAGAATTTTGAACCGTGAATCTTTTCTGGTGAGTGCTGTGGGGGCATCATTGTAGGTCTCACTATACTTGAGCAGATAGCATTGTCATTAAGGGAACACATCATAAGACTGGGCAATTTGCAGACCACTCTGCTAAAAGTGCATTTGAAATTACGTCTTGCAGATTAAGATGACTTTAAACCATGGCCCTGAAATCAGCAAGGAACTGGTTCCCCAGTGTCCTGGTCTACACAGTCAGCTGAACACACTAGAAGATGGGTATTTCTGTAAAGGCCTGAGAGTCTGAAAGGACAGCTCTGGCTGTATGAAATATTCTCACAGCCACACAGAGCAGAATCCAGACTGAAACCTCCAGCTGTTTCCCTACTTCTGTGTCTAGACAAGATATTGGGATGAGGAAATTATTTCTTGAGACCTTGTGAAAATCAGACGTGGAAAATAATGAAAAGCAAAAAGATTGCCTTAAAGGATCCAAGACAAGGTAGGATATGCTTGATGTTAGAGAAAATTGATGCAAAAGAAATAGAAGTGGAGATGGTGACACAGGCACCACTGTCACCAAACTACAAATGATTGTCACCAGAGAATCTTCCAAGGCAAGAAGCAGCATATTTAAACAATGTATACTCACAGCCACTTGGAAGAGACTGTCCCCAGCCTGAGGTCTTTCAGGAAATGACTAAAACACCCTTTACCAGCAACAGTACTTCCCGGGCTCAACACTGTTTGACTCATCATCCCTTTACTCCTCATCAGGGAATGGGCACTATATTTTGGCCACATTTTCCTTCTCCTCTGTTACTCACAGGGCAATGAATTCAGTGGCAGACATGGATACTTTTGTCTCCCCAAAACCCAAATTCTATTCACTATCTACCCTGCTACTTGGTGTGCAGCCCATCTCATTCCCAAAGTTTGGGTACTCCTCATTGCTGTGCAGCAATGGTGATGAGACCCCTACTCTTTCCTGGGACTGGCTTAGGTGGGAATGCAGGATGCAATTCTGGCCAATCAAGTAGAAGTGGTATTTATAGGCGGTTTTAGGAACCATTGTTTGTTACTCATATAAAAAAAAAAAAAACCACAGAGGGCTGGAAAGATGGCTTAGTCAAATATATATATTTTAAAAGCACACACAAGATGATTTCTCTCACATTTATCACTAGATACTGTTGGGTCTGCTGCTGTTAAAACTGTAGCTACTACCTTCCAGAGGAAGAGAAGCCATACCAGTAGTGGAGGAATGTGGTGGTTTGAGTCAGGTGTCCCCCATAAACTCAGGTATTCTGAATGCTAGGTTCCTAGCTGATGGAGATTTGGGAATTAGCACCTCCTGGAGGCAGTGTATTGTTGGGGGTGGGCTTATGGGTGTTACAGCCAGTGTCCCGTTGCCAATGTTTGGCATACTCTCCTGTTGCTATTGTCTGCCTTATGTTGGCCAGGGGTGATGTCCACCCTCTGATCTGATGCAGTCGTTTTCCCTGCCATCATGGAGCTTCCCCTCAAGTCTGTAAGCCAAAATAAACCTCTCCCCCCCCCCCCATAAGCTGTTCTTGGTTGGGTGATTTCTACCAGCAATGTGAACCTGACTGCAACAAGGAACAAGACTGAGACAGAGCCTGGGTCTTTGATAGTGGCACTGAGATGCAAAGCTACAAACCTCAAGCATCCAAGCTGGGGATTTTTATTGCCTGATCCATTTTTACCCAGTTGTCAAGGGCCGTGGAGGAGATCTGTCTTTCTTTTTCCCCTTTCAATTCTTTTGTGAACCCAAAGACAGAGCTAATCATTTCTGATAAGTGTAAGGAGACATCTTAGGAGGCTGAGGAAATGGCTTGTCTGGTAAGTGAGCCTGCTTTACCACACAGGCATGGGGACCTGAAAGAGCCTGAGATGGTCTGAGTTCAATTCCCAACTGAGGCTTGGATTATAGGCATGCACTACCATGCCTAGCTTATACAAGTTGGTTTGGAGAAGGTAGTTCAAGTTGGAAGTCTAAGCAGTTGTTTACTTCTCGCTTATCATCCTGACTCCCCCAAATCTCCAGTACCTAAATCTGCAGCCTTTAGCCACACATGGAGAAAGTGGACTAGAAAAAGGAGCAAGTTGCTAGATTTGTGCCAGCTATGACAGAAGCAAGAGAGAGAAGGGTGGGTGTCTGCTCTGTTCAGCCATACTTCCCACACAAGGACGAGAGGGGCTGAAGAAAGCGTCCTGCCTGACACTTGGTGGTCCTCCCAGCACTAACATGTGGCCTAATCAGTGTCTCGGGATCTGACCACACCAGTCATCAGCTTTTCCATCCCTGGGAGAAGATAGATGAGGAGGCAACCTAAGAAACTTCCTCCTTCCAACAGGTAGTGAATCTTGCTAGGGTGGCCCCAGGGGATCACAAGATGGGGTTCACAAATATCAGGAGTTCCTGTGGTGTGGTCCATTGCTGGATCATTGCCAAATTTTTGTAGTTTGAAGGCTGTCAATGGTGTCAAATTTACTCAAACGTGGGCTGGAGAGATGGCTTAGCGCTTAAGTCACTTGCCTATGATGCCCAAGGACCCAGGTTTGATTCTCCAGGTCCCACATAAGCCAGATGTACAAGGTGGCATATGCATATGGAGTTCGTTTGCAGAGGCCCTGGCACGCTCGCTCGCTCTCTTTCTTTCTCTCTCTCTCTCTCTCTCTCTCTCTCTCTCTCTCTCTCTCTCTCTCTCTCTCTGTCTCTGGCTCAAATTTAAAAAAATTTAAAAGAAGGCAAATTTACTCAAGTGTGCAACCTGGCTATACACACTGGCTCAGAAGAGGAGGAATGGACTGAGCAAGATTCCTTGGTATAAAGTAGCAAGCTATAAGGGGCATTCAGGAGTCCAACAATAGATGAATGGGTAAAGAAAACATAGCACATAGACATCATAGAGGATATTTTCAACAGAAAATAAAATTGAAATATTGACATTTACAAGAAAATGGACTGAACTAGAGATCATCATGCTACCCAAAATAAGTCAGACTTAAAGAAGCAGATACTGATTTTTTTTCACTCTGAAATGTCGTGTGGATGCCATGAAGCTACAAAGGGACAATGGGAGAACAGGAAGAGACCTTAAGGAGAGAGGATGGGGAAAAAGAAAGGGAAAGGGAATTCATATGACATGAAAGTAGCAGCAAATCATTTGAGGAAATAACAAAACATGACATATGTATGAAAAGACCCATCACTTTGTATGCTGAATTAAAAAGATAATTTTAAAAATACTAACTCCGAAGTGGGGAGAGATAGATGGATAGAGGGGTTTTCAAACACCACCAGACAGGGTAGCACATAAACTGAGCTGAAAGTGGGAGGCCTGGTAACAATTTTGAGGGCTGGTCCTCCTTTACTTCTTTTCTTTCCTTTGCAGGGTTTTCTCTAGATCCCACTCTGCCATGAGGGTGTATCTTGGTTTTTAAGCTGACACAGACCATGAACCATGTGCCAGGGGGTCTTTTGAGGCTTTAACTAGTATTAAGTAACTGTTTAAAAGTTAAACAGTAACCTTGCTGGTAGCTACACTACTAGCCAGAACTGTTATGATTGCCATTTGGTAAATAAATGGGGGGAGGCCTGGAAAGATGGCTCAGAGGTTAAGGTGCTTGCCTGAAAAGTCTAATGACTTGTGTTCGATTCCCCAGTACCCATGTAAAGCCAGATGCACAAAGTGGTACATGCTCTGGAGTTCATTTGTCGTAGCTACAGGCCCTGGCACATCCATTTTCTCTCATTCTCTTTCTTTCTTTCTCTCTCTCCCCTTGCAAATAAATAAAATATTAAAGAAAAAAATTTTAAAGAAAGAAATGGGCTATAGAAGGCTATAGATGACTTAGCTAAGGGTACATAGCCTTGTCAGAGGAACCAAGATTCTGAGGCTTGAGATCGAAATGCCTTGAAGAAGTTGGAATGGCTCAGTGCCCCTCACTCAAGGAAAGAATGGAAGGATAGTTAATTTTCCTTGTTGGAGTCATCATGGGAACATACCTCTGAGTCTGCTTGTTAGGTCATTTCTAGAGAGCTTTACCTGATGAGAGAAGACCCACCCTGAATGTGTACAGCACCATCCCATAGGACTGAGGTTTTAGGCTGAATAAAAAGAAAAGGTTAAATTGAGCATCATCCTCTATCTTGCACTGCTTGCTGACTGTGGACAGAATGTGCCACCATGACTTTTCTGCCTTGATGTGCTGTAACCCATCAAACCAGGAGCAAAAGTTAACTCTTCCTCCCTTAAGTTACTTTTGCCAGGCATTTGGTCACAGCAGTGGGGAAAGGAACTACTTCATACCCATCCTCATTGCTTCTCACTGGAACAACCCTTGAGCCTTCTCCCTCACTGGCTGGAATAGCCCTGGGCCCGACCTCTTTCCTTCACCAGCTGGCATTGCCTCCAGTGGTGCATGCCCCATGCCTGTGGCTGGAAAAGTAAGAATATGTCCATATGATAAAACAAAGGCAGTTAGATGCACTCATTTGAGAAGGAAGAGAAGCTGGAACTTTCTAGAAAGGAGTTGGTGAGTTAAGGCTGACCAAGAGATCAGAAAGTGAGCAAACGTGATCTGGGAAGCATCCCTTAGAACAACTGCAGCTCTCTTCTGTTCACACGGGGAAACAGCAAATAGCGGGATAGCATGGACAATCAAAGTAACATGGAGCCTGCCCTCATTTACATAGTGGGAATTACGTGAGTGCAAATTTCATGCATAGCTACTCACCATAATCCAAGGAGGACTGCTCTGCAATGGAGACCACCATAGCCCATTGCTGTGCGCAGGGGGTTCTCCTGGCATGATCATGCCTGCTGTTGCCACCTTTGTAAGATACAAAATAAACATCCTTTTTCTGACTGATCTGTCAGTGAATTCGTTCACTAACTCACCAAATCCTCCACTATAGAGTTGGCAGCTCAGCTGCAGTCATCATTTTGAAGTGGGCTCATTAACCAAGGCCCCGTGTTATGGATAGAGAGAAATGCCTTCTCTCGCCAATCCCTCTGACCCCATCGTGATAGTCATCTCAGTTCTTGTACTCTAGAAGGAGAGTTCACAACCCAGCACAGGTAAGCAAGCAAATAATCAAGGTTTATTTTAGCAATAAGAAAGCAAATGCAGAAAGTACACCTTCCAGGGGCAATGGCAAAAGGCTGCCTCAGTATCTGGACTTGGTCTTCCACTTATCCTCCCTTGGCCACACCCAGGGCAGACAAGAGTGCTCCAGTCCCTTTATTGAAGTAAATGGAGGCCTTCATGGAAGCCCTTTATACACACAATTCAGTCTGTTAAAATTAAATGCAGAATAAGGCAAGAGACACTCATAAGAGAGATACAAATTGGAAAGGAAGAGATTAAATTATCATTATTTGCACATGATATGATTCTATACATAAAGAGTCTACCAGCAAACTGTTAGAGCTGATAAACACTTTTAGCAATGTAGCAGTATACAAAATAAACACACAGAAATCAGTAGCTTTTCTATATTCTAACAACAAATATGTAGAGGATAAAATCAGGGAATCTCTCCCATGCACAATTGCCTCAAAGAAAATAAAGTATCTTGGAATAAACCTAACCAGAGAAGTAAAAGAGTTCTACAATTAGAACTTCAAAACACTCTGCAAAAAATTGCAGAAGACATTAGGAAATGGAAAGACATCCCATGTTCTTGGATTGGAAGAATCAATATTATGAAAATGTCAGTCTTACCAAAAGCAATCTACATATTTAATGCAATCCCCATTAAAATTCCAAAGGCATTCTTTATGGAAATAGAAAAAAATCCCAAAGTTTATAAAATAAGGTTGGTGGTATCACCATACCCAATTTTAAGCTATATTACAAAGCCATAGTAACAAAAACAGTATGGTACTGGCACAAAGACAGACATGTAGATCAATGGAACAGAATAGAAGACACAGATGTTAATCCAGGCAGCTACACGCCATCTGATTTTTTACAAAAATGCCAAAAATATTCATTGGAATATTGGACAGCCTCTTCAACAAGTTGTGCTGGGAAAACTGGATATCTATATGTAGAAGGATGAAAATAGATCCTTGTCTTTCTTTAATATCAGACCTGAAACTCTGGAACTGCTAGAGGAAAAAGTAGGGGAAACCCTTCAACATACTGGCATAGGCAATGACTTTCTGAATATGACCCCAATGGCTCAGGAAATAAAACCACTAATCAACCACTGGGATCTCATGAAATTACAAAGCTTTTGTACAGCAAAGAACACTGTGAATAGAGCAAAAAGACAGCCTACAGAATGGGAGAAAATATTTGCCAGCTATAGATCTGACAGGGGATTAATATCCAGAATATGCAAAGAATTCAAAAAACAAAACAATAAGAAATCAAACAACCCAATTAAAAAATTGGTTGTGGAACTAAACACAGAGTTCTCAAAAGAAGAAATACAGATGGCATATAAACATCTAAAAAAGTGTTCTACATCCTTAGCAATCAGGTAAATGCAAATTAAAACTACTTTGAGATTCCATCTCACTCCTGTCAGAGTGGCTATCATCAAGAAAACAAATGACAATAAATGTTGGCAAGGATGGGGAAAAAGGGGAACCCTTCTACACTGTTAGTGGGAATGTAGCCTGGTACAGACATTGTGGAAATCAGTGTGGAACTTCTTGAGATAGCTAAAAATAGATTTACCATATGATTCAGCTATAGCACTCCTAGGTATATATCCTAATGACTCTTCTCACTACCTTAGAGATATTTGCACAACCATGTTTATTGCTGCTGTATTCACAATAGCTAGGAAATGGAACCAGCCTAGGTGTCCCTCAACAGATGAATGGATAATAAAGATGTAATACATTTACACAGTGGAGTTCTATTCAGTGGTAAATAAAAAATGAAATTATGAAATTTGCATGGAAATGGATGGATCTGGAAAGGATTATACTAAGTGAGGTAACCCAGGTCCATAAAGCCAAATGCCACATGTACATATAATAAGGGGATGGAGAGATGACTTAGTGGTTAAGGCTCTCTCTCAAATAAATAAAGTAAATTTAATTTTTGTAAAAAAACTTAGATGCAGAAATATGCATAAAGGTGTATGTAGCATCTGTGTTCTTGCTGCTGGGACAAAGTACCAGACCAGAAGCAGCTTATGGGAGGAAAGGATTTATTTTAAACTTAGAGTTTTAAGAGCAAATGTCATCATTTTGGAGAAAAGCTTGACAGCCGCCTCACAATGTCACACATCCACCTCAGAGAGAAACAGCGGGCAGCAAGAACGAGCTGCTCTGAACATACTGTAGGCTAGACTAACAACCGGAGGTCTGCCCCCAGTAACAGACCTCCCCAGCAAGGCTCCACCTCCCAAAGGCTCCACCAGCTGAAAACCAAGTAAAAAGCTTAATCACAAATACTTGGTGTTTTGAGGGACATTTATTATATTTTTTAGAGAGAGAGAGAGAGTGTGTGTGTGTGAAAGAGAGAGAGAGAGAGAGAGAGAATTGGTGTGCCAGGGCCTCAGCTACTGAAATCAAACTTCAGACGCTTGCGCCACCTAGTGGGCATGTGTGACCTTGTGCTTGCCTCACCTTTGTGCATCTGGCTTATGTGGGATCTGGAGAGTCCAACATGGGTCCTTAGGCTTCTCAGGCAAGCGCCTTAACCTCTAAGCCATCTCTCCATCCCTGAGGGACATTTTATATTCAAACCACCACAGTGTAACTGTCCCTACAGTTGAGAAGTTTACTAAGGGAAAGAGGGATAATGGCTTGCACATGGTCCTCAAGGAGGGGCTTTATGGGAGCCCACCAGAATCTACCTTGTTGTTTTTTCATAGATCCTGTTCTTCCTCTTATCTAGCCAGCTCTTGACAATTTCATATCCAGCTAAAGCCCAGGTATGTCTCATCCCTGCTGTTCTTGACTTTGCCATTTTAGCCCTAACATTCATTTTAATGGCAAATACCAGCAAGATGAGGAGGGCTGCAGCATACCATGAGAGCTCCCATGAGGGCCCTATCTCCTGCTGAAGCCAAGCCAACAAGCCCCTCTGTTTATTTCCTCCCCTGTGCAACAAGGACAACATTTAGGGGTCACTGTGGACACTGGCTAATTAGTGAGCCTTTCTAGCCAAGGCTGTTACACTCAGTGGTAATTACAGATTGCAGTGTTATTTCTGTGGAGGTCCACCCACTGCTGACCATTGTAAAAAGCAGGGACAGAAAATTATTGTCTGTCCAGCAGAAGTGGGACAGTAGCTGGAAGCATGCCCACACTATAGATTTAGGAGTCCTTTAATTCTAGCATGTTTTGAAGCAATAACTTTTTTATTTGTATATGTGTATATACATGTATGCATGCATATGTGTGTACATAGGCATGCACATGCAATAGTGCACATATGGAGATCAGTAGAAAAATCTTAGGACGTTAACCTTCTTCTGTCTTGTCCGAGAGAGAGTGGCTTTTTTTTTCTTTTTTTCTTTTTCTTTTTCTTTTTTTTTTTTTTGTCCCTGGAAAGACTAGCTGGCCCAGGAGCTTCAGGATTCTCCTGACTCTACCTTCCACTGCCATTAGGTGCATTAGAATTACAGATGTGTGGGCTGGAGAGATGGCTTAAGAAGAGCCAAAAGACCTAGGTTTGATATTCCCCAGTACCCATGGAAAGCCAGATGCACAAGGTAGTGCACACATCTGGAGTTCATTTGCAGTGGCTAAGGCCCTGGCATGCCCATTCTCCCCCCACCCCGCCTCTTTCTCTCTTTCACTCAAATAAATGAATAAAATATTTTAGAATTACAGATGTGTGTGCCACTTTGCATCCAGCTTCGTGTGGGTGCTGGAGATTAAACTCTAATTGGTTGGCTTGTGGAACAAGCACCTTTAATCACTGAGCCATCTCCCCAGGCTTGAAACAGCAACTTTTAAGGTCTGTGACTTAGTTTCCCAAAATGCACCTAGAAGCCTGCGCCCCCCCCCCATAGTTCCTTATTCCCCTTCCAAAATGCTGTTCCAAGCTCTTGGTCTGCATTTTTCTGGAAGGCAGAAGATTGCTAGTTAGTGAGAGACACAGAAGAAAGCACAGGGCACCCCAGACCCTCTGGACAGAGCCACAGAGCAGAATCTCCATGTGTGCCTGAGAGGCCCAGATACCTCCAAGCTGGCCAGGGACCTGCCACAGTTGCCAGGTCTCATCCCTCATGCCTGCTCTCACAGGCTTCATAGTAAGCTCCATTGTCTGTCTTTTTCTTTGCAGGTCTCCCAACTTCCTGCAGCAGCCCTCCACCCTAAGAGAAACTGAGCTGAGGGTGAGTCAGCACATTCCCAGCCAACTGACTCACCCCTCTTCCTGGGGTCCCTCAGAAACACCCATCCCAGCACTCTGGCGCCCCAGCTCAATCACCTCCCCAGCTCTGCCCTCAAGGGCAAAACCTGCTTTCTGCTCTGCAAACTCAGGCCCTCTTCAGCTCTCACCCTCCCACAGCACAGAAACCAAAAACACCTCCAGCTATCAGAGAAGGTAAGTGAGGACTCCTCTGCACATGGGTGCTGGGGATGTGAGGAAACCACAAACTCCCATTCACTTACTACCAGGAGGCGCTACCCTAAGCTGGGACAGAGGTCTTCTTGTAGTCCGCAGGCTTCCACAGGCAAGCCAGTGGCCTGTTCTCAGCTCTGTGACCTCACTCACGCTTACTGCTGCAGTCACCCTGGACAAAGTGGCTGCAACCCTTAACCCTTCACTGGGGCTGTTCCACTTCTCAGGGACCTATCTTTGCCATATTGCGTAGTATTCCCTAAACCATTGGTTATGTGGAAGGCAGCGCAGTAGAGAGCTGATGGGGTAGGGACAAGGCTCTGAAGTCCTGAATTCTAGGCTCCAGGTCCCACTCTGATAATGAACTAGTGTACTAAGTCAACTTCGCCTTTGTGTTCTATCTGTAAAATGGACCTAGAGACGTCTCAGAAGGTTGTGATGTGGATCCAATAAGATATGCAAAATGGGGACTGGAGAGATGGCATAATGGTTAAGTGCTTGCCTGTGAAGCCTAAGGAACCTGGTTCGAGGCTTGATTCCCATTTGCAGTGGCTGGAGGCCCTGGCGCGCCCATTCATTCTCTCTCTCTCCTCTCTCTCTCTCTCTGTACCTCTTTCTCTCTCTGTCTGTCTCTCTCAAATAAATAAAAAAACTAAATTACTTTTTTAAAAAAGGTATGCAAAAGGTCAAGTGCTTAGCAGAATAATGGACAGTGATATTTCTATGTAACGATCCATCCACCCACCCATCTATTATCTACCTATGATCTACCTACTACCATCATTCCCCTATCTACCTATCTATCCACCCACCCACTCATCTATCCATTCATCCTAGAATAGCCAAGTCCTGGTCTCTGAGGACCAGCCCCAAGGCACCATGAGACCAGCAGGAGGCAGACAGACCCAGGATTGCAGAGCAGAGTTTATTAGCAGAAGCATCATTTGGGGGGTGGGGGGCTCACAAGATCAGTAGATCTAATCTTGTAAGATGGTCTGGACAAGAATGAATCAGGGTCCTGATTTCTATTAAGTTTATATGAAGGATGTCAGGTTCATTGCTGGCACCGATGTGACAAGGTCTCAATTATGGAGCTCCTTGCCCACTGATGGTTTCACTCATTCATAATATACTAGGAGACTATGTGGGCAAACTGGCCAGCATGCTCAGGGGCAATCCAGGCTCAAGATGGCTGTAGTCACACCAAGATGTCAAGCTTAATCCCTATGCCATGTTCATGTTATAAAATCCCATGGGCCAATCACTGTTCTGGGGTCTGGAGACACTGGGGTAGGTGTGATATAGACATACCCTTGAGGCCCAGGGTAGGGTCTTCCTACTTGGTTTGCTGTCAGTAATGATTGTGGTAGTTTGAATGGATGCCCCCAATAAATTCAGGAGTTTTATTCAAGCTTGTAACTTGGTGTCGCTGTGGGTGGATCCTAGAGTCCAGCCTTAAGGTGTGTTTGGGGGTGGATCTGAAATTCTAGCCAAAGACATACAAAGTACTTGAGCTCTGCCTGAGGTTCCTGGGGTGTGCTTGCTTGTGCTTAGCAATGATGGTGGTGGTATTTCTTTCTGCATGGACCTGTGAAAGGGGGCCAGCTTCTTCTGCCATTATGGAACTTCCCCTGGATCTGAAAGCTGTAAATAAATTCCCTTTCTCCCATAACTGTGCCTGGTTTGGAAGTTCATCCCAGCAACGTGAAACCAACTACCATAATGATCAACTTGTTGAGGTGGTTTATATTGAATGTCAAGTTGACAAGACTTAGAATCAACTGTAGGGAGATTCTGTCTATGAGAGATTATCTTGATTGGGTTAATTAAGGTGGGAAGTCCCAACTTAACTGTGAGTGGAACTATACAGTGGGTTAGAGTCCTGGACTATATGAAAAGTCCTGGCTGAGCAGCAGCAGTCATCACTTTCTGCTTACTCAGTGTCGACTAAATGTGACCAACTGCCTCAGGCTCCTGCCACCATGCCTTCCGCCAGGATGGACTGTGACCTGGAATTGAATGCTGAATTAAACCCTTCCTCCCTTAAGCTGATTTTTGTCAGGTATTTTTCCCAGCAATGAGAAAAGTAACTGATACATTTGCGGCACCTCATCTAGAATGGTAGGCTGTTGCTTGCAGGGCAACATAGCAGTGTCTGAAGTCAGGAGCTCTGACTGCTGCAAGTCACGCTCAGGTCCCACCCCTCCCTTTCCAGCTGAGAGATTTGGGGGCAGGTCACTGGTTACTTCCCAAGGCACAACAAGTGACATATACACAGATGCTGGTGACAAATGGGTGCCTCCTAGAAATAAAAAGGAATGGCTTTCTAAGGGTGGATTGCAGGCACGAGCAGGTTCCAGGAAGGACTGCATATTTAGGTGAGTAGTTTCACAGAAAGCTGATTCCTGGCATGACCAGGCTCCATAATTCTAAAGGTAAGGGATTCTGGAGGGTCAGAGGGAAAATGTCCATTCAGGTAAAGCTGTGCTTGGCTTACACTATACCAGGCACTTACAAGTTTAGTGGCAGTTAAGAGCAGCTGAGCAAAGCAGGTGTCATTACACCTGTGACAATGTTTTTTCTTGGTTGTCATTACACCTGTGTCAATGTTTATTCTTTGTTGTCATTATGTCTGTGGCAATATTTGGTCTTGGTTGTCAACTTGATTGGATTAAGAGATGCCTTGGGACTGATGAAACTCCCCTATGTGTCTGTAGGGGTGTTTCAGAAGGACTAATTTGTGAGACAGTGACTGGGGAAAGGGGACCTGCCCCTGAATGGAGGCAACATCTTAAATAGGTGCTTATATAAAGGGACATGTCTGGAAGCTAGTTTGTGAGCCAGCAGGCCTCTCTCCCTCCCTCTCTCTCTCTCTCTCTCTCTCTCTCTCTCTGTCTGTCTCTCTCTCTCTCTCTCGACTGAGCTCATCACTGTCGCTGCCACAACCATCGAACTCCAGCACCTTCAGCTTTTCAAACAGCTCTCTAGAGCCGGGCGTGGTGGCGCACGCCTTTAATCCCAGCTCTCGGGAGGCAGAGGTAGGAGGATCGCCATGAGTTCGAGGTCACCTTGAGACTCCATAGTGAATTCCAGGTCAGCCTGGGCTAGAGTGAGACCCTACCTCGAAAAACCAAAAACAAACAAACAAAAAAAAAAAAACAGCTCTCTAGGTTGCTTCCAGGCTTTCCACTGCATTGAGGCTGCCGACATTGCCCACTTTCTGCCCTGGAAACCTGATTATCTGCCTCTTCAATGTGCAGATGGCCATTGTTGGACTACCCAGACCCTATCATGTAAGCTAATCCAGGAACTCTCCTTTTATGATATATGCAAGTGTGTGCATACATTCTCTTGGTCCTGTCCCACTAGAGAACCCTGTCTAACACACCTGTTTGCAGATGAGGAAGCTCCTACTCAGAGGTACCCTACACACGCGCTCCATGAATGATAGTGCCAGGGTTGCAAAACAGAGCAGTTGGCTCCAAAGTCCAGGGTCCCCCATCTGCCCATCCCCCCACCCAGAGATAGCTTTCAGGTGGCTTTTGAGTGATAGTCATTTTTCACCACATCAGCTTACAGTAGTGGGAAGAATTGCCATTCATTAGTGTTGAGCCCAAAGGTGACATGTGTGCTGGGGTTTCCTTCCACGTGTGAACTCCACCTCAGTTCTGCAGTCTTTACTATCTGCTGGCAGAGCTGCTTACCCCTCTCTCATGGTCAGAGAATTTCACCCCATGGAGATCACATATTGGCCCAGTGCCCAGCACAGGGCAGATATATATAAAACAAGCCAGGCTCACCCACCCACCAAGAGACAACAGTGGAAGAGACTTATTCAATGTGGCCACATTGGGGAGAGGAACAAATAAAGAGGTCCACTGTCCCCTAAGTCCATCTTTGGGGCCCTGAAATGTGGTTTGGGTTCTAATAGAGGCACAAAGTATGCATAAGTGAGCAGTCCTAGTCAAGGTGTGGCCGGAGCTATCAAGGACTATCACTGTCTGGGCTCCCCTCTCTCTTGCAAAGGTGGTCTGACAAGTTGAAAGAAATGTGTGAAATCTCTTTCTGGGAGATAAGCTCCTCCTATTCAGGCTCTAGCCTTTCCCTTCTCCCAGAATGAGACTCCTGGGAAAATTTCAATTCCTTGGAATTCATTGTCTCAATAATCTGATAGCCAAAGGGAGGGGCACAGATATCTTCAGAATATCTTTATTCCTGCCCAGATGATTACAAAATGGAAGTACTCAAAGCCACCTCTGTCCCCTGCACATTGCACCTCACCATAGAATGGCAGAGACCAGTGACTCCCTTAAACATCCCAAAATATCCACAGTTGTCAGTCTCTTCCAAAATGCAGAACCTGGAGGAAGACAGTGAGCTCTGCAAATTTGACCAAGTTGCATCCTTGATAGCCATTGCCAATGAAGTCTTTGCCTGAAAGGTTAAGGCCTCATTGCTGCTGCCAGTGAGGTCTTTGCAGAGCAGGGTAAGCTCTAAGTGGATGCCAAGCAGCCTCAACCTGGAAAATGCAGACTCCTGTTTTCCATCCTTGTAAGAGAAGAGATCTGAAACCATCCATTCCCTCTTGGAGTAAGAAGCAGCCCATCCTGGTAATCCTGCCAGAGGTTGTGTTAACCCTCCTATCCTCTGTCCTCACCAAGGGACCCATCTCACCTGGGTGTGCCTCAGTGCACCCTTGGTCTACAACAGGGAGGACATGTCACTGGAAAAGAGGTTGGCAGACTGACAGGTGTTTTAGCTATGTGCATTCCACGCAATGGGAGAACCATCCTATAGGATGCAAGCACCTGTCACTCAGACAAAGTGTTTGGGAGCCCAGTGACCTGCAGTATGCCAGAGTATCACCTCTAGAATCAAGAGCCTGTGGCAGTTTCTTGCACCTCCCACTAAGAAGGAAGCACCGCCTGGAAGGCCAGTCCAGGCCCAGAGGCAGCACATTGTTCACTTGGGAATTTTGCCCTATGTACCGAGCAGCATGCTCAAGCCCAGCTCTGAGTGGAGCCATGAGCAAGAAAGGGCCCTGCCACAGGTCTAGGCTGAAGTATAAGGGGCTCAGACTCTTGGATTTATGGACCTGCAGACATTTGGGTGTCAGTGACATCCGTGGTGGGAAACGTCATTGTTTGAGGTTTGTAACAAGCCTCAACAGAAGAATCATAAGACAGAGGTTCAGAATCTATCCTACAAGGCCATGCCACCAGTGGTGGAGAACTATGTACTTCGTGAAAACAGGTCCTGATACTGTGGAATGCCTGGCCGTGAGACTAGAAGTAATGATACAGCTGGAGAGATTAAGAAAATGTCAATGTGGGGCTGGAGACGTGGCTTAGTGGTTAAACGCTTGCCTGTGAAGCCTAAGGACCCCAGTTGAAGGCTCGATTCCCTAGGACCCATGTTAGCCAGATGCACAAGGGGGCACACACATCTGGAATTCATTTGCAGTGGCTGGAGGCCCTGTCACGCCCATTCTCTCTCTCTCTCTCCTTTTCTCTCTGTGTCTGTCGCTCTCAAATAAATAAATAAAAAATGAACAAAAAAATTAAAAAAAATGAAATGTCAATGCAAAATATGCCCTTCTGGCATATTGACTATTTTGAGTTAAAGACACCTATAAAACAGGTACAAGATCACCTGACTTTCATGCTGTCTTTTAAAGGCAGGAGATGGGGATGGATGTGAGCAAAATATGTCATATACATGTATGAAATTGCCAAAAATGAAATTAGAATTTTAAAATATCCTCTGAAAGTTGGGTGTGGTGGCACACACCTTTAATCCCAGCACTTGGGAGGCTGAGATTGAAGGATCGCTGTAAATTCGAGGCCACCCTGAAACTACAGAGTTAATTCCAGGTCAGGGGCTAGAGTGAGACCCTACCTCAAAAAAACATCATCTGAAAAAAGCAAGAGATGTAATTTCCATGTGGAAGATGCCAATTCTTCTTTTGAATTTTTTTTGTGTGTATGTGTGTATGTATGGATGTACTTGTGGAAGTCAGAGGACAACTTTGAGATGTCTGTGCTCTATCTTCTTTGAGACAGACAACAAACTGGCAGACTGTAAAATAATATCAAACTAGCTTGCCTGTGACCATCTGGATTCTCTTAACTCTGATTCCCAATACAATCACAGATGCTTGAACTACTTTCCACCCAGCTTTTCTTGGGTGCTGGAGAACTGAACCCAAGCTGACAGGCTTTGCAAATAAGTACCATTAACTGACGAACCATCTCCCCAGCTCCAAGATGCCCATTCTTTTCTTTCTTCTTTTTTTCTTCTCTCTTTTTTTTTTTTTTTTTTTTTTGAGGTAGGGTCTTGCTGGAATTCACTCTGGGTGGCCTTGAACTCACAATCCTCATACCTCAGCTTCCCAAATGCTGGGATTAAAGGCATGCACCACCATGCCTGACTCAAGATGCCCATTCTTATCACAAAAGGTGGAAGCCCAAGCCAAGGGAAATCCATACAGCCCTTATTAAAGTAACTGTGATTTCCTGCCCACTCCTGATGTGATTACTGCTTTATAATTTACTCTCCATTCAGTATGTGTTCAACCCTAACAGCATCTTTGGTGTTCATTTCTTTATTAAGGCTCTAGAGACACACTGATAAACTTGTATTCTGTTCTCTAGTTGATCTGCCTATGTCAATTAAATTCTCAGTTCAAGCTCCTGCCATAAAAAGACACACTGGAACACACCTGTAATACTAGCATTTCAGAAGCTAAGGCCAGTCTCAGATACATGGTGAGAGCCTATCTCAAAAACAAAACAGTTACAAGACAGAGAATCTGAGCCGGAAGCTTCTTCCTTTCCAGCCAGCTTTTCTTTGTGTTCAAGCTGCTGAAGGAGAAAAGCCATCAACAGTCTTACACAACTACAGACCCTGGGACCTGCCAGGCAAGATATGCCCACTGGTACAATAGTGGCATGAATGTTATGGGAGTAACCAACCACTTTATGATTTGAGGCCTGCTTCACAGAAGGGATTTTTATGCCTGGTACCATAAGTCTGGTCCAAAGCCTATGGATATAGGCCCTAAAGAGAACCTACTACCATGGTTATGCTAAACAGGTAGTACATCAAACTGACTCCTAAATATTGATATCAGTTCCCAAAGATTAGTACTGCTCCAAGACTCTATCACAGATGTTTCTTACTTCAATGGGCAGTGGTTAATGCAGAAATACATAGTTGAAAATTTTTCTGAGAAAAGTGACTACTGTGTGCTCAGACCCAAACAGGACATTTAAACCACCCCTCCCACAGCTCAGGAAACATTGCAGAAGAGGGAGCAGAACGAATATAAGACGAGGATGGAGAGGCTATGAAAAACACTGTCATGTGGATAGGACAGCTGTTACAGTCATGAATTCTTAGCAGCTGTGCTTTCTTGCACAAGATTGACCCTGTCAGCATTTCACTGCCAATAGGGGAAGGGCCCATGAAACCACACTGCTCCCAGAGTAGCTAGTGATTGCTGGGAAAGAAGGAATTCAGTTCATCAGTGGTGTAGCCACTCTTCAGTTGCCCAATCTACAGTAAATAACCTTCTACCCATGATCATGCAAGCAACCCTAATTTAACTCAATGGGTAAAAAAAGACATGAAAGTCAAAATAGTGGTTAATAGGGAAGAAGCGGGATGGGGATGATAAGAGAGGGCAGTGGGGAGAATAAGATCAATATATATGTGTGTATGTGTGTGTGTGTGTGTGTGTGTGTGTGTATGTATATATATATATATATTCCAAAAGTGGAAGAAACAATAAGTTTTTTAAAAAACCTCCAAGAGGATAGAAGTGAAATTTTATCTCCCCTACACAGCTAAAGCTGCCATCATTAGCTGGGTCTGTCGCACATACAAAGGGGTTAGGTCAGGCTGGCAAGAAGCCATCATGTGATGAAGTGGCCCCTCCATGATTGAGGCAAAGCAAGGGCAGAGGCCACAAGCCACATGCATAAGCAGATGGCCAGCCCTGAGTTCATCGTCCCACTCTGGCAGCAGGACCTCTCCCTCATCCCTCACAAACACCTTCAGGGGGTGCAGAGAAAGACCAGTGTAGGCTAGTTTGTGGGTGGAAGCCAAAACTGACCACATCCTGGTTTAGGCAAAGTGTTTCTGTTTTGCAGTCATGGGCACTAAAATCAGAGCCTTGGTATATGCTAGTCAAGTGTTTCTACCACTGAGCTACATCCCTAACCCTAGATGCAATCCTGAAAGCCTACAGTAAAAGAAAATTCTCTCCCTATCAGGGAAGTGCATTACATGAGAATATCTTGGACTTTGGGGCCATAGGGGGTGGCTGGACTGATACCTTGAGGGCTAGATGAAAACAATTGGGTTTGGAGAAGAGGCGCATGGATGGGCCTGTGGGAGTGGCCGAGTGGTGTCATGCAAGAATATCTATCACAGAACATCTGTCATAGGAAAGGTCAGTGACTTGGCCAGCCTCTTCCACTGGCTACACAGATGGAATGCTCCCAGGACGGAGGACTGGGTGCGGGCTTGCAGCAACTCTCCCATTCTCCAAAACTAATCCACCGTCTGTGGCCATCAGATGTCTGACACCCAGAGACTAGCAAGGAACCCCAAGCGACAGCAAGCCCCTCAGCTGACCACCTTGATCCCTTCTGCCTTAGCAGCAGTAGTGACTTACGTTGGCTAGAACTGACCCATGCTCTAGGCTGAATTTACCTCTTTTGCCCACAGTGTGTACTTATGAGGCAATTAAAGGGGAGCAGGATCCCCAAACACATGGCTTTCTCTTGACTAAACACAGGCAGTGTCCTTGGGCTAGGGGAAGATTCTAGGTCATTTCATTTTGGTGTAAGTCAAAAATGTCAGAAGGGAAAATCTGGCTTTTTTTTTTTCTTATCTCAGCAGAGGAGGTGAATAAATTCCTCTCTGTTCTTATCTCTTCCTTAACTTGGACAAAAAGGAATGTAAAGAGACTAATTCCTCCCCCAGAACCCAACCTCAGACACCTGGCATCAAGAGCAAACGACAAGTCCAGCCACTCATCCAGGGGGATCATATTAAAAAACATTCTCAGAGATTTGAGGATGGGCTTCCCTATTTCCAAAAGCCCTCTCTTGCCTCCTTGAGCAAGAACCTTGTCTTCCTTCCTTCTCTCTTTTTTTTCTTATTAATATTTTTTAAATTTAATTTTTATATTTTTATTTATTTGAGAGAGAAAAAGAGAGAGAATGGCTGCACTAGGGCCTCCAGCCACTGCAAACGAACTCCAGACACATGTGCCACCTTACAACTGGCTTATGTGGGTCCTGGGGAATCGAACCTGAGTCCTTTGGCTTTGCAGGCAAGTACCTTAACCACTAAGCCATCTCTCTCTCCACCCAGTTTTTGTTTGGTTGGTTGGTTGGTTGGTTGGTTGGTTTGGTTTTGGTTTTGGTTTTGGTTTTGGAGGTATAGTCTCACTCTAGGCCAGGCTGACCTGGAACTCACTCTATAGTTCCAGACTGGCCTTGAACTCATAACAATCCTCCTATCTCTGCCTCCCCAGTGCTGGGATTGAAAGTGTGCACCACCATGCCCCACCCTTCCTTCTCTTAAATTCTACCTATAATCTAATAAAATAATCCCTCACAAGTGATTCTAGGCCCTATCAAGTTGACAACCAATATAAATTATCACAAGTACATTACATAAAATGTTTTTTTTTAAATCAGGGGAAAACCCCACCATGCCAGAGGTAAGCATTCTGCTCATCTTTACTGTTTTTTATTGTTTTTTCAACTCCTACCAGCATTTTTGCAAACCTGTTTAGTCATACTTTATAGGCAATTGTGAGTACTAAGTTCTCCATTTAACATTACAGCATATGCTTTTGTCATAGTTTTCTTTCTTAATGAGTACATGGTAGCACTGGGTCAGATTGTATTTCACATAATGTTATTATACTGTGAGACATTGGGGTGGTTTCCAGTTATTCCCTGCTGGAATATTCCAGCAGATTCCTCCGGACAGCTTTTACTGAGAGTAGAATTACTTGCTCACGACAGAGGAAAGATGGAGCAAAAGTGGTAGATGGAGAAATGGCTCTGAGCACGTGTTCCTTGTTGAGTTACCACGGTGACTTTAAAAAACTTTTTGTATTATGATTGCTGGAAAAGATGCTGGAGAAGTGTTACATTGCCAGTATAAAAAATGTAGAAGGGCTGGAGAGATGGGTTAGTGGTTAAGGCACTTGCCTGCAAAGCCTGAGGACCCATGTTCAACTCTCCAGGTCCCATGTAAGCCAGACTCACAAGGTGGTGCACACATCTGCAGTTCCATTGCAATGGCTGGAGGCCCTGGAGCACCAGTTTTCTCTCTTTCTCTCTCTCTCTCCCTCTTTTTCCCTCGTTCTCTCTTTTTCATAAAAAATTTAAAAATTGGAAATGTTGAGAGAGATAACAAAAATTACCCACATCTCATCCACCCACAGATAATCAGGAACATAATGGTAGAATTCTTTCCAGCCAGCTTTATTTTAAGTGAGCGTTAGGGTTTTTTGTTTGTTCAATTATGTGGAATTAACATAATTATAATTCTCTAAATAAATTGAAGATCATAATTTTCTTTGAGCATAACAGCTAAACATTTTCTACTTTATAAATGTCAGATTTAGGAAATGTATCATTTCCCTTTGAGTAGATATAGCTGAATTACTTACCCATTATCCCATTTGAGGACATTTAAACTGATTCCAAAATTTGGCTTTTAAAATCAATTTGGCATGAACAAAGTTGCAAGTTGTGGCTTTTAAAAGCAATTTGTGATTTGGGTAAATGGAAAAGTGATGAAAACTCACCACAGAAGAGTTGATTGTGGAAAAGACTGATTTCGAAGGTCTTTCTTGGGCTGGAGAGATGGTTTAGTGGGTAAGGTGCTTGCCTGTAAAGCCTAAGGACCCAGGTTCAATTCCCCAGTACCCACATAGCCAGATGCCCAAGGTAGCACATGCATCTGGAGTTCATTTGCAGTTGCTAGAGGTCTGGCATACCCATTCTCATTTCTCTCTCTCTCTCCTTTTCTCTCTCTCAAATAAATAAATGAATAAAATATTTTTTAAAAAGCCTTTCTTAGACTCACAAATGGAATAAATAATAACTAAGTATGGCCTTTGTTTTGTTTTGTTTTGGTTTGGTTTGGTTTGGTTTGGTTTTGATAAGCAGGATAAACCCAGGGGAAAAATTACTGGTTGGGAGCTTTTTTAAAATTTTATTTATTTATTATTAGACAGAGAGAATGGGCACACCAGATCCTCCAGCAAATGAACTCCACCATGTGCATCTGGTTTACATTGGTTCTGGGAAGTGGAATCTGGGTCCTTAGGCGTCAGAAGTAAGCGCCTTAGCCACTATGCCATCTTTTCAGTCCTGGTTGGGAGCTTTGATGGCTGGTTCTCTGATGGCTTTGCCTTTCTCTGTGTGGTCTAAGGAAAGTCACACAGCCTCTCTGGGATGCTGTAAAATGAGCCCCCAGCCTATACCAAAGCTTCTTAAACTATAGGGCATTATCTCAAATGGGGTCACATAACTGAATGTGGGATTGTGACAAATTTGGCAGCAGTCTAAGATTTCTGAAGGTGCAATAACCAAAAATTAATTCGAAATCAAATGCATCACAGATCCAAGGTATTTGTGGCAGCGTTCACCCATGCTCTGTTCTGTGACTTCACTGCAGCCTTGGCTATGGACACACACCATGGACACTACACTGTGCATGAGGTCATGGCATGCAGTGCTAATGAACACTGCCTGAACCACCTCAGTTCAGCTTCAAGACTATTGTATGCTACAATTTTCAGTGTTTTTATGGTATATACCAAGATTTTATAATGGTTTGATTATGGAAAACAAAGACTTCTATTGTTTTCCTACCTTCATTCACATGTATCAAATTAGTATGTCTTGGGATTGAATTGTGTCATCCATCTTATTAGTATGCAAATTTGCTTTTGCCTTTAATAAATTAGACACATATATAAACTATTTTGTATTCCTATATACCTAGCATAATGTAAACATTTCTTAGGTGAAAAAGGAGTCATGAGTGAAAAAGTTTAAGACTAAGTAGTATGAGTCCTGGTGCTGGAGGTCTCCCTGGCTGTTTCCTTCCACCCACTCACACCCTGTAAAACCCTACAAGCTTTCATTAAACATTCCTCAGTTGCCTCTTTTAATTTGCCACCAACTTCCTGTCCCACCTGGACTCACTGGTTCTAGTATGGGGCCTGAGGCGGCTGGTGGTGCGCAGAGAGCAGGTAGTAACCATTCAAAGCAGGTGGTGTCGCTTCCTATGTGCAGATAAACTTATTATATGGGAAAACAAAATAACCACTAAAAAAAGAAACAAAATACACTGGGGGGAAAACAAGGTGATGCATGCTATCATTTGCATAATAATAAAATAGAGAGCCTGATATACAAATATCAAAAGAAAAATAAAGGAAGATGGAGGAAGGAATTAGGGAGAGAGGAGGAAAGGAAAAAGAAAAGCTCACTGGACATGGTGGCGCACATCTTTAATCCCAGCACTTGGGAGGCAGAGGTAGGAGGATCGCCTTGAATTAGAGACCAGCCTGAGAATACATAGTGAATTCCAGGTCAGCATGGGCTACTGTGAAACCCTACCTCAACCCCCCCCCCCGAAAAAAAGGGCTCAAGCCTGGGAAATCAGCAGGGGGCCATCATCACTGCTGGACATCACACAGTATATACTTACTGGTCTTCAGAAAAATATCTTGCATACGTGCTCACTAGTGCACCAGTAGCGTCACTGCAACCAACTGCTTTCTGATGGGATTTGAGTCCCACTCCACAGAAGGAAATTCACTCCTGGGGTACTGTAAACCTGGGCAAAAGTCCGTGACTGGGGATGTCGTAGATCCTAGGAGGGAAGCTACTAATAAATCTTGTATTGTTAAATGGACATCTTTTGCCCATCAAACTGAGTTCTAAATATCTATGGTTATGTCCATAGACTGCTGCTGCTCCCAGATTTGTTCAGAGATGTTTTTCAGTAGACCATGGTTACTGCAGAAACTCATAACTGACCAAAGTGCTGAGGATAAGTGACTGTTGAGTTCTCAGCCCTAAATGAGGCATCTTATCACCCTCCAAAGCTCAGGCAACATCATGGAAGAAGGAAGAAAGAATGTGAGAGCTGCGGGATGGGGAGGTGTGTTGTGGACTACTGTCTTCCAAACATATGGCCTTTTCATTCATGAACTCACAGAAACTGTGGTTACTTGCAAAAGACCTGCACAAGATTGAGCCTGTCAACAGTCCATCATGAATTGGGGGGGACTCGTAAGCCCCCATCGTTCTCTATCTGCCTCTCTGTCTCTCTCTGTTAAATTAATTAATTTATTAAAAATATTTAGAAATATAAAAATTAATTAGTTAATTAGACAACTTAGAAAATATGGTAAAAAGGAAAATTATCTTGTATGTGGGAGAGTTTTTCTTTTTTTTAATTTTTTTTTGTTTATTCTTATTTATTTGAGAGTGACAGAGAGAGAAAGAGGCAGAGAGAGAGAGATAGAGAGAATGGACTCGCCAGGGCCTTCAGCCACTGCAAACGAACTCCAGACGCATGCGCCCCCTTGTGCATCTGGCTAATGTGGGTCCTGGGGAATCGAGCCTCGAACGGGGTTCCTTAGGCTTCACAGGCAAGCGCTTAACCGCTAAGCCATCTCTCCAGCCCCAGTTTTTCTTACTGCAGTCAGCTTATAAATTATGCAGGCTAGGAAAGAAGAAGAAAGCCGCTCCCCAAAGCCTTCTGGTACCTAGGTTGACCTGCGGCTGTAACATTGATCTCCTTCCCCATTCCATCCAACCCCACCAATGGGCAGTAGAGGCCTGCATGCTCAGAAACTGCCATAGGAAAGAAAGCCAGGGAGGAGAGGTAGTGGGTGCTGGATAAGAGGGAACCAGATAAGATAACCCCCCCAAAAGATCTTGGGGCATTTTGCTGATGTTTTACTTAGGAGGGGCTTTTCATGGTTCTATTCTCTAAATGCAGCCTGAGATTCCACCTGGCAGCCTACTGCTGAGATGGACCTGCCTGGGATGAAGTCTAAAACCCCAAAATTTAGGCAGGGACATGCCAGGGATGAGGTCTGAAGGCCAAGACTTAAGCAAGCAGAGGATCTGCACAGGAGTTCCACTAGCTCATATCCTGCTGGGGGAAGGGACCTCAGCACCTTGGAAAGGCTTTGGAGGGAGCCATTGGGAGCCTGGAGGCCCTAGTAGGAAAGATTAAAAGTGACAGAGTTCATATTTTCCAGATGTCTATTTCTTATCTGTTAGGAGTCATCTTCGGTGACAGAGCCATTATACAAGACAGAACACATGGAGGAAGGAAAGATGAAGCAGACATTCTGAATAATAATGAGAGTGAGGGCTGTGGGGAGAACACAGAAGAGACAGAAAGTCCTGCCTAGAGGCCACACACCTGACAGGATTGCAAGGGCCTGGAAGGCCAACCTATTTCCTGGGTCCTGAACTTGGCTTGGGTTTGTTGCCCTATCTGCATGGAAATTGCAAGTAGGCAATGGGCAGCCTCCTCCATTCCAAGGCCCATGAGCTGGAGGTTTTGAGCTCTGGGACTCAGTTGTCAGTGGCCCCACACTCAGCAACCAGCACCCCATGACTTGTGGCAGCAGCCAACATCGTCCTAACAGCCTTCCACACTCCATAAAAGTTCTCCACTTTCTCGTGCCATCTGCCTCTCCTCTTCGCTGCCTCAGCTCCCTGCAGTTTTTGCTTCCAGTTGTTCTCTGGAACACCTTATCCACCCTTTTGCTGCTAGTATAGTTGCCACTGTTGTTGCCTCTTTGTGTTGCCAGCTCAGCCAGCTCTACCCATAATAAAATGGCAAGGAGGCAAGAAAAGACCAGCTGGAGAAGCCTTTCATTGGTCCTAATGTAACACCAAAAGGCAGCACAGAAAAGTGACTCCCAGCTGACTCTGAAAGTGAACTGAATAACCTGGTTAAAAACTCAGGAAGGTAGCTGGGCGTGGTGGCACACGCCTTTAATCCCAGCACTCGGGAGGCAGAGGTAGGAGGATCACCATGAGTTCGAGGCCACCCTGAGACTCCATAGTGAATTACAGGTCAGCCTGGGCCAGAGTGAGACCCTACCTCGAAAAACAAAACAAAACAAACAAACAAACAAACAAACAAAAAACTCAGGAAAGTGAGTATGTATGCAAAGAAGAGCTGCACTTACACCAATCAGAACACAGCTTCCAATTCCACAAATCACAGCCCCATATAGGGACCAATAACAGTCCTTATTTGGAGAAGGATCAGTCACAGGTCCCACAGTGCACCAATCACTGGCTTCTTGCTGAGTTACTGAGGAGGTGCTTCCCTTCCCAACTTGAGTAAGCACAGCCTTAGGTCATCTAAACTTCGTTTGCTCTTATTTGTGGATTTAAATATTAATATTAGCCAGACGTGGTGACACATGCCTTTAATCCCAGCACTCAGGGGGAAGAGATAGGAGGATCGCCATGAGTTTGAGGCTACCCTGAGACTACATTTCACTAGAGTGAAACCCTACCTCGACAAAACTGTGCATACACATACATACATACATATGACATGAAAGTAGGAGGAGGGTTATAAGGAGGGGAAAAGAAGTTTAAAGGGAAGGGAGAGGTGAACAAGATAGGATAGTAGGGGAAATAATTTGTTTTCATATGCAGAAGATGTATGTGTATGTGTGTGTGTGTACGCAAAAGAGAGAAATATGAAAGCAAGCAGAAAGGAAACTATTTTGAGGTAGAAAGGAAACCAATGAGAGAGGGAAGTAAGGACAGTAGGGAGGGGTGAATATGAACAAGGTACAACAATATATATGTGTGTGTATAGTGAGACCCATTGTTTTGCACATTAACTAAAAAATTAAACAAAGAAGCATGGAGCCAGGCGTGGTGGCACACACCTTTAATCCCAGCACTCAGGAGGCAGAGATAGGAGGATTGCTGTGAGTTAAGACTAACCTGATACTACATGGGACTACGGTGAGACCCTACTTCGAACAAACAAAGCAAAAAGAAGGAGAAGAATGAAAGTAAAGATAGAATGGTATCTTTTTGTTTGTTTGTTTGTTTTTATTTATTTGAGAGCAACAGACAGAGAGAGAAAGGCAGAGAGAGAGAGAGAATGGGCGCTCCAGGGCCTCCAGCCACTACAAACAAACTCCAGACGCGTGCACCCCGTGTGCATCTGGCTAACGTAGGTCCTGGGGAATTGAGCCTCGAACCGGGGTCCTTAGGCTTCACAGGCAAGCGCTCAACTGCTAAGCCATCTCTCTGGAATGGTATCTTGAGGAGTCCAGGTCCACCTCCAGGAAAAGGGCATAGCAACTTCCACATACTGAAATATAGAAAAAGCAGAGGTTCTCAGTAAATACTACCTCAGAGCTGAGGAAGTGGCTCAGCAGTTAAAGGTGCTTGCTTGCAAGGCCTGCTGATCCAAATTCAATATTCCAATACACACATAAAGACAGATGCACAAAATGACACTTGCATCTGGAGTTTGTTTACAGCAACAAGAGGTCTCTCTCTCTCCATAAATAAATTAATTAATTAACTAAAAAGAAAAAAAAAACTCACGTCAGCTGGCAACCAGCAACAGTTATGCCATATTAGTAGCTTGTATCCTGATAGGATGTGCTGAAAATACCATTTGATCTCGCAATTTTCTCCTCCAAATCCCAGGACCCAAGACTAGTCATGAGAAAAACATCAGACAGCCAAATGTTGTGGGGAATGCCTATAATCGCAGCAGCAAGAGGCTGAGGCAGAAGGATGACAAGTTTGAGGCTAACTTGGGCTACATAGCAAGACTCTGTAGAGGGGCACCTAACCAGTGCCCCTCAAAACAAGATGAGTCTGAGAAAGTGTCCAAGTCCAGAGGCACCTCAGGAGAGATAACAAGTGTATGTAATGTGGTATCTTGAAGCCTATTCTGGAAAAGAAAATAGACATTAGGTCAAAACTCAGGGATTGAACATGGGCTTTCTTTAGTAATAACAGATTCATGTTGACTCTTTAATTGCAATAATTGCAACCAATGTGCTATACTAATAAGAGATGCTCATGATAGAGAAACTGTGCAGCGGGATGGGAGTGTGAATTTTCTAGACTATCTGTTCAATTTTTTAAATATCTAAATATGTTCTTAGTACTTTTTAAAATTATTTATTTGCAAGCAGAGACAAACAGAGAGAAAAGAGAGAGAGAGAGTGGGCATGCCAGGGCCTCTAGCCACTGCAAACACTCCAGATTCATGTGCTACTTTGTGCATCTGGCTTCACATGGGTTCTGAGGAATTGAATCTGGTTTATTTAGGCTCTGCAGGCAAGCACCTTAACCACTGAACCATCTCTCCAGCCCTAAATATGTTCTTAAAAGAAAGTCTGTTAAGCCGGGTATAGTGGTGCATGCCTTTAATCCGAGCATGCGGGAGGCAGAGGTAGGAGGATCGCCATGAGTTCAAGGCCAGCTTGAAAATATGTAGTGAATTCCTGTGGAAGCATGGGGGCCTGAGGATGCTTGACAGACCACTGCAGTTTGATCTCCATGACCCATATAAACAGCTGGGCATGGCCACACCTGCCTGTAACCCCAGCCTGTGAGGAGCAGAAGCTGAATTGCCAGGACTTATGGGGGGGGAGGGGGGAAACAAGCAGTAAGTATCTAGGATGATTAAGAGACTACAGTTTAAGTAAGAACAGGTAGAAGAGTTATAAAAGGGGTCATTTGATGTTCCCCACTGACCACCACAGCTGAGTGCACCCTGCTACAGACAAGCACATGGGACATTGCATGGACATATATACATGCATACACCACACACACATGCAGAAATATAAGGTCTATTAATGAAAAGGAAGAAAAAATCCAAGGAGAGGATTATTTACCTTGTTGGGAAAGAAAGAAATGATGGTATAACTTGAAAATGGCCAAGAATCTCCCATCCTGACATAGACCTTCCATGGCTCAGGTAAACCTGCTGAGCTGTTAGAAGCCCACAAGGAGCACTGTACTGAAGGGCCACCATTAACATGATGCCACCATCTGTCCAGGTGGCCTGAAGAGAAGATGCCTCAAAACAGGATTTTTGTAGCCACTTAAGATGGACAGTTGGACACTCATTATTCAAGTGAAAAAGGAACACAAAGACCAGTGACAAAGCAATCAGTCTTTTCAGTTTGGCCAACAACAGCTGAAGAAGTGTGGTAAGAATGAGAAAACTCAAATTACCATCTTAAGAGGGGAGAATTGGTTGGGGTTTTCAAATAATTAAGAACAAGTCAAACCTCGTTCTTCATCAATGTTTAAGAATATATTGATTGACTGTTGCTTCCATTCCTACAACAAATGATTTTGAGACACAGACGTCTCTGAATCCTCAGGGGAGACTTGTCCCAGGACCTCCCTGTGGATTACAGTAATAGCTGATGTTCAAGTCCCCATATAAAATGGCATGGCATGCACATCTATTCCACATGCTCTCTCCTCTGTACTTAAGTCATGTCCAGATTACTTATAGTATCAAAGACAGGGTGAATGCTGTAAAAATTGTCACATTGTAATAGTTAGGGAACAATGACAAGAGTAAGAGAATGCACGTGGTCAGCACCCAGCCATCATGGGCCAAGGACCTCGGCACACTGAGGAGATGGGAGTGCTCCAGTACACACAGCCGTCATGGCCCTCGGCACACTGAGGAGATGGGAGTGCTCCAGTACACACAGCCGTCATGGCCCTCGGCACACTGAGGAGATGGGAGTGCTCCAGTACACACAGCCGTCATGGGCCTCGGCACACTGAGGAGATGGGAGTGCTCCAGTACACACAGCTGTCATGGCCCTCGGCACACTGAGGAGATGGGAGTGCCCCAGTACACACAGCCGTCATGGGCCTCGGCACGCTGAGGAGATGGGAGTGCTCCAGTACACACAGCCGTCATGGGCCTCGGCACGCTGAGGAGATGGGAGTGCTCCAGTACACACAGCCGTCATGGGCCTCGGCACACTGAGGAGATGGGAGTGCTCCAGCAGAGTTTTCAGAGAGACAGCCAGAAGGTGCAGCAGATAGCTCATCATTTTGTCAAGTGGACCTTGTGCATCTGGCTTATGTGGGACCTGTGGAAAAGAACCCAGGTCCTTTGGCTTTGCAAACAAGTGCCTTAACCTCTAAGTCATCTCTCCAGCCCCTCCTAACATTTTTTTTATCTGAAGCTAGATGAATCCTCAGACACAGACCTTGTGGATCAGGAAGACCAGTTGTGCTATGTGTGTCCTGGGTGAAGTTCTTTGGAGAGGTCATCCAAGCAAGCAAAATGTAGCCCTGTTTTTGTTGGACATATGATCAAGGCCTGTCTGGACTACAGAATGAGTTCAAGTACAGGCTGGGCAACTTAGTGAGACCCTAATCTCAAAATAAAATGTAAAAATAAGGTTGAGGAATTAACCCAGTGGTTTGATTCCTGGTAAAGAAAAAAAAAGAATAGAGTGGGAATGATGGTGCACACTTGTAGTCCCAGCACTTGGGAAGCAGAGGCAGGAAGATGAACAGTTCAAGGCAAGTCTGGACTACATAGCCAGTCCCCATATGAAAAAAAAAGTTTGACAGTGAATTATCATGTGATCCAGCAACTCAGTATATATACAGAAGACTTGAAAACAGGCTCTCAAAGATATGTTGGTATACTCATGCTCATAGAATCGTTGTTCACAGACGCCAAAAGGCAGGAATTCAAATATCCAGCAACAGATGAATAGGTAAATCATGGTACACACACACTACTCTGGTGTAGGAATGAAGGGAATTCTGACACAGGCTCAGACATGGGTGAACCTCGAGGACATGATGCTAAGTGAAATACACCAATCACCAAAGGACAAGTCTCCCATGCTGCATGAATATGAGAAAAAACGACTTCAGAGACAGAAAGTAAAATGGTGGCTGCCAGGGATTGGCAGATAGTGGAGTGTAGAGTTGGTGTTTAGTGGATACAGAGTCACAGTCTAGGAAGATGAAGATGTTCTAGAGGTGGATAGCAGTGATGCCCACGCAACAATGGGAATGTACTTAGTGCTGCTGAACTGTACTCTTAGAAACAGTTGCTGCAGCTGTACTCTTAGGTATGGTTATACTCACTGTACCCTGTACAAATGGTTATTCCAACTGTACCCTTAGGAATGGTTATCATAGACCCTGTGCCAGAGGGTGCCAGGCGGGCACAGAAACGTAGCCAAACCAGGGAGATAAAGTACCCCTGGCACTTCAGCCAAGCCACAGCTGAATCCGCAGAGGAATGGGGAGACAGCAAGAGTGCTGCTTCCATGCTGTTCCTGATACTCAACGCCAGGATGAAGGAGACAGACCCTGAGGTAGGAGGATTGCTGTGAGTTTGAAGCCAACATAGGACTACAAAATGAGTTTTAGGTCAGCCTAGGCTAGAGTGAGACTCTACCTCAAAAAAAAAAAAAAAAAAAAGGAAACAGTTATACCAGCTATACCTTTGGAAATGGTTATGCTGGGACTGAAGAGGTTGCTTAATGGTTAAGACACTTCCTGCAAAGCCTAAGGATCCAAGTTCAATTCCCCCAGAACCCATGTAAGCCAGATGCACAGGGCGGTGCATGCATCTGGAGTTTGCAATCGCTAGAGCCACTTCAGACAAACTCTAGATGCATATACCACCTAGTGCATCTGGCTTATGTGGGTCCTGGGGTATGCCCATTCCCCCTCTCTCATCTATCTATCTCTCATAAAAAACAGATAAATATTATTTTAAAAAAAGAAATGGTTATGCTGGGCTGGCTGAGATAGCTCAATGGCTAACATACTTGCCTTGTAAGTGTTAGGATCTGAGTTTGATAAGTAGTACTCATATAAAATGTTGGACTTGGTGTCACACATCTGTAATCTCAGTGCTGTGGAGGCAGAAACAGGAGGATCCCTTGGAGCTCACTGACTAACCAGTCTAGACTAATTGGTCAGCTCCAGGCTAATGAGAGACCCTGTTTCAAAAAAGGGGGACAGAATTCCTGAGGATAGCACCTTAGGCCTTCACATGCATGTGAAAACACATGTGCTCCCCTACATATTCAAACTTGTATATGTCCCCTGTACAGACACATACATGCAAAAGAAAGAAGAGACAAGTGAGGGAGGAATGTGGTAATGACTCTTAGAAATGGTTACATTAAGTGTACACTTAGCAATGGCTATTTTATCATTATAAAGAGCCCTAATCTTTTAGAGATATATGCTGGAATGTATTACTGATACATCTCTCAGTTGTATTTCAAAATAATCCAAGAAGGAAAGGGGATGGAGTGAGGATAGGACCAGGTTGCTTGACGTGGGTGGAGGTTGGATACTAGATGATGGGCACATGGAGGTTTATAATCCTGTTTTCTCTGTTTTTGTATATGTTCCCAAGTTTTATGAAAGAAAAAAATCACTATAAGAAAGAAGACAAAGCCTATCTCAGCTCCCCCACTGTCCCTGTCTCAAATAGCTCCTGCATTCTCAAGACTAGAAAAATAAGTAAGTGGTTGGTCACCACCATAGCAGGTAAAGGGCAGACAGAGGCTGTGTGCATGGCACAGAAGAGAAGGTTCTTTAGGGAAGCACATTCAAGCCACCCAGGATAGAGATTAGGGCCTCCACCAGGTAGTAGCTATGAAATGGGAGGACATTCAAGGCCAAGGAAGTCCCAGAGCTCCTGCACTGCTGGATTAACCCTGTGTGTGTCCAGCCTAGCTGCCCTCAACCACTTCTGATGGGCCTGATATGCTCCACCCCTCCCAGCTCCAAGCAGAAATCTCACAACTTCAGCCCGCTGTCTTCTTTTGTTCCCTTCCTCATCCAGACACGACCTTCCTGCCACCAGTCTCCACAAGAAGGTAACCAAGGCAAGGGGTTCTTTGGTCCTTTGGGGGGAGAAAAGTTGTGACAGAGCTTGAGGGGAAAAGCCACACTGCATAGGGCTGTCAGTGGGAGTGGCAGGGCTGTGAGAGGATGGGGTAGACATAGGACACTGGGCAGCCCAGTGCACTAGCAGAGTTGGAACCAGGCTGTTTAAGGAGAGCTCTTGAAGGATCACCTCAATTCTGCTCTGGAGGTTACCTGCCATGTCACCTGACTGTGCTACTTCCCTACCTAGGCCCACATTCATCAGAAACCAGATGAGCCCCATGGTGAATGTCTCCTGTAGGTTCATGTGTTTGTGATTCAGCCTCATGTCAGTCCCCAGCTTTAAGAGGTGGAGCCCTGCTGGAGGACATGTGTTGCTAGAAGTGGGACTCGGGTTTGATAGCTCAGCCCTGCTTGCTGCACCTAGCTTATGCTCTTTATCCTCCCTGTTGATGAGAACATGCGGTTCCTGGCTGTCTGCTCCTGCCATGCTTTCCTACCATGATGAAACTTTTCCTCAAAATTTGTAAGCTGGAAAGAAACCTTCCGTAAGCTGCTTCTGGTCAGGTGTTTGGTCCCAGCAACTAGAGGATGATTGCTGCAAGCTCTGTGGCCGTGGTTATATGACTCCACTCCCACTCTACTAGGAAGACGATCCCTGAGAGCCCTGCAGTTGCGCATGTACACACACATGCATGTGCATGAGTGTGAACACACACACACCACAAAACTATTTTCCTCCCAAATACCAAGGAACAACAGAAAAGACAGGAGCAAGACTGGCAGGCAGGGGCCTGACAAGGGTGTGGATAATATCTGAGGGCAGTGTGGTCTCCAGGGATGGGCAGGCCTATCTCTCTCTACCCTGTGGGCAGGTGACTTACAGAGAGCCAGTTGTTGCAAAAGCTTAAGAAGGAACAGAGTCAGCTCCAGCCCCACGTTTCCTCGTCTGCCTCCTGCCTTGGCACACTGACCTCTTGGATTGTGCAATCTGGGGAGGTGGTAGAGCATACATTGCCAGGCTTCAGGTCACTTTGGGGTGATCTCAGAAAGTGTTCTCTGCCTGCCACTGAGTTCCTGAGTCATAGAATACATTTACTCAGCCCTCAGTATGTGCGCATGATTGGTGCTGGGGAGGATTTTCCATAGTTGACTTACTCACCCTAAGACTGAAATTATATCATGTGGTTCCCGCAGGGCAAATGACTTGGTAAAGTAAGTGCTTCCAAAGACTATCATCCTAAGACAGATGAAGGGATGCCTGCCTCTGTGTCCAGGATTACAAAGGGGGGCCTTCACCCAAACTGTGACTGGTTCCCCCAAAACCACAATTGGTATTTGCAGTGACACTAAGAGCTATTGCATACTGAAAGAATCTTAGCTAGGAATGAATGAATCTAAAGAATGCTAGCCTGATGAACCACTTTACTCGGAGATACTCCAACTCAGTTTCTCTCTTTATTCTAACTAGATACAGTTCTGGCCCAGCCTACTCAGCCAAGCCCATGGGCTAGTCTGTCTGTCAGACACCCAGCATGGTCCACAGTGGTCATATTTTGGAATCCAAATGCTCTATCTTCCCTTTCTCATTTCTTGGGGGCTGTTCTGGGGAGCAAGCCCGGAGCCTCATGCCTGCTGGGCAAGGAGTATACCACTGACTGTACCCCGGATCCTGGCTTTTTTGAAAATAAACCTGCGTTCTTCCTGTCAGGCTCACAAGGTTCAGAGAGCTCCTGGGCTCAGTGCTGGGGTAACAGAACAATCCATACAGTCTTAGGACACATAATTCATTGATTCCCCCAACTGCTTGTTGAGCACTGACTATGCACCAAAATGATGATAGAGACAGCTGCCTGCCTCAGGAGCTGACACCTTCAGGTGTGGATGAGACTGTAAAGAATTTTGTCTCCAGTGTTCTTTCATCAAGGGGTGATGGCCTACACCTGCAATCCCAGCACTTGGAGGACTGAGGCAGGAGGATTGCATGAGGACAGCCTACTCTACATAATGAGTTTCAGGTCAGCTACAGTGTCTCAGAAAAAAAAACAGGGGCTGGAGAGATGGCTCAATGGTCAAAAGTACTTGCTTGCAAAATCTGATGGCCTGGGTTCAATTCCCCAGTACCCACATAAAACCAGATGCACAAAGTAGTGTGTACATCTGGAGTCCATTTGCAGTGGCAAGAGGCCCTGGCATTCCCATACATTCTTTCTTTTATTTTCTCTCTGTCTCATTGAAAATAATTAATAAATAAAATATTTTTAAAATCCAAAAGAACAAAAACAAGAGTTAAGGAAATAGCTTAGTTGGTAAAGTGTTTGCCTTGCAAGCATGAGGACATGAGTTCAATCCCCAGTATTCATGTAAATGCTCAGTGTAGTGGCACACTAGCCTATAATCCCAGTGCTGGGGTGGCAGACATAGGTGGACCCTTGGGAGCTAGTTTAGCTTAATCGGTGAGCTCTAAACCAATGAGAGACTTGGTCTCAAAGGAAGTAAATAGCATTTCTAAGGATGACCCCCCCCCAATATCGTCCTCTGGCTTCAACACACATGCACATGCACCTGCTTACACACACACATAGCACACACATGCTATTTGTAATCCCTTCCACTAGCTTCCATTCCTCACAGGTGACTGCTGCCATGAAAATGGTGACCTTAGCCAGCTTCACTGTGTGTCGGTGCCAAATACTGTGCCAAGTGAGCTATATAGATTAATTGTATTTACATTGACAACACTCTACAAAGAATACCCTCTCATAGCCCTAGCTTGTGGATGAGGAACTTGAGGCATGTGGATGAAAGAGGTCACAAGCAGAACCAACATCTGAATGCAGGACACCTGCCTCTGATGCCCACGTGAGCAGGTGAGCCATCCCATGTCACTTGCACAGGAGCATGTCCTAACTGTTGTGAATGACATGGGACTGCTCTCCCAGAACCAGGAGCTCCTGTGCTTTCCTCAGGATGAGGCTCAGTTTCTAGGCTGGGCAGATGGCCTAGTGGCTAAAGGGGTTTGTTTACAAAGCCAGTTGGCCTGGGTTCAATTCCCAAATACCCACATGAAGCCAGGTACACAAAGTGGCACATGCATCTGGAATTCATTTGCAGTGGCAAGAGACCCAGGCTGGTGTCCAGGGAGTTTCACTTCATGTTGCTGGGTCCTTCTCTAGAAGCTCAACTCCATCTAGAAAGTATGGGGGTGCTGGGTGTGAGTGTGTGTAGCTCAGAACACGGCTGCTATTTGAGGATTTCACTACTAGGAGCAATAGCTCCATGTAACTCTGCTCTAGCCTCTGTGCACTCAAGAAGGAAGGGAGGCCACAGAATTCAGAGCCCCACTATTACTGGACATCTAGGTTATGACTTAACTGAGTCTGAACACAAGGCTCTGAGAGTTGTGCACACAACCCTGAGAGACTCTTCCTTGTCTCTTGACCTCCTGAATTATATCCACCATGCAGCTAGGAAAGCATGCCTAGGCAGCTCCTTCCTCAGGCTGGGCTCCCCTGGTCACTGACTTTGTAACATTTGCTAACACACAGGTTTTTAATAATAATAATTATTTTTTGAGGTAGGGTCTCGCTCTAGCCCAGGCTGATCTGGAATTCACTATGTCTCAGGCTGGCCTTGAAATATCAGTGATCCTTCCCTCTCTGCCTCCCATGTGCTGGGATTAAAGGAGTGCACCACCACGCCTGGCTTAATTTATTTTTAATTTATTTTTAATTTTTATTTATTTATTTGAGAGAGAGGAGACAGATAGAGAATGGGCACACCAGGGCCTCTAGCCACTGCCAGTGAACTCCAGACACGTGCACCACCTTGTGAATCTGGCTTACCTGGGTGCTTGGGAATTGAACCTGGGTTCTTAGGTTTTGCAGGCAAGTGCCTTAACCACTAAGCAATTTCTCCAGCCCCCAATTTTTTTTTTTTTTTTTTTTGAGGTAGGGTTCCATTCGGGCCCAGGTTGACCTGGAATTCACTATGTAGTCTCAGGCTGGCCTAAGCTCACAGTGATACTCCTACCTCTGTCTCCCGAGTACTAGGATTAAAGGCATGGGGATGGACTGGGATTAAACCACGCCTGGCTTAATTTATTTTTTATTGACAATCTTTATACATGTATATATTTTGATCATAATCCTCTCCTATTACCTACTCTTGACTTCACTTTCTGCCTCTCTTCTACTGATCCCTTTCTTTCAAACTAGTCCCTCTTCTACTTTTGTGTCTTTTTATTTTTTTTTCCCATGGTGTGTGTGTGTGTGTCCCTCTGCATTTAATTGGGGTTGCTTGCCTAAGCATGGGTCGGGAATTATTTACAAGAGCACATACAAGTTGCAAGTGGCTACACTACTGCACAAAACATCTCCCACTCCAGCAAACATTAGCTAACAACAGTGTCTCAGGGAAGGATAACAGCCTAATACCCTCCACCATTCGTGAAGGAATGTCAATAGGCCCAGTTTTGTGCAGGTCTTGAAAGAATAGGTTTTAACTGAAAAAAAAAAAAAAAAGTTTTCTTTCTATTCCACGGTCCCCTATGGAGTGGTTGTTGCTGAGATTTTGAATTAGGGTTCTGGCAGGGTATAGTTACATAATTCACAGCCACACTCATACATATTTATGTGTCACTGGACCTGTCATTGTAGTAATGGCTTCAGTGACTACCCCATCCACCCACTGGGCTGACTCAGGGAGTAAGGCCAGAGGTGGCATCTTATCATGAGCCTGTCCTACCATGGCCAAAGCTAGAAGTCTGGGCAGTAGCAGAAGAGGAATACAGGAAGCATGGAGAACCAGAAGCCGTCAATGAGAGGTTTTTCAACTGTCAAAATGGTAAGAAAAAAAAAATAATTAAGCAGAACATTCAGTTCTTACTATGCCTGATTAAAAAAAAAAAAAAGGTATTTTTCTACTAAAAATCAGTAACAGGGCTAGAGAGATGGCTTAGTGGTTTAGGTGCTTGCCTGTGAAGCTTAAGGACCCAGGTTCAATTCCCCATGACCCACATAAGCCAGATGCCAAGGTAGCACATGCATCTGGAGTTTATTTTCAGTGCCTAAAGGCCCTAACGTGCCTGTTCTCTCTCTCTCTTTCTCTAATTAATTAATTAAACAGTTTAAAGTGCTAACATAGCATAGATAATTATAAATCTCTCTCTCTCTCTCTCTCTCTCTCTCTCTCTCTCTCTGTGTGTGTGTGTGTGTGTGTGTGTGTGTGTGTGTATTACATGGCCTTGAACTTGCTCTGTTGCTGAGGCTGACCCCTGAACTCCTGATCCTCCCACGTCTACCTTCAAAACACTGGGGTTATGGGTATGTACCACCACATCCACTTTGATTATATTTAATAGGAATTATGCATAAAGAACTTATAAGAATTCCTAAATTTGTAAAGCATGGGAATATAATGAATCAATGAATAGCAACTACTACATGTGAAGTCATGTTTGATACATTTCAACAAATCAGGTTAGATTTTATCCAATGTATCTTGCAAAATGACCTGAACAAAATACCACATTTGAGGGCTAGAGAGATGGCTTAGTGGTTAAGGTGCATGCCTTTGAAGCCTAAGGACCCAGGTTTGATTCTCCAGGTCCCATGTAAGCCAGATGCACATGGTATCACATGCGTCTAGAGTTCATTTGCAGTGGCTAGAAGCCCTGGCATGCCCATTCTCTGTCTCTCTGTCTCTGTCTCTCTCTCTCTCGTTCTCTCTCTGTGTCTCTCTCCTTCCCTCTCTGACTGTATAAATAAATAAAAATAAAATCTTTTTTAAAAAAATACCACATTTGACAGACATGATTTTAAAAAGTGACCTAAAGAAATGACTGAAATACCAGGCAATTAACAGTAAAAATATTATGTTGCTTTTCTGGACTTTGTGACATTTGTGATGTTTTTCAACTTGTTTCAAGTTTGTAACTTGTTGTAAATTATAATTTCTTTCCTTGGTCTAAATAATTGTCATTCCTGATTTTCAATCTGTAATTTTGAGTTATTTTTCTTAAGGTGGTTGTTTAACCTCTCCAAACCGCTACTAACCTCCATTTCATGTATTTCTTGTTTTAATGGATGACATCCCCCAGTGTTCCCCTATGAAAAGGTGTGGAGGAGCCTTTTTATTTCCCCTGGTCTTTTCCTTTTCTAGATGATCACTACACTGGTAGTTTGGCTGGGTATAGAATTCTGAGCTGAGGAGGGTCAGGAGGAAGGCAGGAAATGGTTCCAGGAGCTAACTAGCCAGCTCTCTCCCAGCTTTCCTTGTTTCAGCATCTCCAGCTAAGGACATCCTGAAGCTCAGAATCAGATCTTCTGTTTCCCCAGGCACTGTGGTCATGTCCAGGATTCCATGGTATAAACCCTATTATTATTATTATTATTATTATTATTATGGTTTTTTGAGGTAGGGTCTCACTCTAGACCAGGCTGACCTAGAATTCACTCTGTTGTCTCAGGGTGGCCTCAAACTAATAGCAATCCTCCTACCTCCAGAGTGCTGGGATTAAAGGCGTGTACCACCATGCCCAGCTAAATCCTATTCTTAATTTTCCCTTTCTAGAGAGGGTTCTGCTTTCTCTGGACTCCTCAGGCAGTTCAGTCTAGACACCAAGATGATCTTGATGCTGTCTTCTGTTCATGTGTTTAAAAATCCCTATTTTTTTCTTTTGTGTGTGTATGGTGTGCATGCAAGTATGTGTGTTCATGTGTGTGGTACATGTGGAGGCCAGAAATTGGTTATCAAGTATCTTCTTCAATTGCTCTCACTGGAACCTAGAGCTCACTAATTCTGCTAGACTAGCTAGCCAGTGAGCCCTAGGGAGACTCCGGTTGTCATGTCCCCAGTGCTGGGAGTACAGGTATTCACCACCACAACTAACATTTACATGAGTGCTGCAGATCTAAACTCAAGGCCTCATGCTTGCATGGCAAGCACTCTACCCACTGAACCATCTCCCTAGCCCCTAAATTCTGTTTTTCAGCATTTGTAAAGGAGTTTCAGGCTGGGTATGGTGGCACATACCTCTAATCCCAGCACTCAGGAGGCTGAGATAGGAGACTCACCATGAATTTGAGGCCACCCTGGGCTACAGAGTGAGTTCCAGGTCACCCTGGGCTATACAGTGAGACCTTGCCTCCAAAAAGGGAGGGCATCAGGAGAGGTCAAAATAAGATAGGATATTCTAGTCTATTCTTTGCTTTCTTCTCCTTCTTTTTTTTTTTTTTTTTTTTTTTTGAGATAGTATCTCACTATATAGACCAGATTGGCCTAAAACTCACAATCCTCCTGCCTCAGTCTCCTGAATGCTAGAATTATAGGCATGAGCCACCACACCTGGCCTACAGAGAGTGTATTTTTAAAACTTACCTTTCAATTTCTAATTTCTCTCCAACAGTTTATAGTTGCCTATATTTCCTTCCAGACTAGAAATCAACTTATAAGTTGATACGATGCCTCCCATTCAGCCATGTTTGTGAAGAGCTTGTCAGTGTTCTCCCCCAAGAACCAAGAAGTTATCTCGGGACATCATAACATCAGTGACACAGCTTGTTGACCAAACAAAGCAAGCTGGGATGTCTTCTTAGCTTTCTCATCTCTTTGTCTTTGCTGCTATGATGATTAATCTTGGTTGTCAACTTGACAGGATTCAGAATCACCATGGATTGGGTTAATTGAAGTGAGCAGACCTCTAACTGCAGGCCACACATCTCATGGGCTGAGGTCTGGACTGAATACAAAGAAGCTGAGCACCAGCACTCATCTCTCTGCTTCCTGACTGCAGACACAGTGCGACTAGCTGCTTCCTTCCTCTGTGGCCATGACTGCCCCACCATGAAGGACTGCAAGCCCAAATAAGCCCCTCCTTCCTTAAGTTGCTTTTGTCAGGTATGTTGGAACACTGGTAAAATAACTAATACAGCTACCATTGTCTGGACCATCATGATTAATTCTCTCACCATCCTCACAAAGTTAGTGTCCTGTCCAAAGGAGGCTAGGAAACTTTGGAGAAATGGATTATTAATGAAATAACTTGTTCCTTAGGCTCCACTTGTGAAGCAATGTTTATGATATTTCAAATTCAACACCTACCTTCCATTATTGCAGTGGTTATTACTCTACCCAGGAAACAATGGTACTTTGGATATAAGGAAAAGATATTAAGACATGATTGTTCTCTTAGAACGAGAAGGAAAATAACAAAAATCTGCTTCCAAACTTTGGTCAGCATAAATACTTTTTCTATGATTTTATCTTGAGAGAAAGACAGAAAGAGAGGCAGAGAGAGAGAGAGAATGGGCATGCCAGGGCCTTTCAGCTGCTATGAACAAACTCCAGACATGTGCACCCCTTGCATGGGACCTGAAGACTCAAGCATGTGTTCTTAGGCTTCACAGGCAAGCGCCTTAACGGCTAAGCCATCTCTCCAGCCCAGCATAAACATTTTTTTTTGCATAAACATTTTTTAAATGGTGTTTGACTTTTTCTAAAGATTTTTTTTTTCTCTTCATGAATTGGCCCTTGATTTTAGCAGGGAGAGCCAAGACCTCCATTTTTCATCCTTTCTTACCCTCTGGACTTCAGTTTTTACCCAGAACTGCCTAGTGAATAAAATGAGCTAGAACCTGAAGTCTAAGCTTCTAGGCCCTTCCATAGACAGAGCTGTGGTAGAGCACACCTCAGGCTACTAGTCAGTTCCTCTTGCCATGGAGTGTCCACTTCCCAAGGGCAGGACTGCTTCATTCTTATCACTGAACACACAGGAGGAAGGCAGATGGAGCTCCTAAGAGCTGTTCTCTCACTGTTGACAATCGGTGTTGAGGCTGTGTGGAGAAGCACAGCTTCCCCACCACCTAACGACAAGATGGGATTACACTGTAGACTGATTCTGTGGCATGCACTTTGGTTCCCATCCCAGGCTGCCACAGTGTTGTGGGTGACTCTGACCCATGGGCACAATAGCCGCATGTGGTCTGAATCCTGCTCTGCCAAGAGCTTCTGAACCTCCCATCATCTCTCCCTGTGGCTCTGTGATCCATGACATCGTGGGTGGCCTGTAGGATGGAAGCAAATCCCACAAGACCTCTGAAGCCACAGGCAGACGGAGAGGGAATGGAGCCCAGCAACACTGGCTTGACAGACCAACATTGAGCATGATATTCACAGACCCGTGAGGGGACATACAGGGCTCCACTCAGCTCAACAATGCCGAACGCCATTGCACACCACTCCACTCCCACCTTTACTAAAGGTCCTTATGGGCCCGCTCGCAATTCTGTCTGGAGCCTTTACAGCCATGTGTATTCATTCACTCATTCGATTTTGCGAAATTCTGCTCGGAGTTGGTGGGTTGCTCAGTAGTAGAGCCCTTGCCGAGCATGTGTCAAGCCTCACAATTAAAAACGAAATGAAAAAGTAAGGTAAAATAAAATGCAGCATCAGTTCTTGGAACCACCTGCATCCTGCACCGAGGGACGGTCCCACACTCCTGATTGCCTTCTTAGGCTGCAAGTTGTCTTGGAGGATAGAAGCAGCCCTGGGCACACTGTACGTGAGTGCGGCCAGAGCAGTCTGAGGTCACGAGCTTGGCAAGGCCCCGTGACCACCATAAGATTCCCTCCAGAGCGGGCACCCCTGGACCACGAAGGGAAGGTGACTGGTTTACGAACCTAAGGGCCTTTAGAGCAGAGGCCCATCCGAAGACCTGGCCTTGAGAAGCCCAGGCCGAGGGCGCCCCGAGGCCATGGAGAGAAGGGAGAGATCCCAGCGATGCGCACCCCGGGCCACAGGAAGGACCCAAGCGGTGGCCCGGGCAGGAAGGGGCGGAGGCGGGAGAGGAAGGACGGGGACCGCCCGGGGCGGCGGGGCGGGGCGGGCCGGTGTGGGCGCGCAGGTGAGCGGCTGGGCGGGCGTTGCGCTGCGCTCCGTCCGGGGTCGCACTTCCACGCGCGCCGCGGAGCCAAGGCGCCCGAGCCATGGCCCGCGGGGTGCCCGTGGCGCCGCTGGGCGTCCTGCTGCTGGCCTATGCGCTCCTGCCCTGCGGGACCGGTGAGTGCGGGCCCGGGATCCGAGGGCGCGGGGGCTCCGCGGTCCCCGCCGGGGTGGGCGGTGCGAAGTACTCAGGACGACTCGCTCCCCGCCGGTGGGGCGGCGGCGAGGGTGGCGGCAGCCTCCCGGATCTCGGTGGCCTCGCCTGGGACGCACGTGGGAGGGGCCGGGATCCGGACCTGAACGAGCTGGGCGCCGACCGAGCCCAGGGAACCGCGCCCTTGGGCTTTGCTGGGATTCTCGGGGCGTCCGGGTCGAGAGTTGGAGAGCCTTTTTTTTCTCTAGCTAGGCCCCAGAGGGGTTAACACCCCTCCAGCTCACCTCTCCTCTCCACCCGTCCGCACGCTCCATCCCCTTCTTAGAGTCCCCAGTTTTCACTAGCCGGGACTTGGCCAGGTTGGACAGCCGCTGGCGCTGACCCCTCAGCTGGAGGAGGCTTGCGCCGTCTATGCGCGGGGGCTTTGGCGGCTCTTTGCCTCGGATGGTGTGAATTTTCGCGGAGTTCTGGATAAGAACAGGGCGGCCTTGCGCCCAGATCTGCCTGGGATGGCGCGCCTTGGTGGGCCCTGGGAATAGAACACAGTGAAAACCTGTTATAAGAACTTGAGGTGAGGCCAGCAGGCTTTTATGTTTGCTTGTTTGTTTTTAAATTAAAACAGTTGTTCAGAACATGATGGGGATCTGTGATACCATTTGCAGAGACTAAGGGAGTGTTTGTGCTTGACAGGTAGATAAATTCGAAAAAATTAAATCAAGGAATGAAAATGAAACCGGTGAGATTGAACTTGGGTGTGAAGGTATCAGCCAGCCGTAGAAACGCAAGACAACTTCCTGGTTCCTTTTCCCAACATAAAGGGACATCACTGCACAGTAGATAGAAATATTCATACCTCATTTAAAACGTGAATGTCTACTTTTTTATTTTGTTGTTGTTTTGGCTTGGTTTGGTTTTCGAAGAAAGGGTCTTGCTTTGTAGCCTGAGCTGGCCTTAAACTCCTTGATCCTACTCTCCCACCTCTGGAGTGCTGGAATTTCAGAGTGGTATCACCAGTGTGCTTTCTTAAGATTGAAATTTCAAGATTAAAATATCAGTTCTAGAAGCTTGGGACGTAACCCAGTTGGTGGAGCATTTGTTCAGTATGCACAAAGCCCAGAGTCCAGACCCCACCATCCATAAATGGGGCATGGTGGCAGGCAAGGTGATTGGAAGCTCAAGGTCATCGTGGTCTGCATGAGTTGGAGGCTAGCCTGGGAGTCATGAGGCTCTGCCTCAAAAATTAGGGCTGAAGATATTGCTCAGTGATTAAAGGTGCTTGCGTGCAAAGCCCGATAGATAGCCCAAGTTTGATTCCTCTGTACCTACATAAAGCCATATACTCAAAAGTGGTGGATTTTTCTGGATTGCATTTGCAGTGGCAAGAGGCTTTGGTGTGCCCATTCTCCTCCTCTCTGCCCCCTTTTTCTCAAATAAGTAATTTTTAAAAATCAGTTTAAAAATCAAAAGTGGTTTAGGCCAGGCGTGGTGGCATACACCTTTAATCCCAGCACTCGGGAGGCAGAGGTAGGTGGATTGTGGTTAAGCTCGAGGCCACCCTGAGACTACATAGTTAATTTTAGGTCAGCCTGGGCTAGAGCAACACCCTACCTTGAAAAAAAAGTACTTTAGGAAGTGAAGGTGTGAGAAAATGTGTGTGTGAGAGAGAAGTGTATGCTCACCACTGTTGGAACTGGGTGACTCAGGATTGTTTTGAGATAGAACCATAGGGCTCAGATGCTATCGGACAACATTCTTGTCTTCTCGGTTGGTGGAAGCTAATGACCTCCCAAGATAATACATTTGAGGAGGTTTCCCTGATTGTGGAAAGGATGTTAGGTCAGAAACTGAGGTGAGTAGGTGATCAATGACTGTTAAAGAAACCAAAGATAGCCCAAAATAATTTTAGCTCTCAATCTATAACTTTCCAGCTCTCCTCAGTCAGTCAGTTCTAATCAGTCAATCTGTGGAATCAGCAGCCTAGGTGTGGTCTTTTCAGGGAACCTCAGTTCACAGGTCACATGTCTCATTGTCCCTGACCTAAGGAGGCTGCCATTTTGGTCCTCAGCAGTTCCATCAGAGCCCCTTCCTTCCAGGAAGTCTTGGCTAGCTGAAAGCCCTTTGTCATGGTTTGCTATATAAATGCCAAGAGACCTGAGAGCTTTCTCAATTCACTTTCTTCATCTGTGGTCCTGGGAAAGGACCTGTGAGATTGCACCGGAGGCTGAAGTGGAGCTGAGTCAGCAGTGTTCCTGGTCTACCTGAAGACAGGCTGCATCCAACTGGTGACCTTTGAGGAGTTATTCACTCCAGAGCCTGGCACATGAATGTTGTTGGTATATCCCTGAACTTGGATTAAAGATTCAGCAGAGGAGAACTGAACTTCATGTCACTACGGAGCAGAAGAGTAAAGTGTACCTTTGGGTAGGGTATGCTTGTGTGACCTCAGCATCTCTGCCCTGTACCCCCATTTGCAGGAGGGAAGCCCAGGTTAGATTAGAATCATAGCCTTTCAAATCTTCATGTTGATCGCTTTCCAAGGACCACCAGATACCAGAGTCTGGGTCAGGGGCCCATTATGGCTGCCATTGCTTCTTTCAAAACTGTGAATGGACAGATCAGATGTGTTTGCTCCTCAGCCTTCAGATTCAAATGAGGATCTGTGGCAGTTGTCTGACTGTGTTACTGGAAGGACATGGAGTCCCTCAGCTCTCCCCCACACTCCACGGATTATAATGGACTGAATCACAGGGGCAGGTCTTGGCTTCTCCCTCATCCCCAGGGTTCACTTCAGGGCTCACCTTTGCTCACAGATGACTATGTATTCCGTTTTGGTTCTATTTACTGCCAGGTTTTCTTCAATAATTTTATGTTACTTGAAACATTTTCAGGGCTAGAGATGTAGTTCATTTGGTGGAGTACTTGCCTAGCAGGCATGAAGCTCTGGTCTTGATTCCCAGCACCAGGTAAGAATGTCAGAAGTTCAGGGTTATCCTTGGCTGCATAGTGAGTCAAGGCTAGCATGGAAGGTGCGAGACCAGTCTCAAAAAGAAAAGAAAAGAAAACAAGCAAACAGATTTCATTCTGAAAGCTGTGTACAGTGGCGCACCCTTTAATCCCAGTACTCAGGAGGCAGAGGTAGGAGGATCACTGTGAGTTCAAGGCCAACCTGGGACAGTGAGACCCTACCTTGAAAAAAAAAGTGTCAAATTTTATTCTGGTAGGTTATTCAATAGAGAGGTATTAAGAATTACGTAGCCCTGGGCTAGAGAAATGGCTTAGCAGTTAAGGCACTTGCCTGCAAAGCCTAAGAACCAGGTTCGATTCCCCAGGACCCTTGTAAGCCAGATGCACAAGGTGGCACATGCATCTGTAGTTTGTTTGCAGTGGCTGGAGGCCCTGGCGTGCCCATTCTCTCATTCTCTATCTCTATCTGCCTCTCTCTCAAATAAAAAATAAAATAAAATGTCATATTGACAAAGGTATAAAATAGCACAAACCAGATTGTCTCATTTATATATATCAAAAGAAAACACATATATGTTTTTTGAGGTAGGGTCTCGCTCTAGCCCAGGCTGACCTGGAATTTACTATGTAGCCTAAAACTCACGGCCCATTTTGATATATTTTGTTCTGCACATGATTGACTACTTTGTCCAGCTAAAATTCTGAAAGCATAGTTGTTGGGATGAGGAGCAAAAGAAACTCTTAGGGCCTCCCACGTATGTTTGTACGGTGCCTGTGGCAAACTTGTCCTTCTGTGCCTCCGCTGAGGTCCTGTTTCTCCTACTCTCCCCAGGATCTTGTCACTCTTTACCAGTGTGTGGGGTGGGGGTGTCATTCTCCTCCCCTAGCTCAGCAAACAGTTTAATCACTCTAGAGTCTCAGAAAGCCCCCCGCTGGGTGTTATGAATAGCCCCGAAGTACTTTCATGCTAAAGGAGCTAGAACTGAGATTCTTGGCTTATAGCATAAACCTCATGTGCCTTTCTGCCTAATGTTACTGACAGGCTCTTGGATGGTAGTAGGTGGGAAACAGGGCTGAGCTCAGTGTACCTGGGACAGAGTGGGGTGACCAGACCCCAGATGTGGGGGACCTGTGGCTGATGTTCTCAGCCTTGTTGATTGAGAAAAGTTCGCACCCTTTAATTATTCTAAAATGTAAAAATTATCCCACAATCAAATTATTTCACACCACTTACCCCAATCTTGTAATTAGTCTACAGCCTTCTGGGGTGGGTGGCAACAATGTAGACAAATTGACAAAGAGAGCCAGGTTCCTCCCTCATCTCTTTGCAGGCTTGCCTTTGTATTTGGTTCACAGTTTTTAAATTACTGATTATTGCTGCTTCAAGTAATAGCCGATGTGTATTTAACATTTCTGTGAGCTCTCCTGCTTTACAAGTCACATCTCTAAACACACATCAGCAACCCCTTCTCAGAAACCAGAACGCCCTATGTCTCATTATTTCATCCTGGCAAAACGATAATGGCCCATTGGTCAGAACACAAAACCCCCAGCGGTTTCTGAACCATGTAACCAACCGCAGGATGATCCCCAGTGTAACTAACAACCAATTCCCTTAGATGTATGACATCACTTGGAGGCTGCCAGGACATTTATGTAGTGATTCCCAGACAATCTGTTGCTGTGGGGTAACCCACTATGCCTCTTCCATGGACACTGGCCCCTGACCTTCTCCATCCTACTATATATGGAATGCAAGTTGAGACTTTCTGTTCATCATTGTATTTAAAATGTGTTTAGAGATGTGACTATGTTTCCAAAATAGACACTGGTTAGAGTGACCTTAATGGAGGAACCTAACTTCTACCATGTCTGAGCAATAATAAGGAGGCTGTCTACTGCTGAGAAAATACAGACAGAATAGTGCATGCATGGGCCTGCACAACCTGCTGCCCTCTGGCCCTAATCAAAGAGGCCAGCCCAGAGAGGTGAAGGAGCTGACCCAGGGCTCCCCAGCCAGAATGGAGGGATGCTGAGTGGAGCTCAGGATGTCTGATTCCAAACCCCAGCTCCCAGCTGTGTGTTGTGCTGGTGGGCATCAGCTGGGAGACACTGCATGCACCCCAGAAACTGTACTGCATTAAACACACACACACAGTGCTGCGTTTGCGTTTATTCTAGGGTTGTATGTGTGGGGGTTGCTTTTCTTCTAGTTAGGATTCCAATTGCTTACAGAAATTTGGTGTTGCTGATTTTTTTTTCATTTGTTTTATTTTTAAGGTTTTCAGACAGGGTCTCTTGTAGTGCATATTGGCTTCAAACTTAATATGTAGCCAAAGCTGGCCTTGAACACCTTCCTGATCTGAATGCTGGGGTTGGAGACATGTGCCACCACACCCAGCTTATATGGCTGAGTGTTCAAGTCACTGTTGTGAAAGATTTCCTCTTGTCCTACATCTCCCAGCAAAAATCCTTCCTAAATCCTACCAAGTCTTCTTAAGCTATCAGAAAAGCTCTGAAACAGAAATACCTCTAGGTGGTTCTTTTGAAAGAGCATAACAGTTTATTTCACTACTTAAAAACCCCTGGTGGTCCATGTTGCTGTTGGTGCCATGGAAACACAGTGCTAAAGGGATGGCCCTGAACAGAAGTCACCATGATGGAAATCTTCAAGTCCTCATCATACCCTGCAGATGTCACATACCATCTGGCCACCCTGCCACTGAGCATTTTTGTATGTGGTTTTTTTTGTTGTTGGTGTTGGTGCTGGGATTTTGTGCCACTGTCTCAATATATAGCCCTGCCTGGCCTAGAACATGTACAGCCCAGGCTGACCTTGAACTTCTGAAGTTCCTCCTGCCCCTGCCTCCTGCGTACTGGGATTATGAGTATGTGCCACCAAACCCAGCCTTGGATGTGATTTTCATACTGAAGGAATTTAAAAAACTGTGTTTGAAACGGAACGGCATGAAGTAGTATATTACATTATGATGTTTCAGTCAATGATGGACCATATATACGGTAGTGGTTCCCTAAGAGTATAGTGGGCATGAGACGTCATTCAAGAGGTGAAGGCAAAAGGGTCAAGAATTCAAGGCCATCCTGAACTACATAGCAAGATCCTGTGTCACACAGCAAAAATAAAACAACCTGAGCTGGAGAGATGGCTTAGCGGTTAAGGCTCTTGCCTGCAAAGCCAAAGGACCCAGGTTTGACTCCCCAAGGCCCATGTAAGCCAGATGCACAAGGTGGCGCATGTGTCTGGAGCTCATTTGCAACGGCTGGAGGCCCTGGTGTCCCCATGTCTCTCTCTGCCTCTTTTTCCCTCTCTCTCTCAAATACATAAATAAAATAAAAATAAAACAACGCTATTGCCTAGTGGTATCACAGCCATCCTCACTCGGAGTCCACATCATCATTCTGATGCTGGTAGAAGCAAGGCCACAGCATGGCTGGCAGATAAGAATGTAGCACAGTGTGCACAGTACAAAGGACAGAATACAGACAGTATTCTGCGAGGTGACTGCTTACGTGTTGCTGTGCATTCTGTCATTATTTTAGCATGTGTTCCTTATACTTGTGACGAAAACCACTTTCCTGTGAAGCACTCTGCCAAAGTACACTGGCATCAGCTTGGGTTACTTTGTTAAGTGGCAGGTGAGTGAAGGCCCTGTGTCTCCTAGGTTTGCATAGATACTCAGGATGACATTCACATGATGAGATCACCAGTGTGTTGTTTCTTAGAATGTATCCCACTAACATGTGACCATAATAAAAAATGGGAATGGAAAAGTATATATCCCCTTTTACCTTTGACTCAACCTCCTCCCAAGGCAGCTGTGGCTTCCTTTCTATTGCTCCTGAGCTGTTTTCATACTGAACAACCTTGTAAGTATACACTCGCTTTCTACACAAGCAGAAACATGTTATATATAGAGTATCATATAGGATGTATTCCATATGACTCTTTTTCTCTATTTAAGCATCTTAGTATTTATTTCATATTTTATATAGAACTTTGTGTACTTTTAACGATTGCATGATATTCCTTACCACGGGCACACCATGTTACTTTTGTTTTTTTTTGTTTTTTGGGTTTTTTTTGGTTTTTCGAGGTAGGGTCTCACTCTAGCCCAGGCTGACCTGGAATTCACTATGGAGTCTCAGGGTGGCCTCGAACTCACAGCGATCCTCCTACCTCTGCTTCCCAGTGCTGGGATTAGAGGCGTGCACCACTACGCCCGGCCCATGTTACTTTTAATCAGCTCCTCACAGATAGGCTCTTTTTAGTGTTTTGTTACTAAACACATTGGTACCCATCTTTGCAGTTAACTTTGTTGAGCGTATGAACAAGTTTATGTCTAGGCAAAATTTCAGACAGGGGAATTAGTGGGTGAAAGGGGTTTTTCAAGTATCTAAGAGTACATGGAGGAAAGTGAGTATCAGTGAGTTGGAGCCACTTGGGCAAGCAAGAGGGCTGTACTTTATTCTTTCCAGTTGAAACTAGAACATTTAGAATCTCTTTCCTAATAATTTATTTTGGTTACTGTAGACCTGCAACCTGAGTCTTCCTACTCTTTTTGGGGGTGCTGTGCCCTATCAGTTATCCATGTAGGTGTCTTCTCTGGGTCTTCTAAAATGCCCCCTGTCACCCGGCTGAATGTCTTCCAGTGCACTTATTTTATTAGTGGTAGCCCGTGTCCCACTGTGCACCCCTATTGAGCTCGTCTTGGAAGGAGTGCTCTGACTCGCCCTTCACTTGCTGGATCCCCTTCTCCTCTCAGCACGCTCCACTGTCCTCCACCAAGGCTATCATATCCGAGCGACCCTTTGTAGCCCTCGTCTTCCTGGACCACTTCAAGATGCCACTGTATGGCAGTAAGATGGCATCACGCCTGGGCTCTGGTGGATCTATGTTTTCACAATGCATGGTTAGATCTCACATCCAGTCCGCTGTAGCCCATCCTGAGCCACTGTGCTGCACAAGCCCAACTGTACGTCCTGGCTCACACATGGCAGGTGCTTAGTGCTTGCTTACAGAAGATAAAGATCACACAGGCTTCTCCAACCAGTCTGTTGTGTAAAGAGTTTTTCCCTGGAGAGATACAAGCATGCATCTATTCACCCCAGATAGGGCCCAAGCAACAGACCAAAGCATGAAATTGCACCAAAATCCAGTGGCCTATTGGGGTTACTTACAGGAGCATGGATGACTTAAAGGCAGCTGCTTTGCCAAAAAGCACACCTCAGCCCAGGTGACAACTCACAGGCACTCACTGGAGCACTCTCCACAGCTTGCAGGCAGCTCTGCTTGGAGAATCTCCCCAGAAGTTGTAATATCTATAGCCTTGAGGAGGGGGCTTGTGACCTTTTAAGTTTCTGTTTTCCCAGACTTGTTTTCCTCTGCTCCCTTCAGGAGGGAATGTTTCAGTTCAGAGGAAATTGCTACACTACACAGGCCTACGAGGACCCATGTCCTTCCACTTTGTAGCTCTGCTGTCTTCAGCATGTGGCCTCTGTGGTCATCTACATCAGGTAGCTCAAAGGAAGAAGATACGGACTCTAATACAAGAGGGTTGCAAGGGACAGGAAGGGAAGATGCCTGAGTGGTCTAGCTCCACACAGCTGCAAAGGGAGGCTGTGTGAGCAGCTTGGCTGTGGGACAGAGCAGTAAAGCAGGCCCAAGAGTCAAGACCCTCTTCTGACCCTATGTCTTACAGTTAGCTTTATGGCTTGGGGAAAGTTGCTTCACCTCTCTGGGCCTCAGTCTTCCAATCTTTCAGAGAGAGGTGGGGAGGGAGAGGCTCATTCTGTAGCTAGGCTGGCACCAGACTCTGAGCAGTCTTCTTGCCTTAGCCTCCTGAGTGCTGTGGTTACAAGTGTGAGTTCACAGACACATGGGGCAGTTTTCCAGTGTTTAATTCGGGGGGGGGGGGGGAGTTGGACCACACATTGGAACTTCCAGTGCAGCATTCCTTCCATCCCACCACATCCCTATCTACTCCATCCTGGACACAAGAAATGGGGCTCAAAGGCGAAGGAACCTATCCCAGAGGCCGCGTGGAGGGACACAGATCCTGGGAATGCATGGATTGTCAGGCAGTATGGGGCTGATTTCGTCCCTGCCAGGGGGAACACTGCCAGCATCTTTGTTCTCTGCCTCTCCTCCTGTGCTGCATTGTCAGCATGTAGGGCATTCCACATGTCCAGAAGGGAGTGGATGCGAATGTAGGGGCATTGGCAGGAGTGTTGGCTATTCCAGAAACCTCTCAGGGGAATAACAAGTGATAGTGAACTGCTGATGGTCCCCCCCAAAGAAAGTGGAGTGTACCACCATGCGACCTACTGATGCTATCTATCATATCTTACCAGGGCTTAGGAAAAAAGACTGGAAGGAAGTAGCTAAACCATAGCCCCGGACCTCACCTGTGGTTTGGCAGTGTCCCCAGGGTGAAGGAAGGTTTACTGGTAGCAGTGATGACAGCAAGAACTTTGTGTTGACCTGTACGTCTCCCCATTTTAACCACATCACCCCATAATATCCCAGCTCAGTTAGTTTTTTTTTTCTTATATAGTCATGCTGACTTAGTGATAGGATATTCTAGGTAATCAGAATTTGCTTTGTAGACATTCAGTTGACATGCTTTATGAGAGTAAAAGTTCTTTCTTCCATTACTACACTTAAAAAATGTATATATTTCAATTTTCTCCTGGGTAGAGGCAAAGCCAAGGGACCACAGAGGGCCTTGTTAGTCTAACTGCAGGCGCTCCCCCTCCTACTAGACAAAAACCCTGCAGATAGGACTGCAGTACCAGTAACTGCCACATCTGGGGTGTGACCATCTTTAAATGATGATGCCTGCCGCTAGCAGGTTTCTTCTTTTCCATAAAGAATTAGGACATAGGAGACAGGTGTCACAAGGTGGAAGTAAGATTTTATTGACAAAAAAAAAAAGTTCCCTGGGATGTAGGGAAGGGTCGCAGCTGGGTTGTCATGGACATTGGAAGGGAATGGGTTTTTATTACTTTTGAATGTCCCTCCCATTCCCTTCCCTGTCCTTGGATTGGTCTTCAGGCATGTGGGCTCTGCACCTGCAACTCTAGGGCCATTGGGTCTCAATGAATTTGAGAATGTCTTGAAAATAAAATTAAAATATTTTTATGAGTAAAGATGGTGTAAATTTTCTTCATTTTTAAGTGAAGCGCAAATACTGGTATCCTCAGTAACAGGATCAACTCATTCTGGACAAAATGTGCCTCTTCTGCAAAAATGTTCATGGTGACAATCTGCTGCCTTTGCCTTGCATACTAAGAGGATGGTCTCCAGAAATCAGAGTTTCATCGGCGTCCTGAGCACAGTGATGACATGGGATTGAAGTTATGCTATTGTTTGTGACCATGGGTCTGCCATGTCACAAACCCCTGGGAACTATGAGAAGGCTTCTGCAGTTTTTGGCAGTGTGTGTCAGGCTGGGAGCCGAGTGAGGGTAGGGTATGTCTTTACAAGAGGCACATTCATCCAAACAGACAGCTAGACAGCTGGTCAGACACACAGAGGCGGGAACATCAGGCTATTATAGCCAAGGTATTTCAGCAAAGCCCTCCCAACAAATTAGACGCACTTGGCTCTGGAGCCGCCACCGAGGATTCGCAGGTGGAAAGATGAAGTCCCTGCCCTTCAAGGGCTTGGCTTAGCTGGAGCAGGCAGACTCTGGACTGCTGGGTGAGTAGGCCAGCAGCCACAGGGGCAATTCACACTCCATGTTCTACTGGACTTCCCCGGCCATGGGGACTATCTGAGCATTCCTCCTGTGGGTTAGGGTCATCCAGCTGACAGGCTTAGCCCAGCCTCGCCAAGGACACAACCTCTCCCCATCACTGTATGATTTGTTTCTGTGTCTTGCTCACTACTATGCCCCCATATTTGGACCAGACCACCCCCTCGGGGCTGGAAACTGGTGAGGAGGACGTCCAAAGTGGAAGAACTGGAGCTGGAGACCTCATATGTCTCACACTGGCCTTTCTAGCTTTCTGAAAACCATCTCACTGAGCAGCCGAGCTTTGGAGTAGGTGGGCATGACTTTCCTAGGGAGACGTAACCGAACATCTGTTCACTACGGATACTGCACTCGTGGCAGACCAACGTAAGAGTTCACCCATCCAGCTTGGTGAGCCAGTGAGTTTATTGGGGTTACTTACAGGACCATGGGTGACTCAGAGGCAGCTGCATCACCAAAAAGCCCACCCCAGTATGAATAATGACTCACAAAAGCTGATCCCTGGAGCTCCCTGCCCAACTTGCAGGCAGCTCCACCAAAGGTCTCTCTTTCCCCAGCAACTGACTTACTGCTTATATACATAACCTTGGGGAGGGATCTTTGAATCTTTAACTCTGAGTTTCCTAAGTGGGGAAAATTTCCTGAGTCTTAGGAGCCTCCCTTTTCCCTCTAGAACAAAATGTTTCAGTCCAGAGGAAACAGCTACACAAAAGTTGGGCAATGCTGGGTTCAAGCCCTAATCTTCCTAGTTATTCACCAGATGGTTTGGGCAGGTTACCTAACCTCCCCAAGACCAACCTTGGGCACTAAACAGCGATAGCTGCACCTGGAGTTTGGCGAGGTCCCAGTGAGGGCATCTGTGCCTCACTCAGCCCTACTGGTCAAGAGCAGACCCCTCCTTTGAGAACTGTGATGACTTCGGTCATTTGGGTTGTACCCCAAAACATCAAGTTGTGTCTGTAACCAGATGCCAGCTGCTGTTAACACTAACCCACTGGGGCACCTGTGAGGACCGGAAGAAATGCCTAGATGTGGAACTGCTAGATTAGAAGCTGCATCACATTGCATTCTAGAACAAGTTCTATTTGCAAGCAAGCGCCTACACACACGTGAATTTCCTGTTAGCCAAGGAACTGACCAGACGGGTTCCTGTACAGCTTAAGCAGGTGCTCAGTTATATAGGATATACAACTGGAAACACCTCAGCAGGCCTCTGAGGACTGCAGCTTTCCTTGTGACCAGAGTGACAGACACAGGCTTGGTGAGAGCATGCCAGCATGTGAAACCAGAGCTGGCTCTCCCTTGGGACTGAGCCTGGCAAGTCTGGTCTTTAATCCCTGTTGAGAGATGAGGAGTTACTCCAGAACTGGTCTGCAAATTGCTGACAGCCTTATCAGGCACTTCAGCCTTGGGTTAAATCTATCAAGGGCTGGCTCTTATCTTGTCAGAACATGGAAGATCTGTTGCATGTTATAAACAGTGCTTGCTTGAGTCATCTTACAGAAGTCCACCAAAGGGTGGAGGTGTAGCTCCCAAGTGGCCAAGCACTTGCATAGTATGAGTGAAGCCCTGGGCTCCATCCTTTGATTCTTTTGGTACATCCAAGACCTAACACAGCTGAGTCTTGAAATAACATGTAACATAAATGTATGAAAATATTCTAATTTTAAATTTCAAAGCCAAATGTGAGTATAACAATGCATAGTTTGGTTGCAATAAGCAGTATTTCTCAATTATAGCCCCTGTCTATAAGGAAGTATAAAGTTGATTTCTGCAAAACTCCAGCATTTGGGAGGCGGCGGCAAGAGGATCAAGAGCTTAAGGCCAGCTTGGGCAATAACATAGTAAGACCCTACCTCAAGAAAATAAGCAAAGAGCCCGGCATGGTGGTGCACACCTTTAATCCCAGCACTCAGGAGGCTGAGGTAGGAGGATCACTGTGAGCTTGAGGCCAGCCTGAGTAAATTCCAGGTCAGCCTGGGCTAGAGCAAGACCCTACCTTTAAAAACCATATAATAATAATAATTAATAAAAATTTTAAAATGAGCAAAGAGAAAAAACGTAAGTAGGTTGTGTAAAAGGATAGAAAAGTGCTAAGTTACTGGGAATGGAGAAATAAGGAGCCAAACCTGCCTTCTCCCTTTGGAGCATCTTTTCCTGAAGAACAACTTCCTGTTGGGGTTTGATTTGTTTGGGTTTTGTTGTGGGTCTCTCCAGTCTGCCTTTAGGACCCAGCACTGAGCAAACCCAGTGAGTTTCCCATTTAGAATGCCTTACAAAGATCTAACCCAGCTGGGGGTGTTTTTTGTTTAAACCTGAAGTTCCTTTGTTCTGATATTGCACAGCGCACGCGTGTTTGTGTGTGTGTGTGTGTGTGTGTGTGTGTGTGTTATATGCATGTGTACGTGCAGATGCATGTACCTCATGCACATGAGTGTGGAGGCCAGAGGAGAACGTTGGGTGTCCTCATTGCCCACCAGTATTCCTTCCCTTGAGATAGGGTGGGTGTCTCCCCCAACCCAGAGCTATTGTTGTTGCATCAGTGACTCCGCTATTCTCTGGTCTCTTCCCCTCCTCTCTGTGGACTGGAGTCACAAAGGTGCGTGGACAAACCAAGCTTTTTACGTGGGTTTTGGGGAGTCGTACTTAGTAGTCTCTGGCAGAATAGGTCCTCATGCTTAACCAACAAGTACTCGTAACCCGAGCCATCTCCCCAGCTTCTTATCCAGCTTCTAAACCTCAGTGTCCACTTGAAATTGCTTCTCTACCCAGTGCAATTTGATCCCATGTGGAGTTGTAGTAAAAGTTTGTGTATTGGGTGGGCAAGGGAGCCTTACTAAGGCCACATTCCAGAGAGTTTATGAATGTGTCCATTTGTTGTAGGCCAGTCTAGCCTCCTTGTGGTACATGTGGTAATATGGCCTGTGCCTTTGCCATAAAAGGATAAATTGCCACAGAAGGGTCTAGATAGCTCTAGACAAAGTCTTCACTACTTGGGAAATAGTTTTTGTGTCTATATGTGTGCATGGAATATGTGTTTGTGTGTATGCATGTTCATATGTGTGCAGGTTCACATGTGTGTGCATGTGGAGACCGGAAGGACAACCTTGGGTACACTGTCTACCTCTTTTGGAAACAGGGTCTCTCATGGGTCTAGAGCTCACCAAGTAGACTAGACTGGCTTGCTAGTGAGCTCCAGGGATTCTCCTGTCTCCACCTCACCAGACTTGGGATCGCACACAAGCACCACCATGTGTGGCTTTTACATGGGCCCTAGAGATCAGGTCTTCATGCTCGTAAGCTGCAAACACATTATCACCTGAACCATCTCCCTAGCCCCTACTTTGGGAAGTGATTTAAATCACAAGCCCTACAACTCACTATTGCTGTTAGTGGAAGATGGATCCATAACTTTAAAATATAAATAACTCAAGTCATTTTCTTTGCTAAGTATTCAGGAATGAAGAGGGGAATAAATAATATCCATTTTGATCTACTCTTTCCGTGAGTTAGATTAAGTAGAAATGCACATGGGGTCTTATTAACATTGCTCTGAGAGCTTCACCTCATTGTCCTCTATCATCATCCTCAGGGTTATGGAAGTAGTAAGCTGTTTTAAAGAGAACTGTGGGTCTCTTCATTGAGAGTACTGGAATTTGATGTCCTTTAAGCCTTGAGGTCCCTGGATGTGACTCTGGAACTCAAAGCCCAGCCTTGTTCATCTTTGTAGCAAGGCTGAGTGGTATGGACAGAGTCCAGCCTTCATTGGCATCTTGATACCAGGTTGTCTTGGGTTTTCTGCTTCCACTGTGTAGCTTTGCCCTGCTTCCTTGTCTCCTCCAAACCCTGGCCTCTTGGCATCAGCCAGTGATTCCATTCATTCCCTGACCCCCACTGGGTAATGCTGGATGACTTGGCGGCAGGCATGGGTCAGCTCTGTGGTCCATGGGGGTTGCCGGCAGGGCTGACCTACTGCCTGTGGAACCCAGCACACTCTGGGAAGTGAAGTCATATCTGAGAGTCTCAGTGAGGGCTGGATTCATGTGACTCAGTGTGCATGGAAGGCCTTTGCCAGCCAGTGAGCAAGGCATGGCAGGGCAGGGCAGAGCCAGGCCAAGGTTAGGGTAGCAAAATGTTAGCTTCGCTCATACTTGCATAGCCTTAAAATGAGAGCTTTCTCAGAGTCTGGCCTGGAGGTGACAGCCTCACCCAAGTCCTGCCCTAACAGCCAGAGCTCTGGGCTCCAGGCTGATGAGGCTGGATTGTCCAGTTCCATGGCTGATGGCTGAGCCCCAGGGTTTTCAGTGCCCTCAAAATACTGACTCTCCTGGTCTAGTGAGCAGAGAAAAGGGCAAGATTATACCTACCACTGTGTGAATACGATCATTGCTCTCTACCAGTAAGGAAGGTGGCGGACATTGTGGAAATGGTGTGTGTCCCTTGGGGTGGACTCTGTTGGCATCACTTCCTCTCCTGGTGTGGGCACTCTTCCTCTGAAGGATCTTTCACAATTAATGAAGTGTATTCTGCAAACCCAGCCCCCAAAGTAAATCACTCATTTCTCTGGTTCTCAACCTAAAAAATTTGGATTGGCTGCATGAAAGCAGGAAACACTGGCTAGTTAACCCACTGATGAGTGTGGTTTTCAGTGTGGCATCTTCCTCGGAGGGAACAGGGCTTTTGGCCATCAGTGGTCTTCCTCTCTTTGGAGGAAGCTTTGGAATCTGACTCCCACACAAGGGGAGACTGAACAGCCACACTGATTAACACTCACTCTCTGCATCCTGGGTGTTCCTGTAGGGCTTATCCCTGTCCCTGGCTGGCTGCTGCTTGTCGCATCATGATTGGATGGAGAAAGTGAATGAGAGCCAAGCCCCACAGGAAACCACACCCAGTAGGGAGGCCGCTGGTTCTGGCACATTTGAAATGTTTAAATTGTGTTTGTCAGTCTGGAAACAGAGTTTGACAAATCTGGGAGGAAATGACATCCTTCGTATTTATCTGGTGGAATCCCTTCTTTGCAAGGAACTTTTATGGGGCGTGCTGTGGTATGATGAATAATAAGTGCTGATTAAAACCGCTGGAAATTCCCACCTAAGAGGCACTATCGAGGAGAGATGAGCAAATATGTCCTAATAAGGAGAAACAGGTGGCAAGGAGCTGAGAGAGGCGTGACTCAGGAACCCAGCTGGTGCCTCAAAAGCTTTCCCCAGGGCCCCCAAGCGTCCAAACACTGCTCCCTGGGTATATCTTTCAACAAGAAGACCTCAGAATCACAGCAGAATTAGGAGCCTTGCCTAGGATTCTCTCAACTGGGGTCCCAATTCTTCTGAACTTATTGATCTAGTGAAATACAAAAATCCTGGGGAGACAAAGAAGAAATGCAGAAGAGAAGTCTGTTCTGTTGTCATGAGCTGCACTGTGTTTATCAAGGGCTCAGATGTCTCAGGCTCAGTGGGAGCCAGGGAAGGCTGAGATTTTTTTTTTCCCCCAAAGTGTTGGTTTTTCCAATTTCAAGCTATGATGCATGATCAGGAAAAATTATGCAAGCAGAAATGCTTTCAAACTGCAAGCCCTTGTGATCAAATGAGCTTTCACGTTATTTCAGGCAGGCAGTGTGGGTCCTCTCGTGCTTCATTTCAGTGCAATAATGGCCCCTCACTCAGAGAGGGGGAGAGGAAGCCCCTATCCAAATCCATACAACGTAGATTCTTACCTTCTCACTTCAGCTTCCTCTCCAGCTGACTTATATGTCATTCAGAATGAAGGAGGCAGTTATAAGTGGTAGCCATGTGTGTGAGGTGTCCTTGGCTGAGAAACAACCTGTATGATAAACCCCTCCTCCAGCAGCCAAGGTGAGTAGGAGTTGGCTGTGAAGAACTCATGTCTGTTTCTGGTTGTTTTCTTTTTTCTTTTTTTTTTCCCCCCCTTTTTACTTTTGGTTGACAACCTCCATGCATGTAGACAATATACCATGATCATAATCCCCTTCCTCCCTTTTCTCTCTATTCCCCCTCCACTGAATCCCTTCTTTCCAACTAATCACTCTTCTATTTTGAAGTCATCATTTTCCTCCTATTATGCAGGTCTTGTGTAGGTAATTAATGCCATGTACACTTTTCCTTTTTTTTTTGTTTTTGTTTTTTTGTTTTTTTTTTGTTTTTTTGTTTTTTTTTCAAGGTAGGGTTTCACTCTGGCCCAGGCTGACCTGGAATTAACTATGTAGTCTCAGGGTGGCCTCGAACTCACGGTGATCCTCCTACCTCTGCCTCCCGAGTGCTGGGATTAAAGGCGTGTGCCACCACGCCAAGCTGCCATGGACACTTTTATGTGGAAGAAAACATTCAAAGCACTCCTCCACTTACTTTGGCTCTTATATTCATTTTGCCACTTCTTCCAAAATAGTCCCTGAGCCTTAGAGGGTGTGACAAAGATGTCTCACCTAGTGCTGAACATGCCACTGTCACTTCTTCTCAGCACTTTGATGTGAGGCCATGTCTTCAGCTTAGTGTTTCTTCTTGACTCTGAGCTGGGAGCCAAGTGGGAACCACTCTAGTCCAAGTCCTCTGCTCTGGGTCACTGAAGGGTAGTGTGTTAATTATTTTTCTTATTGCTGTGATCAAAATATTTGAGAAAACAACTTAAGAGAGAAGAATACTTATTTCAGCTCATGGTTTCTGAGAGTTCAATCCATGGCTGCTTGACCTTGTGCGCTTGATCAGAGTATTTTCGAGGCAGTGTATGTGGCAGATGGGAGAGGCTAGGGCTTGAAGCTATTGTTTTCAAAGTTGGCAGATTAGAATGTTAACTCCCTGAAGGAACTCTAGATGTTTCTGTCAGTAAATCATTTGCACCAAGTATCGTCCCTGGAATGTATTAGAACTTGGAAAATATTTGTTAAATGAATATGCGATTTCAATGATTCTTAAAAGCATGAGTTTCTGAAGTAGAGCCTGTGTTTTGCTAGAATGGGCTAGCATAGCACTGGAATTGTTTGTAGTACTGACCTGGCTGAACACTGGAGCAAAGAGAGAGAGTTTGAAAAGCTCAGCTTGGAGCTTCTCTGAATCTACTTAAAAGAGATTGAAAATTTTACAACTTGAGAGAAGATTGCACCTCCGCCCCCTGCCAAAAAAAGTATTAAAGCGCCTTTCACCTGTGTTTGTGGCTTCTTATGGTTTTATTTGTGTAAAGTTACCTTCATCGGTCCATGTATAAGGCGATGGATTTTTTTTTTTTTTTTTTTTTTTTGGTTTTTCGAGGTAGGGTTTCACTCTGGTCCAGGCTGACCTGGAATTAACTCTGTCATCTCAGGGTGGCCTTGAACTCATGGCGATCCTCCTACCTCTGCCTCCCGAGTGCTGGGATTAAAGGCGTGCGCCACCACGCCCGGCACAAGGCGATGGATTTTTTTGGCACCTGTGCATAACAAGTCATCCTACCATAGTCAAAGCTCACAGCGCCTCACACATTCTGCAGCACCTCACAGCACCCCCCCATAATCCGTCCCTCTCCCCTCTCCAGCCTAGCACAACTGCTAATCTGTTTTGTATTTAACAATTAAAGTCAAAATAGTTAGTACTAATTTTAAATAATGCTCTGGCCAGAGGATGGAGAAGGGAAAGAAGAAATGGGAACAAAAGGTACTGGTATTGTCAGGGAGTGGTGCATCTCTTCTGTTTGTGTGTGGGGAAGAGGGTACATGTGTGCATGTGTGTGTGAGGAGGCCAGAGGACAACCTTGGGTGTTATCCTTAGGAACACGGTCCACCTCTTTTGGAAACAGGGTCTCTCGCTGGCCTGGGGTTCACTGATTTGGCTAGACTAGCTGGCCATTGAGCTCCACGGACCCTCCTTTCTCTGCCTCCCCAGTGCTAGGCTCACCAGCATGCCACCACAGCTGGAATTTTGTGTGAACACTGGAAGTCAGACTCAGGTCCTCATGCCTGAGAGACAACCACTTTACCCCGCTGATCTATCTATTTAGTCCCTGTACCTGCCCTTGATGTTGAATTAACCATGACTTGGATATCCAGAGATGGAGGCTGCCAGAGAGCAGACCAAATCTTCAGAGATGTAGTACTCCAAGAACCCTTTACAAGTAGTATTCTTAGACGTTTTTATGATAACAGAAATCACACAAGGGGTTGTAATGTACAGCTCAACTATAAATCTGGACCTTAAGTTGATTTTAACCTGATGTCTTAAATAATCCCTCAGCCTTCAGGTCTGTCTCAGAATGTTTAACTACCCCATGGCTTAAGGACAAAACATTTAAGATAATACATTCCTGCATCACAGGACGTTCTGTGTGTTTCTCTCCCCCTCTCTCTTCCTCCCTCCCTTTCTGTCTTAATTAAAACACTCAGAGTTCCTGGTCTTCCACCCCACCACCACAGGGAAGATTTATTAGCCCATAGTATAGGGATGGTCTTAAATCTAAGTAAGTAAATGCTGCAAAGAAAAGGCCATGGGACTGTTCTTTCATGTGGATTCGTTTGGAGGCTTGGTGCCTGGCTACAACTAAGCAAGATGGGTGAATTCTATAGGACTGCAGGCCTGTGTCACCAGGCTAGGCCAATACATTTACTTCTGATTTCAGCAAATGTGCTTCTATCTCCTACTGTACAAATGTATGCTCTTGGCCTACATAGCAGTCATGCGCAGAAAGCAGCCGCTCTTGGTGGACCAGTGTGTGTCTGTCTCTATAAATCTCTAAACAACAGCTTCTGTATGGCCTTTCTTGTGTAGTCATGTCGAGAAGGGATGTGACAATGTTCCTGCTTGTTATTAATGCTGCACAAATGGTGGTCTTAAAACATGCTGCCCAAGAAATCAAGAGTACAGTACTGTGGTCTTAACGTTTACAAAAATTAACAGGCCAAATAAGAGGCTGGTGTCCAGGCAGACAGCACAGACCTGCTCTTTGCTTGTGGGAGGGTCAGCTCTGTCATTTTGAACTGTCCACTTCCCAGGCCAGGAGAAAAAGGACAAGGGGACCAGAGTGGGCAGCAGAGGACTATAGCCTGTCTGTGGAGCTTCCTTTGTACTCACTTCTTGTTTGTTTTGTTTTGTTTTAAGGTAGGGTTTCACTCTAGTCCAGGCTGACCTGGAATTCACTACGTAGTCTCAGGGTGACCTTGAACTCATGGTGATCCTCCTACCTCTGCCTCCCGAGTGCTGGGATTAAAGATGTGCGCCACCACGCCCAGCCCCACTCATTTCTTGCTCCTTCCCTTTGAAGCTTCTGAGATTGCTGTGCCTCAAGGAAGTGGCATCACAGTTCGCATCAAACGGCCAAGCCCAGCCCCGCCTCTAAAATCCTGCTACATCATCACGTCCAAACAGCACATGAGTGAGTTGTTCATTGAGCCCGGAAAAAGACAGAATGTTACCTTCAGCTGCCGGGATCCAGAGAAGCACTTTGTTGTGGAGATAGAGAAGAATATCGGTGAGTGTGTTCTCAGTTCATTGGCTGTACTCCCCACCCCAGCCACTCTTTCCTGAGCTGAGCCATGCTCCAGCCAAGAGAGAGAGAGAGAGAGAGAGAGAGAGAACTCCATTCTAAACCCCACCCTCTCCTAACCAGCTCTTACATGACCAGTCACAGGCCACATGCTTCATGTGGTCTCAGGGTTAATCTTTAGAAGATCCCAGTGAGACATTTAGAGAGCAGCTGGTCTGAGATGGCACATGCAGGACATGAATCCGTGTGTGGTCTTTTTGTCCTTAACCACTAGGCTAATGGTATTGTCACATAGCATAGGAGACACTCAATATGCTACAGGTCTAAAGGTCTGTGAGGCTCTGCCTCATATGCTGGAAACATCTGGAAAGGAAACAGGTTCACTATAGTACATTTGTCCTGTTATAACACAATACCTGAGGTTAGGTCATTTATAAAGGCTAGAAGTATATTTTCTCAGAACTGGAGGTCAAGGTACAGAAGGTACTCTCCCTTCAATCTTTCTGAGAGGGCACCGATCCCATCCACCCACCCTCACAACTTAATTACCTCTGTCCATGTCCATGTCTTAACATTGCCATGATGGGGGCTGGATTTCAGCAGTGGATCTTGGAGAAGAGGAGAACATTGAAACCAGAGCAGAGTTGGAGGACAGAACATGTATCTGAAGCAAAACAAAATTTCGCTGAGCATTGTGGCTCATACCTCTAGTCCTAGCACTCGAGAGGCTGAGGTAGGAATACAGAGTGAGTGCCAGGTAAACCTTGGACTACTGTTAGATACTGCCTCAAAAAAAGGGGGGTGCAAATAAAAGTAAAATTTTCCTGAAAGACAAAAAACATACAAATAAATAAAGAGATTCCATACTCCTTGATGAAAATGCTGGACATTTTTAGTGGCAATTCTCCCCAGTTTACCTTATCAGTTTAAGTCAGTTAGAATTAAAACGTGGCCGGGCATGGTGCCACACTCCTTTAATCCCAGCAGTCGGGAGGCAGAGGTAGGAGAATCGCCATGAGTTTGAGGCCACCCTGAGACTACATAGGTGAATTCCAGGTCAGCCTGAGCTAGAGCAAGACCCTACCTTGAAAAAAAAAAAGAAGAAAAAGAAAATGTCAACTGTGTGTGTGTGTTTGTGTGCACGTGAGTACATGTTCACTTGTGTATGAGGCTGTGGGTGCAAATGTGGAGCACTGATCATTGGGATTCCATTCTTTCTTCTTTTCTTCTTTTTATTATTTATTTGAGAGCAACAGACAGAGAGAAAGAAGCAGAGAGGGAGAGAGAATGGACACACCAGGGCCTCCAGCCACTGCAAAGGAACTCCGGATGTATGTGCCACCTTGTGCATCTGGCTTACATGGGTACTGGGGAATCGATCCTCAAACTGGGGTCCTTAGGCTTCACAAGCAAGCACTTAACTGCTAAGCCATCTCTCCAGCCCCTTTTTTATTATTTATTAATAAATTATATTTGGTTAAAGGGTTAATAATTAAGCCAGGCATGGTGGTGCATGCCTTTAATCCCAGCAGTCAGGAGGCAGAGGTAGGAGATCATTCTGAGACTACATAGTGAATTTCAGTTCAGCCTGGGCTAGAGCAAGATCCTACCTTGAAAAACTACAAAAAAAAAAAGAGGCTAATAATTGTTTATTAAAGGATATCAGGTAGAAACTTAAATTAACAAGGACCAAGGACACAAATTATATGATGACCAAAATGTTTTTAAATGTTTAATATTTGAAATATAGTTATTTTATGCATATATATCTCAGTGTAAGAATGGACAAACCAATAGTCCACAAACAGCCAAGAAACAAAACAACAAAGTAACCTTGTCCTCAAATAATGTTTTTTTAGGCAGGGTCTCACTCTATCCCAGGTTGACCTGGAACCCACTCTGTAGTCCTACCTCAGCCTCTCAAATGCCTCAGTTAGAAGCATGAGCCACGATGCTTAGCTAAATTTTGTGTTTTGCTTCATGCTGGCTTGGAACTCACATTGGTCCTCCTACCGCATCCTCCCCAGTGCTGGAATGACAGGTGTGCATCACCACATCAAGCCTTTCTGTTGTGATTCTAAATCCAGCCAAGTTGACAAGAGTGGCCCAAACTTGTGTTGTGGGGATCAGGACTGAGAATCTCCACCTTAGTGGGGACTAAGCTCCCACAAAAGACAGAACCCAACAAGAGCCAAATGCTATCCCAACACAGTGGGATATGAGTGGAAAGCACACTGCAGACAAAGAGGTTTTCATGAGGGTCTAAAACCTCTCCCATCTTTACAACACACAGACTCTAATTTTAGCTAGATGAGTCACCACTTTAACCCTCTTTTATTGGTTTGGCTCAACAGTGTTCTGACACAAACAGATTAACCACATACAACCCTTCTTTGGTGCTGGGATCATTGCCTTCTGCAAGTGACCAGGTAAAAGTCACATGAAGCCAGGCATAGTGACGCACACCTCTAATCCCAGCACTCGGGAGGCAGAAGTAGGAGGGTCACTGTGAGTTCCAGGCCACTCTGAAACTACATAGTGAATTCCAGGTCAGCCTAGGCTAGAGTGAGACTCTACCTCTAACCCCCCCCCCCCACAAAAAAGTCACATGATAATTCCAGCACTGCTTTGTAAAAATGAGGTTTGACAGGATGACCTCAGGTGCTAGGCCTCAATGGAGCATGCCTAAAGATTCTTCCAGGCCAAAGGCCGTTGTTCCTTTCCCTCCCTCTACATGCAGCACGGAGACCCTGAAGAGACTTGCCTGCTTTCTTTTATTTCTCTTCCTGCTTATTTCCTCCTTGACAGTAATAGGGTTAGGAGGGCTGGGCCAGTAAAGTGCTTCGTGTGCAAGTGTGAGGACCTGAGTGCACACCCCACACCCATGTAAATGCTGGGCATTGTGGCATGCGCCTGTAACCCCAGTGCTGGCGATGGACAGGAGGTCCCTGGGACTTGCTGGCTCCCTAGACTAGGCAAATTGAGACGCTCCCAGTTCAGTGAGAGACCTTGTGTGTAAGTAAAGTAGAGAGCAATTGAGGAGACACCTGATGTCGACTTCTGGCCTCCACACACACATGCATGCACATATGCACTATGTGTATGCAGACATACACATAGACCACACACATAGAAAAAAAATAATAATAAGGAAAAGTAAAGGGCTTAAGGAGGTAATTAGTTGTTAGCTTTAAGAAAATTCTCCTGTGGTAGGAATAGCAGCATGAGAGCCCCAAGGGAACACGTACCCTGTACTGAAGTAGTGTGCTCACAGTGTTGAAATGATGTGGACGGAAAGGCAATTTAAAATGTGGCACCTGGATTCCCAAAAGAAGCCCAACAGGAGAGAAGGAGGAGAGGGCATAGGAAGAAGTTAAGCATGGTGCTGCTATTTCAGCTGGAGTCCAACCACAGCTGGGTGAAACCTAAAGAATGTTCCAGGGCTCGAATGTGGCAGGGTCAACCCCAGGTTTTGCCACCTGAAGCAAGGGTACTGGGCCTTCTCACTTCTGCAGCAACCCTTCATTGAATGCTTGCTGCAACTTCACCCTGGGAGGGGAGTAAGACCAGAACCAAACCTCTTAGGCTTCCCTGGTCCAAGATGGCTCCTTTCCAATAAAGGGCCATCTATGAGCAGCTAGGGGTGGGTGCACCTGCCTGGCATAGTCCCAAAGAGCCTAAAACAGAAGGTCAAGGAGGAATAGCTTTAAAAAACATAGTTTGGACTGAAAAGATGGCTTGCCTGCAAAGCCTAAGGACCCTTGCTCAACTATCCAGATTCCATGTAAGCCAGATGCACAAGGTGATGCAAGCGCACAAGGTCACACATGCACACAAGGTGCCGTACATGTCTAGAATTCAATTGCACTGGTTGGAGGTCCTGGTGCACCAGTTCTCTCCCTCTCTCTCCCTCCCCCCCTCATAAAAAATTGCAAAAAAAAATCTATTTTAAAAAAATGTTATTTATTTATTTATTTATTTGACAGAGGGAGGGAGGGAGAGAGAGAGATAGAGGAAGAGGCAAATATATGGAGAGAATGGCACACCAGGGCCTCCAGCCATTGTAAATGAAGTCCAGACGTATACGCCACCTTGTGCATCTGGCTTAACGTGGGTCCTGGAGAATCAAATCTGGGTCCTTTGGCTTTGCAGGCAAGTGCCTTAACTGCTAAGCCATCTCTCCTGCCACAGAATAGCTTTTGTGTCTTTTGCAGACTGCATGTCAGGCCCGTGTCCTTTTGGGGAAGTCCGGCTGCAGCCCTCCACATCAGAGCTGCCCACCCTCAACAGAACCTTCGTGTGGGATGTCAGAGCTCACAAGAGCATCGGTCTTGAGCTGCAGTTCTCTTTCCCTCGCCTGAGGCAGATTGGGCCAGGAGAGAGCTGCACAGATGGAGTCACACACTCTATCAGTGGCCGCATCGATGCCACAGTGGTCAGGATTGGAACTTTCTGCATCAACGGCACGGTGTCCCGGATCAAGATGCAAGAGGGTGTGAAAATGGCCTTACACCTGCCATGGTTCCACTCTAGAAACATCTCAGGCTTCAGCATTGCCAACCGTTCATCCATAAAACGTGAGCATGATTCCTTCCTCCCACACTGTTGATTCAGTAGAAACATACAGAATCCTCCAAAATATTCCAGATGCAATGTCAGCTATTCTATATAATTCATCCTAAAAGTACTAAGGGATGATCCACTGTTATGTAAACAATATAGGCCACTCATTCCTATGTAATCTCCCTCTTCTCTATTAAACAAATGGGTAACTCTCTGCTTTGGCTTTTTGGAGACGGTTGGCACTTTTTTTAATATTTTATTTTTATTTATTTATTTGAGAGAGAGAGAGAGAAAGAGGCAGATAGGGAGAATGGGTGCACCAGGACCTCTAGCCACTTCAGACGGATTCCAGACTCATGTGCCACCATGTGCATCTGGTTTTATGTGGGTACTGGGGAATCAAACCTGGGTCCCTGGGCTTCATAGGCAAATGGCCTAACTGCTAAGCCATCTCTCCAGCCCCTGGTTTTGTTTTTTGAGATAGGTTCTCATGTAGCCTGGGCTGGCCTTGAACTTTGTATGTAGCCAAAGTTGGCCTTGAACTGCTAATCCTCCAGCCTCCATTTCCCAAGTACTGGAGTTATAGGCATGAGCCACCAAGCTCAATTACTTTGTCCTTGTGTATGTGACATTGTGAGGCTGAAGAGGTTTCTCAGTAGTTAAGAGTGCTTTCCCACACAAGCATGAGGGCCTGAGGGGGCCTTAGACTGCCTGAGTTCAATTTCCCAGCACGTACATCAATAGCTGAGTATGGCCACACTCATCTATAACCCCAGTCCTGTGGGGAGCAGAGACCAGAGGGACACTGGGATTCATGAAAACAGCAAACTTGTCAGGCCATCAGGCATGGTGGCACACACCTTTAATCCCAGAACTCAGGAGGCAAAGGTAAGAGGATCACTATGAGTTTGAGGCCAGCCTGAGACTACATTGTGAATTCCAGGTCAGTCTGGGCTAGAATGAGACCCTAACCTAGAAAAAAAAAAAAAAGGAAGGAAAGGAACAAAACAGCAAACTCTGGCACACAGATGAACAATGGAGGGGGGGTACCAGACATTCTCCTGACCTCCATACACATAGATGCAGCAGGAGCGTGCTTCTGCACTCACACACATACACACCCACACCCACATACTATATTGCACACAATAAAATAAATAATGTGGGACTGGTGCTACAGACCCACCTTCATCACTCCACCTCTACCTTCATCACCCCTGACCTCGGCCATTGCTTTTCTATGAAGTATTGATGCATTAATACAATGCTATTTTTCTCACACTGGCTTAAGTATGAAAATTTTGTGAGCTGGTGTTCAACAGCTCAGCATTACAAAGAATAAGATTATAAAAATGTATTGAAAAGAACAAGTTTTGCTAAGTAAATTGTCTTAGAAACAAAAGTAATGAATACTTGAAGCCCATCACTTCCTTGTAATTTTGTTAGATTCCACCGTCTCCTATGCTCCTGAGGTTATTTGTGCCAGTCATATCTGTATGACTGACATACAATATAATGGCCCAATTCTATATTCAGTCCTGTCAGAAGCTTGAACTTGGCTCTGGGAACTGTATTAACCCCAAGAAAACGGGCATACTCAACATGCTGGCTTTCCCCATCCACTGAGGCTTTAACCATTTGCTGTTACATTGCTCATGGCCATGTTGCCATCCTGATCCTCTCCCTGAGTTAAGCATACGTAGCCCCACTCCTTGGGATGGCATTCTCCCTGACACCCCTGCCCTCAGCCACCGACAACCAGGACAGGAGTCATCACCCATTCTCTCTGCTTTGTGCTCCATCCCAACAGGCCTATGCATCATCGAGTCTGTGTTCGAGGGCGAAGGCTCAGCCACCCTGATGTCTGCCAACTATCCTGGAGGCTTCCCCGAGGACGAGCTCATGACGTGGCAGTTTGTTGTCCCTGCACACCTGCGGGCCAGTGTCTCTTTCCTCAACTTCAATGTTTCCAACTGTGAGAGGAAGGAGGAGCGGGTTGAATACTACATCCCTGGCTCTGCCACAAACCCTGAGGTGTTCAAGCTGGAGGACAAGCAGCCTGGGAACATGGCAGGGAACTTCAACCTCTCCTTGCAAGGCTGTGACCAAGACGCCCAGAACCCTGGGATCTTGCGACTACGGTTTCAGGTCCTGGTCCAACGTCCACAAAACGAAAGCAGTGAGTGAGCCCCACCTTCCCCTCCCTCCTCTTTCTACACGTTATGTTGCCTGGGTGATGTTACCACCTCTTCCTCATCTGTAGGTCTGGACGTGGGGACTTTGGACCCTGCACGAGCCTCAGGAAGTGGGTTGCTAGGCAGCAAGGAAGGCTGACTGACCGGCAGACACCAAGCATGGAGTTTGGTTTTCCTGTAGTATGAAGCAAGTGGTCTTGTATTCAGTATGCTAGGCTACTCTTCATGAAAGGCTACCTTGTAGACTTCATGTCTTAATCCTGTAGTGGGAACCTGAATGTCAAGTACCCTTAGTACTGGAGATGGTACACACCACAGTTTTTGACTAAATGCCCCCTTCCGTGGGCACACACTGCATGCCAAGCCTTGTTACATAGTCTTAGCTGTCCCTGGAGTCCTCTGAATTGGAGTCTGTGAAAGAAGTTGTGGTATATGGTTTTGACCCAGGGCATTGGAAGAGTGGGCTCCGTGCAGAGGACTCCTGCTTGACCTTGCTTTTATTCTTAGTTACTTCTTATTAAACAAGAAGATTCCATGAGAGAAGTGGCAGTGGTGTGTTCAGCACTGAGTGATACATCTCTGTCACACCCTTCAAGGCTCAGGGACCATTGCAGAAGAGGTGGTGGAAAGAATATAAGATCCAAAGGAAGGGAAGAGTGCTTACAATACTGTCCTCCAGACACAAAGTGGCTGTGGCACTCATGACCTCACAGTGGCTGATACTTACCTCACGAGACCTGCATAATAGGAGTGGAAAAATAATGACATCAAAATAGAAAAGAGACTAGTTGGAAAGAAGGGATTCAGTGGAGGGGGAATTCAGGAGGGAGAAAAGGTAGGGTGGTGGGAGAAGGTTATGATCATGGTATATTATCTATATGTATGGAGATTGTCAATAAAAAATTTCTAAAAATGGGCTGGAGGATGGCTCAAGCAGTTAAGGCACTTGCCTGCAAAGACTTAAGGACCCAGGTTCGATTCCCCAGTACCCACATAAAGCCAAGTGTACAAGGTGGTGTATGCATCTGGAGTTCATTTGCAGTGGCTAGAGGCCCTGGCACACCTATTCTCTCTCTTTCTCTAAATAAATAAATAAAATGTTTTTTAAAAAAAAAAGGAGGAGAAGATTCAGGGAGGCTGTGGAAGTGCCCTAACATCACACAGCTTGCCAGGAGCACAAGGAGCTCGGAACCCAGAGCATCTGAAGTCCAAGGAGGTGGATGACAATTGGGGTGGACGTGGTTCCACAAATGGTGCTGTGAGCCTGAGGAAGGGAGTCGTGGCTGAGTGCCGAGGCGCCTCACTGTTAAGGAGGTCCCCTCTGTAAGGGCCGTAAGAACCAGCCCAGCCATTGGGAGTAAGCCCTACTTAAGCTTTGGTTTGCCTCAGTCCAGTCCCACCAAAGTGGGTGATATGGCTTTTAAGCTCAGAGACCTTGTTCCAGGGGCCTCGGAATCGGAGTCTATAAAGGAGGAAGTTGTGGGGCATGGTCTTGACCCCGGGCATTGTGCCAAGGGTGGACTCCATGGCAGAGGCCTCCTGCTCTACCTCACATTTATTATTAGTTACTCTAGGAGGAGGCAGCCCCATGCAGGGAAAGTAGCTGACTCAGACACACTGTGGGAATGGAGTGGGGAGATTATTTCTGTAGAGCTGATACACATCTGTGATGTGAAGGTTCAGGGTCCCCTTGAAGGACTGCCCAGCTGGTGTGCATGCATGTGTGTGTATGAGTATGTGCATACATGTGTACGCTGAACCACCAGTGCTGACAGCATATGTGTACACACACTATAAAGACATATAAATGTAGCTATATGCACGTCAGAGTATGTATAAATGTGTGTACACACGCGTGTCCATTGAGACATTTTGTGATTCCATTGCCACTGTCCTGTGGTTAGTCAGTGTTGATAGCAGCAGTAAAGTGTTTTGCTGTGGGCTGGCAGGTTAGGAGACACAGGGGCTCAGTTGTCAATTACCGTGTGGTAATTCACTGCTGGGAACCACTGATGTGTTCTGTTTCCTGAAGCATCAATTCTTAAACTAATCAAATTATTAACATGCCCCAAGCAGCTCCAAGAGAGGGTACACTTAGCCTGGAGATAAATACAGAGTGGGTGACTGAATATAAAGGTGTTTAACACATCAAGGCCTTTAAGTAAGGTGTGAGCAACTTGGCCAGCATGAATGCATTTGGGGATAAAATTAGCATGGGTGGCCGGGCATGGTTGCACATGCCTTTAATCCCAGCACTCAGGAGGCAGAGGTAGGAGGATCACCGTGAGTTCGAGGCCACCCTGAGACTACATAGTGAATTCCAGGTCAGCCTGAGCCAGAGTGAGACCCTACCTCGAAAAACAAACAAACAAACAAAAAATAGCATGGGCTGGACTCCTGAAAGCCCTGGCATCTAGACAGCTCCATCATGAGTCTCTGGACCCTAATATGGACCCTAAATTTCAGGGGCTAGTCCAGGGAGGTCAGGCTTGTGCACCTGCACATTTATCGGACTCATTCTATCTTATTAAATATTAATTTTCCCAGCATGTGAGTTCAAGGCAAGGCTGGGACTGTAGAGTGTGTTCCAGATGAGCCTGGGCTAAAGTGAGACCCTACCTCAAAAAAATATTTTATTTATTTGTGTATGGCAGGGGGTGTGCCAGGGCCTCTTGCTACTATAAACAAATGTCAGACTTCATCCAGCTTATCTGGATGGTTTGGAAAGCCAACCCGCCCCCCCCCCAAAAAAAAAAAAACACTTCTACTTCACTGAGAAATATCAGGTGTGTTCCAGCTGTACCCAGGGGAGACCTACAGGGAATATCTTCCTACAGCTTGGCCACAAAAATTTTGTGTTTTATATCAGGTCATGTGCAGGCTGCCCAGGACACCAAGAGATAATTGTGGCCATATATATAAACATGAATATCCCTAGGCCGGGTGTGGTGGTGCACGCCTTTAATTCCTGCACTCGGGAGGCAGAGGTAGGAAGATCGCAGTGAGTTCAAGGCCACCCTGAGACTACATAGTGAATTTCAGATCAGCCTGGGTTACAGTGAGACCCTACCTCGAAACCCGCCCGCCCCCCCCAAAAAACATGGATAGCCCAGACCGCCCGAGTGCATAGCTCACAGCTGAAGGGTGTTTATCTGCATCAAAGAACCAAAAACCAAATAGTACTGCTTGGTTATTGTGTGTGCATGTTTGTATGTGTGGGCACACTTGTGTGTGCATGTTTACAGAGGCCAAAGGTCATTGTCAGATGTCTTCTTCAATCACTCTACATCTTATTTTTTGAGACAAATTCTCTCACTAAGACTGGGTATGGTGGTACATGCCTTTAAGCCCAGTACTTGGGATGCTGAGGTAGAAGAATCATCTTGAATTCAAGGCCAGCCTGGGCTACAGAGTGAATTCTAGGTCATCCTGGGTTAGTGTGAGACCCTGCTTCAAAAACAAAAACAAAAAGACAAAAAAGCCTCCCACTAAATATGGATCAGCTAGACTAACTAGCCAGTAGGCCCCAGGGATCCCCTTATCTCTGCCTCCCCAGTGCTGGTGTTACAGGCTTGTGCTGCCACACTTGGCATTCTGTGTGGTGCTAGGCATCCGAAAGCAGGTCCTTGTGCTTACACAGCAAGCGCTTCACCTGCTGAGCCATCTCCCTAGCTCCCTTTTATGTTTTTTGAGTTTCACTATATAGCCTAGTCTGGTCTCAAACTCTCCTTCTGTCTCAGCCTCCTAGGTAAAGGAACTACTGCAAGCTCCACACCGCCCAGTGCTAACACTTTGCTCCTTATTCTCTGTCCCTTTCTGTTGGAACAGTATTGTCATCTCAGGCCTGGCATTATTCCCACTTGTACCACACAGCTTGTCTGCCCCTTTATGCAATGTCTGAAAGCTTTGAGGGGCCCTGCTGGTATGATTATGTTGAAAAGTATCCCCCTCCCTGTTTCATCCCCTTGGGGGAGCCTGCCAGCCCCCTGCCTGTGCATCCTCCTCTGGCTGTTTCAAAACATACTGACTTTCTGTACAAATACAAAGCAGTCCCTGGGTTTCTGCAGGACTGTACTAGCCCATGGGGGTGCGTTTCCTCAGAAGCTCTGCTCTCCTTACCTCTGGAAGACGCTGCCTGTGAGGCGGCTCTGGCTTCCACAGCCGCATAGCATAGCATAGCGCCCTATGTACTATAAGTACTATAGGTTTGGCTTTGGTTTTTTGTTGGGGAGCTCACACTCTGTGAGCCTTAAATTCACCTGCTAGTCTTGGACGTGTGTGGCCTTGGACCGACTTTTAGACAGCTTATTTTCTTTTCTCTACTGCTCCATTTTTCTTTTTTTCCAGAGCTGAGGACAGAACCCAGGGCTGCATGCATGCTAGGCATAAGTTCTACCACCAAGGTCCACCCCTCTGCGCCCCAGTTCTCCCATCTTCATTTAAGGGAAGAAGTCTCTATCAGTACATAGCACAAACATGATGAGATGCCTTCTGAAACTTCAGCCAGTAGCCTAATTCCTTCAGCTGTCCCAAGAATGGCCAGAGGGTGAGGAGCCCCCTCTTTGAACCTGAGGTTCTGATGTAGCATACATGAAACCGTCTGTCATGTCGTGGAAAGTTGTATTTGGACAGACAGCACAATGGGTAAAGTGCTTGCCCTGCAAGCATGAGGACCTGAGTTTGATCCCCAGAATCCATGTAAGAAAAAGCCATGTTTGGTGGCACATGTTTGTAATCCAAGCATGGGGGAGGCAGAGACAGGTAGATCCATGGGGCTCCCTGGCCAGCCAGTGCAGCCTAGTGTAAACTCCAAGCCATTGAGAAACTGTCCCCAAAAAAATGTGGATGGCCCCTGAGGAATGACACCCAAAGTTGACCCTGGCCTCCACGTGTAGGACACACAACAAAGAATCAGACTCTTTTGCCGCAGCACCTGGAACCTGAGCAGTGCTTTACTGTCTCCCTGGCCTCACTTCTCAGCCGTAGAGGGGCCAAGGTACACCTGTCCCTCCTCTTCATGTTGCAGTGTGGCAAGGCAGCTCATCCATGCATAGGGGTGCAGTCACTAAGGACAAGTTATTGTTGGAGAGATGGCTCTTAGGTTAAGAGGGCATGCCACACAAGTGTGAGGGCCTGAGATGACCTGAGCTCAGTCCCCAGCACCCACGAAAAAAGTCAGGTGTCACCACTCCTGTGACCACAGTCCTATGGGAAAAAGAGACAAGAGAATTGCAGGGGCTCATGACAACTCCAGGTTCAGTAAGAGACTCTCAAGTAAATAACTCAGTCGAGCGACAGGAAGACAATTGACATTCTCCTCTGACCTCCACACCCATGCAACATGGTCTATTGGCATCTGCACACACATATGCATATACCACACATTTCACATGAAAGGAAGGGAAGGGACAGAAAAGCTGGTGTGGCCTTCTCATAACATAGGACTGTTACTTGGTGGTATGTGTGCTCTGAACACTACGTCTGTGAAGACAGGGCCTATATGTGGACACTGTGCTTGCCTCCTGGAGCCTCTTAACAAAGCATTCCTTAGGCAGCATGTGAATGGACTGTGTCTACTCCTTGAGTTATTTTGAGATGCAGCCAAAAGAAGTGTGAAAAGAGCATGCAGAATGACTCATGAATGGAACACGTATGCAAAGTAGATGGTGGAATGAGATGTGTTATTGCAGAGAGCCAGAGCCTCTTGCCTTCTGACATCCCCTTCATTCAGGCCTGCATCGCCCCCAGATCAGGGCTGCTGTTCGTACTCTGTCGGAGTTTCCCTGCTGCGCGAGCTATCATTGTCTGCCTAATCTCTCTTCAGTAACTGTGTTGATAATCTCCATGATCAACTTGGCTGAATTTAGAATCACCATGAAAACACACCCCTGAGGGTGTCTATGAGCATATTTCCAGAGATGTTTAACTGAGGCAGGAAGAATGAGGGCAGCACAAGTTCATGGGCTAGGGTCCCAAACTGAACAAAAAGGAGAAACCGAGCCGAACACCAGCATTCATCTCTCTTTGCTTCCTGACCACAGATGCAGTATGACCAGCTACCTCACACTCATGCTTCCATGTTTTCCCTGCTACAATGGACTGTTCCCTGGAACTGTGAGCCAGGATGAATCCTTCCTTCCTCAAATTGCTTTTGGCAGATATCTTGTTGTGGCGATGAGGAAAGTAGCTAATACAGCTTGCCAGTCTTTTATTGAGTTCATATCCTCTTGATTTAATTTTTATAGGTCATGTATATCTAGGAATTATCCATTTCTTATTAATTTTTCACCTTTTTTAGAATGTAGGCTTTCAGTGTTCCCTGATGATCCTCTGTATTTCATTTATATCCATTGTAGTGTCTGCAGGAGTCGGAGACTGGATAATTGCTGAGGTTTGCTAATGGTTGAGAGACTCAGTCTCAAGGAAATACAAAGATGAGTAATAAGAGGACACCTAGTGTTCTCTTCTGGCCTAACACATCCTTGAAGAACACACACACATCTGCACACACGTGTGCATAAATTATACCACATGCATATTTCATACCATCAAAAAAACTGCATGATGAATCTGGGCATGGTGGTGCACTCCCTTAATCCCAGTACTTTGGAGGCAGAGGTAGGAAGATCGCCATGGGTTTGAGGTCACCCTGAGACTACATAGTGAATTCCAGGTCAGCCTGCATTAGAGTGAGACCCTACTCCAAAAAAATAACAACAAAAAAAACTGCATGAGATCAAAATATGAAAGCAAAATTACATAAATATCAGAAGAAGAATAAAAGCCTATGAGCTACTTTAAAGAAGAAAATTTAAAGCTGCATGTGGTAGCACACACCTTTAATCCCAGCTCTTGGGAGGCTGAGGTAGGAGGATCGCCGTGAGACTACATAGTGAATTGCAAGTCAGCCTGGGCTAGAGCAAGACCATACCTCAAAAAAGAAAAGAGAGAGAATTTTAAAAATAGGGGTGAGAAAGATTGCTCAGTGGTTAAAGATGCTTGCTTGCAAAGCCTGTCAGCCTGAGTTTTATTCCCCAGTCACTCACATAAAGATAGAGCATTTGTTTGCCAGAGGCCTTAGCACACCCACACACTGACATGCGAATAAGTAAATAAATAAATTAAAAAAATAACAACAAAGCAATAATAGTAAGACTATAGTAAAAACACAAAATTTAAAAGTTAAAGGATAGGCTGGAGAGATAGCTCAGCAGTTAAAGGCGCTTGCTTGCAAGGCCTGAAGACCTGAGTTCAATTCCCCATTATTCACATAAAGCCAGATGCATAAGGTGGCACATGCATCTGGAGTTCACTCACAATAGCAAGAGGCCCTGGTGTGCCCATGCTCTGTGTGTGTGTCTGTCTCTCTCTCCTCCTCTCAAAATAAATAAAAATATTTTAATTTAAAAAAAGTTAATCTGGAGCCAGGTGTGATGGTGTCTTAGTCAACTTTTGGCCAAAACCAGCTTAGAGGAAGAGAAGTTCGTTTCAGCTTACAGTTCCAGGTTACAGCTCATCATGGAGGGGAAGGTATGGTGGCAAGAGCGTGAGGCAGTTGGTCACGTTCAGCCCACAGTGGAGAAGCAGAGAGCAGTGAATGCTGCTGCTCAGCCAACTCTCTCCTTACACAGTCCAGGACCCCGGCCCTCCTGTCTTAACTAAAACAAGCATCCCTCACAGGTGATTCTAGATCCTCTCATGTGGAAAATCAATATAAATGATCACACATGGTATTCAAGAAGCTCAGGCTCTGACCCAAGAGAAAGGCCAGGGGACCCTAAGGTGACAGCAGAGGAGACCCTGCCTCCTCACCGTCCCTGCAGATCAGAGCACTTGAAGAGAATCTGTAGGGATTTTCTCAATAGAGAGAAGTTGAAGGAACTCTGATGCTCTCAAATGCTTCAAAATGATATCGGGAGCTGGAGACATGGCTTAGCGGTTAAGGTGCTTGCCTGTGAAGCCTAAGAACTCATGTTCAAATCTCTAGGTCCCACATAGCTAGATGCAGTGATGCATGCATGCAATGTCACACATGTGCACAAGGGGGCACATGTGTCTGGAGTTCGTCCACAGCAGGCTAAAGGTCCTGGTACGCTCATATTCTCTCTCTCTCTCTCTCTCTCTCTCTTTCTCTCAAAAAAAAAAAAAAAAACGGATATGTGTAGAAGTGGTGTGGGGCTGGAATGTCAAATTATGAAAAAGTAATAGAAATTGAAGAAGCGATAAAAATTGGCAATAATTAACGTTGGGGAACATGAAATACTGGGGAGGAAGGAAGAGTGATCGCAGTGAGCAGCGTAGGGCGGCTGTATAAACATAGCTAGCACGTGTTGTTGGCAGTCTTCTCGATAGCACCAGTGGGGAATAATGATGTCACTAGAGACATAACAAATCAGAAGATGCACAAACAAGGAGAAGTGTGTGAGTCATGTTCCTCAATTTGCTGTTTGCTCAGCACTATATCAAGGAGGCTCTTAAAGCTCCCTCATTATTTTAAACTACTATATGACATTTCAAAATCCATGAATGTAGATATTAAACTATCCAAGAGTTAGATGGTATCTAATTTTCTATAGTCACAGCCCCATGGCAGAATGTGGACACACATCACTGTGTCACTGCTGAGCTCCCAGAGATGTGGGGTTTTCATTTTTACACTGATTGCCAAATGCTAGAGCAGTAAGACTGGCTGGCCAGGGAAGCCCAGTGACTCTCCTGCCTCCTGTCTCCATCCCCATCAATGCTGAGGCTACAGGCATATGTGGCCATGTCTGGCTTTTTATGTGAGTGCTGGAGATTTAACTAAGGGCCTCATGCTTGTATAGAAAGCTCTCTTACCCATAAACAATCTCACCAGCCCCCACTGTTGTTCTGTTTAACATTTTATAATGTTACTTTAATCATATATCTCCAGTATTCCCTCTGCTGCCTTTTCCCTCCAGACAGGTGACCTGTCACTTTGGCCATCTCACCCATACCTCATGCCTGTCTTCTGTTTGTGGTTTCAGATAAAACCTACGAGATTGATTTGAGCCAGGAGCGAACTATGTCCCTCACCATCGAGCCGCGGCCTGTCAAACAAGGCCGCAGGTTTGTTCCTGGATGCTTTGTGTGTCTGGAGTCTCGGACCTGCAGCACCAATGTCACCCTAACAGCTGGATCGAAGCACAAGATCTCATTCCTGTGTGATGACCTGACACGCCTGTGGATGAATGTGGAGAAAACCCTCAGTAGGCCCCTCTCCTGAAATGGGGTCTTGGGATGTCCTAGCTCTCCCTTCTGTATCTCTTTCTCTCTTTTGTTTGTCTGGTTTTTTGTTTGTTTGTTTGTTTTTGTGTGTTTTTTTTAATTTTTATTTTTTTGGTTTTTCGAGGTAGGGTCTCACTCTCTAGCCCAGGCTGACCTGGAATTCACTATGGAGTCTCAGGGTGGCCTCGAACTCACGGCGATCCTCCTACCTCTGCCTCCCGAGTACTGGGATTAAAGGCGTATGCCACCACGCCCAGCTTGTTTTTTTTTTTTTTTTTTTTTGAGGTAGGGTTTCACTCCAGTCCAGGATGACCTGGAATTCACCACGTAGTCTCAGGATGGCCTCAAACTCATGGCAATCCTCCTACCTCTGCCTCCCAAGTGCTGGGATTAAAGGCATGCACCACCACGCCCAGAGTCCCTGCCTCTTTCCTTAATAGGGCTTGTTAAGTAGGTTATAAGTCCCAGTTATAAGATCTCAAATGCATACCCAAAGGCAGGAGACCAGGGGGCAATGAAGAGAAGCAGCAGGTGTCAGCATGCCCCCATACATCCCTCAGTAGGTCAAAGCATGTATCTGTGCCCCTGCTTGTCTCTGCTCAGCCTGCCAGCTTCTCCCTGGGGAAGTCCTTTCCTCATCTGTTTAGTCTTCCCTCAGCTGCCCCATCCTCAAGTTCTCACTTGCCCAGTCCCTTCCCACTGTCTCCTCTGCATGAGACAGAGAGCCTTGAGGTCAAGAACCTCTCCTGGTTCCATCTGGGGCATATGCATGTCACCTAACACATCTGTGATTCATAGAGAGCTAAAAATCCTAGTCGGGGGCTGGAGAGATGGCTTATTGGTTAAGGCGCCTGCCTGCAAAGCCTAAGGACCCATGTTCGACTCTCCAGATCCCACATAAGCCAGCTGCACAAAGGTGAGGCAAATTCAAGGTTGCACATGCCCACTAGGTAGTACAATGTCTGGAGTGCAATTGCAGTGGCTGAGGCCCTGGCCTGCCAATTCTTTCTCGCCCTCTGTTTCTCTCTCTCTCAAATAATTTTTTTAAAAAGGGAGTTCAAGTTGGTATATATTAAGAAGGGGGAGAATAAAAAGGAAAGCTAGCAAAGGATCCAGAAGAACGAAGAGTGATAGAGAAAGATGGAAGGGGAAGCAGGGCAGCCCCCAGATGCACACACACTGGGGAGGGTACACTTCTGGTCTCCCCTGCATGTGTGTACCATGAGCCCATGAGCCCTCTCTTCCAGGCTGCATGGACCATCGTTACTGCTACAGGAAGTCCTACCAACTACAGGTACCTGAGGACATCCTCCAGCTGCCTGTGCAGCTACATGACTTCTCCTGGAAACTGCTGGTGCCCAAGGACAGGCTCAGCCTTGCACTCGTGCCTGCTCGGAAGCTGCAGCAGCACACCCACGAGACAGCCTGCAAGACCAGCTTCGGCTACCTCGTGGCCAGCACCACATCCAGCCAGGATCTGTACCTCGGCTCCTTCTGCCCCGGAGGCTCCATCGAGGAAATCAAGGTGAAGCAGAACAGCTCAGTGACACTGCGTACCTTTGCCCACAGCTTCCAGCAGGAGGCCTCCAAGCAGGGCCTTACCGCGTCCATCATACCTTATTTCAAAGGTAAGGGCTCCCTTGCTTGCCTCGACTACTAGACCTCCTGAGCCCTTCTTGTTTGATGTGCACCATGAAAGCCCGTGTTACTTTTCCCAGTGCTGTGACCAGTTACCTGACAAGAAGCAACTAAGGGAGGAGGTGTTTATTTGGGCTCATGGTTTTAGGATGTAGTCCATCATGGTAGGGGGGTCATAGTGGCAGAAGCATGAAGAAGCAGCTGGTCACATTATTTGCAATCAGGAAGCAGAGCAGAAAATTCTAGAGCTTAGAAATGTCTCTGACCATGAGAGACAGTGGTAGACAAAACACAGAATCAGGTCCCAATCTTTTTGGAAGCAAGCAGGGCATAAATAAGAAATAACCAATTATTCTCCAGTGTTGGATTGTTAATGATCCTGCTTTTGCGGTTCAGAACAAGCATACAGAGCTCAGAGCCCCGTCACAGCATCCGGGTTGACATCTCCAACTGTAGCCAATGAGTGGCAAGCAGCTGGACCTGCTCTTCTGGGTGACTCTCACCTGAATGACTGTGGGTATGCACATTCAGAGTCTGTCAAGGATGGTGAAGGCAGATGACTATTCAGAGAAAGATGGCCCTGTGCAGCACATGAGTCCTGTTCTTCAGGACAGTGTTCTTGGGCAAAACTGTGGCTGACCACAATGACCTCTATGCAGCTGGTTGTAAGAGTCACAGTCGCCTTTACAAGTTGCTGAGAGAATAGATACATTTGATTACAGGTTATCTTAAAGTTGGCTGAGACCTTTATTTGAGAATGACTTTGCACTTTTGTTCCCAGAAGCATGAGCTAGAAGCAAATGAATCTTTGGACATATATTAAGGTCAGTCCAGGCTGCCTGAGATCCCCAAGGTTCACAGGGAAACCCCTTCTAGGAGCTTTAAAAGTCAGGCACAGTCTCATTAGCTTGGAGCTTGAGATCTTATCCTAGATCTCTGGGCAATTCTAGAATTCTTCCCAGCACCTGGAGCTTTTTTCTTCTCTGAAATAGACTGGGCATATGCCAGGCCCACAGTGGAGCAGGGATGGAGGCAAGCATTCTTTATGTTGAAACATTTCTGAAAGGAAGCTCCAAAAAAATCCATCTTTTTGTTTGCTTGCTTACTTGTTTATTTTCAAAAGATTTGGGCTCCTAGTCTGACCAAGACTGATCCTTCACTCACCAATACAGTAGCTACAGGTGGATAATTAAATTTAACTCAGTGTTAAGCAAATGAAAAGCTGAAGAGATGGCTCAGCTGTTAAGGTGCTTGCCTGCAGTGCCTAAAAACCCGGGTTCGATTCCCCAGCATCTACATAAAGCCAGATGCACAAAGTGGCACATATGTCTGGAGTTCATTTGCAGTGGCAGGAGGCCCTAGCACACCCACTGTCTCTCTCTCTTTCTCCCCCCCCCCTCTGCCTCTTTCCCTCAAATAAATAAATTAAATACTTTATTTAAAAAAGAAAGAAAAACACATTTCTTTGGTGTGCTAGCCAGCTTTCCATTGCTGTGAGAAGGATATCTGAGACAATGAATTTATAAGCAGGAAAGGTTTGATTTGGCTCACACTTTTAGTCTATCATTGGTAGGTCATTTGTTTTGAGGCCTGTATTGCAACAGATAGGACATCAAGGCAGGACTTCATGATGTGGAAAGCACCACATAGCCACCAGGAAGCAAAGAGAGAGCAAAAAATGGGCAAGAGCCCACCTCTTAAGAACACACTCCTAATGACCTAACATCCTTCTACTCGGCCCCACATTTTTTTTTTTTTTTTAGACAGGGATGTTTATTACCACACAGCCATTTGGGGTTTTTTATTGTTTTGTTTTATTTTTCATAATTAACAACTTTCATGATTGTAAACAATAACCCATGGTAATTCCCTCCTTCCCCCCACCTTCCCCTTTGAATCTCCACTCTCCATCATATCTCCTGCCCCTCTCAATCAGTCTCTCTTTTATTTTGATGTTTTCATCTTTTCCTCCTATTATGATGGTCTTGCGTAGGTAGTGTCAGGCACTGTGAGGTCATGGATATCCCGGCCATTTTATGTCTGGAGGAGCACGTTGTAAGGAGTCCTACTCTTCCTTCAGCTCTTACATTCTTTCCACCACCTCTTCTGCAATGGACCGTGAGCCTTGGAAGGTGTGATAGAGATATTGCAGTGCTGAGCACTCCTCTGTCACTTCTCAGCACCGTGATGCCTTCTCAGTCATCTCAAGGTCACTGCCATCTGAAAAGAGAAAGATCTCTAGCAAAAAAGTGAGAGTAGCATTAATATATAGATATGAACATTAAGAGAAGTGCTTACTGGGGCAGTTTGATGAGCATAGTATAAACATTTAGCCAGACAGCAGCAGATATTACACCCCAGGACTCACGAGTACTCCTGTTGTAGGTTTTTAGTATCAGGGATGTATTCCCTCCCATGTAGCAGGCCTCCAGTCAAATTAGAGGGCAGTTACTTTTCCCCATAACAGATGTGCCACTATTGCACCCATTGGCTCATTTGGCCTGTTTGACGGCCCCACATTGTAAAGGTTCCATCACCTCCCGGTAGTACAATGGGCTTGTGGTTGAGCCCTTTAACACATGGCTGTTGGGGGACATGTCAGATCCAGACTATAGCACTCAGCAACAATGAGCACATTTTAAGTGCTCAACAGCTTCTAACAGTGATGACATAAAGCATTTCCATCATGGCAGAAAGTTCTGGAAGCACCAGTCTAGATGATTTGGCATCTTCTCCTCCACTATTTCTTTCTCTCTTCATCTTAATGAATAAAACATCCACCTGTATCCCCTTCCATGTCCTACAGAGGAAGGCATTTTCACCGTGACCCCAGACACCAAGAATAAGGTTTACCTGAGGACTCCTAACTGGGACCGGGGCCTGCCGGCGCTCTCCTCAGTGTCCTGGAACATCAGCGTGCCCAGTGACCAGGTGGCCTGCCTGACTTTCCTCAAGGAGCGCACAGGTGTAGTCTGCCAGTCAGGGCGCGCATTCATGATCATTCAGGAACAGAGGACACGGGCCGAGGAGATCTTCAGCCTGGAGGAGGAAGTGCTCCCCAAGCCAAGCTTCCACCGTCACAGCTTCTGGGTCAACATCTCCAACTGCAGCCCCGTGAGTGGCAAGCAGCTGGACCTGCTCTTCCAGGTGACTCTTACCCCAAGGACTGTGGGTAAGTTCCTTCAGGGTCTGTCAGGAATGGTGAAGGCAGAAAATTGGTGCTGAGAACACACACACCACCATGTGTACATACACAAAGAAAAAAGGGAAGAAAGGTGGAGAGATGGTTCAGCAGTTAAGAGCACTTCCTGTGCAAGAATGAGGGTCTAAGCAGGCCTGAGAGACCACTTGAGTTTGATCCCCAGGACCCACATAAATAGCTGAACATGTCCATACGGTTCTGTAATCCCAGTCCTATAGAGAGCAGAGATGAGAGAATTTCTGGGGATTGTGAAAAAAAATTACAAGCTCTAGCATTAGTAAGAAACTCTGGCTCAAGTAAGAATGGGCAGAAGAGCTAAGATGCCCGATGGTCTGCTCTGGCCACCACAGATGAGTGTTCCTTGCTGCAGACGAGCTCATGGGACACTGCATGGACACATACATGTGCATATGCCCCATGCATTACACACCCAGGCACACAAAAAAGGAAAAAAAGGGAGGATATAAATTGGAGCCTGAGAGGAAAGGAGCAAGACTTTGAGGCAAGTCAGAAAACAGATTGAGTCCTAAGTGTCCATATTATCAGTCAGCTGTTACATCCATACTGCTGTGAAACAGAAGTCTCCATTCATCGTTATGGGCTGAGCAATTCTGTTCTGAGCTAAGCTCGTCAGCTGGCTCCCTCATGTGTTTGCAGGTTGCCTGATCTTGACTGGACATTCTCGCTTTTCATGGGGCCCAGCCTGGATCACCTGAGTCAACTTAGCTCATTTGGGTTTTCACCACGTCATCCTTCTCTCTGTCTGGGCCTGTACTCATGTCAGAGGCAGAGACCTCTCAAGTCATCAGAGGAAGTGTGTGAGGTCTCTTGATGCTAGGCTTAGAACACACATACCGTCCTTGCTGCCACATTCTTTCATCCACTTGGATTATTTTTTTAGTCAGTCTACCACCATCCCTTGTCTGTAAACTCTTCCCTACCTAGGGAAAGTCTTTCTTCACTCCTGTGATCTCCCTAAGGATTAAAATGTGGGGACCCGGAAAGTGTGACAGAGACAAATGGGGTCTGCTGCTTCTATTTTGTCTAGTGAAAGGCCCTTTGATGTAGGCCTGAGAACAGTAGGAGGCATTTACCTCATTCCTCAAAGCTGCAGGACCCATCAGATCACTTCAAACAAGGATATGCACATGTGTCAGGGCAGTCTGGGGGGAGCCTTCACTCAGTAATGACCACAAAGTGTCTGAATCACGGGGGCAGCGGAGGCTGTTTCTTCTGGCCCTTCCCTGTCTGGTGGTCAGATAATTGGATATTCACTCGAGAACCCACGCCTCATTAGCAGCAAGGGGATTCATACAAAGGCTAGAGTGTAGCTGAGTGATATAAAATGCTCACTTAGCATGCACATGTCCATCCCAGGGACACACACATGCACATGCACGCACACAAAGAAGTGGTAGAAACCAAAAGCCACAGCGAAAACTCCCCACCACCACCACTCTGAGGCTACCTTTTGGGTTTTCTTCTCTTGATTTCATTTTCTGTTTTTACTCACATTCTTGCTTTCTGTGCATCTCTCCTTCAGTTTCCTGGGGAATAGGTGAGGAGTGTTCAGTCCCTGCTGGGGCAGCCTCCCTCTCAGCTCCATGTTCTTCCTTTGTGCAGCTATGGGCAGAGAACACAAGCAGCCCTGTCCTGGTGACATTTCAGTTGCTGCTCTCTCCCCTGCTCTTTCTTTTCTGAGACAGCCCAGTGACAGGGACACAGGCCAGGAGTAGCCACTGGGGCAGAGGTGGTAGGTCCTTCAGGAGTGTTTCATTTTTCATAATGTTACATACAGGGCTGGAAAGATGGCTCAGTGGTTAAAGGCACTTTTGTGAGTTCAACTCCCCAGTACCTATGTAAGGCCAAATGCACCAGTGGCACATGCATCTGGAGTTCATTTTCAGTGGCAAGAGGCCTTGGCGTGCCTATTCTCATTCTTCCCCCCCCCCCCACCACCACTCCAACTCTAAAAGTATTTTAAAAAATAAATATTACATAAAACTAATCTAAATTTATTAACCTAATAACTATTTTGCTTGCTCACAATTTGTGGGTCCGAAGTTCAGACAAGGCCTGGCAAAGGGGCTCATATATCTGCAGGAACTGACTAGCTTCAGGTGTCTGTGATGGTTCAAGTGGGCTTTGGTTTCCCTTTGTGGCTGGCTGGGTTGGGTGTTATCCCCATGGAGTCTCTGTGGCTAGCTTGGGTGGCCTCCACACAGTCAGACTTCTTGCACTCTGGCCGGCGTACCCTCACAGAGAAAGTACACAGTCTCTGAAATTAGGCCCAAAATTAGACACAGCCACCTTCTGTTGGCCAGCCTCAATTCAGGAGGAAATCTTGTGATGTAAGAAATCCTGGGTGTGCCCTGGAGGAAAGGAGCTGGGGACTGTCATCTTAGAGACTTCTGAAGTTTCTCCTAACGTTAACCCCACCTGTTTCTCCCTGTCTCCCTGTCTCTCTGCTCACAGATCTGCCCGTTATCATTGCCGCAGCAGGAGGCGGAGCCTTGCTGCTGTTTGCCCTGGGACTCATCATCTGCTTTGTGAAAAGAAAGTAGGTGGAATCTCTCCAGCTTCTCTGGTTGATGTGATACCTCCTGACATTGCACAAACTAGATTTTAGTTGGTTGGTTGGTTGGTTGCTTGCTTTTAGTTTTTGAGGCAGAGTCCCATGTCACACAGGCTGGCCTCAAACTCACTGTGTAATCAAAGCTGGCCTTGAACTCTTTATCATCCTGTCTCTACCCACACAGTCCTAGGATTTCAGGCATGTGCCATCAGGCCTGGTTTATTCAGATGTTATGAAAATTGACTTAGTGGGTTTTGGGGGGTTTGTTTTACTTCCCAGTTTCCTCCAAAGATCAAGTGTCAAATAATATTACCAGGTGTGAGTTATGATTTCAAGGGGGAAAAAATACCATACCTGGGGTTATAAGAGAAACACACCCACACTTGTGACATTATGGCTCCAGCACAAGTACCTTCCTTGTGAGTTGCTTGATGTTTGCAGGGGCGAACGTGGCAGGAGCCACGCCCTCCACCACCTTGAGAAGAAACAAGGGTGTGTTACCCCAGCTTGTTCTCCCACAGATTCTTAAACAAACATCTGCTTTGTGTTTGTTTATGGGACTGCAAACAAGTGCCAGGACAGCCCTGTGGCAAAGAGGTAGCAGAAGTTAGTTAACTACCTGGTTTCTTTCCACACAAGACAGCAGCTTCTGTTGTATGACAGGAACATGAGTCCAACTTGTTGCAGTTCTGTTCCTATCTTGTCTTGCATGTGTATGTGTGGTCTATGTGTGTGCATAGATGAGCACACATGCGTGGGCATGTATGTGGGGGCCAGAGGTCAATGCCAGGTTTCTAAGTAGCTAAACAGCAAGCCCCAGGGATCTGCCTGTCTTCCTCAGTGCTGCAATTATAGGTATGCACCATGCACCACCATGGCCACCATGGGTTCTGGGGTTCACGCTCAGGTTCCTGTACTTGTGAGGGCAAGCACTTTACCAACTGAGCAATCTCCCTAGTGCCAGTGATTTTGTTAAAATTCATCTAGACCACCTCTCCCACCTGTGACCACTCAGCTTTTACCTTGAAAACCTGAGATGAAAGCTCTTTGCTTCTAAAGTTTTCCCTGGGACACTTTCCTTGACAGATACTAAATGTTTTCAGGGATTTGAGGTAGACATGATCAGAGCCCCAACGAATCCTAAGGCAATACAAATGGCTTTTGTTGATACCATGTGTTTCTGACTCTGGCTATGTTCCCTTCCTACAAACAGGAAAAGGAAGGTCAGCAAGGGCCCTGCTGTGGGCATCTACAATGGCAACATCAACACCCAGATGCCACAGCCACAAAAGTTCCAGAAGAGACGGAAGGACAATGACTCTCATGTGTATGCAGTCATTGATGACACCATGGTGTACGGGCACTTACTGCAGGACTCCAGTGGGTCCTTCCTCCAGCCAGAGGTGGACACCTACCGGCCCTTCCAGGGTCCCGTGGGAGACTGCCCTCCCTCCGCACCCCCTGGATGCTCCAGGACCCCAACTGCAAAGTTCACTGCAGATGAGCCATTGCCATCCAGCTCTCCTGAATCTGACAGTGAGCCCTATACCTTCTCGCACCCCAACAGGGGGGAGGTATGCAACAGGGACACAGACATACCCTTGCTCAACACCCAGGGGCCAGTGGAGCCAGAAAAATAACCTGAACCCAGTGCAAAGACTTTGCTGAGATTCATGACACAGGACGCTGAGATATGCAAAAGTGTCCCCACAGGAAGAGACATCAAGTAGAGGGAAGAGTGGGTTTTTCTGGTTATCACCAACTCCCGGTTTCCCCATGGATTCGTCCCAGTGATAAGCAAATAACGGCTTTTGATCTGGATGCAATCTCCACAGCACATGTCCTCCTGAGCTCAGGTTGTGTTATGCGACGAACCACAATGACAGGAGAGGGCGTGACTACCCAGGATGAGGCTGCAAGGGGTCTGAATCCGGGATGATACACAGAGACCCTGATCCCCAGGAGCTCCACCCAGGGTCCCTGCTCTCACTGGAGTCGCCTGGGTGAAAATGACAGTGTGCCTTATTATTATTTATTTAGTGGTCCTATGTGTGTGCAAGGTTGGGCATGGAACCAGGAAGCTCTCTTCCCCTGGTGTGGCCATGACTCACGATAACTGGCTTGGATGGCTTCTGCCAACCACTAGATAAACATGTGTCTATCCCTATGCGTTAGGGATGATTGGCAACCTGTCCAGCCCAAAAAACTGCTATGTGTTTGCGTGATGAGGCACATCTGCCTTGGTAAGAGACGTCAAGTTCTCCCTGCCTACGTGGGGTTGTCCCTATAGAACTTGTCATGAGCCCTGTGGTCCTCTACTCCTAGAAAGAAGAGCAGATCCATTGAGCTGCTGCATGTAGCTCCCCCAGCTGCAGCAACACTTCAACACTTAAAGAGAAATTTCCAAACTATTTTTATACTCTAAAAATGTCTAAATATGGCTAGGACTGGTATCACATGCCTTTAATCCACTTGGGAGGCTGAGGTAGGAGAATCATCATGAGCTTGAAGCCAGTCTAGGCTACAGTGTGAGTTCCAGGTCAGCCTGAGTTAGAGCAAGACCCTGCTTCATTCATAAATAAATAAATAAAAAGTTTAAATATGTCCCAGTCAGTGATCATCTGGGTTACTTTCCTGAAACAATGTATCCTTTGGTGGCTTAAAAGTTACTACTCTCTTGCAGTTCTGGAGATCAGAATTCTCAAAATAGGGAAATAGAGTTTGACTGACCTAATATCACGGTGTCAGCAGAGCTGTGCTCCCAAAGACTCGGGAGAATCTGTTTCCTTGCCTTTCCCAGCTTCTGGAGAAGTCCATGGCTGAGTAAGACCTCACACTGCATTACTGGTTGCCAAGTCTCCTACTTTGCTCTTCACTTTGCATATCCAGAATGCCCCCCCCCCCATCTCAACAGCCTAAATTTAGTCACTGTGGAAAATCTCTTTACTGTACCAGGTACTATATCTACTGGCTGGGACTAGGTGTGGTCATCTTTGGGAAGCTACTGTTCTGCCTGCCCCACCTTCCTGCTGATACTCAGGAAACAGTACAGAATGACCCAGCCCAGACGGTATTTTGTTTAGCCTGCAGTCTTTGTAAAATATTAGGAGTTGAGGACATGGCTCAGTGGTTAAAAGTTCTTGCTGCACAAGCCTGGCCACCAGAGTTTAGAACCAGCCAGATGCAAGTAGTACATGCAGCTGTCATCCCAAAGCACCTACAGCCATGGGAGGCAGAGTCAGGAGAACCCTGAAGCCCATAGGCCAGCTAGTCTGGCATTCACAGTAGCAAGCAAGAGAGACCCTGTCTCAAATGAAGCAAGGACCAATACCCCAAGATTATCCACTGGACTCCACATGTGTACCATGGCCTGTGCACATCCACCCATATCAATACCATATGCAGACATATACACACCAAGAAATAATGAATGAATAAATAAATAAAAATTAGTTACTAACATTTAAAATTCGCAAAAATGTTACCTAAAAATCTGGCTGAGAGGACCTGGACCAGAGAGATGCCTCCCTAGGGTGAACAGCTGGCCTGCCTGCTCAGATCTGAAGTTCAGTACGGTGGCAAAAGCCTTCTTCAAAAAATAAGTGTCCTTCACTGTGTTCAGTTTACTTTGGAAATGTACCACATCAACTTGTCCATGCTGCCTCGTGGCGGGGGCTCTGCAATCTCCTCAAGGGTGTGAACTGCAAGGTCTCTCAGGCTCCTTCTAGAAGAGTGAAGATGTATTTTGTTAACTATATCCTGTGTGCTACCCATGACACTGCATCTTGGAACCACTGTCTTCTAACTCTTTCCAGAAGGAGGGAAGGCTACAATCCACCCAACTACCAAGGTGTTTACAGCCCCTCCAAGAAGGGCCACAGAGGGATACAGCATCTTCATCTAGAATCACCATGTGGGATCCCCACATCCTGTGCTTTCTCTTCTGACTGCTGCCTCCCAAGTGCCCTTCAGGGTGCTTTGTGCCCCTCCTGACTGTGGTTGGCCACCTTTGCACTGGCCACAACATCATTTTCAAGAGCCCTGCTTGGCTGTTTTCTTCAACGAAATGCTCCAGTCCACCTGCTGGCTCCCTGAGCTCTGGGTAGGTAAATGGTCTCCAGAGCAATGCCTCGGGGCAGGACCCAGCCAGACAGATCAGCCCTGGTTCATTCTTAAAGCCCAGGCACCACTTATATACGATATTCCAGGCTCATAGGATTCCAGTCAGATGCCAGGTACTGGTTCTCACTGTACAAGCCCAGCACCCACCCACCCTGGATTTGCTGGAAGGCCTTGCGCCTATCAGCTGGAACCGTGGGCAAGACCAGTGTAGGCAGAACTAATCCCAAGTGCACAGAAGAAAAACATCAAGAAAGGGTCCACGAGGACAAATCTCAGTTCATTGAATATAACCTCTGTGCAACTTAAGGACCAGTTTGTGTGGATCAGCAGTGTTTATCTGGAAATAATTTATTTAATAGACTTTTTAGGTAACATTCACTTCCTGTAGTTTTTTTAAATAAACAGTTTAAAATAAATACATATTGAGTTGTTTAAATGCTCTTTATTTTGAAAGAGAGAAAGAAGCAGAGAGAATGAATGCACCAAGGCCTTCAGCTACCATGAATGAAATCCAGACGTGTGCACTCCTTTGTGCGTATGTGCGACATTGCATGCTTGTGTCATGTCCATCTGGCTTACATGGGACCTGGAGATTTGAACATGAGTTCTTAGGCTTTGCAGGCAAGCGCCTTAACTGCTAAGCCATCTCTCCAGCCCTAAGTGCTCTGTTTGTCTCCTGTAGAGGTTCAGATTCTCAAGTTGTCTCCTGTGACAAGTTCCACATGGGCTCAGCAGCCACTGTGTCCTCCATACTCTGCCGAGGGTTTATTATATAGAAAGTTGGGCTTTTGGCCAGAGTTCCCTTTTTTTTTTTTTTTTTTTTTTTTTTTTTTGAGGCAAGCCCAACAGACTGGCCCTGTTTTATGCGGGCAGTGGGGGAGGAAGAGAGAGAGAATGGGCGCACCAGGGCCTCCAGCCACTATAATCAAACTCCAGGTGTGTGCGCATGTGCAACATTGCACGCTTGCGTCACTGCATCTGGGAGAGTCAAGCATGAGTCCTTAGGCTTCACAGGCAAGCACCTTAACCGCTAAGCCGTCTCTCCAGCCCTTTCCCCTATACACTGTGGGAAGCAAGTGTTTTTGTTCTGAAATAAGATTGAGTCCTAGCCAAGTGTGGAAGCACACACCTATAATTCCAGCACTGGGAAGCTGAGGAAGGATGATCATGAGTTCAAGGCCAGCTGAGTGCCAGCATCCCACTCGCCCTGCTTCCTGGTCTGCCATGATGTGAATTCCTCTGCTCTCCACACCCTTCCTTTCCACGATGAACTGAAGCCTCTGAAACCGAATTAAATAAATCCTTCCTCTCTTAGTTTATTTCTGTTAGATATTTTAAAATTTTTTTTAATTTTTATTTATGTATTTGAGAGGCAGAGAGAGAAAGAGGCAGATAGAGAGAGGTAGAGAGAATAGGCACGCCAGGGCCTCTAGCCACTGCAAACGAACTTCAGATGTGTGTGCCCCCTTGTGCGTCTAGCTAACGTGTGTCCTGGAGAATTGAGCCTTGAACCGGGGTCCTTAGGCTTCACAGGCAAGTGCTTAACTGCTAAGCCATATCTCCAGCCCTTTAAAAATACTTTTTTTTATTTTTTTTGAGGGGGGGGGTAGAATGGGCACACTAGACCCTCTCGCCACCACAAACAAACTCCAGATGCATGCACCACCTTGTGCATCTGGCTTTACATGGATTCTGGGTCATTAGGCTTTGCAGGTAAGTGCCTTAGTCACTAAGCCATCTCTCCAGCCCTGTCAGGTATTTTTAATTTTTTTCTTTATTAGTTATTTTCAAGGAAGTAAAGAGAGAATTGGCATACCAGGACATCTTGCCTCTGCAAACAAACTCCAGATGCATGCATTACTTTGTGCATATGGCTTTATGTGTGTACTAGGAAATGGAGCCCAAGGTGTCAGGCTTTGCAAGCAAGCAGTTTTAACTGCTGAGCCATCTCTCCAGCCCCACTGTCAGGTATTTTGTCACAGCAATGAAAAAAGTAATGAATGCATCTCCCTTGCATATATTGCTCCCTTCCACTCTTCCAGCTCTCTAGGATGCAACACAAAGCCCTCAGCCGAGGCCAAGCAGAAGCTACCACCATGCCCTAGGGCTTGTTTGGGTTTTGCAGGCAAGTACTTTAACCGCTGAGCCATCTCTCCAGCCCTCTACCTACCTTTATTCATTCCTTCATCCTGTCAAGCAATAAATTATTTACTGAGTGCAAACTAGATCCTGGGGATAAAGCAGTAAGCTTGCTTCCCTTCTGGTAGGGCTGAGAATTGGGGCAAACAATAAACAACAAGCAAATTAATAGGTAATGTTTTATGTTATGTTATATAAGTGTGGTAAAGGAAAAGCATGGGGGTGGAGGGATTGAGGAACTCTCTCTGAAGAAGTGATAATCAAATAGGCCTGCATGCAGTCCACCTCGCTAGAGAACAAGCTGATAATTGCCTGACAGCAGAGAATCATAGCAGTCACCAATGGTTCCAAAAAGAAAGTAAAGAAAAGAAAAAAACAAGCTGGGTGTGGTGGCGCATGCCTTTAATCCCAGCACTTGGGAGGCAGAGGTGGGAGGATCACCAGGAGTTCCAGGCCAGCCTGAGACTACATAGTGAATTCCAGGTTAGCCTGGGCCAGAGTGAAACCCTACCTCAGGAAAAAAAAAAAAAAAAAGCTATTTGAGAGAAAATACAGATGACAGGAAAACAAAACCCTGAATTCCAGGCTCGGTGGCTCACACCTGCAATCCCAGCTCTTGGGAAGTTGAGGCAAAAGAGTCATCATGAGCTTAAGGCCAACCTTGGCTACATAGTGAAGGCCTTTTTCCAAAAAAAGAAAGGAAGAAAGGGAGGGAAAGAGAGAAAAGAGAAACAACAGCCAGGCCTGATGGAAGAGTCATCATGAGCTTAATGCTAACCTTGGTTACATAGTGAAGGACTTTTTCCAAAAAAAAGAAAGGAAGAAAGGGAGAGAGGGAGGGAAGCAGGTAAAGAGAGAAAAGAAAACCAACAGCCAGGCCTGATGGTACAAACCAGCTACTCAGGAGGCTGAGGCAGGAGGATTGAAAATTCAAACCTTGCCTTAGCTCTAGTGTGAGTTCAAACCAACCTTGTCAATTCAGTGAGACCCTGCCTCAAAAACAGAGTTTAGAACATTCATAGCTCAGTGATAAGGCACTGCCTAGCATGCACCAAGTCCTAGGTTCAATTCCTATTTAAAAATTTTTAAGAGAAGATGGCTAAGTGGTTAAAGGCTTTTGTTTGCACAGCCTGTTGGCCCATATAAACCAGATGCCAAAAAAAAAAAAAAAAAGGCACAAGTATCTGGCATTTGTTTGCAGAGGCAATAGACCCTGGCGTGTTTATACATACCCCCATACAGGCCAATGAACAAATAAAAATTAAAACTAATTTTTGAAATAACACTAAGACAGACTTATAATTTGCTATTAGTTGACCAATTTCCCCTGACAAGAAAAAAAAAGGAAAGAACTGGTAAAGTAGAAGGGATACTAAAATTTCTTTAGAGAGCATGCCATCCATTTACCCATGGGGATGCTTTGGGCATGGCAGAAGGAAGGGTTGTTGGGCAGTGCACTCTACTGATTCAGCTCTTCCCTTCCAGAGTCTGATCTTTCCCACTTCCAATCCTATGCCATTTCTGCATATAACAACCCTTTGATAAATCAGCTACATGTATTCTTCCAATAAAGAAGATTAAAATGTCCTATACTATCAAAAAAAAGTTTAGTGTCCAATCATTCCAATTTATCCAAGATGAAAGTATATTGTCAGTTTTCTTAAACCACCTGGTAGGTTGAATACCAAGGTCCTTTTGAGACAATAAAACCTTTGTCTCTGGTGTTAAAAAAAAAATCTGGGGCTAGAGAGATGGCTCAATGGCTAAAGGCACTTATTTGCAAAGCCCAATGGCCTATGTTCAATTCCCCAGTACCCATGTAAAGCCAGATGCACAAAGTGGCATATACATCTGGAGTTTGTTTACAGTAGCAGGAGACCCTGGCATATCCATGTTCTCTCTCTCCCTCCTCTCTTCCTTTCTCTACCTGCTTCTTTTTCTCTCTCAAATAAATAAAAATAGTGTTTTTATTGTTTTTTATATATTCACTTAAGATAGATAGAGTGGGCACGCCAGGGCCTCTAGCCACTACAAATGAACTCCAGATGCATGTGCCACCTCTGGCTTACATGGCTACTAGAGAATCAAACCTGGGTCCTTAGGCTTCATAGGCAAGCACTTTAACTGCAAGGCCATCTCTCCAGCCCAAAAGCAGGTTTGTTTTTTTTTTAAATTCATTTTACTTCTCCAGGCCAGGGACATGGATTTTTAAGATAGAAAATTGTACTATCTACAGCTGCTGCCAGCAGAAATTTCTTGCACTAACACGTCAACATGGTTGTGTCTACCTTCAGCTCCTCACCGAGGTTTGAGTGATAATTAAACATGGTGCCACATCTGCCTTGCTCTACAAGTAGGGTTTTAGCACTGGTAGCCCTAAAGCATGGGGTATTTATTCTGCTAGGCATCCAATCAATCTAGTTCTGTCCAGTCACTCTTAATGATTGCCTATGATGTGCGAGCTCCCATGCAATGAGCTGATGATGGAGAAGCTGACATGTAGGATGGAGGGTGGGTGGGGTCACCAGCTCTAGGTAGGCCTTAGGCAGTGGCAATGGCTCCTTAGTTTGTTAAGCATGGCCCCAAGCTGGGATGGCTTTCCATCCCATTAAATGCTTTGTTGAGATATTAATGAGACAAGCTAAACAGGGAAACAGCAGGTCACTAGCATATGGCTACAGACTGATATATAGTTTTTGTTGATGTTGTTTAATTGCAGTGCTGGGAATAAAACTAGGCCTCACACATGCAAGCTCAGTCTTCTTGCCTACTGAGCCACCTCCCCAGCCTCAGCCACATAATTCAAAACCCAAGTGTCATCTGAGTAGAAACTCTGGAAAGAACTCCTCAGGCTGCAGAGCCGCCACATTGAGCTACACCTTGTTATGAAACAGAGAGTGGTTAGCGGTCTTCTTGGCTGGCCATGTTGGTCTCAGCTAGTTTGAGATGGGTTTGCTATGATATGACTCAGTCATACAACATGAAGACACCTCTATTCCAGAAGAGGAATGACTGAGCTGGATTACAGCTGGATAGACAGTGATTAAATGTGATTCAGGCTCGTGGCTCATTTTTATTCTGTTTTCCAAACTCTGAGCTCTGTTCCCAAGGCAATAGGTCACATTATAAGTTATTTACATTCATGAACAGACTATGGTACATTTATCTGTAAACTAATTAAAATACATTGTAATGATTCCCAAAAACATTCTTTAACCACTTTCTTTTTATGACTATGTAGTGTTCATGCATATATTTGTTCATGAGATGAAATCCTCATCTTAGAAACTGAACAGAAACAAAAATCATAGGACATACCAGGTCTATGCCCTTAGCCAAAGGCCACCAAAGAACCAAGTTGGATTTACTGATTGTCACAATAAGAGAGATACATGGGCTGGGCCACCATGGGGTGTCACAGTAAGAGGCATTTGAAGGGCTTAGAAAGGGGTTGGGGAAATGGTAAAGTGCTTGCTGTGCAAACATGAGGACCTGAGTTCAGATCTCCAGCAACCATATAAAAATGCCAGGCATGACAGTGTGTGCCTATAACACCAGAGGTGGTAGGCAGAAATAGGAGGCTCCATGGGAGTTTCTGGCCAGCTGGTCTGCCTGAATCAGTGAGCTCTAGGTTCAGTAACAGACCCTACCTCAAAAATTAGAACCACTTCTTGGGAAGCAGAGTACTAGGGTTATAGGTATGCCTGGCCATATTCTCTTTCTACTAAGCCCCGCTGTTTCCTGAAGATGGTTTGATCATTTAAAAACCATTGTTGTGCCTGGCTAGAAACAAAAAAAGAAAAACAGCCAGGTGTGGTGGCCCACACCTTTAATCCCAGCACTTGGGGAAGCAGAGGTAGGAGGTTCTCCCAGAGTTCAAGGCCACCCTGAGACTACATAGTGAATTCCAGGTCAGCCTGGGCTAGAGCAAGACACTACCTCAAAAAAAAAAATAAAATAAAAATTAGAACCACTGACCTCTATATGCATGTACACACATGGGCCCACACTTTATGTCTGATGTTGATTATCTGAGATCCACTCAATCAACAGAACATTGCCACTAACCTGGACACCAAGCTAGTCTGAGCCAGCTGTTCCAGCCTGCACCATATCCTAAGCACGTAGCTTCATGGCAGGGTGATGATCATCACACTTGAGCAGGAAACGAAGGGACAGCATCTTAGCTCATGGCCTTCATATGTCTGTCACCTGAATGACTACAGCTCCAGTCCTCTATCTAGAGAGAACAGGACCCAAGCCTCTAATTCTTAGCAATCCTCCTGCCTCAGTCTTCCAAGCCCAGGAATTACAAATGTACACCACTGCACACCCTTGATACCTATGAAGCAATTGCTTCTTGGTTTGTTTGTTTGGGGTTTGGGGTTTATTTGATTTTGTTTTTGAGAATTTTGGGGAACAGGAACTGGGATGGAACCCAGGACCTTACATGTGCTAGGCAAGCACCCTACCACTAAGCTACATCTCCAGCCCCATTCTCGACTTCTTGGACATGATCTATTACATATTATATAGTCTTGCATCATTTTTCCCAAGTGAAAGGAATTCATTAGTTATTTAGTCCTCTGGGAAGCAGACAATAAGATGGGACTAGAAATGTAAGAGACCCTTGGAGGAGACACCAAAAAAAAACCAAACTGGAGGAAACCATGTTGAAAGGAGCCCCTCGGCCATGTACACCCCACTGCTGTGAGGAAAGAAAGGAGCTGGGTGGGAAGGACCTCAGACCACAGCCCAGTTCTGAGAAAATCTGGGCCAGGTCACTGGGAGTCCCCAGGCTTGAATTCCCCACGAGACGTGTGACTGGGCCAGAGGGGTCACCCAAATGCCCCTGGGTGCTCACTCTCTGCCCAGATAGCTGGGAAAGTCAGGCCTGTGTCCTGGGACCACAGCTGTCAATCAACTCTGTTCCTGACACCAGGTTCTATTAAAGAAACCTTAAGGAGCTTGTTTCTTGGGACACCAGGACAAGGTGTTTTTGAATCATTGAATCATTTGAGTCCTGCTGGAAGCAGGTGCGGAAACTGGGTCAGATGCATGGGATATTTCTAAAGAGAAACACCTGCGAGGAAGAGCGAGTGGCACATGCAAAGCCTGCACTGTGGGCGAGGAAGAAAGTCATAGGAGAGGGGATGCTTGTGTGGTTTGGTTTTTCTTACTTACTTTCTTTCTTTCTTCCCCCCCCCCCTTTTTCAAGGTAGGATCTCACTCTAGCCCAGGTTGACCTGGAATTCACTATGTAGTCTCAGGTTGGCCTCAAAGTCATGGAGATCCTCCTACCTCAGCTTCCCAAGTGCTGGGATTAAAGGCGTGCACCACCCCGCCCAGGAGAGAGAGAGAGAGGGAGGGAGATAGATAGGGAGAAAGAATGAGTGCACCAGGGCCTCTAGAAACTGCAAATGAACTCCAGACATGTGCACCACTTTATTTGTCTGTCTGGCTTTACATGGGTTCTGAGGAATCAAAATTAGGCTTTACAGGCAAGCTCCAGGATGACCTAGAATTCCCTCTATAGCCTTGAACTCAAGGCGATCCTCCTACCTCAGCATCACAAGTACTAAGACTAAAGGCTTGTGTCACCATGTCCAGTGATGTTTGGTTTTTTTAAATATTGTTTTGCATTTAAAATTTTTTATTTATTTATTAGTAAGGAAAAAGAGAGAAGAAGAGGGAGGAGGCATGCCAGGACCTCTTGCTACTGAAAATGAACTCCAGATGCATGTGCCTCTTTGTGCATCTGGCCTTCTGTGGGTACTGGGAAAACAAACCCAGGTCATCAGGCTTTGCAAACAAGTGCCTTTAACTGCTCAGCCATCTCTCCAGCCCTGTTTGTCTTTGAAACAGTGTCACTATGTCACCTGGGCTGGAATTGAACTAGAGCTCCTCCTGCTTCTGCTTCAGAGTGCTGAGATTACAGGCTTGAGCCACTGCACCTAAATTAGAGAATATTTTATTAATTTCTGAACTCAAACCCATATAGGTAAGGCCTTGCATATTTTATACAGGGTGTTACTCCTGTACAAATGGGAAAAAATTAATTTTAATATTTCAATATGACTTAATTTCTGTATAATGCCAAATCAACACAGTAAACTGGGTTCTCCCCTAAAGTTCACAGCACAGCTAAGGTTTCCAAAAATTCAAATTATATATATAAACACATTTATATTTATATAAAAGACCAACAATAGAAACGTGCATCTACAAGAGGAGCAGTTTTTCCAGGTTTGTCTTTTTTTTTTTTTTTTTTTTTTTTTTTTTTTTTTTGGTTTTCTGAGGTTGGGTTTCACTCTAGCTCAGGCTGACCTGGAATTCACTATGTAGTCTCAAGGTGGCCTCGAACTCATGGTGATCCTCCTATCTCTGCCTCCCACTGCTGGGATTAAAGACATGCACCACCATACCCGGCATTTTTCCAGGTTTTTCTAAGAGGGGTTATTAAGAGCCTTAATTGTGTATCTCAAGTTTTGGTTTAGGAAATACACTATATATACAATGCTCTATTTATTTGTGTGCTTTCCTGTGTGTGTGTGCATACGTGTATGCACCGTAAGGGGCTCCTGTCACTACAAACATCAGGTGCTTGCACCACCTTTCCCCTCTGGCTTTACCTGGGTGCTCAGGAATCAAACCCAGGCCAGCAGGCTTTGCAAGCAAGCATCTTCCACTCTCAGCCATCTCTCCAACCTTGGGAAATACACTTTTCTCATGTCACGGTAAGGAACAGAATCAAAAGTTGAATAAACAAAAAGTTTGCCACCACCAGTGCTATGTACACGACCCCTTTCTGTGGCACTTCAGGGCTAAGCACGCGGCCCCTTTCTGTGGCACTTCAGGGCTAAGCACGCGGCCCCTTTCTGTGGCACTCCAGGGCTAAGCACGCGGCCCCTTTCTGTGGCACTCCAGGGCTAAGCACGCGGCCCCTTTCTGTGGCACTCCAGGGCTAAGCACGCGGCCCCTTTCTGTGGCACTCCAGGGCTAAGCACGCGGCCCCTTTCTGTGGCACTCCAGGGCTAAGCACGCGGCCCCTTTCTGTGGCACTCCAGGGCTAAGCACGCGGCCCCTTTCTGTGGCACTCCAGGGCTAAGCACGCGGCCCCTTTCTGTGGCACTCCAGGGCTAAGCACGCGGCCCCTTTCTGTGGCACTCAGGGCTAAGCACGCGGCCCCTTTCTGTGGCACTCCAGGGCTAAGCACGCGGCCCCTTTCTGTGGCACTCCAGGGCTAAGCACGCGGCCCCTTTCTGTGGCACTCCAGGGCTAAGCACGCGGCCCCTTTCTGTGGTACTTCAGGGGTAAGCACGCGGCCCCTTTCTGTGGTACTCCAGGGCTAAGCACGCGGCCCCTTTCTGTGGTACTTCAGGGCTAAGCACGCGGCCCCTTTCTGTGGTACTCCAGGGCTAAGCACGCGGCCCCTTTCTGTGGTACTCCAGGGCTAAGCACGCGGCCCCTTTCTGTGGCACTCCAGGGCTAAGCACGCGGCCCCTTTCTGTGGCACTCCAGGGCTAAGCACGCGGCCCCTTTCTGTGGCACTCCAGGGCTAAGCACGCGGCCCCTTTCTGTGGCACTCAGGGCTAAGCACGCGGCCCCTTTCTGTGGCACTTCAGGGCTAAGCACGCGGCCCCTTTCTGTGGCACTTCAGGGCTAAGCACGCGGCCCCTTTCTGTGGCACTTCAGGGCTAAGCACGCGGCCCCTTTCTGTGGCACTCCAGGGCTAAGCACGCGGCCCCTTTCTGTGGCACTCCAGGGCTAAGCACGCGGCCCCTTTCTGTGGCACTTCAGGGCTAAGCACGCGGCCCCTTTCTGTGGCACTCCAGGGCTAAGCACGCGGCCCCTTTCTGTGGACTCAGGGCTAAGCACGCGGCCCCTTTCTGTGGCACTCCAGGGCTAAGCACGCGGCCCCTTTCTGTGGCACTCCAGGGCTAAGCACGCGGCCCCTTTCTGTGGCACTCCAGGGCTAAGCACGCGGCCCCTTTCTGTGGCACTCCAGGGCTAAGCACGCGGCCCCTTTCTGTGGCACTCCAGGGCTAAGCACGCGGCCCCTTTCTGTGGCACTCAGGGCTAAGCACGCGGCCCCTTTCTGTGGCACTCCAGGGGCTAAGCACGCGGCCCCTTTCTGTGGCACTCCAGGGCTAAGCACGCGGCCCCTTTCTGTGGCACTCCAGGGCTAAGCACGCGGCCCCTTTCTGTGGCACTCCAGGGCTAAGCACGCGGCCCCTTTCTGTGGCACTCAGGCTAAGCACGCGGCCCCTTTCTGTGGTACTTCAGGGCTAAGCACGCGGCCCCTTTCTGTGGCACTTCAGGGCTAAGCACGCGGCCCCTTTCTGTGGCACTCAGGGCTAAGCACGCGGCCCCTTTCTGTGGCACTCCAGGGCTAAGCACGCGGCCCCTTTCTGTGGCACTCCAGGGCTAAGCACGCGGCCCCTTTCTGTGGCACTTCAGGGCTAAGCACGCGGCCCCTTTCTGTGGCACTTCAGGGCTAAGCACGCGGCCCCTTTCTGTGGCACTTCAGGGCTAAGCACGCGGCCCCTTTCTGTGGCACTTCAGGGCTAAGCACGCGGCCCCTTTCTGTGGCACTCAGGGCTAAGCACGCGGCCCCTTTCTGTGGCACTTCAGGGCTAAGCACGCGGCCCCTTTCTGTGGGCACTTCAGGGCTAAGCACGCGGCCCCTTTCTGTGGCTACCTCAGGGCTAAGCACGCGGCCCCCTTTCTGTGGCACTCCAGGGCTAAGCACGCGGCCCCTTTCTGTGGCACTTCAGGGCTAAGCACGCGGCCCCTTTCTGTGGCACTTCAGGGCTAAGCACGCGGCCCCTTTCTGTGGCACTCCAGGGCTAAGCACGCGGCCCCTTTCTGTGGCACTTCAGGGCTAAGCACGCGGCCCCTTTCTGTGGCACTTCAGGGCTAAGCACGCGGCCCCTTTCTGTGGCACTCAGGGCTAAGCACGCGGCCCCTTTCTGTGGCACTCAGGGCTAAGCACGCGGCCCCTTTCTGTGGCACTCCAGGGCTAAGCACGCGGCCCCTTTCTGTGGCACTCCAGGGCTAAGCACGCGGCCCCTTTCTGTGGCACTCAGGGCTAAGCACGCGGCCCCTTTCTGTGGCACTCCAGGGCTAAGCACGCGGCCCCTTTCTGTGGCACTTCAGGGCTAAGCACGCGGCCCCTTTCTGTGGCACTTCAGGGCTAAGCACGCGGCCCCTTTCTGTGGCACTCCAGGGCTAAGCACGCGGCCCCTTTCTGTGGCACTCCAGGGCTAAGCACGCGGCCCCTTTCTGTGGCACTCCAGGGGCTAAGCACGCGGCCCCTTTCTGTGGCACTCCAGGGCTAAGCACGCGGCCCCTTTCTGTGGCACTCAGGGCTAAGCACGCGGCCCCTTTCTGTGGCACTCCAGGGCTAAGCACGCGGCCCCTTTCTGTGGCACTCAGGGCTAAGCACGCGGCCCCTTTCTGTGGCACTCCAGGGCTAAGCACGCGGCCCCTTTCTGTGGCACTCCAGGGCTAAGCACGCGGCCCCTTTCTGTGGCACTCCAGGGCTAAGCACGCGGCCCCTTTCTGTGGCACTCCAGGGCTAAGCACGCGGCCCCTTTCTGTGGCACTCCAGGGCTAAGCACGCGGCCCCTTTCTGTGGCACTCCAGGGCTAAGCACGCGGCCCCTTTCTGTGGCACTCCAGGGCTAAGCACGCGGCCCCTTTCTGTGGCACTCCAGGGCTAAGCACGCGGCCCCTTTCTGTGGCACTCCAGGGCTAAGCACGCGGCCCCTTTCTGTGGCACTTCAGGGCTAAGCACGCGGCCCCTTTCTGTGGCACTCCAGGGCTAAGCACGCGGCCCCTTTCTGTGGCACTCCAGGGCTAAGCACGCGGCCCCTTTCTGTGGCACTCCAGGGCTAAGCACGCGGCCCCTTTCTGTGGCACTCCAGGGCTAAGCACGCGGCCCCTTTCTGTGGCACTTCAGGGCTAAGCACGCGGCCCCTTTCTGTGGCACTCCAGGGCTAAGCACGCGGCCCCTTTCTGTGGCACTCCAGGGCTAAGCACGCGGGCCCCTTTCTGTGGCACTCCAGGGCTAAGCACGCGGCCCCTTTCTGTGGCACTTCAGGGCTAAGCACGCGGCCCCTTTCTGTGGCACTCCAGGGCTAAGCACGCGGCCCCTTTCTGTGGCACTCAGGGCTAAGCACGCGGCCCCTTTCTGTGGTCACTCAGGGCTAAGCACGCGGCCCCTTTCTGTGGCACTCCAGGGCTAAGCACGCGGCCCCTTTCTGTGGCACTTCAGGGCTAAGCACGCGGCCCCTTTCTGTGGCACTCCAGGGCTAAGCACGCGGCCCCTTTCTGTGGCACTCAGGGCTAAGCACGCGGCCCTTTCTGTGGACTTCAGGGCTAAGCACGCGGCCCCTTTCTGTGGCACTTCAGGGCTAAGCACGCTGGCCCCTTTCTGTGGCACTCCAGGGGTAAGCACGCGGCCCCTTTCTGTGGCACTCAGGGCTAAGCACGCGGCCCCTTTCTGTGGCACTTCAGGGCTAAGCACGCGGCCCCTTTCTGTGGCACTTCAGGGCTAAGCACGCGGCCCCTTTCTGTGGCACTTCAGGGCTAAGCACGCGGCCCCTTTCTGTGGCACTCCAGGGCTAAGCACGCGGCCCCTTTCTGTGGTACTTCAGGCTAAGCACGCGGCCCCTTTCTGTGGCACTTCAGGGCTAAGCACGCGGCCCCTTTCTGTGGCACTCCAGGATTAAGCACGCGGTCCCTTTCTGTGGCACTTCAGGGCTAAGCACGCGGCCCCTTTCTGTGGCACTCCAGGGGTAAGCACGCGGCCCCTTTCTGTGGCACTCCAGGGCTAAGCACGTGGCCCCTTTCTGTGGCACTCCAGGGGTAAGCACGCGGCCCCTTTCTGTGGCACTCCAGGGCTAAGCACGCGGCCCCTTTCTGTGGCACTTCAGGGCTAAGCACGCGGCCCCTTTCTGTGGCACTCCAGGGCTAAGCACGAGGCCCCTTTCTGTGGCACTTCAGGGCTAAGCACGCGGCCCCTTTCTGTGGCACTCCAGGGGTAAGCACGCGGCCCCTTTCTGTGGTACTTCAGGGCTAAGCACGCGGCCCCTTTCTGTGGCACTCCAGGGCTAAGCACGCGGCCCCTTTCTGTGGCACTTCAGGGCTAAGCGCGCGGCCCCTTTCTGTGGCACTCCAGGGCTAAGCACGCGGCCCCTTTCTGTGGCACTCCAGGGCTAAGCACGCGGCCCCTTTCTGTGGCACTCCAGGGCTAAGCATGCGGGCCCCTTTCTGTGGCACTTCAGGGCTAAGCACGCTGCCCCTTTCTGTGGTACTTCAGGGCTAAGCACGCGGCCCCTTTCTGTGGCACTCCAGGGCTAAGCACGCGGCCCCTTTCTGTGGCACTTCAGGGCTAAGCACGCGGCCCCTTTCTGTGGCACTCCAGGGCTAAGCACGCGGCCCCTTTCTGTGGCACTCCAGGGCTAAGCACGCGGCCCCTTTCTGTGGTACTTCAGGGCTAAGCACGCGGCCCCTTTCTGTGGCACTCCAGGGCTAAGCACGCGGCCCCTTTCTGTGGCACTTCAGGGATCCCTCCACCTGGGTGTCTTCCAATGGGGGCAGGGGTGGGTAATGGCATAGGTCAGGTCTGCCAATATACATTTGGCTCAGCTAGGACAGGTGCTGCTGGCCAGGGTGGACAGAAGTCAAGGACCCTGTTGACATCCTTCAATGCACAGGACACCTCCCATCAAGCTATCCCACTGGGCCTGTTGGAAAGCCCTTGACCTGCTCATCTTGCAGGGCTCTTGCATGGAAGCCAATAGCACAGGTGACATGGATGGGCAGTGAGGGATGGTCTAGACAGGCTTTGTGGAGTGATCTCTGGGCCTGAGAGCTCTCACATGAAGAGACCCATCCCTGAGCCAGCTCAGAGCATCAGAGCTAAAGTAATCCTGCAAACTAGCCACAGAAGTCAGGAAGCCCAGAGAATCGCAGCGACATCACTATTTAAATGATGTTTAACTGATGTGACTCAGTTGCAGAGTGCTTGCCTAAATGAAAAGTTTTGCCCTAACCCCTGAATAGATTTCTAAAGATCACACACACACACACACACACACACACACACACCCCTTATTGAAGTTATGAGAGTATTATGCCAGAAAGGAATGTGCTTTAATCCTTAATGCCAAGGAAAATGATTTATATGCCATAACATGTGAGAGAGACGTGCCCATGCCTGTACTGCCATGCTGTCAACAGTATTTGGAATGTGATTTGGACTTTTCTAGCCCATCTTGCTTAGAATCTTCTGAGTTTTGGCAAGTGCCAGCAAAAATGTTCCTTATGCATGCCGGGTCATAAACACTGAGGCAGGCCTCAGGAGCCTTGAGTAAGTATTTAAGACTGCAGTGGGCTCCACCTGGAGAACAGGCCATCTGACATGTACATTTGAACTTTATAACTGCAAACACTTTTGAGACCAGAAAAAAAAAATACTTACTTGCCTTTTCCCCTCCACCAGTGGTCTCTGACTCATGTGTTTTGTGTCCCAGTTCATATGCATAGTACCCAAGGAACTGTGAAGCACTGTGAGCAGACAGCTACGTGGACTGGGTGAGGCCTGGAGTCCACACTGTCCCATGACAGTGGGATCTGATATGATGGCAGACATAAACATGGTGATGTGAAATGCAAATGATGGGTAATATTTATTCTCAACTGGACAAAATCTAGAATCACTTAGGAGACAAATCTCTGGGTATGTCTATGAGGGATTTTTCTAGATTGGGTTAATTGAGATGAGAATGTTGGTAGCACCACCCCATAGATTGGGGTCCTAGGATGAATACAAAGAAGGTGAGGGGCTGGAGAAATGGCTCAGTGACTAAAGACACTTGCTTGCAAAGCCTAATGGCTGGCATCTGATTCCCCAGTACCCACATAAAGCCAGATGCACTAACTGGCACTTATATCTGGAGTTTATTTACAGTGGCAGGAGACCCTGGCATGCCCATACTCATTCTCTCTCTCTCTCTCTCCCTCTCTCTCTCTCTCCCTCGGTCCCTCCCTCTTTCTCTCTGTCTCTCTCAAATAAATAAATAAATAAATATTTTTTTTTTTAAAAAGATGAGCCAAAGCCAGGCATGGTGGCACACACCTTTAATCCCAGCACTTGGGAAGCAGAGGTAGGAGGATCACTGTGAGTTCCAGGCCAGCTTGAGACTACATAATGAATTCCAGGTCAGCCTGGACCCTACCTCAAAAAACAAAATAAGATGAGCTGAGCACCAGCATCCATTCATCTTCCTCTGCTTCCTGATACAAAGCCAAGGCAACCAGCCACCTCACACTCCTGTCACCATGACTTCCCCACCATAATAGACTGCATCCTCACACTGAGCCAAAATAAACTCTCCCTCCCTTAAGTTTTGCTTTTGTCAGGTATTTTGTCACAGCAATGAATTAATACAGTGCTTAACATTCTATCCAGCTCCCCTGCCTGTCCCCTGTCCTGGACCATGGTATCTGACCAGATGTCCTGGTAGATCAGGGTTCAGGCAGGGTCAGATTACCCAGTGGTAAGCATGTGAGGATGGACAGAGGCCAGTGTTGGTATCTTTCCTCCAAGTGCCCTATGTGCTCTGATGGCACCCTCTTCTTTGGCTGCATCCTCTACGCAGGGACCTCTCTTCATGCAACCTGCTTCACAAACCTGGTGACACCATTTGTTCCTGGCGCCCCTGGGTGCTTCCTTGCTGAGCTCACCTCTGAAGACCCGGCATCCCTGATTTGTGGCCAATCGATTAATGTGTCCATGAACCAAGGTGGTCCTCACTTTCAGACTGTGAAAGTACCTCTTAAGATAAAAACACGAAGTGATGACAGACAGGCTGAACTGCAATGAAGGAGATTATAATTACCCTCTGACCTCTAAACCCCTCAAAGCATTATAACCTGTCACTCTAAACTGCCTCAGAGTTTGTGCAATACATTCCTCCTCCAAGACCCTTTCATTCTCCTGCTTCCTGGCTTTCCAGCCCCAAAGACATTTAAGCCCTGATGCTTTTTATTTATATTTAATTTGTTTTTAGCTTTATTTTTATTTATTTATTTGAAAGAGAGAGAAAGAGGCAGAGAGAATGGACCTGCAGACGAACTCCAGATACATGCGCCCCCTTGTGCATCTGACTTATGTGGGTCCTGGAGAGTCAAACCCGGATCCTTTGGCTTTGCAGGCAGGTGCCTTAACCACTAAGCCATCTCTATGGCCCCCCCTTAATTTGTTTTTTATTGAGGCAGGATCACTGTAGCCTAGGCTGACCTGGAACTCACTCTGTAGCCCAGGCTGGCCTTGAACTCACAGTAATCTTCCTACCTCAGCCTCATAAGTGCTGGAATTAAAGGTGTGCACCACAAGTCACAGTTAATTGAGACATTGTGTGTGTGTTTGCATGTTCATGATGTGTGAATACAGACTCACGTGCCATGGCACACAAGGAGGTCAGAGAACAGCCTGCTGTCCACTTCTTTGCAGCAGCATCTCTCTCTGTGAACTGTCTGGCTCACCAGGTGAAGTTCTCAGTGAGCCTCTCGGCACTGCCCTTGCCTCCCTTTCCACCACAGCTGTGCTGGGATGACAGAAGCCCAGCCAGGCTTTTGGCTTTTACTGGGGTCTGGGGATACAAATTCAGGTGTTCACTCTTACACAGCAAGCACTTTATCCACTGAGCCATCTCACCACTGCACATTTGCCCCTTCTTCCTTCAAGAAAATTTTTTCTAGGATGTCAACGTACCTACCTAAAAACTTTACTTCTCAGCCCTCCTTGCAGCTAAGCACATTAAAAGTCCAGGTCTGTGAAAAAGATGGAGAAAAAGAGAAGTCTCCTTAAAGGAAGTTGACTGGTGCTGAAGAGATGACTTAGCAGTTAAAGAAACTTGCTTGCAATGTCTGATGGCCCGGGTTCAATTCTCCAATGCCTGTAAAGCCAGACGCACAAAGTGACACATACACCTATGCACACACAAATTAATAACACATCACTTTTTTTTTTGTTTGTTTCTTTTTTTGGTTTTTTGAGGTAGGGTCTCACGCTAGCTCAGGCTGACCTAGAACTCACTATGTAGTCTCAGGGTGGCCTCAAACTCACAGCAATCCTCCTACCTCTACCTCCCAAGTGCTAGGATTAAAGGTATGCACCACCATGCCCAGCTTAATAACACATCACTTTTTTTGTTTATTTTTATTCATTTATTTGAGAGCGACAGACAGAGAAAGAGGCAGACAGAATGGGCGCGCCAGGGCTTCCAGCCACTGCAGACGAACTCCAGACGTGTGCGCCCCCTTGTGCATCTGGCTAACATGGGTCCTGGGGAATCGAGCCTCGAACCGGGGTTCCTAGGCTTCACAGGCAAGCGCTTAACCGCTAAGCCATCTCTCCAGCCCAACACATCACTTTTTAAAGCCATGTGCTCTACTAGGCAGTGATGGCTCCAGAGCAGGCTGGGGGTGGGGAGGAGAGAGCCAGTCAGGTGTTGACACATAGTAATCACTCAGTACACACTAGTGGACTGTTTGGAGAAGTGATGTCTACTGGGAAATTGTGGGGCATAGTCTCCAGCCAGGTGTGTGACCTTGGCCAATTACTTAACCTGCGCTTGTTTCCTTATCTGAAGATTGCATTGAGTTCAGCTGTGTCCTGGCATTACATGAAACAACAGTGCCCTCTAGAGGACAAAACGGTTAATTGTTTTCAACTATGTTCAAGGTGAGATGAAATCTGACATTGGGCAAGGAAGGCGCAGCAGAGGCCAATGGGAAAGGGCGGGAGGCGGAGGAGCAGCAGAGAAAATGAGGCTAGAGAACTGGGAACTCTGACCTCCTGTCAGCTTTTTCAAATCCGTCCTGTGCAGTTAATGGGGAGTGGTGAGGCTGGTGCTTTTCCAACTTGATCTGCTTCCATCTCCCAACACAGTTGCCCTGCTACTGTTGTATCTTAAATGTTTCTCAAAGGCCTGTTTGTTAAAGGCGGGTCAGGAGATTTGGAATCCAGAGGAGGTGGGAAGAAGTTAGGTCACTGGGGGTGTGTTGTTGCAGGGGATGCTGGGACCTTGATCTCTTCCTGTGTCGGCTTCCTGATTGCCATGAGATGGGTCATTTCTTCTGCCCTGTGCTCTCACCATGATGCATTTTGCTGCAACAAACCCAAAGGCAGGGGTCCAGCAACTGGTGAGACCTCCGAGACCACCAACCAAAACAAACCTTTCCCCCTTAAAAATTGAATGGCCCAGATGTGAACTAAATTTCCCGGAAAGAAGCTCCACCCACTTCAAACATCCTGCAGACCAATTAACTGATTAGAATTTCAATATTCAGAAATTGTAGGTCCACAACCAAATTATCCTGGGCTCTCTTAGCCCCTTAGATGGCCAATTAACATTCACCTCCTTGTGTAAACTAATCCTTTTGAAATGTACAGACAGACCCCCTACCTTCCATCAGCCTGGAAGATAAGAATGACATCAGGGGCTGGAGAGATGGCTCAGCAGTTAAGGCACTTGCCTGCAAAGCCTAACAACTCTGGTTCGATTCTCCAAGACCCACATAAGCCAGATGCATAAGGTGGCACATGTGTCTGGAGTTCATTTGCAGTGCCTGGATGCCCTGATGCGCCCATTCTCTCTCCCTCCCTCCCTCTCTCTCTCTCTCTCTCTCTATCAAATTAATTAATTTTAAAACATCAAAGAAAGAAAGAAAACAAGCTGGGCATGTACCAGCACTTGGGAAGCAGAGGTAGGAGGATCACCGTGAGTTCAAGGCCACTACATAGTAAATTCCAGGTCAGCCTGGGCTAGAAGGGAAACCCTACCTTGGGGGGGGGGGGGGGAGAAAGAAAGAGAGAGAGAAAGAAATGTTTAAGGAATCGGAAGTTCTTGCAACTTTTCTGGAAGTCTAAATTGTGTAGAAATAAGAGTTCTTGGACTGGAGACATGGATCAGCGGTTAAGACGATTGCCTGCAAAGCCTAAGGACTGGGATTTGATTCCCCAGTATCCACATAAAGCCGGATGCACAAAGTGGTGCATTCGTCTGGAGTTCATGTGCAGTGGCTAGAGGCCCTGGTGATCCCATTCTCTCTCCTCTCTCTGCTGGGGGTGGTGGCAGATGCCTTTAATCACAGCACTGGGGAGGCAGAAGCAGGAGGATTGCTGTGAGTTCAGGGCCAGCCTGAGACTACATAGTGAATTCCAGGTCAACCTGGGCTAAAGTGAGACCCTACCTCGAAAAACAAAACAAAACGAGTTCTTTAGTTAGGCTTGGTGGCGGCACATGTCTTTAATCCCAGCATTCAGGAGGCTGAGGTAGGAGGATTACAGGAGTCCGAGGCTTAGGTTACAGAGTTCCTGATAAACCTGAGAGAGCGAGTGAGATCCTGCTTCAAAAAATTAAAACAATGGGTGTTGTGCTGTGTTTTGTTTTGTTTTGTTTTGTTTTGTTTTGTTTTGTTTTAAGGTAGCCAAAAAGCCATGGCTCTCTAGTACCCTTCTCTCCACACAACTTTGCCACTTTGCCCGGCCCAAGAATGTCCTTCCCGCCCCGCCCGCGGAAGCAACAGACAGCATGGACTCTACGGGACAGGTTTATTCGGAAAACAAGGCACAGAAGGCCCGAAATGCGTCTGGGCCACTACCACTCCCAGCCTCCAGCACGCCCCTCTCCTCGTATGTCCTCTACAGCATCATTCCACACCACACCGCGTCCAATAAGGTCTGGGTCGCGCCCCTCCCATAGCCCCGCCCACCTCCGCCCTCGTCCCCGCCCCTCCCTGGCCCATCCAATCCTGGCCCAGCCCCTCCCTGGCCACGCCCCCCGCTACACGATGGCGAACTGGCAGATGTAGGGCAGCTGGTCCCGGCAGCGCTTGTCCGACCACTTGCCGTTGGCCGGACCGGACAGGGCCGCGCAGTTTTCGGCCTTGCCGCCGTCGGGCTGCGCCGTGATCTCCGTCTCCCAGTTCTGGTAGGCCGGGCGGCTGCCGGCCATGTCCACCCAGGAACCCTCGGCCGCCATGTCGTTGAGGCCCAGCCACACCTCCGCCTCGCCGCCCGCGCTCTGGCGCGCGTACTCGTACAGCGCCTCGTTCTCCAGCCCCGACTGCGGCGTGCCCAGTGTGCCCCCGCGGGAGATGCAGTCCTCGCTCGCCTCGTGGAAGGTCTTCGCCTGGGGGAAGGCCAGGAAGCACTTTCTGTGCACCTTGGTGCCCTTCAAGCACACTGTAGGGAAGATGGCTGTCACCAAAGGACCTGGGCTCCAGGCTGCAGGAGCCCCTGCCTGGCTGCCTGCTATCCTCCAGCCATCCCGTACATCCTTTGGCCTACCATCTCAATCCCATCCCTTGGGTCCTTTAAGTGACTTCTGGGTCACTAAGTGCAGAATCTAAATTTCTGTTCAAGAGGATCTGATTCCTTGCTCTTGGAATGACCACCCCCTCTGCTGCAGAGCCACCTGGTCCTGGACACCTTCTCCCAAAGCAGGATGATGGACCTGCTCAGCCCCCATGTTCCCTGGGTCACCAAGGCCTGCCCTCCCTCTCTGCCAAGGTCTGTCTCCTTCCCACCCTCATGGATCTCTCATCAGTCCGCTCCTTTTGCACCTTCCCAAGCCAGCCAAAGCCTGCCACACTGGGCTACTATTGCTTCTGGGGTGTGCAGGAAGATAGCCTTTCATCCTCAATCCCTCTTTGGGTATGACTTCAGTGAGAGAGGGCCACCTTGCCCAAGGCTATGTCTTTCCAAAGCAGCCAGTGCCCAGGGGCCAACCAATGTGACCTCTGGCCCAACTGGAGACTGCGCTGTAGCAAGCTTGTGCCCAGGCGCTGGGTGCAGGCACCTAAGGCTTTTCTGGACACCACAGTGCAGCTCAAATGAACCTGCCACACCTCCCCTCCTGTCCCTTCCCAGCCACAGGAGCAACTCTGGCTGCCCTAGAAGCCTACACAAAGCATACACAAAGGCCCAGTGCCTGAGAGTGGGGCCACAGTGTGTGCTGTAGAATGACAGGTAGTGTGAGTGCTGGGAGGGCCTGAGTGGAGGGAGGGATAGGATTCCCCAGTGAGAAGTGTCTTGGAGGGTTCTGAGGAGGCTCAAGGGTGGATAAGCCTCATTCAGTGAAGCATCAGGTGAGCCAGTGGCTGTGGACACAGTGTGGTTTGGGGTGTTGCTAAGGAGCAGTCAGGGTGATGTACAGTGGGTAACCAAAGGGGCTCTGCTCCTCCTATCCTCAGTGTCAGCTGGAAGATGAGGCCATGGACAGAGTGGTAAGCAGCAACGGGCCACCCTCACGGTCTGCTGCCAGTGAGTTAATGTGAGACACACACCTAGACCATAGCCTGGTCTGCTGATCACTGGATCTACTGCCAGTGAGTTAATGTGTGACACACACCTACACCAGGGCCTGACATGTCATCTCTGTGCTGGATGGAACAGAGGAGAGGTCATGGGGGTAGTAAGTGAGCCTGCAGTTGCCTATTCTGTGCCCAGACTCTGCAGCTCTGTGCTCTTAGCCTTACCCAGCTGCACTGTGCCAAGCCAGGAAAATGAAGGCCAGCTCTCCTGGTTCCCAGCATGCTCAGCCATGAGGCCTCAGCTGAGTCCTGCTCTGCCACCACCCCCCCAACCAGGTGACTATGGGTCAGGCCTCATTTGGCCCATCTTTATAATGGGGTGATAAACATGGCATGTTAAATGATCAGACAGCATCCACAATGCTGCCAATACAAAGGGATGGTGGCAACGTGCCTGCAGGGCAGGTGCCAAACAGCCTGACAGTAGACATGTCTGCAAGGCCACTGAATGAAGGTCCCCTACTGCTAGATTATGCTGGCCTATAACCCCTATCCTGCTCTGGTACTCACTTCCAGAAAGCCATAGTTGGGTCCTGTTAAAGGAACTTCTAAGTCAGAGAGGGATATGACCCCCTGAGTCTGGCCAAGGGCCTGGGGCCTGGTGCTGGCTCAAGGCCAAGGCACTTTCCCTACTACTACTGCCCTTCCCAGCAGCTACTCTGGACTCACCAGTCTGCAGGGCCTGCTGCTCCTTGAGCAGGGCCACCTCCTGGGCCAAGCTGTCCAGACGGCTCTTGAGTTCCTCAAACATCTTCGGGCTCACCACATCTAGGAGGGAGCAGCAGGAGGCAATGGAGACAATGAGAAATGAAGGAAAGCAGAATCTAGGGGCAGAGTGAGGGCCTTCCTGTCTGCCAGCCCCAAAGAGGCATGGGGAAAGGATTTCCCCCAGCCTTGATAGCTCAGTGTTCCCTCTCTGACACTGGCAATAGTCTAACAAACTGTCCCCTGCTGCCCTGCAGAGCAGGCACTCCAGCCAGAACAAGGTGACAGAATGAAGGCACATGTGTGGCTCAAAGGTCACCCACTGGGCTCAGCTCCTATGTATAGTGGGAGGACAACAGTGCCCTCAGAGGACTCTGAGAAAGCCCAGAAGAAATGCACATGGGCTTGGCACAAGGTGTGTGCCCACCCAGCTGCAGCAGGGGGTAAGTAGGTATGTCACTTCTCCTGGGTACAAAGCCACCTCAGACCATGTCCACAATCAATCCTATGCCTCAAGGGAAGTGCTGGCCTAAACCTCCACCATTTCACAAATGAGGAAACAAGCCAGGTTTAAATGATTTACCTAGGATGGCAGAGCAGCTGGCTCCACAGCCACAGAGCCATGTTCTTCCCACCTGCTGTGTGGTACAGGACAACTCCCACAAAGGCCGCCAGTCGGGGAGCAGTGATGCATCAGAGGGGACAGGCAGGACACTGTGTGTGTGTGTGTGTGTGTGTGTGTGTGTGTGTAAGATGAGAGCTGTGGGTGGATCCTGATCTTTCTGAAACACCACAGACTTCTGGAGTGGAAAAGCTTGGCCTGGGGCAAAGGGTAGGGAGATGTCTCCATGGTCCATTTCGTGTATCGTGTACATTCATGAGGGGTGAGGTCAGAGCCTTTGTCCACCCATCAGATACTTTGCAGGGGAATCACAGACAAGGCACAGTCTTGTATATGGAAACTGGGGGTATAATTTGTCAAATATGGGGAAAGTAACATGCAGAGGAATAGGATAAAGCAGAGAGGGCTAGGGCCAGCAAACACATTGCTGGGGTTCTGTGTGCCTCCCCCCAAGCTTCTGTCTCAGCCTCTAGGTTCACCACAGCTCTGTACCTGCCCCTATCGTGTACCAACTCAGAGTGCCATGGGAGGTGGTTCAAGTTGGGAACTGCCAAAGGGCATTCATCTGAGGGTCCAAGTTGAAGCAATGTACAGTGCTTAAGGCTAGCTCAGGCCCATCTAGGCTAGGTCAGCCAGAAACAGGGGTGTTTCCTCTAACTGGTTAGTTCAGCAAGGCTTTTTGTAACTTACACCAAGATGCCTGGACATACAATGCCCTTCAGGGACTGGCCAGGGAGCAAGAAGCTGACAGGACTGTGCTGGAGCAGAGGAAGGTGTGGGACCACTGGTCCCATAGCCCTGAGCTCTGGGTCAGGAGGTCCTTGTGCTGTTCTGACTGAAGTACAGGTTCCTAATAAAACTTACTGAAGTGAATGCCCCCGAGGTGCCCCAGGCCTTGTTCCAAGGGTTTGTGACCCCTACGAAGCCATCCTATCCTCCTGGCCTCCTGTGCCAGGTATGACCCCTGAGTGCCCTGGGTGTCTCAGTCAGCTCAGGCCCCATCCCATAGCAGAGGCAGAGGAGCTCCCAGAAGTTTTGTGGGGCTTAGCACATGCATCCTTCCTTGGCATACACTCCACAGTCTGGGCATAGACTTAGCATGAAGTCTTTGGACTCCCTCCATCATGTCACTGACTGAGCAGCCTTGGAAAAGATGTGCTGGGTCCTCAGCCCCTAACAGCACCTTCCAAAGGGCCCCAGGCACCTGGAGTGTCCTATGTCCCAGGTGTTGCTGCTGTCTGAGTGGGAACAACCAAGGTACCAAGCTTCATGTCCCTATAGCAGGAACCACATTTCCCTCCATTGTGTCCACATGGAGAAAGACCTCTGGGAACACTGCTGCACAGGCCCGAGAAAACAAGCCCATGGGAGTGCTGGAGTAGACCTAGCATTAGGTGGGGTGACTGATGGCTCTCTGCCAGCTGTCCTGAGGGCCCCCAAATGCCAACAAGGACCACTAGGGCCAGGGTTCAACTGTGAGCAATGCCAAGTACCAAGGCAATCCTGCTTGGCTCCACAAATGAAGATGTGGTTTACAGGAATAAGGAATGCATGAATACAAGATCCCCAGTAGCTTGAGCACCTAGCAGCTATTGTACACATTCTGAAGTTCTGCTATTTGCCTTTGCAGCTCCACTCCTCACACAGAGTGGCAATGTTGACTAATTCCTGTGGACATCGCCATGCCATGCATGGGATCCAGTCCTCCCTTTTTATTTCCTTTTTCACACAGTCCTCCTTTTTTAAGGTGAACATTTTGCAAATGATTGCATATGTGTATGACATTTAAAAAATCCAAACAGGCCAGGCGTGGTGGCACACGCCTTTAATCCCAGCACTCGGGAGGCAGAGGTACGAGGATCACCATGAGTTCAAGGCCACCCTGAGACTACATGGTGAATTCCAGGTCAGCCTGGGCTAGAACGAGACCCTACCTCAAAAAACAAAACAAAACAAACAAAAAAAAATATCCAAACCGTTAAGTCTCCCAATTGAGACTGAACTGAAAAATTCTATGCATATACAACAAATATTATTTTAGTTCATGTACATTTTCTTTATTTTCCTTTTTTTATTTCAAGACAGTGTCTTATGCAGTCTAGGTTGGCTTTAGACTCCTTATGTGACTGAGGATGACTTTGAATCCTGATCCTCCTGTCTCCATCTCCCAAGTGCTGAGATTACAGGCATGCTCCACCTGCCTGGTACATACAGTGATGGGGATTGAACCCAAGGCCTAATGCATGCTAGGGAGCCACTCTACCAACTGAGCTACATCCCCATCCCATTCATTTACATTTTCTATGTAGTTTCAAGGTGGTCTCAAACTCACAGTGATCCTCCTACCTTGGCCTCCCAAGTGCTGGGATTAAAGGTGTGTGCCACCATGCCTGGCTTAATTTACTATGTGTGTGTGTGTGTGTGTATAATTTTTATTTATTTATTTGAGAGAGAGAAAGTGGCAGAGAGGTAGAAAGAGAATGGGTGCATCAGGGCCTTTAGCCACTGCAAACAAACTGCAGACACAGTACCACCTTGTACATCTGGCTTACATGGGTTCTGGGGCATCGAGCCTGGGTCCTTGGACTTTGCAGGCAAATGCCTTAATCGCTAAGCCTTCGCTCTAGCCCTACATTTTCTAAATAATTATTGACATATACTTATTGTACAGGTTAGTAAGATTCATTTCCATACAGGTGATACCTATGATAAATCCCTTTTCAAAATAATGTCAACATAGTACCCATCTTGTTTTGAACTTTGCCTTGCTCATATTGGAGATTTAGTCATGGAGTGGTTTCATTTTGCTTAGTTTTATTTCATTTCATTTTGTCTCATTTTGAAGTGCTGAGCATAAAACCCAGGGCCTTATACACGCTAGACAAACACAATGGGGCTGCATCCCAGCCCTGGAGATTCCACCATGCTGGCCTATGTACTTTACTGTCCAGGTAGGAGGGTCTGGGGTGCCAAACACCCCTTTCCTTGGCTGGGTTCTTGGCTCTGGTGGCCTGTTTGTCTGCCAAAAGTCTCCACCTAATGTCCCTGGACTCCCCACTGCTGGCCTCCCAGCCCTGCAGGGGGTGACAGCCTGGACCATCGCCATGTCATTCTGCTGTGTTGTCTCCACCCAGCCCTGGTGACCTCACTCCTGGCAAGACTATCAAGGCAGGTCCTGTTGCCACCAAAGTGACCCCAAAACACCCCCTCCCACCCCAGAGAAGAGCAGGGAAAAGCTATTCCTAGCTCTAGTCTGAGCATGACCAGGCTAGTCCCCTATGGAACTGAGAATTCACTTGTCCTCCCCTTCCCCTGTGCCACCAAGCATATGTCATATCAGATGCTAGGCTGCATCCTTTAAGTATTTTGTGTCAGGAAATGTTTGCAATAAGCCTCGGCAAATTCCACCCTCCTGGCTTAGGGCAGAAGAAACAGACTGATTACGCAGCTCAGCCTTACCCCGCCCCTGCTGGGACTGAGTGTGTCCTGGCTGCCAAGCTGAAGGTTTGGTTTCTTTAACATGTTGGGCCTAGGAGGGAAGCAGGTGTCAGTTAAATGACCTAGAAGATTCTTCTCTATTCTATCAAGCAAGGACCCTGCAGTTTTGACCACTGCTGTGCTGTAAGGAAGTCCTCCAGCTGCCAGAAGTTCCTTCACCAAAAGTGAACAATCAGGAAGGACAGAAGGAAGGAGAGTGAGGAGCAGCTGCCCCAGAGAGGGAGAGGGCCTGCCCTGCCCCTTTCTTACCTTTCTTAGCATTTACAGCCTTCTTGGTCTTGGGGGTGGGGGACTCTGCGGTCACCTGGTTCAAGAGGGAGAAGAGGCAGAGGAGCAGGTAGGTGCCCCAGAGTTCCATGCTGCTGCTGCTACCTCCGCCTGCAAAGGCCTGATCAGACAACAGTGACGGCCTCGGCCCTTAAGTCTTAAGGCCACAGCCACTAGGACCTCTGTCCAGGAAACCCTCCCCAGTCTGCAAGCATGCCAAAAAAAAAGAAGAAGAAGAAGAAAGAAGAAGAAAGCCTGCCAAAGGAGAGAGGTCTGAGATCCACAGTGGTGCAGTCCAGAACACCCACCCAGTGGCCTAGCCCAGCCTCCTTCCAGGGTGTCAGCGTTTTTGAGGATTCGGAGAAACAGCTGATACTTGTCATAGCTCAGGCCATCAGGCTGCCTCAGGCCTGGTGTTCATTCATGGAGGCCTCACACCCACATAACTGTCATTTCCTTGTGCTACGGTTGGGGAAACTAAGACTCAGTGGGATAAAAAGGTGAGTACAAGCTACCCAGCTATTAAGGGACAGTGATCTGGGGTGACTCGGTTAGTTCAAAATACTTGGTATAATTTTGTGATTTTTGTCCCTTTTGGTTAAAAAAAAATGTAAGGCAGGACTAGGGAGATAGCTCGATGAATACGAGTGCATGCTGCACAATCATGAAAGCCTGATTCTCTAGCACCCACGTAAACAGCCGGCCATGGTCACACATGCCTATAACTCCAGTCTGGTGAGGAGCAGAGACCAGAGAATCACTGGAGCTTGCTAGTCAGCCAGTCTGACTGAGTATGGCAACTCTGGGTTCAATGAGAGACTCCATCTCAAGGAAATATACAGATGAGCAACAGAAGACACCCAATATCCTCTGGCCTCTGCATGCATCTGCACAGGGCACATATACCTGCACACATACATGACCACATGACACATACCACACCACTCTTACATACTACATACATACACAAAAATAAAATAAAAATAATTCAAAGGAGGCCTTCCCTTCACATTTTTTTCTCTATAATTCTGTCCTGAAGCCACAAGAGGAGCTGAGCAAAGTAGGGGCCCAGCACAGATGACGGAGGAACCTGGTGGCCCTAGGACAGATTGGAGGGGAAGATGGCGAATGTGCCTGGACATGTGATGAGGGGGCATCAAAGCTTGGCAGGATAGAGGGAAGTGTTACCAGGAAAGCTGAGGCCCTGCTGGAGCACTGGAGTCCAAATGAGGGGAGAAAGGGCCCCACTAGGAGGAGGGTAGTGGCAAACCAGAGGAACACTGTTGGCATAAGCAGACCTACTAAACACACTGGGAGTCAGGTTTGTCATTGTCCAAAAAGAGTGTTAAGAAGTTTAGAAAGAGGGCTGGAGAAATGACTGAGTGGTTAGGGCATTTTCCTATGAAGCCAAAGGACTTAGTTTCAATTCCCCAGGATCCACATAAGCCAGATGCACATGCATCTGGAGTTCATTTGCAGTGGCTGGAGGCCCTGGCATACCTATTCTCTCTGTCTGTCTCTCTTCTCTTTCTTATCTCTCTTTCTCTCCTTGCAAATAAATAAATAAAATTAAGAAAGAGAAATGAGAATGAACCCTACATATAGGATTAAAATCAGAGGGCTGGGCTGGGTGTGGTGGTACACACCTTTAATCTCAGCACTCGGGAGGCAAAGATAGGAGGATCACCATGAGTTTGAGGCCACCCTGAGACTATATAGAGAATTCCAGGTCAGTCTGGGCTAAAGCAAGACCCTACCTCAAAAAACATAAACAAACAAGGTGGGACATGTGTCTAGAGTTTGTTTGCAGTGGCTGGAGGCCCTAATGCACCCCCCCCTCTCTTCCTCTTTCCCTCTCTCATTAGTATTAAAATCAGAGTGACAGGTGAGCCCTTGCAAGCATAAGCACATAAAGAGAATTCCATATAGGTGAATGACATAAACATGTGAGTGCACCTGACTTCCAGCTGTTGTTGGAATGGACTTGGACTCCTGATACCTAAGTACAGAATGCTCCACCTCATGAGAAATGCTGAATCCCCCTACCTGGAGCTGAGAAACAGATGATGAGCCTGGAATGGGTTGTGTTTCCAGAAAGCAAGAGTGCTTAGGGGATGTTGGAGACACACCTGGGACTCGGGGCCAGCCTGAAAGGCTGCCAGTGGCCCAGATCAGGGCAGTTTGAGGACCACAATAATGATGGTTACAGAATAACAAGTGACCAAAGTGAACATCAACAATGGGACAAACCAAGAGCTGGCAGGTGTCCTCAAGCACCTTCTGCTGAGCAACTTTCTGCTGAAGAGATATTCATGGTCTCAAACTGAGTGCCATCCTGCACGGTTAAGGCTTCCAGTGGAGCCACTGTGACGGACTATAGGGATGAAAGACCCAGAACAACTAAATATCGTGTTGGTTCTAGACCTGACCTGTGCCGGCCTGCAGCACAAGTCGAAACAGGCCTCAAAGGAGGGAGTGGGAATGAACCTGAGACAAGAACACAAGGAATGGAGCCAAGACAAGTTCTGATCAAGGCTCGAGTTTATTCAGCCAGACATAGCTTATATCTAGAACATAGAACTTGTTTGACAATGCTTACATGCCTAAGGTCAGTATCACCAGGGTCCAGGGTCGTATGTTAATCCCTCTATCAGGTGCCCGCTCCACCCAGGCTATATACTAAACAATGCTTTAGGATCCGGTGCTTACTCTATCTATACTGTATACTAAACAATGCATAGGATCAGGCACCTTATCGATAAGGCCTTTGTATTGAGAGATTAGAGGATTAGAGACCACCTGCAGTTCCCAAGGTCAGAGAGCAGCTGCAGTTCCCGACACTGACCCTTCTGCTCTGAGGGATGCAATCGACAACTGATGGGATGTGAGGTGCACAGGGCAGGATGTGATGTGTCCCTGTTCCCATCCTCCTCCTGATGGGGTGTGTGATGTAGGTACACACTCTCGTCTGTAGGCAACACACACTGAAATGCTGGGAAGCCAGGCAGCCTAGGTGGACAGCTCATTCATATGGGGCTCCAGAGGGAAGATGCTTAGAGTAGTTGAAATTTTCTGTGAATTTGACCTTGTTCGAAAAGAATATGCAGGGCTGGGGATATAGCTCTTCAGTGGAGCATTGTCCTAGCATGCACAAGGTTTAATCCCTGACATGGCTTTAAAAAAAAAGTGGGCTGGAGGGATGGCTTAGCGGTTAAGGTGTTTGCCTGCAAAGCCAAAGGACCCAGGTTTGATTCTCCAGGAGCCACGTTACCCAGATGCACAAGGGGGCACAACATCTGGGGTTCATTTGCAGTGGCTGGAAGCCCTGGCACACCCATTCTCTCTCTTCCCCTCTCCCCTCTTTCTCTGTCAAATAAATAAATTAAAATAAATTAAAAACTACAGTGCCATGTCACAGCCTTTCTCTTCCCTCAAGGGCCCATGCCTCATCTGGCTTGGGGAGGGGCTGTTCTGCAGGCCTAAGTGAGGGAGTCCAGCCAGAGGGCTGAGGAGGTGCCAAGGGTGGGGACCCCAGTGGGAGAAAAGGAGGCCCCTTAACTGATAAGAGCTCCACCTCTCACTCTCTCAGAGCAGGAGGGGGTTTCATGCCTCTGGAACCTAGTGAGACAATTGCATAACCTAACAAGCCTTGCTTCCTGGAAAACTGGGTGGGGAGCAGAAGCAAGGGGAATCTGTGCTCCTCTGCCCCTTTGGTAACTCCTTTACGAACTTCCTCACTTGGACGTGAATCTATGACAGCCACAGAAGAACTGGGAGGAGCACCCCAAGTGTGCAGCAGCCAGGACCCTCAGCTTCCATGATTGGGCCTGACTGTGGAGCCCTGCCCAGGTTCATGGAGACGAGGTCCCACGAGAGCTGCACAGAGATAACTCTGCATGCAATCTGCTGCAAGCCTCGCTGTCCTTCACACCTTCAACAAGGTGCCCGTCCATGCTCTAGGTTCTAGGATTGACAGCACTGCGCCATGGGGTCTGCAGTGGACTGTTACACGGTGCCTAATGCAGCCAGAGTAGACAGGGAAGGAAGATGGCTATGGGGGGTTTAGCTGGGCTAAAGAGGAAAGAACAGGCACTGTGAGCCAGATGAGGCATGGGGTATATCCTGGATCCTGAGCACCTGTGGGGACAAGAACAGAGTGAGGACCAGGCCCACAGAAAGCTAGAGATGCAGACAGGGAACCGGGACTGCCAGCCACAGGAAAAAGAGAATTGCCTGCTGAGTGGGGAGACACTGGAGTCCCCCATGTACCACCGAGGTCAGCCTTGGAGATCATGTAAGCAGTAGGCCATACCCTCAGCTTTTCACCTGCAAGGGTTTGTGTTTGTGTGTGTACCCATGAGCTACATAGAGCTCCCTACAAGCATGTGGGAGTCCAGTGAGAACCAGGACTGGGGAACTGTCTTAGGGTCTCCTCAGGTTTAGGCTTGGCTTTCTCCCTAGAGAGGCTGTATGACCCAAGATACTACAGTAATTCCAAGAGAGGACACATTTATCATTGGACTTTAAACCTGTCCCATTAGTGACAAATGGGGTGCACTCTGAAAGACACTTCAAGGCCAGGCATGGTGGCACATGCCTGTAATCCCAACACACACACACAAGAGGCTGAAGCAGGAGGATGGCCATGAGTTTGAGGCTAGCCTGGACTGCAGAGACCCTGTCTCCAAACCAGTGTTGAACTTGGGGCTGGTGCACAGATCCTGTGCACACCAGTCTCCCTGGCCAGGCTATAGGCCCACAGCAGCTGCAGGGAATTCAGACAGGCACTGGGGAAGCCCCTTGACCTTGCTCCTGTTCACACACAGACACACCTGCTAGCACTGTCCCCTAACAGGACCAGGGATAGCAGGGGTGGCTGCTTTCAAGGAAAGCAATCTAGGTTAGTGTTTTCCCCAGGCAATGTGCATTCACTAACCACCCCCCTCCACCTTTAAGGTTGAGTCTCCCCCCTCACACACACACACCGAGGTAGGGTCTCAGTCCAGCCCAAGCTAACCTGGAGTTTACTATGTAGTTTCAGGGTGGACTCGAACTCATGATGATCCTCCTACTTCTGCCTCCTAAGTGCTGGGATTAAAGGCATGTGCCACCATGCACCATGGCTAGGGTTGAGTCTTTATGTATCAGGTTCCCTACACAAATAATAATATTGATAATAAATCTATAAGCAAAAAAAAAAAAAATCATGCCTGCCTTTCTCAAAGAAACAAGGAAGAATAATCTGTTTTATGAAATGTAAATTCTCCAATTATAGTAAAAAAGTAAAATTAAATTATTTTGATGCTTAGAAAAAAAATTTCAGATGTAGAGGGCTCTAAAAGCACATTACTGTTCTGAAGTGTTCCCCCCCCCCTTTTCTTTTGTTCCCCCTTAAAAGTTTTTGGAAGTATGAGATAGACAAAACAAAATCTGGGCACTCCTCCCACATCAGCCCAAGTATGAAAACTTCTGGCCCAGCACAGAGCAGGCCCCAACCCACGCACAGATGTTTCCTTTAAGCTGTGTCAGCAGTGATGTGGCCCAGCCTTGGAGCCTGAGGACTTTCCACACTCCCTCAAAGACCAGAGCATCCAAGACTAAAGCAAAGGGGGTCCCAGCCCTTAGTCAAAACCAAACTCAAATAAATGGCCTGAGACCCTGGCCATCTGTTCAAGCTCTGCCCCTGGGCGCCAGGCCCCGTGCTGGGAAGGCCTTGAGAGACTGCTACACCCACCCAGCCAGGCCCGAGCTCTCAAGCAGCCACAATACTTGCGGAATGGAAAGAAAACGGACAAGAACAAAGCCAGGCACAGAGACACACACTTTTAATCCCAGCACTCAGGAGGCCAAGGAAGGAGTATTGCCACAAATTCTAGGTCAGACTGGACTAGAGTGAGACACTGCTTCAAAAAACAAAGACAAGTTTCAAATGAAGTGAAACACTTCCGGGCAAATTCAAGTCCCAAATCCTCTTCTGTCAAACGGGGTGGTGCTCTCAACCCCCACACGAGGTCTTTGAGGGCACACTCTGGAGTCACCTGTGGAAAGATGTGGGAAGGAGAACGGGCCCTGAGCAGCCAGCACTGCCCCAGTGTCCTGGGCACCCCTTTGTTCCTCCTTTCCAAGGGAGAGAAGAAACTGCCACTTCTGTGACTTCCAGAAAAATAAACAGGCACTCATAGATAGCTCAGCCCTGCCTTACACAATGCCCTGGAAGCCACAGGAAATGGATTAGTGCTCCACGATGCTTCTTCAAACTGCCTTAGCCAAACTCCTTTCCCTCACATCTTCTCAGATTGGCCTGTGTGAACCCAGGAGTGTGTTTGGGGATCCTGAAGTGTCTGAACATTACACTCATGTGGGAGGGTCGCTGGTGCCTCCCCTCCAGAGTCCCTCTGTGTGCCCCACATCGCAAGTCTGCAAAAGCCCTCAGGAAGATTAGCTACTGGGGAAAGCCGTTTTCTGGGACTTCAAGCAGGCATCCTTTTTGCCTGTAAGGATAGGATTTGCTGTAAGGATAGGATTCTTAAAACACACTGTAGCAGACAGCTTCAGGTTCGCTGACATGAACTTTCAGACCAGGCACAGTTATGGAAGAAGGGATTTATTGAAGCTTACAGATCCAGGGGAAGTTCTATAATGGCAGAAGAAGCTGGCCTGCTTTCCCATGAGTAAACAGAGAGAGAGGAAGCACCAACCAAAAGCCAAAAACCACACAGCACAGCACACTTTAGGAACTCCAGCTAGGCATACTTTGCTTATCTTTAGATTGAAATCTGAAACCCACCACCAGACCTTAAGATCCACCTAGTGACACTGCCTCCATCCAGGTGGCTGCAGATGCAAATTACAAACTAATAAAAAAAAATCAATATATTGGGGGCCATCTATTCAAACTACCACATATACCTAGCTTTTTCAGTTGTGTGACCTGTCATGACCTACACATCCTACAGAGAACCAGACATTACACATCATGTCAAGTGCCTTCTCTGACTGTAAGTTTCAAAAAGGTCTACACTCTTCAGGCTCACTTGCCAGGTCCACACAGCCCTTCTCTCTAATCACACCCAAATCCTACTGGGCCTTTGTCCAACAGGCCAAGCAAGGTGTCCCAAGAATCCTTCTCCCTTCTTGCAAATTGAACTATCACGTGTTCTGATACTCCAGATTGGTTCTATACACTGTCCCAATAGGGCTGCCTCTAGGCAGGGCTAGAATGTGGCAGCTGTGTCTTCTGACACACATTAGTATATTGGACCAATGCATCCACAAACCAGACCTGAGATTTCCCCCTTACAGCATCTGGTTTCAGGAATCTCTTCCTATCAGCTCAGGGATGTAGATGAGAGGTGTGGGTGAAAAGAGGACGTGGCAGAAGAATCAGGGTGACCTGCTCTGTCCTTGCTTGTGCCCACTGAACTGCTCAGGCCTAGTCCTAAATGTTCCCTTTCGCCATGTGTGGACTGTTGCTGCTCCTCCCAATCTGATGACCTGGTGGCTCTGACACGACGGCAGTTCAGATCACTCAAGGGCCCAGGGTCAGGTACTGTCCCCACTGGGCAGTGTGGCAAGCCAGAAACTGCTTTTCAAACTCTGTAGGAAGTGAGGTTTTCCTGAAGTGGCCTTCCTTACTCCTGGATCCCAAAAGTCACCACCTTCCTCTTCGGCTTGCCAGTGAGACCACACAGCACACCCTTTCCTCGTCCAGCAGCCCTGGCTCCATGGAACCTGTCACATGGAGGAGGGAGGCCTGGGCTGCAGTGCTGTTGGCTTCAGATGCACCTTATTCCAGGGCCCAGTCACAGCTGGAGCTTTGTGAGGTAACTGGCAGTTGAGTTGGAACCAGGCTCTCACATGCTTTATTGTTTCCTTCTAGAGCCAGAGGCCTAACAAATGCAGTACTTCAGAGCAGATGGGTGGGGGTGGACACAAGGCTCAAAACATCTACCTTAGAGAGGATGTCCCAGAATACCTCATGCCCCACACCTAAAAACACCAACATGGTGACCTGCTGAAACTTCATGGGGTTTATTTCCCACCCTCTCACTCAAAACAAGTGTTTTACTAGGTTTTCCAGTACTTGCCACTGCCAGTGCACCAGGTCCAGTAAGCATGGCCTTGCAGAACCTACTGTGAAATAAAGCAGGATGACTTACATAGACCAGAGAAGACAACCAACACTTTGCTGTCCTTCCACTTAAGAGATCTGCTTCTTGCTGATGGGGAATTGAGGAATTTACCTCATCAGTAGCCACAGCCAACCCCAGAAGCTGTGAAGCATTTCAAAGTACTTCACCAGCAGAGCATCTGAAATTGGGATGGTCCTCTGTCATCTACCATCTGGCTTTCACAAGATTACAGAGACAGGCTAAACAATGACAAGTGTGGGGCAGCCACTGCACCCTTTGAGTCTCTGATGCTTGTGTGGATCTGTAATACCTCCCAAGAGTCAGTATAGCTTCTCATTTCTATCTGAGCTAAGAAAGGAGGCAGTTTCTAAGCTTGAACTTCTAACCATTCTTTTCCCACCCTTATTATATGTCCACCCCACACATGCACATAAGGACAGAGAAATCGTGCCAGGATCCTTGAGACAGCATGAGCCAAACTTGTGCTGGAGCACCACTTTATTTATCTTTCAGTAGACTTTTTTTTTTTTTTTTTCTGAGGTAGGGTTTCACTCTAGCCCAGGCTGACCTGGAATTTACTATATAGTCTCAGGGTGGCCTCAAACTCAATGATCTTCCTACCTCTGCTTGCCAGGTGCTGGAATAAAAGGTGTACGCCACCACACTTGGCCCCTTTTCAGTAGATTTTTAATTGAATTTAGATAGCACACAATGTAACACACTTTACTGACATTTCCATACATACTTTGTTCTTATTTACCTCTCAATCCTCCCCTACTCTCCCTTCTCCCTCTTGCTGGTCCCTTTCCTCCCCCACAATAATGCCTCCTTTGGCTTTCATGTTACAAACATTCCACTTTTCTCTTGTTTCCCTTCCTTAGACCTTTTCCCCCTTTCTCACAGTCCTGATTTTCATGTCATATATATGTGTGTGTATATGCATATATAAGTATATATAAAGTTAAATCTACATTTCACATGAGAACATGCAATATTTATGAGTCTGGTTTATTTAAACATAATGATCCCCATTTCCATACATGTTCCTGTAAACATCCTAACCTTTCCAGTTCAATAGAAATCCGCTGTGTATATGCGTTAACTTTTCTGTACCCACTTATCTCTTGCTGGACATCTTGTTGCTGCGTGCAGCACACCAGTTAAGCATGGATGTACATGAATCCTTGTGGAATGCTTAGAATCCTTTGAGTGTATATCCAGATGTGGTATGGTCCAGCATTTTTTGTTGTTTTTTCGAGGTAGGGTCTCACTCTAGTTCAGGCTGGTCTGGAATTCACTGTGTATTCTCAGGGTGGCCTTGAACTCACAGTGATCCTCCTATCTCTACCTTCCAAGTGCTGGGATTAAAGGCATGTGCCACTACGCCTGGCTGGTCCAGCATTTTTACCCAGTTCCATCCCCACCCTTTTGACTGGAGGACTCTGATAGCCTATGTCCCTTTATGTTGCATCAAGCTCACATCCTCATCTTCAAATGGCTTCCCCAGGGTATTCATTGTGGAATGTGGTGCATACAGTGGCATCACAGGATTCCTGTTTAACTTGCCTTCGATCAATGCACTCTGATTTGCAACTTAAGAATTTGGGTCCTGGGAGAAATAAACTGTCCATCATGGTGGTGCCAGTTTTCTTACTTCTCCATAGAGCTTTCAACATAAGAATCAGAGTTCACCTCTGTTGTGCTTACATTCTGTAGGGCAGAAATGAGGAGACCTCTATCACAGGAGTAGGCCCAAGACTCCTGCCTGCCTGCTTGGCACACCTTTCAAGGTTCTGCCAACCAGAAGATTCAGGCGACCCTTCCAAGGTTAGAAGCTTTGCATCCACTTTGGTCTCCAATCTTTCTTAGTATTATTTTTTCTTGTGGAAGAGGGCCAGATCTCATGTTGCCTGATGGCTTCAAGCTCATGATATAGCTGAGAATGGCCTTGAAATTTTTCATTATCCTGCCTCTACTCCCCAAGTGCTGGGGTTTACAGGCATGTTCCTCTATTCTTGTTTTGAAATTGCTTAGTGTTTTATGACCCCTCCCTGATGTTTCATAATATTTCATGTTTTATCAACACTAGGAAGGCTGCTTGAGGGATGTTGTCATTTGATTATCAGCCAGCCTTCATTCTTTGGGGACAAAGGAGAAGGCAGTCTACTCACAGTGCAGCCTGGTGGAATTAAGTCTCCACAGATATGAGGAGCCTTTCTTTTTCCAGGGGAACCAAAACTATCATCAATCTTAAGAGCCCAAGGGAAGGAACTGATTCATGAAGCAGAGCATTCCACCCATGGCATTTCTGAGTTGCATTTCAGTTAGTCAAAGAGGGTGAGGTGTTGGCCCTCAAGGATCACTTGCAGAGGCCTCAGTGTGGGCTGGCATCGACAAGCTTGCTGCCATGCAAAGAAGCAGCTGGAGTAAGGCTTTATCAGGAAGACACCACCCTGTTTAGAACATCATCTTGTTTCCCATTTAGCATTTCTACAGGTTCTGTGACACCCAGCACTCCTGACAGGGCAGAAATTAGCTCCTCCTTCTGCCCTGGCCCTGCTGGTTTGCCTGTGAGGAAAGGGCAGCGTTGGTGATGCAAATGTGCCCTCAAGTTGGAAGAAGCTTAACAGGCTGTCTGTTCTGGGGACTAGCAGTCCTCAAACTAAATCCTCTCATCTCATTCCCCCTTGTTAAGGACAACAGGTGTGTACCACCACACCCAGCTTCTGCAAGGTCTCTCTTTAAAAAAAAAATATTTATTTATTTATTTATTTGAGAGAAAATGGATGTGCCAGGGCCTCTAGCCCTGTAAACCAACCCCAGACACATGCACCACCTTCTGTATCTGGCTTATATGGGTCCTGGAGAATGGAACCTGGGTTCTTTGGCTTTGCAGCCAAGTGCCTTAACCGCTAAACCATCTTTCCTGCCCTCTGCCAAGGTTTTTAGTTCAGCGTTGGCAATCAATGTCTTGTACCTGGTGATGGGAAGCTCCTCAGGGCAGGCCCTGACCTTCTCCTTGACAGAGGACTGCCAAACCAATGGTGTCATGGTGTAGAACTGAAGATGCTAGTGACATAAAAATAGACCAGAAAACACTTTAATTTTGTATGTACAAATATTGCTTTAAATGTATAACAATTTCGAACAATATTTACAAACCAGTTTCAATGGAAAAGTGAAATATAACCAATTCCCAGAGCAGGGCTGACAAGCTGGTCATCCCAGGAACCCGACTTTTGGCCTCTTTGGCCCCAGGCTTTCTTCCTTGTTCAGAAGGCTCTGCAAGGATGCATGTAGCACCTTGCCCACTCGCTTGCTGCTCTGCAGGATGGGATAAACAGGAGAGAGCTGATGAGGCCCACACTGCTCAGTAATCCCCACCCCCCCGCCAGCCAACCAGCCCAACACTGACACATCCTGCTTCCCCCACCCCACCCTCAGGACTTTCTAAACAGTTTTTGTTGGTTTGGTTTGTTTGAGGTAGCGTCTTGCTCTAGCCCAGGCTGACCTGGAATTTACTATATAGTCTCAGGGTGTTCTTGAACTCATGGCAATCCTTCTACCTCTGCCTCCTGAGTGCTGGGATTAAGAGCATACACCACCAAGCCCGGCCCAAAACAGGTTTTTAATTTTGTGGCACTGAGGATGGAATCCAGAGCCTCATACATGCTAGGCAAGCACACTACACCCCAGCCCAGTAGCTGATTTTTTCTGTTTAATTTTTAGAGGACTTTAAAAAAATATTTTTTTACTTATTTGCAAGCAGAGAGAAAGAGAGACAAAGAGACAGAGAATATGAGAATGGGTGTGCAAGAGCAGATGAACTCCAGACACATGTGCCGCTTTGTGTAACTGGCTTTACAAAGGTCCTAGGGAATCAAACCTGGGCTGTCAGGTTTTGCAATCAAGTGCCTTTAACTGCTGAGCCATGTCCCCCATCCAAAAAGGAACCCCCCCCCCCCCACACACACACATAAAGTAAGGTCTTGCTCTAGCTCAGGCTGGCCTGAAATTAGTCTCAAGCTGACCTAGAACTCACAGTGATCCTCCTACCTCTGCCTCCCAAGTGCTGGGATTAAAGGCGTGCGTCACTATGGCTTGTCTGAGAGGACTTTTTTTTTTAAAGAAAAATATTTTTGAGGCAGGTTCTCACTGTGGCCCAGAATGACCTAGAACACACTCTGTAGTTCCAAGCTGGCCTTAAACTCACAGTGATCCTCCTACCTCTGCCTCCTGATGCTGCAATTAAAGGTGTACACTACCATGCCTAGCTTTTAAAAATATTTTAGTATTTATTTGAAAACAGAGAGAATATGAGAATGAATGGGTGTACCAGAGCCTCTTGACACTGCAAATAAACTCCAGACGCATGCACCACTCTGTGCATCTGGGTGCTGGGGAATCAAACTTGGGTCATCAGGCTTAACAAGCAAGTACTTTTAAACACTGAGCCATATCTCCAGCCCAGGAGGACTTCCAACATGGTTACATTTTAGGAAAACCTCAATATACACACACAAAAGAAGGTACTAGCAGCCAGGAAGTAAGACAGGCTGCCTGACCATCAGTGTTCCTATTGCCATCACCAGCAGCCATGCTATCAACCAAATTTAGGGCTGGCCACACCACTGTCTTGTACTGAAAGGACACAAGGAGACCAGAGAGAACTCAGCCAGCTGGGAAAGGAACACACAGTACTAAGGCCATCTTAACAAGCAATTCCTGCCTTGCTGGCACAGAGCCAATCAGAGGTGGCCAAAATCAGACCTTGGATGGGATCTTTGGTGTTACTGCCACTCAGAGAGGTTAACAGCACTGGCATATTGGAACACTGACACATCAAGAGATCAGACAACCCATACATTTAGTCATCATCCCCCACACAGAAGACAGACTCGAAAAGACTTTAGATTTACATGTGTAATATGTCTAATTCACATCCTTACATTAGTGTATCAGTCTCCAGGCTCATGAATAATTTTAACAATACAATGAACCAGCTTCAAATCTTCCCACAAGCCTTCCATATTCCTTTGGCACTGTGGCTGGAACTCTATTGCTGGATCCAGTCTTAGTGTCAGAGAAAAGACAACAGTCCTAGACTTCAGTCCGAACCTGCCCAGAGAAGGTGAGTCATGGTGTCTGTCTCAAGTACCTACTAAGTGTCATGTGAGGTGATCCCCCAAGTGTGAATGAAAATGCTTATGAAAAGATATCCTGGTTTGATCTTATAAAGGGATCGAATCAAATGCAAAGTCAGGATTAAGGCCCCAAATGACTGTAGATTGCTCAACAAAACATTAGAGAACCAAAAAATTAAAATAAAATAAAAATTAGAGAACCAAGAATAATAATGTTTACGACCACCAGGCAAGGCCCTGGTTATTTATACAGATGAAGGTGGGAGGGAAGACTAGGAGAGACATAAAACAGGATGTCAGGACACCAGGACTTGGGAAGGCTCCAACACCTCTGAACCTAGACCTGCAGGAGGGAGAGCAGAGTTCACAGCAGCAGCCTAAAGAACCACCAGGCCACCATTAGGGGCATGTGAACTGTGAGTCTCTGTGGGAGGTAACAGCTCCGTGGTTCCCTGAGTAGGGTTTACAGACCTCAGGCCCTAAGCCAGGGAAGAGGCTCAGCTCAATGGACGGGGCTCAATCTCCCAGTACTGCAGCCCTACGAGGTCACAGCAACATGGTGGCTGCGGATCCTGGGGGCAGTCTGCTGAATCCTAGCTCTAGTATTCACATGCTGGGGCACCTATGTTCATCCTCTGCTGCCCAAAGTTCCTTATCTAAAAATTACGGGCAGCTGCCAAGGATAGACAGTGCCTGAAACATGGAGTGCAATAAATCTTCACTGTTTTTGCTGTTTAGAAACTAGAGTTCTCAAACTTCTCTCAGTGAGGGAGAACCCCCTGCAATGGGTAAGAGCCCTGCCTGGAGAGGTATTCCAAGGGGCTCCTCCTGCATTTTAGTGCTACTAGAGAACTTGAATGCACCCTGCTTAATGGAGCATTGAGAACAGGTGCTAATGTGTACTGAACACTGATAAGCACTGCCTCTGCCCCTCGTGCCCCTCAGAGCAGCCTCACTGACAGACGCTTCCCACTCTGCAGGAGAGGGAACTATGGCCTACAGCAAGATCAACAGCCGGGAAATCATAGCTCACAACCTACCCATTATGTTACTTTTTTTGTTTTAGGACTTTGGGGTTTTGAGGGTGCTGAAAATCAAACCCAGGGACTCATTCATGTTAAGCACGCAATCTACCCCTGAGCCACACTCCCAGCCCATTTTTTTCTTTTATTTTAAAAAATATTTTATTTATTTGCAAGGAGAGAGAGAGAGAGCGCGCGTGAGCGAGCGAGTGAGCGAGCGAGCGAGAGAGAGAGCACGCACACCAGGGTCTCCAGTTGCTGCAAATCAACTGTGCCACCCTGTGCATCTGGCTTTATGTGGGTACTGGGGAATCGAATCTGGGTCATTAGGCTTCATACAGGCCAAGTGCCTTAACCACAAGGCCATCTCTACAGCTCCCATTTTTCTCTTTTAAATAAGATGATAGAAAGAGGCATAGTGTTAGGTAGCAGGCTCTGGGTACAGCCCCAGCACTGCAAAACACAACAGACAAAAAGAAATATAGATGAGCAGTGCTTGAAATCTTCAGTGAAAAGACTGGGGAAACAGAGTTTGCTTCAAGCAATGACCTCTGGGCCTATGGGAGACACAGTGGTCACCTAAAGAAGTGACTCTGATCCGACTGCACATGGCAATTCAGCCAGCAAGCTAAGGTGTATGTGAGGAAGAAGGCCTGGAGAGCAGGCCACATGGGAACAAACAAAAGTGAAGAAGTGTCCTGATGCTGCTGCCCAGCTGAGGGGCCTGAGGGGACAATCCAACCCACACCTACCCCAGAGGTTCTCACCACCTCTGCTAGCCTCCACCAAACACTTCCAAACTGAAGAATGTGGGAGCCACCCTCAGTACCAGCCCTACCTTTATTCTCCCTGTGACAGACAAGAATTCAAGTCCCTCATCTTGTCACTGGAGTTACAAGTAGTTCTTCACATGATCAACAGCCAATACTCCCATGGCAAAAAGCAGCCACTTGGAATCAGAGGCAAAGGAGGGCTTGCTGGGTGAGAGCCAGTCACTGGCAGGGCCTTCCTCCAACCTAGGTCTCTCCTTCCTGGGCTAAGCCAGTAGATAGCAGCCTACCCACTGCTCTGGGAGCTCAACTGTGGGGGCCAGGGTGTGAATGAGGACTCCCATGGGTGACAAGTTTGAAGCAGCAAGCTTTCTAGCCAGGGCCCAGTCCTTGCTCAGCATCACAGACTTACCTCCATCATCTCAAAGATGCTCTCAGGGTCCAGGCTGCCCTTCCCCACTTTCCTCATGCATGTCACAACTCCCTTGCTGGTCACTGACACCAGCAAGCTGGCCAGGGAGCAGGCCTCCTCCTGAAGAGTGGCGTCCACCACATGCCGACAGCCTATCTGCAAGGTCAGAGTAGCATAGCACACATGTGGACACTGTACCTCAGATTCTCCTCTAGGTCTGAACTGCCAGACAAAGGTGGGTCAGGGCCCAAACAAGATCATATTTTAGATTCTGTTCATCTCTGTTTCAGGTCACCGTGATGAAATGGACCAAGGGGAGCAGGAGGCACAGCCCACTGAGACAGAAGCCACTAGGCTTTCAACAGAGGCCATGTGACAGCTCACTCACTACAATGATGAATACAGATGGCCATGCTTAGAGATGAGCTCAAGATGAACTCAGCACAGGGGCTCTGCCCAGTCCCAACACCCTGTGAGCATTTCCTCACAGCCCAGGTGACCATCTGCTTTCACTGTAATTAATCCGATCCATTCTGCCTCATTTTTTCGGTGTTTGTTGTTGTTGCTGCTGTCCTGTTTTGTCTGTTTATTTTTCCCAAGGTAGGGTCTCACTCTATCCCAGGCTGATCTAGAATTCACTATATAGTCTCAGGCTGGCCTCGAACTCACAACGATCCTCCTACCTCTGCCTCCCAAGTGCTGGGATTAAAGGCATGCACCACCACGCCTGGCTTGCTATTCTGTTTTTGAGACAGGATCCTGCTATAGAGTCCTAAATGGCATGCCATCTTAGTTAGCCAGGCACTCAATGTTACCCTTGCTGGCATCTAACTAGCAGCAACCCTCCTCCCTCCATCTCCCGAGGGCTGGGATTTCATGCATGAGCCACCATGCTGGGCTCAGCTTCATTTTTACATAACAAGTCCCATGTGTAATCAGCCACAATCCCAGTCAACACAGGCCTGGGGCAACGCTACTTACACACCAGCACCCAGATACCAGGTTCTACAGCCTCTGGACTCTGTGAATACTACATCTAGGACCAATCCCAACCCCTCAGATCATCGGGACCCACAGAGGGACAGTGTTTGCCACTCTTCCAGTACTCAGCCACCCTAGACCCCAGAGGCCAGGAAGTTAAATGAAATACACATACAGTACAGCAAAGGGTCTGCAGAAGGCGTAACAGCCCAGCTACAAGCCTACTCCAGTGTTCCTAGGTCTCCATCAAGTCCTCTCACCAACAGGAAAAGAGCTAGTGGTGATAACGGTTTCTAATACAACTAACTTATGAATTTGGGCTGTTTCTCTATGGTTTAATAACTGTAACTTCTCACCCTATTACATAGTCTCAACCATCTAAGGTTGGAAGAAACACACCTCTTGGGGAAGACAAAAACCCTAAAAGATACACTCACACACCTTGCAGAGAGTGACAATGCAGGGGACATGCTCCACACTGAGTCTGATGCAGTCATAGGGGTCATCAGACAGCTCAATGTCCTTCGACCCCTCTTCATCCTCCAGCACACGAACCCTTGGTATTCTGGAAGCAGAAGCATGATTAAAATTTCCACTTACTGGGATGGGGAAAAGAACCTCTTTTTCTTGAGGCTGAAAGTCCCAGTCAAACCCGTGTCTTACAAATCACAGGTATGACTACCTTGGTGCCACCCTCATCCCTATTATCTGTCTAAAGCCCTGCTTGGAGCTTCTCTGTCAGGGGCCCGAGGGTATAAGTAATAAGTCATATCCTTTTTGTTCAAGACAGTAAGTATTTTGGATTTAGGTTGGTATGTAAAAAAAAAAAAAGCTTGTAGCTGGGCGTGGTGGCACATGCCTTCAATCCCAGCACTCTGGGAGGCAGTAGTTAGAGGCCAGCCTGAGACTGCATAGTTAATTCCAGGTCAGCCGGGACTAGAGCAAGACCTTACTTTGAAAACTAAAAACAAACAAACAAAAAACCTTGTGCATGCATATACACACACCTTGCACACATGCAGGATTGACTTTCCTGACCCTTTGTCCATAACATGGATGGGCAAAAAGTTAAGAGAATATCCTCAGATGGCATCTAGAGGACCTTGATGCACAAAAGGCCTCTCTATATGAGGGGACCCCAATGCTTCCCAGTGCCAACAGTGTCACCTCAACTGTGCAGCTGGTTTCACATGCTGATGCCCACTTTGCCCAGTGTTTCCTCCTGAGTCAAATAGCTTTCCCTGCTTCCCTGACACCCGTGGGAATCAGTTGGCAGAGGGGAGTGATCTCTGAGGCTCAATACACAGCTGATGGTAACTTCTTTTCCTTTTCAGCCAAGTACAATCCCAAGCTGCTGCTGGCACAATTTTCCATGCATGCTCACACTGTGGCTGTGAACCCCAGGCCTACATCTCAGATGGCCCCGCAAGGAGTCTAGCCGCACAGCCTAGGGGGAGGAGGACTATAGTTTCAAATCTCACACACACTATCCTGCAAGTTCTGATCCTAATTAACTTTGTTTTCATTTGGTGTGTACTCTAAAACCAGGTAAGTGTTACATTGTCCATAACTGACCACTAAAAAACTAAACTTTAGAATTACCAAAGGAATTACAATACACCCCTAGGAGGATGATGTTCAGACTGCACTCAGTGAATACTTTCATTAGCAAGCCCTTGAATGTGCTGCTGTGGGCATCTTCATCCCCGATGTTTGGAGACTAGGGTTGTCCAGCTTCTCACCATGAAGAAGACATGATCAATGTCCTAGAATAACCTACTGGCTCATTTTTTCAATTATAAGGTTTTAATTATTTTTTTTGGGGGGGGAGGTTTGAGGTAGGGTCTCACTCTAACCCAGACTGACCTAGAACTCACTCTATAGTCCCAGACAACCTTGAACTCACAGAGATCCTCCTACCTCTGCCTCTGGAGTGCTGAGATTATAGGCTTGGGATACCACACCCAGCTAAAAATTTTCTTACCTTTATGCCTGTGTATATGATGTGTGTAGGTACGCATGTGGAGGTGAGAGGACAACCTTGGGAGTCAGGCCTCACTTTCCACCTTGTTTGAGGCAGGATCTCTAGTTGTTTGCCACTTGCATACCAGGCTAGCTGGCCCATGAGCTGTGGGGAATTCTCCTGTCTCCACCTGCCATCTCACCATAGGCTCACTGGGATTACATCACACACTACTGCACTCAGCCTTACATAGGGTCTGCTGATTCCAGCTCAGTTCCTCACACTTGCATGGCAAGCACTTTACCCACTGAGCCATCTCCTCAGCTCTCAGTTATAATATTTATTTGTTTTATTTATTTTTGGTCTCACTCTAGCCCAGGCTGACCTGGAATTCACTGTGTAGTCTCAGGGTGGCCTCGAACTCATGGCAATCCTCCTACCTCTGCCTTCTGAGTGCTGGGATTAAAGGTGTGTGCCACCACGCCTGGCTTACTTAAGTATTTTTAATATCTATTTACTTGTATATTTATGTACACCAAGGCCTCTTGCTACCATAAATGAATGCCAGATGCATGTAAAACTTTTCTGTCTGGCTTTATGTGGGTACTGGAGAACTGAACTCAAACTTTTTCTTTTTGAAGCATGCCCAACAGACTGCCCCCCTCCCCCGCTTTTTTAAACAAGAGAGCAAGTGTGTGTGTGTGTGTGTGTGAGAGAGAGAGAGAGAGAGAGAGAGAGAGAGAGAGAGAGAAAGAAATGGCATGCCAGGGCCTCAGCCACTGAAATCGAACTCCAGATGCACGCGTCCCCTTGTATGCATATGCCACCTTGCAGACTTGTATCACTGTGCATCTGGCTTACGTGGGACCTAGAGAGTCAAACATGAGTCTTTAGGCTTTACAGGCAAGCGCCTTAACTACTAAGCCATCTCTCCAGCCCTCAACTTGTGTTTTAAATTGTCATTTTATCCCAGGACCCCTCATTGCCTTAATATAAGTTCTCTCCCATGAAATCAGCACACCTATCCACATGTTTACTCAAGAGCTAAAATCTCCTCAAAGCAGCGGTACAGGGTTGGGAGACGGCCCAATGGTTAAAGGCACTTGCTTGCAAAACCTGATGACCTGGGTTCAATTCCCCAGCAAGAGGCACATAATGGGCATGCATCTGGAGTTTGTGTGCAGTGGCAAGAGGCCCTAGCATACCCATTTCTGCCCCCTCTCAGCCTGCAAATATCCCAGCACTTGGGAGGATTGCTGTGAGTTCAAGGCCACCCTAAGACTACTTAGTGAATTCTAGATCAGCCTGTGCTTAGAGTGAAACCCTACCTCAAAAAACCCAACAAGAAAGAAAGTAGTAATTGGTACATAGGAAGAAGATAGGCTGTATAATCAAAGAATAAAAGGGGCTGGGGAGATGGCTCAGCAGTTCAAGGTATTTGCTTGCAAAGCCTAGTGGGCCAGGATCAATTCCCCAGCCCCCATGTAAAGCTGGATGGTTATTCACTGCAGTAGGAAGAGAACCTGGCACACCCCCTAACATGTATATGAATAACTAATTTTTAAAAAAGGATAAAGAAAATGTCAGCACATAAGCTTAGCACCTGCATGCTCTAAACAGCCTATTTGGAAAAGGAAACCACAGTGGTAGAACCAGTGTTCTTCACCAATAAACAAGCTGCCTCCCCTGCCTTTAGAACACTCATGCGCATAACAGAGGAATATGTGCTAGATGCTGTGGGTGGAGCCAAGACAGAAGGTGAATGGAAATTCCCAGAGTCAGCCCAGGAACAGGTGGGCAGGTGCCTGAGGGTCTTTTTGCTTCTCTATAGCTTTCCAACACTGTCTACATGGTACATGTTTACTTATGAAACAATAATATATAAAAAAAAAGGTTCTATTTAGTTTTAGGTTAGAAAATCTTTTTTCAGGGGCTGGAGAAATGGCTTAGTGGTTAAGTGCTTGCTTGTGAAGCCTAAGGACCCCAGTTTGAGGCTCCATTCCCTAGGACCCACATAAGCCAGATGCGTTTGCAGAGGCTAGAGGCCCTGGCATGCCCATTTTCTCTATGTGCCTCTTTCTCTCTCTCTCTCTCTCTAATAAATGAATAAAAATAAACAAAAAAAATTAAAAGCAAATCTTTTCTCAGGAGTTTAACACCAGGTATCATCCTGTCAACACTGAAACGTGGTTTATGACAGTGAACACTGGGTTCCTCAGTGTTCCATTCTAGCTCTCCCTAGGCCTGCAAGGCCATATCCAGGAGACTTACCTTGTGTTGAAGAGAGCAGCTTTCACAGCAATGGAAATAGCATCAAACAAATTCCCACCACATTCCAGTAGCTAAGGGAGACAGGAATTGGAAGGGGAAGAAAAAGGAAGTGTTACTTGTTACTGCATTAACCTAGGTATCAATAAAATAAAGATAAGAACTGGGCATGGTGCCCATGTCTATAATCCCAGCACTCAGGAGGCTGAGGCAAAAGGATTGCCATGAGATAGAGCTTGGCTGCATAGGAATTCCAGTCCAGCTTGGGCTTCCTAGTTCCTAACTAACTAACTAAAGATCAGAACACAGAACTGTGCTCGTGACCAGCTGTGCTGAGAACTCTGACAGTTCTTCTCCCTGACCACAGTGATGCAACGTCATGTAGACACACCAGCAAGGCCACATAGCTGGCCGGCTGCAGCGATGCTGTTCTCATGGGCCTCACTGAAGCAGGGACCAACCACCTCTACCTTGCCCCAGGTAACATTCAACATTTGCTGCCAGGAAGGGTCAGAGCCACTGATGTAGCCAAGGTCATTAGTGCAGGCAGATGAAGTGTCACATAGATGCAGATGCCTCTGCAGCCAGCCGAGGAGCCTCTGTGCTGGAACAGACCCCACAGAGCATCTTAAACTCACTAGAAAGGTGAGAACAAAGAAACTCTCTCATGTGGCAGCATGGTGGCAGCTGAGCAGAGCTCTTGCCACTGTCCTGTACTATACTCATTATGACAGACACAAACTTTAGCCTCCAACATTCAAGCTTATCATCAAGACATGGAAGCAAGAGAGTAAAATACTAACATAAATCCCAGTGTTTGGAGGGGCCCTGCCTTCCTGAAGCAGGCTTGTGGGTCTGACCCTCACTTTGCCACTTGCTGGCTATGTCCTCTGAGCTTTGCTTGGCCCCTCAGTGAAGCAAAGCCACACTGTGACCCTGAAGCCAAAATGAGACCACATCTTTAACCTTTAAACTGAACCCACAAATCACCCTTCCTCACCTTGAAGGATAAGCCCAGTCTAGCAGAACCTTTTGTTAAACATACCAATAGAACCAAAACTGACAGGAGGGTATAGGTGGTGTGAGGAAGGCCTTAGAGCAGCATTAGCCTAGAATAAGCAGAGAGGACTTAGGCAGAGCATGTTGGAGGGAAAAAATACCACCACCCCCCAAACACACACAGAGGCAGGAATGGAGCAGAGCTGAAGAAGGCCCATTTGGTCACCAGCATCCCCAGCATACATTTCAGATGCATAAACCCTAAATTGTTTCTTTTAGGGGAATAGTACCAGTTATTCTGTACTGAAGAGCGACTTTCACAATATACTGCTTAGAGATCCAGTCCACCAAGTAGGAAAGAAACATCTTCCCACACAAAACCTACTTTCCTAGGAATTCCCTCACTGATCTCACAGATATGCAGGCTCAGGGACTCCTCCATTTGTATGGCCAGCTGCAGGTTGCTGTGAGAACCATACTTATTCTTCCCTTCCCCCACCCAAGGCCATGCCCACATACAGGTTGTCATGACCCTTCCAGGCCCAATCTCCTCACACAAGGTTCCCATGTTGTGTCAATAAAGCAAATCTAACATCCCACCTGGGTGAACACAGAAGCCATTAGAGGTAGGACTGTAGAGAGCAGAGTGAAGATCCCATGTTAAACCTTTACTTTCATAAAATAATCCAACTGGGGAGAATGTACCCCTGGAAATCATGGATCATTGTACTGTAATAGATTTCAAGTCAATACGTCTGAAGCAAAAGGATGAAGACATGGAAGGGCACCCAGCAAATGCCCGTCTCCTATAGGCTCTGTCTGAAGACTCCTCAGACCAACCTGCACCTCAGGAGACACAATTCTATAATCACACACAAAAAAAAGTCCAAACAGCCTATCACCTTAATAATACGATTTCTTTTCTTTTCTCCTCTTCTCTTTTCTGTTTTTCAAGGTAGGGTCTAATTATAGCCCATGCTGACCTGGAATTCACTATGTAGGCTCAGGGTGGCCTTGAATTCACAGTGATCTTCCTAACTCTGCTTCCCAAGTGCTGGAATTAAAGGTGTGTGCTACCACACCTGGCTAATAAATACAATTTCTAAAACTGGTTTTGTGTTCATAAAAGGTTTTTGATGAAGACAATAACCTTTACCTCTCTAGGTTTCTTTCCTCACTGACACGTGGAAACTAGGACAGTGTCTGCTCTCAGAATGTTTCTAAGGGTTATATACAAATGCACGAAGAATTTATTGTCATCCCACACTGCAAAGTGTCAACTTGCTAAACTCTGCCCATCACTACCTGGTAGCATGTGGAGGGCTCCTTGTTTTTACTTCCCCAATAACCCATGAGATCAATTTTAGATGTAATTATGCTATAACTACAACTCTGTTACAGAATGACATCATGTGTATACACACACACACACACACACACACACACACGTAGCAAGATGACTCACCAGCACATCCACATAGAGGATCCAGCAATGCTCCCGAGGACTGATGCAGAGGGTCCGCAAGTCAATGCTGCTCTTGTTGTTAAATATCCGGTAGAGGGTGTTGGCGATCTCTGTGCCAAGGTCATCACCTCCTCGCCCTTCAAATTCTGGGGTCGCATTGGCTGAACTACATGGGATGATAACAGAAAGGCAGAGTGGGCCTTTGCTAAAGCAGCGTACAGCAGAGAAGAGGGCTTCACTCCAGTCTTTCCAAGAAATGCTGGAAGAGCCAAAACACATATACATACACACACACAAACATACAAACACACACACACACACACACACACACACGTACATGAAATCACCCAGGCCTGGGAGCCTAGCTCAGTGGAAGAGTACAGGCCCAGCACACATGAGGCCTTGGGTTCATCCCAGCATGGCAAAAAGAAAAATAGGTTAAGTCCTAAAGTGAGGCCTACAGGTATATGCAGTGTTCCAGCCCAGCTTTGGACCCTATCCCTGTCAAAGGGTGTGGCAGGCCTGCAAGCAGAGGCTGTTTGTAGTCAGAGAAATGAGAGAGTGATGGTAACATGAACAACCCTAGTAATAAACTCACTCTAATCTTCAGAGCATCATAAACTCTTCTCTGGCTAGCACAGGAAGCTGGGAGGCCCACAGATTACCCAGACTGGCTTAGAGAGCAAGGGCTTACACTGTCCACACTGGCCCTGATTTACAACGGTGTCAGTACAATACCCTTCTGGAACAATTTATAAGATATGTATGATAGTAGATCAGAGGCAATAACCTTTAGGCCATCACTGTATTGAAAACAAGGAAAATGAATAAAAAAGAAATAGTCTTTGCCTATTAAGCTATCCCCTTTATTTAATTTGATTTTTTTTAAATGTGTGTGTGTGTGTGTTGTGTACACATGCATATAGGCATGTTCTTATGTGTACAGGTATGTGTGGAAGCCAGAGGTCAACATCAGGTGCCTTTCTCAACTGTGCATCCACCTCTATGAAACAGGACATAAGCATATTTAATCCCAGCACAGCAAGAAAGGAGATGTAGACAGAATTTTCTGAAGGCCAGCTAGCTTGGCAAACACAGTGGCAAACAACTAGAGATACCACCTCATAGAAGGCAGAAGGCAAGAAGCCACACCCTTTGATGTCTATCTGCAGGCCATGGCACATGCACACCTGCACACGTACACACACACACACACACACGCCAGGATCCAAGTTTGTTTGTTTTTAAAAATATAGTTTATATTTTATGTTTATAAATATACATGTATGCATATGTATGTGTGTATATTTATTTATTTGGTTTTTCAAGGTAGGGTCTCACTCTAGCCCAGGCTGACCTAGAATTAACTATGTAGTTTCGGGGTGACCCTGAACTCATGATGATCCTCCTACCTCCGCTGGGATTAAAGGTGTGTGCCACCACACCCAGCTTGAAAATATTTACTTTATTTTATTTTTCTGTATTTATTTATTTGAGAGACAGAGAGAGAATGGGCATGCCAGGGCCTCCAGCCACTGCAAATGAACTCCAGATGCATGCGCCCCCTTGTGCATCTGGCTTATGTGGGTCTTAGGGAATCGAACCTGGGTCCTTTGGCTTTGTAGGCAACTAAGCATTTCTCCAGCCCAAAAATGTTTTATTTTACTTGCAAGCAGAGACAGGTCGAGAAAGAGGGAGAAAGAATGAGAGATTGGCCTTTTAGCCACTACAGATGACCTCCAGATGCATGTGCCCCTTTGTGCATCTGGCTTTACGTGGGTACTGGGGAATTGAACCCAGGTCAGTAGGCTTTGCAGGCAAGCATTTTAATTGCTAAGCCATCTTGCCAGGATGCCCTTAGGATCCAAGTTTTACTTTGAACAGCCAGTAAAACACATCTGATGCTCACTTAGACACCAAGCCATCAATGTCAATTCCCATGTTCTAAGTGCCTAAAGACACACCAGCACAGATCTGTGCCCACAAATCCAGTCAAGTTGTTCACTGTCCCTGAATACAGTGGGCACATCTCCAGAGTGTCTCAGTCTTCATGGAAAAGCATTCATATCTACAGCTGTTCCCACCTTCCTAGTCTAGCTGTCTACACTCACCTACTCACAAAGCCATGCCCTATTGCTTGAGACCAGGCTAACTTAAAGTGGAAATTCTACCCACCAAAAATAGCATTTTGATTTTCAAACACATCATTCTTTTAGCACAGCTCACACTCAGGCTGAGAGGAAGGTTTAGAGACTATGAAACTATGGCCTCATCCTATTTGTGAGTACTTGGCTCTTGTGGTAGTTTAAGTGTATGTCCCCATAGACTCGGGTGTTTTATTAAAGTTTGTCTCCAGCTGCCTGACTGGAGGAGGTGTCACTGGGGCTGGATCCTGTGGTTCGGCTCTAAAGTATGTTTGGGGCAGATCTGATTTCCAGCCCAAAGATATGCAAAGAGGTCTCAGCTCTGTGTGGGTTTTGTTGCTTGCTGCCACTTTGCACTTGATCTTTCTGGTGTTTGCTGGCTGGTGGTGGTCTCTCTCTGGAGGTGTGGAAGCAGCAGCTTCCGTCACTTGGAACTGTCCCCTGGACCTGTAAGCCTGGTATAAGTCTCATCCTCCTCTACACTGTGTCTGGTTTGGCAACACGACGCTGTCTACACCAGCTGTGGATGACGGAAGAGAAGGCCAGGAGGAGTTAAGGCAAGTGTTAGGGTGTGGAGCACAGTACATACTTTGGGAAGCATGAAAAAGCCAGAGACCCCATATTCTGGCAAAGAAGGGTTGGGAGGAGTACAGAGATGAGGAGTCTACCTCTTTAGTGGGACTCCTGATGCGAAGACAGAAAACACAGGTCTGGAACGGGCCTCAGAGACCATCTTCAGAGGCTAAAACCAAATGTCCTGAAGATGCCAGTTGGAACATGCATGCTCCTGAACAGGGGGCTCGTGCAGTAATGGGTGAGGGAGACTGGCACTTTACAGGCTGAAGAGAGGGTTTTAGTTCTTCCAGTAAAAGAACACCCCACCAGTGAAACAAAACCTCACAGGGGATGTGCCCTGCAGGATGCCACGATGAGCCCCAAAGGGAGCAACACCTTCACTTTGCAAGGTGGGAAACATGAAAAAGACTAAAACAGTTTTCTCCATGTGCTATACACCAACCACTCTTAGCACTTCAGACCTATCACCCCATGCTGTACTCACAGCAGTCTAGTAGACATTAGGTGTTTATTCTATCTCCATCTTGAACTGAGGAGTCAAAGCCAGCGCTTCACTAATGCCAACAAGTGCTCTGTCACTGAGTTACACACTCAGCTTCCAACCCCATTGACGATAAAGAAGCAAGTCAGGGGCATTGTGTAACTTGACTAAGGTCACATGAACAGTCCCTGAGGAGTTAGGATTCTAACCTGGGCAGTATGGCCTCACTTGCTAGACTTCCTTGTAGTCTCAGTGTGTAACTGCAGCTCAGCCCAACCTCAGGCAGATCCCCTCTGCCTTGGGTTTATTAACCCTTGCCTCATATAATGAATGGATGTTTTTGTCATGGGACTTAAAATCAGACCATAAATGCAGTCAAAGAAAGCAGACTAAGACAGCTTCACTGTTAAATAAAAAAGACAAAAAGAAGGACTATTAATTCTAGTCCACTGCTCATATGCATCACATTATATCTTTTCAGTACATACAACCAAATGTGCTCTACACTTAAGAATTACCAATCCAACGCAGACCCTTCATAGGGCAATCCCAGTCTCTCCCCACTGGAAAAGAGCTCAACAGCTAGATGAGCTAATAGCACGGCTCCTCCCAGAGCTCCACCCTCCTGACTCATGTCCCCCACCTTGCAGCTTGGTTTAATTAGATAGAGTGAAATCATGTCTTAGCTAGCTGGAGTGAGGCTCCAAACACTAGGCCCATTGTTGCTCCCCTTGTAACCAATCCAGCCTGAGAATCAGTGGAGCCTGTGGAAAACCAAGTCACAGCAGAAAAGTGTGATCTAGTGGTAGAGCAGCTTCAGGCCTCACCACTCCACTGCCTCGTGAGCCTGCACAAGCTTCAGGACCCCTGGGCCCCAGAACACAGTGCATCTGGAACCACTCATTGTGAGCCTGTTTGAGTGCAAACAACCTCAAACGGCTTCAACAAGTTTCTTCTCTGCTTTGCTTCCACCTCGAGTACTTCAGCCAAGAATGAGGCCTACCTTCAAGTAGCACTGACAGGCAAGGAACATGGATACCTGGGCACAATGAAACACCTGCTGACGAAGCAGGTTCTCCTAAACTTCTCCAAGTCAAAACCCAAGTCTGCCACTAGTCCTAAACCTTGACACAAAGGTCAGAGTTGAGTGACTTGATGGCCCGCCACCCAGTGGTACCCAGAGTAACATGCAGCTCACTCAATTCTTACTTTCCTATAGGCTTAAGATGGAAGTCAACTTTTCTTAAAAGTTCTCCATTAAGCCTAGCACGGTGGCGCATGCCTTTAATCCCAGCACTCAGGAGGCAGAGGTAGGAGGATCACTATAAGTTTGAGGCCACCCTGAGACTACATAATGAATTCCAGGTCAGCCTGGGCTAGAGTGAAACCCTACCTCGAAAAAAAAAAGTTCTCCATTATGTTGGACTTTTCACAGGCTACTATGAGCAAACCAAGGACCCATGACAGGGTTCAAAGGTCCACTTTGCGTCCAGAGTAGGAAAAGTGCTCCAGGCCTTGCTAGAGCTTCCAGTCAGACCAGTGGAAATACATCAAGATGTTTCACCATTCCCAAGAAGTAGGCCAAACTACAGGGGTTAGGAGCAGTGTCTACCTGGACATGTGTATTATCATGCCAAGGGACAAACCCAAGGGGCATGAGTTCTCAGAAAAGCAATTATCTGTCTAGGAGCATCCAATGAGAATTGAAACAATTAAAACCTCCAAGTTGCTGATATGGAATTAAACTAAACTGGGCTCAGAGTGGCAGGAAGGCTCCCATGCCAACACCAATTATCTTCCTCCCAGTGGGAGGCACTCTCCAGCAAGGATCTCCGGCATAGAGGGTATATGGCATGCATATTACTAGGTACATCCACAGGTGCCCAGGAGCCATTCACTTTCACTGGGTTATGCAATGAGGACTTAATTCTCAAAGACTCAATTGACATGCTGATTGGCAGGCAGATGAAAGCCTGCAGGGTCTGACAACTCTGACCCTTCTGCAGCACAAGTGGGGCTTTGTGACTCTCATGGTAACTCTGCCTCCAGGATTGACTAGCTGAGCCATAAGAAGCCACAGCAAGCTGCCTTGAAACAACTACTCATCTTTTTACTTATTTACTTTTATTTACTTCAGAGAGAGAATGGGTGCACTGTACACAAAATCCAGACACATGTGCCACCTTGTGCATCTGGCTTAGGTGGGTCCTGGGGAATCGAACCTGGGTTCTTTGGCTTTGCAGGCAAGTACCTTAACCACTAAAGCCATCTCTCCAGCCCTTACTCATTTATTCATTTGTGTTTGGGGGCATCAGGGCTGGTTGCTGCTACAAAGTGTGTTTGTGCCACTTTTTGCATCTGGCTTATGTGGGTGGCTTTGGAATTGAACCTGGGCTGGCAGATACTGCAAACAAGTGCCTTTAGCTCCTGAGCCATCTTCCCAGCCCCAAGAACCTACCCATCACAACAGGTTTTCAGAACTCCCTGGATACTGGAGCCCTTGGGCCTGTTGGGATGCTCTGAGATTATAAGGTAGGAAGATGGACCAGCACACAGCCACCCTCAGCTAGGCAAGTGAGGCTGCTGCTAGAAGCCACGTCTTGGAAAGGCTCAAGGAACCTTACCACACTGGAGTCACCTGCCTTCACAGCAAGGATAACAAAGGAAAAGGAGGCCAGCAGGCTTAGCTGGAGCCAGATTCAGACACAGCCTGCAGTGAGGCTAGTTCTCTGAATTCCACCAGGCAAACTCTGTGCAGCAAGCCACCATTTAGCTGCTTGGCGTGCCCAACTCAACAAAACAAGTCGTCTGTCCATGGTTGGACACTGTTTGCCAAGACCAACAGAATCCATGAAAAGAGCAGATGGAGCACATATACACATTATTTCCCCAGGGTGTGGTTTTGTCTATGCTTACAGCCACCTCCACTGCTTTCTGAACTCAGGTTTGTTTCAATGCTGCTGCAGACAGGCAGCTAGGCAGAGATTGGCAAGTCGGGGGTGGGCAACCTCAGGAACATGTAGTTCACTATAGTCATCCATTACTCTCTAAGTTATCGCTAAGAACCTCATTTTACTTGCTTGCTATATTACCTACCTGCTAGGCAAAATGTGTCCACCAATGTAATAGTGGCATAGGTGTTACAGAGGTAACCAACTGTTTTCTGATTATATTTGAAGCCTGCTCCACAGGAAGGAATTCAGGTCTGGTACTATAAATTTGGTCAAAGGCTTGTGGCTAGAGAAGTCTTAGGTCCTAATGGGGAAGCTACTGCTGTTGTTTTGCTAAGTGGACATGTTGTGTTGAATTACCTTCTAAATATTTAATTTATGCCCCATTAGTGCTGCACTCAGCTTTGGTCAGAGAAGCTTCTTTTCTTTTCCTTTCTTTTTTTTCTTCTTCTCAGTTCAACTTTATTTTATTTAATTTTTTGGTTTTTTGAGGTAGGGTCTCACTCTAGACTAGGCTGACCTGAAATTCACTGTCATCTCAGGGTGCCCTCAAACTCATGGTGATCCTCCTACCTCTGCCTCCCGAAGTGCTGGGATTAAAGGCATGCGCCACCACACCCGGCTCAGTCCAACTTTAGAGAGTCTCCATAGTTTAAGGTCTTTTAACTGAACCATAATACCAAAAAATTCCGGCAAAACCCATAATAGCACAGACTACACATTCACACTGCAAAAGATGGCATTGGGCATAGCAAAGCAATATTCAACCAGTACAAGATTTAAAACAACCAGGGCAAACATCAAACTCTGCAGCTCCATGTCCAACAACTCTAGTCAATGACAAATCTCCAAGTCCAATAATTCTAACCAGCAACAAGTCTCTGGAGTTCCAATTCCACCTCCAGCTAGGCTACTCACAGTCCTAGAAAACTTCTGGGGCCGACAGCTCTCCTTAGCAGCCATCTCGTGGTCCCAGCATCTCCAGGCTGGCATCCAGCAAACCTGCTTCACACTGCCCATGGCCATTCCACAAACAAGACCGTGTTGCAAATTCAATGATCATCTCTTTCCTGCATTTCTTATACTCCATAATACCAGGTGGGGTGCCAATTTGTTAATTGGAGGGGAGGAATAAAGAGAAGCTTCTTTTCATAGTTGTTGATCATTACTGCAGGGATTCATAACTGGTCGAAGTGATGAGAATAAGCAACAGCAAAATACTCAGCCCTAAATGGGACATCTATATCACCCTGTTTCAAGGTTCAGTTATTATCACAGGAGGTAGAAAAAGTATAAGAACAAGAGGAAGCTGTGAAACGCTGTCTCCCAGGCATGCCAAGGCTACTGCATTCATGAATTCACAGCAGCCGTGATGACCTGCTCAAGATGTAGCTCATAAATATTCCACCATAGATAGGGTGGGACTTGCAGGCCCCACCCCTCCCTGAGGAGCTACTGGGCAATACATGGTTGCTGGGGGAGGGAGGGGGAGACATTTTTTTTCAGTGGTGTAGCTACTGGTAATTTGCTCATATTCTTGCAAATGTGTCTGTAAGCAACTCTAATTAAACTCATTACATCATCAAAAAAAAGTAGAAGGACTAGTTGAAAAGAGAAATGGAAGCCGGGCATGGTGGCGCACATCTTCAATCCCAGCACTCAGGAGGCAGAGGTAGAAGGATCACCGTGAGTTGAAAGAGAATGGACCTTTAGGAATGGGAAAGTGACACGAGAAGGTAGTGGAGGGCAGGGTAAGGAAAAAACTACTTTTACTCAACAAGATGAACATGAATGAGCCATTCTTTGGATTAGTGGTATAAATCTCAGCTAGGCATAAATTGATTTTTTAAATTTTATTTTATTTATTATTATTTATTTGAGAGAGAAAGAGGAAGAATGAATATGGGTGTGCCAGGGGCTTCAAACATTGCAAACAAACTCCAGACACATGTGCCACCTTGTGCATCTGGCTTACATGGGGATTGAACCTGGGTCCTTTGGCTTTGCAGGCAATCACCTTAACCATTAAGCCATCTCTCCAGCCCAGATAAATTAATTTTATATCTCCTAGGAAGTCACTGTGGTGAATTGGATCTGATGTTCCCCGTAAACTCGTGTGTTCTGAATGCACGGTCCCCAGCTCATGGCAATTTGGGAGGTAGCACCTTGCTGGAGGAAGTGTGTTCCTGAGGGCCGACCTTGGAGTGTTATAGCCAGCTCCCCCTCCTTGCCAGAGCTCAGCTCACTCTCCTGCTGCTGTTTTCCACCCGCTGTGGCAGGAGGTGATGTCCAGCCTCTACTCTACCATCCTTTCCCTGACATCATGAAACTTCCCCTCAAGTCTATAGGCTAAAATAAACCCTTTCCTCCCATCTCTGCTGCTTTTGCTCGGGTGGTTTGTTGCAGCAAACCAAAGGTAACTGCAACAGTCACGTACTAGAACCCCGGTGAAATATCACCCTTAACCGACACCTAAGTGCAGTACTCTGCAGCTGCCCCGTCTCTGGTCTGCTTAGGATGACTGAGGCAGATTATGAAGGTTCACAGTTCCTTTCATGGGTGCCTACTCCATACTCATGGAATTTGGCAGAGCAAGGCCAAGGGAACAAAGGAAAGGATAAGCTGAGAATCTGCAAAGGCCACTACCAACTACATGAACCTGAAGGGTGGCCCAATTCTATGGACAACTCAGACTGGTGACAACAGATAAGTAGGAGACTGCTGAGGAAGGCGGGGTGAGGGTGGAGAAGACTGGCCAGAAGATGAGCAGAGATTATTCTCCAAGCAAAACACCCAATGAAAACCTGCCTCTGAAGCTAGGCATGGTGGTGCATACCTGTAATATCAGCTCTTGGGGGATGGAGGCAGAGAATCAGCAAGATCATCCTCAGCTATATGGGAGGGTGAGGTCAGCCTTGGCATACAACTAACTAAATAATTAAAAAACACCTGGCTCTGCACGCAGTATGAAGAAGGAGGAGCAAAACCTCAGAGCCAGATGAAACTGAGCTGGAACCCTGAAAGCCACCTGTCTACACACCCTACTGGCATTTCTCTCATAGGAGTCTAGTAAGAACCAACTTCTGGTTTGGAAATGAAGACTGGAAGATTACCTCACTGTACAAACGTGGGCCTGTTTCTGCAGAAAAAGCATTCACAATGGCCACTGTGCCTGGACTGTGCAGACACGTTCCGTGCTTTTCCTCTAGGTGTCTGGAATTATGCATGTATTACACAAAGAGTGTCTATGTGACTATACTGAGTCTCTAAAGCTTTCCCAGGCAGAAATGTCACAGATAAATTGCTGTGGCAAATTTCAGCTGTGAGTACAACTATGTGCACAATATTATGGGTCCTTCTAACAAACCCCAGATGTAGGAGGGGCCTTACCCGTACCTAGTGTGAGTCAGTAGAAACCTTTACCCACTCAAGAAGGGCCACTGTTAACAGGAGGGACAGAAGCTGAGACCAGGCTCCAAGCTGTACAAGAGGGAAAGAAATAGTAATTCTTGAAAGCAGCTGGAAGTCAGTCACTATGCTAGGTTACCAGCTCTGCATTTCCTCCTCGTCACAACAGTGTAATTATCTCCATTTTAAAAAATATTTATTTGTGTGTGAGAGAGAGACAGAGTAGAGAAAGAATGGGCACGCCAGGACCTCTAGCCACTGCAAACAAGCTCCAGATGCATCCGCCACTTTGTGCATCTGGCTTACAGGGGTGCTGGGGAATCGAACCTGGGTCCTTTGGCATTGTAGGTAATCACTTTAACTGCTAAACCATCTCTCCAGCTCCTATACCCATTTTTTTAAATGAAGAAATTTAAGCATAGACTGAGGTCCCTGAAGAGAAGGAAGTGGCTCTGGCTCAGGGCTGGCAGCTCATGCACAAAGCCCTGGCTCTTCTAAGAACCCTTGCTGCCAGCTCGTCAGTCTGCCAGGCTATGTGGCTGACCCTAAACCCAAGCAAACCATGAGCAGTTTTCTACTGTGGGAGAATAGGAAGAGAAACAGGGCATTTCAGACCAAACCATCCTTGTTACCTGTGTTCAGCTCTTTCTAAAGCAATGATCCCATTATTTCATTTGACCCTTGTAACAACCATGGGCTAGGCTACCAGGCCAAGGCATTTCTGAATAGGTCCCCATTTCCATTTGGAGAAAACACAGCAAGTGCAGGCAATTAAAATGTCAGGAACCTGAGTACCTGCACTTAGAGGACATTCAATGTTTCCTGGGTAACAAAATAGTTAAATACAAAATAATAAAAACCTCAACATAACACCAGAGATTCACTATCTGAATTTTCATCTTCCTAGGGCCTTGTACATGCTAGATAAGTCTTCTACCACTGAGCGACATCCCAGTTCTCCTTTTCTCTCAAACAACTTCCATAGTACCCAGTACTTACCAGTCAACAAAGAACTCCAAGTAGCCTTCATTTGGCTTCTCTAGCTTCGGTGCCCCCATTTCTGCTTTCACTCCTACCAAGATGTCTGTGTGGCCCTGTAGACACATGCAAGAGTCCTCACTCAGGACAGTAGTGGTGCTGGGACATAGAGCATGTTTTTAGGTGAGAGATCATTCAGGTTTGGAGACCTCTTCTCTGAGTTTGGCTTGGTTCTGGGGTCTCCCCAGGACCAACATGTATTCTAAAAGCCCAAAGGGTATATTGTATAGCTGGCTCCCCAAACTTACCCATCTTCCACCTGGGTATGAACTGTGATCACAGTACTTACCAGCTTAACCCTGGCAGACCCACTGGTGTTAGACACCACATCAGTCTCCACCTCAACACAGCGGTAGTCCTCGCAGCCCCGGCCATCCACGCGAAGGTCTTCCTAAGGGAACAACAATAATCCTCAGGCCACAATGCCAAACTAAGACCTGGCCACTTCCTGTCCCCCCTGAGAAATACACACACCTTCCTTTCCGTTGGTGGGGTACCCCAAGTTCTGTCCTTATGCATAATAACATCAGTACCAGCTCAGACATGAGGAAACGAGACTCGGAGAAGCTACAACTTACCCAAGTCCTGGAGCTGACAAGGACAAAGCTACACTCTCATGTCAATATGCCTAGCCGTAAAGGCCATGCCACACAGGCAAGCATAGAAAGCAAGGTAAGATGGGACAAAATAAGCCCTCTCTCTCTAAATCTGCAAGGCTAAAATATGCCTCTTTCCCCCCAAACTCAAGTGCTGTGTACCATCTGAAGACAATACTCTAAAACAGGGTCCAAAAAGCCGGGCGTGGTGGCGCACGCCTTTAATCCCAGCACTCGGGAGGCAGAGGTAGGAGGATCGCCATGAGTTCGAGGCCACCCTGAGACTACATAATTAATTCCACGTCAGCCTGGACCAGAGTGAAACCCTACCTCGAAAAACCAAAAAATAAATAAATAAATAAATAAATAAATAAAATAAAATAAAACAGGGTCCAAAACTAATGCAGGCAGGCCACTTGTTTTTGTAACACAGTCATGTCCAATCACTTAGGCATTCAGTGTTTTTCCCACAACAGCAGGGGAAAACCCCCCAATGCTTTCCCATCAGGTCCTTACATGAGTTGGCTAACCTCTGAGTATTCAATTGTTTCTAAGGTGGCTACATGCTGCCTGTACCTTCTGCCCATCAATTCACGTCAATTGTTTACTTCTTTTTTTTTTTTTCTTTTGTTTTTTTCAAAGTAGGGTCTCACTCTAGCTCAGGCTGACCTGGAATTCACTATGTAGTGTCTCAGGGTGGCCTCGAACTCATGGCGATCTGCCTACCTCTGCCTCTCGAGTGCTGGGATTAAAGACGTGAGCCACCACGCCGGGCTAATTGTTTACTTCTATCAGTATAGCTCACAGCTGCCAGCTTCAAACTGTGGCTAAAATCTAATGCTATCCTTATTCACTTAGATGCTCAAAGCATTTGGGTTGGGCCAGGGGAACTCCTTCAGGATGGCTTCTGTGCCTCTAGCTGTCTTGTGACTCTTGTTTACTTCTGACAACACAGGATGTCTCTTGCATTTTCCATGCCCTGCCCCTGGTGACTAGCTTTTTCTCCAAGGTTCCTTTTACTAGAGGACAATATTTAAAAACTAAGATCTAGGTGCTAAGTTAATTCCCACTGAATATCACCACTTCTAGACCTTCTCAGAAAAGATCAGAGAAAAAAACATACATACTAACTCACACATTCCCATACATCCACACTGAATTCTCTATACATGTACCAAAGAGTCATAAGTGCACACCAATAGCTTAGTCCCCATGTAATACCCTGGGTTCATTTCAACATTTAGTCTTCTACAATGTATATACACATTTGTTCAATCTCAGTATATACAGTTTCAAAGCTGCTAGCCACACTCCTGTGAGAGTTTCCAGCAGAGGACAATTACATAAATGTTTCATTTTCTTCTTTCTCTTGCTGTCATGGTATTCATTTGTAACATAGGCCCATGTGTAACAGTTACTATTTCAGTTGGGTTTCCCCAAATCCTGATTACTTTAAATTACTTACTTACTTTTTGGGATATGTAGAATATCACTATGATTCTAAGAGTCAAAGCCATCAGAAAAGCTAGGCTCAGTAATGTCACCTTCCCTATACCTATACTATACTTTTTCCAAGCCAGCCCCTCCCCCCTTTTTGGTTTTATGAAGTAGGGTCTCGCTCTAGCCCAAGATGACCTGGAATTCCATGTAGTGTCAGGGTGGCCTCGAACTCATGGTGATCCTCCCAAGTGCTGGGATTAAAGGTATGTGCCAAGGCCCAGCTCCAAGCCCTTTCTTTCCACCTCTTTCCCACCCACTCCAGGTCAGTCACAAACCTCTTAATGAGATCTAGCTTACCTTTTTGGTATTTCCTTTGAACAAATGAGCAGATATATGAGAAGTTTAATCCTCCCCCTTTTTTTTGTTTTCTTGTTTTTTTTTGTTTTTTTTTTCTCGAAGTAGGGTCTCACTCTAGTCCAGGCTAACCTGGAATTCACTATGTAGTCTCAGGGTGGCCTCAAACTCATGGAGATCCTCCTACCTCTGCCTCCCAAGTGCTCGGATTAAAAGTATGCGCCACCATACCTGTCTTTGAAAACATTTATGTTTTTATTTTTCGAGGTAGGGTCTCAGTCTCAGCTCAGGATGACCTGGAATTTACTATGTAGTCCCAGGATGGCCTCAGACTCACAGTGATCATCCTGCCTCTGCTTCATGAGTGCTGGGATTAAGGGTGTGCACCACCATGCCTGGCTCCCAGGCCCTATTCTTTTTTTTTTTTTTTTTTTAGTCAAAGAATATGTTTAATAAAAAATAATTAAACTTCCATTTGCTCTATAGAGCATCATAGAAAATAATTTAATAAATTACAAATGACTTTTTTAAGACATTTGCTCAACTACAGAAAGCAAATTCAGACTACACAAAACACAACTGGTAAATACTGCAAATGTCCAAAAGAAAAATTGGACTAAGACTTGGATCATGAAACCTGAAAAAGGGCTATAAATACAAGGCAATACCAGCTATAATTCCATTAGTAACTATCAACACATACTGGGATATCTGTTCAACTGCAACTTTAGTATTATGTAATTCTATTGATCTTTTTTTTCCCCTTATAACTCTTAATTTTACATAACCATTTTTGCATGTTCTTTCTTAGCTGATGCCTGAAAAACTTTCCCCCAATCAAGACAACATAAAAATGTTGTAAAATCCAAGAGAATGTTTAAAGTTAACATTTGTTTTAATGCTTTAAAAACTGTAATTGCCTTATTACATAGAAAGAGAATCACTAAGATATTTACCAAATTCATTTGACCATAATAAGGAAAATATTTTATCACACAGATTTTGCTATAAATTAGATTTTAGTGTCAAGATCTAGCTTTTTTTTCTTTCCTTTTTGTTTTCCCATTTTTGTAATTGGGGGAAGACAGGAATAGAGGTGATGTGGATAGAGATAGAGGAAGGAAGGGAAATGTGAGTGGTTTTGAAATATTCCACCATTAACCTAAGTTAACTGTATTTAAAAAACTTTGGCTATCTCATGTGTACTCTAGTTAAACAAAAGTTCAATACTGAAAAGAGACATACTAAATATGTAATATATCATCTTCATGATGAAATATTACTACCCACTTCTCTGAATGGGCATTACAGTGACTATTGCTAAGACATTTCCCAGCCCCTATTCTTGAATTAGTCCTCAAAAGCTGACAAACTGTGAGTTCTGACTTTATTACTTGGACTTAACATGCAACCTGATCAAACATTGATGTTTCTAGTCAATAAGGGCACAGAAGATAACTGCCGGTCAGTTTTAAAGGGGATGGCCTTTACTCCCAATTACAAGTTTTAATAGTAACTGGCTGCCTTGACCTGATGGCTACATACATCACAGCACTGACTGCATTTGGTCCAAGTGGGGGGAAGGCAATCAAGAGGGCCTGTCAGTGGCTGAAAACTCCAATGGGAGCACCAAAGCATGGTTTACCAACGGGAATGGAACCAGAACAAGATACCACAGAGAACATTACCAGGTTCACCATTCTTCACCTCAGTTCTTCAGTGGGGACTGAACGCTGAGCAATGAAGATGATGATATAAATAATAACTGCCGGATGATCTTAGTTCTCCACTTGCAAAATGGGAAATCAACAATTGTACCACTGGCTACAAAGCTGCTTTGAAAAGTTCTCAGCCAGGCAGTGGTGGCCCACTCTGTAATGCAGGAACTTGAAAGGCTGAGGCGGGAAGATTGCCACAAGCTGGAGATCGGCATGGGCTACATAATGAGTTACAGGCCAGCCTGGGCTACAAGAACCCTGTCTCCAAAAACCAGAAAGAGGGAATCTGGGATGTAGCACAGTGGTAGAGCATGTTGGAGTTACTGGGTTTAAACTTCAACGTCGCCAAAAGATATATATGAGTCTTGTAGAAATTCTCTGGAAAGATCACTCCAACGCCAGAATGAGTGAATGTAGAGAAGTTTATGGGGGAGAGGGGAGCTTCAGGTAGCCTTCCAAAGAAGCTTTAGCCCACAAGCTTGAGATTTTATTCCCATTTTATAGTTTTCATAACAAGGGGAGGGGTAAGTGAACAAACAAGATGGCAATTTGCATATCAATCATTTCTGTAGTCAGGCCACCCTAACAATGAACTCCATTTCTTTCGGACGTTTCCATCTGCTGACAAAGACGAGTTTCAGCTCCTCTGCAATTAACTCTTACAGTAACTCAGTGAATCAGTTCAACTTTTAGCTTCTTTTCTACCACAGTCTCGCTCTGTAGTCGAGGCTGGCCTTAAACTCGCAATCCTCCTGCCTCCACTTTCCCAGTGCAAGGCTTACAGGAGCACATGCCTGCTCTGGCGCCCGCAGCCGCCCGCCCCGACCCCACTTCCGGATGGGAGTGCACGCGAGCGCGGTCCCCAAGCACGGCCTTGCCGCGGGCCGGGCTCTTCCCGCCCGCGAAGCTGCGGGGACGCACGCCGTGCGAGCCGCACACTCGCCGCGGGTCCCCAGGACGCCGGCGCGTCAGTCCCCGGTCGCGCCTGCCTCCCGGCGGCCCAGGGCGGGAACAGCCGCCCCGGCCGCCGCTGCTACCTGCACTCCGTGCACGATGTACACCTTCTCCGCCTCGCTCAGCGCCACGGACGCCATGTCGCCCGCCTCCCGCGCACGTCATCAGCCGGCGCCCGCCGGGCCTGCGCGTCATCAGCCCGCGCGCCGGCCGCTCCCGCAGCCGCGGCGGCCGCCACCGCCGAAGCTCCATGGGCCTCTCCTGCGCGCCGCCGGTTGTCGGGCCGAGTTGGACGAGCCGCGGCGCGTCGTGCCCGAGCCATCGTCGCAGCTCGAGGCCGGACCCCGGGTTGGGGACTACACCAGGGGGTCCCCCCGGGGTCTGGGACTGCGAGCTGCCTCCCGATTCACGGTCAGTTGGGAGCGGAGCCGGAGCCGGGGCTGGGCGAGGCGAGGCTGGGGCGGAGCCGGGACTACGGGGCCGGGCGCGCGCCGCAGTTGGGTCGGAGCGAGAGTTGAGGTAGCAGGGCGCGCGCGTGGGAGACGGACGGACGGACGGATCCCCAGGGGAGGCGCAAGTCGTGCTTCCCCGAGGGCGCCGCTCCCCACGCCGCCCACTTCGTCGGTGCCCGCGATGGGCGAGGAGAAGAGGCGATGCATCCTTCCTCCTGTTCTCGACCCGAGGCTCTGGGCCTGGAGTGTGGCGCCATCCCGGCGGCTTCCTCACTCCATCCCGGTGACCGCTCTCCCTCCCGTCCACATCTCTCCTCCCTACCCCTTCTCCTCTATCCTCTTTCCTAACCCTCATCCAAAGGTGACCCAGGACCTTGCAGAAGCCCCATGCTTCGGTCGCCGGAGCATTGTCCCAGGGACAGAGGCTTGGTAGCCCGTGCCGGCGAGGGGCGCGGTGAACCCGTGGCTCCCGGGCTTCTGTAAGCTCCCAGTGCAGTGAGTCTCTGGGGACTGTGGACAGCTGCCCAAAAGAGAACCAACAACTCCCCGCGGTGGCTACGTGGCAGTGTGGGCCTTGGATATCCAGAAAGGATGTCTGCAAGGTGAAGCTGGGGTCACCGTGGTAGCCCGTTGAGGGAGGGACAGAGAATGGTCCAAGTTTTAAACGAACCAGGTGGAAAAACATGGGAGAGTTAGTCCGGATTGGTTGGAGGTTCGCTTTTTCCATGTCCCACTTTTGAGGAATTTACCTCTTCTCAAAAGTGAAAGTAACCTTTCACAGGTTAATCTTTTTTTTTTTTTTAAGATTTATTTATTAGAGACAAAGAGGGAGAGAGCGAGTGAGAATGGGTGTGCCAGGGCCTCCAGCAACTGTAAACGAACTCCAGACGCATGTGCCACCATGTGGATCTGACTTATGTGGGACCTGGAGAATCGAACCTGGGTCCTTAGGCTTCGCAGGCATGCGCCTTAACCGCTAAGCCATCTCTCCAGACCGACAGGTTAATCTTTTAAAAAGAAAAAAATTGGGGGGGGTTGTGGCATCAAATACAGCTTCCCAGCTAATTCTTGGGAGACATCACACCAAAGCAAAACAGAACTGCTCAAAGAAACTGGGGGTGGGGGGGGGAGGGTCCTGATAAATGTAGCCTTAGAGCGTAGTGGTTAGAGCTATTGGTACTGGCCCTGATGGGTGCAGTGGGATTGGAAGGTGAATCTTAAGCAGTTAGAGATGAAATTCCTGGCCATGTTCTCAAGCACTAAACTGCTGAACCCCCAAATGGATGATCTCTTCTTGGTAGGCTTCTTGTGTCTCTACATAATTTTCTATGTGTTCCTCAGGAGGAAAGACTTTTTGTGGGTTTGGACTTTGTCCCACAGGGAAACTGAGAGAGGTGAAATGGGTTTCCTCCATGATGAAGGCACAGGTGCCTCACCTGATGTGACACCTTTGTGTGGTTAGACAACTGGAACTTTTGCTATTAGGTACAGTATCTTCTGCTAAGATGCAGGGAGTGTGGTTTTTAATAGCTAGGAGATCTAAGGTGGCTGAGAATTTAAAAGTTGAGCAAATTGGCAAATCAGAGAAGACTCTGGAAGAAAAGTTGAACTTGACTACTGTGGAGTCATTGTTATAGAAAAATCGTTTAGTATGTCTATAAAAATACAAACAGGGCTGGGTCAGTAGCTCAGTGGTAGAGAGAGCACTTGCTCAGCATGAGCAAGGCCCTGGGTTCCTTCCTACTACCACAAATACTCTATCACCTGACAAGTGACACCAGGTCCCCTGCTGGAAAGGGGTTGGCAATATTTGTTGAATAATGTTGAATGATGTCTGATCTCTTCAGAAGGTCAGAAGAAAGCCAGGCATGGTGGCGCACGCCTTTAATCCCAGAACTTGGGAAACAGAGGTAGGAAGATCGCCGTGAGTCCGAGGTCACCCTGAAACTACATAGTGAATTCCAGGTCAACCTGAGCTACAATGAGACCCTACCTTTGGGGCAGAGGGGGAATCAGAAGAGATATAAACAGCAGTGTTTTAAGTTCTCTATTAGAACATTGGTACTTTCTCATTCTACTTAATTGCTGCCAAGTCATTTTTACCATTTTGTTGAGAAGCATCAGATGTCTTTAAGGTTCGTAAATTTAGTCTTTTTCAGTTTATTGAAGCAATTCAAAGAACATACTAGAGCCAGAAAAATCAAGAATCCAAGGCTGGTACATTTTTACATTAAACCAGTTTGTTTTACATCACTGTCATATTCTTTTGGTTTCTCACTGGTTTGGAGATGTGTCTGCTCTAAACCCTGAACTCTGTTAATCTTCTTTAGCACTATATGTTGCACTTATTGTGTGTAAAGAAGGTTCTGAGTACTTTACAAAGATTTAGTCCTCAAAACAGCCCTCCTCGTTTTACAGATTGGGAAAGTGTGGCACAGAGAGCTTGAGTGTCTTGAGGCAAGGTCACAGATCATGTAACTAGTAAGTGGCAGCATCGGCATTTGAGTTCAGGCATTGTGGCTTCCCCCACTTGCGCTCCTAACTATCACCTCTAGCATCCCCCAAACTCCATTTCATTCACCAGGAGAGCTAACAAAGAAGGCTGCATTTGTTATGCAATTGGTAAATGCCCTGTAAAGTACAGCTAGGTTGAATTTCAGTCACTTATTTTTAGTGGTGGTGCTGGGACCAAACCCAGACCTCACAAATCCTAGGCAAACAGTCCATCGTTGAGCAACATCTCCAGCCTTTAGACTTAATTCCGAGGCCAGGTTGTTCAAGCGTGAACTCACTTCTCTTGAATCCTTTTCTCAGAGGAACATGGAATATGGTGCTTTATGAGGAACATTGTGCCTCTTTCGGCCCAAGGGAAAAGAAATAATATATAAGCAGTTACTAAGGAGGGAGCTCCAGAGTACAGACTGCGATCTGGAAAGAAAGGTTGAAAGTGCTTGAATGGAAAACAGGGCTCCATCATTTGCTAGACATCCATTAAGTGTTTGCTTTGTCCTAAGGACAAGAATCCCAAACCACTTGCCTTAAAGAGGTTTAGGATTTATTGTAGTTTGGGAGTCCAGGCCCTTGAGCTAATACTGAACAAGACAATAAAATGAAGCACTCAGTTGAGCCAGGTGGTAATTAGAAGGAAGGCCAGGCTGTAATGAGGTGCTAATTGTGCAGACCAGGTATGAAGTGCTAGAGGAAGAGCTACTGCTAGCAACAATAACATTGGAGAGCAGGAGTAGCTGTCCCAACTAACCCTGGCTAATTAAAGCTGTAAAAGGCAGAAGCTAGGGCAGTGGAGGCTCTGGTGTTGTGCAGAGACCTCTTAGCAGCCCGGCAGGGATTAGTTTCCATCTTAGGCAAACATGGGCAAGTTCTAGGCCTTTTCCTTTGCACCTCCACCATTAGCCTGAAACTCTAGTAAAGCTGAAGGTGAGCTACTATTTCTCTCAAAGATCTGTTTCCTTTACATAGTCTGCATTCACCCTGCATGCACCTTGGTCTTATGAATGCTAGATACAAGTAACCAGTCATAATCTTTGGCATGTGTTGGGGTCTGGCTCTCCATACTGGCACCTGTCTTGTCCTAGATCTTAGGGATTGGGATTGCAGTGCTAGAAGAACTAATGGAATGTGTGGCTGATGCATATGATTATCTAGACTCAAGGAATAAAGCATTCACATGTGTTTTTATTTTAAAAGCTAGCCCATGTGTCATTAGCTCATGTGTGAGAACAAAGGTTACGGATTCTGATTGCCAGATGTAGAGAGAGCTATACTGACAATGTGAGGAAGAACTGAGGGAAGATACCTGAGTATTGACATCCTGCATGGGAAAGGAGGCTGACACCAGTCTGCCTGGAATTCCATCTTTTGAAAATCATTTGGTCTCCACTTTGAGAAATTTCCAGAGACACACAGTCACTTCTAGCTGTCAAGTGTGAAGGTGAGAAAGCTGGAGACTGTGCTTTTGACTTCATCATCTCTCTCGGCATTGTGGAAGTGTTGGGAATTGCATCTTTTCATGGCCCTGCCAAACTGGCCTTCAGGGTGCGTGGAGACTTGACGGTCTTTGGATTTTCAGAACTACCTGATACATGACTGCTGTTCCAGATCAGTGAGGATGGAATGCCTTTGGGTAGGATCAGTTTCTTACTACAGTGACTATAGTGGGACTATTACGCTTCTGGCCACAGTCCTGTTGCAGTAAGTTTTGACCTTAGCACAAATGTGTTTCTAAACCAAGAATCAGTAGCAGAGAGTCCAGAAAGGTTGGTTAGAAAGATAAGCAGCTATGGTGAACAGGCTACTGGGCATCTATCTCAAGGACTTGGGCTTTACGCACAGACTTGCTTGTGGATATGCCAGTTGGTTAACCTCTCAGCCTCACTTTACTCCCAAGTCATAAATCTCAGAATAGATCTGCATGTGAAAGAATTTAAATGCTGAAACGTGGCCATGATTAATTTGGGGTTAAAAGACCTTTACCATTTTTTTGTGTGTACATATGTATACGTGTATGTGTCTGTATTGTATATATAATTTATTTATTTGAGAGAGAGAGAGAGAATGAGCCCTCCAGGGTCTCCAGCCACTACAAATGAACTCCAGATGCATGCACTACTTTGTGCATCTGGCTTTATGTGGGTACTGGGAAATGGAACCCACACTATCACTCTTTGCAAGCAAGCACTTTTAATCCACTTAACCATCTCTCCAGCCCCTTTTGATTTTGTTTTTGTTTTTCGAGGTAGGATCTTGCTCTAGCCCAGGCTGACCTGGAATTCACTATGTAGTCTCAGGGTGGCCTCGAACTCACAACGATCCTCCTGCCACTGCCTCCCAAGTGCTAGGATTAAAGGCGTGCACCACCACACCCAGCTTGTTTTTGATTTTTTGAGGTAGGGTCTCATGTATCCCAGGCTGGTCTCAAAGTCAAAGATAACTTTGAACTCCTGATCTTCTTGCCTCCATCTCCTAGTGCTGGGATTATAGACATATGTTACCATGCCCAGTTTATGTGGTGCTGGGGGATGAACTCCAGGACCTTATTCTTGCTAAACAAGCACTCTACCAATTGAGCTATATCACAAATCCATACCATATTTGATAAATTTTAATAATGAAGTTTTGAAAAAAACTGAATGGACAAAAATTACCTTACAAAGGGTAACTCCATGACATACTTGATTGAAAACTAAACGTGCTCAGGAAAGTTGCTGATAGAGACAGTTACTAGTAGGATTCCTTTGAATTTTAGGAGGGAATGGGGTAAGAAAGTTTAGGGAAGCTTTTAGGAAAAAAATGTAGTCAAGTCCAAGAAATTAACAAAGAAAATGTTACCTTTGGCCCTCAGAAGAGAGGACTCCAAGTCTAAGCCCTACAAGGGACCTTAGCAGTATTTGGACCTCCATCCATGTTGTGTAGAATGAGGAGACTGAGGTGGGAGGGTGATGGACCCAAGCCCAGTGTTCATCCCTTTTGGCACAAGGCTCCTGTCTTTCTCCAGAGCCCTGCAGCAGACACCAGAGAGCCCTTCCCATATATATATGCAGGGCTGGGTTCTTGCAGAGGACTGTGGTGTACCTTGTTTCCATGTCCCAGGTTCCTCCCAAGCCTCTGCTCTTGCATTCCTATTCATGTGCCTGGGATAAGTGGCAACAGCACACACACCAACCTGGAAGCCTTGTATGCTTGCAGTACTGTTCTTCCCATCTCACTCAGCTTTTACTTTCAGTTCCTACAAAAGTCAGGCTCTTGCCTGAGTGATGTCACAGTAGCTGTGTGCTTGCACATGGCACAGTGTGGGCCTAGGCGCTGTCCTCAGCACTCTCAGGTAGGAACCTTGGCTGGTTGGGCTCTGCCTGTCATGGGCAGCTTTCTCGCAGGAAAAGCAGTGTCCTGGCCCTTGACCCCACAGGAGGTAGCTTCCTGAAGAAGCAGTTTGTCGGGGTTCAGGCTTGGACTGACTCCTGGCTCAGGCATCATGGCCCTCACACCTCCTAGATTAAGACAGGATCAGTCTTCTAAATGCTGGTTGGTGATGAGCCAGGGCCTGTCAAGAGTCTTGAATGCTTCCTTTCAGGCCTATGTTCTGAACACTGCTGCGTGGGGGCCAGCCCACCTGATAGCACTGCTCTGCATAACCATGCCAGTGGCAAGATAGCCAAACTGTAAGTAACCCAGGACATGGGTGCAAATGTCAACTCCTCCTTTTATTAAATGGTTGAAGTGAGCATTTAAAAGCTCACTACAGGAACATCCTGTGTTCCACAGCTTCCTGGAAGTGTGAATTTGGGCAAATCTTTCCATGCATGTGTCAGCTTTTTCATCTCTAAAGGCAAGTGGGCTTATATGTACCTACAGGACAGCATAGGTGTGAGGATCAGACAGGTGAGGTGTCTGCATGCACCCCATGCCTTGCAGGAATCCCAACCCCACCTCCCCTTCAGCAGGCTCCACCCTGAGGCAGCAGTCAAGCCAATGCCCATCTTGGAAGCTACCTGACAGGCAAGGGTAGTGTCACATGAAGTTGGTGCACATGACCCTAAAGGGTTTCCCAAACTTGGAGGCTGGGCGTGGTGGCAGAGGTAAGAGGATCTCTGTGAGTTCAAGGCCACCCTGAGACTACATAGTGAATTCCAGGTCAGCCTGAGCTCAAGTGAAACCCTACCTCTCCCCCCCCCCCAAAAAAAAGGAGTTACTGCAGGGTGCTGGGGCTAGCAGCCAGTTCAGTAGGGTGCAGCAGGGGCTGTCCACTTGTCCATGAGGCTCCTCTCCAGACGTTTATTGTCCCTCTGTCAAGTTAGGTAGGCTAAGTTTGGAAGAAGCCAACCAGTCACACAGTTGCCTTTCAAAGGGCTGTTTCAATTTTTTTGTTTATTTTTATTTATTTATTTGAAAGTGACAGAGAAAAAGGCAGATAGAGAGAGAGAGAGAGAGAATGGCCGTGTCAGGGCCTTCAGGTACTACAAACGAACTCCAGATATGTGCGCCCCCTTGTGCATCTGGCTAACGTGGGTCCTGGGAATCGAGCCTGGAACCGGGGTCCTTAACCACTGAGCCATCTCTCCAGCCCAAAGGGCTGTTTTAAGGGGTCTGAGAGTGAGGTTTGGAGGAGCACATTGTAAGGAGTCCTACCCTTCCTTTGGTCCAAGTGGTTTTTGTTTTATTTTTCACAAGAACCACCACACCCAACTCACTCTGAGTTGAAGAAGAGATTGAGATTTATCCACTGCCTCCCTTTGTGTTGAGCACCTGAAGCTAAGCTCTTTTGACTGTTTGGATAGAAGGAAGAAGTAGAACTCACATTTCCTGCTTGGTCATTCCTTCCAGAGGGGAAGGGAAGCTGCATGTGCTGGGCAGTGATGGCAGGCAGCTGGCTGTGAATCCTAGCTCCACTGCCCTGGTCGTGTGGCCTTGGGAATCTAACCCAAACCTGGGAGCTACTCTTTTACCTCTGCAGTAGCGAGTGGCACAAGCTGTTGGGCAGAGTTGTCAGAACTAGAGCAGCATAATGGGCACCCGGTACATGCCACTATGCATGTCTTGTTTCAGAGAACATTGAAGGGACCCTGCCTTCTACATCTGTGAGTGAGAATTGCACTAAAATGCTTTAGATGGTCTTCAGTGTTCTCTTTAGCTCATGTGTTTTGTTTTTAACCAGTCATTCTTTTTTTAAAAAATCTATTTGTTTATGGAGAGGCATGCCAGGGCCTCCAGCCACTACAAACAAACTCCAGACACATGCGCCACCTTGTGCATCTGGCTTTACGTGGGTACTGGGAATTTGAACCCAGGTTCTTAAGCTTTGTAGCAAATCACTAAGTCATCTCTCTAGCCCTTAGCCAGTCGTTCTTATGTGTGTTTGTCTCAGGCCTGGTGTGGTGACGCACACCTTTTAATCGGATTACCAGCACTCAGGAGACTGAGATAGGAAGATTGCTGTGAGTTTGAGGCTAGCCTGAGACTATATAGTGAATTCTAGGTCAGCCTGGGCTAGAACAAGACCCTACCTCAAAAAACCAAAAAAAAAAAAAAAAAAAAAATCTCAATGCAACGAATTTCACACAGAAGAGAAATTAGAGTATGTTGCTCAAATGCTGGTGGTTTCAACAGATCTCAGTGTTTGCCGCATGCAGTTTATGTGGGTGTGTACTTCCTTAATGAATGGAGTACAGTAATTGTAGTCAGTTCTGGTAGCCTTCATCAGCCCAGAACATCCCCCCCCCCCCGCAGACAAAAACATTTGTATGAATCAATTTTATAAGATGGACACACTTATGAGGCAAGAAGGGGAACTTGTCTTACTGACCATTTTCTGATTTCCTCAGTGAATTTTAAATAGATCAGGTTGGGGGGCTGGAGGGATGGCTTAGCAGTTAAGGCATTTGCCTGCAAAGCCAAAGGACCTAGGTTCAATTCCTTGGGACCCACATTAGCCAGATGCAGCACAAGGGGGCACACGCATCTGGAATTCGTTTGCAGTGGCTAGAGGCCCTGGCACGCCCATTCTCTCTCTCTCTCTGTCAAATAAATAAATAAAAATAAAATATTAAATAGATAAGGTTTGGTTTGCAGGTGCAGTAGTTAACTTTTACCCCACTCCCTTTTAGTTTTCAGCTGAAGGTTAAGTGCGCCAGAGATAAGAGGTGGAGGGGAGCATGTTGTTGACAGTGTCGGGATCGCATATGGTGACCCACCTGCTCTGCCTGCCTAGACACCTTCTGTCTGGCTGTGAGACCACAAATACTGTGCCTTTCCTGGCAGGCCTTGGACCACACCCTTACCTTTGTGAAAAAGATCAGTGACATACTGTAATTATGAAATCTTTCTAACATAGCGATTCATGGTTCAATCTTTGATTTTCTGAGACATGAGAAAATAAGCATGTTACAAACCTTTGGGATCCTCATACAAATTTAATTATAGCTGAGATAAATGAATTCTCTACTTGATGCAGGCCATTTTACTCACCTTTGCAGCTAGCTTGCAAATGCTTTTACATTGAAAGTTGGTCACGTAATGTGAGGCCTGAAAGAGTGAAACACTATGTTCTTGAAATAGTATCATTTAAGCCATAGGATGTTAATGTTACACATATGGGTGAATTTCAAGAGAATTATGAAAATATGCCCTGTTTGAGATGACTTGTTAAGGGACCAAAGATAGACTGAGTTACTTAATCCTGGTTAAAAAAAAAAAACTAGTCATGGCAAGAATTTGATGTTGAGGGCAAGTTGAAGGATACCAACCAGGCCCAACTCCCAGCAGCAGTCCATATACTGGATGGGTTAAGATTTCACATACTCACTTAAAACACACTTGGCACAAGCCAAAAGCCTCTGGGTTTGGGAGTTTCTACTAGCTTTTTGCTATTCATGACACCTGGTAAGGAGTTGATGAAACAGATTTGTCAATGTGACTCCTACTCAAAGGGACCTAGAAAATTCTCTTGCTATTTGATTTGTTTTGCTTGTATATGTAGATGGTCCATATCTTTAAGGCAAGGGAACATAATCATGTGAAGTTTAAGTTTGTTTAACCAGTCTGTGTTTGGATACTTCACACAGACCTTAATGATTGGGCTCGTTGCTTTTTTTTCTACTCTCCTTGTTTGCCATTCCGAGAGGCACCCATGGATGGGAGCATATGAATAGGGGTGGCATTTGAGAAACAATCCTCATAAAGTACTTTGAAGTGCTTCTAAGAATTTGGTGTCACACCGGGCATGGTGGCACACACCTTTAATCCCAGAACTCAGAGGCAGAGGTGGGAGGATCATTGTGAGTTCAAAGCCAGCCTGAGACTGCCTAGTGATTTCCAGGTCAGCCTGGGCTACAGTAAGACCCTACCTCAAAAAAACAAAAAAGAAAAAAGAAAAAAAAGGTATGTGACAAGAGGTGAGTCCATGGCTGAGAGTTGCTACTGAGTCCCAAGGTTGGGCATTTTCCTGATTCAAAGTAGGAAAGGAAAAGCGTCTTGATTTGCTTGCCTTTATTGTTGTTGGGAAGGTTGAAGGGGACATAACTTGTTTCACCATGGGTTCCCCCACATTTCTCAGATGTTCACTTGGCTATTCAAGGGTAAAATCCTTATTACAGAGCTACTTCCGTGCTTGTGAGAGGTGAGGGGTTAGTGGCAACCTTGCTTGCTTTCACTGAGATGTTGTGAAACTCATATGAGAGCCCTTCACAACACATAGTTTCCTGGTCCTCCACATCATGGGCTCTCACTCCTTAGTGCTGGAGGGAGTAGTAGGGTGCAAAACAGTTCCTCTATATGCTCTTTGATCCTAGATTATTCAGAGATGGAACATTCTGGTTACCTGAGTGGTTATCAGTCCTCCTGCTTCATGATCTACTTGACACACCCTTCATCAACCTGAAAGGAAGCAGACCAAGCCTTCCAGAAGTAACTCTGAGCTTACAGAGCTCCCATGTTTACTAGTGACTATTCCATGCACACACTGAGCTAATATGAAGTCAGGCCTTCCAATCCTCAGAGCTGTGTGGTGGGGACAGCATAGCAGTGCCCCTGAAGGAATCTTATGCCCAAAGCAAGCCCCTTTCCTTTACAGAGGCTAACAAGATCCTCATCTACTAGGCTTGCCAGCTCACGGTGTAGGCCCAGTGTGCTGTAAGGATTGGCATCTGAGGACACAGAAACAGCAGTGGTCAGTAACAGAGGACTAAGCCATTCAAAAGAGATGTGAAATTCTAATAGTCTGAACAGGTCATCTGGTGACTCAAGCCCCTTGGAACACCATTAACTAGCTAGCACATCCATGTCATTGATGGTCCCAGAAACGACTGTAGATCATTCTGGAAGAAATACATGCTTATTGTGCTTAATGCAGGAATAGCAGTTCTATCTTAATGTGCGTTTCCCTCCCTCCTTTGCTCTTTTTTCCTCCCTTCTTTTTTTTGTTCTTTTCAAATTATTTTTATTAACAACTTCCATGATTATAAAAAATATCCCATGATAATACCCTCCCTCCCCCACTTTCCCCTTTGAAACTCTATTCTCTCATCATATCCCCTCCCCATCTCAATCAGTCTCTCTTTTATTTTGATGTCATGATCTTTTCCTCCTATTATGATGGTCTTGTGTAGGTAGTGTCAGGCACTGTGAGGTTATGGCTATCCAGGCCATTTTGTGTCGGGGTGTGGGGGAGGACGTTGTAAGGAGTCCTACCCTTCCTTTGGCTCTTACATTCTTTCCACCACCTCTTCCTCAATAGACCCTGAACCTTGGAAGGTGTGCTAGGGATATTGCAGTACTGAGCACTCCTGTCATCTTCCCTCTTTTTTTTTTTTTTGGTTTTCCTAGGTAGGGTCTCACTCTAGCCCAGGCTGACCTGGCATTCACTATGAAGTCTCAGGGTGGCCTCGAACTCACCGTGATCCTCCCACCTCTGCCTCCCGATTGCCGGGATTAAAGGTGTGCGCCACCACGCCCGGCTCATCTTCCCTCTTTTTAAATTTTCATTTATTTATTTATTTTGAAGTAGGGTCTTGCTGTAGCCCAGACTGACCTGGAATTCACTATGTAGTCTCAGGCTGGCCTCGAAATCACAACAACCCTCCTACCTCTGCCTCCCCAGTGCTGGGATTAAAGGCGTGTGCCACCACACCCAGCAAATTTTCTATTATTTTTAAGCTTTCCATTTAATCATCCAAATGGTTAGGATGTGTTTCTGCTTAGGAATAAGTCAGTTGCCTGGAAAGTTTTTCTTATGTGGAAGGATTTGTTACTTAACAAAATGGTGTGCAAAACTTCAGTGTGTCAAGCCACTGCTGCATGCACAGCATGAGTGAAAAGCTTCTGGAGGACAGAATACAGCTCACTGCTCTGAATATGCTGGGTGTGGAACTTAATCACTGGGAGGATCTGATGGAGAGTTGCCCTAAAATGTATTTTTAGTGCTCTCTCATTTATGAAAACCTTTGTAATTGAAGCACAGTGTGATAGATAAACCCTGACGGAAATGGCCACAGCTTATACTGAGTTAGTGTAGGTGACCATCCCTGTCACAGGGGTGGGGGACGGAGCGAGAGTCATGGTGGGTCTGTTATTTATTTAGAGAGCAACAACTAGGGGTCAGCAGACTTTTTTTTAAAGACTCAGTGAGAGTAGGTCAGGCTTGCAAGTTACATAGTTCTCAGACAGACACACAGCTTTGCCATTGTGGTGCATTGTGGTCTGTGATCCAGTGTGGGGTGAGCGTAAGTACAGTCATGGGAACACAGGTGATAAACATGCAAGTCAACATGGTGACCAGGGAAACAGAAAGAATGCCTGTGCCTGGAGGTCAGAGCATTGAGCTTTGATGAGCTTTTGACTTTTTGTGAGAAACTAGCTTATTTGTTGGAGTTTGGTTGTAGTTGATTGGATTTAAGGTTTCAGAACTTTCTGGACACAGGTCAGCTCCCAGACCTTCCTAGTCTAGTTTTCGCTTGTCCTGCTTGGTGTTTTGGAAACCAAGACCATATATTTTAAAACCTTTATGCTCTCACTACCAGCACTCAATTGTCACTCAAGAGAGTGAGTTCAGGGGTGCTCTGCTGAAAATTCTGGTTGGTGGACACCAGGAGCTGCTATTTTCTCTGCATGAGGAAGTTATTCTGTGTTCTGTTCTGGTTTGGTTTGGTTTGAGACAGGGTCTCATATAGCCCAGGGTGGCCTCAAAATCACTATGTAGCAGACTACACCTTGAACTCTGCCTCCCAAGTGTTGTCTGGGCTCATAGGTGTGTACCACCACACCTGTTTTTTTCTGTGTCACAACTGCTCCCCAGTGCAGTGTACCTGGCACAGGGTAGTCACCTGTATTTGTTGATCTGTTCCTTGGAACAGGTACGTGGTACACACTTACCCATCATTGTTAATCTGCTGCTCAGGATTGGCCTGTGTGGTCTTTCACCCAGAGTACTTGGCTACCCCGCCCCTCAGCTCTGCTAGGCTGTTGGGGCTGCCTGTGTTCAGACTAGATGCTCTTCCCTTGTGCGGGATGAGGGAAGAAAGAAGGTTGGGTGGAGGGGATAAAGGTCAGGATGGCCCAGCACGGCCATTAAGAGCCTGTCCTTGTCCCCGGAGCCATGTCTTCACAGCACATGGGTCCAGTGCTGCTCATGAGTCATTTCCTGTGCTCTGGAATGACTGAGTTCTCACTTGCTCCGTCCTGCACTGCATGTGGCTTTCCCATACGCCTGCCTGGGGGTGAGAAGCCATAGGCCAAGCTGAACAGAGGAGGCGTCTTAGTTATTTCTCTTCTTTAAAATTTCTTCCTATGTTAGCATACAAAGTAATGGTTTCATTATGGCATCTTCACAGATATTGCCTTATACTTTGTTCTGTTTCATCCCCCAATCCTTAGTCATATTCCATCTCTAGAGGTTTGTGTTGCAGCTATTAAAGAGAAAATCTGCTTGCTCAGCACTTTCTCTTTCTTTGCTTTTTCTTTTCTTTCTTCTTTTGGCATGTGTGTGGTATGCATCTGTGTATGTGTGTTCAAATGTATGTAGGTGCATTTATGTGTATATGTGCATGTAGAAGCCATAGGTGACATTGGGTGTCTTCCTCAGTCTCTCTTCACCTTAGTTTTTTTTGTTGTTGTTGTTTTTGGTTTCCCGAGGTAGGGTCTCACTCTGGCCCAGGCTGACCTGGAATTCACTATGTAGTCTCAGGGTGGCCTCGAACTCATGGCGATCCTCCTACCTCTGCCTCCTGAGTGCTGGGATTAAAGGCGTGTGCCACCATGCCTGGCTTCCACCTTAGTTTTTGAGACAAGGTCTCCTATTTGAACTTGAAAGCTTGCCCTGCAGATCCCTTCTCCGCCTTCTGAGTGCTGCGGGATTACAGGAAAGCTGCCGTGGGTGCTAGGTATCCAACTCCGGTCTTCATGCTTGTGAGACAAGTGTTTTGTTCACTAAGCCATCTCCCCAGCCCTCCTCAGTACTTCTACTAAAGGATTGGCTATCTTCCCTAGAGAGAATGCATGAGCTGGGCTGGGTGTCCAAACATCCATCATTCATGCCCCTCTGGCTCCCAGTTCTGGCACCAACAACCCTGGGAAGGGTGGCCATGGCAGGAACGAAGATGTTTCACAGATAAAGAAGCAGCAGCTTACAAAGCCCCATGGCCGATGGTGGAAAGCAGCTTTAAACCAGTTGTCCAACATCACCTGCAAGGAGAGAAGAACTCATGTTCCTGCTGGGGAAAGCTCACTTTCAGCTCAAAGCCCTGGGCTTGTTCAGACCTTTACCACCCTCATGCAGGGCTGGGGGCTGGGGTGTGTGTGTGCATGCGTGTGCGTGCGTGTGTGCGTAGGCCTGAGGCTGGTCCTTGCTGACTGTCATCTTGCCTCTCTATATTATCCCATTAGCTCCAGCCTGCCTCTTGGCGTCTGTACTATGCAGACAGTATAGTTCCTGTTGAAGAGAGCTTTTCCCAGCATTTGCTGCTCCCTGCCCCATCATTTACATCAGATTTTGACTTGATGGAGGATCATCTATACAGTGACACCCTAACAACCAAAAAGACCTGGATTCTAGTCCCTCCTCCAGTCCAGTTGCTGATATGATCTGGCTGCCTTTGGTCATCCCTCTATCTTGTGAAGATGTGGGGAAGGTGCTCTGGCTTTCCACTGGCAGGAACAGGGAGGACAACCTGCATCTTTATTTATTAAGAGAAAGAGAGCCGGGCGTGGTGGCGCACGCCTTTAATCCCAGCACTTGGGAGGCAGAGGTAAGAGGATTGCCATGAGTTCGAGGCCACCCTGAGACGACATAGTGAATTCCAGGTCAGCCTGAACTAGGGTGAGACCCTACCTCGAAAAACCAAAAAAAAAAAAAAAAAAAAAAAAAAAGAGAAAGAGAGAGAGAGAATGGGCATGCCAGGGCCTCCAACCACTGCAGATGAAGTCCAGATGCATGCGCTATCTTGTGCATCTGGCTTATGTGGGTCCTGGGGAATTGAACCTGGGTACTTTGGCTTTACAGGCAAGTGTCTTAACTGCTAAGTCATCCCTCAAGTCCCAACAACCTGCATCTTAAATGAGCAAGATGTTGAGGCAGCATGTACGGGGAATCTGCACATATGTTACATCCATGTTGCTCGCTTTGGGGGATTATCAATAAGGTGCTGAGGCAGTGTGTGCAGGGGTGTGCATGTACTTCCATTTGGCTGGCTTTGGGGGATTATCAATAAGGTGCTGAGGCAGTGTGTGCAGGGGTGTGCATGTACTTCCATTTGGCTGGCTTTGGGGGATTATCAATAAGGTGCTGAGGCAGTGTGTGCAGGGCGTGCACGTACTTCTAGGTGGCTCGCTTTGAGGAGGTCACTGGTAAGGGGCTGAGGCAGCATTGCAGGGTCTGCACATGTATCTGTGTGGCTCATTGGGGGGATGAAGATGTTGAGGTGGTATGTGCAGGTCTGCACATTAATCCATGTGGCTTGCTTTGTGAGGCAGTTATAAATAAGGTGCTGAGGAAGTATGTACAGGGTCTGCTCGTATATCTGTGTGGCTCACTTGGGGGGAGCAGTCATTGAAAAGCCAGACCACATCTTCGTCCTTTCCTCTTTCAGATGCCAGTATGGACAAAATAGCTTATGATGCTTATCCCCGCCCACCACTTCCGAGATATTGAGCGGAAACCAGAATACCTCCAGCCAGAAAAGTGCATCCCACCTCCCTACCCCGGCCGTGCGGGAACCATGTGGTTTATCCGGGATGGCTGTGGCATTGCCTGTGCTGTTGTCACCTGGCTTCTGGTTCTCTACGCAGAGTTTGTGGTCCTCTTTGTCATGCTGATTCCATCCCAAGACTACGTGTACAGCATCATCAATGGGATTGTGTTCAACCTGCTGGCCTTCTTGGCCCTGGCCTCCCACTGCCGGGCCATGCTGACGGACCCCGTGAGTATGTCTGGGCTTGTTTTGACCAGCCCACACTCTCCTCCTCTGGCCCTGGCATGGCCACAGCCTGCATGCTCCCCATGGACTTTGCAAATGTGGAGAACAGGACAGCCAGGGCCAGGGAGGGAAGTAGGCTTGTCCTCCATTCTAACTCTTGTTAGAGTTCTGTAGGATTCTGACCAGGGCCTAGGGTCCAACACTTGTACTGCAGCACATGTGGGTGGCTAACTGGTGGTATCTGCATGCTGCTATTCCTTGAACCTGCTGTGGCAGAGGTCTGGATGAGGAAAACAGCCTCTGGTTGTAGGGGTGAAGTTATATAACCTTAGAGGCTGGGCCAGATGGTTAGCAGAAAACATACCAGGTGCTGGGGTCATAATGGCAGAGAGAAGACTGGAGCTGGGTGGGCTTGACATGAGCACTACATCCAGTTGTGGATGTTGCCTTCACTTGGCTTAGATGAGATTCCTCTTTTCCTGAAAGGATGACTAAACCTGTTTTGGGCTGCAGGAATACGTGTGAACACTGAGTGGAGCAGTGGCAGACCCCTCCAGTGTCAACTGATATACCAAGCAGTACAAAGGCTGTTGGAGATCTTTGTACCCTGATATGAATTGCTCCCTTCTGCTCATGACGTCGTGTAGGAAGAGGTTGAGAAGCTGTTACTTGTGGAGACCACCTGTGGCTTCACTGTTTCAGCGTGGGGTGGTGGGAGCTATCTAGGAAAGTGCCGCTAATGATCCTGGTCCTGGCCACACAGATTTTATTTCTGTGAACACTAGAAACACACAGGAAAGACCATGGGGCTGAGCTCTTTCCCTTCTTAAAGGGCTCCATTTCCTCCTGTTTTGGGTGGGTTGTTAATCTGTCCCAAGGTAAAGGCAGCTTTCTAGCTCAGTTTTATGTGCAGCTGGTCTAGACAGAGCCTCCAGATGCCAGCACCCTCCAGGTGAATCTGTTGGTCAGTGTGGTGCTGCCTATGGGATCTTGGAGCAGTTGTGAAGAAAATGATGCCCCAAACTTCTTTAAAGTGTCCCAGACACAAGGGCATAAAAGAGCTTTCCCTGCAGATCAACGTGGTCATTCTGAAAACAAGCTAAAGATCAATTCAGAAATTTTCATGGCTCCCTTGTTCTCAGGAGTGCATCAGAGGAGCTATTCGGTTTGGAGCGTGTTTTAAGCCACTAAGTCCCACAACTGGTTTTGTATAGAATCTCTCAGAGAGTGTCTCAACGGTGCTGGTACCTGCCCTCCCTCAGAGGTTCCACTATAATTGCACAGAGGCCAGTGGGTATTGGCAAATTGAAAGCTCCCAGGTGGCCCTTGTGTGCAGCTAGGCTGAGAGGAGCTGATAAGTGGAGATTGATTGCAGAGCAGACTTTCAGTCTGGACAGGCGCTGCTGTGGATTAGTGCCACTTTTGTGTGGGAAAGCCTGAGGAGTGGGTTTAGGAGACAAAATCCAGGCTGCTTTCTGGCCACTCTGCCTATGTTAGGTGCAAGCAGACACTAGGTGGGCAGTGGGAGCTGGCCAGCCGGCTTGCAGAGTTGTTTTCTAGAAGGCATGTGAGATTAGGGAGCTGGATGCCTGGTGGAGGACTGGGCGCTTTTGCTGCCCTCATACACCTATGCCCCACACACTGCACGGAAGCACTGAGCCTCTCCAGAGACATCCTCAGGCAAGCCCTTGTAGGTGAACGTGACTCACCACGATGTGCTGCTCAGCTTCCAGATTGACAAGAGCCACAGACTACAGCCCCAGCATCAGCCAGCTCCCCATAAGTGTGGTTTGTTGGTAGCCCCAAGAAAGGAGGCTATACAATGAAGAGTCAGTCAATATCTACCATCAGTAAGGGACGCTTATTAATGGTACTGCAAACTAAAGATGAGCTCTGACCCAGGATCTTCATGTCACCACCTCCCTCTCTGTACCCTCAGCACATGACAACTTATACAAAGCAGTATGATAAGCAGAGGGGTGGCACTCAGATGTAGGGCCCAGATCTCAGATCAAAACAGATCTACTAGGGTTTCCTTATTAATACAGCAGGGGGAGCCTGTTTTTAGCAAGAAGTCAGTGTTCCTGAGGGTTCTGAGGAGTTCTCTAATGGAGTACGATGTTTTGTATTTTAGGAATTCATGTTGCTCAGGTTATAGACAATGCTGCATTGGATGTCCTTTGGGTTAGTGCTACTGGAAAGAGAGAGGAAAGTGGGGGGTGGGGGGAACAGTGTTCCACCAAATAGTCAACGTGCCTCTTCCAACTTGGAATTTTGATTCCAAATGTAACATCACAGCACTTGCAGCCATAACAGCTTTCTGGAACATTTAGCAGTCATTGATGCCAGCACATGTGAGAGCAGGGAGCTCCCCTGCCCAGGAGCTCAATATTTGAATCCACACAGAGCTTAGCAAAAAGGAAGAGGGAAATGGCTCTCAGGTGTTTAAGAGGCCCCTTGAGATGATACTGCCATTCAGAGCAGGAAAACAGATAGGCCTGTCAACAGAGGGAGGAGATAGCCTGATCAAGGGACACATGAGTTGGGAACAGGCCATACTGGTGTTTGGTCTTCTGATGTGCTCTCCTTTCCCACTCTGAGGTTGTGTAATGTTGTCCAAGGAGCTTTCTGTTTTCTAGAAGCACTTCAGACAGTTGGAGGTCTAGAGACTCCATGTGCCCTAAGGAGGTACTGCTTGAAGACAGCTCAGCCTCAGAAATCAAACTGGAGTCCCTCCCACTCCTTCTCTCTTCTTGATTTCTCCCTCTTTCCCTTTCCACTCCAGGTATAGTCTGCATTCCAAAACAGTGTGTCTCCCAGGAGATAACAAAAGGGGAGAGGCACAGCTCTCATGGACTGAATATAGAAAGCTCAAGGGCACACATTGCATAATTATAGCAATTGCATGAACTCTTAGACTAGCTTCTCTTTACCCCTCCTTCCCTGGGGGCATGCTGTGTGCGGGGCTGTTGCTGTTGCTGTCCAGAGCCTGGGTGTGCACATGCTAACCCAGCCCTGAAGTCACAGCAGCACCTGCTCACTCTTCTCCCTGAAGTGGACAGTGAAATCCTTTGAAAGAATCAGTGGTGGGTTTCTTTCTTTAATTTTATTTTATTTATTAAAGAGAAGAGAGAAAAAGGCAGAGAATGAACACGCCAGGGTTTTTAGCCACTGCACACAAACTCCAGATGCATGTGCCACTTTGTACATCTGGCTTATGTGGGTCCTGGGGAATCAAACCTGGGTCCTTTGGCTTTGTGCCTTAATTGCTAAGCCATGTCTCCAGCCCTCTTTTTTTTTTTTTTTTTTAATGAGAGAGCAAGAGAAAGACAATTGGTGTACAAGGGCCTCCAGCATTACAGTTGAACTGTGCACATGTGCCACCTTGCATGCTTGCATCACCTTGCACATCTGGCTTACGTGGGACCTGGAGAATAGAACATGGGTCCTTAGGCTTTGCAGGCAGGCTCCTTAACTGCTAAGCCATCTCTCCAGCCCCAGCCCTGTTTTTTAAATTCAGTCTTTTGTTGGAGTTTCTTTATAGCCTGCCTCCACTGCTTTCCTTTTAAGTGGTTATATTCTGTACACTTACTGAAACAAGCCTTATTATCTTGGTTTAATTGTCATATTAATGTGCTATTAATACAGTTGTTGGCAGTAGAGTGATGTGATAGCATAAGGCAATAAAGAAAGGAAAGCCTTTTCCAAGTTACTGAGTAGAATTACCTGACAGACATGTGTCTCACAACAGTGTAGGTTCAGGACGTGCATGAGCCCTTGCTCTGCTGCCCCTTGGCCATGTTGTCTTGGAAAGTCGTTTTAACTCATCTGCAACATTGAGCCTGATATAGTCTTAACTAGCAAAAGCTTTTTGTCACAGAGTGTTTGGAACTATGCCTAGCATATAAGCAGTCAATAAATGTCTGCTGTGTTGTTATTTGCCTTGGGTTTATTGAATATAGGCTTCATGCCATGCCCTGGGCATTTAGCTGGACTTCAGGGTGAAAGACATTGCCTCCCAGGAATTTACAGTCATGTAGTGTATAATTACATGGTGAGTCTGCAGTCTGAGTTGTGGGAACAGAGGCTGCCTGATGAGCCCTGCTATGGCTGGTGCCCCAGACTGTCAGGAGGAAAGCAGAAGAGGGCAGCTGCATGGGGCAAGAGGTACCTGTCAGGCTAGCTGTGGGGGGGGGGGGGGGATATTGCCAACACAGGGTCCTGTGGGCAGAAGGAGAAGTTCAGAGAGCATATTGGCCTTGGGAAAGCCCAGGTGTCCACTGGGTGGGCTGTATCGATGTATCAGGAAGGTTCCCAGCACTGCATTGTGGCCAGGCTGGTCATTGTGTACCCTGCGTAGGAGCTCAGACTCTGGTCTGTGGTGACTAAGGAGCTAGTGCAGGCTCTAGGCCAGGAATCACTGATCACATTCACACTTGGGAATGTTCACCCTAGAAAAGAGGAGGCAGGAAGGGCCAGGAGGTTCTCTCACAGTGATGATGAGGAGAGAACACCGGGTAAGAAGCAGGATTCTGGCTGAGGTGGGTTTATCCCAAGTAGACACAGACTTTGAGAAGACCCGAGGGTGGGCCCTGTTGTGTCCAGGGCCAGAGAAGGGAGAACCAGGGCGCGGTTGAGCAACTAGTGGGTTAGCTGCGTGTGTTGAAGTTGGGAGGTTTTATTTTGTTTCAGTGCCTTCTGGTTAATCAGCTAATGAAGTCTGCAAAAGCAGAGGTCGCAGTTGGAGCACCTCGCTGGTAGGGTGGGAAAGTAGAGGCTGAAGCAGCATTGTCCAGGCACGCACAGCATGGGCGGGGGCGGGCCGGGGGGCTGGGTGGAGCCCTGAACAAGCTATGTCCGCCATGGGCAGGAGCACAGAGTTGTCCAGGCAGGGTACAGTGTGGGCAGGGCAGGAGGCTGGGTGAACCCTGAAGAAGCTGTGTCCGCCATGGACAGCAGCACAGACTCAGGAAGTTCCCACAGACAAAGGAGAGACCATGAGGACTGTGCCTTGGATTTGGACACAAGGAGTAGGGAGGAGTGGGTTCCAGAGAGCAGAGGGCTGAGATGTTATTAAGAGGTGAGCAGAGACAGTGAGTGTGCACGGCTTCCAGTAGCTTGGCCTTGAAGCAGGAACTGGAGCAGGCAAGTCTTGGAGTAAAAAGGCTATGGTAGATGGGATCCCATTCCTCCCTTAGAGTGGGTACCAACCAGTCAGTCCCCAGGCCTACCTGCAGCAGAAAGGTAAGGAATATGAAGAGGAGTGAAGCCCGCAGTCTCAGTGTTCTCTGAAATAGTAAAGGAAATGGTCACCAAGCTTGATGGCTTCCTGTCATCACACCTACTTGGGAGGCTGAGGCATGAGAATGGCTTGAGCCAATGAGTGAGCAACATAGACCATAGTCTCAAAAGAAAGGGGCTGGGAAATGGCTCGGAGGCCAAGAGTAAGAGGACCTGATTCACCCTGAGTTTGATTCCTTAGGATCCATGTAAACAGCTAGCTGCAGGCACGCGCACGCGCCCACACACACACACATAAAATGTAAAAACAAAGTGGAGGGAGTGGGTGGGTACTGAGAGGTGCTGAAGTTTGGGAGTGCTACTAAGTGGGGAGACTGGTAGAAGCATGTCTCACACCCTGTGACATACACACACAAGCACACACAGCCTTCCTCTTTGAGAACCAGATCCCTGGAGAGTGGAGAGGGCTCTGCCAGGCCTGGACCAGGAACCCACCAACAGCCTCTCCATGCTTCTCATGAACTGAGCTAGACATGTTTGCCCTAACTCTACTGCGGGGCCAGGTGTGTGTTTTGGAAGCGTGGGAGCCTTTTGTAAGGAGTCACAGGTTTTAAAAGTGTTTTCAGCTTGCTATGTACAGAGAAAAAAGACTAGAACAGGGCTGGAGAGATGGGTTAGCGGTTAAGTGCTTGCCTGTGAAGCTTAAGGACCCCGGTTCGACGCTCAATTGCCCAGGACCCATGTTAGCCAGATGCACAAGGGGGCGCACGCATCTGGAGTTCGTTTGCAATGGTAGCCCTGGTGCGCCCATTCTCTCTCTCTCTCTCTCTCTGCCTCTTTGTCTGTCGCTGTCAAATAAATAAATAAAAATAAACAAAAAAAAATTTTTAAAGAAAAGACCAGAACAACATGCATGAAAATGTCAGCAATGGGCTGGAGAGATGGCTTAATGGTTAAGCGCTTGCCTATGAAGCCTAAGGGCCCTGGTTCAAGGCTCGATTCCCCAGGACCTATGTTAGCCAGATGCACAAGGGGGTGCACACATCTGGAGTTTGTTTGCAGTGGCTGGAGGCCCTGGCGTGCCCATTCTCTCTCTCTCTCTCTCTCTCTCTCTCTCTCTCTTTTCCTCTCTTTCTCTCCCTCTTTCACTCTGTCTGTCGCTCTCAAATAAATAAATAAAAATTAAAAATATTAAAAAAAAGAAAATGTCAGCAATGCTTACGTATCTTGGGTGACCAAATCAGAGGGTGAGCTTTTCCTTCTTTACTTTCTCATCTACATTTTCTTGTTGAAAACCATGAGTAACTATGTGCTGTTTTGGAAAAGGAAAACAACTTCATTGTGTTTGGATGAACCAGACTGTAGGGACATGGGTGCTTGGGACATCCCCAAGAGCTTGTAAAGGTGAGTGGCTGGAGTCCTCACTGATGGCAGCATGATGGCAGGGGCAGAATGTCTCAGCAGACCTCCTCCCACTCTCCCTGCCTGCTGCAGCTGGGATTATGCCCAACCAAATTCTTAACTGTGAACTAGAAGTTTCCATAGTTTTGCAGTCTGTGGAACAAGTCCCAAAGAGCACATTCTTGGAGGGGAAGAGAGGCAGACCTCACCTGAGGCTGGAAAGCATGTGTGTCACAGGCCCCTCAGAGGCCAGAAGGCCCCTGGCTCTGAGTCAGGCTCAGGTGGCCTGGCAGGTGGAGTCTTGCTGGAAGGGAACGAATCACACTGGAAAGGCACACATCTAAATAATAGGAGTAATGAGAATACCACATGAGACTTCTGCTTGCCCTTACATGGGTTCCTCTGACAGCCCCATCAGGGAGCTCTGGGGTTTATAGAAAGCTCCGGTGGCTGGGACCTTCTTACAGATGACCAAGGGAGGGGCAGTGTCATGGCTTTACCTCCTTTGGGAGGTGCTGCCCCTTTGCACTTCTTTTCTTGCACATCTGGCAGTAGTGATCTCAGCAGCGGCCTCCATAAATTTTGCATTTACTGTGGCCTTCAGTTGTGCTGGGCATCAGGGAAGGTAATTCCTGGCTCACTAATTCAGAAACCAAGGCAGGCTGGAGAGATGGCTTAGTGGTTAAGGTGCATGCCTGCAAAGCCTAAGGACCCAGGTTCGATTCTCCAGGTCCCGTGTAAGGCAGATGCACATGGTGGTGCATATGTCTGGAGTTCGTTTGCAGTGGCTAGAGGCCCTGGCACACCCATTCTCTTTCACTCTCTATCTTTGTTTCTCTCCCTCTCTCTCTCTCATAAATAAAAATAAATCTTTTTTTTTTTAAAAAAAGAAACCAAGGCACCGAGAGCCCACCTGTCAGACTCACCACTGGCATGTGTTGGAACTGGGATTAAAGCGGGGCCAGCAGACTTCTGAGCCTGCTTCTTGGCCCCTTGCTGTGCCACCCACCACTCTTCTCTCCTTGACCCAGGTTCCTAGCCACCTTTTCCTGGGGGTCCATCAGGCACTTCAGACCCCGCCAGCTCTTCCCAAAATTGCTTCTCTGGGGCTCTGAGGTTTACAGGTGAGCATTTACCAGCAGCTGAAAGGTCACCTCTTACTGGTGCTCCTCTCATCCCCTCTGCCACCAGCCTCAGGCTGTTCTACCCTTCACCTTTGGTCAGTTCAGGCATCTGAGTTTCCCTGCATGTCTGTTTCCATCCTCACAATTCAGTCCCCCCTGACTGACAGTGCCTCCTCCTGGTCTATGGAATTTGTGGCTGGCCCACCAAGCACAGGTGCCAACACTGACATTACCTATAAAAAGAGCCCTCTCCCAGCTGAAGGCTGTGCAGGCTGCCCACCCTTCTGCTGCAGCCCCCTTTTCCCCCTCTGCTCTTCCTGGAAAACCTCATATTTCTCAGGCTGCCCTTAGACATCAGTATCTTAAAGCTTCGTCGTCCCCTGGCTATGGGCTGCTGTTCTCAACGCAGTGACTGCTGTGGCATGCAACTCTGAGAGCAGAAGGTCAAGCAGGTGAGGGACACCTGGGAGGAAAGAGTCCTGGAGATTGACTGAGTCCAGAGCAACAAGTGATGAGAGTGCCAACCAGGTGCTTGTTGACGCTGCATGTTAGGACCCTGGTCCTGTGTCATTCTGTTTGGATGGGCACAGAGCCTAAGCAGGTCCTAGAATCAGATCAGTGTCCATGTGCACATTAACATTGCCTGGAACAGCAAATCGGAACCTGAGGGGCACAGCTCCCTGTGCCGTACTGAGTGCAGAGCACCCATCCTGCATAGTAGTCACTCAGGTAAAAGGTAAACAACTTCATTCTGACTTGGAACAGAGTCCACTGGAAGCTTCGATGCTCACAGGGGGCACTTCCAGAGGCAGTGCTGTTACCAGGAAATGTAATGGATAAAAAATAGTCAAATCACTCTGGTATTTACATGGAGAAGGATGACATTAACACAAAGCGGGTTGGCAAAACGAAGTTAATCATGGAATGAGTGTGGCCTGATCACTTTTTCTCATCTTCGTCTTTATTCATGTCAATGTAATTCAGAGCATAGTGCCCACTTGTGTGTGTGTGGTGACTGCTTAGAAGTGATTGTCTACACCATAGAGCAGTGGCTAAGAACCCTGACCCTGACTCTTTTCCTCTTCTGACAGGGGGCAGTGCCCAAGGGAAATGCCACTAAAGAGTTCATCGAGAGCCTTCAGCTGAAGCCCGGGCAGGTGGTATACAAGTGCCCCAAGTGCTGCAGCATCAAGCCTGACCGAGCCCATCACTGCAGGTACCCTGCCTCCCCTTCCCTAGCACCAGGTCAGTAGCAGGATTCCTGCTTGTCCCTGCTCTGGGCACCACATGACCACTAGTTTGGGCAGGGCATTGATTTGGGCTCAAGACACCTGCCTAGGACTCAGCTTGGCCACATCTGATGCAGCCTCTTTCAGTGTGTGTAATATCGAGTGACTCCTGATTCTCCTGCTACCTCAGTTTTACCCCAAGCGTATAAGCAGCACAGCTTTGAAGAGCCATCTGCAAGCCTCTGATGCTTGAGATGAAGGTGCTGCTCTTGAGTGAAGGCTTTCCTTGAAAACAAAACTTCCAGAGGTTATAGCAGTCGTGGGATTCAGCGCTAGCGATATAGCTCAGTGGTAGAGTACTTGGCTGACATGTGCAAGGCCGTTAGTTCAATCCCCAGTAGCCCCCCCCCCCCGTCCCCGCCGAAAAAAATACAGCCAAACAGCTAAGTGTAGCATTCAGCTGAAGCCCATTCCATCCCAGCAGTAATAATGAGCACTGCTTTTTTGTTTTCAGGTTTCTTTTAGTCACCTCAATGAGAAGCTGTCTAATGAAAAATGGCACTTTTTCATTCCGGGGGACATTTAGATGCCAAATTGCATAGACCCAGGTGTCACTCGGTCTCCTTTCAGAGTGGTATTTGTTTGGAGTGAGGAGGCTCTCAGAGATGGGAGGCCATCCTTGTCACCTGAGACGTTGTGTAGAGAAAGCTGAATGTCCCAAGGGAACCTAGAGAGAGGGGTCAGTCCCCAGCATCCAGATGCCAATCAGCCCTCAGTCCGTGCTGTGTCCTGGGTACCTTAGCCCACCTGTCTCCTTTTTCCCATCCCCTTGGCCCCCTCCAGAGAGAAATGCTGCTGGAGGGATGACTCCCCATGGAGAAGCTGAAGCTGCTAATGACTGTGCCAAGGTCACACAGCCAGTGGGGGCGAGACAGGACTGGGCCCTGTCCTTCCAATTCCAGGTCCAGAAAAGGCTCAGCACTAGAAACACCAGAGCTCCAACTTGGGGGTGACTTGTACAACCATCGAGAGAGAGGGAGGGAGTGTGTGTGTGTGTGTGTGTTTGCTTGCTTCTTGTGCCTGAGGTAAAGTCTATTCTTACGCCACTTTGGCCTTGAAACTAGAGAGGTCGATGGTGTGGGTCCCACCCCACTGTGGCCCTTAGGCTAGGTGCTGCATCACCCTGGAACTCAGTTTCCCTGTCTGTAAATGGGTGGTTCTCCCTCACCTGTAAAAGCTGAGCTTCCAGCAACAAGGGGGGCTGTGATACGCAATCTTTTGTAAGGTAGAGACTTGCTTAGTTCCTCGAGACCAGGCCATAACCCATGATGTTAACTCGCAGACAACAGCTCTGGGCCACCTCAGAGGCTCTTTTCCTTCCCTGTGCCTTGCTGTCTCTACCACCCAGGCCCTGGCATTTTCCTCCCTGCTGTCTCCTCCCTCCCATTGATCCAGCGAGGTATTTCCAGTGCTCATAAACAAACAAATGAGCTGGGGCAGTGCAGGAGCTGCTGATTCAGAGGAACCTGAGTGAGGGTGCTGGGAGTTGCCTCAGGGAATGTGTACTCTTTGTGGTGGCACACGGGGAACCACAGACTACTCGCACACAACTCACACTGGGTTTGCTGATGTTGAGTTGAACCCAGAGGCTGCTGCCTGGTTAGAGAAAGCTGTGAGTCTTGCCTGCTTGGCAGAGGTCCAAGTGTGCCAGCTGTGTTTTGTCTACTCCCAGAGCTCTGAGGACCACAGCCACACATAGACCCTTGACCTGGAGTATGCCTTCCAGCTTTGTGTCTGCAGTGGGTTTCCCCTCCAGGAGAAGCCCTAGAGCCTCAAGCTGGTATCACCCTGGCATGGAGTCTTCCCGTTCATGAGACTGCAGAAGTACCAAACCCTGTGGGAGGAAGCTTTAAGCTTAAGGGGATCAATTCTACCTGGAGGAGCTGGAACCCTTGCACTGCCTATCCTACTCCATATGACCTGGCCCATGAAGAGAAATGCTGCCTTGGCATTCCATACACTTGAACCTGGAAACTGGATCAGCATTTTGGGCCTACTTCCCCCCCCCCCCCCCATGTAGGGTCTCGCTCTAGCCCAGGCTGACTTGGAATTCACTATGTAGCCTCAGGGTGGCCTCGAACTCTCAGCGATCCTCCCTTCTCTCCCTCCCAAGTGCTGAGATTAAAGGCATGCACCATCACACCCGGCTTTGGGCCTACTTTTTCAAGCCTTGTGGCCTGTCCTCACTTTCCCTGCTCTGTTATCTAACTTGGCTGTCCAACAAGCCCCAGCCCCTTATAAAACCCAGCGTCCTGGTTTTATACCTGGTCTCTTGAGAGTGTGAGGGCTCACTTCACTGTGAGAGCTCATCTAAACTTCCAGCGGCTTTCAGAGGTCGCCCGGCCACTTGAAGCTTCTGCCCTCATTACCTCAAGCACATACTGTGAAAACCCCTCTTGAAATAAGTGGGGTGGAGGAGGACCTGCTCTGGAGCCTCAGTTGAAGAGCTTATTCCTTAGATGAGGAGGGAATTAACCCCAGAGCTGATTGGGGAAGAATGTGCCAGAAATGGGCTGCAGTAGGTAGCTCTGTGTGGAGCAGTGGCCTCCCTGGTGACCAAGGCGTGGGATGCAGGGAAAAGTACATTTCTTCACTGTCTACTTACCTACTTTTAAATTTGTATGTGGGAAATGTGTTGTTGGTGTCTATCCTGTATATATGTATTCACACCATTATTTGTAGGTGCTTCTAATAGATATTGGACAGTAGAGTTGTGGGTCCCTTGTTGTTTCTCACCTCATCCTTTTATCAGGTCTCCTTTTCTTACCTTGCCTTCCTACTGTGGCAGGCCCCTGGGGAGACTGTGGAGACAGGTGAACATTTCTGAGATGTGCCAGTTGGCAGCATGCCTGTGTCACTGAGGTCCTTTGGAATGGTAGAGAAGAGCAAGGATGGGGATCAGTATGACTCCACCACTTTCCTGAGGCAGGTTCAGAATTCATGCTGACAGGACCAAGGTGTCTCAGCAGACCCAGTTCATCTGAGCCCCCAACAGTTTCTGCAACTTGGAAAAGCACACCCTATCCCTGATGGAACACAGTAGGACTTGTGGAAGTTCTGTCCCACTTGGTTATTTGGTGTCTTGAAGAAGTAAGCCATTCTGTATCCCACCCGCTGATATTTACCAGACCACTTCTCCAAGTCCAATGTGGCCCCAGAAAGCAGACTCTGGACTGTGTCAGTTCTGGCATATGGAGAAGCTAAGATGCTTGGAATGGAAGCCTCTGTCCCTGTAGGGAATGACTGCCTTCCAGGCCCCTTGCAGCACACACCCAAGCCCAACCCCTGCCAATGCCCAAGGAGTCATTTCAGAGCCATGGAACTGAAGCACAGCTACCTTGGTCCCTTCCAGGCCACACCCAGTGTGTTGGATGCTTCCATCCTGCTTAGATTGATAATCCCTGCTGAAGGTCTGGCTTGTCGTTTTCAGTGTTTGCAAGCGGTGCATTCGCAAGATGGACCACCACTGTCCATGGGTCAACAACTGTGTTGGTGAGAACAACCAGAAGTACTTCGTCCTGTTTACAGTAAGTGAGCTTCCAAATTCTGCCTCACCGCAGTGGGCGCTTTGCTCTGTGGAAATCCTCTGCATCTCTATGGCTGTGCTACTGTACTGAACAGTTGTCTGCCCGTGTGGTTTTCCGCCTTCCCACGCCGTCTCTTTGGCTCAGGGCCCTTCACTTGAGCATGTAGAAAATTGACTTCATTTGACTCACTGAGAGCAAGATCTGTTTCCAGGCTCTACCCTGAGTGCCAGGCCCAGGAAGTTAGAGAAGGCAGTGTTGCTGATGGATTCAGCATGCGGCTGAGAACTGTGGGCATCCAACACTCTGACTTTGCAAGTGAGATGCAGGCCTGTGTTTAATGTCACACATAGCCCAGGCTGTGCCCATGTTCAGGCTTTGCTTCTGTTTTGGTTCCACACACTCCCTGAGAATGGCTACTCACCTTCCACCCAGGACAGGAGGTAGGGGAACTGTGAGGTAGGTGAGTCACAGATTCCTCTCTGGCTAGAGACCCTCTTAGTCAAGCCTCAGCCTAGCACAGTGTGCCTACAGAGCACATTCTGAGTGGCCCGTTAAGGAACCTGTGTGGTCAGGTTCTCCCATCAATGGTGTCTGCACTGCTTTCCTGTTTCAGATGTACATAGCTCTCATTTCCTTGCACGCCCTCATCATGGTGGGATTCCACTTCCTGCATTGCTTTGAAGAAGACTGGACAAGTGAGTATGAGCCAGGGGTTTCCATCCTGCTGTGGGGGATCGGGGGTGACCTGGGTAGGGTGAAGCACTCTGTTCCCTTCATGGTGCCAGGACCCAACCTCATTTTATCAGATATTCTGCATGCCCATGGACTGAACAGGGAAGGAAGTACAGAGACTCCAGTCCCTCTTCTTGACAAAGAGCAGCCCCTTAAAGTCCATTCCACAGGTACAGTAGTGAGCTCGGGCCCAGGAGAGTGCAGGCCCAAGCAAGCAGAGGCCAGCTGCTTGTTCTCAGAGCTGGGTGTAGAGCCCAGGGCCTCACTAGGCAAGTGCACTGAGCCACGTCTCAGCTCTAAACAGGGCTCTTTAGTCAGAGATCATTTTATCTCTCTCATGTAGATCCATTTTTAGCTTTTTGCCCAAGATGAGTTAGTTTGCTTTTTTTTTTTAAATGTGTTTTTTAATGTGTTTCTTATATAGTTGTTTTCAAATTGCTTGTGTTAATTATTACCAACCTATATTAAGATTATAGGGCTGGAAAGATGGCTTAGTGGTTAAGGCACTTGGCTGAAAAGCCTAAGGACCCAGGTTCAATTCACCAGTACCCCTGTAAACCAGATGCACAAGGTGGTGCATATGTCTGGAGTTCAGTGGCTAGAGGCCCTGGTGCACCCATTCATTCTCTCTCTTTCTCTGCCTCTTTCTCTCTCTCGAATAAACAAACAGCAAAATATTTTTTTTAAAAAAAAGATTATCGACAGCTCCTCCCTGTATTTCACCTAAATGTACAGATGCTGGGGGAGAAAGTTCAACCAGAAGACTGCATAAATCCTGAAGGAGGAAAATAGACAAGAGGGGGAAAGTAATAGAGGCCACATTTATTTCACAGAGAGAGAATGGACATGCCAAGGTCTCTTGCAAAGGAACTCCAGATGCATACACCACTTTGTACATCTGGCTTTATGTGGGTACTGGGGAATTGAACCTGGACTGTCAGACTTTGTAAGTGCCTTTAACTACGTAAGCCATTTCCCCAGCCCCATTCTCAAACTTTTGCTATTCCCATATGTACCGCAGTTCTGAGAGGACAGGAGGGCAAATGAGCTGGATGAGTCTCTGGTCAGTTCCTGGTAACTTGGCAAGCATTCTGAGAGTACATTTATTCTGCCAGGCACTAGGGATCCAGATCAATTGCAGATGTAGCCTTGGCAACTTGATGGACATACCAACAAGGTCATTTTATTATCCTAAGCCCCTCCCACCTATCATCAGGTTAGCAGTGGGCAGTGATGGCATGATACAGACTATCAATGGGGCAAGGTGATCTGTCTTTACACTGGTGTCCACTAGCAGCCAGGCATAGTGCAGAAGGTTTTTTGAGCAATGCTTTGTTTAGGCTTTATATCAAGCCCCCAGGACAGGAGCATACTCCTCATTTGTAGATGGCAAAAGCCAGGGTTCACAGAGAATGCCAAGTTCCCAAGGCTTCCTATCTCAGAAGAGGGCCTGCAGCTCAAGCCATGATCTGGCACAGGCCTTCTGGCCTTGCCTGGCTGACTTCTGTGCCTAAGATCTCCTGGCCATGTTTCTGGTTCTCTGTGGTCAAGACTACTGATGAAATGGGCTCCAGGCACCCATTGCTCAGGCAGTAAGTCTGAAAGGGCACAGGACAGTCCTGGAAGTTGCCCTCGTATGACAGGCCATTGACTCTGGTGTAAGCAGGCCATGGGGACTATGCCCAGGATGGGTGCTTTGAATTGGCATTTAAAGAAGGGTCAGGGTAGTTCCACATCCCCAGGGTCAGGGGCCATCATCCATTTGGAATTCTTTTGGCCCAGGGCAGGACTCTTCAGCCAATGAAGCAGTCTTGAGCCCAGGTGTGACACCAACTCAAGCCACTTGGTAATGAGAGCTAATGAAAGCTATGCTGTCTGTGTGGGTGACAGGGCCAGGCATGCTCTGGGAGTGGCCCACATCTTCCTGTGTCTCCCTTCCCTGTTCAGCTGCCATCTCCTTCAACACCCAATAGCTGAGTGAGTTAGACTTTGTTCAGACAAAGGAGTCTACTGCTCAGAAACACCTCTGGTCATACATTATTGCCACAGAGGGAAGGGCCAGGTGCCCACCAGCAGAAGACAGGGAAGCACCTGCCTTGGGCCAGTGTCTTCTCCCCGCAGCCGTAACTGACGGCTTCACAGATGCTGATGACTCTAGCAGGAGGGGCCATTTCCACACACTGCTCAGACTGAGGGCCCTGGCAATTATCCTGCCCTCAAAACCCAATGCCGCCAGCGTGACTTCTTGACCTGCCCTTTTCTGTCACCTGGAACCCAAAGGAAGTGCAGAGTCAGGCAGCACATTGTCCAGGAGAGTTGTGACCAGACCAACACTGGGGACCTGTGTGCCTGCACCCCTGCTCTGCACTCTCTGGGAGTGAGAGTGTCATGAGGCCTTACTGGCCCCTTCCATACCAGACTCTGTGTCACTCCAGGACAGTGAGCCAGGGCTGAGTCTAGGGAAGGAAACTCCCAACCTCTTGGGGGCTGCCTGAAGCAGGGAGAGGTAGACAGGGAGAGTCGTGCCGTTCCCTGGAGACCGGACAGTGGCCCCCAGGGGAGACCATGTCCCATAGCAGGATGGGGCAAAGAGCCCAGGGAGCCAGGCAGCCACCACAAGCCCTATGCTTGTCTCTTGCAGAATGCAGCTCTTTCTCTCCGCCTACCACGGTCATCCTGCTCATCCTGCTGTGCTTTGAGGCACTGCTCTTCCTCATCTTCACATCAGTGATGTTTGGGACCCAGGTGCACTCCATCTGCACAGACGAGACGGTGAGTGCAGGGGGCGGTATATGGGTTTCAAGTACCCAGGGTGGGTGTCATACCCAAGAGCCCAGGGTGCACAGTTGCCCTTGGTTATCTTCATGCAGGTTCAGCCAGTCACACAGGAATGGACTATAGCCTTAGCTGGAAGGTTGCCTTTAATACGATTCCCTTCTTACTGTTCTGACACCGGGGACACCCTTCCCAGAGAAGGTGATGTCATGACTAGGTCCTGAAGTCAGGAGACAGATCCGCCTCAAGCCCCCCAGGGCAGCACACTCAGGTCTTCATCCATCCCATCCCCTCTCCCCACTGTATCTGCCCTCCCTTCCTGCCTTGTTGCCATCTCCTGACCTTCCCTTCCCAAGGGGTTCAGAAGCCTTGAGGTAGCTGTATTGTGGCATTTTTTTCCCCTTTTGGGCTTTGGGAACAGGGAAGGGCACCACTTTTCCCTGTGTGTGGAACATTTACAAGAGCCTGGGTCTGACCTTTTACTGCTCCTGGCCTCCTAAGCACTGACCCCACCCCCAAGGAAAGCTTTTAACCAATGGTTTGGGTCCCTGGGCTCTTGGGTAACCAGTGCCAGGTAGAAGACAGACCTTTCCATGGCTGCAGGCCCCTCTGCAGAGAGGGGCGGTGCTGCCTAGTACAAAGGGCTGTTGCATGCTCTGGGAGGTTCCCAGTGCCTTCAGCAGTTAGGAGAAATGCTGTCACTGCAAAGCGGGTTTTTGGTGGTTTGTTTAGTTTATAAAAGTGTACAGGTTTTATTAGCTTATAGATAGAACTTAAGGAAAGAAGACAAGAGCTCATGCCCAAGAGGCATGAGTTGGTTCCCAGAAATGGGGAAACCCAGAACTTAACAGAAGGAAGGAACACAGAGCTCTTGCCTAAGGAGACAAGAGGGTTTTGACAAAGACAGTAGTCATGGTGTCAGCCCATCCATGCACCCAAGCAGTCAGTTGAACCGTCTCCTCCACAGAAGACCTGTAGGAAACCCAGAGGGGACTGTCAGGCCCTGTCTACTTTTGAGATCCTCCAGGCCACCTATGCTGTGCCATGGAAGCAGAAGGAAAGGGCATCTTTCCAGGTCTGTAGGCTGTGTTTAAAAAAAAAAAAAAAGCCTGCGCTTGGCCAGGATCCCTTCTCATTAGACCACAGCAGAAGACAGAGCCACGCTCAGCTCTGCCCCACAGCCTCTCCCAGCCCCATGCGGGGTCCCAGCCCCTGGGCCAGCTGCTGGCCATGGAGCAACTCCAGCAGAAGGGATGGGGGAGGATTTTCCAGCCTCCTTTTTTTCCTGTGAGACTTAGCCGAGGAAGGGGCACAGGCTGTGACAGCTGCCACGTTGACCTCTACACTCCTGCCCAGGGGAGTGCTCCGAAGACCTTCACCATGACCAGCTGGCTGCCTAGCCAGCTGCCCCTCTAACCTCCACTAACCCCCTCACTTCCTCTGTCTCTCACTCACACTCCTCCTCCCTCTGTGTCTACCGGCTGTGTCTTGATCCCCAGACTGGCAAGACATTGCCAGAGCAATCATTTTATCTGCTTTTTCCCCTTTCTTTCTTTCTTTCTCTCTCTCTCTCTTTTTTTTTTTTTTTTTTTTTTTTGTCTGCAAAGTGGTCATAGTGCTTTCTGGCTTCCCATGCATCTTTCCCACCACTGATGGTCAGGATCAGAGCTCCCCACCAGAATTCTGGCCTCCACACCTGGCAAGGACCCAGGCAGGTATGGCATGTCTGCTTCTTGACTAGATGGTGCATCACGCTCATTGGTGGCTGCAGCCTAGGTGGCTTCTAAGTGAGCTCATTGTCCCTTCCTTACCAGAGAGCTCGTAAACATGTGCCCAGCAAAGCTGCTTGACGCTCTGAGACAGAAGACAGCACCACCACAGGTAGCTCCTGCTTTGAACAGGAAGCTCTTGCTCCAGTCACCTGACACTGTGGACATCCCTCCCCAAACTGCCCCAGTGAAGTGCTTGACTGAACGTGTGATTGTTCTTATTTTCAGGGAATAGAACAATTGAAAAAGGAAGAGAGAAGATGGGCTAAAAAAACAAAGTGGATGAACATGAAAGCCGTTTTTGGCCACCCCTTCTCTCTAGGCTGGGCCAGCCCCTTTGCCACGCCTGACCAAGGGAAGGCAGACCCGTACCAGTATGTGGTCTGAAGGACCCTGACCAGCATTGCCACTCAGACACCACAGCACAGCACAGCACAGCACCGCCCCATCCGCTCAGGAATGTTTAGACCGAAAGCAAAACAAAACAACTACTTTTTTATGATTCCAGTAAAATGGCTGAGCATTGCAGAGAAAAAAAAAATCCCGTTTATTTTTTAAAAATCATCCTTTCGATTCTTTAATGACTGAAGCTGCTCTTTTTCCTTTTAAAAATCACTTCTCTGGCCTGTTTCCTCTCTGCTGTCTGTCCGGCATGACTAACGTGGAGGGTGCTGCCCAAGCCCTGCCCCTTCTACTAATCATGTGACCCCTGATGCTGTGCGTGGATGGACTGGCCCGTAGGAAAGCCAGGAGGGCCCTTACTCCTGCCCACGAGGCAGTGACTGGCACCCCACGGGACTCAGAAACCTCACCGAAGACGCTGCTTACCCCTTGAGACCTGAGAAGGGAAGGATGGGGCTGGAGCCCTCAGAAGGGCCCTTGGTGCGGTGGCCTCCTTCCCCAAGCGGACACGGTTTGCCTCCTCTTCTTCACATCAGTTGTCTGCCTTGTACTTGATGGGCTTGGGTGTGAAGGGTGATTTAGGGAGAGAAGTGGAGAGGTCTTCTTTGTATTCTGAATCAGCAGTTATGTTGTCCCACTGGTTATTTGGAAACCTATGAGGGAAAGATGCTTTCCAGTTCAAAATGCCTTACATAGTCATGAAGGGGGGGGGGGATACACAATTTCAGACAAGCTTCATTTTTCTTTTGTTACAACTACTACTATGAACACCCCACCTCCTGCCCTATTCTAGCAAGATGTCAGTCAAGCTGTGTTTCTTCTGAATGAAACATAGCTCTACCATCAAAAAGCAAGCTAGTCTCACTTACATCATGGGCTCACTTTTTGGGTGTTTAAGGCCCACAAAATGTGCACAGACCTGTGTCTTACTTAGGTTTAGCCTGGGCGGCTGTTGTCCTGGCGCAGGATGCCAGGGCAGCATTCTTAAAGTTGCCAGGTGGCTTCCACTCAGTGGTCTCTACAGCTTGCCACACTGAGGCAGACTAGTTTTTCATAAGGATGCATTTCCAGTGCTGAGCCTCACTGGAAAGACCTGAGTGTCAACTGGGGAAGCCAGACTAAGTGAGAAAAAGGGGAACTCTTAAATATAAGCCAACTGTTGGGATCCTTACCACCAGGAAGCCCTCCACATGGATGAATTTTTAAGCAGTTACCACAAACCTCTCTTTTGAGCTTTTGCTTGGGGTAGGGATGGGAGGTGAGGTTTTTTACTCTAGTCCCAGGTAAAGAGAAAGTCAGTGTAGCCCTGTGATTTTTCAGAAGCCAGTGGGACATGCGGCCTCTTCCCAGTTTTGTCAGTGCTTCCACATGGAAACAATGCAATAAACCTTTTCCACATCGGCTCTGCTTCAGCTCTGCTCCCTCCACTTTGGTATCAGGCTGCAGGCATAATCACTCCCTCTCTTAGGTTAGGAGGTTTGTTTTGGACAGACTCATGGTCCTTCTGGGCCCTGCTTGCCTCACCAGGCCTTCTTTCTTTGCCTTCTGTGGTCAGAACTGCTCCATAGCTGTAGTAAAAGTCCAAGGCAGAACCCACAAAAAGCAAAGCTGAGCCAGGAGAAAGCGTTGAGAGCAAGCTCCGCTTTGGGATTTCTCACTTCCAGTGTTAAATGGTGACGGCTGACCTAAACATCCCTGAGGTATTTAACAGAGAAGCCTAGTGATCTTCCCTAGCTCGGCTGACTCTCACTTGGCTCTGCTGTGCTGTTTAGGCTGAGATCCAACATTTTTTATTAAAAGGCAGTTTTTAGATGACGTCTATAGAATTTGTTCTCCATATACTTTTTACGCTTTTTACAGTTCTCTCGGGTGTACAGAAGTGTTGCCCTACGGTAGCTGTCAGCAGGTTGGAAGGATCTGGCCCTACTCTCATGCCCAGGATGGATCTGTTGGTTGGAAGTGCAGCTTTGGTCCCCTCTGAGGGTTGAACCTGGTGCTCAGGATTAAGCCTTCGGGAGCATTCTGTCATTGACCCCAGGTTGCCGCTGTTCCCTGTGCAATTGCTATGGATGCAGCAGAGGGGGTTTTGTTTTTGTTTGACTTTGTTTTTTTCTGTGTCATAAAAATAGAAGCTCATCATGTAAAACCTGAGCATACTGAGAGAGCCTTCTCCACACATCCCATTGGATTGCTTTGGTTTTTGTTTTTAGAGTTAGGGTCCCACTCTAGGCCAGGCTGACCTGGAGTCACTATGTAGTCTCAGGGTGGCCTCAAACTCATGGCAATTCTCCTACCTCTACCTCTTGGGTGCTGGGATTAAAGGTGCATACCACCATGCCCAGCTGCGTCTGGATTTTTATTTTGAGAGAGAGTATAGGAACGCCAGGGCCTTTGCCACTGTAGACAAACTCCAGATGCATGCACTACTTTGTGGATCTGGCTTTAAATGGGTACTGGGGAATTGAACCTAGGCCAGCAGGCTTTGCAAGCAAGCGCCTTTAAACAGTAGACCATCTCCTCAGCCCTACATCTGGATTTTTACAAGCCAGTACCATCTCACAGTGGCTTTCTTCTCATTTTGTTTTCCTTGTAACCACTAGTACCTTGCTGAGAACACAATGACCAGGGCATGTGACTGTCATTTGAAGCACAAGAGCATTCACCCAAGAGGAGAGATTCCCCAAACTCCCAAAGCAATGTTTCCAGATGGAGTGGAAGGCCCTGTCTGCATCAGGGTGTCCCCATATCAAAGAGCTGCAGTGGCCATTCTCTGAGCGGGTGAACTCTGGACAGTAGGAGTCAAGACATGGATATAGGATGGGATGGTTCCTCGTGTTGGCATCAACCAGGCTGAGCATGCAGACGTTCACACAAGTCTACATTTTTATGATCTTGGTGACATCATATATACAAAGTATGGGAGTACACTAGTGTGTGCCAAGCTTCCTATTAACACCATTTAGTCCTTGTGATACTTCTTGGACAAACTAAAGGATGACAAGCTTTCACTCAGTGTAGTAAGCCACTCAGAAATCCTCCACCATCCTGATGAGACCCCTTCCAGCTGAGGTAAACCACCAGCCGCGCACAGCCAGCATCACTCAGAGGCCCCGCTCTGGGCCAATAGGTTTTAAGTTTCTCTCATTTTCAAATGAAGTGCACTAGCTTAAAGGGTGAGCCAACCAAGAGGCCTGAGGGATCTCAGCCTAGAAAAGGTGCACGCGCTCTCCAGGGATCAAGCCCAGGGTCTGTGCACACCTCAGGTGTCATCAGGTGGTGTCACTTGAGGCTTAGTGGTAGGACTTCAGGTTAGCCCTACTTCCACTAGTGGTGAGTGCTGTGTGCTTCCAACAGGCCAGCATGGCCTGCTCAGAAGCCATCGAGCCCTTCCCATATCCTACAGCCTCTCTAACTAGTGAATGCCCAGAAAACATGAAAGATATGTGTGAACTGGGACTCAGTGCTCCTTCAGCATCTTGTCAGCAGAGCCTGTCTTGACCAAGGGTGACCTTGCTGAAGAGCCAGCCTAGAAGGAACAGGAGAAGAGGGGAAGCACCTAACTCCTGGGTGAGTGGTGACAAGGCATTTGAGCAGCCCTGCTACCAGTGATGTCCTGGCCAGACATAGTGGTTCATGCCTGTAAGCCTAGCACTTGGGAGGGAACAGGAAAATTAGGAATTCAAGGTCATTCCCAAAGCTAGCCTAGGCTACATGCCTTAAACACAAAAATAATAATGAGGCTGGGGACATGGCTTAGCAGTTAAAGGCACTTGCTTGCAAAGCCTGCTGGCCAAGGTGCAATTTCCACAGAAAACCATACACAAAAAGCGACATAAGGATCTGGTGTTCATTTACGGCAGCAGCAAGAGACCCTGGCATGTACTTGTGCACACACATGCAAGTGAATAACACTTAAGATAATTGGGGCTGAGGAGATGGTTAATGGTTAAAGGTACTTGCTTACAAAGCCTACTTGTCTAGGTTGTTTCCCGGCAGCCGCATAAAGCCAGATGCAGAGTGGCATAGTCTTCTGCCATCCCAGTGCTTATAACTGTGGGAGGTAGCACTGGGAGAATCTGAAGGTCACTGGCCAGCTAGTCTGATGTTCCTTTGAAGTCTGGCAGTTCATTTGCATTAGCAGAAGACCCTGTCTCAAAGGTGGAGCACAAACACCTCAAAGCTATCCTCTGACCTCCATGCGTAGTAGCTTACTTATATACGCAAATATTTTAAAATAATAATTTTTAAAAGTAAACATACTTGACCTGAGGGCATGTCACAGAAGATAAAGAATTCATGATGAACCAGGCACAGTGGTGTGTGCCTAGAGCCTGTAGTCCCAACACTCAGGAGACTAAGGCAAAAGGATGACTTGACTCCAGGAATTCAAGAGCTGTCTTGCACAGGCAACACAGACCCCATCTCAGAAGCCACTAAAGGGTGTGCTCTCCCAAACTAGAGCCTTCGTTTCTTCACCTTCCTCAAAAGGAAGTTGCAAACAAAGCAGAAGGGGCCCTAGAATCCCCTCCATCCTCGCACACAGCAAGAGCTATGCCAAAGAGTAATGGCCACTGCTACAGAGGTGTTGCACCAGAAGCCCTTGAAAAAGAGCAAGCTCTGCTGCAAAGGAAAGGGGTCCCAAGACCTCCAGCGGCAGTGGGGGAGCGCCCAGGGCTGGCCTCCATGTTGGTTCCGTACCCCGCCTGGCTGCTTCTGCCTCACCTCGCTGCCAAGAAAGAGCCTGGGCAGTGTCTCATGGTAACTAGGGATGATCATCGACTCTCAAGGCTGCTGTGAAAACCAGAGACATGGATGTGGATGCTAGTCCAGCACATGGTTCGTTTTCAGTGAGTGGCAGGTGTCTTGGAGCTGGGCTATTTTCAAATGTTCAGGAATTGGGAGATCAATATATTGCAACTAGCATTCTTGAAAAATATTTTTAGTACATTATCCACTGTAAGATGTTTCACAGAATTTTGGGTGTGTGTGGTCTTGTCTGTGTTGTGGGTTTCAGTAGGAAAATGTTTCCATACCATAGCTTACAGCAGAAAGGTGTGTGAGGCCACTGGTGAGAGTGGGTCTCAGCTGGCCACCTCTGAGGAGGGTGCTGCAGAAAGCTGGCCTGTTCACCTGTTGCCCCTGGAAACCAGCCCTGCCTCGAGACATCCTGCTCTGACTCCAGGGTCTTGGCTCAGCCTGTGCCAAGTGTGGGCTTGGGTCTCTGTCTTAGGCCTCATATGTTCATGTTGGGATGCTGGCATGCTTGGTCACAGGAAATACATGTATGGGCCTGCTTTTGGAAACCAGCCACTTCTGATCTTGAACCGAAGGTGGGTGTTGAAATGTCTGCAACCTTGAGCACCAGAACTCTGCCTTCAGGACACTTTTAAATCTACACAAAACCAAGAGTGCTCCCAGGGGAGGAAAAAAAGCCCCTTTTTATGCATCAGATTCATCTGCAATATTTGCATCTTTCCAGACTCAAAGCTGACAATGTTATCTACTTGAATGCTGAGGAACTCTGATGGGCAGGCCAGGTTCTGCCTGATTCTTCTGTAAGCTCATTGACATGGATGAGGATGCTGCCACGGGAAGACAGCCCTGCTGGGAGACACCCTGCTCAAACTCTAGTCTCAGCTCAGCCCGTGCCTGGGAACCTAACACAGCTGAGAAATGGCATTCCTGGGACTCAATGTGTCCCTGCGCCTCTGATGTCAAGATTCTCCTCCCTGGGAGGATGAAACTTTACAGAAGATCTGGGAAAACACTGAGCAGAGAAAAGATGTACTTCCAGTCCTGCTTATTGTATAAACACCAACTGAGGGCTGGAGAGGTGCCTCAGTGGTTAAAGGTGCTTGCTTGCAAAGCCTGATGACCTGGGTTTAATTTTCCAGTACCTACATAAAGCCAGATACACAAAGTAACACATTGGTCTGGAATTTGTTTTCAGTGGCAGGAGGCCCTGGCATGACCCATATTCATTCATATTCTCTCTCTCTCTCTCTCTCTCTCTCTCTCTCTCTCTCTCTCTCTCTCTCCTTTCAAATAAATACATTTAAAAAAAATTTTTTTTAATTTTTTGGTTTTTCGAAGTAGGGTCTCACTCTAGCCCAGGCTGACCTGGAATTCACTATGTAGTCTCAGGCTGGCATGGAACTCAGGGTGGTCCTCTTGCCTCAGCCTCACCGGAGCTGGGATTAAAGGCGTGCGCCACCATGCCTGAAGGAGGGGGAGAGAGAGAGAATGGGTGCGCCAGGGCCTCCAGCCACTGCAAACGAACTCCAGACGCATACGCCCCCTTGTGCATCTGGCTAACGTGGGTCCTGGGGAATTGAGCCTCGAACTGGGGTCCTCAGGCTTCACAGGCAAGCGCTTAACCGCTAAGCCATCTCTCCAGCCCTAAAATATTTTTTAAAAAATAGACACCTGCCAGGTATGGTGGTGCACACCTTTAATCCCAGCACTTGGAAGGCAGAGATAGGAGGATCACCATGAGTTCAAGGCCACCCTGAGACTACATAGTGAGTTCCAGGTCAGCCTGAGCTAGAGTGAGACCCTACCTTGAAAAAAAAAAAAAAGACACCAGTTGCACTTGGCTGCATTGTGGCTTGTCGTCAGAATTCTGCCATGTGTCAGTACTGATGCCCTCTTCCTCACATGGTGGCTGTCAGGACCTGTGATCCTGGCTGTGAATGAGTCCAAAACAGTGGATACAGCTAATCTGTCCCTTCTGAATATTTCAAGCTTCATTGGCCATGGGGTGATGTCCTATCCCTTCTTGACAGGCTGCAGTTTATCACTAGGCAGGAAATGCTAGGTCTCTCCCTGTCATTGCTGTAAGAAAGGCCTGGCCAGGGGTACTATGACTATAGGAGCCATTTACCAAAATAACCTGTTTTGTTGATTACAAAACTACTTCCTGCTCCCTGGTGGGAAATTGGAACATGTGAGAAAGTGTGAGAAGTAAAGACCCATCATGTAAAACACCATCCCATGAGGAAATCTATGCACACTGCTGTCTTCCTGTGGCACCATGCAGCAGGATGTTCTAGAGTTGTGTAAAACTTGCAGCACTGTGTCTCACTGCTATGCAGTATTCCTATTGATAGAATTAGATACTTAAATCTTCATCATTGCACATTTTCACCTCCAACCTTTTGTTATAATTCAGCATTCGTGTTTGTGCTACATAAATCTGTGTGGCTTTAACTTTTTTAAATATAATTTATTTATTTGAGAGAGAAAGAGGCAGAGAGAGAGAGAGAATGGGCATTCCAGGGCCTCCAGCCACTGAAAATGAACTCCAGATGCCTGCACCCCCTTGTGCATCTGGCTTACGTGGGTCCTGGAGAGTTGAACCGGGATCCTTTGGCTTTGCAGGCAAACGCCTTAACCACTAAGCCAACTCTCCAGCTCTTGGCTTTAACTTTTTTAAAATATGTATTTATTTGAGAGAAAGAGGCAGATAGAGAATGGGAGAGCCAGGGCCTCTAGCCACTGCAAACAAACTCCAGACACATGCAGCACTTTGTACATCTGGCTTTATGTGGGAACTAGGGAATTGAACCCAGGTCCTTAGGCTTTGCAGGCAAGCACATTAACCACTGAACCATCTCCAGCATTTTTGCCATCAATAAGAATTTAAGCCAGGCATGCCTTCAATCCCAGCACTCAGGAGGTAGAGATAGGACTGCCACAGTTCAAGGCCACCCTGAGACTACATAGTGAATTCCAGGTCAGCCTGAGCTAGAGTGAGAGCCTACCTCTAAAAAAATTTTTTTACTTTAAAAAAAATCCAAATGCAGAAAAATTTAACACACTTATAATTGCTATAAAGTTGAACTGGTGAAATGTGTTCACTGAAACATTTTGACTTGGATTAATGCTTTATATCCCCACATTTATATTAAAATCTACACAGAAATGAAAATGAAGAAACTGCCAATACCTGATTCCTGTCCCCTAGTTTTCCACTCGCAATCATATTCTTAGGTACCTTCCGATGCCATGGAAAAAATATCTAACATTCAGAACTACTGATAACAGGAAGAGAAAAAAATATTTGAGAATGAAATGTTTCCCATCATAGTGGACTCTTAAGCACGCTGTCCACGTTGCAGCATGCTAGCTAGATATCTTTTGGTGTAATTGTTACACATTTGGCATGAATAGCACACAAGTTGGTATCTTCAAAAAGGCCAACCAGATTGGCCTCACTTGCCTCCTTCAAAGCACCGATAGCTGCACTTTGAAAGTGCAGATTTACTTGAAGTCCTGAGCAATTTCTCTCACCAAACGCTGGAATAGCCATTTGCAAATCAAAAGTTCAGTGGACTTCTGATAGCCTCTAATTTCACAGAGTGCCACAGTACCAGGTCTGTAACGATGAGGTTTCTTCACCCCTCCAGAAGAGGGCGTACTCTTGCGAGCCGCTTTTGTAGCCAGTTGTTTCCTGGGTAATGGATTTGTGGGCAGTCTGCTTTGCAGGAGCCATGGTTTAGAGACCTCCTTATCTACCCCCTTGTCCTATGGCTACAAGCTAGAGGCAGTGCTGCCATTAGAGAACAGCAGCTGTGCACACCCTCTCCAGCTTTTTTTTTAAATATATTTTTACATTTATTTATTTATTTGAGAGAGAGATAGAGAAATAGAAAGATAATGAGCACACCAGGGCCTCCAGCTGCTACACCATGTGCATCTAGTTTACATGGGTCCTGGGGAATTGAACCTGGGTCCTCTGGCTTTGCAGGCAAGTACCTTAACTGCTAAGCCATCTTCCCAGCTCCCTCTCCAGCTTTTTTATAAAACTTATTGTGAAGTAATTTCAGACATAAAAGACAGCAGAATCTGGGAATGGTGACATAAGACTTTAATCCCAGCTCAGGAGGCAGAGGTAGGAGGATCACCATGAGTTTGAAGCCGTCCTGAGACTACACAGTGAATTCCAGGTCAGCCTGGGCTAAAGAGAGACCCTACCTCAAAGAACCAAAATAAAGACAGCAGAATAGTATAGCTTCCATATACTATTCAGTCAGTTTTACCAAAGAAACATGTTATACGACCATAATGCAAATAGAAAATTTTGGGCCAGGCATGGTGTCGCATGCCTTTAATCCCAGCACATAACAGGCAGAGGTAGGAGGACTGCTATGCATTCAAAGCCACCTTTGAGACTACAGAGTGAATTTAAGGTCAGCCTGGGCTAGAGCAAAATCCTACCTAAAAAAAAAAAAAAAAAACTTGGGACTGGCAAGATGGCTCCCACCAGTTCAATTCCCTAGCCACTCACATAAAGCCAAAGGGGCATTCATTTGAATAGCAAGCGACCTGCTGTGCCCATACACAAACATGCACACATGCAAATAAGGTCTTTTGTTTGTTTTGGGTTTTCGAGGTAAGATCTCATTCCAGACCAGGCTGACCTGGAACTCATTATGTAGTCTCAGGGTGGCCTTGAACTCAAGGTAGATCCTCCTGCCTCTGCCTGCCTCCCAAATGCTGGGATCAAAGGTATGCGCCACCATGCCCACCTCAATAAACTTTATTTTCAAACCCAGAGAGTACGGGCCTGGAGAGATAGTTCATCAGTTAAGGTGCTTGCCTGCAAAGCCTAATGACCCAAGTTTGATTTCCCAGTATCCACATATAGCTAAATACACAGCAGGGGTGCATGTATCATTTGCAGCAGCTAGAGGTTCTGGTGCACCCATTCTCTCTCCATCTCTCTCTGTTTGCAAATAAATAAATAAATATATTGAAAAAGCCAGGTGTGGTAGTGATCCCCTTTAATCCCAGCACTTGGGAGACAGAGGTAGGAGGATCACCTGAGTTTGAGGCCACCCTGAGGAATTCTAGGACAGCCTGATCTGGAAGACCTACCTTGAGAGACAGAACTGGTGCGCCAGGACCCCTAGCTGCAGCAATCCAACAAGACAGCAAGACCCTACTTTGAAGAAAAAAGAAAAAAAAACCTAGAGAGTAAAATAAATCTTCTTCCCCTCCCAATAAAAAAGAAAAAAACTTGAGGCCAACGCAGTAGCCTGTACGTGAGGCCCCAGCTACTAAGGTGGGAGAATTGCTTGAGCTCAGAAGCTTGAGGCCAGCCTGCACTATATAACACTGAGACTGCTCATCTCTAAAAACAAAACACGAGCCGGGCGTGGTGGCGCACGCCTTTAATCCCAGCACTTGGGAGGCAGAGGTAGGATAACTGTGAGTTCAAAGCCACCCTGAGACTACATAGTGAATTCCAGGTCAGCCTGGGCCAGAGTGAGATCCTACCTCGAGAAACCAAAGAAAAAAAAAAAAAGAAAAAGCTATCTGGGTGTGGTGGCACATGCCTTTAATCCCAGCAGCACTCAGGAGGCAGATGTAGGAGGATAACCGTGAGTTCACGGCCACCCTGAGACTACCTAGTGAATTCCAGGTCAGCTTGAGCTACAGTGAGACCCTACCTTGAAAAACCAAAAAATTTTAAAAAATAAAAACAAAACACCTAGAGGCTTACCCATACAATCTAACCTGCATGTTGAGATTTCTGCACTTGTTCCAACTCTTCCCTTTTATATTCTAGGGGACCCCATTCCATCATTTGTCATATCACTAGTGTCATTCAATTTCTGACCATTTAATTTTGTATGGTATTGACTGTTTTTATTAAGATTAAATTCATGTAATGTAAAGTTGAGCTGGAGAGATGGCTTAGTTATTAAAGCATTTGCCTGCAAAACCAAAGGACCCAGGTTCAATTCCCCAGGTCCCACATAACATAAGCCAGATACACAAGATGGTACATGCATCTTGAGTTTGTTTAGAGGTCCTGGTATGCACATTTTCTCTCACTCTATCTGGCTGTCTATCTGCCTCTGTCTCTCTCAAATAAAGTATAAAAAACTTTTTAAAAAAAGACTAAATTCATGCACTGTAAAATCATTCATCCATGTGTGGCTGGAGAGATGGCTTAGTGGTTAAGGCGCTTGCCTGCAAAGCCTAAGGACCCAGGTTCAACTCCCCAGGACCCACATAAGCCAGATGCACAAGGTGATGTATGCACAGAAGGTCACTCAGGCGCACAAGATGGTGCATGTGTGTGGCCGCAGCTAGCCTGGCACGCCAATTCTCTCTCTGTCTCTCGGTCTGTGTCATAAAAACAACAACTTACCATCCTGAAGTGTACATTTAGCATAGCTGCCACTTCCGTCTGCTTACAGAGTTTCATCACGCTGACTCTTGAAACCTGTACAATGGGTATTCTGTACAATACCCTTCAGCTTGTGTTTGTCAGGGGTTTCTCATTTGATGGTTGACTTTGTGTATTTTTGACAGGACTGTCACTACCATGTTGTTATGTCCTTGGTGCACTGTGTCAGGAAGCCCCGAACGTATTGGCAGCATGAACTTAGTTCATTTGGTCAAGTTGACATCTGCCACATTCCCCCTTTGGTAGAAAAATCTCATAAGACAGATAACTAGAGGGCTGGAGAGATGGCTCAGCGCGTAAGGCACTTGCCTTCAAAGCCTAACAACCCAGATTAGATTGCCCAGTACCCAGGTAAAGCCACCTGCACAAAGTGGCACATGTATCGGGAGTTCATCTGCAGTGGCTGGAGGCCCATTCTCTCCTTGAAAATAAATAAAAAATATTTTTAGCTAGGCATGGTGGCACATGCCTTTAATCCCAGCACTGGGGAGGCAGAGGTAGGAGGATCACCATGAGTTTGAGGCCACCCTGAGAATACAGAGTGATTTCCAAGTCAGCCTGGGCTAGAGTGAGGTCCTACCTCGAAAAACCAAAAAAAAAAAAATTTTTTTTTCTCAATTTTTATTAACATTTTCTGTGATTATAAGAAATATCCCATGGTAATATCCTCCCTTCCCCCCCCCCCCACTTTCCCCTTTGAAATTCCATTCTCCATCATATCCCCTCCCCATCTCAATCAGTCTCTCTTTTATTTTGATGTCATGCTCTTTTCCTCCTCTTGTGATGGTCTTGTGTAGGTAGTGTCAGGCACTGTGAGGTTATGAATAACCAGGCCATTTTAAGTCTGGAGAGAGCACGTTGCAAGGAGTCTTACCCTTCCTTTGGCTCTTACATTCTTTCCGCCACCTCTTCCGCATTAGACCCTGAGCCTTGGAAGGTGTGATCGAGATGTTACTCAGTACTCCAGTCACTTCTTTCTAGCACTATGATACCTTCTGAGTCATCCCAAGGTCACTGCCATCTGAAAAGAGAAGATTCTCTACCCAAAATGAGAGTAGCATTAATATAAGGGTATGAATATTAAGAGAAGTGCTTACTTGGCAGTTTGATAAGCATAGTATATACATTTATCCAGATAGCAGCAGATGTTACACCCCTAGGGCTCATGACTCCCCCTGTTGTAGGTTTTCAGTATCAGCGGGCCTCCAGTCCAATTGGAGGGCAGTTGGTTTCCACCATGATAGACATGCCACTATTGCACCCATTGGCTCATTTGGCCTGGCTGGCCAATTATAAGGCTTGCAATGACCACTGTTGAGTATCTTCACTGGTAGTATCTCTTTCTCCCATTGAACTGCATATAGAATGGCTTCTTCCAGCTTTCTGTCAGCTGGTCTACATGGAGGAGGTTATCAGCTCAGTTCCAGCAGGATTTCTCAGTGGCCTTGCAGCCCAAGTATGTGGAATCTTCAGCAATAGGGTCTTACCATGTATTCCTGGTGGGAAGCCAAAGGCCTCGGCAATGGCCTATAATGTTTGGGGGCATCAGGGACCTCCCTGGCCAACAACTCACTGGAAGGTATCCCATCCCTGGCACTGAAAATTGTCTAGCAACGATCTAAGGCTCCTGAGTGTTCCATTGTCCAAAACCAGAGGATTCCATATGATTTATGTATATTCTCTCAGAGTTTGATTAGCCCTCCCTCCACCTTTCCTTTACTCAATCTCTTCCCCTGACCTCACTTTGGGCCTTTTCACCCCTCTTAATCTATTCTACTTACATATATACAATACCAACCTATTAAGTACCCTCCTCCCTTCCTTTCTCTTCCCTTTATATCTCTTTTTTTAGCTTACTGACCTCTCTCTGCTACTGAGTTTTTTCCTTCTCACACAGAAGCCCAATCATCTGTAGCTGGGATCCACATATGAGAGAGAACATGCAGTGCTTGGCTTTCTGGGCCTGGGTTACCTCACTTAGTATAATTCTTTCCAGATCCATCCATTTTCCTGCAAATTTCATAACTTCATTTTTCTTTACCGCTAATTGGAACTCCATTGTATAAATGTGTGGAGAGCGGGTGTGGCGGCCATAAATGTGCCATATCTTCATTATCCACTCATCAGTTGAGGGACATCTAGGCTGGTTCCATTTCCCAGCTATTATGAATTGAGCGACAATAAACATGGTTGAGCACGTACCTCTAAGGAAATGAGATGAGTCCTTAGGATATATACCTAGGAGTGCTATAGCTGGGTCATATGGTAGATCAATTTTTAGCTGTTTTAGGAACCTTCACACTGATTTCCACAATGGCTGGACCAGATTGCATTCCCACCAACAGTGTAGAAGGGTTAAAAAAATATTTTAAAAAAACTTTTTTCTAAATTAACTTATTTATTTGAGAGAGAGAGAGAGAGAGAATGGGTGTGCCAGGGCCTCCAGCCACTGCAAACGAACTCCAAACACATGCACCACTTTGTGCATCTGGATTACATGGATCCTGGGGAATTGAACTGAGGTCCTTTGGCTTTGCAGGCAAACACCTTAACCATTAAGCCATCTCTCCAGCCCCCCAATTTAAAAAAAAAAGAGAGAGAGAGAGATAGCTCGGGAACAGATTCTTTAACTTAAAGCTTTTTCAAAAATCAAGAAACATATCATCTAGGCATGGTGGCACATGCCTTTAATCCCAGCACTTGGGAGACAGAGATAGGAGGATCACCTCATGAGTTCAAGGCCAGCCTGAGACTACATAGTGAATTCCAGATCAGCCTGGTCTAGAGTGAGACCCTACCTCGAAAAACCAAAAAAAAAAAAAAGTATGCTAGAGAAGAATTGGTGTAGGGTACCATCAGATTGCAGATTGTGCCTCAGTTTCTCTTTATGCATATAAAAAAGAATGTGCTAATTCTGTAAGGATCTTGTGTGGAAGAGAACACAGAACTATGGGTGCAGATGTTGTATGGCCAAGGTGGAGAAGGGGGCCCTTGGGTCATTTGCATGAGCACCCCCATCCACTGGCAAACTCATAACAAATTCCTAGGGCTTCCAGAAGAGATGGAGGAAGCAGAGGCCACACTGGGGTTGGGAGTCAGAGCTTCTCTCAGGGTTTAGACCTGGCTTGGCTATGTCTTTAACTCCTTTGGGCTTCTCCCCCAACACAACACCCTCTTTTGGTGGCCTGGTGCTGAGTCACAGCCAGCAACCATGGCAGGTGAGTGGGCAGCATGAGAGAGGCTAAGGAGTGTCCACTGGATGGCCATGCACTGCTGCCCCCTCCACATGCTTGTGCCCCCACACCTCAGCCTTCCTTACACCAAGCCTGCTGCCCCAACAGGAAGTGAGGGCCCCTTTCTTAGTGTTCCCATTAGACGAGTGGCTCAGTTTGTGCCCAGAAGGTTCAAGGATATTACCCCTCGGCCAGCAGCTGGCCTTGTGCCTGTGGAGGAAGGAGGAGAGTAGGGTTGAGGGCAGAAGAGGCAGTTCTAGTACTAGCCCACCTGCTCTGCTTCCACCATGCCTGTGCAGATCTAAGGGGCTTCCTAGGGTGGCCTGAGCCATACAGCAAGCTGTGCCGTCAGACCCCACCCCCACTCCTCCTGTATTGAGTCAAAGGGAGTGAGCATAGGGCACAGACTACACCAAGCTGACCTTCTGCTCCATTCTCCTCCAGGGCATTGAGCGCCTCCAGCGAAAGAACCAGCCCAGGGACCACAGGGCCAGCTGGGAGTCGGTCAAGGAGGCCTGTGGTGGGGACTTTTCCATGAACTGGTTCAGTCCCTTCACCAGACCATGTCAACCAAACACGCCCATTGACAAGGACTTGGTGCGGCAGGTGTCATCTATGACAGATATGGGCAACACGACTACAACCAAGGATCAATCAGAGGATACCAAAGACCAGGACTCTGTGGACATGCTGGATGAATAGAGGCTAAGAGCCCAGCACAAACATAGGCCATCAGCCTTCGTCCTGGGGTGAGGAGAAAACATTCCCCAATGCTTCCCCATGCCGCTTTCTTGGTCTTGCCATCCCTATCCCTCCTCTTTCCTTTCCACGTGGGTCAGGTCTGGGGTGGGATGTACTGGGGATATCTGAGGAGAGTGGGACTTGCTCTGCATTTACCTAAGCAGAGTATGCCAAAAGAGATGGTTATGACTCTTCCCAGGGCTGGGCAGGGCAGGCCAGGGGGAAGAAAGCCTCATCTGGCTTCGCCTGGGCTGCCCTTTGGAAATCTCAGGGCCCTGGCTCCTGGCTATTGAGAATTCAGGCCATGATACCATGATAGAAGGGGAGGATAGGGCTGGCCCTGGGGACCTGGGCTGCAACATGGACATAAAACACCAGTCTGAAAGGCTACAAGAGATTTCAGCCACCCCCAGGGAGGGGTTTGCCTTCAGGACTTGGGCTTAGCTGACAGAGGATCCTACACAGCTGCATTAACACATATGAGTGCAGAGCCTGCCCAAGATGGAAATGAGTCCAAGTTATGACAGTAGCTTCTCCAAGTTAGCTCCCATCACATAGACATGGGACTCTTCACTGCAAGTGTGGAGCTGGCTTGCCGTGGCCACAAGTCTGTTCCCAGGTGAGGTAGGGTTAAGTTCCTGGGGCTTTTTCAGCCTCCCCCAAGAGTCCAGTAACATACAGTGGCAGGACTGACTGGAAACTCTGCCTATGTGTTTTTAGAGCCTATCCTGTGTCAGGAAGAATGGGTAATGGTTACGGTCCACAGATTGGTGGGTAGGGAAGATACCCACACACAACTCTCCCAGGATGAGCCTGAGCGCCATCAACCCACTTGAAGCCAGGGGTGTCTGTCCATTACTGACTCATGGGACCCTCCTGGATGCCCCAGCCCCACAGTCACTGCAACAGCACCTTCTGCAGACTGACCCCTCAGATAGTCATGAGAAGCACAGCCAATTCCCCAGCTCAGGCCTTTGTTCTTGACCTATTTTCCCCACATTGGCTGGCACCAACCATGGCAGAGGGCTTGGCACACAGTAGAGTCTGCCCAGGCAAGGTCTCTGTCATAGCCTGTCTATGTGAGTCCTGACCCAAAGGGACCTGTGGCCCCGATGATGTGAAGAGAGGCAGTGTTGAGCTACCACATCCAGACACTGAGAGGAAAGCTGTGGAGAGCCAAGCTGCAGCCGCATTCCTGGAGGCATCTTCGGAGGTGGCTGGAGGATAGAGATCTGTCTGACAGAGAGATCCCCACAGGCCCATTTCCTCCATGCAGACTAGCCTCTGTGTTTATTAAGGCCAGCAGGAGGAGCCAGGATTGGCCCTTAAGCCAGTTAGCTTCCCCTGCTTGAGAGAGATGTCCTCTGATCACGGGACCTCACCCCTAGCAGCTCTGGATGAACCATGTGGTGGATCATGTAGCAGGAAGGCAGGGATGGTGCCTGGGTCCCCCAGAAGCAGCAGCTAGAGTTAAAAGAAGGGGTTGTTAGCTGGACGTGGTGGCGCACGCCTTTAATCCCAGCACTTGGGAGGCAGAGGTAGGTGGATCACTGTGAGTTCGAGGTCATCCTGAGACTACATAGTGAATTCCAAGTCAGCCTGGACTAGGGTGAGACCTTACCTCGAAAAAAAAAGGGGGGGTTGTGGTGAGTTCAGGCCTGAGGTCCTGGTATGTGCACAACCTTGGCCCTTGAATGTCCTTGCACACTGGTGCTGAAACTGTTCTTCCTCCAGCCAACTTGGCCTGCAGCCAGTCCCAAAGCCAGTTCTGTTTCCAGAGTGCTTCCTGTTGAAAGCGATGTTGGGGTAGGCATTTTGCTTCCACAAACTCAGACATGCCCCTCCTTCACTACTCTCTCATTCCACCACCATGCTAAGCCTTAGCTACATCTGTCCCCTCTGCTGGAGGTGCTAAACAGCCAGGGTCTTGTGGGTAGTGGCTTCTCCATCCCTGAGCCTTTGGGCCTGCATACCATTGACACAGTGGCCTTCTCTTCTTGGTGGCTCCTGACATGTTCTGCTCAGCCTCAGGCTAAAAGCACTGCATTGATATAAATCAATAAAGCACCTAGTTTCAACAAGGGAGGCTGGGTACAAACCTGCCTCTTGCTTTGAATAAAAGTTCTTTGTGGACTGGAGAGATGACTCAGTGATTAAGGCACTTGCCTGCAAAGCCTAAGGACCTGGGTTTGATTCCCCAGTGCCCACATAAAGCCAGATACACAGAGTAGTACATGCATCTGGAGTTTGCTTGCAGTGGCTAGAGGCCCTAGTGTGCCCATTCTCTCTGTCTTAAATAAATAAAATATTTTTGGAAAAATGTTTTGTTCTACTTCTTTGCCTGGAATTCTGTCTTTTTGCAGGAAATCTCAACCCAAAGCCCTGGACAACATCCTTCCTGTCAAGTGCCTTGCAGCCTTCCATTATCAGTGTGCAAAACAAGTAAAAGTCACACAGACACAAGCAATGGCTACTTGAGGTTACTAACCCAGCCCCTCTGGGTCCCAGCACAGGGAAAATTGACTTTTGCCCCACAAGCACATATCAGATGCCTACAAAATGTCAGGGAGATGAGCATCTGGGCAAAGGTCCTGAAACAGGGACGATAAGAAGTATTCCTAGCTTGGCATGGTGGGTCATGCCTATGATCCCAACACTTGGGAGGCTAAGGCCAGAGGATCAGGAGTTCAAGGTCAGCCTTAGCTATATAGTGTGTTCAAGGCCAGCCTGGGCTACATGAGACGCTGGCTCAAAAAACTAAAGCAAACAAATAATAAGAACAACAAAATCAGACAAATTCCACTCTGTACTGGCCTCTGAATAGCACACAATAACCCTAACTCAACCCACACTCAGCCTTGCCAAAGTACACACTATGGCTTGAATCAGGTGTCCCCCGTAAGTTTGTGTATTCTGAATGCTTGGTCCCTAGCTGGTGGCAGTTTGGGAGGTGGAGCCTTGCTGTAGGAACTGTTGTTGGGGGTGAGCATATGGAGGTTAGAGCCAGCTCCCCATTGCCAGAGTTCAGCTCACCTGCTACTGTTTTATACCTGCTATGGCAGAGGTGATGTTCAACCTGCTCATGCCATGCTCTCCCCTGCCATCATGGGGCTTCCCCTTGAGACTGTAAGCCAAGATAAAACCTTTTCTCCCATCAGCTGTTTTTAGTCCGGTGCTTTATCCTAGCTACGACAACATCCACCCTTATGAACAGACATTGAGGAAAAGGCTGGTCAGCCTGGATAGGGCCCAAAACAAGAGGGCCGAGCCCTCAGAGACAGCCACTGGACCTGAGAAGTTCAAAAACTTGATACTCCCTGTATGACAGCCAACACAGGTTACTTTAAGCAGCTTGTTGGCATAAAGGAAAAAAAGCGACTCTGGACACAGCCATATATTCTTAAATATTTTTATTTATTTCTTTGCAAGCAGAGAGAGGTAGAAGAAAGCTAAAATAAGCATGCCAGGGCCTTCAGTCACTGCAAACAAACTCCAGGTGCATGCAACACTTTGTGCATCTGGCTTTATATTGGTACTGGGGAATTGAACCCAGGTCTTTGCAGACAAGCACCTTAACCACTGAGCCATCTCTCCAGCCCTGGACACAACCATGTTAAAGTTGCCAATGTTTAATTGAAAGCATTGCAATCATCTGGGCAGATCTGCAAGGGCAGAGCCGGCGCGGGTTGCAGCTGCTCCTCCAGGACGCTGTGCCTGTGCCACAGAACCTACTCTAGGGGAAGGGGTGGAAGCCAGGGGGCCTCCCTTCCCCAGCCCCCAGACAGAGAAGGCCTCATCCTGGCATGGGGCCTTTCCTCTGAGAAAGTGCACACTGCCCAGATGAGAGGACAGAGTCTCTGGATGGGGAGGCCAGTGGCACCCAGCCCAGGACCAACTCCAGGGCGCTTTCCTTTGGGCCTGCCATCTTGACCTCCAGGCCCCCTAATGGACCTGGTATTACCCACTACCCAACCCCACCCAAAGCTGAGACTGTAATCCAGTTGGCAGTTGCCTCCAATACCAGAACACCCACGCACTGAAGAGATGTCCACTTCCAGGCCCACTGAGCAGCAACTCTGGCCTTCCCATCCACTTCATGGGGCAAAGCTGTGGCTTTGGATGTATGTGGACAACAGTGGCATCACTTTCTAAGGCCATGACTCCAGGGTGTGTATTTTCAGGGGGTGCTGGTGCCTAAGCTAGTTGTTTCGAGCTGGCAAAGAGTTGAGGTGGCCTCATGGAGCTGTGGTTTATACTAGCCTTGGAGTGCTCTGTCTTTCACCAGGCTGGCTCTTGAATCTGCTCTCCCATGATTAATCAAATCTAATCATACATGATCTGAAAACTACATGCATATTGGAAAACACTGAAATGCTTAGCCCAGGCTCAGAACCAATCAGGGCTCCAGCCTTCATTCTTCAGCCTCAAACAGAGGGAGGCTAGTTGGTGACGAGAACCATCTTCTCAGCATGAACCTCCTTCACTTGTCTGGAAGTGAACTTGATGATAAACTTGCTGGGTCCTGTTTTCACTGGAACACAATTCATTTGGAACTGGATGGACTTGCCAGGTGGCAGTACCCTAGAAAATGCAGACACAGAGATGATCAGCAAAGGATGCTACAGGGGAGAGGCACTGGATGAGGAACCAAGCATGCCATCCTAGCTTGGCCTCTTGGGAAAGCCCTGACCTTCCAGGGCCCAGTATAACAGGCCTTCAGCCTATGTGCTGTCGCTCTCCTCAGCTATAAAGAAAGATGGGTGAACAGGATGGGTTCCAGCCATCCTAGCTCTGCCATTTCACAACCCTCCTAGGCCCCTTGAAGCACCCACTTCATGATGAGTCCAAACAAAATGTGCGGTCTAGCCCTAGCTACTCAGCATGGCATCGGCTGAGAGCGTGTGAGCAACATAGAACCTGAGGGCCTACTCAGACCTGCAGAACCAGAAGCTGTGTTTTCACAGGACTCCCTGGGCAAATTTACGTGTCCATGAAAGTTTAAGAAACTCTAGTATGTGTGGGCTAGGAAGATGGCTCAGTTGGCATAGCAAGCATGATCCCCAGCACACATGTAAAAAGTAGGCTAAGGAGGCATATGCCTGTGACCCCAGCACTGATGGGGAAAGAAACAAGAGGATCACTGGGGCTCTTTGGTCAACCAGTCTAACCAAAAAACTGAGCTCTAGGTTTAGTAACAGACTTTGTCTCAGGGAAATGAGGTGTGATAGAGGACACCCAAAGCTCAAATGTGGGCACACATCTACACACAGACATGCACATACTGCACACACACTACACATAGACACTAAAAGAAAAGTTAAAGTTGTTCAAAAGGAAAAAGAAACTCCAGTCTAAGGCAAGCAGGAATCTGCTGAGGTTTGTTTAGAAGATTTAGACACCCGGTAAGGAACCAGGTTAACAAACCACTCACTAAAGTTCAGGGGAATTCTTTGCTGGTTATAGCAGCACACCAAAGTCAATGGTTCCTATACAGTCCAGCAGAGAACTGGAAAACAATGTACCAAACCAAAGAAGCAAGAGCTGTTCCAGGTATGCATACCTGGAACAAACCTGACTGATAATGTGCAAGTTACACAAGGTAGTTAGAGCCGGTCTAAAGGCCTGTGTAAATGCAGAAATATCTCACACTCCTGCAAGGTAAAGCTCAGTTCTGCCATTTGGCACAATATAGTTCCAATCTACATCCCAGCAGTCGTGAACTGCTGTATCAAGCTGATTCTGAGGAGGGATTTACCACTCATGTCATTGTGTACTATGCAAGTCCAGTTGTTTAAACAGCACAGTACCACATAAGAAGAGAACAAGTGACATAAAAACTAGTCCAGAAATCCAGATATGCCTAGGAATGCTGAGCACTAGGGAATGATAGTTATTTGACAAAGTTTAAGGTCAAAAAAATTTTAAATTCAAAAATTTTCTAATTGTGTAAATAGAACCATATGTTTCTATAAAAACATAGACTTTCTGTATTCTTTTTTAAATTTTTGTTCATTTTTATTTATTTGAGAGTGACAGAGAGAGAGAAAGAGCCCCTATTTCTATATTCTTGAGATGATGAGACTCAGTATTTACTATGGAAAAGATTAAAAACTTAATGTAGACAAATTTTTCAAACACATCTTAGTGTTTTGAAAAAGAAATACAAGGGTTGGAGAGATATCTTAACAGTTAAGGCGCTTGCCTGCAAAGCCTAAGGACCCAGGTTTTGCTCTCCAGATCCCAGGTAAGCCAGACACACAAAAGTGAGGCAAGTGCAAGGTCACACATGCCCACTAGGTGGCGGATGCACCTGGAGTTCCATTGCAGTGGCTGGAGGTCCTGGCATGCTAATTCTCTCTCTCTCTCTCTCTCTCTCTCTCTCTCTCATTAGAAAAAAGAAAGGAGAAAGAAAGAAGGAAGGAAGGGAGGGAGGGAAGGAGGGAGGGAGGGAGGGAGGGAGGGGGGAGGGAGGAAGGGAGAAAGGAAGGAAGGAAGGAAGGAAAGAAGAAAAAAGAAAGAAGAAAGAAGAAAAAAGAAAGAAATACAAGCTGGCTGTGGTGGTATACACCTTTAATCCTAGCACTCAGGAGGCAAAGGTAGGAGAATCACTGTGAGTTTCAGGCCAGTCTAGGGCTACAGAGCGAGTTCCAGGAGAGCCTGGGCTAGAGTGAGACCCTGCCTCAAACATACCAAAAAAAAAAAAAAAAAAAAAAAAAAAAACTACAGGAGGTAGGGTAGGGAGGTGGTTTAGAGATTAAAGGTACTTGCTTGTAAAAGCTGCTGGCCCAGATTTAACATGTACAATGGCAAGACCTTCAACCAGGTGGAGATCAAGCCCAAGATGATTGGCCATTCCCTGGGCAAATACTCCATCACCTACAAGTATGGCTGGCCTGGCATCAGGGCCACCCACTCCTCTCGCTCCATCTCCTCAAGTAGCTGTTGCATTAAACTCAGCTCTCAGTTAAAAAAAAAAAAAAGACTCAGTAGAAAAAAAATTGACAAAGGAATGGCCAGGCGTGATGGCACACGACTTTAATCCCACCACTCAGGAGACAGAAGTAGGAGGATCGCCATGAGTTCGAGGCCACCCTGAGATTACATTGTGAATTCCAGGTCAGCCTGGGTTAGAGCAAGACCCTACCTCAAAAAAAAAAAAAGGAAAAGGAAAAGAAAGAAAAATGACCAGGCAATTTATAGGAGACAGTTAACAAGAAAGTCCTGAGTTGTAACTAGAGATGCAAATTAAACCATTGGATTGGTGACACATCTCAGAAATATCTCAGAAATATTACACGCATACACATCATATATATGAAGTCTGTTAGAACAACTCAGATAGACTCACCCCTGGTCCAAGGTCTTCATAGAAGAGATGCCCAGGCTTTCCACTGAGAACTTGATTTCAGTCAAAGGGATGGGCAGGGAGTTCTTGAAGCTACACGTGAAGATAAGTGGCTGGTCAACCCTGGCTGTGTTGGGCATCTAGTAGTGCAAAGAGCAAAGAAAAGGTAAACATGCCAGGCTAGAGATGAAAGGTAGAGCCACACTGACGAGTCACATCAACACAGAGCCTGGGTCCTGTCTGAGCTCAGTGTGTCAGCAGGCCTCTACTCTCTGGAAAGGTTCTAGGGGGCATCTTCCACGAATGCCTTTCTCTAGCTTCTGTATGTTTACATAGCTCACATCCCAAGCCTGAACTCCAGGTGCAGGATCTCATGCCAACCAGAGGTCCTAGTCTGACCTATCTGACCTACATCTTGGCATCATTCAGCCCCAGTCAGGATCAGTCTTCACCAAAACAGCTTCCTGTACCACCAGCCTAGCAGAACGGACACTCCCAGGGGATCCTTAAACCAATCAGCCATGCTACCCAGCTTCCCAGGGGATCCTTGAAACAAAACTTCAAGGCTGACACTTAGGAGAGCCCTACCTGTGCCAGCCACAGGCTCCCACCCACATGCCAGGGCTCCTCGATCACCATGACCCAATTTGTCAAATGGCCTCATAAAGCAGCCCAGAAAAACAGGCCTGAAGCCAGGCTTTCTTCTTCCTTCAGAACATGCCACATCCCAGAGCCAGAACACTGGAGACTTGAGGGTTTTCCCCTGGCCTCACCTTCTTCCTCAGACCCCCACCTCCCTTCCCCAGGGGCTTACATCTTTCTCTGCTTGTTTCAGGCTTGATCTTATTCTGGAATTCTCCTCCAGGTACCCAGCTTCACCAGTACAGTGCCTGTGCCCCACACTCACCACCTAGTCTCTCCATCCAACCACAATACAGACTCGTTAACTAAAAGATTTAATTCTTTTGTTTGTTTGTTTGTTTGTTTTCAAGGTAGGGTCTCACTCTAGCCTAGGCTGACCTGGAATTCACTATGTAGTATCAGGGTGGCCTCAAACTCACAGTGATCCTCCTACCTCTGCCTCCCAAGTGCTGGGATTAAAGGCATGCACTACCACCTGGTTAAAATCTTTAATTCTTGAAATACAGTCAGTGTGCTAAGGGGTAGGGTAGCCAGGGAAAGCTAGAATGCCTGCTTCCAGGGCATTTCAAACATGCCTGGTATAGGAACAGGTCTTCTCAGATACCATCAGAAAGTGGGAAGACATACTCTGTGAAGTCACCTGGGGCAAAGTCACTGCGGAGCATGGGTGAGACCCTCCAGAGAAGCTCTTGATGCTTAGGTAGTGGAGAATATACCCCAGGTGCTTTCCAAGCAGAAGGGTGCATGAAGCACGAGGTTCTGCTTCACTGAGTGGAGCCAGGCAAGTGTCACCAGTAATGTGGGTGAGGGTGGGTCCATAATTCACATCCTGCTCTCCACTCTCCTCTCCTTTTTCAGCCACACTACCCTGGAAGTGTAAAAGCCATCTCTTAAAGGGCCCACACCCCCAGCCTGAGCAGTCCCACAAGTGGCACGTCTGTTGAGGTGTGATCTCCTGGCCCCCAGGGTTCATCCCTGATGATGGCCTTCAGTGGGTCACCAGAAGTACAATGACAGTCACTTTGGACATTTCTATGAAACTTTCAGAGAGGGTTCCACTTTTTCATGGGGGAAAACTAACCAGTCAGGCCCTGGCCAGCCTGGCACCTGGTTTTACCTCACACTGCGCCAGGATGAATCCCAGTCACCTCAGTACCTGTAAAAGCCTTTTGCACTTTAACGGCTTATGGACACACAAGAAACTGACAGCATAGAATTTATACTACGTGAAAGTATTTTCACTTAAAAATATAAAAAATTTGGGCTGGAAGGATGGCTTAGCAGTTAAAGCATTTGTCTGCAAAGCCAAAGGACCCAGGTTCAATTCCTCAGGACCCACGTTAGCCAGATGCACAAGGGGGCACATGAGTCTGGAGTTCGTTTGTAGTGGCTGGAGCCCTGGCATGCCCATTCTCTCTTTCTCCCTCTTTCTCTCTGTCAAATAAAATTATATATATATATATATATATATATATATATATATATATATATATATAATTTTAAATTCAGTTGACCAAAAACTGAAAACAAGTAAAATTTCTTGACACACCACTTCTCAGAAATACCTGTTCAGAAAAACAGTGTGCCATTTATCTTAGGAACACAATTGGCCTGAAGATTGACCAACCAGGAAACCACAGATGCCCTGGGACCTTCAGGCCAGGTTCCAAAGAGATACCCTTTCAGGCTTGCAGGCAGCTCACCTCTATGAAGAAGTCAGGATACAGGAAGCTCAGGGACACCTCGGTGGCCACCATCTCATTATCGGATCCCACGACTTCCGCAATGGCGAACCCTTTGATGACTAGCTCGTCATCGAGCACGCCCAAGCTGTTGATGTAGGAGCTGGCATTCATGGTGAGAACCACCTCGGTTTCTGCAGAGAGCAAGAGTGGGAGGAGGACAGAGGTGAACACTGCCAAGCACAGTATCTGATGAGCTCTTGGGAATGGGGCTGGGTGGCCTCCAGGGAATCTTGTATTCTCTAAAGAACAGCTAGGCTCCAGAGGTCCCCCATGACGGATACTCCCACAGTCAAGGTGGCCTTTGCATTCTCAGGGCATGTACAGTCCACTAATCAGAAGGCCACCCCAAACAAAATCTCTACTGCTGTAGGAGACTTCTTGCAACAACTCTAATTTGTGATTCTGTAACGGACCCAAAGCTCCTGGCCCACTGGTCTCTTTGGCCTGTGTTTTCTCTGTGCTGGACTCCCCAGAGGTAAGTACTCTCACCTACAGAAGCTGGTTAGTGTGTGGACAGCCCATAGAGATGGGGGATATCAGATGGTGAGGACCCTGTCCTCCCTGGGAGTGCAAGGCCTCACTTCCCAGTTCTAATACCTGGATTCTGGATCTGCACTGTCTTCTGGATGACACCCAGGCTTGCCACTCTCTTGCCTGTGTACGTCTGCAGGTCAAGGGAGCACGAGATGTTGACATTCTTTAAGGTGACCATGTTTCTTTTCAGAACAATCGTCAAAATGATCGGGTCCCCCAGCTGCACAGAGTCCTCAGTGACAGATATGTGGTAAAAGTCCTCTCTTGTCGGTGGCTTGTGTTCCACCACGTTATTGAGGAGATTGGAGGCCTTGTTCATGGCCTGTCTCTCCTCAGGGGAGCCTGGGGAACACAGAACACTTCCTGAAATCAAGCTTCTGAGAAAAAAGTGTACCAGCCCACCCTGGGGGCAGTGAGAGCCTGCCCACTAGCCAAGACTCCAGAAGTCTCCCAGGAGCCTACAAGCTATGGGCTTCACACAGAGAAGTGGCCAAGACCTCACCATGAATGGGCACAATTCTGCCATGATGGATATGGCAGGGGAAGACCTTGAAAACTCCCCCTATACCTCCTTACAAATGGCAAACACACAAAAGCAGCCTACAGTGACTTGTCTAGGACTCTTTAAGCAAGTCTTGGGTTAGGGGGCTTGGTCAGTAAAGTGCTTGCCCCTCAAGTGTGAGGACCCAAGTTTCATCTCCAGAACCCATGTGGAAATGTGAAGCAATCCCAGCACCAGGAAGGCAGAGACAGGAAGATTCTAGCACTTTCTGGCCAGCCAGTGAGCCTGATCAGTGAGTCCCAGGCAGAGACTCTGTCTCAAAGTGGGTAGATATATTCCTGAGGAGCAACTCCTGAGGATATCTTCTGGCCTCCACATGCACTCCACATGCACAAGCATATCCACACACACACACACACACACACACATACCTATGCATACCCACAAATGTGCATATACACATACTACACACACATGCAAAAAAATTTAAGAAAATCTTAGCCTTGCAGCAATCTGAGGATAATTTACTCAAGATAGTCAGCTGAGCTGGGAATGGTAGCTCACACCTGCAATCCCACCACTTGGAAGGCTGAGGTAAGAGGATTGCCACGGGTTTGAGGCCTACATGGGCTACATAGTGAGTCTCAGACCAGCTACAGAGTCAGTCTGTACCCTGTTTCAAAAAATAAGAGAGTGGGGCCGGGCGTGGTGGTGCACGCCTTTAATCCCAGCACCCGGGAGGCAGAGGTAGGAGGATCCCAGTGAGTTCGAGGCCACCCTGAGACTCCATAGTGAATTCCAGGTCAGCCTGGGCTAGAGTGAAACCCTACCTCGAAAAACCAAAAAAAAAAAAAAAAAAAGAAAAAAAAAGAGAGAGAGAGAGAGTGGGACATGATTGTGCACGCCTTTAATCCCAGCACTTGGGAGACAGAGTAGGAGGATCACTGTGAGTTTGAGGCCAGCATGAGATTACATAGTGAATTAGTGAATTCCAGGTCAGCTTGGGCCAGAGTGAGACCCTACCTTAAAAAAAAAAAAAAAAAAAAAAAAAAAAAAAACAAGCAGAAGCAGAGGAGGAAAGAAGAGAAGAAGCCATCCAGCTAGTCTCAGTGAGGCTTGTATGGGCAGGAGAGATGGCTTAGCAGTTAAAGCATTTGCCTGCAAAGCTTAAGAACCCATGTTCGACTCTTCAGATCCCATGTAAGCCAGACACACATGATGCAAGTGCACAAGGTCACACATGAGCACAATGTGGAACATGTATCTGGAGTTCAATTGCAGTGACTGGAGGCCCTGGCATGCCAATTCTCTCTCTCTCTCTCCCCCTCCCTCCCTCTCTCTTGCATAAGAAAGGTCAGTCTGTTGTGCTTGCCTCAAAAAATGAAAACTAGAAAAAGAAGGCTTGTGGTAACCCTATTGTCCTCTCTTCCTCCTAGACTCACAGTCATAGTCACAGTGTGCCTATGGTAATGGGAGGTCGAGTCAGGAGACTCCTGAAGCTCATGGGGAAAGCTAATCTGGTCTTCTCAGAGGTAAAACAACAAGAGAGACCCTGTCACAAACAAAGTAGGAGAGGACCAGCACTCCAAGGTTTCCCTATGACCTCCACATGCATACCATGGCACCCGTGTGCCATGCACACACGCATGCACGCACCTATCTTCTTCATCATTATACACACACAAAACAGTAATAAGGCAGAGCATGTGGACACCACCTAAATATATTCCTGGGCTAATGCCAGTCGACTTACTGGCCCCAGAAAACTAAGGCAACCTGGGTCAGTCACCAACTGACTACTAAGCAAACAAAGAAGACTTCAGAGGCTGCATGACAAACAGACAAATGGAAGTGCTGGAGAGAGCTCAGTGCACAAGCACATAGCAGGAACGACAGACCACTGCATGTTCTCCAAAGAGTACAACTTTCTTTTTTAAAAAACATGATTTTTAGCCAGGAGTGGTGGTGCACACCTTTAATCCCAACACTTGAGAGGCAGAGGTAGGAGGATCATCAAGAGTTCGAGGCCACCCTGAGACTACATAGTGAATTCCAGGTCAGCCTGAAGTAGAGAGTGAAACTCTACCTTGAAAAACCAAAAATAATAATTATTTTATATATATATATATATATATATATATATATATATATATATATAATATTTTATTTATTTGCAAGCCAAGAGAGAGAATGGACATGTCAGGGCCTCTAGTCACTGCTAACAAACTCCCCATGCATGTGCCACTTTCTGTATCCAGGTACTGGAGAATCAAACCTGGTCGTTAGGCTTTGCAGGCAAGTGCTTTAACCACTGAGGAATCTTTTCAGCCCAGGAGAACAACTTTCAACAAGAAATTACAAGACATGGGCTGGAGAGATGGCTTAGTGGTTAAGACGTTTGCCTGCAAAGCAAAGGTTCAATTCCCCAGGCCTGGCCCCCACCCTGATTTTTAATTTTTCTAATTTTTTATGTGTGGATGTGGTGTGCCTATGTGTAGGAATGCTCATATGTGTGTGGATGTGGTGTGCCTCTGTGTAGGAATGTTCATATATGTGTGGGCATGCTTGTGTGTAGGAATGTTCATATGTGTGCGGGCATGCATGTGTATAGGAATGTTCATATGTGTGTGGACACACTCATGTGTGCAGTGTATGTGCATATCTGCATCACATCCATGTGGAGGCAGAATTCAATGTTGGGTGTCTTTCTTAGTCCACCTAATTTACTTATTTATTTTTGAAATAGGGTCTCATTCTAGCCCAGGCTGACCTAGAACTCGCTCTGTGGTTCCAGGCTGGCCTTGAACTCACAGCTATCCTCCTACCTCTGCCTCCTGAGTGCTGGGATTAAAGGTGTGCACTACCACACTCACATGAAACCTACAGCTCACCAATTCAGTTACACTAGCCAGCAAGACTCAACAATCCACCTGTCTCAACTTCCAGTGCTGTGACTGTAGATGCTTGCCACCACATCTGGCTTTTTCATGGGCGCTGGGGATCAAACTCATGTTTGGATGGAAAGCACTTTACCCGCTGATTCATCTCTCCAGCCCCTAATTTATTTTCTTAAGCCTTCTTGCCTTGTTCAGTTTGCTCATTTCCAGGAAAAGCTTAAGGCAAGATCCCAGTTCAACAACAGGCCGAAGGAGAAATTCAACTTGCTCAGAGTTCTCCAACCACTTCCTATCTATAAGGTCTCCAATTCTGTCCTAAGTGCCTGTAGCTCCATTATTTCAATTCAAGAATTGTTTATAGAGGATGAACACAGTCCCAGGTCCTACTCACAGGTCAAGGTCCACACTGGCCAGAAAGGTCTGGATTCCTGTGTTGCTATCCTTTCCTTCCACAGTTCCAGAAGCAGCTCCTACTTCTTACAGCCCTCCTCCTCCTCCTTTGAAACAGGATCTCATATAGCCCAAACTGGCCCCAAACTCATTATATAGCTGAGGATGACCTTGAACTCTTGATTCTCCTGCCTCTACTCCCAAGCACTGAAAATACAAGCATGTGTCCTACTACCTTGTTCACGTGGTACCAAACCCAGGGCTTTGTGCATGCTAGGCAAGTACTCTACCAACCAAGCTTCATCCCTAGCCTCTCACAGCCTGTCTTCTGTTGGCTCCATCTATGCTCTGAGCCCTTGAGAAGCAGGAGCTGCTTGGGGTCTCCAGCACTTAGTACAAGAGCTGTGGCCAGTTAGCCAGAGAAGAGGAAGCTCCCGTCCAACTGGGGAGCATGCCCAGCAGAGTAGTGTTTACACCTTGGCAGCACAGGGATGATAGAGACTACCACCAACCAAAGCAGGGGAGGCCAAGCAGCCTTCAAGCTGGAGACAACTCAGGCCAAGTGCACAGGTGCACAGGGCTGGGCTGAGGACCAGAAACTGAGTTTGGTAGACACTAGGCAGCACTGAAGTGAGGTTGACCAGCTGGTCACACAATCAAAGAACTGCACAAGGACAATTTTAAAGAGGTCTGAGTCACTCCTGACTCTACTGGTTCTAAAAGCTCTACTTGAAAAAGGCTGACTAAAAAGGTTGACGATAGGATTGGAGAGATGGCTTAGTGGTTAAGGTGCATGTCTGTGAAGCCTAAGGACCTATGTTCGACTCTCCAGGTCCCATGTAAGCCAGACGCACAAGTTGACACAAGTGCACAAGGTCACACATGTACACAAGGGCCACATATGTCTGGAGTTCGACTACAGTGGCTGGAGGTCCTGGTGCACCAATTTTCTTTGTCCCTCTCACTCACTTACTCTCTCTAACCCTAACAAAAAAGGTTGTTAGTATAAATAAATAATAAATAAATAAATAAGGTGGGGCGCAACTGAGAAAGACACCCAACATTGACTTCTGCTTCCACATGCGTGTGCTGCATATGAGCACATAAACTGCACACAAGAGCGTGCCCACACACACATGAACATTCCTACACACATGCACACCACCACACATATAGGGTCAACCCTGGGGTTAGGATGGCTGTCCACAGATGGGAAGAGGACCTGGCTGTCCATGGGCATCTCAGCACTCCAACTAGAGGGGTGGGGTTGGAGGATCATTCCGAGGGAAAGAAAGGTCCGGCTCAGGACTACTGCCTTCTTGGGGTGAAGGAGGAACCACGACAGCCCTGAGCAGTCTCTCCTCCTGCCCATTCATCTCCCTCAGGCTTCCTCTGCTGTACTTATGGCCAACTCTCAGCAGGATGGCCTGCACCCACTGTTGAGGACCCAAGGGCAGAAATAACACCTCCTGGAAGGGGCATGCCTGCCACCACCCCATCCCACACCACCACCCCATCCCAGGCCGGACTCCTCTAGGCAGCCCAACTCAGCAGGATCGGGGTGGGTTACTATGTAGTGGGGCAGACCCGAGCTCATGAGTCAGATGACATCCACTTCAAAACCCGTCCTGGGCTAGAGTATAGCTCAGTGGCAGAGCACCTGCCCAGCATGTGTAATGCCCAGGGTTCCATCCCTAGCACTCCAAAAAAAATTAAATAAATAAAAGTAAAGTTTTAAGAAAAAGGAAAACAAAAGCTGAGTGTGGTGGCACATACCTTTATCCCAGCGCCCACTTAGGAGGCAAAGGTAGGAAGATTGTCAGCCTGGGACTACAGAGCGAGCTTCCGGTCAGCCTGGGCTAGACTAGACCCTACCTCGGAAAAGAAAAGTGTGGAGCTGGGTGTGGTGGCGCACACCTTTAACCCCGGCACTTGGGAAGCAGAGGTAGGAGGATCACTGTGAGTTCAAGGCCACCCTGAGAGTACATAGTGAATTCCAGGTCAGCCTGAGCTACTGAGACCCTACCTGGAAAACAAACAAACAAACTAAAAGGGCAGGCTGAAGAGATGGCTTAGCAGTTAAGGTGCTTGCCTGTGAAGCCTAAGGACCCAGGTTCAATTCCCACATAAACCAGATGCACAAGGTGCACATGTGTCTAGAGTTTATTTGCAGTGACTAGAGGCCTTGGCATGCTCATTCTCTCTACCTGCCCCTTTCTCTCTCTGTCTCAAATAAATAAATAAATAATTTAAAAAGAAAAAGATGGGCTGGAGGGATGGTTTAGTGGTTAAGGCCGCTTGCCTTAACCAGGTTCAATTCTCCAGATCCCACATAAACCAGATGCACATGATGGTACATGCATCTGGAGTTTGTTTTCAGTGGCTAGAGGCCCTGGCATACCCATTCTCTCCCTCGCTCTCTATCTCTCTCTTCCCCCTTCTCCCTTTAATAAATAAATAAAAATTTAATTTAATTTAAAAAAAAGAAAAAGATGAACTGGAGAGATGGCTTAGCCGTTAAGGCATTTGCCTGCAAAGCCAAAGGATCCTGATTAAACTCTCCAGGACCCATGTAAGCCAGATGCACAAGGGGGTGCATGCATCTGGAGTTCTTTTGCAGTGGCTGGAGACCCTGGTGTTCCCATTCTCTCCCCCCTCCCTCTTTTTCTCTCTCAAATAAATAAATAAAATATATTTTAAAAAGAAAAAGAGCCAGGCATGGTGGTGCACACCTTTAATCCCAGCGCTTGGGAGGCAGAGGTAGGAGGATCACCAGGAGTTCCAGGCCACCCTGAGACTACCTAGTGAATTCCAGGTCAGCCTGGGCTAGAGTGAGACCCTACCTCGAAAATGAAAGAAAAAAGTTTAAAGAAGAACCTTGTTTAAACCGTGTCACTTACTAGCTGTGTGAACTTCGGGTATGAATATCTTGAGGCCTTGTTTCCACCTCCTGAAGTGAGTTAGAGCAATGCGGGCCTTTGCCAGGACCAGGGAGCAAGAGCACCACTGTCCTAGAGCTGAGCCTGTGCAGATGCTTGAGCCAAGGATGCTCACAGCTGCTGCAGGCGCTAACCACACCACACCCAGCAGCCGTCCCTAGGTGGCAGCCAGGTCGTCTTTGGTGGGAGAGAGTAACAGCTAATAAAAATCAGTGTTGCGGGGGTTCGGGCGGAGGCCATAAAAAAAATCAGTGCTGCAACTTTCAATCTTTTGTTGTTCATTTGTTTGTTCTTGTTTGTTGAAAGAGCATGTCACTCTACAATCCTGGCTGGCCTGAGACTCACTATGCAGACCAGGCTGGCCTCAAACTTGCTGTGATCCTTCTGCTTCTGCCTCCCCAGCATTGGGATTGCACTGTGAAAAACCATAACTCCCCTTCTTCTTTTTTAAAAAGATATTTTTATTTTTATTTACTTATTAGAGTCAGAGAGAGAGGGAGCAAGAGAGAGAATGGGTGTACCAGGGCCTCTAGCCACTGCAAACAAACTCCAGACGCGTGCGCCCCCTTGCACATCTAGCTAACGTGGGTCCTGGGGAATTGAACCTGGGTCCTCTGGCTTTGCAGGCAAGCACCTTAACTGCTAAGCCATCCCTCCAGCCCTCCCCTTCCCCCCTCTCCCCCTCCCTGAGGTAGGGTCTCACTCTAGTTCAGGCTGACCTGGAATTCACTCTGTAGTTTCAGGGTGGCCTCGAACTCATGGTGATCCTTCTACCTCTGCTTCCCAAGTGCTGGAATTAAAGGCATGCACCACCACACCCAGCTCCTCCCTTTCTTTTTTTTTAATTATTTATATTTATTTATTCATTTGAGAGAGAGAAGCAGATAGAGAGAATGAGAATGGGCGCACCAGGGCCTCCAGCAGCTGCAAATGAACTCCAGACACATGTACCACGTTGTACATTCTGACTTACGTGGGTCCTGGGGAATTGAACCTGGGTGCCTTGGCTTTGCAGGCAAACACCTTACCCACTGAGTCATCTCTCCAGCCCACCTCCTTTTCTTTTATTTGAGATGAGGTCTCATGCTGTAGCCTAAGCTAACCTCAAACTCAAAATGATCCTCCTGCCTCAGCCTCCCAGGTGCTAGAATTGCAGGTATGTGCCAGCATACCCAGCTTGCTCATCCTCTTGCCCTAAATTGAGCATATAGTGAGCCAGTCCTAGCTCATGCCCATTCTTAGAAAGCGGCCTTTCCTGAGGCAGTCACCCTCATGCTGCCTGGGCAGCTGTCCAACTCCTGCCACAGTGCATGCTTGGGCATTTTGACTGGACCGTAACCCCACAGCCTTTCAGGGACCCTGTTTGAGAGGACTGTCCTGGTTTCTGACCAGCCTGCAGCCCACAGAGAGGAGCCACTCTTACCTTCAGGGTACTTGTACTGATAGGTGATATCCAGGCGCTGGTCCTGGCCCACCGCCTTGGTGCTGATGTTCTTGCCAATGCTCATGGTCTCCACGGCGATGAGGATGAACTTCTTGTCCTCTTGCGTCTGCTTTACCAGCCAGATGAGCTTGTCACCATTCACCTCCGTAAAGATGAACTTGGTGTCATATTTCACGGAGACATCGCCCTTGCGAATGGCAGTCAGGGGTGCAGGCCCACAGCGGAAGCGTTCTGTGGGGAAGTGAGGGAGGACAACCGTCAGGGCCCATGTCCCTGAAGACCCTTGCCTCCACCCTGCCTGCAGAACGTCCTTGCTTGGGAACAAGGAACAGAAGTCGGGAGCCCCCAGCCGTTCTAGGAACAGCGCTCCTACTTTAGAGAAGCTCCGTATGCACATGGGCGGGGGCGGCGGCCCGAGGGACTTCTGCTCTACCCTGAGGGGCTGGGCCACAAGGGTATTTTTAAATTTTAATTCGAATGCCTTTGGAGACCTACACCCCTTACCCCTTCCCCCGTCCACACCCCCCCCCCCCCGGACCACCACACACACACTGCTCCCTTTGTGGCCCTCCCGTCAGCAATGGCCTTGCTCCTAGAAGGGCCAAAAGACTTGGACTGCTTCAGGGTGTCCGTATTTCCACAGAGACCAAGGCAGTCACAGGGCTGCAGGAGGAGAGTGTCAGAGCCAGGACGGCCTGGTCACCAGCCACACTTCAGCTAGAGAACCTCTTATAAAATGAGAGGTCAAAGCCGGGCATGGTGGTGCACGCCTTTAATCCCAGCACTCGGGAGGCAGAAGTCGGAGGATCACCGTGAGTTCAAGGCCACCCTGAGACTACATAGTGAATTCCAGGTCAGCCTAGGCCAGAGTGAAACCCTACCTCGGGAAAAAAAAAAAAAAAAAAAAAGAGAGAAAGATCACATACAGGCTTCTCCTCCTGAAGGGCTTAACTGAGAAGTTTGAATACCTGATTTAATCTCAAGAGTAGCCCCCCATACACACTTTTTTTTTATTGTTGTTCTTTCCTAGGTAGGGTCTCACTCTAGCCCAGGATAAACTGGAGCTCATCCTGTATAGCTCCAGCTGGCCTCTATTTCACAGCAATACCTTAGCCTCCCGAATGCTGGAATTAAAGGCATGTGCCACCATGCCTAGTTTCAAGGGTTTCCGTTTATTGGGCAAAGGTTGCTTGATTGTTTTTGTGGGTGTTTTGTTTATTTGCTTTGTTTTTTTTTTTCTTGAGACAGAGCCTCAGGTAGCCTTGTCGTTTTTAAAATATATATGTTTATTTGAATGAGAGAGGAATAGAGAGAGGGAGAATATAGGCATACTGGGGCCTCTTGCCACTGAGAACAAACTCCAAATGGATGCACCACTTTGTGCATGTGGCTTTATATGAGTGCTGGAGCATTAAACCCAGGCCAGCAAGCTTTGCAAGCAAGTGCCTTTAGCCACTGAGCCATCTCCCCAGCCCTGACCTTGAACTTTTTATGTAGCCCAGGATGGTCTTGACCTCCTGTGTCCCCAAGTGCTGGGATTACAGGCATTCACCACCACACCTGGATTAGTTGTTTTTATACTCAGGCTTATAACTTAAAATATGGTTAACTGGCTGGGCCTGGCTGGAGGGACAGAGAAGGAGGAAGAGAGGCAGGAAGAGAGAAGAAGGAAGAAGGAGGGAGGGAGGAAGAGTGGGTTGGATGTGAGGTGCTTGGACCACTCTTGGCTGTTATCACTGTGACTGTCCTACTTGTTTGTGTCAGGGCCCCTCCCCACCCAGCTGGCCAGACTGAGGGCTTTAAAGGTCTCATTTCCCCCAAGGACTGGGCTCAGTGCTCAACAGAGAATCTAGCCAGCCTGTCTCCTTCCCTGAACACTGACTCACACCCCACAAGCCTCTCACACAGGACAGGTCTGCCAAACCCCGAGGGCATGGACGTAAAAAGCCAGGTGCCAGTCTACCTCCCTCTCTTCCTCCTGGCCTCTTTGCTGAAGCAAGATGTGTATTCCTGTATTTTTCTCTGTCTCTCTATCTTATGTGCTCTTTCTACATTCAGACCTTTTTTTTCCCTCTCTCGTTTTTCTCTCTCTTCTCGGTCTCCTATTGCTTATTGGCTCAAGAATCCCCCCTTGACTGGGGCTAGAGAGATGGCTTAGCAGTTAAGGCATTTGCCTGCAAAGCCAAAGGATCTCAGTTTGATTCTCTAGGACCCACGTAAGCCAGACCTACAGGGTGATGCATGCATCTGGAGTTCGTTTGCAGTGGCTGGAGGCCCCAGCTCACCCATTCTCTCTCTCTCAAATAAATAAAATATTTTTTTTATTTTTTAAATTTTATTTATTTATTTATTTATTTATTTGGTTTTTCAAGGTAGGGTCTCACTCTATAGCCCAGCCTGGAATTCACTATGTAGTCTCAGGGTGGCCTCGAACTCACGGTGATCCTCCTACCTCTGCCTCCCCAGTGCTGGGACTAAAGGCGTGCGCCACCACGCCCGGCATCAAATAAATAAAATATTTATTTTATTTTATTTTATTTTTGGTTTTCTGAGGTAGGGTTTCACTCGAGCCCAGGCTGACCTGGAATTCACTATGGAGTCTCAGAGTGGCCTCGAATTCACAGCGATCCTCCTACCTCTGCCTCCCGAGTGCTGGGATTAAAGGCGTGTGCCACCACACCCAGCTTAAAATTTTATTTTTAAAGAAAAGAATCCCCTCTTGATAATCAGCCCCCTTCCTACCATCCCTAATTCTCCTCCCCCTTGCCTAAAACTCCTGCTTTGAACTGTCAACAAATTTCCTCTTCCCAAAGCTGGGCGTGGTGGCACATGCCTTTAATCCCAGCACTCAGGAGGCAGAGGTAAGAGGATCGCTGAGTTCAAGGCCACCCTGAGACTCCATAGTGAATTCCAGGTCAGCCTGGGCTAGAGTGAAACCCTACCTCAAAAAAAAAAAAAAAAAAAAAAAAATCCTGTTCCTAAAAGTAAGATCTCAGTCCTTTTTTGGAGGTAGTGTCTCACTCCCAGGCTGACCTGGAATCCACTATATAGTCTCACCCACTGAGCAACTTCTACCTCTGCCTCCTAAACGCTGGGATTAAAGGCGTGTGCCACCACACCCAGCCGAAAAGTATGCTTTTGTATCTGGCTTTATTTCCTAGTATGAAGTTTCTGTGGTTGTGTGCAGCAGCAGTTAATTTCCACTGTTGCATGACTGTAATGAATTGTCCATTCTATTTCATCTTGTGGTCTTAGTGGAAGCACCTGGTGACTTGAAGGCAACACTGATGAGCCTCTCTTCTACTGGCTGCCATCCAAAACCCAGGTTAAGGGAACAACAGCCTAAGCCAGTGCCTAGGGCCCCACTTACCCTGGCTAATCTCCTGTGGCGTCCCATCCAGGGCCTGCCAGCCGTGATTGTCCCCATTTTCATCAGATCGCATCATCCAGACGTCGTTCCACACATGGAAGTTCCTGGAAGCCGCCCCACCCAAGCCAATAGCATGGTTAGAAGATGTGTCACCACTACAGACTCAGTAAGGTTGTCCTGAGGGGTTTGTCAACAAAGGCAGGCCATTGCTGGGGGCCATGTGGAAAGCCTGGTGCAGGTAGGTGAGTAGGGGAGAAGCTCCTCAGACCCCCGCTTGCCTGATGTCCCTGAAGAGTCTGAGAGCTTCCCCACCACACAGAATGAACTCGTAGCGGTGGGCCACTTCTTATTAGTATGGCTAGAGAACCTCCAAGAAGGAATGTGTGACCACTTAGAACCCTTGTCTGGGCTGGAAGGGATTCCAATGTTGCTGATTGGTAATTTTGTAACTGGCCAGGCTCGGGATGTTCATATTCTTGCTATTTTTAAAGCTGATGCTCTTGGTTTTCTAGGTGTATGGGTCATATATAACAATACAATTTCTAATAATTACTTTCAAGGGCTTTTCTCCTTGTTTGGGCTGACTAACTAGACCTGCTCAACAGTACTTGAACAAAAGCTGTGGGAGTCGCAGTCCCCAGTCTCAAAGTCCGCAGACACCGCTGTTCATGCCTCTCCTTCCCTAGCAAGCTCTTCTCTGCACCCTGTGTCCCTTGTCCCACCAGGTAGGTCACTTTTAGCCAAGAAGGCCTGTGTGCCCTGGTTCACAGAGCAAAGGAAACAGTGCCTCTCACTGACCATGGGTGGCAGTTACAACCCAGGGTCTCAAGCAGCAGTGTGTCCTAATCTTCAGAGCCATGTCTTGGCCTTCACCTCTAGTGGCAAGGGCTTAAGAGTCCTCCTGGATTCTGGGTCAGACTGTCTAAGGCTGTCATGTTCCAAGTGAATTTCTTGAACCAGTCTAGAGTGCCTCCTGTGGACAGGACTGTGCAGGCCAGAAGGGACCCAGAACTGGCTAATGGAGAGCCTGGGTCAGCCAGGAGGGACCTATGGCTGGCTAGTGGGAAGTCTGGGTTGATCAGGAGGGACCCAGAGCTGGCTGGGGGAGCCTAGGTCAGCTAAGAGGGACCCAGTTCTAGCTAGTTGAGAGCCTGGATTCACTGGGGGGGGGGGGGAGACCCAGAGTTGGCTAGTGGGAAGTCTGGATCAGCCAGGAGAGACTCAGGGAGGGAGCCTACCAGACTGAGTCTCTGGTCATTGTTCCAATCGTCTTGCCATTTTCATCCAGGAAGATGTCTACTGTGAGGTTTTTTTCCGTGTCATGAGCTGACTCAAAGTTGGTCACACTGCGCGTTGGGATGCCCAAGGCTCTCAGTGCTGAAACAGCCCCAAGTAGGATGGTCAGCTCCTATCCCAGGCTGAGTGCCTCCACCCCTTCCCCAACCTACTTGTAGTCAGGATTCCAGAGAACACCCAGCACTGGCCAAAGGACACTGGCATCTTGGTGGTGTAGTACTGCTGCAGGATGGGCACACTGCTGGTCCACACATATGGGGCGGTGCCCTTGCTGTAGTCTCCTGACCAGTTCCCCACCAGCACTCCCCTGTTGGCAGAGCTCATCTGGCACACAGGAAGGAATAGCATCAGACTTCACCTCCCACCACCACCATCCTGGTGAAAGAATTATCCAGAGCGAGCAGGACACTCTGAGGGGCCAAGTAGAGAGCTCAAGATCAGCCTGGGCTACACAGCAATACCTAACTCATCTCTTCCCCACAAATACGTGATTCACTGAGCAAGTGTATGATAAATATTACCATGACCTGAAAAGGCTGTGCCAGTGTGCCAGAGTGAAGCAGACTTTCTTCATTATGCTAACAATATGACAATGTCCCTCAGAAGATTGGAAACAGCAGTCAACCTTTGGTAAGCCAAGCATTAAAGGGATTTGCAAAAATGTAAAATACTACTCTTCTCATTACATGTTGTATGCTTTGAAAAAGGTTTCTTTCTTTTTTTCCTGTTTTTTTTGTGTTTGTTTTGTGAGGTAGGGTCTCACTCTAGCTCAAGCTGACCTGGAATTCACTCTGTAGTCTCATAGTGGCCTTGAACTCAGGACGATCCTCCTACCTCTGCCACCTAAGTGCTGGGATGAAAGGCGTGTGCCACCACACCTGGCTTTGAAAAGGTTTCTTAAGAAAAAAATATGAGAGCAGGACATGGTGGCGCATGCCCTTTAATCCCAGCACTCAGGAGGCAAAGATAGGAAGGTTGCCCAAAGTTCAAGGCCACCCTGAGACTACACAGTCAGCCTGGGCTAGAGCAAGACCCTACCTCGAAAAGCCAAAAAAAAAAAAAAAAAATTATGCCAGGATGGTGGCACATGCCTTTAATCCCAGCCCTTGGGAGGGTGAGGTAGGAGGATTGCTGTGAGTTTGAGGCCATCCTAAGATTACATTGTGAATTCTAGGTCAGCCTGGGCTAAAGCAAGACCCTACCTCAAAAAAAGTATGTATTTATTAGGGAGAGAGAGAGGGTAAGGGAGAGAGAGAATGGGCGGAGTAGCACCTGTTGCCTCTGCAAATGAATCCAGACACATGCCACTTTTTGTGTGTGAGAGAATTAAACCCAGACCAGCAGGTTTTACAAAAAAGTATTTTTTAACCACTGAGCCATCTCTCCAGCCCTAGAAAAGGTCTGTTAACAATATATTATTTATGCTAACATGTAGTAGATTTAGTATCATTCTTTGAAAAGAAATAAAACTGAAGCAAGAAGGGAAGTTATAATGACAATGGGAAGAGTGGCATGGTAGAGATGAGGCTCTGTCTCATACCTGATCTGCTTCTACTGACTGAAGGTTTTAGACTTCAAACACCCAGCTGATAAGGGGAAAACAGAAGACCTTTGTCTTCAAGAGTTCATACTGTGGTGGAGGTCAAATGGCTCCCAGAGATAATAACCTAAATGTTTAGTGCTCCCCTCACATTCCTAGGTCTGGCAGCATCCTCACCATAACTTTATTTACTAAAGGAAATTCTTTACTTTATTACACATTATCCTCTTTGAACAGTGTTAGAAGAGAGGGGCAGATTCCTAATAAGATAGATAGATAGATAGATAGATAGATAGATAGATAGATAGATCACCAAGTACCTATATATACCCATTACAAAGTTGTGATCCTTCCTTGAGGTGCCCATACCTATATTCCAATGCCTTTTCCTTCCCTAAGACTCATCTTTAGAGATGTCCACACCATAGGTATGCCTTTTCTTTCCCTTTTCTAAAGCATCTTTTTCTTTCTATCTTTATTAAAGTTACTAACTCTGCTTCCCAGTTGGCCCAGTCTAAAATTCATTTTGGCATCTAAAGTATAACACCTGCCTGGGAGTTCAGCTGGGTGGAGGTTCCTGAAACTCACCGGGCTGCAGGGAGAGGGGCTAACAGGTTTCCAGGGACTGTGACTGAGAGTGAGTGTTTGTTCCTGCTCGCCATCACTGACAGAACATACCAAACATTCTTAAGTCAGGGTCTCGCTATCTAGACCAGGCGGATGTGGAACTCTTGAATCCTCTTGTCTCAGCATTGGGCATGCTGAGATTACAGGCATGAGTCACCATGTGTGACTCCCCCAGAATCCATGAAAAAGCTGGGTGTGGCTATGTAGGTCTGTAACCTCAGTTCATGGTGGGGAGAGGTGGAGACCAGAGATTTGCTGGAGCTTGTTGACAGACTAGAGCTCTAGGTTGAGGGAGAAAGCCTGTCTCAAGGAATCACACAGACACACACACACACACACACACACACACACACACACACACAGATGATGGATAAAAAGGACACCCAATGTTCTCTTTTGGCCTCCTCATGCACCAAGTGCACACATACATGTGCATACACCACACATCACACACACATACACACACACACACACACACACAAATGTTTACTTCAGCTGGACATGGAGCCCTGCCTACCATAGTGCACATGGACCTGGACACCTCCACGGGGTCATTCATGTCTGTGGTCTTGATGACGTTAGGCTTCAGGAGGGAGAAGCAGCAATTCAGGATATGCTTCTCAAACTGTTGTGGGAGATGAAGGAGGAGAAAGTTAAAGGTCTGCCCTGCCAGAACTTGACCCACCCACCCTCAGCCCCTCCATGGAGGCTCATCTCCCAGGCAAGAGAGCCTACTGCCTATAGTCTCCCTAAAATCCTCAGCATTGCAAGGTCAAAGCTTTTCACTGACATAGGATGTAGTCCCATATGTAGTCCCATATCAGGGGCATAGCCATTAAGAAGTACACAGCTGGGGATGGAGGCACACACCTTTAATCCCAGAACTCAGGAGGCAGAGGTAGGAGGACTGCTGTGAGTTCAAGGCCAGCCTGAGACTACATAGTGAGTTCTAGGTCAGCCGGGGCTAGAGTGAGTCCCTACCTCAAGTGGGCTGGGGAGATGGATTCGCGGTTAAGGCACTTGCCTGCAAAGCCTAAAGACCCAGGTTCAATTTCCCTAGTACCCATGTAAGCCAGATGCACAAGGTGGCACATGTGTCTGGAGTTTGTTTGCAGTGGCTAGAGGCCCTGGTGTGCCCATTCTCTCCCCCTCCTCTCTCTCTAGTAAACCAATAAAAATAAAATATTTTTTAAAAGAAAAAACATGCTTAAAAATGTTAGAGGAAATTCCTTGGTAATCGAATTAAATACATGAAACAGGCTGTCATCCAAGTTTTCTTTATATTTTTTTCTTGATATTTTGAGGTAGAGTCTTTCTTTTTTTTTTTTTATAACAGAATCAGTTTATCACATAGCCAAATACAAATTGTTTCTTACATGCACATAATTTATTTTGATCATAGTCTCCTCCCATTACTTTCTTTTGTCCTTCTTTTCTATCCCTCTTCCACTGAATTCCTTCTTCTTTCCAATTAGGTCCTCCTCTTTTTGATGTCTTTTTGGTTTTTACCCTCCTCCATAATCCATAACAACATGTTGATGGACCAAATGTTGTGTAGGTTATGTGCAGGCAATGACAGCCAACAGCCATTGTGAGGTCTTGAATGCAATGGTCACATTGGAGACAGGGTCTTTATATAGCCCAAGCCAGCCTTGAACTCAGGCCAATTCACCTGCTTCAGTGTCTCAAGTAATTGGATTATAGACATGTGCTACCACAGCTGGCCACATTGCTCTATATTCTAAGTCTTCTAAATATTTTTAAAATATTTTATTTATTTATTTATTTGAGAGAGAAAGAAAGAGGCAGATAGAGAGAGAGAATGGGCTTGCCAGGGCCTCCAGCCACTGCAAGTGAACTCCAGATGCATGTAACACCTTGTATATCTGGCTTTACATGGGTACTATGGAATTGAACCCAGGTCCTTAGGCTTTGCAGGTAAGTGTCTTAACTGATGAGCCATTCCTTCAGCCCTTTCTAAATATTCCCATAAGCATATGTTACTTTTTTTTTTGCAATGCTAGGTGTCAAACCCAAGGCCTCATGCACGCTAGACAAACACTCTATGAACTGAGCTACATCTTCAGCCCAGATATGTTACCTTTTAAGTCCAATTTATTTATTTATTTTGGTTTTTCTGAGGTAAGGTCTATTCTAGCCCAGGCTGACCTGGAATTCATTCTGTAGTGCCAGGCTACCTTCGAACTCACAGAGATCCTCCTACCTCTGCCTCCCAAGTGCTGAGACTAAAAGCATATACCACCATACCTGGCTTAAGTCCTATTTGTTTTTTTTTTTGTTTGTTTGTTTGTTTGTTTGTTTGTTTGTTTTGAGAGTGACAGATATAGAGAGAAAGAGAGAGACAGACAGACAGAGAGAGAGAATGAGGATAGGCACATCAGGGCCTCCAGCCACTGCAAATGAACTCCAGAATCGTGCACACCCTTGTGCATCCGGCTTCCATGGGGACTTGGGGGAATCGAGCTCGAACTGGGATTCTTAGGCTTCACAGGAAGCACTTAACTGCTAAGCCATCTCTCCAGCCCCCATTTATTTTAAATAATTTTATCAGGATGTAATTTACATCCCATAAAACCTACCATTTAAGCTGGACAATTTAATGGTTTGAGTTGATTTATGGGGTTGACATACATGAATTGTTCTGTGAGCCAAGGGGAAGATAGCAAAGTAAAAGGAACAGACAGTGTCCATTGTCCTGAAAGCCAGGGAGGTTGGGAGTTCTTCAAACTACCATTGAATTCTGAGAGGGATGGCAAGCCAGGAAAAGCCTCTTCCGCACCTCCCTCAGGATCTTCAGTTTAGCAGTTTCCTTCTTCTAGTAACCCCACTCCATAACCCATGCTGCCTTCCTCTCTTCATCTGCAAGCTGAGGTGATCCAGCTCTCCAGGAGCAGAGGAGTCAGAGCCCTCACTGACTGGGAGTCCCTTCTGCACTGTACCCTTTTCTGTCCTGTCATGGGTGTCAGGATCCAAGGACAGGAGGGGTACTGAAGCAGCTGCGTAGGGTTTGGCATTTTTGAAACTCTGGTGAGAGGGAAGTTTGGCAGTGTTGGGAAGAGTGACACCAACGCCCTGGACTTGGGACCCTCCAGCCCTGCATCATTCTACATTGCCACTCTGCCTTGTAGTTGTCTGAACATATCTCCAGGTCCCACGTAGCCAGATGCTAAGTGACGCAAGCATGCAATGTCGCACATGCACACAAGAGGGCGCACCCATCTGGGGTTTGTTCACAGCAGCTGAAAGGCCATGGCATGCCCATTTTCTCTCTCTCTCTCTCTGTCTCTTTCTCTCAAAAAAAAAAAAAAATAATAATAATAGAGAGTCTATTGAGTGGGCCAGGTCCAGCCTCAGGAAGACAATCCATTACCTGACCAAAGATCCAGGGCTTTCCTCTAATTTGCTTGGAGACACCCATGTAAATGTAGCCAGTGTCGTTGAGGACGTACTCTGTTCGCTCCTCCTCATTAGGCATGAAGACTCTGTCCTCTGGAGCAAGACCACATGGACACATGGGTTACTGACCAACACTGAGACAAAGGTAGGTCCACTTTGGGGCATTGCCTGGGCTGTGGGTCTTCAAGGCTTTTATGAATGGTTAGAGATAGCAAATGTTGGGGATAGGGGTTCAGTTAGTAGGGAGAGTCATAGCAATACATTTTATATTAGAAATTCAAAGAACATCCAAAAGCCCATCCTGAACCAGGTGTAAGAAACTTTCAAGCTGAGCCTGGTGGCGCACGCCTTTAATCCCAGCACTTGGGAAGCAGAAGTAGAATTGCTGTGAGTTGGAGGCCACCCTGAGGCTACATAGTGAATTCCAGGTCAGCCTGGGCTAGAGCAAGACCCTACCTCGAAAAACCAAAACCAAAACAAAACAAAAAGAAGAAGAAGAAGAAGGAACAAGTGTAAATCATAAATCATTGATCAAAGACAGAACCTATTAGTCCACAAAGATGACGGATGGATGAAAGTGGGTAGAAGTGGGGCGGGGTGGGGGTGTCTCTAGCAAGAAAATATCAAGGGCCAACAGTTAAAGAGTGGATGGAAGCCAGGCATGGTGGTGCACGCAGAGGTAGGACAATCACCATGAGTTCGAGGCCACCCTGAGACTACTGAGTGAATTCCAGGTCAGTCTGGACTAGAGTGAGACCCTACCTCAAAAACAACAACAACAAGAGTATATGGAAAGCTGAAAATCACTTGCAGTGTCACAGTGAAGGCTGATCGCCCAGGCGGAAAGCACCCGTGGATAGTGAAGCTGGAGGGGGCCAGGAACTGTGGTGAGTCAGGGGCGCATATTCGCAGGGCTGTTCAGGCCTCATCACTGGAGTTGTGGAGAACTCACTGGTGGCCTCTGTGAAGCATGCCTGGGGCAGGACAAGGCAGCAAGGGAGGACAAGGGCAAAGGGTAAAAGGGACCTGGATTTATGGACTTGACCACAAGGAGGCTGCTCTAGGGAGTCTGTGATCTGTTCCTGGGCCACAGTCCTTTAGCTAGTTTGCAAGTATGTTGAGAGCAAAAGGGAGAACAGACTCCGCACCACAAACAAGCAGCCGGCAGCACTCGTTGAGTCACACGGGCCCTGCCAGAAGAGCGGCAGGCTCTCCAGCAGAACTATTTCACGTTACCTTTGCACCATGGGTTGAAGAGAAGAAAGATCTTTTCAGACTTAAAGTTATGGTTTCCACACTTCACATTCAGTCTGTACTTGCCAACTATAGCGTCGGGGGAGCTGGTGACAGCCACTGTGACCTGCATAAAGCACAAGACACAGTAGTCAAACTCCAGCTTTTCTAAGGCCTCCCAGAAGAATCCATCACTTCTGACCATTCCTCCTCCACAGAGCCAGCCCAGAGACCAGGAGAGCCCAGCTCAGGCAGGTGTTTTCACCCACAATACTCCAGCCTGCACATGGATCCAACTCGCAGGTTGTAGGTCAGCTCCTGTGGCTAAGAAATAAGCATCCTGGCACTGGAGAGATGGCTAACAGTTAAAGCACTTGCTTGCGAAGCCTAAGGACCCAGGTTTGATTCCCCAGTACCCATGTAAGATGCATAAGGTGGTGCATGCATCTGGAGTTCATTTGCAGTGGCACCCACACTGCATCTAGTCCTTTAGGATAAATAGTGGCCAGATGAATAATTAGAATAGATAGATATTGTTGCAGCCACAGTCTGTCAAGAATTATAATTCCAAGCCAGGCATGGTGGCACACACCTTTAATCCCAGCACTCGGGAGGCAGAGGTAGGAGGATCACCATGAGTTTGAGGCCAGCCTGAGACTACACAGTGAATCCCAGGTCAGCCTGAGTGAGAGTGAAACCCTGCCTCAAAAAACCAAAAAAAAAAAAAAAAAAAAGAATTATACTTCCCATCATTGTCACAAAAAACTCAGCCTTCCTTACATTTAAGAGATGCTTGTTGGGGCTGGAGAGATGGCTCAGCGGTTAAGGCACATGCCTGTGAAGCCTAAGGACCCAGGTTCAATTCTCCAGGTCCCACCTAGGCTAGATACACATATGGCACTTGCATCTGGAGTTTGTTTGCAGTGGCTAGAGCCCTGGCGTGCCCATTTTCTCTCTCTTTAATAAGTAAATAAAAAATAAAATCTTTAAAAAAGAGAGAGATGCCTCTCTCTAATAAGTAAATAAAAAATAAAATCTTTAAAAAAGAGAGATGCTTCTTGGGACTGGAGAGATGGCTTAGCAGTTAAGATGTTTGCCTGAGAAGCCTAAGGACCCAGGTTCGATTCCCCACTATCCACATAAGCCAGATACACAGGGGAAACATGTGTCTGGAGTTCATTTGCAGTGACTAGAGCCCTGGCATACCCATTCTCTCTCTCGCTCTCTCTCTCTAAAAATAAACGAAGAGGCTTGTTATTAGGGGATGCTTTCGAGGAGTAATGGCTGCAAGCTCAAATCCTAGTTTGCCTCTTACTACCTGAATATCTTGGCTACTTTCTCAATTTATTTTTGTTTGTTTCTCAAGGTAGGGTCTCTCTCTAGCCTAGGCTGACCTGGAATTCACTATGTAATTTCAGGGTAGCCTTGAACTCATGGTGATCCTCCTACCTTTGTCTCTCAAGTGGACTAAAGATGTGTACCATCATGTATGGCTTCTTTAATTTGTTTGTGTCCCAGTTTCCTTGTTTAAAAACTTGATAACTGGGGCTGGGGAGATGGCTTAGCAGTTAAAGGCACTGACTTGCAAAGACTGCTGGCTTGGGTTCAATTCCCTAGTACCCATGTCAAGAAGCCGAGCATACAAAGTGGCACTACATCTGGAGTTGAAGTAGTAAGAGGCCCTGACATGACCATACACACTGCCCACCCACCCCCGCTCTCTCTTTCTCTCTCTCTCAAATAAATATTTTTATAAATTTGGTAACAATGTGCATTTCTTCCACACCTCCTGAAGTTGTTGAGATTAAATGAGGTGTGTGTGTGTGTATGTGTGTGTGTGTGTGTGTGTGTGTGCAAATACATGCTTAAGAATCATTATTTGAAAGGTGGAGGAAGGGCTAATCAAAATCTAAGATGATATAAATAAATCATATGGAAACCTACTTTTTTTGGACAATGGAACACTCAGGAGCCATAGATTGTTGCTAGAAAATTTTCAGTGCCAGGGATGGAATACCTTCCAGTGAGGTGTTGGCCAGGGAAGTCCCTGATGCCCCCAAAACATTATAGGCCATTGCCAAGGCCCTTGGTTTCCCACCAGGAATAGATGGTAAGACCCTATTGCTGAAGACTCCACATACTTGGGCGGCAAGGCCACTGAGAAATCCTGCTGGGACTGAGCTGATAACCTCCTCCATATAGACAAGCTGACAGAAAGCTGGAAGAAGCCACTCTGCATGCAGTTAAATGGGAGAAAGAGAAATCACCAGTGAAGATACTCAACAGTGGACACTGCGAGCCTTATATTTGGCCAGCCAGGCCAAATGAGCCAACGGGTACAATAGTGGCACGTCTGTGCCCTATGATTGGACTGGAGGCCCACTCCATGGGAGGGAATAAATCCCTGATACTGAAAACTTAAAACAGGGGTAGTCATGAGCCCTAGGCATGTAACGTCTGCTGCTGTCTGGTTAAATGTATATACCATGCTTATCAAACTGTCCAGGAAGTACTTCTTTTAATGTTCATACCCTTATATTAATGCTACTCTCACTTTTGGTAGAGAATCTTCTCTTTCCAGATGGCAGTGACCTTGGAATGACTCAGAAGGCATCATGATGCTGGAAAGAAGTGACAGGAATGCTCAGTACTGAGATGTCTCTACTACACCTTCCAAGGCTCAGGGTCTATTGCGGAAGAGGTGGCGGAAAGAATGTAAGAGCCAAAGGAAAGGTGGGACTCCTTACAACGTGCTCCCCCCAGACACAAAATGACCTGGATATCCATGGCCTCACAGTGTCTGACACTACCTACATAAGACCATCATAATAGGAGGAAAAGATCATGACATCAAAATAAAAGAGAGACTGATTGAGATGGGGTGGGGATATGATGGAGAATGGAATTTCAAAGGGGAAAGTGGGGGGAGGGAGGGTATTACCATGGGATATTTTTTATAATCATGGAAGTTGTTAATAAAAATTTTTTTTGAAAAAAAAAAAGAATCATTATTTTGCTGGTAGGGAAACCAGAGCCCAGAATGGTGTCCCAGGATGTAGAGCTCAGACCAGACCCCATGTGTTTCTAACTCCCCACTACATCTTGCAGCAAGAAGGAGGTTGAGCCCCTTAGACAGCCTCTGGCTGCCTTGACTAGGGTCTATGTTCATGAGAGAGTGTTCCTGAGCACCAGAGGCACAATAAGGACAATGTCTTGTTCCCCAGTATCAGTCAGCAAGACTCTAGACCAGCAAGACAGACCACCTTTCCTGCTGTGTCCCTAGCACAGACTAGGACTCTGGCCATTGTCTGTTACCAGGCAACACAAGAAACCATTTTTCAGAGCATAGGCAAATGTCATCCATCCCTGACCTGCACAAGTCCCACATACATGTTCATATGTGAAAAAAAATCACACTGCAGGGACTTAAGATTTGCTTCCTTTAAAGGTGCTGTCAAAAAAAAAAAAATCATTTTTGGTTCTTCAAGGTAGGGTCTCGTTCTAGCCCAGGCTGACCTGGAATTCACTACGTAGTCTCAGGCTGACCTCAAACTCATAGCAATCCTCCCACCTCCGCCTCCTGGGTGCTGGGCAGATGGCTCAGCAGTTAAAGATGCTTGCTTACAAAGTTTCACAACCTGGGTTCGATTCCCCAGTAACCCATGCAAAGACAGATGTACAAAGTGGCCCATACATCTAAAATTCTTTTGCAGTGGCAAGAAGCCCTGGTGTACCTATTCTCCCTCTCTCTCTCTCTCTTTCTTTCTCTTTCTCTCTCTCTCTGACTCTCTGTCTCTCTTCTCTCTCTCTGCTAGCAAAAAAAGAAGAAGAAGAAAAAAAAAAAGCCAGGATTGGTGATACACAACTTTAATCTCAGCACTTGGGAGGCAGAGGTAGGAGGATCGCAATGAGTTTGAGGCCACCTTGAGACTACATAGTGAATTCCAGGTCAGCCTGAGCTAGCGTGAGACCCTACCTGAAGAAACCAAAACAAGGGCTGGAGAGACGGCTTAGTGGTTAAGACATTTGCCTGCAAAGCCAAATGGTTGGACTCTCCAGAACCCACGTAAGCCAGATGTACAAGGAGGTGTATGCATCTGGAGTTTGTTTGCAGTGGCTGGAGGCATGCCCATTCTCTCTCTCTCTCTGTCTCAAAAATAAATAAATAAAATATTTTTTAAAAAACAAAACAAAAGCAAAGCAAAGAAACTAGAGTGAAAGACAAGGTGCCTTCATCTTTGAGTTTGAATACATACAGTAAAAAGCCTGGAAGGAAATAAGGATGGATAACTTAACTGGAAGGAGGAGGGTTTCTTTTTTTAATAGATTTCTCTCTGTTCATTTCCTCCAGTGAACATTATCCCTTTGGCAACTGAAAGGGTGCAGAAAGAGTGAAATGTGACAGTTGGAGCTACTCTGTGCCATGGGAGGCCAGGGCGTCGGGAGCCACGGTGTGGCTGCTCCGCACTCAGGGAAGCAGTGTTCTCTGCTGGAAGGCAAGAAAAGGGATAGACAAGGAACTGTGCATTAGCCAGCCGGGCAGTGACCCAGTGCTATGGGCTCTTACCTCTGAGCCAGACACTTTGGAAATAGTCGACTTCCAGTCCTGAGAAACGTTGGATGTCCTTGGGTTGAGCTCCACCATGGTATGTCTGGAGATAGCATTTTTCCTTCCTGGAAACACCCACAAGGAAGCAAGGATTGGCCCAGCCATGACCATTTCTACCCACTCACTGCATCCCCCAACCCTCCTCCCTGCCCCCCAGAAGGTGGCCCTCAATTCACAGCCTTTCCCTGTGCCCCAAGCCTCCACATGACATAGGACCTCCCTCTGCCTCGCTGTCACAGGCTCCCTTGCCTCCTTCCTACGCCCTTGCCCATCAGCCCAGGCCTCGGCTGCATGTCCCCTCTGCTTTGTTGAATTGTTTAGCCCTGACCAGTGCCGAGACCTCCACCAGCATGTCGGAGGGACGCCATGCCCTTGCGTCACCCAGGGAAGGCACAAAAAAAACCCTTTCTCAGGATGGAGCATCTTGGGTCTTCTGAAAGAAATTGATCTACTCCATGGAGTTTTGTTTGTGTGGTTCTGGGGACCGAATCCAGGGACTTGTACAGTTTAGGCAAGCACTCTACCACCTGAGCTACATCCCCAGCTCATACCCCATGTAATATTAAAACTCAAAGTGACATCAAAGAAGCAAGATCTCCTCCATTCTCTGATACCTGCCACAGGTCTATTCCACAACCATGCTCATATCTGATGTCAGCCTTTTCTTATGAACTTTACATCTGAAGTGTGAGTTTGTTGTTTTGGAGACAAAGTTTCACTATGTTTCCCAATCTGGCCTTGAACTTGTGATCCTCCTGCCTCAGCCTTCCCCGTGCTGAGATTAGAGGCATGTGCCACTATGTCCAGCTAAAGGGTGGTATTTTTTTTTTTTTATCAGTATCACTGGCTTGCCCCCAAGCCTACAAATTCACTGTCAGTAAACCTTAATCCTGTGATTCATCACTAAAAAGTTCCAGATTCCTCTAGAGCAGCTGCCCACTGACTGGTCTTCTCACTCTGCCCTGGTCCCTCCCCAGCTATCTCGACTGCTTGACCAAGGAGTTGCATGAACTGTAGATAGAGAAAAAGAAATGAAAAAGAGCTGGGCGTGGTGGCACATGCCTTTAATCCCAGCACTTAGGAGGCAGAGGTAGGAGGATCACTGTGAGTTCAAGGCCACCCTGAGACTACATAGTGAATTCTAGATCAGCCTAGGCTAGCGCGAGATCCTACCTTGAGAAAACAACAAAAACAAACAAACAAAAAACTGTGATGCAGCGGTCACTATGTTATCGGCCCAGTTGAAATACCATTCCATTGTCATAGCATAGCAATTCTCATTCCCACTTTGCAGACAGAGAAACTGAGGTTCACTTCAGACTCCTAACCCACACGGTGCCACCCTCCAGACTGTGACTGGGTGAGGCCTCACCAGTAATGAACTGCAGCCTCAGTTGGTCCTGGGGTTCAAGAGGCCTGTTCAGCACCACCAGCAGATAGAACACTTGTCCTCGCCTGAGCACAAGTTTCTCATTCTGGAAGTCAGATGTGTGGTGAGCGATGCTATTCGCTTTTTTCCGCAAGTTCACCTGGACAATCTGCACTCCTGTCAGTACACAGCACATGGGAAGAAAGACATGGCATTGAGTCTCAAATGTGATGGTGTGGAGAGGGGAGGAAGGCACACTGCTTCACCCCAGCTGGCCACAGTCTCTCAGACTGTTTCCCACCTCTAAGGTACGAGTGTATACATACCTATCTCATGCAAATGCAGCCTGGTTCTGTTCCATGTGCCATGGTACCATGATACCTGTTGGTATCACCTGGGGAGCTGTCAAACCTGTACCCCTAGACTGATGTGATGTGAGCCTTTGTACTCAAAGCTCTCTCCAAGGGCTGAGTTTGAGGGTGGCTGGCCCCTAGTCTTTGCAGGGCACTGGGACACAGACAAGGGGCAGATGGCTCTGTGAGAATGCAGATTGCCACGACACTTCCAGTCTATCTGAGCATCACCTTTCCAGAATTCCCACAATGCTGTTGTGAGCTCCCGGAGCCAGTTGGAGAAATAACAACTTAAAGCTGCAGTGGCCTTGAAGGTGAAGGGACCTCATATGTAGGACCTTGCTGGCAGATGGAATCCATGCTCTGCATGTGGCGTGGAGGTGCAGCAAGAACCTGCATTCCCTCCGCTGCAAAGAGGGTGGGGGCTCCCTGGCAGCCTTCCCTGCCTCATAGGTGGCCCTGTCTGCTCTGCTGTTCCTGGGCAGCCTTCCAAGGATGAACCTGCATCCGTGAATGGCTTATTCATTTTCTCCCCTAGCCAAGCTCCTGTGCGTCAACAAGACTCAGTGGGAAGAAGACCACAAGTTTCTCCATACTCTGACCAGTTTCGGCTGCTCTTCTCCACGAGTTACTTGCAGGCATCTGCATCTGGGTTGGGTGACGCACAGCCCATTGGAACTGGCTGCCTCTAGAAGTTGCTCTGGGCTAAACTGAATTATTCTACCTGGGGCTCTAGCCATAGTGGAGACCTGCCAACCTGAACTGCCCAACATCTGTGCCCTTAGAGGGGCCTTGACCCTAGACTCTCCTGTGGATGCACTTCCTGCCTAGCTGTCAAGGTGGAGCATCCCTGGGACACTCTCATGTCAGCTTTCATTCACTGGCCAGTTGAGGTAGGGTTTCACTCTAGCCCAGGCTGACCTGGAATTCACTATGTAGTCTCAGGGTAGCCTCAAACTCATAGCAATCCTCCTACCTCTGCCGCCTGAGTGCTGGGATTAAAGGCATGAGCCACCACACCCAGTGAAAATGTGGTTCTTTAAATACAAAACTCAGTGAACGGGTTTAAAAGGCACATAGACATAACTGAAAGAAAGCAGAATGGAGGCAGATACCCATGACACAGTCTTAGAAAGAGAAGCCAACAAGGAAGAGTTGTTTAGAGATGAGAGAGCTTGGATGAGAAGGTCTAACATACAACAGGCACTCCCGGAAGATGGGCTCAAGAACAGGGGAATAGGAGTAGAGAGGTGATGACTGAGAACTTTTCATAATTCAGGAGGGATTGAATCCTCTTTAGGAACAAAGGAATTGCAAAAGGAATAACAAGTAATAATTGCTGTTGTAAAAATTAGTCCTCTCTCCCCAGGAAGGCTCCCAGACCCCTTCTCCAGGGGCAGCCACTTGAAAGTATGCCCAAGTATCTCTGCCAGAACACAGATTTGTTCAGTTGCATAAGTAGGTTTTTCAACATACCGTTGTTACTTCTCTGTCCCTAGAACACATCCTGACATTTATTTCCTCACTTTCTAAAAGGATCCTCTTCCTTTTGGTGACTTTTATTTTACTTTTCTATTTTATTTATTTATTTATTTGTTTTTATTTATTTGAGAGCAACAGACAGAGAGAAAGAGGCAGATAGAGAGAGAGAGGGAATGGGCGCGCCAGGGCTTCCAGCCACTGCAAACGGAACTCCAGATGCCTGCGCCCCCTTGTGCATCTGGCTAGCGTGGGTCCTGGGGAATCGAGCCTCGAACCGGGGTCCTTAGGCTTCACAGGCAAGCGCTTAACCGCTAAGCCATCTCTCCAGCCCACTTTTCTATTTTTAAAATATTTTTATTTATTTATTTGAGAGAAAGAATGGGTATGCCAGGGCCTCTAGCCACTGCAAACAAACTCCAAATGTATGTGCCACCTTGTGAAGCTGGCTTACATGGGTATTGGTGAATTGAACCTGGGTCCTTAGGCTTCATAGACAAGTGATTTAACCACTAAGCCATTCCCCCAGCCCCATTTAGTGACTTTTAGAAGACATATGGATTGTTCCAAATCTTACCAATTCCTTACTCATAGATCTTTGCACTCTCTGTGACAATATTCATAGCATCTAATTTCGAAGGCAGAATTTCTGTCACGAACTATGCACATCTTTACTTTCAGGGAATGGAACCCGAGAACCTTCAAGAGGCTGACCAGTGACACTCCCATAGAAGAGAGACACCCTCCTGTTTAATGGTTTACTAGTAAATTTTTATCTTAGCCAATCTGATAAGTGGGAAAAGAAAGAAATCGCAATTACTGTTTCAATTCTGTTTCCTGACCATCCTCACTATGAGGAAAGATGAACATCCTAGCCATGTGAGGTGGTGCTTGCCTACAGGCTTAGCCCTTGGGAGGTGGAGGCAGGAGGATCAGAGCTCAAGGTCATCCTTGGCTACATAGTGAGTCTGAGGCCAGCTCGCCATACAGGAGACCCTACATGTTTTGTCCCAAAACTAAAGATGAACAACCTCTTATAATGTTTGGATTTCTTTGTCCACCTGCATTCTGCTGCGCTACGAGAGCTCTGTAGACTGCAGAATAACTTTGCTGCCTGCAAGGGTAGAGTCCTTCCACAGCCCATTGCCTTCTCAATCCGAGTTTTGCCACACATGATTTTTAACTTTTCCTGAGCAGCCTTACCATCTTTCCATGGCTAGGTGTCCTGTCTTTCTTTGCCTTCTCTTAACGCTTTCACTGTTTCGTCACTGTTTGTATTCTGGGATGTGTTGTAGTAAAACATAAGGGAGGGATCCAGTGTCTTTTTGTTGTTCTGATGCCTCTTTTCCTCACTGAGATGAAATATGACTTTTGTCCCATGCTAGCCACCATTTTTAGGTCCTCATTTAGATGTCCTGGCCTTCTAGAGTGGCTTAAAGAACAAATGAAATCACCTCATGGAAACACGTGTGGGCATCACAATGCACTGCCTTTCCCAGGCAGGATAGTGACCTTGGTCAGCCCATCAGAAAGAACACAAGAAGTTCCAGGCCCTCCCCCAACACCCCATCACTGGTGGCCCCAAAACTGAACTCTATGATCATTTTAACTTGAGAGTAAAGCCATGAGGCAGTGTGAGATGGACACACTGGGCTTGTGTCCTAGGTCTGCCACTCACAACTCAGGTATGTTGGCACACCTCCCTGGGAAGCATCAACAGAGGTCATCAACTGACCCACAGGATAAAACAAACATATTCATAGCCGAGTGAATGAGAGAGAAGAGTGCATGGACACTTGTCTTATTCTTAGTCATTTTATAAATCTGAAAAAAAATCATATTTAAATTAAAAGCTTTGCCTTTCTTAAATGAATACGAAAGCATGCCATGTGGAGTCACACAGCCATGGGTCAGTCAAGAGGGCAGTATCCCAGATACCCTGCCTGAGGTTAAGCAGCTTGGCCAGTAGAATGGAGGGCAGAAGATGCCCGGTGGGCTGAGCCATCTAAGCCACCCGCTGTACAGATTTCAGCCACTCACCCATCGTAAAGTCCTCACTGATCAGCGAGTCACAGTCCATGGTAGTGCCGCTTCTCCCTGTAGCACGGGGGCAGGAGCACTGCCGGTTGTCCTCAGAGCAAGACACAGCCCCTTTTTATCTGGTTCTGGGAGAGAAATGACTGCCAGGGGCGGGACTTGGAGACCATTTCCAGAAATAATAAAAATCTTATCACCTTCCATGTCAGCCCTGGGAAATCATGAACCATGATGAACTGATTTCAAAGGGAGGAGCATGGAGATGGTGCCTTGTCTCCTCTGTGACCCCAACAATGGGTCACCAAAGGCCAGAATCCTGTGACTTTAGCCATGTGTTGAGTGGCATTGTGGTTACTGCTGAAATCACCTCCAGAGAAGTTCAGTTCTTTGCTGACTTTGTGGTTTTCTTTTCTTCAAGTTAAAAAAAAAAAAAAAAAGGAAAGGATACCTGTGGTCTGGAACAGGTGATCTGGAACTCACTTTGTAGCCCAGGCTACAGAGCCCAGTACTCAAACTCACAGCGGTCCTTCTGCCTCAGCCTCCTGAGTGCTGGGATTGTAGGCATAAACCACCACACCTAGCTTCCTTATTCTCACATATATAACTATATGGTTTGTTTTTTGTTTTTGGATTTTCGAGGTAAGGTCTCATGCTAGCCCAGCCTGACCTAGAACTCACTATGTAGTCTCAGGGTGGCGCTCATGGTGATCCCTTCTACCTCCCAAGTGCTGGGATTAAAGGTGTGAGCCACCACACCCGGCCTGCAAATGTTTTTAATGGTGTTTCTTCCACTGAAGGAGCCAGCCTGACACAGCAGCCAAAGCCCTCTCCACAGGAGTGAGACCTGACCCTAAGCCCCTTCATCACTGTAATTGCTGTGTGTCCTTGGCAAAGTTGTCTGTGGCATATTCCTTATCTGAAAAGTGAGGGACTGAAGGACCATACTGCTGTGGACACTGGCCTTGGTGTCCTTGGACACAGGAGTGAGGCTGGCAGCTTTCTGCCGCCCAATGGCGAGAACGTCATGCTGCATGTGATGTGCAGGTCTCACACACACAGCCCCAACCCCAAAGTGCTCCTGCATGGAGCAAGGAGGAGCCTAGGCAGGCTCTCGCTACAGGGAGGCCCCACACCATGATGGGTGGATACTTAATTTTCTCTGTCTCCTGTCACGTCATCAGAATTTAGCACCAATCTGGGTGTGGTGGTGCATGCCTTTAATCATAGCACTCCAAAGGCAGAGGTAGGAGAATCACCATGAGTTTGAGGCCAGCCTGGAACTAGAGTCAATTCCAGGTCAGATTGGGCTAGAGTGAAACTCTACCTTGGGGAAAAAAGAAAGGAAAAGAAAAGAATTTAGCACCAGTGCACGAATAGCCTCTGTATAAACTTAAGTTCCTTGTGACTTGAGACAGAAAGAGAGAGAAGCCTTCAGAAAGGGCCGCAGGTCTGTGTTCCAGCTGCTTCACCCCTTGGCCTCTTAGAGCTGCTATGCTAAAAGAGGGCTCAAACATGTGTGTGCGCTTTTCTCCAATGCTTCTGGGTCAGAAGACCCAGGGTACCAGGGTGAGTGCACAAGTATCTAAACAGAACAGACTTCGGGGTCAGGTCCACTGTGTGGCTTTGAGCAAGGTATTGGAGCTTGATTTTTTTTTTTTTTTGGTTGTCATCCAAGGTCCCCAGCCAGGTTCTCTTCCTTACCTCCACAAACTTCCAGGTCTCTGCTAAATGGGCTCTGACTTCATCTTGTCCAGCTGGCATTTCACCTGTTTGCTGAACTTTTTTTAAAAAAATTGTTAAATTTTTATTTATTAGAGACAGAGAGAGGGAGAGAGAGTGAGAATGGGCGTGCTAGGGCCTCTAGCCAATGCAAACGAACTCCAGATGCATATGCCACCATGTGTATCTGGCTTACATGGGACCTGGAGAATTGAACTGGGGTCCTTAGGCTTTGCAGGCATGCACCTTAACTGCTAAGCCACTTCTCCAGCCCTGCTAATCTTTTAAAACTTTTTTTTGCTTCTCTGCGTGTCTGTCTCCCCTGACTCGAAAGTGGGAGATGAGAGAACAAGCCATGGCCTAGGGATGTTGGGGAACTGCAAGGTCATGTGTTTCTAGCAGGTTCTCTGTATCTGGAGCAGAGAGTGCACTCATTACAGGATGCTGCGATGAGGAAGAAAGTGTCTATACCATCTTATACCTGGGATAACTGCAGCCTAGTGAGGGGCCACAAGCGGTTGTCATCGGCCAGGTGCCCTTCCTTACATCCACAAACTTCCAGGTCTCTGCTGAATGGGCTCTGACTACATCTTGTCCAGCTGGCATTTCATCTGTTTGCTGAACTTTTTAAAAACTATTTTTGCTGGGCGTGGTGGCGCACGCCTTTAATCCCAGCACTCGGGAGGCAGAGGTAGGAGGATCACCGTGAGTTCGAGGTCACCCTGAGACTCCACAGTGAATTCCAGGTCAGCCTGGGCTAGAGTGAGACCCTACCTTGAAAAAACCAAAAAACAAACAAACAAACAAAAATTTTATTTATTTGCAAGCAGAAAGAGAGAGAGATAAGAGAGACAGAGGGAATGGGCATGCCAGGACCTCTAGCCACTGTAAATAAACTCCAGACACATGCACCACTTTGTGCATCTGGCTTTTACATCAGTACTGGGGAATTGAACATGAGTCATCAGGTTTTGTAGGCAAGTGCTTTAATTGGTGAGCCATCATCTCTCCAGCCCCTCTTTCTTTTTTGGTTTTTCAAGGTAGGGTCTCACTCTAGCCCAGACTGACCTGGAATTCACTATGGAGTCTCGGGGTGGCCCCCACCTTGAGTTTATGGCAGTTCTCCTATCTCTTCCTCTTGAGTGTTGGGATTAAAGGTACACACCAGGGTCTGTTTGCTGATCTTAAGGACCATCTGTTTTCATCTTCCCTGCCTGGACCACAGTAGACATCAGGGCTGGTTACAGGTCACAGAGGCTGTAATCTTCCATGGCCTGGTGAATGCTGGAATATGGGAATGGGATAGCCTCTCCAGGCCCTCTGCTCTGCTTGCAGAGGGAACAGAAGGCTCTGAACACAGCTTCCTAGAGAGGGGCACTATTGCCCTTCCATTAATCCAGAAAGGGCAGTGACTGGGAGAAGAGAGGAGAGAGAAAGGCAGATGGGAATGGCAGAAGAGAGTGGAGTGGGAGATGGAACAGGATCCCAGCCAGGACTGAAATTTGCTGCTTCCGTGTCTCCAGCTCATTAGGACCACGCTCAGAGCACATGCTTGGGATGGAATACGTAAACTGAATTCACTGAAACCATGTGTGAGGAAGAGTCCCACAGGGCCACACACTCGGGAACCTGGGCAGAGCCTGGGTGCAAGCTTCCTTGTGGACAGGCACACGAGAGGAGCCTAAAGATGTAGGTTTCTCTCCTAGAGATCAAGACACGAGGTTCTCTTCTCTTAGAAGCAAAGCCTGGTAAGTGACACTTTTGGGGATCTACACCTGCTCCCCCGCCTGATGTCTGTACCCACCCTCCAGTTCGGAGGAAGAGAAAGCAGCCCAGGCAGCCATCCCAGGTGCCACAGGAGGTGCCCAGGCGCCAGGCTATGGCTTGGATCATAAAAAATGTCTGCTTGGTACTTCTGACCTCTGTGTCTGTGGAGACAAGGAGGAGTTAGTAAATATGCACCCACCAATCTTGGGGAGCAATACCCTTTTTTCTTGAATCTGAACCTAGGCTTATCTCTGTTGACTCTTCTTGTTATGTATATGTAAACAACTTTACAGGAGAAAATAAGATCCCAATAAAACATGAATTCTCATTAACCCACTCACAGTGCTTGCCAGTGTCCACAAGTGTGTGTATACTCCACATGCAAGCAGAGCCTGGCCAGACTCCCTCCCCTCCAGCCTGCCCTGCAGACCTTTCCTGGGAGCCACTGATTTCCAATACCCTCCTGCTTGTCAAGCGTCAGGAGAGCCCACTGTATTGGCCCAGGCACTTCACCATTAGGCAACTACTAGCAACACGCAACAACACAAGGACGAGCCCTTTGGGGTTTCTCCCTTTAGCAGTGCCAGGCCAAGAGCAGGGCTCAGCTTTTTGGCTGGGCTCACTTCTGCAGGGGGGATGGAGCTTAGCTAGGGGCCATGGAAGCAGTGTAGAAAGATAGCTCAGACAGGTTCCCTGGGTGCCACCTCATCTCCTCCTATGGCCAGGTAGGATGGACATGGGGAAACCTGAGCCCTGTAAGCACAGTTTCGTAGGATCTGGATGGCTTTGATGGCACATACCTATAAACAGTCCCAGTACTTGGAAGGTAGAGGCTTGAGGATCAGGAGTTCAAGGCCATCAGGGCCATCCCAGGTTACATGGGACTCTCAAAAACAACCAAAAGAATCTCAAGTAATGCTTCTCTGGGCAGCCCAGCCTTGGAGCCAATCCATGCAATGGAATCCATGCAAGGTGTCCCACCTCCCACCCTCACCTGACTTGCCAGAATCCTTTCTCTGGGCTGGACCCAGCCATGCCTTATAGAACCCAAATTGCCCAGAACTCAGCTGGGCTAGCAAGAACAATGGGCACTTCCTAGTAGAACCACCACAGTAACCGTAACTTCATGCCTCATGATGTTGAATGTAATCGGTTCGATTTACAAGCAAGCTGTTATCTAGGAAAAACTCATGAAGACTACAAAAACTCAAAAACAAGTAACAATGTCCACATCTCTTTTAAAATTTTTTTTTTGTTTATTTTTATTTATTTATTTGAGAGTGACAGACAGAGAGAAAGAGGCAGAGAGAGAGGGAGAGAGAATGGGCGCACCAGGGCCTCCAGCCACGGCAAACGAACTCCAGATGCATGTGCCCCCTTGTGCATCTGGCTAACGTGGGTCCTGGGGAATCGAGCCTCGAACCGGGGTCCTTAGGTTTCACAGGCAAGCGCTTAACCACTAAGCCACTTCTCCAGCCCCATCCACATCTCTTTCATCAAGGTCAAGAACTAAATAGAATAGTGATGGCTGCACTGATGTGCCAGCCCTGTGTCTCCCAAAGCAACCACTACTCTGAGTTTGGGGTCTCTTTCCCTTACCTACTTAAAATACTGCTTGTGTGGGTATTTTTAAATTTTTTAATATTTTTTTATTTAAAAAAAATTATTTATCTAGAGAGAGAAAGGCAGAGAGAGAGAGAGAGAGAGAATGGACACATCAGACCCTCCAGCCACTGCAAACGAAATCCAGATGCATGTGCCACCTTGTGCATCTGGCTTACGTGGATCCTGGGGAATCGAACATGGGTTCTTTGTTTTCACAAGCAAATGCCTTAACCACTAAGCCACCTCTCCAGCCCTTGTGTGGGTATTTTAAAACAGGAAGTTGCCGGGTGTGATGGCACACACCTTTAATACCAGCACTTGGGAGGCAGAGGTAGGAGGATCACCGTGAGTTCGAGGCCACCCTGAGAATACAGAGTGAATTCCAGGTCAGCCTGGGCTAGAGTGAGACCCTATCTGGAAAATAAAACAAAACAAAAAACAGGAAGTAGCTGGGTGTGGTGGTGCACGCCTTTAATCCCAGCACTTGGAGGCAGAGGTAGGAGGATCACTGTGAGGCCAGCTGGAGACTACATAGTAAATTCCAGGTCAGCCTAGCCTAGAGTGAGACCCTAAATTGAAAAACCAAAAAAACAAAACAAGGAGTAGCATTATTTTGAAGGTCTTGAGTTTTATGTTTGTGTGTGTGTGTGTGTGTGTGTGTGTGTGTGTGTAGGCATCATGCTGAAAGTGCCCTTCAAAAACTTTAAAACAATATTATTTATTTGAGAGAGAATGAGAATGGGTGCACCAGGGCCTCTAGGCACTGCAAACCAACTCCAGACACATGCACCACCTTGTGCATCTGGCTTATGTGGGTGGCTTATGTGGGTAGTGGGAATCGAACCTGGGTCCTTAGGCTTCACAGGCAAGTACTTTAACTGCTAACCCATCTCTCCAGCCCTCAACTTTTTTGTTATTGTTTTTTTGAAGTATGGTCTCACTGTAGCCCAGGCTGACCTAGAATTCACTATGTAATTTCAGGGTGGCTTTGAACTCATGGTAATCCTCTTACCTTGGCCTCCCAAGTGCCAGGATTAAAGGTATGTGCCACCACACCTGGCTCCTCTACTTAAATACATATATTTGAGAGAGAGAAAGGAGAAAAAGAGGCAGATACACACAGCACTGCAAGTGAACTCCAGATGCATGCATCACCTTGTGTGTCAGGCTTTACTTGGGTATTGGGGAATCAAACCTGGGTCCTTTGGCTTTCCAGGCAAGCGCCTTAACTGCTAAGCTATCTCTCCAGCCCCTCAATTTTTTTTTTTTAACTCCACATTATGGTACTTCATCTTTGTAATTCAGGCCCTGTTTACACTGCTAATAAGTATACCATATCATAACTTCTTTACCAATTTTTCCATGGATATCATTTCAGATTTATCTCGATTAGTAACACTGCTGCGATTGGCATGTCTGTTCATGTGTTCTTGGGCAGGCATGTGAAGGTTCCAGGCTGGCTCAAAGGATAGGCTACCCTCTGTTTTGCCAGACTATGCTAAACTGTTTCCAGCTGGGTGTAGCTCCATTGATAAAGTGCTTGCTTGGCATGCAGCAAGCCCTGGGTTTGATACCCAGCCCAGGACACGGACACACACACACACACACACACACACACACAACAGAGTTCAGTTTATCCAGACATGTTGGCATATGCCTGTAAACCCAACACTCAGGAGAACTAGGCAGGTCTGCAGGTTCAAAGCCAGACTAGGCTATATAACCAGGCCCTATCTCCAAAAAATCCAATGGGTCAATCCTACACTCCACTCTCACCAGCAGCATAACATAGAGCTCAGAGCTGGGCAACACTGACCGGACTTCATAGTATTCAAATTTGTACATTTTGTCAGTCTTGTATGAAACGACCTCTCATTGAGCCCCTCTTGTTTTGTTGTTGTAATAATAACTTATATTCAACAAAACATAGTCCATTTTTCTGTAGACTTTTAGTGATACAGTTGTCTAACTATAACTAATAAAGAGAATAGCACCACCAGCCTGGACTGCCAGCCCCAAGCAACCACTGACCTGCCTCCATCGTGGCCTTCGTGAAATAGGTAGGGTTTTTTTCTCTTTCTCTCTTATTTCTGGTCTGGCTTCTTTCACTCAGTGGAATTGAGACTCTCCAGGCTGTGGCTCGTATTGCTACACTGCTCTTATTGCAGAGCAGGACTGCCTAGAACGGACACCCTACTATGTGTGTGCCATTTGTGTGATCCTTGTGTGAGTCTTCTCAGGCTGTTGGAACAAACGCCAGACATTATGTTCTCACAGTTTGGAAGCTGGGAACTCAAGATGAACAGGCTGTCACATGCAGCTCTGGTGAGGCTCATGTTCCTGGGTTACCTACTCACTCTGTCACCCTTGGGCATGCACAGAGAACTTTTCCTGGGTTCTACCTATGTCTTCAGTAAACTTGACTCTCACAAAGACACTGTCTCTAAATATAGTCACTCTCAGGTTTGAGGTTTCAACAAGATATTTCTGGGGAGCCGGGTGTGGTGGTGCATGCCTTTAATCCTAGCACTTGGGAGGCAGAGGTAAAAGGATCGTCATGAGTTCAAGGCCACCCTGAGATACGTAGGGAATTCCAGGTCAGCCCGAGCTAGAATAAGACCCTACCTCAAAAAAACAACAAGAACAAAAAGATATTTCTGGGGACACAACTCACAACTCAGTACATAACAGGGTGTGCTAGCTTTCTCATTGTTCTGACAGAATGCCTGACATAAACAAAGAGGAAACATTCCCTTTGCTCAGTTTCCGGTGTTTTAGTCACAGCCAGGAGGGAGCTACAAAGGAGAGCTCTCATCATGGCTGTCAGAAAGCAGAGACGCTGCACCACTGGATTTTTGTTTTTGTTTTGTTTTGTTTTTTTCTTTGTTTGTTTTTTGAGGTAGGGTTTCACTCTAGCCAGGCTGACCTGGAATTCACTATGTAGTCTCAGGGTGGCCTCGAACTCAAAGCAATCCTCCTACCTCTGCCTCCCAAGGGCTAGGATTAAAGGCATGTGCCTGGCCCCCACTAGCTTTTCTTTTTTCTTTTTCTTTTTCTCCCTTTAATTTCATTTGGGATCCCAGCCTATAGGATGGTGCCACTCACATTCAGGATGGGTCTTGCTCCTTAGTTGATCCTCTGTGGAAATGGCCTCACAGACACACAGGATGATTGCCAATAATATTGCCATGAATGTGTTCTTACAAGTTTTGTTTGTTTTATTTTTTACTTTTAATTTATTTTTCAGAGACAGAGGGGAAGAGAGGAGGAGGGAAGATAATGGTCATGCCAGGGCCTCTATCCACTGAAAATGAACTCCAGACGCATGTGACACCTTGTGCATCTGGCTTATGTGGGTCCTGGAGAATTGAACCTGGGTCCTTAGGTTTACCAGGCAAGCGCCTTAACTGCTAAGCTATCTCTCCAGCCCTCTTAAGAGTTGTTTTTTTTTTTTTTTTTTTTTTTTTTGGTTTTTCGAGGTAGGGTCTCACTCTAGCCCAGACTGACCTGGAATTCACTATGTAGTCTCAGGGTGGCCTCGAACCCACGGTGATCCTCCTACCTCTGCCTCCGGAGTGCTGGGATTAAAGGTGTGCGCCACCACGCCCGGCTCTCTTAAGAGTTTTTGTATACACATTTTCATTTCTCTCTGAAAACCTCCTAGGAGGTAAATACACTCCTAGGAGGGGAATATTTAACTTTGTAAATTATTGCCAGAATGTTTCACAAAATCATTGTACTATTTTACTATGGTTTGCAACTCCAATAAGCAGTTCTAATTGCCCCTTAATCTTCACAACATTTGCTATTTTTGGTCATTTAAATTTTGGTCACTGATATATGAGTTAGTATCTCATGGTGCCTTTTTTATTTCCTTAATGAATAATGACATTGGGTATAGAGTTCTTTTTTTTTTGGTTTTTTTCGAGGTAGGGTCTCACTCTAGCCCAGGCTGACCTGGAATTCACTATGTACTCTCAGGGTGGCCTCGAACTCACGGCAATCCTCCTACCTATGCCTCCCAACTGCTGGGATTAAAGGTGTGTTCCACCACGCCCACCAGCTGCCCACTTTTAAAAAAAGATATTTTATTTATTATTTGCATGGAGAGAGAGACACACACACCATGGCCTTTGCCACTGCAAATGGAACTCCATATTCCTGTGCCACCTTATATATCTGGATCGACGTGGGTACTGGGGAGTCAAGGCTGGGCAGTCAGGTTTTGCAAGCAAGTGCCTTTAACCACCAAGCTATCTTTCCAGCCCCTCCTCTTACCCTCTTTTTTTTCAGAATAAAATGCAGCTTTATTATGATATTTTAATTTTTTTCCTCTTTTAATGGTGTCTTCTTTTTTTATTTCTCCTGAGTCAGTGTCTCATTCTAGCCCAAGCTGACCTGGAACTCACTCTGTAGCCCAGGCTGGCCTAGAACTAATGGTGATCATCTTACCTCAGCCTCCCAAGTGTTGGGACTAAAGGCATGCACCTCTATGCCCAGTTTTGGTAATGTCTTCCAATGCAGAAAAGTTAAGAAGTTTAATTTTTTGAGATAGGTCCTTATTATACAACCCTGGCTGGTCTCAAATTCATGGCAATCCTCCTGCCTCTGCCTCCTGAGTGTTGGATTATAGGCATACAGCACCATACTTGGCCTAAAAGTTAAGAATTGTTTCTGTGGTGTGGTGTGGGTGGTATATGCATATGGCTGTGCTGATGCGGTGCCCTGCGTCTGCACCTGTGTGTACCGATGCATGTGCATTGGCGTGGTCCCCTATGGACTCACCTGTGGTGACCAGAGAAAAACATGAGGTGTCTCCTTCCACCACTCACCTGTGCATTTTTCCTTCCAAGCGTCTGGTTCCAGAGCTTGCTGCTCTTGAGCCCCAGTGAGTTTCCTGTCTCCACTTGTCAGGGAACTGGGCCTATGGGCTTTCATGGCCACAGCCAGCTGTTTATGTGGGATCTAGAGATTTGAACTCAGGCAGTCTCAGGCCTTCCTCAGGCTTTCATGATTATGCAGGAAGTGTGCAATCAATCCAGATCAAATGTCAAGAATTTTTAGCCAGGCATTGTGATGCACGCCTTTAATTCCAGCACTCGGGAGGCAGAGGTAAGAGGATTGCCGTGAGTTCGAGGCCACCCTGAGACTCCATAGTGAATTCCAGGTCAGCCTGGGCTAGAGTGAGACCCTATCTCGAAAAACCAAAAAAAAAAAAAAAGTTAATTTTTTTTTTTTTTTTTTTTTTTTTTTTTACCACATGTACTCCTAGGAATTTATCTTCAGAGATATAGGTAGGTGGAGAGTGTTATATACATAAGATTATTCATTTCGTCTGTGTTTTGGTTTAAAGAAATTAGAAATAACAAACCACTGATTACAATTTGTTAAATAAATGATGGTTCATTCATTCAGAAAAAGAACTAAAAGCAATATAAACGTTTTGCAGAATAATTGCAAAATACAGAGGAGTGCAAAGAAATAATAAATTTTGCCCCCCCTTTCTATTAATCTTCACATCCATATGTCAGTCAAACCCTTTTAAGAATGTATATTTAGGGCTGAGGAGATGGCTTAGTGGTTTAGGTGCTTGCCTGCAAAGCCAAAGGACCCAGGTTTGATTCCCTAGGACCCATGTAAGTCAAATTCACAAGGTGGCACATGCATCTAGAGTTTGTTTGCAGTGGCTGGAGGCCCTGGTGCATCCATTCTCTCTCTCTCTCTCTCTCTCTCTCTGTCTCTTTCTCTCAAATAAATAAATAAAATTTTAAGAAATATATTTAGTATATTTATATTTATATAAATATATTAAGTATATTTAGCAAAAATCAGTAAAATACTTATAATACTATTGCTTATGCTTTTTTGTTTAAAATATTTGATTACTCATTTGCAAGCAGAGAGGGTGCACCAGGGCTTCTTGCCACTGCCAGCGAACTCCAGATGCATGCACCACTTTGTGCATCTGGCTTTATGTGGTACTGGGGAATGGAACCTGAGCCTTCAGGCTTTGTGAGCAAGCCCCTTCAACCATAAGTACTGGGGAATGGAACCTGAGCCTTCAGGCTTTGTGAGCAAGCCCCTTCAACCATAAGTACTGGGGAATGGAACCTGGGTTCTTAGGCTTCACAGGCTCACAGGCAAGTGCCTTAACCGCTAAGCCATCTTTCCAGACCCACAACAGAGCTCTTCATAATAGTCTTTTAAAGATCCACACAGTCAGAGGCCCTGGCGCTCCCTCTCTATCTCTCATAAATAAAAGAAAAATTAAAAAAAAAATAAAGATCCACACAGTGGCTGGCCTGCTTCCCAGCCATGCCTGATTTGACTGCCTGCCTCATGTGGTTCCTTTTCCTCGCCCTGCCACGAGGTGAGGCACAAGAAGGGCACACGGGTTGGTGATCACCCCCCGCCAGGCAAGCCGGGATCCACGACTTTGAGTGCATTACTGGGGACAGAGAAGAAAAAGAAACGACAGAAACCAAAATAGCCACGTCTGTCGTGGGCCGCCAGCCACACTGTTGTGTTCATGAGACTGTTATCCGAGTCAGAATGGCCTGGTCACAGCCCTCCAACAGGCTGCTGTCCTCAGGCCTTCACAGTAATCTGAAACCTGGATGGTGGGACCAGGGAGATGGCTCAGGTTCAGTTCCCCAGTGTGCATGTAAAGCCAGATGCACAAAGTGGCATGTAAATCTGGAGTTCATTTGCAGCAGCTAGTGGCCCTGATGTGCCCATATTCTTTCTCTCTCTTTCTTTGGAAATAAATAATTTTTTTCTTAATTTTTATTAACATTTTTCCATGATTATAAAAAATATCTCATGGTGCTACCCTCCCTCCCCCCACTTTCCCCTTTGAAATTCCATTCTCCATCATATCCCCTCCCCATCTCAATCAGTCTCTCTTTTATTTTGATGTCATGATCTTTTCCTCCTCTTATGATGGTCTTGTGTAGGTAGTGTCAGGCACTATGAGGTCATGGATATCCAGGCCATTTTATGTCTGGAGGGAAGACGTTGTAAGGAGTCCTACCCTTCCTTTGGCTCTTACATTCTTTCTGCCACCTCTTCTGCATTAGACCCTGAGCCTTGGAAGGTGTGATCAAGATGTTACTCAGTACTCCAGTCACTTCTTTCCAGCACTATGATACCTTCTGAGTCATCCCAAGGTCACTGCCATCTGAAAAGAGAAGGTTCTCTACCCAAAGTGAGAGTAGCATTAATATAAGGGTATAAATATTAAGAAAAGTGCTTACTGGGCAGTTTGATAAGCATAGTATGTACATTTTTCCAGACATCAGCAGATGTTACACCCCTAGGGCTCATGACTACCCCTGTTTTAAGTTTTCAGTATCAGGGATGTATTCCCCCCATGGAGCAGGCCTCCAGTCCAATTGGAAGGCAGTTGTTTTCCACCATGACAGACGTGCCACTATTGTACCCGTTGGCTCATTTGGCCTGGCTGGCCAAATATAAGGCTTGCAGTGTCCACTGTTGAGTATCTTCACTGGTGATTTCTCTTTCTCCCATTGAATTGCATGCAGAGTGGCTTCTTCCAGCTTTCTGTCAGCTGGTCTATATGGAGGAGGTTATCAGCTCAGTTCCAGCAGAATTTCTCAGTGGCCTTGCCACCCAAGTATGTGGAGTCTTCAGCAATAGGGTCTTACCATCTATTCCTGGTGGGAAACCAAGGGCCTTGGCAATGGCCTATAATGTTTTGGGGGCATCAGGGACCTCCCTGGCCAACAACTCACTGGAGGTATCCCATCCCTGGCACTGAAATAAAAATTTTTTTAAATATATTTTTTTATGAGAGAGAGAGAATGGGCGTGCCAGAGCCTCCAGCCACTGCAAATGAATTCCAGATGCGTGTGCCCCCTTGTGCATCTGGCTAACATGGGTCCTGGGTAATCAAGCCTTGAACCAGGGTCCTTAGGCTTCACAGGCAAGCGCCTTAAGTGCTAAGCCATCTCTCCAGCCCAAGTGTTAAGAATTTTAATGAGGCTCAATTTATGACTTTTTTTCAAGGTAGGGTCTCACTCTAGCCCAGACTGACCTGGAATTCACTATGTAGTCTCAGGGTGGCCTCAAACTCACAGCAATCCTCCCACCTTTGTCTCCTGAGTGCTTGGATTAAATGTGTGCACCACCACATCCAGCTCAATTTATGATTTGATTCTTTGTTCTGTTGCCCACACTTTTAGTATATCAAAGAAATTGTGAAATCTATGTTCATATCCTTTCCCTGTTTTCATCTAAAGAGTTGAAACTTGGGCTGGAGAGATGGCTCAGCAATTAAGGCACTTGCCTGCAAAGCCTAGCGACCAGGGTTCAATTCCCCAAAACCTACATAAGCCAGATGCACACAGTGGTGTATGCATCTGTAATTCATTTGTAGTGACTAGAGGCCTTGGCACACCCACTGTCATTCTCTCTCTCTCTGCTTGTAAATAAATAAATAAATAAATAAATAAATAGGCAAAGAAAGCCAATCAGCACATGATAAGATGCTAAAAGACATTCATCTTTAGGGAAATGAAAAACAAATTCCCAATGAGATAATGCTTATGTTTGGGTGTTTATCCCATTTTGAATTTTTTAAAACAAATGTCCCTCAATAGATTCAGGAGAGTTTTTTCCCCATATTTTATTTAAGAGAGAAAGGCAGGTAGAGACAGAGAGAGAATGGGTGCGTCAGGGCCTCCAGCCACTGCTGACGAACTCCAGATGCACGCACCACCTTGTGCACCTGGCTTACGTGGGTACTGGGGAATTGAGCTTGGGTCCTTAGGGTTTGCAGGCAAGTGCCTTAAATGCTAAGCCATCTCTCCACCCCTGAATTTTTTATTTTATTTTATTTATTTATTTATTTATTTTTTGGTATATAAAGTATGGGCTCCATTTCCTCTTTTACATGTGACACAATTTCTCAGCACCATTGTTGAAATGATTGCCCTTTCCCCATTGACTGGTCTAGGCACGTTGGTCAAGGGTTTCTCTCAGTGTTCTGTTCCACTAGTAATCATATCTGTCTCATGTTAGTACCACAGTTTTGATCTTATAGTTTTGTAGCAATTTTGAAATTAGAATTTAGCCTGGGCTAGAGTGAGACTCTACCTCAAAAACAAAAGTACTAAACAAACAAAAAACCACTGGGAGGCTGCAGAAGATGGCTTAGCGGCTGAGGCATTTGCCTTCAAAGCCAAAGGACCCAGGTTCAATTCCCCAGGACCCACATTAGCCAGATGCACAAGGGGGTGCATGCATCTGGAGTTCATTTGCAGTGGCTGGAGGCCCTGACATGTCCATTCTCTTTCTCTCTCAATCTCTCTCTCTACCCTCTTTCTCTGTCAAATAAATAAATAATAATAAAATATTTTTTTTAAAAATTGGAATTTTCTAGGGACCGTATTGAATCTGTAGATCACTATGGGGGTAGTACTATCATCCTTAGCAATATTAACTTTTCTAATCCATGAACATGAGCTCTCTTGCCATTTATTTGTATCTTTCCTAATTTCTTCCAGCAGTTTTGTAGTTTCAGTGCATAAGTTCTTTATGTGCTTGGTTAAATTTATTCTTCAGTATTTTATTCTTTTTAGTGCTACTGTAAGTAGAATGAAGTACTAAGATGTCCTGCATTGGGTATAAGCCTTAAAGCGTTATTCTAAGTGAAGAAAACTAGACACAAAGGCCACATGACAAATTATTCCATTTATATAAAATGTCTAGAATAGGCAAATCTATAGACAGGAGTTATGATTGCAGGGGTCAGAGTGAGGAGTGGAGCAGTGACTGCTAACGGGTATGACTTTATTTTGGGAGTGAGAGATGTTCTGGATAATGGTGGACATGAATATCCTAAAAAAAATGCTGACTTGCATGACTCAAAAAAGTGATAAAATAAAAAGAACAAAGATCCAGCCAGTGTGTAGATCCTAATGTCAAACTGCCAACTCCAAAGCAAATAAAGTGAAGCTCAAGCCATTGTCCAGGGTGCCCATCAGGAAGGCAAATATTGTCACAGTTTCTTTTCATCATTAAGAGAACAGCCCTTTGCAGTAAAGGAGATATGATGAACACTCCCTGTGTTCTTAAGATTATAGAGGTTTACCCCCATGTTTTCTGGAAAGTGAGTCAACTTCCTTTTAGGAAAACATCTTGTATACTGGTCTTCCTATAGGTACATTTGTTGACTGGAGTCAATTCCAACCATCTCTATACTTAATGTGTTTGAATGGGAGCCTTGAATGGCTTTCATCTTTCTCAGTGGTGGAGCAATGGAGTTAGAATAGATCAGGGCATGAAGCCCCTAGAACAAAGATGGCTGGTGACAAGAGGGTTTAGAAACTTGGGGATGCTGTTAGTGTGAATCAGTTCCTCTGTCACTAGGCCTCTCTGGACTTGATGTACTTATGCTGGATGCAGGACAGGAGTGGAGTCAACAGACTGAGCAGGCAGTTTCTTTCTGCCCTCATTGGCTTGTGACACTGGGCAGGTTATTCTGCCTGCCCCTGAGCCTGGGTTTCCTCACTGGAGATGGAAATAACTAGAGCACCTTCCTCATGGGGAGTCCATGAAGCTTCAGTGTGTCAAAGTGGGGCTAGCCAACTAGCATTCTGTGAATCGCAGTTTTGCCTAGACTCCACGATGCTTCATGGGGCTTGGAGGTACAAGCTGGGTTTGTTACCGGAGAGAGGGCAGGGAAGAGGGTTCAAGGCCCCGGAGAGCCCGAGCACAAAGCGCTGCTGCAGGACTGGACTGTGTCCACTTGAGAAACTTTGAGGCCAGCTGTCTGGGGCAACTCCAGCACGCAGGGCTTAGAGGGGACAAAGGAGATGTCAAGAGTCAAACTCTTGGAAGTGCAGGAAGAACACAGGACTCAATTAGCTATGAAGTGTGCCAGAAAATTCCTTCTGCCACCTGTGCAGATGGGTAAGGGAGGAGATTCAGGCTAAGCGGATGGGACAGGGAGCCTAGACTGGATTTGTCTGTACCCTAGCCCCCTGGCCACCAGAGTCCTCATCACTGCCAGGCTGGCTTCCGGAGCTGAGCGGTCTGGAAGTCCCAGGAGAGAAGCAAAGCTGGGAGAAAAGAAGCAGACCACAGAGTTCTGCTCTGGGCATCACACTCTCATGGGGTTTCACACCAGGAGCTCAGGACAGGAAAAGCAAAGGACAGAAAAGACCCATTATAAAAGGGTGGCTTCCTCTGCCATGTTAGCCAGTAAGGGAGCAACAATGTGGCGCTCCTTGACAGTGGACAGACGTGCTCCATTTGCGGGTCCCAGGCCTAGGAGACTCAGGAAGGAGCCACAGGGACAGAGCTGCAGGGGGTGCTGGGGCTAGAACACCCATGTTTGCGCCACACCAAGAATTCAACTCACTTAGGTATACCCTGACACCCAACATGACAATTAAGATTCCATACCTGGAAACTTTGATTTACAAAGTATTTATTAGCCCAAGTTTCATTGTTGTGATACATAGGCGCAACCCAGCCTGACATGTCAAATGGCTTTTTCAGGAAGCCTCATCAGCTGCTTAGGTTGTAGGATTATATTTACAGTGTGCTCTTAGCACCAGATGTGGAGCTAAGCAACCCCCAGGTCTCAGCATCTGCTGCACGGGTAACAAAGCACAAGACAGACATGAAGCAGCTCAGGCCTCATAAGGTGGCCGCTGCCTCCCCTCACAGAGGCCAATGCTCTGGGCCTCAGAGCGGCTAGGTCTGTGCCTGTGGCCAGTCTGGCATCTCCCTGCGGTCGATGGTTAGGAAGGCTCTTCTCCCAGGCTGCTCTGGAAGCAGTCCCACAGGCCAACCTGAGGCTGGGTGTTAGGGTCACTTTTCAGCTGGCCTGTCTAAGCCAACTGGGGTTATTGCTGCTTGTGTGGAACTGTCTTCCAGGTGGGCGGGAACGTCCTGTGGATCAGGGTGAGCCCACAGAGGATGAGGAACACCCCTCCCCACCATAAGACCTCCTGGCACTCTCCATACAGCACGTAGCCCAGGAATGCCTGTGGGTAGAGACAGCTGTGAGGGACTTGGCTTCCACGGGTGGGCACGACCTCCTCCCTTGCGGCTTCCTTCCGAGGGGGCCAGAAGCCTGAGGCTTTACATCCTTCATCAAGTCACTCCTTCTGTCTCCCCTGTGGAAGTGAGGGGCTGCCCTGTCAGCACTGACGCCTGGCTCACAGCTGGTGTCTGGTGGTCACTGATCTGAGTTAGGCTACCATGACCTTCCTCCTTCCACTTCAGGACTGACTAGGCTCAACTCCACCTCGCTGAACTTAAACTATCAGTAGGGACTGTCGACACCCCATCCCCACCCCTACAGCTCATACTGGAGTTCCCAGACCCATGGGAGACAGGCTAAGGGCCTTTGAACAGAGAAGATGATTCTAGAGGGGCAACAAGCACGCAGGATTTGATGGCCAGGCTTCATGCCTATCTACCTAGACAGGTCCTCCACATCTAGATGCTCCACAGTTGGAGCCACAGCCCAACTTCTGCTTCACTTCCTGTCCTTTTCTAAACCTGGGAAAGCAGGGGTTCCCCAAGGACATCTTACCCAGAACCCAGGGTAAGGATAAGGGCACCATATCCTCAGGCTACTCACCGAGCTGAGGATGTTTGAAAAAGTCACTGTGACTGATGCAATGGCTGAAGACATAGAGAAACTGAGGCCCCGGCTAAAGAAGGTCCACATCAGAGAATTGGTGCTTGCCATGGCAATAATGCCCAAGACACATAAACCAATGTTCACCTGTAGGAGAAAATGCCACTGCTGTGCCATCCACCATGGGCAGTGTGACCTGCAGGCCCTTCACAGAACCAGGGTTGTGGTGGCCACAAGTACTCTCCTAGAATTTCCTCACAATCCTGGGAGCCTCTGAACTTCCCACCCAGGTCTTCCTTGACCCCTGGCAGGCAGTACACTCATCTTACAGATCAGATTCAGGAAAGACACTTGCTAGTCTTGTGACTTTGGGCAAAAGCAAAAACATTCATCTGGAGCCAATGTTATCTATTAAACACAAGTCTTCATTAAACCCCCAGTGACAAGTGTTTAACAAAGACCAGCCCCAGAACTTAATATCCCTTGTATAGGTATGAGTGGGACCAGGTCAAGCATAAATTAATGCCTGATTTCTTCTTACGACCCCCACCCCACAGCATAATGCAGGCTACAGCAAAATATAGACACTCTGTTAATACCTGTACTGAGTATTTTCAAGGAGTTCTTGGTTATTCATCAACTTAATTTTATCAAGAACGAGAGACATTAAGTCACTTGCCTAAAGTGTCACTGGGGTGAGTCCTATGTAGTATAGCTCAATAATGTCAACCAGGACAAAGCCCTGCCCGGGATATACCAATTGTGGCCACCTGACGGTCATCCTCGCTATTACCTGTAGCTCTTGCTTTTTTTTTCTTTTCTTTTTAAAGGAGAGAACCCTGAGACTGGGGGATTTTTAGAACCCTCCTTCAAGTTTTGCAGACCTTGCTTGGCAGGATGCAAAGAAACTGCCTGTAGTCAGTGTGTTTTTTCCAAGGCTGGGACTGGATAGACTATTAATTCTTGAAGGTTTCCCAGCAGCTGACTACTTAGCCTTTTGGACAGATGAGCCTTATCTACAAAAAGGCATCTTGTTGGTCAAAGACCATTTGTTTACCTAACAGATCCCAGAGGTATGATCACACTAAGAAAAAAAAAAAAAATCCATGGTCCATAAAGACCTTTAGTTTACTCTGTATCACTTCCCGAAAAAGAGACTTCAAGCTTGCCCCTACCACTGGCTGCTCCCCACCGGCCCCGCGATGTCTGAAGCGTAATCAGTCAGTCCTCTGCCAGGCCGCGGCCAACCTTTGACTGCAGATGAATGAGCCCCTCTAAACGTGCCCAGGCTGGCCTCAGATCGCGGACAGAGCCGCAAGAAACCCCTCAGCGCTCAGCGTCCGCGACTGTCGGGAGCTAAGGGTCCGTGACACTTAATTTCCGCGGCAGCTGGGTGGCCCGGCCAGCCCTCGTGTTGTGGACGGGGCGAGACGGCAGAGCTCGAGGCCCGCCCCGCAGGTCAGGCCGCCCTCCCTCCCCGCCTCCCGGGGCCCGCCCGCGGCCCGCAGCCCGCAGCCCGCCCCGCGCCGCACCTCGCTGCCGAAGGCCAGCTTGGCGGCGGCGGCGGCCAGGGCCCCGAGGGCGCCGGCGCACAGGCAGTACAGAACGCCCCAGAAGCGGCGCCTCATCGCGCCCGCCTGCAGCCGCGCGGGGACCTCGGCCGGCCAGTCGGGGTCCGCGGGCACCCAAACCGAGCCGCCTGAGCTCCGCGGGCCGGCCGCCATGGCGCCGCGAGCTCGCCGCCCCGTGACCTGCGCGCGCACCGAGGGCCCACGGGGCGGGGCGTCTAGGGCGGTGCACCCGGTGTGTTCTTAGAAAAAGTGCTGCATCTCCCAACAGAGAAGGCCGAGCTCTGAGAGCGCGCCCGCGGGCATGTGTATGGACAGCTCTTACCTACTGAGCAATCCGACCAGACCCATTGCAGGAAAAATGTTTTTAATTTTTTTTATTGACAACTTCCATAATTGTAAACAATTACCCATAGTAATTCCCTCCTTTCCTCCACTTGCCCCTTTGAAACTCCACTCTCCATCATATCCCCTCCCCTTCTCAGTCTCTGTTTTATTTTGATGTCATCATCTTTTCCTCCGGTTAGGATGATCTTGTGTAGGTAGTGTCAGGCACTGTGAGGTCATGGATAATATCCAGGACATTTTGTGTCTGGAGGAGCACGTTGTAAGGAGTCCTACCCTTCCTTTGGCTCTTACATTCTTTCTGCCACCTCTTCCCAATGGACCCTGAGCCTTGGAAAGTGTGATGGAGATGTTTCAGTGCTGAGCACTCCTCTGTCACTTCTCAGCGCCATGGTGCCTTCTGAGTCAGCCCAAGGTCACCCCCATCTGAAAAGAGAAACTTCTCTAACCAAAAGTGAGAGTAGAGCTGCGTGTGGTGGCTAACGCCTTTAATCCCAGCACTCGGGAGGCAGTGGTAGTAGGATCACCGTGAGTTCGAGGCCACCCTGAGAATAGAGTGAATTCCAGGTCAGCCTGGGCTAGAGTGAGACACTATCTCAAAAAAACAAAAGAAAAAAAAAAAAAAGAAAGAAAGTGAGAGTAGCATTAATATATGGGTATGAACATTAAGAGAAGTGTTTACAGGGCAGTTTGGTGAGCATAGTGTATACATTTAGCCATTCACCAGCAGACTTTACACCCCTAGGGGTCATGACTACCTCTGTTGTAGGTTTTCAGTATCAGGGATGTATTCCCTACCATGGAGCAGGCCTCCAGGCCAATTGGAGAGCAGTTGGTTTACCCCATAACAGACTTGCAACTATTGCACCTGTTCGCTCATTTGACCTGGCTGGCCAAATTTAAGGCTGGCAGTGTCCACAGTTGAGAATCTTCATTGGTGATTTCTCTCTCCCATTGAACTGCATGCAGCCTAGCTTTTTCCAGCTCTCAGCTGGTCTACATGGAGGAGGTTTTCAGTTTAGCTCTAGCACATTTCTCAGTGACCTTGCAAACCAAGTATGTGGAGTCTTCAGCAATAGGGTCTTACCATCTATTCCTGGTGGGAAACCAAAGGGCTCAGCAATGGCCTGTAATGTTTTGGGGGTATCAGGGATCTCCCTGACCAACAACTCACCGGAAGGTATCCCATCCCTGGCACTGAAAATTTTCTAATAAGGAATTATGGCTTCTGAGTGTTCCATTGTCCAAAAAAGTAGGTTTCCATATGACTTATTTATATCCTCTTCGATTTTTTTTTTTTTTTTTTTGGTTTTTTGAGGTAGGGTCTCACTCTGGCTCAGGCTGACCTGGAATTCACTATGTAGTCTCAGGGTGGCCTCGAACTCTCAGTGATCCTACCTCTGCCTCCCGAGTGCTGGGATTAAAGGCATGCGCCACCACACCCGGCTCTCCTCTTAGATTTTGATTAGCCCTCCCTTTACCTTTCCTTTACTCAATCTCTTCCCCTGACTTCACTTAGGCCTTTTCACCCCCGTTAATTTGTTCTACTTACATATATATAATACTATCCTATTAAGTCCCCCTTCCCTCCCTTTCTATCTTACTGGCCTCTGCTACTGAGTTTCAGTCCTACTCACATAGATGTCCAATCATTGTAGCTAGGATCCACATACAAGAGAGAACATGTGACGTTTGGCTTTCTGGGCCTGAATTACTTAAGTATAATCCTTTCCAGATCCATCCATTTTCATGCAAATTTCATAACTTCATTTTTCTTTACTGCACCACATCTTTATTATCTACTCATCAGTTGAGGGACATCTAAGCTGGTTCCATTTTCTAGCTATTGTGAATACAGCAGCAATAAACATGGTTGAGCAAGTATCTCTAAGGTAATGAGAGGAGTCCTTAGGATATATGCCTAGGAGTGGTATAGCTGGATCACGTGGTAGATCTATTTTTAGCTGTCTCAGGAACCTCCACACTAATGTCCATAGTGGCTGGACCAGATTGCATTCCCACCAACAGTGTAGAAGGGTTCCTCTTTTTCCGCATCTTCGTCAGCATTTATGGTCATTGGTTTTCTTGATGATAGCCAATCTGACAGGAGTGAGATGGCAATTACAGGAAAATTTAAGTTCCCTTTTTGTTTGGGTCCCTGGAAGACTTACTATTATTCTTTGAGTTCAAGTATGCATCAAATAAAATATTTTTTCTTCAGTTTAAAGTTTAATTTAGGGATGTAGAGATGGCTTAGTAGTTAAGGTGCTTGCCTGTGAAGCCTAAGGATCCAGATTTGATTGCCCAGTACCCATGTAAGCCAGATGCACAAGGTGGTACATGCATCTGGAGTTCATTTGCAGTGGCTACAGGCCCTAGTGCACCCATTCCATTTGCCTCTGTCTCTTTCTGTCTTTCAAATAAATAAAATATAAAATTGAAATGTTTAGAATGTTTGAAATAAAGTTTAATTTTAAAACTGTAAAACACTTACTTGAACATATAGTTCATTTAATAAAAGTTGTGCTGCCATTACCACAAACTGATTTTAAAGCATTTCTACCAATGCAAAATGTTCCCTCATGCTATGCAGTCTTTTCTGTTCTATCCCTGAGCTCGATAATTACCATTTTGGACATTTCATATAAACCAAAGCACATAATATGCATGTTATGTTGTGGCTGGATTCTACTTAGAATTTTTTTAAGTGGTTTTGAAAGAAAGGACTATTGTAGTAATACCTTTCTTTTTATTTTATTACTTTATTTAACAGGGAGAGAAAGAGAGAGTGAGAATGGCCAGGGCCTCCAGCCACTGCAAACGAACTCCAGACACGTGCGCCCTCTTGTGCATCTGGCTGTGGGTCCTGCGGAACCTGGGTCATCAGGCTTTGCAGGCAAATGCCTTAACCGTTAAGCTATCCCTCCAGCCCCACTTAGAATGTTTTTGAGGTTCATGCATGTAGTATGTATCAGTGCCTTTTCTGTTGTTCAGTAGTATTTTACAATAAGGAAAAATGCTGGGCTATGGAGATGGCTCAGTGGTTAAAGAGACTTGCTTGCAAAGCCTGATGACCTGGGTTTGATTCCCCAGTATCCACAAAAAGCCAGGTGCACAAAGTGGCACATGTATCTGCAGTTCACTATCAGTTCAAGGCCACCTTGAGACTATACAGTAAATTCCAGGTCAGCCTGGGGTAGAGTGAGACCCTACCTCAAAAAACAAACAACAACAACAACAAAAAGTTGAATAGAATAGCTTTAGTCACTAGAGAAATATAAGTAACATACACTCTCATGGGAATGGCTGCACTGAAAAAAAAAAACTGACAATAAGTGTTGGTGAAGATGGGAAAAACTGGAGCAGACTGCTGAAGCAATTATAAAATAATACATTTAGAAAAATTAAGCAATATCTTAAGAAGTTAAACACATGCTTCCAGATGACTTAGCAAGTAATCCTCCTTTTAGGTAAAAGTCGTAAGTTCACACTGATTCATATGTGTGTATTTATGTATTACTTGAAGTAGGCCCAGATGGAAGCAACTCAAATGTCCAATAATTAATGAACAAACAGAGAAACAAAATGTGACATATGAATGCAATGAAGTACTAGTCTCAGCGGAGAACAATGAAGGGGCTGGAGAGATGCCTCAGCACTTAAGTGTGCTTCCTGTGCAAGGATGAGGGACTGAGACAACTGAGTTCAAATCTCCAGGACATATGTTAAACAGTGTGGTGTGGTACATGTACCTGCAACTCCAGTCCTGTAGAGGGGCGGAGACCTGGGAATCACCTGAGCTCACTATAGAACAGTAAGCTCCAGGATGAGAGTCAGTGAGGTGGGAGAGCAATGGAGGGAGACACCTGATGTTTCACTCTGGCCCCTGCAGGCAAGTGCACCCCACCCCAGGCGAGCACATGGGGCACTGCAAGGGGCACATACACATGTATACAACCCCTTGACCCACACACCACATAACACGATGGAAAAAAAGAATGTATTTCCTTGAGGGGTTGGTTTGGTTCACCGATGGTCAATGCCTGGCATATTGTAGATGCTCATTAAGTATATGGTGAATGATCAAACAAATGAACAATGCAAGTCATTTTGTTAAAACTGTATATTTTTTTAAAAAGATTTGAAAAATGGACATAGAAAATACTAGACAACATTTAAAACAATACAAAATTGTATAAACAAGTTTGTTACAAAATTAGCCATCCAACACAATAAGTCTATCACAGGAGATTATCAAAAAAGAAAAGGATCCAAATGACATCCACTGTGGACCTTAGCTACAGGTTTTTATTTTAAAGAGGGCAAAAGGTTCTTCTAGAACTCACAAATGACCTGAAACTTGAAATGGAGTATTAGCTACTTAACCACACACCATCACATATACAGGAAGACCATCCATCAGAAACTCCAGGGTCAATGCCCACCTTAATGCATAACTAAGGTCCTTAAGTTCAGCTCCACCAAGTGGGCAACAGTACATTCCACTTTTTAAGAATCTCCAAAGAAGGTGATGCCTAGGGAGCTGGCCAGCATCTAGGTGTCATTCTTTTTCTTTTCTTTCAAAAAAACATTTTCAGCACGCAACTTTTCTGTTTCCTGTAAATAATAATGAAACAGAAGAAAAAGGGAAAAAATTAAGGCTGTAATTCTTATAGGAGGAGCTATTTTTTGATTTAATTAATTTATTTGCAAGCAGAGAGAGACAGAGAGAGAGAGAGAGAGAATGGGCACACTAGGGCCTCCAGCCACTGCAAATGAACTCCAGATGCATGCACCCCCTTGTGCATCTGGCTTACGTGGGTACTGGGGAATCAAACCTGGGTCCTTTGGCTTCACAGGCAAGTGCCTTAACCATTAAGCCATTTCTCCAGCCTGGAAGAGCTATTTTTCTTGACTTTCACTAAGTATAAGTTTCAAATTAAGACTACAATATTCAATTTATACACTAATATTAAATAAAAAAATCTGGCACCTATGAGATTTTAGCTGATTACATAATGTTAGGGCATGGTGGCTTCCACCTATAATTCCAGCACTAGGGAGAGTGAGGCAGGAGGATTAGTGCGAGTTCCAAACCAGTCTGGCTACAGTGATATCCTGTCTCAAAATCCAAAATATAAATAAAATAGCAATGACGTTTTTTTTTTTTTTTAATTCAGGAAGTTCCTTGAATTATTAACTTTAGTTTGTTTTTAATAAAACAATCACTTTGAAGCAAGCATGAAGTTATTAGGATAGTTCAGTTTACCTCTGTAAGCCGGATATTCTCCTTCTTCAGTCGCACTACATACTGAATCTTCTGGTGTAGGTTTTGATGACCGATCAACTTTCCATTTTCTTCAGCAAGATACTCCAGCTGCTTCCTCAACATTTCCATTTCCTGCAGTAATCCAAGTCAATCCAAGGATGAGAAAAACCACAGTATTTTTTTCCCTTTCCAGAGCACAGAACATGAGATCGAGTCCAGGTGCCCACTTCTGTGAGCCCACATCTTTGTACACATGAGAAAAACCGAACCATCTTGATTGAGATAGTGCATGCGTAAATTATAGCAGCTGAATAATTCCAGCAAACACCTCTCCTCCACAGCCCAGCACCCAAGACCTGCCATCTTTCCTGAGACCTAATTGGGGCCACATGCTTAAGTTCCAGCTTCTGTATTCCAGTTAGAGATCCTCTTCTCTACACCCTGTGGGCACAGTCTGCTCACCATTTACTCTAGGCCCCAAGATGAAGTCCAGCTGTCAGATTCCCTACAACAATCCTCTTCTAGGCATGGCAGGTAGGGGTGTGTGTGTGAAAGAGAGACAGGAGGGGATGGAGTAAGTATAGAGAACCAAAGATCCTTTGCTTTGGGCTGGTAGCCAAGTTTAATTTCCAGCTCAGCAGCAAGAAAATGTAGATCACCTCATCTGCGAAGCAGTACACAGCATGTCCAGGACCGCACTCTGAGCATCACAAAGCAGAGGAAAGACAAGTGAGCACGAAGATAACAAGCACTGTTCCAAGAACACAGTCAACACAGAAAACCTCACTGAAGCACTGTCTCCAGACGGCAGAAAGTGGTAAATACTGAGGAGACCTGACTCATCAAGAGTAAGATAAGACAGCCTACTGCTAAGAACTAGACAGGTCATCTCTACCACACCTGCTACGGTTCAGGAAACATTGCAAGGGAGGTGGTGGAAAATATACAAGTTGCTCTCGCTACTAGCCAGAAAAACTTCTATGTGGGGATGGCACAGACACTGAATAGACTCAAAACTCAACTAAGTTGAAAATAAGAGGCTGTTGAGAGCCCACCACTAAAAGTGACATCTCTATTTCATCCCTCAAGGCTCAGGAAACACTGCAGAAGAGGGGTGGAAAGAATGTAAGAGCCACAGGATGGGAAGGGGTACTTTCGAACACTGTCATCTGGACATCAGCTGACTAATGCATTAATTAATGAACTCATGTGGCTGTCATTACTCCCACAAGACCTGCACAATTCTGAGCCCATTAGCATTTTGACACAGGACAGAGGAGGACAAAAAGAAAGACATCAAAACAGAAGAAAGGGCTGGAGAGATGGCTCAGTGGTTAAGGTACTTGCCTTCAAAGCCTAAGGACCCAGGTTCGATTCCCTACAACCCACATAAACCAGATGTACAAGGTGGTATATGCATTTGGAGCTTGATTCAATGGCTAGAGGCTCTGGTGCATCCCCCCAACACACACACTCTCTCTATATATCTACCTGCCCCCTCAATAAACAAAATGTTAAGAAAAAAAAAAAAAAACCAGGAGGAGGACTACTTATAAATAGGAGGGTGCTCAATGGAATTAGGGCAGGGGAGGGGGGCAATAGAGGGTAATATGATGGGTATATAATAACAGTATGTGCATGCAATTAAAATTTTATGTATAATAAGCTGGGCGTGGTGGTGCACGCCTTTAATCCCAACATTCGGGAGACAGAGGTAGGAGGATCGCTGTGAGTTCAGGGCCACCCTAAGACTACATAGTGAATTCCAGGTCAACCTAAGCTAGTGAGACCCTACCTTGAAAAACAAAACAAAATTTAAAAATTCTATATAAGAAAATTAAATAATATAACAATAATATTTTTTAGATTTACTTATTTATTTTTTGAGGTAGGGTCTCACTATAGTGCAGGCTGAGAGAGAGAGAGAAAGAGTGTGTATGTGTGAGAATGAGTGTGCCAAGGCCTGTAGCCATTGCAAACTCCAGACACATGCGCTACCATGTCTATTGGGCTAACATGGGACCTGGAGGAGAGAACCTGGGTCCTTAGGCTTCGCAGGCATGCTCCTTAACCGCTAAGCCATCTCTCCAGCATGAATTAAATAATTTAATGAATACTAAATAGTGAATTCCAGGTCAGCCTGGGCTAGAGTGAGACCCTACCTGGAAAAACAACAATAACAACAAACAAACAAACAAACAAACAACAACAAACTGAACCAGGGACACCTAAAGGCAGGAATGAGGATTTGCCGGTTAGGTCTATATATTCAAATTTTCCAAGTATCATGAAAAATTCAACATCAACACACCTGAAATGTCCTCTCTTTTTCTTCATACATTTCTTCCAGTTTTGATCTCAGTTGCTCCTTTTCTTGGAATGCTTTGGACTCCAAAGTTCTGGTTCGTTCAACTTCCTCAGCCATTCTGTGGCAGTCCATCTCCTTGCTGTGAAGGGCACTTTGGACTTTTTCTAGACTGTAAGAATTGACATCCTTTTATGGAGCGCCAAGGAAATATTAATTACAAAACAGAAAACAAGTTAAGTTTTTTCACCCAAGCTTGGAATCCTTTCTTTCTGATGTTTTTTTAAGTTAGGGTCTTGCTATAGACCAGGAAGACTTGCAATTCACTATGTAGTCTCAGGGTGTCCTGGAACTCAAAGTGGCCCTCCTACCTCTGCCTCCTGGTGCTGGGATTAAGTGTGTGCCATCACACCTGGCAGGATCATTTTTATAATGAGAAAGCAAGAGAGAGAGAGAAAGCGAGACAGAGAGAGAATTGGCACTCTAGGGCCTCCAGCCACTGCAGTTGAACTCCAGACACATGTGCCACCTTGTGCATCTGGCTTACGTGGGATCTGGGGAGTTGAGAAATGGATCCTTAGGCTTCGCAGGCAAGTACCTTAATTACTAAGCCATCTCTCCAGACCAGAATCATTAAAAAAAATTTTTTTTTATTTGTGTGAGAGAGGGAGACAGAGAGATAGAGATAGAATGGGTGCTCCAGGGCCTGCCTTTAGCCACTGAAAATGAACTCCAGACACATGTGCTACCTTGTGCATCATTCCCCCCCTCCTCCGGGTAGGGTCTCTAGGCTGACCTGGAATTCACTATGTAGTCTCAGGGTGTCCTCGAACTCATGGCAATCTTCATACTTCTGCCTCCCAAGTGCTAGGATTAAAGACATGCGCCACTACACCCAGCTGTATCTGGCTTTATGTGGATACTGGGAATTCAAATCCAGTTTAGGCTTTGCAGGCAAGTGCCATAACTGCTAAGCCATCTCTCCAGCCCCTAGAATCTTGATTTGAAAGTATCACTAATCTTCAGCTCTCCCGTGTAGTTGGCAGAGGTCAGCTAGGTCTGGGGATGGGGCTCAGTGGTTACAACACTTTCTGGGCATGGCTGAGCCTCTGGGTTCCATCCCCAACATAGCATGGGTAAGGAGCAAGAGATGCAGCAGGGGAAAGAGGCTACTGCAGCACATGAGATTGTTGGGGTTTTGTTGTTGTTGTTGCTGCTGTTTGTTTTTCGAGGTAGAGTCTCGCTCTAGCCCAGGCTGACCTGGAATTCACTATGTAGCCTCAGGATCGCCTTGAACTCAGCAATCCTCCTACCTCTGCCTCCTGAGTGCTGGGATTAAAGGCGTGCACCACCATGCCTGGCATTTTTTTTTTTTTTTACTTTCATTCCGAAGATCCTTCAAACCATTTAATTAATTGATTGAGATAGAGGGTCATGAAACCTAGGTTTTAATTCACTTTGTAGCCAAAGATGATCTTAAATTCCTGATCCTGTCTCTACCTCCCAAATGCTAGAATTATAGGTGTGCACTAGCTTGTCCAGCTTAAGCCATTTTTATTTTATTTATTTACTTGAGAGAGTGCATGGGTGTACCAGGACCTCTCATCACTAGACACATTCCAGATACTTGTACCACTTGGTATGTCTGGCTTTATGTGGGAGCTGGGAAATTGAATCTGGCTGTCAGCTTTGGAAACAAACACCTTTAACCACTGAACCATCTCTCCAGCTCACCATTTTTTACTTTTTTTTTTTGAGGTAGGGTCTCACTGTAGCCCAGGCTGACTTGAATTCATTAGTCTCAGGCTGGCCTTGAACTCAGAGTGATCTTCCAACCTCTGCTTCCCAAGTGCTAGATTAAAGGTGTATACCACCTCACCCAGCAATTTTTTAAATTATAAAAATTTAGCAAGTGCTCAGTCCACTTGGAGATGGAACTTAAATATCATTATAGTCTGAAGGGTTTAACTAAGTATCCCAAGTCTCAGAAAAATTTCTTTAAAAAAAAAATTTATTTGGGGGCTGGAGAGATGGCTTAGTAGTTAAGGCATTTACCTGCAAAGCCAAAGGACCAAGGTTCAATTCCCCAGGATCCACATAAGCCAGATACACAAGGGGGCGCATGCATCTGGAGTTCGGTTGCAGTGTCTGGAAGTCCTGGAGCACTCTCTCTCTCTTTCTCTGCCTCTTTCTCTCTCTTAGATAAATAAATAAAATAACTAAAATAAATTATTTGGGCTGGAGAGATGGCTTAGTGGTTAAGGCTCTTGCCTACAAAGCCTAAAGACCCAGGTTCAACTCCCCAGAACCCACATAAGCCAGATGCACATGGTGGTGCATCCGTCTGGAATTTGTATGCAGTGGTTAGAGGCCCTGGCATGCCCATTCTCTCACCTCACTCTCATAAATAAATAAATAAATTTGCGTGAGTATATATGTGCAGGTGCACGTATGTTGTGGTACACATATGCTGTGGTGCATATGTAGAGGTTAGAGGACAACTTCAGATATCGATCCTCACATTCTATTTTGGATTTTTTCTTTCTTTTTTTGAGTAGGGTTTGACTGTAGCCCAGGCTGGTCTGAATCTCATAGTAAACCTTCTACCTCAGCCTCTTGAGTGCTGGGATTGGAGGCATGTGCCACTATACCCAATTTCCACTTTGTTTTGAGGTAAGGTCTCCAGCTGTTCACTACTGTGTGTGTTTGCTAAGCAAGCTAGTCAGCAAGCTTCCAGATTCTCTTTTCTCTGCCTCCCATCTTGCTGAATGCATTCTGGGATCAGAAATATAATTCTGACTAGGAATAGTAATTCATGCTGTCAATCTCAGCACTCAGAAGGCTGAGCTACAGAGTGAGTTCCAGGTCAGCCTGGCTAGAGTGAGACCTTCCCTCAAAAACAAACAAATAAATAAATAAAAATTAACTATGTTCAGGCTGGAGATGGCTTAGTGGTTAAAGCACTTGCCTACGAAGCTTAAGGACCCAGGTTCAATTCCCCAGGACCCACATAAGCCAGATGCACAAGGTGGCACATGCATTTGGAGTTTGTTGGCAATGGCTAGAGGCCCTAGTGTGCCCATTCTCTCTATTTGTCCCCCCCCCCTGAAATAAATAAATAAAATAAAATGAAAATTTAACATCAGTTATGTTCACACATTACAGAAGAGAGTTGTCACTTATCTTATGGATAACTTTTCCCTTTAAAGGAGAATAACAACAAGATCATCAAGAATTTGAACTAAAAAAAAATAAAAATAAAAAGCAGCCGGGTGTGGTGGCACACGCCTTTAATCCCAGCACTTGGGAGGCAGAGATAGGAGGATCACCATGAGTTCGAGGCCACCCTGAGACTACATAGTGAATTCCAGGTCAGCCCGAGCTAAAGTGAGACCCTACCTTGAAAAGCCAAAAAACAATAAATAAATTAAAAAAAAAAAAAAAAAGAATTTGAACTACAGGGCTTAGGAGTTAAGGCATTTGCCTGAAAAACCAAAGGACCCAGGTTCGATTCCCCAAAAACCCACGTAAAGCCAGATGGCACATGCGTCTGGAGTTCATTTGCAGTAGCTAGAGGCCCTGGCATGCCCATTTTCTCTCTTCTTTGTCTCTCTCCACCCCCCCCCCCCGCCCATCTCTCTCTTTCTTAAAAAAAAAAAGAATTTGAATTACAAAAGAGCATACTTACTCTGTTTTCACTTTCAGCATCTCTTCAATAAGTTTACTCTATAATAAGATTAAAAAAAAAAAAGACATCTTAGATCTTGAATAACATTGCTGTAAAAAGCCATGAGGAAAAAAGTTCATTCTCCCTCATGTTAATAAAATTAACCCAATGTCTATTTCCACAAACCCAACTACACACACAAAGGGGAACAATTTCACAAGCCTTCTTGCACTGGGGCCCCTCACTTGTTTCTTAGCAGAAAACTGTAAGTGGGAATGTTGAGCAATGGGTTTCCCATGAAAGACAGATGTACTCTTTTTTTTCTTCTTTAATTTTTGTTTGTTTTTTGAGACAGAGTATCACTCTAGCCCAGGCTGGCCTCAAGTTCATGGTAATCCTTCTGCCTTGGTCTTCCAAGTTCTGGGGTTAAAAGTGTACTGGGTGTGGTGGCACACACCTTTAATCCTAGTACTTGGGAGGCAGAGGTAGGTGGAATACCATGAATTTGAAGCTACCCTAAGACTACAGAGTGAATTCTAGGTCAGCCTGGTGTATTGTGAGACCCTACCTTGAAAAACCAAACAAACAAAACAAACTCTCCCCCGCCAAATGTGTAGGGCTGGAGAGATGGGTCAGTGGTTAAGGTGCCTGCCTGCAAAGCCTAAAGACTAGAGTTTGATTTGCCAGTACCCACTTAAAGCCACATGCACAAGGTGGTACATGCATCTGTAGTTTGTTTGCAGTGGCTAGAGGCCCTGGTGTGCCCATTCTTTCTCTCTTTGCCTCTCTCATTCTCAGATAGGTAGATGAATGAATGAATGAATGAAAAAATAAATAAATAAATAAATATTTTTTAAAGTGTGTAGCGCCGTGACTGGCTGACAAATATATTCTTACATATCAGTTATGTGTTAATATTGATACTGATAACATGATACCATGTTAACCAGAGGAAATGCAGTAAAGGCAGGAATTTTGAAAGGAAAATATTTCCAAAATATATAACCATTAGGGCTGGAGAGATGGCTTAGCAGCTAAGGTTCTTGCCTGCAAAGCCAAAGGACCCAGGTTCAATTCCCCAGGACCCACATAAGCCAGATACACAAGGTGGCACATGTGTCTGGAGTTCATTTGCAATGGCTGGAGGCCCGGGTGTGCCCATTCTCTCTGCTTCTCTTAAATAAGTAAATATATAATGTATGTATGCATGCATGCATGTATGTATACATACATCCATAAATGTTAATAAGATTAATTACAAAAGCACCTCTCACAGAATAAACTATTGTGTAAAAAAGTCATACCTTAGCATGTCTTTCTTTGATAATTTCTTCTTCTTGTTCATTCTTCAGCTGTTGATTGTCTGGATGATTCTGATCGCTACAGAGATTAAAGAGTGGATAGGGGATCATTGTCAAGTATACTCAAGTATTAATTTCAAATTTAGTATGTGCAGCAGTGCCAAATTAGGACCAGAAGAGTGAACTTTCTGGTGATTAGGTCAGGTTAGTAAGTTAAATAATGTAACCAATGAATAGGAAGAAGTCTCCTCCCCAGAGCACAGTACTGATTCCTCCCACTGAAAAGGTAAGTCTAGCAGAGCAGGGAAATCTAATCAAAGACTGGATGAAAGTAAGAGTAGAAAGCAAAACATGATGACATGTGAAGCTCATGGGAACAAAATGGGTTAGAGGAAAAAGGCAGGTCTGGCATGACCACGATGTGTTAGAAGGGACTCAGGTAGAGAGGGTTTTTTGGGCCCCATAGTGACATGACCTCTTGGAGGCCCCAACTCCCTTTTGTTTGGACTTCCTAGTTAAGTAGCAGTTTCTGATGACTACTTTGGTTTCACATGTATGCAAAAGACAGGGGAGGGACTCCCCGAGCACAGGGTGTGAACCTACATGGGAAAGAAATGGTCCAGAAAGCGAGGAAGCTACACTCTGGATGGCATGTGCACCTCTGTAAGCCTGTCCAGGTTGGGAAGTCAGTTGAGTTGGGTGGACTGGTGACACCTCTCCCTTGGAGCACCTGCCCAAGTACATGAGCTTCTCTAGAAATTGCTCTCAGATGGATTAAGTGCAAGACCAGGTCTTGAAGGAAAACAAAAGCTGTAGTACCGAAAGGCTGCTTTCCCTTAACAAATCTGGAAGCCTAGACAAAAAGTGGTAGTGAGACTCCTATGAGGAAAACCTCAGATAAGAATGAACAGGCAGGGCTGGAGAGATGGCTTAGCGGTTAAGCGCTTGCCTGTGAAGCCTAAGGACCCCGGTTCGAGGCTCGATTCTCCAGGACCCACGTTAGCCAGATGCACAAGGGGGCATACGCGTCTGGAGTTTGCTTGCAGTGGCTGGAAGCCCTGGCACGCCCATTCTCTCTCTCTCTCTCTGCCCCTGTCTCGCTCTCTGTATGTCACTCTCAAATAAATAAATAAAAATTTTAAAAAAAGAAAAAAAAAAAAAAAAAGAATGGACAGGCAAATTTTTTGTCAAGATCCAGAAAGCAAATCCTTTAGGCTTTGGTTATCACAGCATCTGCTATAACTACTCAGCTTGGCTACTGCAGTGTAAAGCAACCACAGCAACATTTAAATAAAAGGACATGATGACTATCTTCCAATAAAACTTTATTTACAAAACAGGCTGTGGGCTGAACTTGGGCTCTGGGCTATAGTTTGCCTCTTTAATTTTTTAACATTTTATTTATATGGAACAGGTTATACTCTTTTATACCCTCAACCTGCTCCTGTTACTCTGGGGCCCTCCTCAGTGGCATTATGGTATTCACTGTGGGGTCAAGAAGGCTTCAGCCAGTCCCTGTGGGATAGCAGAGGTGGTGGGGGGGTAGGATGACAGTGCCTCAGGGCATTCCTATCTACACTGTGGCTCTTACAATCTTTCTATCCCCCCCTTTAATCTTTTCCCCCACAAAGTAAAGTTTTTTAAATGGTGGTTTAACAAATGATTTGGAAAAGGTCTACTAGCTCTTGAGAAAGGCTAGAAATGGGTGTGGAACATATGGAAATGACTAGAGCAGACAGTGGGCTACATAATTTAGAACCACCTAGAGGGGAGAGTTACTTCTTCAAAATGCTTCACTCTAGCTCTCCTCTATCAGATCTCTGATGCTCACTAAAATTTGAAAAACCATTTTAGCAAGATACGATCAGCACAGCTGCTGTTTCTATTTTCAGATTTCCTTTGTCTCGTATGGATTTTAGACAGTGAGTCTCAGGGCACCTTTTGCAGAGCCGTGGAGTTGGCATGCTTGTCAAAGACTTCCTGGCAACAGCATGGACAATCAGCATGCCCAGTCTGGGAGTGGGAACCACTAGGATACTAATTAACCCACTCTGGTTTGACTTCTAGCATAATTTTATAGGCCCCTCTCATCTCCAGTGTTTGTGTAGAAAGTCAACAGGCAAGGCCAGTCATGGTGGCACACGCCTTTAATCCTAGTACTCTGGAGGCCGAGATAGGAGGATCGCTGTGAGTTCAAGGCCATCCTGAGACTACATAGTGAATTCCAGGTCAGCCTGAGCTAGAGCAAGACCCTACCTCAACAAAACAAGACAAAAAACAAAACAAAACAAAAAAACAGCCAGACATGGTGGTACACACCTTTGGTCCCAGCACTTGGGAAGCAGAAATAGGAGGATCACCATGAGTTCAAGGCCACCCCGAAACTACATAGTGAATTCTAGGTCAGCCTGGGCTAAAATGAGACTCCACCTCGAAAAACCAAAAAGAAAATGGCAATATCATAATTCTGCCTTGTGTACTTAGCTAGCTTTTACAGAAAGACACCCTCAGTTACACATCCTATTTTTGTTTTGGCTTTGTTTTCTTTTGTTTGTGGTACTGGAGACTAAATCTAAGGCCTCTCAAAAGCTTGGTAAGATGTTGAAGATGTTTAGCCTACTAAGGAGCTTTCTCCAAACCATAGGCTTCAAAGCAAAGCCAACTCTCCTTTTCCTACAGAACTTCTTGAACCTTTTATTGGTGAGTTTATTTTCAACAATGCACACTGCCTTGTCTGGAAAAAGCCACATATTCATCAGATTTGCCAAAGTCAATCAAGGAAGCATTTCACATGCAAGTGGGTTTGTCATCCATCTTATAAAACCAGCCCCACCCCCATTCACTTAACGAGACCATGCAGACCATGACCCAGTACAAGGAGTTCTAGTGACCATCTCTCACCTGTTGTCCTTATGTCTTTTAATGTCATCCAGTTGACTTTGTAGGAGCCAGTTTTTCTCTTTCAACTGCTGAGACTCCAGGCGCAGGTTTTCCATTTCACACAGCTGCTCCTACGAACACCCAAATCAGCTTTTCAAAAGACACGTTACAGTAGGCAGTACTTTGCTCCCCAAGGCAATGTTGAAGATAGGCGTTTCTCTCACACCCATCACACTGCATTGAGTATTTCTAGATAAACACAGATCATGTCAAACCCTTGGAGGCTTAGAACTGTGAGGCATGACCACATTCAGTGTTTTGAGCATAGTTACTTTTATTTTATTTATTTATTATTATGTTTTTGTTTTTGCTTTTCAAGGTAGGGTCTCACTCTAGCCCAGGCTGACCTGGAATTCACCATACAGTCTCAGGGTGGCCTTGAACTCATGGCAATCCACCTACCTCTGCCTCCCAAGTATTGGGATTAAAGGCGTGCACATAGTTACTTTTAAATTTTGTATGTATGTATGGGCACATGTGTGGAGGTCTGAAGACAATCTCAGGGTATTTGTCCTTTCCTTCCACCTTGCTTGAGACAAGGCCTCCTTTGTTTCTGTTGCTTTGCTTCATGTGTGCTAGTCTAGTTGGTCCATGAGCTTCCAGATTGTCTTCACTCTGCCTCTTATTGCTGTAGACACATTGGGAGACAGACACATGTGCCACTTTATATATATATATATATTTTTTTTTTTTGTGGATGCTGGGAAATAAAATCTTGCAAGCAAGAGCCTTTAATCTCTCTGCTCTATCTCCCTATCCTCCATAGTTTCTTATCAGTATATCACAATTCATCAAATTTTCTTTAAGAGAAAAAAATGTCAAGAAATCTCTTCTTTGGTAAATTCTGATTATATTTAATAGAAACTAATTAAAGCAGACAACAGAAAAACAGATAACATTGCACATCCCTTAAAATACCTAATGGAATCCTGACTTGAAAATCATTAGTTTATGGCCGGGCATGGTGGCACATCTTTAATCCCAGCACTCAGGAGGCAGAGGTAGGAGGATTGTCATGAGTTCGAGGCCAGTATGAGAGACTACATAGTGAATTTCAGGCCAGCTTGGGCTAGAGCAAGACCTTACCTCAAAAAACCAAATTAAAAAAAAAAAATCATTAGTTTAGCCAGGCATTGTAGTACACCCCTATAATCCCAGTACCCAGGTTGAAGCAAGGAGAATAATGAATCAACATGGGCTATATAGTGAGACCTTGCCTCAACTGAAGAAAAGAACAAGGTAAATTTTAAACAACATTGAGATAGCATGTACTTGCTATTAAACTGCAACAAACAGAGCCAAAAGTCAGATAGCATTATGAAGTGAAAAAAACAGGCCCTCTTCGTCACTGCTGAAGACAGTGTGGTTGATGCAAACTACATGATATCACTGTGTGCAGCCCTCGTGGGAGAGGGAAAGCATGTTTATAGACTTGGTTAAAGACTCAATAAAAAGCTCTGCAAAAGGAAAGGAAACTGGATTTCTTGGAAGCCAGTAATGAGGAGTTGAAATGGGTGCAAGACGTTCTGTATGCTCCTTGGTTCTGGCCGTTTTTCTTTTATTTTTTTAGATATTTATTTATGTATGTATGTGGGGGGGAACACACACACACATGCCTCCAGCAACTGCAAAGTAACTCCAGATGCATGCTCCACCTTGTGTATCTGGCTTTACATGGGTACTGGGAAACCGAACCTTGATCCTTGGGCTTTACAGGCAAACGCCTTAACCATTAAGCCATCTCTCTAGCCCAGTTCTAGGCTTTTAAATTTTGTATCTTCAGTAGTCAGGAGGATACTGATGACATTTAAAATTAAATTTGTCCTTTTCCTCCCAAGTGCTGGGATTAAAGGCCACAACACCTGGCTAACTTTGTCTTATAAAAACTACCCAGGCACCTTCATTCTGAGGATTTCAGCATTTTTGACTTCTCGGTCTTCATTTAGCTTTGTTACAAGGTGTTGCAAAGAAGTCTTAGAGGCTCTTCCATCTTCTATCTCTTGTTCTTGGGATTCCAGGAATTTTGCCAAATGTGCTTGAAATTGAGGTGGTGTTTTAGGACTCTAAAACAAAACCACATTTTATCCACGTGACTGTTAGGTTATGTAATAAAGATTTCAGTTGAGTCTACATATTTAACACAGAATGTGCATTTACATGTAAAAGCTAAGCTCCTAGTGTATGGTATATGTTAAGACACAAACAACTTATTTATTTGAAAGAGAGAGATAGAGAGAATGGGTGTACCAGGCTTTTCAAGGACACTAGAGAACTAAACCCATGGCAACAGGCTTTACAAGCAAGTGTCTTTAACCACTGAGCCATCTCTCCAGCCCACTTAGTTTATTCGAATACTTGTTCAAGTGAAACAAAATATTGGTACCTTTGCCAAGTAAAAAGTAAACTGAAGGTGTTTGTGAAGATCTTTTTCTTTAAAATGACAAAGGTACAGCCTTGGTAATTTCCAAATTTTCATCACTTAGAAACTGTTTCTTCTCTGAAATGCTCTTTTTTTGAAAAGTACCTGTGGATATTCAGCAGCAGAATCCATCACCTGTTCTAGTTGCCTCATTTTGAAATTATATTCATTCTTCTTCTGTTCTATTTCTTCTTTCTCTTGGTTTAGCTGGGCAAATTAAACATATAAAAAGATAATTTAGGAAAAGATAACACATGATCTAATTTAAAAAGATAAGCTTCCCCCATCGTCAGAGAAATGCATATCAAAATCAATGAGATATCACCTTACATCTGTTAGAAGAGTGGGTTTAAAAAGGATGACAGAGGGCTGGAGAGATGACTTAGCGATTGAGTGCTTGTCTTGTGAAGCCTAAGGATCCCAGTTTAAGGCTTGATTTCCCCCAGTACTCACGTAAACCAGATGCACAGGATGGCACATGCATCTGGAGTTTGTTTGCAGTGGCTTGGAGGTCCTGGTGCGCGCTCTCTCTCTCTCTCTCTCTCTCTCTCTCTCTCTCTCTGCCTCTTCTTTCTGTCTGTTGCTCTCAAATAAATAAATAAATAAATAAAAAGGATGACAGAAGCCAAGTGTGGTGGTGCACGCTTTTAATCCCAGCACCTGGGAGGTAGAGGTAGAGGTAGAAGGATAGCTGTGAGTTCGAGACTACATAGTGTATTCCAGGTCACCCTGGGCTAGAATGTGACCCTACCTCAAAAAAGCCGGGCATGGTGGTGCATGCCTTTAATCTCAGCACTCAGAAGGCAGAGGTAGGACCATTGTCATGGGTTCAAGGTCACCCTGAAACTACATAGTGAATTCCAGGTCAGCCTGCGTTAGAGTGAGACCCTACCTCAGTGGGGCGGGGCGGGGAGGGGGGATGACACAGATAGATGTGCCAGTGAGAACATGAAGAACAGGGTCTCTATGCAGTTAGGGAATGTAAGCCAGTACAGGCCCATAGAAGATGGTATGGCAGTCACCTACAAAACAAAGCAAAACTCCCATATGATGAGCATTCTCACTTCTGGGTGTACATCTATAGGAATTGAGTATGTTAAGGAGATACCTGAATCCCCATGTTCATTGCATCCTTATTCTTGTAAACCAAATTACAGAGCAAACCCAAATGTCCATCAACAGATGAGTGAATAAAAGAATGAGGTGCACATGCATAATGGAGCACTAGTCAGCTAGCAGCAACATGATGAAGAACCTAGAAAAGGTTATGTAGCCCAGTGTGCTGGCACACGCCTCTAATCCCAGCACTTGGGAGGCAGAGGTAGGAGTATCATCGTGAGTTCAAGGCCAGCCTGACACTACATAGTGAATTCCAAGTCAGCCTGGGCTAGAGAGACTCTAGCTCAGAAAACTGAAACAAATAAAACACTGCCGTATGTGTCAAAGAGCTAGGGCAGAGAGGGAGGCAACCGAGCAAACTCAAGTTCACAGTCCACAGAAAAATGACCGAGTCCCCAACACCTCCTACCTTTTGTACAGCAAAACTTAGCTCAATCAGGAAAGTCAGAACAACATCAACCATGCATCTGCCTGCTGTGGTCTGGAGTGATGCCAAGGACATGTGTCTCACCTTGTGCTGAAGTTCCTGGATCAGGGCCTCCTTCCTGGTCAACTCTTCCTGGGCAGACTGTAGCAACCCTGAGTGCTTTTTTGAGGCCTCTGTGAGCATGTTCAGCTGCTCAGTGGCATGGGCTAGATCTTCACATAGCATATCCCTCTATCAAGGAACAACCCCCACAAAAGAAAAAATTCCTTAATTAATTGTGGCACTGATACAGGTTCACAAACCAGTACTATGTACAATTTTTAATGGTATAAAACAATTTATAGCCAGGCGTGGTGGTGCATGCCTTTAATCCCAGCACTTGGGAGGCAGAGGTAGGAGGATCGCTGTGAGTTAAAGGCCACCCTGACACTACGTAGTGAGTTCCAGGTCAGCCTGAGCTAGGGTGAGACCCTACCTCAAACAAACAAACAAAAATTTAGTTTTACTTTTTATAAAACATATTTATTTACTTATTAGAGAGTGTGTGAAAGAGGCAGATAGAGAGAAAAAGAATGGGTGTGCTAGGGCCTCCTGCCACTGCAAACAAGCTCAAGACACATGCACCATTTTGTGTATCTGGCTTTACGTGGGTACTGGGGAGTCTAACCTGGGCCATCAGGCTTTGCATGCAAGTGCCTTTAACTGCTGAGTAATCTTTCCAGCCCTAATTTTACTTTTTGTTTATGTACTAATTCATTCATTTAAAGACCCCTCAACCAGTTAGTACTTTATAAGCAGGCCTACAGGTATTATTATAGTGCACTCACACAGGTCTCCTGGTTGAGGCTAAGTCATACTCCTCTCTGCCTCAGGATTTTAGAGCTGATCTTCTTTTCTTAGGTAAGACTTAAGACACAGAGCTTATCTATTGTCTCACCAATTAACCTAGGTTTTTACATACTAGACAGTAATTAGCTATTTAGGATGCCCCTTCCTCAGGCAGCTGGGAAGGAGCTGAGGCATTTCTCAGCAAAGCCTCAGAGAGATAAGTTGGTGGAGAGTGGCAGTGAGAATGAGAAGCCCTGCAGGTTATGTCCATAATTCTCACTTACACAGCACATAAATCACTACCAAATTAGAGCAGTCTAGGGCTGGACGTGATGGCGCATACCTTTAATCCCAGCACTCAGAAGGCAGGGGTAAGAGGATTGCCGTGAGTTCGAGGCCACCCTGAGACTACATAGTGAATTCCAGGTCAGCCTGGGCTAGAGTGAGAACCTACCTTGAAAAAAAAAAAAAAATAGAGCAGTCTGCTTATCTTTCCTTTCTAAATGTGTGTGTATATATACTTTAAAAAAAAAAAGGAGGACATGATATATCATTTTCCCATGTATTATTCACTCTATCACATAGGTTTCACTGGTGGGCTCTGTTTCTTCTGGATCTCAGTATAATCCTAACTAAATATTTCAGCTGACTGGAATTTTTTAAAACTTTTATGCACTTTACTCTCATATGTGGATTATTTCTTTAGGTTCATTTTCTAAAAGTACAAGCTCAAAGCACAGGTAAAAACTTTTTTTTTTTTGGAAGCAAGGTCTCACCTTAGCTCAGGCTGACCTGGAATTCACTATGTAGTCTCAGGATCACCTCAAACTCACGGTGATCCACCTACCTCTGGTATTAAAGGCATGTGCCATCATGCCCGACCTGGCAAAAACTTCTGAGTAAGATTGTCTGCCCAAACATGAGGAATTGAGATCCTGTGATTTGATTCCTCAGCACCTATGTAAATAGCTGGGAGTGGCCATGCATGCCTGTAACCCCAGACCTGTGCACTTCAGTGCTGAGCCATTTCTATAGCTCATGAATGGAATTTTCTGTTCCATTATTAAGCTAAATGGCTATTATTAAAGTCCTTTTGTTGTTTATATTTTCAAGTAGTATCTCATATAGCCCAGGTTAGCCTCAAACTCACTTTGTGGTTGTGGATAACCTTGAATACCAGATCATCCCATCACCAACTGGATTACAGTGCTGGGAACAACCACATCTGGCTGAAGTCATTATTCTAACAGATATTCAATTAGTCCAGACTTCAGAGTTTCCATGCAGATACTCATTGGCAAGTAAGAGTCATTTTCTCTCAACCTTAGAATATTTGTAATCACACTAAAAATTCTTCTCATTTAATTTCACTGGCTAAGAACTCACATTGTTGAAAAATCATGTTAAATACAAATAGGATTTGAATAACTCACCAAATACTACCAAAAAATTATAATAAATGAAGAATTGTGGGCTGGAGAGATGGCTTAGCGGTTAAGGCACTTGCCTGTGAAGCCTAAGGACACAGGTTCAATTCCCCAGACCCATGTAATCCAGATGCACATGGTGGCACATGCATCTGGAGTTCCTTTGCACTGGCTAGAGGCCTTGGAGCCACCATCCTCTCTCCCTTCCTTTCTCTTTCTCAAATAAATAAATAAATAAATAACAGAATTACAAAGGAACAGAAGTTAGCTATTTGTAGGTAAATTCTACTTGTGTCATAAAAAACTTAATTTTTAAAAATTATTTCTTTGCAAGGAGAATGAGCATGCTGGAGCCTATTGTCACTACATAAACTCCAGACCACTTTGTGCATCTGGTTTTATGTGAGTACTATCAAACTGAACCCAGGCTGCCAGACTTTGCAAGCAAATGCCTTTAACCACTGAGCCATCTCTCCAGCCCTATTCTTATTTATTTTATATTTTAAAAAAATATTATTTATTTAAAGCCGGGTATGGTGGTGCACGCCTTTAATCCCAGCACTCGGGAGGCAGAGGTAGGAGGACCGCCGTGAGTTCGAGGCCACCCTGAGACTCTATAGTGAATTCCAGGTCAGCCTGGGCTAAAGTGAGATCCTACCTCGAAAAACCAAAAAAAAAAACCAAAAAAAAAAAAAAAAAACTACATATATATATATATATATACATATATATAAAATTTATTTATTTTCTTATTTGACAAAGAAAGAGGGAGAGAGAGAGAGAATGGGTGTGCCAGGGCTTCCAGCCACTGTAAATAAACTCCAACGCGTACGCACCTTGTGCATCTGGCTAATCTGGGGTCCTGGGGAATTGAACCTGGGTCCTTTGGCTTTGCAGGCAAATGCCTTAGCTGCTAAGCCATCCCTCCAGCCCTTTTTGTTTAATTTTATTTATTTATTTGAGAGCAACAGAGAGAGAGAAAAAAAGAGGCAGGTAGAAAGAGAGAGAGAATGGGCGTGCCAGGGCCTCCAGCCACTGCAAACAAACACCAGATGCATGCGCCCCCTTGTGCATCTGGCTTCCGTGGGCCCTGGGGAATTGAGGCTTGAACCATGGTCCTTAGGCTTCACAGGCAAACACTTAACCACTAAGCCATCTCTCCAGCCCTATTTTATTTTTTTATTTTGGTTTCCTGAGGTAGGGTCTTGCTCTAGCCCAGGCTGACCTGGAATTCAATATGTCGTCTCAGGAGGTCTCAAACTCATGGCAATCCTCCTACCGCTGCCTCTCAAGTGCTGGGATTAAAGGCATGTGCCACCACACTGGCTTCAGCCCTAATTTTTTTTTAAGAATACAGACAAAGGGAAAAAGCCACCATGAGCTCACCATTCAGCCATCCCTATTCATGTAGCTTAACTGCACTTCCATTTTTACTTTTTCAATAGACACATGGAACAGAACTTGTAGCCCATGTTTCAAACCTTGTAGAATGCCTTAGCTTGTGGGTTTTGTGTATATATATTTTTGTATTTTTAAATTTATTTATTTGAGAGAATATAGGCGCACCAGGGCCGCCAGCTGCTGCAAACTAACTCCAGATGTGTGTGCCACCTTGTACATCTGGCTTACATGGGCTTTGGAGAATCGAACCTGGGTCCTTTGGCTTTGTAGGCAAGCACCTTAGCCACTAAGACATCTCTCCAGCTCTTGTGTATAATTTTTCACTGGCCTTGAAAGCATCCCATCTAACACATATCAAACAGCCTGCAAGGTGGAAGACACTATCCTAAGTATCTTGTAGATATTACTTCATTTTCTCATCACAAGACCTTACACAACAGGTTGTACTGTCCTCTCTATAGATGTGACATGTAAAACAGAGAAATATTACTTTCTCAGCTACTCAGCCGAAATTCCTGCTCTACAGGTTGTGCTCTGAGTAACTTCCTGCTATTTATTCTTAGTCTCCTTGTGCTGATTTGGGCTGCTTGTTTTATTCTTCTTACACTGTATGCCAGCAGCCTGAAGTTGTTCCTTGATGTAGCAATCTATAAAGAAATTACTGGGTACTTCCACCTGGTATCTATCCCCACAAATTCAGAGTTCAAAGTAGGTATAAGGTGCATCTCAATCACTTTCCTGGGCCTCTCTCTGCTCCCTCGTGGATGCGTGCAGGACTACCTCCTAGCCCCCAGACTGAAGCCTTGGTGCCCACTCAGACCACTTCTTCCCTTCCCATCACAAATTTCACTGGATATAACTGTCTATGAAAGTACTGAACCTATCTTTTTCCCATGAGCACTTCTTGGTGCAGACGTCATGATCTGCCTGGTTTGAAGTCTATGCAATCCCACTTTCCTAAGAGACCAAACTGTGCTCAAGTCACTCCAGTATCCAGGATCACTTTGTCTCCATCTCAGCTCCCAAGCCCCAGGCTGCCCACCTTGATTATTCACAGTGCTGGGGACTCTCCACTCCACATACACTCAGAACTGCCAAGTCGCCCTCTCCCAGGAAAGTGTATCACAAATACAACACTTCTGGAAAGCTATTTGATTTTTAATTATTTTTAGTTTTGAGGTAGAATCTCACTGTAGCCCAGGCTGACCTGGAATTCACTATGTTGTCTCAGGCTGCCCTCAAATTCACAGCGATCCTCCTACTTCTGCTTCCCAAGTGCTGGGATTAAGGCATGTGCCATCACGCCTGGCTTGGAAAGCTATTTGAAAATTTTCCTGGCAAATTACTCCTCTCCCTCTTTGTCCTATGCTCCTGGCCATTATACACTTAAGGCAGAATACATGCTTTGGTAGAAGTAACAGTCTTCCAATCCTTCTTCCATTATCAAATACCAGGCCATGGAAAGGCTGTAGAGTAGGTGAAGCCAATAAATATTTGTTGAAGTTGTTTCATAGTTTTGCAAAGAAGCCTTATTTTTAAGCAAAAGCAAACCAGTACACACAACAGATTATCAACTTGTACAAAAAAGGAAGAATGATGAGCCAGGCCTAGTGATGCATACTTTTAATCCCAGCACTCAGGAGGCAGAGGTAGGAGGATTGCTGTGAGTGCAATGTCAGCTTGGCACTAGAGAATGAGTTCCAAGTAGTCTGGGCTAGAGTGACAGCCTATCTTGAAAAAGAAAAAGAAAAAGAAAAAAGGCAGAATGAAATATATAGCACTAGTTAAAATATCTTTGGAAGGCACATAGGAAATTGATATCAGGAAGAGGAAGGACAGGGAAGATAAAAATGGAAGGTATATTACTGCTTTTGAACCATGCGGCAGTATTGCTTAATTTTTCTTTCCCAATATTGACTTATACCAATAATAAAAACAACAAAACTAAAACTTACTTTAGCTAATATATGAGACAACCTTGTATTTTTTATTTTTCTATTTTTTATTTTTTCAAGGTAGGGTCTCACTTTAGCCAAGGCTGACCTGGATTTCACTATGTAGTCTCAGGGTGCCCTCAAGCTCTTGGTGATCCTCCTACCTCTGCTTCCTGATGCTGGGATTAAAGGCATGTACCACCACACCTGGCTATATTTCTTTTTTTAAAAAAATATTTTATTATATTTACTTGAGAGAGAAGAGAAGAGAGGGAGGGAGGAAGAGAGAGTATGGGTGTACCAGGGCTTCTAGCCACTATAACTTAACTCCAGATGCATGCACCCCCTTGTGAATCTGGCTTATGTGGGTCCTGGGGAATAAAACTTCAGTCCTTTGGCTTTGCAGGCAAATGCCTTAACTGCTAAGCCATCTCTCCAGCCCACAACCCTGTATTTCAACTGTTAACCATCCTTTCTTTGTCCCTGCTGCTACCACTTCATTCAAGTAAGCATAGTCTCCACTCTGTACCCCTAACATAACAGACCAGTTACAGGACCTAATCATGGTATTATCACAAGTGAATGAAAATAGGTCAAGTAGAGCTGGAGAGATGGCTTAGTGGTTAAGGCATTTGCAGTGGCTAGAGGTCCTGGAGCACCCATTCATTCTCTCTCATTAAAATAAAATACTTAGCCTGGAGAGATGGATTAGCGGTTAAGCGCTTGCCTGTGAAGCCTAAGGACCCTGGTTCAAGGCTCTGTTCCCAGGACCCACGCACAAGGGGGCGCACGTGTCTGGAGTTTGTTTGCAGTGGCTAGAAGCCCTGGCGTGGCTAGTCTCTCTCTTTCTATCTGCCTCTTTCTCTCTCTCTCTCACTCTCAAATAAATAAAAATGAACAAAACATTTTTTTAAAATAAAATAAAATACTTAAGGGCTGGAGAGATAGATGGCTTAGCGGTTAGGTGCTTGCCTGTGAAGCCTAAGGACCCCGGTTCGAGGCTCAATTCCCCAGGACCCACGTTAGCCAGATGCAAAAGGGGGCGCACGCATCTTGAGTTCGTTTGCAGTGGCTGGAGGTCCTGGAGCGCCTATTCTCTCTCCCTCCCTCTTTCTGTCTGTCGCTCTCAAATAAATAAATAAAAATAAACAATAAAATAAAATACTTAAAGCAGGGTGTGGTGGCACATGCCTTTAATCCCAGCACTTGGGAGACAGAGGTAAAGAGGATCACCATGAGTTTGAGGCCACCCTGAGACTACATAGTGAATTCCACGTCAGCCTGAACTAGTGAGAGCTTACCTCGAAAAACCAAAAAAATAAAAATATTTAAATTTTAAATTAAAAAACCTCCCTCCACAAATATATATATTAACAAGTAATAAAGCAAAAAAGCTGTGCAATGTTGGCATCTACCTCGATGTCCTCAGAGAGTATTCTTAGCCTAAGGGTTTCTTTTAGGTCCACGATATCCACTTCCTGCTTCTTGATCAACTCTTGGCTCTCTTCTTTGTCAGCCAAAGCAGCATTGTATTTGCTCTGCAGAGAAGAAAGTCATGACACAGATGCAATCTGCCAGGTCACCTTCTTCTCTGTACACTAAAACCACTGAACAATAGTCTGAGTTCCAGGCAAGGACCAGAGTAACACCAGCTAGCTGAGCACATACTTGTTAAGAAAGGAATGAAAGAATACATGCATATGGCAAAGAGAAATGGTAAACTCCCACAGGTATCAGTGAAAAAAGCACCTAGTTTTATCATCTTCATCAGACTGCCTGTGGAAATAAATGTAGAAGGCAGCAAGCTCCCCTTAGAGTATAACAGATAGGAATGAAAACCTTGACTGTCACCCAAACAGAGGAAGAAGCATCAATGTTCAATTGAGATGTATGCAGGAACTGTCATTAAGTCTAGTATTGGAGAAAGAAACCCACTGTCCACATAATGTCCCTGCAGTGCGCTGTTTTTCTCCTGAGGAAACTAAGTACTATATTAGCTTTAAATATGACAGAGAATACCCTGTGACAGTTTGTTTCTAGTCAGTAATTCCTGCTTGGCACACAGAACACCGTTCCAGGCCAAGGACCTGGAACAGAAGTTGCTGCCTGCCCTGCCTCCCGGAGGTATGCACTCTTCACAGAAAGGTCGCACATGTGTCAAGAACCACTGGCTGTTAACTGCTACTTCCAAACTTATTCATCATAGAACCTTTTCTTTCTGGTAGAAGGAACAGCCTTTAAATCCCTTCAAGAGTCTATGAAGTGTCTCCCATTCACAACTGAATATATTCTTGGTGAATGAACTTACATTTAAGTCCTGCAGTTCTTGTCTCAGGTTGTCTATCACTTCTGCCTTTTCACCAGCCGATGTCCTCAGCTCCTGAATCTGGCTCATGAGGTTAGCTACAAGTTCCTGATGAGGACAAAAATAGCATCTTTAGAACCAGTCCCACTAAGGAAATAATTTTTAAATAATAGACTATTATGGGGTGAATGCAAAATTTCCCTCCAGGCTCATGGGTTTGAACACTTAGTCCCCAGTTGGTTGTGCAGTTGTGGATGATGTTGAATGTTTAGGACTTTAGAAGCCTAGCTGAAAGAAGTGGGTACTAATAGGCAGGCCTTAAGAGTTATACCATGGGCCTCAATTTGGCCTAGATTTTCTGTGCTTTTTGTAACAAAACATGTTGAAAGCTAATGCTACCACAGAGTGGTCCACTTCTTCTCTATGGGAATTGTGAATTCTTCCTCTAATAAGTTGTTTCTGTTGGGTCAATGGTCCTAGAAATTAGAAAAGTAACTAACACATAAATCATTTATCTTACCTAATGGCATTATGAGAAGTCAGTATTACTTGAGAAGAATATGTCATATTCTATTATCAAAATCAATTTCTATTTTATTTCATCAATAATGTTGGTTTATAAATGAATAAGCTAAATTGAATTATATATATATATATATATATATTTTAAACAAGCAGAGACAGAGAGAGACAGACAGACAGACAGAGAGAATGGGCACACCAGGCCCTCTAGCCTCTGCAAACAAACTCCAGACACACATGCTACTTTGTGCACCTGGAATTATGTGGGTTCTTAGGCTTTGCAGACGAGTGACTTAACTGCTGAGTCATCTCTCTAGTCAAGGATAATTTATTATTATTTTTTATTTTATTTATTTATTGAGGTAGGATCTCACTTTAGCCCAAGCTGACCTGGAATTCAATATGTAGTCTCAGGGTAGCCTTGAACTCACTGCAATCTCCTACCTGTGCCAAGTGCTAGGATTAAAGGCGTGTGCCACAACACCTGGCTTATTTTGCTTTTATAAATTAATAAGAAGCTAAGCCTCTTGTTTATTTTTTTTTAACCTGAGACTGAGTCTCATTATGGAACTCATGCTGGATTCAAACTTGTTATGTAGTTCATGCTGGCCTAGAAGCCCCAGCTTTTCAGAGTTCTTGGATTACAGGCATGTACCATTACATCTTTATAGAGAGACATGTTATTTTGATGTTTCTGGTAAAGTAAAAACCATGGATTTGGGAATGTATATCATCAAACTTACTGTCAGTAAAAAAAGGTCATCAGCTGGGTCATGGTGGTGCATGCCTTTAATCACAGCACTTCGGAGGCAGAGGTAGGATCACCATGAGTTTGAGGCCACCTGAGACTACAGAGTGAATTCCAGGTCAACCTGAGCTAGAGTGAGACTCTACCTTGACCCCTCCCCCCTGGCAAAAAAATCATAATTATTAAGTTACCTAGTTAAAAAAGTAGGGGGCAGGGCGTGTTTAAAAATAGTTATAGGGCTGGAGAGATGGCTTAGTGGTTAAGGCGCTTGCCTGCAAACCCAAAGGATACCAGTTCGATTCTCCAGGACCCATGTAAGCCAGATGCACAATGGGGCACATCTGGAGTTCGTTTGCAGTGGCTGAAGGCCCTGGTGTGCCCATTCTCTCTCTCTCTCTGTCAAATAAATAAATAAATAATAAAAATATATTTTAAAAATATTGTTATAGGGCTAAAGAGATAGATGGCTTAGCAGTTAAGGCATTTGCCTGCAAAGTCTAAGGGCCCATGTTCAACTCTCCAGGTCCCACATAAGCCAGAAGCATGAGGTGACAAAAGTGTGCAAGGTGGCACATGTGCACAAGGTAGTGCACATGTCTGGAGTTCCATTACAGTGGCTGGAGGTCTGGCATGCCAATTTTCTCTCTTGCATTAAAAAAAGGCCAGTCTGTTGGGCTTGCCTCAAAAGCACTAACTAACTAACTAACTAACTAACTAACTAACTAACTAAATAAATAAATAAAAATAATATTAGTTACAACAAGGAGTGCTGGCATATGCCTTTAATCCCAGAACTCTCAGGAGACAGAGGTAGGAAGACCACAATGAGTTCAAGGCCACTCTGAGACTCTTAGTGAATTCCAGGTCAGCCTGGTCTTGGGCAAGACCCAAGTGTGTGTGTGTGGGAAGTTATGGAAGTGACTAGAGTCATTTGTACATGAAGTTATGTGAAAAATTAAATAAGGGCTGGAGAGATGGTTTAGTGGTTAATGCACTTGCCTGCAAAGCCAAAGGACCTCAGTTTGATTTTCTAGGACCCACGTAAGCCAGATGCACAAGGTGGTGCTTGCATCGGGAGTTCATTTGCAGTGGCTGGAGGCCCTGGTGCACCCATTCTCTCTATCTCTACCTCTTTCTCTCTCTCTCAAATACATAAATATTTTAACAAAGTAAAGCTGGGCATTGAGGCAAACACCTTTAATCCCAGCACTCAGGAGGCAGAGGTAGGAGGATCGCCATGAGTTCAAGGACACCCTGAGACTACATAGTGAATTCCAGGTCAGCCTGAGCTAGAGTGAGACCCTACCTCAATAAAAAACAAACAAACAAACAAAAAATTAACTAAGTGGAAGACCCTGTTCTCTAACACCCTTGAAGATGAGTGAGTCCTAATTGCACATGTGTTAGAACTATTCACCTGGAAGTAGAAGATGACTGACACAAAAACAAGAATGTCAAACTAGCATTATAAAGAAAATGTAAAGCTGGGCATGGTAGCACATGCACTTCCCAGCATTTGGGAAGCTGAAATAGGAGTATTAAAGTGAGTTCAAGGGCAGCCTGGGCTACAGAGTGAGTACCAGGTCAGCCTGATTAGAATAAGACCCTGCCGCAAAACAAAATAAATAAAATAAAATTAAGGTGCTGGAGAGATGGCTTACCAGTTAAGGTGTTTGTCTGCAAAAAGCCAAAGAACCTCAGTTTGACTGCTTAGGACCCAGGTAAGCCAGATGCACCAGGTGGCACATTCGTCTAGAGTTTGTTTGCAGTGGCTAGAGGCCCTGGAATGCCCATTCTCTCTCTCTCTCTCTCTCAAATAAATAAACAAAAATTTAAAAAGTAAATAAATAGAAAAACTAATAAAAGCCAGGTGTGGTGGCACACACCTTTAATACCAGCACTCAGGAGGCAGAGGTAGGAGAAATGCCATGAATTTGAGGCCACCCTGAGACTACACAGTGAATTCCAGGTCAGTCTGGGCTAGAGTGAGACCAGACCTTACCTTGAAAAAACAAAACAAAATAAATAAATTAAAATAAAAATAAATAAACAAGGAGTTGGAGAGATGGTTCAGAGGCTAAGGCCTGCAAAGCCTAACATCCTGAGTTTTATTCCCCAGTACCCACACAGAAACAGATGCACAGTGATGCATGCAACTGGAGGCCCTGGTGCGCCCATTTTCTATATCTTTCTGTGTCTTTTCTATCTCTCTGTGTGTGCAAATAAATATATAAAAATAAAAACAGCCAGGCATGGTGGTGCATGCCTTTAATACCAGCACTTGGGAGGCAGAGGTCGGAGGATCACCATGAGTTCAAGGCCACCCCGACACTACATAGTGAATTCCAGGTCAGCCTGAGCTAGAGTGAGATTCTACCTTGAAAAAGAAAACAAACAAACAAAAAAATTAAACAGAGAGAGAGGAGGGGGGAGAGGATGAGGGGGGAGAGGAAGAGCGGGGAGAGAGGAGAGGAGAAGAGAGGAGAGAAGAGAAGAGAAGAGAAGGAAAGCAGGTAAAGCCAGGCAAGGTGGAGCATACTTCTAAGTCCAGTACTCCTGTGGAGGCTAAGAAAGGAAGATCACCTATGTTTGAGGCCGGCCTAGGGCTACAACATGAGTTCCAGGTCAGCCTAGGCTAGAGTGAGACCCTGCCTTGAAAACAACAAAAACAAAAAATAATAAAAGAAAATACAGAGGCATACAGCTTCCAACTTCACTTACCTTATCAGAATCTCTAGACTTTTCCAGAGAACTAATCATATTTTCAGTAGCAAGCAAGGCTCTCTTCTAGTTTCTGTACTTGGGCCATCTATTATGTAGAAAAACACTTTCAGAAAAAGAAATTTTATATATATGTATACACACACACACACACACACATATTTTAAAGTGTCTAATCTTTAAAAAATATTTTATTTATTTAGTTGCAAGCAGAATGAGACAGAAGGAGGGACAGACAGAGAGAATGGGCATAAAAAGGAACTCCAGATGCATTACCACTTTGTGAATCTGGCTTTAAGTAGATACTGGGGAACTGAACCTGGGTCATTAGGCTTTACAGGAAAGCACCTTAACTGCTGAGCCACCTCTCCTGCCCTAGAAAAGAAATGCTAATCCCAGCACTTGGGAGGCAGAGGTAGAAGGATGGCCATAAGTTCAAGGCCAGTCTTGAACTACAAAGTGAGTTCCAGGTCAACCTGGGCTAGAATGAGGCCCTACCTAGAAAAAAAAACAAAAGAAGGAACTAGAGAGATGGCTTAGCAGTTAAGACACTTGCCAGCAAAGCCAAAGGACCCAGGTTCAATTCCCCAGTACCCACATAAAGCTAGAAGCAAAAAGTGGCACATGTGTCTGGAGTTCATTTGCAAGTGGCTGGAGGTCCTGGTAGGCCCATCTCTCTCTCAAATAAATAAACTATTGGGAAAAAATAAGTTAATATCTGTTTTTTACATTATGAAGTCTATACTAATACCTGAAGGACAATAGTTTTTGTCTCTACTAGGAGACCTGCTGCAGCTACAGTTACAGCCATCTGGGAGTTAGAAAAGAGTTCAAAAGTAATAGTAGAGGCTTGATGTAGTAGAACATGCCTATAACCTAATATTTGGAGGCAAACATAGGGAGATATTGAGTTTGAGAGCAACTTTCACTATTAAGTTCCAGGACAGCCTAAACTATAGAGACCATACTTCAAATAATCAAGGACTAAGGATGTGGCTCAGTGTTCGAGTACTTGCCTAGCATGTACAAGGTCCTAGGTTTGATGTCCAGCACTGAAACAAAACAAAACAAAACCAAACAGCCAAAATCTCCATCTTCTATAACCAACTTGTATATAGAAAGTTGAAACTTTTCTTTTTTAAAATGAGAGAGCAAGAAGGAGAATTGGCATGCTAGGACCTCCAGCCACTGCAATCAAACCCCAGATGCATGAGCCATCTTGTGTGCACGTGCGACTTTGCACACTTGCATCACCTTGTGTATCTGGCTTATGTCAGACCTGGAGAGTTGAACATGGGTCCTTAGGCTTCACAGGCAAGTGTCTTAACCACTAAGCCATCTCCCCTGACCCTGAAACCATTTTAATAATAAGCCACTTTGGATATTTGGGATGTCAGAAATAAAAGTTTCAAACTTCAAATTCTAGATTCAGAATAATTCTTAGAATATCAGGAAATTTACCTGCTGCTCACACTTGGCCATCTCTTTCTGTTTCTCTTGACGCACAGCCTCAAGAAGTTTTAAGATTTCTCTGGAAAAGATGAATTAATGGAAAATTAAACTGAGTATGTTAGTTTAAAAGAGAATAAATGCAATTCAATTTGACTTTACTAGGCACATCCTAGGTAGAAGGCATTATATTTCAGTGGAGGTCAGAAAGTTAAACTCATTTCTTCAATAATTATTTAATGATAAATCATTTTGTGCCACAATTGTGTGTGTAGCTTTTGGTGTCTGGTCCTTGTTAACCATACAGCATATATTGATTACTATCTGCCAGTACTAAAAAGTGAAATCCATGAGCACAGGCATGCTTTATTGACCGATTTACTTCTAAATGCTCTAGCATTTACAGAATAGTGCATGGTGTGTTGGATATGACAAAATGTTAATTGTTTTTATCCCAATTAGATGTATGTTACACCTTCACCAATGTACACCAGAACCAAGAAAGTCATACTAGGAACTCTACAATAAACAGATTCTTCTCTCTAGTGATCATGAGACTACTGGCAGAGGCTCATTTGGAGGAAGTGGGGGGACAGAGAGAGAGAGAGAGAGAGAGGGAGAGAGAGAGAAGACAATGACATTCTAGATGAGGAACTAGTAAGGCAAAAGAGCAGCTAGAAAAGATTAGTAGAGACAGAAATAAAAACCATCCCCTATCTCCCAATAATAAAAGGAATAGTTATAAGTATATATATATGGTGACTTTTTTTTGATTGATTAAAGTTGTACACCACCACGCCTGGCATATTGTGATTTACAGCCACTCATGCAAAACTGGACAGTCATTCTTTTGCAGTGGCAAGAGACCCTGGTGTGAGCCGGGCGTGGTGGCACACGCCTTTAATCCCAGCACTTGGGAGGCAGAGGTAGGAGGATCGCCATGAGTTCAAGGCCACCCTAAGACTATAGAGTGAATTCCAGGTCAGCCTGGACTAGAGTGAGACCCTACCTCACAAAAAAAAAAAAAAGACACGTGTGTGTGTGTGTGTGTGTGTGTGTGTGTGTGGTTTCATTCTAGCCCAAGCTGACCTTGAACTCACAGCAATCCTCCTACCTCTGCCTCCTAAATGTTGCACCTAAGTGTGTTCCACCAAGCCTGAAAAATAAATTAAAAGGAAACAATTCATTTATATTTGTTATTATTTTGCACAGTTGGGAACTGAATTTACACATGCTAGGCAAGTGCTCTATTGCTGAGCTAAACCCCCGGCAGAAAGTAACTCATTACAGTGTTAGGAAGAAAATTACAAGTAAGACTCGGGCATAGTGGAACAAGACTATAACTCTAGAACTCAGGAGCCTGAGTAGGAGGGATTGCAAGTTTGGGGCCAGCCAGGATAGATAGCAAGACTTTATTCTCAAAAACCCCAAAAGCAAGATGAAGAATGTGGTTGTGAACAACATTCTAATCCATTAATGAAAAGGGTTAACAGCACTCACTTAGAGCTGTTTTCTTTGTCTTCTTCAAACTGTAATGATAATCTGCTATTGCGTTCTTTTTCCGCCTCAAAAAGCTCCATCAAATTCTAAAAACGACAACCTTGTATTAGATTATATGTGACGGTTACTAGCAATGGGTAGTCAACAAATGCGCTGAGCACCTTCCGTGTGCCTGGCAGAAGTCAGGGAGCTATCATGCTCGCCCCTCAGGCAGGACAGCAGCCACAGATCCAGGATATGCTCACCCACTACCACAATTCTTCACTTACATTGAGATCAGATTTCAGAGTTTCATTTTCTTGTTTGCAGTTTTGAAGGCTTTTTGAAAGTTGGTCGATTTCAAACTTCATTACTTCTTGTAAGTTATCATAAGAATCCTGGAGGCAAGTGTGACTCTCAAGAAGCTTTTCATTTTCTAATCTTTACAGGAAAACATTTTTACAATAGTAAATGTCAACAATGTGTTGCTATTGATGAGTCAGATTATCTAAAGTTCCATTTTCTCCATCAACAGACTGTTTCCACCTGACCGAAGTCTAGACTGCCTAGAGCTCTCATGGACTTGTGTGACACACTCATGATGCCTGTGTGAGAGCCCCCTCCTGCCACATCACGGGCAGAAGCTCTTTGTACTTTCTGTTTCTCTTAATCTAATAAAGTCTCTCTAAACCTTAAAAATAAAAAGCTAGGGAGTAATTAACACAGAAGTACATGTCTTAATACAGTAACCATTTACATCTTGCATGTGGGTGTGCACATGTCACAGCATGAGTGTGGAGGCCGGAGAACAACTTCTTGGAGGTCTTCACCTTCCACCTTGTTTGAGGCAGGGGCCTCTGGTTTTTTGACACTGTAAAAGCCCACGAGCTTTGAGATTCTCCTCACTCTGCCTCCCATTGTTGTAGGTGGGTTGGGATATACACTACTTGTGTCCTTCTGTACAGTTCTAGGGATCTGAACTCTGATAGTCAGACTTCTGCAGGAAGAACTATTAGTTACTGAGTCATTTCCCCAGTCCCAGATTCCTTACATTTTTTCACTTAGTTGTATTCTTACAAGTAAACAAAACTTTTTGAGATTATAAGAGTTACTTAAAAAAAAAAGATACAAACAGCTTTTGGTAAAGCTAAGATTTAAATTCAGAGGCTAAAACAAATATCAGATGTAAGAAATGACAGTGCAGTCATGATGAATTACTAATAAACGACTATTTTGTGTGTTATGCAATTTGAGTTGGATTTATAACACTTATACTTCAAGTATTCCCAAGTGTTAGCAACCAGACACCTTGAACCAACACAGAACAACTCTACCTGATGTTGTCTAGCTGAAGCTGAGCGTGCATGTGTCTTTCAGAAAGCTGGCTTAGCTCTTTCTCCTGACTCTCTTTGAATGTACTATACTCCAATTTCGCCAAAGAAAGCTCCTTGTCAGCAGAATAAAGAACTACTCGAAGGTCATGCACCTCACTTTTCAAAACTGAAAAACAAAACAAGTCATCAACAGGCTTCTTTACAAGTACTTTCTATAAAGAAAGCAAACACGTTTGATAATTCCATTTTAAGTACAGACACATTGAACAACTAAGTGACAGGCAGTCAAAACCACTGAGATCTCTACTTTTTTCCTTTCCTTAGCTCACAATCATTCTTATGTTTCTTTGTTTCTTTGTTTTTTGTGTTTTTTTTTTTTTTAATTTTGAGATAGGATTAAATGTAACCCAAGTTGGCCTCAAACTTGCTATGTAGCAAGGCTACCCTTGACCACCTGATCCTCCTGCCTCCACCTCCAGAGCACTAGCATTTACAGGTATATAAACCATACTCAGTGTATCTGAAAAGACTAATAATGAAAGGAAAACTAAGCTGAGAAAAAAATAAATGCCCAGGAATCAAATGATACTCCCATATCTAGAAATTTTATATATTATATATATTTATGCTTTACTTTGTTAGCATTAAAACATTCACTTTTCAAAATGAAGACCCCTCATCTGCAAAGCAGTTTAAACAAACTTTAGACAAACATCGGAGACGACCTTTTCTGACCCATTGTTACTTGTCACTGTCTGCAGATCCAAGTCAAATTGTTTAATAACCACCATCCAATCCAAACCATGGGACTGCAGTACATAAGAATAAAAAGCCGCCAGGCATGGTTGCTCATGCCTTTAATCCCAGCACTCGGGAGGCAGAGGTAGGAGGATTGCCATGAGTTCGAGTCCACCCTGAGACTACACAGTGAATTCTAGGTCAGTCTGAGCTACAGTAAGACCCTATCTCGGGGGGGGGGGGGGGTAAAAAGCCCCTGCGTTCCAGTTCCTAACTGTTCAAACTTACAGTCATTCTTAGTCTGAGTGTCTTGAAGCTGCTTTTCAAGAACATGCAATTGTGAGAGATGGTCTTGCTGCTGTTTGGCCCAATCACTTCTTTCTGATGAGAAAAGCTTTGGGAAAGAGAGATGTTTACTGGAAAGGAAATACTGCCAACATTACAACACAATGTAAATTCTTCTTTTTTCTTTCTTTTTGTTTTTTCAAGGTAGGATCTAGCCCAGGCTCGCCTGGAATTCACTATGTAGTCTCAGGGTGGTCTCAAACTCACACCGATCCTACCTCTGGCTCTTGCATACAAGGATTAAAGGCATGCACCACTATACCCGCTATTCTCTTCTTTTTTTATTTCATTTTATTTCTATTTATTTGAGAGAGGTAAAGAGGCAGAGAGAGAGAGAATGGGCGTACCAGGGCCTCCAGCCACTGCAAACGAACTCCAGATGCATGTGCCACCTTGTGCATCTGGCTTACGTGGGTACTGGGGAAATGAACTGAGGTCCTTTGGCTTTGCAGGCAAGCACCTAATGGCGCACAAGAGGGCACATGCATCTGGAATTCGTTTGCAGTGGCTGGAGGCCCTGGTGCGCCCATTCTCTCTCTTTCTCAAATAAATAAATGAATAATTTTAAAAAATAAAAGTGGTTTTAAGGTCTTTGACAAGAATAAATATGGCTAGTCAGGCACTATGGTGAAGATGATCAACAAAGTCCAGGATGACTATAGCCATGTAGATAGGCACCATTTTTTGTAAACAGACATCAAGGAATCTACTGATCCTACCCACTAGTGGCCAGCATTCAAGCAACTAAGTTCTGTCTTATTACCACAGCAACTTGCAAAGTTGACTGAAGCATAGTGAGATCACTTTCACCCTGCAATGCTCTTATTCTGAAGGTGTTTTGACTTTTACTGGGGCTGCATTCCTGCCCTTACCTCCTGCAGTTGCGTAGAATGGTGCTCCAGTTTGTCAACATGCTGTTGAAGCTTCAGATTTTTATGTTCTTCTTCATCCAACTTGATTTGAAGAACACTCATTTGTTCCTAAAACACACACATCTCAGTCACCAAAGATTCCTGGGATGGAATTCACAAACCATTTCATCTAGAGACAAGAAAATAAACTCAAACCCTCATAAGAACAAATAGAATAAAGGCCTGCTGAAGGCAGAAGAGGTCAAAAGCTATCCTGATTATGGGGTTACCAAACCAGAGAGGGCTCTCTGTCCTAGGAAGGGCAAATAATTGAGATTTGGGTATTCTAGCCAACTCCAAGGATTACTGGACAATAACAATAATATTTTGGCCAGGCGTGGTGGCACACACCTTTAATCCCAGCACTTGGGAGGCAAAGGTAGGAGAATCACCGTGAGTTCAAGGCCACCCTGAGACTACATAGTTAATTCCAGGTCAGCCTGAGCTAGAGTGAAAACCCACCTCAAAAAACCAAAAAAGAAAAGATTACTAAACTAGAAAAACGAAATTTCACAAGTTATATCAAATAAATTAAAACCTAACTAAAATTTGACCTAAAAAACATTCTGTCAAGTACCTTGAATATCTTTAACAGACACAGCACTGTCATTTAAAATAGTTCTGAGAGGCTGGGGAGGTGGCTCAGTGGTTGAAGGTGCTTGATTGCAAAGCCTGCAGGTCCTGGTTCAATTCCCCAAGATCCCTGTAAACCTAGCCACAAGAAGTGGTGCCCATTTGCAGGCAGACCCTAGCACATATGTACATAGCACACACACACACACTCAAATAAATGTAACTTAAAAAGAGTGGGCTGTTTGAGCCGGGCGTGGTGGCGCACGCCTTTAATCCCAGCACTCGGGAGGCAGAGGTAGGAGGATCGCTGTGAGTTCGAGGCCACCCTGAGACTCCATAGTGAATTCCAGGTCAGCCTGGGCTAGAGTAAGACCCTACCTCGAAAAACCAAAAAAAAAAAAAAAAAAAAAAAAGAGTGGGCTGTTTTCCAAAAAGACCTTTATATCCCACACTTTAAAATTATAGGTGTGAGCTGGGCATGGTGGTGCACGCCTTTAATCCCAGCACTTAGGAGGCAGAGGTAGGAGGATCACCATGAGTTAGAGGCTACCTTGAGACTACATAGTGAATTCCAGGTTAACCTGAGCTAGAGTGAGACCCTACCTCGAAAAACCAAAAAAAAAAAAACAAAAAACAAAAAATTAAAGGGATGTCAGGCATGGTGGCACACCATGTCAGATGGCAGATCCACATGAGGCCACTCTGAGACTACATAGTGAATTCTATATACATATAATTAAATGATAGAAAAATACAATTTACACAAATGAACATTAAATATTTACTTTTTTCTAAAACCAAAGCATTACCTGTACTGTTCGAAGCTCTTCAGAAATGGCCTCAAAAGCTTGTTCACTCATCTCTGGCGGAACTGGCTCATTTAATATATCATTATCTAATCTGCTACAATTTGGAGTGCATGGCGAGCCAAAGCTCCCCATTTCGAGGCTCAACGTTGGTACCAGTCGAGAATGGAGTTGATAAGACTTGGTTGGTGTGGTTATAATCTACATAACAACAATGGTGAAAAAAAACTATTAAGACAAATTAAAAAAATAGCATAGTCTTGTTGTGAACAGGAAGGATAAAATTAAAATTCTACATATCAAAAATTGGAAGAAGCCGGGTGTGGTGGCGCTTGCCTTTAATCCCAGCATTCTGGAGGCAGAGGTAGGAGGATCGCTGTGAGTTCGAGGCCACCCTGAGACTACATAGTGAATTCCAGGCCTGGCTGGACTAGAGTGAGACCCTACCTCAAGAAAACAAAACAAAATAAAACAACCCCCCCATAAAATAGGAAGAAATAATTTATAGAGGGAAGAAATATCCTGACCAAACAGCATAGAAATGAACAAATATGAGTTCATCAATTCAATATGGTCCTATGGAAGTTTCTAAATATGGTTCTGAAAAAGAAAGTTGAGGGTTAGAGTGGCTCAGCAGTTAAAGACACTTACTAGAAGACTGCTGGCCTGGGTTCAATTCCCCAGGATCCATGTAAGCCTGATGCAAAAAGAAGCACAATGAGCTACTGCTCCTTGTAATGGCAAGAGGCCCTGGTACACCTATTCTCTCTATCTCTCTCTTTTCCTCCCTCCCTCACATATCACACACACATATACACACTCTCATATCTCTCTCTCTTTCATACACACACAGAGTTCAAGCCTGGGTTAGAGTGAGACCCTGACTCAAACCAAAAACACAAACCTTGAAGTGGGGACAGTGGTACATACCCATAATGCCAGCACTGGGGAGGCTCAGGAACCTCAAATTTAAGGTCAGCCCTTATAAGTTACATAGTGTGTTCAAGGCCAGCCTAAGATATACTATGAGACTGTCTCAAAAACAGAGGGGTGTGGGGTTAGGGAAATGGCTCAGAGAGTAAGAATGGTTTCTTTGCAAGCATGAGGACTTGAGTTTGATCGTTAGCACTCAGGTAAAAAGCCTGGTATGGGGACTGGGATGATAGCTGAGGTTAAAGGCACTTGCTTGCAAAGCCTATCGGCCCATGCTCAATTCCCAAGCCACCTATTTAAGTCAGATGCAAAAAGGGGTATAAGTGGTATTTGCAGCAGCATGAGGCCCTGGTGCATGTGCTAGTACGTGCATGCAAGCCCACACACATAAAATAATAAAGTAAATTAAAAAAAAAACTGGCCAGCTGCGTATGTATATAACCCCAATGCTGGAGAATTGAAGGGGAGTAGGACAGAGACAAGATCATTGGGGCTTGCTGGTCAGCTATTCTAACAAGAAATGGCAACTGTAGAGCTGGAAAGATGGCTTAGTGGTTAAGGTGCTTGGTCACCAAGCCTAAAGACTCAGGTCTGGTTCCCCAGAACCCAAGTAAGCCAGATGTACTTGCATGCATCTGGAGTTTGTTTGCAGTGGCTGGAGGCTCTGGCGCTGTCATTCACTCTCTCTCTCTCATAAATAAAAATAAAATTAAAAAAAAATTAACAACAACACAAAGAAATGGCAACTCCAGGCTCTGTGAGAGGCTATCTTAAGGAAATATGAAAGGTGGAAAAATGACAGAGAACACTCAAAGTCCTCCTCTGGACTCTGCAACCATGCATAGGGGCATGTGCATCTGCACACACACATGCACAGAGACCATAAATCTTCTACCATTTGTGGTAGTTTGAACCAGATGTCCCCCATAAACTTGTGTTTTGAGTGCTTGGTCTCCAGCTGATAGCAATTTGTGAGGTAGAGCCTTGCTGGAGGTGTGTTATTGGGTGCAGGCTTATGGATGTTATAGCCAGCTCCAGCTTGCTAGAATCCAGCTCACACTCCCACTATTCTTTTCTACCTGCTGTGGCAGAGGTGATGTACAGTCTCTGTTCATGTCATGCTTTCCCCATGCCATCATGATTTTCCCCTTGAGACTGCAAGCAAAAATAAAAAACTTGGCCCTTCATCAGCTGCATTTGATTGGGTGTTTTGTCCTAGCAAGAGAAGGTAACTACAAAGAAAACTGGTACCAAGAATGGCTCACAGAAAATTGGTAACAGTGGAGTAGGTTCATTGTTGCTAGAAACCTGACTGTGTGGCTTTTGACTTTTTGGAGCTGGGCATTGGTGGCATATGCCTTTAATCCCAGCACTCAGGAGACAGAGGTAGAAAGATCATCATGAGTTCAATGCCTGCCTGGGACTACAGAGTTAGTTCCAGGTCAGACTGAGTTAGAGAGAGACCCTATCTCAAAAAAAACAAAAATAAATAAATAAGAAATAAGAAGATCCCATCTTTCAGCCATTAGATTGCCAAACATCAAAGTGTGTGGAATAAATAAAATTAACTTAAAATTAAAGCATCTGCCGGATGTCATGGCGCATGCCTTTAATCCCAGCACTCAGGAGGCAGAGAAGGAGGATTGCCATGAGTTCAAGGCCACCCTGAGACTACATAGTGAATTCCAGGTCAGCCTAGGCTAGAGTGAGACCCTACCTTGAGAAACCAAAAAAAAAAAAAAAAAAAAAAAAGTATCTGAGATGCAGATTAGTGGTGACCATGGGAGAAGAGGCACATGGGGCACTTACCAGAGATTAGTACCTAAGATGAACCTGCAATTAAATTATCGTCATCCCTAATTCAGAGAAAGATAAGGCTCACTTGAGAGGTATGGGGGCTCAAGAGGATCAGGAGTTCAAGGCCAGCCTCAACTATAGAGCAAGTTTGAGGCCAGCTAGGGCTACAATGAAATCTTGTTTCAAAAGAAAGAAAAAGAAGCTGAGCATGGTAGCGCACACCTTTAATGCCAGCACTCAGGAGGCAGAGGTAGGAGGATCACTGTGGGTTCAAGGACATCCTGAGATTACATAATAAATTCCAGGTCAGCCTGGACTAGAGTGAGACCCTACCTCTTGACCCTGCCACTAGGAAACATCAGAACAGTAGAGTCAATATGCACGGATTGCCATCCTTGCTTGAGGTAAGCCAGGCAGACTCACTCTTTAAAAAAAAAAAAATTATTTTATTTTATTTGAGTGCAACAGACAGACAGACAGAGAATGGGCACTCCAGAGCCTCCAGCCACTGCAAATGAATTCCAGACGCATGTGCCACCTTGTGTATCTGGCTTACATGGGTACTGGAGAATCGAGCCTTAAACCAGGGTCCTTAGGCTTCACAAGCAAGTGCTCAACCCATAAGCCATCTCTCCAACCTGAGACTCTCTCTTACTAATAAAAGAGACAACAGCACTGATATAAGACAGGAGCAGTACTCCAGATGTTTGCTTACCTTAAGTGTTTCTGCATGTATTTTATTCAGTTGAGAAACTTCTTGGCGTTTGCAGACTTTTGTTGCTTCCAAAAGGTTTTCAAGATTCAAATTTGCTTTTTGTAAAGACTGAACTTCTGATTCCAATTCTACCTGCTTTTTCCTAACAGAAATTGTATAAATGAGTACTTTAGCTAATCAGCAATGCCAAACTTTTGTAAGGTATATTACAGTTCATGTTGTCACATACAATCTTTTAAATCATAAATGCTTTCTTTCTTAGATCATTACTTTTTTTCCAGCTGTCTAAAATAGAGTCAGAAATTAATGACTGCTGATGGTATTTAATTAGTAAACGATAGAACTCAAACTTATAAGCAAAAATAGTCTACAATGATACCATAGATGACACCTCACCTGTTAAAATTTTTTTTTAATTTTTATTTATTTGAAAGAGAGAGGCCAATAGAGAGAGAATAGGCATGCCAGGGCCTTCAGCCACTGTAAACGAACTTCATACACATGTGCTACCTTGTGTATCTGGCTTATATGGGTCCTGGGGAATTGAACTTGGGTCCTTTGGCTTCACAGGCAAATGCCTTAACTGTCAAGCCATCTCTCCAGCCCTCACCTTTTCTTTCTTTCTTTCTTTCATTCATTCATTCTTTTTTTTTTTTTTTTTTTTTTTTGAGGTAGGGCTTCACTTTAGTTCAGGCCAACCTGAAATTCACTATGTAGTCTCAGGGTGGCCTCGAACTCATGGCAATCCTCTTACCTCTACCTCCCAAGTGCTGGAATTAAAGGCGTGCACCACTACACCCAGCCTTCTTCTTTTTCTTCTTCTTTTTAAATGCATTTGTGTATGCATGTATGTATGAACTATTTGTCACCCTCAGGAATATTATCCATCTGGTTTGTTGTTGTTTTGTTGAGACAGGGTCCCCTTCACTGGTTTGGAACTCTCTAATTAGGCTAGATTGCTAGCCAGTGAGCCCCAGGAATCATTCTGTCTCCATCTCCCTATTACTGGGATTACAGGTAAATGTCACCACACCCAGCATTTAAAAAAAAATTTATTCATTTATTTATTTATTTATGATTTTTCAAGGTAAGGTCTCACTCTAGCTCAGGCTGACCTGGATTTCACTATGTAATCTCAGGGTGGCCTCAAACTCATGGTGACCCTCCTACCTCTGCCTCTGGAGTGCTGGGATTAAAGGCATGTACCACCATGCCTGGCTCTATTTATTTATTTTTATTATTAGATATAGACATATTTTGTATGTAAGCATCACATGTTGGTACCATCCTTTCCCTCCTCACTGCCACTTTTCTTTTTTTTTTTATTTTTTTTTTGTTCATTTTTATTTATTTATTTGAGAGCGACAGACAGAGAGAAAGAGGTAGAGAGAGAGAGAGAAATGGGCGCTCCAGGGCTTCCAGCCACTGCAAACGGAACTCCAGATGCGTGCGCCCCCTTGTGCATCTGGCTAACGTGGGTCCTGGGGAATCGAGCCTCGAACCGGGGTCCTTAGGCTTCACAGGCAAGCGCTTAACCGCTAAGCCATCTCTCCAGCCCTCACTGCCACTTTTCTGGAGAGGCCTTCCTCATTGGGGATGCAGGTCAACTGCATGGGGACTGTGGGTCATGCATGGTGGGGGCGGGAGGCAATGTCTCTGCAAAATGTCCCAACTTCTGCCTCTAACAATCTTTCCGCCCCTTCTTCCACAGAATTCCCTGAGCCATGCTACACCCAGCATTTTTACATAGATTCAAGAGATGAGAGTCAGGTCCTCATGCTTGTGAGCCAAGCACTTTACTGACTGAGCTATCTCCCAGTCCCAACATATCACCTTGAACACAAATACTTGTGCCAGGCATGGTGGCACACACCTTTAATCCCAGGACTCACACCTGTGAGACAGACTTAGAGGATTGCTAAGAGTTCAAAGCCAGCCTGGGCTGTATTTTAGGATAGGATCAATCTCTGTTACAATATTAATATTTTATATTTTTATTATTTTACACAATGAGCAGCAAATTAGAATATTAACAAGCTATAATATCTAAAAACAATCTTGACTTAAATTTTATAATGAGATGTAGAATTTACTCTGTAAATCCCACCGACAGTCATCTCAGCAGTTTGTCTTGCTTTAAACATGTCCATCATCAAGCTCATCAGATACAGTCAAGAGGCAAAATTTTAAAAATGCTTTTTCTCTATGCCAAAACAAGGTAGTTGCTGGTATGAATTTAATCTTTTTTTGTTTGTTTGTTTGTTTGAGGTAGGGTTTCACTCTAGCTCAGGCTGACCTGGAATTCACTATGCAGTCTCAGGGTAGCCTCGAACTCACTGTGATCCTCCTACCTCTGCCTCCCAAGTGCTGGGATTAAAGGCGTGCACCACCACACCCAGCTTGAATTTAATCTTTAATGTACAGTGTCTAATTATGAATATTAACCCTTAAGCAAATCAACAGTATAATAAAATAGGTGAACATACAGGTGCATTTGTATTTTACCGAGTTAGTTCTTTGAATTCTTCATATTCTTGTTTTGAATTATTCAGTTCTGTCTGAATTTGCAGGAGCTGTGCTTTTAACTTCTCGGAGTTTGTAAAGGAACATGATTCTTTTGGAGCCTTGGGAGAAAATCCTTGCTGACCTGATTAAAAAAAAAAAATCAGTCTTTAAAAGACAAAAATAAGCCAGGCATGGTGGCGCATGCCTTGAACCCCAGCACTCAGGAGCCAGAGGTAGGAGAATTGCTGTGAGTTTGAGGTCATTCTGGAACTACAGAGTGAGTTCCAAGTCAGCCTGGGCTAGTGGGAGACCCTACCTCAGAAAAACAAAAAAAAACAAAACAAACAAAGACAAAAATAACAAAACACATTTCTTGAGTACTAGTCCATTTGAGGCAAAAGGATAAATAAGAAATGGAATGGGAGCTGGGTATGGTGGTGCACGCCTTTAATCCCAGCACCCAGGAGGATCACAGTGAATTCAAGGCCACTCTGAGACTACATAGTGAATTCCAGGTCAGCCTGGGCTAGAGTGAAACCCTACCTGGGGCAGGGGGGAGGGGGGGGCGGAGGGGGTGAAAGAAAGAAAGAAAGAAATGGAATGGAAGTTGGGTCCTAAAATCTAGCAGTCTATACTTCAGCAGAAGACACAAGATGTGCCAGTAAGGTACTGAAGTTGTATTCAGTAGCAAACAGGCCACTGATGTGCAACATGTATTATGCCAGGCGGGAAATTATACAGGTGAACTTGTATGAATTAGTGCTATCAACCAATGTGAACAGACTCAGTAAAAGCACTTCCCTCACAAGTATGAGGACCTGAGTTTAACCACCAGAACTCACATAAAAACGTAGGGCATGGTGGTGCTCTCTTATAATCCAGCACTAGGGAGATGAAGACAGCGGATCCCTGGAGTTTATTGGCCAACCAATCTAACCTAATCAGCGAGCTCTAGCCAATTAAGAGACCTTGTCTCAAAAAAGGTGAATGGCCCTCCTAAGAAATGGCACCCAAGGATGTCCTCTACCTCCATATACATGCCATACACCCATACACATCCATGTATCTGCACACATACAAAAACATTCATGTTCCAAAAATGTTTAGTGAATTCCTTTTTATAAAAGACTAAGTGTGTAATAAGTTCATGCAACAGATCTAGAAGCTAAAACAAAAGACATGAACTGCAAGGCACTGCAAATGCTTTTTGATGTTGTTTTGAGACAGGGTATTGCTATACAACCTAAGCTGGCCTTGAACACATGACCCTCCCCACCTCAGCCTCCTTTATGTGTGTATTCACGCATGCATGTGCACATATGTGTGCATGTGAGTGGCGGCCAGAAGACAACTTTAGGTGTCGTTCTTTAGAAATGCCATCCCCTTTTTTGAGATGGGGTCATTTGTTGGCCTCGAGATTGCCAAGTAGGCTAGACTGGCTGGACAGTGAGCCTCAGGGTCCTGCCTGTCTCTGCCTCTCTGCATTGGGATTACAAGCATGCATTACCATACTCAAGCTTTATTTATTTATTTAAGACAGAATGAGACAGGCAGAGAGAGAGAGAGAGAGATTGAGAATAGGCGCACCAGGGCCTCCAGCCACTGCAAATGAACTCCAGATGCATGCACCACCTTGTGCATCTTGATTACATGGGTCCTGGGGAACTGAACCTGGGTCCTTTGGCTTTGCAGGTAAACCATCTCTCTAGATCTGCCCCAGATTTTTTACATGGCTCTGGGAATCGAACACAGGTCCTCATGTTTGCATGGCAGGCTTGAAACTGACAGAGCTATCTCCTCAGTTCCCTCAGGTTCTTCTAAGATGTTTGTTTTTCAAGGCAGGATCTTGCTCTAGCCCAGACTAACCTGGAATTCACTAGGTAGTTTCAGGTTGACCTTGAACTCACAGATTCTCCTACCTTGGCCTCCCTGAGTGCTGTGATTAAAGGCATGCTGCCACCACACCCAGCTTTCTTAATTTTGTTTATTTCCTGAGATGGTGTGGGGGTGGGAGTCACTATACAGTCCAGGTTAGCCTGGAGCTCCCCATCCGCTAGACTGAACATCCTGAGCGCTGGGTTACAGGTGTGTGTCACCTACCCATCCAGGACAAATGTCTCTTATTAAATAGTCCCTTCTCAAAAATTCATTTCTTACCTTTGTCATTTTTTTCTGTGCCAGACACTTCAGAGAAAGCCTTTTCTAGTCTTGCAATAGATTGGACATCCATTTCTTGGGCTCTTTTCACAGGCTCTAATAATCTTAGTCTTCTATTCTCTTCCCTGAGAGAATGATTTTCCATAGCATACTTTGCAACTCTGGGGTGGTGGTCTACCTGTGACATGGAAGGATTACACAATTTGTATATTTACAAACATTTTCTAAGGAAAATAGTCTAAAAAGCTAATCCTAATTTTTAGGAGCACACAGCAATATTGGTTGTATACTGCAAAAACCACTATAGAAAATAAGTTGCTGATTATGATCTCCTTGAAATATGCATGTCTTAAAACTTTGTGTTAGCTTCTTGAAAGTTCCACCCAGGCATGTAGGAGATAAACCCAAGAGACTATTTACACAAAATAGAATCATTAAATTACCACATGGAAAAGATTAAGGAGGGCTGAGGATGTACCTCCATGGCACAGCACTTGCTTAGCATGCAAAAAAAAGCCCTGGGTTTTTGATCACCAGCACCATAAATAGGAAGAATGAGGGGGCTGAGAAGATTGCTCAGTGGTTAAAAGTTGCTTGCAAAGCCGGGTGTGGTGGCGCATGCCTTTAATCCCAGCGCTTGGGAGGCAGAGGTAGGAGGATTGCTGTGAGTTCGAGGCCACTCTGAGACCCCATAGTGAATTCTAGGTCAGCCTGAGATAGAGTGAGACGCTACCTCAAAAAACCAAAAAAAAAAAAAAAAAAAAAAAAAAAAAAAAAAAGAAGAAGTTGTTTGCAAAACCTGCTGGTCCAGGTATAATTCCCAAACCACCCACATAAGCCAGACTTAAAAAGTGGTGCAAGTGTCTGATAGTCATTTGCAGCAGCAAGAGGCCATGTCCTGCCCATACACACACACTTATGCATACACACAATGCACATGCACACAAATAAATATTTTTTTTTTCAAAATAGGAATAAGAGGCAGGTGTGGTAGCACATGCCTTTAATCCCAGCACTCAGGAGGCAGAGGTAGGAGGATCGCTGTGAGTTCAAGGCCAGTCTGGGACTACATAGTGAATTCCAGGTCAGCCTGGGCTAGAATGAAATCCTACCTCAAAAAAACAAAAATAAGTAAGTAAATAAATAAATAAAATAAAAATAGGAATAAGAAAATTTTACCAAGAATGAATTGTCCTTTAAAATATATTAATTGGTGGGTCTGGAGAGATGGTATAGCAAGTAAGGCGTTTCCCTGTGAAGCTTAAGGACCCCAGGTTTGACTCCCCAGAACCCATGTAAGCCAGATATACTAGGTGGCTCATGTGTCTGGAGCTCGTATGCAGTGGCTGGAGGCACTGGTATACCCATTCTCTCTCTCAAAATAAATAAATAAAAATAAAAAATTAATTGACAAAGCACAGGAAAGTACACAAAAGAAATGGAAGTAATATCTATTTTATTAATCGGATGTGAATTAAAAATGCTGGACAAACAAAAAGCTGTTAACAGATTATTCTGGTTATTAAACTAGGTGTTTTCTTTTTAATATTTTATCTATTTATTTATGGAGAGAAAGAGACAAATAGAGAGAAAGAGAGAACGGGCACGCCGGGGCCTCTAGCCACTGCATACGAATTCCAGACACATGTGCCTCCTTGTGCATCTGGTTTACGCAGGTCCTGGGAATTGAACCTCAGTCCTTAGGCTTCGCAGGCAAATGCCATAACCACTAAGCCATTTCCCCAGTCCCCTAAACTAGGTGTTTTGTTATCTATTCATCCTCCCTAGAGTAAAAGAAAAATAATAAAACTTTAAAAGGCTCAACTTAAAAGAGTCTTGGATAACCACAACTATCATAGGTTAAGTTCTGCTTGGCAGACTCAAGTTGTTTGCTTTGTGGTAATATCACCACTATTTCCGCTTTTTGTCTTCAGGTTATTCTGGGAAAGGCAGGGAATAAATTATGCAAATAATACTGTCTGTCAAATTCTCTAAAAACAATGTCCACTGTACCAAAGAACAAGTACTTTATACTTGCTCTGAACTTCCTTCTCATACATGTGCACTCACTTGCTCCCGTAGCGTCTGAATCTCATCCCTCAGTTCGGAGAGCAGTCGGTCCTGCTCCTCAGGCAGAAAGCTTCCCCGTGACTCTTTCTGGAGCTTCTCGAGGCGCATGATTTGGTCCTCTCGAAATTTCACAATCATTTTATTTGACTGAATAAATTTTTCCTTTTTGAGAGTGAGGTCTTCTAATTGAGTAATTTTTTCTAAAAGAGACTTAAGAAATTCATAGCTTCGTTAAACATGAAAAATTCAGCTTCTCTAAATTTTCATAAACCCAACAACAAATACTAACTCCAAATATCACCTTAAAGACAAAACCAGACTTTCAGAGCCTTCCCTTTTTTCTCTATCCATCTGGTACTACACATTTCACTCAGTAAAGCAATGAAAACCACATCAAGAAAGCCAAGATATCTTGAATCCCCCTTTTACTAATTCATCTCTTACCTTCTTTTCCTGTTCAGATTTCTTAAAGAATGACATTGCTTCCAGGAAATGCTCCATGTAATCAGTCTTCTCTTTGTCTAGTGTTGATCCAACAGAGAGAAAGAAGAAGAGGAAAAAAAGTTTATTTCTCAAAACTAAAACAGTCTTGGACTGCTCTCAACTAGTCTAAAGGAACAAATTTTTATCTTTTGATCATGGGTTTTAATTTAAACCACTTAACATACTAGTTATTCTTTGAAGAAAAACAAGTTTGCTCTTTATTTATTAGCACATATAGGTCACTTATGGTTTGATAGAACTAGAAATAGATTTTTGTTTTTTTCAGAGACAAGATATTCCACTATAAATCAAGTTGGCCTCAAATTCATGGCAATCCTCTTGCCTCAGTCTCTTAAGTGCTGGTATTATAGTCGTGAACCACCACAGCTGGCTTAGAAACAGACTTACAGAGACCCTAGAGAAGACTTCGTGTGTGTGTGTGTGTGTGTGTGTGTGTGTGTGTACAGGGTCTTACTCTGTGGCTCACTTAGAAACAGACTTACAGAGACTGGAGAAGCCTTCCTATTGGGGGGTATGTGTGTGTTGTGTGTGTGTGTGTACATGCGCTTGCGCGCATGTGCGTGTAGGGTCTTATTCTGTGGCTCTGTAGTCCAGCCCAGCCTGGAACTCATTATGCAGCCTCAACCTCAATATTCTGATTCAGTTTCCCCAGAGCTGGAATTACACACATGTGCCACTAGGCCTGACCTAATACACACTCTTGGTTTTGTTTTGTTTTGTTTTGCAGTGCTGGGGATCAAACCCTATGTTTCCCACATGCTTAGACAAGTGCTCCACATCTCTGTAGTCCTAGGCTGACCTCAAACTCACAGCAATTCTCCCTACCTCAGCCTCCCAAGTGCTGGGATTAATGGCATGTGCTATCTTGCCAGGCTACTTAAGTTTTGTGCTCTACATCTCTAGCCACACTCTTGGTTATATATGGATTTTAAATTAATTCAGTTTCTACTAGCTATTCTTGGGAGAAAAATCAACCACTTATTTAGCAAACATATGTAGATCAAAAATGCTGTGGCAGTATGTGAAAAGTGATCTAAATGAAATTTATTACCTTTCTTTTAACTTATTAGGGATGAGTTATTCAAGATCTTTTTTTTTTTAATTTTTATTTATTTATTTGAGAGAGAAAGAGGCTGAGAGAGAGAGAGAATGGACACTCCAGGGGCCCCAGTCACTGAAAATGAACTCCAGATGCATACGCCACCTTGTACATCTGGCTTACGTGGGTTCTGGGTCCTTTGGCTTTGCAGGCAAGCGCCTTAACTACTAAGCCATCTCTCCAGCCCTATTCAAGATCATTTTGATTCCTTATACATCCATATCCAATTACAAAGTACTATGTACCTATATAGGTGAATAAAACAGAAGAGGGGCTGGAGAGATGGCTTAGTGGTTAAGGTGCTTGCCTGGAAAGCCTAAGGACATAGGTTTGATTCTCCAGGTCCCACATAAGCCAGATGTACATGGTGGCACATGCCTTTAATCCCAGCACTTAGGAGGCTGAGGTAGGAGGATCACTATGAGTTTGAGGATAGCCTGAGTGAATTCCAGGTCAGCCTGGGCTAGAGGGAAACCCTGCCCTGAAAAAAAAAAAAAAAGAAAGAACGTGGTGGGGTATTCTGGAAAGCTTTCTGTATTGGGCCTATTTATCAGCATGGGCTCTTGACCTAACAGTCACATGCAAGGATGAAGGGCATTGGACTCATCTCACCTCTGGAAAGTAAACTTTCTGGTATTATCTGCCCGGAAGTAAGTTGGGCCAGTTGTTCTCTGAGCCTCTTAACTTCAGCTTGCAGCTGGCTCACATTTCCCTGGGTGTCTTCATTCACCACCGCCTAGCAAGAATAGTGTTGAAAGATTGCTGAAAAAAGTTGCACGGTCCTGTGTTGCATTTGTGTTATATGAATTGGAGAGATGAAGGTCAAACAAAACTGTACTTGTCTTACCAATAGCCAAAAGGCCATCAAAAGCAGTGTGTTGGGGAGGGCAGGAAGCTTCCCATTCCTGAACCTTTATGTGTAGAGCAGGAGCCACAACGATTCTTGCCAGCCTCTCTTCTCCCTCCCCAGCCCTTCCTCACCAGGCTTCCACTCAGGTCCTATCCTATTAACCAGCACAGGCCTGGGTTAGACTGGATCACCTTCAGATCTGAGTGTATGGCTCTGATACTCCCTGACTGAGAACAGACCTGCCTGCCTTCTGTCCAGCTTCTTTGGTGAAGGAGACAGACCTAGAAGGACATGACTGTCGACTGGGCTGGCCTGAGCTCCACTAGGAGGCAGAAACCACCTCTCCAGAGGAATGCACACTCTCTGTTTCGTTTAGTCCTCTTGGAAACAGGGGCTCATTTCAGAATTCTATTCTATTCTACCACCAAACTAAAATATACTTCACTTTCTTTAAAAAAAGTCCTGTTTAAGATGACCCATAAAAGGTTAAAAATGGCCAGAAACAAATGTATGGTGTGAGATATCAGTAGTGGGGAGGTTGTACATATATGAGGTTAGTATATGGGATCATTTCATACTTTAATTTTTGCTATTAATCTAAAGCTGCTATGAAAGTTAGTTAATTAAAAATATAAATTTAAGGGCTAGAGAGATGGCTTAGCAGTTAAGGTGTTTGTCTGCAAAGCCAAAGGACCCTGTTTCAATTCTCCAAGACCCATGTAAGCCAGATGCACAAGGGGGTGCAAGAAATTTGGAGTTACTTTGCAGTGGTTGGAGGCCCTGGTGCACCCATTCTCTTTCTCTCTGCCTCTTTCTCTCTCTCAAATAAAAAATAAATAAATAAAATATAGTAAAAAAAAAAAAAAGGGAAAAAAAAACAATTATATGAAAACACCAAAATGAAACCTTATTCTTTGTAAACTAATAAAAAATATATATAAATTTAGGGCTGGAGAGATGGCTTAGCGGTTAAGGCACTTGCCTGCAAAGCCAAAGGACCCAGATTCAATTCCCCAAAACCCACATAAGCCAGATGCACAAGGTGGCACATGTGTCTGGAGTTCGTTTGCAGTGGCTGAAGGCCCTAATGTGCCCATTCTCTCTCTCTTTCTCTCTTTGCCTCTCTCTCAAACAAATAAAATTAAACAAAGTTGTTTTTTTAAAATATATATATAAATTTAAAGGTCCACAAAATCTACAGGATAAAAACAAGTGCCAGTAGTCACACCACAGAGCCCACTAATGAAATACCCAATCACTATAGCAAGGAAAACACCCCTCTGATGGCTGCAAGCCCCCATGTTCTGGTTTTAGGTTCCTGTCCACCTGGAAAGATTTAAATAACTCATCCTTAAACTAGTTCCAGATACCCTAGCACTGATATACTGCAACAGGGCTCTTACCATTGAGAAGTGACTAGTATAAAGCTCCTGGTTTGGTGTTTGTTAAGAAGTCATTTCTAATTGCTTCTGATCTTATGGCCAGTCTTATTATGAGGCATTTCTGAGCTCAGTGACATCATAATTTCAATTATTACTGCAGTTCTACACTTTCCAAAGGTTGCTGGTAAGTCAAGATGTAAGACTAGAAAGCTCTACTAACTTTTCCTTCTTGTATTACCAACACTCATGTTAGCAGAATCAATATTCTTGGTAATAAAACAAAGGACAAGACCTATGCACTTCTCATCTACCCAGGGTTAGGAGCAACATGACCACTTCACTCCAACAGATAATGAAGGGGATAAGAATGACCAGTTGTCCATATAATAGAGGGGCTGAGATGTAGCTCAGTGGCAGAGTACTTGGCTAGCAAATGTGAGACTCTGTATTTGTTCCACAGCACTACAAGGAGAGGGAGAAAAAAGGAAGAGAGGAAGAAAAGGTAAAGAAAAATAAATCTTATATATAGTTGGACTTTATAGAGAAATAAATAGAATGGTAATGTTAAGATAATCACAAAAATGGTAAATAAAGTATTTTTAAAATTTACTTAATATACTCTAATATTTTACCTTGTTTTTAATCAGCTTGGCTCTTTGGGCAAAATTAAGTGTTGACAGTGTTTCCCCAAAACACCTGGATCCAGGATGAACATTGGCAATTATGGCTGTCTTAGCATTACCCCCAAGAGAGTCCTGTTCAATGACATGAATGGTATATGCTTTTAGGTGAGAAATCACAACATATTTTTCAGAAAAAATAAAAAGGTGGGGCTGGAGAGATGGCTTAGCAGTTAAGCGCATGCCTATGAAAACTAAGGACCCTGGTTCGAGGCTCGATTCTCTAGTACCCACGTAAGCCAGATGCACAAGGTAGCACATGCATCTGGAATTTGTTTGCAGTGGCTGAAGGCCCTGGTGTGCCCATTCTCTCTCTGTCTCTTTGTCTATCTGTCACTCTTAAAAATAAATAAATAAATAAAAAGGTGTACTCTCACCACTATGGCTGAGGGATCATCCCACTTTCACTTTTAGTAAGCATAACTAAAAAGAGCCAAATACCCAACAATCAGCTTTACCCGCAATAAGAAGGTGAGTTTGGAGTCTCTGTAGCAGACATGCCTCTGTTTGCCATTACCCACATCGACAAGTGCAGTAATCACTTGGCCCAGGCAACTTAATGATCGGTTTATGTTACTTGCTTCCTAAAGCATTGGGGAAAAAGAACAAAAATTTAGGTGCATTGTTGCTTTTGGTGTTTTGAGCTAAAATATACCTACCAGGGTGATCGTTTGTGATGGAAAGGCAAAATAGGGGCAAAATCAGTTAAAGACAACTTTTCAGTGAAAAAAAAAATGGTATGGTCAACTACCTCCTTTTCCCTACTTAATATCCACTGAAAATATTCAATGGTAGAAAAGTAATACACATGTAACTTTTGAATTCTGATTTTTCCTCAGCTAATCAAATATGGTCTAACATTGTCCTATAATGCTGGTCAGCAACAGTGAACCACCAGTCCAGACAACCATGAGAAAATTCATTTTCTGCACAGCTCCCTGACAACCACAAGATAATGCTCTTCAGTTACTCTGCTGCTAAGGGGGATGTTCAGTAGTTAGGTGTTGTGGTGATTTGAACATAAAATACCCCCATAGATTTGTGTGTTGGAATACTTAATCCCCAGTAGCTGATGCCATTTGGGAAGTTTGCCTCAGGGGGTGAGCCTTAGAATGTTATAATCTAGCCCCACTTGTTGCTTTTGGACTTTTTCAACTTCCTCCTTAATGATATGAAGATGGCACACTAGCTATCTGCTCTTGCCATGCTTTCCCTGCCATGATAGAAACTTCCACTCAAAATTGTAAGCTGGGGCTGGAGAGATGGCTTAGCAGTTAAGGCTGCAAAGCCTAAGGACCCGATTCCCGAATAACCACATAAGCCAAATGCACAAGGTGGCGCATGTATCTAGAGTTCGTTTTCAGTGGCTAGAGGCCCTGGCATGGCCATTCTCTCTCTCTCATATAAAAATAAATATATTTTTTAAAAAACCCTGGGGCTGGAGAGATGGCTTAGAGGTTAATTGCTTGTCTGTCAAGCCTAAGGACCCCGGTTCGAGGCTCGATTCCCCAGGACCCACGTTAGCCAGATGCACAAGGGGCGCACGCGTCTGGAGGTCCTTTGCAGTGGCTAGAGGCCCTGGAGTGCCCATTCTCTATCTATCTATCTCCTCTTTCTCTCTCTGTCTGTCGCTCTCAAATAAATAAATAAAAAACAAAAAAATTAAAAAAAAATAAAAAACCCTGTAAACTAAAATAAACCATTTTTTTCCATAAACTACTTGTGGTAATAAGAAAGTGACTTGGGTGGCACACGCGTTCAATCCCAGCACTTGGGAAACAGACGTAGGAGGATTGTCGAGAGTTTGAGGCCACCTGAGACTACATAGTGAATTCCAGGTCAGCCTGAACTAGAGTGAGACCCTGCCTTGAAAAAAAAAAAAAAAAAAAGTGAATACATTTTTGACTTATGATATTTCAATATTAGTTTCTTTGGATGTAGTTCCACTTTAAGTTGAAGAAAATCTCTACTGTCATTTTATTCTCTCCCCCCACCTCTCTCAAATAAATAAAAATAAAATAAAACATTTAAAAATTTTAAGGGGCTGGAGGGATTGCTTAGAAGGTTAAGGCGTTTGCCTGCAAGGCCAAAGGACACAGGTTCGATTCCCCAGGACCCACATCAGCCAGATGCACAAGGGGGCACACGTGTCTGGAGTTCGTTTGCAGTGGCTGGAGGCCCTGGCGCACCCATTCTCTCTCTCCTCCCCCTCTTTCTCTGTCAAATAAATAGAAAAAACTTTTTTTTTAAGTGCTGGAGATATGGCTTAGCAGTTAAGGCATTTGCCTGCAAAGCCAAAGGGCCTCGGGTCAATTCCCCAGGACCCACGTAAGCCAGAAGCACAAGGTGGCACATGCATTTGGAGCTCATTTGCAATGGCTGGAGGCCCTGGCACGCCCATTTTCTCCCTGCCTCGTTCTCTCTCAAATAAATAAAAATAAAATGAAACATTTAAATAAATAAATTTTATTTTATGATGCTTCCTATCTCAATAGAAACATGTGTAGTAGGTTGCCTGAAACTGCCTAATAGCTCAGAAGGCTCAAATACCATTTTGTGTGTGTGTGCGCACGTGATAAGTGTAGTGTGTATGTTTGTGTCCTTGTGGTGCCCATATGTGCACCTGTGGTGGTGGGGCTGCTTGCCTGAGGTATCCAGATTGGAACATCAGGTGCCCAGCGCCATTGTTCTTCTCTACTTAGACTTTTTTTTTTTTTTTTTTTTTTTTTTGAGGTAGGGTCTCTGTAGTTCAGGCTGACCTGGAATTCACTCTGTAGGCTCAGTGTGATCCACCTACCTTTGCTGGGATTAAAGGCATGCACCACCATGCCTGGCCCCTTGAATGTTTTTGGTTTTTTGTTTTTTTTTTTTTTTGGTTTTTCAAGGTAGGGTCTCACTCAAGTTCAGGCTGACCTGGAATTCACTATGGAGTCTCAGGGTGGCCTCGAACTCACAGCGATCCTCCTACCTCTGCCTCCCAAGTGCTGGGACTAAAGGTGTGCGTCACCATGCCCGGTTTTTTCCTTGAATGTTTTTGAGCCAAAGTCTTTTTACTATTTCCAGAGCTTGCAAGGCTTCACTGATTTTCGATCTCTGCTCCCCTGCAGAACTGGGGTTACAGGTGTGTACAGCCATACCTAGCCATTTTATGTGGGATCTGGAGATTTGGACATGGGCAGCTGCTTGTTGAAGGAGCACTCCTACCCACTGATCCATCTTTCCAGACCTTAAATACTGCTTCTAATGCAAAAAGCATGACTCTCCCTGACTTCTAACTCCTTTCCCACAAGTCACATTCCTAAACTACATAATTTGTATATGTTTTAATGGCAATTTACATGACTAAACATATATACATGTTGGTAATATATATTACATGAGACTGCTGGTACCTTCCTGCCTCAAAGATTAACCATGGTGGGTCTGCTTTCTTAGACTCTCCCCTGTTGATGTTGACAATGGTGGATTAGAGGATCTAAGTGTTTACAGAATTGCTGTCTTTTTTTTTTTCGGAGGTAGGGCTTCACTCTAGTCCAGGCTGCCAGGCTGACCCGGAATTCACTATGTAGTTTAAGGGTGGCCTCGAAATCACAACGATCCTACTACCTCTGCCTCCCGAGTGCTGGGATTAAAGGCGTGAGCCACTATGACCTGCCAGAATTGCTTTCTTCATGAAGTTACTCATTTGCTCAGAACTTTTAAGGGTTTCCCAATATTTGGAAAGTTCACCTGGCCTGATACTCTTGGTCCTCACTGACCTGGGCCTCTTTGCTTTCTAATATTCACACTGAAATGTCAGAGCCACTCACTGTTTCTACCCAAAAAGCCTTTACACATCACTCCTCTGTCCCTACCTAAATCCCAGCACATATATGATGACAGCTCATGGACTAATACTTAACATTACCTGAAGCAGATCATATCATACCATTCTTTATCTGACCCCTGCTGGCAACAACTAAACCATTCTTGTCACTTGCCCTACCCTATTTATGTTTACTGCCTCTACCCAACAACAAAAAATCTCTGTTCTGCCAGGTGTGGTAGTGCATGTCTTTAATCCCAGCACCAGAGGAGGAGATAGGAGGATCGCCATGAGTTTGAGGCCACCCTGAGACTACATAGTGAATTCCAGGTCAGCCTGAGCTAGAGTGAAAAACAATCAAACAAAAACAACAAAAATCTGTTCCACCAGGTGTCGTGGCATACCTTTGATTCCAGCACTTGGGAGGCAGAGGTAGGAGGATCACTGTGAGTATACTGTGAGTATAAGGCCAGCCTGGACCACAAAGTTCCAGGTCAGCCTATGCTAGAGTGAGACTCTATCTTGAAACCAAACAAACACATACACACACACAAACACACACACTTAGTGTGACAGTGATTTTTATTTAGTAAGAATTCACAGATAAGTTGAAGATCATAATTCTTACCTTCAACCTCATCCCTTCTGCATGGGTATCTTTTTGCCTTTCAGATCCTGCTAAATCTACTAGGTTGAGTAGGGAGGTCCGTATATTCACAGTTTCATTGCTTTTCTCCATCGATTCTATTATGATTGTAAAGACTGCGTGAGATCTAGAAGATTCTCTGTTCATAGATGTCGATGCCACTCGTCTGTTCCTCCACCCTCCAGACAACACCTTGGAAAAATGGAAATATATCAGAAGCCAAAAGTACACCTCAGACAAACCTAAAATACAAAATAATCAGGTACAGACCCACTCACTTTAACAATGAATACATTAACATAGTTAATTATCTACTTTCAAACATTTGTACAACTTAATTTCCCTTTAGAACAGAGGTAAGGAACACCCAGGGCCTTTCTACCATTATCCAGCTTTGTGAGAGACATTGTATTGTCTCAAGTTCCAGGCAGTACATATTAGCACTGCAATAGGAAATCTATAAAGAATGTGAGAAGGGCTGCACATGGTGGCACACGCCTTTAGTCCCAGCACTTGGAAGGCAGAGGTAGGAGGATCACCATGAGTTAAGGACACCCTGAGAATACAGAGTGAATTCCAGGTCAGCCTGGGCTACAGTGAGACCATACCTTGAAGAAAAAAAAAATGTGAGAAGGATTACTGGCCCATCAAAGAATTAGAGTTACTTCCCCACCCATCTTCATGCCACAGAAAGAACAAAGGGAGCTGGAGATATTGCTGAGGTAAAAGGCACTTGCTTAAGACTCTTGGTCCTCACTGACCTGGGCCTCTTTGCTTTCTCACTAATATTCACACTGAAATGTCAGAGCCACTCACTGTTTCTACCCAAAAAGCCTTTAATCCCAGCACTCATGAGGCAGAGGTAAGAGGATCGCCTTGAGTTCAAGGCCACCCTGAGACTCCATAGTGAATTCCAGGCCAGCCTGGGTTAGAGTGAGACCCCACCTCGAAAAACCAAAAAAAAAAAAAAAAAAAAAAAGGCACTTGCTTGCAAAGCCTAACAGCTTAGGTTCAATTTTCCAGTACCCACATGAAGCCAGATGCACAAAACGGCACATCCATTTGGAGTTTCTCTCCCTCTCTGTCTTTGCATGCAAATAAATAAAATATTTCAGACTAAAGAGATGGCTCAGTGGCTAAAGACACTTGCTTCCAAAGCCTTACGGCCCAGGTTCAATTCCCTAGTATCCACATAAACCCAGATGCACAAAGTGGCTTATGTATCTGGAGTGCATTTGCAGTGGCAGGAGGCCCTGATGTGTCCATACTCACTCCGTATCTGTCTTTCTTATTCTCTGTCAAATAAATAAAAGAAAGAGAACAAATAGGAAGTCAGAAGGCATAGGATCTAGACTTATTTTGTTATCTCTTTAACTCAGTACAAATAAAGTCTCTAAGTTCCTGTGTGTGTGTGTGTGTTTAGGCAGGATCTCATGTCATCAAAGCTGGCCTTGAACTCAATATATAGCCTAAGCTGACCTTAAACTTGATCCTCCTTATATCTCCCAACTGCTACGATTATGAACCTGGGCTACCACACCCATCTTGTATCTTTCTTTTCCTAGATAATGAGAATCCTGGACTGTACCCCCACCAAAAAACAACAACAAGAAAACAAGAAAAAAAAAAATCTCCTAATTGCTTTAGCCTAAATTTTTGTCAGTTTCACGTACCAAGTAGGTTTTCCTTCTCCATTCATTACAAGCTGAACCCATGAAGGCTCAGACCACAGACTCTGAGTCAGGTGAGCTTGCGCTCAGACCTGGCTCCACTATTCACCTGGTAGGATTTGAAAAAAGGCTCTGCCTCTGTTTTTGTAAAATAAGAATATGGTACCTACCCCACAGAATCAGACAATCTACACTTAATGTGTATCCAAATCACCTTATCTGATTAAAGTTCAGGTTTGATTTTCTAGCATAAGCACACACAAAAATCTCCTGAAACTCAAAAATGAGGTCTACCATAATTTCTAGGTATAGGGCATAACAAATTAACAAACTTCGAAACACTCATGCTCAGGGATGCACCTTTTTTTTCTTTCTTTTTTTAAAAAAATATTTTATTTATTTATTTATTTATTTGAGAAAGAGGTAGAGAGAGAGAGAGAGAATGGGCATGCCAGGGTCTCCAACTCTGCAAATGAACTCCAAATGCATGCGCCCCCTTGTGCATCTGGCTTATGTGGGTCCTGGAGAATTGAATCCCGGTCCTTAGGCTTTGCAGACAAATGCCTTAACTGCTATGCCATCTCTCCAGGCCAGGGATGCACCTTTCTTCTGAGCACTTCTCTTTCTCTCTTATCCTTTATGCTTAGGCCTACATTAAAATGTCCTTAATAGCCAGGAATGGTGGCATACCCCTTTAATCTTAGTACTTGAGAGGCAGAGGTAGGAGGATAGCTGTGAGTTCAAGGCCAGTCTGGCACTACAGAGTGAGTTCCAGGTCAGCCTCAGCTAGAGTGAGAACCTACCTCAAAAAAAAAAAAAAAAAAACCAGGTTGGAACGGTGGTACATGCCCTTACTCCTAGCACTTGGGAGGCAGAGGTAGGATTATCATGGATCATGGATCATGGTGAGTTCAAGACCACTGAGACTACATAGTGAGTTCCAGGTTAACCTGGGCTAGAGTGAAACCCTACCTCAAAATACAAAACAAAAAGACCTTAATAAAGCCCAACTCTGCTTCAAAAAAAAGAAAAAACTTTATCATGTTAGCATGCTGAATGAGACAAAAGAAGCTCATCTGAGTGACAACAGAGAAATGATCTGATAAAATTTAATACACCCAGGTGTGGTGGTGCACACCTTTAATCCCAGCACCTAATCAGCAGAGGTGGTAGGATCACTGTGAGTTCGAGGCCACCCTGAGACGACATAGTGAATTCCAGATCAGCATGGGCTAGAGCAAGACCTTACCTCGAAACACCCCCCCCCATTTTTTTTTTATTTAAGGGCTGGAGAGATGGCTTAGAGGTGAAGGCACTTGCCTGCAAAGCCTAAGGACCAGGGTTTGATTCCCCATGACCCATGTAAGCCAGATACACAAGGTGGCACATGTGTCTAGAGTTCATTTGCAGTGGCTAGAGCCTCTGGCATACCCATTCTCTCTCTCTCTCTCTCTCTCTCTCTCTCACACACACACACACACACACATACACACACACACTATCTATGCCGTTTTCTCTCTCAATAATAAAAAAAAAATTAAAAAGATGATTGATGCCAATTTAGGAAAAAAATTGTTTAAAATCAATTTGTCTACATCAGGTTCCTTAAAACATGAGTAGAAAGCTTTTAGACTTTCCTGTCAAGGAGGTTGCTTGCCTTGAACTGAAAGCTCAGAAGCTGGTTTTGCCACTTCACGACAAGCAAGCAAAAGTAGAAAGAGAAGAGCCACCTGGTGAAAGACAATGCTCCCAAGAGCTCCTCACACAGGCAGCTGCCCAGAAGGTACAACGAAAGAAACACTGATCAAGGAATTACCATTTTTAGAGTAATTTGTTTTTTAAGAACACATAATTAGAATTGAACAGCACTACTGTGCATGGTGGCACACACCTTGAATGCCAGAACTTGGGAGGCAGAGGTAGGAGGATAGCCATGAGTCTGAGGCTGCCCTGAGACTACATAGTGAATTCCAGGTCAGCCTGGGCTAGAGTGAAACCCTACCTCGAAAAACCAAAAGTAAATAAATCAAAAGAATTAAACAGCACTAAAATAATACAAAGTCAAGCAGCCCAAAATTATTTTGTTTTGACAGGGTCTTGTTATACAGTTCAGGCTGGTTCAGAACAACTTACTAAGTTGTCCAGGTTGGCCTTAGATTCACAATCTCCCCATACCCAACCCAAAGTTCTATTTCAACTAAAAAGATTATAAAATGTTGCCATAGTCTTTGTTATTTACTTCTCAAGAACATTTCATATCACAACTTTATGAAACATTTGGCATCTCGGTTTTTTTTGTTTTTCAGATTGGGGTGCTTTAATAGCATGTGAGAGCATAAGCATCAAACAGACACTCATGGCACCTGATAGGCTTCAGCAGCTGAGGTCACCACCTGCTCCACTGCACCAACAACAAAGACTCCCTTCTTGATGTGCTCCCGTAAGTACAGTCCTGAGGATGCTGAGTCTAGCAGGTCATATATCTGCTCGTTGTAGACCTCGATAAAAGAACACTTACAGAGGAAACTCTTTCCAGCTCTAGCCTGTAAAAGAAAAGCTTCATTTAAACACAATGGTTTCCTATGTTCACGACCAGCTTGTCATGAGCAGCTTCTCAGGGAGTAAATTTCCTATTGCCCTTCAATACAAAATAAGACATTGAAAAATACCTATAGCACTAGTTGCAATGCATTATCTCTTTTTCAGAAATTTATTTGGGGCTGGAGAGATGGCTTAACGGTTAAGGCACTTGCCTGTAAAGCCTAAGGACCCAGGTTCAATGCTCCAGGTCCCAGGTAAGCCAGATGCACAAATTGGCACATGTGTCTGAAGTTCATTTGCAGTGGCTAGAGGTACTTGCATGCCCATTCTCTCTCCCTCCCTCTCTCTTTCTCTCTCTGTGTCTCAAATAAAAATAAATTTTTAAATTTTTAAAAATTTATTTGGGAACAGAAAGAGATAAAGCGCATGTGTGTACTGGGTTCTTGACATGCAAATGAACACCAGCTGTATGCACCACTTTGTGCATCTGGCTTTATGTGGGTACTAGGAAACTGAACTAAGGCCAACATGCTTTGCAAGCAAGTGCCTTTAAACTACTAAGCCATCTCCCCAGCCCCAATGTTCCATTTTTAAAAGCAGCATTACTGTGGTTGCAGGTGCTCAGAGGTTTGGAGAGAGCATTCAGATGGATAATTCTACTGTCTGTATGATACACTAAACTTCCTCATGAAATTTTATTTCAATTGAGTATTATGTTCTTTAAAATGCTGAAATGGCCTGGGGAAATCAACCAGTGGTTAAAGGCACTTGTTACCAAAGCCTGCCAACCCTGGGTTCAATTCCCCAGAGCTCATGTAAAGCAAGATGCACAAAACAGCACATGCATCTGGAGTTTGCAGCTGTAAGAGGCCCTGGAATGCCCATGCTCTCCTCTCTGCTTGCAAATAAATAAAAATACTGAAAATTGATTCTAAAAAATTATAGAAAGAGCTGGAGAGATGGCTCAGCAGTTAAGGAGCTTGCCTACAAAGCCTAAGGATGAGTTCGATTCCCCAGTACCATTGTAAAGCCAGATGCAGAGTGGCAGATGTGTCTGAAGTTTGTTCATGGTAGCTAGAAGCCCTGGTGCGTCATAAAAACTGTGATGACTAGGTTCTGTTGTCAACTTGATCTGTTTAGGGATCCACAGGAATCTCTTGGATGGGTCTCGGGTTGCTTCCAGGAAGGACTGAAGGAGGAGGTCTTTCTTCTAGAGTGAGCCCTTCCCCCAGAATGGGCAGGCATACTAGAGGGGGGCTTTATATAAGGAAGCTCTGAGAGGAAGGAGCCCCTCCCTCCCGCCTGGTTGCCTGTGCAGCTTATAGGTGAGTGTCTTTACTTGTACTTGCATCTATCATGTTTGGCTATCCTTCCTAGACATTGGAACCAAGTTTTCTCAGCCTTCCAATGCGGACTTCAGCGCTGGATTGGAACTGTTGAGGCATCCAGCCATGTGGACTGAGCAGCTACAAGGTTTCTTGACTCTCAAACCGGCAGACTGCTATTGTTGGACTGATATAAGATAATCCAATAAATTCCCCCTTTAATACAATTCATCATATCAGTTCTGTCCCTCTAGAGAACACTGACTAATACACAAACAGAAACCTACAGAATTTTTAAGCAAAGAAATGCAAAGAATTTCACTGGCACCCCATTTTTATGTCTGAGGTATAGTGATATTTCTGCAAAGGAGTTAATGGTGATCCAATGCTAAGTAACAATTTCCTTGGCACACAAGTAAAAGAATGTAACAAAGCCTCTTTTATGTGTGCAAACATGTAGTATGTGTGGTGTGTATATGCGTGTGCAGATGCAGGTGCCTCATATGCACCTGAGAAGGCCAGAGGATGTTGGGCATTTTCCTCTTTTTGCTCAGCTACATGCTTCCCTGAGACAGTCTCTCCCTGCTGTTTTTCTAATAAGATTGGCTGAACAGCGAGCCCCATTGATTTTCCCTTCTGCCCCCACGGGATGGGGGTTACAGGCACGCATGGGTATGCCCAGATGTTGACAAGGGTGCTAGGATAACAAACTCAGGGCAAATCAGGTCCTCATGCTCAAGTGGCAAGCACGTACTGCGGAGGCATTTCCCCAACCCTGGAATTCACAAAACTAAACAAGGAATACAATCGTGAGAATGGCCCAACTTGGCAGCCAGTGAGAGTAGGAAGCCCATATCCTTGGACAGAGCTACATCACGCACAAGCAAGCAGGCAACGGTGAAGTGGAAGAACATGCTGCCGAGAGGCAAGGGTCAGCCCATCATCACTGGACATCTTGAGGATCTAGCAACATCTGCAGTCACCCATGAGCCTAGCTACAGCTAGAGGGGGTATATTAGAGAGTATTTTTCTTGTTTGGGATTCTGTTTACGCTTTCTTGTAAAATCTTTTGACAGCCTTAGAAGCAGTTGCTTAGCAGTCTGAGTAAAGGATAATGCATGTTTCATAAACTAAAAACTAGATTAAACTGAAAACAAAGACCACAGAATCCTAAACTTTATCCTAAGAATTTACTTTTTAAAAAAAATTAATTTATTATTCATTTGTGTGTGTGCATGTAACAGTCTGGGGTAACTTTCAGGTTCGTTCTCACTCATCAACCTCATTTGACACAGAATTCCTCACTCTGCTATTCTTTGCTCTGCTTTCCACAAGCTTCTAGGGAATTCTCCTGTTGTGTCAAGCGCTTTATCAGAGCCATCTTTCCAACCCAGAACTGATGAGGTTTACATACCACTAGCCTACTCACATTGTAGAGGACATTTCATTTTCTTCCAAGTATTACAAGCTAATTATCAGTAGGTAATTACTCAAAAGTATGTATTTTTAATTTTTTTTTGTTTGTTTTTTGAGGTAAGGTCTCACTCTAGCTCAGGCTGACCTGGAATTCACTATGTAATCTCAGGGTGGCCTCAAACTCATAGCGATCCTCCTACCTCTGCCTCCCAAGTGCTGGGATTAAAGGCGTGCACCACCACACCCAGCTCAAAAGTATGTATTTTATTGAACAATTTTATTATTTTTTTGGTGTATGTATGTGTGTGTTCACATACAAGTAGGGTCACATCATACATCTCAAGGTACACATATGGAGGTTAAAGGACCACCTGGTTTAAGGTATAGTTCTCCTGTTGTTAACTGCCATATTCACTAGCCTAGCTGATCTACATGCCTCTAGAAAATTCTCCTATCTACACCTCCCTTCTCACTGTAGGCATGCTGAAATTACAGAAACCTGTCATAGATTTTGTGTTTGTATGTGATGTGTGCTGTATGCACATGTATGTGCGGATGCACACACTGGGACAAACATGGGTTGACCAGAGGGGAACTTTAGGTGCCCTTCTCTATTGCTCAACTGAGCATTTCCTTGAGATAGTCTTTTTCTCTCAACCCACAGTTGCCAGAGTTGTGGTTTGTTTGTTTGTTTGTTTGTTGGGTCATTGAGCCCAGTGAGTCTCTGGATTCTGACCACCGTACATTGAGTTACAGACATTGTGACCACACCCAGCTTTTAAAATTTATTTTTATTTTTATTTATTTATTTGAGAGCAACAGAGAGAGAAAATGGGCACATCAGGGCCTCCAGCCACTGCAAACAAACTCCAGATGCATGTGCTACCTTGTGCATCTCGCTTACATGGGTACTGGGGAATCGAGCCTTGAACCAGGGTCCTTAGGCTTCAAAGGCAAGTGCTTAACTGCTAAGCCATCTCTCCAGCCCCCACCCAGCTTTTTATATGGGTTCTAGGGAGTTGAACAAAAAGTCTCAGGCCCTCATGCTTAAGCAGCAAGTGTTTTTAACTGCTGAGCTATCTCCTCAACCTAGCTTTTACATGGATCTTGGGATCTCAACTCAACTACTCACACTTACACATTACCCACTGGGCCACCTCCCCAACCCTGGACCATTTTAACTTTTTGTTGTTGTTGTTGTTGTTGTTGCTGTCGTCTTGTTTGAGGTAGGATCTTATAGCCCAGGCTGACCTGGAACTCACTCTGTAGCTCCAGGCTGGCCTCAAATTCACCATGATCCTATGTCTGCCTCCCAAATTCTGGGATTAAAGGCATGCACCACCACTCCGGGCCTATTTTACTTTTTTTATCTTTTAAACTTATTAGAGAAAGAGAGAGAGAAAATGGGCATTCCAGGGCATCTAGCCAGACACATGTGCCACCGTGTGCAACTGGCTTATGTGGGACCAAGAGAATAAATCATGGGTCCCTAGGCTTCACAGGCAAGCATCTTAGCTTCTACACCATCTCTCCAGCCCCCCCATTTTACTTTTATTTTTTATTTTTATTTTTTCCCCATTTTACTTTTATAATTAGCTTTACCTTCTCCTTTTCACGACTGATTAAGGAAAACAAATATTCAAAACTTCGTGGGATTACTCCTCTCAAGTTATGAGAAAAATTATCAGAGTCAGATGGTCCTAAAAAAAAAATTAAAAGAAAAAAGCCTGTTGATTTTGATTGAGTCCTTTAAAATAACAATACCAAAAGGCAATTTTATATACATATTAAATGTTCCAGATTTTTAAAAATATTTTTAAAAATTTATTTATTTGAGAGAGGAAAACAGGCAGAGAGAGAGAGAGAGAGAGAAAGCACGAGAGAATGGGTGTGCCAGGGCTTCTAGCTATTGCAAACGAACTCCAGATGCATGCACCACCTTGTGCATCTAGCTCTACATGGGTACTGGGGAACCAAATGGGGAATCAAACTGAGGTCCTTTGGCTTTGCAGGCAAGCGCTTTAACTGCTAAGCCATCTCTCCAGCCCCCAAAGGGCAATTTATAAAAAAATAAGATACAGTGTACAATCACCTTGTGCAGCTAGCATTTATCAAGCCTAAAGATAGGGATAAAGATGTCCTTTAAACTCACCATCCCAGTTTACAGCTGTTTGTTCAGAAGCCATAAACTGAAGCTTACACTTAGCATCTGAAGAGAAGGAGGCGTGTATTCAACCTGTAGGACCAAACACTACCTCCACAGAAATGATGTGAGACATGAATTGGACTAGGAGACTGAGCACTGCGCAGCTGTTAAAATCATAACTAGTATTAATGATGAGTTATTTAAGTTCTTATTACAATCACTCTTTCTTATGTTCACTTTCCTATAAATTAACTCCATTCCAGCAGTTCTACTCCCGATAACATCCAAAAGAAGCGACTTCAAAAAGCAGATACAGGCCTGGAGAGTTGGCTTAGGAGCTAAGGCACTTGCCTGCGAAGCCTAAGGACCAGGTTCAATTCCCCAGCATCCACATAAGCCAGATGCAAAAGGTGAAGCATGTGTGTGGAGTTCCTTTACAGTGGCTAGAGGCCCTGGCATGCCCATTCTCTATCGCCTCTTTCTCTCTCTCCCTCACAAATAAATAAAAAAAAATGGGATGGAGAGATGGCTTATTGGTTAAGGTGTTTGCCTGCAAAGCCAAAGGACCCAGGTTCGATTCCCCAGGACCCACATAAGCCAGATGCACAAGGTGTCGCATGTGTCTGGAGTTCATTTGTAGTGGCTGGAGGACCTGATGTGCCAATTCTCTATCTGCTTCTTTCTCCCTCTCTCTCTCAAATAAATATTACATTAAAATAAATAAATAAAATAAAACCTTTTTTATTTTATTTTATTTACTTAACACACATACACACACAGAGAGAGAGAGAGAGAGAGAAGGAGAGGCAGATAAAGAAAGAGAGAATGGGCACACCAGGGCCTCTAGCCACTGCAAACAAATTCCGGATGCTTGTGCCCCCTTGTGCATCTGGCTTACGTGGGACCTAGGTCCTTAGGTTTAGCAGGCAAGTGCCTTAACTGCTAAGCCATCTCTCCAGCCCCATAAAAACTTTTTTAAAAGGCACATACAAAAAATTATGTTCATAGTAGCAGAATATAATGCAAAACTGGTAAAAATTCAAATAAATGCCCATCAGCAGAATGAAAAATTCAAGCTGGGCATAGTAGTGCAGGAGGCAGAGGTAGGAGGACTGCCATGAGTTTGAGGCCAGCCTGAGACTACAGAGTAAGTTCCTGGTCAGCCTGGGCCAGAATGAGACCCTACCTCTAAAAACCAAAAGGAATACATTTGGTACAATTTGATTTGGAGAGAGGTGAAGTGGTTCAAATGGGTATTTTAGCAGATGGGACAGAAGTTGTTAAAAACTCAGAATCTTAATCTTCTTTTTAAAATAATTTTTATTTACTTACTTATTTGACAGAGAAAGAAGGGGAGGGAGAAAGAGAGAGAATGGGCGCACCAGGGCTTCCAGCCACTGCAAACGAATTCCAGATGCATGTGCCCCCTTGTGCATCTGGCTAACGTGGGTCCTGGGGAATTGAACCTGGGTCCTTTGGCTTTGCAGGCAAACACCTTAAACACTAAGCATCCCTCCAACCCGGATTCTTAACCTTAGTAGTGGTTATATGGTGAGACATTTATTTAAAAAATCATTAAACCCTATTGATAAATGGTGCTCAGTAGTCAGTGTGAGCTAAGCATTAACCTGAGGTGAACATAGCTACAAACATGGTTAGCCCTTGGACTTTGCTCTCCAGAAACTTATAATCTAATAGAAGCCTAGGGAACACCCTAATTACATGAGAACAGCAGCATACACAGAAATAATACCTTTCTCAAAATGTATTACATGTTATCTTCACAGAAAGAATACATCTACATCCAACCAGCAAACATTAATCGTTACTTACCCATCATAGTAAAAGTCTTTCCTGAGCCAGTCTGCCCACTGAAAAGAAAGAATTTTTATTTATTTATTTTTTTCCTCAATGTAGGATCTCACTCTAGCCCAGGCTGACCTGGAACTCACTCTGTAGTCACAGGCTGGATTAAAGGCATGTACTACCATGCCTGGCTAAAAGAATGTTTTATATATTACTTTAACATATAAAATTGAAACTACCCTTCCAATTTTATTTTTAAAATTTTTTTAAAATGTCTTTATTATTTGAGAGATAGAGACAAAGGGAGAAGAGGAGAGAGAAAGAGAAGGAAGGGAAGGAGGAACACAGAGTAAGAAGATGGGCATACAGGGCTTCTTGCCACTGTAAATGAACCCTAGACACATGTACTACTTTGTGTATCTGGCTCCATGAGGATGCTGGGAAACTGAATCCAGGCCATCAGGCTTTGAAAGGAAGCAACTTTAATCACTTAGCCATTTCTCCAGCCCTACCTTTCTAATTTTAATATGATCTACCAGTGTGGTGGTTTGATTCAGGTGTCCCTTATAAGCTTAGGTGTTCTGAATGCTAGGTTCCCAGCTGATGGAGATCTGGGAATTAATGCCTCCTGGATACAGTGTATTGTTGGGGTTGGGCGTATGGGTGTTATAGCCAGTATCCCCCCTTGCCAGTGTTTGGCATACTCTCCTATTGCTATTGTCCACCTTATGTTGGCTCATGCCATCATTTTCCCCCTGCCATCATGGAGCTTCTTCCCCTTGAGTCTGGAAGCCAAAATAAACCTTTTTCCCCACAAGGTGCTCTTGGTCGGGTGATTTCGCCCAGCAATGAGAACCTGACTGCAACAACCAGTATATAAAATTTCCTCATAAAATGTTATTTTATTTTTAATCTTGGGCATCTAAGCCAATATGAAGGCCAGCCTCATTATTTTATTTTAGTTTTTGGTTTTTCGAGGTAGGGTCTCACTCTAGCCCAGGCTGACCTGGAATTAACTATGTAGTCTCAAGGTGGCCTCGAATTCACGACGATCCTCCTACCTCTGCCTCCTGAGTGCTGGGATTAAAGGTGTGTGCCACCACACCCAGCTCTCATTATTTTATTTATTGATTGACTGACAGGGTCTCATTCAGCCCAGGATGATCTCATACTCCCTAAGTAGCCAAGGATGGCTTGAACTTCTATTCTTCCTCCCTCTACCTTCTAAGTGCTGGGATTACAGGTATACTTCACCATGCTAGGTTTCATGTGGTGCTAAGGAAAGAATATTGAGCTATCTCCACAGCCACGTAAAAATTTACTTTCTGGTTAAATGTTCTTCAAATAAGAAAAAAAGGGGGGGGCTGGAGAGATGGCTTAGCGGTTAAGCACTTGCCTGTGAAGCCTAAGGACCCCAGTTCAAGGCTTGATTCCCCAGGACCCACATTAGCCAGATGCACAAGAGGGTACATGTGTCTGGAGTTCTTTTGCAGTGGCTGGAGGCCCTGGCGCACCCATCCTCTCTCTCTGCCTCTTTCTCCCTCTGTCTGTCACTCTCAAATAAATAAAAATAAACAAAATTAAAAAAAAAAAACCGAAGTGCTCTTAAGGAGCTTAAAAAAATAAAATAAACACAAACAAGAGTCTTAAAGTATTTAAAAAAAAAAACAGGTCTAATTGTTTACTTTATTCTTTTTTTTTTTTTTTTTTCCTCTGAGATAGGATATCACTGTAGCCCTGGCTGAACAGGTATTCATCAGTCTGTAGTCCCAGACTGGTCTTGAACTCACAGTGATAATCCTACCATAGCCTCCGAAGTGCTAGGACTCAAGTCATGCACCACCACGCCTGGCTTGTTTGCCTTATTGTTTTGGAAGTAGGGGGGAAAGTTATTTAGTAACTCAGAACTGAGTAATGGGTATTATTGAAACATTTCCAACTACAGTAACCCTAATAGATCATTACCTGAATAGGCTTCAAACAGTTACTCTAGAGTTAGCAATGTCTTCAGAAAACCAACAAATATGATCATCCAGCCAATAAATTTCTTATCTCCAAGTGTTTCTTTTTCTTTGGGGGGGGGTGAATGTATGTGTGGTGTGCATGCATGTGAGCATGTGGGCACATGTATTGCATGTGTGAATATAGGCCAGGTCAATATTGGATGTCTTTCTAAATCACTCTCCACTTTATTCTTTGAGATAGGTTCTCTTACTGAACCTGGAGCTCACTTACTCTGCTGACAAGCTAGTCAGCCAGCCCTGAGGATCCTCCTGTCTCTGCCACCCAGTGCTGGGGTTGTAGGCGTATGCCACCATGCCTGGCTTTTATGTGGGTACTAGGAATCTGAACACAGGTCCCCATGCTTGCACAGCAAGAGCTATACTCAACTAAGAAATCTTCCTAGCCCTCCAAGTTTTCCCCATTTCTACTCAAAACCATCAAAAGTAATTTTAATTAAGTTACTAATGATTATAATATGAATTAAATATATGTTCAGGGTCTCCAAAGATAATACTGAAGATATGTATATTCTCTGATAATTGGGGCTATTTCAAATTTATTTTGAATCTCACCTCTCAAAAGCATCTATAGATAGCAGGGCACGGTGGTACACGCCTTTAATCCCAGAACTCAGGAAGCAGAGGTAGGAGGATCACCACCCTGAGACTACATAGTGAATCCAGGTCAGCCTGAGCTAGAGTGAAACCCTACCATGAAAAAAAAACAAAAAATCATCTATGGAGACAGTTGCTCACAGACAAACTGCTGAGCCTGCTGGTTTTACTGAGTTCTAACTTAGTTTCCCCCTTTTTTTCTCTTTTTTAGATGCTAGCCAAAATTCTAAGCATGCTCGTTCTGACACTTTGGGCTTTTCACTTTTCTCTCAATAAACCTCTGCCTTAAAAAAAAAAAATCGCCAGGTGTGATGGTGCACACCTTTAATCCAAGCACTTGAGAGGCAGAGGTAGGAGGATCGCGTGAGTCCAAGGCCACCCTGAGACAAAAGAGTGAATTCCAGGTCAGCCTGGGCTAGAGTGAGACCCTACCTTGAAAACCATCCCCCCAAAAAATCTATGGAAACAGCTTTGTTCTCTTGGGAAGACATGAGTATATAAATTTCTACCTAATGGCTCAGAAAGAAAGCATTTAGTTCTGCTAACATGAAAAATAGTATGAAGACTAGAGAGATGGCACAGTAGGACACAGGTATGATTCCCCAGGACCCATATAAGCCAGATGCACAAAGTGGTGCATGTGTCTGGAGCTCGGGAGCAGTGGCTGAAAGCCCTAGCACACCCATTCTCTCTCTCAAACAAGTAAATAAAAATTTTTTTAAAAACAGTATGAAAATAAAAGCAAATTTCCACAATAAAATATATGTGAAAAATGAGTATAGGTTTCAATTTCTTAATAAATTTTTTATTGTATATAAATATTCTTCTCTCCAGGAGGCAGAGCTTAATCCACCCTACTTTCATTATCACAAGAGTCCTTAAAAATCCAAAAGTGGGCCGGGCATGGTGGCGCACACCTTTAATCCTAGCACTTGGGGGGCAGAGGTAGGAGGATTGCTGTGAGTTCGAGGCCACTCTGAGACTACACATAGTTAATTCCAGGTTAGCCTAGGACAGAGTGAGACTCTACCTCGATAAACAACAACAACAAAAAATCCAAAAGTGGGCTGGAGAAATGCCTTAGTGGGTAAGTGCTTGCCTGCAGAGCCCAAGAACACATGTTCAATTCTTCAGTATCCTTGTAAGCCAGATGCACAAGGTGCCACATGCATTTGGAGTTCATTTGCAGTGGCTAGAGGACCTGATGTGCCCATTCTCCCTCTTCATCTGCCTCCCCCCGCAATAAATAAATAAATAATTTTTAAAAAAATCTAAGGGCTGGAGAGATGGTTTTCCAGTTAAGGCGGTTGCCTGCAAAGCTTAGGAACTCCTATTCGAATCTCCAAGTTCCATGTAAGCCAGACGCACTGAAGCAAGCACGCAATGTCACACATGCATATAAGGGGGCGCACGCGTCCAGAGTTTGTTTGTAAGGCTCAAGACCCTGGTGTGCCCATTCTCTCTCAAATCAAAATAAATAAATAAACTTTTAACAAAATCCAAAAACTTTTTCCAGGTATTTCAGAAGACCATAGTAAGAAGAGCCAAGAGAGTTGCACATTGTCAGTTTAAAAACAGAGAAAAGGGCTGGAGGGATGGTTTAGCACTTAAGGCATTTGCCTGCAAAGCCAAAGGACCCAGGTTCGATTCCCCAGGACCCATGTAAGCCAGATGCACGAGGGGGCGCATGTGCCTGGAGTTCGTTTGCAGTGGCTGGAGGCCCTGGCATGCCCATTCTCTCTCTCTCTCTCTCTGTCAAATAAATAAATAAATATAAAATATTTTAAAAAATAAAAATAGAGAAAAGAGATGGCAAGCCAAGTAAGATGAGTTGCCTTTAGAAGGTGAAAAACAAAAACACGGTTTGTTTGCTTTTTTTTCTTTTCTGTACAGTGTCCAGGAAAAAAATGAAGCCCTGCTAACAGCTTGGTTTTAGTCCACTGAGATTCAAGCTGAACTCCCAACTTAAAAGAACTGAAATATCTGGTCAGCCTGGGCTTGAGTGAGACCCTATCTTGAAAAAACAAACTGTGAGATAATAAATTAATGTTGTTTTAAGCTATTGAGTTTAGGGTAATTTGTCAAAGCAGCAAAAAGAAACTAATAAAAGTATTATTGTACTCTTATTTTTGGAAAATCAACAACTTACTATGCAAAGATGGTCCCATTGTAACCACTCATGCAAGACTCCACAATGCTTTTCGCCACAGTTGAGAATACAGACTCCTACAATATAATCATAACACATAGTAACTTTTTAGAAAAATAAGAACACTTCTAGCCTACATCCCACAATATAACAATAAAAACTGAGTGCTTAGACTTTTAATACATGGTAACATAGAGATTGCATCTACTATGGAGTGAAACCCTACCTCGAAAAAAGAAAGAAAGAAAGAAAACAGGAAAAATGGGGGTAGGAGAGATGGCTCGGTGTTTAAGGCATTTACCTGCAGAACCTAACAACCCAGGTTCCATTCCCCAGTACCCAAGTAGAGCCAGATACACAAAGTGGTACACCCAATCTCTTTCCCTCTCCCCTCTGCATGCAAATAAATTAAATAAAATAGTGAAAAATGGCTAAAACATCTAAGATGACAAAGTTAGGTCCAATAATCTACAATTATAGTTTAATGAGCACATCTGTTGCTTTGGACCAACATGATCAGAGAGATGTTAAAAACCTGACCACATGGCAGAATCTGAGAAAACTAACTTTAGTGCCCAATTCAATTGTTTTTAACCTTATTTATTTCTGCTGTTTTTTATTTATTTATTTATGTTGTTATTGTTGTTGTTTTTTGGGGGGAGGCAGTCTCACTCTAGGCTGACCTTGGAACTTATTCTGTAGTTCTGGCTGGCCTGGAATTCATGGTAATCCTCTAACTCAGCCTACCAAGTGCTAGGATTAAAAGCACACCTGGCTCTTAACCATATCTACTTCTATGATATATAAACATATATATTTGATTATTTACTTGTGTATGGATATGGGTACGTCTGGGCCTCTTGATACTGCAAATGAACACCAGACACTTGGGCCCCTCTGTATCCAGCTTACATGGGTGGCTAGGGAATTAAATCCAGACACATAGGCTTTGCAGGCAAGCACCTTTAACCAATGAGCAAACTTCCCAGCCCCAGATACATATATATTTTTACTTTTTCTTCAAGTTATTATTCAGTTTACAAATTTGTTTCAATTTTTTAAAATAATATTATCTCCTTAAAAAACGCACACATCTTGCCAGGCGTGGTGGCACACACCTTTAATCCCAGCACTCGGGAGGCAGAGGTAGAAGGATCGCCATGAGTTCGAGGCCACCCTGAGACTACATAGTTAATTCCAGGTCAGCCTGGACCAGAGTAAGACCCTACCTCGAAAAGCTCCCCCCCCACCCCAAACAAAAGCACACATCTAGAGGTGGGCGTGGTGGTGCATGCCTTTAATCCCAGCACTCAGGAGGCAGAAGCAGGATTGTGGAGAGTTTGAGGTATTTTGGTATTTGGGGCATATTAAGTAAGATACATGATTGTGGTGGTTTGATTCAGGTGTCCCCCATAAACTTACGTGTTCTGAATGCTAGGTTCCCAGCTAATGGAGATTTGGGAATTAATACCTCTTGGAGGGAGTGTATTGTTGGGGGCAGGCTTATGGGTGTTACAGCCAGTTTCCCCATGCCAGTGTTTGGCACACTCTCCTGTTGCTATTGTCCACCTTATGTTGGCCAGGGGGTGATGTTCACCATCTCTGCTCATTTTCCCCTGCCATCGTGGAGCTTCCCCTTGAGCCTTTAAGCCAAAATAAACCTCTTTTTCCCACAAGCTGGTCTTGGTTGGGTGATTTCTACCAGCAACGCAAACCTGACTGCGACAATGATTAAAACTAATTTTACCTTTTCCTTTCATTTTTTTTTTCAATATATATACTGGAAATGTAAAATTTATGTATGTGACTCAGACTCATTTTATATTTCTGCTGGCCAGCAATGTCCTAGAAGAAAATAAAAAAGATCTAAAGATCTAAGTATTTCATCAAAACATTCATGTATATAATAATCAAGACCTGTGATGTCCAATATAGTAGCTCTTAGCAACATGTGACTAACATAAATAAATTAAAATTGGATAAAACTTAGTTCAGCCAACACACTAGCCATATTTCAAATGTTCACTTTTTCTTTATAATTTTTTCTTCCCTCCCTTCCTTTCCTAGCTTCCTTTCCTTCCTTCCTCCCTTAGCTTTCCTTCCTTCCTTTCCTTTCTTTCCTACTTTTCCTAGCTCCCTTTCCTTCCTTCCTTCATTCCTTTCCTTTCCTTCCTAGCTCCCTTTCCTTCCTTCCTTTCCTAGCTTCCTTTCCTTTCCTTCCTAGCTTCCTTTCCTTCCTTCTTTTCTCTTCCTTCCCTTTCCTTCCTTTCCTAACTTCCTTTTTTAAGTTTTTTGAGGTAGGGTCTTGTGCTAAGCCAGGCTGACCTGCAATTTACTATACAATCTCAGGGTGGCCTCAAACTCACACAATGATCCTCCTACCTCTGCCTCCCAAGTGCTGAGATTAAAGGCATGCACTACCACAGCGATGCCTCAAATGTTCTATAGCCGTATATGGCTAATGTATCTGAGAAACCATCTATATGTTATCATAACAGACAACTTAGACACAAAAACACTTCCATCACTGCAGAAAATTCTTTTGGATAGTGTTGGACCTTAATTAAACTGGCCTTAATTAGAAAGACATTATTGATATCATAGTAATCTTAAATCCTTAAGCTAATTAATCATTTGTGTTTACTGATCAAGTGTCTTTGAAAAGGACATCCACATTAATCTCCACTATGCATACAAAAGCAACAATGAAGCAATGTGTGTTTTTCTGGCACAAGTTTGCACGCCTTTAATCCCAGCACTCAAGAGACAGAGGCAGGTGCATCACTGTGCATTCAAAGCCACCCTGAGACTAAATGATGAATTAATTCCAGGTCAGCCTGGGCTACAGTGAGACCCTACCCTGAAAAAACAAAAATAAAGAAGAAGCTGGGCATGGTGGTGCACACCTTTAATCCCAGCGCTCGGGAGGCAGAGGTAGGAGGATCACCATGAGTTCGAGGCCACCCTGAGACTACATAGTGAATTCCAGGTCAGTCTGGGCTAGAGCGAGACCCTACATCAAAAAACAAAAAAAAGAGAGGGGGTGGGCTGGAGAGATGACTTAGCAATTAAGGCTCATGCCTGAAAAGCCAAAGGACTCAGGTTCGATTCCCCAGGACACACATAAGCCAGATGCACAAGGTGGCGCATGCGTCTGGAATTCGTTTGCAGTGGCAGAAGGCTCTGGCATGCCCATTCTCTCCCTTTCTCTCTCTCAAATAAATAACAATATAATAATAAATTTTAAAGAGAGACCAGAAGTTAGCTCCTAACAAAGCCTTGTACATTCCAAGTCAAATGTTAAATTTCACTGATCACTACCTGAGTGGTGTCCATGTCCGCAACATAATCAAACATGAAGGTCTTGGGGTCTGGCTTGGAATGCAGCCGGACAGTGGTGTGGGACAGGACGGATAAGCACAAACTCTGCTCCCCATCAGCTGATTTAGCGCCTTCTGCAGGCGGGCGAATTCGCACAAAAACTTTGATAGCATCGCCTTCATTACTAAGACCAAAACAACAAAGTTAATAGGTAAGGTTATCGGATAAAAGAAACTGAAGAGACCTGAGTCTCAAATTGCCTCTAACATTTTCTTAATGAGAATTCCCTTACAAGTTCTAGACCTGCTCCACTTGACTCACCCGTTACAGATTTATTTTCCAGTAGACACCTTTACAAACCTTTAATGAAAATAAAAATCAAAGGAAGTTCATTTCTGAGAGCTCCAAACACTCCTTATCTTTTATTCCCTCTCTAATAATGATACCTTAAGTTATTCCAAGGGAGGATTTTGCAATTCTTTCTATAGCTTAGCTTGGAAATTGGGATGGCATGAGGAGGTATGCAATTTCCCATACTTTGAGCTGGTTAAGGACAAGCTAAATTTTGAAAGTATTATTCACTATGCAAAATACTCCTTTTGGGCTCATCAACAAGACTTTTTTCTTACCTTGACTGGTTAGACTGAGAATTTGTCCCATTGCGTAAGTCAGCTATAAAAAAAAAAAAAAAAAAAAAAAAGACAAGAGATCTGTAGAGATAAAAGGTCAAAAACTACAAGCAAAATTCCCACACTTTAACAACCAGGCAACAACTACTTAAAGCTTAAGCTCTAGTGATTTTTCATCTCTTACACACACATCTGTAGCCTAACTCCTAATGACCCATGGCCAGTCTCAAGAAAAAAATAAGTTACACTGTAAAATTTACTGCTTAACAGATAGCAAGGTGCCCGTAATCCTACAATTTGTGAAACCTAAGGCCATCACTATGGAATAGGGCCAGCAATATTCCTTTTTTAAATTTTATTTTTATTTATTTATTTATTTAAGAGGGAGAGAGGGTAGACATGCCAAGGCCTCCAAACACATGCACCACCATGTGCATCTGGCTTATGTGGCTCCTGGGGAATTGAATCTATATCCTACTTTGGCGTTACAGGCAAGCGCCTTAATCACTAAGCTGTCTCTCTAGCGCAATATTCCTTTTTTTTGGTTTAAAAAAATGTTTTAGTGTACATGATGTGTGAGTGCACCACACTCGAACGGAGATCAGAGGCCAACTTTCGAGTTGGTCCTCACCTTCCACTTGTCTAAAGCAAGGACTCTTGTTCGCCTATCTCTGTTCACAAGCTCCCTAGAAATTGGCCTTAGAAGCACTAGGATTTAAAACTGATTGAGAGGGGGAGGGGATATGATGGAGAGTTGTGCTGGCCTGCGGCACGAGTCGAAACAGACCTCGAAGGAGGGAGTGGGAATGAATCTGAGACAAGAGCACAAGGAATGGAGCCAAGACAAGTTCTGATCAAGGCTCAGGTTTATTCAGGCAGACACAAGCTTATTATATACAGAAGAAAAACTTTCTCAGCAATGCCTATGTGCCTAAAGTCAGCTTCACCAGGGTCGTATGATAATTTATGCCTCTGTGTCTGGTGCCTACTTCCCCAAGGCAGTGCGATAAGGCCTCTGTGCCTGGTGCCTGCTTCAGCAAGACCCTACGTTAACTGCCTCTGTGTCAAGAGATCAAAGACCAGCTGCAGTTCCCATGGTCTCAGAGAAGCTGCAGCTCCCAACAGAGAGTGGAGCTTCAAAGGGGAAAGTGGGGGGAGGGAAGGAATTACCATGGGATATTGTTTACAGTTATGGAAGGTGCCAATAAAAATAAAATAAATTAAAATAAATAAGTAAAACTTCCATCTTTTTTCTTAATGCATTTTTTTTCAAGGTAGAGTTTCATTCCAGCCCAGGATGACCTGGAATTCACTATGTAGTCTCAGGGTGGCCTCGAACTCATGGTGATCCTCCTACCTCTGCCTCCCGAGTGCTGGGATTAAAGGCGTGTGCCACCACACCTGGCTTTTTAATGCATTTTAAAAAAAAATTATTAATTTGCAAGCACCAAGAGACAGAAAAGAGACAAACAGGGAGAATGGGCACGCCAGGGCCTAAAGCTGCTGCAAACAGACTATAGATGCATGTGCCACTTCGTGCATATGGCTTTACTTGGGAACTGGGGAATTGAACTCAGTTCATTAACCTCTGAGCCATATCTCTAGCACTGTTTGTTTGTTTTGGGTTGTTTTTTTTGTTTTGTTTTTCGAGGTAGGGTCTCACTCTGGTTCAGGCTGACCTGGAATTAATTCTGTAGTCTCAGGGTGGCCTTGAACTCATGGCGATCCTCCTACCTCTGCCTCCCGAGTGCGCCACCACGCCCGGCTGTTTTGTTTTTTTGAGGTGGAGTCTCTGTCTAGCCCAGGCTGACCTGGAATTCAGTATGTAGTAGTCTGACCTTGAACTCACGGTGATCCTCCTACATCTGCCTCCCAAATGCTGGGATTAAAGTCTTACACCACTCAGCTCCATTTTTTTTTCTTTTAACATATGTATGAGAAATGGAACTCTGGTACTCAGAACTGTACAGCTAGCACCTTATCCACTGTGCCATCTCCCCCAGCCCCTAGCAATATTCTTTATGTTGAATATTACAATTGACTCCCTGCTTATTCTACTTCCCCAGCCCCATCTAATGTCAATTGTCATGTCAACCTAGAAAGAATGTTTCTATTAAAAAACAAGTCAGGGGCTGGAGAGATGGCTTAGCGGTTAAGCGCTTGCCTGTGAAGCCTAAGGACCCTGGTTTGAGGCTCGACTCCCCAGGACCCACGTTAGCCAGATGCACAGGGGGGCGCACGCGTCTGGAATTCATTTGCAGTGGCTGGAGGCCCTGGCGCGCCCATTCTCTCTCCCTCTCTCTATCTGCCTCTTTGTCTGTCAGTCTCAAATAAGTAAATAAACAAAAATTAAAAAAAAAAAAAGTCAGAGCTGGGCTTGGTGGTGCATGCCTTTAGTCCCAGCACTCAGAAGGCGGTGGTAGGAAGATTACCATGAGTTTGAGGCCACCCTGAGACTACATAGTGAATTCTAGGTCAGCCTGAGCTAGAGTAAAACCATAACTTGAAAAAACAAAAAAAGGGGGAGGGGGGCTGGAGATGACTTAGCAGTTAAGGTGCTTGCGTGCAAAGCCAAAGGACCCAGGTTTGACTCCCCAGGACCCACGTAAGCCAGATGCACAAGGGGGCACATGCATCTAGAGTTCATGTGCAGTGGCTGGAGGCCTTGGCAAGCCCATTCTCTCTACCTGCCTATTTCTGTATCTCTCTCCTCTCAAATAAATAAGTAAATAAAAATATATTTTTTTAAGCCAGAAAAGAAAGTCAGCTATTTACTTTTGGCATGATAATGTGAAGAGTGAACTCCACTGACCCACAATACAGAGAAACTGGTGAAAAGCAAAAATTAAAAAAAAAAAAAAACAACTTAGGGGCTGGAGAGATGGCTTAGCAGTTAAAGCACTTGCCTGCAAAGCCTAAGGACCCAGGTTTGATTCCCCAGGACCCATGTAAGCCAGATGCACAAGGTGGCTCATGTGTCTGGAGTTTATGATGGTTAGAGGTCCTGGCATGCCCATTCTCTCTTTGTGTGTCTCTCTCTGCTTGCAAATAAATAAATAGAATTTTGTTTTGTTTTGTTTTGTTTTGTCTTTGGAGGTAGGGTCTTACTCTAGCTCAGGCTGACCTGGAATTCACTATGTAGTCTCAGGGTAGCCTCGAATTCACAGCAATCCCCTTACTGCTACCTCCTGAGTGCTGGGATTAAAGGCGTGCACCACCACGCCTGGCCAAGACAAATAGAATTTTTTTAAAGTTTTATTAAAGATGAATAGACTTTTGGGCTGGAGAGATGGCTCAGCAGTTAAAGGTGCTTGCTTGCAAAGCCTTGACAGCCTAGGTTTGATTCACCAGTACCCATGTAAAGCCAGATGCACAAAGTAGTACATGCATCTGGAGTTCATTTGAGTGGCAAGAGGCCCTATTTCACCCACTCTTTCTCCCTTTAGCTCTGCTTTCAAACAAATAAAAATACTTTTTCTTTTTTCTTTTTGGTTTTTTGAGGTAGGGTCTCACTCTAGTCCAGGCTGACCTTGGAACTCACTATGTGAGTGGTGTGTGTCACCACGCCTGGCTAAAAATACTTTTAAAAAAGCAAAAAGAATAGACTTTATAAAAAGCAACTTTACAAAATACATACATAATTTATCACTCAGTCTATAAAACATACACATCTCATATGTACATAATAGCTATACAGGAGCAGTGTTTGTATCAGTGGAACTCAGCTGGGGTGGTAGAGGTAGGAGGACTAGCACTTCCAGATCATCAGAAAACAATTAGGACTGACAGGGCTAGAGACATTAACATCGACGGCAAAGTTCAAGTGTCTTAAGTTCACAATTTCTTTATTTTTATATTTTTTTATTTATTTGAAAGTGACAGAGAGAGAAAGAGGCAGAGAGAGAGAGAGAGGGAATGGGCGCATCAGGGCCTCTAGCCACTGCAAACGGACTCCAGACGCGTGCAACCCCTTGTGCATCTGGCTAATGTGGGTCCTGGGGAATCAAGCCTCGAACTGGGGTCCTTAGGCATCATAGGCAAGCGCTTAACCGCTAAGCCATCTCTCCAGCCCCACAATTTCTTTATTTACCATAGGCCTCTTCTCATTCCAGTCTCAGAAATCTAACAATCAACCTTAAAAAACACCTCCTAAAGAGATTGGGCAATGTAAGAGTTGGCATATAACAGGAAGAGCAAATGAGTAAATAATAAAGAAAACTGGAGGGTTTATCAAACGCAAACATGGCAGCGCTCTCTTGAGTGGGGACTGAAATGGGTCTGAAGATGAAAACATCGAGAACATATAGTAGCATCCCCACCCTTTAATCAGCAGTTTATTTTTCCATGGTTTGGTTTGTTATCAGACATCTACAATACAAAGCTATCAGATATATATATATACATATATATATATATAATGTTTTTTTTTTTTTTTTTTAGATAGGGTCTCACTGTGAAGACTGGCATCAAATTCGATCTCCACTTCTGTGTAGCATAATGAAATCTCATCCCACTCCATCCAGGCCAAAGCACATCTACACTATCTATATATCTATACATGTAGATATGTCACTAAGCCTTCTCTGATATCAGACCAACTAGTCGTATCAGTGTTTGTGTTCAAAAGACCCCTGTCCTGAACTCTGCATGGTTCCTCTCATGCAACACATCCCAAGAGGAAACGAGTACAGGCTACTTGAACAAAGACAATATTCCCATCGCTGTGACTGCAGCACACCGTTATACTTGCTGTATTCTTTGTTAAGACACTATCTGGAGGCTCTGTACCTCGGCCCTACTCTGGTTCCAGGCATCCACCCATCCAAGCAGGGTCTCGGCGGATGAGGCAGGGGGACCACCGTAAAGACACGGTCACAGTCAGAGGTGCACCTCGACGGTCAACGACGGGAGGTTGGGGGCCGATGAAGGGACGACGCGCGAGGACACCCAGGGTGTAGGGGAACGGGAGGGAAGGGCCCGGGAGCCCGGAGGAAGGACCGAGGGCGGCGCACGGCAGTCAGGGAGGTTAGCACCTGGCCATCACCCCGGCCCGGGCCGCCATCCCGTGACAGACGCGGCGGCGAGGTCACGAAGCCAGACCGGACACTTACTTTTGGAGCCCGGGGCCATAGCGCCCTGGTCGCGGAATGGCGAGGGGCTCGGCCGCTGAACCCGCCTGTCCGGCCCTCGCCGCGCCGGGATTCCCGCGCCCAAGATGGCGGCCGGTTTGAATTTGGCGCTCCTGTCAGACGCCGACGTCGGCGCGGGCACCGCCCTGCCACGCCCCCTGGTCCGCGTGACGTCACGAGCAAGCGCCGGACCTTCCGGGCAGCCGCAAGGGGTCGCGCGGGATTGTGCTTGTCGGCGGCCGACATGAGCAAGCGGAACCAGGTGTCCTACGTGCGGCCGGCTGAGCCCGCGTTCCTGTCGCGCTTCAAGGAGCGGGTCGGCTACCGGGAGGGGCCCACGGTGGAGACCAAGGTGAGCCCGAGCGAGCCGCACCTCTTCCGGCTTCTCCGTGACCCGAGGCCGGGTACTGACAGGTCCTCTTCACCCGCGACCAGCACCAGGTCGGGTGAGCCTCGGAGCCCTGCCTGGCCTCCTTGGTTCGTCTCTTGCTCCCAGGGAGCTCGGACACGTGCTCGAAGACGGCCCGAGAGAGGCGAAGTGCCTGGCTCCTGGTAGCGAGTTAGCACAACTTTCCTGTCCTTCCTCACATCCTGTGAACAAGAGGAGTGACAGTGCTGTCCCCTTTCTAGATAGAGACAGGCCACTCAGTCAAATGACTTCGTGTTCTAAGACGTGATACTGAATGCGTTTAGAGGACCCGTTCTGAATAGAAATAAAATCCCTGCTGTTTCCAGGCTCCATACCTCTAGATACGGAGAGGAAACACAGTACCCCCCCTCCCCCCCCTCCAAGGAGCTTGCTTGGTGAAGACAAAAAGAAAATTATACTGACGGCTGGAGAGATGGCTTAGCGGTTAAGGCGCTTGCGTGCACAGCCAAAGGACCCACGTTAGCCAGATGCACAAGGGGGTGCATGCGTCTGGAGGTCATTTGCAGTGTCTGAAGGCCCTGGCGTGCCCATTCTCTCTCTCAAATGAATAAATACATAAATAAATAAAAAAGTTTTTAAAAGCAAATTACTGAAAACAGTGTGGCACTTGCTGCCTATGAGCTGTGCACGATTACAGAAGAAGTGAAATTACCTCCAGAGGCATTTCTAGAGACTCGAGGGTGCTTGACTAGGAGGTGGCCACTAGCAGTGGGGCTGTCTAGACACTGGGGATTTATGGAGAGTCAAGAAGGCAAAGCAGTGAATATGGTCATGAATCTCCGAGTTAGAAAACTTACCAGGCCATGAAAATAGTATGAGACAAAACTGTTAGTAGGCTACATACGCAGAGCTTTATTACCCTGCTTGGGAAACTGGTTCTGTGAGTAAAATAATGAGCTTTTTAAATATAATGTGTGAAGACATTTTGGTTTGCATATCTTTTAGCACAACAGTTCCTCTTCCAGACGTTCTTACATATGTTTCTGAAAATGAGCTTTTATCCTTATTTTGTATAACATGTAAAGCTGTCATTGATAAGAAACAAAGAGAACAGATGTAACTTTGCTGTGAGCAGGCTGGAAATGAATCCCACTGGACAATTACTCTAGGGTGACTGGCAGGTAAACCTGTTCTCTGATGTGGTGAAGTTAGGCTTTTTGGAGCTAATTGAAAATTCATTTCCTGCCACATTTGATAGTTCCCCTCTAACTTTAATAATTACAGTTGCTTTTAAGAGTAGTAGTTATGGGACTGGAGAGATGGCTTAGCAGTTAAGGCATTTGCCTGCAAAGCCAAAGGATCCCAGTTCGATTCTCTAAGACCTATGTAAGCCAGATGCACAAGGGGGCGCATGTGTCTGGCATTCGTTTGCAGTGGCTGGAGGTCCTGGTGCGCCCATTCTCTCTCTCTCTCTCTCTCTCCCTCTCCCTCTCCCTCTCTCTCTCTCTGCCTCTTTCTTTGTAGCAAATAAATAAATAAAATATATTTTTTTAAAAAAGAGTAGTAGTTATTTGGTTCAAGGTTAGCAGCCTACAAGTTATATTAATATTTCACCTAGAGAATCCATCCTCCGCTTCCAGATGAAGATGGTGATCACAGTGACAAAGAAGATGAACAGCCTCAAGTGGTCGTTTTAAAGAAAGGAGACCTGACAGTTGAGGAAGTCATGAAAATTAAAGCAGAAATAAAGGCTGCAAAAGCAGGTATGGGGGCTGTAGAGATGGTTCAGAGCTTAAAGGCACTTGATTGCAACGCAAAACAATCAGACTTCAATTCCCCAGTAACCATGTAAAGCCAGATGCACAAAATGGCATTGTCTGGAGTTCATTTGCAGTGGCAGAAGGCCCTGGTAAGATCATACTTTGTGTCTTTCAAATATTTAAAAAATCATTTAAAAAGGGGGGGGGGCTGGAGAAATGGCTTAGTGGTTAAGGTGTTTGCCTGTGAAGCCAAAGGACCCAGGTTCGATTCCAAAGGACCCACATAAGCCAGCTGCACAAGGGGCATATGCATCTGGAGTTTGTTTGCAGTGGCTAGAGACCCTGGCGTGCCCATTCTGTCTCTGTCTGTCTCCTCTTCTCTCTCTCCTTGCAAATAGATAAAAAGAAAAAAAGTATGTCTGAAATTCATCTGGTATTTCTAAGAGCCTGAATATGGAATGATTTAATGCAGTAGGATGGCTTGTTTAATGGAGATATTCAAACTTACTTGAAGGTCCTTGTTTCAAGCTCTGGCTTTGATACCAGACATATAACCCTGAGTGATTTCATTTCTGAGCTTCAAATTCCTCATCTGTAAAATGGAAGCAATAAGTGTACCTACCTTATTTCATTGCTTAGATTAAGTGCAAATGTAAATAAAAGCATCCTATTAAAAAAACAAGGTCAACTACTCAACAAAGATATATGTATTAGTGCCTGAAGTGTAGTATGTTATATAATGTGTCTTTATTATTCCCAAACATCTGTTACATTGTTTTCGGAGGAAATATTGTAATTCCAAACACCTTTTTTAAATATATTTTTTTAATTGACAACTTCTATACTTATAGACAACAAACCATGGACTAAAGGCATGTGCCACCACGCCCGGCTTCAACTTTGTTTTTGTTGCAGATGAAGAGCCACCTCCAGCTGATGGAAGAATCATGTATCGAAAACCAGTTAAGCGTTCCGCAGATGAAAAGTATTCAGGTTTAACAGCAAGTTCAAAAAAGAAGAAAACAAATGAAGATGGTGCATATAAGCAGGACTCAGTTAAAAAGAACTTACAAAAACAAATCAAAAACAGTAACCTCCTTTCTTTTGATAACGAAGATGAAAATGAGTAAGTGCAAACAGTTTGGATCTAGTTTCCTTTGAAAGCAATGAGGGCTTTTGTTTTTGTTTTTGTTTTATTGAGATAGGGTGTCGCTAGCCAAGGCTGGCCTGCAACTCACTCTGTAGCCCCTACCTGGCCTTGAACTCATGGTGATCCTCCTACCTCTGCCTCCCGAGTGCTGAGATTAAAGGCATGCACCACCACATCTGGTTGTATTTTTTAAAGTAACATTTCTCTTTCTGATTTTTTTAAAGTAAGATCTTATTATTATTATAATACAAGTTGCCTGTAGAAAATTTAGAAAACATTTGGAAGTTAATGGAATAAAATCTTTCTATCATTACTCTTCTACCTAGAAATCCAAACTCTAGAAGCTAACTACTGTTAACATTTTGTTGTGCTGGGCATGGTGGTGCACGCATTTAATCCCAGTACTCGGAGAGAGAGGTACGAGGATCACTGTGAGTTCCAGGCCACCCTGAGACTACATAGTGAACTCCAGGTCAGCCTGGGCTAAAGTAAAACCCTACCTAAAAATAAAATAACATTTTGTTGTGGCCCACGTGTGTTGAAGTGTGTGTGTGTGTGTGTGTGTAAATAATATTTTTAAACAAAATTGAGATTGTATTACATATATTGTTTACATTGTGAACATTTTTCCGGACCAGTATATTTTAAAATCCAACTACAAGGCCAGGTTTGGTGGTGCACACCTCCAATCCCAACACTTGGGAGGCACAGATAAGAGGAGTACTGTGAGTTCAAGCCATGTCCAGGTCAGCCTGGGCTAGAGGAAGCCCTACCTCAAAAAACAAAATGAAGGGCTGGAGAGATGGCTTAACAGTTAAGTGATTGATTGCCTGTGAAGCCTAAGGACCCTGGTTCAAGGCTTGATTCCCCAGGACCCACATAAGCCAGATGCTCAAGGGGGCACATGCATCTGGAGTTCAATTGCAGTGGCTGGGTGCCCTGGTGTGCTCATTCTCTCTCTCTCTCTCTCTCTCTGTCTCTCTCTCTGTAACTGACTCTTTCTCTCTCTGTCACTTTCAAATAAATAAATAAAAATAAACAAAAAAAATTTTAACAAGAGAAAGAAAATGAAAACAAACAAACAAAAAAAACTTTTTTTTTTTTTTTTTTTTTTTTTTTTTTGGCTTTTCAAGGTAGGGTCTCACTCTATTCCAGGCTGACCTGGAACTCATTATGTAGTCTCAGGGTGACCTCGAACTTACGGCAATCCACCTACCTCTGCCTTCCAAGAGCTGGGATTAAAGGCATGTGCCACCATGCCCAACTACAACCTCTTAACTGTAGAGGATCCCATAATAAACATACCCTCTAATATATATTGCTCATTAGCAGAACCTGCGCTTTGGATGAGGAAATATGTCCAAGGATACCTCCCCAGGCAGGCCTGGTGGCTCATTCCTGTAATCTCAGCACTCGTGAAACAGTTATAACTTTACTTGTTTGTTTTTGAGGCATGGTCCCATATGTCATGCTGGCCTAAAACTAAGTAGTTGAGTCAAAGATGACCTTTAACCTCTAGTCCTCCACCTCTGAAGTGCTGGAACTACAGGCTTACTCCAGCATGCCCAGTTTAGACAGTGTGAAGAATTGAAAGCCAAGCTTTGTACATGCTAGGCATCACTTTACCAGCTAAGCCACACCTAGCCCAAATATGATAAATGTATGTTAATGATTATGCATCACTTTGGCACACTGAGAAAATAAATCCTTATTTTTTAAAAATGGTGTTCATAAAATTGCCTTGTCTCATTGTAACTGAAAGATTTAATAATGTAAAATCACCTCTAGGTGAATTTGGTGCTGCATAAACCACGACTAAGCTTGGAGTACAATTCCTGAAACTTGAGATCCAACTGTGATATTAGCTTTTTGTATCAGCAAGTTACATACCTTTTTTTTTTGGGGGGGGGGGTTCTAGTTTTGTTTTGGGTTTTTTTGTTTGTTTTTAGGCAGGTGTCATTCTGTAGTCCAGTGTTGCAGTTACATTTGTATTGCTGGGCAAACATATACTAGAATAGCTGTGGTATATATGTGATCAAGCTCGAACAGGCCCTGAAGGTACAAGTAAATTACATGAGGAAGTTGCCCAAATGCCTATGGTTGCTACTCCTATTACAATGCCTTCTGTTCCCAAGCATGCACCTATGGCATCATGAGGTGTGCCCTATGATCAGTTGACTGAGGAGGAGAGGACTAGGGTATGGTTTACAGATGGTTCAGCACATTATGCAGGCACCTCCCAGAAGTGGACAGCTGTAGCATTACATGCTCTTTCTGGGACAACTCTGAAGGACTGTGGTGAAGGGAAGTCTTCACAATGGGCAGAACTTTGGGCAGTGCACATGGTTGTGCATTTTGCTTGGAAAGAAAAATGGCCAGATGTGCGGTTATACACTGATTCATGGGCTGTGCCCAATGGTTTGGCTGGATGGTCCAAGATGTGAAAGGAGCCCAATTGGAAAATTGTTGAGGACATTTGGGGAAGGTGTATGTGGATAGAGCTCTCTGAGTGGGCAAAGGATATAAAGGTACTTGTGTCCTATGTTAATGCTCATCAGAAGGTGACCTCATCAGAGGATGACTTTAATAAGTCAATAAGCTGACCTGTTCTGTGGATAGTGGTCAACCTCTTTCCTCAGCCACCCCTGTCATTGCCCAATGGGCCCATGAACAAAGTGGCCATGTTGGCAAAGATGCAGGCTATGCATGGGCCCAACAACATGGACTTCCACTAAGGCTGACCTGGCTACAGCTACTGCCGAGTGCCAAATTTGCCGGCAGCAGAGACCAACTCTGAGCCCCTGATATGGTAGTATTACTTGGGGTGACCAGCCAGCAACCTGGTGGCAGGTTGACTATACTGGACCACTTCCATCATGGAAAGGGCAGCATTTTGTACTTATAGGAATAGACACTTATTCTGGGTATGCATTTGCCTTTCCTGCACGTGGTGCTTCTGCCAAAACTACCATCCGTGGATTTACAGAATGCCTTATCCACGGTTATGGCATTCCACATAGCATTGCTTCTGACCAAGGAACTCACTTCACAGCCAAGGAAGTACAGCAGTGGGAGTGTGGGCTCTTTATTCCCCAAGTTCCTACCTCCATCTCTGGGATATTTTCCATCACAGTACAGCAGATCTACCTGTATCATCATTCTGTACTTGTCACTCTCCTCACTCACCTGTCTCTAAGTCATTCTCTAGAGAAACTTATAAAGGCCAAGATTATTCACCACTTCGGAGGTTCTGGTGTCTAAAAAGTACTCAACTGTGTCTCAAGAATTTTTCACATTCAGTGCACTCATAAGGCTTCTCAACTGTGTGAATTCTGTAATACAAAGGTGTGCATACTTGCAGAAGGTTTCCTCACATGCACTACACTTACAAAGCTCACCAATGTGAGCCCTGTGATGTTCAGTAAGAGATGAGCTATGAGCAAGGGTCTTCTCTCCAGTATGAATTCTCATATGCTGAGTGAGAACAAGTATTTAGATTAAAACCCTTTCCACATTCAGTGCATTTATAGGGTTTTCCCCAGTGTGACTTTCTCTGATGCTGAATAAGGCAAATATTCTGGAGGAAAGCTTTACCACATCCATTGCATTTGTAGGCTCTCTCCTGTATGAATTCGCTGCTGTTTAATGAGTGGGGTTCTCTGAGTTTGCCTTGCCACACTCCTTTCATTTGTAGGGGCTTTTTGGGGTTTTCTCCAGTATGAATTCATTGAATGTTTTTAAGAGATGGGATTTGACAAAAGGCTTTGCCACATTCCTTACAGTGACAGGATTTCTCTCCAGTATGAATTCTCTGCTGCTGACAGGTTTGCCTTTGTTTTGAAGGTTTTCCCACATGCATCATGAGATTTGTCCTCAGTGTGAATTCTTTGATGTTGTGTAAGATGTGTTTAGGGAAAGAAGAGCCACATTCTTTGCATGAACAAGACTTCTCACCAGTGTGAATTTTCTGATAACAAGTAAGATGTATAATCTGACTGAATGCCTTTCCATATATACATTTACAAGGTTTCGCTTCATTGTGAATTCTCTGGTGCTCACTACATCACAAGTGACTGCAGAAAGAATTTCCACATTCATTACATTTATATGCTTTCTCTTCAGTGTGGATTCTTCAATGCAGAGTAAGAAATGATTGATACTGAAACCTTTTTCCACACTGCTCACATCCATATGGTTTCTCTGCACTGATTTGTAGATGTTGCATGGCTGGGCTATGACTAAAAGCTTTCCCACATTCCTGGGACATGAATAGGGTTTCTCTCTAGTATGAGTTCTCTGATGTTGTGCAATGGTTGAGCTCTGAGTAAAGGATTTTCCACACTCATGACACGTCCAAGATTTTACCTGTGTGGAGAGAGCTGAAGGTTTACCTTGGTTCTTGTTTCCCACTGGTGCAGGCTTTCTCCTGTAGACTCTAAGCTTTTCTTAAAATTATACTCTGGACTAATCATCTCAGGAGATGCTTTCTTGTGAATAAAAGTCATTCCCCCAAAGCTCCATCCTGGAACATGCATTCCCTAACAATCTTGCTGGAAGAGTTTTCCTTCATTTCCTCACATGCATGTTTTTCTTCAAATACAGAATCTGGCATTCATCCTCTTGAAATCTGGTTGTTATGATCCCTCATGGGTTAATTATGTAAATGTCCTGTACTGGCGCATGTTTGTTCTTCCAATCTGAGAAATATGACTAGTGAGTACCTCTTATGTAGGGCAAGATAGAGGTCCTTCCCCTAAGTGACCCTAATGTTCCTAAGTCTGAGGGACTGCCTGTGAGTAAGGATTGATACAAAGTTACCATGGCAAATAACTAACAGCTTCAAGAAAATCAAGGCAGCTGGGCGTGGTGGCGCATGCCTTTAATCCTAGCACTTAGGAGGCAGAGAGGAGCATCACTGTGAGTTCAAGGCCACCCTGAGACTACATAGTTAATTCCAGGTCAGCCTGAGCCAGAGTGAGACCCTACCTCGAAAAACAAAAAAAAAAAAAATCAAGGCAATGTAGATAGATGCAAAATAAGAGACAACCCATATACTAGAATGCAAATACTAGGGTTAGAGCAAAATAGGAAATAAGAATGGTTCATATCCAAAGACTGAATAGTGGGAGAACATAAAAAGGAAGTGCCAGAAATTAAAGTGAGCAGTAGCAGAAAATGGACCAAAAGATAACCCATATCTGCCCCTAACATCTCTGCAAATGACAGCATCGCCTGAGCTTCATCCAGTTTCTTTAAAAGTTTCCATAGTCAAGGCTGAAGGGATGGCTTAGCGGTTAAGGCATTTGCCTGCAAAGCCAAAGGACTCAGGTTTGATTCCCCTGGACACACGTTACCCAGATGCACAGGGTGGCACATGCATCTGGAGTTCATTTGCAGTAGCTGGAGGCCCTAATGCACCCATTCTCTCTCTCCCTCTCTTTCTGTCAAATAAATAAATAAACAAAATACATAGATAGATAGATAGATAGATAGATAGATAGATAGATAGATAGATAGATAGATATAGATATAGCTATAGATATAGATATTTAAATTTTCCATAGTTGAGCCAGATGTGGTGGTACACATCTTTAATCCCAGCATTTGGGAGGCAGAGGTAGAAGGACTGGCAAGACTTCAAGGCCACCCCAAGACTACATAGTGAATTTCAGGCTGCCTGAACTAGAAGTGAAACCCAACCTTGAAAAAAAAAACAAAGTTTTAATATCCTTCCTGCTGATTGGCCATTTTTCACAGATTATTACAACTCACTTGCCTGGAGAAGTTTCTTCCAATCTCTCTCTCTTCGGTTCCTTGCACATTCAGCAGCCACAAACCCCTTTGATTAGAAAATGCTCCTAGAAAACTGAGCCCTGCTCATATGGTGGGAAATTGAGATCTCACTATCCAAGTAAACAGAAAATTGAGAAGGAGCTATTCCTGAGTAAAGGAACTCACAGAAAACCTCTCAGGATAACAGCACAACTCCTACAGTGGTTAAAGGAGCTTGCTTGCAAAGTCTGATGACCTAGGTTTTATTTCCCAGTATCCAAGTAAAGCCTGGTGCACAAAGTGGTGTGTGCATCTGGAGTTCCTGTGCAGTGCAGGAGGCTCTGACATGCCCATAATCACTGTTCATCTGTCTTCCTACCCCCAAATAAAATATCTTTAAAATATAACAAATAGGACTGGAGAGATGGCTTAGTGGTCAATGCGCTTGCCTGTGATGCCTAAGAACTCATGTTTGAATCTCTAGGTCCCAGGTAAGCTAGACACACAGTGATGCAGGGGCACAATGTTACACATGTGTACAGGGGGCACACATGTCTGGAGTTCGTTCGCAGGAGCTGAAGGCCCTGGCATGCCCATTCCATCTCTCTGTCAAATATATAAATAAAAAATAAAATGTAAGCCAGGTGTGGTGGAGCACATCTTTACTCCCAGCACTTGGGAAGCAGAGGTAGTAGGATCACCATGAGTTCAAGGCCACCTTGAGACTACATAGTGAATTCCAGGTCAGCCTGAGCTAGAGTGAGACCCTATCTCGAAAAATCAAAATAAATAAATAATAAAAATAAAATAAAATGTAGACACGCAAGTAAAAACAAAAAGTATCCACCAAGAAACCATAAGCACTATCCATCCAGGATATAGCTAACCATATCTCAGAAGACTTCCACAGAGAATTAAGGCAATGGCTTGGCAAAAGCTTCCCAGAACCTTGTAGAAATAGTTCAGATGATGAGATTCTGATAGTTCTCAGGACAGGGAGACAATTCATGACAGACTCAGAAGTATGGCTTTCCTCAAAAAGCTATCACTTGAAATCAAAGCCACCCAGCGAAAGTCCTTAATTATTATTACCTCTCAGGTGGCATTGGATACAGTTAACTATCTTAATGGGCATACAACTATTGGGGCAATAAAGATACATATGAAAAAACTATGTCCATTATCATTTGTTTTAATTCTTGTTTCAAAGTTTGCCAACTATCAACCATTTCATTATATATTTTAAAGTAGTTGATCTTCTGAAAAATTGCATTGTTTGAATATTTTTTCTTTCAATTTTTTTATTAACAACTTCCATGATTATAAAAAATACCCCATGGTGATACCCTCCTTCCCCCCACTTAGCCCTTTGGAACTCCACACCCCATCATACCCCCTCTCCATCTCAATCAGACTCTCTTTTACTTTTGATGTCTTGATCTTTCCCTCCTCTTACGATGGTCTTATGCAGGTACTATCATGCACTGTGAGGCCATGGATATCCAGGCCATTTTGTGTCTACAGGGAGCATGTTGTATGGAGTCCTGCCTTTCCTTTGACTCTTACATTCTTTGTTTTTGGTTTTGGTTTTGTTTTGTTTTGGTTTTGGTTTTTCGAGGTGGGGTCTCACTCTAGCCCAGGCTGACCTGGAATTCACTATGGAGTCTCAGAGTGGCCTCGAACTCAAGGCGATCCTCCTACCTCTGCCTCCCGAGTGCTGGGATTAAAGGTGTGCGCCACCATGCCTGGCTGGCTCTTACATTCTTTCTGCCACCTCTTCCGCATTAGACCCTGAGCCTTGGAAGGTGTGATACAGATATTGCAATACTGAGCACTGCGGTCATTTCTTTCCATTACCATGATACCTTCTGAGTAGTCCCAAGGTCACTGCCATCTGAAAAGAGAAGATTCTCAACAAAAAGTGGCAGTATCATTAATATAAGGGTGTGAACATTAACACAAGTGCTTACTGGGCAGTTTGATAAGGATACTATATACATTTGGCCAAACAGCAGACGTTACACCCCTAGGGCTCATGACTACCCCTGTTTTAAGTTTTCAGTATCAGGGATGTATTCCCTTCCCATGGAGCGGACCTCCAGTCCAATTAGAGGGCAGTTGGTTTCCACCATGACAGATGTGCCACTATTGCACCAGTTGGCTCATTTGGCCTGGCTGGCCAATTATAAGGTTTGCAGTGTCCACTGATGATTATCTTCACTGGTGATTTCTCTTTCTCCTATTGAACTGCATGCAGAATGGCTTCTTCCAGCTTTCTGTCAGCTGGTCTACATGGAGGAGGTTATCAGCTCAGTTCCATCAGGATTTCTCAGTGGCATTACAGCCCAAGTACATGGAGTCTTCAGCAATAGGGTCTTACCATCTATTCCTGGTGGGAAACCAAGGGCCTTGGCAATGGCCTATAATGTTTTGGGGCATCAGGGATCTCCCTGGCCAACAACTCACTGGAAGATATCCCATCCCTGTCACTGAAAATTTTCTAGCAAGAATCTACGGCTCCTGAGTATTCCATTGTCCAAAAAAGTAGGATTACATATGTTTTATTTATATCCTCTTAGATTTTGATTAGCTGTGCCTCCACCTTTCCTTTACACAGTCTCTTCCCCAGACTTCATTTTGGGTCTTTTCACCACCATTAATCTATTCTTCTACTTACATATATAGAATATCATCCTATTAAGTAGCCCCCTCCCTTCCTTTCTCTTCCCTTTCTATCTTTTCTAGCTTACTGGCCTCTGCTACTGAGTTTTTTCCTTCTCACACAGAAGCCCAGTCATCTGTAGCTAGGATCCACATATGAGAGAGAACATGCAGTGCTTGGCTTTCTGGGCCTGGGTTACCTCACTTAGTATAATCCTTTCCAGATCCACCCATTTTCCTGTAAATTTCATAACTTCATTTTCCTTTACCACTGAGTAGAACTCCATTGTATAAATGTGCCATATCTTCATTATCCATTCATCAGTTGAGGGACATCTAGGCTGGTTCCATTTCCCAGCTATTGTGAATTGAGCAGCAATAAACATGGTACAGCATGTATTTCTAAGGAACTGAGATGAGTTCTTAGGATATATGCCTAGGAGTGCTATAGCTGGGTCATATGGTAGATCAATTTTTAGCTGTCTTAGGACCCTCCACACTGATTTCCACAATGGCTGGACCAGATTGCATTCCCACCAACAGTGTAGAAGGGTTCCTCTTTTTCCACATCCTCACCAGCATTTATGGTCATTTGTTTTCATGATGGTAGCCAATCTGTTAGGAGTGAGATGGAATCTCAAAGTAGTTTTAATCTGCATTTCCCTGATGACTAGGGATGTAGAACTTTTTTTAGATGCTTATACGCCATTTGTATTTCTTCTTTTGAGAACTTTCTCTTTAGTTCCATAGCCCATTTTTAATTAGCTTGTTTGATTTCTTATTATTTAATTTTTTGAGTTCTTTGTGTATCCTAGATATTAATCCTTTATCAGATGTATAGCTGGCAAAGATTTTTTCCCATTGTGTAGGTTGCCTCTTTGCTTTATTCACAGTGTCCTTTGCTGTACAAAATCTTTGTAATTTCATGATGTCCCAGCAGTCAATCTGTGGCTTTATTACCTGAGTAATTGGGGTTATATTCAGAAAGTCTTTGCCAAGACCAATATGTTGAAGGGTTTCCCCTACTTTTTCCTCTAGCAGTTTCAGAGTTTCAGGTCTGATGTTAAGGTCTTTAATCCATTTGGACTTAATTCTTGTGCATGGAGACAGAGAAGAATCTATTTTCATCTTTCTACAGATACATATCCAGTTTTCCCAGCACCATTTACTGAAGAGGCTGTCTTTTCTCCAATGAGTATTTTTGGCATTTTTATCGAATATCAGGTGGCTATAGCTACCTGGACTTGCATCTGGGTCCTCTATTCTGTTCCATTGATCTACATGTCTGCTTTTGTGCCAGTACCATGCTGTTTTTGTTACTATGGCTCTGTAGTATAGGTTAAAATCAGGTATAGTGATAACACCAGCCGCATTTCTGTTGCTCAGTACTATTTTAGATATTCAAGTTTTTTTGTGATTCCAAATGAATTTTTGTATTGTTTTTTTCTATTTCCTTGAAGAATGCCATTGGAATTTTGATGGGGATTGCATTAAATGTGTAGATTGCTTTTGGTAAGATTGTCATTTTCACAATATTGATTCTTCCGATCCAGGAACAAGGGAGGTTTTTCCATTTCCTAGTGTCCTCTGCAATTTCTCGCTTGAGTGTTTTATAGTTTTCATTGTAGCGATCCTTTACTTCCTTGGTTAGGTTTATTCCAAGGTACTTTATTTTCTTTGATGCAATTGTGAATGGGAGTGATTCTCTGATTTCATTCTCTGTGTGTTTGTTGTTAGCATATAGGAATGCTACTGATTTCTGTGTATTTATTTTGCATCCTGCTATGTGGCTGTAGGTGTTTATCAGCTCTAACAGTTTGCTGGTAGAGTCTTTAGGGTCCTTTATATATAGAATCATGTCATCTGCAAATAATGATAACTTGATCTCTTCCTTTCCAATTTGTACCCCTTTTATGTGCATCTCTTGCTTTATTGCTATGGCTAAGAGTTCCAGTACTATATTAAATAAAAGTGGGGACAGTGAACACCCTTGTCTTGTTCCTGATTTTAGTGCAAAAGCTTCCAGTTTTTCCCCATTTAGTAATATGTTGGCTGTAGGCTTGTCATAGCCTTTATTATAGTGACATATGATCCTTCTATTCCTAGTCTCTGTAGGACTTTTATTATGAAGGGATGTTGGACTTTGTCAAATGCTTTTTCTGTGTCAAATGAGATGATCATATGATTTTTGTCCTTCAGCCCATTTATATAATGTATTATATTTATTGATTTGCATGTGTTGAACCATCCCTGCATCTCTGGTATAAAGCCTACTTGGTCCAGGTGAATGATCTTTCTGACATATTCTTGTATTCTGTTTGCCAATATTTTGTTGAGAATTTTTGCATCTATGTTCATGAGGGAGATTGGTCTGTAATTGTCTTTTTTTGTTCTATCTTTGCCTGGTTTTGGTATCAGGGTGATGCTGGGTTTATAGGAGTTTGGTAGGATTCCTTCTTTTTCTATTTTATAGAAAAGCTTAAGAAGCAATGGCGTTAGTTCTTCCCTGAAGGTCTGGTAAAATTCAGCAGTGAATCCATCTGGGCCTGGACTTTTTTTGGTTGGGAGATTTTTGATAACTGCTCAGATCTCCATACTTGTTATAGGTCTATTTAAGTGATTAATCTCATCTTGATTTAATTTAGGTAGGTCATATAAATCAATGAAATCATTCATTTCTTTCAGATTTTCTTACTTAGTGGAGTATATGTTTTTATAGTACGTCCCTATGATTTTTTGAATTTCTCTGGTGTCTGTTGTGATGTTGCCTTTTTCATCTCTAATTTTATTAATTTGTGTTTCTTCTCTTTTGGTCAGATTTGCTAAGGGTTTATCAATCTTTTTTATCCTTTCAAAGAACCAACCCTTTGTTTCATTGATTCTTTGGATTTTTTTTTGTTGTTGTTGTTTCTATTTCCTTAATTTCTGCCCTAATCTTTATTATTTCTTCCCATCTACTGATTTTTGGTTTGCCTTGTTCTTCTTTTTCCAAGGCTTTAAGGTGAAGCATTAGGTCATTTACTTGCGACCTTTCTAATTTCTTAATATAGGCACTTAAAGCTATAAATTTACCTCTTAGAACTGCCTTCATTGTGTCCCAGAGATTTTGGTATGTTGTGCTCTCGTTATCATTTGACTCTATGAATTTTTTGATTTCCTTCTTGATTTCTTCATTGACCCATTCATCATTTAGTAGTGTATTATTTAGTTTCCATGATTTTATGTATGATCTATAGCTTTTCTTGCTATTGATTTATAGTTTGATTCCATTGTGGTCAGATAGAATGCAAGGAATTATTTCAATTTTCCTGTATTTGTTAAGATTTTCTTTGTGTCCTAATATATGGTCTATTTTAGAGAATGTTCCATGTGCTGCTGAAAAGAATGTATATTCTGCAGCATTTGGAAGAAATGTCCTGGATATATCTGTTAAGTCCATTCCTTCTATGACCTCATTTAGTCCAGATGCCTCCCTGTTTATTTTTTCCCGGGATGACCTGTCAATTGATGAAAGTGGGTGTTGAAGTCCCCCACTACCACTGTGTTTGGTGTTATCTGTGACCTTAGTTCTAATAGCGTTTGTTTGATGAATTTGGGAGCCCCCATATTAGGTGCATATATGTTTAGGATTGTAATGTGCTCCTGTTGGAGTGTGCCCTAAATCAATATAAAGTTACCTTCCTTATCTTTCTTGACTAATGTTGGACTGAAGTCTACCTTGTCAGATATTAGGATAGCAACCCCTGCTTGTTTTCTAGGCCCATTTACTTGAAACATCGTTTTCTGACCTTTCACCCTAAGATAATGTCCATCCTTTGTAGAAAGGTGAGTTTCTTGGAGACAACAAATTGTAGAATCCTGCTTTTTAACCCAGTCTGCAAATCTATGTCTTTGGTTGGGGCATTGAGGCCGTTGATATTAAGAGATATTATTGAAAGGTGTGTATTTATGTTTGCCATTTTTTTACAGTGGTATCTTATTTATTTTATTTATTTATTTATCTACTTATTTTTTTTCTTTTCTCAATTTTTATTAACGTTTTCCATGATTATAAAAAATATCCCATGGTGCTACCCTCCCTCCCCCAACTTTCCCCTTTGAAATTCCATTCTCCATCATATCCCCTCCCTATCTCAATCAGTCTTTCATTTTGATGTCATGATCTTTTCCTCCTCTTATGATGGTCTTGTGTAGGTAGTGTCAGGCACTATGAGGTCATGGATATCCAGGCCATTTTATGTCTGGAGGGAAGACGTTGTAAGGAGTCCTACCCTCCCTTTGGCTCTTACATTCTTTCCGCCACCTCTTCTGCATTAGACCCTGAGCCTTGGAAGGTGTGATCGAGATGTTACTCAGTACTCCAGTCACTTCTTTCCAGCACTATGATACCTTCTGAGTCATCCCAAGGTCACTGCCATCTGAAAAGAGAAGGTTCTCTACCCAAAGTGAGAGTAGTGTTAATATAAGGGTATAAATATTAAGAAAAGTGCTTACTAGGCAGTTTGATAAGCATAGTATATACATTTTTTCCAGACATCAGCAGATGTTACACCCCTAGGGCTCATGACTACCCCTGTTTAAAGTTTTCAGTATTAGGGATGTATTCCCCCCCCCCCCCGCCCATCCATGGAGCGGGCCTCCAGTCCAATTGGAGGGCAGTTGGTTTCCATGTTTGCCTTTTTTTTTTTTTTTTTTGTAGTTCCGGTTCTACCTTTGCTCTCTTGTGTTAACTAGTATTTGAGTATTTTTTGTTTTTTCCAGGTTCCTTATATGTGTGCTTTTCCTTCTCTTTGGCATGGAGGATTCTTTCAAGTATTTTCTGTAGAACTGGTTTTGTCTTCAAATACTCATTTAGCCTGCTTGTCGCAGAATGTCCTTATTTGTGGGGAACCATTGGGCACTAGGAAACCAAAAGTGCCTCCATCTTAAATAATGACTCCATTTTGTAATAAGTTGTCTGTTCTGGAAAGTCACAAGGTCTGCAGTTGTTAACCCATGCACAGATAAAGAATAAGGTGACCCATAAAGAATGAGAAAGTCGTTATCTCATGGCTTTGGGGCTGGGGCCTTATCCTGTGAAACATCTTGTGCCTTTGGGGCCGAAACCTTATCCTATTGAAACGGAACTGTAGCAATACCTAAACTGTTGACAAACTTCCCTGTTCTGCTGTATAAGAGGCACCCTGAGAAAAATTAAAATTTGGCAGCTTGATCAGACTCCTGTCTTGCTGTCGGTTCCTTGTGTCTCTTGTCCCCTTCATTTCAGGTTCTCTGGGGTCCGTGCTCCCATTGAAGCCCCGCTGGCCGGGGCACTTATTTCTCCGTCTATTTGAATGGATAGCTTTGCAGGATAAAGTAACCTTGGTTGACAGTTGTTATCTTTCAGAACTTGGAACACATCACTCCAAGCCCTTCTGGCTTTTAAAGTTTGTGTTGAGTAATCTGCTATAATCCTGATGGGCTTGCCTTTGTAGGTAACTTGCTTTTTCTCTCTAACTGCTTTCAATATTTTTTCTTTGGATTGTGTGTTTGGTAGTTTGATTATAATATGGCAAGGAGAGGTTCTTTCCAGGTTTTGTCTGGCTGGTGTTCTAAAGGATTCCTGTATCTGCATTGGCACCTCTTTCACAATTTGGGGGAAGTTTTCTTCTATGATTTTGTTGAAGACGCCTACTATGCCTTTGGACTGAAATTCTTCTCCTTCTACTATGCCCTGAATTCTCATGTTTGATCTTTTCATAGTGTCCCAAATATCTTAAAATTCCCATTCATACTTTCCTATTAGTTTGTCTTTCTCTTTGTTGGACTGTATTAGATCTGCCCCCTGGTCTTCTAGCTTAGATATTCTGTCCTCTCCTTCATCCACTCTACTGGTGAGGTTTTCTACAGAGTTTTTTATTTCATTAACTGTGTTCTTCATTGCTAGTAATTCTGACTGGTTTTTCTTTATTATTTCTATTTCCTTATTTATGTCTTGTATTGACTTCTTTATTTCATTAAATTGGTGTCCTGTGTCTTGATTCCTTTGATTTCCTCTTTGATTCCTTTGATTTCTTCTTTGACTTCTTTGAACATATTTACAATCATTCTTTTCAAATCTGTCTCAGGCATTTCCTCTAACTCGTTCTCACTGGAGGTCATTTCTGATGCATTAATACTTTTTGGTGGATTTATATTGTCTTGATTTTTAGTGTTTCTTGGGTTATAATGTATTTATTTTTGCATCTTGGATTAAGTTAATGCTTGGATTTTCTATCTATATGGGTATTCTTAGCTGTATCAATTGATCTGATGTTATATATCTTCAGGGTAGGAGCTTGAGGTGTTAGGTGTGGCTCTTAAGACGCTCAGAGTATCTACAAGAGTGTTCCTGGGGGTTGGGTTTGCCTGCTATGGGAGTATTCAAGTAGGCTGAGTGGAACAAAATACACATAGATTCTAAAATATAAACATTGTACACATTCAATGAAACACAGCACCGAGTATTTATGCAAGAGTAGGTATTAGAACAACCTGATCCTCTATCAAGAAAGAGTTTAAGATTTCTGGTCTGCTGAGGGTTCCAAGTCAGCTTGTGACCAAGTGAGACCCTTCCCTGGTGCAATCCCAGTTACCTTTTTGGATGATTTTGTTCTCAGTTATGCGTCCCTCTTTGGTGCCCTGTGGGTTCAAGTAGGCTGGCTGGATCGCTGGAGCACTGTTCTGTTTTCTGGAGCTGGGCACTGCCTTTTCCTGTGGGGCAAACTGAGCCTGGCAGCTGTGGCCCCACAGACCTGGTACCGCTGCTGCTGGATCTGCTGCTGCTGTAGCAGCTGCTGCTACTGCTAGAGCCACCATCTCTGCTGCTGCTGCTGCTGGATCCGCCACCACCATTTTTGCTGCTGCTGGAGCCGGCGCTGCCAGTGCCGGAGCCGCCACTTCCGCTGCCGCTGCTGGAGCAGCCACTGCTGGAGCCAAAGCCGCTGCCGGACCTGCCACTCCCAGAGCTTCTTAGGCCTGCCTGTGTGGGCTCTGGATGCACTGGATCTCTACTTCTCTGCTGCCGTTTTAATTTCTTATACACCTCACTTTTTAGTAAAAGTGTGTATTTTGCTGGGTATTCTTTGGCTTTTTCTCCTCTAGGCTGCTTAGGTGTGGTTCCTAAGCCGCCATCTTAACTGGAAGTCCCCGTTTGAATATTTCTTAAAGCAAAGCAAGGATGAGTAAAAAGCATCACATAGTAAAATAAAATAATGTAACAAATAGAGCCAGGCGTGGTGGCGCAGCCCTTTAATCCCGACACTCAGGAGGCAGAGGTAGATGGATCGCTGTGAGTTCAAGACCACCCTGAGAATGCAGAGTAAATTCTAGGCCACGTGGGCTATAGGGAGACCCTACTTCCAAAAAAAAAAAAGTTTAAGACTACTCATCCAGTATGTAGCCTTGTGAATGTTTGGCACATAAAGGTTGCACTTTGTTGGAATCCAATCATACTTGTATAGAAGTTCCCAAATTATTTTCCTCAGCTGAGCCTTGTGAAGAGAGTAATGGACCCCTGGACTGATCAGTTTTAAAGACTATGAAACTGCCTCTGTATTCTCCAGAATTAATCTAGGTCTTGGAGACCCCCACTTAATGAGGCATCCCTGAGTCCAGCAGGTGTGGCTCCCGCCAGCAACCTCAGGAGTCAATAGGATTGCTATGTGTTCAACGCCAGGCTTGGTTGCTTAGTGAGCTAGAGTAACACCAAACCACACTCCATATACAACGTTCTGAGCTTCAGTGCAGGATGAGTGGGGTGTAAGTTTGTTCCAGACCAACACTTTAAAGCCCCAGGTGTTGTTTGCAGAAACCAGTGTAGTGCTTGATCAGTCGTTCCTCACTCACTTATTAATATTAATGCATTTGCTCAGCCATTTTTTGTGTCCTTACCCACACCGTGATGTGAGCCCTGGGGCTGCAGTGCTGAGGCTGCAGATGAGCCCCAGATCTTGGGAGGTGGAGCCCAGCTGGCACGGGGACTGACCAAGGGTATGCAACGGAATGGCTTGGATACAGAAGCCTCTGGACCGACCAGCCATGGGGGTGCAACCACTCCTTTCCCTCCCTAGGGCTCTCGGAGACATCCCAAGGCTCTGTGTGGGTGGTGACTCTGGACACCGTACTACCTGCAGCTTAGGTTGATATTACCAACCTATATTAAGATTACAGGGCGGAAGAGATGGCTTAGCGGTTAAGGCTCTTGCCTGAGAAACCGACAGACCCATGTTCAACTCCCCAGAACCCACCTAAGCCAGACACACAAGGTGACACATGTGTGCACAAGGTGGCGCATGCATCTGTATTTCCATTGTGGTGGCTGGAGGCCCTGGTACAACAACAGTAACAAAAATTGAGGAAAACTACGCTAAGCAAGCACCTTTAGCCTGAGCCATCTCTGTGAACTCAGGCGTAAAGTGCTTGCCTAGCATGCACAAAACCCAGCTCTCACTTCCCATAAACATAAAAGAAAACAAAACCTCAGTGAGAATGGAGAAAGAGAATAAGAGGGGAGGGGAGAGGAGGGGAAGGAAGGGGGAAGGGAGAAAAGAGAATAAGAGGGGAGGGAAGGGGAAGGGAGAAAGAGAATAAGGGGAGGGGAGGGGAAGGGATAAAGAATAAAAGGGGAGGGGAAAGGAAAATCAAACTAACTGTCATGCAATGTCATTGAATACAGCTCTAGGGAATTGAATAAACCAAGAAAAAGAGATTTTAATAACTTCCAAGCATGAAGGTGGGGAACTGATCTCTAAAATATTTACTAATTCTCAAAGAAATAATCAGATTAGAGACTAGATTCAGACATCTAATTAAGTCACACTAACTCCAAAGAAGTGATATATCATTAATTTCTGGAGAAATATTCCAATACAGAATTCCAAATTCAATCAAATTACCAATCAAGCATCAGGTCAGAAAGATACTTTTGCCACATAAACATGGAATTTCCCCTTCCATCTTCTTGGCAAGTGACTTATAGCCAGGCAAATGAGGGAGTAAACAAAAAGGAAGATATGTGACACAGGAAACAATTCAATCAAACATGATAACAAGGCAAGAGGCAAAAGAGCATCAAAGACAGACTAGAGCAGGAGGCTGGGGAATATGCAAAAAAAAGGGGGGGGGGCTGGGCAGATGGCTTAGCGGTTAAGCACTTGCCTGTGAATCCTAAGGACCCCGGTTCGAGGCTCGATTCCCCAGAACCCACGTTAGCCAGACGCACAAGGGGCGCACGCGTCTGGAGTTTGTTTGCAGCGGCTGGAGGCCCTGGTACGCCCATTCTCTCTCTCTGCCTCTTTCTCTCAAATAAATAAATAAAAATGAATTTAAAAAGGGGGGGGGATAGGAACTCAACAGAGTATCTAATTGGATGGAGAATTTGGAACTGATTGAAGGCAACTGGAGGCCTGAAGAAGTGGCTCAGAGGTTGAAAGTGCTAGATGGTAAAGCTTGATGGCTCAGGTTTGATTCCCCAGTACCCACATAAAGCCAGTTACATGAAGTACATGGGACACCACACCTAATTTTAAATTTTATTGCAGGATTTTTTTTCTTTTGGCTTTTCAAGGTAGGGTCTCACTCTATCCCAGGCTGACCTGGAATTCAATGTAGTCTCAGGGTGGCCTTGAACTCTCAGCAATCCTCCGACCCCGAGTGCTGGGATTAAAAGTATGAATAAATAAATATCTTAACTAAAACAATTTAGGTATTCCACTCTACCTCTTCCCTCTTTAATCCTCTTACAACTAGAAAAGCTCTGCCGTTTTTCCCCTAAATATCACCAGCATGAGAATGAGACCTGCTGGGCCTGCCAGAATGAGAGCGGACAACATGGACATGTCTCCAGACAAGCTTTATTCTTGGACTGTTTGCTGGGGAACACTACATCTCACGCAAAGGAATGTGACGAAATTTGGAGTGGAACTGTTCAGAGGGAGTGCCAATCTTAGCAAGTGGATGTAGCTGGTGTGCAGGGCCTCTATCATTCCTTAAGTATCTATCTAGCTGGGCAGAAGGGGGGAAGAGTCAGAAGGGACTTATCACCGACCCCAGAACTCTGCACTACTAAGAAGTACAGACAAGGGAAAGGCTGGTTCTTACTTCATTTCAGGAGCAGTTTTTCAAGGTAGGGTCTCACTCTGGCCCAGGCTGATCTGGAATTGACTATGTAGTCTTAGAGGGGCCTCGAACTCACGGTAATCCTCCTACTTCTGCCTCCCAGAGTGCTGGGATTAAAGGCGTGCGCCACCACACCCAGCTTGTTGTTGAACTTTTTAAAATTACCTAGGGACTGGACACCTTATAGAGGTACTGAATTTGTAACCCCAATGATTTCCCTAACTAGTTGTTTATTCACCCAGAATATAAATTTAAAGCTCCAAAATGCAACCAGGCAGACAACCTGCCTGCTGTTCAATTAATTCCCTGTGTAAAAAAAGGCAAAACTGAGCAAAATCCACCTTTCCCCAATAGGCCCATTATAAGGTAACTAAAAAATGACCCATTCCCTAAGAAAGCCACATCTCATTTCAGAAAATAAGACAGGTTAGGCCAGTACAGTTCAGAGAAGGTCCTCCTTGCCTTTAGGGGCTTGAGTTTGGTTTTCTCAGTTCACCTCTGAAATGCTTGGGCCATCTCCCTGGAAACTAGGATGCTCACAATGGAGGAAGCTGCAGCACAGGTGTCTGATGTAGGGCGGAGGAGGAGTCTGAGCAAACTGGAGATCATTCTCTTCTTTTCCTTGCTATTCAACGAGATGGGTTCTGTGGTGTCGCATGAGGTGTGAGTTAGAAATGAAAGCTGCCCCACACTTCGCACACTCGTAGGGCTTCTCCCCAGTGTGGGTTCGCTGGTGCACAGTGAGGCTTGACCTCTGCCTGAAGGCCTTACCACACTCATTACATGTGTAAGGTTTTTCCCCGTTATGGATTCTCTGGTGAATAAGTAAGTATGAGCTACATGTGAAGGCCTTGCCACACTCATTACACACGTAAGGAAGGTCTCCACTGTGAATTCTCTGATGTACAATAAGGCAAGAGAGCTGACTGAAGGCTTTTCCACACTCACTGCAGTCGTAGGGTTTCTCTGCAGTGTGGATTCTCTGGTGCACAATAAGGTGTGAAAAACAACTAAAGGCTTTCCCACACTCCTTACACTTGTATGGCTTCTCACCAGTGTGGCTTCGCTGATGTACAATGAGATTTGCACTTTGAGTGAAGGCTTTGCCACAGTCACTGCAGGTAAAGGGCTTCTCCCCAGTGTGGATCCGCTGGTGGACAATGAGGTTTGAACTCCGAGTAAATGTTTTTCCACACTCATTGCATTCATAGCATTTTTCAGTAATATGGACTTTCTGGTGCCGTGCAAGCTGTGAGCTGTAACTGAAGGCTTTCTCACATTCACTGCACTTAAAGTTTTTTTCTAAAGAGTGAATTTTTTGATGCACAGTCAGATTTGAACTCTGAGTGAAAGCTTTCCCACATTTTGGACACACATAGGGTTTCTGTCCAGTGTGGATTCTCTGATGCACAACAAGGTTTGCACTCTGAATGAAGGCCTTCCCACACTCATGACACTCAAAAGGTTTCTCTCCAGTGTGGATTCGCTGATGCACAACAAGGTTTGCACTCTGACTAAAGCCTTTTCCACATTCACTGCATATAAAAGGCTTTTGCCCAGGCTTCATTTTCTGATTTTTAACAGGGCCAGAACCAAGCCCGTATTTCCCCCCAGCCTTCTTACAAGTGTGGTCCTCCTTTTCTTTAAAGCTTGCAGATAATGAACGACTGTCTCTCACAGGCATTCGTCGGGAATCTCTTTTCTCCCTCGACATTCTCTGTCTCTGGAACACATTTCTGTTCTCACAGGCTTCTCCTAATTCAGGTCCTTGAGGGTTACTTTTCTGGATTCTTCCTACTATCAGGGAGTTTTCAGCTTCATCACAGACTTCAGTTTTAGGAATCCATAATGGCAGGTTCTTAGTTTCATCATCTGAACCGGGAAACAGAAAAAACAATGTTAGCTTTCTCTGGCCTAGAAAAGGAATCAACTAAGCACTTCAACATCAGGAAATGCGTGACTTCACCTTTGCAAATTGATTTCAACAAAGGAAAGATCCCTCACACTACTCTGTAGCTCTTCTGCTGGCTCTGTGCTCAGACCCATGCCTGGTGCAGAAAGCACTGGCTTGGGCTTCTCAGCATGTCCAGTTGCCTCCATATAACCTGCCAGTGTCCCTCTCAGGCTCATGTGTTGAATGTGTGGTCCACACTGTTGATGCCATCTGAGGAGGTTTGGAAACTCTGTGTCCTTGGTCCTTTCTTTGTTCTCTGCTCCTTGTTTACTACGAAATGACAGCTTCGTCCTCCACATGTTCCTATTGCTATGGTGTTCTGCTCAAGCAACAATGGACTGAAACCATTAGCTAAAATAAATCTTTCTTTCCTTAAGCTGTCTCTGTCACCTGTAAAAAAAAACCTAACATGGACCCTTAGCCTATTGCAGCAAAACGCATTTCCATACCACGCTCCTCTTATCTCAAGACAGATCTAACAACTGCAATCAGCTTTTCCCTTGACTTGCCTTTCTTCTATGTATGTGTGCATCAATGTTCATGCCTATAGGTGCATGTATGTTTGTACAAGTGGAAGCCAGAGGTCAATGTCTCTTCCTCAATCACGCTGCACCTTACTTTATGAGACAGGGGTTTACAGTCACCCACTGCCATGGCTAGTTTTTTTTTTTTAATTTTTTTTTTTTGGTTTATTTATTTATTTGAGAGCTAGACAGACAGAGAAAGGCAGATATATATATAGAGAGAATGGGCGCACCAGGGCCTCCAGCCACTGCAGACGAACTCCAGACGCGTGTGCCCCCTTGTGCATCTGGCTAACGTGGGTCCTGGAGAATGGAGCCTCAAACCAGGGTCCTTAGGCTTCACAGGCAAGCGCTTAACCACTAAGCCATTTCTACAGCCCTCATGCCTAGTTTTTGTCTTTTTTTTTTTTTTTTTTGGTTTTACGAGGTAGGGTCTCACTTTAGTTCAGGCTGACCTGGAATTCACTATGTAGTCTCAGGGTGGCCTCAAACTCATGGTGATCCTCCTACCTCTGCCTCCCGAGTGCTGGGATGAAAGGTGTGCACCACCATGCCCGGCTTCCATGCCTAGTTTTCATATGGGTGTTTGGGATCCAAACTCAAGTTCTCATGCTAGTACAACAAGAATTTAACCAACTGAGCCATTCCCATCCCCAGATTTTGGGATATGTGGATATATACAATGAGATATCTTAGGGATAGGGCACAAGTCTAAACATGAAATTCATTTATGTCTCACATACATCTAATACACACAACCTGAAGGTAATTTTGTGCAATGTTTTTGCTGTGGATGTATATGTATAGTGTGTGGACTTGGGTGTGCAGATGCACACTGTGCAAAGCCAGAGGAGAACACTGCATTTCCTCCTCTATTGCTCTTCCACTTTATTTCCTTGAGAAAAGAGTGTCTCGGTCAACCTGGAGTTCACCAATTTCCAGTCAGGCCAGCTGAAGCAAACCCCAGTGCTGGGTCACAGGCAAGCATGGCCACACCCAGCTTTTTACATGGGTGCTGAGGATCTTCATGAATGCATAGCAAGTGCTCATACCCACTGAGCCACCTCCCCAATCCCTCATGCACTACCTTTTAGAATGCTTTCATTCTGATTACAACCAGCTACATGAGATATGATGTCAGTGTGAATTTTCTGCATGTCAGTATTCAAAAGTACTCGCTGAATGAATGCACCCAGCTTACATAAAAGGAGAGGTCCAAAGAGAGAAAGGACTTACTCAAGCCTGAGTTAAAAGGCAAGACAACTACACTCCGGTCTCCAAACTCTCAGAGCCCAATGCTCCTGCCATTATCTGCTGCTCTGGAAATGGCCAACAGCCACTGGGGAGGAGCAGGGACTTGAGGTAAGAGGCAGTGAAAGAATATGGTGGTCATTCCTGGTAGACAGCTTGGCTCTTAGAATTAATACTGCAAATGGCAGATAAAGCAAGAGGACAGGAAAATGCACCAGAGAATGAAGAAAGCTTGTGTGGAAACTAAGTAAAATTGAGACAAGAAAATGAAAAGAGCAGATGCTACCTTTCCCATGACACTAGTTTGCCTGGCTGGGAGGATACTTGGCTGAAATCATTCAGATGCAGGCTTACAGGGGGTCAACTCATGAGACAGCAGAAGGGTTCTTGCCAATCAGCTGGGTAATGGTTTCTGCAACACAGGACTCATGACTGCCACATTCCTGACCTCCTCCACAGGCTGCTGCTTGTGCCACAGCCAATTAAGACTTCTATTTCAAAAGCAAAAGCAATGTCTCATTGTTTTAGTGTATCAATTCTCTTACATTCAGTAAAGCTTAATATTTTCATCTGCTTCTTGCATATTTTTATATTTTCATTTCTGTACTTGAGAATATGAACTACCAATTTTTAAATCTCCTTTTTACTCCCCATACTAACGATTTGTAATAGCTCTTTATATGTTAAATGCATTTTAACATTAAAAAAGACATCTAGGAGCCGGGCGTGGTGGCGCACGCCTTTAATCCCAGCACTAGGGAGGCAGAGGTAGGAGGATCGCCATGAGTTTGAGGCTACCCTGAGACTACAAAGTGAATTCCAGGACAGCCTGAGCTACAGTGAGACCCTACCTCAAAAAAAAAAAAAAGACATCTAGGGGCCAGGCATGGTGGCATATGCCTTGCCTTTAATCTCAGCACTTGGACGGCAGATGTAGGAACATCGCTGTGAGTTTGAGGGCAGCCTGAAATGATATAGTAAATTCCTGGTCAGCCTGGGCTAGAGGAAGACCCTACCTTGAAAAACAAAACAAAACAAAAAAGATATCCAATGGCCTGGCATGGTGGCACATGCCTTTAATCCCAGCACTCAGGAGGTAGAGAGGTAAAAGGATTACTGTGAGTTCAAAGGTAGCCTGTACTATAGAGTGAGTTCCAGGCCACCTAGAGTGAGATGCTACCTCAGAAAATAAATAAATAAATACATAAAAAGACATTTAGAACATACATGCTAAGTCCCAGCTTAAAGCCACATGATAATCAACACTACTTCACATGGGACACCACACCTAATTTTTCAAATTTTATTGAAGATTTCTTTGCTCAGGTAGGGTCTCACTCTATCCCAGGCTGACCTGGAATTCAATGTAGTCTCAGGGTGGCCTTGAACTCTCAGCAATCCTCCGACCCGAGTGCTGGGATTAAAAGTATGAATAAATAAATATCTTAACTAAAACAATTTAGGTATTCCACTCTACCTCTTCCCTCTTTAATCCTCTTACAACTAGAAAAGCTCTGCCGTTTTTCCCCTAAATATCACCAGCATGAGAATGAGACCTGCTGGGCCTGCCAGAATGAGAGCGGACAACATGGACATGTCTCCAGACAAGCTTTATTCTTGGACTGTTTGCTGGGGAACACTACATCTCACGCAAAGGAATGTGACGAAATTTGGAGTGGAACTGTTCAGAGGGAGTGCCAATCTTAGCAAGTGGATGTAGCTGGTGTGCAGGGCCTCTATCATTCCTTAAGTATCTATCTAGCTGGGCAGAAGGGGGGAAGAGTCAGAAGGGACTTATCACCGACCCCAGAACTCTGCACTACTAAGAAGTACAGACAAGGGAAAGGCTGGTTCTTACTTCATTTCAGGAGCAGTTTTTCAAGGTAGGGTCTCACTCTGGCCCAGGCTGATCTGGAATTGACTATGTAGTCTTAGAGGGGCCTCGAACTCACGGTAATCCTCCTACTTCTGCCTCCCAGAGTGCTGGGATTAAAGGCGTGCGCCACCACACCCAGCTTGTTGTTGAACTTTTTAAAATTACCTAGGGACTGGACACCTTATAGAGGTACTGAATTTGTAACCCCAATGATTTCCCTAACTAGTTGTTTATTCACCCAGAATATAAATTTAAAGCTCCAAAATGCAACCAGGCAGACAACCTGCCTGCTGTTCAATTAATTCCCTGTGTAAAAAAGGCAAAACTGAGCAAAATCCACCTTTCCCCAATAGGCCCATTATAAGGTAACTAAAAAATGACCCATTCCCTAAGAAAGCCACATCTCATTTCAGAAAATAAGACAGGTTAGGCCAGTACAGTTCAGAGAAGGTCCTCCTTGCCTTTAGGGGCTTGAGTTTGGTTTTCTCAGTTCACCTCTGAAATGCTTGGGCCATCTCCCTGGAAACTAGGATGCTCACAATGGAGGAAGCTGCAGCACAGGTGTCTGATGTAGGGCGGAGGAGGAGTCTGAGCAAACTGGAGATCATTCTCTTCTTTTCCTTGCTATTCAACGAGATGGGTTCTGTGGTGTCGCATGAGGTGTGAGTTAGAAATGAAAGCTGCCCCACACTTCGCACACTCGTAGGGCTTCTCCCCAGTGTGGGTTCGCTGGTGCACAGTGAGGCTTGACCTCTGCCTGAAGGCCTTACCACACTCATTACATGTGTAAGGTTTTTCCCCGTTATGGATTCTCTGGTGAATAAGTAAGTATGAGCTACATGTGAAGGCCTTGCCACACTCATTACACACGTAAGGAAGGTCTCCACTGTGAATTCTCTGATGTACAATAAGGCAAGAGAGCTGACTGAAGGCTTTTCCACACTCACTGCAGTCGTAGGGTTTCTCTGCAGTGTGGATTCTCTGGTGCACAATAAGGTGTGAAAAACAACTAAAGGCTTTCCCACACTCCTTACACTTGTATGGCTTCTCACCAGTGTGGCTTCGCTGATGTACAATGAGATTTGCACTTTGAGTGAAGGCTTTGCCACAGTCACTGCAGGTAAAGGGCTTCTCCCCAGTGTGGATCCGCTGGTGGACAATGAGGTTTGAACTCCGAGTAAATGTTTTTCCACACTCATTGCATTCATAGCATTTTTCAGTAATATGGACTTTCTGGTGCCGTGCAAGCTGTGAGCTGTAACTGAAGGCTTTCTCACATTCACTGCACTTAAAGTTTTTTTCTAAAGAGTGAATTTTTTGATGCACAGTCAGATTTGAACTCTGAGTGAAAGCTTTCCCACATTTTGGACACACATAGGGTTTCTGTCCAGTGTGGATTCTCTGATGCACAACAAGGTTTGCACTCTGAATGAAGGCCTTCCCACACTCATGACACTCAAAAGGTTTCTCTCCAGTGTGGATTCGCTGATGCACAACAAGGTTTGCACTCTGACTAAAGCCTTTTCCACATTCACTGCATATAAAAGGCTTTTGCCCAGGCTTCATTTTCTGATTTTTAACAGGGCCAGAACCAAGCCCGTATTTCCCCCCAGCCTTCTTACAAGTGTGGTCCTCCTTTTCTTTAAAGCTTGCAGATAATGAACGACTGTCTCTCACAGGCATTCGTCGGGAATCTCTTTTCTCCCTCGACATTCTCTGTCTCTGGAACACATTTCTGTTCTCACAGGCTTCTCCTAATTCAGGTCCTTGAGGGTTACTTTTCTGGATTCTTCCTACTATCAGGGAGTTTTCAGCTTCATCACAGACTTCAGTTTTAGGAATCCATAATGGCAGGTTCTTAGTTTCATCATCTGAACCGGGAAACAGAAAAAAACAATGTTAGCTTTCTCTGGCCTAGAAAAGGAATCAACTAAGCACTTCAACATCAGGAAATGCGTGACTTCACCTTTGCAAATTGATTTCAACAAAGGAAAGATCCCTCACACTACTCTGTAGCTCTTCTGCTGGCTCTGTGCTCAGACCCATGCCTGGTGCAGAAAGCACTGGCTTGGGCTTCTCAGCATGTCCAGTTGCCTCCATATAACCTGCCAGTGTCCCTCTCAGGCTCATGTGTTGAATGTGTGGTCCACACTGTTGATGCCATCTGAGGAGGTTTGGAAACTCTGTGTCCTTGGTCCTTTCTTTGTTCTCTGCTCCTTGTTTACTACGAAATGACAGCTTCGTCCTCCACATGTTCCTATTGCTATGGTGTTCTGCTCAAGCAACAATGGACTGAAACCATTAGCTAAAATAAATCTTTCTTTCCTTAAGCTGTCTCTGTCACCTGTAAAAAAAACCTAACATGGACCCTTAGCCTATTGCAGCAAAACGCATTTCCATACCACGCTCCTCTTATCTCAAGACAGATCTAACAACTGCAATCAGCTTTTCCCTTGACTTGCCTTTCTTCTATGTATGTGTGCATCAATGTTCATGCCTATAGGTGCATGTATGTTTGTACAAGTGGAAGCCAGAGGTCAATGTCTCTTCCTCAATCACGCTGCACCTTACTTTATGAGACAGGGGTTTACAGTCACCCACTGCCATGGCTAGTTTTTTTTTTTTAATTTTTTTTTTTTTTTGGTTTATTTATTTATTTGAGAGCTAGACAGACAGAGAAAGGCAGATATATATATAGAGAGAATGGGCGCACCAGGGCCTCCAGCCACTGCAGACGAACTCCAGACGCGTGTGCCCCCTTGTGCATCTGGCTAACGTGGGTCCTGGAGAATGGAGCCTCAAACCAGGGTCCTTAGGCTTCACAGGCAAGCGCTTAACCACTAAGCCATTTCTACAGCCCTCATGCCTAGTTTTTGTCTTTTTTTTTTTTTTTTTTTTGGTTTTACGAGGTAGGGTCTCACTTTAGTTCAGGCTGACCTGGAATTCACTATGTAGTCTCAGGGTGGCCTCAAACTCATGGTGATCCTCCTACCTCTGCCTCCCGAGTGCTGGGATGAAAGGTGTGCACCACCATGCCCGGCTTCCATGCCTAGTTTTCATATGGGTGTTTGGGATCCAAACTCAAGTTCTCATGCTAGTACAACAAGAATTTAACCAACTGAGCCATTCCCATCCCCAGATTTTGGGATATGTGGATATATACAATGAGATATCTTAGGGATAGGGCACAAGTCTAAACATGAAATTCATTTATGTCTCACATACATCTAATACACACAACCTGAAGGTAATTTTGTGCAATGTTTTTGCTGTGGATGTATATGTATAGTGTGTGGACTTGGGTGTGCAGATGCACACTGTGCAAAGCCAGAGGAGAACACTGCATTTCCTCCTCTATTGCTCTTCCACTTTATTTCCTTGAGAAAAGAGTGTCTCGGTCAACCTGGAGTTCACCAATTTCCAGTCAGGCCAGCTGAAGCAAACCCCAGTGCTGGGTCACAGGCAAGCATGGCCACACCCAGCTTTTTACATGGGTGCTGAGGATCTTCATGAATGCATAGCAAGTGCTCATACCCACTGAGCCACCTCCCCAATCCCTCATGCACTACCTTTTAGAATGCTTTCATTCTGATTACAACCAGCTACATGAGATATGATGTCAGTGTGAATTTTCTGCATGTCAGTATTCAAAAGTACTCGCTGAATGAATGCACCCAGCTTACATAAAAGGAGAGGTCCAAAGAGAGAAAGGACTTACTCAAGCCTGAGTTAAAAGGCAAGACAACTACACTCCGGTCTCCAAACTCTCAGAGCCCAATGCTCCTGCCATTATCTGCTGCTCTGGAAATGGCCAACAGCCACTGGGGAGGAGCAGGGACTTGAGGTAAGAGGCAGTGAAAGAATATGGTGGTCATTCCTGGTAGACAGCTTGGCTCTTAGAATTAATACTGCAAATGGCAGATAAAGCAAGAGGACAGGAAAATGCACCAGAGAATGAAGAAAGCTTGTGTGGAAACTAAGTAAAATTGAGACAAGAAAATGAAAAGAGCAGATGCTACCTTTCCCATGACACTAGTTTGCCTGGCTGGGAGGATACTTGGCTGAAATCATTCAGATGCAGGCTTACAGGGGGTCAACTCATGAGACAGCAGAAGGGTTCTTGCCAATCAGCTGGGTAATGGTTTCTGCAACACAGGACTCATGACTGCCACATTCCTGACCTCCTCCACAGGCTGCTGCTTGTGCCACAGCCAATTAAGACTTCTATTTCAAAAGCAAAAGCAATGTCTCATTGTTTTAGTGTATCAATTCTCTTACATTCAGTAAAGCTTAATATTTTCATCTGCTTCTTGCATATTTTTATATTTTCATTTCTGTACTTGAGAATATGAACTACCAATTTTTAAATCTCCTTTTTACTCCCCATACTAACGATTTGTAATAGCTCTTTATATGTTAAATGCATTTTAACATTAAAAAAGACATCTAGGAGCCGGGCGTGGTGGCGCACGCCTTTAATCCCAGCACTAGGGAGGCAGAGGTAGGAGGATCGCCATGAGTTTGAGGCTACCCTGAGACTACAAAGTGAATTCCAGGACAGCCTGAGCTACAGTGAGACCCTACCTCAAAAAAAAAAAAAAGACATCTAGGGGCCAGGCATGGTGGCATATGCCTTGCCTTTAATCTCAGCACTTGGACGGCAGATGTAGGAACATCGCTGTGAGTTTGAGGGCAGCCTGAAATGATATAGTAAATTCCTGGTCAGCCTGGGCTAGAGGAAGACCCTACCTTGAAAAACAAAACAAAACAAAAAAGATATCCAATGGCCTGGCATGGTGGCACATGCCTTTAATCCCAGCACTCAGGAGGTAGAGAGGTAAAAGGATTACTGTGAGTTCAAAGGTAGCCTGTACTATAGAGTGAGTTCCAGGCCACCTAGAGTGAGATGCTACCTCAGAAAATAAATAAATAAATACATAAAAAGACATTTAGAACATACATGCTAAGTCCCAGCTTAAAGCCACATGATAATCAACACTACTTCCCTGAAGACCCAGTATTGACCTTCATTATGTCATATATATATATAATTCTTTTTTTTTGGTTTTTCCAGGTAGGGTCTCACTCTAGTCCAGGCTGACCTGGAACTCACTATGTAGTCTCAGGGTGGCCTTGAACACATGGTAATCCTCCTACCTATGCCTCCCGAGTGCTGGGATTAAAGGTGTGCACCACCACGCCTGGTTGTTTTATTTCCTTCTTCTTGAGGCTGAGTCATTGGCCTGATGTGCACCAAGCAGTGCAGACAGGCTGGCTAGCAAGCGTCAGGGGTCCCCCTGTCTCCACACCCCAGCCCCAGGACCACAGACATCCCCCACCATGCTGCCATTTTTACACTGGTTATAAGGATGGAACTCAGGCCCTTATGCTTGCAAGGTAAGCACTTTACAGACTGAGCTATCTCCCAGACCAACCATCATTATGTCTGGTAGGCCTGCCAAACAAATCCCTCCAGAATTTGCACAAGGTTCTATAAAATCATACACCAAAAATAAAAAGGAAAAAAAAATGGCCAGGCATGGTGGTGTATGCCTTTAATCCCAGCACTCAGGAGGCAGACGTATGGCTATGACTTCGAGGCCACCTGGAGACTACATAGTGAATTCCAGGTCAGCCTGGACTAGAGAAACCCTACCTGGGAAAAAAAAAAAAAAAAAAAAAAAGACCTCTGTGGCATTTCTTGAAAACCATCTCAAGAGTTGACTCTTCCATAGCCAACTTCTCTTGCAAACCATGGGGACTACAAAGCGTCTGAAGATAAATTTGGAGCTAGGCATGGTGGCTCACGTCTTTAATCCCAGCACTCAGGAGGCAGAGGTAGGAGGGTCACCGTGAGTTTGAGGCCACCCTGAGACTACATAGTGAATTCCAGGTCAGCCTGGGCTAGAACGAGACCCTACCTTGAAAAAAAAAAAAAAAACACATAAATTTGGGGCTGGAGAGATGGCTTAGTGGTTAAGATGCCTGCCTACAAAGCCAAAGGACCTAGGTTCAACTCCCCAGGGCCCACGTAAGCCAGGGTGAACGCACCTGGAGTTTGTTTGCAGTGGCTAGAGGCCCTGGCATGCCCATTCTCTCTACATACCTGCCTATTTCTCTATCTCTCTCCCAAATAAATACATAAAAATGAAATATAAAAAAAAAAAAGCCGGGCGTGGTGGCGCACACCTTTAATCCCAGCACTTGGGAGGCAGAGGTAGGAGGATCTCCGTGAGTTTGAGGCCACCCTGAGACTACATAGTGAATTCCAGAAGAGCCTGAGCTAGAGTGAAACCCTACCTCGGAAAAAAAAAAAAAGAGATAAATTTGGAGCCCAGCATGGTGATACACGCCTTCAATTGAAAGCTAAAGTAGGAGAGATCACCATGAGTTCAATGCCAACCTAGACTACAGTGAGTTTTAGGTCAACCTAGGCTGGAGTGAGACCTTGCTTCAAATCAAATAAATCAAATCAAATAAAGGTTAAAAGGGTGAATTCGGGAGCCAGGGTTAAGGACATGGTCTGAGTTCAGTTTCCCAGTACCCACATAAAGACAGAAACAGGGCTAGAGAGATGGCTCAGTGGTTAAGGTGTTTACCCATGGAGCCTGACAACCCGGGTTTGATTCTCCAGTACCCATGTAAAGCCAGATGCACAGGGTGGAGCATGCATCTGGAGTTCATTTGTAGTGGCTAGACACACGGGTGTGTCCAATCTCTCTCTCTGCTTACAAATAAATATGTAACTAAATAAATAAAATGTTTAAAGCCAGACACACAAACTGGCTCTTGCAACTGGAGTTCAGTTGCAGCAGCAAGATGCTTTGGTGCACACACACTCACACAAACTGTCTGTATCAAATCAATAAATAAAGGCTGAAGAGATGGCTCAGTGGTTAAAGGAGCTTTCTTTCTTTTTTTCCCCCTGAGGTAGGGTCTCACTCTAGCTCAGGCTGACCTGGAATTCACTTTGTAGTCTCAGGGTGGCCTCAAACTCACGGTGACCCTCCTACCTCTGCCTCCTGAGTGCTGGGATTAAAGATGTGTGCCACCATGCCTGGCTAAAGGAGCTTTCTTGCAAAGCCTGATGACTTGGGTTCAATTCCCCAGTACCTATGTTAAGCCAGATGCACAAAGTAGCACATGCGTCTCAAGTTTGTTTGCAGTGGCAGAAGGCCCTGGAGTACCCATACTCACTCTATCTGCCTCTTTTTTCCTCTCTCTCTCTCTCAAATAAATAAAATTATTTAAAAATAAATAATTTTTAGCCAGGTGTGGTGGCGCACACCTTTAATCCCAGCACTCGGAAGGCAGAGGTAGAAGGATCTCCGTGAGTTCAAGGCCACCCTGAGACTACATAGTGAATTCCAGGTCAGCTTGGGCTAGAGTGAGACCCTACCTCGAAAAACCAAAATAAATAAATAAATAAATAAATATAATTTTTTAAATAATGTAAATTTGGAGCTTACCTCTATTTGTCTGGTCTTAAAACTGTGCCAAATGGCCAGGTATGGTGGTGTACATCTTTAATCCCAGCACTTGGGAGGCAGAAGTAGGAGGGTCACCGTTGAGCTCAAGGCCACCCTGAACTACAATGAGACCCTACCTCAACACAAACAAATGAGCCGGGCATGGTGGCTCATGCCTTTAATCCCAGCACTCGGGAGGCAGAAGTAGGAGGATCGCCGTGAGTTCAAGGCCACCCTGAGACTACATAGTGAATTCCAGGTCAGCCTGGGCCAGAATGAGACCCTACCTCAAAAAACAAACAAAAAAAAAAAAAACCAAAGAAACAAAACCAAAAAACAAATGAAAAACAAAAAAAGCCTGCAAAATCAGCCACTGCCTGTGACAACCATATAGGCAGCTTTCTGAGGAACTCTATCAAGTTCTTCTTGAGACTCTCAACCCCCCGCACTGTGTGGTCAACCCCAGCCACTCTGAAAGGCTGAGAAACCCACGGTCAGATGCTGAGTCAGGGTGGTGAGCCTTACCTAGAGCAGTGTGCTTCCCATGAGGCTCCAGGATCTTGCCCGTGGCCAGAGGCCCCAGTAATGCGTAGCCGCCAAGAGGTTCAGCAGCAGGAGCCTCCGGTGCTGCTTCTAGGATTACTGCCATATCCCAGAACATGTTCTGACCCTGAAACAAGTGGGCATAGGGAGGTTGAGGGGACGGAGTGTGGGGGTGGTATGATGACAGCTTTGAGGACAAGAACCTAAGTGTCTATTCCTGGAGGCCACAAAACATAACAAGGAGGGTGGGAAGTGGGGGGAAATAAGTCTTCCCTAATCTCCTAAGTGAGTTGGGCAGAGAAGCAAGGCTGCCATTTTGATTCTACCTCAGTGCCTTCTCTCCAGCATCCAAACCTAACCTGCCAGTAAGTACACGCCAAGAGCAAGGAGCGTGGAGCATGTGTAGCTCAGTTGGTAGAATGCTTGCCTAATGTGCATGAAGACCTGGGTTTGGCTCTCAGCACTGCATAAACTGGGCAAGGTGGTACATACATGTAATCCCAGCACTGAAGAGTTCGTAGAAGCAAGCTGGGCATGATGGCACACACCTTTAATTCCAACACTCAGAAGTCTGAAGTAGGAGGATCACTACAGAATGACTTCTAGGTCAGCCTAGGCTAGAGTTAGACCCTACCTTGAAAAAAAAAAACAAAATAGCCAGGCATGGTGGCACACGCCTTTAATCCCAGCACTTCAGAGGCAAAAGTAGGAGGATCACCACGAGTTCGAGGCCACCCTGAGACTACATAGTGAATTCCAGGTCAGCCTGAGCTAGAGTGAAACCCTGCCTCAAAAAACCAAAAAATAAAAAATAAAATAAAAAAAAATAAGAGGTAAAGGCAGAGGGATCAGATGTTCAAGGTTATCCTCAGCCAATTAGCAAATCTGAGGCCATCCTGGGCTACCTGAGACCCTGTCTCAAAAGAATACATTAGAAAAAATAGAGGGAGCTGGGCGTGGTGACACCTGTCTTTGATCCCAGCATTTGGGAGGCAGAGGTAGGAGGATCGCCTTGAGTTCGAGGCCACCCTGAGACTACACAGTGAATTCCAGGTCAGCCTGAGCTAGAGTGAGACTCTACCTTGAGAAACCAAAAAAAAAAAAAAAAAAAAGTAGAGGGCTGGAGAGTGGTTAAAGGTGCTTGCTTGCAAAGTCTGGTGGCCAAGGTTCAATTCCCCAGTACCTTGTAAAGCCAGATGCACTGTGTGGCACGTGTACCTGGAGTCTGTTTGCAGTGGCAAGAGGCCCTGATACACTCATTCTCTCTGTCTCTCTGTCTATCCCTCTGCATCTCTGCTTGCAAATAAATAAATAAGTAAATAAATTTTTTAAAAAGCAGAGCAGCACTGCCCAAGGAAGACTGACTCCTTCTCTCAAGGAAGGCACTTGCAGGACAGCTCTGCCGGCCCTGAGGTTACTCAGAAGTCCTGCTTTTCTGTCCCCTCCCTTGGGACTACATACTTCACTTGAGCCTAGGCCACTCCTCAGGAGCTACATTCAAGGGTTATCCTGTTAATAAATAAGCCGTCTCAGCTGCAAAAAAAAAAAAAAAAAAAAAAGGCAGAGCGGGGCTGGAGAGATGGCCTAGTGGTTAAGGTGCTTGCCTGAGAAGCCTAAGGACTTAGGTTCAATTCCCCAGTACCCACGTAGCCAGATGCATAAGGTGGTGCGTGCATCTGGAGTTCGTTTGCAGTGGCTAGAGGCCTTAGTGTGCCCATTCTCTCTCTATCTTCCTATTTTTCTCTCAAGTAAATAAAAATAAAATATATTTAAAAAAAAGAAGAAGAAGAAGATAGGCCGGGCATGGTGGCAAACACCTTTAATCCCAGCACTCAGGAGGTAGAGGTAGGAGGATCACGGTGAGTTCAAGGCCACCCTAAGACTATATAGTGAATTCCAGGTCAGCCTGGACAAGAGTGAGACCCTACCTCGAAAAATCAAAAAAAAAAAAAAAAAAAAGAAGATAGGATATGTTCTGATCATATTCTCACAGAAAGGCTATGGAGGAAGACGGGTATGCACACATTTAATTCCAGCACTAGGAAGGCAGAGGTAGGAGGATCACTGTGAGGCCAACCTGGGCTAAAGTGAGATCCTACCTTGAAAAACAATAATTAAAAAAAAAAAAGGAAAGGATAGATATGGAGGAACCTCTGTGGTCACCTGGCCAGTAATAGTAAGGAGTCTGAAAACATTAAGGGCAACCAGTACAATGGTAAGCACCTATAATCCTAACACTTGGTAGTGAAGGATGATCAGGAGTCCACGGATGCTGACTCAGAAAGGAAAGGAAGGGAAAGAAGGTTAAGGAAGGGAGGAAGGAGAGAGAAGAGACAAGGTAAGGAAGAAAGCCTGCAAGGAGAAAAGGAAGGATAAGGAAAGCTGACTCAAAAAGGAAAGGAAGCGAAAGGGTGTTAAGGAAGGGAGGAAGGAGAGAGAAGGGAAGGAGAGGAAAGCAGGGCACAGCAGAGAGACAGCTTCACTGCGCAGGATGCTATCTATAGAGCTTCAGGAAATGCACAGCTAACAGCTTGTGTGAAATGTAGAATCTGAAGCATATCCCAGACCTCCTCAGCCAAAACTATCACTTTTGCAAGACCCCAGGCAGAGAAGCACTGGCTAGAACTAATAAACCTTGAAGGGAGTCACCTATAATTTTAAAAACTACAAAAACCTAGGTCATACTCCCAGACTCTGATTTACGTAGCATAGAGAGTATAGCACAGACATCAAGATTGTATAAACACTCCTCAGGTCCTGGGTAGCAAGGTTTGAGAGACCCTGGTTTATAGAAAGTGCTGCAAGATACATGACAAGGGATCACTGCCACTATATATAAAGAATTAAGACCAGAGCTCTGGGTTCAGGTGCAGAGTCCCCCTAGAATGGCCTGAGATCTGCAGTTCCCTCTTCCCTCTCCTCCCAGGCATTTACCTTTTGCTCCTCTTCCGATACATCAAGGCCTGCCTGAAGACCCTCCCCTGGGGCCCAGACTTTGCCATTCTGTGAGTGCACTTGTTGGCCGGATGACTGACTCAGGACACTTTCATCCTCTTCGTCTTCCTTTTTCACCTTCAGTAGGCCCCAAGGGGCTAGGACCACGGCCTCTCTCCACTCTGTAGTCATCTCTGCTCAGCCAGGGAACTAGCTGGGGGTTGCCCAACAGCATCAAGCCCCATCTAACCTTTAAATCTCAAAAGCTTCTTGGAGTTTCTTATCGGGACCAAGACATGTATTGTCCACTGTGAAATCAAAAAACACTGTTAACTCCAAATGTTACTGTCTGGATGCCACTTAGGCTACTAGCCAATTTCAAAAGTGCCTGGCCAGGGGCTACTATAATACAAGGATGTTCTATTTCTCCCTCACACTATGAATGGAATTAATGGCAAATGTGTGAATGCAAATAGCTATATAAAACATATTTGGGGGGGCTGGAGAGATTGCTCAGTTGTTAAAGGCACTTGCCTACAAAGTCTGACGGCCCAATTTCAATTCCCTAGTACCAAGCCGGGCATGGTGGCGCATGCCTTTAATCCCAGCACTTGGGAGGCAGAGGTAGGAGGATTGCTGTGGGTTCAAGGCCACCCTGAGACTACAGAGTGAATTCCAGGTCAGCTTGAGCTAGAGCAAAACCCTACCTCAAAAAACCAAACAAAAAAAAAAGAAAAAAAAAAATCAATTCCCTAGTACCAAGCCGGGCATGGTGGCGCATGCCTTTAATCCCAGCACTTGGGAGGCAGAGGTAGGAGGATTGCTGTGGGTTCAAGGCCACCCTGAGACTACAGAGTGAATTCCAGGTCAGCTTGAGCTAGAGCAAAACCCTACCTCAAAAAACCAAACAAAAAAAAAAGAAAAAAAAAATCAATTCCCTAGTACCCATGTAATGCCAGATGCACAAAATGGCCCATATATCTGGAATTTGTTTGCAGCAGCTAGAGACCCTGGCATGCCTAGTCTCTCCAACTCCCCCCCCCTCACCCGCATGTCTCCTCTCTTTCTCTGCTTGCAAATAAATATATAAAAGTATTTTTAAAACCATAATTTTGGATTAAAAAAAAAAACATTTTCTGGCTTGAGAGTTAGCTCAGCAGTTAAAGGTGCTTGCAGGCAAAGCCTGAAACGTTTAAATTATAATACTTAAAAATACAGAAAGATTAAGGAAAACCATTACGGTCTTCTTTCAAAAAATACATTGTAAGCCAGGCATGGTAGCATACGCCTTTAATTCCAGCACTCGGGAGACAGAGGTAGAAGGATCACCGTGAGTTCAAAGCACCCTGAAACTACATAGTGAATTCCAGGTCAGCCTGGGATATAGTGAGACCCTACCTTGAAAGAGAAAAAAAATATTGTAGAAATTTCCTTTAAGGGAAAACCTTCAACATAGTAATAATTATGACTTTATGATTTGACTGGAAATACTAATTTTCCTAATTATTGTCAGGGTGGTTTTTAAGATATTCTTATTTGCAAGGAGAGAGAAAAAAAATATGAATGAGAGAGAGCAAATGGATGCACCAGGGCCTCTTGCCACTGGAAACTAACTCCAGATGCATGGGCCATTTTCTGCATCTAGCTTTATACATGGGTACCCCAGGCCATTCGGGTTTGCTAGCAAGCGCCTTTACCCACCGAGCTATATCTCCAGCCCCAGGACAGTTTCTTTGAGGTAGGGTCTCATTCTAGCCCAGGCTGACCTGGAATGCACTCTGTAGTCTATGGGTGGCCTTGAACTCAAGGCAATCTTCCTACCTCTGCCTCCAAAGTGCTGGGATTAAAGGTGTGTGCCACCACGCCTAGCCCAGGGTAGTTTTTAGAAAGGCATATTACAAGCAAAGTTTTATTGTCAATGATTAAAAAAAAAAAAATACCATGAACAAAAGAATCACAAGAAAACAAAACTGGAGGCTGACCCATCAACATGTTAGGTGGTCACCTCTAGGATTATAAGTGATTTTGAGGTTCTTTTTCTCTGTTTTATTTTTATATTTTCCTATTTCCACATGACTAAAGACCAAATATTATTCCTCTTTTTTATTTTAGTTTAGTTTTTTTTGTTTTTCAAGGTAGGGTCTTGCTGTAGCCCAAGCTGGCCTGGAATTCACTATGTAGTCTCAGGGTGACCTCAAACTCATGGTGATCCACCTATCTCTGCCTCCCAAGTGGTGGGATTAAAGGCGTGTGCCACCATGCTCCTTTTGTTTTTTGTGGCAGGGAGTCATTCTATTGCCCAAACTGACCTTGAATTTATGGTGATTCTTCTACTTCAGCTAGGATTAAAGGTATGAGTCAACAGGCTGGGCTAATGACTGTTGCAGCCAGCTTGCTGTAAGAAAACACCCGACCAAGAACAGCTTGTGGGAGGAGGGAGGAATGGATTTATTTTGGCTTACAGACTCAAGGAGAAGCTCCATGATGGCAGGGAAAACAAAGCATGAGCAGAGGATGGACATCACCTCCTGGCCAACATCAGGTAGACAATAGCACCAGGAGAGTATGCACTGGCAAGGGGAAGCTGGCTATGACATCCATAAGCCTGCCCCCAACAATACACTACCTCCAGGAGGACCCAATCCCCAAACTGCCACCAGCTAGGGACCTAGCACTCAGAACACCTAAGTTTTTGGGGGACACCTGAGTCAAACCACCATAACGTCCAAGTCTTATTTTTAAATTTTTTGTTTTTTTCAAGATAGGTCTCAGTCTAGCCTAGGCTGACCTGGAACTCATTCTGTAGTCCCATGCTGGCCTCAAACGCAGAGTGATCCTCCTGAATGCTGGGATTAAAAACTTGTACCACTATGCCCATCTTAAAACAAAAAATTTTCTATGTTGCAATTGTTAATGTTTATTTTTAATTGCTACATTGCTACACAATACCCTATGTATTGGTAAAATCTCACTCTCCCTGAAAAAAAGGACCAACTCAGAAATACATAAATTTTTTTAAGTTTTTGCGAGTAGGGTCTCACTGTAGTCCAGGCTGTCCTGGAATTGACTCTGTAGACCCAGGTTGTCCTTGATCTCACAGTGATCCTCCTACCTCAGCCTCCCAAGTGCTGGGATTACAGGCCTGGATCAGAAGTATGCAAATTGAAATGTGTCTTATACATACTCTCACACACACACAGTAATTACTTACATGTCCTGGTTACCTCCTAGTCCCTTTTAGGTGTACACTTTCACTTTTTCAAGACATATTTTAGATCACATTTGCACAATGTTCAGGGATAGGCCCTGTATTGTGTTTGCTGTTATTTCTGCAGTGCTGGGAATCCAACCCAGGGCCTCATGCTTGCTAGGCAAGTGCTCTACCACCACTGCACATCACCCTAAGCTGCAACTGTTTGTTTTTTGACTCAGATTCTAAGTTTTCCATGTCTTTTTAAAAAATATTTTTATTTCTTTATTTGCAAGCCAAGGGAGAGAGAAGACAGACGGAGAGAATGGGCATGCCAGGGCGTCCAGCAGCTACATACAAACTCGAGCTACATATGCCACTTTGTGCATCTGGCTTGATGTGGGCACTGAGGAAACAAACTCAGATCATTAGGCTTTGCCAGCAAGTGCTTTAACTGCTAAGCCATCTCTCCAGCCCTCCAATAATGTCTTTTTTTATTATTATTTTTATTTATTTATTAGAGACAAAGAGAGGGAGAAAGATAGAGAGTGAGAATGGGCACGCCAGGGCCTCTAGCCACTGCAAATGAACTCCAAACACATGCGCCACCATGTGCATCTGGCTTATGTGGGATCTGGAGAATTGAACCTGGGTCCTTAGGCTTCGTAGGCATGCACCTTAACTGCTAAGCCATCTCTCCAGCCCTGTTGTTTTGTTTTTTGAGAAAGGTCTTGCTCTAACCCAGGCTGACCTGGAATTCACTATGTAGTCTCAGGGTGGCCTCGAACTCACAGCCATCCTCCTACCTCTGCCTCTCAAGTGCTAGGACTAAAGGCATGCGCCACCATGCCAAGCTATCCATAGTCTTAGTGATGCTTCGATACACAGTACATACACACCTCATTCTGGCATACTATACATAACTTCCTGAACCACACCTCATGTAAAAATTATTCTTTGAGTAAATGGAGTTATTTCAACAACTGATATTAAAAATTCTTTTCAGGGGGCTGGAGAGATGGCTTAGCAGTTAAGGCATTTGCCTGCAAAGCCAAAGGACCCAGGTTCAATTCCCCAGGACCCACGTAATCCAGGTGTACAAGGGGCACATGCATCTGGAGTTTGTTTGCAGTGGCTAGAGGCCCTGCTGTGCCCATTCTCTGTCTGTCTCTCTTCTCTCTCTCTGCTTGCAAATAAATAAATAAAATTTTTTAAAAGTTCTTTTCAAGGGGCTGGAGAGATGGTTTAGCAGTTAAGCGCTTGCCTGTGAAGCCTAAGGACCCTGGCTCAAGGCTCATATTCCCCAGGACCCACATAAGGCAGATGCACAAGGTGGCACATGCATCTGGAGCCTGCAGTAGCTGGAGTCCCTGGTGCACCCACTATATCTCTATCTGCCTCTTTCTCTGTTTGTTGCTCTCAAATAATTTTTTTAAAAATTATTTTCAGGGGTTGGAGAGATGGCTTGGAGGTTAAAGGCACTCACTTGCACAGCCTGCTGGCTCAGGGTTCAATTTCCCAGTACCCATGTAAAGCGGATGCACAAAGTGGTGCATGCATCTGGAGTTCACTTGCAACAGCAAGGTGATGGTGGCCTGCCCATACTGTCTGTCTGTGTCTGTCTCCTCTCTTTGCTTGCAAATAAAAGAAATGGCCGGGCATAGTGGCACACGCCTTTAATCCCAGCACTCGGGAGGCAGAGGTAGGAGGATCACTGTGGGTTCGAGGCCACCCTGAGACTACATAGTGAATTCCAGGTCAGCCTGGGCCAGGGTGAGAGCTTACTTCAAAAAAACCAAAAAACATATATATTTTCAGTACAAATCATTTTTTTTCCTGTTGCTGTATATTTCTTTAAAATAAACAGAGCAATCACTGTTTTGATAATTTGACTTGTATCATCAAATTGCTTCCCAATACACTACATGAAGTCAAACCACATCACCACCAATTAGCTACCTGTTTGCCTTAGCTAAGCCAGTAGTTTTTTTTTTTAATATCTTATTTTTATTTATTTATTTGACAGAGAAAGAGGGAGAGAGAGAGAATGGGCATGCCAGGGCCTCTAGCCACTGCAAACGAAGTCCAGACGCGTGCGCCCCCTTGTGCATCTCGCTAACATGGGTCCTGGGGAATCGAACCTGGGTCCTTTAGCTTTGCTGGCAAACGCCTTAACCACTAAGCCATTCCTCCAGCCCAGCCAGTAGGTTTTTGTTATTTTTCTCTCTCTCAAATAATAATAATGATAATAATAATAAAGATGGCCTGGAGAGAGTTAAAAGCCTAAGGACCCATGTTCCACTCTCCAGATCTCATGTAAACTGGATGCACAAAGGTTAGGCAAGCGCAAGATCACACATGCCCACTAGATGGCGCAAGTGTCCGGAGTTCGATTGCAGTGGCGTGCCAATTCTCTCTCCTCTAAAAAATTTTAAAAAAGAAACGCTTACTATTTTAGCTGGGTATAACAAAACTTTTTCTTTCCAGTGTTCTTTGGGTGCTTTACTAGAAAATGGAGCTAAATTTTACTAAATCCCTTTCTGCAACTATTGAAATGATCATATTCTTTTTACTATACTAACTTCGTAACTATGTAAATTTACAATGCACATTGTATTTCTCGAATAATGCAATGCTTTCCATGCCTGCGACCAGTCTTAATACCGAGGATCATTCTCTGCACACCTGGGTGAGTTCGTCCTAGCAGGGAGGCCCGAAGACTCGCTGCATCCTGTGCACATGCTTGATTGTCTACTTCTGAAGCTCGTCATCAGACTCGATCGGATTTCAGTGGACCTCTCGCCGCGGGAGGCGCGGAGCCCTCCAGCGAGGCTTCCCACCCGCAAGCGTGGCAATCCATCCCCGCCCCACGCAGGCCTCCTCCCACCGTCCCGCCTGCTTCTCTCCGGCGCGAGGAACCCGCGAGGCGGCACTGGGGTCGGCGCGGACCCACCCGGGGCGGACAGGCCACAGCCCCTCGGCCCGCTCCGCAGCGCCCTCCTCCCGGCCGTGCGGCCACCCGGACCGGCTCACCGCGGCGGCCGACGCTGGCCCGGCTCCTCCGCTGCCCGGCTTCGAGGCCACCACAGCCGGCTTGCTCCGGCCGGCGCGAGAACAATGAGCGGACAGGAAGTGCTTCCGGCGGGCTTCCGGCTCCCTGGGCGTTGGACTGGCCCCTCTAGGAATCTCGGATGTCGTCCTCCTCGGGGGTTTCCAATGCTTCCCCGAGCTTGGAAGGAACCCTGTGTCCTCAGGAAGGCCAGGAGCGCTCACGCAATCATCTGTAGAAAATCCTGATAAGCCTCCCCCAAAACGTGTTTATTTTGTGAGATTTATTAAATATCACACAGTTCAGAAAAGTTGAAACAAGAATATAATGCAGAGCTGGAGAGATGGCTCAGCAGTTAAGGCACTTGCCTGCAAAACCTGAAGACCCCAGTTTGATTGCCCAGTACCCAAGCGAAGCCAGATGCACAAGGTGGCGCGTCTACTGGAGTTCTTTCCTTGCAATGGCTAGATGCCCTGACGTGCCTATTCATTCTGTCTCTCGGTCTCTCTCGAGCGCGCTTCTCAAATACATAAATGAAATGAGAGAAGAGAGAAAAGGAGAGGAGAGGGGAGGGGAGGGGAGGGGAGGGAGAGGAAAGAAAAATACAATGAATATTTGTAACTCCTGTCTGTACTAAACGATTACAGTTCCCTGTGGCCTTATGTATACATAAAATCATTGTTTAAAAGATACAAACATGGCTGGAAAGATGGCTTAGCGGTTAAGGCATTTTGCCTGCAAAGCCAAATGACCCCGGTTTGATTCCCCAGGACCCACATAAGTCAGATGCGCAGGGGGAGGCATGCATCTTAAGTTCAGTTTGCAGTGGCTGGAGGCCCTGACACACCCATTCTCTCTCTCTCTCTACCTCTTACTCTATCTCTCTCCCTCTCAAATAAATAATATTTTTTAAAAAGATACAAACATCAAAACATTTCATTCCAAATATTCCTTAAGAATGAGAATATTAGCTGGGCGTGTGGTGCATGCCTTTAATCCCAGCACTCAGGAGGCAGAGGGAGGAGGATCACCAGAGAGGAAGATCGCCGTGGGTTCGAGGCCACCCTGAGACTACATAGTGAATTTCAGGTCAGCCTGAGCTAGAGTGAGACCCTACCTCGAAAAAAAAACCAAAAGTAAATAAATAAGGTTCACCACACCTCACTTATGTCTCTTTAGTTTTGCTTCTGCTTTTTGTTTTGTTTTTGTCGAGGAAGGGTCTCGCTGTATTACAGCCCAGGCTGGCCTGGAATTCACTGTATAGTCTCCTGGTGGCCCTGGACTCCCAGCGCACCAGGGCCTCCAGCCATTGCAAATGAACTCCAGACACTTGCGCCCCCTTGTACATCTGGCTTAAGTGGGTCCTGGAGAGTCTAATGGGGATCCTTTGGCTTAGCAGGCAAATGCCTTAACCGCTAAGCCATCTCTCCAGCCCCTTGCTTGTTCTTTTTAATTTGCTTTACTTGCACACACACTCACGTGCATCAGGGCCTCTTGCTATACAGCAAATTAATAGTAGGCACACAACTTTTTGTGTTCGGATTTTGTGGGTGGTTTGGGAACTAAACATGGGCCAGCAGGCTTTTAACTGCTGAGCCATCTCTCCAGGCCCTATGTCTTGAAAAGATAAATTCACAGCAAGTAGCAAAGACAGTATTCTTCAATGAGTTGCCCCAATGGTTAAATTGTACATAAATATAATAACAAAATTAGGCTACTACCTCCCACCTTAATGTGACATTTTGAGAGTTTCTTCATTCAACAATGATTCACTTAAAATTCATTCTAGTCATGACAATCAACAGTCATTCTATCTTATTAAGTTTTCCACATCAACTTCATCTTGTTTTTAGCTACCTAATAAAGAATACTTATCCTAAAGGTTTTGGCTAATAAGAACAAAACTGGGACTAGGGAAATGCTCAGCCAGCAAAGTGTTGCCTTGCAATCAAGGGGACCCACTAGCCGGCCACTCTAGTCTGCTTGGTGAAGGCCAGAAGCAGAGATGCTCTCAAAAGCAGTGGATGGCATCTGAGGAGTAACACTTGAGGTGGTCCTTTGGCCTGCACATGCACCCACACCCACACATGCAACCCCCCCACACACACATGCACCCACTCTTGCATACACAAACATGCACATGAAAACCATTTTTTGGGACAACTGCTCAGATGTGCAATTGCTGAGGCATAGTGAGTGTATTCTTGTTTTTCTTTTTCTTCTTTTGGTTTTTCAAAATAGGCTCTAGCTCAGGCTGCCTGGAATTCACTATGTACTCTCAGGGTGGCCTCAAACTCAGTGATCCTCCTACCTCTGCCTCCAGAGTGCTGGGATTTAGGGCATGTGCCACCACTCCCGGCTTCCTTGTTTTTCTTTTAATATTTATTTTCAAGCAGAGAGATAGAGAGAGAAGAGAGACAGACAGAATGGGTGCACCAGGGCCTCAAGCCACTGTAAACAAACTCTAGACACATGCAAACACCTTGTGCATCCGGCTTTATGTGGGCACTGGAGAATTGAACTATGGTAGTTAGGCTTTGCAAGCAAGTACCTTCACTATGCTAAACTACCTCTCCAGTCCATTCTTTCTTTCTTTATTTATTTTGGCTTTTCAAGGTAGGGTCTCTAGCCCAGGCTGACCTGGAATTCACTCTGTATTCTCAGGATGGCTTCAAACTCACTGTGATCCTCCTACTTCTACCTCCTGAGTAGTCGGATTAAAGGCATGCACCACCACACCCAGCTCGGCTCACCTTTTTTTTTTTTTAAAGAAAGCTCCAAACTGGAGGTTAAGGAGAAGGCTCAGTGGGTAATATCATTTACTACACAAGCATAAGGATCTGAATTTCATTCCCAGTATCCACATAAAAAGCTTTTGTGGGGCTGGAGAGATGGCTTAGCAGTTAAGGTCCTTGCTTGCAAAGTCTAAGGACCCAGGCTCAATTCCCCAGCACCCACGTAATCCAGATGCATAAGGTGGTACATGTGTCTGGAGCTCATATGCGGTGGCTGGAGTGCCTGGTATGACCATTCTCTCCCTCTCTGTCTCTCTCTCTCAGATAAATAAAATATGATATATATATATATGTATATGTGTGTGTGTATATATATATATGTGTGTGTGTGTGTGTGTGTGTGAGAGAGAGAGAGAGAGAGAGAGAGAGAAAGAGAAAGAGACAGAGAGAGAGAGAGGGACAGAATAGGCACACCAGGGCCTCCAGCCACTGCAAACAAACTCCAGATGCATGTGCCACCTTGTGCATCTGGCTTACATGGGTTCTGGGGAAATGAACCAAGGTCCTTTAGCTTTGCAGGCAAGTGCCATAACCACTAAGCCATCTCTCCATCCCTTTAAAAGAATTTTCTTTTCTATGAGAGAAGGAGAATGGGCACACCAGGGCTTCTAGCCACTGTAAACAAACTGATGCATGCACCATTGTGTGAACCTGGCTTACTTGGGTACTAGGGAATTGAACCTGGGTCCTTAGGCTTCACAGCAAGCACCTTAACGGCTAAGACATCTCTCCAGCCCTAAAACAACTTTCAGGACTAGGGCTAAGGGAAGAACTCTCAGATGACATCAAAAGCATGCTTCAGCTAGGCTTGCTAGTGCTTTTGAGGCCAGCCTGGGACTACAGAGTTCCAGGTCAGCCTTGTGTGTCCTTACCTCAAAAAAACAAAAAAATTACCATTTATCATGGTTGTGTCACTTTAATATTACTAGTAGATAGACAAAAAAAGCCGGGTGTGGTGGCACACATCTTTAATCCCAGCAGCCAGGAGGCAAAGGTAGGAGGATTACCATGAGTTCGAAGCCACCCTGAGACTACATAGTGAATTCCAGGTCAGCCTGGGCTAGAGCAAGACCCTACTTTGAAAAACCAAAAAATAAAATAAATAAGGTGGAGGGGATATTAAAATGACACGCAACACTGACTTTTGGCCTCCACACGCACACATGTACACCCACACACATGTACTCGTGGGCACACCACACATATGACATATATGCCTAAAAACATGCATGACTGGTTCATAGTCATATAGTATCTGCCCCAAAATAGATTCTTTTTAATTTTTATTTATTTATTTATTTGAGAGAGTGAAAGAAAGAGGCAGAGATAGAGAGAGAGAGAGAAAATGGGCGCAGCGGGGCCTCCAGCCACTGCAAATGAACTCCAGACGCATGCACCACCTTGTGCATCTGGCTTAAGTGGGTCCTGGAGAATTGAATGGAAGTCATTTGGCTTTACAGCAAACACCTTAACCGCTAACCCATCTCTCCAGCCCCCATAATATATTCTGTAATTGGTTTCATCACAACTTGAAGGTCTTGGCTCTGTTAAAAAGATACATGGAGCCAGGTGTGGTGGCACACGCCTTTAATCCCAGCACTCAGGAGGCAGAGGTAGGAGGATCGCCTTGAGTTCAAGGCCACCCTGAGACTACATAGTGAATTCCAGATCAGCCTGGGCTACGGTGAGACCCTACCTCTAAACAAACAAACAACAAAAAGCTATGTGGTAAATGAAGTGTGGGAGTGATGTTATTAGTAAGAAGCTATCATATGGTATCAACATGTTACCTAGAATTGAGGACGACTATAGCAGTGGTCATAAGAGCTGCTGATGGGGCTGTGGATTTCCCCACGAACAAGGAAAGCAACAGTGGCCTGTCTTTCCATGTGATGCTGTACAGCTGTTTCACACTTACAGACTTAAAAAGAAACTGCTGTCCTTGGAAAGAAAGTTAATGGTTGGCTATATTTTTCTTTTCTTTTCTTTTTTTCGTTATTTTTTTGAGGAAGGGTCTCACTCTAGACCAGGCTGACCTGGAATTCACTATGTAGTCTCAGGGTGGCCTCGAACTCATGGCAATCCTCCTACCTCTGCCTCCCGAGTACTGGGATTAAAGGCATGCGCCACTGCACCCAGCAAACTTTACTTTTTAAGTCTTTAAGAATTCTAAATTCTAAAAGTAGCTATCCAATGTACTTTCTCTTATATAAATAATTTTGTTAAAATTTTATTTATTTGCAAGCAGAGAGCTAGAGAGGAGACAGACAGACAGAGAATGGGCACACCAGGGCCTCTAGCCACTGCAAACGAACTTCAGATGCATGTGCCCCTTGTGCATCTGGCTTATGTGGGTCCTGGGAATTGAATCTGGGTCCTTTGGCTTTGCAGGCAAATACCTTAACCACTAAGCCATCTCTCCAGCTCATATGATTTATTTTTGAAGCTCCTGGAATCCCCCTCACTCAAGCCATTGATTTGACAAACATACATTATAAATTTGACCATACATTTTATCCAACTTTATTGACAACATATTTCACATGTTTTCATGAAGATCCTTTCACTAATCCCTGACAACCCTGTGAAGTAGGCGTATGTTGAGTTAGCAGCTTAGAGCCAGAACCCAAACCCACATCTCTTGATTCTATATCCAGTGCTCTTCCCAGGCTGTTCTCAAGCAGCAGGCTCTTACCCACCCACTTCCACATTTCACATGTCTGGATTACACTGTCTGTATAGATGTTTTGCAGAGTTGATTTTATCTTTAAAATATATAATGCAAGTATCTTCAGAAGCAATGTACACTTTTGAAATAAAGAATTTTTTTGCTACCATGTACAATTATACCGTTACATTGTATAAGATATAAACTTGGTTTCTTCAGTCTTCAAGTGTCATCACAAAATACCCTGGACCAGAATACCCTTGGACTACAATTCAGGTTTTTTTTAGACTTTGAAGTCTAGATTTCTTAAAAGCATGACCATGAGTCGTCATCACCGCCACCCCCCCCCCGGCACCTTCCTCCCCTTTTAGGAACGATCATCATCCTCCAACAGTTTCTATTTCATTTTACATATATTTTTTTCTTCTTTATGGTTCTAGGGAACCAAAACCCAGATTTTTTTTTTCTCGAGATAGCGTCTCACTCTAGGCCAGGCTGATCTGGAATTCACTCTGTAGTTTCAGGATGGCCTTGAACTCATGGAGATCCTCTTACCTTGGCCTCCAATGTGCTGGGGTCAAAGAAATGCACCAGCATGCCCAACTTAAAACCCAGATTTCCCACTAAGCCCTAGCTCTATACTAGATTTTCTGAACCTCTATCTTGGACTCACTGGTACTTTGTAGCCGAGATAATTCTTCCACAGTATGGATTTTGTGAAGATGAAGGTTTGAAGTCTGCAAGAACTCTTTTACAGACTCATAGCCACAAGGTTTTTCATCTGTATGAACTTTATGCTGTACAATAAGGTTTTTACAGTGCCTAAAAGCTTTACTGCAGTCATTACAACCATGGGGTTTGTCCCCTGTGTGGATTCTTTGGTGGCCAATCAAATTCCTCTTAGAAGTAAAAGATTTTCTACATGTCTCACACTCATAAGGTTTTTCCCCAGTGTGCATTCTCTGGTGTACAAGGTTTTTATTCTGGCTAAAGTCTTTTCCACACTCACCACATTTATAAGGTTTCTCTCCAGTATGGATTCTTTGATGTACCATAAGATTTCTACTAGAGCTAAGAACTTTTCTACATATATGACATTCATAGGTTTTTTTCTCCATTGTGAATTCTTTGATGCTCAATAACGTTTCTGTTGTAGGTGAAGCCTTTCCCTCACTCATTACATGCATAGGGCTTCTCACCAGTGTGGATTCTCTGATGGGCTATCAGGTTTGAATGGTAACTGAAGATTTTCCCACAGTCACTGCACTTATAAGACTTTTCCCTAGTGTGAATCCTTTGATGACCAATGAGGCTTTTCTTCAGAATGAAGCACTTGCCACATTCATTGCACTCATAGGGTTTCTCACCACTGTGGATTCTCTTGTGCTCAATGAGGTTTCTGTTTGAACTGAAAGCTCTCCCACACTCATTACATTCAAAGGGTTTTACTCCAGTGTGGATTCTCCGATGTACCAGCAGGCTTGAGTTGTAACTGAAAGCTTTCCCACAATCCTCACAGGTGTACACTTTCTCTTGGGTGTGAAATTTCTGATGGACCATGAAACTTTTGCTCATAATAAAGGTTTTCCCACACTCTCCACATTCATATGGCTTTTCTCCATTGTGGAGTCTCTCATGGTCAATAAGGTTTCAGTTGGACCCAAAGACCTTGCCACAGGCCTTACACTCATGCAGATTCTCTCCAGTGTGGAACCGCTGATGTAAAATGAGACTCTCCTTCAGAATAAAAACTTTGCCACATTCAGTACACTCATAGGGTTTTTCTCCATTGTGGAGTCTCTGGTGGTCAAAAAGGTAAGCACTCTGAGTGAAGGCTTTCCCACAGTCAGTGCATTTGTATGGCTTCTCTCTGCTGTGCACCTTCTTGTGGTCAGTGAGGTTTGACTTTGAACCGAAAACTTTCCCGCACTTTTTACAACCAAACGTTTTCTTTTCTGTATGGACTCGCTGGTGTAAGAGGAGGCTTTTACTTCGAATGAAAACTTTTCCACATTCTTTACATCTGTAAGGGTTCTCTGCACTGTGGAGTCGCTGATGATCAACAAGATATGTGGTCTGAGCAAAGGTTTTTCCACACTCGTCACATTTATAGGGCTTTTCTCCAGAGCGGATTCTCTGGTGCAGAGAATGAGGCTCTTCTTCAGAATGAAAGCTCTCTGGCACTTGTTACATTTGTAAGGTTCTTCTCCCTTGTGGAGCCTCTGATGATCAATGAGGTGAGCATTCTGGGAAAAAACTTTCCCACACTCACTACATTTATACGGCCTCTCCCCTGAATGGCGTCTGAGATGAATAATAAGGCCTGAGTGCCTATAGAAACCCTTCCCACACTCCTTACATTTATAAGGTTTCTCCCCAGTGTGGATTCTCTGGTGGTTTAGAAGGTAAGCACTTTGAGAGAATGATTTCCCACATTCACTACATTTGTAAGGTTTTTCCCCAGAATGGTTCCGTAAGTGCATGAGAAGGCTTGACGCTGAATAAAGCCCTTTCCACACTCCTTACACTTACAAGGTTTCTCACCAGTGTGGATTCTCTGATGGTTTACGAGATGGGAGATTTTATTAAAATGTTTACAACATATATCACATTTATAAAAGTTCTTTCCTTCAGGATCCATTAAACTCTCAGAAACAACTGAATCTAAAGTCACATTTTCTTCAGATTCCCTCCATTTCTGGCCTTGTATTTCTGGTAGTGTCCTTTTCTTCTGTTGTTCACAAGAGGACCCTTTTTTCACTGAATCTGGCTTTTCCCCTGTTTCAGTTTTCCACTGACTTGTCAAAACTTGCCATTCACACTCTTCCTCATAATCAGTAACTTTGGGAGCACTTCCTTGGTGTTGTTTTGATGCTCCTTTCTGAGAGTCTGCTCTCTGAGAAATACTCAACTTCGATGTCATGTCCTCATTCTCAGTCATGGTCTCCCATTCTGGTAAAGGGAATTATAAATGCAAATGTTACCAGGTTATGTTTGTGAGATTCTTTTTCTAGTGCTAGGATCAAACCCAAGGCCTTGAGCATAGGAGGCAAGCATTCTGCAACCTCAGCCTTTCTTTTCTTTCTCTGCCCTCCCTTGTTTGTTTTTTTAGGTTTAAATCATTTTATTTATTTATTTATTATTATTATTTTTTGGTTTTTCGAGGTAGGATCTCACTCTAGCCCAGGCTGACCTGGAATTCACTATGTAGTCTCAGGGTGGTCTTGAACTCACGGCAATCCTACCTCTGCCTCCCGAGTGCTGGGATTAAAGACATGCACTACTATGCCCGGCTTTAAATATTTTTTTATTTTTATTTATTTATTGGGAGAGGGAGAGGGAGAGAGAGAGAGAGAGAGAGAGAGAGAGAGAGAGAGAAAGGACGCACTAGGACCTCCAGCCACTGCAAACAAACTCCAGATGCATGCACCACCTTGTGCATCTGGCTTATGTGGGTCCTGGGGGATTGAACCTTGGTCCTTCAGCTTTGCAGGCAAGTGCCTTAACCACTAAGCCATTCCCCCAGCCCCAATTTTTATTTATATTTATAAAAACAAGATTTAAATTTTGTGCTGGGCATGGTGGTGCATGCCTTTAATCCCAGCACTCAGGAGGCAGAGGTAGGAGAGTACATAGTGAATTCTAGGTCAGCCTGAGCTACAGTGAGACTCTACCTAAAAAAGACAAAAACAAACAAACAAAAAAAAGCATATACAATTTTTTTATATAACACAACCATGTTTTAAGATATGCATGGACACCTTGACCTGCTTTCATGGAGCCTTTTTATTTATTTATTTATTTATCATTAACAACTTCCATGATTGTAAACAATATCCCATGGTAATTCCCTCCCTTTCCCCATCATGGAGCCTTTTTATTTCTTTTCTTTTATTGCCAGGTAGGGTCTTGCTCTAGTCCAGGCTGACCTGTAATTTACTATGTAGTTTCAGGGTGGCCTTGAACTCTGGGTGATCCTCCTACCTCTGCTGGGATTAAGGCGTGGGCCACCACACCCAGCTTCATGGAGCCTTTTCTAGCAACTCATAGAAAGCCTTTTTTTCCCCCCAAAAATGAAATTCCCTCCAGTGAAAATGGTAGAGGTCATAGCCAATCCGAGCCCAATATAAAAATCATATTTTCCATGCCCCAGGCTCATTTTGTTTGTTCCTGAAGTTATTCCTAGGAATCACATTGATTACAGAACAGAGAAACTGCTTATATTGGAGGCAGGATGGTGCAATCTTCAAATATGTAAGCTTAATATGTTTTATCTTTGGGTAAGTAGAGATAATTTATTCATTCTCATTTTCTTAGAAATGTTACTCTTTCTCCTATTTAAAGTATTAAACCATGGCAGAGTAGCTTCACCTACACAAGGTTGGCAGGCCGAGGTCACTAGGTTTCTTTCCCCTAGGGGATGCCCACAGGCACCTCAGCTCACCCCCACCCCCTCTGCCTCTGGCACTAAAGCAGGGCGCTGGACACTGCCTTCATCACTGTTTAGTGGAAGTTCCGTCTGCTACCAGCACCCTAGACTGCTGCGAAGGAGAAGGTGGGCCCGCCTTGCCTCCTTGTTTGTTTTTGAGAAGGGTCTTACTATGGAACGCAGGTTAGCCTTGAATTTACTATGTAGCTGTCTATCTAGCACATTCTCATACTTACACTCATCCTCCCTCTGCCTTCTGTATGATGGGATTACACAGTAGTACCACCATGCTGGGCTCACTGTTTCACACTTATCCCTCTCTCCTCCCTTCATTCCTTTCTCTCTCTCTCTCTCTCTCTCTCTCTCTCCTTTCTTTTTGGCAACAAAGTCTTGTTGTTATATAACACAGGCTAGCCTCAAACTTACAATCCCCCGTCTCAGCCTTTTATTTTCATCATGTTAAGAAGATGAGAAAAATCAAGTATATGAATACCTGTTACAAGTATATGAACACCTGTTAATTGGATAAAAGCAAATAACTAACAGAAAATAAACTCCATCAAAATGTAACTTATTTTTAGAATTTATCTATAAATTCTCCAGGCAGAAGAGATGGCTTAGAAGTTAAAGGTATTTGCTTGCTGAGCCTGTGGACTCAGAATCTAGGCCCAGGTTCAATTCCCCATACTCACATAATGAAATATGCACAAAATGGCATATGCATCTGGAGTTTATTTGCAGCAGCAAGGAACTATAGTATAGCCACACACACTTCCTTTCTCTCTCTCTCTCGCTCTCAAATAAATAAAAAGTTTTAAAAATATTTTTATTTATTTATTTGCAAGAAGAGAGAGAGTGAAAGAGAGAATGAGACTGCCAGGCCTTCAGCAGCTGCAAACTGGGTTCAACTCCCCAGTAAAACTCCCTTCGTAAAAATATTTTTTTAAAAATAAAATAATTCAGGCCAGGCATGGTTTCAGAAGCCTTTAATTCCAGTACTTGGGAGGCAGAGGTGGGAGGATTGCTGTGAGTTCAAGGCTAGCCTGGGACTACAGAGTGAGTTCCAGATCAGCTTGGGCTAGAGTAAGACCCTACCTCGAAAAAACAAAAAGCAAGCAGGGTTAGAGAGATGGCTTAGTGGTTAAGATGCTTACCTTCAAAGCCAAAGAACCCAGGTTCAATTCCCCACCCATATAAAGCCAGATACACAAGATGACACATGCATCTGGAGTATTTTTTTGTTTGTTTGTTTTTCGAGGTAGGGTCTCACTCTAGCCCAGGCTGACCTGGAATTCACTATGTAGTGTCAGGGTGGCCTCAAACTCATAGCGATCCTCCTACCTCTGCCTCCCAAGTGCTGGGATTAAAGGCGTGTGCCACCACCATGCCCAGCATGTGTCTGGAGTTTTGTTTGCAGTGGTGTGTCCATTCTCTCTCTCTCTCTCTCTCTCTCTCTCTCTCTCTCAAATAAAGAAAATTAAATTTAAAAAACAAAACAGAACTTAGCCAGCATAATGTTGCACACCTTTAATTTTCAGCACTTGGGAGGCAGAGGTAGGATGATTGCCCTGAGTTCGAGGCCACCCTGAGACTACATAATGAATTCCAGGTCAGCCTGGGCTAGGGTGACACCCTACTTTAAAAAGCCAAAAAATGAAAAAAGAGCTGCCTGTGGTGGCACACACTTAAAAAGAAAAAAAGCAATGAAGCAAAAAACAAAACAAAACAAAAAACAGAAATTTAAATTTCATTACATAAAAACCTCAGATTTGTGTTGGATTCTGACTTAATTAGATACAAAAGGTAAAATACAGTATGAAGCAACACACTTAGAGCAATTCAAATGCTTAGGCACAAGAGTGGCACATGTAAAAATCAGCAAGAAATTAGCTTTGCATGGCGGCTTACACCAGTGATCCGGAACTCAGCACAATGAATGAGGATACAAGGTCAAGGCTAGTCTGAGATATGAGACTGTATCTAAAGTGAGAGGTGGGGGAAGAAGAGGCAGGCTTTGGCACACAGACTATCATGACAGCAATAGTCTAAAAGAAGGAAATGGCTAGTAACTTACCATACAAAGGCAAGTGCACTATGAATAAGGAGAATACAAGAGAAAGGCTACACACACGCATCCATATCTGAACAACATGAAGAACACTCGGCGCACATGGAAAGAGCAGGTGAGAAGCTGGGTAACTGGCACTCTGGGTAAGACACTCACAAGTGGGAGGACATGAGCTCAACCCCAGCGCCCGGGAAGTGTACGCATGGCCATGCCTGTAACTCCAGCGCTGAGTGGGACAAACAGGAACTTTTTGGGGTTCTCTGGCCAGCCAGACTAACCAAACAATGGCAAGCTAGGTTCTGTGAGAGACAGTCTCAGAGAATAAGGAGAACAGCAATAGACAAGGACACTAAATGTCCTCTTTTAGCCTCCACATGAGTGTACATAAGGCACACTCATCTGCACACACATGCTACACACTACATGCACACACACATGCCATACACTACATGCACACATACACACACTCTACGTATACTACATGCACATAAGCACATGCCACATACTACATGCACACACACACGCACACATGCATACACACCAGACAAGAAAGCAAAATGCTAACAGTAGTTATCTTCAGGTAGTGGAGTAAACATAGGTTTCCTTCTTTCTAATATTCAATGTTTTCCAAAGTAAGTGTACACTCCATTTATGATTAAAAAAAAAATCCAGGTGTTGTGACACACAGCTTTAATCCTAGCACTTGGGAGGCTGAGGTAGGAAGATCCCTATGAGTTTGAGGCCAGCCTAAGACTACATAGTGAATTCTAAGTCAGCCTTGGCTAGAGTGAGATCTTACCTCAAAAACAAACAAACGGGGCTGGCGAGATGGCTTAGTGGTTAAGGTGCTTGCCTGCAAAGCCTAAAGACCCAGGTTCAATTCTCCAGGTCCCACATAAGCCAGATGCACATGGTGGCGCATGCATCTGGAGTTCGTTTGCAGTGGCTAGAGGCCCTGGTGTGCCCATTCTCACACACACTCTCTCTCTCTCTAATAGATAAATAAATAAATCAGAAAAATAAACAAACAAAAAAGGGCTAAAGAGATGGCTTAGCAGTTAAGGTGCTTGCCTGCAAAGCCAAAGGATCCAGGTTTGATTCCCCAGTACCCACATAAGCCAGATGCACAAGGTGGCGCATGCATCTGGAGTTCATCTGCTGTGGCTAGAGGCCTTGGTACGTCCATTTTCTCTGTCTCCTTCTATACCTCTCTCTCTCTTTGTCAAATAAATAAAATATTTTTAAATATTACTTAATAGGTACTTAATAGGATGGTATTTTGTTTGTGTGTATATAGATAGATAGATAGATAGATAGATAGATAGATAGATAGATAGATTAATGGGGGTGAAAAGGCCCGAAGTGAGGTCAGGGGAAGAGATTGAGTAAAGGAAAGGTGGAGGGAGGGCTAATCAAAATCTAAGAGGATATAAATAAATCATATGGAATCCTACTTTTTTGGACAATGTAACATTCAGGAGCCATAGATTGTTGCTAGAAAATTTTCAGTGACAGGGATGGGATACCTTCCAGTGAGTTGTTGGCCAGGGAGGTCCCTGATGCCTCCAAAACATTATAGGCCATTGCCGAGGCCCTTGGTTTCCCACCAGGAATAGATGGTAAGACCCTATTGCTGAAGACTCCACATACTTGGGCTGCAATGCCACTGAGAAATCCTGCTGGAACTGAGCTGATAACCTCCTCCATGTAGACCAGCTGACAGAAAGCTGGAAAAAGCCATTCTGCATGCAGTTCAATAGGAGAAAGAGAAATCACCAGTGAAGACACTCAACAGTAGACACTGCAAGCCTTATACTTGGCCAGCCAGGCCAAATGAGCCAATGGGTGCAATAGTTGCACGTCTGTGATGGTAGAAACCAACTGCCCTCTAATTGGACTGGAGGCCTGCTCCATGGGACGGAATACATCCCTGATACTGAAAACTTAAAACAGGGGTAGTCATGAGCCCTAGGGGTGTAATGTCTGCTGCTGTCTGGCTAAATGTATATACCATGCTTATCAAACTGCCCAGTAAGCACTTCTCTTAGTGTTCATACCCTTATATTAATGCTACTCTCACTTTTGGTAGAGAATCTTCTCTTTTCAGATGGCAGTGACCTTGGGATGACTCAGAAGGTATCATGGTACTGGAAAGAAGTGACAGGAGTGCTCAGTACTGTAATATCTCTACCACACCTTCCAAGGCTCAGGGCCTAATGCGGAAGAGGTGGCAGAAAGAATGTAAGAGCCAAAGGAAGGGTGGGACTCCTTACAACGTGATCCCCCCAGACACAAAATGGCCTGGATATCCATGACCGCACAGTGCCTGACACTACCTACACAAGACCATCATAAGAGGGGGAAAAGATCATGACATCAAAATGAAAGAGAGACTGATTGAGATGGGGAGGGGATATGATGGAGAATGGAGTTTCAAAGGGAAAAGTGGGGGGAGGGAGGGTATTACCATGGGATATTTTTTATAATCATGGAAGTTGTTAATAAAAATTTGGAAGAAAATAAATAAAATAAAAACCAAAGGAGGGCGGGGGCTGGAGAAATGGCTCAGCAGTTAAGGTGCTTGCCTGCAAAGCCAAAGGAACCAGGTTCAATTCCCCAGGATCCACATAAGCCGATGTACACGGTTGCATGTGAGTCTGGAGTTCATTTGCACTGGCTAAAGGCCCTGGGGCACCCAGCTCTGTCCCTCTCTGTCTGTCTGTCTGTCTCTCAAATAAATGAAATAAAAATTATACACACACACACACTATATATATATACGTATATAGTTTTCCAGGTACTGAAGAGATGGCTCAGCAGCTAAAGACACTTGATTGCAAAGCACTATGACCTGGGTTCAATTCCCCAGTACCCATGTAAAGCCATATGCATAAGTGGCACATGCATCTGAAGTTCATTTGCAGAGGCAAGAGGTCTTGCCATGCCCATACTAATTCACTCAATCACACACTCTCTCTCAAATAAATACAGAGAATATTAAATAAGCAAAATTGAGGAGCTACAGGTGAAAATATGGGAAGAGAACTTACCTAGGGAAGTTACGTTCCCATAATTCTCCAGCATCACATCCCAGTACAAGGCCCTCTGAATTGGGCCCAGACATGCCCATTCCTCGTTAGTGAAGCACACGGATGCCTCCTCAAACATGACCAGTTCCTGAAACGGCAGCTATGGGTGAAATCACCAAGACAAGCTCCCCAGGCAAAGGTTCCTTTCACCTCAAGGGAGGCCATGGGATGAGCAAAGGAAACAGGAAGTCAGACATAAGGAGGCTCCATGTGAAGACTGTCTTCATGGAAGGGGTCTGAGGCACAGGTGGAAGCTGACAGGACACCCCGGTGCATGGAAGAATCAGGAAGGTGGATGCAACCTCACCTGGGGCTGGGCTGTTAGGAGCATAAGTGCCATCAGTTGACTTCTTGGATTCTCCTCCTGGGAAAGAACAGAGGCTTTGGGAACAGGAGAATCTACAGAAGGAGAGTAAGTGGCACGTAAGGTTACTGCTACTCTTGCTTTCTGCCCAAGTCTAACAAGTCAGGAACCCCACATAGTCCAGAACTCCCAGGCCCAGGCAATGGTGGCTCTGTCAAGTCCTGTAGACCTCTTCTGAGTGATTTCCATGTGCACAGCTGGGAGCGCACAAGTGGACAGAGGTCAGAGGGTCAGGAAGAGCAGAAAGAGATTGCACTGTAAGGGATTCCTACACAGGGCAGAAGAAGCAACTCCTGCAGTGAGGCATGGGCCACAGAAAGGATCCTGGAGAAGTACCTTGTGGCGGATCCTGGAGGCTGAGCACCACTGGGTCAGTGAGAGCACTCACGAGAATTTCAGCCGACAAGTGGCTGCTGGGAGATGTGAAAAGAAGTGCTGCTCCTGGAGCATTCGCCTCCTCCTGCCGAGTGTCCTGGTCCTGGACAGGAATTGAAGCCTGGGACCAAGCAAAATAAAAGAAGCTGGCTCCTATACTTTCAGAAAATAGACTCCCCTAACTAGCATGAAACTCTTTCTGTTCTTAATCTAAAACTGTGAGATCACAAAGACCCACCTCAAGTGTCAAAGCAGCAGTGACGCTTTGCATGAGCACAGCGGAGCTGCCCTCCAGCCCCTCATGGCACTGGTAACCACAGCCAGTGGTAACAGAAGCTACATCTGGGTGTGGGTTAAGGGAGGGCACAGATGTAACAAGCAGTAACTAAGAACATGGATTTAGCTTCAGACCAAGTTTCAGACCAGGCATGGGTTCAATCACATCTCTTCTACTTACTTAATAAGCCTTTTTACCCTCCTGGTCCAATAAAAGTAACACAGGAAGCCAGACATGGTGGTGCATTCTTGTAATCCTAACACTTGGGAGGTTGAGGCAGGAGGTTTCTCTCAAGTATGAAGCCAGCCTGGGCTACATAGTGAAATGCTATCTCTCTCTCTCTCTCTTTTTTTTTTTTTTTTTTTTTTTTTGGTTTTTCAAGGTAGCCCAGGATGACCTAGAATTCACTATAGAGTCTCAGGGTGGCCTTGAACTCACAGTGATCCTACTACCTCTGCCTCCTGAGTGCTGGGATTAAAGGCATGTGCCACCACACCCTGATGAAATGTTGTCTCTTTTTTTTTTTTAATTTTATTTATTTATTTATTTGAGAGTGACAGACACAGAGACAGAGGCAGATAGAGAGAGAGAGAATGGGCGCGCCAGGGCACTGCAAACGAATTCCAGCCACTGCAAACGAATTCCAGATGCGTGCGCCCCCTTGTGCATCTGGCTAACGTGGGTCCTGGGGAGTTGAGCCTCGAACCGGGGTCCTTAGGCTTCGCAGGCAAGCGCTTAACCGCTAAGCCATCTCTCCAGCCCGAAATGTTGTCTCTTTTTAGTATATTTTTTTCTCTTTTAAAAAATTATTTATTTATTTGAAAAGAAAATTTATTTATTTATTTGAGAGAAAAAGAGAGGGGCAGAGAGAGAGACAGACAGAGAGAAAATGAATATGGGTGCACCAGGACCTCTTGTCATGGCAAACTAACTCCAGACACATGCACCACCTTGTAAATCTGGCTTTAAGTAGGTACTGGAGAAATTGAACTGGGATGGCAGGCAGTGTAAGCAAGCACCTTTAACTGGTGAACCATCTCCCCAGCCCTCTCTCTTTTTGTAAAAACATTAATTGTATTTATTTATTTGAGAGAAAGAAAGAGGCAGATAGAAAGAGAGAGAGAGAGAGAATGGGCATGCCAGGGCTTCCAGGCCTAGCAATCAAACCCCAGATGCATGTGCCACCTAGTGCATCTGGCTTTCATGGGTCCTGGGGAATCAAACTTGGGTCATTTGGCTTTGTAGGCACGTGCTTTAACTGCTAAGCCATCTTTTTAGCTCTTTATTTTTTTAAATTTATTTTTAGCTCTTTTAAATATTATTTTTATTTATTTATTTTACAGAGAAAGAGGGAGAGAGAGAAAGAAAGAATGAGAATGAATGGGTGTGCCAGGGCCTCCAGCCACTGCACACGAACTCTAGACGCATGCATCCCCTTGTGCATCTGACTAATGTGGGTCTTGGGGAATCGAACCTGGGTCCTTTGGCTTTTCAGGCAAATGCCTTAACCACTAAGCCATCCCTCCAGCCCTCTTTTTTTATATTATAATATTTTATTTATTTATTTATTTATTTATTTATTTATTTATGAGACAAAGAGAAAGAGGCAGGTAGAGATAGAATGGGCACACCAGGGCCTCTAGCCAGTGCAAACAAACCCCACAAGCATGTACCACCTAGCGCATTTGGCTTTACATGGGTACTGGGGAATGGAACTCCAGTCCTTAGGCTATAAAATTCTGTATTTTTATAACTAAAACAAATAAGCCCATCCATGATGTCACTGCCAAATTTGAGTTATGGTTCAGACTTACACACAAATGTCTCTGGTGGGCTACTGACTGAAAGAAAGTAATCTCTGAATAAGATCAAAATTCATGATATGCATGCATAGAATATCATAGCAAAACATCATTTTGCATAGTGCATACATGCTTATGTAAAAAAAACACCTCATACACAGGAGAGGCTGTACAAAGTTCCAATTTAAAGGAGAAGGATACTACTGGGGAGATGGCTCAGTGGTTAAGGCATTTGCCTGCAGAGCCTAATGACTCAGGTTTGATTCCCCAGTACCCACATAAAGCCAGTTGCATAAAGTGGCACAGGCGCCTGGAGTTTGTTTGCAGTAGCTAGAGGCCCTGACATGCCCATTTACTCTCTTTCACCTTGCAAATAAATAAATAAAAGACAAGGATATAAAATCCTCCTAGAGGTAAATATCTCAGCCTAATCCCTTGCCTTACAGGATCCCCAGTCAAGGGTTCCCATGGAACGTGTTACTAGACCTGGAAAGTCCATTTCCTTTCCTTCTTTCTTCCCCTTCCTTCTTCTCCTTCCCCTCCCTTTTCCTTTAATTTTTTTTTTTTCTTTTGGGGTTTCTTTTGAAACAGAATCTCACTATGTAGCACAGGCTGGCATGGAACTCATAATGTAGACTAGGCTAACTTTGAACTTGTGGTTACCTTCCTGCCTAAGCCTTCCAAGAGCGAGAATTACATACATGAGCCACCATACCAGCCTGTAAAAGCACCACTCTTGCTACGCCACTTCCTTCTATGCTCTGGACTTACATCACTACTCCGATCCAACTTATGTTTCTGTTTTGGAGAGCATAAAAACACAACCCGCTTTGAGAAGCTGGATCAAAGTCAGCATGAGGGAGCCTCACACTGGGGACAGAGTGGAGTCAATGCTGTGTGCTGACTGTCAGCTGAGCTCAAAGACCTTAATCATAAATCCACTTTCTGGAAATTGACTCTTGAAGAGCTCATTGAAGAGTTAATAGCCTTCCCTGAAAACTAGAGGAAGCTAAAGAGTTAATAACTCTCCCCAAGACCAGCAAGCAATAAAAACTTCAGAAGCATGCCGGTGACAGGCATTGACATCCACTCCTTGACATATCCACTCCCGAATGATAAAACTTCCCTTAGCTCGGAAAACCTCGCAGGAACAGAAACCGTCTGGTGGGATATCCTCCTGAGACAATTTGGCTAAAAAGCTTATTCTGAGCAAGGACACGAACAACTATAGTTCCTTATCTACTTCCCTTGGACCTGCAGCTGGTACAATCTGTTTTTCTTAGGATCCCCCTTATAAGCTTGCACCCCAGCCTGGCCCAGCGCTTCAGCCTCCATCCTGCCGGAAGGTTGCTGCCCCTCGCTGTTGTCTCTAAATAAACGGTCTATCTGTAGAGATCAAAGTCTGATGTTCTCTTTTGCTTTTCTCTTACACTTTCCTTACACTCATGAACCAGCTTTAATTAGTGATAGGCTATGAGTAAGGCATTACTACTGAAAATCACAGGATTACCCATCAGCCCAGCTTCAATTCTTTCCTTCCTTCTACCTGCACCCTATGCCTAGACTCACTCACTTTTGGTGATAGGCCATCAAGATCTTTCTGCAGCTCCTCTACAAGGGCCACAGCCTCCTCGCCACTCCCAGGATGATGGAGCTGCACCCAGGTTCGGAGCTCCCCAGGCGGGATGCTCAGGAACTGCTCCAGCACCAGCAGATCCAGGATCTGAGCCTTGGTGCGAGCTTCTGGCCTCAGCCATCGTCGACAGAGCTCCCTAAGGCGGCTCAAAGCCTCCTGGGGTCCAGATGTCTCATGGTAACGCAACTGTCTAAAACGCAGGTGGGAGGTTTCCCAAACCGAGGAGCTGCTACCCTGGAAGCAGGTTCCCCACTTCCAGATGTCATCCTTTCCTTTCATAAGACCTTCTTGTCTCAGAGCATTGTGGGCCCAACTTTCTCTTGTCATTGTCGTCTTTGTGCTTTGCTTTCATGTTCCCTTAATTGTTGTTTGAATCTTCCTTAGAGCTTGGAGAACATCATCTGTAAGACCTCAAGAAAGCATTGTTAATATTAGCCTGGAGAAATGACCCAAGCTTTCCAGACCAGAGTCAGTTCCCGTAATAAACATAATCTTCCTGAATTCAAGATCTTAGGCTCCACAGAGTGTCTCCTCTGACAGAAGCCCCCTGCCCTGGGGATAGAGGTATGACTGAAACGAAACACGTTGGGATGCCCTTGGTTTTCACAAGATTTCTTCCATCAAATTACAATATAGGCTGATTACAGCATTCTAGCAATGGGCCTCTTGGATACTTCTATAGCCTAAACAGGCCACCTCACTTATACCCCTACTTAAAAAAGCTTGGTACAATAGGGATAACAACAGTTCATACTTTCAAGTGATATGAGAATTTGATTTCTAAACATGCTTTAATGTTTTTGGTTTGTTTTGTGGTACTGAATCCAGGGCTTCACATTAGGTAGATGTGTTGCCACTGAGCTGTACCCCAGAATGCATTCAGGTTTCTTAACAGTGCCTGAAACATGAAAAGAAGAGGTTAGTCACCCTTCTGTAACTAGTATCTGCTCCTGTGTTCTCAGCTGAGACATGCAACTGTGGCCTCAAATCCCAACGCTCAACTAACAAAGAAAAGTTGAATTAGATGTGTGTTGTTTGTAGTAACTTATTTTCTCAGATAACATTTTTTTGGTGGGGAGGTATCTAGGTAGGGTCTTGCTCTACCTCAGGCTGACCTGTATTATTTCACTATGTAGTCTCAGGGTGGCCTCAAATTCATGGTGATCCTCCTACCTCTGCCTCCCGAGTGCTGGGATTAAAGGTGTGCACCACCACTCCTGGCTCTTTTTTTTTTTTTTTTTTTTTTTGGTTTTTCGAGGTAGGGTCTCATTCAAACTCAGGCTGACCTGGAATTCACTATGGAGTCTCAGGGTGGCCTCGAACTCACGGCGATCCTCCTACCTCTGCCTCCCAAGTGCTGGGATTAAAGGATGAAAGGTGTGCATCAGCATGTCTGTCTTCAGATAACTTTTTAAAAAACATAAATTATGAGATTTATTTTAGGGGGAGTTAGGATCCACAGGGAAGGCAAGCAGGAAGACCCAAGCCAAAAGATCCCTCTCACAGAGCAGGGAAGAAGACTGAGAGAGAGTGAGGTGCTCAGCACTTTAAGATCTTTCACACAGGAAAGCACCCAAAACAAGGCAAGAAAGTACCCAGACACAAAGAAACTCTCAGCTTGGCTGGGCAGGGGAAGGGGAGACCAGAGAGAGACTATCCCTCACATAGGGAAGGAGCCAAGAAGCTAAGGCCATGAGGCAAGAAAAACTCAGATAATTTTGAACAAGGTATTGCTATATAGAACTTAGGCTTGATGCTCTCTTGAAATCATGTGATATTTAGACATGTTTATTTTTCTAAGTTCACAACATAAACCAGAAAATAATCAGTGTTATTGCTCTGGACTGTACCTTTCTGGTCCTTTCTGCATATACCAGTTTGCATTATAAAATTGCATGACTGCACTGCTCTGTGCAGTGATTTGCTTTTCTCACACTGTATGTTGTACTGTGAGCATATTAATATTTTCTGTAATTTTTGAATTGTGTGACTCAGTCATACTTAAGTAATTCCCTGCTTGCTAGACATTAAGATTAGCTAAGAAATTTTAAAAAAATTATTTGCATGTGTCTGTGTGTGCGCGAGCATACATGGGCACACGAGGGTCTCTTGCCACTGCAAACAAATGCCCATTAGGCTTTTTGTGGGTGGCTTGGAAATTAAACCCCAACCAATAGGCTTTGGAAGCAAGTAACTTGAACTGCTGAGCCATCTCTTTAGTCCCATAGATTATTTCTAATTCTCTCCTACTAAGGACACAATGATTATCCTTAGATGTAAATTTTTGGTTATATCTCTGCATGCCCATACACACTTGAATAAATAAATAATTCTTTAAAAAGCAAAATTTCAAGAGCTAAGTGATTTTCATATGGCACCTCACCACTTACTGCATGGGAGCAGATTCCAAACTCAGGGATTCTAATTAAACTCAAAGTAATTTCATCTAACAAGAGACATGAAGCCCAAACAGCTGTTCAGAGACAATGGCTTACACTACTCGTCCCAAGATAAAGGTTCAATCTGGCAGGCTGTGAAGGAAAGCAGTACCGGTGAATGCTCTGTGGCAGGTTGGCAAAGACTTTTTGCAAAGGACTGCATTTACTCTGAGTTAACAGTTTTAGTACTTAGGAATTAAATGCATTCTCTTTAGCAACGGTGGTCTGTTCGCTTGGTCCCTTTTTCTTTATTTTATTTGGCAGAGAGAGCAAGAGAGAGAGAGAGAATGGGCCTATCAGAGCCTCTAGCCACTGCAAATGAATTCCATTCGCATGCACCACCTTGTGCATCTGGCTTACAAGAATCCCGGAGAATAGCATCTGGGTCATTAGGCTTCGCAGGCAATCCCCTTAACCGCTAAGCCATCTCTCCGTCCCTTTTTCAATACCGTTCTGTCACAAAATCAGAAGATGACAATTTGCCCATCCCTGAACACAAGCCACGCTGTTTTGTTTTCCTTCCGAAACAGTCTCATGCAGCCTAGGCTGGCCTTGAACTCCTGACCTCTGCCTGAGCATCCCGGGCGCACGGATTACCCCGGTGCGCCACCACACCCGGGAGGGTCCCCAGTCCTCCTCCCGGGTCCGCCGCCAGCCGGCCCCGCCCTGCCTCGCTCACCAGGCTCCCGCGCCCTGCGGCCCTGGGAACCGTCACCTCCGCGCCAGGCGTGGGGACACGACGCCGGAACCAGACGCGACCACAGCCGCACCCCAGACGCCACGACTTCCGGTCGCTCTGGGACCCCCTCCAAGCCCCGCCTCTCTAGGAAGCGCTGCCGCGATGGCTCGTAGGTGGGCGCAGAGGCGGGGTGGGAGTCGAGGAGCTTCGGGGCCCTCAGGTCCTGTGGGGTGCGCCCTTCCTGGCCAGGCTGTGGACCTGGGTTACCCGAAGGAAACGCTGGAACCAAAACTTAGGGGCTGCCCTTCTTTCATACACATCACACCACCCTACGCCACTCCACATCATCATGTAAGTGGCAAATTCAGAACCTTTAAATTGAACTAAGCTAATTTAAATCAGAGCATGAGATATCAAAAGATGTGGAGTAACCAGGTGTGGTGGGGCACCCCTTTAATCCCAGCACTCCGGAGGCAGAGGTAGGAGGATGGCCGTGAGTTCAAGGCCAGCTTGAGACTTCCGCGAGTGAATTCCAGGTCAACCTGGACTAGACAGTGAGACTCTACCTTGAAAAAAAAAAAAAAATCCGCAAGTATGACTCCTGTTATGAGCATCATTTATTTATACTGAACAGAAATCTAAATATGGAAGTTTGGATCTTGGGAGGTAGTGGATGTTAGAGTACTTGTCTAGCATTCAGAAGCCTCTGGGCTCAATTCCCAGCACTGCATAAACCAGGCATGGTAGTGTACATCTGAATCCCAGTGCCTGGGAGATGGAGGCAGCAGGATCAGAAGTTCAAGGTCATCCTTTGCTACAGAATTTGAGGCCAGCCTGGGCTAGAGAAGACTTTTTCTTTCTTTCTTTCTTTTTTTTTTTTTTTTTGGTTTTTCGAGGTAGGGTCTTGCTCTAGCTCAGGCTGATCTGGAATTCACTATGTAGTCTCAGGCTGGCCTGGAACTCATGGCAATCCTCCTACCTCTGCCTCCCGAGTGCTGGGATTAAAGCTGTGCACCACCACGCCCGGCTTAGAGAAGACTTTTTCAAAAGAAAAAGAAAAAAAATAAATAAAGGAAGGTTGTTACTAGGATAGTGAGCTGTAATAAACCTTAAGAGGTTTAGATATAACACAATTATTCAGCTACTTAAAGCCTTTTGGTCTCAATTTTATTACAAGTAGTATCTAATATAGTGCACATAATCTATGAAAAACTAAGTCCAGGGAAACAACACTTTCCTCCCTATGCAGCTTTGTCTTACATATATCCCCTTAATCAATGCCAGCTTAGATTTTATTTCACACTTTCAATTCAGAAGTTTTATTCCAGACAGCAATTCTATACAACCAGGATGTCTGTGGCCAATAAACATTGGATCTTCATTTCCTCAGGAATATTCAGGGCACTGAAAGCTGAGTACACACAGGGTTGGAGAGATGGCTTAGCTCTGGAGTTCGTTTGCAGTGGCCAGGATGCCCTGGTGTGCCCATTCTCTCTCCCTCTCTCTGCCTCTTTCTCCCTCTCTCAAATAAATAAATCAATTTTTTTTTAAAATGAGCACACAGGAAGCCAAAGCTGGCAAAGGCATGGCAGGACAAAGAGGCAGACAAGAACTATGTAAGAGGACACTTGAGGAACTAGTGCCCAATGGAAAAGACAAGGTTCCAGAGGAGCTGAAGAAAACACATTCAGATAGCTTCTGAGTTCAGAGAGGCTACCAGGAAAGGGCAGCCAGGGCTGCATGCTTAAATTCGGAAGTAGCAGTGCTGCAGGAAGGGGATGATAAGTTCAAGTCCTACATCAGAGTATTTATCTGACAAGGTACAAGGATTGTTGCCAACACTCGTTTCTGTAGATCAAGGTAGGCACTAGTCTAGCAGTCTAGCAGATAGGTAGGATCTTAAAGAGCTAGCTACTAGGGTAAGAAATATGAAGATATTCTGTATTCACACCTCTAAGGTATGAAATGACATGGCATCCTTCCTAAAATCTTTTGTCTTTTAAAAATCACACAATCTTTAGATTTAAAAAAAAAGCCTATCTGAAGAATTTCAGGCACTATGATGCAGTGATTTGGAAAATGATGACAGTGATTATAGTATCTATCTGCTCAGCGACAGAGGAAGAATCCCAACTCGGCTCTGTCACCAATGTCCCTGAACTTGGCAGTTCTGTTCCAGGTCCTCCAAACCTTGCTCTGAATAACAATGCACAGAGACTACTGTACCATAAAATTATGTGTGAACCAGTATCTCATCAAATCACGGTAAAACACAAACATAACAACCGTCACAACTCTTCAGTGCAAGGAAGACATGGAAGAAACCACCCAGGTACCAAGATGGGCTACGAATCTCAGAGACAATGAGTAGTATCTTCCTATGAGACCTGGCCACAACAGTCCAGACACAATCACCTTTCAGAGGTGGCCGGCCTCACATTCACATGCAGAATCATGATGGTAGCCAGGTGTGGTGGCTCACACCTTTAATCCCACCACTTGGGAGGCTGAGATAGAATTGCAATGAGTTTGAAGCCCATCTGAGGCTACACAGGTCAGCCTGAGGGGGGGGGGCGGTTTGAGGGTTTAAGAGATGGCTTAGTGGTTAAGGCACTTGCCTGCAAAGGCAAACAACCTTAGTTCAGTTCCCTAGTACCTACATAATGCCAGATGCACAAAGTGGCACATGCATCTGTAGTTCCTTTTCAGTAGCTGGAGGTCCTGGCATGCCCATTCTCTCTCTCTTTCTGTCTGCTTCCTTTCTCGCTCTGCCTGCAAATAAAAAAAAATTTTTTTCGAGGTAGGGTCTCACTGTAGCTCAGGCTGACCTGGAATTCACTATGTAGTCTCAGCGGTGGCCTTGAACTCAGTGATCCTCTTACTTCTGCCTCCCGAGTGCTGAGATTAAAGGCGTGCGCTGCCACGCCCAGCAGAAAAACATTTTTTTTTTTAAGGGGGATAAAAGAAAAGAAAAATCACAATCATAATGGTGTGCAGAGGCACTCTGGAATAAAGAGGAAAGTATGAACTTTAAAGGCAAAGCTGATGTTAGTTTCTTAACACCGAGGAAACTCAATTCTTTCTACATTAAATGAAGTGACATTTCCTCAGTCATTTCTGAAATGACTCATGGTGTTCATGAGACAAATGTTATTGGGTTTAGGGATTGACTACATACTAAGAGGAGGAATGTCCAAGTTAAGAATGGAGATTGGGCTGGAGAGATGGCTTAGTGGTTAAGGCACTTGCCTGCAAATACAAAGGACTCACGTTTGATTCTCCAGGACCCCCGTGGGCCAGATGCACAAAGTGGCACATTTGTCTAGAGTTCATTTACAGTGGCTGATGACCCTGGTGTGCCTGTTCTCTCTCTCTCTTTCTCTGTCAAATAAATAAAATATTTAAAAAAAAAAAAAAGAATGGAGATTGGGCTGGAGAGATGGGTCAGTGGTTAAGGTGCTTGCCTGCAAAGCCGAAGGACCCAGGTTCAATTCCCTAGGACCCACATAAACCAGATGCACAAGGTTGCACATACGTCTGGAGTTCATTTGCAGTGGCTGGAGGCCCTGTTGTGTTCATTCTATCTGCCTCTTTCTCAAATGTGTGTGTGTGTGTGTGTATAAAATGGAGATATAGTCTAACTATAGCCAGATGGATTTTGTTTCTTTCTTTGCTTTTGGTTTTTTAAGGTAGGGTCTCACTCTAGCCCAGGCTGACCTGAAATTCACTCTCTAGTCTCAGGCTGCCCTTGAAATCATGGTGATCCTCCTACCTCTGCCTCTCAAGAGCTGGGATTAAAGGCATGTGCCACCATGCCTGGCTTATTTTTTTTTTTCAGATGATTTTTCAAAAAATATATTTTTAAATTTATTTGAGAGACAGAAAGAGGTAGAGAGAGGAAGAATGGGTGCACCAGGGCCTCTAGCCGCTGTAAGTGAACTCCAGATGCATGTGCCACTTAGTGCATCTGGCTTATGTGGCTCCTAGGGAATCATAACTGGGTTCATTGGCTTTGAACAAATGCCTTAACTGCTAAGCCATCTCTACAACCCTTAAAAAATATTTTATTTATTTAACAGAGGGAGAAAGTGGCAGAGAGAGAGAGAGACAAACTATGAATATGGGTGCATCAGGGCCTCTAGCCACTGCAAATGAATTCCAGATGCATGTACCACTTTGTGCATCTGGCTTACATGGGTACTGGGGAATTGAACCTGGGTCCTTAAACTTTCCAGGCAAGTGCCTTAACCGCTGTCTCTCCAGCCCCAGATGAATTTTTTAATTTTCTCAATTTTTATTAACATTTTCCATGATTATAAAAAATATCCCATGGTAATACCCTCCCTCCCCCCACTTTCCCCTTTGAAATTCCATTCTCTATCATATCCCTTCCCCATCTCACCCAGATGGATTTTTGAATTAAGTTTTTAAAAGTTTTCAGCTGGGTGTGGTAGTGCATACCTTTGATCCCAGCACTTGAGAGGCAGAGGTAGGATGATCACCATGAGTTCAAGGCCACCCTGAGAATACAGAGTGAATTCCAGGTCAGCCTGGGCTACAGTGAGACCCTACCTCGGAAAAACAAGAACAGTTTTGGATACGTCAAAGATTTCCTTGGGAACAGGCCAGAAAGGTATGGGGAAGGGGGACATAAGTGAGTGGTGGGGTACTTAACTAGGATGCTTGCAACCATGAGATTGTGAAAAGTGAAAGGCTCAAGAATTGCTGGGTTACCAAGACAATCTCAGAACTGCTTCCTTCTGTACTTCCTCTTATTTTTATTTTTTCAAGGTAGGGTTTCACTCTAGCTCAGGCTGACCTGGAATTCACTATGTAGTCTTAGGTTGGCCTGGAACTCTTGGCAATCCTACCTCTGCCTTCCAAGTGCTGGAATTAAAGGCATGTGCCACCATGCCTGGCTGTACTTCCTCTTAAGTAAATAACTAAAGTTCTTCAGGTCTAAGTTATTACTACTTGGTATTCTATTAATTATACCTAAAAATATCCAAAATGCCACCTTTGGGGCTCAACTGTTTTTTTCCTTTTTCAAGGTAGGGTCTCACTCTAGCCCAGACTGACCTGGAATTCACTAAGTAGTCTTAGGGTGGCCTTGAACTCATGGCGATCCTCCTACCTCTGCCTCCCAAGTGCTGGGATTAAAGGCGTGCACCATCATGCATGGCTCTTATTTATTTAACGAACGAGGGAAAAAATGGGTGCACCAGGGCCTATAGCAACCGCAACTATGCAAAAATGCAACTCCAGATGTATGTACTACCTTGTTTATCTGGCTTAAGTAGGTACTAGGGATTCGAACTTGGGTTCTTAGGCTTCACAGGCAAGTGCCTTGCTATCTCTTTTGCCCTGATAAACATTATTTCATTTAATCCTGTAGCAATTCCGTGAGGTAATCACTGCCTCTGAGGCTCAGGGTGATTAAATGACTCAGCAAATGAGAAACATTAATCTCCCAATGTCTGATTTTTTTTTTTTTCATTTTCCATTTTCAAGGTAGGGTCTCACTGTAGCCCAAGCAGACCTGGAATTCACTATGTACTCTCAGGGTGGCCTAGAACTCACAGGGATCCTCTTACCTCTGCCTCCTGAGTGCTGGGATTAAAGGCATGTGCCACCATGCTTGATCCAATGTCTGCTTTTTAAAAAAAATTATTTATTTATTTATTTATTTATTTATTTGAGAGAGAGAAAAAGAGAGAGAGAATGGGCACACAAGGGCCTCCAGCCACTGCCAATGAACGACAGATGCATGTGCTCCCTTGTGCATCTGGCTTACGTGGGTCCTAGAGAGTCGAACCGGGATCCTTCAGCTTTGCAGGCAAAAGCCTTAACCACCAAGCCATCTCTCCAGCCCCAATGTCTGACTTTTAACTTACTGAGCTCTACATAACATGATGTAGGCAAATTTCTTTTCCACTATTTGTGTTTTTGAGCCCACGATTACTTAAAAAGTCATAAGAGTACATTTGTTTTCTAGTTGAGACATGCTGGAAAGATGGAGCCTGGGTAGCTCTCCCTCTTCTCCAGATCCTCCCATGACTCAGAAAAAGGAAGGAACATTAACTTCTGCTGTGTTCTCTCTCTCTCTCTCTCTCTTTTTGGTTTTTCGAGGTAGGGTTTCACTCTAGTCCAGGCTGACTTGGCATTCACTGTGTAGTCTTAGGGTGGCCTTGAACTCATGGTGATCCTCCTACCTCTGCTTCTCAAGTGCTGGGATTAAAGGTGTGCACCACCACACCAGGCTGTGTTCTCTTTTTTAAAGTTATTTATTTGACAGAGAAAAGGGGGGGAGAGAGAGAGAGAGAGAGAGAGAGAGAGAGAGAGAGAGCGCGAGCATGCCAGGGCCTCTAGCCACTTCAAATGAACTCCAGATGTGTGCGCCCCCTTGTGCATCTGGCTAATGTGGGTCTTGGGGAATTGAACCTGGGTCTTTTGGCTTTGCAGGCAAACACCTTAACCACTAAGCCATCTCTCCAGCTCTTTTTAAAATTATTTTTGAGAGAGACAGAGAGAAAGGGACAGAAAAGCAGATTAGATAGATAGATAGATAGATGATAGATAGGGAGAGAGAATGGGAACATCAGGGCCTTTGGCTATTGCAAACAAACTCCAGGCTCATGCACCACCTTGTGCATCTGTCTTATGTGCGTTCTGGGGAAATTGAACTAGGGTTTCTTGGCTTTGTAGGCAAGTGCCTTAACCGCTAAGCCATCTCTCTAGCATCTTTTAAAAAGGTAGATAGAGAGAGGGAGGGAGAGAACTGGCACACCAGGGCCTTTAGCCACTGCAAACAGACTCCAAATTCATGTACCACCATGTGCACCTGGCTTACTTGGGTACTGGGGAATAGAACCTGGGTCCTTAGGCTTTTCAGGCAAGCACCTTATCTGTAAGCCATCTCTCCAGCCCTCTGCTGTGTTCTTTTAACTATGAATATCTACTGTCTTGACAACTCTAGAGTCAATCTACTGACTGTAAAAGACAAAGGATTGGCAGTGATGATCCTAAAAGCAAGCATCTAAAAGGAACCAATTTACTCCTAATTCTACTATCATTAAGTATTGTCTTGAGGTGAGGGTGTAATAACAAGACTAAGTTCCTTTTCTAACACTGCTCAGTGAAAATAAGCTTGTAATCACTGCATTTAAAATATACCTTTTTTTACATACAAAAGTAGTAAACTCTCATTGTAGAAAATCTAGAAAGCATAGAAAAGCATACAGAAGAAAATAGAAATCATCTACAATTCTGTCATGCAGAGATAAGCATTGTTAACATTTTGGTTTCTTCCTTCCAGTTTTCCTATGCACAAATATTTTACTTGGCTTATATTTGTGTGTTTCTCCTCTTCTTCAATTTTCTGTAAAACAGCTTCACCATGGCATTCTTCTCAGCACTGAGTGGCTGAAGCATCATATGTGGTGACTCTCATCCACTTAACCCTGTACTGCTGAAAATCTAGGTGTTTTTGCTTTCAGTTATACTGTGGACAGGGATGCTCTTTTTGTTAGACTTTATCTACTACTTATTTTCCCTGTATTGATTCCTAGAAGTAGAATTAAGCTTAATGGCACTAAAATCTGCTTTCAGAAAACCAGCAGTTAGCCTTATACCAGCAAGATCTGTTACTTATGAGGTTTCTTTCTCTTCATTATGTTTTCTCTGGTGTTGAATAAGCTGTGAGCTGTATCGATAGGCTTTCCCACATTCATTACATTTATAGGGTTTCTCCTTGGTGTGGGTTCTGAGATGTAGAATAACTTGAGATGTCTGCCTGAAGGTTTTCCCACATTCATTACATTTATAAGGTTTCTCTCCTGTGTGAACTCTTTGGTGATCAATAAGGTTTCGATTAGAAGTAAAAGCTTTGCCACACTCATTACATTTGTAAGGTTTCTCTCTACGATGCAGTCTCTGGTGTTCATTAAGAGTCTTCTTTAAGATGAAAGCTTTCCCACATTCATCACATTCATAGGGCTTCTCTCCTGTGTGAATTCTTTGATGGTCCATAATCTTTGTGTTAGAACCACATGTTTTCCCACACTCTTTACATGTATAAATTCTTTTTCCTTTGTGCATTCTCTGATGTTGAGTGAGGTTTGAACTTCGGCTAAAGGCTTTCCCACACTCAGCACAAGTGTAGGGCTTCTCCCCAGTGTGAACTCTATGATGAGAAATAAGTCCTGAGCTTCGACTAAAGGCTTTCCCACACTCCTTACATGCATAAGTTTTCTCTCCACTATGGATTCCCTGGTGCCGAATCAGGTGTGACTTACCACTAAAGGATTTCCCACACTCACTACATGTGTAGGGCTTCAGTCCTGTGTGGATTCTCCGATGAACCACAAGGTTGGAGCTATGACTGAAGGCTTTCCCACATTCCTTACACTTATAGGGCTTCTCCCCTGTGTGGATTCGCTCATGCACAGTGAGGTTGGCACTCTGACTGAAGGCTTTCCCACACTCAGCACATACATACTGTTTTCTTTCATCCTGAGTGATCTCATTTGTTGAGGGGTCATAGCACGGACTATCATCTTTCTCACATTCTTGGTCACTTCCTTCTCTTGGTGCATTACTGTCTTTAAACGTATTATGTTTGAAGAATCTTGTCTTTCTCCTCATCTTCTTCTGGGGGCATTCCAGTGGCTTATCTAGAATTCTTTTCATTCAGAGGAACTCTGAAAGTTTTGACTTCCTTGGCCACACTTACATGGAAATATCTTGAGTACCATGTGATTCTGAATTTTCAGAAATGATACTTTGGAATTAACACCACCTCACTTCCTTTCACCACCTAACAGGAGAATCAGAAAGCACACATATCACATTTTCTCTTTACTAGAGCAAGAATTATCTAAGGACAAAAAAATGTGTTAGACCATAGGGTCTACATGGAAAGGTGAGTGTTCAAAGGCAACGGAACTGTTCAAAATGATAATAATCTGAGAAAAAGTAAATGGGGGGCTGGAGAGATGGCTTACCAGTTAAGGCACTTGCCTGTGAAGCCTAAGGACGTGGGTTCCATTCTCCAGTACCCACATTAAGCCAGATGCACAAAGTGGTGTATGCATCTGGAGTTTTTTTGCAGCAGCTGGGAGGCCCTGGCATGCCTATTCTCTCTCTCTCTCTCTGTCTGTCTGTCTCTCTCTCTACTTGCAAATAAATAAAAATTTAGCCAGGCATGGTGGCGCAGCCGGGCATGGTGGTGCACGCCTTTAATCCCAGCACTCGGGAGGCAGAGGTAGGAGGATTGCCGTGAGTTCGAGGCCACCCTGAGACTACATAGTGAATTCCAGGTCAGCCTGGGCTAGAGTGAGACCCTACCTCGAAAAACCAAAAAAAAAAAAAAAAAAAAATAAAATAAAATAAATAAATAAAAATTTAAAAAAACACAGGTTTATATTGAAAAAAAAAAAAAAGTAAATGGGGTCTGGAGAAATGGCTCCGAGGTGAAGTACTCATCCTCCATAGGCATGAGGGCCTGAAACTGCCCAAGTTCAAATCTTTAAATCCCATGTAAAATGTCTAGGCATGGCCACATATGCTTATAACCTCAGTTCTGCAGGAGAGCAGAGACCACAGCATCTTCAGTCCCACAAGCTCTGGAATTAGTAAAAAGGAGACTCTGGTTCAAAGCAAGAGTGGGCAGAACAGGCACCCCACATTCTACTCTGACCTCTGAAGGAGAGTGAACCACACCAGGACAGTCTATGGGGCACCACAGGGCACATACATGTGCAAATACATTATGCACACACATACACACAAATGAAAAAGTGGATGGAAAGAGTCTTAGTTTGCTAGTTTTAGTTTGCATTTTCATGTTGGTTTGGCTTTTAATTCTTGCTGACCTGTTTCCTCAGTACTACAGCAAGCAGTAACTGGCATATTCTAGGCAAGCAGTGACTGGCATATTCTAGGCAAGCAGTAACTGGCATATTCTAGGCAAGCAGTGACTGGCATATTCTAGGCAAGCAGTGACTGGCATATTCTAGGCACTAAAAATTATTTTACAGAACAGCAACTGGGATTCTTCTGTCTTAGAATATGAGTAAAATTCCATCTTTGACTCTACATCTGGCTACCAAGCAACAACCTACATCTCTGTGTTTAAACCTTGCTTGATAAGTGGTGACACATGTCTCCCAATACTGAAGCCACGGGGTGTAACCACCTACTTAGTGGAAGCCTGCCTGTAGCTTTAATCTGTAGATTTGATCTACTGAGAGAAAGGAGGTTAGTGAAAGCATGGAAGTGGAACAATAACAGGACTTTGCAAGGTGAGAACAGGAGACAGACTACCCAAGAAGTCTGAGATGAAACCACTTATGAGGAATTTCACACAGCACTGTGCACATACAGGTAACTTCAGCAGACCCCACATCTAGAGAGGCTAAATTATAAATTTTCCTTCCACTATGCTCCCTTTCAGACTTGTCTACATATGGATTGTCAAATAATTAAACATTCAGTTGTAATTTTACATTCTATTCCCTCTTTTTGTGCATCTGCTTTACGTAAGTACTGGGGACTTGAACCTGGGCCATCACTGAGCCATCTCTCCAGCCCCCACTCCCTATTTTTTAAAAAAGTATCTTATTTATTTATGACACAGAGAGAGAATGGGCATGCCAGGGTCTCTAGCCACTGCAAACTAACTCCAGATGCATGTACCACCTTGTGCGTCTGGCTTCGTGTGGGTACTGGGGAACTGAAATGGGTCCTTAGGCTTTGCAGGCAAATACCTTAAAACTGCTGAGTCATCTCTCCCACTTGCACATGTGTGAATATGTGCATGTATGTGTAATACACACACACACACACACACAGAGAGAGAGAGAGAGAGAGACAGAGAGACAGACAGAGAGAGAGAGAGAGAGTCTCCTGCTGCTATACATGATGCCAGATGCTTGTGCCACTATTTTTTTTTTTTCTTTTCTTTTTGGTTTTTCAAGGTAAGGTCTCACTCTGGCCCAGGCTGACCTGGAATTAATTATATAGTCTCAGGGTGGCCTTGAACTCACGGCAATCCTCCCACCTCCACCTTCCAAATGCTAGGATTAAAGGTGTGCGCTACCACACCCAGCTTACCTCTAACTTTTTAAATTGATAAAAATTTATATGCTATCCTGTCTCAAAACCAAATAAAGAAAAAGATTGTATATATCCGCAGTGTACAATATGTTTTAACATATGCATATAATGTAGAATGGGTAAGTCATGCTAATTAGCGTATCTATTACCTCATAATTAGGTATGTGTATGTGAATATTTCAAATGTAAAATGCATTATTATTAATTATAATCAGCCAGGTGTGGTGGCACATGCCTTTAATTCCAGCACTCGGGAGGCCTAGGTAGGTAGACAGCTATGAGTTTGAGGCCAGCCTGAGACTATATAGCAAATTCCAGGTCAGCCTGGGCTAGAGCGAGACTCTACCTCAAAATAAATAAATGAAAGAAAAAAAAGAAAATGCAGAAACTATAATCAAGAGACTTCCTGAAATTATTCTTTCTGGCTAAATGAAATCTTGTATCTTTTGACCAACATCGCCCCAACAGAGTCTCAATTTGGACATCACGTAGTCCAGCAACTGGCCTGGAACTTGCTACTGCAGAAACTGGGCTGGCCTTGAACTTGCAGCAGTTCTCCCAACATGGCCTCCCAAACACTAGCATCACAAATGTGCACCTCCAAATCTGGTTTAAGTTTTTTCTTTTGTGTTTTTAAGGTAGGGTCTTGCTCTAGCCCATGCTCACCTGGAATTATTCTCAGGCTGGCCTTGAATTCACAGTGATCCTCCAACCTCTGCCTCCCAAGTGCTGGGATTAAAGGCATGTGCCACTATGTCCCACCTAGTTTAATTATTATTATTATATATATACATATATATTATATATATATATATTTTGTTGTTGTTGTTGTTTGTTTTTCGAGGTAGGGTTTCACTGTAGTCCAGGCTGACCTGGAATTGACTCTGTATTCTCAGGATGGCCTCAAAATCATGGTGATCCTCCTACCTCTGCCTCCCAAGTATTGGGATTAAAGGTGTGCACCACCACCCAGCTAATTTTTTTAATGTGATAATTTTTTATTACTTTTTAATGAATTAGACTTATAAAATATTTAACTACCTAAGAAAAATTTATTATATTCATTATACAGAAGCTAAGAATAAAGCTGCGTTAAGATTTCAATATTTAAAAAAATTTTTTTAAATGAGAATAACTTTTTTGTTTATTTGTATTTACTTATTTGACAGCAACAGACACAGAGAGAGAACAAGGGGGAGAGAGAGAGAGAGAGGGAGGGAGAGAATGGGCATGCCAGGGCTTCTAGCCACTGCCAATGAACTCTAGACGTGTGCACTCCCTTGTGCATCTGGCTAACATGGGTCCTGGAGAATCGAGCCTTGAACTGGGGTCCTTAGACTTCACAGGCAAGGCTTTAAGGCCATCTCTCCAGCACAAGATTTTAATTTGACAAACAGGCCGGGCGTGGTGGTGCATGCCTTTAGTATATATGTAAGTAGAAGAACAGATTACAGGGAGGGGAAGGCCTAAGTGAGGTCAGAGGAAAAGATTGTGTATAAGAAGGGTGGGAGGAGGGAGAGGGTCAATCAAAATTCAAGATATTCTGAATAAGACATATGAAAACCTACTTTTTTATATACTGTCACATCCAGAAACCATGGAATATTACCAGAAAATTTTCAGTGCCAGGGATGGGATACTTTCTAGTGAGTTGTTGGCCAGGGAGGACCCTGTTACCTCCAAAACATTACAGGCTATTTCAAGGCCCTTGGTTTCCCTTGAGAAAGAGATGGTCACTCACTGCCACCTCTAAAATGAGCAGAAATGGGTGCTAAATGGCACTTAGTGCATAGAGGCCAGACACTATCAAATATTCAACTCAGAGGATGGCCCCACAGTGAAGAATCCAAACCAACTGTTGATAGAGCCAAATGTTTTAACGTTTTAGAGGATTCAACCCCATCTTATAAGTAGCATCTCTTCCACTGTACTTCTGAAAAATTAGCTAAATGACAATAGTATTTAAAAGTCAACCAATTATCATTACCCCAAATATAACAGTTAACTTTATGTGGCAAAATGTTTCTCAGGATAAAGCACAAAATTAATTTTTATAAGTATTTTTCCATACTACCTTTTAACCTTTTCTTTTTCTTTCAAGGTAGGGTTTCACTCTAGGCCAAGCTTATGTGGAATTCACTATCCACTATGTAGTGTAGTCTCAGGGTGGCCTCAAAGTGAGGGCAATCCTTCTACCTCTGTCTCCCAGTAGCTGAGATTAAAGACTTGTTTTACCACACCCAGTTCTTTTAATCTTTTTAAAAATATATATATTTTTAGGGCTGGAGAGATGGCTTAGTGGTTAAGGCAATTGCCTGAGAAGCCAAAGGACCTAGGTTCGATTCCCCAGGACCCACGTAAGCCAGATGCACATGGTGGCACATGTGTCTGGAATTTGTTTACAGTGGCTGAAGGCTCTGACATACCCATTCTCTCTCTCTCTCCCTCTTTTTATCTCTCTCTCTCAAATAAATAAAATGAAATAAAACAATAAAAAATTTTAATTATTTTTTGCAAGGAGAGAGAGAATGACAGAGAGGAAATGGGTGAGCCAGGGCCTCTTGTACTGTAAATATGCAACTTTATGTATCTGGCTTTATGTGGTCCTGGGGAATCAAACTCAAGCCCTCAGGTTTGCTAGCAAGTTCCTTTACCTGTTGAGCCACTCTCCAGTCCTAATCTTTTTCTTTTTCTTTTTTTTTTTTTTCCGTGTATTCACATGATCATCTATAGCTACATAATATACTACTAACAGAATTCATATATATTTTGATTTTTCGAGGTAGGGTTTTGCTTTAGCCCAGGCTGACCTGGAATTCACTCTGTATTCTCAGGTGGCCTCAAACTCATGGCCATCCTTCTACCTCTGCCTCCCGAGTGCTGGGATTAAAGGCGTGCATCACCACGCCTGGCTGAATTCATTATAATTTAACCACTGCTTTGCTAGTATGAGAGATTTCTGCAGGTCACTAAGGTTTAACAATCATCAGTGCTATCCTGATCTCTTCATGTAAAGCTTCCTTCCTACTGAAATGCATTCCCAGCAGCTCCACAGACACACTCAGCAAGAAGAATGAATGACATGGTTTTGCAGTACTGCTTACTTTTTCAGAAAGATCTAACTTCCAGTGCTGAGTGCTCAAAACCAACAAAGGGAGATCAGCAGCGTTGAAGTCACATCTCAGAAGACAAGTGATAGTGACTTCATGCACAGATACCTTTGACATCCATGCCAAAGATCAGAAGATAGGTGGGGGGGGGGGCATCTTGGCTGGATCCTGAACTCATGCCCCTCTAGCTGCCCCACTCCTAATCACAGGAAGAAGGAAGTGGAGGAAACTCAGACAGAAGCCAGGAGATTGGGACGGCAGGTGACCTCACCTGTTCAGGGATCCTTCTAGGAGAAAGCTGATAGTTGTTTCTGCTCTGCCTTTCTTTTCCATTTATTTATATATTTATTTGCAAACAGAGAGAGGGGAGAATGTGTGCACCAAGGCCTTTAACAACTGCAAACAAACTCCATACGCATGTGCCACTTTGTGCAATTGGCTGCATGTGGGTACTGAGGAATAGAACCCTAACAAGCAAGCTTTGCAAGCAAGCACCTTTAACCACTGAGCTATCTCCCCAACACTCCCTTCTTTTTGCAAAATTTATTTATTTATTTGAGAGACAGGTAGAAGGGGGAGGGAGGGAGGGAGGGAGAGAGAGAGAGAGAGAGAGAAAGAAAATGGGTGTGCCAGGACCTTCAGCTGCTGCAAATGAACTCCAGATGCATGTGCTACCTTGTGCATCTGGCTTATGTGGGTACTGGGGAATCAAACCTGAGTTCTTTGGCTTTGCAGGCAAGCACTTTAACTACTAAGTCATCTCTCCACCCCCTCCTTTTTCTTTCTTTCTTTTTTTTTTTTTAAGCAGGGTCTCACTCTAGCTCAGGCTGATCTGAAACTCTGTAGCCCAAACTCATGGCAATCCTCCTACCTCAGCCTTCCAAGTGCTGGGATTAAAGGTGTGTACTACCATACTCAGCTTTATTTTCCATATCTAATCTTCTCTAACTTGTCTCTCCATACATTTTTGAATTAATGATTATTAATTTTTTACCGCCCCATTCTGTACAAATTTCTACTCTGGTCTTACAGGAGGAAGTGAGACTAAAACAAAGAGACCAGGAAGGTCTAGTTTGAGAATTTGCCCAAAAGGAAACCTAACTAACCCTGTGCCTGATTGAATGGGAATTCTCAGGCACTATAAGGGTGAAGTCTTGGCTGTAGAAGCAAGAGGAGAGAAAGATGAGGCTGGAACCAGTAGGTCACTAAGGGTATCTGGGCAACTGTGCCAAAAAACATAAGCTCAAGTAAGTAGTGAAAATAGTGAGAAGCAGAATGATAGGCCTTACCCAGGGATGCTGTGTTCCTTTAATTCACCAGTGTCCATTGCAAATCCAGGGCTCTCTGTGCAAGAGTCACATGGTCCTTGGCCATTAACTGCATGTGGTGGGGGAATAAAAAGAAAGACAGATGAGTGAAATACGTAAATTGAAAGGAAAGCAAACGACCTTGGAGAGAGACAGGGCTGCCTTCAAGTGTAAAACAAAGGCTGATAACACAGTGAAAAGCTTGTATGATCATATAATCCTTTCTGTGTCTTGAAAACAAAAACTATAATAAAAGTAAAATATACATGATCTTAGCCTACAGGCCTAGAAGCAATAAAAGTGAAATAAAACTAAAGTTTTCTTGTAAGACAGCTGCTGGTAGGCATGTTGGTACTCCTTCTCCTAGCCGGTACACATTGAGCACTGAGGCCCTACACAGCAGGGCCCAGAATACTTGCCTGTGGATACCACACATTGTCTGACACAGAAGAGCTTAGTAAATGGTATCTGCAATGCTAAACATATTCAGGATTCCATCTAACATATGGAGCACATAGAGATGCTGAGAAGTGAGTCCCTTGCATATCATAGCCATCACCTTTTCTCTATTTTGTCAGCCAATAGGGCTCCACAGTCTGAGAAACACCATGACTGTATATTTGCATTCTTACAGATGCTATCTCAACAAAGGGATCCTCTCTGAGAAACTGAGCACCCCCACTTCTCAGAGATTCTCAGACTTCCTAGTCTTTCTTTTCTTTTGAGACAGGCTCTTGCTCTGTAGCCTGGCCTGGAACTCAGTATAGAGCCCAGGCTGGCCTCAAGCCCACGGCAATCCTCTTCCTTGGGCTCCCAAGTGCTGAGACTATAGATGTGTACTACCACACCCAACTCCTAGTCTTATAGCAAACTGACAGATGGAGAAACTGGAACTTAGAGAGCTGAGGCGCACATCTAAGTTTTGTGGCACACAAATTTTGAGTTCTACTAGTATCACTCACTCCTCATCCCCAAATTACTCCCGATGGTCTAGAGGTCCTTCTCCTTTTCTGTGCTTTTTCTCCTATGCGATCAATAATATCAACAAATGCTCCATTTCAACCAGGCATAGTGGTGTAGGCCTGTAATTCCAGCTCTTGAAGGCGAAGAAAACAAGATCAGATCAGGAATTCAAAGCCATCTTTAACTGCATAGCAAATTTGAGGTCAGTTTGAGCTATGTGAGACCCTATCAGACGTCCTCCCCCCACATAAACAAAGTAAGAAAGAGAAGAGACACTCTTTTTCAATCCTGATCACATCCTTTAGCAGGCAGCGTTCCTGTCTCAGGTCTAACGTCATAGTCTGCCTCTCACTTGCTTAAAAGAGAAGGTAATGACTCACCCAATGGATCTGCTAGGCAAGATTTTGCCTTCTCTCCTTCAGTTCAATGAGGAGCTTCCTAACGGGGGTCTTGACTCATTGCAGACAGATAAAAATGGTGTTGTCAGGGCCGGGCATGGTGGTGCACGCCTTTAATCCCAGCACTTGGGAGGCAGAGGTAGGACTACTGCTGTGAGTTTGAGGCCACCCTGAGAATACATAGTGAATTCCAGGTCAGCCTAAGTTAGAGCGAGACCCTACCTCAGAAAAAATAAATAAATAGATAAATAAATAAATAAATAAATAACATAAATGGTGTTGTCAGAGACCTTAACTCCAAGTGAACCCCTAGGGCAGTGTCCCATTCTTTAGCTTACTTTCCTTTAGAACTCTAAACACACAGCACAAACACTCCCATGTTAAAGACGATGTAACAACGGTCTCCGGGATTCAATGCCTTGCTCTAGAGATCACAGGACTGTGACAAGGCTTGCATGACTACAGCAAATCCTTATTCTTTAACACATCAGAGCCACTTCTTTTCACCTGTTCCTCTACTTACAAAATGCATTTCAACTGGGATTTCCCCTGCAGTCTAGTTTTCCATAGTAAGTTTGCACAGGTAGACAGGGTGGAGCAGGTGGGTCAACTGTCCTGAAAGAGAAGGTATAAACCTTAAGGAACACTTGAAGACTTTTTTTTCATATATATATATATATATTTCATATATATTATTTTGAAAAAAAATTAGCCTGTGTTATGTGGGTGGCTTGGGAGCTGAACCCAGGCGTGCAGGCTATGCAAGGAAGCACATTTAACAGTTGAGTCATCTTCCCAGCCCCTGATGACTAGACTTTCTCATCAGATGCCCAGGCTCCGAACAGCAGGTTCCATTTCTTCCCTTCCAGAACTGAGATCTGCTCCACACAACTGTGTCCCCAGGGCCTGCAGGCTGAACGTCTGTTGAGGGAATAAAGGAGAGAACCCCCCACTCCCGGGTCCAGCGTCCTCACTGGTGCCACGGCCAGGGTCGGGCTGGAGCTCGGAGTCCTCCAAGAGCCAGGCTGGACCTGGGCCTCGGGGACCTTGGCGGCCGGCGGCGGGGTCGGTCGGCACAGCCGTGTCACCGCCGGGCGCTCGGGGACTAAGGAGAGCGCGGCCTCGGGACGGCCTGGCTTCCCTCGCTCCGGAACCCCCGGCCCGGCCCCACGCCCGCAGCCCTCACCGCGCCGGGCGAGCGTCCGAACAAAGCGGTCGAGGATGTGCGCGGGCGACGGCGACGCCCAGGCCTCCGCCCGCCCCGGGCCTCCATGAGCTGGTCACGCCCTCCAGCCGCAGGGCTCCCGGCCCCGCCCCCGGCCCCGCCTCCCTGACTGGCTGAGTAGGGGAGCGGGTGGGTGCAAAGCCAATCATAAGAGAGCCCTGGAAGGGGAAGAGCCAATCGGCACAGAGTCGCTGTCTTCCACAGACCATGCCTTTCAGCTTCAAAGCCCATGTGGAGCCATTTGGCAGTACATGAAAACTAACTACTTTTCTTTTTCTTCCAAGGTAGGGTTTTGCTCTAGCTCAGGTTGATCTGGAATTCACTATGTAGTCTCAGGCTGGCCTCGACCTCACTGCGATCCTCCTACCTCTGCCTCCCATATGCTGGGATTAAAGGCGTGCGCCACCACGCCTAGCTGATTTCTTTTTTTTTTTTTTTTTTTTTTTTGCACGTTGTGATGTTATCAGTACTCTATTTTCAAAAAATAAATTTTAACTAAATTGTATCTTGGTAGTAAAGCCATCCATGACACCAAAAATAAGGAGAAAGAAAATATGTATTTGTGGGTGCCTACTATGCCACTGTTGAGCTGGAAGGTCCATCTCATTTACTATAATGTCAAAGTTTCAGTTGAGTGTAAAATATATACACTGGGGCTGGAGGGTTGGCTTAGCAGTTAAGGCATTTGCCTGCAAAGGAGACAGGCTCAATTCCCCAGGACTCACGTAAGCCAAATGGACAAGGGGGCGCACGGGTCTGGAGTTCTTTTGCAGTGTCTGGAGGCCCTGAAACGCCCATTCTCTCTCTCCCTCCTCTGTCAAATAAGTAAATAAACAAACACACACACACACAGAGACATTGGTCAGGGAGGCCCCTGAGGCATTCAAAACAATACAGGCTTTTGCCAATACTCTTGATTGCCCATGAGGAGCTACATGGTAAGACCCTATTGCTGAACGCATGACAGACTGGTTGCAGAGCACTGAAAAATCAAGCTGTAACTGAGTTGGAAGCCTCTTTCCTGCTGGCTGTCATTGTGCTGGGAAGTGCTTTGCAGGTTGCTGGGGAGGGGGAAATTATCAACAGTGGACCCAGAAGCGACATAAAAGACTAGGCAAGATATGCCCATTAGTGCAATACTCGCATGACTACTTACAAGGCAAACCAAATGTCCTACAATTAGATTTGTGGCCCACTCCAGGGGAAGGAATTCACACATACAGTACAGTAAAGGTCATAGACCTGAATGGGAAACTAATACTGTTGTTTGGCTAAAGAGACATGTTGTGCCCATCAAATTGCCTTCTACATATTTATGCTTATGCCCAGAGATTAGTACTGCTCTCACCTTTGTCAGAGAAACTTACATTTACAGATGGAGGTGACTACTGGGTAGGCTCAAAATCCATCAAGGTGCTGAGAATAACTGACGCTTCAGTGCTCAGCACTGAGAAACGCATGCACATGCACACACACACACACACCCTCCAAAACTCAGGGAACACTGCAGAAGAGGGGATGGGAAGAATATAAGAGGCAGAGGACGGGGCACAATGCTTTGGAACACCATTTTCTGGACATGGAGTGGCCGTTACATTCATGACCTCACACTGATGTCATTATTTGCATAAGATCTGCCCATCAACATTATGTCATGTACAATACAGAACAACAACAGAAAAACCCAAATCATCAAAATATTAAAGGACCCACCTAAAGTTGTCCTGTGACCTCTACATGCACATCATGGCATGTGTGTACATGCACATGAACACAGAAACAGTGCATACACTGAATACTGTCTTTTAGAAAAGCTAAGCCAAGCTGGGTGTGGTAGCACACACCTTTAATTGCAGCACTTGGGAGGCAAAGGTAGGAGGATCCCTACCCCATGAGTTCAAGGCCACCCTGGGACTACATAGTGAATTCCAGGTCAGCCTGGGCTAGAGTGAGACCCTACCTTGAAAAACCAAAGGCTCTCTAAACTTAAAACATCTTCCCTCCAGGCTACATATCTGACACTGCCCTTCTACCCCTTACCTTCTGCCATACTGCTAATTCTCTCATGCTGTCAAAAAAGAAGCTTGGGGCAGGGAAGGAGGAGTTGTCACCAGAGGTAAAGGTCCTCCAGCACTGGGGACCTACGGGAAAGCTGTTTCAGCTGATGACAAATATATGACAGGAGAGGAAATCCTAGGTGACTTCTTGCTTGTGTCTTTGGGATATAAAAGGCCAAGATTCAAGATACAGTGTCCAACTTAATCTTAAGATAGTAGATTTAGAGAGGACTGGTGGATAAAGAAAAACATTTTCATACTTTCCAAAAAAACTAATCCACATAAATTACAATATTCTAAGAAAGCTGGGTAGATTTTCAACTATTTGTACTACAGTAATGAAGTTCAATGAGCCTTTGTAGTCAGAGTTCACTCAGCAAGTTCAGAACTGGAGTCAGTGTGGAACATAGCACACATCTCAGTGTAACACAACTGTCCAAGCCAATACAAAAATATCCATCCATATACACACAAACACATCATTTAGAGATTAATAAACCAAAAGTAAGATTGCTTTACTAGGAGTACATATAGAAAATATCAATTGGACATTGTATGCTACATCCCACAGGATACAACTTTAGAAGCTTTGGGAAAAGAAAAGAATCTGGACTTGATTTAAGGTTGATTTGCAAGTGGAGATTTGAAAATTTACCTAAGAGTACATACAAGGTGCAGTGTATATGCTGAAAAAAAAAAAAAAATCTAATCACAGACAGCCTACAAGTTGGTGTGAAGGTATACATCCACATCAAGAACTAACAACATTTAGCAGCTATTCTTGGAAGCACCATCTAATTCAAAGCACTGAGGTTGAGTAAGAACAAAGCAGCTGAAGAACATACTTAAAAATGAGATGGAGAGGTTGGAGTGGTTAAGGTGCTTGCCTTCAAAGCCCAAGAACTCATGTCTGAATCTCCAGGTCCCATATAAGCCAGATGCAGTTATGCAAGCGTGCAATGTCACACATGTGCATAAGGGGGCGCAGGCGCCTGAAATTCATTGGAGCAGCTGAAGGCCTTGGCATGCCCATTCTCTTTCTCTATGTCTAATTAAAAAAAAAAATGAGATGGAATGCCAGGCATGGTGACGCACACCTTTAATCCAAGCACTCGGGAGGTAGAGGCAGAAAGATCACCATGAGTTCGAGGCCACCCTAAGACTACATAGTGAATTTCAGGTCAGCCTAGGCTACAGTGAGACCCTACCTTGAAAAACAAAACAAAAGAACAACAACAACAACAAAAAGACATGGAGTTTGAAGACAATGAGGGAATACAAATCAAACAGAAATTTAAAAAAAGTTTTCTAGGTAGGGAACATATGTGTAAACCACACATTGGAGTAAATGTGAGCAAACTGGATAAGCAGGCTCACGCCTATATTCCCAGCACTCAGGAGGCTGCATAGGATCATCATGAGCTGGAGGCAAGCCTGGGTCTACAGAAGTTCTAGGTCAGCTTGGGTACAGACCTTGCCTCAAAAAAAAAAGGTTGAAAGCAATAGCCAAGAGGTAGGAAAAAAATCAGTCTTGAGTCTTGTATTAAGTCTCTGTGTAAAGATATTCAGAAGTTAGAAGGTACAATCTGTGTGAAAATGACTGATTGTGGAATGCAAAATTAAGCAATGCAATAGATTTCAAGATAGTTTAAAAAATAAAAACAGCCTGGCATGGTGGTGCACGCCTTTAATCCCAGCACTCCGGAGGCAGAGGTAGGAGAAGATCACCATGGGTTGAAGGCCACCCTGAGACTACATAGAGAATTCCAGGTCAGCCTGAGCTAAAATGAGACCCTACCTTGAACCCCCCCCCCCCCGAAAAAAAAAGGGAAAGTGAAATCTAGAAGTAAATAAAATGTGTGGTCTCCACTTTCTCCCCACTGGGAAAGGACTGCACTAAGTCACCTTCACTCTGACATCTTAGTAACCCAGTGAAAAGCACTAAGCAATGGTCAAATTTAATTACTCGTTCCAGAGGAGATGGCTCAGTGGTTAAAGGAGCTTGCTTAATTATTGGTTCAAAGAGACCAAGACAAGCATCTGACTTGTAACAAAGCTTAACTCAGAATTCTGTCTCCAAGAACCATACCTTATGATACAGACTGAAGCACAGTTGAGGGCTTCTCCCCACTATGAGTTCGCTGGTGGTGGTTAAAAGTGGAACGCTGACTAAAGGCTTTCCCACACTCAGTACATTCATAAGGCTTCTCCCCAGTATGAACTCTGTGGTGTACAATAAGCTGTGAACTGTCACTAAATGCCTTTCCACAACTTTTGCATTTATAGGGCTTTTCACCAGTATGGGTTCTCTGATGAACCATAAGGCTAGAGCTGTAACTGAACACTTTCCCACACTCATTACATTCATAGGGCTTCTCACCAGTGTGAATTCTCTGGTGTATAATGAGGTGAGAGTTTTGATTGAAGGATTTCCCACACTCATTGCATTTATAGGGCTTTACACCAGTATGAAGTCTCTGGTGCCGAATAAGACATTTACTCAGGCTGAAAGCCTTACCACACTCACTACATTCAAAAGGCTTTTCTCCAGTATGAATTCGTTCATGGTCAACAAGCTGGGAGTTCTGATGGAAGGCTTTCCCACATTCATTACATTTGTATGGTTTTTGCCCTGTGTGGAGGCTCTGATGTCGTAGAAGACACTTACTCCTACTAAAGGACTTGCCACACTCAATACACTCATAAGGCTTCTCCCCGGTGTGGATTCTCTGATGATCAATGAGAGTTCTGTTGGAACAGAAGGCTTTTCCACATTCATTACACTTGTAAAGTTTCTTATCAGTGTGAAGGACCTGATGTTGGATAGGACTTGTGCTGTGAATGAACACTTCTCTACAATTATTGCATTGCCAAGGTTTCTCCTCAGTATGGGTTCTCTGGTGGTGGTCAGTAAGTTGGGAACTCTGAGTAATTGCTTTTGAACATTCGTTACATTTATAAGGTTTCTGTCCATTATGGAGTCTCTGGTGCTGAAAGAGAAGAGAGCTGTGTTGATAGGTCTTCCCACATTCACTGTGTTTGTAAGGATTTTCGCCCCTGTGAATTCTGAGATGTATAACTAGCTGAGAGGTCTGCTGGAAAGTCTTACCACATTCATTGCACTCACAGGGTTTCTCTGCACTGTGAATTCTTGGGTGGCCAATGGGATGTGAACTCTGGTTAAACACTTGGCCACATTCATCACACTGATAGAAGTTCTTTGTCTTTGGAACACCCTGATATTCAACAGGGCTAGAGGACAAATTTGGATGTTCCTCCACACCCTTGTATTCCTTATACTTGTCTATTGTAGAATTGTTCTTATCCTCCCCTGTAATTTCTGAAAAACCACTTTCTGGCCCACTCCTTTCTTCATTGGAGGGCTGTCCTTCCAGCTCTGCTAAAGTATCTTCACACACAAGTTCAGCTTCCGATCCAGCAGAAGCCACTCCAAAGAGGCCCTCTGAGGACTTGCCAGATGAATCTGATCCTTCAGAAATGTCCTGCTGTGGAGTAATCTCAGAGTTTTCCATCCTGTTCTTATCTAATGCCAAAAGAAACAAGAAAACAAATTTACTCATTGCTTGCTTTGCTGTGGAAAATGGAATCACCAAGAGCCTAAGGTAGCTGAAAATGTCACATGTAGAGAATGAGACAACACTTCAAAGGGGGCAGGAAATATGACATGCCTTGATTGTATATTTAGGGATAGAAAATCAAACAGGAGAAATATGGTCAATGAAGGAAAATGAGAAAGTGTTATCAGGACAGAGGAATAGTGGGCCAGCACCGCCTAGGTGGAGGGATGATCATAAGTGAGTGCCTAGGGTATGCAGCACAGTGCCTTCTACCTGAGGCACTATGATGCTGTCTCGTTAGAGAAAGGTACTACTCTACACTCTTTTCCAACCATGACATTGCATGCTTACATACTTCCCAGAAGAGATGTTGGAAGAGTGAGCTCCTGCCTCAAAAAAAAAAAGCTGTGTGTGACCTTTAATCCCAGCACTTGGGGAGGCAGAAGTAGGAGGATTGCTATGTGTTTTATGTGTTTGAGGCCAGGCTGGGACTACAAAGTGAGTTCCAGGTCAGCCTGGGATACAATGAGTGAGACTCTACCTCAAAAAAAACCCAAAAAATAAAAATAAATAAATAAATAAAATAAAAACCAAAAAATAAAAAGCTTAAAATTAAAAATTCAAGTAGAGCTGGAGAGATGGTTTAGTGGTTAAGGCGTTTGCCTAAAAAGCCAAAGGATCTGGTTTGAATCTCCAGGACCCACATAAGCCAGATGTACAAGGGGGTGCATGCATCTGGAGTTCGTTTGCAGTGGCTGGAGGCCCTGGCGTGCCCATTCTCTCTCTCTCTCTCTGCCTTTTTCTCGCTCTCAAATAAATGAAAGCCTGAGTTCGCTCCTTAGCACCACATAAACAAGGCATGATGCAGCATGCTTGAAATCCTAGCATTAGGAAGGTGAGACAAGAGGATCAGGTGTTCAAGGCCAGCATGTACTATATGACAGCCTGTCTAAAAACGTTTAGATAGGGCTGGAAAGTTGCCTGTAAAGCCAAAGGACACAAGTTTGATTCCCCAGGACCACATAAGCCAGATGCACAAGGCGGCACATGCATCTAGTTTGTATGCAGTGGCTGAATGCACTGGTGTGTCCATTCTATCTGCCTCTTTTATTCAAATAAACAGATAAAAATAAAATGCATATAAAAACATATAGACAGAGTGAGTGCAGACTGTGGTTACTGGGGAAGAGAATCATTACCCAATATGGCCATGCTGTGATTTTGTGGTATCATGTTCTGGAATAAGACTTTCTGCTTCAGTTTCAAGCCTTTCCACCTTTTCTGCATACAGTCCACATTCACTGCAGTCTCCTGGAATGACAAGTTTCTACTGCTCAGGAATAGTTCCATCCAGAAAGGCAGAGTCATCAGGAGTCCTCAGAGATAAAGGGGCAAGGTAGAGTAGCTGGGACAACATATGGGAAATGATAAGCCCATGGCTAGGAGGAGTCTAGTAACTAGGAGCAGAGAGCTGCCTCCAGCGAAAGCCTTAGGCAGAAGCCAAAGGAGCTACATCAGATGGGCAGAGTCTGGAGGTAATCTCCAGGCATGAGAATCAGAACAAACATAGCACCACACTCACCTGAAGCCTGGTCATCTGATGCACAGTAGCCACTGCTTGGTCCTCTAGGTCATCCACTTGGGGAAGAGCAACAGCTGGGTTTGGGAAGAGAGCTCTGAGTGAGTCAAGGCCTGACCTTGGCTCCACAGGTCTATGTTCCAAGGAGGAGATTTGGAAATCCAGAAATCTCCTCATACACTGACTCTTCCTATAGACCTCATCCCAAGTATGCTGGAAAGTTCCCTGGAGGGCATAAGAGGTGGCATCTGGTCAAACCAAGATTTGGGGATTCCTCTCAGCACTCTCTTTCAACCTGTCTGAAGGAAGATCTACTTCTTAGCCAGGCATGGTAGTGCAGTCTTTAAACAGAGGATTCAGGAGGCAAAGGTAGGAGGACCACTGAGAGTTTGAAGCCATGCTGAGCCCACAGTGAATTCCAGGTGAGCCTGGGCTAAAGTGAAACTCTACTTTGAAGAGAGAGAGAGGGAGAAAAAGGGGCTAGAGAGATTGCCTAGTGGTTAAGGCACTTGCCTGCGAAGCCTAAGGACCCAGGTTTGATTCCCCAGAACCTGTGTAAGCCAGACACACAAGGTGATGCATGTGCACAAGGTGGTGCATGTATGTGGAGTTCAACTGCAGTGGCTAGAGGCCCTGGTATGCCAATTCATTCTCTCTCTCTCATAAAAAACAACAAACTGCTGGGCGTGGTGGCGCACGCCTTTAATCCCAGCACTTGGGAGGCAGAGGTAGGAGGATCACCATGAGTTCAAGGCCACTCTGAGACTACGTAGTGAATTCCAGGTCAGCCTGGGCTAGAGTGAGACCCTACCTCGAAAAACCAAAAAACAAAACAAAACAAAACAAAAAACAACAACAACAACAACAAACCCTTCATTCAGTTTTTACTATAAAATATCTTGTTACTTCCTCCAGTGTCCTGCCCTGTTCTATCTCACAATGATCTCGTCTTTTTACAGAGGTTACCTTCCACAATGCCTGCATCATGGCTGCGGTTCATCATGCATATTTACCTTTTCTATTGTTTGTTATTTTTAAAGTATTTTTATTTATTTATTTGCAAGCAGAGACAGACTGAGAGAAGAGAGACAGAGAATGAGCATGCACAGGCTTCCAGCTGCTGCAAGCTAACTCCAGATGCATGCACCACTTTTGTGCATTTGGCTTTATGTGGGTACTACAGAATGGAATGTGGGTCTTTAGGGTTTGCAGGCAAGTGCTTTGACCAGTAGCTCATCCTTCTAGCCCATGTTTTTTTTTTTTTTTTTTTTCTCACTCTATAACTTAGGCTGGTCTGGAATTTACTCTGTAGCTCCAGGCTGACCTCAAGCTCACAGCACTCCTTGCACTCCAGGGGCCTCCTGCATGTGGGGATTCTAGATGTGATCCACCTTTTATGGCTAAGAGGCTGCTGCTTCTCACATATATGGTGAGTCTTGCCACCTAAATACAACTCTTTCAAGAACTCACAGTATAGTTGATCTCTCTGGTGCTCAGAAGTATATTTCCTGATATGTACTTGACATGCATGATTGGAAAATAAACAAAAGGAATAGAATGGTCACTGAGGAAGGAGACCAGCTACCAAGGCAATATCAGATCTCAATGGAGTGCAAGATTGGCCAATGGAAGGTGACTCCAGGGAGAAAAATGACCTGATGACAGAAATGGACAGATAGGTACCAAAGTGCGCATTGGGGAGGTGATGTGTCCTTGAGTTTTGAGGCTCCACGTGGGCTTCAGGGGTCAAGCTCCCACTGGGGCGTGAAGAGTCCTTTGTTGCACCCAGAGCTGTCTTCTCCTTCAAATGAGTTTCCTGTTCCTGTGCTGGGGCTGAAACCTAGATAAAAGGAAACAGAATCGGGTTTAAAGAGCATCCATGAAGGTGGGAAACCCAAACCATTTAGAAGCTCACTTGCTCTTGCATGTACATAACAAACATGAGATGAAAATAACTTCTGAAATAAACAATGCTGGACTTGCTCTATTTGGCTACATTTATTGAAATGTTTAGGGATAGTCTCTCTCTCTCTCTCTCTTTTTTTTTTTTTTTTTTGGTTTTTCAAGGTAGGGTCTCACTCTAGCTTAGGCTGACCTGGAATTCACTATGCAGTCTCAGGGTGGCCTTGAACTCACAGCGATCCTCCTACCTCTGCCTCCCAGTGCTGGGATTAAAGGCATGAGCCACCACACCGGCAGATGTTCTTTTTTTTTTTTAATGTTTTTTTTTAATTTTTGTTTATTTGTATTTATTAATTTGAGAGCAACAGACAGAGACAAAGAGGCAGAGAGAGAGAGAATGGGCACGCCAGGGCCTCCAGCCACTGCATACGAACTCCAGATGCGTGCGCCCCTTGTGCATCTGGCTAACGTGGGTCCTGGGGAATTGAGCCTCGAACTGGGGTCTTTAGGCTTCACAGGCAAGCACTTAACTGCTAAGCCATCTCTCCAGCCCCCAGATGTTCTCTTTTAATATGTATCTCACTAGCAATGGTTCACTGGTAGAACCAGGATGTTAACTGGAGGTGTTTTTTTTCAAATATTTAATTATTTATTTGAGAGTGAGAGAATGAGGCAGAGAGAGAATATGGGGACACTAGGGCCACTAGCCACTGTAAATGAACTCCAGATGCATGTGCAACCTTGTATATCTGGCTTTACATGGATACTGGGTAATCTATCATAGGTCCTCAGGCTTTGCAGGCAAGTGCCTTAACTGCTGAGCCATCTCTCCAGCCCTTGTTTTGTCTTTTTATCTTTTATTTTTTATTTTCTTGTTATTATTATTATTATTGAGGTAGGGTCTCACTCTAGCCCAGGTTGACCTGGAATTTACTCTGTATTCTCAGGCTGGCCTCGAACTCACAGCAATCTTCCTACCTCTGCCTCTTGAGTGCTGGGATTAAAGGCATGTGCCACCATGCCTGGCTCTTATCTTTTATTATTTTTTTTAATATTATATTTTTGGGCTAGGAGAGATGGCTTAGCAGTTATGGCATTTGTCTGCAAAGCCAAAGGACCTTGGTTCAATTCCCTAAGACCCACGTAAGCCAGATGCACAAAGTGGCATATGTGTCTGGAGTTTGTTTCCAGTGGCTGGAGGCCCTGGTGCACCCATTTATCTTCTCTCTGTGTCTCTCTCTCCCTCTTTCTCTCTCAAATAAATAAAATTTAAAAAAAAATTATTTATTTGAGAGAGACAATGGTATGCGAGGGACTCTAGCCACTGCATACCAACTCCAGACACATGCATCACCTTGTGCATCTGGCTTATGTGAGTACTGGGGAATCAAACCTGGGTCCTTGGGCTTCACAGGCAAGCGCTTTAACTGCTAAGACAGCTCTTCAGCCCATTTTGTCTTTATGTATCTCAGGCTGGCCTTGAACTCATTATGCATTTGAGGTTAACCCTGAACGCAAGATCTTCCTGCCTCTACCTCACACAGGCTGGGATGACAGGCCTATACCACCATGCCCGGTTTATGAAGTACTAGGGACTGAACCCAGGGATGCATGAATGCTAGGCAAATGCTCTACCAGCTGAGCCAACCCCATAGCCCCTAGATGATTATTATAAATGGGAGTAACAGCTCTTCAATGTAGCAGTTATGGGTATGGCCAGAAGGTAGAACTTACCTGCACTGTGATAACTAACCTGGTGATTCAACGACAATTAATCTCTGGTACAGTTTTATTTATTATCTAGGACTCAGGCACCTAATTTCTTTTCCTTCAAGCATGAAAGCCTCATTCCAAGCCGGGTGTGGTGGCGCACACCTTTAATCCCAGCACTCGGAAGGCAGAGGTAAAAGGATTACTGTGAGTTCCAGGCCACCCTGAGACTACATAGTGAATTCCAGGTCAGCCTAGGCTAGAGTGAGATCCTACCTCAAAAAACAAACTCATTCCAGTTCTCATTCCAAAATGATGTTCTAGAGAATTGAGAGTGGCTTCAAACTTAAGAGCTAGAAATTCCTCGTCCCCACCGTTGGTAGTAATCGTGTGGTCAGGCAACAGGGATAATGCCTCATCCTGGATGAGTCATCAGCCTCTTTGTGCACACTTCACTTGTCAAGAGGAGATAATTATTACACTGGCTACTTGTAAGCCTCCTATCAGCTAAAATAAGATACAAAATACAAAAGAACTTTTGAAATCTGTTATCATTTGGGAGCCCAGCAGGGATTATCCAGCCCTAAGGTACATACACATCCATGTTCTTCCTGCCGCAACAAAGTGGTCTGCTCCTGATGAAAATGACTGATTTTCCCAGATCCTTCCTCATCTCCTAGCAAACTTCCCTAGGAAAGCCTGGGCAATCATCTATAAGTATCTGCTTCCTGTATGTATTTCAGAAAGACAGCACTGACTGTAGTGGCAGTGTAGGAAACGGTGTCTTAAGACTCCTTTCACTAGAGCCAATGGTGTTCAGCTGTGTTCGTTGCCTGTCAACTGTTGAGCCATGACTATTAACTTCTTCTGTGGCCCCCTTGGACAAAAACACTGAGACTTTTAGCCTTAAGCAAAACAAAGTAAGAAAAAGAAATCTTCCTTCCACTAAATGGAAAAATGTCTTAATAAATGGCATTCTAAACACATTAGCCATGGATCATTGCCATGGATGGGTCTAGCCACCCTAAGCCCTTGTGGTGAATGGTAGACGAGTTCATGTATGCTTGCTTGTTTACACAGAGGAAATGATGTGTGTGCTGCTTAGTGCTGGGGAAACTCATGCCGTCATCAAAAACATGCTTGATGGGATTTGTACTTTTTTCTTGGATTGTAGAGGTAAGGTCTTGCTCTAGCCCAGGCAGACCTGGAATTCACTCTGTTTTCTCAGGCTGACCTCAAACTCACAGTGATCCTCCTACCTCTGCCTCCCAAGTGCTGGGATTAAAGGTGTGAGCCACTGTGCCCAGCATGTATTTTTGTTTATGGACAGGGGTACAAAACTATTTCCTTTCTATCCACAGAACAGACTTGGGAATCCCAAAGACCAACAAACCTAAGATGTGAGGAACAGAGAATGTCTATCCTAAGGTTAGTCCAAATGCTAGAGGATGGTTCTAGATGTGCCACCTCAATTGCTTACCTCTCCTGGTCCACTGAGATGTTGATGGAAATCTTCCACCATGGCCACAGCCTCCTCACCACTCTCGGGGTGATGGAGCTGTACCCAGGTCTGGAGCTCCCTAGGCAGGATGCTCAGGAACTGCTCCAGCACCAGCAGCTCCAGGATCTCCTCCTTGGAATGGACCTCTGGCATCAGCCACCAGCGACAGAGCTCCCTCAGCCTGCTCAGTGCCTCCTGAGGCCCAGACATCTCATGGTAACATAACTGCCTGAAGTGCAGCCGGAAGATTTCACAGACAGGAGGGTGGTTCTTCTGGAGACGGAAACCCTGTCCCCAGGTCTGGCTTCCTGGCTCCTGCTTCTGGAACACAGAACTCCTGGGGATGAGGCCTAAAGTTCTGCCTTCCATGGTCACTACTACTCCGAAGAGAAGCTAATTCCAGCTGCAGTGGGTACAATTCAAATGATGGTCTGTAGTTCAGATCTCAGGAGTGTTTTTCATAGTAGGGAGAAGTGAAGGAGGTGTTGCCTACAGAAAGATGGAGAGAACAATCAACAGTCTCTGCAGTACTCAGCCCGGGCTGATGACAGATTCTGCAGTTAAAAAGTGAAGTTTCACGAAAAAAATAATACAACTAGAACAATGTATCCAAGTGACTTCCTTTCTTCAACTTTCCATGGCTCCAATCACCTATAGGATGAAACCTAAATGCCTAAGTTTTGCATTCACCTTTCACAATCTAGTCTTAGACCTGTTTCAGTCAACCCTCACCATTCTCCCAAGCATACAAATTAGAAAGACAGCAATAGTCACCAATGTAGGCTATGCAAGTCCTGGTAGTCCATAAGATACAAATGGAAATACTAGCTTCTATTTAACGTTTTACAACACGCACTGAAGCTCACATAAATTGTTGGGGTGTATGCTCAAAACTTCTACAGGGGCACTGGAGAGATGGCTCAGGGGTTAAAGGAGCTGGCTTGCAAAGCCTGTGGCCCGGGTGTGATTCCGTTACCCATGTAAAGCCAGATGAACAAAGTGGTGCATGCATCTAGAGTTTGTTTGCAGCAAGAGGCCCCAGTGTGCTCATATTCTCTCTTTGCTTGCAAATAAATTTTAAAAAAAATTTAAAAACCTCTTCTACTGGTAGAGGTTTGAGACTAACATTCTAGAAACATGGGGAAAAGCCTCACACTTTCCTGTTGGGACTTTTTTTTTTTTTTTTTTTTTTTTGGTTTTTCAGGGTAAGGTCTCACTCTAGCCCAGGCTGACCTGGAATTCACTATGTAGTCTCAGGGTGGCCTTGAGCTCATGGTGATCCTCCTACCTCTGCCTCCAGAGTGCTGAGATTAAGGGCCTGCACCAGCACACCTGGCTCTTTTTATTTTCTTTTCTTTTTTTGAGGTAGGGTCTCACTCTAGCTCAGGCTGACCTGGAATTCACTCAGGGTGGCCTCAAACTCACGGCAATTCTCCCACCTCTGCCTCCAGAGTGCCGGGCTTTTCTTGCTTTTTGTAAGCTAACAAACTCTTCCTCATCTACCAAGATCTAGAAGAAATACCATTTTCTCTTCAAGAAATTCTTGACGGCCTCAGTGTGGTGAGATTATCTGTCATTATAACACTGTTTTCTAACTATTTTATACACAACTCACCAGTCAGTCATGCCTTCCAAACTGGTTGAGGGCCACCAAAGAGGAAACGGGGGGGGGGGGGGGGGGGAGGAATCCCTCTTTTCTACACCTGCCAAAGCCTCTTTGCCCTCTCCAGGCTCACCAGTTGTAATTGTCTCAGTGATCCCGTGATCCCACAGGACATTTTCTACTCAAACTTCTGCCAGATCACTTCTCACCTCTAATTGCAGTTTACACTGATGCATGTCTTTCTTTCTGGGAGGACTCAAAAGGCTGGTTTCTAGTTGGTTGTGTGTGTGTGTGTGTGTACACATGACACAGGGGCACTGATGTAGTAAACAAATAAATGTGGTTAATTTAGTTGACAGTTGGGGAAAACACTTAACCAGGTTACCCATGCTATTTAAAAATCAGCACCTGAGTGTACCTGTGACTCCTAATCCCCATGCACTGGGGATCCCTGGGTTAGCAGTCTCCTCTGAGCCTCAGTTTCGTTTAAAAAAGGGGGGGGGGATTTATCTGTGAACTCTACCCGAGATCTCACACAGAAGGTGGCACAGGCTGTTTTCCTTTTGCCCTTCCTGCCCCGAATGATCAGCCGCGCATCTCGAGCGGGTTTTTGCGCTTTGCACACTTGGGGTGCGACTCACTTGGGGCGCTCGGGCTTCCCCTTCCGGCTGCCTGCAGGTCTCCCTGGACGCGTCCGCCGCAGCACCGCTACCCCGGCTCCGCGGCGAGGCCCCAGGCTGCAGGAGCGGCCGCCGGACGCCCAGGACGCAGGGACAGAGTAACAATGGCGGGCCAGGGAAGCCCGCTTCCGGCCCGTCTGCCACACCGGAAGTCTCGGTGCGCCAGGTGCGCGCCCTCCGAGGCCGCCCGAGGGCGGGAGGAGCCCCTGAAAGGGAACCTCCCTAGGAACTACTAGGTAGGCATTCAGATTTCTGGGGACTTCACTGTAGAGACAAAAAGGTTAAAAAATGAAAAAGATTCTTCACTCTTGACAATCGGGCTTGGAACCTGACCCGCTACCCTGTGATGTCTCATACAATTAGAGCTTCTTTTTTCTCTTGGTTTGTTTTGAGGCAGAATCTCACTGTAGATAGGCAAACCTGGAACTCACTCTGTAGCCCAGGCTGACCTTAAATTCATGGTGATCCTCCTATCTCAGCCTCCCAAGTCTGGGATTAAACTAGTGACCCCTGGTGCCTCACCTAAATGGCCAGTCTCAGGGAGGACAAATGATGTTATAAAATTTACTACGTTACAGGAGAGTGAGTAGCTCACCGCATCTATTCTAATAGGATTCAATATAATGGCCCAGATAACTACTATAAAAAGACCCCGTTCCCTCTCTAAGGACATTCTTTCTGAGAAATCACTCACTGTTTCCGAGCAGAGACTCTAGGAGACGAAAGGTCTGACTGCACTGAGCATGCTTATACCTTGTGATAACAATAAAGTGAACAGCAGCTATCTCCACTTTACACAGAAAGTCCCAGGTCCAGAGATGGTGATAGTGTGTCCCAACAGTATAGATTTGAGGCAGGATAGAAGACACAGACGGTTATGGAGACGCAGGAAGGGAAAGGAGGCCTCACTCTTGAGTCTGGTGGAAGCTTCTGGCAAGGTAAGACTAATTCCTGTACAACTAACAACACTTGTGATGACTGCCTACAGAGATACATTCCTTTCACACAGATACTTTCTGAAAGGCTTGCACGCAGCAAGGAACCAGATCAGACCAGATTAGTAAAGCTAGTTCAGGTTTATTGGCACAGCTCTTGGGCCAGGTTCACTGGTCCCAAGATGTGAGGCCAGGGAGGTCACCTCCGGGACTAAGGTGTAGGTCTTTTAAAGGGGAAGGTGGGGGGAGATGACCTGTTAGCTACAAGCCAAGGGCAGGCTGAGGAAAGTAACTATTTCAAGGATGGGGGAAAGCAGAGGTCTCCTTATAATGTTTCAACTAGGGAGTGGGACCAGCTGTTTGACCGGCAGGGGAGTCCTGAAACTGCTGGTCCCAATCACGGTCAGGAATGTTGGGTGATGGGATTATTGGAGGGCATGGCCATCATGTTAGGTCCTTTGTTCTGAGCATGGTTCCGCCTAACATTCTCACCTTTTTGTGTATATGGATGTCAACTCAAGTCTTAGCCACTTCAGGCTGGTTGGGGATGATGAGGGGGAGGGGAGGTCGGAAGTTGGCGGGTCTGTATTCAAGGGAACATATGAGTATAAGGGCATCTGGTCGATGGCGAAACTTTCCAGATGCACTCCTGGAGGAAGCAGAGGAGGCAAGGGGCTATTAGAAGAAGAAAAAAACAAATCATTATTAATGGACTCCTAAGTGGGGTGAGCCAGTGTAGAGTTGTGGATTGCCACCAGCTCGGAGAGGATGCCTGGTTATGAAGTGGCATTTGGGGTCTTCACCCAGTGTCTGGAGTGTGTTTATTTGGGTCTCCATCGGGTCCGATTCATTTATATAGTAGCAGCATTCTTTTTTCCTGTGGTTAGTAAGTCTAGAGCCCTCCTGTTCTGTAGCCTTACCTTGCCGGCGATGGCAGCTGGACCTGTCTGCATTGTTTCTGTGAGCCTTTTAGTTAGGTCAGTTAGCTCTTGGGAAGACAGTTGAGCTGTAATCAGGCTGTGCCCTAGGCCTCCTTCCGCCAGGCCTGATGCCCTCCCATGTGATCCCAAAAAGTAGTAGAATCCTACTGCTGCTATGCAGCTTTGCCAGGCGCTTGGGATTGGAACATTGGTGATGGCATGCGGAAACAGTATTAAAAGTTAAGTGGACTGCGCCGGGCATGGTGGCGCACACCTTTAATCCCAGCACTCGGGAGGCAGAGGTAGGAGGATTACCGTGAGTTCAAGGCCACCCTGAGACTCCATAGTGAATTCCAGTTCAGCCTGGGCTATAGTGAGAACCTACCTCGAAAAAACAAACAAACAAACGGACTGTATTGCAGGAACCAAAAGGCATGAAGTGTAGTTGAGTAGGGTGGTCTGTCGTCCTTTGTCATCTAAGGACCAGACCTGAAATTGGAACTCACAAGGAGGTAATGTGCAGTCAGTAGCCCAGGGGGTGGGAGCTAGGCTAAGTAAGTGCAGGATGGTTAGAGAATTTAAGGGAGGTAGGACCTGTTTGTTGTACAGACCAGCCATTTTGTCCTGAAGCTCATTTAAGCCTGGAGAAGTGGTATCAGCAGGAGTGCCCGAGAAGTTTAGCTGCCGAGGGGGTGGTATGGATCACAGTGTAGGGTCCATCCCACCTGGGTTCGAGAGGTCTAGAGTCGAGATGCTTAAGAAAGACTTGAACCCCAGGTGAGATAGGGTCTGAAGTAGTAAGGGTCATCCCTGATGTGCAGGGATCTATCCGCATGTGAATGGAGAAGGGAGCTCATAAGGGAGAGGTAGGGGAGTTAGTTAGCCAGTGGGGCTTTGGGTTGGAAGTTGATTAGAGAGCAGAAATGGTCTCCTGTATAGTAACTCGAAAGGGCTAAGCCTGGTGGGGGATCGAGGAGCAGCTCGTAAGCAGGTTAGAGCAACAGGGAGAAGGGAGGGCAGGACAGCTTAAGTTCAATAGAGAGTTTGGTGAGCTGCTGTTTGGTAAGACTGTTGACCCTCTCTACTTTACCTGATGACTGAGGACGATAAGGAATGTGTAGTTTCCAGGATATGTTGAATGCTCTGATACTCGTAGACAATCTTGGAAGTGAAGGCTGGGCCATTGTCTCTTTGGATAGTCAATGGGACCCCAGATCTTGGTATGATGTGTTCTAGAAGTATCTGGGCCATGACATTGGCAGTTGCCTTGAAAGTTTGGAAAGCCTCGATCCAGCCTATAAAAGTATCAACTAGAGTAAGGAGATAGTGGGAATTTTTGTGGGGTGGCATGTGGATAAAGTCTATCTGCCAATCTTCACCTGGCTGATGTCCCCGAGTGGGCAGGCAAAACAGATAAGGCAGCCCCTGTGTCCACCAGGAAGGTGATGGACTTATCCACTACCTGGAGCTTTACCCTGGGCTCAGGGAGGGTAATGGGAGACTCGAGCTGTCAGTCCTCTGCCAACCCAAGCAGCTCTAATGCTGGGAGAGTTTGAAGAGCCTCGCTTTGTGCAGATCCAGCCCACATGTGGGCAGTTCAACTTCCAGTGACCTGATTGCTGACATACAGGGCATGGCTTGGGTGGTGGCAGATTTGGGCACTTAGGGGTCCAATGGCCTTCCTGGCCACATTTGAAGCATGTCCCTGGTGGGGTGGACCAAGACTGTGCCCCGGCGGGATGGGGCTTAGAACTCCCTCTTCCCCTCTGCGGGAAGACTGATGGCCTCAGGGCAGCTGTCAAGGCTTGGGCTTGTAGGGTTGCCTTCTGTTGCATCTGAGCCTCTTGGGAGGACTGGGGTGCCTCTACTTGGATGTTAAAGATCTTCAAAGCCATCCTCATCAGATCCTGAATGGGAGCTTAAGGCTCCTCTTCTGCCCTCTTTAGTTTCTTTCTAATATCGGGTGAGGACTGGGAAATAAAGTGGGTAGCCAGTACTGTGGCCTCTGCCTCTGAAGCTGGATCCAGGTGGGTGTATTGGATCATAGCCTCTTGTAACCTGTTTAGAAAAACAGTTGGGTTTTCATCTGAGCATTGAGTGATTTCTGTAACTTTATCAAAATTAATCACCTTGTCAGATACTGTTTCCATACCCCTTACAAGACAAGTAACCCTTATGTTCCTTTGACCTTCAACCTCCTTGTTCCTCCTGATAATTCTATCCTGGGTCTGTGTCAGGAACCGCCTGTGCCCCAGAAGGAAAAGTTTGGTTAGTTAAGTGAGTCTGGTCAGCGTATTGTTTAGCTGCCATCTGTATCCATTTTCATTCTTCTGGGGTGAGGGTGGAAACAATAACAACATGTAAATCATGCCAGGTTAGACTACAGGACTGAGTGAGGTAACGGAATTTTTAAAAAATTTATTTATTTATTTATTTAAGAGAAAGAGAGAGAGAGGGAATGGGCACGCCAGGGCCTTCAGCCACTGCAAACGAACTCCAGAGGCCTGTGCCCCCTTGTGCATCTGGCTTACGTGGGTCCTGGAGAGTTGAACCCGGATGCCTTAACTCCATTTCTCCAGCCCTGGAATTCTTTAATATAGATGTTGGATTGGCAGAGAAAGAGCCAAGGTGTTTTTCAATTTGGGACAGGTCCTGGAGACAAAATGGAACATGAACCCTGGCAACACCTTCAGTCCCTGCTACCTCCCAAAGGGGAAAGATACCGGCAGCAAGGGGCTGCTGGGACCGGTATGGGAGGCGATAGAAGAGGGGTCAGAAGGGTTAGGAGTTTCAGGAGCAGACAAAGCGAGTGGGTGGGGGTTGGGGGGCGTAGGGCAGAGGAGTGGATGAGGTGGGTGGAGTTGTGTAAGGGAAGATGAGGTTGAGGGAAGGGGTGTAAAGGAGGCGGAGTCCTGGTGGGTCAGCTGAAGCTTTGGGGGAAAGGCTGGAACTGGAAGAGTGGAGGGAGGAGGGGAGAGGAGCATGGGGTGGGGGGAGTGGAAGAGGAGGTGGAGCATGGCGGATAGGGCGGAGGAGGGACTGAGGGCCATAGAAGGGGGTGAAGGGAAGGGATAGGGAAAAGGGGAAGAGGTGGTAAAAGCCTTGAGGCTTGGAAGGGAGGCTGTGACTAAGGGAAAAGTAGGAGATAAGGGAGGGGGTATTGGAGGGACCGAGGGGTGGGGGTGGCGGCAGGACAGGGAGAACAAAGAGAAGGCTGAGAACTATTGGGAGGGCCGCGTGGTGGGGGAGCCAAATGTCCTGGGAGTTGTTAGTGCTGAAGACTCAGGTTGGGGATTTGAGTGTTGTGGTTCTGATTGATTTATAGGCTTGTTTATTGCGGCAAGGAGAACCTGAGCCGTGGAACTTTGGCTGTAGAGAGGAGAATGAGAGCGCAATTCCCAAAAAGCCTGAACATAAGGAGCTCAGTGTGGCGACGAAAGTTTTCCAAATCACGGAGGACACTGAAATCTAGAATGCCCTCTGGAGGCCAGTGTGAGTGGTTGTCGAGTTCATAAAAAGGCCAATTTTTCCGAGTGCCAGGACTAAAGGCGTGCACCACCATGCCCTGCAAAGCCCCTCCTTCTAGTCAGGAGTGTCAACAGGCCCCATCTTGAGGGTCTCTAGCAGTAGTCACAGCAGCTTCTGACTGATACAGTAATGGTTGTTATACTCACAGGACGGCATCACACAGCACACCACTTCCTGATCTTGCTGTTTTTATTGTTTGCTGGGAATGCTTCTAAAGGTAGTCATTTACTATTCTATTTAGTTTGGCAGATTCACTAGTACATCTTACACATTTTGAAAGCATGCTGATAGATGCACTGGGTAACAGGTGTATACAAGTTTATGGTAATCATTCACAGTAATACTCCACCAGACTGTCCAAGGTCCTTTGAAAAATTAGCAAACAGGATAGAGGCGCCTCCTAGTGGCGAGAGACATAGATGAAAGAATCCCAGGAAATAAGTGATTTTCAGAGAAATAAATAGGACTATATGAAAGAGAATCCTCAGTTGTTTTCATCATAACTCGTTATTTATCAGATTAACATTAGTAGACTATATTTTGGAAGTTTATTTATAAAGGTAACAAATTTACTGGAAAACAATCACAGTAATTTTTATGCTTCGATATAGACACTTGTTCTTTTAAATTTATTTGAGGGGAAGGGGAGGAACTCCAGGACCTCTAGCTACTGCAAATGAACTCCATATACATGTGCTACCTTGTGCATCTGGCTTATGTGGGTACTGGAGAATCGAACCTGTGTCCTTATGCTTCACAGGCAAGCACCTTAACTGCTAAGCCATGTCTCCAGCCCCCTTTTTTTTATTTGAGGTAGGGTCTTACTCTAGCCTAAGCTGATCTGGAACTCATTCCATAGCCCAGCATGGCTTCAAACTCACGGTGATTCTTTTACCTTAGCCTCCAAAGTGCTGGGATTAAAGGTGTGAGCCACCAAACCCAGCTTTTTCAACAGATAACTTTTTTAAAAAAATTATCTTGTCGGGTGTGGTGGTGGATGCCTTTAATCCCAGCACTCGAGAGGCAGAGGTAGGAGGATTGCCATGAGTTCGAGGCCACCCTGAGACTCCATAGTGCATTCCAGGTCAGCCTGGGCTAGAGTGAGACTCTACCTCGAAAAACCAAAAAAAAATTTTATTTTATTTATTTATTTGAGAGAAAGGAAGAGGAAGATAGAATGGGCATGCCAGGGCCTCTAGCCATTGCAAACAAACTCCAGATGCATGGGCCCCCTTGTGCATGTGACTTAAGTGGGTAGTGGGGAATTGAACCAGGGTCCTTTGGCTTCACAGGCAAATGTCGTAACCGCTAAGCCATTTCCCCATCCCAACAGATACCTTAAAAAAAAAATTATTCTCATGCCAGGTGTGGTGGTGCATGCTTTTAATCCCAGCACTTGGAAGGCAGGAGGAGGAGGATCGCCGTGAATTTGGGTCCATCCTGAGACTACATAGTGAATTCCAGGTCAGCCTGGACTAAAGTGAGGCTCTATTTTGAAAAAAAATATTCATTTTCCTGGTGTAGGAGAGATGGCTCAATGGTAGAGGACTTCCTGCATAAGTACGAAGGCTTGAAACGGAGTTCAGTTCCCTAGTACCCATGTGAACAGCTGGGTACAGCCATGCATATCTGTATCTCAGCCCTATGTGGAACAGAGACCAGAGCATTGCTGGAGCTTGTGAAAACACCAGTGTTCCAGTCAGTGAGAGACTGCACCTCAAGGCAACAAATTGGTTGAAGCCATCAACTTCCACCCTGTACCTGTCCTAGTGTTTGATGGGTGGCCTTTCATTATCAGAGAGCCCAAAGCTCCACCCTTACTTAGATGGTACTAATGCTCCATCTTCTTGTTTTCCATAGACAGCTGTGGTATTTATGCATACATGTTCACAGATCACTTCACCTTTCCTACTTCAAACAACTCTGTATTTTCCATCCCCCAAATGTTATCCTATGGAAGGTAGATTTGAGCCCAGGGACTTCTTATTCTTAGCCACCTTATGAATTAAACACATTCTGTTTTGCAAGTCACTTCAGAGATTAGCTTGCTGAGCAGTAAGCAAACACCACTGCAGTGGCTGGGGGAGGGGCACCAGGAAGCTCAGGATCTGGGGCTGGAATGTGGGCACAGGCTCTGCAGGGTGGCCTTGTGTCTCCCAGTGACAGAAATCCTGTTTCCTGTTGGGTGAGCCCTACTACCCAGTAGCACACTTCACATGTAGGTATGTAGTTTGATTATGGAGTCATGTCACGCTGTTGCTTTGTGGAGATGGCTCAAAAAGCTCTTGCTGCACGATGACTGGAGTTTGGATCTCTAGAATCCATGGAAGACACGGCTATTTGCTGGTTTGAATCAGGTGGCCTCCATAGGCTCATGTGTCCTGAATGCTTGATCCCCAGCTGATGGCAAGTTGGGAACTTGCTGGAGGTATGTTGTTGAGGTAGGCTGAGGGGTGTTACCCAATTACCTGTTGCCATTGTCTGTCATACTCTTCTGTTGCTGTTGTCCACCTGATACTTGCCAGCAGATGATATCCAGTCTCTATTCATGCCATGTTTCCCTGCCACCATGTAGTTTCGTTTTGAGTGTGCAAGCCAAATTAACCCTTTCCTCTTGCAAGCTGTTTTTGGTTGGGTGCTTTGTGTCAGCAACAAGGTAGATGCAGCAGTCTGTAACCCCAGTGTGCTGCCATAACGGAAGGGGGAGTCAGAAGACTCCTGAAGCTCCTGGGCTGGCTAGCTGGATTTCTCAGTGGCAAACAAGAGAGATCCTGTCACAAATAAGTTGGGAGAAGACAAACACCCTGAGGTTGTCCTCTTACCTCCACAAGTATGACAGGTAGGGTCTCACTGTAGCCCAGCCTGGTCTGGAATTCACTATGTACTCTCAGGCTGGCCTTGAACTTCTACTTTAGCTTTTGAAGTGCGGGGATTAAAGCATGTGCCACCAGGCCCAGCAGGCTCAAGTGTTTAAAAGCACTTGCTGCGCAAGCCTGGCACCTGGGGGTCTCCAATAGCACCGGTGTCTAATCCCAGTGCACTTACACCAGGATGGGAGGCAGAACCAGTAGAGTCCTAGAATGTGGGAAAGTCTTCTGTTCCAACAGAAATCTCATTGACCGTCAGAGAATCCACATGGGCAGATGTCTTAGGAGTGTACTGCATGTGGTAAGTCTTTCAGTCAGAGTGTCTTATTTGACATCAAAAGCTCCTCACTGGGGAAAAACCATACAAAGGTAGTAAACTGGGAAAGCCTTCAGATTGACTCTTAACGTGTTGACCATGACTGCAGTCTATGAAAAATAAAAATTTAGAATGGAGAAACTATATATATTACAACAAAGAATTGTCAGTTACCCAAAAGGGAGGAGTCTGTGGGATGATAGGTGGTCAAAGCTGTATTTTCATTCCCAACCTTGCAGCTCCTGATGGCACTATTAACAAAGCTCTTTAGGGGTTGAGTATTATAGATAATAAACTGGCCAAAATTTTCTGAATAGACGATCCCTTTTCTAACATCTTGGAGCAATGGCTGGGGAAACAGAACGGTAGTGGCCTCAGTATTTTTATTTCAATTTCATATTAATTAATTGTAAGCAGAGAGACAGAAGAAACAGAGAGAGAATGGGCATTCCAGCTGCTGCAAATAAACTCCAGACACATGCACCATACTGTGCATCTGGATACTGGGGAATCAAACTCAGGTTGTTAGGTTTTGCAGGCAAGTGCCTTAACAGCTGTTATTACCACAGTTGGGTGTTGTTTTATCCCATGTGTATGGGGATTACTTCAGAGATTAACTGAAACAGTGATAACAAAACAAACCCTCATATTTATTTATTACTAATGGAAACTACAGAACTTGAAAGTCAAAGTCAAATTAAATAATGTTAAATTAAAGAATAAAAATTATTATAATGGTGGTGCTGGGTGTGGTGGTACACACTTTTAATCCCAGCACTCAGGAGGTCAAGGTAGGAGGATTGCTGTGAGTTCAAGGCCAGTCTGGGACTACATAGTAAATTCCAGGTAAGCCTGGGCTAGAGCACAGCTTTACCTAGAAGCCCCTTCCCCCAAAAGGGGAGGAATTATGAGAGGTATGAAAGAGACAATATTTTTTTTTTCTGAGGTAGGCTGATCTGGGATTCTGTAAGCTCTAGGCTGCTCTTGAACTCATAGGAATCATCTTTCCTCTGCCTCACAAGTGCTGGGATTGAAGACATAAACCAACATACCTAGCTAGATATACTGTCTTTTCTACCAAGGGTTAATATAGGAAAACTGTATGTTGAGAGAAAACACCATTTTGCAAGTCAGCAACTTTAACCACTGAGCCATCTGTCCAGCCTAAAAAAAATCCATCATTTTGTAAAACACACCACTAAGTCAGGAGTTCCTGGAACTAAAGTTTCCATACCCTAAAGTATCATTTTTCCCCTAGAAACTCCAGTGTAACATGTAAATCATAGAATTCTGTAAGAGTGTGAGTTGAGCTGAGTAATCAGTGAGGCACAGTAGTTCTTGATGCTGTCACTTATATTTAACCTTTTATTTAATTACTTGAGAGAAATTGGGACAGAGAGAGAATGTGTGCACCAGGGCCTTCTAGCCACTGCAAATGAACTTCAGACACATGCACCACCTTGTAGAGCTAGCTGTCTTACATGGGTACTGCGGAATTGAATCTGGGTCTTTAGGCTTCAAAAACAATAGCCTTAACCACTAAGCCATCTCTCCACCCCTTATTATTTTTAATTTCTATTTATCTATTTGACAGAGAAAGGGGGGGAGAAAGAATGGGTGCACCAGAACCTCTAGCCACTGCAGACAAACTCCAGATGTGTGCACCCCCTTGGGCATCTGGCTAACGTGGGTCCTGGGGAATTGAACCTGGGTCCTTTGGCTTTCCAGTCAAAGGCCTTAAACGCTAAGTTATCCCTCAGACCTATTATTATTTTTTTAAATATTATATATATTTGCAAGAGAGGGAAAAAGAGGCAGATAGACAGAATGGGCGCACCAGGGCTTCCAGCCTCTGCAAATGAACTCGACACATGCACTACCTTGTGCATCAGGCTCATGTGGGTACTGGGGAATTGAACTTGGGTCTTTAGGCTTCACAAGTGCCTTAACCACTAAGCCATCTCTCCGGCCCTTTTAAATTTTTTTAAAAAAATATTTATTGAGTTACTTGAGAGAGAAAGAAGGGCTGTCACTTTTAAAGTCACCAGAATAGCCACTATCATGGGCAAAACATAAAGAGGAATGTGGGACCCAACTGCCTCCTTCCCAACAGACACTACCAGCCAGGCCTCAGATGTCCTGTCCAAGAGTGGTTGACTTGTCCAAGATGGCTGCTAGGAGCCTGAGCATTCAGAGGGCCACAGGGAACATGCTGCTACTCTTAGCTTCACTTTGCACCAGGGAGACGGGCGTTCTGAATTTTTACATCATCAGGATTCCTAGTCAAGAGATTTCAATACAGAAAGGGCTGGGGCCTTGTGAAAGTTTTCCCTAGTACTGACCATGAAAATTCCCTAGCATGACAAAACCAGGAACCATTCTTCAACCTACTGTCACCAGAAGCCACATGCTTGCTTTTTTCCTTTATTGAAGTATGGTCTCAAACTAGCACCAGCTGAATGGAACTCACTTTGTACCTATAGGCTGGCCTTGAACTCCTTTCTGTCAATCCTCCTACCTTAGCATACAGAATGCTGAGATTAAAATGTGTTCAGGCTAGGCTTGGTGGCCCATGCCTTTAATCACAGCATGTGGGAAGCAGAAGTAGGAGGATTGCCGTGAGCTCAAGGCCACCCTGAGACTACACAGTGAATTCCAGGTCAGCCTAGAGTGAGACCCTACCTTGAAAACCCCACCCAAAAAAGGTGTGTTCAGCCATGCCTGGCTGCCATGCTTTTGTTAAATGTGGTTTCTCTCTCTTTCTCTTCTTAAGTATTTTATTTAATTATCTGCAAGATGGAGAAAGAGGCAGATTAAGAATGGGCCCATTAGGGCCTCCAGCCACTGCAAACGAATTCCAGATGCATGGGCTACCTTGTACATCTGGCTTATATGGGTACTGGAAAATTGACCTGGGATCTTAGGCTTCATAGGCAAGTGCCTTAATCACTAAGCCATCTCTCCAGCCCAAATGTGGTTTTTCTTATGTCGAGCAAAATTAGAAGCCCACCTAAAGTCCTTCCCACATAGTGTACAACTGAAAGGCTTCTCTCTTGTGTGAAATCTATTGTGGCTAATGAGTTGTGAATGCTTCCCATAACTTTTCCCACAAAGGCTACATTTGTAGCACTTTTTCTTAGTGTGTACATTCTGGAGACCAGTGAACATGGAACACTGGCCTGAAGGCTCCTCATAGACTTCAAGGGGCTTCTCTACACTTGGTTTTAATTCTTGAACATTCATGAGTGAATCCTGGGAGGAAGATAAGTCAGGAAGACAGAATTTTGACTGCACTATCTTGGTATGTTTTCTCTGATGAACAGAAAGGCCATATAACTCATCAAAATCTTCACCACACAAGTGACATTTAAAAAGTCTATCTACAGTGTGAACACTCTGGTGACTAACAAGAAGATAATTTCTATCGAAAGATTTTCCACACACATTGCACTTAAAGCGCTTCTCACCACTGTGTATTCCCTTGTGATCTAATAGACTTCGTTTACGTGTAAAGGTTTTCCCACACTCTTCACACCAAAAGGGCTTATCCTTAGTGAGGATTTTTGGCTCTGGATTTGGAGTCTCTTCACTTTTATGATATTCATATTGCTGCTGCAAAGACTTCTTGTAATGATGGCGCCAAGAGTGCAGCCGCTGGTGTCGGTAGAGATTAGAACTCCATCGAAAAACTTTCCCACACTCCCAGCACTTAAAGGGCTTCTCTCTAGTGTGAACTCTTTGATGCATGAGAAGGAGTGAGTGGTTACGGAAAGCTTTGCCACACTGGCTGCATATGAGAGAACCCTTTCTAGTGTCACTGTTCTGAGGAACTTGGAGCACAGTGTCTTGACTGAAAGATGGGCCATTCTCAGGTTTTCTTTTAATGGCATGCTTCTTCTTATGAACAATAAAGGCTGACCTGTAGGTAAATCTTTTCCCACACTCACTACACCAGTATGGTTTCTCACCTGTGTGAATTCTCTGGTGTTCATTGAGGGTTTTCTTATGAGCAAAAGTTTTCCCACACTGATGACACTGAAGAGTTTTCTGTACAGAAGAGACAACCTGGGGCTGACTGCGCTTCTTTTTCCTGAAGTTGTCTGGACATTTGTCTTCTTCACGGAACTCTCCCGTCTTGTGCAGCTTCACATGGCGATTAAAGTTTGACTTCCACCGAAATGTTTTCCTACACTTCGTGCATTTATAAGGTTTCTCCTGTGTGTGGATCCTTTGATGTTCAAGAATATAGGATTTACAGTGGAAGGATTTCCTACACTGGCTGCAATCAAAGAGCTTCTGCTCGTTCTGGCCTTCCAAATGATGATCAACCACTGAGCTGTGAGTGAGAGATTCTTCATACTGAATCGATTCAATTTTCTGTTCAGCATGGGTTTCCTGGTGTAGGCGGTAGGCTGATAGACGCTGAAAAGCTTTCTCACATAAATTGCATTTGTAAGGTTTCACTCCAGTGTGAATTTTCTCATGTCGCACACAGTTTGAGTTCCACCTGAAGGCTTTCTGACACACCTTACATTTAAATGGCCTCTCCTGAGTATGAATCCTCTGATGGTAGGCAAGATGGGAGCTATTACTGAAGGTCCTTCCACAGTCACGACAACAGTACTTCCCTACAGGATAAAAATTCTGTTCCTGCTGGTGATGAGAATTGAGGATGAAGCCCTTTCCACAAGTGTCCTTTTCACTCCCTCTCAGGCCGGTATGAATTCTCTGATGTATTCCAAACCCTTCGACTGTGTGTGGGGGCTCTTTCCCATATTTCTTGTAGTCATAATGGCGTGAACTTTTTCTGAAGTGTCTGCCACAGCCATGTTTACGGGACTGCCTTTTCATGGAAACTCTCACATACGTACTGTGTTTTAGATCAACAATATTACTTCTTCCTGACACTTCAGGTTCTTTTTCTGTCATGTCATTGAAATCAGTCTCTTCTTTCTTAACTCTCACTTCTCTAGGGCTGCCACAGCGCTTCTGTAGACTACTGTTTGGTTCAAAAGATGTTCTGAGCCTGGTTCCCTCAGAAATGCATGTTGCAGGACATACAGGTGGCACAGTGAAGTTCTCTGTACATTTCAAAAGGTTTTGTTCTAAGATGACCTTGCTTGTCCAAATCTGGGGCTCACCTCCTGACAGAAATCAAAAGAAAAGAAGGCTGGAGAGATGGCTTAGCAGTCAAGGCACTTGCCTGCAAAGCTAAAGGACCCAGGTTCCATACCCCAGGACTCACGTAAACAAGATGCACAATGTAGCGCATGCGTCTGAAGTTTGTTTGCAGTGGCTGGGGCCCCTGCCACATTCTCTCTCTCTCTCTTTCTCTTTTTCTCTGTGCCTCTTTCCCCTCTGTCTCTCTCAAGTAAATAAATAAAAATAAAAAACAAAAGAAAGGTACTCTTTTCCATACTTGGAACTTGACAAAGCAACAAGGAGCCATAAAAAGCTTTAACCCTTAGTGGCAAGAATATTAGTGCCAAATCCTTTACCCAAGTCAAGGATAATGCAAACTGTGAAAGAGAATTCAAACAGGGAGGGGAAGTGCAAGAAGGGCATAGCTGAAGTGACACAGAAATCATATCCAGCAGGACCATAATGAGGGTTGAGGAGATAAGCACTAATATCAAAGTATGAGAAGCAGCACTGCACAAAGGGCCACAAATGGGGCTCTTAGGAGGGCCTGGTTGAAAGCACTGGACAGCAAGGCTATCACAGAAGGAAGAATAAACTCTGAAGATGAAGAGTAGTGACATGCAGGCTCCTAAGAGCAAGATGGAGGAAGCAGCACAGGAGAGTCAGGGAGGTGCAGATGCTCCATAAGTGGAAAAGAGGACCAAGGAAGCCCTGTGATGAACAAGTATTGTGACGAGGGCTGCTGGGGGACAGACAGGGTTGGAAAGAAAGGCCTGTCATAGACCAGTCAGGAAGAATAACCACAGGAGACCAACACCCCTAAGCAATGCCTAGCAAAAAAGGAGTTAAGTCCCAAGGGATATACCTGGACACATGAAAGGGAAAAGTAGATGCAGGAGGAGCAGGGCCTGGAGGGGGTCTGGAAATCACCTGCAGGGATAGTCCGCAGGTCACTGCTAGGCTGAACTGCATGGACAGTCTGGCCCCACGGCTCCCTTGCTTCCAGCCAGGAGATCACAGCAGGTTTGGAAGATGGTCCCACTGCAGGAAAGAAAAGAAGGAAGATGAAGATGAGCCACACAGAACTGTTCTCTAGCTTCTTCAGTCACGAGGTTCTGCTAGGGAGGAGGGAAGTCCAGGAAGGAAGGTGTAAAAAGCTTGGCAAAGAGGCCCAGAGCACCATTTTTTTCTTTTCTTGTTTTCCATTATTTTCTTCGTTTTTCTTTCTCTCTCTCTCTCTCTCTCTCTCTCTCTCTCTCTCAAGGTAGGGTTGCACTCTAGCCCAAACTAACCTGGAATTCTTAGACAGGCCTCAAATTGATAGTGATCCTTCTATCTCTGCCTCTTTAGTACTGGGATTAAAGGCATGTGCCACCATGCCCTGCTCCAGAGAGCCATTTCTGATAGCTCTGAGCAAAGACTAAGAAAAGTGACAGGCAAAAGGACCACCAGCATTCTCCAAACGTAAAAGGTTAAATTATCCAATGTTTTCTGAATGCCTAAATGGAACCTGAAATATCCAAAACCTTTACCACACCCAGTACGACAGGCATAACAACAATCTTATTTTATTTTATTTTTTTCAAGGTAGGGTCTCACTCTAGATCAGGCTGACCTGGAATTCACTATGAAGTCTCAGAGTGGCCTCAAACTCACAGCCATCCTCCTACCTCTGCCTCCCAAGTGCTGGAATTAAAGGTGTGCGCCACCACGCCTGGCCTAACAATCCATTTTTTAAAAAATTTTTTGTTTATTTTTATTTATTTATTTGAGAGCGACAGACAGAGAAAGAAAGAAGCAGAGAGAGAGAGAGAGAGAGAGAGAATGGGCGCGCCAGGGCTTCCAGCCACTGCAAACGAACTCCAGACGCATGCACCCCCTTGTGCATATGGCTAATGTGGGTCCTGGGGAATCGAGCCTCGAACCGGGGTCCTTAGGCTTCACAGGCAAGCGCTTAACCACTAAGCCATCTCTCCAGCCCTAACAACCCATTTTTTAAAGAGGGATAGTAAAGTGTGGTGGTTGGAATCAGAAGTCCCCTATAAACTCATGTGTTTTCAATGCTTGGACCCCAGTTGGTGGAATTTGCTGGAGGAGGTATGTGTCTGGAGGTGGCGGGCTTAAATGTACTATAGCCCAGTCTCCACCTTGCCAGAGCTTAGTTCACTCTTGCTGCTGGCTGCCAGGTGCTGAGACAAGAAGTGATGCCCAGTCTCTGTTCTACAGTCCTTTCTATCATCATCATGTTTCCCATGGTGGCTATAAACGGAAATCAATTCTGTCTTTCCATAAGCTGCTTCTAGTGGGGGACGGGGGAGGGTATGTGTTTTAACATAAAGGTAACTACAACATGGGTAACTGGTTAAGTGAGCTGGTTAGCAGTTACCGAGCTAAGATCCAAGCCTATACATCACAATGAAAACCAAGAAGGCAGAAGTAAAGGTAACTAGGTATGGTGCTGACTTACTCAGAGAAGCTATGTGCCCATAACTTTCCAGCATCACATCCCGGTATAGGTTGCGCTGAACTGAGTCCAAGAAGACCCACTCATCCTGAGAGAAGGTCACCTCCACGTCCTTGAAAGTCAAAGCCTCCTAAAACAAACATACAACAACAATAGGAAAATAAGAATTCAGAATGGGAAGGCACAGAGTAAGATCTTTATTAATGCAGCAAAATAAAAGGCATTATCCAGCAGAGCTCTGGGTTTAAGCAGGATAATCTGGTCTGCAGAAATGAGGGAAATGATCAAGAGACCCATGATAAGGGGCTACACTATCCACTGGTCCCAGTGCTGAGACTTCTTTGGGAAAGTCTGAAGACCCTGGGACTCACCTGGGGCTGGGCTGTCAAGGACCTGGCAGGGGTAACTTGCTCGCCTGTGCTCCCCTCTCTCTGCAAAGGGCAAGGCATCTGGGCAGCAAAAGGATCTGAAGGAGAACAAAGAGCTGTGAGAGAGCTGCTCAGCTCTGGACACCCGAGAAGCCCACTCTCCCCACTGCTATATGACTCCTAGACTGATAAGCAGGTAGATTGCTATTCAACACCCATAGGATGTGTCCTCAGTGTCTGCTGGGAGCCAGGAAGGGAGGAGTAGAAGTGCAGTGGAAAGAGAAACCAAGAGTCACAGAGGGGCTGGACAGAACACAGGGCTAAGGACAAGATTCTTGTGACAGAATACAGGCTGACAAGACGACAGCATAGGAAATATGTAAGGTGTGAGGTGTGGCATAAGTCTAAGGTCTCAGAGAGCCAGGCAGTCATTACCGGATTGCCCAGCCAGGAAGTCATACACTCCTACTGCATGGGGAGGTTCCAGGTGGCCCCCAAGAGCAGAGCCACTCTTGAGAGGTGAAGAAGAGGGCCATATCTGTGCAGACTGCAAGGCTCCTGTCCCCATCCAATGCACATCTAGGCTCTGAGCAAGGCGTGGATCCTGGAGAGAAAAAAATGTTGAGGATCCCCATAGGAATCAGAAATCCAACTCAGAGAAAAGGCCCCATGGCCAATCTGTAAAGGACAGGAGCTGATTTATGGGCCACCAGGCCTTTGATTACCTCCTTCATTGCCATCCCTAGTCCTTGGGCCAGGGAGTGTCCAGGTGGAAACAAATTCCTATTTGTTTCCTAAACACTTCCTATTCCTAACATAACGATATCCTTGGCAAATCAGTAACGAAACAGTCCTTAGGTACCACAGTCATGTCTCCCCCTAGCCCTGACTTAGAGCTCTGAACTGAGAGGGAACTAGTGCCTAAGAGTTAAATGGATAATGGTTCACAACAGAGATACATTGAAGTATCCCCTACTGTGATCACTGCTCTCAGCACTGACCTGCAGAGTGACTTCAGATGAGGTCAGCTCTCAGACTGTAAACCTGAATGAAACAGCAACATGACTGGAGAGGTAATGTGAATCATGAGGTTCATTCAAGAAACCATGATGAGCTGGGTATGGTGGCACACACCTTTAATCCCAGCACTCGGGAGGCAGAGGTAAAAGGATCCCTGTGAGTCTGAGGCCACCCTGAGACTACACAGTGAATTCCAGGCCAGCCTGGCCTAAAGTGAGACTCTACCTTGAAAAACAAAATAAAAATTTTTTAAAAAAAAAGTTGGGCTGGAGGGATGGCTTAGTGGTTAAGGTGCTTGCCTGCAAAACGAAAGGACTCAAGTTCAATACCCTAGGTCCCACATAAACTAGATGCACAAGCTAGCGCATGGGTCTTGAGTTCACCTGCAGTGGCTGGAGGCTCTGGCAGACCCATTCTATCTGCCTCTTTCCCTTTCTCTCTCTCTCTCAAACAAACAAACATTAAGCCAGGTGTAGTAGTGCACGCCTTTAATCCCAGCACTAGGGAGGCAGAGATAGGAGGATCACCATGATTTTGAGGTCACTCTGAGACTACATAGTGAATTCCAGGTCAGCCTGAGCTAAAGTGAGACCCTACCTCGAAAAACCAAAAATAAATAAATAAATAAAAAGTTTTTCAACTTGTTGGGCTGGTGAGATGGCTTAGAGTTTTAAGTGCTTGCCTCCGAAGCCTAAGGATCACAGTTCGATTTCCCAGGACCCACATAAGCCAGATGTACAAGGTGGCACATGCGCCTGTAGTTTGTTCATTTGCAGTGGCTGAAGGTCCTGGCATGACCAGTTTTTTTTTTTTTTTTTCTCTCTCTACCTGTTCTTTCTGTCTCCCTATCTCTCTCTCAAATAAATGAATAAATAAAATAAGGTATTTTTTTAAAAAGTTCTTGTTTTGATATTCATAATAAATTTAGAGGACAAGAATGTCAAATTTTAAAAAAATATTTTATTTATTAGAGAGAAAAAGAGAGAGAGAGAAAATGGGTGTTCCAGGGCTTCCAGCCACTGCCAAGGAACTGCAGACACGGGGACCACCATGTGCATCTGGCTTACATGGGACCTATAGAATCGAACCTGGATCCTTAGGCTTCTCTGGCATGCGCCTTAACCGCTACGCTATCTCTCCAGCCCAAGAATGTCAAATTTCAAAACATGTCAAATTTACTTCAGAAATAGCAATATTCTATGCATAAATTATGCCTGTAAAACACCAATTTTTGCATAAATAAAATTTTAAAGAAACCTTAAAAAATACGGACCAGGACCAAGGCCAGTCACATGATATAAGTGCTCAAACATTTACTAGACAAACTCTCTTAGATCATTTCTGCAGTTTCTTCTTCTTTTTTTTTTTTTTTAAAAAAAAATATTTTTTTTATTTATTTGAAAGAGAGAAAGAGGCATAGAGAGAATGGGCATGCCAGGGCCTCCAGCCATTGCAAATGAACTCCAGATGCATGTGCTCCCTTGTGCATCTGGCTTACATGGGTCCTGGAGAATCGAACCAGGATCCTTTGGCTTTGGAGGCAAATACCTTAATGGCTAAGCCATTTCTCCAGCCCATTCTTCTTCTTTTTTCGAGGTACAGTCTCACTCTAGCCTAGGCTGACCTAAAATTCACTATGTAGTCTCATGGTGACCCCGAATTTAAATTTTTATTTATTTATTTAAGAGAGATTAAGAGGAAGATAAAGAATGGGTGCACCAGGGCCTCCAGCCACTGCAGAGGAAGTCCAGAGGCAAGTGCCACTTTGTGCATTTGGCTTATGAGGGTCCTGGGGAATTGAACCTGAGTTCTTTGGTTTTGCTGGCCACTGCAAAGGAAGTCTAGACGCATGTGCCACTTTGTGCATCTGGTTTATGAGGGTCCTGGGAATTGAACCTGCGTCCTTTGGTTTTGCTGGCAAGCGCCTTAACCAGTAAGCCATCCCCTCCAGTTCCTTCTTAATCCATAAACCCCCAAAGGTATAGTGACATGACTAAGGACACACTGTGGTTGTAGAATGAAGCATAAAAAAATGAGGTCATTTTCCAGCCCAAGGATGGGCCTCAGTGTTTTGTGTCTACCCTACCCACCCACACCACACAGAGAAACTCAGAAAGTATGTGAGAAGGCAGAAACATAGCACATGCAGCCTATTCTTTTATGCTCCCCCACTCAGAAGCAATGAGTCTTGACCCTACCACTTTTATAGGGCTATGGCCAGTCTCAAACCAAATCAGGCAATATGTGGAGACAGATTTTTTAGCCACTGATCTTCCTAGGTAAAGTGGGAGGGGCTCTTTGCTAAAGGGTCCATAAATCAGGGTCCGGTTCTCAGCTGCCAATGTAAGGGTCCGAGAATTGCTAAAGAAAGACCCTGGACTCAAAATAGTATGTAAAAGCAAAGAGCGTTTATTCTGCAGAATCAGCCAGCATGCAGGCATCAAACATTCATACAAAATGGTTACCCTGAGAGGAGCACAAAGGCCCCTTTTAAGCACAGCTAGGGGAATTTTAGGAGGGTTAGGTCATCTTCTAATGTGATTGGCTAAGCAAGCAGCCGTTACATTTGTACACTTTTGATTGGCTGTGGCCCAGGTTTTACCATTTTGGGCATGTTTAGACATGCTTTAGAGATTTTGCAGGAACTGACTCAGCCCTGGAGCCCACTATCTCAGTCAAGCCCTTTTTTGGTCATAGTCCAGAGGTATTGCAGGAACTGACTCAGACCTCTGGGTGGCTATCAGCCCCAGGCCACATGTCAGGGTCACTGTTGATTAACAGCCCTTTGTGGTTTTTCCCAGAAGTCTTGCCTGTCTGTCTGGGAAACTGAAATTTAGGCCTAGCTGTATATAATCTGGAGCAAATTTGATCCTCTCACCAAGGCATCATGAGAATGACAAGGAGAGCTTTTCCCCCACATATCTCAAGCTCATAGTTCAGAGGGCCACCCATCCATCCCCAGGCAGGCAGAACTCACTGGGCTCCACTTACCCTCTGTGGTATCCCATCAAGGTCCCTCTGTAGCTCCTCCAGCAGGGCCACAGCCTCCTCACCACTCTCAGGGTGATGGAGCTGCACCCAGGTCCGCAGTTCCCCAGGCAGGATGCTCAGGAACTGCTCCAGCACCAGCAGCTCCAGGATCTGCTCCTTGGAGAGAACATCAGGCCTCATCCACCAGCGGCAGAGTTCCCGGAGGCGGTTCAGAGTTTCTAGGGGCCCAGAAGACTCATGGTAGCGAAGCTGTCTGAAGAGCTGGCGGAACAGCTCTTGGCCAGGGCGGTTCAGTGTCTGTGGCCTAGCAGTGTACACTGAAGTACAGCTGTCATCCTCCTCTTCTTTCTTTACAGTGCGAAGACGCCTTCGCTCCCTTGAAGCCTGGGCCTGAGCTGGTCTGACAGTATGCCACCTGCCTGGAGGCATCACTCGTGTTTAGTATCTACCCTACCAAGTGCAAAAGAAGCTGACTGCCTTCACTGAGTCACTTCTGGGTCCTTGGAAGCATCTTCTCAAGACCACAGTGCACAAACCATTGCTGGGTCACAAGTCACTGTAAAGGGAATGAGACAACATTTCTGTTCAGGAGGAGATAGATGAGGGCACAAGTGGAGATGAGCACTTCACATGTAAGACTTGCCAGTATGGAGTAGATTATAGTTAGAGAATTATTGAGGTATGCTAAGAAAGTATCTCTGAATACAGTAAAACATACTGAGGAAAACAACAACAACAACAACAACAACAAAAAGTAAGTGGTTGAGCCGGGTGTGGTGGCACACGCCTTTAGTCCTAGCACTTGGGAGGTACAGGTAGGAGAGTTCAAGGCCACCCTGATACTACATACTTCGTTTTCGGTGAGCCTGAGCTAGAATGAGACCTTCCTTTGAAAAAGAAAAACAAACAAACAAAAAAAGTGGTTGCGGAAAAATGTCAAAAAAGAATAAATGGAAGCTGCGCATGGTGGTGCACACCTTTAACCTCAGCACTTCGGAGGCAGAGGTAGGAGGATCACCATGAGTTCAAGGCCACCCTGAGAATACAGAGTGAATTCCAGGTCAGCCTGGGCTAGAGAGAGACTCTACCTCGAAAAACCAAAGGAAAAAAAATAAAAAGGATAAATGGGGCTGAGAAGATTGCCAAGCACTTGCTTGAGGAGCTTGGCGGCTCAGGTTCAATTCCCCAGTGCCCATGTAAAGACAGATGCACAAAGTATTGTATGTATCTGGAGTTCCCTTACAATGCCAAGGGTCCTTGGTATATCCATTCTCTCTCTTCTTCATTTTCTGTCTTTGCTTACAAATAAGTAATGTATTAAAAAAAGAATAAATGGGTGCTGAAGAGATAGCTTAGAAGTTAATGCACTTGACTGAGAAGCCTAAGGACTTAGTTTTGATTTCCCAAGACCTATGTAAGCCAGATATAAAAGGTGGCACATGCTTCTGGAGTTCGTTTGTAGTGGCTGGAGGCCCTGGTGCACCCATTCTCTCTCATCTTCCTCTTTTCCTCCCTCTCAAATAAATATTAAAAAGAATAAATGGACAGATATGCCTTATTCAAATATTTGCATACTTAAGCCAGGCATGGTGGTGCACACCTTTAATCCCAGCATTTGGGAGGCAGAGGTAGTAGGATTGCCATGAGTTTGAAGCCACCCTGAGACTCCATAGTGAATTCCAGGTCAGCCTGGGCTAGAGTGAGACCCTACCTCAAAAAACCAAAAAAGAAAAAAAAAAAGATATAAAGCTTTCAATTCTCCCCAAGTTGATATATAGATGATGCAATGCAAAGTCTTATCCAAACCTCAAGAAGAAAATCCTGGGATGTGAGTTAGTGGTATAGCAGTTACCTAGCAAGCCCAATGCCCTGGGTTCGATATTCAGTACCACAAAGGAAAAAAAATGCAGGAGGAGATATCTCAAGTATAAACATTAACTCTAAAATTTATATGGAAAGGCACAAGAATTAGAATAACTCAATCATTCTGAAAATGACAATAATGTGGAAAAAACAAGTCTATATCAGTCTACTTGATTTGAAGAGTTATGATCCATTGATAATAATCAAGTCTATGTACATAAGGCAGAGAACAGACAGACTGAAAAACCCACAAAGACCGGTACAAAATTGCTCAAGTCATCTCTTAAATATCAGATAAGATTTCACTACATTACTTTAAAATATCTCAAATAGTTCAAAGATAAAAAAGAAAATGCTGACTGGGGAAATCTCTGATTTTTATGGGTTCAATCAATGTGCCTGCCTAGATTACACAGTGAGTCGAGGCCATCCTGGGTTACATGAGATCCTATCGTCTCTCCATATAATACACACACATACACAAGGCAGGTGTGATGACACGCACCTTTATTCCCAGCAATCAGGAGGCTAAAATAGGTAGTTCATTGTGAGTCTGAGGCTATATAGTGAAGTTGTGGTGAGCCTGAGGTAGAGTGAGGTCCTATCTCAAAAAGAGGGGGAGAGAGAGAGAGAAAGAAAGGAGTCAGGGCTGGAGAGATGACTCAGTGTTAAGGCACTTACTGCAAAGCCAAAGAACCCAGGTTTGATTCTCCAGAACCCACATAATCCAGATGCACAAGGTGGTGCATGTGTCTGGAGTTCATTTGCAGCAGCTGGAGGCCCTGGTGTGCCCATTCTCTCTATCTGCCTCTTTCTCTCTCAAATAAATAAATTTTTTTAAAGGGAGGTGAAGAGGCAAGGTTCCCAAAAGCTTACAAGCCAGCTATCCTGAAATATGCGGCAGCAAACAAGAAAGACCCTATTCAGGTAAGCCTCAGCTACAGCTAGACCTTACCTCAACAACAACCACAACCACAACAAAAACACAACTAAAGGGCTAGAGAGATAGCTTAGTGGTTAAGCACTTGCCTGTGAAGCCTAAGGACCCCGTTCAAGGCTCAATTCCCCAGTAGCCATGTAAGCCAGATGCACAAGTGGTGCATGCATCTGGAGTTGGTTTGCAGTGGCTGGAGGCTCTGGTTCGCCCATTCTCTCTCTCTCTCTCTTGATCTCTGTCTCTTTCTCTCTATGGCTCTCAAAAAAAAAAAAAAAAAAAAAACTAAACAACAAAAACAAGTCGGGTGTGGTATATGCATTAATCTCAGCATTCAGGAGGCAGAGGTAGAAGGATCACAGTGAGTTCAAGGACACCCTGAGACTACATTATGAATTCCAAGTCAGCCTGGGCTAGAGTGAGAAAAAAGACCGACCCTATCTCAAACAAGATGAAGGTTGGAGGGTGGAGACACACAACCAGAGGTTGCTCTGCACATTCCAGACACAATATGCAAACACACACAAAAAGCTGACCAAAATTCCTAACCCATCATCTCATTGATTTCTTGTATTTCTTTTAGCAATTCATCACAACAATGTTTTGTTTTGTTTTTTTCTTTTCGATTTTTCGGATTAGGGTCTCACTCTAGTCCAGGCTGACCTGGAATTCACTATGTAGTCTCAGGGTGGCCTCGAACTCTGGGAGAACCTCCTACCTATGCCTCCCCAAGTGCTGGGATTAAAGGTGTGGGCCACCACACCTGGCTGTTTTTCTTTTTTTGTTTCTAGCTCAGGATGACCATGCCCGGCACAACAATGGTTTTTAAATGATCAAACCATCTTCAGGAAACAGTGGGGCTTAGTAGAAAGAGAATATGGCCAGGCATACCTATAACCCTAGTACTAGGGAAGTTAAAGTATGACAACTGTAATATGAGCCTGGAGTACAAAGCAGGTTTGAGGTCAGCCTATCCAAATAACAAAACCTTGCTGCAAAGAAATGAGAAGAGCACAGAATGTACACTAAGCCAGTTGCCCCTTTACATTTCACCTCTTGATTGTGTGGCCTCATGGCAAAAATGAGTAATATTCAAGGAAGAAACTCATTTGGGCTGTCTCGAAATGTTTGTTTCTTCACATTTGGGGGAAGTTGGACCCAGTAGTTTGTACCATGGGACACATAATCGTGTAGCGAAGTCAACCCCTATTATTTGTCCCAATGACTTTCTTTTTCTTTTTTTTTTTGTTTTTCAAGGTAGGGTCTCACTCTAGCCCAGACTGACCTGGAATTCACTATGTAATTTCAGGGTGGCCTCAAACTCACAGCCATCCTCCTACCTCTCCCTCTCAAGTGCTGAGATTAAAGGTGTATGCCACCATGCTTGGCCCAAATTACTTTTTAAAAAATATTGATTTAGTTAGAGAGAGAGAGGGGAGGGGGAGGGAGGGAGAGAATGGGTGTGCCGAGGCCTCTAGCCACCGAGAACGAACTCCAGATACATGCACCACCTTGTGTATCTGGTTTATATGGGTACTAGGGAATCGAATCCGGGTCCTTAGGCTTTGTAGGCAAGTGCCTTAACCACTAAGCCATCTCTCCAGCCCCCCACTGACTTTTGATAAAGGTCAGAAACAACAAAGGGGGCTGGAGAGAGAGGTCAGCAGATAATGCACTTCCCATACATACCCACGAACCAGTTTGGATCCCCAAATAAATGCCAGGTGTCCATGGCAGCCTACCTATAATCCCAGGTAATTCCAGGTCTCCCTGGGCTAGAATGAGACCCTTCTTCAAAAAACAAGGACTGGAAAGATGGCTTAGTGGTTAAGGTGCTTGCCTCAAAGCCAAAGGACCCAATTTCAATTCCTCAATACCCACATAAGCCAAATGCACAAGGTTGCGCATGCATCTGGGGTTTGTTTGCAGTGGCCAGAGGCCCTGGCATGCCCATTCTCTCTCTCTTAAAATAAAATTTTAAAAAATCTGAAAAAGTAAGAAAGGAGCCAGGCATGGTGGTGCACATCTTTAATCCCAGCACTTGGGAGGGAGAGGTAGGAGGATCGAGTTTGAGCCCACCCTGAGACTACATAGTGAATTCCAGGTCAGCCTGCGTTAGAGCGAGACCCTACCTCGAAAAACAAAAACTACAGAAAAAAGTTACCTTATGTAAAGAAATAATTTCCTCTGCTATACACCCCAAGGTGGCATTTCTTCTGTGGTTCTGAAGGGACCAAACTGACACTATGATAGGCTTTTTAAAGTGCCACTGTAACTAGGCCCAAGTTTCAGTTTCCTGGAGAGGCAGGCAAGTCTTCTGGGAAAGGGCGGTCTGTTAATCAACAGTGACCCTGACATGTGACCAGAGAAGATAGCCACCCAGGGGCTGAGTCAGTTCCTGGAGACATGTCCCTTTCTTACCTTTCCCCCCAACAATCAAAGAAGTACAACTGTAATTGCTGCTTGTCTAGCCAATCATTTTAAAAGATTATCTAACCCCGCCTGAAATTCCCCTAGTTGTGCTTAAAAGGGACCTGCGTGCTCACGGGGTAACCATTTTGTATGAATGGTTGAGCCCCGCTTGTTGGCTGATTCTGCAGAATAAATGCTCTTTGCTTTTACATACTATTTGAGTCCAGGGTCTGTTTTCAGCGATTTTTGGACCCTTACAGTATCACTGCACTGGTGGCAGTTCTGGGAAGACTGACTTATGAGATTGTTGCTAACACTGGTCAAACAATGTTACTGCCTCCACAGTCCAGACAGCCCTTGAACAGCGTAGTAACTTCAAAGACCTTCAGGCTTCTCTGAACTCACACAGTCAGGTCCTAGCCTGGATACTACAGAAAGAAAGGCATGTCTGCTGTCCTCAGGGGCACTGTTGCATGTATGTCAACACATCTCAGCAAATAGAGACCTGGGCTCAGGTAATATTCCAAAGGCCAAATGGTTGCATGACCAGTCTGTCTTCCAGGGCTTGTCCATCCAAATTTTGTCAAATCAAAACTTGGCTTCCCACCATCTTCTCCTGGCTGCTTCCCCCGCCGCTTTTATTATTAATTTTTGGTCCTTGTATTCTAAGGTGTCTCATAAACTTAACAAAAGATTGGAGGGCCTTCAAACTTCAGATGGTGGTCCAGATGGAACAGACTATGACAATTCTCTGAAGCTTCTGCAGCAGTCCTTTGGCCCTTGGGCAACCCCTGGCCCATTAGGATTTTCCTGCACTCCCTGACCCATTAGAACCTTTCTCTCCAGACAGGTCCTTCCTTGTCCCCTGTCAGCCTGAAGAAGCTTGAGCACCCTTATCCCTCAGAAGTCTGACATTTCCTGAGAAGGCAAATAATAGGAGTTAGTGGGACACAGGCAGACAGGGAACGAGTGACTGGATTTTTGACACATTCTATTTATGCAACAATTACAAATACAGAAAGAGCAAAAAGCCGAGGAGTTCTATCAATCTTCGGGAAGGCCAATGGGGCAAGCAGAATCTCAGTCCCTCATTAGCATGAAGGGGAAGGAAAGAGCAGTCTTAGAGCTCACTGGGATGAACTCTCAGCTCTGGACTCCTCCCATCCAGAGGAAACTTTATGCTTGCAATCAAATCTGTTACTTTCACTCCAATTCTTCCTTTTTTTTTTTTTTTTTTCTTTCTTTTTTTCGAGGCAGGATCTCGCTCTAGCCCAGGATGACCTGGAATTTACTATGTAGTCTCAGGCTGGCCTCGAACTCACGGCGATCCTCCTACCTCTGCCTGGAATTAAAGGTGTGCACCACCATACCCGGCTTAGAAATATATGTGTGCATATATATATATAAATTTTTTTCTTAAAAATATGGAACGAACGAGAGAGGGAAGAGGCCGGCAGAAATTCAGTACGTGTGCGCCAAAGGCCTCCTGCCACTGCAAACAAACTCCACAGGCACGCGCCACTTTGTGCACCCGGCTCTAGCTGTGTCCCGGGGAATCGAACCCGGGCTGGCAGGTTTTGCACAAGCGCTTGCAACCGCTGAGCCATCTGTCCAGACCCTGGAGCGTCCGATTCCTGGTTCGCTCGGGGAAACGAACACATCGCCCACTCCAGACTTTGCCACTGGGCAGCTGGACTTGCCCAGCAGGAACCAGGACGACTTCCACGCCCGGTGGAGGAGGCCACACGCACAGCCTGCGTCCACATTCCCGCCCCGGGCCCGCGCTTCCCGGCGCCCCGGACGCGGCCTCGAGACCCCGCTCGCCCGCAGTCCCGCGTCTCCAGGCCGCTCACCACCTACTCGCGCAGCGGTCCCTCAGAGCTCCTGCCGCCGCCGCCGCACCCCCGCCGCGCCCACTGCAACGCCGACCTCGTCTCGCGCACGCGCGCCGCCCTCCGCGGCCTCTCTAGGAACCCGGAGGGCCGCCATCTCGACTCCGCGGCGGCGGCGGCGCTCGCTGCTGCGCACGCGCGACCCCAGGACTGAGGACCTGTTTTCGCGCCGTCAGGCTGCTGCCCCAGGGCTCCGTCGCCCGCACCAGTCCGTGCCGCCTCCCTTTTACGGAGCCCATACCCCTGTCCTGGAGGCCTCTTGTCTTCTCGGGAGGCGCTGGCGCGTCCTCGCTCTTCCCAGGACAAAAATAAGGCGGGCTGTAACAGCTGTGAGCAGCTTCATCACCAGCAAGCACATGTGGTGCTGGGGTTGGTCCCTAACACGAGGGTCCTGCGCTTGTGTTTTTCTTTAGATTTAAGTTTTAAGGATTGTCGATTCTTTTTGGTTTCAGGAGTGCTGACCTAGGAGGGGCTTACCATAGATTGGCATCCTTTCAGAGTTAAATCTCTCGACAGAAAAGCTTTCTGTATTAACTGATGCTTGCAATTGCAGGGGAGGGGTAGATCCCGGGAAATTCCTTTTTTTTTTTTTTTTAAAATCAATTAACTTTCTTTAGTAAGATTATGATTACCTCGCCACAACACCTTTTTTTTTTGGTTTTTCGAGGTAGGGTATTGCTGTAGCCCAGGCTGACCAGGAATTCATTCAGTAGTCTCAGGGTGGCCTCGCATAGCGATCCTCCTACTTGTGCCTCCCAAGTGCTGGGATTAAAGGTATGCGTCACCACACTGGGCAATGAGAGGCAAACACAAGTCTATTTACACCAAGTAGAGCTCAGGATACAGACCAAAGTAAATACTGTAGCAAAATTCAATCTTGGTGAAGTTTATTTGGGTTACTTATAGAGCACAGCAGAGCATGGGAGACTTACAGGCAGTTGCATCATCCCTGTCTCACCCCATCTTGGATGGCAACCTCATGACGCTGCGTCATTAAGTCCCCCTTCCAGTTAACCTTCTAATCTGGTATAATGCAGCATTTCCCAAGATCACTTGCAGCCGGAGGAAGGGCAGGAGAGAACAATAGTTTGAACCTTACGTCAAAGTCTTGTGACCTGTCCTTCCTCCTACTCCTAAGAGTAGCTCCACCGACAGATCACTGTATTATCTGCTCCAAAGCTGCCATGGCCGCCCAAGCCAATGCATTCTCTACTCCAAAAAATGGCATTCTGTTATGACCGGGAATGACAATGAAGTTTGAAACTGTTAGCAGCCACACCTCAAAAATGAGAACTCTGTCACGGCTTTCTTGGCCCTAAGATGGAAGCTACTCTGGCAGTTGGACATCCCAAGACATCCTGGCATTCTTTCTGCCTCTCAGATACCCCCAGTCAATATTTCTATTCTTTTAAATAATTGGTATGGTTTCTGACTCCTGACTAGGAGTCAGCTGACAAAAAAAGAATTATTGTTAATTTAAAAGATGTTGCAGTTTTTTTTCTTTTTTTTCTGTTGAGGTAGGGTCTCACTCTAGCCCAGGAAAATAGGGAAATCGGTGTGTATTCATTTTTCTCAACTCTCACTGGGCTTAGAGTGCCAGAAACTCTGGTTACTAATTCCCTAAACCAGTGGCTGTCTTGCATCTGTTGTCTTAGAACCTGCAAAGAATCCACAGGTGCAAAGTAGGGCAAGCTGGGAAACCTTTAATCATAAGTAAAAGCATAGTTGCCAATTGGAAGGAGCCCCAAACTGGAGCCCACTTAGTGATTGGGACCAAGGGCTCTTACACCTGAGGGGTGTCAACTAAGCATCAGTATATATGGGAGTTCCAACTCTGGTGATAGAAATTAGGCACCAAGTCACGGTGGACTGGATTGGTTATTGTGAATGTGTATGGGGGCTATTGGTTTAAAAAAGGAACAAGAGGGCTGGAGATGGTTTAGTAGTTAAGGTGCTTGCCTGCAAAGCTGAAGGACCCATGTTAGACTCTCCAGATCCCACACAAGCCACACGCACAAGGTGATGCAAGTGTGCAATGTCGCACATGTGCCCAAGATGGCTCGTGTCTGGAGTTCAACTGCAGTGCCTGAAGGCCCTGGTGCGCCAATTCTCTCTCATAAACAACAAAAAAGGAATAAGGGCAGTAGAGAACTTGTTGAATCAGGCCTTTGTAAAATTCAGTCCTTAAATTCTCTAGCACAGGCTGGCCTCAAACTCATAACGATCCTCCTCAGCCTCTCAAGTGCTGGGTTAAAGGCATGCGCCACCATGGCTGTTTTCTTTTTTCCCAGTTTTTCAAGGTAGGGTCTCACATTAGCCCAGGCTGACCTGGAATAGTTTCCTGGTGGCCTTGAACTCACAGCCTCCTGCCTCTGCCTTCCAAGTGCTGGGATTAAAGGCGTGCACCACCATGCCCAGCAGTCCTCAGGTTCTCTACTCTGGACTTGTCATTAGTGGTAGACTTTTGGGGCCTATAATCCTGACTGACTACCTACAATATGGGGACTAATTTACTAATTCCTATCAATATAGTAGTTGGCATGTAAACATTTACTCACTTTTATTCACCCATTTACAAATGGCTAACATCTCTGTTCTCGGAATTTCATTTCCTCATCAGAACTCAGTCTATAGTTTCTGACTTACTTTTTTTTTTTCTCAGCAAAGGGGAAGAAATAGTGATGTGTAATTTCTATAAACTGTGTGTCTTGAGGATCATGTAAAAGTACACATAGAACATCCCTTTTAAGACAAATACTTCCAGGATGAGAAAGAATATGAATGAGTGCACTACTGTCTCTTGCTACTCCAAACTTCAGGCACATACACCACTTTGTGCATCTGGCTTTATGCAGGTGGCTGGGGAGTTGAAGCAGGCCTAGCAGGCTTTGCAAGTGCCCCATCTTCCCAGCCCACACTTTTGTTTTTGTTTTTCGAGGTAGGGTTTCACCCTAGCCCAGGCTGACCTGGAATTCATGGTGGCCTTGAACTCAAGGTAATTCTCCTACCTCTGCCTCCCCAGGGATTACTACTGGGATTAGAGCATGCGCCACCATGCCAGTGGCCCAGAGTTGTTTAACCATTCTTTCACCAACAGCCAATAGTGCTGCTCCTGATTTTGGCTGTTCTTCCCCTGACAAAGACACTAAAGCTTGAAGAGATCTGGTCTCATTAAGTAACAGCAAGGAGGCGGCTGAGCTGGGGTTTCTACATAACCATGGTATCAGAGCCCATGCTTAAATATTTTTTTATTTTTACATATTTTAAGTAAGCCCACATTATTCTGTTAGATCTTAACTTTCTGAAGGATCTGCATCAATTTTTAGAAAAATACAAGTGTAGCCCCCATGTACCCTCCTGATTATACCAGCAATTCCTGCCCGGGGAAGGCAAAGCAGCAGTAAGACATCTTCCCAATTCATAATTGTACATATAATTTCAATCAACAGAAGTATACAATATATACATAAACACATACATATACATGCCAGACACTCTTCTAAGCACTACCCATGCATTTCATTAACTGTCCCCATCCCTTATTCCTCCTCACCCTGTGAGGCTGTACTACCATCCTATTTCCAGAAAGTGAAACAAAAATCAATGGAAGTGATGTGCTCATAAATATGCTTAAAGTCACCTAAGCAGTACATCTGCCTCCCGAGTGCTGAGATTAAAGGCATGCACCGCCATGCCTGGCTTCCACCTTATGTTTTAAAAATATATTTTTATTTACAAGGGGGGGGTGGGAGAGGGAGAGGGAGAGAATGGACATCCCAGGGCCACTGCAAACCAACACCAGATGCATGCACTACTTTGTTCATCTGACTTTATGTGGGTACTGGGGTTCAGACTCAGGTTATTAAGTGTTAGGCTATGCAGTTGAGTGCCTTAATCGCTGAACCACCTCTTCAGCCCCCTCTACCTTACTTTTGGAGGGAGTATCTTCTCATTGAACCTGGAGCTTCACTGCCAGCCAGCCAGCCCCAGGAACCCTGACTCCTCAGCACTGGGATTACAAGGCATACACCACTAAACCTAGCATTTATGTGGGTGCTGGGGAACCAAACTCAGTCCTTATGTTTGCATGGTAAGCACTTTACCCACTGATAATCTCTTGGTCCCATTTTCACTTTCTGAACAAAACAATCCATTGTTGCCTGTTCTGTTGATAGCATGAAGGTTTCTAGTCCCACAATCTAGTGTTACAACAAACTCATAGTTATCTTCCTTCACAGTGAGTTCTTCTAGGATTGACCCAGAACTGCTGATGACACAACTTCGCAAGACTCTGCAAATTGCTTGGCACTGTAGATGTCATATGTCCACTCACAAAGGAGTGTGAGTCCCAATTGTTCCACATATTTACCCATCCTTATGTTTCAAAAAAAACTTGACTACCTGTGTATGAGATTAGCCATTATTTTTTGCATTTCATGTGGTTTCTTCTCTGTGCATATTTTTGCCTCGTCTGACAGTCTGGGGCTGACCACACTGACCGGGTGACTAAATCAAGCTGTCACAACTGCAGCCCTATCGCAGACACAATTGGGCCCCCAAAACAGTAGCTATGTATTTGTGTATAGCTTCCACTCAACATTTTACTCAAAGGCTACTACAAAAAACTACCTCCACCATGACATAGCTGAACTAGATTCCTTCAGAAGCAATTTTATGTAAAATCTCTGCAAACATAAGCAAGCACCCAAACCTGTCATGTTCAGTGGGCCTCAGGAGAGATGGGGTCAGAGGAGCAGATTTAAGGACAAGGTTAAGACCAGGCCAGGTCTTAAAGAGGGAAGACCTGGGCCAGTATAGGGAGAGAGGGAGTGCTCTGGACCAAGGGAGACAGCACAAGACAGGACAGACTCAGGAGCATAGTTCTGGGATGGGCAATGAAGTCAAATCTGACATCAATCACACCCAAATGTTACAATGTTTAGCAGTTAGTTCCAAATAGCCAGGCTTTTAAACACCATTTCTATAATGATACACATAAGGTAATACGAAAACTCAGCTAACAGACTGTACAGTACAATCCCAATATATACAGCTATAGTATAAAAGATTGGTCTTGATTTTGACTTCATTCTGCGATTATTCTAAGCTTTAGCTGGAATCTTTATTTTTTTGGGGGGGGGGTTATCGAGGTAGGGTCTCATTCTAGCCCAGGCTGACCTGAAATTCACTATGTAGTCTCAGGGTGGCCTCAAACTCACAATGATCCTCCTACCTCTGCCTCCAGAGTAGTAGGATTAAAGGCATGTGCCAACACGCCCAGTGGAACTTTTTTTTTTTTTTTTTTTTTTTTTGAGGTAGGGTCTAGCTCCAGCCCAGGCTGACCTGGACTTCACTATTTGGTCTCAGGCTGGCCTCGAACTCACAGCGATTCTCCTACCTCAGCCTCCCAAGTGCTGGGATTAAAGATGTGCACCACCATGGCGGCAGAGAGAGAGAGGATGGACACACCAGGGCCACTTGCCACTGCGGATGAACTCCAGACACATGCATCACTTTGTGCACCTGGATCTACGTGAGTAGTGGGAAATCAAACTTGGGTTATTACGCTTTGCAGGCAATCACCTACTGGGCCATCACTCCAGCCCAGAAATTATTTTTCATATATTTTTTAACCTTTGATTGACTTGCATGTGTGTTTCTACCAGAGTCTCTTGCCACTGCAAACAAATGCTTGCCTGGCTTTATGTGGGTGGCTGAAAAATGAACCAAGATGGTAAGATTTGCAAACAAGCAATTTTAACCATGGAGATATCTCCCTAGCCTTTGGTTGGAATGTTTTTAAAAAGTATTTCTCATTCCACAAAAACAGTAAAGAGCCTACTGGGACAAAGTCTTCAGAGGTACCAGGTGGCACAAGAAGTGGGGAACAGAACTATGAACAGAAGAGGGATCATTTCAGGTCTGTAAAAGGAATTCTGTAAGGGTTCTGTTCCCCTAACTCACCTCCAGCGCACCTGCTTCCTCTTCTAGATGGCTCATTCCATTTGGCATTGGGAACTCTGTTATCCTCTCAGAATGCCAGCCAGCGCAGAGCCCTTCTGCACTGCTGGGAACACTCTCTAGAGATACACATTCTACTCTGGTTTATGTGTCCTCAACACCTATCACTGTCCAGAATAATTTCTCATTTGTTATTTGTAAAGAACCAACATAGCAGGATTTTTGTCTGCTGCAGTCACGGCTACCTCTGACTCATACAGATGCCGGCCATGGGGGAGATGCTCAGGTGTCTCTGTCCAACTGACAACTGGCTAGATCAAGTAATGTAGCTCAGTAACCTTCCCTCACACTTGCAGCTGAGACTTTAGGCCTCCAGCTTTTATACAAAACAGAGCTGCAATGCTGAAGCCTCAACCATAGTTATCCAGGAGATATTTGGGAGGATTGTTGTTGTTCTTGATGAAGTTGCTTTTAAAGTTAAGAAAATACCCACTGTCGCTGGGTGTGGTGGTGCCTGCCTTTAATCCCAGCACACAGGAGGCAGAGGTAGGAGGATCGCAGTGAGTTTGAGGCCATTCTGAGTCTACTGAGTGAATTCCAGGTCAGCCTTGGATACAGCAAGACCCTACCTTGAAAAACCACAAACAACAACAACAAAAAGTCATGGGACAAAGAACCTAGAGAGAAATGTTGGCGACAATTGGCACCTTCCCTGCAAACACCACCGATGTCCTGTCCAAACGGAGAGCAATGACCTAGCTAACAAGGCCACGGCTACTATGTAAAAGATGACTGCTAAGGGAATGAACTTCCAGAAGGGCCTCAGAGAACATGTTGCTGCCCTTCTCCATTCCTAACCCAACTGACATCAGAAGCCCTATCCTTATCTTAAAAGTGGATTTTCATGTGCCGAGCTAAATTGGAGGCCCACCCATAGGCTTTCCCACATACTCTACATTTGAAGGGTCTGTCCATAGTGTGAAATCTATTGTGGGTAATGAGTTGTGAATGCTTCCTATAACTTTTCCCACAAAGGCTACATTTGTAGCACTTTTTCTTAGTGTGGACATTCTGGAGACCAGTGAACATGGAGCGCCGGCCGGAAGGGCCCTCACAGATATCAAGGGGCTTCCCTACGCTTGGTTTTAATTCATGAACATTCAAGATTGAATCCCGGGAGGAAGATAAGCCAGGAAGACTGAATTTAGACTGCATTATCTTGGTATGTTTTCTCTGATGAACAGACAGGTCACGTATCTGAACAAAATCTTCACCACACCACTGACATTTAAAAGGTCTCTCTAAAGCGTGTACTCTCTGGTGATTAACAAGACGATAATTTCTATCGAAAGATTTTCCACACACATTGCACTTAAAGCGCTTCTCACCACTGTGTATTCCCTTGTGATCTAATAGACTTCGTTTACGTGTAAAGGTTTTCCCACACTCTTCACACCAAAAGGGCTTATCCTTAGTGAGGATTTTTGGCTCTGGATTTGGAGTCTCTTCACTTTTATGATATTCATATTGCTGCTGCAAAGACTTCTTGTAATGATGGCGCCAAGAGTGCAGCCGCTGGTGTCGGTAGAGATTAGAACTCCATCGAAAAACTTTCCCACACTCCCAGCACTTAAAGGGCTTCTCTCTAGTGTGAACTCTTTGATGCATGAGAAGGAGTGAGTGGTTACGGAAAGCTTTGCCACACTGGCTGCATATGAGAGAACCCTTTCTAGTGTCACTGTTCTGAGGAACTTGGAGCACAGTGTCTTGACTGAAAGATGGGCCATTCTCAGGTTTTCTTTTAATGGCATGCTTCTTCTTATGAACAATAAAGGCTGACCTGTAGGTAAATCTTTTCCCACACTCACTACACCAGTATGGTTTCTCACCTGTGTGAATTCTCTGGTGTTCATTGAGGGTTTTCTTATGAGCAAAAGTTTTCCCACACTGATGACACTGAAGAGTTTTCTGTACAGAAGAGACAACCTGGGGCTGACTGCGCTTCTTTTTCCTGAAGTTGTCTGGACATTTGTCTTCTTCACGGAACTCTCCCGTCTTGTGCAGCTTCACATGGCGATTAAAGTTTGACTTCCACCGAAATGTTTTCCTACACTTCGTGCATTTATAAGGTTTCTCCTGTGTGTGGATCCTTTGATGTTCAAGAATATAGGATTTACAGTGGAAGGATTTCCTACACTGGCTGCAATCAAAGAGCTTCTGCTCGTTCTGGCCTTCCAAATGATGATCAACCACTGAGCTGTGAGTGAGAGATTCTTCATACTGAATCGATTCAATTTTCTGTTCAGCATGGGTTTCCTGGTGTAGGCGGTAGGCTGATAGACGCTGAAAAGCTTTCTCACATAAATTGCATTTGTAAGGTTTCACTCCAGTGTGAATTTTCTCATGTCGCACACAGTTTGAGTTCCACCTGAAGGCTTTCTGACACACCTTACATTTAAATGGCCTCTCCTGAGTATGAATCCTCTGATGGTAGGCAAGATGGGAGCTATTACTGAAGGTCCTTCCACAGTCACGACAACAGTACTTCCCCACAGGATAAAAATTCTGTTCCTGTTGGTGATGAGAATTGAGGATGAAGCCCTTTCCACAAGTGTCCTTTTCACTCCCTCTCAGGCTGGTATGAATTCTCTGATGTATTCCAAACCCTTCGACTGTGTGTGGGGGCTCTTTCCCATATTTCTTGTAGTCATAATGGCGTGAACTTTTTCTGAAGTGTCTGCCACAGCCATGTTTAAGGGATTGCCTTTTCATGGAAACTCTCACATACGTACTGTGTTTTAGATCAACAATATTACTTCTTCCTGACACTTCAGGTTCTTTTTCTGTCATGTCATTGAAATCAGTCTCTTCTTTCTTAACTCTCACTTCTCTAGGGCTGCCACAGCGCTTCTGTAGACTACTGTTTGGCTCAAAAGATGTTCTGAGCCTGGTTCCCTCAGAAATGCATGTTGCAGGACATACAGGTGGCACAGTGAAGTTTTCTGTACATTTCAAAAGGTTTTGTTCTAAGATGACCTTGCTTGTCCAAATCTGGGGCTCACCTCCTGACAGAAATCAAAAGAAAAGAAGGCTGGAGAGATGGCTTAGCAGTCAAGGCACTTGCCTGCAAAGCTAAAGGACCCAGGTTCCATACCCCAGGACTCACGTAAACAAGATGCACAATGTAGCGCATGCGTCTGAAGTTTGTTTGCAGTGGCTGGGGCCCCTGCCACATTCTCTCTCTCTCTCTTTCTCTTTTTCTCTGTGCCTCTTTCCCCTCTGTCTCTCTCAAGTAAATAAATAAAAATAAAAAACAAAAGAAAGGTACTCTTTTCCATACTTGGAACTTGACAAAGCAACAAGGAGCCATAAAAAGCTTTAACCCTTAGTGGCAAGAATATTAGTGCCAAATCCTTTACCCAAGTCAAGGATAATGCAAACTGTGAAAGAGAATTCAAACAGGGAGGGGAAGTGCAAGAAGGGCATAGCTGAAGTGACACAGAAATCATATCCAGCAGGACCATAATGAGGGTTGAGGAGATAAGCACTAATATCAAAGTATGAGAAGCAGCACTGCACAAAGGGCCACAAACGGGGCTCTTAGGAGGGCCTGGCTGAAAGCACTGGACAGCAAGGCTATCACAGAAGGAAGAATAAACTCTGAAGATGAAGAGTAGTGACATGCAGGCTCCTAAGAGCAAGATGGAGGAAGCAGCACAGGAGAGTCAGGGAGGTGCAGATGCTCCATAAGTGGAAAAGAGGACCAAGGAAGCCCTGTGATGAACAAGTATTGTGACGAGGGCTGCTGGGGGACAGACAGGGTTGGAAAGAAAGGCCTGTCATAGACCAGTCAGGAAGAATAACCACAGGAGACCAACACCCCTAAGCAATGCCTAGCAAAAAAGGAGTTAAGTCCCAAGGGATATACCTGGACACATGAAAGGGAAAAGTAGATGCAGGAGGAGCAGGGCCTGGAGGGGGTCTGGAAATCACCTGCAGGGATAGTCCGCAGATCACTGCTAGGCTGAACTGCATGGACAGTCTGGCCCCACGGCTCCCTTGCTTCCAGCCAGGAGATCACAGCAGGTTTGGAAGATGGTCCCACTGCAGGAAAGAAAAGAAGGAAGATGAAGATGAGCCACACAGAACTGTTCTCTAGCTTCTTCAGTCACGAGGTTCTGCTAGGGAGGAGGGAAGTCCAGGAAGGAAGGTGTAAAAAGCTTGGCAAAGAGGCCCAGAGCACCATTTTTTTCTTTTCTTGTTTTCCATTATTTTCTTCGTTTTTCTTTCTTTCTCTCTCTCTCTCTCTCTCTCTCTCTCTCTCTCTCTCAAGGTAGGGTTGCACTCTAGCCCAAACTAACCTGGAATTCTTAGACAGGCCTCAAATTGATAGTGATCCTTCTATCTCTGCCTCTTTAGTACTGGGATTAAAGGCATGTGCCACCATGCCCTGCTCCAGAGAGCCATTTCTGATAGCTCTGAGCAAAGACTAAGAAAAGTGACAGGCAAAAGGACCACCAGCATTCTCCAAACGTAAAAGGTTAAATTATCCAATGTTTTCTGAATGCCTAAATGGAACCTGAAATATCCAAAACCTTTACCACACCCAGTACGACAGGCATAACAACAATCTTATTTTATTTTATTTTTTTCAAGGTAGGGTCTCACTCTAGATCAGGCTGACCTGGAATTCACTATGAAGTCTCAGAGTGGCCTCAAACTCACAGCCATCCTCCTACCTCTGCCTCCCAAGTGCTGGAATTAAAGGTGTGCGCCACCACGCCTGGCCTAACAATCCATTTTTTAAAAAATTTTTTGTTTATTTTTATTTATTTATTTGAGAGCGACAGACAGAGAAAGAAAGAAGCAGAGAGAGAGAGAGAGAGAGAGAGAGAGAATGGGCGCGCCAGGGCTTCCAGCCACTGCAAACGAACTCCAGACGCATGCACCCCCTTGTGCATATGGCTAATGTGGGTCCTGGGGAATCGAGCCTCGAACCGGGGTCCTTAGGCTTCACAGGCAAGCGCTTAACCACTAAGCCATCTCTCCAGCCCTAACAACCCATTTTTTAAAGAGGGATAGTAAAGTGTGGTGGTTGGAATCAGAAGTCCCCTATAAACTCATGTGTTTTCAATGCTTGGACCCCAGTTGGTGGAATTTGCTGGAGGAGGTATGTGTCTGGAGGTGGCGGGCTTAAATGTACTATAGCCCAGTCTCCACCTTGCCAGAGCTTAGTTCACTCTTGCTGCTGGCTGCCAGGTGCTGAGACAAGAAGTGATGCCCAGTCTCTGTTCTACAGTCCTTTCTATCATCATCATGTTTCCCATGGTGGCTATAAACGGAAATCAATTCTGTCTTTCCATAAGCTGCTTCTAGTGGGGGACGGGGGAGGGTATGTGTTTTAACATAAAGGTAACTACAACATGGGTAACTGGTTAAGTGAGCTGGTTAGCAGTTACCGAGCTAAGATCCAAGCCTATACATCACAATGAAAACCAAGAAGGCAGAAGTAAAGGTAACTAGGTATGGTGCTGACTTACTCAGAGAAGCTATGTGCCCATAACTTTCCAGCATCACATCCCGGTATAGGTTGCGCTGAACTGAGTCCAAGAAGACCCACTCATCCTGAGAGAAGGTCACCTCCACGTCCTTGAAAGTCAAAGCCTCCTAAAACAAACATACAACAACAATAGGAAAACAAGAATTCAGAATGGGAAGGCACAGAGTAAGATCTTTATTAATGCAGCAAAATAAAAGGCATTATCCAGCAGAGCTCTGGGTTTAAGCAGGATAATCTGGTCTGCAGAAATGAGGGAAATGATCAAGAGACCCATGATAAGGGGCAACACTATCCACTGGTCCCAGTGCTGAGACTTCTTTGGGAAAGTCTGAAGACCCTGGGACTCACCTGGGGCTGGGCTGTCAAGGACCTGGCAGGGGTAACTTGCTCGCCTGTGCTCCCCTCTCTCTGCAAAGGGCAAGGCATCTGGGCAGCAAAAGGATCTGAAGGAGAACAAAGAGCTGTGAGAGAGCTGCTCAGCTCTGGACACCCGAGAAGCCCACTCTCCCCACTGCTATATGACTCCTAGACTGATAAGCAGGTAGATTGCTATTCAACACCCATAGGATGTGTCCTCAGTGTCTGCTGGGAGCCAGGAAGGGAGGAGTAGAAGTGCAGTGGAAAGAGAAACCAAGAGTCACAGAGGGGCTGGACAGAACACAGGGCTAAGGACAAGATTCTTGTGACAGAATACAGGCTGACAAGACGACAGCATAGGAAATATGTAAGGTGTGAGGTGTGGCATAAGTCTAAGGTCTCAGAGAGCCAGGCAGTCATTACCGGATTGCCCAGCCAGGAAGTCATACACTCCTACTGCATGGGGAGGTTCCAGGTGGCCCCCAAGAGCAGAGCCACTCTTGAGAGGTGAAGAAGAGGGCCATATCTGTGCAGACTGCAAGGCTCCTGTCCCCATCCAATGCACATCTAGGCTCTGAGCAAGGCGTGGATCCTGGAGAGAAAAAAATGTTGAGGATCCCCATAGGAATCAGAAATCCAACTCAGAGAAAAGGCCCCATGGCCAATCTGTAAAGGACAGGAGCTGATTTATGGGCCACCAGGCCTTTGATTACCTCCTTCATTGCCATCCCTAGTCCTTGGGCCAGGGAGTGTCCAGGTGGAAACAAATTCCTATTTGTTTCCTAAACACTTCCTATTCCTAACATAACGATATCCTTGGCAAATCAGTAACGAAACAGTCCTTAGGTACCACAGTCATGTCTCCCCCTAGCCCTGACTTAGAGCTCTGAACTGAGAGGGAACTAGTGCCTAAGAGTTAAATGGATAATGGTTCACAACAGAGATACATTGAAGTATCCCCTACTGTGATCACTGCTCTCAGCACTGACCTGCAGAGTGACTTCAGATGAGGTCAGCTCTCAGACTGTAAACCTGAATGAAACAGCAACATGACTGGAGAGGTAATGTGAATCATGAGGTTCATTCAAGAAACCATGATGAGCTGGGTATGGTGGCACACACCTTTAATCCCAGCACTCGGGAGGCAGAGGTAAAAGGATCCCTGTGAGTCTGGGGCCACCCTGAGACTACACAGTGAATTCCACGTCAGCCTGAGCCAGAGTTGAGACTCTACCTTGGGGGAAAAAAAAAACCCCATGATGAATAAGTCTCATGCATTGCTCATCACGAAAAGAGCAGGCAAGAGGGCTTTGTCCTTGGACCTCTAGCAGCTCTGATCTGAGGAAGGTTCTCTTTGACACAGATATGAGAATTGGACAGGCTGGAGAGTTGGTTTGGTGGTTAAGGCATTGTACTGCAAAGACAAAGGACCCAGTTTCAAGTCTCCTACACCGACATAAAGCCAGATGCACAAGGTGGCGAATCTGTCTGGAGTTCTTCTGCCGTGGCTAGAGGCCCTTGCATACCCATTCATTCTCTCTCTCTCTTAAATAAAACAAATAAATAATACTAATAAAAAAAAAAAGCAAGGCAGCTGGGTGTGGTGGCACAGCTGGGTGTGGTGGCGCACGCCTTTAATTCCAATACTCAGAAGGCAGAGGTAGGAGGATTGCTGCAAGTTCAAGGCCAGCCTCAGACTACATAGTGAATTCCAGGTCAGCCTGGGTCAGAATGAGGCCCTACCTCGACAAACCAAAAAAAAAAAAAAAAAAAAAAAAAAAAAAAAAAAATCTTGGGTCTTTTTCTGGACCTGTACCCAAGAAATTCTTGTTGCCAAGAAATACTGATAAGAGACAAATCTTAACCTGAAGCCAGTGAATACCTATTACAGTCATCTTAGCTTAGCAATATTGGACAAACATCCAACCAAAATCTGCTTGTGTGAGGAAAGGTTTAATCTGGATTATAGATTTGAAGGGCAGCTCCATGTCAGGGGAAAATGCAGCATGAGGAAAGGCTGGACATCAATCACCTTCTGGCCAACATCAAGTTAACAGTAGCAGGAGAGTGTACCAAACACTGGTAAGGAGAAGCTGGCTATAATACCCATAAGCCCACCCCCAACCACACACCTCCAATATGTTTGCAATTCCTAAATTGTTATCAGCTGGGGATCAAGCAGCCAGAACACAAAAGTTTATGGGGGAATCAAACCATCACAACACCTGACAGATTTAGACTACAGAGGATGAACTGACCACAGTCATCATTTCTGATTTCTTTCAAGTCCTGACAAGATAGAAATAATTAAGAATACAAAGTACAACTAAAAGAGTTTAAGGACAAACTTCCCCAGGCCTTGCTTTTCCACACTGTGGTCAATTTAATGAGCCGTAAGAAGATTCTACTGGGCTGCAGAGAACCTACCAACTCAGGTTTGATTCCCCAGTACCCACATACAACCAGGTACACAAAGTGGCGCATGCATCTGGAGTTCATCTGCAGTGTCTACAGGTATGTTCTCTCTCTCCGTGCTATAAATATAAAATATTTAGAAGGGGACTGGTAAAATGGCTTAGTGGTTAAAGCATTTGCCTGCAAAGCCTAAGGACCCTGGTTCAATTCCCAAAGACCCAGATGCACAATGTAAGCCAGATGCACAAGTGGGCGCATCTATCTGGAGTTCGGTTGCAGTGGCTAAAAGCAATGGCATGCCCATTCTCTCTATCTGCCTCTCTCTCAAATAAATAAATAAATAAATATTTAAAAAGAAGATACTATGGCTTCACATGCACCTTAAAGAACTTCTGGCTGGGTGTGGTGGCACACACTTTTAATCCCAGCACTTGGGAGGATGAGATAGGATTGGTATGAGTTCTAGGCCAGTCTAAGACTACATAGTGAATTCTAGGTCAGCTTGGCCTAGAGCTAGACCCTACCTCAAAAAATTAAAACAAACAAACAACAACAACAACAAAAAACAACCAACCAACCAACAACAAGAAAATACTTTTGCTTTTATTTTCATTTATTTATTTATTAGAGAGAGACAGAGAGACAGAGAGAGAGAGAGAGAGAGAGAGAGAGAGAGAGAAAGAAAGGGAACACTAGAGCCTCAAGCACTGCAAATGAACTCCAGATGCATACATCATCATGTGCATCTGGGTGCTGGGGAAATCAAACCTGGGTCTTAGGGCTTCTTAGGCAAGCACCTTAACAGCTAAGCCACCTCTCCAGGCCGCACCTTTTTTTTTTTTTTTTTAAGAATCGTGGGGCTTTCTTTTAGCTCCCATTATCTCAATTTCTAGCTAGCTTCCCACAGCCTTGTGTGCATTTGGGAATGTTTACACAGATTTTTAAAAGCCTTACATATAGCCCTAATCAACCTAAGGAGAACCAAGCCACAGTTTTGTAACAGCTTTTATCTACCTTCATTTCATAAATTACTACTAGGCCATATGGAATGGCTTCTTTTTTTTTTTGCAATTCACTATATAGTCTCAGGGTGGCCTTGAACTCATGGCAATCTGACTACCTCTGCCTCCCAAGTTCTAGAATTAAAGGCATATGCCACCATGCCCAGCTGTCATTATTATTTTTTTCTTAAATGAAAATCCTGGTACTAGAGAGATGGCTTAGTGGTTAAGCTGCTTGCCTGCAAAGCCTAAGGGTCCAGGTTCAACTCCCCAGAGCTTACGTAAGCCAGATGCACACTGTGTCACTTGCATCTGGAGTTTATTTACAGTGGCTAGAGGCCCTGGCATGCCCATTCTCTCTCTCTCTCTCTCTAATAAATAAGTAAAAAATAAAACATTAAAAAAAATACTAATCCTGAACCGGATGAGGTGGCGCATGCCTTTAATTCCAGCACCTGGGAGGCAGAGGTAGGAGGATCATTGTGAGTTCAAGGCCACCCTGAGACTACATAGTGAATTCCAGGTCATCCTGGGCTAGAGTGAGATCCTACCTCAAAAAGACAAAAAACAAACCAAACAAACAAAAACCCTAAAAACCAAAAGACCTAATCCTTCAGAGTTTTAAAAAATAATATTTCAAGCTGGAAAAAATATGTATGTATATATAATTTATTTCTTTTGGATGTAGAGTCTCATTCTAGTCTAGGCTGAACTGGAACTCATTCTGTAGTCCCAGGCTGGCCTCAAACTCACAACAATTCTCCTATCTGCCTCCTAAGTGCTGGGATTTAAGGCATGTGCTAACATGCCTGGATCCAAAAAATATATATATATATTTTTTGAAATAGGGTCTTGCTCGAGTCCAGGCTGACATTGAATTAACTATGTAGTCTCAGGGTGGCCTTGAACTCATGACAATCCTTCTTCTTTTTTTTTTTTTTTTTTTTTTTTTGGTTTTTCGAGGTAGGGTCTCACTCTAGCCCAGGCTGACCTGGAATTCACTATGTAGTCTCAGGGTGGCCTCGAACTCACGGCGATCCTCCTACCTCTGCCTCCCGAGTGCTGGGATTAAAGGCGTGCGCCACCACGCCCGGCTATGACAATCCTTCCTCTGCCTTCTAAATGCTGGGATTAAAGGTGTGTGCCACCATGCTCATTTCAATTATTTATTTATTTATTTGACAGAGAAAGAGGGAGAGAGAGGGGGACAGAATGGGTGTGGCAGGGCCTTCAGCCACTGCAAACAAACTCTAGATGCATGAGCCCCCTTGTACATCTGGCTTATGTGGGTCCTGCAGAGTTGAACTGCGATCCTTTGGTCTTGCAGGCAAATGCCTTAACTGCTAAGCCATCTCTGTAGCCTAAGAATATCATTTTTTTTTAAGTTTAGTTTTAATTTTTTTTCAATTTAAAAAAAAATGTTAAATTTGGGGCTGGAGAGATGGCTTAGCAGTTCAAGTGCTTGCCAGCAAAGCCAAAGGAGCCAGGTTTGATTCTCTAGGAGCCACGAAAGCGAGATACACAAAGTGGCACATGGTTCTGGAGTTTGTCCGCAGCAGCTAGGGGCGGTGGAGCATCCATATTCTCTCTCTCCCCCCTCTGCCTCTTTCTCTCTCTCAAATAAATATAAAACAATGTCAAAGTTATTTCAAAAATATTAGCAACTTTTTTTTTTTGTTGTTTGTTTGTTTTTTGAGGTAGGGTCGCACTCTAGCTCAGGCTGACCTGGAATTCACTATGTAGTCTCAGGGTGGCCTCGAACTCACGGCGATCCTCTTACCTCTGCCTCCTGAGTACCAGGATTAAAGGCACATACCACCATGCCTGGCTATTAGCAACTTTTTATGCATGAATTATTCATGTAAAACACCTAGTTTTACATAAATAAAATTTGTAAGAAGGTTTAAAATGCAAAATGATATTTTTCTTTTTCTAGGTAGGGTTTCACTCTATCCCACGCTAACCTGGAATTCACTACATAGTCTTAAGGTAGCCTTGAACTCATGTTGGGTGATCCTCCTACCTCTGCCTCACAAGTGCTGAGATTAAAGACGTGCACCACCACACCTGGCATAAATGATATTTTTCAATGAATTAAAACTAAACAGAAGGGACAGGCTATGCATCAGTTGATCAGGAAGAATACAGGAAATGATCTACCATCACTCCCCTGTCCAGCCTAGGACTTTCAGGTCTGCTTCGCAGCATCAGTACCAGGGTCAAGGCCACTCACAGGATGTAAGCCAGTGCTCCAAACACTTACTAAACAAACTCCCATAGATAGATCATTTCTGCAGTTCCTTCTTAATCAATAATCCCCCAAAGGTATAGTAAGATGGCCAAAGACACTGTGGTTATAGGATGAAGCATAAAACTGAGGTCCAGTTTTCCAGCCCAAGGATAGCCCCCAGTGCTTTGTGTCTACCCTACCCACTCACACCACACACACAGAGAGGCTCAGAAAGTATGTGAGAAGGCAGAAATATAGCACATGCAGCCTATTCTTTTATGCTCCCCCACTCAGAGGCAACGAGTCTTGACCCTACCACTTTTATACGGCTATGGCCAGTCTCAAACCAAATCAGGCAATATGTGGAGACAGATTTTCTATACACTGATATTCCTAGGTAGTGGGAGGGACTCTTTGCTAAAGGGTCTATAACTCAGGGTCCAGTTCTTAGTTGCCAAGGCATCATGAGAATGACAAGGAGAGCTTTTCCCCCACATATCTCAAGCTCATAGTTCAGAGGGCCACCCATCCATCCCCAGGCAGGCAGAACTCACTGGGCTCCACTTACCCTCTGTGGTATCCCATCAAGGTCCCTCTGTAGCTCCTCCAGCAGGGCCACAGCCTCCTCACCACTCTCAGGGTGATGGAGCTGCACCCAGGTCCGCAGTTCCCCAGGCAGGATGCTCAGGAACTGCTCCAGCACCAGCAGCTCCAGGATCTGCTCCTTGGAGAGAACATCAGGCCTCATCCACCAGCGGCAGAGTTCCCGGAGGCGGTTCAGAGTTTCTAGGGGCCCAGAAGACTCATGGTAGCGAAGCTGTCTGAAGAGCTGGCGGAACAGCTCTTGGCCAGGGCGGTTCAGTGTCTGTGGCCTAGCAGTGTACACTGAAGTACAGCTGTCATCCTCCTCTTCTTTCTTTACAGTGCGAAGACGCCTTCGCTCCCTTGAAGCCTGGGCCTGAGCTGGTCTGACAGTATGCCACCTGCCTGGAGGCATCACTCTTGTTTAGTATCTACCCTACCAAGTGCAAAAGAAGCTGACTGCCTTCACTGAGTCACTTCTGGGTCCTTGGAAGCATCTTCTCAAGACCACAGTGCACAAACCATTGCTGGGTCACAAGTCACTGTAAAGGGAATGAGACAACATTTCTGTTCAGGAGGAGATAGATGAGAAAACAATGTCCATCCCATATGATGCAGCTAGATCATTCAAATGTGAGATAAGGGCACAAGGGTAGATGAGCACTTCACATATAAGACTTGCCAGTAAGGAGTAGATTATAGTCAGACCAAGACCCAATGAGCTATGCTGAGAAAATATCTCTGGGGCTGGAGAGATGGCTTAGTGGTTAAGGCACTTGCCTGCAAACCCAAAGGAATTAGATTTGATTACCCAGGATCCATGTCGGTCAGATGCACAAGGTGGCACATGTGTCTAGAGTTTATTTGCAGTGGCTGGAGGCCCTGGTGTACCCAGTCTGTCTTTTTCTATCTGCCTCCCCTCAAATAAATTAACAAAATATTTTTTTAAGAAAGAAAATATCACCGAATACAGTAAAACATGCCAAGAAAAAAAAAAAAAAAAAGAAGAAGCAAACAACAAAAAATAAGTGGTTGATGAAAATTTTCAAAAAAGAATAAAAGGGGGCAGGAGAGATGGCTTAGCAGTTAAGGAGCTTGCCTGAGAAACCTAAGGACCCAGATTTGACTCCCCCAGATCCCACTTAAGCCAGATGGATATGGTGGTACCTCTGTGGAATTCATTTGCAGTTGCTAGAGGCCCTGGTATGCCCATTCTCTCTCTCTCTCAAATATATAAATGAACAAAATATTTAAAAAAAAAAGAACAAATGGGGCTGAAGAGATGGCTTAGCACTTGCTTGAGAAGCTTGGTGCCACAGGTTCAATTCCCAGTATCCATATAAAGTCAGATGCACAAAGTATTGCATGTATCTAGAGTTCCTTTACAGCATTAAGAGGCCCTGGTGTACTCATTCATTCATTCTTTCTCTCTCCTTGTAAATATATAAAAATATTCAGTATAAATGCAAAAAAAGAAAAATGCCTGGAGTAGTGGGACACACCTTTAATCCCAGCACTCAGGAGTCAGGTAGGAGGATCACTGTGAGTTGGAGACTACTCTGAAACTACATAGTGAATTCCAGGTCAGCATGGGCTACAGCAAGATTCTACCTCTAAAAACCAAAAATAAATACATAAAAGAATAAATGGAGAGATACACTGTATTCATATATTTGGAAACTTAAGATCAGCTCTACCCTACCTAATATACAGATGATGTAGTGCAATTCCTATGAAAATCTCAAGAAGATAGAGGGGAGAAGAGCCTGAGATGTGACTTAATGGTAGAGCAACTACCTAGCAAGTGCAATGCGTTGGGTTCAATATCCAGTACCACAAAAGAAAAAAAAAAAGTAGGAGGGATATATATACATACATATATATATATATAGTAAACCTAATTGTACAATTTATGTGGAAAGGCATGAGAATTAGAATAGCCAGGGCTGGAGAGATGACTTTGTGGTTAAGACGCTTGCTTCCAAACCTGACTGCCCAGGTTTGAATCCCCAATACCCACGTAAAATCACATGCACAAAGTGGCGCATGCGCCTGGAGTTTGTTTGCAGCGGCAAAAGGCTCTGGTGTGTCCAGTCTCATTCTCTCTCTCTTCCTGCTTACAAATAGTAAACAAAGAAAAGCAAAGCAAAGCAAAGCAAAGCATGGTGGTTCAGGCCTTTAATCCTAGTACTTGGGAGGTAGAAATAGGAGGATTGCGGTGAGTTTAAGGTCACCCTGAGAATACATAATGAATTCCATGTCAGCCTGAGCTACAGGGAAACCCTACCTTCAAAAACCAAAAAAATAAAAATAAAAAAATAAATAAAAAAAAAAAAAGAGAGAGAAAGGGGGCTAAATCTTCCTCACAAAGTCTTCCAATGCGCAATGTAACAGGAAATGAGGGCTAGGAACCCAGAACCCAGCAGTCATTGCTGTAGGCAAGATCCACCGGTGGATGCTAAGTAGGAGGAGAAAGTTGAGGACAAACAGCACTTGAAAGCAAAGTTTCAAATGTCTTCCCCCAGGCTATACTGATTACAAAGGGAAAGAGGGTGTGAAAAATTACAATGGTGAAACTTGACAAACATCAGTAATTAGATACTTCAACCTTGCCTTAAAAAAAACCTACCTGAGGGCCTCCCTTCAACCGGAATCAGGAACAGCTTTCCTTGCCTTACTTTCTGACAGCTGCTGCCTGCCACAGGGGTAGAACAATGTATGCACTTGTCAACAGTCCATGTTGACATGTCCATTTTGCTGTGCCCTCTTACCTAACAAGTTGTCTCGTAATCACTCTTTTGGGAGTAGGACAGCAACTGGCTCCAGGGGGATGGAGGAACAACTATGCCCACAACAGCCAAAGCTCTGGTTAAAAGATAGTCCAATTGCTGGTTGCGCTAAGGAGAGAAGTCTCCCTCTATCATTTTTATACTGTTTTAATGTGATAATAATGAATAGACTGTCCAATAAGTGATAACTTGTGTTGGCTCTGCTTCACCTAATTCTTCTAAGTCTTCACATCTTTGCTCTTTCATTAATCACAGACTTACAACCAACTCTTAAAATATGCTCTGGAGCACCCTCCTATAAGAGGGCAACGTGGTAAACACCTCCTAAGGTAAAAAAATTACCTATGTACAGAAAGAATCTCCTCGGCCATGCACCCCAAGCATCTCTTCTGTGGTTCTAAAAAACACAGAGGATGAGCTTGGGGATGCAATGTTTGGAGCTCCCAGGCCTGCTGGGCCCTGGATCACAGTCAGGTCCTAGCCTGGATACTACCTAAAGAAGGGCATGTGTGCTGTCTTCAGGGACACTGTTGAATGTATATCAACACATCTCAGCAAGTAGAGACCTGGGCTCAGGTAATACTCCAGAAGGCCAAATGGTTGCACGACCAGTCTGTCTTCCAGGGCTTGTCCATCCAAATTTTTAGTCCAATCAAAAATTGGGGCTGGAGAGATTAATTAGTGGTAGAGCGATTGCCTGCAAAGCCAAAGGACCCAGGTCGATTCCCCAGGACCCATGTAAGCCAGGTGTACAAGGCGGTGCATCCATCTGGAGTTGGTTTGCGGCAGCTGAAGGTCCTAGCACACCCATTCTCAATCTGCCTCTCTCTCGCGCTCTCATAAATTTATAGTTTTTTTTTTTTCTGGGTAGGGTCTCGCTCTATGTGGGGAACCATTGGGCACTAGGAAACCAAAAGTGCCTCCATCCTGAATAATGACTCCATTTTGTGATAAGTTGTCTGTTCTGGAAAGTTACAAGGTCTGCAGTTGTTTGTTAACCCATGCATGGAGAAAGAACAATGTAACCCATAAAGAATGAGAAAGTCGTTATCTTGTGGCTTTGGGGCTGGGGCCTTATCCTGTGGAACATCTTGTGCCTTTGGGGCCGGGACCTTATCCTATTGAAACAGAACTGTAGCAATACCTAAACTGCTGACAAACTTCCCTGTTCTGCTGTATAAAAGGCACCCTGAGAAAAATAAAAATTGCAGCTTGATCAGACTCCTGTCTTGCTGTCGGTTCCTTGTGTGTCTTGTCCCTTTCATTTCAGGTTTTCTGGGGTCCGTGCTCCCGTTGAAGCCCCGCTGGCCGGGGCAGCTCTAGGCCCAGGCTGTCCTGGAATTCACTGTGTACTCTCAGGCTGGCCTTAAACTTACAGTGATCCTCCTACCTCTGGCCCCCCAGTGCTGGGATTAAAGGCGTGCGCTACCACGCCCGGCTAATATATATTTTTTAAAAGCTAGGCGTGGTGGCACAAGTTTTTAATAAAGAAAACTTAGCTTCCCACCATCTCCTGACTGCTCCCCATTCTGGCCCCCCTTACTTTTATTTTTATTATTAATTTTTGCACCTTTTAACCTAAGGTGTCTCAGATTTAGCCACAAAATAGAGGCCTTCAAACTTCAGATGGTGGTCCAGATGGAACAGACTTCGTGAATTCCCTCAAGTTTCTACAGCAGTCCTTTGGACTTTCAGGCACCCCTTAGGTCCTGTCAGTACTCCCTGATCCACTAGAACCTCTCTCTCTAGAGAGCTCCTTCCCTGTCCTGTCAACCTGAAGAAGCTAGAGCTGTCATCACCCTTTTCCTGAGGCAGAAGTTTGACATTTCCTGGGAGGGGTGAGATGAGAGGAGTCAGGGGACTTTTGACACAGTCTATTTATACAACAACCACAAAAACTATGACAGAAGAAATTTGATATAGAAAGCAAACCCAGTCGATCCTCTGAAACACAGTTTCTATTGTGTGAACCTTTACCATGGAGGCAGCATGAATGTCCTCCCAATCTATGCAGTTGCTCCCTGCATGTATGTTATCTGGTTAGTGCAGCCACAGACAAACTCCCCTGAACTTCTGCAATTTTCTGCATGTACTCTCCAGTCATGAAGCCCAGAAACTTAACCCACCAACAGCACAAAGAACTCAAGGTGATGACAAACTGCCTGCCATACTGTCTATAAAACCTGTGAACTATCAGAGCTCAGGACTCAGGCTCTCAAAGCTATTCCCCTGAATCCATCTCGACATGAATAAATGTTCTGATTCTCCACTCAATCTTCAATTCTTTCTTTCTTCCTTTTTTTTTTTCCTCCCCAAGGTAGGGTCTCGCTCTAGCCCAAGCTGACCTGGAATTCACTATGTAGTCTCAGGCTGGCCTCGAACTCACGGCGATCCTCCTACCTCTGCCTCCCAAGTGCTGGGATTAAAGGTCTGCGCCACCACACCCAGCTTAAAAAAAATTTTTTTTTCTTGAAAATATGGAACGAACGAGAGAGGGAGGAGGCCGACAGAAATTTAGTACGTGTGCGCCAAAGCCTCCCGCCACTGCAAACAAACTCCATAGGCACGCGCCACTTTGTGCACCCGGCTCTAGCTGTGTCCCGGGGAATCGAACCCGCGCTGGCAGGTTTTGCACAAGCACTTGCAACCGCTGAGCCATCTGTCCAGACCCTGGAGCGTCCGATTCCTGGTTCGCTCGGGAAACGAACGCATCGCCCACTCCAGACTTTGCCACTGGGCAGCTGGACTTGCCCAGCAGGAACCAGGACGACTTCCACGCCTGGTGGAGGAGGCCACACGCACAGCCTGCGTCCACATTCCCGCCCCGGGCCCGCGCTTCCCGGCGCCCCGGACGCGGCCTCGAGACCCCGCTCGCCCGCCGCCCCAGCGCGCTCCGCAATCCCCCGTCTCCAGGCCGCTCACCACCTACTCGCGTAGCCGTCCCTCAGAGCTCCTTCCGCCGCCGCACCTCCCGCCGCGCCCACTGCGACACCGCCCTCGCCTCGCGCACGCGCGCCGCCCTCCGCGCCCTCTCTAGGAACCTGGAGGGCCGCCATCTCGACTCCTCCGCGGACGCGGCCGTAGCAGTGGCGAGGGCGGCGGCGCTCGTTGCTGCGCAAGCGCGTCCCGGGCTAGGCGCCTGTGTTCGCGCCGCGAGGCTGCTGCCCCCGGGCTCCCTGGCCAGTCCCGGCCCGTGCCGCCTCCCTCTCACGGAACGAGAAGCGACTATGAGGCTGTTGGGTCAGGGGTCGTACAAGTAATGAGGCCGAGACTGCTTGGGCTCAGGAAAATCAGCAGATGTTTATTGTCACCGCGGGCTTGGCAAGAGCTGATGGATATCCACAGGGACGCAGCCAGACTCGGGAGCTGGGTCTGCGACCCCAAGGGGGTGGCCCACAGGCATTTTAAGGGAAAAATACCACAAACAGGTGCAGGGCAAACAGAGTAACAGTTTCAGGGAGGAGTTGGGGTGACCTTTTACAGGATTGGTGGGATCCAGGTGGGGAGATACTTTGCAACTGTAGCTAAGGAGCTAGTTGTTTTGGTTCCAGGATGTTGGCAAGCTTAGAGAGTATTCTGAGAGGGGATCTGACTTCTTATTGGTTGGCTCAGTTACTGTTGGGTCAGGGGTCGTGCAAATAATGAGGCAGAGACTGCTCCAGCTCAACAAAAACCAGAAAAGTTTATTACAGTCAAGGCAAGACAATGCTGATCGATCAGGCTCGCAGCCAGACTCGGGAGCTGGAACTGCGACCCGGAAGGGAAGGAGTGGCTCAGAGGTTTTTTAAAGAAAAACAACACAACCAAGTTCTGGGCAAACAATGTACAGCCAGGGGAGGAGCTGGGTAACTTTTAACAGGATTGATGAGTTCCAGGTGGAGCGATACATTGTAACTATGTAACTATAGTTAAGGAACTAGTTGTTTTGGTTTCAGGATGTTGCCAAGTGTAGAGGGTATTCTGAGATGGGATCTGACTTCTTACTGGTTGGCTCAGTTACAGGGAAATACCTTGTGGTTATTCCTGGAGCTGGAGGTCAACAAGAGTGTATGAACAAAATGTAGTCACTATAATCTGCACAGCCCTTCGTTCCCCTCTTTGACTTGTGACTGAATCAAACTTTTGATTCAAGATTATGTCCCTCATATAAGTGACCCGGCCAGCAGGGAGTTTAACAAGGGTCCGAGGGGAGATTAACCTGGATGAGAGACAAGACAGACACGAAGAAGGAGACCAAGTCGAGAGTACGATCAAGGTCTCAAATTTTATTAACTGTTAAATTTATTAACACAGTGGTTATATAGGGGTAAGAAAGAGGGAGTAAACTGGCTGACGTGATTTAGGGCCGTGGGATTGCTAGGGAACCTAGAGAAAACGTAACCAGGTGCCTGACCCGCAAACTGGCCTCTTGCAAAAGATAAGAGTCTGTAAACAGTCTGCTGACCGACATACCAGAAATACCTAACCGCGAACTGGATGGACCAGTTTTCTGGTAAATGAGTCAACTTGGGGAAACTTAAGAACAGGCCCAGGCAAAATGGAGAGGCTTTTGCTTTATGGCTCCCGACAGATAAGTCTGTGACCAGGGGATCATATTGGGGTCTGAGTACTATGAGTTTTACAGAAGAAATCCTATGTTTAATAAATTGGATCAACCAATTAAGGATACAAGGTCCTGTGATTAATCCTAACAGTAGAACTAATGGACCGGTGAGGGCAGTAAGCAGGGTAGTTAGCCAAGGGGACCAGTTGAACATTTTGTGAAACCAAGACCATGACCGTTCATTGTCTTGTATACTTTCTATGTCTGTTTTTAGGAGTTCTAGGGTCTGACTGATGATTCTTGAATGATTAGCATAAAAGCAGCAGGTTTCTCCTAATGCTGCAATAGTCCCCCTTCCTTAAGGAACAAGGGGTCTAAGCCTCTTCTGTTTTGAAGGACTGCTTCAGCCAAGGAATAAGGCTGTTGTTTGGTGAAGTCTCGTTAAGTCCTGGTTTACCACTTCAGTGAGCTGTTGATGACTAGAGACTCTGAGGGCCAACGAGGTGACCCCAATGGCAGTAGACCCCACTACACCTATTCCCACTAAGGTGGGGATTAGGATGGAAGCGACCCTCTGAAAACGGTAGGGGCTGAGAGAAGGCACTACATGTTGATGGCCAGCTTCCCCTCTGTAATAGAATATCCTGGGCACAACAGTTATTAAAATACAGAATTTAGGGCTATTTTTCTTTGTGAAAAAGAATACTGAGAGGCAAGGTGTCAGTCCTAGGGTTCAAGCAAAGTATGCCCCATCAGGGACAGCTAGTAGAGTATATTCACCTAATCTTCACCAGGAGTTGGAGACTCGAACAACATGGGTGAAGGAGGGATGGCATAGTGATGAGTAGGGGGAATCCTCTAGCTGATAGTTGTCAGAGTAAAAGCAGGTACTGAAGTGCCAAGACCCCCTACCCGGGGTCAAGACCCTCAGGATGTCACCCAGAGATCCGCTGCAAAGAACCGAGATGGCCACTCCGATGAAATTAGCAGCAAGTTTCCTTTATTGTAGTGCAAGCCAAGGCCTGGACCCAGTCTCCACACAGACCCACACAGTGGGTGTGAGAGAGTGAGCCCTGACTCGGGGGAGGGTCAGGGGTTATACAGACAAAAACCACGATTCTGCATAGCAGCAAGACCTTTACATTAATTGGGTATTTGGGGTCCCATGGTTAGGGGCTTTCCACTTAGGCTGTCTGGTGTTTCACAGATTTGACCGCCAAGTTGGCCGGGGCTGTTTGTGGTAGAATAAACCCCCCAAGGAATGGTGGCCAAACAATTATAAGGGGGGATGTGGAGAAGAATCCACTAAGGAAAACTGGGGAAACTTTCAATGTGTAAATGGTACCCGCTTACCCCTTCACATTGACTTTACAGACTCAGGAAAGAAAGCCACTGGCTGGCAAGAAGGGTATACCTGGGGACTCCAATGGTATCGGATAGGCAAGGGACTGACTTTTAAAATTAAGCTTAAGGTCCAGGCAACGACCCACTCTATAAGACCTAACAAGGTGGTGCCACAACAAAGGCCTCCCTCCCTGCCAGAACAAAAGTCCCCCTCTGAGAAGCCTCCCTTTGAAAGGCCTCCCTCTCTGCCAGAACAAATTAAACCCGTAACTCCTCTCCCTACCCTAAAAACCCCTTCTAACACTGACGTATCCCCTTCCTCTCCTGGGACAGGAGACAGACTAATAGGCCTGATTCAAGGGGCATATCTGGCTCTCAATCTCACCAGCCCAGACAAAACCACAGACTGCTGGTTATGCCTAATTTCAAGACCCCCTTATTATGAAGGAGTAGCTGTCCTGGGTAATTACTCCAATCAGACTTCAGTTTCCCCTAGTTGCATCTCCAGTCCTCAACACAGATTAACCCTGTCAGAAGTTTCTGGAAAGGGGCTTTGCTTAGGGACAGTCCCTAAAACCCATCAGGCCCTATGTAACCTCACAATAAAAGTATCCACTAGTTCCTACTACTTGGCCGCCCCCAGCGGAACTTATTGGGCATGTAGTACTGGGTTAACCCCTTGTGTCTCAGCCTCAGTACTCAATGCGACATCAGATTATTGTGTACTAATAGAATTATGGCCCAAAATTACTTACCATGAACCTGATTATATCTATAGCCAATTTGAGGACAAATCTAGGTACAAAAGAGAACCCGTCACCTTGACCATGGCCATACTCTTGGGGGGTATTACTATGGGGGGAATAGCTGCCGGGATAGGGACAGGAACCTCAGCCCTCATAGAAACCAATCAGTTTCGGCAGCTGCAAATAGCTATGCATGCTGATATCAAGGCCCTAGAGGAATCAATCAGTGCCCTTGAAAAGTCACTCACCTCCCTCTCGGAGGTAGTCCTTCAAAATAGAAGAGGTTTAGATATGCTGTTTTTGAAGGAGGGGGGATTATGTGCAGCCCTAAAAGAAGAATGCTGCTTCTACGCCGATCATACTGGATTGGTAAGAGATAACATGGAAAAACTTAGGGAAAGACTCAAACAAAGACAAAAGTTATTTGAATCCCAACAGGGATGGTTCGAAGGGTGGTTTAATAAATCTCCCTGGTTTACAACTTTAATCTCCACCTTGATGGGACCTCTAATAATTTTCCTTTTAATACTCCTGTTCGGGCCATGCATTCTAAATCGGCTGGTCCAATTCATAAAAGACAGGCTGTCAGTCATCCAGACTTTTGTTCTGACACAGCAATATCAGAGACTGCAACAGCAAGAAACTAAAATCCCATAATCTGGTTTGAGTAAAAGATTTCACTCAATGCTAAAAGAAAATGGGGGAATGAAAAACCCCGGCTAGACCGCTGTTACACCATTTTGACTGCTATTCTGCAAGAACAAGCACCAGTTCAGGGCAAGGTCACCAATCCCTAATAAATACATCTAACCTGCTTCTTTGGCTTCTGTACAATCGCTTGCTTAACATAAGGCACATTGTATGTGACTTTCTGCAACCAGCTGCCCGGGCTCAGGTAAGGAAATAGTTAACTGAAGTACCGACCGTTGCCTTAGAAACCTGTGCCTGCTTGCTGAACCGCAACCCCCATACCTAATCTCTGAGAAGCCTCCGCTCTCTGGGAAGCCTCGACAGTTGAACAATGCCTAACTGCAGGGGCCCTAACTCCCTGCCGAGGTTAAGATAACACGGCCGAGGCGACATCCTGAGCTCCCTGTCCAAGGTCAAGATAACACGGCACGGCACGGCCGAGGCGACTGCCTGATGACGTCTGAAAAGTCCCTGAACTGAAACATGTTTGAGATATTTCCACATGTTTGTAGTTTTTCCCTTTAAAACCCCTACCTCCCGGCTGCTAGGGGCTCTTCACCCCTCCTGCGTGAGGACTCCGTGTCGAGCCCCGGTGCACCGGTACCCACAATAAAGCCTCTTGCTGTTTGCATCTCGTGGTCTCGGACTGATCTCTGGGTTTTAGGGTCTCTTCCTGGGGAAAGACTCCCCCTCAAGGGGGGGCTCTTTCACGAGTTCCCAGTATCTGCAAGGGAGGGGGGCTTCTTGGAACTTAAGCTGAGTGCTGAGTAAAAAAATTTTTCTTTGCTGATTAAAATGGCTACCTGTTTTAAAATGGCAGTACTACTGTCAAGCTGGAGTGCTGGCAAGCAGGGTTACAGAAGCTAAAGGCAACATGTTAATTTCTTAGATCTTACAGCACCATTCCCAGAGATGTCACCCACAGTGATGGAGGACGACCAGGGGCATGAGTGGGAGTCGTTAGAGGGAACAGTTTTTAGTTTGGAAAATGGAAGGGGGTCCTGAAAGGCCACCCCTATGTAGTAGGGGGTGTCTAGTGTCCAGGCAGAGCCAGCAATCTTTAGTGGTGTTGAGGGTGCTAGAGTTTAGGAATGAGTATGTGTCGTTAATTAGGTCCAATAGGGTAGCAACAGAGGGAGAGGCTAGGTTTAGGGGGTAGTTCAGGGGAGGGGGCAAGAGGATTGTCTGATTTGAAGGAGATCTTGGTTTGGTCCTGGGGTTGGTTTGGCCCGGGGGAGGCCTGAGGGCCTTTGGCAGTGGGGTTCTGGGTGGAGAGGCAAGGGGTCGGATAGGGAGATTGGGGATAGATTCCTTCTGCAGCACACACTGGATGGTAAAACACATTCACACATAAGCCTTCAGTCCCCAGGTTTTCCTGTTGGCCAGGGCTTGGGGTTGGCTAGATTCCATCTTTTTAAAAAAATATTTTTGTTTATTTATTTGAGAGTTGCAGAGAGAGAGAGAGAGAGAGAGAGAGAGAGAGAGAGAGAGAATGGGTGCGCCAGGGCTTCCAGTCACTGCAAACGAACTTCAGATGTGTGAACCCCCTTGTGCATCCTGGGGAATTGTGCCTCGAACCATGGTCCTTAGGCTTCACAGGCAAGCGCTTAACTGCTAAGCCATCTCTCCAGCCCTGGATTTCAGCTTTTTATGGTTAGGGTTAAGGGATGACAATGGGCATGGTTTGAATTACAGGGTTGGGTGTGAGAAAGGGAAACAATGAGGTTGGGATCAGGGTTGGTGACCTTCCATTTTCCTGGCCCTATTGTCTCGGACTCACAACCCCATTTTACACAGAAATCAGTCCCCTCAGTACAGGGATGACTGCCCATGTATTGACTCATGGGGCACAGGTAATTGAAAGGACTAAATTGACACCATGACAAGCTTTAGTAAGGTACCACCCTAACTAGGCCTAAGTTTCAGTTTCCTGGAGAGGCAGGCAGGATTTCTGGAAAGGGCCATTAATCAACAGTGACCTTGCCCTGACATGTGGCTGGAGAAGATAGCCACCCAGGGGCTGAGTCAGTTCCTGGAGACATGTCCAAACATTCCCAGATATGTCCATTTTGCGCCTTTCACAACCCTTTCGTGGCTTTTGCCCAAACCAATCAGAAATGTACAACTGTAACTGCTGCTTGCCTAGCCAATCATTTTAAAAGATTATCCAACCCGCCTGGAATTCCCCTAGTTGTGCTTAAAAGGGGCCTGCGTGCTCCTCTCGTGTTGACATTTTGTATGAATGGTTGACCGCCACATGCTGGCTGATTCTGCAAAATAAACACTCTTTGTTTTTACATACTATTTGAGTCTGGGGTCTTTCTTCAGTGATTTTCGGACCTTTACATTTGGGGGCTCATCTGGGATCGCTGGGACCCCCTGACTCAATGGTGGAGCGTTTTTAGGGGAACAACTGGCCCTCCACCGATCAGTGAGTTGGGGCGCCCCTCTGTACTGTGTGTCTTTGTTCTGCTCTATTCTTTGTTTTTCAGGTAAATCTGGTTCTGGTGTCTGGACACAATCTGGAGGCCCACGAAGGCTGGGCAGATGTGCCAATTAATGCCACTGGGCCAGGGGGTTGTGAGGACGCTCTGGACCCCCCTATCTGTTTGAAACTGGGAGCTCCAGTCTGACTCTGGTTTTGATAAATACTGACAGGTCATGTCCATCTGGCAGAGCCCATTCATGGGATAAGCCACCATCAGCATCGTTTTGGTTTCTTTTTCACTTCCCGGGAAATTTGTTTCTGTGTATGTGTATTTGTGTCTTGTTCATCCTTTTTTTACTTTCTTGTGAGACACCATGGGATAGGCAGCAAGTTCCACCCCACTGGCCTAGTCCAGTCACACTTCAAGGATTTCCAACACCTGGTGGACAATTTGGGTTTAACAGTATAGTCGGGAAAACTATCTTTTGCAGGAATGAATGGCCAACTTTCAATGTGGGATGGCCAGAGAGAGGCACCTTCCACCTCCCCACCATTTACAAAGTTAAAGGTATTTTGTATGGGAATCCTGGGCATCCTGACCAGGTACCATACATCACTGGTCTGGCAATATCTAGTGGACAGCCCCCCTCCTTGGCTGAAGCCCTTTTTACCACCAGCCCCAACAATCTTGTCAATCAAGGAGTCAGGACTGCCAAAGGACTGCAAGCCGGTGGTCCTGCCCACTTCTACCCCTGAGGAGGACCTCTACCCACCTCCCTATGTACCTGCCCCTGCACCAGAACCTGTACCACAAGTGGTAGCTGCTGATCCGGACTCAGGGAAGAAGGAGGAAACATGACGAGTCCTCCCCATACACGGGCCTGGACCACAAGACAGGTAGACTCCACACGAATGTGCTACTTCTATGGGCAATTGGCCCCCATGGTCAGGATGACCAGCAGTTTGTGACTCATATCCCTTTTTCTACCCGTGACTTATATAATTGGAAGATGCAGAATCCAAACTTTTCTGAGAAGCCCTAAGCCCTCCTAGACTTGTTAGATTCCATAAAGATCACCTATCAGCCCGCTTGGGATGATTGTCAGCAGCTCTTATAGGTTCTTTTTACTACAAAGGAAAGGGAGTGAATTCTAGCCACTGCCTGCAAGCTGGTTCCTGGATCTAGCGGTCAGCCCACAGCTGTGCAGGCTGACATGGATGCAGACTTTCCCTTAACCTGCCTGGATTGGGATCCCAACAGCGCTGCAGGTAAGGAGAGACTGAGAGTCTACCTCACTTCTGTGCAGTCATGCAATTTCTCCAAGTCATGGTTGGGCAGCAAGGTGACTGGATTAAGGGCAGATGGAGGCTGAAAGGTTATCCTCAGGGGATTGAATAACAAGGCTTGGTAGTGAGTTAGCCTGGCATTTGTTATCCACTTGTCTGGGGGGTTTCTGAGAACCCCCTCAACAGAGTGAGGGGTGGTGATGGTCAATGGCTGCCCCAGAGTTAGTTTTTCTGCATCCTTTGCCAAACGGGCAGTAGCAACAATGATGCATAAGCAACCTGGCCAGCCAGTGGCCACTGAGTACAGTCTCAGACAGATAGGCCACAGCTTGTTTCCGGGGGCCAAGTTGTTGAGTCAGTACCCCTTTAGCCACTCACACCCACTCATCCACAAAGAGCTGGAAGGGTCTGTGACATCTGGAAGGGCAAGGGCATGTGCCTCAAGGAGAGCCTTTTTAATAGCCTGGAAAGCCTGATCTTGAGCCTCATCCCAAGCAAAAGAGCTCTCATTACCCCTAGTGGCTTCATAAAGAGGTTGGGCCATTTCTGCAAAACCAGGTATCCAGTCTACAGAAGCTGGCTGAACCTAGAATCTCATGTCATTGTCTTTGTGTCCTTGGGGTCGGGATCCCAAGGATGGTCTGTTTGTGAGCTGGGGACAGCCACCGTTTATCTTCCTTTAATATGTAACCCAGGTAGGTAACCTCGAAGGCACAAATTTGGGCCTTTTTTGGCAGACATCTTGCAGCCTAAGGGTCAAAGTTTGCAGTAAGTCTTTAGTGGCCCGAAAGCAAGTTTCTTGGTCTTTACCAGCCAGCAAGAGATCATCAGCGCATTGGAGGAGACTCATCTCAGTGTGGGATGCATGGTACTCACTCAGGTCCTGGTGTAGGGCCTCATCAAATATTGTAGGTGAGTTTTTGAATCCTTGAGGGAGACGAGTCCATGTCAAATGGCCACTGAAACTCTGTTTAGGGTCTTGCCATTCAAATGCAAAGACTGGTTGAATCTCTTTAGCCAGTGGCAGGCTAAAAAAGGCATCCTTTAGGTCTGGGACAGTATAGACCTGTAATTCTGGAGGGAGTAAGCTCAGGAGGGTATATGGATTAGGCACTGTAGGGCAAATATCTTCAACTCTTTAATTAATTTCCCTCAAATCTTGTCCTTGCCTATAATCCATTGTCCCCAGTTTCCTGACTGGGAAGAGAGGTGTGTTCCAAGGGGACTTGCAGGGGATCAGAATAACATGTTGTCTCAGTCTACCTATATACTTGCAAATCCCCTGATGGGCTTCCAGGATCACTGGGTATTGTTTTATGTGGACAGGAGAGGCTGAAGGCTTAAGGGTCACAATCACAGGGGCTTGATGAATTGCCAATCCCAGGGGGTTGGATCCAGCCCAGACTTCAGGAATTTGCTGCTGTAATTTGGGCAAAAAGGCCTGGGGATTGATAGTCAATGTGTTGGAGAAGAGGTGATACTCTTCCTCCATATCGACATCCAAGACACAAAGTACTTTGGGCCATGGGGAGATCATCACCCCCTTCACAGTGAAGTGAATTTGGTCCTTCATTTTGCTCAATAAGTCTCTTCCCAGAAGTGGGTAGGGGAAATCAGGGATAACCATAAAGGAGTGAGAGACCTTACCTCTTCCTAGATCCACTGAGTGTTTGGTGCTCTATGGGTATATGTTGGTGCCATTGCTCCTTGGAACCAGGTTTACTTCCCCGACAGGGACCCCATGGATAATTTTAGAACAGAGTGATGATCCCTCATATCCACCAGAAAGTAGACTGGTTGCCCCTCCACTTTCAAAGTTACCCAAGGCTTGAGGAGGGGAGATGAGCCCCTAGGCCTCAGTAATCCAGCCCAACCAGTTCTAGGACCTTTGGTGGGTTCCCAGAGCTCACTTGTCCTCATTTTCTTTGGGGGCATTCTCCCTTCCAGTGGTCTATCTCCTTGCAATAGGCACATTGGTCCTTTTTAAGGGGTGGCCGAGAGGTGGCACCTCTGCAGTTGTTGTGGTTGGTCCCCCTAAATGGTTGGCCTCCCTTGTAGTCCCTGAGGCCCCTCTTATCTCCTACCCCTGCCGCCAAGAGGACTTCAGTTGGTCCCTTGGTCTGTTGTTCCTCTGGGGTTTCCCTGTTGTAAATCTTAGTAGCCAATGCAACTAATTCAGAGAGGTTTTTACCTTCAAATCCATCTAGATGCTGGAATTTTCTTTGAGTATCAAGGCTGGCCTGGCTAACAAAGGCCGTATTGATGGCCATCTGATTTTCTGGTGCCTCCAGATCCAGAGGAGTATAGGTTCTGTAAGCCTGTAATAATCTTTCCAGAAAGGCATCAGGAGACTCATCCTTTCCCTGGATTACCTGACTAACTTTTGACAAATTAGTGGGTCACTTAGAAGCAGCCCAGAGACCACCCAGTAGAACCTGGCACTCATGAGGAACAGGTAGGAGGATCGCTGTGAGTTCAAGGCCACCCTGAGACTACATAGTGAATTCCAGGTCAGCCTGGGATAGAGTGAGACTCTACCTTGAAAACCCAAAACAACAACAACAACAAAAACCCTCTGGATCTTCCTACTACTAACAAGTCTGCCATCCTCTCGCTCCTACCCAGGGGGAATGAGAAGACGAATCAGCCTCCAGAAATACTCCCTCCTTCAGGCTCTCCTAAGGAATATCTCCCTCCTCCTTATAATCCACAGCAAGGCCCCTCCAGGGCTGAACCGAGCCCGTCTCCCCAGCCTTCATCTTCCATTCCTATGGCCACAGCTCCCACCGGGGATCCCTCTCCTAGTTCCCTCCATACCCGTTCACGAAAACCCTGTCCCCCAACTGCAGTGGCCCTTCCTCTGCAAGCTACTTATGATGATGGGAATCAGTACTTCACTGATTTTCCTTTTTCCACCAGTGACCTGTATACTGGAAACTTCAAAACCCTTCTTTTACAGAGAAACCCCAGGCTCTCATAGACCTCCTTGACACTGTACTATTTACTCACCAACCCACCTGGGAGGACTGCTAACAGTTCCTCCAGATTTTGTTTACCACAGAGGAAAGGGACCCTATTCGGAGAGAGTACTGGAAATTGGTCTCAGGGCAGGGTGGATGTCCGACCACTGATGAAGTCTGCGTTAATGTTGCTTTCCCAGCCACTCGCCTGGACCCAAGAGAATGGGACCCCAACTCACCTGAAGGTAGGGAGTCAAAGAGGAGGTAGCGCCAAGCCACAATATAGGGTCCTTGGTCCAGCTGGCCAGGGTGGCCAAAAATGACCATCTGGGTTTTAAGAATCAGGTTCAAGTCAAAAGTTCGCTCTGGTGGCCAGCCAACCTGGAAGGCAGGCCACTCAAGGGAGCAGAAGGTCCGGAGTTTTCCAGGTTTCACTTTGGCTGCCGAGACTGCTGCAGCTTCCTGAAAATCCTTAAAGAGAGAGAGCGAGATCAAGGGGGGTTGAGGGCTGAGAGGAAGAATGTCCCATGGTTAAAATAAAGTTGAGGGAGACAGAAAAACAAAGGATAATGACAAAGATGACAGCAATGAAACAAAAGTAACAAGAAGACAAATCAGACACAACAGAAGTGAGAGTGCTGTGTGGGGGGTGACCTTAAACCAGATACAAAGGGTCCAGTGGCTAGTGGAGGGGTCAAGGTGTCCCCCGGTCCCCCCCAGCTCTTAGACCAATAGCACATCCGCCTGTTCTCCTTTGAGCCCCAGATTGTCTAGACACCAGAAAACCAGAAAATCAATGTAGACTTAACAGCCAGTCTGAAACCAGGGGTCCCATGCCTCAAGTTGTGCAATCTCGGTGGGACCTCCAAAATGTTGGGTCAGGGGTGGTGCAAATAATGAGGCAGAGACTGCTCCAGCTCAACAAAAACCAGAAATAAGTTTATTACAGCCAAGGCAAGACAATGCTGATCGATCAGGGACTCAGCCCGATTCGGGAGCTGGAACTGCAACCCTGAAGGAGTGGCTCAGAGGCTTTTTAAAGAAAAAACTACAACCAACCAGGTGCTGGGCAAAGAAAGTACAGCCAAGAGAGCAGTTGGGTGACCTTTAACAGGATTGGTGAATTCCAGGTGGAGAGATACATTGTAACTATGTAACTGTAGTTAAGGAACTAGTTGTTTTGGTTTCAGGATGTTGGCAAGTGTAGAGGGTATTCTGAGAGGGGATCTGACTTCTTACTGACTCACTTACAGGGAAATACCTTGTGGTTATTCTTTTAACTGGAGGTTAACAAGAGTATATGAACAAAATGGAGTCACTATAGTCTGCACAGCCCCTCAGTTACAGGGAAGTACCTTGTGATTATTCCTGGAACTGGAGGTCAAAAAGAGTACATGAATAAAGTGGAGTGAAAGGACTAACCTGAGCATAAAAACTCCATTTTGTTAAACATCCTCCATTTTGCTACTAGATTGTTACTAGAAAATTTTCAGTGCCAGGGATGGGATACCTTCCAGTGAGTTGTTGGCCAGGGAGGTCCCTGATGCCCCCCAAACACTACAGGCCATTGTCGAGGCCCTTGGTTTCCCACCAGTAGTAGAAGGTAAGACCCTATTGGTGAAGACTCCACATTCTTGGGCTGCAAGGCCACTGAAAAATTTTGCTGGAACTGAGCTGATAACCTCCTCCATGTAGACCAGCTAACAGAAAGCTGGAAGAAGTCATTCTGCATGCAGTTCAATGGGAAAGAGAAATCACCAGTGAAGATTCTCAAAAGGGGACACTGCAAGCCTTATATTTGGCCAGCCAGGCCAAATGAGCCAATGGGTGCAATAGTGGCACATCTGTCATGGTGGAACCAACTGCCCTCTAATTGGACTGGAGGCCTGCTTCATGGGAAGGAATACATACCTGATCCTGAAAACCTAAAATAGGGGTAGTCATGAGCCTTAGGGGTGTAATGTTTGCTGCTGTCTGGCTAAATGTATATACCATGCTCATCAAACTGCCCAGTAAGCACTTCTCTTAATGTTCATACCTATATATTAATGCTACTCTCACTTTTGGCAGAGAATCTTATCTTTTCAGATGGCAGTGACCTTGGGATGACTCAGAAGGCATCATGGTGCTGGGAAGAAGTGATAGGACTGCTCAGCACTGCAATATCTCTATCACACCTTCCAAGGCTCAGGGTCCATTGTGGAAGATGTGGCAGAAAGAATGTAAGAGCCAAAGGAAGGGTAGGACTCCTTAAAACGTGCTTCTGCAGGTACAAAATGACCTGGATATGCATGACTTCACAGTGCCTGACACTACCTACACAAGACCATCATACTAGAAGGAAAAGATCATGACATCAAAATAAAAGAGAGACTAATTGAGAGGAGAAGGGGATATGATGGAGAATGGAGTTTCAAAGGGGAAAGTGGGTGGGAAGGAGGGAATTACCATGGGATATTGTCTATAATCATGGAAATTGCTAATAAAAAATAATTAAATTTTTAAAAAAGAATAACAAATCTAACCTGTGCCTATTTTGTAATACTACCCAGCCAATGAATCAAGTTGTTCTTGGAGAAGGGAAGCAGATTCTCTGAGGCTCTGGAGGTCTCAGTCTATAATTGAGGCCAGCCAGTGATGACTTTTTTTTTAACTGAGAGCTAAGGAGGTGGTCCCTACCCCACGAGTCTGGCAGCTCTGAATCCTGTAAGGGCTGGTATCAGGATAGGGGCAGCATGCGCGACTCCAAGTCGCTGAGGTGAAGGGTTGAGATAGAGCCGTCCTGCATCTCCATTGTAATAGGTTATGCTAGGAAGGACTTGAACTAGGATGCAGAGATCAGGATTAGTATCAGAGAAGAAGGGACCAAGGGGAAGACACTTGGTCAGTCCCTCGAGGCAGGCCAAATATTGGCCTTTGGTACACTTAGGACTTTCTTATTGGTCCATCCTACCAATGTAAGTCTACTAGGATTATAAACACCTGAACAGGTAGATTTAAATTCTGAGGACTTGAGGTTGTATGAGGGGGTGATCAAGCAGGTACCGTTTCCTGTCACATTGCCCAAGGTTAGAGAAGGGCGAGGACAGGTCTGTGAGGTGTTACTGAACAACAAGTTGGGGAATGGTAGGGGAGTAAGTGTGGCAATTCCTCATAATAAGGGGGCCTAGGGTCCAAACAAAGCCAACAGTCTGCAGTTTCATTAGGGTTAGTCTGATTCATCACAAGGACGGTTTCATTGACCAGTTGTACCAGGTATTCAGTTAGAGGGGGTTCTTTTTTTTAATTTTAATTTTTATTGTTTTATTTATTTGAGAAAGAGAGAAAGAATGGGTACACCAGGGCCTTCAGCCATTGCAAATGAACTCTAGATGCGTTTGCCCTCTGTGTTCATGTGTGACATTGTGCGCTTGCATTCTGTGCGTTGGCTTACATGGGACCTGGAGATTTGAATATGAGTTCTTAGGCTTCACAGGCAAGTGCCTTAGCCACTAAGCCATCTCTCCAGCCCAGAGGGGGTTCTTGATTTGAGCCGGGAACTGTAGGGGGATGTTCTTCAGATGGCATTGGTCTTGAGTTCTTGTGGGGATGAGAGTTCCTGCAGGGTTTATTGGTTTGTCTAGGGGGTGCAAGAGGTCCTAAGGTTTGGGGTCTGCCTAGGATGTGAATGCATTGCATAGTAAAAAGCATCCCTGGGTCCTTGCCAAATCCATAAACCCTGATACCCCAAGTGCACCCTTTGATACAATCTTGGGGGCTTATAGGGGTCCCAGTTCTTGATTGTGATAGTAATAGAATCACATTTTTTAGTTTTACACGGTTTAATGTGCTGAATGTTCATACGTAAGTACGCATCTGGGTTCTTTACCAACCAGGTACCTTTTCCTGCAACCAAGTTTTCACAATCCCAGTTGTAGCACTAATGCTGTTTTGGATGGTCGCACTGTGGGTCATTAGACTCTGGGCAGACATAATATGGCCACTCACTATAGTGGGGATATGAATTAGTCCCACATTCTGTGGGACCTGGGAAGGGCAGGTCATGGGCTAGATCTGGCCAGAAATCAGTGAGGTTGAGGTGAAATGCAGGATAGAGATATGGATTGATCAGGGTTTGTAGAACCCGTCTGGTTGTAGTATCTGACAGTACCCATTTTCAGGTAGTAGGAGTGTATGGTGAGCCCTTAACAGTTTCTAGGAGAGCAACAAAGAAGAGGTAATTGGGCAACATTATGGTTGCTGCCGGACCAGTTTTACCTGAACAGGGTCAGTAGGATGCCGTTGAGCTCACCATCTAGTGTTGGGGTCATCAACCCTTCCGTCTGGCACTGGTTTGATGTGGGAGTGATGGTTCAAGGTCTTAATTCTGTCAACCTTCACTGCCATAGGGGTAGTGAGTATAATGGTATGAGGTTCTTTCCACCAGGGGCCTAGGTTTTCTTTGTGATGCCTCTTGACCCAGACCAAATCTCTGGGTTTGTGACCATGTGGCTTTGCAGGCGGCAGCCTACAGACTTGCCTCAGGATAGGGAAAATATTATCCTGGGCTGTCTGCAGTGCCTGGATAGATTTGAGTAAATTAAACTCAATATTTCTGCTAACAATTCTGACTTCAGCTTTGGGAGGAGAGGAGGGGGCCTCCCAAACATAATTTCATAGGGGGTCAAACCATAAGGGGTATTTCAGGTATGGAAAAGGGCAAAGGGTAGGAGGGTCATCCAGTCCTCACCAGTTTCAAGGGTTAGTTTAGTTAAGGTCTCCTTTAGGGTCTGGTTCATCCTTTCTACCTGTCCTGAGCTCTGGGGGTGATAAGCACAATGAAGTTTCCAATTAATCTTCAAAATTTTTATCAGTCCCTGTATAACCTGAGAAACAAAATCAGGCCTGTTATCTGAGTCTATAGCAGTAGGGAGGCCATACCTGGGGATGAATTTCTCTAGGATCTTCTGGGCCACAGTGGTAGCCATTTCTTTCTTAGTAGGGAAAGCTTCAGTCCATCCTAAGAAAGATTCTATTAAAACTAGAAGATACTTATAGCCATATTTACCTGCTTTTACCTCAGTAAAATCAGTATACTTCCCAATATACTTCCAGTGTTGTACTCCTCTCTCTTCTATTGAGAGGCTGATGACCAGCAACCGGGTTGGTAACCTGGCAGGGTAGGCACCTAGAAACACATTAATCTATGATGGAATTGAGTCTGAAAATTTTGAAATGGGAAGAAGCAAAGAGGTCTCTTATTTTCCTTTTAGTCAAGTGGGTGCCCTTATGAATTTGATGAACCAAGTCCTTGGCCATTTCTTCTGGGAGGATAAGATGTCCTTCTGAATGTACCTCCATCCAGCTCTGATATAGGCATGCTGAAGGGTATAAAATTCTTGGTCATCTTTAGCAGTGTAGTTAGGAGTGTCAGGCAAGGTGGGCATTGGCAACACGACCAGCAGGTCGGAGTCCCCCATGGCTGCTTTCTTGGCAGCATGGCAGGCCAGTCTATTGCCCTGTGCTTCCTTAGTGTTCCCTTTCTGGTGGCCAGTGCAGCGTATTATGGCCAGTTTATGGGGCAGCCAGAGGGCCAACAATAAGTTGAGAATTTCATCTTTGGTTTTGAAAGTTTTTCCTTCTGCTGTTAGTCAGCCTCATTCACAGTAGATGACATCATGAACATGTGCAGTTGCAAAAGCATACCTACTATCAGTATATATATTTGCTGTTAGTCCTTGGCTCATTTAAGAGCCTCTGTTAATGCTACAAGTCCTGCTTTTTGAGCTGAGGTCCCCAGAGGCAGAGTAGCTGTCTATACAGTCTCTGTTAAAGTTACCACGGCCGTTTTGAACAAAGCTGCTTTCATCTGTGGAGTAGACCACATCTGGATCCTTCCATGGGATATCTGTTAGATCTGGCCTGGTCCCTTGGACCTGCTGAAGTACTTCAGTGCAGTCATGGAGTGTTTCCAGGTCAGGGTTTGGTAGCAGGGTAGCTGGGTTGAGAGCTGATGAAGGCTGAAAGGTGATTCTAGGAGGGTTAGGTAGTAAGGCTGATAGTGAGTAAGTCTGGCATTTGTCATCCACCTATCTGGAGGGTTCTTGAGGGCCCCCTCTACCAAGTGGGGCGTGGTAATAGTTAATGACTGTCCCAAACTCAGTTTGTCTGCATCTTTTACTAGAAGGGAAGTGGCAGCTATGATGCGCAGACAGCTTGGCCAACCAGCTGCCACGGTGTCCAGTCTCTTGGATAAATAGGAGACAGGACGTTTCCAGGGACAGAGCTGTTGGGTTAATAACCCTTTCGCCACTCCAGCTCTCTCGGCCACAAAAAGTTGGAAAGGCTTGTGGGTGTTTGGGAGGGCGAGAGCTGGTGCTTCAAGTAAGGCCTTTTTGATATCCTGGAAGGCTCAGTTTTGAGTTTCCTCCCAAGTAAAGGAATTTTCATCACCTTGAGTGGACTCATAAAGGGGTCAGGCCATCTCTGCAAAGCCAGGTATCCATAGTGTACAGAACCCAATGGAGCCCAGGAATTCATGCAGTTGTCTCTGTATCCTTGGGGTTGGGATCCCAAGGATGGTCTGTTTGCATGTGGGGATAGCTATCTTTTTCATTCTTTTAATATATAGCCAAGGTAAGTAACTTCCAGGGCACAAATTTGGGACTTTTTGGTGGACACCTTGTAACCTAGGGTGGCCAGGGTTTGTAGTAAATCTCTAGTGGCCAGAAAACATGTGTTCTGATCTTTACCAGCCAGCAGAAGGTCATCAACATATTGGAGGAGACTCACCTCAGTATGGGAGGCATGATACTCACTCAAGTCCCAGTGCAAAGCCTCATCAAATAGGGTGGGGGGGGGTTGAATTCTTGAGGAAGACAAGTCCAGGTCAATTGGCTGGAAGCCCTGTTCTGGATCTTGCTATTCAAAGTCAAAGAGTGGTTGACTTTCTTTGGCCAGTGGCAGGCTAAAGAAGGTGTTCTTTAGGTCTAAAGCAGTGTAGATATGCAGTTCTGGGGAGAGCAAGCTCAGGAGAGTGTATGGGTTAGGCGCTGTAGGGTGAATATCTTCAACCCTTTTGTTGATTTCCTGTAGGTCTTGTACTGGCCTGCAGTCTGTAGTACCAGGCTTCCTCACAGGGAGGAGCAGCGTGTTCCAAGAAGATTTGCAAGGGACTAGGATACCATATTGTTTCAGTCTATCTGTATGTTTGTGAATCCCTTGGCGGGCCTCCAGAGTCATTGGGTATTGTTTTACCTGGGTAGGTGAGGCTGTAGTTTTAAGAGTCACCACCACAGGGGCTTGGTGAAATGCTAGCCCTGGGGGATTAGATTCAGCCCAAACTTCAGGAACCTGTTGTAATTCAGAAAGAGTGGCCTGAGGCTGAGTAACTAATGCATTAGAGAAGAGGTAATACTGTTCCTCCAAGTCCACGTCTAGGACGGAAAGTACTTCAGGATGTGGGGAGATCGTCACCCCCTTCCCAGTGAAATGAATCTGGGCCTTCATTTTGTTCAATAAATCTCTTCCCAGGAGTGGGTATGGGAAGTCAGGAATAACCATAAAAGGGTGGGAAACCTTACCCTTTCCCAGATCTACAGTATATTTGGTGGTCCATGGATATAAATTAGTGCCGGTGGCTCCTTGGACCCAGGTCTCCTTTCCCAACAAGGGTCCCGTGGGTGACTTGAGGATGGAATGGTGAGCGCCCACATCCATGAGGAAGTCGATGGGGTGCCCCTCCACTTTTAGAGTTACCCAAGGCTCAAGGAGGGGAGGTGAGCCCCGTCGGCCTTAGTCATCCAGTCCAGCCAGTTCCAGGACCTTGGGTGGGTTCCTGGAACCTTCTTGTTTCTTCCTCATCTGGGGGCATTCGCCCTTCCAATGGCCCATTTCTTTGCAATAGGCATATTGGTCTTTCTTGAGGTGTGGCCGTGATGATTCTGCCTCTTGGTGGTTCCAAGGGACCAACCCAATAAACTGGTTCCCTTACAGCCTCTGGAGTTTCCTTTCTCCCCTACACTGGCTACCAAGAGGACTTTTGCCAATCCTTTGGTTAGTCTATCTTCCGGAGTTTCCCTATTGTTGTAAATTTTAGTGGCCACCACTACCAGCTTGGAGGTCATCAGGAAATGGCAGTAGAGCTATTTCTGTGGGAGGGACCACTCTTGGAAGTAGTGGGAGGCCATTTGGTCCAATAGAATTGGGTGGTCTAATTTCCCTCCTTCTTTGAATTGTGAATTTGGTCCCTGGATGTCTCCCAGATACTTGTAATCTATTTCCCAGGTCTGCCCTGTCTCCCAAGCTCCTGTGACAACTGGCTGCCAGAATTTTAAAGACATCTTGACGGCATTACATCTTCCATTCCACATGTCTCTGAAGAACTTGGCCTTTCTATGGAGATAAAAGAATAATGTCGTGTCAAATAGTCCTCAGTTTTACATCCCCACCTCACAAAGTAATATTGACCATCTCCTTGGCAATTTGGTCTTCCACTTGCTGGACAAATATAATAGTTGGACCTTTATATAGCTTTTTCAAGGCTAGATGTTAAACACCCATAAATGGGAACTCCCCATCCCTGCCCCATCCATGCTCTTTCAAAAACCTTATTCCAAAGCGGGCGTGGTGGCGCACGTCTTTAATCCCAGCACTTGGGAGGCAGAGGTAGGAGGATCGCCGTGAGTTCGAGGCCACCCTGAGACTCCATAGTGAATTCCAGGTCAGTCTGGGCTAGAGTGAGACTCTACCTCGAAAAACCAAAAAACAAACAAACAAACAAACAAAAACAAACAAACAAAAAAACAACAACAACAAAAAACCCCTTATTCCAGTTACTCCTGAATAGATCACAGTGGATCACAAAGGCAGTTTGGCTGGTAGTAACCAACTGTTTGACTACCTGTCCAGTAGCAGTATCCCTAAGCTGCCACATAAGGTTGCAGGGTTGGTGGGACATATGTTATAGTTATCAGCTAACACCAAGGAAGGACATCAACTTAAGCAAGGTACAATCAAAAAAAGACAAATGGCAATATTTCATTCACATGGTACATGTAACAGTCTTAAGAGGATCTTGGTAGGCCTCGGGTTTGTGGATGGTTCAGCAGTCATCTGGGAGGCGGCTTTCTCTAGTTGGGTGTGATGTATGCACAGCCTCTCCTCAGCTATGGTTACCGCAGTGGGAGTTCTCAGGACTATGGTGAAGGGTCCTTGCCAAGGAGGCTGACTGTTACCAGGACTGTGCCTCTTTACCCAGACCAGGTCTCCAGGCTCAAGTGAAGATGGTGGCAATTCTAAGTCATGTCCCTGTGGGCCCCCAGGACCAGGGGATGAATCTGTTAGAGAGTCTGCTGGAGAGCCTGCGGGGACTGGAGAAGGTCATGATTAGTAATTTCTGACAGATATTCATCCCGCAGTTTAGGGAGTATAGGGAGAGGTCTATCATAGAGAATTTCAAAGGGAGGAAATCTCTTCTTATAAGGAGTGCATCTTACCCTCAGGAGGGCAGCAGGAAGAAGACTCACTCAATCCCCACTGCCCTCTAAAATCACTTTGGTTAATATTTCTTGAAGAAGACCAAAGCTGGGGACTGTCTCCTGTAACAGCTTCCTCACGATAACCTGAGCGCTCTCTGTCTTTGTAGGAAATGGTTCTTTCCACCCTGAGAAAGTGTCCACCATTACCAGTAGATGCTTATATCCATAAAGTCCAGGCTTAACTTCAGTACAATCAATTTCCCAATGCTCACTTGGGAAGGTTCCTCTAAATCTAACCCCTGGTCCTGTCAGTGGGGTTCACTTGTTGACAGGTGTCACATCTGGCAACTAGATCTTTGGTTATTAGGCTGAGGTCAGGGACATAGAGCATTGTCTAAGTAATTCAGTCAATTTGGGGGGTCCAAATGGGTACCTTCATGAAGAGTCTTGAGCAATGTATGTCCTAATGCCCGTGGGCGGAGGGTCCTTCCATCCAGCAACTTCTTCCACCCAGAGGGCGTTGTCTCCACCTGGAGTGCATCCTCCAATTCCATGTCTGTTTCTGTGTAGTCAGGCTGGTTGGGCAGCTCAAGAGAAGGGGACACCACTAGAACCTCAAAGGGCCCCACTGGTTTGAGGGTGGCTTCTCTGGTCACTTGGTCTACTGCTGCCTGATTCCCCAGTGCTTCTGAGTGACCCCCTCTTTGGTGGCCCCATCAATGGATAATAGCCACTCATTTAGGGAGCCAAATGGCCTCAAGCAGGGCCAATATCTCTTGAATATTTTTAGTTTGTTTTCCCTCAGATGTAAAAGCAGTCCGCATTCTCAGTAGAGGGCTCCGTGTACATACACTGTGGCAAAGGCATAAGGGCTGTTGGCTACTCACTTATGACCTTGTCTTTTCCATATTTCAAAGCCCAAGTCAATGCTACCAGTTCAGCCTTTTGAGCAGAGGTCCCATGCCCAAAGGCTTGACTCCATACTGTATTTTCCAATGTTCCCATTGCTGCCCCTGCATACCTAACTCTGTTGGAAACGAAACTGGAACCATCAGTAAATAATACCTCACTGGGGTTGGCATATGGGATGTCTGTGAGATCAGGCTGGTGGCCCTGGATGGATTCGAGACTTTTCTTTTCTTTTCTTTTCTTTTTTTGTTTGTTTTTCTCGAGGTAGGGTCTCACTCTAGCCCAGGCTGACCTGGAATTCACTATGGAGTCTCAGGGTGGCCTCAAACTCACGGCAATCCTCCTACCTCTGCCTCCCAAGTGCTGGGATTAAAGGCGTGCACCACCATGCCCGGCTTGGATTCGAGGCTTTCAAGGCCATTGTGAATTAGTTCCTCAGGATTATCATCAGGCAGGAGGGTGGCCGTGTTGAGAGCAGTTGTCTTTGAGAATCTGATCCTCAGTTGGTCTAAAAGCAGGGCCTGTGTGGGTTATCTGCATTTGTCATCCATTTGTCAGGGGTGCTTCTTAAGAGGGCTTCCACTGAGTGAGGTACCACTAGGTGGAGTTCTTGCCCTAGTATTAGCTTCTTAGCCCTCTACTAGCACTGCAGTTGCTGCTATAGCTTGGAGGCAAGGAGGCCAGCCTGCAGCGATGGGGTCCTGTCGTTTGGAAAGGTATACAGCCAGCCTCTTCTGAGGACCTAGAGCTTGAGTAAGCATCCCTTTTGCTATGCCTCTCATTTCAGCAACACACAGCTGAGAAGGCTTGTGGATGTCAGGCAGCACTAGTGCTGGGGCTGATACGAGGGCTTGTTTCAGTTTGCAGTGGCCAGAGGCCCTGGCGTGCCCACTCTCTCTCTGTCTATCTGCCTCTTTCTCTCTCTCTGTCCGTCGCTTTCAAATTAAAAAAAAAAAAAAGAGTCAAGGCCATGAAGAAGGGGTGAGGCTTGGGACAAGTGGAGAGTGGGTCTGAAATTCCTGTGAAGAACTGCTGGCTCTGTTCTTCTAGGGACGAGTGAAGAGTGGGTCTGAATTCCTGTGAACCACCTCTAGTTCTGTTCTTCAAGAGACGAGTGGAGAGTGGGTCTGAAATCCCATGAAGAACCTCTGGCTGTGTTCTTCAAGAGACAAGTGGAGAGTGGGTCTGAATTCTCGTGAAGATCCTCTGGTTCTGGTCTTCAAGAGACGAATGGAGAGTGGTTCTGAAATCCCGTGAAGAACCTCTGGCTCTGTTCTTCAAGAGACGAGTGGAGAGTGGTTCCGAAACCCCGTGAAGAACCTCTGGCTCTGTTCTTCAAGAGACGAGTGGAGAGTGGTTCCGAAATCCCGTGAAGAACCTCTGGCTCTGTTCTTCAAGAGACGAGTGGAGAGTGGTTCCGAAACCCCGTGAAGAACCTCTGGCTCTGTTCTTCAAGAGACGAATGGAGAGTGGTTCCGAAATCCCGTGAAGAACCTCTGGCTCTGTTCTTCAAGAGACGAGTGGAGGGTGGTTCCGAAATCCCGTGAAGAACCTCTGGCTCTGTTCTTCAAGAGACGAGTGGAGGGTGGGTCCGAAATCCCGTGAAGAACCTCTGGCTCTGTTCTTCAAGAGACGAGTGGAGGGTGGGTCCGAAATCCCGTGAAGAACCTCTGGCTCTGTTCTTCAAGAGACGAGTGGAGGGTGGGTCCGAAATCCCGTGAAGAACCTCTGGCTCTGTTCTTCAAGAGACGAGTGGAGAGTGGTTCCGAAATCCCGTGAAGAACCTCTGGCTCTGTTCTTCAAGAGACGAGTGGAGAGTGGTTCCAAAACCCCGTGAAGAACCTCTGGCTCTGTTCTTCAAGAGACGAGTGGAGAGTGGTTCCAAAACCCCGTGAAGAACCTCTGGCTCTGTTCTTCAAGAGACGAGTGGAGAGTGGTTCCGAAATCCCGTGAAGAACCTCTGGCTCTGTTCTTCAAGAGACGAGTGGAGAGTGGTTCCGAAACCCCGTGAAGAACCTCTGGCTCTGTTCTTCAAGAGACGAGTGGAGGGTGGTTCCGAAACCCCGTGAAGAACCTCTGGCTCTGTTCTTCAAGAGACGAGTGGAGGGTGGGTCCGAAACCCCGTGAAGAACCTCTGGCTCTGTTCTTCAAGAGACGAGTGGAGGGTGGTTCCGAAATCCCGTGAAGAACCTCTGGCTCTGTTCTTCAAGAGACGAGTGGAGGGTGGTTCCGAAATCCCGTGAAGAACCTCTGGCTCTGTTCTTCAAGAGACGAGTGGAGAGTGGTTCCGAAATCCCGTGAAGAACCTCTGGCTCTGTTCTTGCTGAATGCAACCGCTGCCTTTTTCCAGCTTTGTTACAAGTCTTGCTCTGGAAGAGAACCGTCAACACCGTGTTTGGAGCCACCTGATGGACTGTCACGTATCAGAAGTGTCAGGTAGCAAAGCCAGTGCTATTATTACTTCCAGGTTGGGACCTCTGGCTTGATGACAGAGAGGATCAGAACAGCAGTGAGCTGTGAGGTCCTGGGATAGATTTTTGCTGGGCCAGAATAGAATGCTTAGGACAAATAAAGACCAGGTTGCTAGGAGTCCCTAGTCTTCTAGTGCCCCCCTACTCTTAGAAGCTCCCTTCACAGGCTCCTCCACCTCAGAACCTTCCAACAGGTGAGCACTTTATTCTTGTATAGTCTCCAGTTCCTGGCTAGGCCTGGCTTGTCAGCTCATAATACCCCTGTTCCAAACAACCTTCTGTTGGGAATTCCTACAGGATGGTCTTGCAGGCCTCTGGGGAATGATGAACACTCCTTTGCCTGTGCAAGTCAGAGCATGTAGGAGACAGGGCCTTGCACTGCTGGCTGACCTGGGTGACATATTAAGCAGTGTACCTTGACGTTTCTCAGGTGTCACAGCAGTATAAATACCATGAAATATTTGCTACATTGTGTTGTTAGAGTAATCACAAGAAAAAGTATGTATATTTTCAGAACAGTTACAATCTCTTTTCCTTTGAGCATATTCAATCTGTGCTTGTTTTTAAGTCTTGGATGTAGAACCCACAGATACCAAAGGCTAGCTTTACTTCATTATGATTTAAAAACTAGAGGCTGGGATGTAGCTGAGTTGGTAAAGTGCCTGCCTAGTGTGGTAGTGTGAATGTATGTGCCCATAAACTTAGGTGTTGTAGTAAAATTGAGTTTGTATCTTCAGCCCATCGCAGGCAGACTCTTGCTATGGGTTGGGGGGTGGGCGGCTGGGAGGCTTGTCGCTGGAGATGGATCTGATTCCAGCATAAAGGTGTGGAGAGGGCAGTCTGTGCACTGGAGGGTTTTTCTATGCCGGTGCTGGTGTTTTGCTTGAGGTAGATTCTCTCTCTGCCTCCATCTGTGGGAGTAAGCAGCTTCTTCTGCCATTGATGAAACTTCCCCTGGATTTATAAACTGAAATAAACTCCTCCCTCCCATCAGCCCTGTCCGGTTTGCATGCTCATCCCAGCAACGTGGACAACTACACCTAGTTTGTCCTGGGTTCCATCTCCAGCACTACATGAACCTGGTATCATGGCCCACTTCTGCAATCTCAGCACTTGAGCGGTGCATGCAGGAGGGTCAAAAGTCATCCTTGAGCTGGAGAGATGGCGTATTGGTTAAGGCACTTAGCTGTGAAGCCCAAGAACCCAGGTTTGATTTCCAGTACCCATGTAAGCCAGCTGCACAAGGTGGTGCATGCATCTGGAATTTGTTTGCAGTGGCTGGAGGCTCTGGTGCACCCATTCTATCTGGCTGTTCTCTCTCTCTCTTCCTCTCTTTCTCAAATAAATAAAATAATATATTTAAAAAAAAATCACCCTTGGCTGAGTGTGGTGGTACATGCCTTTAATCTCAGCATGTGGGAGGCAGAGGTAGGAGGATCATTGTGAGTTCAAGGCCACCCTGAGAATACATAGTGAATTCCAGGTCAGCCTAGACTAGAGTGAGGAGTGAGACCCTACCTTGAAAAACCAAAAACAAAAAAGGGCCAGAGAGATGACTTAGCAGTTAAGCTAAGGAGCCCAGTTTGAGGCTCAATGCCCCAGGGTCCATATAAGCCAGATGCATAAGGTGGCACATGTGTCTGGAGTTCGTTTGCAGTGGCTGGAGGCCCTGATGCGCCCATTTCTCTCTCTCTCTCTTTCTCTCTCTCCCACTTTCTCTGTCTGTCACTTTCAAATAAATAAACAAAAATAACCCAAAATTAAAAAAAATCCCAGGCATGGTGGTGCATGCCGTTGACCCCAGCACTCGGGAGGCAGAAGTAGGAGGATTGCCATGAGTTCAAGGCCACCCTGCGACTACATAGTGAATTCCAGGTCAGCCTGAGCTAGAGTAAGACCCTACCTTGGGGAAAAAAAAAAAGTCATCTTGGCTACATAGAGAGTCCAGACTATAAGTAAGTAGATAAGATTCAAAGAATGAGGTAGGCCTGGTGGCACTGAAAGCACAGGTCCCACCTCAAAGGGAATAGGAAACAATTTATTCTGCAGTCAAAGAAGAGGGACCATGACCTGGCAATGTAGATTCAGGTTAGTAAATTTTGATGTGGTAATAGTTTCATGAAAATTTTATAGTTACAGAATAACAAGGTACTTCTCAAATATATTGGTAGAAACATCAGGTAGGCCAGGCATGGTGGTATACACTTTTAATCCCAACATTTGGGAGACTGAGAGAGCAGGATTGCTGTGAATTCAAGGCCAACCTGAGCTACAGAGTGAGTTCCAGGTCAGTCTAGGCAACGGTGAGATCCTGCCTTAAGAAAGAAAACAGAACAGGTTAAAAAAACAAACAAACAAACAAACAGGTAGGCAGATCACAGCAAATTGGGGAAGTCATTGCTATAGATCTCTGACATTCTTAGCTTTTGGATTGATGGAAAGTAGGGGTCTGTTACTTTATATACCCCTAAGGTTTATCTGACATGTGAAAGGATTCTATGTTAGACACAGAGGTAGGCAGTAAATGGCTAATAGGGGATTAAGACTGACAAATTAGTCTGTGGATGTGCAAACATTTCAACCCTCCACAATCATGAACTCCAAATCAGTGCGTCAGCCTTGTAGACTCTTTAACATAGATGTGGCTTTTTTGTCCCCTGGTGGGAACTACATTTTATACTAACTACTGACAGACTGAGGCTCAAGTTTGGCAATTTAGCAAGTTCATATCTCCCCAAAGATTTTTAGGGCTGGAGAGATTGCTTAGTAGTTAAAGGCATTTGCTTGCAAAGCCTGATGCTAAGGGTTTGATTCTCTAGTACTCGCATAGAGCCAGGTGCACAAAATGGTGCATGTATCTGTTGTTCTGTGTGCAGAGGTAAGAGGCCCTGGCTTGTCCACTCTGTCTCTCTTTCCCCATAATCTCTCTGTCTCTCAACTGAAAAATAATTTTTTTAATTAGAAAAAGGTGTTCTGGGGAAGGCTGGGGATGTAGCTCACTAGCTTGCCTAACATGTGAGGCCCTGGGTTTCATCCTCACGCCGAAAATAAAAAATAAAACAATTGGAAAAGATTGGCTGTCATTTGCCTGAGCCTCCTTATCCCACAAGGTTCCAGATTGTGGAAACCCAGGTGTACTGGCTCCCTGTGACCTTCCACCATCACAAGTGGTAGTGTGAAAGTCGCACAGGTGTTGTTTCTCTCATTTGTTATTTTTCTAATGATTTTTTAAAAAATGTACTGGGGATTGAACTCAGGTCCTCATGCTTGCAAGACAAGCACTTTACCAGCTGAGCCATCTCTTCAGCCTCTCATTCTTTTTTTTTTTTTTTTTTTTCTGGTTTTTTGAGGTAGGGTCTCACTCAAGCCCAGGCTGACCTGAAATTCACTATATAGTCTCAGGGTGGCGTTCAACTCATGACGATCCTCCTACCTCTGCCTCCCAAGTACTAGGATTAAACGCGTGCGCCACCATGCCCTGCTCTTTTTTTAAAAATTTATTTATTGCAAGGAGAGAGAGAGAGATTGAGAATGGGCACACCATAAGCCTCTTGCCACTGCAAAGGAACTGCAGATGCGTGCGCCTCTTTGCGCCTCTGGCTTTATGTCGATACTGGGGAATTGAATCTGGGTTGTCAGGCTTTGCAGGCAAATGTCTTAAACTGCTGAGCCATCTCTCCAACCCGCATTCTCTTTTGTAGACATGTCTAGGAGTCATCTTGGACAGAGGAAGAAACCTCTGGATTCATTTGTCTGGGTAAATGAGATCACCGGAGAGGTCACCCAGCCCGCAGGGGAGGCAGCCGGGCCTGCAGTTCCGGGCGAGGAGCCACGGGAGAGGCCCGGGTCTCCGCGTGGGAGTGCCCCCGTCACAGCTGGGCAGACGCCGGTGTCTCCCGATTGTCCCGATGCAGTGCTGAAAGACCCGAGCTCAAGAAACTTTCTGCCATCCACACCTGCCAGAAGCCTCTATCCGTCCACACCCGCCCACAGACCTGGAGCCAGGAGTCCGCCCGGGTTCCCCGCTGTGCACCGCACTCTCTCGCCACCAGGGTGCGCTCGGCCCGTACTGCGTCCCCTGGGAGCCTCGCCTCCGCCCACCTGCACGCCGCCCTCGAGCCCTTCTCCCCCTTGGGTCTTCCCCTGCAAGCTGAGGAACACCCTGACTGGGAATAACCGGTTTTCCTTCTGAACATTGGATTTGTTTGTCAGGACCTCTCCCTTGAAACACCCTGCAGAGCAGTCATCTACAACTATGAGCACCCCATCAGCTCCACCCCTGGATTTCCACAAGAACCCACCAAATGCTTTCAGACCCAATACAAAGACTACCTGAAATTAAAAAAAAAAAATTACTTATATATTTATTTGAGAGAGAGAGAGAGAGAGAGAGAGAGAGAGAGAGAGAGAGAATGGGCACACCAGGGCCTCTAGTCACTGCAAAGGAATTCCAGATACATGCAGTACCTTGTGCAGCCGGCTTATGTGGGTCCTGGGGAAACGACCCTGGGTCCCTTGGCTTTCCAGGCCAGTGTCTTAACCGCTAAATCACCCCTCCAGCCCTATTTGAGATTTTCTTTTTTGGACACATACTGGCTTCTACAGCTCCCTCCCAAGTTGTCTAGACACTTTTGGGGGTCCTGTTGGTGTCAAAGCATTCATATTGATTTCCAAGCTTAGGGACAGAAGCAGACCTCCTTGGGTTAAGATGGAAACAGGTCAGGATGAGTGGGACTCCCAGGTGTTGAGGTTCAATTCTGCCCACCCTGGGTTTTGTGGGCAGCACTCAGCAGAAAAGCTGTTGTGCCTGCTGTTCCCAGGCCAGGCTGTTCCTGGGGGAGCTTCCCTCATGGTGTGGCATCTCTCCTCTTCTTCAGGCCCAAGTTCTTTGAAAGGTGATCTGAAGTTGGTGGCTAGGCTCAGTGAAGGTTCAGGTGGGACTTCAGGATGTCATTCCAGTCCTTTTGCAGTTAGTGCAGAGGAACAAGAGCATCCTCGAGGGGCAGGGCCCAGGAAGCCTCCGGGGATCTGTGGCAGCTCAGCCCTGGTAGAGCAGCCGGCAGCAGCCACCTTCTCCTTGCTGGGGTAAAGTACCCCAGCAGACGCAGCATTTGGAAGGAAAGGGTTTATTGTTAAGTCTACAGTCTGGAGAGGAGGAGGTGTCATTGTGGCGGGGAAAGCATGGTGGAGCGGAGGTTGGCATCACTTCTTGTCATACCAGCTGGGAAGAAGCAGCAAGAGTGAGCTGGCTAGCTTACACCTGGTAGGGCTGGACTAATCAACCTCAGGCTCACCCCAGTGACACACTTCCTCCAGCAAGGCTTCACCTCCCTAAGGCTCTACCAGCTGGGGACAGTATGGGGCTTAATCACAAACACATGAGGCTATGGGGGAACATGTCACACACGCTGAGAAGGAAGGAAGTGGAAGGATCCTTAGCAGTGGAGACAGTGGGAGAAGCAACAGCAGCAAAAAATGGATCTACACCCCAGCTGTAACACAGTGGTCAGGATGGTCCAGAGTGGTCAGGGCAAATTGGATGGGGGCGGCGGGGGGAGGGGGGGAGAGGCTGCAGAAACGGAATGGTGAAAGCAAAGAGAAGGTGGAGCATTGAGGGTGGAGGAGGATGGAAGGCTACAAAAGACCAGAAAAATTAAATCCTGGTCATTGGTGTTGGATCTGAATTATGACCAGAACCAACCCGGGCAACGTGAAAGGAAGCAGAAACCAAACCTCCAGGGCAATAGACTGCTCTTTATTTTTATTTATTTATCTATTTATTTATTTATTTTTGTTTTTCAAGGTAGGGTCTCGCTCTAGCTCAGGCTGACCTGGAATTCACTTTGGAGTCTCAGGGTGGCCTTGAACTCATGGCGATCCTCCTACCTCTGCCTCCCAAGTGCTGGCATTAAAGGAGTGTGCCACCACGCCTGGCAGACTACTCTTTATTATAGTAAAGACCGGGGGGCGCTGTCAACCTCCTTCCTGCCAGAGGCTGCAGTGGTTCAGACACAGCTGAACTGGGTTTTTACAGGATCAGGGATGGGAAAAGGTCAACAAAATGTGGACCAGAGGAGTCAAAATATGAACAAGGCCATTTCTCTTGTTGACTTGTTTTTCTTGGTGGTCTTTGCTACATAAATATAGTTCTAAGGTCAAACTTGTTTATCTTTAGATTATGGTCTTCTTTTTTTTTTTTTTTTTTCAAGGTAGAGTCTCACTCTAGCTCAGGTTGATCTGGAATTCACTATGGAGTCTCAGGGTGGCCTCGAACTCACAATGATCCTCCTACCTCTGCCTCCTGAGTGCTGGAATTAAAGGTGTGCGCCACCACGCCCGGCTCTGGTCTTGTTTTTGTAGTCTTGGGACAGTGGGTTCTTGTGTACCAGATGTTCTTTATTGGACCCAAGGCCTGGGGAAGTGTTTACAGTAAAAAGGAATTTTCCCCTTGCTCCCAAGCCTTCACTAGGGCCAGTTTGCCCCAGTTGCTTAGTGCTGCATTAACCCTTCATTCCATACCTGAGGACAAATAAAAGGACAAGTGTCACAGATTCTAGTCTCTACTACTTCCTGCTGACCTGTGGGACGACACCAGGGCTTAAGCCCATCCTCAGTGTCCTGAACGGGCAGGCTCCCCATTTTGCTGGAGGCTTCAGAGTTGTGGAACTGCCTGGCATGTTTCTGCTTCAGCATGGCTTTGTCCTTTAATTGTCCCGTAATAAGGGTGAGGGATACTAAAAGGGATGGGAAATTAGAGATTCATTCTTTTTTTTTTTTAAAGTTTTGTTTTTATTTATTTGAGAGAGAGAACGGGCACACCAGGTCCTCTAGCCACTGCAAATGAACTACAGACACATGTTCCACCTTGTGCATCTGGTTTATGTGAGTACTGGGGAATCAAACCTGAGTCCTTAGGCTTCACAGGCAAGTGCCTTAACTGCTAAGCCATCTCTCCAGTCCTAGAAATTCATTCATTCATTTCATTTTTTTTGTTTGTTTTTGTTTTTGGTAGCCCAGGCTGACCTGGAATTCACTAGGTAGTCTCAGGGTGGCTTCGAACTCACAGAGATCCTGCTACCTCTGCTTCCCGAATGCTGGGACTAAAGGTGTGCACCATTACTCCCAGCTGAGATTCATTCTTAAAAGCTGGATTCTGGGTAGGTAATAGGCAAGGGGGTGTACTGAGTCCTTAAGTACATTAGTTTACTCCAATTTGTTGTTGGATAAACCTCAGTAACCAATTAGGTAGGGTCCAATTATAGCCCAAAGAGTAGAAGGGCTAAGGGGCCCACTGGTCAGTAAGTAAAGTTGTTAGCTACAGGTTTCAGTCAAACAACCCACTAGGTCAGTAACTAAGGTTGTTAGCTAGAGGTTTCAGTCAAACAACCGCTGGAACCATGAATAGTTAGTTTCTTGTTCCATCTGGCATTTTTCTAGGTCGTCTTTTATCTTTTGAGGGTGTTTGTAATGAGGCCTCATTTATTAGCATTAAAACAAGCTTCTCCTAGGACCATGCAGAGCCCTTCATTTCTACTAGGGAGTTGACCTGGCTGTTGAACATTGTAATGGAGTCCTGTAGGTATCCCAGATACATGTTAATTTGTTGCAACATTTGTAACAAGCCAATTCACCTCTTACCAATGCCATTGTTCTAAGGGCTGCTGAACCTGCCACACTAAATCCCACCAGGATGGGCACCAGTAATGGGGCAGCTCCCTCAGCACATTTCAAGGTCTGGGGGTAACATAAGATGTTCACTCTCAGCCCCTCTTTAGGAGTAGACCTGGGGAAATGCCTGGACTGTGACACATAAGGTAGGGCACCATTTAGGTCCCTGAGGAAGATACATTTAGTTAGACCAGAAGTACAAGCCAACTAAGTCCCATGGGATGCAAAGAAGGCTTTTGACTCAGTCTTGACAGTAGTCAAGGTGTTGTTACAATTTGTCAAGGGAGATTGGGAGAATTTATAATTAGAAGTTATTGGGCAAGAAGTACTCTCAGTTATGTCTCCCAAAGTCAGGGGTGGGTTAAGAGGAGACCTGCCATTTGTTTTATTGTTTTTTATGATAGGTGTTTCTACGCCCAGACCTATGCAGGAAGAAGGTTTGGGTTTTAGGTGTATGCCATTTAACATGAAAAAAAAAAAAAAGCCCAGGAGATGATGCCTTGTTAATAGAGAGGGGCGGGGCTGGGGAAGGAGAGGAGTAGGGTTTTCGTGGGTTAAGAGTGGGTGTTGGTGGTGGGTGAGGGACAAAGAGAGGGTCTCCCAATGGTGTTAAGGGGCTGATTGGTTGAGGTTTGTGGAACCAACTATAAGGCTTTATTTTTTTTTTCTGGACAGTAAGTAAGGAGCCTAAGTTTTCTCTTGGATACATATAGTCGAATACCCCAAGTTTGTCCAAATGTCCATTTCCAGCTTATAGGGTAGGTAATAGTGATGGCCAGGGGGCTACAAAGGTAACTACGGTGAACCCCACGCACACCTGGGGTTGGGGAGGGCCTCCAAACTATGAGGTCTTGGGTCTGATTAGGACCACCCACATATGTGGCAATAACAACACACTTCCATTCAGGGCAAAACTACTGATTTGGTTGGTCACAGAACTTGTCTTCAGGGTATCCTGGGCACATGTAGAATTCATCTCCCAGTGACTTGTATCCAATAAGATCCATTCCATGAGCTCAAACAAATCAACTTGGAAGGTGACCTGTGCTTTTTGTGACAATGTCCAGTTTTGAAGGGAAAGAGTTCTACACATGGAAGTGAGCTTAAAAAGACAGACTGGTGGTATAAAGTGTGGATCGGGCATGTCTATCTGAGTGCAGGGCAAGAAGCAAGTCAGCAGGACAGGACGATGGGACAGACAGAGGGTGAGGATCATCTGTAAGGACGTTTTATAAGTCATGCTATCAGAGAAAGTAGGGGTGGCATTATATTACTATTAAAACGAGGAAGTACAGCCAGAGTAGGAGAGTTAAGAAGGCTTTCTTTCTCCATGTGCGTTCAGTCTGGAGGGGTTACAGCCATCAGCCCCACTATGAGGAGAATATCACTGAACACGGTCACTATGAGAAGGGGTTGCAGGACATCCCCTGGGAGTGAAAAGGAGGACGAAAAGGGCAATGATAACGACAATGATAATGACTGTGTCTGCTTTGGGGTGAAGGAGATAATGGTCCCCTGTAGCCAGAATTCTTCAATGGAGTCCACAAGTTCCTTAGACATGAAGATCAACCTGAGCATTAACCAAAGGTTCTCCTGTATGAGTTGGGAACAGATGAAACTGTTGAATGGTGAATGCCATCTGACAGATCCTTTTTGGGTGTGTCCTGTTTAGGTATAGGGGGAAGTTTAGTTATCTCTAGAGAGGTAGGGCCTATGGGTGTCAAGTGAAAAGAGGAAGGAGGTGGAGGGTCCTGTTTCAGGTAGATAAAATGAACCCAGGAGGCTGCATTTTGGCAGCAATATGAGTTAGTAAAATAAGCTTATGAGGTCCCTGCCATTTTGGGGACAGAGACAGGTGGTTAGGGTCAGAGATACAGACTATATCCCCTATTTCTAGGTCAGGGAGTGGAGCATTGGGGTGGGGGAGGGGAGGATATTGTTAGTGTACTTCCAAAGTTCTGTTGTGAAAAACAGGAGAAGGCTAGAAGATAAGGAAGGAGGGAGTGCCGGAGCTTTAGGAGAGAGGTGGGAGAACCATGGGCCTTCTGTACATAAACTCAAAGGGCAGATCATGGGCAGAGCTCTGAGTTTGAGGAGTGTGAGGTTAAGATTTTTTTTGTTTGTTTGTTTTTGGTTTTTCGAGGTAGGGTCTCACTCTAGTCTAGGCTGACCTGGAACTTGCTATGTAGTCTCAGGGTGGCCTTGAACTCACTGCGATCCTCCTACCTCTGCCTCCCCAGTGCTGGGATTAAAGGCGTGCGCCACCACATCCGGCTCAAGGGTAAGATTTTTTTTTTTTTTTTTTCGAGGTAGGGTCTCACTCTAGCCCAGGCTGACCTGGAATTCACTATGTAGTCTCAGGGTGGCCTCGAACTCATGGCGATCCTCCTACCTCTGCCTCCCGAGTGCTGGGATTAAAGGCGTGCGCCACCACGCCCTCAAGGTTAAGATTTTGATCCAGTCCCATTTTAACTCTAAGGACAATTTTGTGAGGGCTTCCTTTACTATTTGGTTGGTAAATTTCTAGGGAATCTGTAGATATTTGGCCATGCTCTGGAAAATGGAGGATATGAATTCTAGGCTATTATCTGATTGTATTGAGGATGGCAGGCCAAATCACAGAATGACTTCCATGGTTACTTCCGACAGTCAGGTATGCAGAGACAGCAGTGGTAACATTGGAAAAGACAGTATGAGCCTTTGGGCATGGGACCACTGCTCAAAAGGCTGAACTGATAGCATTGACTTGGGCTTTGAGATATGGAAGACAAGGTTATAAGTGAGTAGCCAACAGCCCTTATGCCTTTGCCACAGTGCATGTACATGGAGCCCTCTACTGAGAATGGGGACTGCTTTTACATCTGAGGGAAAACAAACTAAGCAGCAGACCAAGTGACCAGAGAAGCCACCCCCAAACCAGTGGGGCCCTTTGAGGTTCTAGTGGTGTCCCCTTCTCTTGAGCTGCCCAACCAGCCTGACTACACGGAAACAGACATGGAATTGGAGGATGCACTCCAGGTGGAGACAACGCCCTCTGGGTGGAAGAAGTTGCTGGATGGAAGGACCCTCCACCCACGGGCATTAGGACATACATTGCTCAAGACTCTTCATGAGGGTACCCATTTGGGCCCCCCAAATTGACTGAATTACTTAGACAATGCTCTATGTCCCTGACCTCAGCCTAATAACCAAAGATCTAGTTGCCAGATGTGACACCTGTCAACAAGTGAACCCCACTGACAGGACCAGGGGTTAGATTTAGAGGAACCTTTCCAAGTGAGCATTGGGAAATTGATTGTACTGAAGTTAAGCCTGGACTTTATGGATATAAGCATCTACTGGTAATGGTGGACACTTTCTCAGGGTGGAAAGAACCATTTCCTACAAAGACAGAGAACGCTCAGGTTATCGTGAGGAAGCTGTTACAGGAGACAGTCCCCAGCTTTGGTCTTCTTCAAGAAATATTAACCAGAGCTGGGCGTGGTGGCGCATGCCTTTAATCCCAGCACTCAGGAGGCAGAGGTAGGAGGATTGCGATGAGTTCGAGGCCACCCTGAGACTCCATAGTGAATTCCAGGTCAGCCTGGGCTAGAGTGACACCCTACCTTGAAAAACCAAAAAAAAAAAAAAAAAAAAAAAAAAAAAAAAAAAAATTAACCAAACTGATTTTAGAGGGCAGTGGGGATTGAGTGAGTCTTCTTCCTGCTGCCCTCCTGAGGGTAAGATGCACTCCTTATAAGAGGGGATTTCCTCCCTTTGAAATTCTCTATGATAGACCTCTCCCTATATTCCCTAAACTGGGGGATGAACACCTGTCAGAAATTACTAATCATGACTTTCTCCCGTCCCCGCAGGCTCTCCAGCAGCCTCTCTAACAGATTCATCCCCTGGTCCGGAGGCCCACAAGGGACATGACTTAGAATTGCCACCATCTTCACTTGAGCCTGGAGACCTGGTCTGGGTAAAGAGGCACAGTCCTGGTAACAGTGAGCCTCCTTGGCAAGGACCCTTCACCATAGTTCCTTCACAACTCCCACTGTGGTAACCGTAGCTGAGGAGAGGCTGTGCATACATCACACCCAACTAAAGAAAGCCGCCTCCCAGATGACTGCTGGACCCTCTGCACACCCAAGGCTTCATCTAGGTTGAAGTTCAACACAGATCCATATAAACAAGAATGAGGCTGCAGTCTCAGTTAAGGGATCCGTTATTTGCTCCGTACCCTGTGCTAACCGCAAAATTCCACTTTTGTAATCATCACACTTGCATGCTATCAAAAAATAGGATTGTGGGGGGTTGTACTGCAAAATAGAATGTGGGTGGGTGTGCTAAGAACTTTTCAGACCATTGTAAAAGAATGTGGTTTTTTGCCTTGATAAACTCAGTGCAGGGATGGACTTTTCCTTTTATACTGATTGGGAGAAGTTAAGCAGGTGTATGCAGATCATTGACTTCAGGAAATTTTCCATTACTCTGCAGTAGTTGTGAAATCACCAATAACCGGACATCAAGAGAAACAGTGGTGAGATTGAATAGGTAGTGTTTATTATGTAACGGTTCTGAGACAAGATTCAACTTGACACGTAACACTGAAGACTGCTAGTTGGTGTTAGAAACGGCATCATGCAAACGTACTTCCCACCTCTCCCGTCATCACGAAGAGCTTGTCACTGCATTGCATGGCTTTGGAGAGTACTTATAGCAACAAGGCTGGCCACCTTAGGAAACAGAGCTCAAGGTAGTTGTCAGGCACAGGTCAAAAGAGATCATATGCACAAACCATGGGAAGTTGAATACACAACTGCATTTAAACTGTTCAATAACCATATTTTATAAAAATTCAAAACCAACTTTAGACTCCCCTTTACATTCTAGTGAACTACAGGGGTAAGACCGATTCTGATTCCCAAGGCAGGGGGAGCCAGTCAATGATGTCTTAGATAGGGCTTCCCCTTTCTAACCGACACATGAGCTGAGGTCTGGGCTGTGGTTAAGGACTTGAGGGGAATCTGCAGACTGAAATACTTGGGGTCTAGAGACAGGTCTCTCACTCTGCTGTGGACATAGAAATCACCAGAGGTGAAACTGTATTTCTAATAATGAAAGGTGACTCAAAGTCCTACCTGGACAGAGCTAAAAAGTCTCAAACAGAGGAAGAAGAAGTGGGGGGAATGAAAGGGGTTCAGAACCCTTCAACAGCCTGAAACCATTTTACACTTTATTTTCTAGAGGTGTGGAAAGCAGGCAAGTATTTTTTTCCCTAGATCATGTGTGAGAACCTCAGCAAACTAACAGTTACAATGTTATATCTTATTTTCTTGGTGCTGGGGATAGATCCTAGGGTCTTGTGCATGCTAAGCATATGCTCTACCAGTGAGGTATATTCCCAGCTCCAACAATTACACTATCTTAATGGGTAGAAGAAATGATGGGCTTATGGGTTTGGATTCTCTGACACTGATTTTAAGATGGCATCAAACAACTTAGGGCAATGGTAATACCATATATTCAATTGTCCTTTTACCTTCTATCTTCTTGTTCTTGGGTAAAACTTGGTGATCTAACTTTTGCTACCCATCAATTATACATTTTGGGCACCAACTGTATGTTACTGGCTACAAGATTTTGTACGTATATGTATGTGTGTGAGTGTGATAAAGATGCACATTGAACTGTGTCATATGTAGCCATGAGTTCAAGTACTTCAGAGTTATACTGAAGTTTACACTTCACACAAACTTTCTAGTTCCAAACCAACACTCACTCACTCATATAAAAATATATGACTCTTACAGAATCCTTAAATATCACTAAAATAAGTTCTTTCTTTGAGCATCTCTTTACCCAGTCTTGCCAATCAGCACTGTAAGACTAGGGAGATAAAACCTTTTAAAAACAAGTTTCTTAGCAGAAATTCATGTAAAAAAAAAAAAAAACCTTCTTTAAAGCAGCAGTTAGAAACTTTGTTCTCATAATAGGTAAATGATACTGCTATATGAAATTATTAATTTAAATAGGTCTAACAGTTTATCTTTTTAAATAGATTTCTGTTACTTCATGGCTTCTCCATTCTTCCAGTTCCACGGAATACAGAGGTCTCCATCTTGCATGACAGAGTAGAAACGTGACACACAGAGGTGCATCCCATGTAGGTAAGGCAGTGATTGCTCCAGAAGTCTCTTACAACAATCCACCATTTGTTTACTAGAAATGCTGGGCTCCTTGTACAACTTTGCCAGAGAAAATTTCTTTGTGGAAGCTTGTATCAGTTCATTTTCAATAACTTTTAACCTGTTGAATTGAAAAACAATATTGCCATAAGATATCAATAAACAAAAGAATATAAAAGGTAAATATATTTTTATATGCTGGGGCTGTGACTTCCCTTCACAATACTGAACATATGCCAAAGTACATTTAGAAGACACACCAAAGGTTACCATGTGGTCAATGCTTGTTACTCCCAGATTACCTCTAAAAGTATTTGTGCAATTTTTATTTATTTATTTAACAGAGAAGGGGGGGGGTGGAGAGAATGGGTGCTCCAGGGCCTCCAGCCACTACAGATGAACTCCAGACACCTGTGCCCCCTTGTGTATCTGGCTAACGAAGGTCCTGGGAAATCGAACCTGGGTTCTTTGGCTTTGCAGGCAAATGCCTTAACCACTAAGCCATCCTTCCAGCCCCAATCTTTTTTTTTTTTTTTTTTTTTTTAAATACATCAGTTTAAGAGCTCACTTCACCTAGCTGCTGCTGGCAACTGAAAAAAGTAGACAGCTTGCTTTAGGAGTTTCCAGAAACCCTGGGTAGGAATGACTTCTTTTTTTATTTTTAGAGGGTTTTCTTTTTTTCTTTTATTTATTTTTATTTGAGAGAGAGAGAGAGAGAGAGAGAGAGATAGCAAGACACACACACACACACACACACACACACACACAGAATATGGATGCCTTAGGGCCTTCAGCTGCTGCAAATGAACTCCAGATAAATGTGCCATCTTGTACACTGGCTTACGTGGGTCCTTTGGCTTTGTAGGCACGTGCCTTAACTGCTATCACCAGCCCAGGAATGGCTTCTTATGAAGACCAAGTTCTTTTCTCTCACTTTCTCTTCTCAGTTGTCTGGTTGCTCCCTCCCCTTTGCCTGAGGCTACCAGGCTCTAGTTAAGTCCAAGGAAGCTTCTGGGTATGGTGTTTTAGCTAGACTCCATGCCCCACCTTGAGGGATGTGGTTAGGAGAATTCCACCTTGCCATATCCTCCCAGCTGTGCTAGACCAACACCATAGTCTTCAGAGATTCATGTGACAAGGTAAGTGATGTAGAACCAACATGGTCACAAGTTCTAGTCTCACTTCAATATGCTTTTGCTAAAAATACTCAAATATCCTAAATTTAGTCACCCTTAGATGCTATAGAAATGAGAAAAGTAAGTGCTATAAACTCCATGAGCCAGGACAGCATTTGCAAACAGATGTAAACAGTCAGTTCTCCTATCTACGACTAAGCAACATGCTTTGCTGAGATTCAAGAATGCAGACAGAGCCAGGTGTGGTGGCACATACCTTTAATCCCAGCACTCAGGAGGCAGAGGTAGGATTGCCGAGAGTCTGAGGCCACCCTGAGACTACGTTGTGAATTCCAGGTCAGCCTGGGCTAGAGTGAGACCCTACCTTGAAAAACAAAAACAACAACAACAACAACAAAATGCAGGCAGTAGTGGTTTCCAGAATGTTCCAGTTGGGCCTCTTCTGATTTGTACAGATCACCATCCATGGCAGGGGTCTAAAAATGATTTCTGTATAGGCATTTTTTACTTATTCAAAATAATGTATTGACAGCTTGCCTTAGGCATAACTACCCTTCAGTATGGCCAGGCTGGGTACAGTTCTCCTGCAATACCTCCTTACACAGGGCTGGTAGCACTGTGCATGCCACTCCTCAGAAGCCTGGCACCTCATGCCTGGGACCTCCTGACCTTGGGATGCAGGGTTTGAATCAGAAGGACCCTTGCTGAAGCTCATCAGCTTCTAAGAGTGCAGCCGTCAGTAGGCTCCCTCCAGGGTGGTCTCTCACACCCCTCTAGAAATGCATTCAGGAGGGACAGACCACACATCTCTTTGCCTTTGGCACACAACAGTGGCAGGAAATAACGTCTGGATGAACCAGTGAACAAATGCATGCCAGCCAAATCTTCCTGGGCAGCATCTTTAAAAAAATCAATTTTTTAAGCTGGGCGTGGTGGCGCATGCCTTTAATCCGAGCACTTGGGGGGCAGAGGTGGGAGGATCGCCATGAGTTCAAGGCCACCCTGAGACTAAACAGTGAATTCCAGGTCAGCCTCAGCCAGAGTGAGACCCTACCTTGAAAAACAAAACAAAACAAAACAAATTAATTTTTGCTGGGTGTGGTGGTGCACGCCTTTAATCCCAGCATTTGGGAGGCAGAGGTAGGACGATTGCCATGAGTTCGAGGCTACCCTGAGACTACATAGTGAATTCCAGGTCAGCCTGAGCTAGAGCGAGAACCTACCTCAGAAAAAAAAATCAATTTTTTTTTGAAACAGGGTCTTACTCTGGCCTGGAATTTACTATGTATTCCAGGCTCAAGACAATCCTCTTGCTTTAGCCTCCCAAATTTTGGGATTATGGGTGTAAGCCAGCACACCAGGCTAACACTGTCTTTGGAATGTAATGCCACTTTCATCACAGCAGATAAACCAGACATCATGTAGCAACAGCTGATGGCTACTAACGGAAACTACTGATTGCATGTCTCTCAGAGTTCAAACAGCTGGGCATGGTGGCGCACGCCTTTAATCCCAGCACTGGGGAGGCAGAGGTAGGAGGATTGCTGTGCATTTGAGGCCAGCCTGGGACTATAGAATGAATTCCATGTCAGCTGGGTTACAGTGAGACTCTACCTTGAAAAATCAAACAACAAAAAAAGTTGAAAACAACAACAACAAAAAACCCAACAATGTTTACTTAAAACTTCTTTTCAATGTAACTTAATGCAGATAAAGGATTCTGTTAAAAGGTTTTAAAACAAAGATTTCTGTTAAATATAATAACTGCCCCTCTTCTTGCTACTCTTCCACATGGAGAGTTTTTATTTGATACTTCTACTTGCCATTTTGTTCCTGAGCTGAATTCTGTATGAACAAGCCTGATCTTTCCCCATGATGTATGTGCTGGTAATGTAATGTGGTTTATTATATTTCCAAACAGGGACCTCTAATATCATCTAAGATGGGGGAATAAATAAATGTATAATAGCCATGTTTGATATAAGTATTATATTTTGATTAATTACATAATTTTAAAGGTTATACTCTTATATCCCTTCTCTGACCCCACTAGGAAAGTATTCTACCATTAGCCATTCAATACGTTTTTTTTTTTTTTTCCTTTTTGGTGGCTATTTTTTTTTTTTTTTTTTTTTGTTGAGACAGGAACTTACCATACTACCAGGTTGGTCTTAGACTTTCAGTGATTCTCCTGTTTTGGCTTCCTGAGTGCTGGTATTTGAGCCCACACTGAGCCCCTTAGTAGTTTTTTTTTTTTTTTTTTTTTTTGACGCAAGCCCAACAGACTGACCTTCTTTTAATGAGAGAGAGCAAGCGAGCGAGAGTGAGAGAGAGAATTGGTATGCCAGTGCTTCAAGCCACTGTAACCAAACTCCAGATATGTGTGCCACCTTGTGCACATGTGTGACCTTGTGCATGTGTCATCTTGTGTGTCTGGCTTATGTGGGATCTGGGGAGTCGAATATGGGTCCTTAGGCTTTGCAGACAAGTGCCTTGACCACTCAGCCATCTTTCCAGACTGCCTCAGTACACTTTTAATGTTTCAATGAACAGTTTCCAAGTTCTGACTACCTGGTTATTTGTAAGTCCAATGGAATCTCCGGGATCCCAGAGGTGACCAGTACTTACTCTTCTTTTCTTTTTAGGCTCTCTCGGGCCTGATGGGCTTTGGTTCTCATAAACCACCGGAGGCTTGCTGGGTCACAAAGGACTGGGATATTGAAATGTCCAAGTTCATGCAAGCTTGGGGCATATCTGTCACTGAAATGAAGCATGCATTAAGAAACATTACTAAATCCTCTACCCTGAAAATGGTTTATTAATCTTAAGTTATAACACTGACTCAAAGCCCCCAAAGACCCACTTCCCAGGGATGAGCAGTACTGTGACCTGCATGGCTGTCTTTCTTGCAGTGAGTTTGTGAGAGGGTGAGAATGCGTTTAAGCACCCAGCACAGTCTGTACTATGCAATATATATTGCAAACAGTAGAAGCACAAAAATGATTGCTACTTATTTAATCCTATAAAGGTTTCTATAGGATTGACTTTGCCCAGTAGTGGTCATATATTCAAAGAATGTTCTAGAGATTCATTCCTTTAGTCGAACAAGGTTGCTAACACAAGCAGTGATACTTTTTTTTTTTTTTTTTGGAAAGGGTCTCATGTAGCCCAGGTTGGCTTTAGACTAGCTATGTAGCTGAGGATGACCTTGAACTTCTGTTCCTGTCTTGACTTTACCTCTTGAGTGCTGGGATTACAGGTGTGTGACACCATGCCCAGTTTAGGTAGTCTCCAGGGCCTCCAGGCACGCCTAACAGATGAACTCCCAGCACCACCTGTAGCCCCCTTGTGTATCTGGCTAACGAGGTCCCTGGGAAATCGACCTGGGTTCTTTGGCTTTGCAGGCAAATGCCTTAACCACTAAGCCATCCTTCCAGCCCCAATCTTTTTTTTTTTTTTTTTTTTTTTTTAAATCATCAGTTTAAGAGCTCACTTCACCTAGCTGCTGCTGGCAACTGAAAAAAGTAGGACAGCTTGCTTTCGGAGTTTCCAGAAACCCTGGGTAGGAATGACTTCTTTTTTTATTTTTAGAGGGTTTTTCTTTTTTTCTTTTATTTATTTTTATTTGAGAGAGAGAGAGAGAGAGAGAGAGATAGCAAGACACACACACACACACACACACACACACACACACAGAATATGGATGCCTTAGGGCCTTCAGCTGCTGCAAATGAACTCCAGATAAATGTGCCATCTTGTACACTGGCTTACGTGGGTCCTTTGGCTTTGTAGGCACGTGCCTTAACTGCTATCACCAGCCCAGGAATGGCTTCTTATGAAGACCAAGTTCTTTTCTCTCACTTTCTCTTCTCAGTTGTCTGGTTGCTCCCCTCCCCTTTGCCTGAGGCTACCAGGCTCTAGTTAAGTCCAAGGAAGCTTCTGGGTATGGTGTTTTAGCTAGACTCCATGCCCCACCTTGAGGGATGTGGTTAGGAGAATTCCACCTTGCCATATCCTCCCAGCTGTGCTAGACCAACACCATAGTCTTCAGAGATTCATGTGACAAGGTAAGTGATGTAGAACCAACATGGTCACAAGTTCTAGTCTCACTTCAATATGCTTTTGCTAAAAATACTCAAATATCCTAAATTTAGTCACCCTTAGATGCTATAGAAATGAGAAAAGTAAGTGCTATAAACTCCATGAGCCAGGACAGCATTTGCAAACAGATGTAAACAGTCAGTTCTCCTATCTACGACTAAGCAACATGCTTTGCTGAGATTCAAGAATGCAGACAGAGCCAGGTGTGGTGGCACATACCTTTAATCCCAGCACTCAGGAGGCAGAGGTAGGATTGCCGAGAGTCTGAGGCCACCCTGAGACTACGTTGTGAATTCCAGGTCAGCCTGGGCTAGAGTGAGACCCTACCTTGAAAAACAAAAACAACAACAACAACAACAAAATGCAGGCAGTAGTGGTTTCCAGAATGTTCCAGTTGGGCCTCTTCTGATTTGTACAGATCACCATCCATGGCAGGGGTCTAAAAATGATTTCTGTATAGGCATTTTTTACTTATTCAAAATAATGTATTGACAGCTTGCCTTAGGCATAACTACCCTTCAGTATGGCCAGGCTGGGTACAGTTCTCCTGCAATACCTCCTTACACAGGGCTGGTAGCACTGTGCATGCCACTCCTCAGAAGCCTGGCACCTCATGCCTGGGACCTCCTGACCTTGGGATGCAGGGTTTGAATCAGAAGGACCCTTGCTGAAGCTCATCAGCTTCTAAGAGTGCAGCCGTCAGTAGGCTCCCTCCAGGGTGGTCTCTCACACCCCTCTAGAAATGCATTCAGGAGGGACAGACCACACATCTCTTTGCCTTTGGCACACAACAGTGGCAGGAAATAACGTCTGGATGAACCAGTGAACAAATGCATGCCAGCCAAATCTTCCTGGGCAGCATCTTTAAAAAAATCAATTTTTTAAGCTGGGCGTGGTGGCGCATGCCTTTAATCCGAGCACTTGGGGGGCAGAGGTGGGAGGATCGCCATGAGTTCAAGGCCACCCTGAGACTAAACAGTGAATTCCAGGTCAGCCTCAGCCAGAGTGAGACCCTACCTTGAAAAACAAAACAAAACAAAACAAATTAATTTTTGCTGGGTGTGGTGGTGCACGCCTTTAATCCCAGCATTTGGGAGGCAGAGGTAGGACGATTGCCATGAGTTCGAGGCTACCCTGAGACTACATAGTGAATTCCAGGTCAGCCTGAGCTAGAGCGAGAACCTACCTCAGAAAAAAAAATCAATTTTTTTTTGAAACAGGGTCTTACTCTGGCCTGGAATTTACTATGTATTCCAGGCTCAAGACAATCCTCTTGCTTTAGCCTCCCAAATTTTGGGATTATGGGTGTAAGCCAGCACACCAGGCTAACACTGTCTTTGGAATGTAATGCCACTTTCATCACAGCAGATAAACCAGACATCATGTAGCAACAGCTGATGGCTACTAACGGAAACTACTGATTGCATGTCTCTCAGAGTTCAAACAGCTGGGCATGGTGGCGCACGCCTTTAATCCCAGCACTGGGGAGGCAGAGGTAGGAGGATTGCTGTGCATTTGAGGCCAGCCTGGGACTATAGAATGAATTCCATGTCAGCTGGGTTACAGTGAGACTCTACCTTGAAAAATCAAACAACAAAAAAGTTGAAAACAACAACAACAAAAAACCCAACAATGTTTACTTAAAACTTCTTTTCAATGTAACTTAATGCAGATAAAGGATTCTGTTAAAAGGTTTTAAAACAAAGATTTCTGTTAAATATAATAACTGCCCCTCTTCTTGCTACTCTTCCACATGGAGAGTTTTTATTTGATACTTCTACTTGCCATTTTGTTCCTGAGCTGAATTCTGTATGAACAAGCCTGATCTTTCCCCATGATGTATGTGCTGGTAATGTAATGTGGTTTATTATATTTCCAAACAGGGACCTCTAATATCATCTAAGATGGGGGAATAAATAAATGTATAATAGCCATGTTTGATATAAGTATTATATTTTGATTAATTACATAATTTTAAAGGTTATACTCTTATATCCCTTCTCTGACCCCACTAGGAAAGTATTCTACCATTAGCCATTCAATACGTTTTTTTTTTTTTTTTCCTTTTTGGTGGCTTTTTTTTTTTTTTTTTTTTTTTTTGTTGAGACAGGAACTTACCATACTACCAGGTTGGTCTTAGACTTTCAGTGATTCTCCTGTTTTGGCTTCCTGAGTGCTGGTATTTGAGCCCACACTGAGCCCCTTAGTAGTTTTTTTTTTTTTTTTTTTTTTTGACGCAAGCCCAACAGACTGACCTTCTTTTAATGAGAGAGAGCAAGCGAGCGAGAGTGAGAGAGAGAATTGGTATGCCAGTGCTTCAAGCCACTGTAACCAAACTCCAGATATGTGTGCCACCTTGTGCACATGTGTGACCTTGTGCATGTGTCATCTTGTGTGTCTGGCTTATGTGGGATCTGGGGAGTCGAATATGGGTCCTTAGGCTTTGCAGACAAGTGCCTTGACCACTCAGCCATCTTTCCAGACTGCCTCAGTACACTTTTAATGTTTCAATGAACAGTTTCCAAGTTCTGACTACCTGGTTATTTGTAAGTCCAATGGAATCTCCGGGATCCCAGAGGTGACCAGTACTTACTCTTCTTTTCTTTTTAGGCTCTCTCGGGCCTGATGGGCTTTGGTTCTCATAAACCACCGGAGGCTTGCTGGGTCACAAAGGACTGGGATATTGAAATGTCCAAGTTCATGCAAGCTTGGGGCATATCTGTCACTGAAATGAAGCATGCATTAAGAAACATTACTAAATCCTCTACCCTGAAAATGGTTTATTAATCTTAAGTTATAACACTGACTCAAAGCCCCCAAAGACCCACTTCCCAGGGATGAGCAGTACTGTGACCTGCATGGCTGTCTTTCTTGCAGTGAGTTTGTGAGAGGGTGAGAATGCGTTTAAGCACCCAGCACAGTCTGTACTATGCAATATATATTGCAAACAGTAGAAGCACAAAAATGATTGCTACTTATTTAATCCTATAAAGGTTTCTATAGGATTGACTTTGCCCAGTAGTGGTCATATATTCAAAGAATGTTCTAGAGATTCATTCCTTTAGTCGAACAAGGTTGCTAACACAAGCAGTGATACTTTTTTTTTTTTTTTTTGGAAAGGGTCTCATGTAGCCCAGGTTGGCTTTAGACTAGCTATGTAGCTGAGGATGACCTTGAACTTCTGTTCCTGTCTTGACTTTACCTCTTGAGTGCTGGGATTACAGGTGTGTGACACCATGCCCAGTTTAGGTAGTGCTGAGGTCAAACCCAGGGCTTTGTGCATGCTACTGAGCTACACTCCAAAATGCCATTTAAGAACATTCCTAAGAGCCACACAATGAAATACAAAGCAGTTTAATGTGTGGCACATGCAAAATCCAACCATGGACAAGGAGGAGCCTTCCAGTTTCAGGTACTTACCTGTTGAGGATCATTTGTAAGCCACGGAGACTTTGTGGGTGAAAAGGGACTCTATTTTTTAATAGCTGATTATAGAACACATTAAGAAGAGAGTAGTACTCCTCCAGTGTTAGTACTGGCTGTAACTCTTCGATGTACACAACTTGTATGCCACCCAGGAGAGAGCTGATTTGGTCTTCCAAAGCTGTTTGTCTCCTCTGAAGGTCAAAGTAACTTGGTAATCTTTCAAAAAGCTACAGTACAAATAAGAGGATGCATTTAGTTTTATGTTGTGGTAATAACTCTAGGAGTACAAAATGGTGTTGAGAAAGTTTAAAAAATGATTTTTTCTAGGAGGATCATTCAAGCAAAAGATCTTAAAAGACTTGATATATGAAGCTGAAGTCTTAATATTCAAAACAAACCACTCTAAATCTACGGACTTTTAAGGTAGGGATTGAGTAGAGACTTTCAAAAGGGACAAATTCCAAATAAACAAATTCCAAATAAAAGTAAGTCCTAGGCAATAATAGTTAAAGATTCAGGTGAGTTTAGAATAAATAAATAAAATAAGACATTTTTAGAAATAAAGTACATGTATTATTCCAATTCTAGTCTATGCCTTCAAAATTTATTTTTTAAAACATTGTGTTTATTTATGAGAGAAGAGAGAGAGAGAGAGAGAGAGAGAGAGAAAATGGGCAGACCAGGGCCTCTAGCCCCTGCAAACGAACTCTTTATGCATGTGCCACCTTGTGCATCTGGCTTAGGTGGATCCTGGGGGATCAAACCTGGGTTCTTTGGCTTTTCAGGCAAGTGCCTTAATTGCTAAGGCATCTCTCCAGCCCCCAAATTTACTTTCAATTAACTAAATTCAATTAAATCCAATAGGCATTACTAATCACCTACTGTGTACGTGAGCAATGAATTGGATCCACAGTGTACAGTGAGAGATCATTTTCATCTAGGAGTCGGGGGAGGGACAAGAAGACAAAGCAAAACCCCGAGGTCAGTGCAGGTGCCACATGAGGTCAACAGACACTAGACCAGGTTCAGGCAATGTTTGCTGGCCATGGACATCTGATTTGACTAAAAGTTTAATGTGGTTCAGAAAGGGAGATGAATGTGGGATGTTCTGGGGAGAATTAAGAGCATGTCCAAACTCAATAAGGAGCTGAACATGACTGGAGTGTGATGTGTTTGTTGGGAGTGCAAAGATAAAAGGCTGAAGGGGAGATGGGAACTAGGGTCAGGAGGACCTTAAGACTTAGATTTTCTATTAAAAGCTAGGATCTACACAATGTTAAGTGGAAGGCATCAAATATTCACCTATAATGACAACAACAAAATTAAGGTTCTATAAATTATCCATCACCTATTCATTATATTTTGTAAAAAATAATCCTAGGGCTAGAGATGTGGCTTAGCAGTTAAGGTGCTTGCCAGCAAAGCCAAAGGACCCAGGTTCAATTCCCCAGTACCCATGTAAAGCCAGATACACAAGGTAGCACATGCGCCTGGAATTCGTTTGCACTGACAAGAAGCCCTGGTGAGCCCATTATTGCTCTCTATCTGCCTATCTCTCTCTCTCTCTCTCTCTTAAATAAATACATAAATAAATAAAATGTTTTAAAAAAATCTTCCTTACTTTTTGATTCTATTATTGTTGAATTCTCTCTCTTTTTTTTCCTTCAAGGTAGGGCCTCTCTCTAGCCCAGGCTGACCTGGAATTCATTATGTAGCTGGCCTTAAACTCACAGCAATGCTCCTGGGATCTGGGATTAAAGGTGTGTGCCATCATGACTGGCTTGATTCTACTCTTTTTTAAAAAAATTTTACACAGGAGCCATAGATTGTTACTAGAAAATTCTCAGTGACAGGGATGGGATACCTTCCAGTGAGTTGTTGGCCAGGGAGGTCCCTAATGCCCCCCAAACATTACAGGCCATTGCCGAGGCCCTTGGTTTCCCACCAGGAATAGATGGTAAGACCCTATTGCTGAAGACTCCACACACTTGGGCTGCAAGGTCACTGAGAACCCTGCTGCAGCTGAGCTGAAAATCTCCTCCATGTAGACCAGCTGACAGAAAGCTGAAAAAGCCATGCTGCATGCAGTTCAATGGGACAGATAGAAATCACCAGTGAAGATACTCAACAGTGAACACTGCAAGCCTTATATTTGGCCAGCCAGGCCAAATGAGCCAATGGGTGCAATAGTGGCACATCTGTTTTGGGGAAACCAATCGCCCTCTAATTTGACTGGAGACCCACTCCATGGGAGGGAATATATCCCTGATACTGAAAACCTACAACAGGGGTAATTATGAGCCTGAGGAGTATAATATCTGCTGTTATCTGGCTAAATCTATATATTATGCTTACCAAACTGCCCAGTAAGCACTTTTTTAAATGTTAATACCCATATATTAATGCTACTCTCACTTTTGGCTACAGAACCTTCTCTTTTCAGAAGGCAGTAACCTTGGGATGACTCAGAAGGCACCATGGTGCGGAGAAGAAGTGACAGAGGAGTGCTCAGCACTGAAATATCTCAATCACACCCTCCATGGCTCAGAGTCCATTGAGGAGGAGGTGGTGGGAAGAATGTAAGAGCCAAAGGAAGGGTAGGACTCCTTACAACATGCTCCTCCAGACACAAAAAGGCCTGGATATCCATGAACTCACAGTGCCTGACACTACCTACACAAGACCATCATAATAGGAAGAAAAGATCATGACATCAAAAAAAAAGAGAGACTGATTGAAAGGGGGAGGGGATACGATGGAGATTGGAGTTTCAAAGGGGAAAGTGGGGGGAGGGAGGGAATTACCATGGGATATTGTTTACAATTTTGGAAGTTGTCAATAAAAAATATTAAAAAATAAAAAAATTATTTATTTGCTAGCAGAGTGAAAAAATGGGTATACGCCCATGGGATGGTCTTTTGCCACTGTAAATGAACTCCAGACACATACAGCACTTTGTGCATCTGGCTTTACATGGGTACTGGGGAATCAAACTTGGACCATCAGGCCTTGTGAAGAAGCAAGTTTAATCACTGAGCCATCTCTCCAGCCCTGATTCTACTCTTAATGATACTGATTTTTAGAGTGTATAAAAATAAAATAAAAAATATATATATATACATATATATATATTATATTATATTATTTTTTTATTTATTTATTTATTTATTTTTCAAGGTAGAGTCTCACTCTAGCCCAGGCTGACCTGGAACTCACTATGTAGTCTCAGGGTGGCCTTGAACTTACAGCGATCCACCTACCTCTGACTCCCAAGTGCTGGGATTAAAGGCATGCACCACCACGCCTGGCAAGAGTATATTTTTTATTTTTATTTATTTACTTAGAGAGAGACAGAAAGTATGGATGCAACAGGGACTGCTTCCACTCAAATGAACTCTAGATGCATGCACCACTTTGTGTATCTGGCTTTATGTGGGTACTAGGGAATCAAACCTAGGCCATCAGGATTTACAAGCAAGCACCTCTAACTGCTGAGCCATCTCTACAGTCATTCGGAATATTTTTTTTTATAAGAGAACGAGAGTGATGGGCTGGAGAGATGGCTTAGCAGTTAAGCACTTGCCTCTGAAGCCTAAGGACCCCAGTTTGAGGCTCGATTCCCCAGGACCCACGTTAGCCAGATGCACAAGGGGGCGCACACATCTGGAGTTCGTTTGCAGTGACTGGAGGTCCTGGCTCACCCATTCTCTCTCTCTCTCTCTCACTGTCTTTTGCTCTCAATAAATAAAATAAAATAAAATAATAAAATATTAAAAAAAGAGAGAGTGAGACAGTGAGAGACAGAGAGAGAGAGAGAGAGAGAGAGACAGAGAGAGAGAAAGAATTGCATGCCAGGGTCTCCAGCCATTGTACTTGAACTCCAGAAACGTGTACCACCTCGTGCGCATGTGTGACCTTGTGCGTCACCTTGTACGTCTGCCTTATGTGGGATCTGGGGAGTTGAACATGGCTCCTTAGGCTTTGCAGGCAAAAGCCTTAACTGATGAGCCATCTCTATAGCCCAGAATATTTTTATTTTGGGATTGTTCCCTAACAATGGCTTTGAGGTAGGGGTACTGAGCACACAGAGGGCCACAGCATGTCTTGTAAATTATAGGCACAATCACTATCTTCATGTGATTGTTTCCCTGGCTTACCAAACATATTAAAACGTATACAACTATACAACTAAACACACTAAACTATGTGTACCTTACTGAGTGTCAGATACACCTCAGTAAATCCATTAAAAACAAAACAAAACAAAACACAGGATCTTGGGCTACATTTCAGAAAAGACAACATATTACCACATTAAAAATAGCCCTAGGGCTGGGTGTGGTGGTAAACACTTTTAATCCCAGTACTTGGGAGGCAGAGGTAGGAGGATGGCAGTGAGTTCAAGGCCGCCCTGAGACTACGCAATGAATTCCAGGTCAGCCTGTGCTAGAGCAAGACCCTACCTTAAAAAACCAAAAAAAAAAAAAAAAAAAAATTGCCCTAGGGTTGGAGAGATGGCTTAGTGGTTAAAGTGCTTGTCTCCAAAGCCAAAGGACCCAGGTTCGATTCTCCAGGACCCATGTAAGCCAGATGTACAAGGTGGCGCATATGTCTGGAGTTCTTTTGCAGTGGCTGGAGACCCTGGCATGCTCATTCTCTCCCTTTCTGTAGCTTAAATAAATAAATAAGGGCTGGAGGGATGGCTTAGCAGTTAAGGCATTTGCTTGCAAAGCCAAAGGACCCTGGTTTGATTCCCCAGGACCCATGTTAGCCAGATGCACAAGGGGGCGCACATGTCTGGAGTTCGTTTGCAGTGGCTGGAGGCCCTGGCATGCCCTCTCTCTCTCTCCCTTTTTCTCTGTCAAATAAATAAATAAATGAAAATATTTTTTAAAAATTAAAAAAAATAAAATGTTTAAAAAATTGCATTATAGCAGCCAGGGTGATGGCTGTGGTTAAAGGTGCTTGCTTGCAAGGCCTGCTGGCTCAGGTTCAATTCTCCAGCCACCCATGTAAAGCTGGATGGGCATTTAGGTGTTCATTTATAGGGGCCAGATACCCTGGCTTGTGTGCACATGCATACACATATGCAAATAAATAATATTAAAAAATTGCCACAGAAGTTCATTTTTCCTCTAAAATCTTAGCTCTGTGATGTTAAGAATCACATCTGGAGCCAGGCATGGTGGCACATGCCTTTAATCCCAGCACTCAGGAGGCAGAGGTAGGAGGATTGCTGTGAGTTCAAGGCCACCCTGAGATGACATAATGAATTCCAGGTCAGCCTGAGTTAGAGTGAGACTCCACCTCTAAAAAACAAAACAAAACAAAAACAAAAACAAACAAAAAAAAAGAATCATATTTGGCCAGCCATGGTGGTGCATGCCTTTAGTCCCAGCACTTGGCAGGCATAGATAGGAAGATTGGCATGAGTTCCAGGCCAGCATGAGACTACAGAGTTAATTCCATGTTATCTTGGGCTAGATCGATATCCTATGTTGAAAAGTAAAAAACAAAAAAATCAGGTCTGGCCAGGCGTGGTGACACATGTCTTTAATCCCAGTTTGGAGGCAGAGGTAGGAGGATTGCCATGAATTCGAGGCCACTCTGAGACTACAGAGTGAATTCCAGGTCTGCCTGGGCTACAGTAAGACCCTACCTCAAAAAAAACCATAAATAAATAAATAAATAAATAAATAAAGAGTCAGATCTGTGAACACCTGGAGTCATAGTTTACAGTTACTAGCTCACTGACTGATAGCAGCACTGGTGTGAAAGCCTCTGGATGACAAGCGGGAGAGACCTGATTTCCAGCTCTGTCTTACTTTCATCCAGTGATGGTGGACATCTGTGCTTCCCAGCATTACATGGCCCACTGCACTCATACCAGAGCGGTCTGTGAAGATGATGGTACATCCTGATGAGAAAAAATAAACCTTTGGTCAAGGTCCACAAAGGCTTCACCCTTTCAGCATGGTGAAGATAATTATTTAAATTTAATGTAAAACTCAGGATTAAATTTAGTAGAAGCTTAAAGGCTATTCTTAAGTGTTTGCTTTATCTACATGAAGTGACAAGTCTTCTCTGGCACAGTATACAGATGTGCACTGCAGCTACATCTGAGCATGAAGGGTTACCTTTTGCATTCTGAAGTGGTTCCAGATTCTGCTGGGCCAGGCGGCCCAGGCTGTGTAGCTGGCTGCAACGGTGGGCGATGCCCCAGCCCCTCTGCCACCTAGGCCAACAGACATGGGCATGTTAACAGCTAAGCATGGAGGAATAGCAGGCTCTCACCCCAACTGCCCAACTCCAGAGAAAGCCAGTGAACTTTCTGAAGCATACACTATTTACCATGTTTTAACTGATCTCATGTTTCTAAGTTGGTGGATTCTTTTTTTTTTTTTTTTTTTTTTTTTAGCCAGGGCCTTACTGTGTAGGTCCCGTTTACCCTGCCCTTGAGAGCTGGGATTACAGGCTCCTGCTACCACATCCAGAGCTAGATGATTTTTAAAGAGGCAACCAAATGGAAAATAAATTATCAGGGGTAAAGACATGTTGAGGAATGCAAATATTTAACAAAGCAGATGATTACTATGTTGTTTCTATTAAAATAAGAGGATGAAGCTCAGGGTGTAGTTGAGGCAGGACAGAAAAATAGGAAAAAAATCTGGGAGCATGGTGGTATGCACTCAGGAGGCTGAGGTAGGAGGACCACTTTAAGTTGAAGGCCAGCCTGGGCTGCAGAGTGAGTTTCAGGTCAGCCTGGACTAGAGTGAGACTCTGCCTAAAAAAAAAAATAAGGACCCCCACCTCCCCCCCCCCCAAAATTGGCAGATATGAGAAGGGAAAGGAGCCCTGTCAGTCAGGAATCTGGTTAAAATATCTCATTAGCAGCCAAACAAGAATTCAAGCCCAGAGGATGGAGAGATGGCTTGGTTAAAGGTGCTTGCTTGCAAAGCCTGACAGCCTGGGTTTGATTCTCCAGTACCCACATAAAGCTAGATGTACAAAGTGGTAATTGCATCTGGAGTTTATTTGCAGTGGCAGGAGGCTGTGGTGCATCCACACTCTTTCTCTTTTTTCTCTTGTGTAAGTGTGTGTGTGTGTGTGTGTGTGTGTGTGTGTGTTTGCGAGGTGGTGGAGAACCAGAACACTTGGGGGGTCGGGGTAGGAGGGTTGCTGTGAGTTCAAGGCCAGCTTGAGACTACATAGTGAATTCCAGGTCAGCCTGGGCTACAGTGAAACCTTATCTCAAACAAACAACAAACAAACAAACAAACAACCACACAAAAAATTCCAGCATAATTAGAAACTACTTAAGACATTTCTCTTCTCACAGTTGTAAACCTGCAATTTTTTAGGAATCTCATCAGAAACCCCATTTACCGGGAAAGGACATGCTCTACCCTTGTGTACCCCTAGTTGCTTCTGATTTTATTTATCAGATTATCATTACTCTAAGGCATCTCTGTAGCCACATGGTAATCTCATTTATGGAAAAAAAAAGAGAGAGAAAAAAAGGTTTCTTAGCCTTTTGAGATGTTAAGTTGAAAGCCACCAAAATGGTATGTATGGTTACTGTTCACACTTTTAACTGTGACTCTCTTGAGGAGCCTGAACCCACACTTGGACATGCCTTACTTTGTTACTCTAATTTGGAAGACATATCCAAGGTTGAGTGTGTGTGTCTTTCTTTTTTTAAAAAATATTTTAGGGGCTGGAGAGATGGCTTAGTGTAGCAGACAGCTTCAGGTTCACTGAGATGAACTTCCAGACCAGGCACAGTTATGCAGGAAGGGATATTTATTGAAGCTTACAGATCCAGGGGAAGTTCCATAATGGCAGAAGGAACTGGCCTGCCTTCACAGGCCCAAGCAGAGAGAGAGAGAAGCACAAGCCAAAAAACCAAAAGCCACAGCACACTTCAGGAACTCCAGCTAGGCACACTTTGCATATTTTTAAGATTGAAATCTGAAACCCACCACCACACCTTAAGATCCACACAATGGCACTGACTCCAGCCAGTTGGCTGCAGATGCAAACTACAAACAAACAACTGAATATATTGGGGGCCATCTATTCTATTCAAACCACCACACTTAGCAATTAAGGTACTTGCCTGCAAAGCCAAAGGTCCCAGGTTCGATTCCCCAGGACCCACGTAAGCCAGATGCAGAGGGTGGCACATGTACCTGGAGTTCATTTGCAGTGGCTGAAGGCCCTGGTGTGCCCATTCTCTCTCTGTATTTCCCTCTCTCTCTCTCTCAAATAAATAAAAACTAAAAAAAATTTTATTTATTTGAGGGAGAGAGAAAGAGAAAGATGAAGAGGGAGATTGAGAAAGTGGGGTGCCAGGGCCTCTAGCCACTGCAAATGAACTCTAGACATATGTGCCACCTTGTGCATCTGGCTTATGTGGGTCCTGGGGAATTGAACCTGGATCTTTAGGCTTTGCAGGCAAGTGCCTTAATCACTAAGTCATCTCTCTAGCCCTCTTTTTTTTTTTAAATATTTAAAAAAATTATTTGAAAGAGGGAGAGAGAGAGAGAGAAAAAATGGGTGGGTCAGGGCCTATATTCACTGCAAACAAACACCAGATGCATGTACTATCTTGTGCATCTGGCTTATATGGGTACAAGACACTTTGCAGGCAAGTGTCTTGACCACTAAGCCATTTCTCCAGCCTGAATGTGTCTTTCTTGCTGACAGCCTTTTTTTCTCCTATCTAACCATTGGTTTAAAGCCTATGTTAAACTATGTAAAAATACATTTAATAAAATCTCCACTCCACTTCATACTACTTAGTCACAGATCCTGGTTTTGCCTGAGTTGAGGTCTCTAAACTATAAGGGGACTCCTTAGCTGCTGTGGCACAGTGTAGAGCTGTCTCTGTCCTCTCAGTGCTGACACTCAGTGGCAGAGCAGGAACAACATATTCTCTCTCTCCACTCTCTCTGAGATAGGTCTACCATGTAGCCCAGGTTGGCCTAAAACTCACTGTGTAGCCCAGATTAGCCTAGACTCCATTACATAGCTCAGACTGGCCTAAGACTTGAGACCCTTCTGCTCTAGCCCTCAAGATCTGGGATTGCAGGTGTGTGTCATTATGTCCGGATCCCCACCTCTTGTTAAATACAACTCTTACATCATGGAGCATAATTAATTGCTTTACATATGTAAATATAACATGTATACAGATACATATATATATTTTGAGGTAGGGTCTCACTCTAGCCCAGGCTGACTTGGAATTCACCCTGTAGTCTCAGGGTGGCCTTGAACTCATGGTGATCCACCTACCTCAGCCTCCCAAGTGCTGGGATTAAAGGCGTGAGCCACCACAACTGGCTATTTTTCTTATTTTGACAGAGTCTCAATTACCCTAGCTTGGCCTTAAATGTGCCATGTATCCAAGACTGGCCTTGAACTCCTGATCCTCCTTCCTCCACCCTGCTAATTATGCATGTGCCACCATACCACCCACTTAAAAGGGATATTTTTCTTAGAAACTTATTATGTAAAAAAGCTAAACCATCAGGCAAAAAAAGCCAGAACTTAAACTTTACTTCCATATTTTACACAAAAATTATTAATAATTTTCTAATAGATGATCATAAATTATATTTTTTTCAAAAACTCAGCTGAAGAATACTGTTATCAGAGCAACTGAAGATGCAAATATGTAAGCCTAGAGGGTCTGGCAGTGATTCTTCCACATCTCAGCATCTGCATTAGGCTTTCCTAATCATTACCTGATGTCTGAGAGCTGCAGTAGATCTGACAACTCATCCTTGAGACGATCCAGCTCTTTCCGAAGTGGCAAACTGTTATTCAGCTTGGTAACAGCACTTTTCCCATTGTTATCTAACCAGGACCTGGAGATAAAGGACAGAGACACAAACTCTGATTACAATGTTAACATTTTTACTGCTAAGGCATACATGTGGCTGAGGGTGGATTCAGTGGCAGAGTGCTCGCCTAGTGCTTTGCTAGGCCCTAGATTCAACCCCTAGTATTTCTACAGTTAAAGCACACACGTGGCTGAGGGTGGACTCAGTGGCAGAGGGCTTACCTAGTGCTTTGCTAGGCCCTAGATTCAACCCCTAGTATTGCAACCGAATAAAATAAAATGACAAAAAAGCAGAACAACACATTATCTTAAAGAGGTTCCAATGTCAACCAGAGCTTTTCATCATACTCTTATTTCTAATGAGCCCATTTTTCGAAGGGAAATACCACCTTGCCTGGAGAATAGCATGCAACTGTCAAGTCACATTATAGTTGCAACTTCCTTTATGTACTGCAAAAAATTAAATTTTCATTGCACCAAACTTGTCATTAGGTTTCCAGAGACGGGATAGTTCTGAAGAACAAGAAGATTCTTCAAAACCTTCACTTCCATTTTTTGCAACTCGTCTGCTGTGTTAGGTCAGTTACCCCGTGAACGAAGAACTAAGTATACATATGTGTGAAGGATGATGTGGCAGAGCTTCAGTCTCTTCAGTACTGGGGCTTGAACTCACCATGCTGGGCAAGTGCTCTGCCACGAATCTGCATGTCATCCTTGTGCACAGGCTATGCTAATCTTCTGTATATCATTCCAATTTTAGTATATGTGCTGCTGAAGTGAGCACCCCTTCCCATTTTCTTTTACCTCCCTCCCTCTACCTCTTCCTTCCATCCTTCTTTGTCCTTTTTTTTTGTTTCAATGTAGGTTCTTGCTATAGTCCAGCCTCCATATTTATGCCATAGTTCTTTTTTGTCTTTTTGGTTCTTAGAGGTAGGGTCTCTCTGTAGCCCAGGCTGGCCTGGAATTTGCTATATAGTTTTAGACTGGCCTTGAACTCACAGCAGTCCTCTGTCTCTCAAGTGTTGGGGTTAAAGGCATGCACCACCATGCCCAGCTATGCCATGTACTTCTTTTTTTAATTTTTTTTGATTTTTATTTATTTATTTGAGAGTGACATACACAGAGAGAAAGAGACAGAGAGAGAGAGAGAGAATGCACGCGCGCCAGGGCTTCCAGCCACTGCAAACGAACTCCAGACGCGTGCACCTGCTTGTGCATCTGGCTAACATGGGTCCTGGGGAATCAAGCTTCGAACTGGGGTCCTTAGGCTTCACAGGCAAGTGGTTAACTGCTAAGCCATCTCTCCAGCCCTGCCATGTAGTTCTTTAATTCAGGTTGATAAAGGTACTGAATGGGTTCTATGAATCTGTCATAGATTAATGTACACAGCAATGATTGAAACATGTTTCCTATTCTTTAAGAAAACATTTTTATTTACTTATATGCCAGGAGAGAGAGAGAGAGAGAAAGAGAGAGAGAGAAAGAGAGAGAAAGAAAGCGAGGTTTTTCAGGTGCACCAGGGCCACTTGCCACTGCAAACAAACTCCAGATACACATACCACCTTGTGCATCTGGCTTTACATAGGTACTGGGAAATCAAACCCAGTCCAGCAGACTTTGCAAGCAGGTGCTCTTAACTGCTGAGCCATCACTCCAGCCCTCTCTATTCTTAAGAACTCACTTTCTAGTATGGTGTAATAAAATACGAGCGTGTCATATTTATTAAAGATAGGAATTTTATTGAACATTTAAGTGAAGAAATTATGGAGACTCAGCTTAGACAGTGGTCCCTGAAGAACAGCATTTATTTTGTTGAGCTGGATTTTTTTTTTTTTTTTTAGTTTGCACACCATTTACATTTTTATTTTATTTGGGACTTTAGCAGTATCTAAAATAAATCTTTAAAAATGGGAGTGGTGATTGTGCTTTTTACATACTTTATTTGGGGTTCACAGTTTAAAAACTGACTTTGGGGCTGGAGGGATGGCTTAGCCAGTTAAGGCGTTTGCCTGCAAAGCCAAAGGACCCAGGTTCAATTCCCCAGGACCCACGTTAGCCAGATGCACAAGAGGGCACATGTGTCTGGAGTTCGTTTGCAGTGGCTGGAGGCCCTGGCATGTTCATTCTCTCTCTCTCTCTCCCCCCTTTCTCTGTCAAGTAAATAAATAAAAATAAAATATTTTAAAAACTGACTTTGTTCTAAAAGCAGATGGAACATCAGAACCCTACTACCTGCCACCCAGTAAGCTCGGGGTACTTGCTGCTGCCTGGAGTCTAGCACACACAGTCCAAAAGTATTCCTCTTAATTGTCACAGCGTGGGTGCCATGTGGGGATTAAATTTTTTTCTTCCCCTTTAATGTTTATTATTATTATTAACAGGATGTTTTGTGTGGATACATCATGTGTTGGTACCCTCTTTTCCCTCGTCCCTGCCCCCATTCCATTGGGGATGTTTCTCAGTGGGGTTGTAGGTATTCCCCATGGGGTTGTGGTTTATGCATTGTGGGAGCAGTAGTCAGTTATTTTTTGGGGGGAGGGAATGCCTCTGGGCATGATGTCTCAACCTGTAGTTCTTACCATCTTTCTGCCCCCTCTTCCACAAAATTCCCTGAGCCATGGTGGGTAAGTATGAAGTCTACTTCAGTGATGAGCTCTTAGGAGTCTCTGGATCTCTGCTTTGGTAGGTGTTGAGTATCCTCAGTGTCTGTCTCCTTCACCCTGGTGCTGATTATCAGGAACAACATGGAAGCAGCACTCTTGCTCCCCATTTCCTCTGTGGATTCAGGTGTGGCTTGCTGAAGTGCAAGGAGAGTTTATCTCCTCTGGTCTACCTTCAGGACCAGAGAAGTGGGAGGAGCCGAGGAACCAGGATCTGGCCTACTCATTCTTCACTGTGCACACCCTCCTACCCTCTGGCTCAGGGTATCTTGTATTTGGGGACCCAGGGACACTTCAGTCAGGAAGGTGGAACAAGGGGCCTGATTCTGCAGCAAGCTCACAGGGTCCAAGCTGCCCCAAGCCAGCCCTGAACTGGATTTTTTTTTAAACCTTATTTTATTTGAGAGAGAGAGAAAAAAAAAAATAAGCAGACAGCAGAGAGAAAGAGAGAGAGAGAGAGAGAGAGAGAGAGAGAGAGAGAGAGAGAGAGAATGGGTATGCCAAGGCCTTCAGTCACTGCAAATGAACTCCAGATGCATGTGCCTCCTTGTGCATCTGGCTTACGTGGGTCCTGGGGAATCAAACCTGGGTTCTTTGGCTTTGCAGGCAAATGCCTTAACCACTAAGTCATCTCTCCAGACCCATTTTTGTTTTTTAAAACATATTTTTCGGCCGGGCATAGTGGCGCACACCTTTAATCCCAGCACTCAGGAGGCAGAGGTAGGTGAATCACCACAAGTTCGAGGCCACCCGGAGACTACATAGTGAATTTTAGGTCAGCCTGAGCTAGAATGAAACCCCTACCTTGAAACAAACAAATAAACATATTTTTCTTGGGCAAAAATAGGTTATGTGGGTAGCTTGGGAATTGAATCCAGACCAGCAAGCTTTGCAAATGAGCTCCTTTAATTGCTGAGCCATCTTCCAAGCTCCTATCATTACCTAAAGCTTGCAAAGATCCTTCTGCCCTTACCTTCCCATTGCTTGGATTACAGGCCTGTGCCAACATGCCTACCTTGTGCATAGTATTTTGTCATGTTTTTCACTTAACAATGTATTGTGAACATCCTTTCCACATCAAAAGACAAACAAGCAAACACAAAAACATACAACTGTAAACACTAATGGTGGCTTTACAAATAAGGCATGCCAAATGATAAATATTTCATAATCTAGATTTTATAATTAAAAAATATTCTTTCTCAATAATCTAGTCAAGATATTTTACAATGCTGCCCCTGACTCCCTCCATCTTTCCTTATCTTCCCTTCCCTTTTTCTTTCTTTTTTCAAAACATGGAATGCTTCATGAATCTGCATGTCATCCTTGTGCACAGGCTATGCTAATCTTCTGTGTATCATTCCAATTTTAGTATATGCGCTGCTGAAGTGAGCATCCCTTCCCATTTTCTTTTACCTCCCTCCCTCTACCTCTTCCATCCTTCTTTCTCCTTCTTTTTTTTTTTTTTTTTCAAGGTAGGTTCTTGCTGTAGTCCAGGCTGTCCTGGAATTCACTATGTAGTCTCAGGCTGGCCTTGAACTCATAGTGATCCTTCTACCTCTGCCTCCTGAGTGCTGGAATTAAAGGCATGTGTCAACACACCAGGCTCCTTTTGTTTTTTGAGACTGGGATCACTATCCCAGACTGACATTGATTTCTCCCTCTTCCTGTCTCTGCCTACCAAGTGCTGGGATTATAACCATCTGTCACCACATCTGGTATATTTTTCTTTAAGTATGGATTATTTTATTAAATTTTATTAAGTATGACCTCTCCAAATAAACTGGACATGCCCAACATGTAAAAAAGTTTAAAAATAATATATATAGTTTGAATTTTTCCCCCTTCCACCTCTAGGGGTAAATTTAACAGAATTTTAAAAACTTAAAATATCTTGTATGTATCTGGTATCAAAAGAGAAATTAAAAACAAAACAAAACAAAAAAAGAAAAACAAAAACAAAACAAAACTGCCAGGCGTGGTGGCACACGCCTTTAATCCCAGCACTCGGGAGGCAGAGGTAGGAGGATTGCTGTGAGTTCGAGGCCACCCTGAGACTCCATAGTGAATTCCAGGCCAGCCTGGGCTAGAGTGAGACCCTACCTTGAAAAACCAAAAAAAAAAAAAAAAAAAAAAAAAAAAGAAAGAAAAACAAAAAGAGAAATGAATGACAGCTAGAGAGATGGCTTAAAGTTAAGGCGCTTTCCTGAGAAGCCTAAGAACCCAGATTCAAATTCCCAGTACTCATATAAGCCAGATGCACAACGTGGTGCGTGTGTCTGGAGTTCATTTGCAGTGGATGTAGGCCCTGCTGTGCTCATTCTCTCTCTACCTGTCCCCAACTCAAAAATAAGCAAATAAAAAAAGAGAGAAATTAATTGGAAGTATTCTCCTAACTTTAAGCAAGACAGTTACTGGGTTAACCACATCACTATTATACTTTCCTAGAGAACTAGGACGACATTTAAACATGAACCACAAATGGCTTTTAAATTAAACCTTCTACATACGTTAAGCTTGTTTCCATTCTGGAGGCTTGCTCAAGGTCTTCCTCAGGGTCTTTGAATCCAGTGAAGGAGTAGTAGGACTTGTCCCACTTGATGGGCCTGTCAGGCATCCTTGTAGATTCTTTGAGAGGCTGGGAATGTGCATTAGTGTTCAAGCTTTGGATATGGTCAATAGACAAACTGCAGGAGTTGAGAATATATAACACTGTGCTTAGCAGATCTCTGGTGTGCAAAGTAAATCTGACTGCTCGAAATCCTAGAGAATATAATTCCCCCAAACATAATTAATATGGGTGATTACTTGTTTAACCTCACAGCAGTTTTTCATGCAACATTTATAAGTCAGAATCTTTAAAACATTCCATTTTTGATTAAAATGCATCCTATTGGTAAGTGACTTGTACATGGAAAACTACTTCCCTTCTCCAAAACTCCACAGTGCTATTTTCCCCTTCAGGTTCCTTTTTCTAGACTGGGGCAGTGGCTAACCCATCCTGCCCAATGGGCCTGAGAGTATTTTCAATGCTGCCCATGAATTTGGTTTCTGAAGAGACAGGGAAGCATTCCCATGAGCAGGTGTCTAGAGCATGGGTGAGTGCCTCCATCGTGACAGTGGGCATGTGGGGAGAGGACCCAGGCTACCTGGTCTCATTGTGGAGTTCAGGCTGGCTGTGAACTCATGATCCTCCAGCCTCGGCTTCAGTGCTGGGATCGAATTCTTTGATTACAAGAGAAATATATTTGTATAATTTCTAAAACTAATTAAAGATTTCTTTGCAATACTACCTTGCACATGCTAGGCAAGTGCACTATTTACCACTGAGCTATATACATCTCTAGCTCTTGTATAGCCTCACTATATACATCCCAGGCTGACCTCAGACTCACAATCCTTCTGCCTCAGTCTCCTAAGCAAGTATGTGCAAATACATATGCCCTGTGTGAGTGTGTGTAGAGTCCAGAGGAGGATGGTTCATCTGCATGCTTCTTTGAGATGGAGTTTCACTGATTTTGGAGAATCTCTGGGGGTGGGGGCCACAGGCCTGAGATTCTCTGTTCAGTTTACAGTCTTCCACTTAACCAGCTGAGGTCCCAGAAATTCTCTGATCTCTGCTCCCCATAGGACTGAGGTTACAGATGTGCATGGCCACATCCAGCTGTTTATGTGGGTGCTAGGGAATTGAACTCGGTAAATCAAGCCCTCATGCTGGAGGTTAGGAAGAAACAGCTCACCTTTAAGAATTTCACTTTCAGTATTAATTCATTACTACTGAATGCACCATAAGGATTGTTGTCCAATGAGACAGCACAGGTCCTTCACTGGTTCCTTATGATACTTTTTGAGGAAGAGAATTTCGCCATTTTGGTGAGATTATCCCAAAGTTTATTCTAGGAAGTTTATGTAGGGTTGGGAATATAGCTCAGGAGTATAGTGCTTGCCTAGTAAATATGACAGCCTAAGCTCAAATCCCTAGCATTGCAAAAAAAGAATTTATATTTGTAAATTCACATATCCAAAAATAAAGCATAAAGATTCATTCTCACCTATGGGTATTATCAATAAAAGATTCAATGATAATGGGTAAAAATAATACTGATTATTTTACTTTGTATTTGAACACTGAGGCTAAACATTTATTTATTTATTTTTGCATGTGTATGTGTGGTGTGTATATGTGTTTGCATGTTCATGTGAGTATGGGTACATGTGCGTGCATGAGTGCAAAGCCTAGAAATTGACGCTGGTATCTTCCTTGGTCACTCTTTTTTTAAAATTTTTTTTGTTGTTTATTTTTATTTATTTGAGAGCGACAGAGAAAGAAAGAGGCAGAGGGAGAGAGAGAGAGAGAAAATGGGCGTGCCAGGGCTTCCAGCCACTGCAAACAAATTCCAGATGTGTGCGCCCCCTTGTACATCTGGCTAACGTGGGTCCTGGGGAATCAAGCCTTGAACCAGGGTCCTTAGGCTTCACAGGCAAGCACTTAACCACTAAGCCATCTCTCCAGCCCCCTTGGTCACTCTTTACCTTACTTACTTTGATAGAGTCTTTCACTTGAACCCAGAGCTCACTGATACAGCTAGTCTGGCTTACCAACTTGCCCTAGGGATCCCATGTCTCTGCCTTCGAGTGGTGGGATTGCAGGTGGGCCACAAGACTGCCTGGCATACATGTGGGTGCTGGGATCCGAATTCAGGTCCACTCATTGTCATTGCTCAGTTTTGTGTTTCTTTTTAAAAAATTATTTATTTATTTATTTGAGAGTGACAGACAGAGAAAGAGTCAGAGAAGGCAGAGAGAGAGAGAGAGAGAGAGAGAGAGAGAGAGAGAGAGAGAGAGAGAATGGGCACATCAGGGCCTACAGCCACTGCAAATGAACTCCAGACGCATGCGCCACCTTGTGCATCTGGCTTACGTGGGTACTGGGGAATTGAGCCTCAAACTGGGATCCTTAGGCTTCACAGGCAAGTGCTTAACTGCTAAGCCATCTGCCAACATAGCCTAATGACGCAGAATCAATGGATCAATTCCCCAGTACCCAAGTAAGGCCAGATACACAAAGTGGTGCATGCATCTGGAGTTTGTCTGCAGTGGCTGGAAAGCCTGGTATGCCCTTTCTCTCTTCTATCTCTCTCTCTGCTTGTGGATATATATATATATATATATATATATATATATATATATATATATATATATGTATATGTATGTCTCACTGTAGCCCAAGCTGACTTGGAACTTACTCTGTATTCTCAGACTGGCCTCACACTTCCTACCTTAGCCTCCTGAGTGCTGGGATCATAGTCTCAAAGCACCACACCCAAATTGTATTTTCTTTTCTCTTTTTTAAAATATTTATTTATTTATTTACAAGGAGAGAGAGAATGAATATGGGTGTGCCTGCCATTTCAAGTGAATACCAGATGTGTGTGCCATTTTGTGTATCTGGCTTTATGTGGGTAGTGGGGAATTGAACCTGGGTCATTAGGTTTTGCAAGTGAGTATCTAACCGCTGAGCCATCTCTCTAACCCCCTGTTTTCTTTTTGATGTATAAAAATGGTTTACATATCAATCATATCTTTTTGTTGCTATATGTTTTCTTTCATTTCTAATTTTTCTCATAACCTGTTTTTGCAAATGAATAGTTCATGGCTAAACATTAGCTGAAAGTAGAGGATTTTGGATCTTTGCTCAGCCATAGGTGGTTACAGCTACTTGCTTGAGTATTCTTGTACAGAAAGTTCTTAGTGAATCCGTAATTTGTTCGAAATTTATTTTGATAACAAAGTTCACTTCCTCATTGTCCACCAGAAGAATGTGGGCCTGGAAAAATGGCTTAGGCCTTTAAGAATGTCAATGTATTGACAATGTCCAATGGTTCACGTAATTTCAGTGAGGCACATCATCAGGAAGCATTCACCTCCTGCATCTCCAATACCCAGGAAGACCTGAAGAATGATTGACAGTGCTCTGGAAATAAGAACTGGAAAGGACACAAAGTCACACACAAGCAGTAAATCTTCGCCCAAATGACTATCCTTGCCATAAAGACAAAGGCAAAAATAAATAACAGCAATATTTTAAGGAAGAATGAGTACATAATGTGGTGTAAAAACCAGACCACTGGACTAGGATGATACAGAAGACACCACAGCCTGGAGAGATGGCTTAGCAGTTAAGGCACTTGCCTGCAAAGTCAAAGGATTCAGGATCAATTCCCCAGGAATTGGCTGACTAGCAGTGGTAGTGAAGGAGCTCTGGAAAGAAGCCCGGCTCTCCTCCACACATCAGAACAGACTAGTGATACTATCCTTAGCACCTGCAGAAAGCATGGCCTGTCTCTGTAACTTCTGTCTGTCTTGGAGAGAAGCCACAAAAGTCAACAGGTCATTCCGCATCATGAAGATGCTCCATCTTGAAGCTGAGTGCTGAGTAGAAGGAACATCATCCGAGACACATTTGTATGTATTTGGTCTGGCAAACATGCCTCCTGAGACTCTCATGGCCAAGACAGAACACAACTATTTTTTTTAAAATAAACTTATTTGTTCATTTTTATTTATTTATTTTAGAGCAGCAGACAGAGAGAAAGAGGCAGATAGAGAGAGAGAGAGAGAATGGGCACTCCAGGGCTTCCAGCCACTGCAAATGAACTCTAGACCCGTGTGCCCCCTTGTGCATCTGGCTAATGTGGGTCCTGGGGAATCAAACCTGGGTCCTTTGGCTTTGCAGGCAGATGCCTTAACTGCAAAGCCATCCCTCCAGCCCTCATATTTTTAATTATGTGAGAATAAAAGCTAGGAGTAAAGACACTATCAAATGCTAGCCTTTGGAGGGGTTGGGTTAGAAGTGGTCACCACAGAGACCATTAGAGTGCTTTTCAGATGGAGTCCTTCCCACCCCACAAGAGAACCAAGGGATCTTCAGTGTGAGTGGCCTCTATGCAGTACTGCAGCTCCTTCATTTTAGTAAGTAAAGACCCAGAGGTGAAGGTCACACAGCTCCTCAGGGGCAGAGCTAGAAATAGATTCTACATCTCAAAGGCCTATTAGATTCAGTAAATCTTTAAATTATTTTAAGTTCATTCTAAAAATAAAGTTATTTAGAGAACATAAGGACAGAAATTTAGAGAAAGGATAGGCCTTTAAGACTCTTTACCTATTTTTTTTTTTGTTTTTTTGAGGTAGGGTCTCACTCTAGCACTGGCTGACCTGGAATTCACTATGTAGTATCAGGGTAGCCACGAACTCACAGTGATCCTCCTACCCCTGCCTCCCTAGCGCTGGGAATAAAGGTGTACGCCACCACGCCTGGCTTCTTTACCTATTTTTATGCATATTTCTTTATTTATTTGAGACAGAGAGAAAGAGGGAGGGAAGAAGAGAGAGACAGGGAGAGAAAGAAAGATGGAGGGAGAGAGAGAAAGAAAATGAGAATGGGTGTGCCAGGGCCTCCAGCTACCGCAAACGAACTTGAAATTCAAGTGTTACCTTGTACATCTGGCTTCTGTGGGTCCTGGGGAATTAAACTTGGGTCCTTTGGCTTTGCAGGCAAGCGCCTTAACTGCTAAGCCATCTCTCCATCTCTGTTGTGTGTGTGTGTGTCTGACGCACACGTGCATATGGAGGTTAGAGGCTGGCACTAGCATCTTCCTCAATTGCTTTCTACCATATTTACTCTGTGTGTGTGTTTGACACACATGTGCATATGGAGGTTAGAGGCTGGCACTAGCATCTTCCTCAGTTGCTTTCTACCATATTTACTGTGTGTGTGTGTTTGATGCACATGTGCATATGGAGGTTAAAGGCTGGCACTAGCATCTTCCTCAATTGCTTTCTACCATATTTACTGTGTGTGTGTGTTTGATGCACATGTGCATATGGAGGTTAAAGGCTGGCACTAGCATCTTCCTCAATTGCTTTCTACCATATTTAGTGTGTGTGTGTTTGATGCACATGTGCATATGGAGGTTAAAGGCTGGCACTAGCATCTTCCTCAGTTGCTTTCTACCATATTTACTGTGTGTATGTGTGTTTGATGCACATGTGCATATGGAGGTTAAAGGCTGGCACTAGCATCTTCCTCAATTGCTTTCTACCATATTTACTGTGTGTGTGTGTTTTGATGCACATGTGCATATGGAGGTTAAAGGCTGGCACTAGCATCTTCCTCAATTGCTTTCTACCATATTTACTGTGTGTGTGTGTGTTTGATGCACATGTGCATATGGAGGTTAAAGGCTGGCACTAGCATCTTCCTCAATTGCTTTCTACCATATTTACTGTGTGTGTGTGTGTCTGACGCACACGTGCATATGGAGGTTAGAGGCTGGCACTAGCATCTTCCTCAATTGCTTTCTACCATATTTACTCTGTGTGTGTGTTTGACACACATGTGCATATGGAGGTTAGAGGCTGGCACTAGCATCTTCCTCAGTTGCTTTCTACCATATTTACTGTGTGTGTGTGTTTGATGCACATGTGCATATGGAGGTTAAAGGCTGGCACTAGCATCTTCCTCAATTGCTTTCTACCATATTTACTGTGTGTGTGTGTTTGATGCACATGTGCATATGGAGGTTAAAGGCTGGCACTAGCATCTTCCTCAATTGCTTTCTACCATATTTACTGTGTGTGTGTGTTTGATGCACATGTGCATATGGAGGTTAAAGGCTGGCACTAGCATCTTCCTCAATTGCTTTCTACCATATTTACTGTGTGTGTGTGTTTGATGCACATGTGCATATGGAGGTTAAAGGCTGGCACTAGCATCTTCCTCAATTGCTTTCTACCATATTTACTGTGTGTGTGTGTGTTTGATGCACATGTGCATATGGAGGTTAAAGGCTGGCACTAGCATCTTCCTCAATTGCTTTCTACCATATTTACTGTGTGTGTGTGTTTGATGCACATGTGCATATGGAGGTTAACGGCTCTGGCACTAGCATCTTCCTCAATTGCTTTCTACCATATTTACTGTGTGTGGTGTGTGGTTTGATGCACATGTGCATATGGAGGTTAAAGGCTGGCACTAGCATCTTCCTCAATTGCTTTCTACCATATTTACTGTGTGTATGTGTGTTTGTTGCACATGTGCATATGGAGGTTAAAGGCTGGCACTAGCATCTTCCTCAATTGCTTTCTACCATATTAGTGTGTGTGTGTTTGATGCACATGTGCATATGGAGGTTAAGGCTGGCACTAGCATCTTCCTCAGTGCTTTCTACCTATTATTTACTGTGTGTATGTAGTCTTTGATGCACATGTGATATGGAGGTTAAAGGCTGGCACTAGCATCTTCCTCAATTGCTTTCTACCATATTTACTGTGTGTGTGTGTGTTTGATGCACATGTGCATATGGAGGTTAAAGGCTGGCACTAGCATCTTCCTCAATTGCTTTCTACCATATTTACTGTGTGTGTGTGTTTGATGCACATGTGCATATGGAGGTTAAAGGCTGGCACTAGCATCTTCCTCAATTGCTTTCTACCATATTTACTGTGTGTGTGTGTTTGATGCACATGTGCATATGGAGGTTAAAGGCTGGCACTAGCATCTTCCTCAATTGCTTTCTACCATATTTACTGTGTGTATGTGTGTTTGATGCACATGTGCATATGGAGGTTAAAGGCTGGCACTAGCATCTTCCTCAATTGCTTTCTACCATATTTACTGTGTGTGTGTGTGTTTGATGCACATGTGCATATGGAGGTTAAAGGCTGGCACTAGCATCTTCCTCAATTGCTTTCTACCATATTTACTGTGTGTGTGTGTTTGATGCACATGTGCATATGGAGGTTAAAGGCTGTCACTAGCATCTTCCTCAGTTGCTTTCTACCATATTTACTGTGTGTGTGTGTGTTTGATGCACATGTGCATATGGAGGTTAAAGGCTGGCACTAGCATCTTCCTCAATTGCTTTCTACCATATTTACTGTGTGTGTGTGTTTGATGCACATGTGCATATGGAGGTTAGAGGCTGGCACTAGCATCTTCCTCAATTGCTTTCTACCATATTTACTGTGTGTGTGTGTTTGATGCACATGTGCATATGGAGGTTAAAGGCTGGCACTAGCATCTTCCTCAGTTGCTTTCTACCATATTTACTGTGTGTGTGTGTGTTTGATGCACATGTGCATTTGGAGGTTAGAGGGTGACAATGGCATCTTCCTCAATTGCTTTCTACCACATTTACTGAGGCAGAGACTCTCACTTGAACCAAGAGTTTGCCATTCAGCTAGTTTAGCTAGCCAGGTTGTCCCAGGAATCCTGTCTCGGTCTCCAGAGCTCTGGGATTACAGGTGGGCTGCCATACCAAGCCAGCATGAGTCTGGGTTTGGAAATCTGAATTCGGAAGTCTTTAGACTTATGCAGCAAGCAAGTACTTCCTCAGCCATCTCCCCAGGCCTTGTCCTTTTTTTTGAGACAGGGTTTCATCTAAGCTGGCCTCCAACTAGTGATAATCCTCCTGCCTTAGCCTCCTGAGTGCTGGGATTACAGGTGTGTGCCACCATGCCTGGCTTTTACCTAAGTATATGTATTTTTTGAGATGTGGTCTTGTTATAAAGCCAAGGTTGGCTTCCAAGTCAATCTTCCTGCCTCAGCTTCCTGAGTGTTGGACCCTATGCTCAGCTGTCCTACTCTGAAGTACTCACCCTCTTATTGTCCTTGATTCTGTTTTGCTTCTACCTGGCAAGGTACACAGGTGGGCACCAAATCCCTCACTGGTCCAGCCACTAAGATGAAACACATGCCCAGTTCCCCAACTAGAAAGACACATAGACACCTCCTAGGGGTTGATGGCCAGGCTAGAACTACACTTTTTCACATCTCAGTCCAGTCATTAAAAAGATCAACTTATTTCTGTAAGGTGGGAAGACTTAAAATCCAAGACGAATTCATTGGCAACCCACTTTTCAGGACTGCTCTCTGTTGCAGACTATAGCAGTGACAAAAGCACTGGAAGAAAACTTCAGACTGGTCAGATTCTGGAAAGTGCATCATACTGAAGCTAGGAGACCCAGGTTCAAGGCCATATTCTGTCTCTGGGGTTTGCAGAAGGTGACCAGGTCATAACTGGGCAAATATTACCCCATCACAGCTATGGTGAGGGCAAGGTAAGAGAGTGAAATGTAAACATAACAAACACGACATTGACACAAAGCACACTTCAGCTGTACAGACAAAAGCACATGCAGCTAGAAACAGAGTTTAATTTTACGATAACAACAATACAAAATGTTTCTCAATGATCAAGGCTCTGATCCAAAGGTATTCCAGCAATGTCAGAACTAATGATCACATTTCACATGCTTGCAAGGGATATATCAGAGTAAAACAACGTACCAGAAGTACTGAGGGGTTCTTGGCCATCAGAGTTCTGGTCTGTTTCTCTTACATAAAATGTAAGTTGGGTTGGTTTCAGAGACTTGAAGCCTGGTTTCTGGAGGTTTTCTAAGTAGACACTTAGTCTCTTAAGGGAGTTTTCATTGACTTCCTAGGAAAAATATTAAGAGCATATTCATGAGAACAGGGAAACAAGAGATCACATATAGCCTTGGAATACAAGGAATAATCTATTAAAAATGTTAGCTTCACAGCAGTTTGGTAAAAGATTGGCTCTAAATCACATAGCATATAATAATAATAGTTTTACAAAGAAGATGTAGGAACACACAATCTCAAAAGTGGGGAGAAAATATGGCTGAATTCTTCCATGACCTAGGAAAAGGAAAAGCCCAACTATGGCTAACTACCCCAAAGTATTAGCCAATTATGTAATTGTACATATTTTACACAATATGATGATATCTCTGTTATAGACTACAGAGATATGTTTCTTTTGTAAAAAAAAAATAACAGGGGCTGGAGAGATGGCTTAGTGGTTAAGCGCTTGCCTGTGAAGCCTAAGGACCCTGGTTCAAGGCTCGATTCCCTAGGACTCATGTAAGCCAGATGCACAAGGTGGCACATGCGTCTGGAGTTTGTTTGCAGGGGCTGGAGGACCTGGCACACCCATTCTCTCTCCCTCTCTCTGCCTCTTTCTCTCTCTGTCTCTCTCAAATAAATAAATTAAAAATAAACAAAAAAAATTAAAAAAATTAACAACCCACAAATGGGGAGTCTAGATGACTCAGTGGTAAGAGTGCTGCTGTGCAAGGACCAGGGCCAGGGACTGCCTATGTTTCCCAGGGCCTACATAAAAGCCTGGGTTTGACCATGCATGTCTGAGTCCCAGTCCTATGGGGAACAGTGACTGAAGAATCACTGGGGCTCCTGAAAGCCATGGCTGTGTGTTCAGAGAGAGACTCTGTCAGATGAGTGGATGAGGGGGCGCAGTCCAGGGGTAGAGCATTTGATTGCAGATAAGTGGATGAGTGATAGATGAAGGACACCCTCAACATTCTCTGACTTTCACACCTGCTCATAAAGGTGTGCATCTGTACATACATATGTATATGCCCACTCCACACATGCTACTATACACATGCCACAGAAATATCATGCAACCTCCCCTATATATGTACTAGGCAAAGCCATAAGACAGCCAAATGGGAGCAAGTATCTGCAGCTTACTTTATAGTAAGGAGTTAGTCTCTATATGGTGTGCTTTTTTTTGGGGGGGGGTTGAGGTAGGGTTTCACTCTATCCCAGTATATGGTGTGCTTTTTAATGCTTATGGAGAGTGCTAAATGCAAGATGGCAACTTCTTCATTCCAGGAGTACTACACATTCCCAAAGAGAAGAAACAATATGAACTATAAGATACTATGATGTAGCACGGGGTAATCTTAAGGAAAATTGTCATATATAAAAAAAAGAGGGCTGAAGAGATAGCTTAGTGGTTAAGGCACTTGTCTGCAAAGCCAAAGGATCCAAGTTCTATTCTCCAGGACCCACATAAGCCAGATGCACAAGGGGGGGGCATGCATCTGGAGTTCATTTGCAATGGCTGGAGGCCCTGGCACGCCCATTCCCCCCTCTCTCTCTCTCAAATAAATACAGAAAAATAAAAATATTTAAAAAAAGAAATGCCCTTTGTTGAAGAAATAGGAGGATGACTTGAATAACTTCCTTCTTTCTGTTAAAGGCAGCATCTCACTATATAGCCCAGACTGGCCTTGGGCCTGAACTTAAGATCCTCTTGCTTCAGCCTCTCATGTGTGTATTACCAAAGTTTTGGCTTAATAATAATTGCTTTCACTGGGTGTGGTGGCGCATGCCTTTAATCTCAGCGTTTGGGAGGCATAGGTAGGAGGATCACCATGAGTTCGAGGCCACCCTGAGACAACATAATGAATTCCAGGTCAGCCTGAGCTAGAGTGAAACCCTATCTTGAAAAAAACAAACAAAAATAATAATAATAATTGCTTTCAATTATTTCAAGTCTCTCCTTCTGCATATAGTATGATTTAAAGTGAGAAATAAACAACACTAATTTATTATACAATGTTCTTAGTCATGAGAATTCCTAAGCAAGTTATTTTCTGCCAATGTGGGAACAAGGTATAGTGATACACTCTTATAATTTTATCAGTTAGGAGGCTGAGGCAGGAGGATTACTGGTTCTGGGCCAGCCTATATTACACAGTGAGATACTACCTCAAAAAACAAAAACAGGGGCTGGAGAGATGACTCAGTGGTTAAAGGTACTTGCTTACAGAGCTTGATGGTCCCTGTTAAATTCCCTAGCACCCATGAAAAGCCAGATGCACAAAGTAGTACATGTGTCTGGATTTCATTTGTAGTGGCAGGAGACCTTGTACACCCATTCTCTCATCTCTCTGACACTTTCTCTCTCAAACACATAAATAAATAAATAAAATATTTTTTTTTTTAAAATGAAGATGAAACAAGGGCTGGAGAGATGGCTCAGTGAATAAAGTGCTTGCTGCATAAGGCTGAGTAAATAAGTTCAGGTCCCCAAAACCCATGTGTAGCACTAGTGTCTAGAACCCCAGCATGCCTACAGTAAGAAGGGGGTGGAGACAGGAGAATGCTGGAAGCTCATGGGCCAGCCAGTCTGGAGAAGAAGACACCGAACAATGAACGCTGCCTCAAACAAGGTGAGGATACAGATGACACCTGATAGTCATCCTCTGACTGCCTCACACTCACAGTGATGTGTGTGACCATCCTCACACATGTGAACACACATATAAATAAAGAAGCAAAAAAAAAAAAAAAAAAAAAACAACCTAAAGTAAAACAAACTAAGTCTTGGTGGCACACATCAGTAATCCCAGCATTTGGGAAGCTGAGACAGGAAGACTGTTTTAAAGTTGAGGCTAGCCTGAGCTATACACGTAGCAAGACCCTGTCTTAAAAATCAAGAATAATCTGGGCATGGTGGCACTTGCAAGTGCCTTTTTTCGGCACTTGGAAGGCTGAGGTAGGGGATCATTGTAAATTTAAGACCAGCCTGAACTACAGAGTAAGGTCCAGGTTAGCCTGGGCTAGAGTGAGACCCTGTTTTGAAAAAATACCACAAACAAACCCTAAACTAAAAAAGATGAATGATAAAAGTGGTGGTGCATGCATTTAGACCCAGTACTAGGCAGGAGGATTGCTGTGAGCTCAAGGCCAGTCTGGGGCTACAGACCCTGCCACAAAAATAGTAAATAAATAAATAAGATGAAAGCTTCACAATTATTTTTGGTATTTTTACCTTTGCCAAAAGAACAAAAACAAAGGAAGGATAACACAGAAATCATTACCTACAGAAACAGGGCAAAGGAAATAGAGAAGAGACATACTTCTCAGTAACTTATATTTATGGGGTTGAAAAGATGGCTCAGTGGTTAAAGGCACCAAAGACTACTGGTCTTGGTTCAATTTCCCAGCCAATCATGTAGAATCAGATGGACGTTTGTTTGCAGAGGCAAGAAACACTGGCACTTCCCTTCCTACATGTACAAATAAATAGATACAGTTTTTACAAAAACTTGATATTTAGCTATGATTTTTTAAATCTGTGTCTCTACAGCTGAGCATCTCTGTGAGGAGCAGCACTCTGAGCCAGACTACAAGCAGCTGGCGGGGTGGGGGTGGGGAGTTGAGTCAGCTTCTTCAGAGGGCAAGTGATGGGCCTGAGTGGGTGGCCATCCTTCACGGGGCCTGTGCCTCACTGAGGGGAGATAATACAGCTAATAAGTAAGGAGACAGGGCACCTGGGAGAAAACAAGAGACGCCCTGAAGAGGAATTGCAGCCCGGGAGAGCCTCACTGGCTCTAGAGGAAGGAGCCACTAGCACAAAGGATCAGCACAGAGCTGGCATTCAAAAAACACCAGCTGACAGACTCTGGGCACATGTTGCCAGTGTCTACAAGACCACACTTAAAAGTGCAGTGGCTTAGAAGGGGTCATAGAACTCTGAAAAGTTGGTATACTCAGCTAGGGTTTATTGCAAAGGGATGGATGGTGGGAGACAGGTGCACGGACCAGAATGCAGGGGAGGGGGAAGGCAGGCTCTTGGCTCTCACCTCCCAGTGTGGACTCACAGCCAGGTGTTCAACCCAGCAGCTATGTGCTGAAATGTATGGTGCAGTGCCATCTAGGGAGCTCACTCATTCAAGCCCCATACTGCATGTTGAATCAGGTCTCAGTGTTAACGAAGACAAAAACAACCAATGAGATAATTCCAGTGCATTTGGCTCTGTAGTACTATTATCTAGTGTTAAAATGTACTGACCGACCAAGTTTGCCCCAATGTTTTTCACCTCCTTTATGCTCTGCGAGCACACTGCTGATGCAGGCATGAGGTCCAGCAGGGTGGAGGGAACTGCATCTTAGAAGAACTGTCAGACTCTGGACGTCAGCCTTGTGCAGCTTAGAACAAAGACTTGACCAAACTAAGAACGTTTTTCCCCTTTCAAATTCTCTGTTTTACTCCAAAGAACTAGTAGAAAACATGATCACTCTGCTCGAGTTTACATAGCAACTTTATTGCTCATGTAATATCATCATGTAATACCATCATGCTGATGGTAGCTTTCACATAAATAATAGTTATGGTTTCAGTTTTCAACATTCCAAATATTTACTCATTTTCAAGTTAGTATTTCCTATATTTCAAACTAATTCAAAGCACTGGTCATAACACCATGGAAGAATAATCCACTTACAGAACTCTGTATTATATTAGATCACAGATAAATAAACTAAATAGAAATACAGATAATAGGTTTAAAAAGTGTTTACTGGGCTGGAGAGATGGTTTAGCAGTTAAGCGCTTGCCTGTGAAGCCTAAGGACCCCGGTTCAAGGCTCGATTTCCCAGAACCCACGTTAGCCAGATGAACAAGGGGGCGCACGCATCTGGAGTTTGTTTGCAGTGGCTGGAAGCCCTGGCACGCCCATTCTCTCTCACTATCTGCCTCTTTCTCTCTCTGTCACTCTCAAATAAATAAATAAACATGAATAAAATTAAAAAAAAGTGTTTACCCTTTCTCTAGGGTGCTGTCCAAAGAAATCAGGATGAACTGCAAAGTAGAAAGGGCGCAAGGCATTGGCTGCTTCGGCTCCCGACAAAGCCCGTGAGTAGTGAAACCAGTGAGGGAGTGTCTTCTCTAGGCGGAACCTGTCACAAGAGATGAGTCAGTTATTTTGAGCAGACACATGTCACTTCTCCATTTGTAACAGTCAACCTAAAATACCACAGAAGAAAGACAGAAACTTTGGGCTAGAGAGATGGCTTAGTGGCTGAGGTGCTTGTCTGGAAGCCTAAGGACCCCGGTTTGATTGTCCAAAACCCACATAAGCCAAATGCACAAGGTGGTGCATGCATCTGACCTCAAATTGGAGAGCTTCCTGCTTTAGCCTCAGAGCTGGGATTACAGGAGGAGCCAGACACCATCAGACCAGGGTTAACATCCCTATTTCTGATACTGTGGTACAGCCTTTCTCAATGTTTTCGAAGCACAAGGCCCAAGTGAGCTCACCACTCCCACCTGTTCTCAAATTAGCTTGGAAGCTTCTCTTTACATTGCCTCTTGAAATCATTCCTTCTGTCTGCTTTCTCTGTAACCAATGATGATCAACACTAAGCTGGGCAGCATGGCTTTTCCTAAACCACACTACACATCACCAATGGGCTAACAGTCCTGAAGTCCCACGGTCACTGTATTCCTCACAGATACCTTTGATGGTGTTCATAATTCTTATAGGATAAGATTTGCTCCTCAGTCCAATATTTGAAACCTTCAGTAATTATTTTTTTTAAATATTTTATTTATATTTATTTATTTGACTGAGAAAGATGGGGAGAGAGAGAATGGGCGTGGCAGGGCCTCTAGCCACTGCAGACAAACCCCAGATGCGTGAGCCCCCTTGAGCATCTGGCTAACGTGGGTCCTGGGGAACCGAACATGGGTCCTTTGACTTTGCAGGCAAATGCCTTAACTGCTAAGCCATCCATCCAGCCCCCTCAGTAATTATTTTTTAAACTTATTTTTTTTTTGTGTGTGTGTGTGTGTAGGCATGCACGTGCCATGGCATGTATGTGGAGATCAGTGGACAACCTTAAGGTGTCTGTACTACACTTAAAGGCATGTGCCACCACGCCCAGCACTCTAAGCATTTAAAAAAATTATTTATTATTATGTGTGTGTGTGTGAGAGAGAGAGAGAGAGAGAGAGAGAGGAAAGGGAGAGAGAATGGACATGCCAGGGCCTCTAGCCACTGAAAATGAACTGCAGACACAGGATCACCATATGCATCTGGTTTACATGGGTTCTGGGGAGTCAACCCTGGGTCCTTAGGCTTTGCAGGCAAGTACACTTAACCACTAAGCCATCTCTCCAGCCATACTCTACTTTCTTTGAGACAGGATATCTTGCTGCTGCAGCCATGAGCTCTGGATTCTCCAGGTTCTACCTCCTATTGTCATAGGTTGCACTGGGATAACAGATTCATGTGCTACTTTGCATCTACCATTATGTGGATGATAGAAAATTGAACCTGGGCTTACAGGCTTTGCAAACACATGTCTTTAAGAGTTAAGCTATCTCCTCAGCCCACTAATTATTCTTTATCTTTACAGTTTTATCTCAATTAGTCCTTACAGAAACCCTTATTCAAGGAAGTGGTTGTGGTTATTCATGCCTGTAATCCCAACACTGGAGAGGTGGAGAGGTAGATCAGGAATTCAAAACCAGCCTTGGCTACATAAAGAATTTGAGGCCAGCCTTTGTTACAACCTCCCCACTCCTACATAAAAAAGAAATCTTTCATAAAGCCCTCAATGATCTTCCTCATTTTCCCACTTCTATGCCATTTCTGAGCTCTAGTATATTCTCTTTGTCACCCACTCCCACCTATCCAAGTTGTACTCATTGAATGATGGTTGCTTATCTATTACAAACAGCCATTTTCTCTTCTACTGTAAAAATGAGACTATGTATTCTTCATATTTGAAATGTGACTGGGCTAGGAGGGTATTTCATCTTCCTTTTCCACTTAAACTTTTCACACAGAATTACTTTATTTCTGAATGAAGTCTTAGAAGACTTGTTTGCTCATATAAATTTTCTTTTTCCCTTTTTTTAAAAAAGTTTTTCGAGGTAGGGTCTCACTCTAGCCCAGGCTTACCTAGAATTCAGTATGTAGCCTCAGGCTGGCTTTAAACTCACAGTAATCTCCTACCTCTGCCTCTTGTGTGCTGGGATTAAAGGCATATGCCAACACACTGGGCTTGTTTTTATTTAATTTTTTTCATTTTTATTTTTTAAGGTAGGGTAGTGTCTCCTAGGCCAAGATGACTTGGAATTCACTATTTAGTCTCAGGGTGGCTCTTCTACCTCTGCCTAATGAGTGCTGGGATTGAAGGCTTGTGCAAACACACCTGGATCTTTTTCCTTTTTTGTTCCTGTCTTACATCACAATGTAAAATAGTTTTACAATTTGAAAAGTAACAAACTGAAATTAACTCAATATAAAAAGACTTGCCCTGTCCATATAAATACAGATTGGTGTGGGGAACCATTGGGCACTAGGAAACCAAAAGTGCCTCCATCTTAAATAATGACTCCATTTTGTAATAAGTTGTCTGTTCTGGAAAGTCACAAGGTCTGCAGTTGTTAACCCATGCAGGGATAAAGAATAATGTGGCCCATAAAGAATGAGAAAGTCGTTATCTCATGGCTTTGGGGCTGGGGCCTTATCCTGTGAAACATCTTGTGCCTTTGGGGCCGAAACCTTATCCTATTGAAACGGAACTGTAGCAATACCTAAACTGTTGACAAACTTCCCTGTTCTGCTGTATAAGAGGCACCCTGAGAAAAATTAAAATTGGCAGCTTGATCAGACTCCTGTCTTGCTGTCGGTTCCTTGTGTCTCTTGTCCCTTTCATTTCAGGTTTTCTGGGGTCCGTGCTCCCGTTGAAGCCCCGCTGGCCGGGGCAACTGGCGCCCAAACGTGGGGCACAAACCTAGGATCACCTGAAACACCGTCTGCTACCTGCCCATTGGGATCCCGCACTGAGGCCGCCGCAACCCAAAGAGGGGGTTAGACACTGGCCTGCTGGTGATCGCCACGGAGTTGCCCGCCCGTGAGACAGATCCGTTGGAACACTCAGACGGTGAGGTAAGATAAGATTTTTTCTTTACCATGGGACAAGCATTTTCAAAAGAAGACTCTTTTGTGACTGGGCTAAAACAAGCTCTCAAGGTACGAGGAACTAGGGTTAAAAGAAAAGATTTAAAGATATTTTTAGATTATATTGGTGATCTCTGTCCTTGGTTCCCAAAGGAAGGGACTATAAATGAAAAAACTTGGTTAAGAGTTGGAGATTGTTTACGTGATTATTATGAAACCTTTGGCCCCGAGAAGGTCCCTGTTTCTGCCTACTCTTATTGGAATCTTATAAATGATGTTCTTAAGGTCCACAATCATTCTATGGCTGTACAGGTCCTTGTCAATAAGGGAGAGGCTGCTCTTAAACGCTCTTCTAGGCCCCCTTCTGCTTGCGCCTCTGTCATTGTTGAAGATGAAACTCAAGAGAGACCTAATTCTCCTGCCTCTGAAAAGCCTTCCTGCCACCTTTATCCCTCCCTAGTGGCTATTGAAGCTGGTTCCCCCCTTCCCCCCTTGCTTGATGTAGGCCCCACCAGTAAAGCTCCTCTAGTATCACCTCCTCCCTATTGTCTGCCACTCTGCGCTCCTGTCCTCGACCGCTCTGCCGCCCTGCTTCCCTCTGCGCCTGCTGAACCTCTCGCTGACTCTCCTTTCACAGAACTACAATCTGCCACATTAGCTTCTGTCTCTGACCTCCATAGGGCACTTCAGGATAAAAAACTTCAGCTACAGCTTCTCCAGGAACTTGATTCTGTCACAAAAGAACTTGCTGCCTTTTCTAATCCTTCCTCTGACAGCTGTAGGCGCAAAACAAAAGCAGACGCACACACCCGCAATACTGGCCTTCTTGCTTTTCCTGTTACTCGCACACAGGCTCGCTCTGATCCCGCTTCTGCTCCCTTCCCTGCATCCAATACGGACTCTGATGAGGAGCCTGCTCCCTCGGCTGCTCCAGCTGATGGGAATGCTGCCTCCTCTGATTCTGAGGATGAACCTGCCCCGGAGTCTGTTCCCCAACCTAAATATAAAATTCTTAATTTAAAGTTTCTTGAGCGGCTAAAAGCGGCCGTCTCCAATTACGGGCCCACGGCTCCCTTTACTCTTACTCTTCTGGAAAGTTATAGTGACAAATGGCTTACGCCTAATGACTGGTATCGCCTTGCTCGCGCGGCTCTCTCCGGCGGAGATTTTGTTCTATGGCGCACTGAATTTAATGAAAACTGCTGACTTTGCTTGCCGTAATTTACAAAAGGCTGTTTCTAAAAATTGGACAAAACAAAAATTGTTGGGGGAACATCCCTATGATTCCAACGAACGGCAAGCACGCTACCCCCCGGACTTTTAGCCCAAATGCAACAGGCAGGCCGCGGCGCCTCCCTCCTAAAGGGGCCGCCACCGCCTCCCTGGCTAATATTAGACAGGGTCCAGAAGAGCCTTACAGTGACTTTATTAGTAGACTTAATGAAACTGCTGAGTGCCTTTTTGGTGTTGGGGAAACCAACAGTCCCTTTATCAAACACCTGGCCTTTGAGAATGCTAATCCTGCTTGTCAGTCTATTCTCCGCTCTCACAAGCGGGAGACCATATCTGATTATATTAAGTTATGTGCAGGCGTGGGCTCCTCCCATGCCATGGGCTTAGCAATTGGAGCTGCCCTCCGTTCTGCTGGTCTCACTCGGGGTACGAAAACATGTTATAATTGTAAACAACCTGGACACTTCTCTCGCGAATGCACCGCTCCTAAACAGCTCTCTGCTTCTCTTCGCCCTCCCCCTGCTACACCCTGTCCTCGTTGCCAGAAGGGCAAACATTGGGCCTCTGAATGTCACTCCAGGACTGACATTCATGGCCGTCCTCTGTCGGCCTCTCAGGGAAAACCTCTTCCTATCCCGGGAAACTTCCAACGGGGCCAGCTCCAGGCCCCTACTCCACGGACAAATCTTGGGGCGGTCAGGTTTGTCCCTCCCTCCAACCCACCGGAGAATCAGTGTCCACCCTCTGGCGCGCCACAGCAGGCAGCGCAGGACTGGACCTCTGTGCCACCTCCTGCACAGTATTAACCCCTGAGACTTGCCCTCAAGTAATCGCAACAAATGTGTCCGGCCCTATGCCCCCCAACATGTTTGGCCTTCTCCTAGGCAGGGCTAGCGCTTCTCTCAAGGGTATTCAAGTCATCCCTGGAGTTATAGATAACGATTTTGCCGGCAATATCCAAGTTTTAGTCACCTCCCAGAGAGGAACCCATCTAATTTTGCCTGGGGATCAAGTGGCCCAACTTGTCCTGTTGCCTCTCACTTTTCTTAACAATAATTATATGTCCCCAAGTCGTGATAACAATCAACCTGGCTCTTCTGACACTTATTGGGTGCACTCTGTTACGCTGGATCGCCCTACTTTATGGTTGCTTCTTGATGGCAAGCCCTTTGATGGAATTGTGGATACTGGTGCTGACGCCACCATAATCTCCCTCAAACATTGGCCTAAGTCCTGGCCCCTGACTGCCTCTCATACCCATTTACAGGGCATTGGACAATCCAATAACCCTCAACAAAGCTCTTGCGTCCTTACTTGGACTGACGAGGAGGGTAACTCAGGACAAGTCACCCCCTTTGTTCTTCCAGGCTTGCCTGTCAACTTGTGGGGAAGAGACATTCTTTCACAAATGAATATGGTTCTTTGTAGCCCCAATAGTGTTGTCACTTCCCAAATGCTTAGTCAGGGTTTTATTCCAGGGAAAGGGCTTGGAAAAAATTTACAAGGCATAACAGAGCCCATTTCTCCTCCCCAGAAACTCGATCGCTCTAGCCTTGGGTATGCCCCTGAGTCTTCTTTTCCCTAGTGGCCATTGCCATCCCTGCACCCCATGCTGATAAAATTACTTGGAAAACCCAAAGCCCTATATGGGTTGACCAATGGCCGCTTTCACATGAGAAAACAGAGGCTGTAATGTTGTTAGTGCAGGAACAACTTGCCGCTGGCCACATCGAGCCTTCTACCTCCCCCTGGAACTCCCCTATTTTTGTCATTCGGAAAAAATCTGGCAAATGGCGCTTGCTACAGGATCTTAGAGCTGTTAATAAAGCCATGGTCCCTATGGGGGCACTCCAACCAGGACTTCCTTCCCCGGTGGCCATTCCCTATGGTTCCTTCAAAATAGTTATTGATCTAAAGGATTGCTTTTTTACCATCCCTCTACATCCTGAGGATAGGCCCTGCTTTGCCTTCAGTGTCCCGCAAGTAAATTTTCGTGGCCCTATGCCTTGCTTTCAATGGAAGGTTTTGCCCCAAGGTATGGCTAACAGCCCCACCCTCTGTCAAAAGTTTGTGGCCATGGCCATTGACCCCCTCAGGGAGACTTTTCCCTCTGTCTACATTCTTCATTACATGGATGACATTCTTTTAGCTGCCTGTGACCAGAACCTGCTTTTCTCCTGCCTCCAGCGCCTACTGTCCAATTTGCAATCATATGGGCTTCAAGTTGCCCCTGACAAGGTTCAAACTGCCGACCCCTACCTTTATTTGGGCTATGAGCTAAAAAATCAACAGGTACTAACCCCCCGAATTCAACTTCGCACCTCTCATCTCTCCACTCTCAATGACTTCCAGAAATTGCTTGGGGACATTCAATGGCTTAGACCCTATTTAAAGGTTCCCACTGCTGCTCTTCTACCCCTCAATGACATCTTAAATGGAGACCCCAGCCCTACCTCCCCTAGACAACTTACCCCTCAGGCCCTTGCTGCCCTGAAAGAAATAAACAAGGCCATTAACCTCCAGACTGCCCAACAGATAAATTATGCCCTTCCCCTGGTTTTCATTGTTTGCCCTACTACCCATACTCCTACTGGTGTATTTTGGCAAAGGCACCCTCACCACAATCGTGGCTCTCCCCTGCTTTGGGTTCACCTCTCTTCTTCTCCTACTAAAGTCATAACCACTTATCCCCTTTTGGTCACTCAACTCATCATAAAGGCTCGCAAGCTCTCCCGCCAACATTTTGGCAAAGATCCAAACACAATCCTCCTCCCCTACGGTCCTGACCAACTCAACTGGCTTCTCCAGACTGATGATGTTTGGCCTATAGCACTTTCTGCCTTTATGGGCATTATTGACAATCATTATCCTTCTGACCCCCTTATTCAGTTTGCCAACATTCACTCTTTTGTTTTTCCCCTTAATACTTCTAATGACCCTATTAAGGATGCTCCCTCTATATTCACTGATGGATCAGCTAATGGTACAGCTGCATACGTGATAAACGGACAACCAACTTCTCTCCATACCCCATACTCCTCTGCCCAATTAGTGGAGCTTTGCGCTGTTCTCGAAGTCTTTAAATAATTCCCTTCACAGCCCTTCAACCTCTTTACTGACAGTGCTTATGTTGCTAAGTCAGTCCCCCTACTGGAGACAACACCCTATGTCAAATCTTCCACTAATGCCTCTGCGTTGTTCCGCCCCCTGGGATCTCATTTGTGTTCGGTCTCACCCCTTCTATATAGGCCACTTACGTGCTCATACCTCTCTGCCAGGCCCTCTGACGCAGGGCAATGCTGATGCGGATGCTGCTACTCGCCTTGCTCTCGTAGCCCTAACTGACCCTCTCTCCTCAGCACAACAGGCTCACAATATACATCATTTAAATTCTCAAACCCTCCACCTTGCCTTCAAGATCACCTGTGCTCAAGCTAGGGAAATAGTTAAGTCCTGTCCCGCCTGTTCCGTCTCCTTACCAGTTCCCCATTTGGGAGTCAACCCACGCGGTCTTCTTCCCAATGAGATATGGCAAATGGATGTAACTCACTTCTCAGATTTTGGCAAGCTTAAATATGTTCATGTTACAATTGATACCTTTAGCGGTTTTATTTTCGCTTCTCTCCATGCTGGTGAAGCTTCAAAAAATGTCATCTCTCACGTTCTTCAATGTGTCTCTACATTGGGAACTCCAAAAATCATTAAAACAGACAATGGTCCTGGATACACTGGCCATACCTTCAAGAACTTTTGCTCTATGCTTCAGATAAGACATGTCACTGGCATTCCCTACAACCCTCAGGGACAAGGCATTGTGGAAAGGGCTAATCAAACCCTTAAGGCTACACTTAATAAATTAAAAATTCACCCCTTTTATGGTATAAAAAATACCCCACGGAACATTTTGGCCCATGCTTTGTTTGTTCTTAACTTCTTAAGCCTTGACAGTTCTGGCAAATCAGCCGCTGACCGCCTTTGGCATCCCACCACGGCCTCCACTCACGCCTTCGTTCGGTGGCATGATCCCCTCACTTCTCAGTGGCACGGCCCTGATCCCGTCCTCATTTGGGGACGTGGCTCTGCTTGCATTTATGATCAGCAAAATGATGGGCCTCGTTGGCTCCCAGAGCATCTAGTTCGTCAATGGACACCACCCTCACCCCTTAAAAATTCACCCTCTCCCAGGGAAGGCTCCCAGCCCCCCTGAGGTTTTGTCCTTTCCTTTTCAGGACTATGGCTGCCCCTGCTTTCGTTGGCCTCTTGCTCCTGGCATCTGGATTGATCACTGCTGACCATCGACCCATGAATTTCACCTGGACCATGCTCAGTGAAGTCGGTGATGTGATCTGGGCCCACTCTACGGTTTCTCAGACCATCCCTTGGCCGACCCTAACTCCAGACCTCTGCAAAATGGCCCTCGGCAGCCTGAACGCTTGGGGACTTGGCACCATTTTTACACAACATACTGCTCCTGAAATTGATCTTCACCACTCTTATGGCGAAGGGGGATGTTATAATTCTTACCAGAGGTCCTACTTACAGTCTTTCTCCCTCTATGTTGCCCCTGGCCATCACCATCCCCATTCGATTACGTGGAAATGTGGAGGAGTAGACTCTTATTTTAGTGCAAGCTGGGGATGTGAAACTACTGGAGATGCTTATTGGAACCCCTCATCTTCTTGGGACTATATCACCCTAAAGGCTAACTATACCCATCCCCAAGGAGCTGCCCGCTATACTCCAAAACAGGCTTGCAAGATATCTTCCCCATCCTTTGGGTGGTGCCACCCTCTACTAACTACCTTTACAGCCCTTGGCAAACAACAGCCATATGATGTCTGGTCCCGGGGCGTTCACTGGGCCATCCGTCCCTATGGCGACTCTCATGTTGGGGTCCTTTTTACCATTAAGCTCCGAAAGACTCTCCCTACTACTGCTCTCTACCCCTCGCGTGCCACCCCCTTGTTACCCCCTGTCCCTACATCTATATCCTCCCCCGTACCAGCCCTGGTTACACTCCCGCCTCCTCCTCCTCCACCCCTGACAACCACTGACCTGGTCCTTAACCTGGTCGAGGCCACTTTTAATGTACTCAATTCTTCTTCTCCCAATCTTACCCAATCTTGCTGGCTTTGCATTCACACCTCACTCCCCCTTTATGATGGTATGGCTCAATCTCTCCCACTTCCCTTCAATACAACTACTGATTATACTCACTGCCCCTGGTCTCAGCGTCCTAACATTTCCCTCCCAATCCTTGTGTCCTTGGCTCTGGAACCTGCCTTTATACCCCAAACCTCTACAATTCTTCCATGCCTTCTACCCTTTGTGAGAATTCTGTCTCTGTTAATTCCTCCCTTACTGGCTCCTATTATCTCCTCCCCCAGGGCTATTGGTGGGCCTGCCATGACAGCCTAACAGCTTGCGCTTCTGTGGATCGCCTGCTCCTTTCCCCTCAGTTCTGTGTCCCTGTCCGACTCTTCCCTCGCATTTCCTATCATCCTGCTCCAGACTTTGACGCTTCCTTTGCCTCATCCCTCCCCTATTCGCATAGGAACAAACGTGAACCCATTATTGGCACTGCTATTTCGCTTGCTTTGCTTCTGGGTGTCGGCGCTGCAGGCGCCGGCACAGGTATTGCTGCTCTTGTACAGGGAAATGCCCAATATGAAATCCTGCGTTCCCAATTGGATAAAGACATTCAAAACCTAGAAAAGGGAATTACTGCTTTAGAAAAGTCTTTAGTTTCTTTATCTGAGGTGGTACTTCAAAATCGCTGGGGCCTCGACCTCCTTCTTTTGAAGGAGGGGGGACTATGTGCTGCCTTACGGGAAGAATGCTGTTTTTACACTGACCATACAGGTGTCACAAGGGATAGTATGGCTAAGGTCAGAGAATCTTTGGAGAAAAGAAAAAATAATAGAGGCATGACAGAAACATCTGGTTGGTTCTTTTCTCATCCTTGGCTGTCCTCGATCCTCCCCTCTATTTTAGGTCCTTTGGTTGGCCTACTCTTCTTACTAAGCTTTGGCCCATGGTTGTTTAAAAAGCTAATATCCTTTATTAAGGAACAGATTGATTCAGCCACAGCACGACCAATTCAAGTGCACTACCATCGCCTGGCTCTTGAAGACCAAGACCTACCTCATAACCGCCCACTGTGGCCGCCCCCTGGCCTAGGTGCTGAACCTTCGCCCTAGTTTGCGGGTGTGCCCCATATCTCCTCCCTTATTGACACTTGTCTAAACTTAAAATGATCTGAGTGACTCCCCTCTGACAGGAACTGCATAGGATTCAGACCTGTGCATATTGACTCACAAATGTGTGAGTACAGTATGGGCACCAACATGGGTGCGAGGCATAGCACCTCAAGGGAAGGTCCCTTTTGACCGCTTCTGAATTCCCTGAGAGTCAAACCTGACTTGCATGGAGGTTGGTACCGTACTTTCTGTGTTGGCTCTGCCTCCCCTCCCCAAAAGGTACCAAGAGCAACCAAGGTGGGGTAAGAACCCCACGGGAGGAGTCAGGTCAATGCTCCCCCAGTTGGTTACAGGCCCACCGTGAAATCACAGGACCCTGGGAGTCCTACCAAAGTTTACAAAAATTGGCTGCCACAGAAAACACCTTCTAAAACTAATAGAAAGGGAGGAGATGTGGGGAACCATTGGGCACTAGGAAACCAAAAGTGCCTCCATCTTAAATAATGACTCCATTTTGTAATAAGTTGTCTGTTCTGGAAAGTCACAAGGTCTGCAGTTGTTAACTCATGCAGGGATAAAGAATAATGTGACCCATAAAGAATGAGAAAGTCGTTATCTCATGGCTTTGGGGCTGGGGCCTTATCCTGTGAAACATCTTGTGCCTTTGGGGCCGAAACCTTATCCTATTGAAACGGAACTGTAGCAATACCTAAACTGTTGACAAACTTCCCTGTTCTGCTGTATAAGAGGCACCCTGAGAAAAATTAAAATTGGCAGCTTGATCAGACTCCTGTCTTGCTGTCAGTTCCTTGTGTCTCTTGTCCCTTTCATTTCAGGTTTTCTGGGGTCCGTGCTCCTGTTGAAGCCCCGCTGGCCGGGGCAGATTGGACCATATAGCTTACCTCCTTAAAGGTCTCAGGTGGCAAAACATTTCCGAATATATATGCACACCAACTCCCAGGTATCCATTAATTGCCTAGCAGATTAAACAGATAGAACAAGTAAACAAGTAGAATTCAAAATTAAGCATAATTATTTATATTGTTGATCCTCAAATGATATAATTAGGTACTAATCTATTAATATTTGTACAAAATCTATGGGAAGAAAACTAAATAACTGTTAACAAAAGAACTAAGTGGGAAGCTATACCATGTTCATGAACAAGAAGATTTAATACTCAAGATATCAGTACTTTTCAATTAGTTCTACAGATTCAATGAGATCCCATTTACAACCTCAGCAAGTTATTTTGTGGATATTGACAAAAATATATTTTAAAGGCTAATGGACCTAGAATAGCAATTCAATGTACGAGAATAAAGTTGGAAGACTGACATTCTTCTAAAGTTATGGCAAGGAGAAGCCTCAGTTACTGAGAGAGCATGAGGATCTGAGTTCAATCCCTAGCACCCATGTAAAAAGACAGACATAGCCAGGCATGGTGGCACATGCCTTTAATCCTAGCACTTGGGAGGGAGAGGTAGGTAGGAGGATTACTGCGAGTTTGAGGCCACCCTGAGATTACATTGTGAATTCCAGGTCAGCCTGGGCTAGAGTGAGAGCTGACCTTGAAAACAAAACAAAACAAAACAAAACAAAAAAAGCCCAGACATGGCCATGCACACTTGTTACCTCAGTGATGAGGGAGATGGAGACAAAAGAATCATTTGAGGCTTGCTGTTCAGTCAGTCTAATTGCAAAACAGGTTCAGTGAGACTTTCTGGAGGAAATGAGGTGGAAGAGGGATAGAGGACACTGGACATCCTCCTCCGGCCTCCACAGTGTATGCAAATGAGCATCTGCACACCCATGTACATAAACCACACTTGCAGACACAGCACATACTACATACTCATGCCAAAAAGAAAATGAAGCTGGGTGTGGCAACTTAATTCCAGTACTCTCAGGAGGCAGAGGTAGGAGGATTGCTATGTGTTCAAGGCTAGCCTATAACTATCTAGTGACTTCCAGGTCAGCCTGGGCTACAGTGAGACCCTGACTCAAAAAAAAAAAAAAAAAAAAAAAGGAAGAAGAAAAGGCTAAGGTAGTCAATATAGCATGAATACATACATTCATGGGACAGAGTTTGGGGAGATGGCTCAGCAGTTAAAAGCAGACTTTGCAAGCAGATAAAGGTGGTTGCTTGCAAAACCTGACGACCTGGGTTTAATTCCTCAGCCACCTGCAGAAATCTGGAAGCTCATCCTTTTTTTTTTTTTTTTTTTTTTTTTTGAGGTAGGATTTCACTCTAGCCCAGGCTAACCTGGAATTCACTCTGTAGTCTCAGGGTGGTCTTGAACTCATGACGATCCTCCTACCTCTGCCTCCTGTGGAAGCTCATCCTTTTACAGCAGCAAGAGTCTTTGGTGCGCGCGCGCGCACACACACACACACACTCACTCACTCATGCAAATAAAATTTAAAAAGCTTAAAAAATTCATGAATAGAACTGAGAGAGCAGAAATAGGTCCACATATAGTCAGTCTCTGAAATGAACAAAGGCAACACAATGGAGCTAAGGTAGTCAGTTAATAACGCTGGTATCTACCCAACTAAATTATTGATCTGAGGTTATTATCTGTGTAAAAAAGTCAAGGATATATTTCCTGGATATGTCTAAGAACTGGAATGGAAAAAAAAAGAAAAGAAAAAAAAAAAAAGAACTGGAATGGATGCTGGTGCTTCCCCACGAAGTCCATCCTATCTTCAGTCCATCCTATCTACAGGTCTCCTTTAGGAGTGACTCTGCAGACTGTCAGGGACATGACCTGATGAGGATGGCTTTGGCAAAGAGGACTGGGAGGAAGGAAGCAGTGGGTCTTAAGCAGCACCTGCATGAGGGAGCTTGCTGCAAGTGCAGTTGTCCTGTAGAAGCAGAGACTGTTGACATGTTCTCAAGAAATTCTGAGGGGTGTTTGTCAGGAAACTTTTAAGCTTTAATTCTTTTTTACATATTTTCATTTGGGGGGCGTAGGAGAGGAAGAAAGAGAGAATGGGTGTGCCAGGCCTTTAGCCACTGTAAACAAACTCTAGATGCATGCCCTGGCACTTGTGCATCAGGCTTATGTGGGTAGTGGGGAATTGAATCTGGGTCCTTAGGTTTCACAGGCAAGTGCCTTAACTGCTAAGCCATCTCCTTCAGCTTTTTTTTCTGTTTTGGTTTTTTGAGGTAGGGTCTCACTCTGGCCTAGGCTGACCTGGAATCCACTATGGAGTCTCAGGGTAGCCTTGAACTCTCTGTGATCCTCTACCCCTGCCTCCCAAGTGCTGAGATTAAAGGTGTGCGCCACCACGCCTGACTCCCTCCTCCAGCTTTTTAAAATTCTACTTATTTATTTATTAGAGAGAGAGAGAAAGAGAGAGAGAGAGAGAATGGGAGTGCCAGGGCCTTTAGCCACTACAGATGAACTCCAGATGTGTTTGCTCCCTTGTGTACATGTGTAACATTGTGTGTTTGCATCACAGTGCACCTGGCTTACATGGGACCTGGAGATTTGAACATGCATTCTTAGGCTTTGCAGGCAAGTGCCTTAACCACTAATCCATCTCTCCAGCCCCAGCCCTTTTTGAAAAAAGTTATTTGAGAGACAGACAGAGAACGGGAGAGAGCACTTCAATTCTTTATATAAGTACCTGTTTAATACAAACTTAGGCAGAGATAATTAGATACATTATTGAATGCTAAATATTAAATGTCGATTTTACGTTTATTGTTTAAACTAGTTCCATGTTTCCTGTATGGTTTAAAACTTTAAATTTTTTATTTTATTATTTTTAAGAAATATTTTATTTACTTATTTGAGAGGAGGAGAGAGGCACAGATAGAGAGAGAATGGGTGCACTTGGGCCTGTAGCCACTGCAACGAACTAACTCTAGATGCACTAGCCACCTTGTGCTGGCTTTACGTGGGTACTGAGGAAGTGAACCAGGGTCCTTAGGCTTTATAGGCAAGCATGTGAACCAGTGAGCCATCTCTCTACCCCTTGAAATTTAAAAAATGAGGTGTGGTCGTACATGTCTGTAATTCTGAGGCAGGAGGAGGATTGAATGTTCAAGTCCAGCCTGGGCTACATAGTGAGACTGTCTCTCTCTCAAAAGAAATGATTCTCAGTACAGTCAGTTGATGGTAGAGCCCAGTAGGATTGCCAGTATGGTTGCTTGCCTTTTTCTGGGACATAGTTCTTGAGTTAGTCCTCAACTTTACAAGACCAAGAACATAATTTCATCACTTCTGGAATAAAAAAAAAGCAGGACTAGGGTAAACAAAATCAGAAAATATCTGTCAACCATTTAGTCAACTTGAGCATATCAATGCTTAGAATGAGGCAGTTAGGTAGACTGGGACTCCCCACCCCCCGCCATCAAAAGTAAAGGCAGAAATACCCTTACGTCTGCCTTTGCAGTCTCCAGTTTGCTAGAGATCAGAGAAGTTGGATTCTCCTCATCTCTTCCCTAAAGGAGTTCCCTAGACCTAGTTTATTTGTAATTTTTAAAAATATTTTTTATTTTTATTTATTTATTTGAAAGAGATGGGGGGGGGATTGGCACACCAGGGCCTTTAGCAGCTGCAAATAAACTCCAGACGCATACACCACTTTGTGCCTTTGGCTTACATGGGTCCTGGGGAATTGAACCTGGGTCCTTTGGCTTCGCAGGCAAATGCTTTAACTGCTAAGCCATTCTCCAGCCCTGTAATTATATTTTGAGAGTTAGAGAGAGAAAGAGGGAGAGAGAAAAAGGGAGTGACAGAATTGCCATGCCAGAGCCTCCAGCCACTGTAATCAAACTCCAGCCATGTGTACTACCTTGTGCATATGTGCAACCTTGTACACTTGCGTCACCTTGTGTGTCTGGCTTAAGTGGGACATGAAAAGTCAAACATGGATCATTAGGCTTCACAGGCAAGTGACTTAACCACTAAGCTATCTTTTTCCATCCCTAGACCTGTTTTTCCATGAACAACCTGAGCTCCTCCCTGGGAGGGAGGACCCCTTTCCTAGAATTCAAATCTGATCCTGATATTGTGGTTAGTTAAGCTCAGCTCCAAAACTTGTTACCATAGCTGGTGTCTTCGTCTTCCTTTTGTTTTTTCCAAATATTTTTATTTATGTATTTGTATGCAGAGAGAAACAGCAAGAAGAGACAAACAGAAGGAGAGAGAGAGAGAGAGAATGGGCACATCAAGGCCTCTAGCCACTGCAAACCAACTTCAGATGCATGCACCACTTTGTGCATCTGGCTTTATGTGGGCACTGGGGAATTGAACCCAGGTCACTAGGTTTTGCAGGCAAGCACCTTAATCTCTGAGTCATCTCTCTAGCATGGCTGGCCTCTTTTTGAGCCAGCTCCTAGCCCAGACCAAGCAGCCCTCACTCTGGCTCACCTGAGCCTGAGGTGAAGCCCACAATAAGGTTATAAATAGATTCTTTCAGGGCACAAGCTCTCTTGGCTGGCTCCTGAACTTCCAGGTTTCTGGTAAGCCACCCTTTGTCTCCTTACTCCCACATGGACTCTGTACTTCCTCCAGCCTTCCACATGGCAGGAGCTCACTGTTCTTTTTTCTCTTTCCTTCTCTTAATCTAATAAAGTCTTTCTATCCCTTACCCTCTGGTCTATGGATTTTAATTCTTTAAATTAATAAGACAAGAACCCAGGGTACACTAAATTTATTAGTGCATTGGTGTAATGGTGTATTGATAAGGAATCCCAATTTTCTCATTACAAGAAGACTAGAAAATTCAGATCTAATGATCTTTTTCTTACAGGACCAGCTAGGAAGCAGGATAGGCAGCTAGGGAAAATAAGAGGACAACAGTGTAAACTGAGCAAAATGTATTTCTGTACATTTCTTTATACCTATCTTAAGAGAAAAATAGAAGTCACTTTCTTGGAAGAGCTCATAAAAGAATGGAATGAAACATTTGTTTAATCAGATGGGGGTGGTAGATAATCAGGAGGCTCTGCTGGTCTGAATAGCATTACCCAGGGCCTGCATTGTTGAGCAAACTCTTTAAGGGCAGATAAGTGGGTCCTGGTCATAGGCCTACCTCACACCCCCAGGCACTTCCTGTAACTGCACTTCCTGTGACTGACCAACAGACCTGTTTACAAGTTCCTTTCTTTTTTCTTTCTTCCCCATCATCTAAGATGCACTGAATTCCCCACTACGTTTAAAATTACTTTTATGGCTGAAACGTTCACATGTGAATTGTGATTTATGGTTTAACTCCCATCCTGTTTTTTTTTTTTCTATAAACATCATGTGGTTATTTACAATAAAAGGTGACACTTGGAACAGTTTGTGGCTGCACCCTGAGATTGACCTCTGGGGTGCAGACCTGATATACCAGACTTTATTCTTTTTTCTTTTTTTACCCAATAAAACTTTGCCTCACATTCCATGAGTTAATGGTCTTGGGTGACACCGGACCCCAAAACAATAGGAGCCTCTTCTCCCAGATGGCTAGGCTTCAAATAAAAACATATGCCTTGACTTCCTTGTCACACATACCCACACCCACACCCACACATACAGAGGAATCCTTTGACCTTTCTGATCTGTTTCTTTCTTATCTGTAAACCATGGCCCACCCTCTTTTTAAAAAAATATATTTTGTTCATTTATTTATTTGAGATTGAGAAAGAGAGAGAATGGGCACACCAGGGCCTCCAGCCACTGCAAACGAACTCGAGGCATGCATCCCTTGCGCATCTGGCTAACGTGGGTATGGGGAATTGAACCTGGATCCTTTGGCTTTACAGGCAAAGGCCTTAACCACTAAGCCATCCCTCCAGCCCCACCACTCTCTTTTCTTATCTGTAAGCCTATACAATACACTTCAGCAAGCCACTTATAATCTTTTATTAAACTCCAGAGGCAGGCACCACAATGTGTATCTGGCTTATGTGGGACCTGGAAAATTGAACCTGGATCCTTAGGCTTTGTAGGCATGCACCTTAACTGCTAAGCAGTCTCTTCAGCCCTTTTTAAAAGTTTGTTAGATAAAAACAGGCATCCCAAAACATTTTACTTAACCTTTTAAGTAAAAGCAATTTCAGCTGGGTGTGGTGGCACACGCCTTTAATCCCAGCATTCAGCATTCAGCATTCAGGAGGCAGAGGTAGGAGGATCTCCCTGAGTTCAAGGCCACCCTGAGACTACATAGTGAATTCCAGGTCAGCCAGGGCTAGAATGAGACTCTACCTCAAAAAACAAAACAACAAAAAAAAGCAATTTCAAAAGCTACATAATCAAACAAGTAAGAGGGCTGGAGAGAAGGCTTAGTGGTTAAACGCTTGCCTGTGAAGCCTAAGGACCCAGGTTCGAGGCTGCATTCCCCAGGACCCACGTTAGCCAGATGCACAAGGCTGGAGGCCCTGGTGCGCCCATTCTCTCTCTATCTGCCTCTTTCTCTCTCTCTCTGTTGCTCTCAAATAAATAAAAGTAACAAAAAAGTTAAAAAACAAACAAACAAAAAACAAATAAGAGTAGGGAGAGGGCTTACTGGAAGGTGTTATCCAAAGAGAAGGTGGGTGTCTTCTCTGATGGGAGGTGGGGGATGCAAAAGAAATTTATATACAAATCAATGTACAAGTCTAATTGAATCTATCAGAGATACTAGCTTCCGTCCTCCCCTCGATGTCTGCAGTTCTTTGTGGCTTGGGATGGCCTGGAACTCCCATTCTCCAGCCTCAGCCTCCACAGGGCTGTGATTACAGGCCTTCACTTCTGCTTAAATTACTTTTGACAGACACAGAAATTGTTTGCCGAGTAAAAGTGCTGGGATTGAGCTTTGGCCTTTTGGCTTAATTTTTATTGAAAGGTAACTTATTTTAACCAAGTTAAATTATGCCAAAAGATATGATCCCTTTAGTAACTATCTTGTAAGGTTTTAGCAAACAATTTGTTCCCTCAAAGTGATATAAAAATCAGGTTGTTTTTTTCCCGACTCCCACTGCTTTTCAGAGGAAAAAATAAAATAAAAAGGGCAAAATCAGGAAATCTCATTAGATGGGTTAACCTAAGATTCTCTAGCTTCTTTCTGTAAATGTCTTGCTGGGAGATTGACATCGTGGGTCTACTGTAAGGCGAAGGCACCAGACGCATTGAACACTCCAAGGCCGGTGCGCCTTCTCGCTTTGCAGCGAGAGGAGACGCGGTCGCCGTCTTCCGAGCCCCGCGCGGCGCCCCGCAGCCGGGCCCGGCTCCTCAGCTCGGCGGCCCCACCTACTCCTGCCCGGTGCCCGGAGCGCGCTCCGCGCTGGCCTCGCGCCCAGCCCGCCCGTCCGCTCTCATTGGCTGCGGCCTGCCCGGCCTTCTTTCTACGGCGCCTGCGCGCGTCCCGAGGCGGCCCGTGCCATCGGCGCCAGTCCACCCGCGGGCCGCGAAGCCCCCGTTTCCCCGCTTCCTTACCGGGCACCCTGAGGGGCTCCGCCGAGAGAGAGCTCTGGAGGCGCTGGCCAGCGCCCCCGGGACACGCGATGAGGCCCGAGCGACGCGGAAGATGATTGGCCGGCAGGTGGGAGTGAAGGGTAACGGAGCGCGCGGGGGCGGGGCGACTGTCGCGGCGCATGCGCGCTCCCCGCCCCCTGTCAGGACTAGGCTGTCACCGAAATGACAGCCAAGTGGGGCAGTGTTTGAGATTGCTGTCCGCGGGGCCTTGCCCTCTTGAAAGGTTCCTGCAATATCTAGCTCTATTATTTATAGGTACATAAGTTTTCAGATAGAATTAGCACTACTTTTTCCTTCATCTTACAAAAACTTTGAACATTAAATTTTTTTTTAAAATTTTTGTGAGGTTGGGTCTCACTGTAGCCAGGGCTGGCCTCAAACTCACGGCGATCATCTTCCTTGGCCTCCTGAGTGCTGGGATAAAGGGTGTACGCCACCACACCCAACCCTACATTATATTTGAAGTCCTAGATTCCTATTTTTTTCTCGGTAGAAAAGTTTTTTTTTGGTTTTTCGAGGTAGAGTCTTTTTTTTTTTTTTTTTTTTTTGGTTTTTCGAGGTAGGGTCTCACTCTAGCCCAGGCTGACCTGGAATTCACTATGGAGTCTCAGGGTGGCCTTGAACTCACGGCGATCCTCCTACCTCTGCCTCCCCAGTGCTGGGATTAAAGGCGTGCGCCACCATGCCCGGCTTCGAGGTAGAGTCTTACTCTAGCCCAGGCTGACCTTGAATTCACTCTGGCTTCTCAGGCTGGCCTCGAACTCGTGGCGATCCGCCTACCTCTGCCTCCCGAGTGCTGGGATTAAAGGCGTGCGCCACCACGCCCGGCTCAGAAAAGTTCTTTTGACAACTTTTATACACGTGTATACAAGAAAAGGAAATGGAAGATTATGATAGAAATACAAATACGTTAAGCCACAGGCTCTCCCGCTGTAGCCCAGGCCTTGTCCTCGTGGCAGTGCTCCTGTCTCAGCCTCGCTAGCGCTGGGCTCCATCTGGCTATGCTAAGCACTCACCGTCAGGCCGGCGCGGGCTTCTCTCCCCGTGTCTCAGCCTGCGGCCTCGGCCTCCAGAAACTGTCACCGACGGGCTGGCGGGCGGGCAGACGGACGGAAAGTGGCGGTGTAGCCGGTGCTCTGCCTCCTGGTTTTGCCAAGATCAGCCTGCGCTTTTCTAGCCCAGCCTGTGCTCAGGTCGGGGCCATCCGAGCTCATCTTTCCAGAGGACTTCCTCCCTCCCGTTTTGGCTCTCTGGAGTGCCCTGCCCGCCAACACTTCACAGCCTCCTCCTCCCTAGGGCTTTGAAGGCTTTCTGCCAGTGACTGCAGTCCAGGGCCTGTGACCAGTGGCCTACAGATGGCTCTTGGGAACTCTAGTCTGTCAGTCAGAGGTTCCCCCACACCGGGCCTCACCTGCTTCATGGAGACCCCAGGCTCTGAGGCGTTTGCCAAGTACAGGAGTTTAATTTTACTACTCTTGTGAGATTAGAGATTTATTTCAAGGATGCTGCTTTTACCATGTTCTGTGAACTTCTTTAAATACTGTTCCTCTAGTGACAAACTTGTTCAGCGTTTGTTCTGAGAGATGTGAATTATGGTTCATAGTATCAGGTAAGGCTAAGGATTATAACATTGGAGATTAGGCTATGGATTCTGAAGAAATGTTGGAACTTCCTAACTAGATTTGGAAGGAACAGTCCTTGTTTAGATAATTAAATTCTGGCATATGTACGTTATTATTTTCTTTAGCCATACCCAACAACATGCATTAATTACACGTGTTCAAAAATTATATAGTATTTGGGCTTGGGAGGGGGCTCAGTGGTTAAAGGCACATGCTTCCAAAGCCTGCAACCGTGGGTTCAATTCCCTAGTACCCATGTAAAGCCAGATGCACAAAAGTGGTCCAAGTGTTTGGAGTTGCTAGCAGCTACAAGAGGCTGTCATGTGCCCATATTCTCTCTCTAGCAAATAAATATTAGAAATTATGTTGAATTCCAAGAGACTAAAGGAAAATTATTGTGAGATTAATCTAAAATGCTGAAATTTTAGTGATCAAGTAATCTTCAGCATTTGGCTATCCTGCTCACTGGATGGAGTGCAGGCTAACCTAGCCCAGGCTCCAGTGATGGCCCTCCCTTATTAGTACTTCAGAGTTCAGAGGGTGCACACCCACTGTTTGGAGTTAAGACTAAAAAGAGATTTGCCACACCTAGGTTCTCCAAAACTGAAATCAAAAATAACTTGGAAAATTGCTTTTCATTGTGTATAAAACCATTACAAATTACATTTAAATGCATTTTTGTTAAATTAAAAAATTGTTAAATTAAAAATTAATTTCCAGCACCAATAAAGTACAACAGCTGAATACAGTGAAAGCTACTTTAATTGCTTTTTGTTTTTAACAACAATTACTTGGACTTAAAACGGAAAACCTTTATTTAACTAGCTATTAGTGAAAAGCCAAACCTTTCCAGCCCACTTCATATTCTCTTTCAACCACTTCAGGGCAGAACAATGTTCCAAACTATAAACCTGCTCCTTGTTAATGTTGACGGTCATGTGCTTAATGAAAAGCTTTGGATCCGATATGCGAGCGGCTGTAATTAATCTTTCCACTGCAGCCTGATAATCATCCTTGGTCCGAGATTTGTTTTCTTCACATCTATAAAGTGAACAGAATCTGGTTTCTTCCCAAGAATCATTTACACTTATTTGTTCTAAACTATTACAGTTTTTTTTTCCATCATATTCTTTTGGCAGTGGCTTTTAAACTTTTTGGATACATCTCACAGTAAAAAAGTCATTTTAGATTATGTTCTAATAACATATACATATAAGACTTTCCCTGACAACAACATGCTTTCTATCATCTTTCATTTTTCACAATACTACTTGCAACACCCTAAAAATGACTTTATCACTAACTAGGCTACAATGATAGTCTGAAGAACACTGATCTAGAATATGGCTAGTTGTCTTTGTATTTGCAAAGTTAGTAAGTATAACTCATATGACATAAAATAAAGATTGGAATTATTAACAATCACATTAGTTATTTTATATTTTATTTACTTGCAAGGAGAGGGGGGAGAGAGAATGGGTACACCAGGGCCTCTAGCCATTGCAAATCAACTCCAGATACATGCTCTACTTTGTGCATCTGGCTTTACATGGGTTCTGGGGAATCAAACCCAGGTTGTTAGGCTTTACAGGCAAGTGCCTTAACTGATGAGCCATCTCTCCAGCCCTAACATTAGTTTTATATTGATATTGGGCTAATTTTAGTTGCTACAAATAGCATACAGCTAATATGGAACTGTATAGCTGCATTTCTTTATTAAATTTCTGGTGCTAGGGCTGAGGAGATGGCTCAGAGGTTAAGGGCACTTTCTTGCAAAGCCTGATGGCCCAGATTCAATTCCCCAGTACCCACATAAAGTCAGATGCACAAAGTGGTGCATGTGTTTTGAGTTTGTTTGCAGTGGCAAGAGGCCCTAGTAATTTCAATCTCTCTCTCTTTTTCTTCTCATTAATTAAAAACATTTAAAAAATTTCTGGTGTTTTTTTTCAGTCTTGACTTAAGGTGCTTCACTAAGTGTGAGAATTTAGCAGCATCTTCTATCAGTTCCACCTGCCATTAGTTATGACTGTTGACTTGCATAAAATCCATACTTTATAGTGTTCTGGGGAAAGACTAGTAAGCAATTGGAATAGAGATGTGGCTACTACATGAGACATCACACTGTGTTCACTGCTTCCTGCTCTGGGTACCTAGGGGTCAGTCAGCAAAAAGTCCTGAGGACTACTATCTGCATTAACACCCATGTGGGCCCTACACAGTGATACTTGAAACAAGAACCAGTGGTCAAAGGGAGAAAAGAGTGGCCAGGCGCCTTCCAGCTTTGAAAAAGGCAATCTGAAGTCAGGAAGACTGAAACAAGGTATGTAGTTGGTATATGTCCAAAGTCTAAACATGAATAAAATTCTCACAGAAGTTAATGTCACACAGCAGGACTCAGTATGCCAATAAGACTAAACATTGGCCTGGATATAATCAAAGACCTAGGAATGCTTCTAGTAGGGCCACAGTCTCAACTGCCATGAGTTCAAGGCCACCCTGAGACTAAATAGTGAATTCTAGGTCAGCCTGGACTAGAGTGAAACTCTACCCTGAACCCCCCATCCCGACCAAAAAAAAAAGCCAGATTCATGGATAAAAAAAGATAAAGACCTTTTAAGGTACCAAGTCTAAACACTAACCATGAGAAATGCTGGTGCCGACAGAAGATTTGTGTTTGTGAACATCCAGTCACATGTCACTACAATGTTTACTGAATGCTATTAACTTTTCTTTTCTTTTTTTTTTTTGGTTTTTCGAGGTAGGGTCTCACTCTAGCTCAGGCTGACCTGGAATTCACTATGGAGTCTCAGGGTGGCCTTGAACTCACGGCAATCCTCCTACCTCTGCCTCCCGAGTGCTGGGATTAAAGGTGTGCGCCACCACGCCCGGCAACTTTTCTTTTTTGATTGGGAATTGAATTCAGGGCCTTGTAGACGCTAAGCACAAACCACTGAGTTACATCCCTAACCCCTTAGCTTTTTTTGGTTTTAACCTTCAAGTAGGTCAAATTCTTTTTCAATTTAACTGGAAAGACAGTTTGGAACATATCCACATAGTGTACCCACACTCACACACCCAGGAACATATCCTAGAGCAGATCTGCAGAGCCACAATCTGCATTCAGAATGCAAGTTTTATCAACTAACCTTTTCAAAACTATCTGTAGTATTTGTGTAGAGGTTCCAGGACTCTGAATACTACTAGCACTAGATACCAGGAAGATTTCAATAGATAGAAGCATTTCAATCTCAGATAAATAGGAAGGAATCAATAGAAGTTTTCGGTGTAAGTTTCCCTCTAATGGTGGGTAGCAGCCCAATGAAAGCGCACCTGAAAATTAAGTAACAAACTTTACCCCACATGTAAAAGTAAAAACTTCCAAAATACCCAAAGGGGACAGTAACTTACCTTTCAGAGTAGACTTCACAGTGGCAGATTTACTGCTCCTTTTATATGGAAGTGCAATTTTCATCCTAGTACATTTGATGTTTCCCTTTATAAAGTGCTTTTGAAACATCACATAAAGTAAGTATTATTTAAAAACTATGAAAATGACTTTTGGGGGCTGGAGAGATGGCTTAGCAGATAAGGTGCTTGCCTGGGAAGCCTAATGACCCAAGTTCTAGTCCCCAGAACCCACATAAGCCAGAGGCACATGGTAGCACATAGGTGTGGAATTCGTATGCAGTCACTGGAGGCCCTGGCATGCCCACTCGCTCTATATATCTGCCTCTTTTTTTTCTCTCTCCCCCCCTCAAATAGATAAATAAAAAGATTTTTTAAAAATTGAAAAAGAAGAAAAAAAAGAAAATGACTTTTGGGATTTATTATATCAAATGTCTAGTTTTCAAGTCATAGTAAACACAACATAACTTGGAGAATAATTAAAAACCTAACCAGGTGAGGTGCTATGTAATATAATCCCAACACTGTGAAGGCTAAAGCACGATTTTGAGTTTGAGGTCAGTTTGTGCTGCATAGTAAGACTGTCTCAAAACAAAAAAGGGGCTAGAGAGATGGTTTAGCAGTTTAAGGCACTTGCCTGTAAAGCCTAAAAACCCAGGTTCAACTCCCCAGAATCCATGTAAGCCAGATGCACTTGGTGGTATATGTGTCTGGAGTTTGTTTGCAGTGGCTGGAGGCCCTGGCATTCCCATTTTTTTTCTCTCTCTCTCATTCTAATAAATAAATTAAAAAAATTAAACACACACACACACACACACACAAAAAAAAAACCAACAAAAACCCTAGCCAGTATAGGTACTTTTTTAAAAAATAGGACTTGGTCTAAGAACAACTTCATGTATTCATGATTGTTGCTTAATTTGGATTATGAATCCAACACATAGGAAATAGACTATAACATGAGAATATTAAAGACATTTTTATTTATTTGAAAACAGAGAGGAAGAGGGGCAGGGGAGAATGAGAGTATGAGTGAGTATGAATGCGTCAAGGCCTCTTGCTGCTGTGCCTAACTCCAGATGCATATGCCACTTGGTACATCAGGTTTGACTTGGGTACTGAGGAATCGAACAGGCTTTGCAAGGAAGCAACTTTAACCCTGAGCCATCTCTCTGGCCCTCCAATAACATTTTAATGTCTAGAATGAGCTCTCCCCCAACCGCAATGTCTCACTATGTAGCCAAGACTGGCCTCAAACTCATGGCAATTCTTCTGCCTCAGCTTCCCAAATGTTGGGACACTAAGGTGCTCTGAGGATTAATCAATAGCTATAAATTACTTGTAGTTAAGACTTTCAGCACATTTTTAAAAAGCCCCAAAGACTATTTTCCCACCTCACTTGCACAAATCTCAGAAACCACAGTGCATATGAAATAAGGCATAGGTGTGATGAGGTAAGAGAGAAAGTGCTAATATGAAAGTTCTGAGTCACAACAGGCATTAGTTGCCTTAACAGATGACTTTAAAAAGCATTTGCAGCCAGGCGTGGTGGCTCATGCCTTTAATCCCAGCACTTGGGAGGCAGAGATAGGAGGATCATTGTGAGTTCAAGGCCACCCTGAGACTACATAGTTAATTCCAGGTCAGCCTGGGCCACAGTGAGACCCTACCTTGAAAAACCAAAAAAAAAAAAAAAAAAAAAAAAAAAGGTTGGGGTCATGGGAAACGTCATTTAATAGATAGGTTGTTTTTGGAGTGATGAAAATATTCTGAAAGCAGAGGAGGATTCACACAGCTCTGTAACTGTGACAGAACCACTATGCTGAGCAGGTGAGATGACAAACTAATTGTGACTAAACCACTGATCTAAGCAACTTGCAGAAGAGCTATATATTCTGAAACCACAGCAGTGGTCATACAGCTCTGTAACTGTAACAGAACCACTGGGGTAAGTTGAATGGCACTTGCATAACATCTGGCTTATGTGGGTCCTGGGGAATCGAACCTGGGTCCTTTGGCTTTGCAGGCAAGTGCCTTTACTACTTACTAAGCCATCTCTCCAGCCCCTATCTATCTTTTTTTTTTTCTTCTTTTTCTCTGAGGTAGGATCTTGCTCTGGCCCAGGCTGACCTGGAATTCACTATGTGTCTCAGGCTGGTCTTGAACTCATGGCAATCCTCCTACTTCTGCCTCCCAAGTGCTGGGATTAAAGGCGTGTACCACCACGCACAGCCCATCTGTCTTTTTTGAGACAGGGTCTCTTACTGGCCTAAAACTTGCCAGTTAGACTAGACTGGTTGACCAGTGAGTCCCAGAGATCTACCCATTTCCACCTCTCAGTGCTGCAATTATAGGAATGCATCACCATGCCTGACTCTTAAAATAATGTGGATTCTGGGGACCAAATCCAAGTTCTCATGCTTGTATGTCAAGCATTTTACCAACTGAGCTCTCTCCTAAGCTCCTGAGGCTTAGAGCAACATCTGTAAACAAACCGGACACAGCTCTATGACTAGAAGCCATGTGAAACGATTACATGCTACATGATGTTGATATGGGCACCTCTGGACTTCCCATGTGGCTTTGTTCCAGAATAAATTATAAAGGTCAGGAATATGGCAAAGACAAAGAAAACATGTAGTAGATATTCTTTAAATTTCAATCTATTTAACTGCTTTATGTTTATGAGGTATGCCAAACCATTTCAAATTTTGTCCTTTGTTTCCTTTGCTTTCACTCTAGCAGATATGCTAATGTGGTGAGAAATAAAGATGCAGTAACTGGAAATGAGAAATAATAGGTTTCAAAAGAGCACAGATCTGTTTGGAACACTACTTTCAACTATGGATCCACTGTTATTTTTGCATATTTAAATATAGCTGGATCCTGGATTAGGAAACAAAATTCAAAACCAATATATCAAATTAAAACTTTAAGTGGAACTTACTTTTGTAGTGGTTTCTGGCTTTAAGCCATAAAGAACTCCTTCCTAAAGAAGTAATTAGTCTCCTAAGAAAGGAAAAATCAATAGGGATGCTCTTTGTAACCATGAACTCTGCTACAGAAGATGATATGCCAAGACTGTTACTTTCTATACAGGAGTCCAGAAGTTTATTAAAAAGAAGGCTGTACTGGGACACCTCCATGGCTTCTGAAAGGAAAGAAACAATGACACAATGATGTAAGGACCTATCCTAATCTCTTCAACATCTCTCTCTTCTTCCCCTTGGCCCTTTCTTACTCTCCACAGAAGTCACAGGCACAATAACACCATCATCTTACATACTCTGCAGATAGGAAACAAACAAGTATTTTACAAAAGTGACTTGACTCTTGCTCCCTTTGTAACGGAGAGTGTGAGAAGAGGCTTGTCAAGGACTTCAGAGGTCATGTACCTCTCCATTTGGTCCCTACACTAGACTCTGTATGGATCTGCAGTGTCCTGTCTTCATTAACTACAGCTCAGACCTCAGCCCTTGATGTTCTATGACTCAAAACACATAATCTCCTAGTAGACATTCACTTTATTTCTGTTCCTTTGGTAATTTGTAGAGGAAAGAGAAGTTATCTTGGAGACTTGTTAGTGCCCTTTACTCAGTTTAGCGTATCACACTCCAGGGCTTTGTCATTTTACGATTTTAGTAGTCCAGGCCTTATCATGAATTATTCTCTTTTCCTTTAATATCTTCCTGAACACACCAGTTTGCCCCACTACTCCCTCACCCTTATGTGTAGCCTTCTATTACACCAACTTTCCTATTTTGGGCTTTGTTAAAACCAGGCATAACTGCTATCCAATCTGGATACCTACTTTGTTTGTTTGTTTCTTTTTTTCCCAAGGTAGGGTCTCACTCTAGCTCAGGCTGACCTGGAATTCACTATGTAGTGTCAGGGTGGCCTCGAACTCATGGCGATCCTCCTACCTTTGCCTCCCGAGTGCTGGGATTAAAGGCATGCACCACCATGCCCAGCTCTACTTTGTTTCTTATCAACACAACTGCAATAGGGACCTGCACAATAGCAGCCATTGTGCTAGTGAGACCAAGATAAAAAAATATGTAACAGTATTATGAAGGACACTTTACTCAGAGAAATGAGGATACTGGATACAATGAAGGTTAGAGGAGATGATAAGAGACCCAGGGAGGGCTTCAAATTAACATCCTCTAACCTGCCACACAGCTCTTTCCTGACTCAAAGCTTTGGTTCCAGGATACCCTCTTTCTACGCATTTACAGTTTGAGCTTTAGCCTCCAGAGTATTCCAAGTTGACTAATGTTCCAAGGTAATATAAACCCAGGTTTGTATTTCTTTTTTTAAAAATTTAATTTATTTATGTATTTGAGAAAGTGAGAGAGGGAGAGGGAGGAGGAAAGAGAGAGAGAGAGAGAGAGAGAGAGAGAGAGGATATGAGTGGGCGTGCCAAGGCCTCTAGAGACTACAATCGAACTCCAGACACATGTGCCACCTTGTGCATCTAGCTTACGTGGGTCCTGGGGAATTGAAACTGGGTCCTTTGGCTTTGCAGGTAAATGCCTTAACAGCTAAGCCATCTCTCCAGCCCCAGGTCTGTATTTCTTTCTTTCTTTCTTTTTTTTTTTTTGAGATAGGATCTCACTCTAATCCAGGCTGACCTGGAATTCACTATGTAGTCTCAGGGTGGCCTCGAACTCACAATGATCCTCCTACCTCTGACTCCCGAGTGCTGGGATTAAAGGCGTGCACCACCACAACTGGACCCCAAGTCTGTATTTCTTTTTTTGGTTTTTCGAGGTAGGGTCTCACTTTAGCTCAGGCTGACCTGGAATTCTCTATGTAGTCTCAGGGTGGCCTCAAACTCACAGTGATCCTCCTACCTCTGCCTCCCGAGTGCTGGGATTAAAGGTGTGCGCCACCACACCCGGCTTAGTCTGTATTTCTTGATAGGAGAAAAGGAATCTTTATCCCAATATAGTGAATTAAGACATAAAGCTTGCTGATGACTTACAGATGAGGGATGGTTGGTGAGAATTCGTGTTAGGGGCTGCTGGTCACTCACAGAGAAGCAGCTCATTGTTTTTTAACCATCAGAAAAGCATATCCAACTTGCAGAGGAGTTCTTTTTCCAATATTGGGGATTGAACCCAGGGCCTCATGTATGCCAGTCAAGTGTCTTACAAACTGAGCTACATTCTCAGCCAGAGAACACATTTATAGGTTGCAACTTCTTTAAAAAATATGCTGGGGGGAGGGGCTGGAGAGATGGCTTCGCAGTTAAGGTACTTGCTTGCCAAGCTTAATAACCAGGGTTCCATTCCTTAGTTTCCAGCCAGATGCATAAACTGGCATGTTCATTTATAGTGGCTGGAGCCCTGGTGTGCCCATTCTGTCTGTCTCTTTTCTCTCTCTGCATGCAAATAAAAAATATGCTGGAATTTGAAACTTAAGTAGGTGGATAACTGTTTCGTATTAACTGTCATGCACTAGATGGCAAAAGTTAATGAAGGCGGACTTTTTAAAACTTACCTTGGCCGGGTGTGGTGGCGCACACCTTTAATCCTAGCACTTGGGAGGTTGAGGTAGGAGGACTGCTGTGAATTCAAGGCCAGCCTGAGACTACATAGTGAATTCCAGGCCATCCTGGGCTAGAGCAAGATCCTACCAAACCAAAGCAAACCAAAACAAAACAAATACATAATAATAATCCAACATAATATTACAATAATAAAGATACAACAATAATAAAAAATACAATAATAACAACAAAAAACCAATTTACCTTGAGAATTCTGAAAGCCTGGTAGATTTTGCAAAACTTCAAATGTCTGTCTGTACAGGTTCTTGCCTAACACTTCATGTGCAATTGTACAGAGCAAGTTATGTCGGTTAAGCACATCCAGCTGGTTACAAGGCCAAAGAGGAGTATTGATTATCCATTCTGACTCTTCCAAAAGAGAAAGATGAACATACCGTGAAAATTACACTTCTCAAGCCAGGTGTGGTGGTGCATGCCTTTAATCCCAGCACTCAGGAGGCAGAGGTAGGAGGGTCACTGTGAGTTTGAAGCTACTCTGAGACTACATAGTGAATTCTAGGTCAGCCGGGGCTACAGTGAAACCCTACTTCAAAAAGAAAAAAAAATTACACTTCTCAATAAAATCACAATTGAAGTTTTTAGTATCTATTTTTGCATGTGTATGTGTGCAAGCACATGTATATGCAAGTGTGCATGTGGAGACTAGAGGATGATATCAGGTGCCTTCCTTGACTGCTTTCCCCCTGATTAAAAAAAATATATATTTTATTTATTTGAGAAGAGAAAGAGGCAGATAGATAGAGAATGGGCATGCCAGGGCCTCAAGCCATTGCAAATGAACTCCAGATGCATGCGCCACCTTGTGCATCTGGCTTACATGGGTACTGTGGAATTGAACCTGGGTCCTCAGGATTAGCAGGCAAGTGCCTTAGCCACTAAGCCATCTCTCTAGCCCTGATTTTCTTTTTTTGAGGTAGGGTCTCATTCTAGTCCAGGCTGACCTGGAATTCACTCTGTTGTCTCAGGGTGGCCCTCGAACTCATGGTGATCCTCCTACATCTGCCTCCACACGGCTGGGATTAAAGGTGTGCGCCACCATGCCCCACTCCCCCTGATTTTTTGAAACAGAGTCTCACTCTGTAGCTCAGATTGGCCTTCAACTCATGTTCTTCCTGCCTCAATATCTCAAATGCTGGGATTACAGGAACAAGGCAACGAATATAGCTGCAGGCATTTGCTTATAAATAGATATAAATGTGTTTGCAGGAAGAGTTTCCTCAAACAGAGGTAACAAGTGAAAGAAAATACATTATAATTCTGTTAGATGGTTATTTAAGAATTCCTTTCAGACAGAATGTATGTGATTGTCCATTCTCTACACTCTCACAAAAAGTGCATCACCAAACTCAGATCTTTGATAGACTGGCAAGTTAGAAGTGGTATTTGTGATTCTAAGGTTTACTTCTTATTGTAAAGGAGTATTTACTTCACTTAGCATGAATGAGAATGAACCACTTGTATTTCCTTCCTAGGGAATGGTATGTTAACTGGAGAACCTTTCAAGAATTTTAGGAACAAATGAACATACATAATCTGAAAGTTGAGAGTTGACAGTCTCAAATCACCAAAGACTGCTCCATAATCCTCCTAACAAACTTTTCTCACTCTCAGTTTGAGAAAGCATAGTTTTGCTATAAACATTTAGGCACAAGTTTCCTATTATAAGATGATACAACCTATGCTGGGCATGGGGGCACATGCCTATAATCCCAGCATGTGGGAAGTTGATGCAGGAGGATCTGGATGTCTAGGCTATCCTGGGCTACATAGTGAGATCCTGTCTAAAAAAAGAAAAAGACTATATGACCCATTTTTACCAACCATTTTACACTTTCTATTTCTTTTCATGTCTTCTTTTTCATGAGACTGTCAACTATAGCTTGCATTTTAGTAATTTCCAGTTTTGTATCTTTGGAAAGCTCATTAACTGAGTTTGCTAAGTTGAATAAAGCCTTTTCCAACAAGTTTATGAACATGTAGTCTACTCACACCCTCTGTATTTCGTAAGCCTGTAGCATCTAACATATACAAGGCATTACATCTATTTCATATATACAAACATGGGCATTAGTTAATGTGTTTTAGGGTAAAGTTTTACACACACACACACACACACATATTTTTCCTTCCTGGGGTAGAGTCTTACTCTAGCCCAGACTTACCTAGCACTCATTATTTATTCCTGGCCTTGAACTTACAGCAGAACTTTCCTGTCTACTAAGTACTGGCTTTTAGGCATGAGCTTATTTGTTTTACTGGTACATATTCTATCTTCCCATCAAAACTCTGAGATTCTTGAAGTGTCTTCATTCTTACCCCACTTTATTAAATAAAATCTGCCTGGTTCAAGTAGCTAGAACTAGTATTACCTACCATGTAGGGGCACTATTATACTCTCAGAATTTTTATTTATTGTATGTAAAAATTAGTCCCCTTTGCTGGCTTAATTTCATTGTCATTTCTGCTATGTAGATTGCTTTAACAGGGAAAATAAGCTTCATGGTTTGAAGTTGCTTTTCTTGAAAATTTATTTATTTGAGAGAGAGAGAAAGGGAGATAAAGAGAACGAGAGAGAGAGAGAGAGAGAGAGATTGATTGAGCATACCATAGGGCTTCTAGCCTGCACACTCCAAATGCATGTGCCACCTTGTGCATCTGGTTTACATGGGTACTGGGGAATTAAACCTGGGTCCTTAGGCTTTGTAGGCAAGTACCTTAACCGTTAAGTCATCTCTCCAGCCCTGACATTGCTTTTGCTTAAATATATGCAGACAGCTCATGAAGACCGGATTTCTTACAGAATGCGAGGCCCTCTGAAACTGTATTCTCAGGGTTTGCAATTGGCCTCTATTCCTTACTTGTTCTGTCATTTACATGTCAAGCTGCTTAATATCTCTAATGACACTTTCTGATCTACAACATGGGAATTGCAGTACTTCCAAACTCAGGTTTTATATGACAATTAAGATAATCAAAGTAAAACACTTAATATGGTACTTAGTCCAGAGCAAGAACAAGTTTTTAATCAACCAAGGCATTCATAAGTTTCCTCTTTATTTTATTTTATTTTTTGAGGTAGGTTTCACTCTAGCTGAGGCTGACCTGGAATTCACTCTATAGTCTCAGGGTGGCCTTGAACTCATGGCGATCCTCCTACCTCTGCCTCCCAAGTGCTGGGATTAAAGGCATGCACCACCACGCCTGGCAAATTTCCTCTTTAAAACTATGCTCACTTTCCCCTTTCAGTTACCCCACAACCTTTCCAACCCATAGTCACTAGAGTTTAGGATGCACTATTTCCCATAGCTCAGTGTCAACTTGAGGTAATTACATGGAAAAGGATTTATGAGACATACTGCACACTGTTGTAGGGTTGCACATATCAGAACGTACCTCTCAGTACCCAAATGGCACCATCTAGGCTTCCGCTTTTTATAAAAATTTCTGCTGCAACATTCACAATTTGACATCTTGGTGCTAAATTCTCAGGCTCTATAAGTCCTTTTAAACTTGTAAAATGTATTTTTAATTCATATAATATATCTAAGACCTTCCTTCCCTGGAATAAAGGTAAAGACCACTGAGTATCAAGCACTTATATATTAAGAGACACAGAAAGTCAATGATAATCTGCAGAAGACATTTACCTAGACTGAATCATCATCCTAGGGTGATAGGCTGTCAAAACCCTCCAAGACTTTTTGTAAAGCCCTGCCATCCTGCCAGTCATTAACTGTTCCCTCCCATGCCAATACTGCACTGTCTTTATCTGTAATTTTACTTTTATGGATTTGAGGCACTATGATTCTTCTGAGATTGCATTTGTAGTTCAGGCCTATAATGTCAGCACTGGAGAAGCTGAGGGAGAAGGATTGTTGCCAGTTTAAGCCAGCCTCAGCCATAGGGTAAGACCCTATCAACAACAACAAGAACAACAATGGGGAAAAAACAAAACAAAACAACACCAAAAAACACTTCATTTGGAAAAGGATTTCCAGCCTTGCTGTGAGAAACTACTGGTTATGTATTTTTGCTTTCCTTTCTGTGATCATTCTGAGACACAAGAGGGGAGACAGTGACAATGAAGATAATCTGTTACCAAATTTAGACAGAGTGCTAGTGGGAGAAAAAGGATAAAACTGTTGGCTAGAAATAGCAATATATTTTTTTAATTTTATTATTATTTATTTATTTATTTGAGAGTGAGAGACAGAGATAGAGGCGGCGGGGGGGGGGGGGCACGCCAGGGCTTCCAGTCACTGCAAGTGAACTCCAGATGTGTGGAATCGAGCTTCGAACCAGGGTCCTTAGGCTTCACAGGCAAGCACTTAACTGCTAAGCCATCTCTCCAGCCCAGAAATAGCAATAATTTGATTCAATAAAATGAATTATTTCTGGGTGTGGAGGCATGCACCGTTAATTCCAGCACTTAGGAGGCAGAGGTAGGAGGACTGTTGTGAGTTCGAGGCCAGCCTGAGACTACATAGCGAGTTCCAGGTCAGCCTGGGATAGAGTGAGACCCTACCTTAAAAAGTCAAAAAAGAATTATTTATATTCTCCATGAAGATTGTCTTTGGTTTAGACATAAGAAACTAGACATATGTTATTGCTTTAAATCAGGGGTTGGCACATCTTTTCTGTCAATAGCCAGACAGTACATACTTTAGGCTTTGCAAGCTGCATTTGATCTGCTGCAATTTTTCTGGTTATTGTTTTTGAATTTATAGCTTTTTTATTTTAGAGATAGTGAGAGAGAGAGAGAGAATGAATGGGAATGATTGGGGCTTCAGGGCCTCAGCCACTGCAATAGAACTGACACTTGCATCACCTAGTGGGCATGTGCGACCTTGTGCTATTCTCATCTTTGTGCACCTGGCATACATGGGATCTGGAGAGTCAAACATGGGCCCTTAGGCTTCGCAGGCAAGCGCTCTAACTGCTAAGCCATCTCACCAGCCTGAATTTACAACTTTTAACAAAAAGTGTAAAACACAAATGGAGCTCAGTGATAAACACTTGTCTAGCATGTGTGAGGCCCTGGGTTCCACTCCCAGCACTATAAAAACAAAAATCAGGAAATGTTATAAACATTCTGAGCTTGTGGGCTATAAAAATAGCCATGGGTACAATGTTTGCAGACCCTTGTTTTAATATTACATGATAAAATTCTGAGTCAGACATTTGTTTCAATGTATATAAATAAGTATATCTTTCAAGGGCTTTCTTTTAGCTTCATTTCAACAATTCTGTCTTTTTTATGTTAAAAAGGAAATCAGCTTGAACTGGGCAGGGAAGAACATACTTGCTATTAGAGCACTCGGGATGCTGAAGCAGGAGGATTTTGAGTTTGAGGACAGCCTGGGCTGTTAAAAAAAAAAAAGAATAGGTTTCATAAAAATCAAACACCTCATAGCAAGTAAGGTGATGAACATAATCATCTCTCAAAATATAATTATTAAAATTCCAGTTGTTCCTGTTACCTTTATATTGCTGAAGAAATACAAGACCAGAAGCACCTTATGGGAGGATGGGAGGAAAGGATTTTATTTTAGGCTTACAGAATCCAGGGGAAGCACCATTAAGGTGGAAAAAACTGGCTTACTTCCATAGATCCATAGCAGGGAGAAACAACTGCAGCAAGCAGCCAGAGATCAAACTGATCTGAACATACCTATACCAGGACTGGACTTAAGATCCACCCCCAGTCACACACCTTCTAGCAGGATACTGGAGACTTAAGTTGCAAGCTTAATAAAAAATATCTCAGGCTATGGACATACATTCACATTCAAACCACAACACCAATTAAAACATCAGAAAATCCACCTTCTTAATGTCCTAATAGCTAAATAAACAAGACTGTTTCAGCAAAATCAGTGTGAGTGTTTAAAAGGGGCCTTATGTTCTATAAGTCTCCAGGTGCAGGTGCAAGCATCCAATGTCCTATGACTGACTTTATGCAAGACTGTGAGAACTTGCCACCTACTACCACACAGTGAGCATTAAATCTCCTGGAAATCTTTAAGTCTAGAGATATTCTGTAAAGTAAGTCTGGGTATCAATTTTCTTTATTTATTTAAAAAAATTTTTTTTGTTGTTTATTTACTTGAGAATGACAGACTGAGAGAGAAAGAGGCAGATAGAGAGTGAGAGAGAATGGGCACGCCAGGGCCTCTAGCCACTGCAAATGAACTCCAGATGCCGGGTCCAGATGCGTGTGCCCCCTTGTGCATCTGGCTAATGTGGGTCCTGCGGAATCAAGCCTCGAACTGGGGTCCTTAGGCTTCACAGGCAAGCGTTTAACTGCTAAGCCATCTCTCCAGCCCTCTTTTTTTTTTTTTATTTTTTTTGGTCTTTTTCGAGATAGGATCTTACTCTAGCCCAGGCTGACCTGGAACTCACTCTGTAGTCCCAGGCTAGCCTCAAACTCACAGTAATCCTCTGCCTCCCCAGTGCTGGGATTAAAGGTGTGTGCCACCACAACCAGCTTAAATTTTCTTTTAATTCATGAATTTTGTACATATACAAGTGACCCTATACTTAAATGTTATTGCACACAATCCAATTATGAAATGATCTCCTTGTTAGAAAACACAAAGTAGCAAAAGATATGCTTTAATAGTTCATTAAGTAGTGGTGAAACAAACTTTCACCCTACTCTCTCTGTAGCCCTATTTATTAGCACTTCTTTCCCTGTTGGATCTTCTTGCCTTCCATCTGGACTTTGAGTCCACAACTTCTCTCATCCTCAGGGAAATCTGAAAAATGGTCTTGAGTCACTAGACCACTACCATGTGAGCTAAGGCTCAAAAAGTCAGACATCCACTTATACAGCATATAGTCTCCCAGAGCATTCTACTAGCTGACTTTATTCAATTCTACTCTCTGTGGTTGTGTATGTGGAGGCCAAAGGACAACCTTAGGTGTCGTTCCTCAGGAATGTCATCCATCTTTTTTGAGATGGAGTTTCTTACCTGTTTGGAACTCGCCAAGTAGGCTGGCCTGGCTGATCAGCGAGCTGTAGGGCTTGCCAATATTGGCCTTCTCAGCACTGGGATTGCAGGTGCATACCATCATGCCTGGCTTTTCTAGGATGTGGCTTGACAGAGTTCTGTTGACTGTGAGCACTTGAGTTCATCTTAAGAAATGTGTTTTGAACTCTTTCAAAATTATAAAGCTGCTTATACTCAGGGGTTGTCACAATAAAATATGAGGGCTAGAGAGATTGCCTAGTGATTAAGGCACTTGCTTGCAAAGCCTAAGAACCCAGGTTCAATTCTCCAGTGCCGATATAAAGCCAGATGCACAAGGTGCTGCATGTATCTGGAGTTTGTTTGCAGTGGCTAGAGACCCTGGCACTGCCTCTTTCTTTCTCTATCTCAAATAAATAAATAATAGATGATAAAAAATAAATTATGAATTAAAATTGCTTCAAATAAGTATGACATTTAGCACAGCCTCCTAAGCATCACTTATAATAAGGTTTTTAAGAGCTGTTGATCTCATGACACCATCTCACATTTGTTTTGTTCCCATTTGGGGATCCACTTTCATGTCTAGGTTCCATTCTGTTCTCTGCAATGATTATTAGAAAATTTCCCACCTGCGGGATTAATCTATATTCTTTCAATTGCATCTAAAGTTAAGTTTTGTATTCCAAAAAGCAAACCTTTAATGCAGTACCTTGGACCACTGCAACAGCTTGTGATAGAAGTACATAGCGTTGATCCCGATTCTTCCCAGCAAAGTTTTATCAACTTCACTATACTGTGGATCTTTGCTAACTAAAACACAAGGTAGGCATATGGAAATGAGATAGTTAACTGAAAGTGATAGAGAAAGGAAACTAACATGGGATTATCGCTACTTTCAAAACCAAAAGTCAGCAACCTCTGGCCTGCAGGATGAATCTAGGGAGAGGCTGTATGCAGTGTGTCCAAAGCCAAGACAGTTACTAGTTGGCTTTTTACAAAAAAAGTCTATCATCTCTCGGTAAACACTGTAACAATGAAGAGCACACACACATATACATACACTGTCACAGTGATGAGTACACACACACACACTCCAGTTGCATATGGTAGCTTACACCTGTAATCCCAGCACTCTGGAAGCTGAGGCAGGAAGATATCAAGTTGCAGGCCAGACATCATGAGACTCTGTCTCAACAAAATATTTCAAAGCTATTGCTCAATTTATTTGACTTGTAATAGTGAAGAGAGTAAAAATTCAGTGATTCCAAACATCCAGGTATCCCAGTATAATTGACTAGCAATAACAGTATCCATCTAAATTAAAAGTATATATTCATGTTCTTTGGAACATTTGATACTAACATCAAGTTCTTTTCATGTAATATAACCTAACAGTAAACAAGTTGAAACACCCTGAGAGAAAGGGCTGTGTGGAGCTTGCTTACTGCCTTAGCCTCCACACAGCAGTATCATCAAGTGCTTCAGACGTCTGTTAAGAACAGTATTTCCTCCCACAAGCCCCAGAACAAATGGTGATGTTTTACCTGCTTCAGCAAATTCACAAAAAGGAACCCCTGGTCTTTCTTCTTTATCATCTTTTGAAAGTGTTTTAGCAACACAAGCACAAAATGTCTGGAACTCTGTTAGTTTCTCACAGCCAACTTTTATGCTAATATATAGGCTTCCCAATTTGGTCCAGTCACCTTTTTCTTTATAAGTCTATAAAAATTGTTATAAGTGAAAGGAAGAAAAGAGAAAAACTAAAAACTCTCATATGTGTAAACATATGTTACAAGATAGGCACATGGAGGCATTAGGTATGTAGAAATGAAGAAGGCCCCACTGTGAATCTTACAAATTTATACATGAAAAGTGAATTGGCAACTTCACTTTTCTGACCAAAGCGAAGTCTCCATGCATACTAGGTAGTGCTGAACACATTTAATTACTTAGTTCATCAAGTACTCAGTGACATCACTCCCCAACCTAGATTTGACAGGTAAGACAACTGAGAGTGAATTATGAGTGGCAGGGTTGAGCTGTCTCCATAGGATCACATTTCTTTGTTGCTTTGAAAAATCAATTTTACTGTTATTTTGCCATTTATGGTTTAGGCCCACATATCAATTTTAGGTGTTACATTTTTACAATGAAGCTTACAAAGCACATTTTATTTTATTTTATTTTTGTTTTTTCGAGGTAGGGTCTCACTCTAGCCCAGGCTGACCTGGAATTCACTATGGAGTCTCAGGGTGGCCTCGAACTCATGGCAATCCTCCTACCTCTGCCTCCAGAGTACTGGGATTAAAGGCGTGCGCCACCACGCCCGGCTTACAAAGCACATTTTAGTAAACTTACTGCCGCTTATTATTTTCTACTATAAATTAAGAAAACTTTCTTGCAACAAAAAATTATTTCATGCCAGGCATGGTGGCACTCGCCTTTAATCCTAGCACTTGGGATGCAGAGATAGGAGGATTGCCAAGAATTTGAGGCCACTTTGAGACTACATAGTGATTGCAGGTCAGCCTGGACTAGAGTTAAATCCTACCTCAAAAACAAAACAAAAAAATTATTTCAAGGACATGAACATACTAATTAAGACTAAACCAACAATTAGCAGTGGAATACAAAAATTAAGAAGCTGGGAGTTGTGGCTCATGCCTTTAATCCTAGTACTTGAGAGGCAGAGGTAGGAGGATTGCCATGAGCTCGAGACCACCCTGAGAATACAGAGTGAATTCCAGGTCAGCATGGGCTCGAGTGAGACACTACCTTGATAAAACAAGAACAAAACAAATGAACAAACAAAAAACCTGACATTAATAGAAAAGCCATCCTTCAGGCCTCTCTGGCTCTATGTTCTGGGAGAGTGCACTGCAGTTCTGGTTCTCTTACTCTGTGTGCTGGGAGAGCACACTGGCAGTCCTGGCTCTCTTACTCTGTATGCTGAGAGAACACACTGCAGTCCTGGCTCTTACTCTTCATGCTGGGAGAGCACACATGGTCCTGGCTCTCTTACTCTTTGTGCTGGGAGAGCACACTGCAGTCCTGCTCTCTTACTCTATGTGCTCTATGTGCAGTCCTGGCTTTCCAGCATTTCACATAGCAAACCACTGACCAATGAGTCAGCTAAGTGTGTCTGCCAAGCTACATTATTATTATTATTAGCATTTTACTTTCTTAGATGTTAATTTTAGAATTAATTTTAAAATAGTTTACAACCATAGATTTAGTTTAGTTTTTTTTTTCAAGGTGGGTCTCTCTCTCTCTAGCCAGGCTGACCTGAGATTCACTCTGTAGTCTCAGGCTAGCCTCAAACTCTTGGCGATCCTCCTACCTCTGCCTCCTGAGTACTGGGATTAAAGGTGTGTGCCATCATGCCCAGTGAGATTTACATTTTTTGTGTTGCTGGGAGTGGAACCCTGTTCTGTGCACACTTTAGGCACATGATCTCTCAGTAAGGTCCACCCACACCCCACAGCCCACGAAATTCTAAGGACTACACTGCACAATGTTAACTTGTAAGAATGAGAAAATATCTTCCTTGAACACTTTCTGTAGCAGTCACATTTTAAAAACTTTCAAAAAGTTGTATCATTACTCAAATATTTTGTTATTGATTTTCAGAAATCCCAGCAATTTATTTAAAAGATAAATGTCATACCTCTACTTCATTCAAGGCTGAGTCTAAATCACACTTCCAGTTCTTTTGAAATTGCTTCATTCGTAGCCTTTAATGATAGAAAAGGGTTAATTATGCTTACTTGCCATTATTATCCTAATGTTTTATAGTTTATACCTAAAAGGCCTGAGGGAAAATATAAAATATGTTTAATGTCTTAAAATTCTTTGGAGACCCCTCCTCAACATCATTGCCTATATCAGCAGGGATTCTGGAGCTGATTTCACTTTTGCATTAGGCAGTGAGTACTGCTGAGTGACCAGGGCCCAGGTGACCTTTCCGTGTGACCCCATGGGGACCTGGCCTCCAATTGCCCAGACTAGATATAAGCCACATAACACAGTAGCCCCTCCTCCAAGCCCTTCCTTCAGCCTTGCAGTGTTCATCAGCAGGGATTCTGGAGCTAATCTCATTTCTGCCTTCGGCAGTGTTGTAGGTGGCACTGAATGACCAGGACCCAGGTAAACTTCCCCCTCACCCTATACAGGCATCCAATCCCCACTTGCTGGGAATCAGGTATTAGCCACACTATATGTGGTAACCTCTCCCCCAAACTCCTCTTTCACCACCAGTAGAGACCCTGAAGCTGATCTTACTTCGAAGCCCAGGCCAGGGCCCAGGAGAACTTCCCTCTACCACTCTGCATGTACCAATCCCTTATGACCTGGCCTGCATGCCTGCAACTTTCTGAGTAGGAACTTCCTGGCTGATCATACTCCATAGCTTGGGCGCTAAGTACAGCAGGCCTTCCAGGGTCCAGCCCAGACCTGCCTGGATGATGCACACACAAGGAGGAGCCTACTCAGCTTCAAGTATACCCAGCTCTAATCCATGGATAGACTGCCACCCCACACCCACCTTGATCAAACCTCACAAGGCCACTCAACACAAGCTCCACAAGAGGTGCTATTGATGCATTCCTAGCAAGACAAGAGGACTATCTTGAGGTGGATAAACCCCAATGCAAACAAGTAACACAACATAGCACGGCAAGATATCCCTACTAAGAATACCTAGTCACAAAGTGGTATGCTCCAGTGAAAACTTTTGAAGAAACTCCAGACACAGAATACCAAAGTGAAATTACAATAAGCACATTAAACAAATTGAACGAGGCCATAAATAAATGGCTGGGAGAAATGGAAGAGAACTAACAAAAAAGGGCAAAAAGAATTCAAAGGATAGCTGAATAAAATGGGAGAAAATCAACAAAATGAACTCACAGATGGCTGAATGAAATGGAAGAGAATCAACAAAAAAAAAATGAACTCAATGGTCAGTGTGATAAACTCAATGAGGACACGATCAAATACAGGAATGAATTCCAAGAGACAATACGGAATTCAAACCAAGAAATGAAAATGGAATTCAATAAAGAGATGAAAATGCTGAAGAAAAATATAATGGATAACAAAAATGAAATATCTCATGAAAGCCTGACCAACATATGGAGGACAAACTATTAGAGATTGAGGATAAGACAGAGGGAAGAGATCATGAATCCAAAATCAATGACAAGTTCAAAAAAATGAAACACCTTAAAAAGACCAAACTGTCAGATCATGGACATACAATAAGACAAAGAACTACAGGGGAAGAACAGAGAATGTCTTCAACAAAATTACTGAAGAAAAATTTCACAATTTTACAGAAGAGAGGCCCCTCAGGTACAAGAAATGCACAGAACACTAAAAAGACCGGATCAGAAATTCCCCTATCACATTCTAGTCAAAACTCTAAACACAGAAAACAAAGAGAAAGTATGAAAAGCTGCCATAGTAAAATAGCTCATTGCTTACAAAGATGGGAGCAAATACCAGGGAGAACCAAGATCCATTAATACGACAAGAAAAGACAGCCGACTACTTAGCACAAGATGAGTCATCTCTATTACATCTGCCAAGTACCAGGAAACACTACATAGAAAGTGACAATTTAAACTCAAGTGCTGTTCTCGCTGCTAGCCTGACAACCTTCTCCAGGAAGATAGTGGTAGACACTAAGGAGACTAAAATCTCATCAAAGCATAAATTTAGAGAATGTAGATAACTCAACACTAAAGGAGACTTATAACACACCTGCCAAGGCTTAGGGAACATTACAAAAGAGGGAGCAAAAAGATAATAAGAGCCAATGGGTGGGAAGGTGTATCCCAAGACATTGTCCCCCACACTGAGACTAACTTGTGTATTCATGACCCCACAGTGAATACCAACAACCTGCCCTCAGTAAAATGGGAGTGGGAGAGAGGGGATATAAGAGCATAATCCAATGAAAATATAAGCAATACAGATATGTTCATACTATAAAGTTCACAATATTAAAATGGTAATTAAAAAATTCTTTAAAGGAAATGGTAACTATACAGCTATCTACCTTACACTATTTCCTCCTCAAACCAGAGAAGTAAAAACCAAATTCTATATGCAACCATACCTTCAGCCTAGTAGAGAATGCTAAAACTTTAAAATAATTGTGAATAAAATGAGAGAGAAAGGGAGAGAGAAAGAGAGAGGCACTAAGCTAGCACATGATCTCTGTGGCTCCTGTCTCCAAGGATCTTTGGGATGCAAAGATGAAACCCAATAAGACAAGGAAGACCCAGCATTAACAAACACAACACAACACAAAGACTAAGACCACACCAAGACTGAAAGTCCTAAAAAAGTAAAATGGAAAGCTGGAGAGATGGCTTAGCGGTTAAGATGCTTGCCTACAAAGCCCGAGGACCCAGATTCGACTCCCCAGAACCCATGTAGGCCAGATGCACAAGATGAAACGTGCATACAAGGCCACACATGCATATGAGGTCATACATGCGCACAAGGTGGCACATGCATCCGGAGTTCAACTGCAGTGGCTAGAGGCTCTGGCCTGTCAATTCTCTCTCGCTCATAAAAAATAAAATAAAAATAAGCAGGGTGGGAAGGTCTGAGTAGATCTGAACACAGACCACAGGGAAGGAACTGAAAAGTTTGTATGACTTAAAGAAGACAATTTCTTAAATGTATAGCTTTTGAGAAATAAAAAAATTGATAAAAATAAGATATATAATTTAGGAGCTATAAAGAGGAAAAGAAAAAAGCAAAGAAAGGAGAGAATACTATACAATAATTATAGGGTTGATCTTGATAATTATTCCCAGCATTCTATAGATTATTTTAGAGAACTGAGAAGGAAAGATGCTTCTTAGTTCCTGTCATGCAGTCACTGCAACACTAACATCTAAATTAGACAGGATAAAGAAAGAAAACTGAACAAGAGTACCACTCAAGATTCACTAAATATGAAAATACAGTTATAAATATTATTGAACATAAGCCAAGCACACATTAATAAAATAATGCACCATGAGAAAGGAGTACTTATTTTGGGAATTCATGCTAAGTACAACATCATATTCAACATTAAGGAAGAATAATGGTTAATGCCCTAAGTACTGAAAAAGCTTTTTTTTTTTTTTTTTTTTTTTTGAGGTAAGGTCTCACTCTAGCCCAGGCTGACCTGGAATTCACTATGTATTCTCAGAGTGGTCTTGAACTCACGGTGGTCCTTCTACTTCTGCCTCCCAAGTGCTGGGATTAAAGGCATGCACCACTACGCCTGGCAAAAAGGCTTCTAATAAAGTTAAACTACTCATGACAAAACCCCTTAAGAATGCAGGAACTGAGAGATGCTTTTTCTCTGTATGTGGGTACTCAAGTGTGCAGTCCATGTGTGTGAAAGCCAGAGGACAACCTAAGATATTGTTCCTCAGGCATACTATCCAACTATTTTTGGTTTGCCTTGAGACAGGGTCTCTCATCTGCCTGGAACTCACCAATTAGGCTAGACTGGCTGGCCAGCAAGCCTCAAGGATCCTCCTATCTCTGCCTCCCTAGCACTGGAATCACAGGCATGTACTGTCAAACACAGCAGTTTTTTGTGGGTTCTGAGGACTGAACTTAGGCCCTCATGCTTGCATGCAGGGTAACTTTATTGACTGAACCATCTCTTCAGGATGATTTCTGAAAATGATTAAATATATATGCTCTACTGCTAAAGCCACTATTGAACTAAGTGTAATTTTATATACACTTCCACCCAAGTAAGGAACAATGCAAAGGTGTCATGTCTGCCTATACTTGTTCCTTTTGCACTTGAGGCATGTGTTCATGCCATCAGGCAAGACAAATCACTCAGGGGTATACTGATAAAAGGTTAAATTAGGGCTGGAGAGATGGCTTAGCGGTTAAGTGCTTGCCTGTGAAGCCTAAGGACCCCGGTTCGAGGCTCCATTCCCCAGGACCCACGTTAGCCAGATGCACAAGGGGGAGTGTGCATCTGGAGTTCACTTACAGTAACTGGAGGCCCTGGCACACCCATTCTCTCTCTCTCTCTGCCTCTTTTTCTCTCTGTCTGTCGCTCTCAAATAAATAAACAAACAAAAAAGGTAAAATTACCTCTGTCTTCAGATGATATGTATACCTAGAAACTTTCATAGATTCTGATGAAGTTAACTCAAATAATGGCAACCTCAGAGTAAAACAGCAGAACACAAAATTTACAAACAAAACCCATAGCCTATATATGAGAAATAGAGGACATACAGGCACAAAAAATGTCACTTACAATAGCATCCAAATATTGAATTTTGTTTTTTCTCGAGGTAGGATCTCACCCTAGCTCAGGCTGACCTGGAATTCACTATGTAATCTCAGGGTGGCCTCGAACTCACTGCGATCCTCCTACCTTTGCCTCCTGAGTGCTGGGATTAAGGGCATGTGCCACCATGCCCAGCTTGAATATTTTTTTAATTTTTATTTATTTATTTGAGAGCTACAGACAGACAGAGGAAGAGGGGGAGAGAGAGAGAAAAAGAGAGAGAGAGAGAGAGAGAGAGGGGGAATGGGCACGCCAGGGCCTCTAGCCACTGCAAACGAACTCCAGACGCGTGTGTCCCCTTGTGCATCTGGCTAACGTGGGTCCTGGGGAATCGAGCCTCGAACTGGGGTCCTTAGGCTTCACAGGCAAGCGCTTAACCGCTAAGCCATCTCTCCAGCCCCATAGCTTGAATATTTTTATGAGGAAAATTATTCAACACTCTTGAAAGACACAAAGATAAACCCAAACAAACGAAAACATTCCTTGTCCTTGAACCAGATGATAAAGATACCAATTTTCTTCATGGGTGTTCATAAATTTAGTGCAATCACAGTAAAAATACCAACACACTACTATATGGAGTTAGGGAGTTAGTACTAAATATATGTAAAAGCATAGATATAGGAAGTCAGGAAAACACTGAAAAAAAATAATACTGTGATGTGGGTTAACCCTCCCACATATTAGAATACCTGTAATTAATGTGGTACTAGGACAGACATAGGAAATAGTTCATGAAATAAAATGTAAAGCACAGAAACACAACCAAGTACAGAAGCAACTTAGTATGATAAAGGTGGCATCTCAAATCACTGGAAACTGTACTTTTTATTTTATTTTACTTTTATTTTTATTTTTTTGAGGTAGTGTCTCACTCTAGCCCAGGCTGACCGGGAAATCACTATGTAGTCTCAGAGTGGCCTTGAACTTATGAAGATCCACCTATCTCCGCCTCTTGAGTGCTGGGATTAAAGATATGCACCACCATGACCAGCCAGAAGATGTACTCCTTTTAAAATTTTTTATGATTATTATTATTATTTTAATATTTTTATTTATTTATGTATGAGAGAGAGAGAGAGACAGAGAGAGAGAGAGAGAGAGAGGCAGATAGAAAGAGAATGGGTGCTCCAAGGCCTCCAGCCACTGTAAACAAACTCCAGACGCATGCACCACCTTGTGCATCTGGCTTATGTGGGTCCTGGGAAATTGAACCTGGGTCCTTTGGCTTTGCAGGCAAGCACCCTAACTGCTAAGCCATCTCCCCAGCACTATTATTATTTATTTTTGAGAGAGAGAGAATGGGAGTATCAGGGCTTTCAGCCACTGTAAACGAACTCCAGATGTATGAGCCCCCTTGTGCAACATTGTGTGCTTGTGCCATTGTGTGTCTGTCTATGTGGGACCTGGAGATTCGAACATGAGTTCTTAGGCTTTGCAGGCAAGCACCTTAACCACCAAGTCATCTCTCCAGCCTAAGATTTACTTTTTAACAAATGTTGAGGAAGATGGGCAATCTCTTAGAAAAGGATTGCTGTTGAGTTTGAGGCCATCCTGAGACTACATAGTGAATTCCAGGTCAGCCTGGGCTAGAGTGAGATCCTACCTTGGAAAAACAAAACAAAAATTCAATATGAAGAGCTAAGATTGACATTAATGCAGGTGCTTACAGGACAGGACTGTGGTGAGAGCTGCTGCATCTGACTACACAAGACATTCAGGGTGCTATAGCAGACTCACAGAGTGTGGTACAGTTCCTTACATATTTTCAAGTTACATCATCACGTGGCACATTGTCTACCAATAATGATCACCAAAGATGAAATTATGAAAAGGCTGATGGAGTCTCACATGCTGAACATTCAATGTGAATGGGGGCAAGGTGTGAACATTATTCTAACATGTCAAGAAGTGAGCAAGGGAGAAAAAAAAAGACTTAAGGTAATTTACACACATATTAAGTGCTTTAAGTGGAATTAAGGAAGTAGTAAAGATAAGGTAAGAGAGTCTATTTGCTCTTAATGGAGCAGGCTTTGAGCATAAATGATGTTCACAGAAAGATGTGGTAAGTCCTAGAAGAGGCAGCCAGCCTGAGTAAGGTTCAATGTGGGGAAGAGACAGGAGAAAGGCTCATGATGAGCAGAGGGGTACATCTGTCACATGAGTCAGTACAAGTGCTTCCCTGCACCCCTCTCAGATCCCATGAAAATATACAGCTGTGAGCTTTAGCTGCAATGATTTTTCTTACCTGGATCTGATTTCCAGAACTGTAGTTATTTCTTGTTGGGAAGCCTGTGCTTGACATAAAAGCTTAACAATATAATTAAAGTGTTCTGGGTCAAGCATCATCCCAGCTTCAATAAACTGTACAGAGAAAAAAATAGTTATTCTTATAAAAACATGAAAGAATGGAGAAGCCAACATATGAGAAATGACTTAAGAGACTGATGGAAGACGTAAAACATGGTGAAAAGTGGAATTACAGCTCATTGAAAACATCTGAAAGCACAATTTCTTCAAAGGTTGGAGAACCACAAAAAGATGCCTTTGTTTAAGAATTTAAAGTAAAAATGAAAATAATAATTTTGAATATAAAATTGAATTTTCTTACCATTCTCCTAGTTATCTCAATCACTTTATCGCCCGTAATTCTTATTTGGTATCAGTCTGTCCTAGTATAGCGCTCTGATTGTAAACTTCCTGAGAAGTTTGTTCTGTGCCTCACCCACGGCCTTGGCCAGGGAAGAACTGGTGATTACTTATTAAATAAATAACCTTGGTGACAGGCTGCAACATATAATAAAGTATTTGATTTAAAAAAATCAATTCAAAGATTTTCTCCTTAATTCACATATGCCTCATTCCCGTCTTTGTCATGTACCTCAGCTCTAATGGACAGAGCTAATGGAAGTATGTGGATGCTTCTGGTATAAAGATGGATGAGTGAGAGGCAGGTGTCTCCCAGCTACTATCTTGGGAGAATGGGAAGGCTCAAGATTGTGGACTGGCAATCTCAGGGTGTTCCTATATGTCACAGAGATGTATGTTAGGGAAAACACTATACTTTCTTAGGAAGGCACAAACACTTTCTGTTTAGAAATTACTTAAATATAAAATACATTTGAATGTTTGAGAGAATGTATGTTTTACCTTCTTCATCTAGATTTGAAAGAAGTACTAGGAATGGAGAGTTTGGGTTGGGATAACACAGTTCCAGCAGGGGAAAGTGAAGACATTACCTAGTCTATGTGAGACACTGCTTTTTGGTTGCTGGAACTTAAAACTGACATTTTGTGAGACTTTTTTTCATTGAAGAATAAAAATATAAAGTTACTGAGAGATCTTTCTCTGTCTTTTGATCCTTAGAACAACTACTGCAAGTTAGATGGCACCTTTTGAGTGGGTCCTAGAAACTCCAAGCTAAGCCATATGATTAAACAACTTAAACTGAAACAGTTTTAGTGAAAAACTTTGTAAAAATAACTGTTTCACATCTGTTATAAATACTAATCCTTAAACTCCTTATGTCAGCTTCTCTGGATGCACAGCATGCTTACCATTCTATTTTTATTTATTGATTTATTTTTGTTTTTTTGAGGTAGGGTCTCACTCTAACCCAGGCTGACCTGGAATTCACTATGTAGTCTCAGGCTGGTGATCCTCCTCCCTTGACCTCCCAAGTATTGGGATTAAAGACATGTACCACCATGCCTCCATTCTAATTTTATTTTATTTACTTTTTTTATGCGTACTTAGTTTATTCTTCCAAAGTAATAAGGAGGTGCCTAAGAGATATATGAAAACCCTAGCAATTGCCTTTTTCACGTGTGTACATTGAATGTCACGTGTGGTATCTGCATGTGTGTGCAGATGTGCCCATGCATGTGGAAGCCAGGGGTGAATGTAGGATGTTCTTCTTTTGTCACTCATCTGCATATTTGGTGTCCAGTGTCAGTAAGCCCCAGTGACCTTCCAGTCTCTATTCTCTGCAGACTGGGATTATTACAGATGTTGGTGGCCATGCCCAGCTTTCTTTTTCTTTTTCCTTGAGCGAGGGTCTTGCTGTAGCATAGTCTGACCTGGAATTCACTATGTAGTTGCAGGCTGGCCTCTAACTCAAAGCCATCCTCTTACCTCCGCCTCCCAAGTGCTGGCATTAAAGATGTGTATCACCACGCCTGGCCATGCCCAGCTTTTTTTTTCTTTTTCTTTTTTTTTCCAGTGGAAACTTTTATTCTTATCCAAAGGTAGAGAGAATAGTAAAATAACCCTCACTTATATCCAACCCTCAGTACAATATTTATTCTTAGACATTGTTATCATGAGAACTTCAATGAAAAAATAAACCTTTGTATCTTTGTTGATATTTAAGCATTTTCATCCTCAACAGAGTTAATACCAAACCAAAAAGAAAGAACTTACTTGTTTTTAAACAAATGGGTACTTGCTTTTTTTTTCTCAATTTTTATTAATATTTTCCATGATTATAAAAAAATATCCCATGGTATTACCCTCCCCCCTTTCCCCTTTGAAATTCCATTCTCCATCATATCCCCTCCCCATCTCAATCTTTCTACTTACATATATACAATACCAACCTAATAAAAGCCCTCCTCCCTTTCTTTCTCTTCCCTTTCTATCTCCTTTTTAAACTTACTGGCCTCTGCTACTGAGTTTTTTCCTTCTTGCACAGAAGCCCAATCATCTGTTGCTAACATATGAGGGAGAACATGTGGCGCTTGGCTTTCTGGGCCTGGGTTACCTCACTTAGTATAATTCTTTCCAGATCCATCCACTTTTCTGCAAATTTCATAACTTCATTTTTCTTTACCGCTGAGTAAAACTCCATTGTATAAATGTGCCATATCTTCATTATCCACTCATCAGTTGAGGGACATCTAGGCTGGTTCCATTTCCCAGCTATTATAAACTGAGCAGCAATAAACATGGTTGAGCACGTACTTCTAAGGAAATGAGATGAGTCCTTAGCATATATGCCTAGGAGTGCTATAGCTGGGTCATACTCCATTCTAATTTTAAAAGGAAGGAGTTGGGGAAATGCCTTGTCACTAATGTGCTTGCCATGCAAGCATGAATAAGGATTTGAGTTCAGATCCCCAGCACCCACATAAATGTTGGGTGGGCATGGCGGCTTCCTGTAGTCCCAGCACTTTGGAGGCAAAAAACAAAAGAAAAACACTTTACCTATGAAGCCTACAGCAAACAGTTCTCTCAGCTTTGTGAGGTAATATAATAAACACTATCCCCATTGACTGCTCTGCTCTGTGATGTTTGAAAGAATACCTGCTGGTCTCTGCATTCCCTGGCCATACCAGGAGTTTTGATCAAATGGACAGGCCAACCATAAAACTAACCTGTAAGGGCTGGAGAGATGGCTGAGCAGTTAAGGCACTTGCCTGTAAAGCCTAAGGACCCAGGTTCAATTCCCCAGTACCTATGTAAGCCAGATGCACAAGGTGGCACATGCGTCTGGAGTTTGTCTGCACAGGTCGGAGGCCCTGGCACACCCATTCTCTCTCACTCTCTGTCTGCCTCTTTCTTTCTCTCTGAAATAAATAAATAAATAAATAAATAAGAAAAACTGACCTGTGAAAGAGCAAATGAGCTACCTGGTTACTGAAAACTTCATACCTACCCTTTGATGCTGCTCAAAAGCCAATGTAAATATAAGCTCTTCTTTGACAAACTAGGTAACACCGTATGGGAGTATAAAAATCAGCTCTGAACTTCTTTCTCAGGGGTTCGGCAGACTAATATCAGCAGGAAAGACACCTTATTCTGTGATGATAATATGGTCTTATCATCCCCAAACCCTGTAACAGTCCCAGCAGGGATGCTGATACTGGCCTTAAGCAACTTTTAGAAATGTCAGCTCCATAAGAACTGTACAAAACAACAAAGAAAACTCCAGAACACTGTCTTTGTTAAGACATTCTCCATTAAGAGAAATTTTATTCGGATAGTAACTAGTATAAATTTTGCAGAGACAAGTTATTCAGTATCAGACAATTCATGAGATCCTTACTGAGATTTTCTACAACTACTAAAGATGCATGTAACTTCTAATTCAGAAAATTTCCTGCAATAATCTAGTCAAACTGAGGCTTTCACTAATGCTAGAGTGGTTACAGTGCTGCTTCTGGAGAAAAAAAAAAAAAGACTGGGGGCTTTTCTCTCATCAGTCTGTTCTCAAGTGAGTGGCTATTGGAGGGACAATTATTAAGAACTAGTCAACAAATGTTAAAATTTTAATGTATTTTTGAGAGCATTAAAAATTCTTTTTTCTAATGTATATACTATGCTTATCAAACTGCCCAGTAAGCACTTTTCTTAATATTTATACCCTTATATTAACGCTACTCTCACTTTGGGTAGAGAATCTTCTCTTTTCAGATGGCAGTGACCTTGGGATGACTCAGAAGGTATCATAGTGCTGGAAAGAAGTGACTGGAGTACTGAGTAACATCTCGATCACACCTTCCAAGGCTCAGGGTCTAATGCGGAAGAGGTGGCGGAAAGTATGTAAGAGCCAAAGGAAGGGTAGGACTCCTTACAATGTCCTCCCTCCAGACATAAAATGGCCTGGATATCCATGACCTTATAGTGCCTGACACTACCTACACAAGACCATCATAAGAGGAGGATAAGATCATGACATCAAAATGAAAGAGAGACTGATTGAGATAGGGAGGGGATATGATGGAGAATGGAATTTCAAAGGGGAAAGTTGGGGGAGGGAGGGTAGCACCATGGGATATTTTTTATAATCATGGAAAATGTTAATAAAAATTAAGAAAAAAAACACAAAAGAAAGAAAATAATAAACCAAAAAAAATTCTTTTTTCTTATTTTGTTTAGTGCCAAATTTAAAATTAATTCCCAGAAACTGTGTTTCTGTTTATTTTAGTCAGTTTTCTATTTACATATTGATTTATTTTTACTGTGGCATCAAATCTTTTGGAGAAAGTTTCCTTTAGTTCTTTAAGGAGCAGAGATGAAGACAATTTACATATTAGATGCAGTTGCTTTATTGCTAGGAACAGTTCACGGAGGGGAGGCTGCTCAGTTACAGAGTGTGCTATGGACTATATTAGGAGAAAAAGAACATCTCTGAAAATAGAATTATTTTGCATCTGGAAGATGAATAAAGGGCAGATCAAGAGTTATACGAAAATAGTTCTTTTTGTAATTCATTATTAGAGAATAAAGGAGAGAGAACATACCTTGCATAAAATCTCAATCAAAGCAGGCACAGCATTCCTCAATTTCATAGCAGCCACATGCTCAAATATTTTTAGTAATATTTTCAGAGCAGGCTGGATAAAATAAAAAAAAACTACACTCATTTCATGTCTTCTTCCAATATACTTTATGTTTCTCAAGTGCATATATGCTGAAAAATGTAACCTTTAAGAAGTATTCAACAAAAATAGAAGTTTGACCACCAACTTCAAATGAAGAATTTAACATATTAAGCATGTCTACATTTTCAGGATACTCACCAGCATTTTAGCCATTATGCTGAGGTTCACTATCTGAAATACTTCCTTCAATAAACAGTGCTTGAGTAAAGCAATTATAAAGTCATTTAGCACTTGTAAATCAAAGTGTATCCCTGGGGGGAATTTCCTGTAGTATTCCATAAATATGTTTACTGAAAGGGAAAAAATATAATCATTTACTGATTTTAAGATATCCATATTGCCTAAATTAAAAGACTTTCTGTATTTTTTTTTTTTTTTTAAACAGGGTCTCACTGTAGCCCAGGCTGAACTTAAACTCACCTGCAGCTTCAGACTGGCTTTCAACTCATGGCCATTCTCCTCCTACCTCAGCTTCCCAAGTGTTGGGATTATAAGTGTGTGCCACCATACCCAGCTTTAGTTTTCTGTATCCCGATATTATATAAATTCATTTTCTTCAAATGAAATATTTGATGAATGAAACAAAAAAGTGAGAATGGCAGTAGCAGGCTGGTGAAGATGGCTTAGTGGATATAGTGCTTGCTATGTAATCTGAGTAACATAAAAACTGGAAGCTTCTGTAATCCTACCGTGCCTATGCCAATAAGAGAGGTGGAGACAGAATTTCCCAGAAGCTTCTGAATGGAGGAGCAGTGACACTGAGAGTCCTTGCCTCGGATGAGGTGGAAAGCAAGGACCTCCACATGTTTCACATTCACAAGCACACTAGACAGATAAAAATAATAACAAAAAAAGAGCTGGAGATGGCTTAGTGGTTAAGGTGCTTGCCTGCAAAGCCTAAGGACTGTTCCACTCTTCAGATCCCACGTAAGCCAGATGCACAAGGTGATGCAAGTGCAAGGTCACACATGCACACAAGATGGCACAATTATAATTATACAAGGTGGTTTAATTATAGTGGATGAAGGCCCTGGTGCACCAATTCTGTCCCTCTCATATAAAAAAGGGTCAATCTGTTGGGTTTGTCTCAAAAATAAATTTAAAAAAAGTTGGCAATACCATTTGAAGTAAACCAAGCAGGATCACCACTAGACTGGGAGCTTACTCATGTACTACCCACGAAGCACCATGGCCTCCATATGCACTCTTGAGAGCCAAGTTCCCAGGGAGCCCTTCAGGTCTGTACATATGCATGTGAAATTGTAAGTTGGTGGAGATGTTTTGACACATGCTACTCATTCTTATTGCTTTAACTCCATATTAACCTTGAGAATTTTTTTAAATGTTATTAGTACATATTGATATATAATAATAAGTTTCATTATGATATTTTGATACATGTATATAATAAGTTTTAAAAAAATATTTTATTTATTTGACAGAGAAAGGGGGTTGAGAGGAAAGAGAGGGGGGCATGCCAGGGCTTCCAGTCACACAAATGAACTCCAGAGCATGTGCCACCTTGTACGTCTGGCTTACATGGGTCCTGGGTCCTTTGGCTTTGCAGGCAAGCTAAGCCATCTCTCCAGCCCTATATAATAAATTTTAATCATACTCATCCACATTTCCCTTTCTTGTTCATTTTCATTTATTTATTTGAGAGCGACAGAGAAAGAGGCAGAGAGAGAGAGAGAGAGAGAGAGAGAGAGAACTCGCATGTGCACACCAGGGTCCCCAGCCATTGCAAACGGAACTCCAGACGTGTGTGGCCCCTTGTGTATGTGGCTAAAGTGGGTCCTGGGGAATCAAGCCTTGAACGGGGGTCCTTAGGCTTCACAGGCAAGCACTTAACCGCTAAGCCATCTCTCCAGCTCCACATTTCCCTTTCTTAGCCCTCTCTTACTCCCACTGACCCCTTCCTCTTGCCAACTTGTCAACCTTCTACTTTCATATCTACTTTTTTTGTTTTGTTGTGTTTTGCTTTTGGTGACTCAATCAGTTTATTAGTTACTTACAGAACATGAGTAAAAGGTTATTTACAGAAGCATGGGCAACTTCCTAGTGGCCCCACCACTGAAGAAAATGTCTCTCTTTTCCCCAGCAACCATTGACTGCTTCTAAATTCTCAAGGAGTGTAGTGTCTCATGAGCCTCTCCCCTTTTCCAAAATGGTTTTGATTTCAATTTGTTACAGGCTTGTAAATTATTAACTTACTTTGAGAAAGTAGTTTATGTCCAGTCAATTCCTTATTTTCTATGTAACACAAATATTTTCCAAATTTCCCTCATCATTTTACTAAAATTGGGATTATTTCACTGATCATTTTTTCTCATTCCAAAATTTCCTCAGTTATAATGTGTACATCTTAAATAAAGTTGCCTTAGAAATGACTTTTGGTTTTGTGTTGTGTCTACCATGAACCTTCAGACTCCCAAGTACAGGGACTACAGCTGTGTGCTACCACATCCACCTTTGAAAATATTTTATTATTTGTCCATGTGTATGCATGTGTGCACACATGGAGGGCAGTCTTCACATGTTCATTTGAATCAGTTTTTTAATCCACTATTCTTTACTGTGCTCTCCACAAACTTCTGGGAAATCTTCCCGTCTCCATCTCTCACCTCACCATCAGTATTAGCATGTTGAGATTATAGAAGCCCACCAAAATTTCCAGTTTTTTTTTTTTTTTTTAAACATGGGGCCTGGGAATCTAACTTGGGTACTCCATGATGAACATTATGTGCTTTATCCACCAAGCCATTCCCCAGCCCCCAAATGGATTCTTGTTTTCTTTTTTGTATTTACATAGTTGCCTATGTAACTGAGGATGACCTTATACTTCTATTTTTGCATGTGTATGTGGTGTGTATGGGTGTTTTTATGTGGGCGCATGTGTGTGTGCAGGTGCACGTGGAGGCCAGAGGTTGAGGGTCAGGTTCAGGTTTCTTCTTCCATTGCTTTCTGACATATTTTTTTTCTTGTACTGTGTGTTTTATATTGTGAGCCTCAGTGATCCTCCTACCTCTGCCTCCTCAGCAGTAAGATCACAGGCATCACAGGCATGTATCGTCATGCTGTTCTTTTTTTTTGGTTTGATTTGAGGTAGGGTCTCATTCTACCCAGGCTGGCCTTGAACTCACATAATCCTCCAACCTCTGTCTCCTAAGTGCTGGGATAAAAGGCATTCTTGACCATTCTAGAGTTTTTAGGAGGGTACTGGGAATCTGAACTCAGGTTCCCATGTTTGTGTGGTACTGACTGAACCAACTCCCAGCCTGAATAAATTTTTTTTTAGTTGTGAAGACTGAACCCAGGGCTTGTGCTTTTAGACAAATGCTCTTCTTCTGAGCTAAATCTCTAACACCAGGATTATAATTTTTTGTTTTGGGTTTTTTGAGGTAGGGTCTTGCTATAGATCAGGCTGACATGGAATTAATTATGTAGTCTCAGGCTGGCCTTGAACTTACAGTGATCTCCTATTTCTGCTTCCTGAATGCTGGGATTAAAGGCATGTACCACCTTGCCCAAATTAACCAAACTATCATATTTATTTTTAATATTTTCTGAAGCTAACAGAGCCACACTTAGGTAGGTATCCATTTTTCATACCTAGTTTGAAAATAAATTTTAACATTTTATGACATAACAGCACATTGTGGGAAAATCAACACATTTATAAATCAACATCATTTAATTATTTCATACCTGCACGCTGCAACAAGCACAGCTCGTTGACACTCATATATTTCTTAAACACATCCATGCAAACCTACAAAAGTCATAAATACTAAATTATATTTGTATATTTTATAAGCACTAGAAAAATTTCTACCCTATCTTTTTGCTTATTTCAAAATTTTACAATGATTTAGAGCACTGGAATAAACAAGCTGATGTTCAGTTAACCTACAGGTTTGAAATACATACTAGATTCATTATACATTTTTAAGTTATTTAAAAAATAACTACTAATGAGATGCTAAAGATGCTGACTGAGCACATAGAGACCCACATATACATATCATCTGAATCATGACCTGGTGACACCACAGTGCAGCAGGGAAAGAATGCATCCCCTGACTATCTGAGAAGGGGTCACATATAGCCCAGGCTGGCCTGGAACTTGTTATGTAGCTATGGAACTCCTGATCCTCCTGTCTCTACCTCCCAAGTACTAGGAGCATAGGTACATACTACCATTCCTAGCCAAGAAGTTTTTTTTTTTTTTTAAGGTAAATGGTCCTGGGTCACCTGGAAGTCTACATGGAGAAAAAACAAAACATATCCCAACTATCATAAATAAAAATCAATGTTAGCTGGATTAGAGATTTACAGGCAAAAGGTAAAAAAACCAAAAAACACTTTTAAACACCCCACTACCACACACAAAAACTCATCTTCATGATTTTGGCAACACATCTTCAGCAGGATGCTAAAAGGAAATACTACAAAAGGACAGAAAGATAAATTGGAATGTATAAATGTAAAGAATTCTGTTTCTCAAAAGATATCTGTAGTGCTTATAAAATATACTAAAGAGAATGAAAAAGAAACTTACAAAGAAATAAAAGATAAGAACAACATGTATGTCTAAGGAAGAATCTGTACTGAGTTCTCATAGACTGTATGAAATAATCCCAGGGAATGTAGGCATACCTGGATGCTTCTAAAAAACACGCATCCAAATGTCAGCATTTTGAAAGATGCTCAACTTCACACCATCAGGAAGGCATCATTCTCATCCACCACAATGGCTACAGCGTTTTTTAAAATTTATTTTTATTATTTACTTATTTATTTATTTGAGAGTGACAGACAAAGAGAGAAAGAGGCAGACAGAGAGAGAGAATGGGTGCACCAGGGCCTCCAGCCACTGCAAGCGAACTCTAAACGCGTGCACCCCCTTGTACATCTGGCTAATGTAGGTCCTGGGGAATTGAGCCTCGAACTGAGGTCCTTAGGCATCACGGGCAAGCGCTTAACCGCTAAGCCATCTCTCCAGCCCCCTCCCTTTTTTTTTTAAAGAGAGAGCAAGAACAAGAGTGAGAATGGCAATGTGATTGCACTCCAGACACTTGCACCACCTAGTGGGCACCTGCGACCTTGCACGTGCCTTACCTTTGTGTGTCTGGTTTATGTGGGATCTGGAGTCAAACATGGGTCCTTAGGATTAGCAGGCAAGTGCCTTAACTTCTAAGCCATATCTCCAGCCTGAGTTTTTTTTTTTTTTTTTGAAACAGGGTCTCATATTGCTCATGCTGGCCTTGTACTTGCTGTATAGTCAAGGCTGGACTTGATTTTCTACCTCTGTCTCCCAAGTGCTGTGACTATAGGTGTGTGCCACCATTCTGGTTGATGGTTCAGTGGGTAAAGCACTTTCTATACAAGCATGACAACCTGACTCTGGATCACCAGAACCATGCAGAGCCAGACATAGTAGTGTATGCCTGGAATCCTAGCACTCCTACTATGAGTTGGGAGGTAGAGACAAGAGAATCCTAGAAGCTCATGGGCCAGTTAGTCTGGCATTCCCATTGGTGAATAAGAGGTGCTTCTTCAAATAAGGTACAGAGTTGGGATTTTCCTCTGACCTCCACATACATACTGTGTGGTACGTGTGTACCCGCACTCACATACACACACACCCATATACGTATACAAACATAATTTTTTAAAATTGGTAAAAATGAGCCGGGCTGATGGCACAAGCCTTTATTCCCAGCACTTGGAAGGCAGAGGTAGGAGGATTGCCATGAGTTCGAGGCCACCCTGAGACTACATAGTGAATTCCAGATCAGCCTGAGACCCTACCTCGGAAAACAAAACAAAACAAACAAACAAAAAAGGTAAAAATGAAGCCAAATACAAAGAAATACATAGTGTATGATTCCATTTATAAAAAGCACAGATGAGGTGAAGATTACCCAAAGTTATGAGAAGAGGACACAGTAAATATAAAATACATGACTGAGACAGGAGCACCGTCTCCCTTGACAAATATGTTTTACCTTTTCATCGCCTTGCTCAGGCACATGGACAAACTTGCACTGTGATCGCTCACAGCCACGCAATGTGTTAAAATGAAATTTGCAGTATCTATGGGGTATCACCAGCCCTAGGGGTTTCTGGAACACCTGGAAAATCAGACAAGTTCCCTTAGTCAAGTGAGAAAACATTTGATGTTTCCTGGGTTTTAAAATAAAGACAAACCATTTAGAGGGATTTATCAGGAAATTTCTCAATTCCTTGTCCATAAAATATTCCATCAGAATTGCTGCTGTTTTACTTCATATTTTTAAAGACTTGTTTCTAGAACACTTTTAGGTTCATAGCAAAACTGATGGGAAATCACAGAACTACCCCATAGATTCCATGCCCCACACATTTTACCTGTTTTATAAGTTTATACAGGTCCTTCTCCCTTACCTGCTCTTGCCTTTCCTTTCACAAAATGCTAATTCTATGACAGCATGCATTATATTTCAGATGTACTCATTAAAACAAAATTTTGGGGCTCGAGAGATGGCTTAGTGGTTAAGGCACTTGCCTGCGAAGCCTAAGGGCCCATGTTCGACTCTCCAGATCCCATGTAGGCCAGACACACAGGTGACGCAAGCGTGTAAGGTCTCACATGCCCACTATGTGGTACGTGTATCTGGAGTTCGACTGCAGAGGCTGGAGGCTCTGGTGTGCCAATTTTCTCTCTCATAAATTGTTTTCAAAAAAATGTTTAAAAAAATTAAAAAAACAAAAATTTCCTCAGCTTTTCTGATCAGCAGGAAAACAGAAATGATAAAAGGCAAAGCTTTGGACATTCTCCATGAGCTGAGTACAGTGTAGCTTCCTCTTCCGTCACGGGAAACTAATAATCCTGTACTTTCTGTTGCAGAGGTTTTCTCTGTTCTCGTTCAACCTTTTATGTTACTAGCAAACATCTTCTAAGTTGTTACTTATTTTTGGCCTTTATTCCAGCCTAATCCCCATCCAAAATCTGCATGTCTGGATCTTAAAAGGTGACTGAAGCTTCTAGTTATATTTCCTTAAGTGTAGGTTATAATTTTAAGATAGCTTATTATTATTATTATTATGCCTTTTTGATAATGGGCTTGCCAGAGTCTCTTGACGCTGTAAACAAATACCTATTTAGCCTTATGTGGATGGCTAGAGAGTTGAATCTGGGGCCAGTAGACTTTTCAAGCAATTTCCTTTAATCACCAAGCCATCTCCCTAGCCCCACAAGATAACTGTTGGAAGAGGAGAGACTTACCCCTATATTTTTTTCTCTTTTAAATATTTCACAGGTTTCAGGACTCTGCAGTGGTAGGACAGAATGTCTTCCAGGAAACCTGAAGTCTGAAATGATTCAGAACAGTATAAAAATGACATGACCATGAAGCAGCCACTGTGGTACATTCCTACTCAGTTTAGACTGTGTTGCCAAGTGGGCTGCTGTGAGGTATGAAGGTTTCATGATAACTGCAGATGACTTTCTTCAAAGCCTACACAGTAGCACCAAGAACTGCAGTCAAGCAATATGACTCTAAGTTAAATGAACACTGCATGCAATCCTTCCTAAAGGTAGGACACTGACAAGCCCAGGGCTATGGACTCAGTTGGACTGTCTGACAACTCACATTCTAAAGCCCCAATGGAACTAGGCCTAAGCCTAAGTTCTGAGAGTGCGTGGCTTTATAAGACGAGACACCAGAGAGTGCACTGTCTCCTCATGCACACATGAGAGAAAGGCATATGAACTTAGCAAGAAGATGGCCTTCTGAGAATTACAGAGAGCCCTCATCAGAAACCCAACCTGCCAGAACCTTGGACTTCTAGCCTCCAGAATGGTGAGAAGTAAATCTCGATTGCTGAAGCTCCCCAGTCTGTGATGCGTTGTAGCAGCCCAAGCTAAGTTAAATCCCCAACACTATGTTCTTTAGTGGTCTTTTAAAACAAGATCTAGGGCATTTGAAAACATTCTTTTCCAAAGGCACAATAAGTAAAAATAAAAATATCTTCTTTAATTCTTTTTGTAACCTCTGTAGTATCCAGACATAACCTGGAACAAGCCGAAGCTCTGCTGCATAGCTCTGCAGTAACTTGCAAAGTAAAAGCTCAAGGCTTTCTGACACAGAACACATGGCCACTGCAGGCTTGCTGCCACAGTACATAATTCCAGGTGGCATGAAGTGAGTCCTGGAAGGTACAGAAGACTCAGGTGCCTACTATATAAAGTGACTTTAGCTTCCAAATTCACTCATCAGAGCTTATTTTGTTCAGAACATTATGAGTTATGAAAAAACCTGACACAAGTCCTACAAAAAATTCAATTAAGTTATGAATAATTTAGATATTTTCTGCAGTACCACTGTCATATAAATACAGATATTTCAGAAATCATGCCATCAAGAATGCTAAGTAAAGGTGAATAAGGCTTCTATACATTCTGTACTAGTATCTATTTTCTCTTTATACCCTTTACTTGTTTTCAGTGGCCATGTCTTATGTGGTAAGGTTTTATTAAGGAAGCAGGTATTACCATTTTTCCACAGCTTTGGTATTGTGTCTTCCTGATGGCCACTTAGGTTCAAAGGAGGCAGTGACGAGCACAGAGGTCTGGGGCCCAGTGCTGCTAACTGGCATTCACCGACCACAACCTCTGCATTTCTAAGATCCATGCTATATGAGCAGAAAAACTAAAATCAGAATTTAAGCTTATTTTTAAAATAGCAAAACAACAAGACTCAAGTAAATAGAAACACACCCTACTGTTATGCACAGGTCATATATTTTACTATATATTGTGACTCTTCAATATTTCTAATAGGGTGTTCCTTTCTCTAACTAATATGAATTAAGTGGTCAGGGTAGAGATAGGAATAGGGTGTGTTATGGTTTGAATGTGAAATGTGCCCACAGGCTCATGAGATTGAATTCTTGGTTCCCAGCCAGTGGCACTGTTCTGGGAGACTGTGGAACCTGGCTGGAGGAAGTTGGTGGCTGCAGGGGCAGGGGCAGACCTTGAGGCATATAGCCTGGCCCTGCTTCTGCCTGAGTTCTTGCTTCCTGTCCACTGAGATGTGAGGAGCCCTAGCCACACTCTACTATCATGAATTTCCCCACCACAATGGACTGTCCCCTTTCAAACCATGAGGCAAAATAAATCTTTTCTCCCATAAGTTGCTTCTGTCAGGTTGTTTGTCACAGTGACAAGAAAAGTTAACTAACATAGGGTGGTAAGGATAAAGCTAGAGCAATCCGAGCACTAGGCAATGTGAAGCAGAAGAATCATGTGTTTGAGGCCACTGTGGATTACTTAAGACAAAATAACCTCTCCTCCAAATTATACAAAAACCCTATAGAAAAGAGTCTCATTATGTTCCTCCTGAACTATGCTAGCTCTGAACTCCTGGCCTAGGGACCACAGGGATGCTCCACTGTGCTTGGCTCAAAGTGATATTTTTTTGGTGGGGGGTGGTTGAGGTAGGGTCTTGGTCTAGCCCAACTGACCCGGAATTTACTAAGTAGTCTCAGGTTGGCCTCAAACTCACAGTGATCCTCCTACCTCTGCTTCCCAGGTATTGGGATTAAAGGCATTTGCCACCATGCCTGGCTCAAAGTGTTTTTGATTATGCCTGCTAAAAGGGTCAGGGAGGCACTAGCTAACATTCTAACCTAGGAAAAGCACCCACTCATTCAACTGACAGTGAGATGAAGTCAATGAAGTACAACAGACTGCCTTTATCCATGTCAATTACCCATGGTCAACTGCAGTACAAAAATACTAAATGGAGAACTCTAGGAAAACTCGTAAGTTTTAAGCTGCTCGCTATCCTGCAGAGTGTGATGAAACCTTGCCATCCTGCTTTACTCTGCAGGGGCATGAATTACCCTGTCCAGTGTGTCCACCCACTGGCTAGTCATTTGGCTACCTCTTAGCATTACAACACTTTTATTCAAGTAACCCTTACATTACTAAGACTGCATCATCATGCCTACCTTGTCATTTGCTTTACCTCTTTACATAGCCATTGAATCATCTCACATCATTACAAGAATTGTGAGAGCAGTCCAGCAACTGTATTCATTCACATAATCCTTACTGTAGCCTACTATTGTAATTGTTTTTTCAATGTTGTTGTTAAACACTTACTGTGCCTTGGTTATAAATTAAAACTTATTATGGGGGTTGCAGAGATGGTTCAGAGGTTAAAGGAGCTTGCTTCCAAAGGCTGGTGACCCAGGTTCAATTCCCCAGTATCCATGTAAAGCCAGATTCACAAAGTGGTGAATGCACCTGGAGCTTGTTTGCAGCAGCAGAAGGCCCTGGAGTGTCCATACTCACTCTCTCTGTTTGTCTCTCTCTCTCAAATAAATACAAATATTTAAAAAAACTTACTATGAAATGTATTCATAGGAAAAAGTACACTATACCAGAGGGCTTGGTACTATCTGCATTTTTAGGTATCATGGGGTTTTTGAAATGCAACCCCTACTACTACGTGATATTACTACTTGGGGTTTAGGGAGTAGAGGAGTAAAATCAGAAAGAAGCAGGGCTTATAACAGCTGAAATTTAATTACATTAATGAAATTTTTTTGAGGCAAGTCCAACAGACTGTCCTTTTTGGGGGGGGGCAAGAGGGGGAATTGGCATGCCAGGGCCTCCAGCCACTGCAATTGAACTCCAGACATGTGTGTCCCCTTGTGCACATGTGTGACCTTGCGCTTGTGTCACCTTTGATGTCTGACTTACGTGGGACCTAGGGAGTCAAACATGGGTGCTTAGGCTTTACAGGCAAATGCCTTAGCTGCTAAGCCATCTCTCCAACCCACATTAATGAAAATTTAAAATTTCAAACAAAATATTCACTTGTCTTCTCAACTTGAGATGTCATTGATCTGTGTAACCAATATTTTTCCCCAATAAAATAAAAGCAGCAACATAAGGAAACAGAAATCTCCCAGATGAAGGAAGAGATTATCAAGGTCAGTTCTGACTGAATGGTGACTTGAGCAATGCCACAGTGATTGTTACTGGAGCAGAGCCAGGATGATCATGAACCTCTGCAGACTGCAATGGTACCATTTTAGTTTATAAACAAAATGCTTTCTTAAGTTATAAAAAAGTCAGCCACGGGCTGGAGAGGTGGCTTTGTGGTTAAAGTGTTTGCCTGCAAAGCCAAAGGATCCTGGTTCAATTCTCCAGGACCCATGTAAGCCAGATGCACACAGGGGCACATGCATCTTGAGTTCCTTTGCAGTAGCTGGAGGTCCTGGCATGCCAATTCTCTCTCTCTCAAATAATAAATAAATAAATAAATAAAATTTTAAAAAGTCAGCCATGTTATTTCTTTTTTTTTTTTAAATTAATTAGTTTTGTACTCAGCGAATACAGTCAATTAGGTACCATTGTTAGGCTCATCCATGTATTTTTCCTTTTTTTAAAAAAGACCTCTACACAGTCAAGAACAATCTAATTCTTTTTAAAAATATTAATTTATTTATTTGCACGAGCATGCCCCAGAGTCTCTTGCCAATACAAAGGGAAGTCAGATATATGCACTACTTTTTGATTTTGGCTTTATGTGGGTGCTGGAGAATTGAACCCAGGCTACAAGACTTTTCAAGCAAGCACGTTTAACCACGGGACAATCTTCTCAGTCCAGCAACAATTTCATTCTTACCTGCCCTATCTTCATACTATAGTCCTCAAACCTGAACATGCACCATGATGCCTTTTTGTTGAATAAAGACTGGTATCTCTCCCTTCAGTTTCTGGCTCAGTGTGTCTGAGGTAGGATCCTAGAGTTCTACTTCTGAAAAGTTCCCATGTGCTGATGCTGTTCACAGTCTGAACATAAATGGACCTGAACACTTTCATTCCCTGGCCTGGGGTGCCATGGCGCAGCAGCAATGTGAAAGTGGAGGATGGCTCTGACAGATGCATTCTAAGGGGTCCTTCACCTCTAAATTGGGTGGTGTTGTATGTTCCAGTGGGTGTTCAGTACTCGTCACTGAATACATGGAAAAAACACTTGCAAAATGTAGCTCATTTGATTCCAGCCACTCTGACCTTTGTAAAAGTCACACATGTCCTTTTTTACTTATCACTACTTTGTTTTTGTTTGTTTTGTTTTCTGGAGGTAGGGTCTCAATCTAGCTCAGGCTGACCTGGAATTCACTAGGTAGTCTCAGGCTGGCCTCAAACTCACGGCGATCCTCCTACCTCTGCCTCCCAAGTGCTGGGATTAAAGGTGTGTGCCACCACACCCGGCTTTATCACTACCTTTAAATAAATAGATATGTACTTATTTACTTGCAAGTAGAGAGAGAGAATGAATGGATGTGCCAGGGCCTCTAGCCACTGCAAACAAACTCCAGATACATGTGCCACTTTGTGCATATGACATTACATGGGTCCTGGGGAGTCAAGTCTGGGTCATTAGGCTTTGCAGGCAAATGCCTTACCCTTGAGCTATCTCTCCAGCCCTTATCACTATTTTTTAATGGCTCAAGAAATTTATTCTGCAGTTGGGTACATCTCACATAATTATACCACCAAATACAAATTAGGTAATTGACTAGTTTAAAGTTATTAGAAACTATATTACAGACCTTTTGCAAACTTCATTAGTATCTTCTTTCTCTTCTTTAATACTTGCCTTGTCTGAAACTCTGCACTGTGAAGAGGGTGTGGTTAAATAAGAAGTATTTCTGTAATACTTATTAAACTATGAGGCTTGCTAGGTCTATTGAAAATGTATTAGATATAAGGAAACAATTACATTATGACAACCCTGAAAATAATTCTCTACATAATTTAAAATATTGAACAATGGCTTTAAACTTTCCATTATTGTTAGTGGTGGCATGTGCCTGTAACTTCAGCACTCAGGAGGTAGAGGCAGAGGGTCAAGAGTTCAAGGCCATCTTCAGCTATATAGCAAATTATAGATAAGGCTGGGTTATATGAGACAGGCAGGCACATTGCATGCACACACATAAGCCATTCTGGTCTGGGGATGTGGCCCAGTTGGTAGAGGGCTTGTCCAACATTCACAAGTCTTGGGTTCACTCCTCAGCACTGCATAAAGTAGGCATGGTGGTACATGCCTGTAATCTCACACTTGGGAAATACAAGTAGGAGGATCAGGAGTTCAAAGTCATCCCTGGCTATGGAGTTGAGACTAGCCTGTACTGCATGAGACCTTGTCTCAAAAGACACACCCACACAACAAAAGAAGAACAAAAATAAAATTCTACTGTTGATGAAACAATTAATATATGTTCCAGCTTTTTAATGTTTTAATTATATAGGACTTTATTTTAAGTTATTGTAGGTAACTGAAGTTTTATTTCTTTTAATTCAGAAAAAGTTTTACGTGATTTTTAGGTTAGTATGTATGGACATAAAATTTATTCTTCATTAGAAATACTTTAAACAAAGATATGCTATATAAGACATATCACAGAGTTTTAGGGATTGTAATCATCCTGGGAAAGTTACATATGCTAGGACCTGAGAGTGTAGCTAGGTGGTAGAGCACATGTTTAGCATGGGCAAGGCCTGGGTTCAACCCATCAACAAAAGAAAAAAACAAAAAAGCTTATTTTTACTCAATTATTAAACTTTAAAAAAAACACAACCCCAAGTCACCTCAGCAGTAATAAGAATTTTAAAAATATTTTTATTTATTTATTAGAGAGACAAGGGGGGAGCTAGAGAGAGAGAGAGAGAGGGAGAATGGGCATGCCAGGGCCTCCAGCCTCTGCAACCTAACTCCAGATGTACCACCACCTTGTGCATCTGGCTTACGTGGGTACCAGGGAAGTGAACCTGGGTCCTTAGGCTTCACACAGAACTTGGGAGGTACAGGCAGGAAGATTGGGAGTTCAAGGCCAGTCTTAGTTACACTGCAAGCTTGAGGCCAGCCTATGCTACATAAGTCTCAAAAAGCAAACAGTAGCAAATAAAAAATATTATAAAACACAAACAAATTGAATGCACTGGTGCAGCTCAGTGGCAGGGCATACATATGCTAAGCATGAGGTCCTGGGTTTGGCCCCCAGAACTATAAAACAAACCAGAATACCACATAGAAAAATATATCATGTTACCAGACTTAAATGGCAAAATCTTAATTCCTCTAAAGTGATTTATGTATTTAAAAACTATTTTATGAGATGAGCTTAAAGTACTCATAGAATAATATATGAGCAAGCCTTCCTTACTATTTTTATTTTTATTATTATTTTTTGAGGTAGGGTCTCACTCTAGCCCAGGCTGGCCTTAAACTCAAAATGATCCTCCTACCTCTGGGATTAAAGGCATGAGCCACTATGCCGATTTTTATTTTTAAAATAATTGAAAGGAAAGAGAAATAAAGCAATAGTTTCATACATAAAAGTTTGAAGATGTTACAGACAGCATTTGAAAGCTTTGACAAAATGACCTAATCAATGGTAGAGCTGGCTGGTTAATTAAAAGGTAAATGTGGGGCTTGAGAGATTGCTTACTGGTTAAGGCACTTGCCTGTGAAGCCTAAGGACCACTGTCAGACTCTCCAGATCTCACATAGGCCAGACACACAAGGTGATGCAAGCGTGCAAGGTTGCACATATATACAAGGTGAAGCATGGGTCTGGAGTTTAACTGCAGTGGCTTAGAGGCCCTGGTGTTCCAATTCTTTCTCTCTCTCATAAACAATTATAAAAAAAGATGATAAATTTGAGGTCAACTCACCATGAGCCAAGGTTTTAGGTCATTTAAAATTTAGGGCTACAAAAATTTATTTTGATAGCAGCAAAAGAACATTTAAAAAGCAGAAAATGGATACACATAATTTTGAGGGCACAGAGATAGCCTAAATAGGATACCAGAGGCAGAAGTCATGAAGTGTATCAATAGGCAGAAGTACAAATATTTTCACACGTCGAGAGTAAAACATACAAAAAAGTTACTGATTACCTTGTGTTTGCCTTCTTTTTCCAGAGAGAAATTTTTAAAAATTTACAAATTTATTTGAGGGGGACGAGGGAGATTTTATGTATGTATGTATGTAGGTGTGTGTGTGTGTGTGTGTATGAATGTATGTATGTGTCTATCTATCTATATATCTAGAGAGAGAGAGAGAGAGAGAGAGAGAGAGAGAGAAAAGAATATGAATGAATGAGAATATGGGCATGTCAGGGCCTCCAGCCACTGCAAATGAACTCTAGACGCATGCCCCACCTTGTGCATCTGGCTTACATAGGTACTGGGGATTCGAGCCTGGGTCCTTAGGCTTTGCAGGCAAGCATCTCTCTGCCCCTAAAATAAATTTTAATTTGATGATAATATTTAAAATATAATTAACCTACATGAAAAAATCATAGCAAAAGAAAATATATGCAAGAAGGTTTTAATCTTGAAATGATGACTTCTGTATAAATAATTTATAACTCAAATATTATATAAAAATAGATATATTTAGGAGCTAGGCATGGTAGCCCACACCTTTAATCCCAGCACTTGAGAGGCAGAGGTAGCAGGATTGCTGTGAGTATGAGACTACCCTGGAACTACATAGTGATTTACGGTAGCCTGGGCTACAGCGAGACCCTACCTCGAAAAACCAAACCAAACCAAATAAACAAACAAAAAAGGGATATATTTGACAAAATAAAACTACATGGAGTTCTGCAAGGTGAAACACTAAGAATTCTAACCAAGTCAGTCAATGAAAACCAGTAGAGGACATGACAACACATTACAAACAGCATGTTCCTTTATGATAAATTACCACAATGAAAGCAACTGACAATTCAAAATGCACCAAAGACCTTAATGCAAGGCTGGAAACTCTGAAGCAACTAGAAAAAGGGGGAAGCATTTCAAGGTGAGGTAGAGGACTCCAGTGGCCCAGAAAGACATCAAGAACTGGCAAATGGGACTGTGAGAAATCACAAAGCTTCTGTGCAGCCTTTTAAGACACAACAGTGAAGAAACACCTGTGGAGGGAGAACATCCTCCCCAGCTAGTCACTGGATGCAGACTGAGAGGACTCAAAAAATTAGAACACCATGCACACACATGTTCACACACACCAGAAGTTGCAGAAAAATAGGAAAAGAACATTAATATATTCATAGACAAAGAGATGAAGGGTACTAGTTGTGAAAAAAACGGGATTCAGCAGCAGTGGGTGGGGATGAGAAGGCAACGGGGGTTAATATGACTAAAATACATTACATACATGTATGGAATTGACAATGCAAGATAAACAAGCTCATAAAATGGAAATAGCTCTGAAACATGCTAGAAGATGCTTAACTAGATTCATGAAAGAAATGCAAATTTTTTTAAGATTAAAAGTGATTTGTGAAAATAAGCAGACAGATGAACATTTTAAAGACTTAATGAGTTGATGAGCATGGGGAGAAAACAACACTCTCATCATAGTTCTTGGGGTGTAAGTCCTAACCACCTCTACATGCGGGAGTTTGACAATTCTACTTCTAGGACTTAATCCACAAATGTTTACTCACATGCAAAATGCCTTATGCTTGCGAATGGATATTGCAGAATATTTAAATAGCAAAAAATAGAAATAAAATATCTATTAATAGTGGTACTTATTCAAGTATATCCACACAGTCATTATACAACTGTAAAAACAGCATCACTACATATACAAAAAGAAAAAAAAGTCTTTGTTATATATTAAGCAAAAAGTAAAGAAGATATGAATGGTAAGCTGCATTAGCATAAAGTTAAAAAGAATACAACATAGGTCTACTGTGAGAAATGGCACAGTCTCACCCATTAGGCTTATCTTTCTGTAGAAAACTGTAAGCTCTGGATAAAATATTTTAAAATCCTCCAGAGACAAAATGCAGAGCCTGGAAGAAAGCCTACATACATGGAATAGCACTGGTTAACTGTTGTTTTTATGGCTTTAATCCCAAAGGCAAACTCCCTTTGGAACAACTTTGAGAGGCCAAAAATTTGTACTACTGAAACAACACTTAGGGGCAAAGTCAGAAACTGGAGAGTGAGGCTGAAAATCCTGGGGGGGGGGGGGGGGGGGCTAAGAGATGAAGCCATGAAACCTAATCACAAGCTTGGCTGTAATCAGGCTGGTGTCTGAACCATACCTAAAGGAGAGAGACTCTAAAGAGTCCAGCTAAGACTAAAAAAACTCAACATGGATGTTCAAGGATATGCCAACTAATAAATGAAATAAAAAATCTTAAACATAGATTTCAACTGTCTCCTACTGCCAGGCTCAGCAAGTTAAATCTAGGTATGCAACACCGTGAGTAATCCCACAGAAATGAAAACTTATATATGGATGTTTACAGCCAGCAGCTTTATTTGTAATCTCCCCAAAATGGAAACCCAGATGCTCATCAATGAACACACAGCCCACAATATGGAGTATTGCTGAAGAGTCAAAGGAGCTGATTACTGAGACATGCAACAGAAAGAAGGAATAGTTCCCTGGGTGAAAAAAAATCTGAGATTACAGGGCTGGAGAGATGGCTTAGCGGTTAAGCGCTTGCCTGTGAAGCCTAAGGACCCCGGTTCGAGGCTCGATTCCCCAGGACCCACGTTATCCAGATGCACAAGGGGGCGCATGCATCTGGAGTTCGTTTGCAGTGGCTGGAAGCCCTGGTGCGCCCATTCTCTCTGTCTCAATCTGCCTCTTTCTCTCTCTGTCTGTTGCTCTCAAATAAATAAACCAAAAAAAATTTAAAAAATATCTGAGATTAAAAACTATATGACTGTTTATAAAACATTTTTGAGGGCTAGAGAGAGGGCTTAGCGGTTAAGGCATTTGCCTGTGAAGCCTAAGGACCCAGGTTTGATTTCCCAGTACCCACGTAAGCCAGATGCACAAGGAAGATCATGTGTTTGGAGTTTGTTTGTAGTGGCAGGAAGCCCTGGCATGCCCATTCTCTCTCTCTCTCTCTCAAATAAATAAATAAATATTTTTTCCCCCTTCACAACGCCACTCTCCATCATATCCTCTCCCTCTCTCCATTAGTCTGTCTTTTATTTTGATGTCATCATGTTTTTCTCCTATTATGAGGGTCTTGTGAAGGTACTGCTAGGCACTGTAAGGTCATGGATATCGAGGCCAATTTCTGTCTGGGCAGCTGCACTGTAAGGAGTGGTGCCCTTCCTTTGGCTCTTACATTCTTTCCACCACCTCTTCCACAATGGGCCCTAAGCTCTGGAGGGTGTGGTAGAGATGTTTCAGTGCTGAGTAGTCCTCCGTCACTTCTTCTCAGAAGTATGTTGCCTTTTGAGTCATCAGGATGGGGTCATTATTAAGACAGGAGATTGCAGTAAGAATTGATCAATGGTAGGGAGGGGATGCATAGCAGAGAACGTTCATAAGTTTTAAATATCCAACTATACATCCCAGCAGGGAAAGCAAGCTGGTGACTCGACATGAAAGTCTACAACTTAAGGAGCTGGGCTGGAGACACACATTTGTGTGCCTTAGCGCATACATGGCATTTATGTAGCAAATTTGGATGAGACTACCTAGGGGCAAATCTAGATAAAAAAGAACAGATCCATGGCTTGGGCTCTGGGTTTCCCCCTTATGCAGAGTCAGGGAGAGCAGGAGAAAACAGCAGCCTGAGATATGGCAGACAAAAGTTTCAGCAAGCAAACCAAGCAAGTATATTTGTTCTGAAGTCAAGTCAGAAAAAGTTTCCAAGAAAGAGCAGGAAACCATGTCAAGTATTGGTGGTAGGTTAAGATTAAGACAGAGAGTAACCCATTCAATTCAGCAATGAGGGTGTCACCTGAGAGGTTAAAATGGAAAGGTTTTCTTTCAAGAGAACTTGAGGAGAGAAACAAGAGATAATGGGTACAGACAAGCATTCTGAGAAGCTGGATAACAACTGAAAAGGGCAATGGACCACGAAAGGATTTCATGTTTATATGTTAATGAGAATGATTCAGCAGTGAAGGGATAAGCCCAGAATAAAATTTAAAGACAGAGGGCTAGAGAGATGGGTTAGCAGTTAAGTGCTTGGCTGTGAAGCCTAAGGACCCTGGTTTGAGGCTCAATTCCCCAGGACCCACGTAAGCCACATGCACAGGTGGCACATGCATCTGGAGTTCGTTTGCTTGAGGCTCTGGTACACCCATTCTCTCTCTTTCTCTCTCTCTCTCTCTCTCTCTCTCTCTCTCTCTCTCTGCCTCTTTCTCTCTGTCGCTCTCAAAAAAAAAAAAAAAAAAAAAAAAAAAAAAAAGAGAGAGAGAGAGAGAGAGATAGAAGAGATGGACTCTAGCAGAGGTGGGAAACTATACCTGGCTAGTTCATCCTCTGTACAGAAGAAAGCTAGAGTTCTGCGGAGGATACAGTAGAGGCTCAAGGATCAATTACATTTTGCAGAAGGTTCAGATAATCATACACAGTACCTGACAGTATTTTCTTTTTTTTTTTACTGTGTTGGGGATGGAAACCAGGACCTTGCAAATGCTAGGCCAGCAATCTATCACTGAGTTACATTCCTAGCTTTAGGCAAAAGTTTAAACAAAAAACTCAATATTAAAGTTTCCCCCATATCATGTATTAGTGGTCTTTTCCAGCATCAAGTTGGGCTTAGCTGTGATCCCTGAGCCCTCTGTATCTGTGGCTGCATAAGTGATGTGTCAGCCTATAGGTTCTATGATGCTCATAACTCCATGTCAAATGAACAGGAAATATGAAATATTTTATTTGAAAAGACAACACAGGTTTGTGAATCTGAAAAGCACAACATGTAATTATATAGTACTTCCTTTTTTTCCCAGAGAATCACTGTTTATATTGTGCTTATCTATCTGAAGCAACAAGAGATGCATCACTTGACTAGTGATGTGACTCTTTTATTCATTAACAAGGTGCTACACTTGTCTCCTCACAGCATTGTTCAGAAGAATTTCTGTATTACTATTTAAGACAAAGAGATAAGAAAATGCAAAAAAAACCTCCTTAGTACCTTTTCATCCAAGCCCAAATCTTTTATTTGTTCTCTGAGGTCTCCTGGGTTTTCAATCACAATAGTCTCATTCACTCCAGAGGAAATGTTTGTACCTTTGGAATCATGTTTTATCTCCTTTGCTGAAAAGAAATAATGTATTCAACTATAAAAACTTTAAACAGAACAAGTAGGCTATTCAGACTATTCTAAAAAAAAAATTGAGAGCTCAGAAGCTCTTAAGATCTAATATAACAGGTATGCCAAGTAGAGGTTCAGCAAATAATGTACTCCCTACTGTGCTACATGCTAGAAAGAGAGCTGACAGTAAGATTTTATGAGTTCCAGCTATCTTAAAATATTTTTAAGCTAAGAACAGTGGCACGTATCTTTAATCCCAGCATTCAGGAGACAAAGGTAGGAGGATTGCCATGAGTTCAATGCCACCCTGAGACTACACAGTAAATTCCTGGTCAGCCTGGCCTAGAGTGAGACCCTACCTTGAAAAACAAAACAAGGGCTGGAGAGATGCTTAGCCATTAAGGCGCTTCCATTAAGGCGCTTGCCTGAGAAGCCCAAGGACCCATGTAAGCCAGATGCACAAAGTGGCACATGTATCTGGAGCCCATCTGCAGTGCCTGGAGGCCCTGGTGTGCCCATTCTCTCTCTCTCTCTCCAACAAATAAATAAAATATTAAAAAAACAAAAATCATTTTTAAAGTTTTTTTATTGACAACTTCCATGATTATAGATAATAAACCATGGTCATCTCCTCCCCCACCACAAAAAATTTATTTTTAAAATTCAAAAGTCAAAATAAAAATTAATATCCATATTAGTTATAATTTTGAATGATTCTGGTTATCTAAAATTATTTGATATTGACTGTAATTTTTGAAATGACAGATTTAAAATATGATAAAGTTGAAATATATTTCAAGTTCAAAGAGTAAAAATTGCAAGGGTCTACGTCTCATTTTTTTTTTTTTTTTGGTTTTTTGAGGTAGGGTCTCACTCAAGCTCAGGCTGACCTGGAATTCACTATGGAGTCTCAGGGTGGCCTTGAACTCACGGCAATCCTCCTACATCTGCCTCCCAAGTGCTGGGATTAAAGGCGTGCGGCACCACACCCGGCTTAACTTCTCATTTTTTTTTGTAGATAAATCATAATAAAATTATCCACTAAATAATTAAAATAAGAATATCTCAAAACCTGATATGCCAACTAGTCAGTTAGAACTGAGGATACTAAGGGACTCTAAGACATATGGTTAGTGGAGGCTAAGTGGAATGCTTCTGCTACAGTGAATTCCTTTTGACTCAGTCTGAATAAAGAGATGTACAGACACTTCAGTGCTACATACCTGCTGACAAGGAGGCACAGATCTCCAGCTTCGGTAGTCCAGGGTCCAGCACAGCAAGTCCTCTACTATAAAGCAAACAGAACTCAACATTGATCAGATTCTGGCAGGACCATCTATGTTTCAGGACACTAACTATATAATCCTAGCTTCTGCAGCTGGTCAATATCATCAGGTCCTCCAGGACAGAGGAAATCACTGGGACCCAGAACCCAGCACATCTGCTCTCATTTTCTCATTTTTCATCTGGCTCTTTGATCTTAGTATGCCTCCATTGCTAGGAAGTGCTGCCACTCCAACTTGGTTACTCAGAAAGAACCTGAGTATATACATACCAGGCATTTAAAAAAATCTTATGGAGCCGGGAAGTAAGAACACTTGCACCAAGCATGAGGGCCTGAGACCACCTTGATTCCCCAGGAACCACAAAAATAGCCGAGCAAGGCCATGAAATTCTGTAACTCCAGTCTTATGGGCAACAGAGACAAGAAAATCATTAAGCTCCTAGAAAACCACAGCTTTGTGTTCAGAGAGAGACTCCTTCTAAGGAAATATGTGGATGAACAAATCTGCAAGTTCTCCTCTGGCTTCCACACATGTATCTGCACATATACAAGCATGCATTCTTCTTAGACCATGCCACACATACTATGCAAGCAGAAAGAGAAATGTCTTTTAAAAATCTTAAAGTATTACACCCATGTGAGTGTTAGATGTCCACTTACAAGCATGTGGATGTGTTCTTGTTCCCAATGTAAGAAGACAGCTCAAGTATAGTGTTTCTCTTAGTCTGTTGTTTCTAAACTTGGCCTATAATCTCAAAGTTAAGGCTGAGAAATTAGAATCAGACCAATCTGGGTCCAAATATTATTCCCACACTTATTTTTAACTGTGACAACAGCACTAAAAGTTCTCTGGGTCTAATCCTATCTATAAAATGACTATAACATGTATCTATAAGGTTACTTTAAGGATTGAGATATTCTTAAGTCCAAAGGGCTCAACAAATAAACACTAAAAATGGAAGATACTAAATATAAATGGACAAACATTTCCATTTTCAAAATCTGACCAAAGCTGGGCGTGGTGGAGCATGCCTTTAATTCTAGCATGTTGGAGGCTGGAGGGTTGCTGTCAGTTTGAGGGCAGGCTGAGACTATATAGTGAATTCCTGGTTAGCCTGGGTTAGAGTGAGACCTTCCCTTGAAAAACCACACACATACACATGCACACACAAAAAAAGATAAACTACATATAGGAAGGCACACAGAAAAAAAACATATAAATAAGATTCCAGCCTTCTGCATTTAGTAAATGCTTAAAAAAAAACCTTTTTTTTCATTCTTTTAAAAATAATTTATTTGAGAAAGAGAGAGAGAGACAGAGACAGAGAGAGAATGGGCACACCAGGGCCTCTAGCCACTGCAAATGAACTCCTGATACATGCACCACCTTGTGCATCAGGCTTATGTAGACACTGGGGAATTAAACCTGGGTCCTTAGGCTTCACAGGCAAGTGCCTTAACCACTAAGCCATCTCTGTAGCCCAGTAAATGCTTTCTTTTTAAAAAAAATTATTTTCATGCTGGGTGTAGTGGTGTATGCCTTTAATCCTAGCATTTCACAGGCTGAGGCAGAAGGATCACTGTAAGTTCCACATCAGCTTGGGCTATAGAGAGACCTGCTTCAAAACAACATTATTTTTTGTGTGTATTTACATGTGTGCATGGCAAGCATGTGTCATGCTGTGTGTGGAGGTCAGAAGACAACCTTGGGGTGTTTCTCTTCTCCTTTCACCTTCTGAGGCAGGGTCTTTTTCTGCTGTTGCTTTTGGGATTCTGGATTCTCTTGGCTCTGCCTGCCATTGACATAGGCATATTGGGGTCAGAGTTGTGTATGCTGTTTTGGTATCTAGCTTCATGTGAGCACTGAGGAAGATCGAACTCAGATCAGTAGGCTTGCAAGCAAGAGACTGACTGCTGAGCCATCTTCCTAGCCCAGTAAATGAGTTTTATCCTCCATATCTACACCTGCTCACTGGTTTACAGTTATGTTCTAGCCAAGACACAGAAAAACTAAACAGAATATTCTAGATTCACTATTTTTGGAAGTCTTTGGAAAACATGAAGTATGTTTTTCTAATAGAAACCCTAGAATCAACAAGTATGTGGTTTAAAGGATGGGAAATAATAAACAGAAAGCACATATATATGTAATTTTTTCTTACTGAAGAACTCTCTAGACTGTTATCTGTCAATTAGCTTCTTCACTTCAGTATCTCAAAGAGCCCTTCAAACCCAAATGTCTCAGTATCACCTCCCTAATCCTGCCTTGTTGCATGGGAGGGAATGGTAATGCTCTTTTCTGAATAAGGAAGAAATTAGGCACCATCCTTAATTTCTTCCTGCTTATCCCCATCTATTTAGTCAGTCTTTACTTCCCACTTCTGTTTGAAGTCACCATGTCCTTTTGGTCTAATCATTACAAAAAGCTCCCTGCCAATTTATTCTACACTCAGAGCTGCAATTTTTTAAAATTTATTTTACTTACTTGAGAGTTAGAGAGAGAGAGGTAGAAAGAGAGAGGGAGAGAATGGGCATGCCAGAGCTTTCTGCTGCTGCAAACAAACTCTAGATGCATGTGCCACCTTGTGAATCTGGCCTATGTGGGTCCTGGGGAGTCAAACCTCGGTCCTTTGGCTTTGCAGGCAAGCGCCTTAACCGCTAAGCCATCCCTCCAGCCCAGAGCTGCAATCTTTAAAATGAAAATCTGAGAAATTTCTTTCTCTACTTAAAAGTCCTTGGGTTAATACCTGTACAGTTAGATAAAGTTCCAACTTACTATGAACTCTTGTTTGCCTAGGATTGCCAATTACTAATAATTCCCCATTTCCCTGTTAAAAGGTTTGTCAATTTTGTGGTCATTTTGCTTAAATCCTTCCTAACTGTGCTGGCCAACTCTGTAGCTTCTTCATCTCAGCACCTGGACACTTGACCCGTGACAGCACTTGCTTCTCTTTTACCCCTGGCTAAAGCCTACTCATGAGTGCTCATCTTTTTTTTTTTTTTAATATTTTTGTTTATTTATTTTTATTTATGTGAGAGCAACAGAGAGAAAGAGGCAGAGAGAGAGAGAGATAGAGAGGGAGAGAATGGGCGCACCAGGGCCTCCAGCCACTGCAAACGAACTCCAGATGCGTGCGCCCCCTTGTGCATCTGGCTAATGTGGGTCCTGGGGAATTGAGCCTCGAACCGGGGTCCTTAGGCTTCACAGGCAAGCACTTAACTGCTAAGGCATCTCTCCAGCCCACAAGTGCTCATCTTAAAAGCTACCTTCAGTAGGCCTTCACAATTTTGTCCTTCTTCCATCATATCTTGTAGTTGCTTAATCATTTGTCTCCCTGGATATAGTAAAAGCTCTGTGAAGATGAGGCCTTGATCTTGTTACTTTTTTTCCCTTTTGGTCTTTTTTTTTTTGCAATTAGAAAACATTTTTATGGTGCTAGGGAAAAATCCAGGGTGTTACTATGCTTGGAAGGTGAGAGATCCACCACTGAACTAAATCACTATTCATCTCTGTTTGTTTAGTGGCCTGCTGTAGACAAAGCATTTAACATACTTCTGGCACATAGTGCCAGACACAGTGGTGACACAGATGAAGATGGCCCTCTCTTTTTCCTTGTGGAGCTCCAGTGGTGCAATCAGTTAGTGGGTGGTACCTGTACGAAATGTCGTATCAGAAAGCTGCGTTCAAAATACCCCAAAAGGTACTGCAGGCTTGGTTCTCACCTGGTAGAGCCAGTCACTGACAGGTGAATGGATGATGATGGCTGATGTGATCTGAACAATGATTTACTCATTGATGGATTAATAATCTTTTGTGGTATGGGGAGGTGGTAGAAAATTAGGAAGTTCATCTTGGTTGGAGGAAATAGGTTACTGGGGAGGTGGTGTCCCTTGCCTGAAGCCCCCTCCTGTCACTCTCTCTACTTTCTAGTCACTACAAGGCAAGCTGTGTCATCTGCCATATTCTCCCACCACTATAATAACCTCCCTCACTTCAGGCCCAAAGCAACAGACCAAAACCCCTCAAACCATGAGCCAAAATAAATCTTTCCTTTACACTGTTTCTCTTAGGTGTTTGTTAAAACTGTGAAAAGGCTAACACAAACCCTTACTGCTTACTCAATGTTAGGCTAAAATATTTTCCATCCATTCTTTGATTTAGTCCTTGTAATTCTGACAGAAATGCTTTCTCTTTTAACATATACCACTAAACTTACCTTAAGCTACAAAGCTTTTCAACAGTAATGCGAAGATTCAAAATCCTAGTCAGGTTCTAATGGTTAGGCTTTTTTTTTTTTTTTTTGAGGTAGGGTCTCACTCTGGCTCAGGCTGACCTGGAATTCACTATGTAGTCTCAGGGTGGCCTTGAACTCACAGCGATCCACCTACCTCTGCCTCCCGAGTGCTGGGCTTAAAGGAGTGCGCCACCACGCCCGGCTACTCTAACGGTTAAGTTCTTAAATACTAGTTTTAGAATTAAGATAGGCCTAGACTCAATGTTACAAGCTGCATGACCTTGGGCAAATGACAACTTTTCATCATTTTTTTTCATATTCAAAATGGGAAGATTCTAACTCATAACATATATAAAGCTCTTGGTCCCCCACTAGACAGAGAAAACCTTCCACTTACTCAGTTACAAGTTCTCAAAGCACTAAGAATACTGAGAAGAGTATGATATCCCAATGTTAATTGGATCAGAAACTTAAGTCCTATATTATTGAGTTTTAGTGGGACATGTTTCCAGGTTTCCTTTTGAGTTTACTTACAAAAATTCCAATATTCAATTATAGCAGTCAGATATAAATAATTGCTGAAGTAAAATATGATAGTATATAATTTTGTACTATTCCTGAGCATAAAGGTTACTACTTGGCCCTGACCAAGTTGCTTTAGATAAACTAGTCTTATTTGGGGGGCAAAATGACTATTTAGAATAATGACCTTAATACATGAGAAATATTTGTACTGTTTTTCTCTAAAAATTGTAACTTTTTGGGTGTGTGTGTGTATATACTTTGTGGTATGTGTATGGAGATGTACAATCCCCATGTGAAAAATATGTGGAGGATAGAGAAGCATGTTGGGTGTCCTCTTCTATCTCTCTTCAGTCCCATTTCCCTAAGACACAGTCTCTCACTGAACCTGGAACTCTCTTGTTTTTAGGTTACATTGGCAGAACAGGGAACACCAGTGACACATGTCTTTCCTCTTCCCTCAACACTGGGGTTATAGGCATGTGTGCCATGCCTGGCTTTTTACGTGGGTGCTGGCGATAAAACTTGGGCCCTTATGCTTGCAAAGCAAGCTCTTACCTATTGAGCCATTTTCCTCAGCCCATAAATTAATTTTTTTTTTGTTTTTTTGAGGTAGGGTCTTACTCAAGCCCAATCTGACCTGGAATTCACTATGGAGTCTCAGGGTGGCTTCAAATTCGTAGCGATCCTCCTACCTCTGCCTCCTGAGTGCTGGGATTAAAGGCGTGTGCCACCACGCCTGGCTCCATAAATTAACTTTTGATTCTACTTTCATGTCATAGTCATCTCAATTTTCAAGGCATTTCTGCTCCCTGAAAGACAATTTTCTTTTTAATCTAACAAGAAAGTCGCAGAAAATGGGCCAACATATATAGCATCAATCTGTATAAGTAAACTAAGTTTATCTGCATATTCATAATAAAGAACATATGAAAATAACTGTTAGATGCAATCCAATTTACTTTCTAAATCATTTTAGAATTTAAATGCTAATATGCTCTATTATATCTTCCAAGAAACATATATACATGTTCCTTTATTTTGACTCAGGTTTTAGTGTGACATTTCTAGGTATCAGCAGTAATATGCTATATTTAACAGATTAAAACATACTGTAGCTACAATGATTACTACATAGATTAGTGACACCTAAGAACAGACGGTGCTTTGAACTCCCAACAGTAATGTGCAACAAAGGTATATGTGAACATGCATACCTCAAATCGGTTGGTTCTCTTTTTGCTGGAAGCTGCATGGGAATCAAGTCTGCTGATTGTTGCTCTCCAACAGCACTGGGTTCCTGGCTTATCTTGGAGTCTTCCGGAGCAAATGAGAGCTCCAATTCACTGGAGACTCCAAAGAGCTCCGGGTCATCTTGAATTACATCAATTAAGAGGACATCATCTTCATATGCTTTAAGAATATCTGGAAACTCCACTTTGAGATCTGAAATGCTCTTAGTCATTTTTCTGCCACTAACTTTAGAGGAAATTGGTTCAAATGTTTCTTGTTCCTTAGAATAGAAAGAACTTTGCTCTATATACCCAAGATCACAAGAAAATGTATTATTTTCAACTGCGAGAGGAACAGGTTCCTTAATAGAAATAATATTGCCTGGTTCAGAGATGTGATTAGATGGCTTGCTGCCATAGTCTTGCTTTGTAAATCTTGGAGGAATACAGGGATTTTTATTGTAGAATGAATGTGAACTAGGTTGCCCTGGAGTTACACTATTATGTATGCTCAACAACTGACGTCCTGAAGATGCTGTGGAGATATTTTCTTTACTCCTATTCTGTCTTGCCTCTGCTCCAGATAAATTATCAAGTAGTTCTAAGGGACTGTAGGCTTCTCTCACAGATGACTTGGCATTTACTTCTTTTCCTTTTCCTGTCTTATTCTTCAATAAAGGTATTTTAAAATTAGTCAGTCGTCCTGTGTTTAATATTTTAGCCACATCTGGAACCACAAGTGTTTGCTTAGCAATGCACGCTTTTCGATGAATAGATTTGTTTGTAGAGTTATTTATTTCCTCGCCCTCCTGACTAGCTACTGTTAAACTAAATTTGGTTACATTCCCTCTCTTTTTCTTATTTGCTGTTAGGCTTTGAGTCACATTAGTTAAGTGAGTGTCTTCGGTACTAGTAGAAGCTACCTCTGACCCACTTCTGCTGGGTTCCTCTGAATTTATCTTTTCATTACTGATAGCTTCCTTTATAATCATCAAAGCAGGTTCTACTGAAGAAACTGAAGACAAACATTTAAAATCAGAATCACATGTTTCTTTACTTGAGGACTCAATAGTTTTTTCTGTTAAAGAGTCATGCAATACTTTGGAGTCAGTTAAGTGAGTCTGGTTGGTTTGGTGCTTAAGAGAATCATGTGGCCTAATACGTTCCAGAGACCCCTGAAACAAGTAATCAGAGCGTGGTAAGGAGGTCTTCTTCCAACAATAAGCAGATATTCTAGCACAAGAATAACATGGCCAAGTTCTTTTACCAGTCATTGGTATTACTCTGCGACAGCTTACCTTTGATTCTTCAGCTTCACTTCTCAAATCTTCCCGTGAAGATTTCTTTTCAACATGATGGTTATCACTAAATGACTTCACTGTAGAGCTTGTCACTGATTTAAAATACTCTTCTGGCTCCATACTTCTATATTCTAAGGTCTCTAAAGCATTCTTTGTTTCTTCTTTCAAATGTGATTCAAAGGCTTTCTGAAACATAGCGTTTACATGATGTCCAGGACTTGTTTTTTTTTCTGCTGTCACTGGGAGACTTAAATGAGCCACTGGGGAGTTTGTATTATGGTTTGTTTTCCCCAAAGCTTTTAAAAGACTTTTTTCAGTCTCTACAGTCTCTGCTTCTTTCTCTTCCATATCAATTTGGTTTCCTTGCAATGCTAACTCAGACTTGTTATACACATTAGAGAAATTGAGATCATTAACTGTTCCTTCTCCGTGTTCAGACTTCATCTTTTTCCTCTGCTTTCTCCCAACAGTGTTCACTACTGAGTATTTCTTTTTTTCATTTTGAAGGCAGGAAAGTAAGCTATTATTTTTATTTTGGCATAAATCATTTTCTTCAAGCAGTAACTTATTTATTCCTACTAAATTTTCTTCAGTTTCTAAGAGCTTAGGAACAGGATCTGTGTCATTCGTCTCTGCAAGACTCCTAAGGTTTTCTTTCGTCAGTGTTGAAGAATTTTTTGCTATGTGTGTACATCCATCACCAGGTTTATGACCAAAGGTGTTTTCATTATTACAAACCTTGGAATGGAGCAAACTGTAGGCATGTAACTCAAAAATTGAATTATTTTCTACTTCAGGTGACAAGCTATTACAAGAATTGTATTTTGTAGTATTCTTGTACAGTTCATCTTGGAATTCATCCTTAACATTTTGTGTTGCCTCATTTTCAATTATTTTGAGAGGTGGGTTTTCTAAACTTTTAGATTTTTTAATACGAACTTTTCTTTTCATGCCTTCTACCAAATCTTCCTTAGCTAATGACTGCAAGCAATCCACATTTTGCAATTCACTGCACTCCACTGTTGGTAAAGATCCCCCAGTGGTTAATGATTCTTTTCTTACCAAGTCAATCTCTGGCTGTGGATCATCGCTTGAGGCATCCATACCTTTTCCTCTTTCTTTGGCTGATCAGAACAACAAAATATACCAGAAAACATTTTTATATCAGGCAGGAAAAAAAAAAAAAGAAAGAAAAAACACTTAACTGGTTTAATTTCCCTGAACAGCTGTTTAGAAATACACAGGTTTTAAATTAATTGTTTCATTTTAAAAATAGGGTTGATTGCATAGGCTAGGCTGGCCTCGAATTTGCGATCTTCCTGCTTCAGCCTTTGTAGTGCTGGTATTAAAGGCAAATGCTACTAAGTCCCAGCTAAAAGGTCTACTTTCTGTTAAAGAGCTGCATATAAACTGGTATAAATTGTAAGACAGATGAAAACCCCTTACAATCATCCTCATTTTACGCTAGTCAGACAAACACTAGCAGGATTTCTTTCTGTCTCATATATAACAAAGGCATCCTACCTGGGCAAGCATCCTTGAAAGAAAATTCTTTCCACCCTGTTCTCACCTCATCTCTACCACGTGCACCCATTAAAGACTACGTAAAACCAAGATGGAGCCCGCTGAGGTGCAAAGCCCAGAGAAGGGACTGGCAAAGAACTTTCTTACTGTGTCTCCGGGGATGCAAAGGAAATTCCTCCTCCTTCGTCGCCTCTCTGCTCGGAGGGTCGGCTGGGCCCACCTGGTTCCCCCCTGGCTCTGCCGCCGACTCCCTCGCCGCCTTCCCGGCCCAGGACGCCGCAGCGCCCGAGTCCCTTCCCATGTCTTCTTTCCCCGCCGCCGGGGCAGGGGCCAGCAGTCTCCTCTTCAGTCTGCTGTCCTCGCGCGCCCGCGCTTCGGGGCTGCAGCCGCCCATGGCGTCCTGCTCCGTCGGCGTCGGCGTAAGGCCTCGCTTCCGAAGGCCTCGTGTGTCGCCCTCGTGCCCCGGGGCCGTTGCGGGGCCCGACGACGGTGGTGTCGGCAGTCGCATCCGCCCGGACACCCACCCTGGCTGGCTCGCAGAAGCCCACGGGCCTCACGAACGCGGATCCCCCGAGTGGCCGCTGCTCACTGCCCGCCTAGGCACGCAAGCAGGAAGCGGAAGTGGGTCGGTCAGATGGGCTCGGCTGGGAGCAACCTGGGGAGGCCCGTGAGGTTCCAGTTCTAAGGCCTGGGGCTGTGGGGCAAGTGCTCTGGGGGCCTCCACCGCCTTCCCCTTCCGCTAAGCCCCAGCTTCCAGGAGCTGTTGAGGGTGCCTTCTCCCAGCAGCTGGTCCTCACTTTGGAGGCCCTTTAGTAACCACTGTCAACCGATGGCTTTTGACTGCTTTCTTAATCTCCTAGGGACCCTTTGTAACTTCCCAATATGTTCATCCAGGTAGGCACCTCAAACTCACACATGCAAAATGCACCATTGGCTTTCTTACAGGGTTACCGCTGGTGTGAACTGAAGTCTCCCCACCCCACCAGAATGCTATATCTACCTCCAGTAAAGCTGAATGGACTGATAAAACTCCTGTGATCAGAGAGAGATGGAATGTTGCAAGTCAGAGCCAAATTACCTTGGGCTACGTTTATTTGTGTGGCTTTGGTGTGTTCCCCAAGGTTCCTGTGCTGAAATTCCACCACAATTGTGAAGTATTAAAAAGGTGAAAACTTGATTTGACTATGCTATTTGGATGTAAGCCTTTTTTTTTTTTTGGTTAGAGTCTTGCTCGAGCCCAGGCTGACCTGGAATTCACTATGTAGTCCCAGGCTGGCCTCGAACTCACAGTGATCCTCCTACCTCTGACTCCCTCCTGAGTGTGGGATTGTAGGCGTGCACCACCACGCCGGGCAGACTTATGAGCGGCCATTTCGGTTCCATACAGCCAATAGAGTGAGGCTGCCATGATGAAATTCTAGATTTTTAAAGGAAGACAAAAGATTTTATTTTAATAAGAGAAGGTGGTCTAGTATATCACATTATTTGTATAATAAGAAATCAATGGTAATATTTTTACCTCAGGGAAAAAAACCCAAAAGGTTTCAAAAAGCCAGGCGTGGTGGCACACGCTTTTAATCCCAGCACTTGGGAGGCAGAGGTAGGAGGATCATAATGAGTTTGAGGCCACCCTGAGACTACGTAGCAAATTCCAGGTCAGCCTGGGCTAGAGTGAGACCCTACCTGCAAAAACCAAACCAAACCAACCAACCAAACAAACAGGTTTCAAAACCCAAATTGTCCCAAAATATTTTGCTTCACTTTAATTCTAGACTTGGGAATCTCAGTTAACTTTCTGGCCACGAGGGAGCGTCAGACTCAGAGCAGCCTGCTGACTCTCAGGGCAGGCACCTGGCGCTCTTTACCTTGAGCCTCGCTGATTGGGCCATTGGGTTGGAAGAACTCAATTACTCAGTGTAATCAGGTGGAACTTCTTTTCTCTACTACTTCCAGGCAAGAGGAGCTACATAATTGCACGTGCAGCCAATCCATCATTTCCTAAGTACTTCCTCTTGGTAGATGCTTAACGACTAGTGTTTTCAAGTGATAATGCTCCAGGACACAAGACCCCCTGGTTGGCCCGCAGGAGATGATGTTGCTTCCACATTGCCTTGCACATCTAAGAACGTCCTAAGCTGCCATCTCTGGAAGGCATCTTGTATTAGCCCCCTTCAGTTTTCAAGTTGGACTCAGGCCATCATTTCGGTCTATTTTGTTTTGGAGGAGAACTGCCACTGATAAATGAAAAATTCTGAGATATCCTAAATTACAAAAGACCAGAAGAGAGGAGAGGAAGGAAGGAAAGATGGGGCTTAACCAGCTGCAGGCTGGTGTATTCTTGAGTATATGATAAAACCTTAATTTATATCTTATCATTGTTGTCTACCAGGAACACCTGCTTATGAATCCAATTGTTAAATTTTCAGGAATTTTATAAATTACTAAACTGTTATTAAAATGTATTAAAATTATTAAAATTTATACACCCATAACTATTAAAACAAAGGTGGGGCCAGAGAGAAGGCTCAGTGATGAAAGGAGCTTGCTTGCAAAGCCTGTGTTAGGTAGGGACAGGCTCCTAAAATGGAGTCATCATGTGGTGACAGAGACATAAGGAAGTAGGTTATCCACATTCCTCAAGAAACTGCCCAGCCATTGTCCCTTTCTTGCCCAACAATGTCCCCCCTCCCCCAGGTCATGATTTCCTGCCCCCTCATTTTGTAAGGTCATTGTTCTGATCTCATACCCTAGCTATTTGAAATGGCTAATGTAAGGAACAAAGGAGTTATTTTCCCTTCCTCACCTTCCCCCCACTGAAGAGCCCTATAAGCACACTATCTGGAATTTCAAGTTGGCTGTGCTCTGCTCTTGAGAGTCAGTCCTGGCAGCTTGTGCTTTTTCCGAATAAAAGCTTTCATCTTTGTCTCAGAGTGGTTTCTGTGGTCTTAGTCACTCCCGAACCTTATAGCTTGCCTGCCCAAGTTTGATTTCCCAGTACCCAGGCAAAGCCAGACACAATGTGGGGCATGTATCTAGATTCTAACATGCCTAGACAATGGAGGTGGAATCAGGAGAACCCAAAACTTGTGGCATTCTGGCATTGCTTTGCAGCCACAAGAGAACGTTCTAAAAGAAAGTGGAAGAGCCGGGCGTGGTGGTGCATGCCTTTAATCCCAGCACCACAGCACTTGGGAGGCAGAGGTAGGAGGATCACTGTGAGTTCAAGGCCACCCTGAGACTACATAGTGAATTCCAGGTCAGCCTGAGCTAGAGTGAAACCCTGTCTCAAAAAAAAAAGTGGAAGAGCACAGGCACATTGAAGTTGTGTGACGTGGTACATGTGCACACACACACATAAATTTTAAAAAGTGGTAGTGAATATTCTTCACTTTCTTTTGTGTGTGTATGATGTATGTGTGGTGTGTATGGTGTATGTGTATGGATGGTCATATATGTATGTGCGGGCTAGAGGCTGAAGTTGGTTGTTTTCCTTAATCCTTCCCACCTTATTTATTGAGGAAGAGTCTCTTACTTGAACCCAGAGCTAGCTAGCTGTGGTGGTTTGAATGTAAATGGCCCCATAGCCACAGATTTTATGTGTGTGTGTGTATATATATATATATATATATATATATGTAATTTTTTTTTAGGTAGGGTCTTGCTCTAGCCCAGGCTGACCTGGAATTCACTATGTACTCTCAGACTGGACTTGAACTCACGGCAATCCTCCTACCTCTGACTCCTGAGTGAATGTCCAGTTGGTAGAGTGCTTGCTTAGCATATATGAGAGGACCTGGTTCAAGCCCCAGCATGGCATACAAAACTGGACATGGCAGTGCACACCTGTAATCCCAGCACTGGAGAGGTGGAAACAGGAGGATCAGAAGTTCAAGGTCATCTTCAGTTATACAGCGAGTCCAGCCTGATCTACATGAGACCCTATATAAAAAACCAAATAAATAAATAAGTAAAAAGACAGAAAAAGAAAAAAAAATGCATGCTCTTGGAATCACTACTCAAGTGAGGAAATAGTCTATATTAACCATAGTGCTTCTGTGCCCTGTGCTACCCCCAGGTCTGACTTCCTCCCTAGAACAAGTGATCTCTCCTTCACTTCTATTTGTACATCCTAACCCATAAATGTGCATCCTTACATGCAATGGCTTAGTTTTGATTTAAAATTAAACATCTTTAGGTCTCTCAACATATAGCTTGTCCCTCCTCTCTTTTTCTTTTTCATGAAGAAATGGACTCATTTACAAAGTGTCCTGGAGACTGGATTTTGGGATTTGAATCCTTGATGTAACTTGCCATTTTATTCTGTGGACTTAACTGGAGACTCATATAGTTGAGTTCCCCTAATACTATCATCTTTTTATTGCTGGGTAAATCCTCCTAGCTCCTGCCAGAGGGAGCCTAGTCAAGAAACACTGCTCTACTAATCTTTTTTTTCTTTTTTTTTTTTGGTTTTTCGAGGTAGGGTCTCCCTCTAGCCCAGGCTGACCTGGAATTCACTATGGAGTCTCAGGGTGGCCTCGAACTCATGGTGGTCCTCCTACCTCTGCCTCCCAAGTGCTGGGATTAAAGGCGTGTGCCACCACATCCGGCTGCTCTGCTAATCTTTGATAGTGTCCCTGTTTCCTGATGTGACAAGATGTTTTAGGCTACTCCTGGGCATTGCTTTTCATTTTCCTGAAATCATCCCATTTCTCCAAGAACCCTTGGGGTCTTTTGCACAAGAAGTGGTATTTCAGGGGCTGGAGAGATGGCTAAATGGTTAAGACACTTGCCTGCAAAGCCTAATGACCCAGTTTTGATTCCCCAGTACCTATGTAAAGCCAGATGCACAAAGTGTTGCATGTATTTGGTGTTCATTTTCAGTGGTTAGAGGCCCTGATGCACCCATTTTCTGCCTCCCTCCCTCTTTTTGCCTCTCTGCTTGCAAATAAGTAAATAAACTAAATTTTAAAAAAGAAGTTGTATTCCAATACCACAGTTTGGGCGCTTATTGCTAATAGCCTATTCAATGTTTCTAAGTCTCTTTAGCTGAAAGTATTAAAACGTTAAGTGAAAATATTTCAAATTTGTGTGACAACTCCTAGTTCAAATTCATGACCACAGGATTTTTACTTAAAACTTCTGTTATATCTGTCCTTCCCCAAAGAGAATCCTGCTTCTCAAGGATACAAAAGGTAATCAATTAGAATAGTCCACAATTATACATTTGCTCTCCTACATCTCACAAGTTACATTTAGAGTTTCAAAACCAAGCCATATCATCACTACTGTGGTTTGAATGTGAAATGTCCACCATAGGCTCATGTAATGACAGCTGCTGTGAGGTCATGTATGCAATGGCCACTTCATGTTCAAAAGACAGAATTTCACAGCACTCCTCCCCATCCTCTGGCTCTTACATTCTTTCTTCTGCCTCTTCTACAATGTTCCCTAAGCCTTGGAAGGCATGGTATGTATGTCTCATTTAGTGCTGGGTACTTAATAGTCACTTATTCTCAGCATTTTGATGAGTTTTTGATGAATTTTCAATCTCCACAGTGGTCCTTGCCAACTGCAGAAAGAAGCTTCTCTAATCAAAGGTAAAAGCAGCATGAATCTATGACTATAAACATAAATATTTAGAGAGCAATTCAATGGGTACAACATATCCATTTAGCCAAACAACAGTAGTAGCCCTCCTCTCCCCACCCCAGAGTCCATGACCTTTTTAGCCATAGGCTTTTTTGAGTAGATTTTCAGTACTAGGCACTAATTATCTCCTGTGGAACAGGACTCAAGTGCAATCAGACAGCAGTTGGTAACCTCCCACTCTCCTCTTGTTATTCTCCTTCCTCTCTCCAAATAGACCCTCTGTCGCCTTTTTCTTTAAAAAATGTAATTTGAGTACACTGCAAGAGCTTAGTGGTCATACCATATTAGAAGAACTGCTTGCCTAAATTATTTCTTATAACTTCTACCAAAACTTCCAACATTCTCAAAGTCACCTGAGATAAAGGGAGGAGGCAAACGAGCTATACTTAGAATCACAAAAATGCAACTCAGATGTTTTGAAGAATACAGTAATAGCCTGTAAGTTGAATCCATCAGGATATTACTGATGTGTATTGTAAGTGATACAACACTTCATCAAATACCTGAAGAAAAGCAGAGCAGAAATTTATCCCACAGCACGCTTTACCACACAGGTGTGAGTGCCAGGAGTACAGATAATGAGCTAGAGGAGATGAGATTAATTATGAAAGCGTCTTTTATCTAGGACACATTCAGCTATATTGCACTGACAGGTACTTCAAATCACTAACACATCAGTTAGACAAAGCACGCATCAGAACAATGGTCCTTTATTTCATTTTATTTATTTATTTATTTGAGAAAAAGAAGGAGAGAGAGAGAGAGAGAGAGAGAGAAGAGAGACAGCGAGCACACTGTGGCCTCTAGCCACTGCAAATGAACTTCAGATGCATGTGCCACCTTGTGCATCTGGCTTATGTGGGTACTGAGGACTTGAACCTGGGTCCTTTGGCTTTGCCAGCAAGCCCCTTAACTGCTAAGCCATCTCTTCAGCCCAGTCCTTATTTCTAAGTACCAGTTGCAGGGTCTTACCCTGCTCCAACTGTCCCAAATCACTGTTCCTCTAAAATCTCAGCAGTTCCAGTTGGAGGTAAAAACTTCAGGCAGAAACAGCCACAGCCACAGCTTTGAACTGATGTCTTCACAATGGAGTGATAACACAAATTCACCTTGGAGAATTAGGTCTCTGTCAAGCTGGAGTCACCCATTTATTGTGAAGTCAGTGCATCGAGGCAATGCAATGGCTTTTGTAGCCACTAAAATCTCTAAGAACCCTCTTTTGCTTGTAGGCCTACCTATGTCACTACTGAAGCAACTGATCTTTCCTATGTACACTATTTCTGTTCATGAGAAACATCTAGAAACATTCCCAACCAACACCAGCTTCACAAGAGAACTTGCTAGGAATACAAACTTTCTGGCCCAACTCTAGACTTCTTGAATAAGAAACTGGTGTGGGTCCTATTAGTCTGTTATTTTATTTTTTGATTTATTTTTAAAATATTTATTATTTACTTATTTATTTGAGAGAGAGAGAGAGAGAGAGGAGAGGGAGAGAGAGAGGAAGAGTCAGAGAGATAGATAGATAGATAGAGAGAGAGAATGGGTGCATCAGAACCTCCGAGTGCCACCTTGTGCGTCTGGGTTACGTGGGTACTGGAGAATCTAACCTGGGTCCTTAGGTTTCAAAGGCAAGCACCTTGGTTGCTAAGCCATTTCTCCAGCCCCCTTTATTTTTATTTTTAACTTTTTATTGACAGCCCTCCTAACTGTAGACCATAATCATACTCCCTTCCCCCTTATAGAGGCAGGGACTCCTAACCCAGACTGACCCAGAGCTTACACTGTAACCTAGGAAGGTCTTAACTCACAGAGATCCTTTTACCTTAACTCCCCAAATGCTGGGATTATTGGTGTGAGCCATTGAGCCAAGTCTGGCTTTAATCTCTCTCTCTTGTTACTTTTTCCATATGGCTTTACGTGGTTGTTGAAGAATTGAACCCAGGTTGGCAGATTTTGCAAGCAAGCACCTTTAACTGCTGAGCTATCTCCCCACCCCAACCTATATTATAATAAGCCCTCTAGGGATTCTGATGCAAGCTCAAGTTTGAGAACCAAAGTCTAAGATTTGAATGACAGAAAATTTCCTGCATGTTCTGCGAGATTAAGTAAGATAGAGTTTTTGTGATGCTTGGCATAAAGTATGTTCTAGAAGCATGTTTTTCACTCTGATCAGAATCCACATTAAAAAAATTATTTATTTGCAAGCGGAGAGAGATAGAGAGATAGAGAGAAGAGAGACAGACAGAGAGAATGGACGAGCCAGGGCCTCCAGCTACTGCAAAAAAACTCCAGACACATGTGCCACCTTGTGCATCTGGCTTTATATGGGTACTGGGGAATCGAACCCAGACCAGCAGGCTTTTCAAGCAAGCACCTTTAATCACTGAGCCATCTCTCCAGCTCAGCATGCACACTTTTAAATCTATTACACTGGACTAAGATACATTTATCTTTTGCTGGTCTGTTTTCTTCATTCCCCCTGACATTGCCTTGTACTTCAGTCACTGTCGCATACCACCCCATGCCTCATTTAAAATCAGCTGAGGCCATGGCTAGGAAAAGATGAGCAAACTCTAACTCCTTTACCAGGTACTCCCTTCTGTAGCTTATCCCTGCGGTAGGAGAGTCCTCCTTACTTTCTCCATGGTCACTGCAAACACAGCCAAAACCCTACAATGATTGTCCTGGACGCGGCTGTCCTCAAACACCACGCAGTCCAGCACAGCGTTTTCAAGGTCTTTGGTTTCAAATAGAGCCTTTCAGCCTGGGAACGCCCTTCTCTGCCAGAGAGGGCAATTTAACGTGAGATCGGCAGGGGGCGCCCGCTCCGTTCGCGTCTCAAGTCTCAAAGAACTGTTTGGATTCCGTCTCAACTGTGTCTTCCTCCATGAGTTTTATTTCTTGTTCCTCAGATGGGTGGCAAACCCAGCAGGGAAGCGACTCTAACATTTCTCATAACATGTGTACTTTTCAGGGCTGAGGAAATGTCTCAGAGGTTAAAGGCGCTTGCTTGCAAACACGATGGCAAGAAAGCTTTATGATCCCAAAGTGCCCAGGGCAATGGGAGGGAGGTTGAGTCAGGAGAATCAGGAAGTTCATGGACCAGCTAGATGGGCTTCTCAGTGCAAACAAGACAGACCCTGTCTCAAAAGAAGGTTGAAGGGCTGGAGAGATAGATGACTTAACAGTTAAGCTGCTTGCCTGCAAAGCCAAAGGACCCACATCTGATTCCCCAGTACCCATGTAAGTCAGAGGCAAAAGATGGCACATGCGTCTGTGTTCATAATTCACTTGCAGTGGCTAGAGGCCTTGGTGCACCCATTCTCTCTCTCTCTCTCTCTCCCCCCCTCAAATAAATAAAATATTTACCAAAAATAAGGCTGAGGGGCTGGAGGGGGTTCAATTCCCTAGTACGCACACATAGCCACGCGCACAAAATGATGCATGTGTGGAGTTCTTTCTGGTGCACGCTTACGTATGTCTCCCTCTCCCCTCCTCACAGATAAATAAATAAATAAAAATTTACAAAATATATGAATCAAAAAGAAGGTTGAAAGGACAGACACCTGGAGGTTGTCCTCCGACCTCCACATGCATATCTGGCACACATGCACACACATATGTCATACACATATGCACATAAGACACAAATAAAAAGGAGATGTGACCTATTCTTCCTATCTCCTATAACTCCTAGACCTTGATGTTACCTTAATTTTGTCAATGGTGAGGACAGAGAACACATCACCTCTAAGTTCTTGTAAAAAAGGAACTTCCGCATCCCAGCTGTGTAGTCCAGACCCACCCTCTCTTTGCTAGGGTTTCTTCACTTGCATCTCCAGATGAGCTGGAGTTCACATGGGAAGACATCTTAGTTTCTGCTAGATACCCACAACCAGGGGAGCCACTGACTGCTCGGAGGAGGATTTATGCTGATTTATTGCCTCCTCAGCCCCCTCCAGAACCCCAACAGAGAGACGCTTTCTTTGTTTAGATTTTTAATATAATTTACGTAATTATTTTATATTTGAGAGAGAGAGAGAGAGAGAGAGAGAGAGGGAGAATGGGCATACCAGGGCCTCTATCAGGCACATGCATCAACCTTGTGCAGCTGGCTTACATGGGTACTGGGGAATTGAACCTGGGTCCTTAGGCTTTTCAGGCAAGCACCTTAACCACTAAGCAATCTCTCCAGCCCTTGTTTTGATTTTTAAGACAGGAGACAGGCTGGTCTCAAGCTTCTGATCCTCCTGACTGAAATTTATTTTCATTTTTATATTTTTTATTCATTATAGCATATTCATTCATACATACCTTTGTCATTTGTTCATATTTGCCCATTACTGTCCCTTTTCTCTCTCCCCATTATCTCCTTGTTCCCCCCAAATACTTTCTACTTCCGTGTCTTAAATACACAGAGGAACTGTATGTAGATATACAGTCTCTCTCTGTATGAAGAGAGTCAGTCCACATATATGAGAGCCCTGTGGTGGTTTGATTCAGGTGTCCCCCAGAAACTTAGGTGTTCTGAATGCTAGGTTCTCAGCTGTTGGAGATTTGGGAAATTAATGCCTACTGAAGGGGGTGTATTGTTGGGGGTGGGCTTATGGGTGTTATAGCCAGTTTCCCCTTGCCAGTGTTTGGCACACTCTCCTGTTACTATTGTCTACCTTATGTGGGCCAGGGGGTGATGTCCACCCTCTGGTCATGCCATTGCTTTCCCCTGCCATCGTGGAGCTTCTCCTCAAGTCTGTAAGCCAAAATAAACCTCTTTGTCCCACAAGCTGCTCTTGGTTGGGGGATTTCTGCCAGCAATGTGAACCTGACCACTAGACCACCAGGGAGCATCCATCCACATATGTGAGAAAACATGATATTTGTCTTTCTGAACCTGGTTTATTTCAATTAACATGGTGATCTTCAGATCTACCCATTTTCTTACAAATGGCACATTTTTCTGGGCTTTCTCTCACTTGGCATCCTTTAAGACACATCCATGTTGTAGCATATACTAGTACATTGTTCTTTCTTATTGCTGAGTGGTATTCCATTACTTGGCTATGCTGTAGCTTGTTTATCTATTCATCGGTCGACAGACATAGGGCTGCATTCACTTTATGGCCGCTAAGAAGGATTCTACAGTGAACATGTACATTCACATTTCTGTGTGGACATGTTTCCAGTCCTTTGGAGTGTGCACGTAGGAGTAGGACCACGGGTTGTGGTAACTCCATGCTGTCTTTGACCTTTGCTTTGTGAAGCTGATGTGCTGTTGAGCATTCCCACAAGCGGTATGTAAGGAGCCCCCATGTCTACATCCTTACCAACACTTCTTTGTCTTTCTGATTCTAGCCCCTATTTGTGAGTATGAAGGCTGGAGACCACCTCTTTCACTCACATTTCCACATGCTGTTACTGTTTGGGTAGTAGCTTCTCTAGCTGACTGTTTAGCCTTGAAGAATAACCTCATATTTCTGGAGGAATATAGCCTTCTTAAGTCTTCCAAAGGACTCACCTGGTATGTTCTTTGACATCATAAGAAGTATGGATTGATGATTTGGGAACACGCCCTGTTCATTTGACACCTTTGGGTAAGACAACAGAGGAATTAGGGGCTTCATCATTAATGTTTATTAATATTTAATTATTTATTTTCAGTAGGAATGAAACCTGGGGCCTTGCACATGCTAGACAAGTGCTCTACCACTAAACTCCACCTGCAGCTCCAGAGTGACTCTCACTAGCATGAAATGTCACCTCCTTGGCCACCTAGCCTCTGTATCACTGCAGCCTGCCAAGGTCCTGAGCCAAAAGATAAGTGCTGGTCCAAGTCTCCATAGCAACTTTATCTACGTTGCAAATGTCCACGTTTTTTTTTCTCACCCCCTTCTGTTGAAGATTAGTTATTCTCTGAAGAAATGCTCAGTGAGAGAGTGCTGTCAGCAGTGACCTGGAGGCATCCTTGCACCTCCTCCCATTGTTCAGTGGCTTATGATGCTGCACAGCCCAGAGGCAGGTGGATGAGGATGAAGTGGCCAAGAACATGTGTCTTCCTATGTCCTTGAGATGTGGCGAAGTCTCTAAAGCCAAGTTTGATTTTTATAAAGGGGATTACTTTCCATTGTTTTTGTGCCATTGTTAGTTCCATCTATGTCCTTTTACAAAGGACAAGTAACTTTTATTTTCTTTTTGCGTGTTATATATGGTGCATATATGTACAAGTGTGCACATGAGTGTGCAGGTCACAGAACAATCTCCGGTGTCTATTTTTTTGAGACACGTTCTTTTATTGGCTTGAAAGCAGCTAGCCCTAGATATGCACCTGAAGCACTGGGATGACAAGAGCATGTCATTATGACTGACTTTTTACCTGGGTTCTGTACATCCAACTCAACTCTTCTGGCTTTTACTAGGCCAGCACTTCACAAGATCGAGTTTTGTTTCCCCAGCTCAATAACTTCTATTCTTATTCTTCTTCTTCTTACTAATTTTAGCTTGTGTGTATGTTGGGAGCCCCGAGCCAAACAACAGCCATTTTAGGCTATAGGCATCCATGAACAACAATAAGCTTCTGTTTCCTGGTTCTTGAATCACTTACTGGAAATCGCAAGACCCACTGTGCTCGGAACACCATGCCTGGGACCTTCCCAGAAGAGCTACATGCGGCCTCGCCTTCCAAGTTCCTGGTTCTGCTTACGTGCTATATGACTAGCCTTCCTTCCCCGGATCTCCCTATATAAACCCTCCTGTACTAATAAAAATCGAGACCTTGACCAAATACTCGGCTTGGTCTCCTTCCTTGTGTCTGTTTGCTTATTCCCATTCAGGTTGACTTCTCCTCGGGCCTCTGTTGTACCCCCACAGGCCGGGGCATGTGTATGTGGTGTGGTGGTGTGTGGTGTGTGTGTGGCATATTCATATGTATGTGCCCGCTGCAGCAGGGAACACTCACCTGCAGTGGCCCGAGTGGAACTTTGGGTATCCTGATCCATTGCTTATTCATCTGGTCTTGTTTTGAGCCTGAATCTCCTTTTACTGACTCTGGAGCTTTCAGGGCTCTGAAGACTCTCTGGTCTCAGCTTCCCTGCGCGACTGGGGTTACAGGTGTGCATGGCCATGTCAAGTTGTTTTACATGGGCTATGGAGATTGGAACTCAAGCAGTTTTAGGCCCTCTCAGGCCCTCAAACAGGAAGTGCGTGTGACTGCTGAGCCAATTCTCCTGCCCAATGCTTTATGTTTTAACAATTATTTTTTTTCAGTGCTGGGGTCAAACCCAGGGCCTTAAGAATGCTAGGGAAATGCTCTACCCCTGAACGACACTACATATCCCAGACTGGCCCTGGACTTGCAATTCTCCTATCTGTATTTCACAAGTGCTTGGATTATAGGTGTAAGCCACCACACCTGGATACTTCTGCTTACACATTTTCCAATTGAAACCCAGGTGCTAGAATTTTCCATATGTAGTTAATGGTAGGGTAGCATTGGCTACTGTTTCAAGAGCTATCACACTGCTCATCCCACATCATCCACTTTCTTGAGGCAGAGACAGCTGTGAAGAGTGCCTGGAAGCAGCCAGGCATCTTCTTCATGACTCCCTCTAGAAGTTGCCAGCCTAGGTAGTGGGGATAATGGGGACAGTGGTCTTCTGTAGCTCCCCACCTCCAGTGCTCTGCCTAAGCCATCAGATGCTTTCTGCACAGAGCAGCTGGCAGAAGCCCCAGTATCTCTCCCTCTCTTTGCATTTGCATGTATATACATGTGTGTGGTGTGCATGCAAGTGTGCATTCTTGTCCAGATGTGTGTGGGTGCGTGTATGTGCATATGCATATGGAGGCCAGAGGTTGACATCAGGTGTCTTTCTTAACCACTCTCCATTTTATTTTTTGAGACAGGGGTCTCTGAATGAACCTGGAGCTCACCAATCAAACTAGACTAGCTAGCCACAAGTTCTAGGGATTCCCTATCTCTGTCTTCCCAGTGCTGGGATTACAGGCACTCGACCACACCACATAGGTTCTGAACTCAGGTCTGCATGCTTGTGCAGCAACCCTTCACCCACTGAGCCATCTTCCCAGCCCTGACTCTCTGCTTTTAGATGGAGTTCTTCTGGCTACTCTCCAGTTGTGTGCCTCCATCTATCTCTCACACCAGCACCTATCATAGATTCAGAAAACCTTAACAGTTTTGGTAACCCCAAAGGCTATGTTGGGCCTATGGCCATACCACCCTGAACAAGCCAGATCTCATCTGATCTTGGAAGTCAAGCAGGGTTGGGCTTGGTTAGCTCTTAAATGGGAGACCAAAGGCTGTGGCGGTGGAAGAGACCAGCTTAGTTGGGCTCTCTATTATGACTGAAATATTGCTTTTGGCAGAAAGCACTTGACCATTGTTGTGGTTACCTTCTCATTTATGAGCATAAAGCACCTGACCAAAAGTGGCTGATGGGAAAATGTTTTTATTTGGGCTTACAGTCTCCAAGGAAAGCTCCATGATGGCATAGAAAAGAATAGCATGAGCAGAAGCTGGACACCACTTCCTGGCCAACATCAGGTGGACAACAGCAACAGGAGAGTGTGCCAAAAGAATATTTGCAAGCCAGGGCTAATAAACCATCAAGGTTCACCCCCAGCAACACACCTCCTCCAGAAAAGCTCCACCTCCCAAGTTACCACCAGCTGGGTCCAAGCATTCAGGACACATGAGTGTATGAGGAGCATCCGAGTCAAACCATCACAACTTCCAACTGGCAAAAACTGAAATTCTGTGTGGCAGTCATAAGGATCGTAACCATAGGTTACTGAATGAAGTTTCACTTGGATGGTTTCTGCACTTGCTCAATGGAGTGTGCTGCATGTGTTACAGAGGAGTCACCTTTATTTATGGGTCCTTGTGGAAGACATATTGGAAAACCTAGAGGAGGCTGCTTAACTTTAAAGAGTGGCGAGTAGTTTTAAAAAATTTATTTGTTTTTGAGACAGGTTTGTCTATGTAACCTGGCAGGCCTTCAACTTTCAATCCTCCCAATTCAGCGTCACAAGTGTTGGAATGACAGATATGTTCTACCAAGCCAGGTCATTATGTAGATATGTCATGGGCTGTGAGACAGGTTGTTGGTATGGATGTCCCAGCTCAGCTCTGTACCAGACAGCGGGTTTAACCTTGCACATGAGTCGTCTTCTTCACAACAAGATGCTGCCTCGTCTGGGACGATGAAAGAAGGATTTATGTAACGAGCCACTATGAGCAGCCCTTATTAAACTCTGGTGGCGTCTGATTTTAGGAGAGGACAACCCACAAGCTTCTCTATGCATTGGATTTAAAGAAAAAAGGAATCTAGGGTGAGCTCTTCTTAGTGGCCACTAGATGGCAGTGTGCCAAAGGCTATTTCCTCCCTGATACTCATCGCCCAGCAATGCACTTCAGTTTTGCTCCAGTATGGGAGCCAACACCCTCCCCCAAAACAAGCGAAAGAACGAACTAACGAACGAACGAACAATCAATCAATCAATCAATCAATCACACAAACAAACAAAGCAAACAAGCTCAGGAGTTCAGTTGGAGGCGTAACCTATCCAAACCTGTCCACTCACTCGCCCATCCTCCCTTGGCCTCAAACAACTCAAACCAAATGCCTCCTTCATGGCTATGGGCTCTAGTTCTCAAGGAGACGCCCCACCTGCTTCTGTTCCATGCAGCCTGTTTCCTTTCCAGAGCCTCTGCAGCAGTGGGATGGATGCATGCTTCCTTCTAATGATATCTTCACCACATTTCCAGTGTCCACAGAGTCTACCGCATTGAATTTTGGAGAAACCCGTTAGTCATGCCCTGAAACACTGCATAATGAAGTCAGCAAGAAGGCAAGAGCTTCCGGAACTTCTTGCCCCTACCATCATCTCCTTTGTCATCTCCAACGAAGTCCTGCTTGGGTCTTCCTTGCTGTTATCTGCAGCTTTCAGATACCTCCCCAAATATAGAAAAATAATAAAAACAGGAAGCAAGGAAGTTGCTTTAAAAAATATTGTAAAGGGCTGGAGAGATGGCTTAGCCGTTAAGGCACTTGCCTGCGAAGCCTAAGGATCCATGTTCAACTCTCCAGATCTTAAGTTAGCCAGATCCACAGTGAGGCAGGCGCAAGGTCGCGCATGACCACTAGGTGGCGCAAGCGTCTGGCGTTAGATTGCAATGGCTGAGTGGCATTGGCACGCCAATTCTCTGACTAAAATTTAAAAAAAAAAGGAAAAAAGTTGTTAATGTTTTATTTTTTTTTAATAATTTATTTATTTAAGAGAGAGAGCCCTAAGAGGGCTCCAAGGCCTCTAGCCACTGCAAACAAACCCCAGACACACGTGCCACCGGCTTGATGTGGGTTCTGGGGAATGGAACCCGGGTCCATAGGCTTTGCAGATAAGTGCCTTAACCCTTGAGCCATCTCTCCAGTCCCAGAGGTGGCTTTTAAAAATAATTTATTTTTATTTGAGACAGATACAGAAATAGGGCGAGAGAGAGAGAGAGAGAGAGAGAGAGAGAGAAAATGGGTGTGCCAGGGTCTCAAGCCCAGTCAAAGAACTCCAGAAGCATGTGCCCCCTTGTGCATCTGGCTTGATGTGGGTTCTGGGGAATTGAACCAAGGTCCTTTGACTTTGCAGGCAAGCGCCTTAAGTGCTAAGCCATCTCTCCAGCCCCCAGAGGTGGCTCTTTGAAGGCACACATGAGTATACTAGTTCACCTTTAGCCGTAGTTTTGCTTTTCATAGTTTCTGGCGCCTGTGATTAACCACTAAATGGAAAAATCCCAGAAATAAGTGTTTTTTTTTCATGTACATATGTGTGTGGTATGGATGCATGTGTGTATGTCTATTGGTGTGTGTGTGTATGTTCACATTCATGGAGAGGCCAGAGGTGGACACTGAGTGTCTTCTTCAATCACTGTTCCATCTTTTTAATTGGTTTTTGAGATGGAGTATCATTGAACTCAAGATTTACAAGTTCAACTAGATTAGCTGGTCAGCAAATCTTGAGGATTCTCTTATTTCCATCTCCCCAGTGCTGGGATTATAGGCATGAAGCACCACGTGGCTTTTACATGGCTTTGGGGTCCAACCTCAGATCCTCATACTTGTGCAGCAAGCACTTTACCTGACAGAGCCATCCCCACAGCCCAACAATTCACCAGTTTTACATAATGTTGTATTACAGCATATAATTATCCTTTTTATTATTAGTTACAGTTAATCTCTTACTGTGCCTAATTTATAAATTAAACTGTATCATAAGTATGCATGTACAGGAAAAACCCAGCATTTCCAGGGTTTGGTGCTATCAGGGAGTTTCAGATATCCACTAGGTATCTTGGAAGGTGTGCCCCATGAATAACAGGAAGTTACTGTTGTACAATGAGACCAAAAGTAATCTCATTGAATTACGAGTTTTTCTTTAATCAGTGGTACCACTTTAATGGTGGTTGCTATTTCAGTAGAGCTGTGAAAATGTTTTATTGCCCCCTTCCAGCACTTGGATACCAAGATGAGTCTTTTGGCTAAAGAACTTCATCTAAAAATCATATATAATTCACATTCAAATGGCTAAACTGGAATGGTGCCTCTTGTCTCCTACACAGGAATTAAAAATGTAATAGGGTTATGAAGTGGTTGCATCCTCTTCCTTCCATATGCACCTAATGAAAATGTGCTCCTGTCCTGAGCTGCTTTTTTCCAGAGGAGAATTGAAGGCCTGGAATGAATTACTGCATTGAATGTATGTTTGGGGCTTGTTGCCAGTCCTTCATAGACCCATAGCAAGGAGCTTTTAGCTGAATGGAAAAGTCTGAGTTCTAACTGATCTGTACACTCCTGTTTCATTAGAAGCATTAATAGCACTTGCACAATCAGGTTGCTCTGCTCCCAGCAAACTTTCTTTTGAAAAACACAAATAGGCGCAATTTTAATATAGTTTGCATCTGCCAAAAACTACACACTATCCTATTCTGCAAATAGTATAACAAATAGAAGTGCTTTCCTTAACTAGATGTAGCCTGCCCTCCATCTCTCCTCTTCCCCTTTCCCTTCCCTCACTCCCTTCCCATTTCCTCTCTCCCCCAGCCTTCCCTCTCTCTCTCTCCCCTTCTCTTTTTCCTCCCTGCCCCCTCCTTGTCTCCCTCTCCCCCTTTCCTTTCCCCTCCCTGTCTCCACCAGCTGATTGAATCCAGGGTCACGTGTGTTAGGCTCTGCGCTACGGTTCTATATGCAGACAACATATTTTAACTATATGCCCTGTGTTATCTCTGAGAAGCAAACTGTGCCAATGTGCTTTCTATTAAGCAATGTCTCATATCTTTTTGTTTTGTTTTTGTGCATGCCAGGTGAATGTTGTGCCACCGAGCTACATCCCCAGCCGCATCTTGAACACTGTTGTGCTCACCCACATAACTGCAGCTGCTTCCAGTCTCTGCATCTTCTGGCTGACTGTCTCCTTATAGTCACTGAATTGGGTGTTACTTTGTGGCCACAAATTTTCCTCTTTTGTCCCTAAAAGTTACTTTCATTCAACCCCAGATATTCTAAAGCACTTAATAACATGTCCTTGTTGTGTCTTCTTCAATTTAATAGCTGGCTCCACATTAGGAATTCTGTTCTTTCTCTCATTCAGTGCTGGCTTAAGGTGCGCATTTAGCCGTGGGCACATCTTCCTGGCACTGAACCCATGTGGTGCTCTAAGGTACCCACCTGCTGCACTTCCCTTATCTGGTCACCAGTGAAGGCCACTGTGTCAGCTAAGATGACACCATTGTTTCAGTCTAGTGTGTATTAGTGGGACTGTAGCCTTATGAAACAAGTTATCTATAGCTTTATTTCCTCTTCTATAAGCTTTAATAAGTTGTATTTTTCACATTGACTATTTCACCTGGATCCTTCCTCTATGGTCATATATTATTAATATGTTCTCTTATCACTTTAAGATCCTTGAATCCTAATATTTGTGATTTGTATTTTTTTTTTTTTACTAGTGTAGCTACTTTTTCAAATCATTTAAAAATATTTTATTTTAGAGAATGGGCACACCACAGCCTTCAGCCATTGCAAACGAACTCTAGACGCATGCGCCCCCTTGTGCATCTGGCTTATGTGGGTTCTGGGGAATAGAACCTTGGTCCTTTGGCTTTGCAGGCAAGCATCTTAACTGCCAAGCCATCTGTCTAGCCATAAGACCAATTTCATTATCCTCTATCAACTATTATCTCTATCTCATTAGCTTCCTCTTATATTCTACTTGCTTTAAATTTAGTTTGCTTTTGCTTATAGTTATTACATGAAATCATAAGTAGTTGATAACCTTTCTTTTCTTTTTCTCTTTTACTTTCTTTCCTTTCTCTCCCATCCTCCTTCCCTCTCTCTTTCTCTTTGCTTTAATAAGGTTTTGTTGTGTATTCCGGGCTGGTCTTGAACTCACAGCAATCTTTCCATCTCAGCCCCTGAGTGTTGAGATTGCAGATGTTAGCCATCATGCCCAGCTGACCTTTTTCTTCTTCTTTTTTCTTTTCTTTTTTTGAGGTAGGTTCTCATTCTAGCTCAGGCTGACCTGGAATTCACTATGTAGTCACAATGATCTCCTATGTCAGTCTCTTGAGTGCTAGGATTAAAGGCATGCGTCACTATGCCTGGTTGATCTTTCTCTTCTAAAGTGAATGCTTGTGGCTATAATCTTTCTCTGAGCCTTTAAATATTGTATTAGCTTTAATTCACATATTTTAGTTATTCATCATTTCAAAACATTTTCTAATTTCCTTGACTTGTTTAAAGGTATGTTAATTTCTAGATATTTTATTTTTTCTTAAGTATCTTATTAATTTCTAATTTCATTGTGGACAGAGAACATGTGCAGTATAATTTCGAACATCTGAATTTTTACTGATTTATTTGTAAAAGAGAGAGAGAGTGTGTGAGTGAGTGAGAGAGAGAGAGAGAGAGAGAGAGAGAATGGGCATACCAGGGCCTCCTGTCACTATAGTTGAACTCCAGACACAGGCACCACTTTGTGTATCTGGCTTTACTTGGGTACTGGGGAGTTGAAGCCAGGCTTTCAGGCATTGTAATCAAGTGCCTTTAACCATTGAGGCATCTCTTCAGCCCGTTATTTTTTAGACACAGTGTCTCACGTAGCCCAGGCTGGCATCAAATTCCATATGTAGTTGACCTTGAGCTCCTAATTCTCCTGCTTCCACCTCCTGAATGCTGGGATTACGGGCATGCATCACCATGGCCAGTTTATATGGTATTGGAGAAAAAAACCCCAGGGCTTCATGCATGCCACACAAGCACTCTTTTACACCGAACAAGTGTCTTAACTGCTAAGCCATTTCTTCAGCCCCCCATTTATATATTCATATTTTAAATATCTCTTGTATTAAACCCAGAGTGGTGGTACATGACTGAAATTCTAGTTCTAAGGAGGCTGTGACAGGAATGTCTCAAGTTTGGGGTCAGCCTTGTCTCCAAAAACAGCAGGTAGAATTTAGATTTTGTTTTTCTTTTTTTTAAATTTATTCATTTTAAATGCACATATGTGTGTGTGGGGGTGCATGTGCACTTGTGTGCAGGTGCCGGTGCCTGTGAAGGCCAGAGGACAACCTTGGGTGCTGTTCCTCAGGAACGTCATCCACCTTTTTGGAGACAGGGTCTCTTATTGGCCTGGATCTCCAAGTATGCTAGATTGGCTGGCCAGTGAGTTCCAGGGGTCTACCCGTGTTTGCCTTCCCATTACTGGGGTTACAAATGCTTGCCAACATGCCAGACATCGATGTGTGTACACGCGCATGTGTGTGTGTGTACATGTGCATGTGTATGTGTACAGATGTATGTGCATGTAAAAGTCAGAGGTCAACATCAGATGTCTTCTTCAATTGCTCTCTACCGGGAAAGACAAGGTCTCTTTTCTCTTCTTTTCTTTTCTTTTCCTTCCTTCCTTTCTTTCTTTCTTTCTTTCTTTCTAATTTTTTTTTGAGGTAGGGTCTCCCTATAACTCAGGCTGACCTGGAATTCACTATGTAGTGTCAGGCTGGCCTCAAACTCTGCCTCCTAGTGCTGGGATTAAAAGTGTACATCACCATGTCTGGCTTCGAGGTCTCTTTTTGAACCCAGGTCTCACCAATTTGACTAGACTATCTGGTCAATGAGCCCCCAGGAGTGCCTGTCTCTGCCCCCCCAGCACTGGGACTATAGGCACGTGACCCACACCCAACATTTTACATAGGACTGGGGATCTGAATTCAGGTCCTCATGTTTCAGAGCAAGCCCTTTACCCATTGGGCCATCTCCCTAGCTCACAATGAGGTTCCTATAGTTGTTTTGAGTCAGTTTAGAGACCACTACCCTGTGGAGATGAACCTCCACAGGCAATGAATGGTCAGGGAATTAATATTTACAAGAGCCTTCTGAAAACATCTCTCCAGATATGTGGCCAGAAGAGGTCCCAAACATGTAATCACCACACGTGAGACTTGAGACAGCACATTACTTTTAGGGATAGCTTGGCTAAGTGGCTAAGCTTTGACACAAGCTGTATTAGTTGCATTTCTCATTCACTGTGGTTAAATACTTGGCAGAAACAACAAGGCAGGGAAGATTTTTTTTTTCCTCACAGCACAGGGGTTATAGTCTATCATGACAGAGAAGCCATGGGATCTGCTTGGTTCCACATGGTAGGAGTGTGAAGTGGCTGGTCACATCACAGTGGCCGACAGGAAGGTGTAAGGTTGGCCTGGAACCAGAAGTGGGTATAAACTTCAATGGCTGTTCCCTAGTGATCTACTTCTGCCAGCTAGGTTCCATGTTCCTAGAGGTTCCACAGCTTCCCAAGACAGACAACCCGCTGGAGGTCACATCAAACTTATGAACCTTCTTATTCACATCATCACACTAACCCAGTGCCAACTCTTTCATACCCATAGTAATGCCAGAGAAGCAGGTTATCAGTACCAGGCGACCTTGAAAAACAAAAAAACCAAAAAACCAAAAAACCAAAACACCAAAAAAAAAAAAAAAAAAAAAAAAAGAAGTACCATGCGAGAGGACTGTTTTACAGACTCCAGCTTCCTAAACCTCGTGACCGTTAGCTGACTCTAGTGACATGAAACTTGTTCTTGAGGATAAGGGAGGAAGTAATATCTTTTGGGTCTTTGAGGATGCTTCTAGGTCTGAGTGAGGTGAGGTGTTTACAGAGCCAATGTGCTGACATCTAGGTCTGGAATCCATGGGTGAGCAAATGAAGGTGGGGATGCAAATGGTCTCAGGACTTCCGCTGCCTGAGGGCCAGGAGCTGTGTCCGTTCTGTTGAGAATGAGAATGGCTTTCTTCACCAGCTGTGTCCAGTTCCATCTGCTGGGTCCTTGTTGTTCTCTGCGTCTGCAGGGTCATCCAATTGCTTATGAACTGCTCTCATTATAGTGGCTCTCATGTCCCCACTCACAGTTGCTCAGAGCTGTCCATGGAGCTGGGCTAAAAGCTGTCTCCCAGCCTGCTTTCTCTTCACCCTTCCTTGCCTTTCTTTTCTTTCAGTTATGAAGCAAAAGACCCCACCTGCCCATAAGTGCAGAGTGAGGGGCTTTGCTCTGCCTGTTAGGGAAGCTCAGCCCAATGTCGGATACCACAAGCGTATGGGATGCTACCCAAGCTTCCAATCCCCAAGTTAAGAGTGTTCAAATTCCAACTTAGTCCACTGCAAATGCCTTACCACATGGCTGAAGTGAGGAATCATCAGAATGAAGGAACCCCTGTGTTAATTTAGAAAAGTCCTTGAAAGCTCAGGATTCAAAGTGAATTTATTTAGGATTGCAAACTTGTAAAAGAGATAACAGCAATGGGGCCACATGCCACTCATGGTTTAGGGAAGTCACATAGGCCATTGAGGAAGTACCTTCCTACAGGATGTCTCCCATGACTGAGGGGTATGCCTGGGCAAAGTCTGATGTCACAGATGAAAGGCCGATGGAAATCTCTACAGAGTGGTCGAGGTAGGCTTTCTCCCCTGAGCTCACAGCCTCTGGGTTGCACACACTAGGTTCACTGGCCACAGGGGACAACATCAGATCCATAGGGATGAAGTGTGAAGTCCTTTAGCAATGATGGTTTCCATCCTGCTATGACAGGGGATGTGAGTAAGTGATTAACGGTGACAGGAAATCAGCAAGTCTCATCAGAGTCAGTTCCCACATGACAAGGGGGCAGATGCAACGAAGGCTCTAGGCACTAAAGAAACAGCAAATGTTCCCCTTCTGTCTTCTTTTTTTTGAAGAGTGGGAGGATGAAGAAGTGACTTGCAAAGATTTGCTGTTCTTGAAAATTGGTCTTACCTTAAATCACCCGGCTCTGTTCCATGGTGCCCAGCTTGTGCAGTACTCCCTGTCTCCACCTCCCGATACCAGGGTTGCGGGCGTGTACCACCACACCTGGCATTTCACGTAGGTTCTGGTTCTCATACTTGTGTAGCAAGCACTTTACTCACTGAGCCGTCTCCCCAGCCCTGTTACTTACATACTTACTCCCACCCCACCAAAATACTTTTTGTGGGAATCTCTTCCGGTCTTCAGAGACAAGCCCTGTAGAATCCCAGATTACTTTTGGCTGTGTCTCAAGGCAACAAACACAGGTATGTGCATATTCTTGAAAGGTGGAGACCCAGACAACCAAAAGGTCAGCAAGACACCCTGATGTACCAGCATGCTTCCTGCATTTCAGCCGCTGGATACCATATTACCCGCAGTTCTCCTCCATGCCTCAGCTGTGCTGTCTCCAAGTTGGACATATACTTGCTTGAAGCTTTAAGTCACATCACTCAGGCACTATCTTGTGACCCATCTTCTGCTCAGGGGGTCTTCATTCTGTATTCTGCATCTTATGGAACCACGCTAGCCGCCCTCTTTAGTCTCTATAACTGGTTCAGTGTAAATTCAGAAGTCACAAGATGAAGGCTGCAACTTCTTTTCTTTTCTTTTTTTTTACCTTTTAAATTATCTGGAGGCTGGAGAGATAAGCTTAGTGGTTATGGTGCTTGCCTGCAAAGCCTAAGGACCCAAGTTTGACTCTCCAGAACCCATGTAAGCCAGATACACAAGATGACGCATGTGCACAGGTGGAACATGCAACAAGGCAGCACATGTGTCTCTCTTCTCTCTCTCATAACTTAAAAGAAATAAAAAACAAAAACAATTATTTATTTGAGAGAGTGAGACAGAAATAGAGAGTGAGTATGGTGGCACCAGGGCCTCTTGCCACTGCAAAGCAAGTTCAGACACATGTGCCCCTTGGTGTATCTGGATTTACATGGGTATTGGGGAAGAAAGCTGGGGCCACCAGGCTCTGCAAGTAAGCGCTTTTAACCACTGAGCAATCTCTCCAGCCCAAGGCTGTGGATTCAGTCTGCCCAAAATTTCAGTTTGACTTTTTTACTTTTTGCAAAAAAAAAAAAAAAAAAATTGTATGTGGAGAGAGAGAGAGAGAGAGAGAGAGAGAGAGAGAAAACTAGAAGATAGATAGATAGATAGATAGACTAGAGCGTCTTGCCATTGCAAATGAACTACAGATGCACATGCCACTTTGAGCATCTGGCTTTATGAGGGTATTGGGAAATTGAACCTGGACTTGAAGACTTTGCGACAAGTGCCTTTAACCACTGACCCATCTCCCCAGACCATATTTTAAATTTAGATTATTTGCTAATCTTTAAAATAATGGGAAGTTTACATAAATTGGGACTTCTGGCTTATATGGAAGAATGCTATATGATACACTAAGGTCCACATTCCCATAGAATAGTAACTGATTTTTCTGGTGTGTGTGTGTGTGTGTGTGTGTGTAGGCACATATGTGTATGCACATGCATGCAAAAGCCAGAGAACAACCTCAGTGTTACTCTCAGGTGTGTTATCCATCTCCTTTGAGACAGGGTTCCTCATTGCCTGGCGCTCACCAATTAGGTTAGATTGGCTGGGCAGTGACCTCCAGGGATCCATTTACCTGAGCCTTCCTAGTGTTGGGATTACAGGCATACATGGCCATGCCTGGCATATTATGTCAGTAGTGGGGATTGAACTCAGGTCCCAATGCTTGCATGGCAAGCACTTTACCCACAGAGCAAACTCTCCAGCTCCTACAGTACCTGGACTGCAGCTTGTCACCGTCTGCTCCCACTGCTTTGCTCTTCCTCATTACCTTGGGTGGACAGGGGTGATTCCCACTCTGCTCTCCTGTGACCTCACCTCTTATAGGCTCATTGTCCTGGGTACTTTTCAATGTATAGATAGTCTGGTACATTGTATTAAGCTGGGCACAAAGACAAGAGGGCAAGAGCTATGCCACCTACATACAAAAAGAAAAGACCTTAGCATACTACTTGCAATTACAGCTAAATTTATCTAGAATCCAAGGGTTGAGTGAAAAGTTTCTTCATGGTAGACAATTCCCATTGTATAATCAGTTTGTAGCTCATAATACCAAGGAGCAATGTTCCTCATTTTCCTTGTAACTTGTTCGCACAGGTACCAAAAAGAACCTTGTTAGATGGAAATTATCATTTCTGCTGATTACAAAAGCAAAGGCAATGGTCCTTTGAGTGTGAGGATGGGGAAAGTAGCAGATGAGGCCAGAGAGCTCATGGGAGGCTTATAGGAGGGGTGTGACTATGCAGGGGAGAAAAAGTGTCTGATTCTAGGTTTGGCAAGGGGTTGGCATTATCTGGGCTCATATATATGAGAACATTTCATCCATTCTGCCTTGTGGGTATGAACCAGGCTCCTGGAGCCAAGATATGATAATCCTCCCAGGATAAGATATGAACCACTTTTGGTTTCTGGTGTGTTTTGGTCATCCTCTTGCAGAGTGTTAGTGGGACCCAGGTTATGGTCTTGGTACCCACAGTGCAGAATTGTGACAACCTTTACCCCAGAAGCTGCCCAACATTGCTAGGGAGATGCAAGATCTTTGTGAGTTACCCATCCCCATCCCTCAGTGGCTACTCTGAGCAATAGTACAGGAACCTATGTTGTTAGTTGATAGCCTTAAAAACCCTCCTCCCCAGTTCTTTCTGTGTCTTCTGGTTTCTGCTTACAACATCCCTGTGTCTCAAATGGCTCCAGTATGAGCCACTTTGACGGTGGAGGCTGCTTTACAAACCAAAATGAAGAGTCTGCTTTGACAGGGCTGAAAGGAGTGCTGTGAGCAAGCTTCCACAGTAGCACTTACTCCATTCAGTCCTGGGATACACAGGCCACATGAGCCAAATAGGGACACACATGCCTAGCATTTCAGGCCTTGCCTCCCAGCCACCCAGCACGCGACCATTTAATCTCAATTGCTCGCCACAGCATGGGCCAATTAGAGAGGAAGCCAGCAGGGCAAAGATCACTGGCAAATCTTTTGAGGACAGGGGACCTCAGGGCTGCCTAGCCAAAGGCTTCCCAACTCCATTCACACACTGTATGGGAATGCAAGCCGTGGGCTGTCAGTAGGATGGAGGGCTGGCCCAGAAACTGAACAAGGATGTGGTCCAGATGGCGAGGAGACTGCCAGCACCACAGAAAAGTGTCCCCAGGGCTGGAAACTTCCAAAATGAGATTTACAGTTCAGACCCGCCCCCTTTCATGAGGAAACACCTGCTCCAACAGCGACCAGAATGGCCTCTTATTGTCAACTTTGGATCAGATTTTTTTTTTTTTTTTGCTTCCAACTAGTGCTTTTTTCAAGGGGAGACATTCTCAAGCTTTCCTCGCTGAATTGTGTGCCTTTTTTTTTTTTTTAAAAAGTCCTGCTGTGAGGTCATGAATGCAACAGTCACTTCATGCCCAGAAGATAGCGTTCCAAATCACTCCTCCCCATCCTCTTGCCCTTACATTCCTTTCACTCTATTTCTTGCAATGCTCCATAAACCTTAGAGGGTGTGATAGAGATGTCTAGTTTAGGGCTGAACACTCAACGGTCACTAATTCTCAGCACTTTGGTAAGTTTTGAGTCTCCCCAGTACTTACTGACATCCGCAAAAAGAAGCTTCTCTGACCAAAGGTTAGAGCAGCACTAATGTAAGGGCATACATTCAATTATTTAGAGGGCAATTTGATGCATTTGTTTTTGAAAGATTGTGTATATTTGAGTGCCTGTGTGTGGAGGCCAGAGGGTAACCTTGGGTGTCATTCTTAGGAATGCTATCTGCCATTTTTGAGACAGGATCTCACATTGGACTGGATCTTATCAGTTAGGCTAGGTTGTCTGACCAGTCAGCCCCAGGAATCTACTTGTTTCTGCCTCCTGTGTGCTAGGATTACAAGCATGTACCAAACATGTCTGGGATTTTTTTAAAATTAAAATTTAATTTAATTATATATATAACAGGTTATACTCTTTCATCCCTTTGTCCCAGCTCCTCTTATCCTGGGGACCCTCCTCCTCCTCAATGGGGTTGTAGTATTCACTGTAGGGTCATGAAGGCCTCAGTGGGGGACCGTGCCTCAGGGTATTTCTACCCATTCTGTGTCTCTTACAATCTTTCTGCTCTCTCTTCTGCCATGTTCCTTGAGCCATGACAGGCCTGTTGTCAGTCTGTCTGATTTAGTGTTGAGTTCTCTGTAGCCTCTGGATTTCTGCTTTGATGGGTTTTGATTGATCACTGTGTCTGTTACTATTGCTCTGGAGCTGGTTGTCAGGTAAGCAGTAAGAGCAGTATTCATGTCACCACTTCTGCTGCACCTCTTCTGGACTCTGGCAGATGTGGTAGAGGTGGCACATCTTGTGGTGGGGACTTGGCTATCTTCTTATCGATGGATCTTTGTTCTCTTCCATTTTCTCTGCCATCTGTGAAATGAAGCAGATTCTCCAAACAAGAGTGGGAGCAGCTTGCCTTAAGGAGAATATGCAAAGTCATTTGAGAGATTTTTTGGTGTGCAAGCTCACTATTCTTCTCCAGAGAGCAGTGGGGGCTTCTGTCTGAAGTCTGAGTTTCCTGACCTTGGAATTTTGACTTGGTTTCCAGTACCTGATATGAGTTCTCTCCCACTTAGTGGGCCTTATGTACAATCAGAGAATAGTTGGTTACCCTCAGAGGCTGTGTGCCACTGTTGCACAAGTGTGTACTTCTTGACCTGCTAGTTGATTTTGTAGTCTGCAGGGTCCCCTGTTTATTCATGTTGATGACCATTGTCTTACAGCAGCTCCCATAAGGCTTTCCAGCACTATGAGGGCTAGCCAGGTGGGAGCTAGTTTCCCTTTTGATTCCAGCACCATATTCCAATGGCCTGTGACCCCAGCCTGTGGTGTCTTAATAGGGTCTTACATTTTATTTCTGTGCCTGGGATTATTATATATATATATGTATACATATATATTATTTATTTATTTATGAGAGAGAACTGGGAAATTGAACCTGGGTCCTTAGGCTTCAGAGGCAAGTACCTTAATGACTAATCCATCTCTGCAGCCCCATGCCTGGGATTTTTTTTGTTTATTTTTATTTATTTATTTGAGAGTGACAGACAGAAGGAGAGAGAGAGAGAGCAAGAGAATGGGTGTGCCAGGGCTTCCAGCCACTGCAAACGAACTCCAGATGCGTGTGCCCCCTTGTGCATCTGGCTAACATGGGTCCTGGGGAATCGAGCCTCGAATTGGGGTCCTTAGGCTTCACAGGCAAGCATTTAACTGCTAAGCCATCTCTCCAGCCCATGCCTGGGATTTTTATGTGATCCCTTGGAAATGAATTCAGGTCCTTATGCTTGCAAGATAAGCACTTTTTGCACTGAACTATCTCCTCAGCCAAATTGTGTATATTGTGCATATTGATGGATTTTTTCTTTAATTCTTTACTTCCAAGTTTCTTTCTTCCCCAATTTTTTCTCCTTTAGTTTCCTCTCCTCTCCTAATTGCAGAATGTGATGTGGAGACAAAGCTAGGTGTTACTAGTGGTTCAAAGACACTCCTGGCCAGCTGAATTGCTCAGGTGAGTTTGAGGTAGCCTGAGACTACATAGTGAATTCAGGTCAGCCTGAGCTAGAGTGAGACCCTACTTCAAAAAACTTAAAAAAAAAAGTGGGATCAGGGGCTGGGGAGATGGCTCAGTGGTTCAAGGTGCTGGCTTGCTACCAGCCAGGCACAAAGGGTGCATGCCTCTGTGATCCAGGAATGATAAAACGCCTCAGATATGTATCAGACATATTTTGCTGGAGATGAAGACATGACTGGAAAGGACAGGGTTAGCAGCTGGCTCATGATCTCTCCTTGTGCCTCAGGATAGCTGAGGATCTTTTACAACCTTGACTCAGGGAATTGTTGGGCTGATAAATTCTGATTGAGCAGAATCCAGCTGAGGGTTATTTGTGAGGGCTCGGCTGTGCATGAATGTTGTCAACATTGGTTATTAGGTAATGAGTAACTGACAGTGGCATGCAGCTGTCCCGAAGAATGGAGTTGGTCACATGCCCAAGGGGTACATGGCTAGCTGGCACAAAGCTGAAGAAGGCTCAGATCTGATGGTTGCTTCCCTGAGCAGAGGCCATCTGCGTACACTCATTCTGCTCTCTTGTGACCCATACATGGGATGGCTAGGACATCAGAAGCTGGGCCCGGGAGCCATAGGACCCAGGAATGTTAGGAAGCTCCTCAGATATTATCAGGCTTATGGGTCATGGAGGATGGGCCCCCACCGCCCTACTAATTGGCAGCATGTAAAACCAGGAATTAAAACCTCAGAACTGATTACCAGTCAGAAGAAGGGGATCTAGGTCTGTGTGTGACTCTGGGTGGAAGCATTCCATCCTAAACTGCTCCACAAGTGGTAAGATATTCTAGCTGGAGGCTTTCTTGTGAACAAAGACACTGTTGTCACCCCTCTTAAGGGTTACCGGATGAGTCTATCTATCAGCTGGGCAGGAAAATACCGCTCAGGAAGCCATCTGTTCCAGAGAGTTGAGAAAATAGCATAGGTTGACTCAACATGTAGGTTGGTACAGTGGCCAAAGTGACCTTTGCAATGATCCCTTTGGCCACTGTCCACTCTCACCCTAGAGAGGGCTTCATATTATTTATTCTGTAATAAACTCTTCCCACTGTCACAGGAGGACAGGGTATGAGAGACAGGCACAAGATTAATATATGAAAGAAGCTGCCAGTTGGCTGAGGACTGAAAATTCTTCCTCACCTAAGGATAGGTAATAAAACAGAGCCTGTGCCAGAAAAGCCCCCTGGAGAAACATCCAAAGACTATGAATGAGGAAGAAGGCACAAACTATGCAGTTGTCCTCCAAAGGGTCAGGACTCTCCAGGCATGAGGCCTTAAACCTTGGACCTGGCCCAGCTCTCTAGCCCACTTCCTTTCTCTGGGGTGCCTTTCCCTTTTAATTATTTTAATTATATTTAATTATTTCTTTCTTTAATTTTTATTATTACTATTATTATTTTTATTTTTCAAGGTATTGTCTCACTTGTAGCCCAGGCTGACATAGAATGCATTCTGTAGTCTTAGGTTGGCCTCACAATGATCTCACAGTTATCATCTTACCTATGCTTCCTGAGAGCTGGGATTAAAGGCATATGCCACCACACCTGACACCTTTCCCTTTTCTTAATACAACTTTAAGTTTTTAAAAATATTTTATTTTGGGGGGCTGGAGAGATGGCTTAGCAGTTAAGATGCTTGCCTGCAAAGCTAAAAGACTTTGGTTCGATTCCCCAGGACCCACATAAGCCAGATGCACAAGGTGGCATGTGTCTGGAGTTCGTTTCCAGTGGCTGGAAGCCCTGGCTCACCCATTCTCTCTCTCTCTCGCTTTTCCTCTTTCCATAATAATAAATAAATAAATAAAAATAAAATATTAAAAATATTTTATTTATTTGAGAGAAATATACAGAAATAAGCAGGTAGAGAGAGAGAGAGAGAGAGAGAACAGGCGTGCCAGGGCCTCCAGCCACTGTAAACTAACTCCAGATGTGTGCACCACCTTGTGCATCTGGTTTACGTGGGTCCTGGGAAGTTGAACTTGGGTCCTTTGGCTTTGCAGGCAAGTGCCTTAACCACTAAACCATCTCTCCAGCCCCTTTTCCTTTCCTTAACAAATGTTCTCTGCTTCTATCACTATCCATGTGTCCCTGATCCAATTCTTTGTTCCCATACATGACAACCTGGATATTGTGCTGCCCTCTGGAATCTGATTCATACCTGTAACACTGTCTTCTATAGTATGTTCTGTGTATGTTGTCTGAACTTGTTTGATAGAGATCACAGAGTGGTATGCTGAGGGGAGGCCAGAGTGAGATTCTGTAACAAGGATATTTCATTTCATGTCTTATATCATTTAGCTAAACTAAATATGCTAGATACTGGCTGAGGTCTATTATGTCTCATAAGTTTGAACCCAAGTGGTTTATATAGCAGAGTAAGTGCTAACATTCTCTTAATATTCTAAATTATTTTGTTCTTAGTCACAGTGTTTAATTCAGAGCCATGATGAACATGTGATGGAAGTAGTATGCATGAGAAAAATTGATGTTGAATATATAAGAAAATAAATGGTGATTCCCCAAATTAGCTTCAAGATGCTTTTCCTAGATCTGAGCATTACATTTATCTCATCAAGATCTTTATATAGTGTGTCAACATTTCTCTCTTAAGCAAACAATGCTAAAGAGAAAATATGGTGAAAATTACCCCTGTTGATGCCAAAAACAAAACAATACCACCAAAAGAAAAAGAAAAAGAAAGAAGGAAACCACATAGCTCTCACCTCAAAGAATAAGAGATATAGTTTATTCTGCAACCAAATATTGTGATCATGGCCCAGGAATACAGATTCAGGTTATCCCAAATTCCATGTTCCAGTATGATTCTTAAAAATTTTATAGTAATAGAACAAAGACAGTTATACATGAAAATATATTTTGTATTTATTTATTTTTTGGTTTTTCAGTGTAGGGTTTCACTCTAGCCCAGGCTGGCCTAGAATTCACTATATAGTCTAAGGGTGGCCTCAAACTCATAGTGACCCTCCTACCTTTGCTTCCCAAGTGCTGGGATTAAGGACGCATACCACCACGCCTGGCTATTGTTTATTATTATTATTATATATCTTTATTCATGAGAGAGAGAGAGAGAGAGAGAGAGAGAGAGAATGGGTGCACCAGGGCCTCCAACCATTGCAAACAAATTCCAGATGCATGTGCCACCTTGTGCATCTGGCTAATATGGGTCCTGAGGAATTGAACAGAGATCCTTTGGCTTCACAGGCAAATGCTTTAACCACTGAGCATCTCTCCAGCCTTATTATTATTATTATTATTATTACTTTATCAGAGAGAGAGAGAGAGAGAGAGAGAGAGAGGAGGGGGAAGAGAATTGGTATGCCAGGGCCTCCAGCCACTGTAATCGAACTCCAGATGCATGCACCATCTTGGGCACATGTGTGACTTTGTGCTTGTGTCACATTGTGCGCCTGTCTTTTGTGGGACCTGGTGAGTCGAACATGAGTCCTTAGGCTTCGCAGGCAAGCACCTTAACTGTTAAGCCATCTTTCCATCCCCTGGATATTTTTTATTTATTTTCAAGGAGAGAAAGAGAGAAAGAGAGAGAGAGAGAGAGAGAGAGAGAGAGAGAGAGAAACAGCAAGTGCAGCCAGGCTATAACACTTCAAGTTCCACTCCATTGACACACTTCTCCCAGCTAGGCTCCGCCTCCTAAAGATTCTACAACCTTTCCCAATGGTACCTTTGATGGGGACCACAGGCTTCTTGATAGTTTCCAGCGGAGGCTAATTGCTAGTAGGAAGACTAGCCCAGTTGTTAGAGGGTTAAAACTTTCAGCCCTACCTCAGGTCTTGCAGGGCCAATGATTAATCATGTTTCTATAATGAAGCCTTCATAAAACCTCTGAATGTCAGTGCTCGGATGGGGGGGGGGACTTTTAGGTTGGCTACTGCATCCAGCTGGTGCACAGACTCCACACAGACAGAAGCTCCTGTGCTTAAGACCCTCTGGGTCTTGCCATGGGTACCTCTTCATTTGGCTACTTATTTGAATCCAGAACATCCTTTCAAACACATGATAAAGCTGCTTTGGTAGTGCATGCCTCTCATCCCAGAACTGGGGAAGCTGACAGAAGAGAATTGCTGAGGTCAAGGCCAGTCTGGTCTACAGACTGAGATCCGGGTCAGCCTGGGCTAGAGTGAGACCCTGCCTCAAAGCCAAACAAAACAAAACAAGACAAGACAAGACAAAACAAAACAAGACAAGACAAGACAAGACAAAACAAAACAAAACAAAACAAAACAAACACGGACTGAAGAGATGGTTCAATAGTTAAGGCACTTGCTCGCAAAGCCTAAGGACCCAGATTTGATTCCCCAGTACCCAGTAAGCCAGATGCACAAGGTGATGCATGCCTATGGAGTTTGTTTGTAGTGGTAGAGGCCCTGGTCAGCCCATTCTTTCTCATTCTATCTGCCTCTCTCTCTCAAATAAGTAAATAAACAAAAACAAACAAACAAAAACCCAGATCAAAAAACAATGAAAAGAATCCCTGTCAAAATGATATGTGTGTAGTTTGACATACCTGTAATCCTAACCTTGGGAAGCTATGGCAAGAAGATTGCTGTACTTTGAGGCCAGCTTGGGCAAGAGTGAGACTCTGTCTCAAAAGTAAAACCAAACTACAAACAAAACAAAACAATCAAACCAACACAAACAACAAAAACCCACAATAAACAGTGAACTAAGTTCTGCAAGCTGATGTACAAATTGTTGAAGCCAGTGGCGGTGAGGTTCACAAAGCTCCCCACTTTGTAGTCAAATTTGATAGAGTGTAGATAAGTGGGAACCTAACAGTATGAGCAAGGTCTCTGAAGTGAAGGCCGACTTTTTGGACAGAGGCCTAAGAGCCAGAGTCTGATGAGGTGCAAGCACACCCTGTTCATGTTAGGAGGACGGGAAAGTTGGTGATCGTAAGGAAACCTGTCTGCACATTTAGTATCAGAACTGCTGTGGGCCAGAACGTTATGCAAAGAAGCCCATCTGGTTTGTTTTATCTCAATATTCAAGAACTCTAAGTATCTAAGGTGAGGATGAGATTGTTCATGGTTGACTTATGTTTGTCAGAATAACAACCAACCAACCAACACCTAATGCATTAAACATAAGTCATGAGATGTTCTGAGAGAATAGAAAACTATTTAATTCAGTCCTGATTGAACTCTCATCTTTCAAGGGTTTGCAGAGGTAATCCAGCTAATATCTTCCCTTGGCCCCTTTTCCACAAGTACCTTTCTACAATCCAGGACTTCCAGTCTGGGGTGGTTTAAATGTAAAATGTCCCCTATAGGCTCATGGTGGTTTTTTTTGTTTGTTTATTTTTATTTATTTGAAAGCAACACAGAGAGAGAGAGAGAGAAAGAGGCAGATACAGAGAGAGAGAATGGGCGCACCAGGGCCTCCAGCCACTGCAAGTAAACTCCAGATGCGTGCACCCCCTTGTGCATCTGGCAAATGTGGGTCCTGGGGAATCAAGCCTCAAACCAGGGTCCTTAGGCTTCACTGGCAAGCACTTAACCACTAAACCATCTCTCCAGCCCTCTCATGTTTTTTTTGAAACAAAGTTTTAATTTTTATTTTACATATTTATACATAAAACTCTCAAGGAACCTCTTGGACCCAACAGAATGTTAAGAGCACATCTAAAAATGAACGTCAGGTAGTCAACATTCACAAAATGTTGAAAACTGATTAAAATACACATATTACGGAGAGCTACTTCACTACCAGGTGGGCATATATTTTTTGACTTGTATAGTACTGTCATTTACAGTTCTTTAAAACTACAGTGAAAAAAGAAAAAAGAAAAAAGAAAAAAACTACAGTGAAGAATGAAATTAGTCAATGGTAAATACTGCTCCAACTTAAAAATCTCTAAACAGTGGGGCTGGAGAGATGGCTTAGTGGTTAAGGTGCATGCCTATGAAGCCTAAGGACCCAGGTTTGATTCTGCAGGTCCCACGTGAGCCAGATGCATATGGTGGTGCATGCATCTGAAGTTTGTTTGCAGTGGCTAGAGGCCCTGGCATGCCCATTCTCTCTCTCTCTCTTTAATAAATAAATAAATAAAATAGATCTTTAAAAAAATCTCTAAACAAAGTAAAGTTAAACTACTTTCTGGTTATCTACAATTGGTGATGGTGTAATACTGTACATTTTCTTGTAACAATATTTTATTAAAATGCCTGATAGTAAATGGCATGAGTAAAAAAATAAAATAAATTAAGAAGCAAAGGCCGATCACTGGACAGTAAGCTTCAGACATCATCGATGACGAGCACTGATACTTGTCTAGCCGCCACCTTTGGCAATAGCATGTTTCACAACCCAAGAAGCAAAATGAGTTCTAGTGTGTCCACTGGGTGGATGGCTCCTTTCACTTGGCAGGCATCTTCTCTGCCATGTGCTTCTGCTGGCTCTCGTGTGTCTGGTTATGTCTGCATTGTCCACCAGCATGGCATCCTGCTCCGTATGCAGATCATCCCAGATGAGGAGCAGCTGGACCAACTCCTCCTTCAAGCTTTCGATCTGAGAATGGAGGTCATTGACTATCACTTGTAGCGGCCCAATAGTCATGTCTCTCAGGTCAGTGGGTTTTAAACTTCTTTTCATCAAGCATTCACTTTTATGAGACATGTGTGGCAGGAGATCAGCGATGGGCTACTTTTTCCTCTTCTGTTTTTCCACTTCTGCTTGCATTTTGGCCATTGGTTTGGCCATGGCCAGAGCCATTTTGGCTTCAGCTTGCAATTTCTTTTGTCTTGTGAGGAAGTCCAGATCACCCAAGGACTTGGATTCCTCCTCAGTAGTGTCTCTATCAGAATAGAAAGAACTTTGTCTGCTCATGGGAGACAAGGGGTTATCCAAGCTGGTTTCCATCTTACTGTCATCCACATCGCTGTCCTTGTCACTGCCACTGTCGTTGACAAAGCATATCTGCAGGTTCATCCCACTCTGCAACCGAGAGGAAAGGCTCGGCTTCCTGCTTTTGCTACAGCTGGTATAAATTCCTGGACCATCATCAAAGAAGCTTCGAAGTGCCAACTTCTCTCTCTCATCTTTCTTGTTTTAAATTTATTTATCTCATTTACTTGAGAGAGAGAGAAAGAGGGAGGAAGAGAGAGAGAGAGAGAGAGAGAGAGAGAGAGAGAGAGAGAGAAAGAGAGAGAAAGAGAGAGAAAGAGAGAGAAAGAGAGAGAATGGATGCACCAGGGCCTTCAGCCACTGCAAATGAACCCCAGACACATGTGCTACCTTGTGCATCTGGTTTATGTGGGTCCTGGGGAATCAAACCTGGGTCCTTTGGCTTTGCAGGCAAGTGCCTTAACCGCTAAGCCATCTCTCCAGCCCTCTTTTTCATTTTTCTGTGTAGAGGTGGAGTTGGTCTTCGCCTGGCCTTGTTTTTGCATCTCCTGCTCTCAGAACTGTAGCCCAGCTAGATGCTTCTCCAGAGCCTCCCAGTCCATAGGGGCTCATGTATTTTTAACACTTGGTCCCCAGTTGGTGGCAATTTGGGAAAGTTGGGGAGCCTTTGGGCAGGGGAACCTTGATAGAGGAGATGTCACTGGGGATGGGTCTTGAGGGCTTATAATTCAGCTTCACCTGCCAGTGCAAGTTAGCTCAGACTTGCTGCTTCCTCCCACCTGATGGGACAAGATGTGACATCCCTCCTCCTGCTTTTCCAATGTTGATTCACCATCAGGAATCTTTCCCTTGGAGCTGTAAGTGGAAATAAACCCCTTCCTTTCATCAGCTGCTTCTGGTTTGATGTGTTTTGACCTCGACAAAAGCAGCTAACTGACACCATCTTAATACCTTCTTTTTTTTAAAGTTTATTTTGTGAGATCAATTAAACCAATTCACATAAGTTAATTCAAAAAAATTAAAAAATAGCTTTATTTATTTATTTGCAAGCAGAAAGAGACAGAGAGAAGAGAGGCAGACAGAAAGAATGGGTGTACCAGGGCCTCCACTCTCTGCAAACAAACTCCAGATGCATGTGCCACTTTGTGCATCTGGATTTATGTGGGCACTGGGAAATTTAACCCAAGTCGTTAGGCTTAGCAGGCAAGCACCTTAATCACTGAGCAATCTCTCTGGTTCCTCACTACCTTGTTTTATTTTGTGGCTTACTATATCTTTCCCCTAGAATGCAAGCTGCCTGTGAGCAGATACTGTCTTATACCACCAAGTCTGCACAGTGCCTGGAACCTGGTAGATATTCAGGGACAATTTGACCATAATAAATGTATTTTGACACCCCTCCCCCAGTATAAATGGTCATATATGGAGTATATTGTGCACTTGTCCTGTTACATATTGTTTATGACAAATGCATGATCCAAACCAAGTATTTAAAGCGCCTACCATACCTCATAGTTAGATACTACTGGTGCTTCTGTCTCATTGGTTTAAATATATGCTGAACTGCAAAACTGAAGCTGGATATCATGGAAATAGACTTCTCTGATGTCCTGTTGAGAGAGGATAGTTGATTGTCAGCTCCAGTTGCTGCTGGTCTGTATTCTCCAGTATTTGCACTGAACTCACACTTGCCCTAGTCTGCCTCCCAGCCAATGACCCATCACAGTGGTCATTGGTCATCACAGTGCTGGGGGTTCTCTAATTGGCAGTTTTTGGTTGAAGACTCCTTATCATGGGTCAAAAGTTTCCTAGAACTGAATTATAGCCTTAGGGTCTTCCTACTCAGTTCCTTCTTCCTTCCTACTTTTCTTCTAGGAAGTTCAACCAATGGGAGTAATTAGCAGAAGATGGAGTTAAGGGGCTGCAGAGATAGCTTAGTGGTTAAGGCATTTGCCTGCAAAGCCGAAGGATCCAGGTTCAATTCCCTAGGACCCACATAAGCCAGATACACTTGGTGGTGCATGTGTCTGGAGTTCATTTGGTGGCCTTCGCACACCCATTCTCTCATTCTATCTGCCTTTTTCTCTCTCTCTCAACAATAAATAAAAAAAAAAACTGCAGTGTGTTACTATACATATATAGTTTTCTGATCTCATGGAACATAAGAACAGAACATGATGGTTTAGTGACAAAAATAAAGTTTAAAAAATATTTTCCTATGTCATTCTTCTGCATATATGAAATGAATGTATGCTTGAATTGTGTTGTGTTAGACCAAAAACCACATACATCTCATTAGTATATAAATTTGCTCTCCTCCTCCTTCTAAAAGTGTGTGACATCTGAGAGTTTTATTTTCTTGGTCCTTAGGGTCGTCAGGTAGGGACCTGGGGTGCCTAGAGCCTCCCAGGCTGGTCACCTGCCAGGATAAATGGAAGCATTTGGAAGGGGGTCTTATAAGAAACACACACAGAGATGTGGAGAAAGGACAGGAAGCAATGCTATGAGTCATTCACACACATCCCTGGAACTAGAGGGAAGACTCAGAAACACTGGCTGACAGAAACCTGAATCATACTCTGGTTCTATGAGCAAAAGAAGGAGATAGCTGAATGTATTCTATGCCCATAAAGCAGCTAGAATTAGAGCTGGGGAGATGGCTCAGCAGTTAAGAACACTTGTTCCATAAGCATGAAGGCCTCTCATCTGAAGACCACCAAGTTTACAGAGCCCACATAAAAAGCCAAGAGCAACCTCCACTCTATGGGAAGCAGAGACTGGAGAATTGCTTGTGCCTGACAGCAGCACTGGTTGAGAAAGAGTCTAGGAAAGAAATATGTGGATGAGTGACAAGAGAAGGTTTTTCAAGATAGGGTCTCACTGTAGCTCAGGCTGAGCTGGAATTCATTATGTAGCCTCGAACTCACAGCGATCCTCCTACCTCTGCCTCCAGAGTGCTGAGATTAAAGGCGTGCATCACCACACCTGGCTCTTAGCATCTTTTCCTCCACCTTTCAGTTTCCTGGCAATGCTTCCCCTTGGTTGAACCTTATAAAAGTCAGAGGTAAAGGAAGCCTGGAAACTGTAGCTGTCTGTGGTACTGAGCAGGGCGGGACTCTGAGGGTACACCACCATTAAACAATACGGAAAGTAATGAATACCATAAAAAGAATGGAAAGTAAAGGGAATAAGAGGTGACAGGAGGAAGGAGATAGTAAGGCCAAGAGTCCTCACAGAGGAGGTGACATGATGGCGAGGTCAGGACCTTCACAGAGGAAGTGATGTGAACGTGTGGTCAGGAAGATTCACAGAGGTCATGTGACAATGAGGTCAAAGAGGCCAAAGAAGGTGACCTGACAGTAAAGTCGTGGGTCCTCATGGAGAAGGTGACATTTGAGCAAAATTAAGGGAAATTGGGAAGGAACAAGCAATTGAGGGGAGCTGCCCCCTGCCCATAGTAGAGGGACAGAGAAGGCGGTGGCTGACGCATGGCATGGAGGGACAAGTATCTGTTGCTGTGGTCAGAGTGGAATGGGAGCCAGATGGGGCCAGCATGGGAAGAAGTTTGACTTTTACTTTGAGTAAAATTGGGAGACATCACACAGTTTTCATCAAAGCAGGACATTCAAATAAGTGGTTTAAATGCAGGCTTTTTCAAATGTGTGGATTTAAGGGATACCACCCACAGACTCAGAAAAAAAAACTTCTAAAGGCTGTAATTCAGCAAGAAGAAAAATTAGTTCAGGAGGAAGTGGAGAGATCCAGTGGTGAGCAATGTCTACAGCTGCCTGAAGCAGGATTAATTGAAGAAATGTTTTCAAAGAACATGCAAAAAACCACTGGGATTCCAGCATGGAGGTGGGGTAGCAGGTATGGAGGGAGTAGGGGCATAAACACATATGATCTTACTTGCCTTGTTTTGGAGGGAGGATAGATACAGAGATATTATTAGAGAAGTGCATGTGGTTTAAATATATAAAGATTAAAATTAAAGGTTAAAAGTTTAAGGGCTAATCACTAAAAGAATAAAGATAGAATAGAGAGCTTTGTAACAAAGAGAAAGAAAAACTGGAGCTAAGTAGGGTTAATTCAGCAAAAGGCAGAATAGAGGTGTGTGTGGGTGGTCGTACTGGTTTAAGAAGCAAAGAGCTTAGAAAATAAAACAAACAACCTCCCTAGCCCCCACCCCAAATTATACAGCAGGAATATATTAAATACAGGTACCATTTAACCTAGCCCTTCTGCTCCAAGCTATCTATAAAAAGAGAAATGAAAGGATATATTCACATAAACTATTTGATACAAATATTTACTGAAGTGTTACTTATAATAGCTAACTGGTGGAGGCATCCCCAGTGTCTACACCAGCTAGAACATGCCCTGACACATTCCTGCTCTGGAATGCTGTTCTGCACTAAAGGAGTGAAGTACCCATCCTATGGCATGGATGGCCTTGCAAGCATGCTTTCCTTACAGGACTGTAGGTACAGAAGTAGTCTAGGGGTTGCTGGGAGGAGTGGGCAGAGGAAGGTGATGAGGGTCATAACTGAAGGATGGTAGTCCAGAGAGAAAGAGACAGATCCAGAATAGTGACAGGCAATTTTGTTTTTCTGTGGGCCACTCTTAATTGAGTGATGTGATTTCCCCTGAGTCCTTCATAGAAAGTGGAACAATGTCAGGCATGTTACCTTTGAAAATATGGCAGTAGGGCCGGAGAGATGGCATAGTGGTTAAGGTGCTTGCCTGCGAAGCCTAAGGACCCATGTTCAACTCTCCACATCCCATGTAAGCCAGATGCACAAAGATGAGGCAAACTCAAGGCTGCACATTTGCCCAAGGTGGTACAAGCGTCTGTAATTTGATTGCGGTGGCTGAGGCCCTGGCATGCCAATTCTCTCTCTCCCTCTGTCTCTGTCTGTCTTTCTCTCTCTTTTGCTCTCTCTAAAATAAAAAAAAAAATTAAAAAAATGTTAAGAATATATGGCAGTGGAACTTCTTAATTTTTGCTTCCTATTCCCTGAAATATCTCATAGTTTCTTTAAAGATGTTATGAACAAGGGACAAGATCTTCCTAGTCCTTGGCTAGACTAGGATTGGATGCATTTTGGCTTTTATTTGGAATTACAGACTTAGGCTTAGTCATGGCTCTGACTCTGATTTAATCATAGGTTTGTAAAAATGACTTAATCCCTCTTAGGTGCTGAGGGCTACTTTAACACTGAATACCTTTCCTATCCAGTTGGTATCCTTTCCAAATGAGAAAATGTGTAAAAATCCTGTTAAGATGGAAATGAGTTGCTATTTTACTGCAGCTATCCCAGAGACCAGAAGCTGGACATAGTTTATTTGTTCTTTCTCTTGCTTTCAAGTATCTGCAGTGAGGTTTGTGCCCAGGCTGTGTTTTAGGGCTTTCTGTCCCTCCTTCCTGTCGAGGGCCAGGCTGTCTCTGACCTTCTGCAGAGAGGCACTTGGGTATCTGCCTCCTTCAGGTCCAGTTGACCTCACATCACTGCTCTCTGCTGTCTGGAACCTGTGAAGTCTGGCTCTGACTGACCAGAGACCTAAGCAGCCTGATTTGCAAGGACCCGCAGAGCCAGCCAGCTTCCCTGCTTTTGGATTTAGCTAGCAGGAATAGATGCAGACAACAAAAGGAGGAAAGAGGAAAGAGAACGTTAGCAAGGAGATCAGGGGCCATAGTAAGTAGTTACTGGAAAGGCTGAGTTGTGGGTGGGTGGAGAAGGGAGGAGGGGAAAGAGGCATTAAACAGGAGTAAGCAAACGGTCATTCATCAGCCTGTAGTGGTATGTGTGTGTGTGTGTGTGTGTGTGTGTGTGTGTGTATGCATGTATGAATGTGTGAGATACTGTCAAAAATGGTAGCCTTACTGAAGTCTCAACAGATTTGACCAAATATCCTATGTTAGCACATTTACCAGCCTGTTTAGAGAATAGAGAGAGAGGGAGAGGGATAGGGAGAGGGAGGGAGAGAGGGAGGGAGAGAGAGAGAGAGAAAGATAATATGGATATGGGTACCCTAGGGCCTCCAGTCACTGTGAAAAAACTTTAGATGCATGCACCACTTTGTGCATCTGGTTTTATGTGGACATTGGGGAATGGAATCTGGGTCACTAGGCTTTGCAGACAAGTGCATTAACCACTGAGATATCACTTCATCCCCTCTTTTAAAAATATTTTACTTATTTGTGTGTGTGTGAGCAGGGGGGAGGGAGAATGAGAGAGATGCTATGGCCTCTTCCCATTGCAAACAAACTCCAAATGCATGTGCATCTGCCTTGGCATGGATATTGGATAATTGAACCCTACTAGCAAGCTTTGCAAGCAAGTATCATATCCTCAGTCCAGGGAGAGACTTTCTTTGGTGGTGTAGATATTTGGAAGTTGCCTATGCTCCTGTAAATAACCTTAACTAAAATCACTTGTTCCCCAAACTGGCTTGAGTGGATTCAACAGTCTGATGCTGGTGACTTTTCTGGGGTAAATAGATGTTTGTTCATTTTCCCAGGAAAACTTCACAGGACACATGCAAAGACCCAGAAGTACAGCACTTGGATGTGAGGAATCTCTCAAGCAGAAGGGGCATCTCTAGGTTGGCAGTATCCTACTGACAGCAGGGGAATCTGAGAGACCAGGTAATGTGCTATACTGAGCACCACGTAGGGAGAACAGAACACTGTGCTTTCTGTTTTTTTTTTTTTTCTATTTTAGTTGTGACATATGTGTGGCATGTGCATGTATAATGTGTTCATGTGTGTGTGCAGCTGAGTATGTCCTGAGCACATGCATGTGGAGGCTGGAGTAGAATACCAGGTGTCATCCTCTATCACTCTCCTGCATCGCTTCCTTGAGATAGAGTCTCTCACTGAACCTGCAGATTTTGGTCTGACTGACCAGTAAGCTCCAGTGATTTTCCTTTCTCTGCCTTCTTGACCAATGGGATTCCAGACAAAGAATGTGAACATGGGTGTGGGCTTTTCTGAGAGTCACTCAGGGAAAGAATTAGACATTCATGAGAGTCACATTCAAGTGTCTTGGTGCCTGTGGACAGGAGATTCAGAGCCTTTTGGAACGCCATTGTTCAGTCAGTTTCCAGGGGTTCTCCCCTCCTCTATCTCTGTTTTCCACTTTCTTAGTTGAGATTATGGGGAGTCTCTGGAGATGTCCAAACCTGAAGCAATAAAGCTAGGAGCCGTGAGATGTGTACAAGGGGTGCAAGGCATGGCTCTTACCGCAAATGATATTTCAGGTAGGATTCCTGAAAAATTGTAGGTTGATAACTCAGAGAGAAAAGTTCTTAAACAGTTATTAATTGTGCTCAAATACTTGTTTCTCCCCTGGTGAGAGGCTTCAGCCAGACTCCGGAGTAGAGAACTCCTTTCCTTTCTCATGTCTACAAATTTTCTCTATCTTTCTATCCTGTCTCAACCTCAATAGGTGAATGGTGGAACTCATTGCTACTTTTTAAAAAATGTATTTTATTTATTTATTTGAGAGAGAGAGAGAGAGAGAGAGAGAGAGGGAGAGAAAATGGGTGCACCAGGGCCTCCAGCCAGTGCAAACGAACTCCACATGCATGTGCCATCTTGTGCATCTGGCTTACCTGGGACCTGGGGAAATGAACCAGGGTCCTTTGGCTTTGCAGGCAAATGACTTAGCCACTAAGCCATCTTCTCCAGCCCTAATTGATATTTTTTTAAAAAAATATTTTATTATTTATGAGAGAGAGAGAATAGATGCACCAGGTCATTGCCACCGGAAACAAACTCCAGACACATGTGCCACTTTATGCGTCTGGTGTTATATGGGTACTTGGGAATCATGCCAGGACTGGCAGGCTTTGTAAACAAGTGTCTTCAACCACTGAGCCATCTCTCCAGCTCCCCATTGATATTTTGAAACTGTCTTTTGAAAAATAGAAATCAGTGTTCGTTATTCTAAGAAGTCTGGAGCCATACTTTTGTTCACTTGTGAGTCCTCAGCTGCAGCTGACTTCAGAGCTTGTCACGCAGCCCTTTTCCTGGGCCATCAACCTGGCCGCTACATTGCAAGTGCACTGAGGCCCATGCTGAGGCTGGTGAAGGGTGCATGCCTGGCACTCATGGATGTGTGCTGCCAGGTGAGGAGAGGGATGCAAACGGGTGAACAGTCTTCATGAGACAATTCAGGGTTTGTATGAATGGAGAGCAGATAACCCTCCGGCTGCCTTGTCCCTCAGTACTGATCATGATGCAAATCAATATGTCCACAGCAGGTTGCTGTAGTTGATATCAAATGAGAATGGTGGTGGGGCAGGGGGAAGCACATAAACCTATCTGAAAAGCTGTGTGTTTTGTTTGCTTTTTATTTTTAATGTTTGAAGGAGAGGCATTTCAAAATGTTGTGGCTTTGCAGAAATTCCTATTTGAGACCTTGGAGTGGATAAAGACAAGCTGATTGGAAATTGGTGCCCTTGGAATACTGTCAGAAGCATTTATTCTCATCCTGCATGCTTCAGATCAGTTTGCTTGCGGGACACCCTCTGATCAGTATGCAGTGACCTATGTATGAATCGCACCCAACATCCCCTTCCCTGATGGCACTCAGTGTTGACACACACCATTTTGCATTTTGTTAACACCTTCAAGTATATTGAAAAACTCGTGACCTATAGACACAGGCAGATCAAAATGCCAAGCAAGCATTCTATTTCTTCTCTGAATTACAGATTATCTTCTGACCCTGGGCCACATGTAGGATGAAGTCCCACACAGCCACTGTATGAGCACTAAAATTCAACCCATTGGCTTCGTAAGATCCAGGTTGGGTCCAAAGAGAATTGCAGGTGATCTTGACACTCACAAAGAGAAGGATTGGTCTGTGTTGATTGACATTTTCCTGGTGTGACTATTCCCCGGGCAGACTTCCCCAGGACATTTTTTTTTCTCTAGGAAAGATGGGTAGTCATTCACTGGGAGGACAACAACCTTCTGGGAAGGCAGTGGTATTTCTGTTTTATTATGAGAAAATAGATTCTGAGAGATTAAATATCTTGCTGAGTCTTCCAAACTTTATCTCCATCTTTGAATTCTCCTCTAAGGATTTGGCCTCAAACTTCTAATCACTCACTTGACATTTCTGCTCAGATGTCCTACAGGGAGAATTGTTGATTTCTCTTCCTTCAACTTTCTCTTGTGAATGGCTCCATTCTTTACTTCCTATACCCATAAATTGATTGAAATTCTATGCTAGTTTATTTGTTTAGAAGTAGAGAAAATCTTTAAAATGTTAAAAGGGCATACAAACTGGATATGAAGAAATAAAATTATTCTCATTTCTAGGTGACATATTTTTCTACATTAAAAAAATCCCTACCAAAACTTCTAGAATGAATAAGTGATTTCAGCAAGGCTGCAAGGTACAAGAGAAACACAAAGTCAATTGCGTTTCTCTATGCCAAAAACAAACATATGGAAACTAAAATTAAAAGCAATGCCATTTACAGTCAGGCCCCCAAAATGAAAAACTTAGGTATAAATCTGACAAAACATGTAGAGAAACTATATACTGGAAATTATAAAATTCTGGTGCAAGAAATCAAAGATCTAAATAATGCCAAGTCATATTGTCTTCAAAGACTCAACATAGTAAAGATGTCAGTTCTGCCCAAACTGATCTATAGGTCCAATGTGGTTACTTTAAAAATCCCTGCAAGTTTTTGTGTGTTTTTGCAGTCACATGCAAACTTATTCTAGGAATTTATTTGAAAAGATTAAAGAGCTGGAATAGGCCATATAATTATGACAAATAGAAATAAAGTGGGGGAGAATCAGTGTATGTGACTCATTGTCATTAAACCCCACTGTGATCAGGCAGTGTCAGATTATGGGATAGACACAGATCAATGGAAAGGACAGGGTACCCAGAAGCACGATATGGCTCAGCAGTTGTAGTCTTGGGGAAAATTTTTACCCCAGAGAAATGAGTGTTTGTGTTCACACAAAAAGTTGTACATAGCAATGTTCTTAGCAGCTTCTACAGGTGAAGAGGCGAGTGATCTGAAGGGACTATACACATTTGTACTTTGGAATGCTGCTGGCTCATTAAAAAGAGCATATTATTGATGCTGGAACAATGTGGATGGCTCCAAGGGCATCATCAGTGAAAGAGCCCAGGATCAAAACGTTGCATAGGATGCAGTTCCTTTATACATCTTGAAATAATAACATTGTGATGATGGACAAAAGATTATAGGTTGCAAAGATAGGTGGGGAATGGGGAGATGGTTGTGTCTATAAAAGGGTTGTCCAAGCAAGACTTGAGCAGTCATGGAGCAGTTATATCACAGTTGTGGTTTGACATGAGTGTATGCATGTGATGTGACTGAGGAGAACTATACATGTCCTCCATACAAGACCATGTCGAACTGGTAAAATATGAGTCATTCTTAAGACTGTACCAATGTCAGCTTCTTGGGTTTGATATTGAGCTATAGGTATGGCAGATGTTTCCATTAGGGGAAACTGAGTGAAGGCGCTCAAGGCTTCCCATATGTTCTCCAATTTCCTGGGAATCTATAATTATATATTTTTATAGTTTTTTTCTGTGTATATGTATGTGAGTATGTGTATATGCACACACATGTGTGCATGTGCACTGTGGGCTGCAGGTCAACATCAAGTATATTCTTCCTTTGTTATTTCTCTCTACATACCTTATTTGCTGAGATATGTGTGTGTGCGGGGATGCATATGCGTATTTACCTGTGCGTGGGGAGGTCAAAGATTGGCACTTGTTTGCTGTCTACCTTACTTTTTGAGACAGAGTCACCTGCTGAACCTAGAGCTCACTGACTGGGCTAGACAAGTTAGCTGGTGAGCCCCAGGGATCCTCCTTTCTCTACCTCCCTAGTTCTGGGGTATAGGAACATGCTGCCAAGCCTGGCACTTTACATGGGTGTTGGGGATCAAGTCCTCAGTCTTGTGTGGCAAGCATTTACCCACTGGGCCATCTCCCCAGCCTTAGAGATTTCAATTTAAATGCCAACTGTCATCTCTTCAAGGAACTTTCCCATTTCTCATGCATTGTGATTTTTCAGTTCATGCACAGAGCTGATTACCACTTGACTTTCCTCTCATTGTTCTTGTGCTGGGTCTTGAACCTGGATCCTCACACATGCTAAGCACATATTCTACCACTGAGCTACACCCTAGCCCTGGGTCTCATTTTATTTACATCTCATTAGCCCTCCAACTAGATTATAAGCATCTCAAGAACCAGAAACTTTCATGCCTTGTTTTCTATTGTACCCATATCTGGCTCCTTGATCTGGCTGAGTGAATGTATAAATTGTGAATTAATGGCAGAGTTAGAAGACCAGAGAACCCTGGACTCCCATCTTTTGCTGTCACTTGCCTTCCACCATCCCCTTGGCTTCACCCTTTTACCAGATGCAAAACACTGACAGTAACTTTCAAACACAGTGTCTTAAACAACAGATTTAGTATCTTACAAACATGGAGATCAGAACTTTGAAGTGAGTGTCACTGGGCCAAAACAGAAGGATCAGCAGAGTGTAGTCATTTTTCAAGACTCTAGGGGTGGGGATCAATCCACTGCCGTGCCTTTTCTAGTGTCTATTGGCTGCCTACAGCCCTGGCTCTACTTTCAGGATCCTTATCATGTCATGGTCCAGCATAACCTCCCTACTATAAAGTCAGCTGACAACCTTAATTCCCCCTTGCCAGGTAACCAATGTTCACAGCTTCCATGTGTTTGAGCATGGACAATGCACTGTTAGGAAAAGAACTGTCTGTTAGTGGATCGCTAGAACCTGACATCTAGTATCACTCAATACGTTGCTGAAACACACTTCACCAAAGTAACCCATGGGCAACAGTAGTGTCTGGCCTCGGAGAGACATTATTGTCTTTAACCATGAAAACATTCCTTCTGGGACCATTCCAGCTCAGCAGTTGGTACATCCTCCCATACTGTGCTCAGAGGTCCTTCTTATACAAGGCTTCCACAGATGGTAAACCATTCATCACTGGTAAGGTTATGTTACGATTATGGGCTCCATTGGACATGTTTGATTAGGGTTACTTGATGTGTGTGTGTGGGGGGTATATGCATGTGTAGTGCTTGCATGTGTGAGGTATGTGTGTGGTGTGTGCACGTGTGTAGGCTAGATGTTGACACTGTCTTCCTCAATTGCAATTTCTCTCCTCATTTTTTTGAGACAGGGTCTCTCATTGAATCCAGATCTTATCAGTTTGTCAGGCTAGCTGATAGCTAGAGAGACTCAAGGATTCTCTTCATCTCTGCCTCTCCTTTGCTAGGATGACTCTCACATAGTGCCATGCCTGGCTTTTATATGGGCACTAGGAACTGAACTCAGCTCCACATGCTTGCAAGGCAAGTCATCTCCCCAGCATCCACCTATCTTTTCTGAGACAAGGTCTGGCTATGTATCCCTGGTTGGTCTGAAATTTGCTATGTAGGACAGGTTGGCTTCAATTTCACAAGAAACCTACCTGGCTCTGTCTCCTGTGTGCTGGAATTATAGTTGTGTGTCACCATGCTCAGTCTCCCTTTTTTTTTTTTTTTTCTTGTTGTTGACAGGATCTGGTCATGTATCCCTTGTTGGCCTCAACCTTGCAAGCTCCTGCCTTAGTCTGTGGAGTGCTGGGACTCCAGGCAAGCACCCCCTGGCCCTGCTTGTATGCTTTCCTACGTGGTGAACTTCTTGGGTGGTGACAGTCCCCTCCCTGAGTTCTCAGCATATGGAAAACTCCTTAAGACAAAGGAGAGCAAGTAATCAAAAAAAAGATCATGGCTGGAGAGCTGGCTTAACAGTTAAGGCACTTGCCTGTGAAGCCTAAGGACCCAGGTTCAACTCTCTAGATCCCACGTAAGCCAGATGCACAAAAGTGAGGCAAGTGCAAGGTTGCACATGCTTTCTAGGTGGCAGAAGCGTGTGGTGTTTGATTTCAGTGGCTGAGGCCCTGGCACACCACTTCTCTCTCTCTGATTCTCTAAAATAAAGGTTAAAAACAAATTTAAAAACTGTAAGAACAAACAAGATCCAATGCACTGATGAGCCCCTCTCCTGCAGCCTTCTCCTTCCTCTTACTAGAGAAAAGCCTCATTGCAGGGGGGCCACAGTGTGGGCATTGTGAACGTGTTGGTAGTAAGAGGTTAGAAGGGATCCTGCTTGCTCGCTGCCTGGTGGAAAATTTCAGTTCCTGGCAATGGCATCATCTGGCCCCTCATCCCTGTTTCTTTGCCGCATGCAAATAGCTCTAGCTACTTGTGACCCCATGACAATGGTTCTGCTTCCTGATCTAGCCCTTTCCTTTTGTGATCTTGCCAGTGTCTGGGGGCATTTATCATTCTCTTTTGCCACCCTGTTAATTTCACCACATACTTGATCTATGACATGGCTGCCCAAAGCTGGTCTTAAAGGTCAGGTCCGATAGCCCACATCTTTGCTGAATACTTTCTCCTTCCCAGAAAGTGCAGAAGGTGACATCCACAGTTTAAAAAAGTTGGGTGTACTTTTCTTTTTTTCTTCAAAGACACTTTAAACTCTTTGGTCAACATTTCATCATTTTCCTTTCAGATACCCAGGGTCAAGTACTATTTTTAGCCATTGTTCTCCCCCATGGGGTTCTCCTCAGAGCATCCTGACTACTGGGGCTCTACTTTCATAAGATTCTTCAAGGGATGATACACAGGTAGCCTCATCTCATTTCTCCCCCTTTTAAGTAGGTTAAATCTTCCACAGACCATTTGCTGTTGATTTTCTTGTTATTCTTGAATCATTGGAATAAATGATTGGAAGGGCAAGAAAAGTAACTATGGTTCACACAGATAAATGTTACTTTACGGCCCTGAAATAGGTCATGTGGCTTTACGATGTTGAGGTCTGGATACCTCTTCTACACTGCTCCCTCTCTTCCTTAAGTGGATGGGATGGGGGAGGGGAGCTTTTCTCTCCAAGTTTTATGGTTGCTCCATTTGCCTCCATCCTGGGCATGGGGAAGGAGAGGCTGCTCAGAACCCGCCATTATCATTTTTACCTCCTATTGGTCTGAACTTAGTCTCACTGGAATGGAGACTGTTGGGAAAGATGGGTCCAGTTTATAACTTGTGGCTCCATGAATGTGAGAAAGGATGGAGACAGACTTCCTGTAAATGTGCACGTGTGTCACCATAGCTCTAGCGAGAGGATGAGTGGTCACCCAGATGGGACATGTTCTGTCTTCTCATTTTACCTTCTGGCTCTGTCCACACAGGTTCTGGTGATGGGTTCTTTAGTGGGGTAGCTGATCTTTTCCAGAAGTGTGGGGAAGCACTCACCTCAAAGCATAATGTTTATCCTCTACACAGAGATCCTCACCTCAAAGCATAACGTTTATCCTCTACACAGAAATCACAGAGCCTTGGACACAATGACCTTGGGTAGGGTGATCTAAAAGCAGAACTTTTTTTCTTCAAGATAAGAAATCAGTGAGGTGTATGGATTAAGATCTCAGAAAGGGGACCTCAGAAAGAGGTGCTTTCAGATGGAATGTAGCCATGCCCTGCCCGGTGTAGGAACTCTGGGGCACTAGGTACATTGGACTAGTGAGAACTGAGTGTCCACACTCTTGCACCAGCCAAGCAATGGTGGAGGGCAGTTTTTGAGAGCCCTAGAGATTTTCCCGTCTTTACTTTTCACAGGCTGGGATTTAAAGATGTGGAGAATCAAGCCAGTGTGGTGGCACATGCCGTTAATCCCAGCATTTGGGAGGCAGAGGAAGGAGAATCACCATGAGTTTGAGGCCACTCAGAGACTGCATAGTGAATTCCATTCCAGGTCAGCCTGGGCTAGAGCAAGGCCCTACCTTGAAAAACAAAACAAAAAGATGTGGGGTATCAAAACTCAGCCTCAGGTTTCCTTAGGATTTCATGCTTGGGGGAAGTACTGTTACCTACTGAGCTATTTCTCCAAAATCTCCTGCTTCTCCCACCCCCATCATTCCAGTTTAAGCTTTGTGTGAGCTCCTTAGACCTTTGTTTAAGCCTCAGGTCAGGATCTTGGCTATGTGTTCCTCTTGTACACTTGGGAGACAGGAATAAATTGGGACAGATCCATGAAAATGGAAACCCTGGGGATTACAGGGATGGCTGTTTTTAGCAGTTGCTCACAGGGAAAATGTCATGACATTGGGGCTCCCAACCCAGGCATGTCCTATGAACAAAGTGGGTGGTGTGATGCAGCCTAAGTGATTCTCCACGAAGCTGTTTCTAGGTATATTTTTAAAAATTAATTATGCTTAAATTAGCAACGATTTACTTTTAATATTCTTCTCTCGAAGCAGCAAGCACAGTTTCAATCAGGCGCCTGATTAATATGCAAAAAATGATTTGTTTTGATTTTGGTCTAGTAGATTTTTCCCCCCTCTTTGCCAGGCAACTTCTCTAACAAGTTCCTTTGCTTTTAAGGGATGAGAAGAAATGCGTCCCCTCAAAGTCAGAGCACACAGTTTCCTTGAAGGTGAAAGTGAGAATTGTGGTAAAATCCCAACAGCACAACTTAGCCAATGGCAAGCTTCTTTTTGTAGTTCTCAGTCTATTAAAAAGTTCCAGTCCCGGGCTGGAGGGATGGCCTAGTGGTTAAGGCATTTGCCTGCAAAGCCAAAGGACATAAGTTCAATTCCCCAGGACCCACGTTAGCCAGATGCACAAGGGAGTGCACACATCTGGAGTTTGTTTGCAGTGGCTGGAGGCCCTGGTGTGCCCATTCTCTCTCTCTCTCTCTCCCCCTCTTTCTCTGTCAAATAAATACATAAGTAAAAATAAAATATTAAAAAAACAGTTTCGGCCCCACCTTAAGGTATAGTTTTGTTGACTGCCATACTTCAGTCTGGTTCACTGTAAGTTTAAAATTGACATACCTGTCTTGTTCTGTCAAAGTATGTATGTTGCTATTGTGAAACCCCAGACAGGGTTATTTAACATCTCCACATCTACCTCATCTTTAAAATGAAGATTATACTCAAGCCCTCCCGTGGGGAGATCTTGTGCAGTATAAATTTGTAATCCTCTATCTGGAAACCTCAATGTATTTCAGACTTCAAAATTTGGGGGGTTTAGGAAGGTAATTTAACATGACTGTCATGTTTTTAGCACCCCCAGTGGAGTCTGGAGAGGCACACTGTCATCAAATACATTAATGTCTCTGTAGCCACATCTATGAATATTCATACGGCATAGCATAGAGGCTAAAAATAGCCTCCCATCAGTGGAGGGCAGGGTTTGTGACTGAGTTACAAGTAAATCTTTTAGAGCATTTGGATAGTGGGATTGAGGACCAGAGCTGTGGCTCTGGCATGAGATGGCCTCTATGTCCCACCATCGCTTTCTAGCCAGTCGGAAGGAGCAGGGAAGCGTGTGCTGTGTGAGGAAATGTGGCTCCTGTTCTGCTTCCTCTCTGCTGGTAGTGGGGCCAGGATCTTGTTAGTTCTTTTCTTTTCTTTTTTGACACTTAAAAACCTTTATTTTTATTTACTAAAGAGAGAGAAAAAAAGAATAGAGAGAGAGAGAGAGAGAGAAAGAGAGAGAGAGAGAATGGGCATGCCAGGGCCTCTAGCCACAGCAAACAAACTCCAGATGCATGTGCCACCATGTGCATGTGGCTCACATGCATACTGGGCAATTGAACCTGGGTCCTTAGGCTTTGCAGGCAAGCATCTTAACTGCTAAGCCATCTTTCCAGACCTTATTTGACACTTTTAGAGATTGAAAGATGCTTTTCTTTGTGTTTTATTTAAAGTATATTTTTATTTATGAGAGAGTGCATGGATACACCAAGGCCTCTAACCACTGCAAATAAACTCCAGATGCATGCATTACTTTGTGAATCATGCTTTATATGGGAACTGAGGGATTGAACCAGGGCTAGCAGGCTTTACAAGCAAGTGCCTTTAACCACTGAGTAATCCTCATCCCCCTACATTTTATTTTTCTTGACACTTTAAATCTTGATTTTTTTTTCTCCAAGGGGTCTGATTTTGCACAAACTCTATTTTTTTTTGTGGAGTGCATGTGGGTTTCTGTGCATGTAAAAGCTAGAGGTTGATCACTCCACTTCACTTACAAAGGCAGGTTCTCTCTCCTGAACACGCAGCTCACCAATTAGGCTGGTCCAGTTAGCTAGCTCCCCCTACGGGTTCCTGTCTCCTCCTCATCAGTGCTGGGATTACAACTGGTTGCCATGCCCACTTGGTGTTTATGTGGGTGCTGAGGATCGTAACTCCAGTTCTCATGCATGTGCAACAAATGCTGTATCCACCAATCATCTTCTCAACCACAATCCACTTTTTTTTTTTTTGACACAAATAGAAGAGAACATACTTGAGGATAAAACCAAAATATTCTAGATAGAGAAAAACCAATACTATACAAGTAACACAGCTGGGTGTGGTGGAGAATGCAAGGAATATAAGTGCCCCTCAGGAGGCAGAGGCAGGAGGGTTGTGGAGAGTTTTAGGGTAACCTGTGTTGTATGAAGAGACCCCATCTAAAAAAATATGGTTAAGATCACCTGCTGCAAAATCATAAGGGCGTTAGCGGATCTGAGATCACCTGAGTTTGTTTCCTCAGCACCCACAGCTGAGCATGGTGTATGTAGTTCTAATCCTGTGGAGGGGGAACTGAAGACTGGAAAATTGCTGAGGCTCATTGACAAAAGAAAGAAAGAAAGAAAGGAAGGAAGGAAGGAAGAAAGCAAAGGGAAATAAAAAGAAATGATAGCTCTGGGTTGAATGAGACTTTGTTTCAAGGAAACAGGCAGATGAGTGAAGAGGACACCTGGGATTCTCCTCTGACTTCCACGTGCGCACACACCCACAGACCCCCCCCCACAGCCAAACAAACAACCAAGTATACATGCAAGTAAGCAAGTACACAAAACCAAGACTTAAATATGTAAATAGTCAGGTTGGTGTGCTGGTCCCTAATAGGAGTGGTCTTAAGCATTGTTCGAAAGGTCTGAGATCTTTCTCTACTCCATAGCCTTTGAGAGAACAAAGACATCTGACCCCAATGGAAACAGTGACAGTTGATGGCAGTAAAATCCATATTGCTGTCCATCTCTGGAACATCTTGTCATTCTCATTCTCCCTCAGACTCACCTTTTCCATGTGCCCCGAAGGCTGTCCCTCCCTTGCCTGTGCTCTGTGGTACTGCAGTTCTGGGGAATTTTCCCTGCTAGGTTTTTGCCAGTGTGAGGTGCTTGAGGGAAGCTGGAGAGCGGGAGAGGCAGAAGCCACTCTGCTCCTATTTCTAGAGCTGCGATTGACTGAGGGTGACTTTGAAGATTCCAGCAGCCCTTGGATTTCCACCAGTGTACACAAGAACCCTTGGTGTGATCTCTTGACAATGTCTTTGTGCCCGACCTAGGCATTTGAGGAAGGCCTTCTAAAACACTAGCTTCCTTCCCTGGTGAAGGAGAGCTGGGGTGGCATGCTGCTCGGGGTGATGGCTACCCAGCCATGGTAGGAGAAAACAGATACATTGGGTCCACGTTGTGCCTTCTGGGCCCATTTTCTGAGTTCAGCATCATGACAGCGGACAGCTCCACACCAGCTGCAAGCGCCATAAGCTTTGTGTGAATTCAGATCCTCCTAGAAGCAGATGCTAAGACAGGATTAGAGGAGCAAAAGATTTACTGTGTGGAGTGCACAGAGAACGGGAAAGGGGAGGAAGCAGCAGTTGGTAGAGAGAGCCTTACATGCCAATGGAGGTCTGATGCTCATGAAAGAAAAGAGGAGAAGAATCATGTAAGAAGAGTCCGGGCCCACAAAGGCGGCTATCCTCAGCAGTGTGGGGCTCTGTAGCTCCACCTGTACTAGACTAGGCTAGGCCCATGGGAAGAGCCTGAGCAGAGTGCCCTCCAGAGTGGTCTCGTGCAAGCTGGAAAGGGCCAGACTCCAACACTGCCTTGGGGTGTGCGCTGTAGCTTATCCAAGGGGGAGACAGCAGGATACCCTTATCTCCCACACTTAAGCAACAGGCCTCCATGGATGCCCGAGAGAGCTTATGGCTTCCCTCTGTTTCTACCCCAGAGCTCTCCCTAGAGCTAAAGAATCCACTGCACTTGCACCACATTAATTACATCCAAAGCTGCAAGGGACTTCATACCTCGGGACATCAGGCCTGTGGAGTAGAATGTGGCTTCTCATTACAGTCTACATGGCCTTTTTTCTCCAACTATATCGAGCTGTGACCCACAGTTCCTCCATTTCTCATGGCCTTGTTGTAAGGTCGCTATAGAGAAGCCCTAGAGTGCACACAAGCCTTTCTCTTAGAACCAGACTGGGGGAGACCAGAATAATGTGACTGAGGAACTGAGAACTTGGGGCATCAGTGGCAGTGTTCACAGTGAATGAACACTAAAGACAGGGGGATGTGATAGTCAATATCAGCAATTTGATTGACAGGATCTAGAATCACCTGGAAGATAGATCTCTGGGCACCTCCATAGGGGAAGTTCTAGACTGGGTTAACTGGGGTGGGAAGATCCTAACTGTGGGCAGCACTATTCCATAGTCCTGGGGTCCTGGACTGAATATTAGCTTTCATTCTCTGACTCATGACTACAGACTGAAGGCTACTACATGCCTCATGCTCTTGCTGCCCCACCTTCCATACCACGATGAACCGTATCTCTTTGAACTGCAAGCCAAAATGAAACCCTTCCTTCCTTAAGCAGCCTTTGTCCTGAACTTTTCCCACAGAAATGAGAAAAGTAACAAATACAGGGCTGCCCTTTAGGGTAGAGCTAAGGTTCCTACCAGGGCAAACCTCGGATGTTAACTAGACTTAGTTTTTATTTACTTGTTTGATAGAGAGAAAGAAGGAGTGAGAAAGAGAGAGAGAGAGAGAGAGAGAGAGAGAGAGAGAGAGAGAGAGAAAGAGAGGGAGAGAATAGGCGTGCCAGGGTCTCCAGCCACTGCAAATGTACTCCAGGTGCATGCACCCCCTTGTGCATCTGGCTTACATGGGTCCTGGAGAGTCGAACCGGGATCCTTTGGCTTTGTGGGCAAACACCTTAACTGCTAAGCCATCTCTCCAACCCCAGATTTATTTTCTTAAGAGAGCTTATAAAACCAGAGGAGAAAAGAAGGAAGTTGGTAGGGAATGTGGTGTGGTGGTTCTGGACACTCCTCTGATGGGAGCTGATAGAGATGTGGTGGAAGAGTAAAGGGATGCATGTTTTTTCCATGTGGCCAATTCTTCTAAGAATAATCCTTCTGGAAATTGGTGGACCTGTCCCTTTTTGGGGACCAAGCAGGCATGGAGGGTTCTCCTCCATATTCGCAGGGGTCTGTGACTCCCTTTCCATTTGTGACACCATTGGTTGGAGAGTATGGGAACACACTGGAGCTTTCTTAAACTGGAATTATGAGGCTTACTGACTCCTGGCCCTTCCCTTCCTATCAGTTCAATCTGCAACACCCATCTGAAACATGTAGTCCTGAATTCCTAGTATTTGTATTCTTAGTCTTTCCCTTGACCCACTGTGAAGGAGGAAGCTTTTTCTCAAGTTTTTTTAAAATTTTTGATTTTATCTATTTATTTATGAGAGAGAGAGAGAGAGAGAGAGAGAGAAAGAGAGAGAGAGAGAGAGAGAGAGAGGAAGAGAGAGAGAGAGAGAGAGAGAGAGAGAGAGAAGATTGGCATACCAGCACCTCTAGAAACTGCAATCAAACTCCAGATGCGTGAGCCACCTCTGTGCACAGGCATGGCATTGTATGCAGGCATCACCTTGTGCATCTGGTTTCTGTTGGTTCTGGGGAGTCAAACTTGGGTCCTTAGGCTTTGCAGGCAAACATTTTCACTGTAAATCTATCCCTTCAGCCCCCTTTTTCTTTTCTTTTCTTTTGTTTGTTTTCGAGGTAGGGTCTCACTCTAGCCCAGGCTGACCTGGAATTCACTATGGAGTCTCAGGGTGGCCTTGAACTCTTAGTGATCCTCTTACCAATGCCTGCCGAGTGCTGGGATTAAAGGAGTGCACCACCAAGCCTTTTTTGCTTTTAACTGTGTATGTGTGTGTGAGTGTGTGTGTTGGTTATCCATGTGCCACCATGTGCATGTAGAGGTCTGAGGACAGCTCCTTGTACCATGCTTGAGACAAGGTGTCCTTTGTTACTCTTCCTCCTCCTCTCCCAGCTCTGGGTGTGTGCCAGTCTAGCTGGCTACAGGTTTCTAGAGTCTCCTGGATCTGCCTCCCTTTGATGTACTTGCATTGGGATGGCAGATGCATACACCACTTTGTGTCTAGCATTATGTGGGTCCTAGGGAGTCAAACTCAGACTAAAAAGCTTGTAAGCACCTTTAATTGCTGAGCCATCTCCTTTCTTTTTGAATTTATTATTTATTATTGTTTTTGTATGAGGGGTGCATGTATGCACAGTGTGTGCATATGCATGTGCAGCCATGTAGCAGAGGCCAGAGCAGGTGTCAGGGGTCCTCTTCTGTCTCTCTCTGCCTTGTTTCCTAGAGACAGTCTCTCACTGCATCTGGAGCTGCTGTTTCTCAGTCAAACTGGCTGACCAGAGAGTTCCAGTGATCCTTATGTCCCTTCCCCCTAAGGACTGGTGTTATAGGCATGTATGGCCATGCCCAGCCTTATATGTGGGTGTCGGGCATGGAATTCAGGTCCTCACACTTGTGTGACAAGCATTCTTACTTGCTGAGCCATTTCCTCAGCCTCTGTTTTATTGCCTTTTTGAAAGTTTTTTTTTTTTATAACTAGGTATTTTGATGCTGGTATTCTCTATTTTTTTTTTTCTGGATCTTGATACAAGTGTAGGGGATTGCTTGCCAAACAGAACTTGGGGGAATGCACAGGTGGAAAATTTCTGAGAAGAAATATTGGGTGATGGGGGAGTATTCTCTCTCTCTCTTTATTTTATTTTTTATTTTTATTTGAGAGATACAGAAATAGGCAGGGAGAGAGAGAGGGAGAGAGAGAGAGAGAGAGAGAGAGAGAGAGAGAGAGAGAGAAAGAGAGAGAGAGAGAGAATGGGTGCACCAGGGCCTCCAGCCTCTGCAAATGAACTCCAGATGCATGTGCCCCCTTGTGCATCTGGCTTATGTGGGTCCTGGGGAGTCAAACCTGGGTCCTTTGTCTTTGCAGGCAAGCTCCTTAACTGCTAAGCCATCTCTCCAGCCCTCTTTTTTTTTGTTTGTTTGACGCCAGGAAACTCCCAAGGACTCTAGTCTGTACAATGTACTTCTTCCAGGTCCACATCGAACAGTTCCAAGGGCAATGTGTGCACTTCTTGTGCTCCTGTTGGAAGGGATGTATGTTCTCTTTGGAGGGTATGCAAGCCATGCTGCTATTCTTACAGTGTCTATAAATAACCACAGACTTAAAGTCATATTCATGCAATAGAATAAGAATGAGCAAACTGGTTCATATGTGGGATTTTAATCCTTGAGGTACACAATGCCTTGTGAAGGATTGGATTTTCCAACTGCTTTGCCTGTCCTTGATAGACAAGAAGCCTTCTGTGATCTGTTCAACTACCTGTGGGCACTTTGTGGAACTAGGGCAGAGGGGTAGAGGAGTGTGCTCAGACACCTGTCTTGGAGAAATGCCAACTTAAAGGGACATTACAAGAATCTAAAGATAACCTTCATTGGAATGACCAGCATCCCAGCTGGTAAAAAGAATTTCACAGCCTGCAAGAGTGGGACAGGAAAACTGCATTTAAAAAATCTCCCTTCCTATGACTCTCATTTGTACTCACATTTGGAGATTCCTGTCTATATAGGAAAGGGTGCTTTGGGTAGAGGAGGCAGATCTCTCTTTTTTTCTGATTCAAATGTTCTGTTGCACTGATCTGATCACTTTTTTGTTTCTGAAAACATATAACATCCCCCTGTGGAATTAGAAGACACAAAAGCCAACAACATGAACAGAATCAAGGGATTTCATGGTAGAGGTCCACACATGTGACTCCTATTCACCAATGTTTGCAGCTTTGTGATTCCCAATTCTACTTCTTTAATATATGGATAGATGCTGGGGCGTGGTGGTGCACACCTTTAATCCCAGCACTCCGGAGGCAGAAATAGGAGGATTGCCATGAGTTTGAGGCCACCCTGAGACTACATAGTGAATTCCAGGTCAGCCTGGGCTAGAGTGAGACCCTACCTCGAACCCCCTTCCCAAAAAATATGGATAGACTATGGAATAGAATTCAGCTCAAGCAAGAGAGTCAAAAGAAACATTAATTTAAAGGAACTGCCAGTTTTTGTTTATGGGGAAGAAAGAGATATTATTAAAGGTGTCCAGAAACCAAGCTTCAGATGGCCAGCACTCAGGAAGAGTGTGCACAGCTGAGGCTGCTGTACAAGGGTCTCTGCATCTGGGTCTTTCTCCTTCAATGTGTCTGTGTGCATGGTGTGCATGTGTGTGGGTGCAAGTGGAGGCAGAAGTCAGTGTCAGGTTTCTTCCTTCCTTCTTTCCCTCCCTCCTTCCTTCCTTTCATTTATTTGTGATAGGGTTTTGCTCTAGCCCAGGCTATCCCAGAATTCACTATATAGTCTCAGACTGTCCTCAAACTCACAGTGATCCTCTTACCTCTGTCTTCTGAGTGCTGGGATTAAAGGCATGTGCCATCATGCCCAGCACCACTTTATTCTTTGAGACAGGGTCTTTTGCTGAACTTAGAATTCACTGATTTAGCTAGACTAGCTAACCAGGAGCCCCAGCGACTCCCTGTCTCTACCTGCCTAGTGTTGGAATTATAGGCACATTCCATAATGCCCAGCATTTAATATAGGTACTGGGGATTTGAACTCAGGTCCTCATGCTTATATGGCAAGCAATTTCCCTGATGAGCCATCCCCCAGATGGGGCTCATGCTTTTGATTCTTAAAAGGCAGCAATTCCTTTTGGACTTTTCCATTTCCTCCTTGCAGGTGGCCTCCAGGTGACCAGGTGCTGGCACAGCCTTCTGAGAGCTCTGCTTCCTCTACTATAGGCTATGGGGATGCCAACTTCCTAAGGGCTATGGGGGGCTGGATGGGGCTATGAGCTGAACCTTCTGTCTGCTTCACTATTTTGCATCCCCTCAAATCTTGACATGTGGCTGAGGCTATGCCAGAGGAAACAACCAGCCCCCACAGAGGAGTTGGAGCTCACAAGCAGCATGGACAATCCACAGCCCTCCCTAGATGTCTCTGAACCTTCACAGAGACTTAAAGTGAAAACAGGAAGACACCTGGCAGGTGCTAGATGCTGGTTCACACAGGTGGGCTGAGGGGCCTTCTCTTAGCCAGGCATTGCCTGCTTGTTGCTTGAGTCCCACGGCCGCACTCACTGTCACAGGGCTTCTTTCTCTCCCTTCCCAAGGGTATTTTCTGTGTGACTTAGAATAAGTATTGGGTCATGTGGATGTTGCTATGGCAACTGGTATTTTAAATAAAAATAGTATTACACCCCCAGTAGCTTGTCAGTGTACAGTGTGACTATCAGCATGAGAGATGCTCGTTCCTTTCACTCCCAGAATCCACCTCCAGCATTCCTAAGGCCTAGAGGGCAGGACCAGCTGCTGTAACCAGGGGCTAGGCACTGTGGTCCTGCAAGGAGGAGGTGAATGGCTCGGCCAGGCAGGCTTCCCTCAGCCAGTGAAGGGAACTGTGCTTGGTGCTTTCTGCCAGCTGCAGGTGCTGCCTTGGGTCTTTAAGTCTTTCTGGAGGGCAACTTTAACTGATGAAAGATGGGCTTTGTGTATTTCACAGGAAAGAAATGCATGGGCAAGAAATCTCTTTGGGGGCCTAGGGAGATAGCTCAGTGGGTACAGTGCCATGGAAGCATGAGGACATAACTTCAATCCTTAGTTCCCATCTAAAAATTCAAGGCATGGTGATGTGCACTTTTAATCCTAGTGCTGGAGAGGCAGCAACAGGCAGATCCCTGGTACTTGTGTGCTAGCCAGTCAATAAGGAGAATTCCAGGCCTAGTTGGAGACTGTGTGTCAGTTTATTTTTAATTGCTAGGACAAATACCCACTCAGAAGCAGCACATGGAAGGAAAGAGTTTAGCTCAGATTGTAGTTTCAAGGGGTTGTGTCTGTCATGGAAGGGAAGGCATGGCAGGAGCAGACAGCCAGTGTCACCTTCACGTCAGCAGGGAGGAAGTAAAAAGGGAGACATGCCAGTCAGGGCTGACTATAGGCATCCCAAGCACATGCCTCCGTAGGCAAGGCTCCACCTCCTAAAGGCTCCACCAACTTTCCAAACAGTGCCGCCTCCTGGAGCTTGAGTATTCAAACCCATGAGTCTGTGGAGAACATCTTACATTGAAAATACCAAACCTGCCTTTAGAAAAAGTGGACTGCAGCTGAGGAATGATCACTGAGGTTGTATTCTGGCCACCACATGCACACACACAGATCACATGCACACACACACATTCACACAGATGAACTCACACAATTTTTTAAAATTGGGGCTGGAGAGATGGCCTGGTGGTTAACATGCTTGCCTGCAAAAGCTTAAGGGCCCAGGTTTGATTCCCCAGTACCCATGTGAACCAGATGTTCAAAGTAATGCATGCATCTGGAGTTCATTTGCAGTGGCTGGAGACCCTGGCGTGCCCATTCTCTCTTTCTTTCTCTCTCTCTCTGCTGTCTTTCAAATAAATAAAATATTAAAAAAATTTTTTAAATCATGTTTGGAGGGATCCAAACAAACACTAGTAAAGTAGGGAAGGAGGCAGGGAAGGAAGGTGGTTAGTAAAGGTCAGTTTTAAAAGTGACTGTTGTGAGGTAGAGAGATGGCTCAGCAGCTGAGTGTACTTCCTGCACAAGCATGATGGCCTGGTGTCTGAGACCACCCAGGTTTGAATCTCCAGAACTCACAGAGACAGCTGGACATGGTCATGCATATCTGTAACCTTAGTTCCATGTGGGAATGGAGTCTAGAAAAGAGCTGGGGCTCACATGGGGTAAACTTCTGAATCAGTAAGAAAATCTATGGCAAGAAAACAACAGGCTGATGAGTGATGGAGTGGGACACCCAACGTTTTCTTCTGGCCACCACAGGTGAGTTCATGTGGTGCCACCTAAGCTCATCCACATGCAGCACACACAGCACGTGTGCACACGCACACACACAGAGCACACACCATATGACACACACACCCTACGACACACACACATACCACACAGCACACACATAACACACACACATCATACCACACACTCACACCATACCACACACACAGCACCCACACAGCACACACACACAGCTACACACACATACACAGCTATATACAGTTACACACAGCACACATACAGAACACACATACAGCACATGCACACATACACACACACATACAGAATTAAAATCAAAGCTATCAATACATGCTGAGACCTGTCTGATGATAAAATTGATGCACTCAGGCCAATTGTCCTCTATCACCAGAAGGGAGGAAGGGCAGATGGAGGAAAGGTGGTTTTCCTTTGGAAGAACCCCAAAAGGTCCTTATATCTTATACAGGGTGTTTTTAAATTTAATTAATTAGTTTAATTAATTAACTTGCAAGCAGCAAACGGTGGAGAGCAAAAGAGATAGATAGATTCATAGATAGATAGGTAGGTAGGTAGGTAGATAGATAGATAGATAGATAGATAGATAGATAGAATGAGCTCCAGGTCTTCTAGCCACTGTAAATAAACTCCAGATGCATGTGCTACTTTGTACATCTGGCTTTATGTAGATACTGGGGAATTAAACCTGGGTTGTTAAACTTTGCAGGCCAGTGCCTTAACTGCTGAGCCATCTCTCCAGCTCCAAACAGGGTGTTTGTGAAAGTGTTCAAAACTAGGCATGGAGGCCCGTACCTGTAATGCCATCATCAGTTGGGAGGCTGAGGACAGTGAATCATGAGCTAAAGGCCAGCTTGGGTTATCTTTTTTGACAGCGAGACCCTGTCAAAAAAGTTTGTCTTGACTCTTTTTTTTTTTTTGCTTGCTTGTGTTTTTGAGGTAGGGTCTTGCAGACTGACCTGGAATTCACTGTGTAGTCTCAGGCTGGCTTCAAACACACAGCAATCCTCCTACTTTGGCCTCCCGAGAGTTGGGATTAAAGGTGTGTGCCACCACACCCAGCTCATTCTCAACTTCTAATTAATACTTTTGGAGTGCGACAGACTTCAGGATTATATATAATGATACTGAACCTAAAAAAAAAAAACCTCAAACTAAGAATGTAAGAGCAAGAGAATGGGGTAGGAGTATGGAATGCTGTCTTCTGGACACATCAAGTCTGTTACACTTATGAACTGACAGGAGATATGGTTTCCTACATATAATGAAGCCTGTCAATATTCCACTGCAGAAGTGGGAAGGGTGCACGACACCCACACCTCCCAGAATAAACAGTGGTGCCTGATGATTTCTGGGAGAAGTGACTTTTGTCCTTTAGTGCTATAACCACTAGTGGGCTGCATATTCTCCAGTAAATAACCTCTCATTCATGATGATGCAAGGGACCTTAATTAAAATCAGTGGGTCAAAAAAAATAAAGGGGGATGGAGGGATGGTTTAGTGGTCAAGGTGCTTGCCTGCAAAGCAAGCACCAAAGAACCCAGGTTCGATTCCCCAGGACCCACGTAAGCCAGATGCACATGTGTCTGGAGTTTGTTTGCGGTGGCTGGAGGACCTGGTGGGCCCATTCTCTCTCTCTTTCTATCTCTGACTCTCTCTCATAAATAGATAAATAAATAAATAAATAAATAAATAAATAAATAAGGCATGAAAGCAGAATGGGGATCCCAGGGGAAGAAGAAATGTTTTGGTGTGAGCAGTGTGGGGAAGAGAGGGTAATTGAGATTAGTGGGCTGAAAAAACATTGTATACATGAATTAACATGTCAAAAATAATAAGAAAAACCTAAATGTGCAACTAACATATATGATATATTTGGTTATATATGGAGAGAACCATATCAAGGTAGTAGCTCAAAAAAAATCATCTCTGGTTCTTGGGGGAGGAAGGGTTCTGCTTAGGCAGGAGTGAGTGGGGAGAGGCACTGCAGGTTACTCTGGAGCCAGCCTCTGGTACCATGAGATTGGGACAGATCTAGGACTGCCTAGAGCATAGTTTATTAGGGGTGTGCTGGCAGAGCACAGTCCTGGGCAGCAGCAAGACCAGTGAGTCGAAAGAGGAGCATAGGTATTAATTAGGACAAAAGCAATTTCATCCTGATTGGCACGTATCTGATTTGTCTTAAGTTCATATCTAAAGTCAGACACATGCTCTGCCAGGATCAGGTTGCAGAGCTCCACCCGTCACATGGATGGTTTTGTCTATGGAGTTTCCTGGGAACGTAGCTGGGGTTATTCTGGGGAAAGCACGGTAACATCCCATCATGCGGAAGTGCTAGGATGGGTCCACTCAGGTGCAAAAGGACAGCTTGGCAGGTAAGAATAAATCTGTTACAAAGTTTCCTGTGCGGGTTTTTGAAGGAGAGCACGAGGCCCCCATCTCTCCCTGAGGAGTCTTTGGTACTTAGTGGTTGCGGGGGGAGGAGGCGTTTAGTGGTGTGGCCGCTGGTACGTTGCATGCGCTCTGATAAATAACACCCGCAACCCATGTTCTCACAGGTAACCCTAATCGAACTCAGGAGCGCTCTTCCTCCCTCCCTTTCTGTCTCTCTCTCTGACACACACAAAGACATCCAAATAGGAGAGGGATAAGTTGGAACAAAGAAGGGGTTCAGTAGAAAGAGGTGGGGGTAAGAGCAGGCAATGAGAGGTGACTATGATCAAAATAATTATATATGAAAGTTATCAATAAAATAAAAAAAGAGGCCGGGCATGGTGGCACATGCCTTTAATCCCAGCACTCGGGAGGCAGAGGTAGGAGGATCACTGAGTTCGAGGCCCCTCTGGGACTACATAGTGAATTCCAGGTCAGCCTGGGCTAGAGTGAGACCCTATCTTGAAAATCAAAAAAATAAAATAAAATAAAAATAAAAGAGATAAAGCTCATTCATGTGCATGTGTAGGTTCTGTAGGGACGTAAGAGTTCAATTCCTTTGGGGTAAAACAGTGGAGTGAGAATGTTGGATGCCATGCTTAATGTTCAGTTCCATAAGAAACCAGCAGACTGTTTTCTAAAGCTGTGCCATTTTGCATTCCCACCAGCATGAGAGAAAGATTCCCACCGACTCCCAGCCCCACTAGTATTAGATGGTGTTGGACTTCTGGATTCTGTGCTATTTCCATAAGTGTTCTGGAATAACTCATTGTGGTCTCAATTTGCATTTCCCTGGTGCCATGATTGTGGGACATCTTTTCCAATGCTTGTCATTTGTGGATCTTTGGTTAAGTGTCTGTTCAGGTCTTTGTCTCATCTCAAAATTGAACTGTTGTCTTATTTATTAGACGTTCTTTGCATATTTAGGATAATAGTCCTCTATCATCTATGCTTTTGGCGGGTGGGCTGAGGGGAACAGATGTGTTTTCTTCCCGTCTGTGGCTTGTCAGTGCATTCCTCTAAGAAACTTTCATAAACCAGGAAGTTTTAGTTTTAATGAAGCCCAGCTTGTCACTTGTTTACTTCACAGCTCATGACCTTGGTGCTACATCTAAAGAGTCTTCACGAAATCCAAGGTCATCTAGAGTCATCAGACCATGAAGACAGGGAAGATCTTGAAGTGCACATTACTCAGTGAAGGAAGCCAATGTGGAATGGTTGCCCACTGCAGGATTCCAACTGTGAGACACACACCTAAGGCAGTGAAAAGAGGGGTGGTGGCCAGGGCCTAGGGGAACTGGAGGGGTGAAAAAAAGGACAGAACCCTGAGGACACTGGGGGCAGTATAGCTGCTCTGATACTGTGGTGATGGCCACATATCCTTACATATTTGCCCAAACCCACAGAGTGTCCAGCACTCGAGTTGGGGAGATAAGTCAGTAAAATTCTTGTCTTGCAGGCATGAGGACTTGAGTTCCATCCTCAAATCCATGTAAAGTAGGTGCATGTGGTGGTGAATGCTCATAATCCCAGTGCTGGGAAGGTGGAGATGGGCGGATTCCTGGACTCCATGGCCAGTCAACCTAACCTACTTGGAGAATTCTGTGCCAATGAAAGAGCCTATCCCCACCCCCCAAAAAAGTTCCTGGGCATGGTGGTGCACGCATGCCTTTATCCCAGCACTCGGGAGGCAGAGGTAGGAGGATTGCCATGAGTTCGAGGCCACCCTGAGAATACAGAGTGAATTCCAGGTCAGCCTAGGCTAGAGAGTGAGACCCTACCTTGAAAAGCCAAAAAAAAAAAAAAAAAAAAAAAGTGAATGGAGCTCCCAAGGAATGACACCAAATGATACTTCTGGACTCCACACCTGCACACACATGCACACATGCTTAATGTGAAATACTGCCTTTAAGTGATAATGACGTGTGTCAATTCAACATAACCCTTCAGTTACAATAAATGTTCCACTCGGGTGGGGGATGTTGATAATGGGGGTGATAAGAATGTGAGGGCAAAGGGGGTACATAGGAAATCTGTATCTTCTCCCAACTTACTTTTGTTAATACCAGAATGCCTCATACCAAGGGACCGAGTAAACAAATAATAGTGTGTTATTCAAAGTACTGTGCAATTTGGAAATACAGTTCTGTGAAGAACACTTAGTGAATTGGAAATAAATAACTAAATAAACTTTATGGACTTTTTAAATTTAAAAACCATTCTGCTACAATGTCAGAAAAAGCTAATTTTCAGATCATCCAATGTGTGGCTGTATTCCATTTAAAACTTTGAGGAGCTACAAGAATAACCCAGGAGAAAACCGTGGTTACTTCTACATGAGGGATCATGGAGATTTCAAGTCTTTATTTTTTAAAGGAACAGTGTGTCTTCACTGCTCTTGGAATAAAGAAATCCCACAAAACAGTTGCCATGCTGAGATAGTTTCGGCAGACAGTGGATCGCTGTGGCTGCTAGTCAGAATCCGTTTCTCTGTTGTTGCTTCTGTTTTCTCTCTCCACAGTCACATCCTGACTTTCTCCATATCTCTGGCTACAGAGGTGGCCCAAGGATGGTGTTCAGGCCAAGGAGATGGAAGTGGAAGTCTGTTGGAGCCGCACGAACGTTTCCGGGAAGGCTGTCTCTGGATAAAAGACATACTGGCTCCTTCCCCTGCCTTTTCTTCCCCTGGAATATGGAGGTACTGACTTAAATGTTAGCAGCTCTTGTGTGACTACCAGGTAGCAGGATGGCAGAGCAAAGGGCAAGGTCAGTGTGGGGGTTTGAATTGGATTTCACCCCATAAACTCATGTGTTCTGAATGCTTGAACCCCAGCTGGTAGCAGCTTGGAGGTGGAGCCTTCCTGGAGGAGGCCTGTGGCTGGGAGTGCGGCTTGAGGTACATTAGCCCTAGCTTGCCAGGGTTAACCAGCTCACTGTCCTGCTGCTGTTTGCTACCTGCTGTGGCAAGGTGAGTTCATAAGCCAAAATAAACCCTTCCCTCCCACAAACTGACTTTGGTTGTGTTTGTCCCAGTTTGGTTGGATGTTGGTTTCAGCAACAAGAAGGTAACTTACAACGATCCTTGAGATCCTTCAATCATTGCCTCAACCCTGGCCTCCCAGCTTCATCTCAGGTGACAATTTGGATGGAACAGATTGGGGCTGTCATGCATGCTTTTGGCTGCAAGTAACAGAGTTAAGACTTCCCCTCTGCGGCTCTGGACGCCACCATTCCGCTGTTCCTCACTGCCTGCACACAGAGACTGAGTGTTCCCATCGAGGCACTCCCTCCTTCAGCTGGCTGCGCCATCTGTTTGGTACCAGTGTCAGTATTTATTTGGTGGCACTTGGAAGGGAGAAGAGTTACACATCTTTTATGTCCTAAGCACTGTCCTGCATACTAAACAATCCAGCAGCACACTGTGAGATGTCAAGTCAGATGTCCCCAAATGCTATGTGCTGGGCATTGTGCCAGGCAATGGGGAGGTGAAAGAGCCCCGCCCAGGGCTCCGGGAGTGCATCTTGTTGTGTATCACAATGCACAGGTGCTATGCTGGAGGATATGGCACAATGTGAGTCTTACAGAGGAACCTGGCCAGATTTGGGGCTCTGGAAAGGCAGCCAAGGAGCTATTTCCTGTGTCTGTGTTTGTGTGTGTGGTGGGCATACTGGCATAGTCATACACTTGTGAGCAAACAGGTGTGTGTGTGTGTGTGTGTGTGTGTGTGTGTGTGTGGTGGGTGTGTTGTCATAGCCATATGCTTGTGGGCACGCATATGTGTAGAGGCCAGAGATTGATGTTGAGTGTCTTCTTCAATCATCTCCACTTTACTTTTTCCTCCCTCCCTCCCTTCCTTCCTTCCTCCCTTCCTTTCCCTCTTTCCTTCCTTCCTTCCTTCCTTCCTTCCTTCTTCCCTCCCTTCTTTCTTTCTTTTCTTTCAGCAAGTCCAACAGACTGGCCTTTTTTTTTTCTTAACTGAGTGAGCATGAGTGAGGAAGAGAGAGACAGACAGGAAGAGAGAGAGAATTGGTGTGCCAGGGCCTCCAGCCACTGTAATTGAACTCTAGATATGTGCGACCTTGTGTGCTTGCATCACCTTGTGTGTCTGGCTTATGTGGGACCTGGAGAGTGAAACATGGGTCCTTAGGCTTTGCAGGCAAGTGCCTTAACCACTAAGCAATCTCTCCAGCCCTCCACCTTACTTTTTAATTTTATTTTATTCATGAAAGAGAGAGCAAATGGGCATGCCAGGGCCTCATGCCACTGCAAATGAACTCCATATGCATGCACCATTTTGTGAGTCTAGCTTTACCTGAGGACTGTGGAATCAAACTCAGTCCATCTGGCTTTTCAAGCAAGTGCCTTTAATCACTGAGCAATCTCCCCAGCTCCACCTTACTTTTTTTTTTTTTTTTTGAGGTAGGTCTCGTACTGATCTACAGCTCAACAATTCAGCTAGACTAACTAGCTAGCAAGCCTTGGGGGTCCTCCTGTCTCTGTCTGCCCAGTACGGGGGCTGCAGGCAAGTGCCTCTATGCTCAGCTTTTACATATGTTGAACCCTTCATTCTTCTTGTCAAGAGTTTTATCCACTGAGTCATCTCCCCAGCCCCCTTTCCTGTGTCTTTAACCTCATCAAGATGCAACTAGATTTCTGGGCTCAGCTATGATTACTTCTGGGTCACAGTGCCCCATGGAAGACAGTCTTTCCCCTGCCACAGGCCTCCACTGTGGGTGTTAGTGCTCATCTTAGTTACAAGGGGGACTAGACTCTGAACTTCTGGCTCTGCAGAGCTGAGGCAGTGTGTGCAAATGATCAAGGAACCTCCCACAGAAACAGTGCAGAAGCAGGGCCGGCTGAGGCTTTCTAGCCTTGGCAGAAGTGGACCCACATCTGTTCATGGAACACCATGCACTGAACACCCACTGTGTGCCAAGCACTGGTCTTGGGGCTGCAGATACATCAATGTGCAAAGTGAGTAGTGATTCCTGCCCTTGGGAGCTCTTGGTGTAGTGGAGGAGGCAAGATCACAGGTGACTTTGGTGTGTCTCAGGGAGAAGCCACCATGGAAGTGAGGGGAGGGTAAGCAAAGGGGGGGGCTATCTGTTGGTAGAGGGAACATTCAGTGGGTGGCTGTCACCAGGAGCAAATTATCTTGATGGAAGGAGGACAAGGGGTGCAGTTAACTTCTGGGTAAGGGTAAGACTATAGGGGACAGTGCACCAAGGCTTGTGGGACAGCCCTGTGAGGAATAGCAAGGATACTGGGCCTGGGGTATCCCATGTCTGTGTGCCAAGTGGCCTTGTAGCCTTAGCATGGATCTGTGTTCCAAAAGCTTAGTCTCGACCATTCTGCTCATTCTCAGTCTAAAACCAAGGGAGTGAAGGGTGGGGATGTTTGACAACCGACGTGGCTAGTCAATGGATGGATATGGCCTCCTCCATGGAGTTCGGTAACCTGAACAACAAAGCCTACATTTATTTTTTGTTTGTCCTAATGTATCTAAAATGTGTGTGTGTGTTTGTTATTGTAAAAGCCATTCAAATAGAAAAAAAATGACAAGTATTTCTGAGGAGAGGATTATGAAAGACTTATACTCCATTCTGTGAGCCTGCAGTTTTGGCATTTCTTGGTTCTTGAACAGTGCTGTTATTTCCTATTGTTTGGTTTCTCTAAGTATACACAAGCATTCCTGTGGGGAATACATGAGACAGCTCAGGCAAAGCCAGGAGGGTGCTGGCCGCGTTTAGCAGGGATGAGGCCACTGCTCAGGCTATATCCCCAGCCCTGAACACTTTTTTAAAATAGCAATTTCAAACTCTCTTGGTCTTTTTTTTTTTTTTTTTGAATGGGGGGAACAACAACAACAACAACAAAACAGATTTTTTTTATTGCCTCTCCTTTCCTTAACACACACTAAAAAGCAACATTCAGGTGAAGACCTTGGATTTCAACTGTCTGCAACTTCTGCAGTGTTGTGCAATTTCCCCAGGGAGGGAGTGCTGCAAGCTTTCTCTTGCTCTACTGCAGTAGATTCAATAGACTAGGCCAGAACTCTTGGCCCCAGTTGCTATATATATATATCTTAGGAGTTGTGAGGAGAAGCCACTTTCCTGGGCTATTACCTACTGAGAGCCAGTGGCCTGGGCCCCAAAAGGTAACGTTGGCTTTGTCCAAGGAATGTCTGAGGCCATCCACTGGTGAGAGTAAAGAACCCTGATGATTCCCATTGAAACAAACACCGAGGCTCATGCCTTTAATCTTTGGATTTGGGAGGCTGAGGATTTGGGAGGGGGATCACTGTGCATTCGAGGCCAGCCTGGGCTAAAGAGAGTTCTAGGTAGCCTGAGCTAGAGTGAGATCCTGCTTCAAAGAAAGAAAGAAGAAGAAGAAGAAGAAGAAGAAGAAGAAGAAGAAGAAGAAGAAGAAGAAGAAGAAGAAACCTCAAACAAACAAACATACATGGAAGTCTGCCTCCAGAACTAAACTGAGAAACCTGTTCTAAGGCCAACAAACAGCAAATACTCAGCTTTCTAGATGCATTGTCACCTAGTGTTTTCTGGTGTGGGTCAATCATAAATGGCTTTGCCACTTCCATGGACACGGGTGCTCTGAGCCGGTCATGCTGACTTCTCTGTTCCCCATTTAGTTCATGAAGGAGGGACCAAGTGCAGGAGGGCAACAGCATGAGGTTCAAATCTCTGCAGTGGAAAGTGGCAGGTTAGCAAAACTTTCTAAAGGAATGGGGCTGTTGTGAGTTCAGATTAATGTGAAGCCTTTAAGATGTGTCCTATATCGTGCCAGATCGTCTTGTCCATGTAGGTGCCATCGAGTTTATCTAAGTGAAAGGTCTAGAATGTTATGGGGTAGGGGGCTGATCTTAGTGAGATAGCCTACACTGGAAAATCAGCCACACTGTGGGCAGAGGTGTGTTACCCTAGGGTGGAGTGCTGGCTGGATTTAGGGACTGAGAAGGAAGTTGTACTTCCCCAATTACTGAATTCTGAGGGACACTCATCTGTCTTTGCAATTTCGACTTCTGAAGGTCACTGCAAACCTCCAAAGTATTCACCAACGTCACACCAAAATTAAGTAGAGCTTTCCCTGAGTCACAAATGGTTCTCTCATTCTCCCTGGAAGTGACCTTATTTTATATTTTATGAAGTTTTTAATCAAATTCTGTTAAGAAGTGCTTGAAACAAGGTTAGACTCTAACTTTTTACAGATACACCCAGGCTTGGGGGAATGGGCATGCCTGGTCCACCTGACTTAAGAAACCAGAATGGAAGTGTCTGAGAATGAAGAGAGCTTTGTTGGATCTTTGGGAGTGGGTCCATGGGACCTCTGTGTCCAATTTTGTCTCCACCCTAGCTCCTCCACAGTATGGAGCAGTGGCTCAGGGGCAGACTGTGAGGCCCAGATTGGAACAGCATTGTCACCAGGTGTCAATATCATGGACACTGTGGTCTTGGTACTTACCTGTTAGTGTTGTTCCATAGCCCTCCTGTTAGGGGAAACAGAGGCACCAAGGCAATGGTTGAATGTGTACAGTACTCAAGGCACTGCCCGATACTGTGTCCATTCTACAAGTGCCCATGACTGATGTCACCAAAAGAGTAAAGGCCCAGGGCTCTAAGGAGGAGCAAAAGAGCCTGGATCTCACGCTTGCACTGGGCAAACGTATTACCCAGTGACTACTCAATGCCAGGTACTGGGCCAGGCCGAGGCTGCCCCAGTGAATAAACCTGAATGACCTTGCCTGCCTGCACAGAGCTTCTGGCCAGTGGGAAAGACACGTTCAGCAGGGGGGCTGCTTCTGAATGCAGAAGGGTGAGATAGGATGACAGCTGAAGGACCAGAATGCAGCCTGCCAACCAAACAGGCCACCTGGCTACCTGACCCAGGCTCCCAGGTAGGGTAGTCAGCTCTGTGGGAGACTGGACCACAGTCAGGCATTAATTGGGAGAGGATGGTGGAGCAGAAAGAGTTAGGAGCATTTTAGAAAAGGTCCTGGGACAGGATAGGACAGGGCAGGATGGATGCATAGTGGGGAGGGTTGGAGACAGCGTGGGGCTTGCATGTCCCTCTCCAGTCTTTTGACAGGGAGGGTGAGGCCAAATCACTGTAGGCAGCTGTAAGCCAGTGTGGAGGGTCCACATGATTTAAAGGTGAGTTTTGAGATGCTGTTGCTGAATGTGCAGAAGAGATGGGGTTGGAATGGATGTAGGAGTGGATGAGGGGAGGATGAGTAGATGGGTTGTGAAGGTCCCCTGGATGGCTTGTTATCACAGCTACCAGCCTGGCTCATTGTCTCTACTGGAGATCTGACACAGCAGGGGACATGGGCCAGGGATTCTGCTTGTACCCCCACACTGAAGCTGCCCAAGGACAACACTGTGAGTGGCCTTAGTGTGGGCTCTGGTGGCGCTAAGGAGTTGAGGGTGGGTGGATTCTCAGAGACATGAGGTTTATACGTTCTTGTTTTTTTTTTTTTTGAGGCAGGGTCTCACTCTAGCTCAGGCTGACCTAGAATTCACTATGTAGGCTCAGGGTGGCCTCGAACTCACGGCGATCCTTCTCCCTCTACCTCCCAAATGCTGAGATTAAAGGCGTGCGCCACCACACCCGGTTTATACATTCTAAGGAGAAGGACGGAGCCCTTGCTGAGAGCTAGTAGTTTCTTTGCCTGCAGGCAAATGTAATTTAGTACAAATTTGCCAGAGGCCCTCAGGGGTTTGGAGAAGGGGTGAGGGACAGACACTGCTCAGAAGCAGCACTCTGTGCCTGGACTTGGAGGTGACTGACTGTAAGGTGGCTCTAGTTGGGTGATCTTCATGTTGTGCAGGGCGTGGCTTTGTCCACCTCTCTGTCTGTCTGCGGGACCACAGCAAATGCCTGGGGCAAACACCACACAGAACGAAGTTCACTGGGGTCCCCTGGACCTCTGTCCTCCACAAAGGCAGAGAACACCCTCACCCTAATTAGTACTTCAGGAAGGGTGCTAGACAGCTCTGGGCCTCTGTCCTCCACAAAGGTAGAGAGCACTCTCACCTTAATTAGTACTTCAGGAAGGGTGCTAGACGGCTCTGGACCTCTGTCCTCCACAAAGGCAGAGAGCACCCTCACCTTAATTAGTACTTCAGGAAGGGTGCTAGACAGCTCTGGACCTCTGTCCTACACAAAGGCAGAGAGCACCCTCACCCTAATTAGTACTTCAGGAAGGGTGCTAGACGGCTCTGGACCTCTGTCCTCCACAAAGGTAGAGAGCACCCTCACCTTAATTAGTACTTCAGGAAGGGTGCTAGACAGCTCTGGACCTCTGTCCTCCATAAAGGTAGAGAGCACCCTCACCCTAATTAGTACTTCAGGAAGGGTGCTAGACAGCTCTGGACCTCTGTCCTCCACAAAGGTAGAGAGCACCCTCACCCTAATTAGTACTTCAGGAAGGGTGCTAGACAGCTCTGGACCTCTGTCCTCCACAAAGGTAGAGAGCACCCTCACCCTAATTAGTACTTCAGGAAGGGTGCTAGACAGCTCTGGACCTCTGTCCTCCACAAAGGTAGAGAGCACCCTCACCCTAATTAGTACTTCAGGAAGGGTACTAGATGACTCTGGACCTCTGACCTCCACAAAGGTAGAGAGCACCCTCACCTTAATTAGTACTTCAGGAAGGGTGCTAGACAGCTCTGGACCTCTGTCCTCCACAAAGGTAGAGAGCACCCTCACCCTAATTAGTACTTCAGGAAGGGTACTAGATGACTCTGGACCTCTGTCCTTCACACAGGCAGAGAGCACCCTCACCTTAATTAGTACTTCAGGAAGGGTGCTAGACAGCTCTGGACCTCTGTCCTCCACAAAGGTAGAGAGCACCCTCACCCTAATTAGTACTTCAGGAAGGGTACTAGATGACTCTGGGCCTCTGTCCTCCACAAAGGTAGAGAGCACCCTCACCTTAATTAGTACTTCAGGAAGGGTACTAGATGACTCTGGACCTCTGACCTCCACAAAGGTAGAGAGCACCCTCACCTTAATTAGTACTTCAGGAAGGGTGCTAGACAGCTCTGGACCTCTGTCCTCCACAAAGGTAGAGAGCACCCTCACCCTAATTAGTACTTCAGGAAGGGTACTAGATGACTCTGGGCCTCTGTCCTCCACAAAGGTAGAGAGCACCCTCACCTTAATTAGTACTTCAGGAAGGGTACTAGATGACTCTGGACCTCTGTCCTCCACAAAGGCAGAGAGCACCCTCACCTTAATTAGTACTTCAGGAAGGGTGCTAGACAGGTCTGGGACCCTGAAAAATGATGTCACACAAAAGATTTGTTGGGCATCAAAAATGTTCATGCTCTGGCAGTTTTCTAAGTCTGCAGAGTCCCTGGTTAAGGGGACCCGAGGCTAGAAAGCCACCTGTCAGCATAACCAATGGTATTTATAAGCCCTGACAGCTCAACACCTGTGGAATGCCTTGTGCTTATCTCTTCAGCATTTGTGTTGGTGGACCATATAGCCATGAACCTGATGGAGAGGTACCACTGGCCAACTAAGGATTCAGTCCACTCCCCAGAGAAACAAGTACCATCTCGAAAGGAGGCACACGCCCTTCTTGTACACAGAGGAAGCCCTATGTAGGTTACTAGGCGATCAACCCCTAAGGCCATCACCCTCTCACCAGAGCCTGCCTGCCTGCCTCCCTCCGTTCCTCCATTGGAGTCAAAGCTGGAATTGTTAAGTATCTAAACAGAGGGCCCAGTCCCATAACCACTGTGTGTTTCTAGTACACAAGGAGACATTCATTTTAGGGCGCTTAGTCATCTATTTCACCCGGGGAGACCTGGTTAGTGCTGGCAGCTCTGCGGGAAGCTAGCGGTGCCTGGAGTGGCTTTTTCTTCAGAGACGGAGCTGTCTGTGCTGGAATGCACAGCATCTGGCTGCACCAGTGGAGAGCCAGGCTCTGGGGTCTGCAGCCATCTGAAGAAGCCCGACATGCGTGATCTTCGGAGAGGGCATCCCCGTCTCATGGGCGGGCGCCTTGCTTGTTCCGGTGCTCGGTGCCTGCTGCCCGGGGTGAGGTGGGACCCTGGTGTTGTGAAGTAGCCGTTCTCTGATGGGCAGCGGCCTGATTCACAACACCAGCTGCCCCACCACACCATGCTAGAGGGTCCTTTGGGTGGCTGGTGGTGGTCGAAGGTTGTCTCTGTGGGAACCATGCCAGAGGTGGGGGGTGTTGTTGTGGGCCATCTCTGTGCTGCTGCGGCTGAGGGGTGGGGGCAGGGAGGAAAGAAGACACTAGTGAGCAGAGCTGTTGGGTCAGGAGGCCATTAGATGCCATCATTCTTCTCCCGCCCTCCTTCCAAACCCTCCCTCCCTCCCTCTGTCCACTTCATCTCCCATCCCTGAGACTTTCTTCTTCTTGGGTCTTTTGCAACCTGCTCCATCCTATGCACTCACAGGCATGGATCATTGGCTCCAAGAAAGCCCTTGGCATGGGTTGAAGGTCTTCTTTCCTCAGCAGACCTTCTCCCTTCACAGCTCAGTGTCTCTACTCAGTGGTGCAGTGACAGTCAAATGTTATTAAGTTGGTAGTTTCCCCCACTGATGCTTGGGAGGAGGCAGGGATTCCCATCATTCTGTTGCCACAGAAACCGGAGATGGTTCTTGCTTCCTTTTGTGACCAGTGACTTTGCTAAAAGTCCCACTATTTCCACAGGTGTGGTGGCCTGGGCCTCCAGACCTTGAGGGCTACACTTGGAGTGGCTTCCATCTGGACTAGGAATGGTCACAGTCAGAATGGAATCCTTCAGGAGTGGACAGCAATTTCCCCAACTCAGTCCTCAATAGTGCAGGGAACACCTCGAAAATCTGACAGAGGGGAGGGGCAGCCAGTGAGGACTTCAGGGCAGTCCTATAAGCCAACAAAAACAGACTAGCCATGAAGTCACCAAATCACTTTCCTAAAAACAGTCAGCGATTGCAGCATCTAGCAGGTAACCTTGGAACTTTCCTTTTGGTATCTGCCTGGTCTTCATCACCATTATGAAATTAAGTAGCATCACCTGATGTGAAATTAGCATTAGAATTTTAGTTTCTATTTCCAGGTGTTGATAAACACTTTAAAGGAACAGTTCCTTGGCCCCAAATGTCTCCTGCCTCTTGCATAGCTCTCAGTTAGCTAATGAAGAATAACCACATTTTTCTACTTTCTGTCATCTGTCTTGGAACTCTTTTTTATTTTAAGGACACAAACTTGGCATGTTCTTAGCACTGGCACACGGGTTCTGCCAAAGTTCCTGCTGGAGTCAGGGAAGGCAGAAACTCTGATTAACTGATCCATCATGGCTTAACACTATGCCATTTAGACCAAGCTGGCCTTGGAGTTCAGAAATACCTGAATTTTCTTGCCTCCAGTCAGAATTCCTGCAGGATGTACATTGTAGACTGTATTCCCTGCAGTGGGGATGTTGTTGTCCACAGAGTGTCACATGGGGATTTCTATCCAGTAAGGTTGTGCGTCCCAGTCTCCCACCAAATAACACAGAACCAGAGGAACAGCTCATGGGAAATGAGGGTAGAAGGACTGTGGCAGTGCTAGTCCTCTGTGAAGGTCACGCTCTGTCACAATGCTCTCCTGGGTTAGAAATGGGGGTGCAGAAGCTCGTGTGGAGAGGGTGGAGGGGCCATAGCTATAGCTCAACTGCAAAGTCCCTAGGGTGGACATGGCAAAAGCCAGGTGTCTCGCCCCACTAAAATTGCTCAGCTATCAAAGGAGGGCCTGGAGCCAATGGTCTCCATGCTCCATCCCACCAGCTCTACTGGTCAGCCATTCTCTGGACACTCAGGACAAGTAAGTGGCTGGCCATGTGCCACCCTGGCTTACGCACCTGGACTTTGGGAACAAGTAGGTCTGGGTTGCTGTCTGACTGTCCCTTTCTGCTCACGTTCCCAGGGCAACCTTTCTGGAGCTGCAGTTTGAGCATTTTCACAATGGTATTGTAATATCAGAAGGCATGGCATATAGCACACATGGTAAGTGTGCAAAACAAACTAGAAAGCCCTGTGTGTGGCCCTAAAATGCCGTTTTGACTCTCCTGAGAGATTCACTCAAGCACTTAGAGCAACTGGGCCACATGCATCTTGGTTTAATCCTTCATTCATGCAACTGACATTCATCAGGCATTTCCCATGTGGCTAATTCTGGGGACCCACTGGTTGGTTAGGGGCGAGTGGAGGAGATGCCTTGAGGACCACTTGATCTGAGAACAGGCCAGTTGCAGACAGGGGGATCAGATCCTTGTAAAACAGAGCAAGGGGACTAGGAAGTGCCACTGGAGGGCATCTAGGATCATCAGCAAAGGTAATGTGTGCTTTGGGCCAAGACTCACACAGAGAGGGCATGTTGTCACTGGGATACTTGCACACAGTGAAATTCCACATGCCTGTGTCCTGGCTCCATCCAATCCTTGTACCCAAGGGACAAAAGGTGACATAGGAACAGGGCAGATGCTGGAATCATGAAACAATTCTAGTTCTTGCTTTTGCTTAGAGCCTATTGATGGCCAGAGGATCAGAAAGAGATGATGAAGCAATGATTGTCTCAATGCAACAAGTTACTATCATATTTGAACCTCCAATGCTTATAAGGAGAAACCTTTATACCAGCCCTACCCTTTCTTCCCCTTATCCATCATTGTTTTGGCTCTCTGTCCCTTTTACTTATCTGTTTAAAATTTTTATTTGTTTATTTTCATATGTATGTGTGTGTATGGGCACACCAAGGCCTCTTACCACTGCAAACAAATGCCAGGTACTTGTGCCACTTTTTGTGTTCAGCTTGCATGGGTGGCTTAGGCTTTATAAGCATGCATCTATAACCACTAAGCAATTCCCAGCCCTTTTTTGCCCCATTTGAGCTTTGTTCCCACCTCAAGGCTTCCACACAGCTGCTTTCTCCCCACAATATGCCCACTGCCCATCTAGTATGGACATCAAATTCCTCAAACTTCAGCTCCAGAGTCCCTTCCCCAACTCCTAGCTAGCTCTGACATCTCTGTAATGTGCTTCCCAGACACCCAGCGTGCTTCCTCCAGAACATGCACCTCAACGTTGGAGTGACGTCTCCTCCACCTGACCTTGACCCAGCTGGCCCTGGCCACATGGAAGATGCTCCATGAATACCACTTGGATGGAAGAAAGGTTAAACCAAGATGCGTGTGGTCCAGGTGTTTTCCTAAGTGCTCGGGGGAATCCCTCAGGAGAATCAAAATGACATCACACATCTTGGGGACACAGGCAATGCTGTTTTGTATGTGGATATTTCTAACTTACTTCCCTACCTTTAAACTAATTCTGATCCATAGGAATCAGAAGGTCAGTCTGGCCAGGCTTAACCTCCAAGAGCCTCCACTGTCACCAGGATAAGAGTCCTGTGTGCCTCACTGCTCACTTCCCCTCCAGCCACTTTCCCTAAAAGTATGGTCCAGCAGAGCTTCCAGTACACAAGATGTGTGTGTTTCTATGGGATTGCAAATGACTACCATGCCTCACTCCCTCTGTATGGGCAAACTCCCCTCCTGCAGTCTGGGCTGTAGGCTGGCCCCTTGCTTAGCCCAAGTGTTTGGCTCACTGCCACGGTTTTTGTATCCTTTTCACCTTTCTGTTACTGCGATTGCTTCCATCTGCCTTAGATCTAGGTGACATGAGGCCAGTGTGGGGGTCACCTGGTCACCAGATCAGGTGACACAGTGCCCATGGCATGGAGGCAGGGCCTTGGTCTTGGGTGTGCTGTCACTTACCAAGAATTACAAAGTTCAGGTGGGGCACCTTGATAGCCACATTTGTTCTTGGTAACCCCTGCGAATCACCAGACTACCTGGCAGGTCCCAACGTCACAGCCTCTTGCATCTTTTGTACATTTATGCATCTTGATCACCCCAACATCACCTCACCTCTTGTCTCTCTGTGATTTAGTTTTGTGAAGCAGAACTGAGTGACCTTGTTAAATAATGAATTGGGGCTTCTCGCTGCTTCTCATCACACCCAGAATAAAACCTAAATTCCCTGTAAAGCCACAGGCCCTGGTGGTCCAGCCCTGCCCACTGTCCTCCTCCTGGATCTCACCGCACTGTCTTCCTTTCAGATCTGGAAACGCAGGGCTAGACAAAATGTGCCTTTTACATTGAGAAGAGCCAGAGCCTTCTGTGGACTCAGCCTCTGCCCTCCAGCCAGACATGGCCCCTCTATAGGGCGCGCTGCCTGCAAAGTGCTGCCTGGGCTAGACCTCAGTTTCCATTGTCCCTGGACAATGGACCCTCTCATCCAGCCACAGAAAGTGGCCTAACATCTAGCTGGCACTCTCCTGCTCTGTTGCCCGAGGGCAGCTTTAAGCACTACTGAACCCCCATTTTAAGAGAACACATAACACCTAGTGTTCCAGCATTATGCATCAACTCCAACCGAAGCCTTTCCTTTTTGTCCATTTCAGCTTGCTTATGTTGGTCTTTCCTCACCACAGGCTATTTGTTACATGAATTGGTGCAAGCAACACATGACATTTATCTAAGCTTTATAGTATCAGATATGAAACCAGGGAAGCAATTTCTTACCTGTTAATATTGGGAAAAGATACATGCAACTGAAGTGTGGGATGTGTCTCCTCATCCACCACCTTTAGGCTGATCAACAGACCCTCCTGAGTGTTTCATATCTGCCATGGATCTGGCTGCAAGGAGGGTTGTGGGCTTTGGGTCCATACCACCTCCAATGTCCTGAGTTATTGGGCTTGTGAGTGAAGGTCAGGAGTCAAATCCAGGGATTCTAGTATATTAGATTTGGGAGCTAAATATAGCATTCTGTTAAAGACCAACATTCCCAGTGAGTCTCAGCACACTGGGTCCCATATGGCCTGGCCTGGGCATCTCCAGAAGAAATGAAAGGCACTCTATGTGCCTAGCACCAGCATTCCTGCATATAGGATGTGATGCTGGCCTGGTGGCTTCCTTGAGGATGTATGTCTGCTCCTTGTGGCAGGGAGCTAACATCCCTGGACAGCCACCAACCAGAGCTGGTCATGAGTTGGTGGATAAGTTCTGGGCTCTGATGTCCTTTGGGTGAGATGAAAGGAGATGTGTTTCACATGGCATCTCTCAGAGGTCCTTACTTGTCCACATTTTTTTTTTTTTTTTTTGCCTTTCCTCCCCAGCTGCTCTATTCCCAAGACTTTGGCTGCACAGGTCCTGTCTGTGAGAAGTGTATTATTTATTGGTTTTTCTGTTTTTTGAAGTAGGGTCTTGCTCTTACTCAGACTGACCTGGAATTCACTATGTAGTCTCAGGGTGGCCTTGAACTCCTGGTGATCCTTCTACCTCTGCCTCCCAAGTGCTGGGGATTAAAGATGTGTGGAGAAGTGTACTTTTTAATATAAATTTTATTTTCTTATTAGCATCCAAAATTTTGAATGAGTATGGCTTACTCAGTTACGCAGTCTTCAGTGGGGCAGGTTTCTGGGGTGGAACTTCAGAGTTAGACCATGGGTGCCTCCTGAAATGCCTTTGGGTATCTCACTTGCTCAACTCATCCTAGCCCCACTTGGTCTCTTAGGGAGTCAGGATACAAATGGCAAACCATGAACCCAGGCCAAGTACACTTTTCTAGAGTGTGTTGTACCTGCATTTCTTTATTTCTTTCTTTTTTAATAGGCAATAGCTCTCAAAGTAGGACCTTCCAGCAGCCAGGTTCCAGGTGTTGGAATCATGTGGCACAGTCAGTATGAGACGCATTCTGTAGCAGGCGTGGAGACAGCATGTCTATTGGAAGACAGCAGCTAAACAAACCAAAAGCAACCTGCTTGCTCCAGCTTTGCAAGAAAAATTCCTAGGTTTAAAGAGGCTGCCAGGCCACCGAGCCCAGCCCAGAGTTTATTAGCAGAGTTAATATCGCATGCAAATAGATTTCTCTGCTTCAGTCATGCCAGTCCATTAATTCAGTCCTTGGTCTGCTCTGCTACGTCTTTATCCTTGGTAGGTTAATCCTGCCAAATGCCTCCTCTGGAGCACATGTCACGCTGTGCTTATGTCTAGCAAAGCAATTGTGCTAATCCTGTCGTATCAGCTTTGTGGCCTTGTCTGGTCAATCTGATGGTGGAAAAAGTGTGCATAAGGTTTTTGTTGAGATCATTTTCCAGCTTCACTAACCACCCTGGCTTTTTTCCTTTTTATTTTTTATTAATATGGTTTTAACTAAATGGGCCTAAAGTGAATCACAATGTTCAGATACCTGCCAAATCCAGTGTTTTTCAAAGGAGGATGCCAGTGCACCTCCAAACACTTGTTGGCAGGCCCACCCAGTCATTAGCCAGACATGCTGACCATGAAGGGTTACAACAGAAAGCGTGACCATCTAGAGCTTTTCCAGGATGCCTGAGGATGGCTGGATAGAGGTCACAGGGTCACTTGTCACCTTTGTTGCCATCCTCTTTAAACTTTAACATGGGCTTTAAAACATGGTGCAAACTCAGGGATGCATCCCTTTGTGCTCAGGGGTGCATGCTACCTAGCCCAGGGCAGAGCAGCATACCCAGCCTCACTGTGTGCTGGGTGCTGTTGAGGTCATGAGTGAGTCTTGGGTTTGCTCAGGTTCAAATTCCAGAGGAGTGGCTATACATGTAATTTAGTTGGCAGAGTGCTTGTCTACCATGCACAAAGCCCTAGGTTCAATCCCTAGCATCATACCAACTGGGAATAGTGCTACACAGCTGAAATTCCAGAATTCAAGAGGTAGAGGTAAGGGGATCAAAAGTTCAAGGTCATCCTGGGTTACATAGAGAGTTTGAGGCCAGCCTGAGCTACAGGGACCCTGCCTTAAAAAATGAAACAAAGCAAGCAAAATCTGGGGATGGGTATGTTTACATCAAAGCGTTATGATAGGGGTATAATTTAAAAGGTACATAAAGCTGGGTGTAGTGTCAAACACCTGTCAATGCAGCACTTGGGGGGTTGAGGCAGGAGGAACTCAAGTTCTCTGTAGCATGGGCTACACAGGAGACTCAGAAACAAGCAAAAACCAAAATAAAATAAAATAAGAGAAAATAAAGAAAATAAAGGTACATGTGTGATACGTGGCATGATTTTGAGAACACAGTAAATGCCCCCAACATAATAGCCAGTGAGGCATATGGAGTCCATTCCAAGGTCCCAGGGCTCCACTCTGTACTATTCATCCACCTTCCTCCTCATATCTCTGCAGGGACGTGGTGGGAAGGCCACCAGCACAGCACAGCGCCTGGCTTCTAAAGCAGGCTTAGGACACCAAGCAGGACTCTGTGCTGTCCTCAGCTCCATACAGCCTCATTTGCATTACTACAGTGCAAGTGGTGCTTTTAAATGACTGCATGCAGGTATAGGTCTGAACTGCCCCATGCCTGAACAGAGCTGATGGCACACCCTGGTGTGAACACATGCACATCTTTCTGATAATCTTGAGGGCGTTTTGTATTAGGTGGGTCTGGGTAGGATATTGGCCCTTGATGTGATGATGGCAGGATTCTCCTCAAGGAGTTGTTTGCTGCCTGTAGCAATCCAGTTACCAAGGCTCCTTCTTCCCACATTCCTATGCTGGATCTTGCTAGAGCTTCTAAGAAATGAAGTTCTAGCCGTCACCTTCTCGTTGCTGAGACAAAGCACCTGGCTAAAGCAGCTGGGTGGGAGGCAAGGGTTTGTTTTGGCTTAAGGTCTTGGGGGGAGTTCCATCATGCAGGGAAGAGGCTGGGTGTCCCATCTTGTCACAGCAGCAAGAGTGAGCTCTCTCTCTGAACACTCAGTGGGCTGAACTAATAAACCCAAGGCCTGACCCCAGTGACACACCTCCTCCAGCAAGTTCTACCTCCCAAGGGCTCTGGCAGCTAGGGATTGAGTCTGAGATTTGATCACAAACACTTTAGTCTGTGGGGGACAGCTCTCATGCAAACCATCACAGAAGTCCTACCATTCATTAGAGAAACACTTACTACATTACCAACATCAGGCTGGGTCCAGCTGGGGTGAGACAATACTATTTTACCAGTTTCCCACCTAAGCAAACAGCAGCTTAGATGTGATATCAATCAAGGCAGGAGCCTGCAAGTGTGTATAGAGTTGGGGCTTGAGCCCAGAGCTGCTGGCTCTCTAGGCCACTAAGCCTCAGGATGCATCTCTGGTGTGATGATGTCTGCAGGGCACTGGAGTCAAGGGTGGAGCTCCTGAATCACTGACTTCCCCTAGCATTTATCTGTTCTAAGTTACAGCTAAGCTATCTGCTGAGTTTTTATTATTTATTTAGAGACAAGGTCTCATGTAGCTCAGAGTGGCTTTAAACTTGCTATATAGCCAAAGACGACCTTATACTTTTGACTCTCCTGCCTCTACCTCCTTAGTGCTGAGTTTATAGGCATGCATCCCCATGCTTGGGTTATTCTCATGCTGAGACCAGGCTTTCATGCATGCTGGCCAAGCACTTTACCAACTGAACTACACCCCCAGCTCTGGTTCATTATTTGGATGAACCCTACATTCAGGGTTATTTTGGGGGGATGGGTGATGTCATATATTTAAAAAAGCAAAAATGAGGCAACTCCAGTACCCAGCATACTGCAGGGATTAGAAATATATATATGTATGTATATATATATATATATATATATATATATATATATATATATATATATATCCCAAGTCTATTGTCCTGATCTTAACCCAGTTTTAACTTGCCAATATCTTGAACAGAATCAGTCTGTGATTCTTCTACACTAATTGGAACATGATGGAATTGAGTTCTTTTCAAAATTAGCAGTTCTAGTTGTCTGGCCTCTATGGCTCAGAGGAGGCCCAATGAGACCCACCTCTGTGTTGAATTCATACTGAGAGGACAGTTCCTCCATCCTGGGACTTGAAAGAGCCTTGCCTGCCTAGAGGACTACAAACAGCTCTGAACTTTGCTCACTGGATAGGAGGTGGCATTATTTTCCCATTAGTGTCTATTCCCACTTCCTCCCGTAAGATCAATCATGCACAAAAACACACATGTGGCCCCAGCTGGGCTAGTAACTTGTCTTGGGAAGCATAGCTCTTCTGTGATGGATCTCAGTGTCCTGATGCAGCTTTCTGTGGGAAGGGGCAGGAGGAAATTGAGGTTCGGAGCAGGATAATAAGCAGTGATGTTGGAGAAAGCTGCAAAAGTGGATTTTTCAAAAAGAGGCTGATTCACTGTCAGAAAATTGACTTTTGCCAGGAGTGCCACTCAGCATGGGGAGTGAGTTGAGGTCTTCTTTTCTACCTAGGGAATTCGGTGCCTTAGCTGTGTATGCACCTATTTTCCTTTCTATCTTTACCAACATCGAAGTTGGCTGTGCCCTGTGTCTTTGGGATCTGGGGGATATGTATAGCACTCAGCCTGTCTGAGGGACAGAGGCACTTCAGTTTCTCTACTGCAAAGAATTCAGGGGCTGGAGAGATGGCTCAGTCGATAAGGTGCAACAAAAGCCAGGCATGGTGGCATGCACCCATAATCCCAGCACTGGGATGGCAGAGACAGGAGGACTTTCTGGGACTTGCTAGGTAACTAGTCTAGCTGAATCTGTGAACTCCAGGTGCAATGGAAGACTGCCTCAAAAAAAGAAAAAAGAATGGAGAGCAATTGAAAAGGACACCTGATGCTGACTTCTGGCATGTAAATGCAGCTGTGCACACATGTGAATGTGACACACCTGCATGCCTACCTCATACATAAAAAGAATTCTTATGTGACAATTTCCCGTGGGCTTGCTTTTTATGACTCCTGGGTGAATTTTCTTTCTCTTATTTTTTCCTACTGTGGTCAACTCTCTCACTAGGTTTGTTGAGGTGGCTGGGAGGGATAATGACAAGAAAGTGAAAAACTCACATGCATTCATCAGCTGTGAGGACTGTGGCATGAAGACCTCCCTAACGGGTTGCCAGGTCCTTGGCTTTCTTGAATAATGTCATTTGTTGCTACTTTAAGAAACATGCAACATGCAGGAAAACCTTGATTTAAAGAAAGCCAATACTTAGAAGCCTCTATTCACATAAAACATCCCTACAACCTCTAGCAAGTCTCTGCTAAAAGTCGTTTACTGCTGCCCCGAAATTCCTATGTGAAACATACTCCATGTGAGGGATGTGCCCATTGGGTAAAGAGATGATGCATACCCACATGTGTCTCTTGATGTAGGAGACATAGTGACAACAGGAAGACATAGTGACAACGGGGGATTGAGATGTATTGACAACAGAAGGATTACTTCCTAACCAGGTATGTGACAAGTGTCAACAATACAGAAATAAAACAATCTCAGCTCCATTTACTCTCAACCACACTGATCTTACGGTTAGCTCCTACAGGGTTTCTGGCCTCCCCATTCTATAAGGATTTCCAGAGAAACCGAAGACTCTCTGGAAGGTTCTGCTGCCCAAGCAGGGGTGCGGTTCTCTCTGTTCGTGGGGCATTTGACAATTCTTTCTTTTCTCTTTTCTCTCTCTCTCTTTTTTTTTTTTTTTTGAGAGAGAATGAATTGGAATTCAGGGCCTCAGCTACTGCAATTGAATTCCAGACACTTGTGCCACCTGGTACACATGAGTCACCTTGCGCTTGCTTCACCTTTGTGCGTCTGGCTTATGTGGGATCTGAAGACAGACTGAACATGGGTCCTTAGGCTTTGCAGGCAAGTGCTTTAACTGCTAAGCCATTTCTCCAGCTCCACCTTTGACAATTCTGTTATTACGGCACCAACTGCTTCCTTGTTGGATAAAATGGACACTGGGATGCTTGACCAAACAGTTTTTGTTTTCCCTATAGCAGAGAAGACCTCAGCTTCCTGGCAGGCATTTCTGTGATCAGCCTAGGCCTACTCTTTCATTTTAAAACTCCTTCTTTCTTCCCGCAATCTCTGGCCACAGAGCCCTGGGCATTTCCCATGCAAGGACCTAAAGCCTTTGCTTTGTCATGACAGCTTTGCCTTTTCTTCTGTGAAGTATTTCTCCCTGAAGACCCCCTTTTAAAACCACGCAGCCACACGAGTGTAGTCCCAGAGGAAGAAACGCCTTCAATGAAAGGGTCTTTCACAGGCTGCCAGGACAGAATGAGTTACTCATGACTGCCACCAGGGTGCCTGGAGAGGATGAATGAATGAGTCCTCACCTCTCACATCAGCAGCCCTGAGCTGGGGAGACACCGGGCAGCACAGGCTCACTCCTGCCACACGGCTTGCGTACCTTGCTTTCAGATCTGTCAGCATACTGCCTGGCCATTACTTAGACAAATGACTTCAAATGCCAAGGGTAGTGCACAAGTTCAAATTGCTCAATGTGGCTTCACAAACCCTGAGGGTGGCAGCAGCAGCTTCTCAGACACAGACTTTTCTGGAATATTTCTGTTGGAGTAGCATGGGGACCCACTGCTGCTGGTCCTAAGAGAACACAGGTCAGGTGGAGCTAGTGAGTTCTTCTGGAGTCCTGGCCTATATACTTCAAAGGTGCCTTAGTAGGGGGCAGCTGTACTGCACATGGAGTGAGTCCCAGATCTGGGTAGGTCATGGGAAGAGATGGAAGTGAGATGCAGATACGGAAGGCAGAACGTTGCATTCAAGGGGACCGCATGGCTTCCTTGATTAACTCTATCTTAAAAAGCAGTCTTTGTATAATTATTTATTGACATCATTGAATAAGGAATGCTTAGACAAATATCCTTAAGACTTTTCTCAAAGTAAGGCAATTTTGTAACCACTGTTTTTTATTGCGTTCAAGACTTTATTTTAATGGATGAGGGGTCAGACAGAGAAAGAGGGAAGGAGGGAGAAAGGGAAGAAGAGAGAGAAGGAGAGAAAAACCATGGGTATTTTGATTGGGACACTAAAAGACCACCTTCTGAGGAGGGTCAATGGCCCAGAGGGGACCAGGACCTCTTCCCCGTGGTGGCACGGAGGCTGAGGCCAAGGAGCAGATGGAGGCAGCAGGTGTGTTTAAGGTTCATCCTTACCCATAGAGCAGATGCCTACTGACCTACTACATCCTGTAGCCTTGCAATGTTGGCTCATCTGTGCCTAATTTTCCCTGCTTCTAAAGTGGGGCTAACAATACCCTGGGACCTCAGAAATCACACATTATGCATTAAGGCCACAGCTGTCACCAATTCAGACCCCATCCATTGGCAAAGAATAAATGCACTGACCTGTGGGTGCCATAGGACCTCTTCTTCCATGTCTGGAAATAGTCTCCTCATTCTTCATTCTGTAAGACATTTCCAGAAATTTGTCACTTTCACCATCACCCTTTTGGACACATCCTTTCATACTCATCTGAAGCAACTTTGGAATATAGTTGAGTTTCATGGCCCACTGAATCTCCGACTTGCTGGTCTGGCTCTGGGCTGAAAAGCTGAGGGTCAGGGCGAGTGGTGGGAGGGCGAGGGTAGCTCTGTCAGCCAGGGAACTCCATGCAGGGCTTCCCCCACACTGGAACATTCTCTGACAAAGATACAGGGTACAGCTAACACTGTCACAGGCCCCTCGAGGGCCTCTCAGCTTCTGTCAAACACAGTGCTTCAAGGGACACGTTTTTATGGGTATTGTAGGCATGGATGTGGGTGGTTAAAGAGCTTTCTGTTTTAGGGTGGGGCCACTCTCAGCTTGTGTCCATTACACCATCCTTCTCAACCCCTAGCCTCATTCTCCATTACTAGAAAGGAAAGAAAAATGGTGCGATACTCCTTAGACAAAGCACTGAGTATAAACCTTACCTAACCTAGCACAACTGGGTCAGGCATGGCTACATGTTGCTCCACCTCCCCAAAAATTCAGGAAGAAAAATTAAAAAAAAATCTAAGTAAAGATAGTACTTGAGTCATTGTCAAAAAGGTATGTAGTTACGTACTCAGAGCAAAAGCAAAGGAAAACAATGGTGAAGGGAGGTATTCTATAACTAATGTTGGCAGCGATACTGAGAACAATTTTGAAGTCCACTGGGTAACCATGGCCACCTCACCTGTGACCTCGGCATTGTTATGGTCCTATCATATTGGTTAAAATCAGAGAGCCTCCCGATGTCAGGATCTACCAGGCACCACAAGCTTTTCTAGGGGGTTGGTGTGCTCCTCAGTGACACATTACTCAGGGCTTTGGTAAGTGATGTCCTTTAGTTTTGCTCCAGGGACAGGCCCAGGAAGTGGACATGTAGGGCACAAATGGCAAATTGACTCCAGCACCATGGCTCTTCTTTTTAATTTTTTATATTTTTGACAATTTCATACATGTATATAATCTATTTTCATCATATTCCCTGCCTTTGCCTGTTTTATTCCTCACTGCCCCCGAGTAAACCACTTCTTCCCAACTAACCTCTTCCTATATTCATGTCTTTTTTTTTTTCTTAACTCCCTGGGTTAAATTAGAATTGCTTGCACAAGCATGGGTGGAGATTATTTACTGGACAATGGCAGGAGAGTGCTCACAAGAACATGACTCCCCCTCCCCCAGTAACTACCAGGTGCCTTTACATACTCTGGGACTAGTGGGGTCTTGTGACCCTCTCTGACATCTGTGATGAAATGTGAGAGTTCATGAGTAGAATGACCATGTCCTGTAGAAGTCAGCATTCCATAGCACTCCTCCCCATCCTCTGGCTCTTATATTCTTTCTGCCCCCATCTTCTGTGTTGTTTCATGAGCATTGGATGGGGTGATACACATGTCCTGCTTAAGAATAGTCATGGGCTGGAGGGATGGCTTAGTGATTAAGGCGTTTGCCTGCAAAGCCAAAGGACCCAGGTTCAATTCCCCAGGACCCATGTTAGCCAGATGCACGAGGGGGTGCAAATGTGTGGAGTTCATTTGCAGTGGCTGGAGGCCCTGGCACTCCCATTCGCTCTCTCTCCCTCCCTCTTTCTCTGTCAAATAAACAGATAAAAAATATTAAAAAAGAATAGTCATTTGTTCTCAGTACTTTCGCCATTCTGTATCTCTGCCTTCTTTGTACATTATTATGCCAAGGAAGGTTTGGAAACACACTCCTTGATTCTCACTTTCAGCCACCCAACCAAGCAATCTCTTCAAGCCACTTCCACCTGCTAGAGTTAATGCTTAAATCCAGAGTCTTCCACTCCTTTTAAGACAGGGTAGAAAGGTGGGGAAAATCAGGAGCATGTTAGAAGGGAAAGAAACCGCTTGCCGGATGAGAATCAAGAAATTTTAATATAACTAGAAAAATAAAAAAATGTCTATACAGATAATGTGTGCTTTTCTAAAGAAACCTCAAACAAGGGTGTTAAAAACAATAAATAAAAATTATGAAAACAAGAGCTGAAGAGATGGCTTAGTGGTTAAGGGGCTTGCCTATGAAGCCTAAGGACTCATGTTTGATCTCTCCAGATCCCCAGGTTAGCCAGATGCACAAAGGTGAGGCAGGTGCAAGGTCGCACATGCCCACTAGGTGGCGCAAGTGTCCAGAGTGTGATTTCAGTGGCTGAGACCCTAGTGTACCAATTCTCTCCCTCTCTCCCCTTCTTTCTCTTTCCCTTGCTTTTTATAAAATGAAAATTATAAAAACAAATTAGCTATGCATATGTAGGGCCAGAATGTTTGTAACCTAATATAGTTAAGAATTATAGCACTTCTCTCTCACCCCTTATATGAACAATGTTCCTCCTTAAACCTCCTCACAATTTTAATTAAAAAGGGAATTCTTTAAGGCAAAAGAAGTAAAACAGCTTCTACTTTTTAAATGTAACTTTTAAATTTTGCTTAACCTTTAAACTGTGCTGTCAATCACATCCTTTGAACAATGTCACTTCAAAAACCACACAATCAGGGCTGGAGAGATTGCTCAGTGGTTGAGGTGCTTGCCTGCAAAGCCTAATGTCCCAGGTTCGGTTCTCCAGTATCCATGTAAAGTCAGATGTACAAAGCGGCACATGAATCTGGAGTTCATTTGCAGTAGCTAGAGGCCCTGGCGCACACACACTCTCTCTCTTTCTCTCTCCTCTCTCTGCTTGCAAATAAATAAATAAGATTTAAATTTTTCTTTAGGAAACTAAAAAAAGGCCACACAATCATATATATCTCCATTGATAAGGCCTTTAGAGGTGACTCCCTCTCAAGAAGCCTGGACCTATGACTTAGGTGTGCAATATTGTCCTTTTCTTTTTCTCTCTCTTTCTTTCTCTCTTTCTTTCTTTCTTTCTTTCTTTCTTTCTTTCTTTCTTTCTTTCTTTCGGTGTGTGTGTGTGTGTGTGTGTGTAGTATGTGTGATGTGGCATGTGTGTAGTGCATAGTGTGAACAGATGTGTGCATCCTATGTGCACATATGCAGAGGCCAGAGGAGAACATCACGTGTCCTTCCTCTGTTCCTCATCCCTATGGTCCCATGAGATAGACACTGCTTCCCGAGCTTGCCATTTCTTTGCAAGCCCTGGTGTTTCTTTGGTCTCTCCACAGGACTAGGTTTATGGGCAGATGTGAGTGGCCATGTCTGGCCGTTTACATGGGTGCTGGGGAAACAGACTCAGCCAGTCCCCTCAGGCCCTCACACATGGTGGGAAGTGCTCTTACTTGCTGAGTCATCTCTCCAGCCCCTTATTATCCTTGTATTACTGCTGTGTCTCCTCTCTCTAAATGCCCTGGCTTAAATCTGAAGTGTGTGTTATCCCTTACCTATCTTAATAAACTCACTAATTTTGCTTCACTCTGATGAAATTCTTTATTGCCTCACAGTAAAAGATCTGGCTTTACCTGAGTGGTAAATTGGGGAACTCTCCCCATTCCTATGCCCTGGAGGCTGTGCCCTGTGGGAGATAGGAGAGAGGCCTGGCTGAGGCAGGGGTTTTGGTCTCTGAATCTTCCTGCTTCTCCAGGGATGGCTGCCATTTCTGCTTGTGGTAACAGTTCTTCAAGAAGCAAAATCTGCTGACAGAGATGTTCAGCTCCATTTTTGATGTTTTGCCAGAGATCTGACTTTGATCTTGAAACTGAAGAATTCTCCTGATCCTGAGAGGGTGGAGGAAGAAGCTCCTTCAGTTCTCTGACCCCACAAGGCCGACCTTCTGAATTAGTGTCTGTGGGCTGGAGCGCAACATGTAATGGTCATCTCCATGTCAACTTCAGCATCCACCTTTCTGCTCCCTCCAGATGCCAGAGACTGGACCTGGAAAGTGAGCAATGGCAGTGTCTTCAGGGCTGATGGGGAGGAAGAGAGATGCCTGACTGCGTTGGGAGGTCTTGGAAACTATCATCACCTCCACCCTATCTATGTCAGGTGCTCCACACACCCCTCCTCCAAGCCTTATAGTCACCTGGGAGGGGTATGGTCATTCTTAGTTTAGGGGTGAGGAGATGTAACTGGCTTTCTCCACCCCCACATGCTTCCAGTGGTAGGGAGGGTGAAATGAGAGGGTGGCTCTGCAATCATCAAACAAGGCAGAGCTTCTCCCAATTGGTAGTGTTTATTTAATTACATTTATTTATTCATTGTGTGTGTGTCCATGTTTGTATGCGTGTAGGTGCACATCTGTTAACTTTTCACTTTAATACATATATATATATATATATGCATATATATATTGGTTTTTTGAGGTAGGGTCTTGCTCTAGCCCAGGCTGACCTGAAATTCACTTTGGAGTCTCAGGGTGGCCTCGAACTCAAGACAATCCTCCTACCTCTGCCTCCCAAGTGCTGGGATTAAAGGCGTGTGCCACCACACCAGCTTCCACCATATTTTTTGAGGCTGAGTTTCTCACTGAGCCCAGAACTCACCAATCAAGCTAGACAAGTTAGGTAGAGAACTCCAGAGACTGAGTCCCTGTCTCTGCCTCCAGTGTTGGGCGTGCTGGGGATTCAAACTCAGGTCCTCATGCTTGGTTGTGGCAAGTACTTTACCCACTGAGCCATCATCTCCCCAGCCCCTTTATTCTATTGTTTTGGCAAGGAGGCTTAGTTTTTTTTTTTAATAATTGTCCTTACTTTCCCAGCAAGACAGCATTTGATTTTTTATTTTTTTTATTTATTTGAGAGTGACAGAGAGGGAAAGAGGCAGAGAGACAGAGAGAGAGAGAGAGAGAGAGAGAGAGAGAGAGAGAGAGATGAATGGGCACGCCAGGGCGACCAGCCACTGCAAACGAACTCCAGACACATGCGCCCCTTGTGCATCTGGCTAACGTGGGTCCTGGGGAATCGAGCCTCGAACCGGGGTCCTTCGGCTTCACAGGCAAGTGTTTAACCGCTACACCATCTCCCCAGCCCAGGAGGCTTAGTTATTAAGTTATAATTGGAAACTTTATTTTCATTATTATTACTTTTTTCATTTTGGTTTTTTTTTTATTGAGAAAGTGTTTCACAGTGTTATCTGGGATGGCCTTAAACTCATGATCCTCCTGCTTCTGCCTCTCCAGTGCTGGGATTACAGATGTAGACCATCAATTCGTGGTTTCAAATAGATGGCATCTATTCGAAAAATAAGCTTTGGTGAGAGTGTCTCTGACCTGGAGGGAGCCTGATACATACACTCCACTCTTTGTTCTTCACCTCTAGCTGCAAGTGTGAGCCAGAAGGCTCCGTCTCCTTGTGGGTGAAATGGGGACAGTGTGTCCCTTGGAGAGTTCCTGTGCAACTCACAGCAGGTGAGATGGAGGAGGAGGAGCTATCACAGGGCACCACTGAGAGCTGAGTCTAGGACATCTTATTTCTATTCTCCTTGCCCTGGGGATGGCCATTCTGATCCCAGAACGAGAAATTTTCCACCTGGCCCAAGAATCCTGTAAGTATTTCTTTCTGATTCATGTCTTAGAAAGCTGAGCTCCGTACCACAGAATTTGGTAAACAGTTATTCAAATGTCAAAACCAATTTAAAAAAAAAAACATCTCATAGCATCAAAGTTAAGTTGATTGGATGGTTGCTGCCACCGTGAGGGTAGAGCCAAGGTGGCCTGTTGGACTTTGAACAGAGAGACTTTCTCTTAACTGTTACCCACACAACTGGAACATTAGTCAGCAACTCCCAGTGCCACCCGGCTCCTTTGAACAGAGAGACTTTCTCTTAACTGTTACCCACACAACTGGAACATTAGTCAGCAACTCCCAGTGCCACCCGGCTCCCAAATGGTAAGAATAATCACAGTCGTAAAAATCCAAGTCCTAGCTGGGTGCACGCCTTTAATCCCAGCACTCGGGAGGCAGAGGTAGGAGGATCACCATTAGTTCGAGGCCACCCTGAGACTACACAATGAATTCCAGGTCAGCCTGAACTAGAGTGAGACCCTACCTTGAAAACCAAAACCAAAAACAAAACAAAACAAAAAACCCAAAAAACAAGTCCTCCCAACCAAGTGCTTGCCACTGATCAGTCATGAGGAAGGCGAGGATTCATATTTTATTTATTTGTTGGGGCGGGGAGAGGGAGAGGATGGGGGATGGGTGCACCAAGGCCTCTTGCCACTGTGAATGAACTCCAGATGCATGTGCCACTTTGTGCATCTGGCTTTATAAGAGTACTAAGGAATTGAACACAGGTGGTCAGGTTTTGCAAGCAAATATATTTAACCACTGAGCCATCTCTCCAGCCCAAAAGGTGAAGATTTAAACCCTTGGGTGACCAAATTCTGCTGGGCCTTTGGTGTTTATCCAACTTCTCTAGATCATCCCACTGTGGAAGTTTCGATGGCAAAATCACAAGGGCTGTGACATGATGGGAAGTGAGGGGGAAGGAGATGACAGGGCTCAGCCTGTGGGATGGAATCCATTGGGGAAGGGACAGAGTTAGAAGTACAGCTGTTGAGGGACAGTTACAAATGCCCATGAGCCTGAGGCTTAGACTCCAACAAGGCAGCCAGAAGGATTTCCGTCAGATTCCCCTTAGTTCAGGGAGACTTCTTGTGGGGGGGGGGGGGCAGCTGGTTCCTGGGAATTGTGTTTTCTGCTTTAGGCCTCATTCCCCCACAGAGGGTCACTGACCTTGGCATTCTTGTTTTGTTTCTGGTCCATTTATCAATTTGGGTTATTAGAGACCAAATTGTTAAGAAAGAGATTACGGGTTGATCATCCCAGGTCCCTCTTGGCACGCTGCCGGCCCCTCCCCCACCCTCAGCCCCGCCTGTGGGCTAGAGTCTAAGGGTGTAAGTGCCATTAACTGATATTCATCTAAACACTCTCATTGTTCCCAGACACCCAGGGCCCAGGGGTGGGAATGACTTGGCATTTCATTTTAATCTGCACTGAAGCTTCGCCTGACAAAACATATTAAGTATACGAACTGCCAGCCAGGGAATGAAGCTATGTTTATGGTTCACCCTGTATTTTTTCTTTCCTAAAGGAAATGACACTTCCCCTATCCTTCCAAGCCTTCCTCGGCTCACCCTCCCCTATCATCCACACAGCCTTAACATTTAATTTTGCTTCGTGAGTAAAGCTTTTGTTGGCGGTGTCTAGAAAAATATATTAAACATCATGCGCTTCCACGCCGGCATCTGAGATTAAAAACTCCAAACAATGAACACTGACAAGCTCTGCCTTTAACAAGGTGTGATGAGCAGCCTGTCTCAGGGGGCTACACATGGCCACATGGTTTATGTACTTCTGAAAACAACCCCCACATGGATGTCATGCTAATGGATGTTCATTACCAAGGGACAAAGGTTGTCCAGGCTGAATGAATGACAGTCACACACACACTGCAATGTGTACACTGGGCACCGGTGCATGGGTCCCATGACAGTTCATTTCCTTCAGACTCACGTGTTTTTATGGAGACTTACTGAGGAACGTCTGAATTACCAGTGGAGGACAGTTACATGATGCCTAGAGAGTGTAAATAAGGGATGTCTAGTCTAACCAGCTGGACCACTGTTCTGATCCCCCCCCCCCCATGTAAGAATTAGGTTAAACAAATAATGTTCTATTACCTTCCATTTGAACAGATCAAAGCCCCTTTTCTTCTGGAAGTCATTCCTCAGATTATTAAATGAACTCATTTAGTTTCCTGACCCAGGTTCAGCCCGAGACAAACACCCTGAGGTAGGGATTGAACCCAGGATCAAACAGTTTAGCACCTCCACAGAGACCTATAAATAGCTGTGCAAACTCACCTTGGCACCAACCCAAGGGAAAAGAGGGAACAGGCAGGCAGCCTGCTCAGAGATACAGCTCAAACCCCACAGTCAAGGCATCACAGACAGACTGGGGAAGCCATGGTGAGTCCCTGTCGCTTCCCACTGGCTTTCATGATGGCACATTTGATTCTCATTATAGCCTTCACATCCATCTGGATCTGTGTTCTTCCTGTATTTCCATGCTAGTATACCGTGTGTCTTCTTGAGGGTAGGAGCTCCTGTGACCAAACTGTTCACCTCGGGACCTCTAGTGCTAAGCGTAGTGTCTGGCGTGTAGCTGATGCTTAGCGCAGGATGGATGGATGTGTGGAGAACAGCTTGGTGCATTTTGTTCTGTAGAGCTGTTCGCTTTACCCCTGGTCTCTGCACAGAGCAGGGATGAGGAGTTGCTCATGGGAGCTGAGAGAAAACAGGTAAGGATCAACGCCAAGAACGGAGGCAAAGCTAAGTAGCTTGTTTTTGTTGTAAATCAGAAGAGGCTCCGAGGCCCTGGCACCACAGCTACACCCTGTCTGCAGTTCGAAGACACGAGTGATCGCAGAAAGACAGGAGGGACAGCAGAGAGAAAGCAGTATGGAAAGGAACGAACTTGGATGCTAAGAAAGCAGCTCACACTGAGAGACCAGAAGGAATCGCTTGCTGCTGTCAAGAACTTAAATGCATGTGCCTACGGGTGTGGGTGAAGACTATCTTGCACCAGTGGAAAACTGGGCTTAGGAGCCTCATCCAGAAAACGTTCACTTAGTATCCAGTATATACCCGGTTCTGTACTTGGCATGAAGGCAGAAATGCAAATAGGTTAGAGGAGTTCCCACCAAGACGTATGATATACTTGAATAGAAGTACAAGAAGAACAAGTTCCAGAGGCACATAAGCCCTAGGACAAGAATCCACTGTGGGCTGTGGAGACAGCTCAGTCCGTAAAGCACTTGCCTCACAAGCATAAGGACTTGAGTTGGAACCTCAAGCCTCATGTGTAGTGGTGCATGCCTGTAATTTCAGTGCTGGGGGAAGGGGTGGAGACAGGATTTCTGGAGCTCACTGGCTAGCTAGTCTAGCCTAACTGCTGAGGTCTAGGCCAATGAGACCGTCTTTTTATTATTATTATTTCTTTATTTTCAAGGTAGGGTCTCACTCTAGTCCAGGTTGGCCTGATATTCACTATGTAGTCTCAGGGTGGCCTTGAACTCACAGCAATCCTCCTATCTCTGCCTCTCAAGTGCTGGGGTTAAAGGCATGTGCCACCATACCGGGAAAGACCCTGTCTTTAAAAACAGTGAGCTGGAGATATAGCTCAGCGGTTAAAGGTGCTTGCTTACAAAGCCTAATGGCCCAGCTGGATTCCCCAGTACTCACTTAAAGCCAGATGCATAAAGTGGTGCATGTATCAAGAAGTTGTTTGCAGTGGCAGGAGGTCCTGGCATACCAATACTCACTTTCTCAAATAAATTTTTTTTGTAATTTTTTTTGTTAACAACTTCCATGATTATATACAATATCCCATGATAATGCCCTCCCTCCCCCCACTTTCCCCTTTGAAACTCCATTCTCCATCATATCCCCTCCCCCTCTCAGTCTCTCTTTTATTTTGATGTCATGATCTTTTCATCCTATTATGATGGTCTTGTGTAGGTGGTGTCAGGCACTGTGAGGTCATGGATATCCAGGCCAACAAATAAATATTTTTATAGTTGCATTTTTAAGTCTTAAAAAAAAACAAATTAAAAAATATATATTTTTGTTTTTCAAGGTAGGGTCTCACTCTAGCCCAGGCTGACCTGGAATTCACTATGTAGTCCCAGGGTGGCCTTGAACTCATGGCGATCCTCCTACCTCTGCATCCCAAGTGCTGGGATTAAAGGTGTGCGCCACCACACCCAGCTAAAAATATTTTTATTTATTTATTTGCAAGCAGAGAGGGATATAGAGAAGAGACAGAGGAAATGGGTGCACCAGGGTCTCCAGGCACTGCAAATGAACTCCAGATGCATGTGCCACCTTGTGCATCTAAGCCTGGTCATTAGGCTTTGCAGGCAAGCACCCTAACCGCTGAGCCATCTCTCCAGTCCATTTATTTTTTTCAACAAATTAATTTTTTTAAAGGTAGAAAGTGCAGCATAATATCCACTTTGTCTTCTGGCCTGCACATGTACACATATATACACACACTCTTGCACACGCACATGAACACATACATCTGCATAAACAAAGAAAGAATCAGTGGGCAAATGTGAAGGACCATCAAATCATTCAGTTCTGAGAACAAGAAGCAGTTCTTTGAATATTTTTTCTTTCAAATCCAACTATGTGTAAACATAAGTTTTTGAGTGTGCACAAACACATTTGCCACAAAACCTTTCCTAGTCTATCCCATTACTGAACATCTAGATGTATAGTAGGGCCTCACTCTAAAAGAGGGAAACAAGGCTGGGCTTGGTGGCGCACATCTTTAATCCCAGCACTTCAGAGGCAGGAGGATTGCTGTGAGTTCGAGGCCAGCCTGGGACTACATAGTGAGTTCCAGGTCAGCCTGGGCTAGAGCGAGACCCTACCTAAAACAACAACAAAATGCTCCAAATAGAAAATCATGAATAATAATTGAATTCACTGTTATGAATGTGAACCTCTTTATTTCCTGTCTTCTGTGGTGGGGATTGAACCCAGGATCTCACCCATGCTAGACAAGCTCTCAGCCACTAAGCTACAATCCAGGCCCCATGAACTTCCCTTTCAAGCATCATTTACTTCATATTACTTGCCTTTCTGGCAACCTTACTTCCAGTTCTTAGCCCCTTACCTTCCTGTAAGCAGTTAAATTGGCATCAAGTTAGGAACGAAATGTGTGAATGCTTAGGAACAAAAGAACCTATACACAGCCTACTTCATTTTGCAAATGCCTCTTTTTATGAGCTTGTTACATCTGTACATGGGAGTGAAAAGAAAAAAAAGCACCTAACACTTAGACGTTCCCATGTTGGAAAGCATCCCTTCATGCTACACCAGAACTTGTCCACGTGTGTTGAAAGGAGATGCACCAGAGAGCTGAGGCCACAGCGGAATGCACAGGGTGTGGGATGGAGGGCTGCTGACACTCCGGGCCCGAGCCCCAGATGCCCCAGCTGACACACTTTGTTGGGCAGGACTCAGGTTTGCTCACCCTTTTGTACGCAATGATCCCTGTTAGAATTCAGATTGCTCCAAGAATACTCTGATTCATGGCTGAAAGCCATGGGAGGGAATACCAGAAAAATCCAAAGTGAAGCACATTCCCTGCTCTCTTCAAAACTTCCATGCCTGGCAGGCCTGGAATGTGGCTGAGTGGTGGAGAGCTTTGCCCATACTCTGGCCTGGTCCCACCCCACTACTGCCACAGTGGCATGAAAGAGCAGAAAGGCTTCAGGTGACAGAAGGTCAATGAGGCATGCTAACTAAATGCAATGTGTGACAGTGCCCAGATCAAGGGAGAAAGGGCATGATTGGGAAAAGTAGAAATATCTGGGGATAGACCATAAGACTGTATCAGTAGTCAATATAATCACGGTACAGTTGTGTCAACACAGCATTGTATCAATGCTAAATGTTCTGAAATGTACTGTATTTGCTTATATTCCCAGGTAACATATGCTGAAAAATTTAATGATACACTAACTCTCAAATGTTTTTTAAAAGTCTGTGTGTGGGGAGGGGCACATGTGGAGGCCAGAGGTTGACATTGTCTGTCTCAATTGCTTGAACCCAAAGCTCATTGATTTGGCTAGTCCACCTAGCTAGCAGACCCTAGGATCTCCTGTCCTCACCTTCCAAGCGCTGAGATTACAGGTGCTCACCATGTTCACATGGTATTTATGTGGGTGCTAGGGATCCAGACTCAGGTCCTCATGCTTGTACAGCAAGTGCTTTATCCACTGGGCCATCTCTCCAGACCCCACATGCATATGCATTCTTTTTCAAGGAGGCAGAAAGTCCTGAGTGAAGTAACTGGCATCATATTTAATGTCAATTTATTTATTATTATGTTTCTTTAAACAACAATATGATATTGAGAGGGAGTACAGTTAGGGTGACTGGATCCCTGGAAGTGAAAAAAAGAAAAAAAAGGCAGGAAAGTCTATACTTGCTAGGAATCAAAGATGATCTGACTTCATATCTCTTGCCTAGTTCCCCAGACCTGTTTCTCCACAAACAACCAGGACCCCTCCTGGGAGGGAGGTCTTTAGGATTTAAACATTGAGATTGGTCAAATTCAGTCCCTGGAACTTGGTGTCAGGGGTAGGCTCTTCATGAGACAGCCCCTAGCCCTAACCAACCAGCTGTCCCCCTGGTTTACCTGAGCCAGAAGACAGCCCACCACCCTAAGGTTATAAATACCTTTGCAAGGACAGGACAGATTCTCTGACCACTTGGGAACTTCCAGCTGTGGGTGAGTTTTTCCCACAGCTGGGCTTGGGCTGGCTCAGCCCAGGACCAGCTGGGAGGGCCCACTAGCCTTCACCTTCCACATGGGTTCTTTACCCCCTCCAGTTCTCCACATGGCAGGAACTCCTTGAACTTTCTTTTCTCTCCATGGTTTTCCCAGGCCCTCCATGTGGGATCTCTAGCCACATGGGTGCCTTTCCTTGGCTCTGTACTTCCCTCAATAAATATAATAATTTAATAATTACCCTTCTCATTCTTGTTTTTATTCAATTCTTTGATTAAAATTAGAAACGAACCTAGGGTTTGGGGCTCAAGGACTTTTCTGGACCCCTAGCCTTCTGTTACAATATGATCCTAGCAATTACTTTAGGTGCACACAATCTCAAATTGTTTCACAATTTTCTGTGTTTTGTTGAGAAGCTTCTCGGGAGGCACAAAAGATATTTTTATTTTAAATAAAATTGGGTAAAATAGATAATTTCTACTTTTATTCCAACAGTATGATGGAACTAGACTCACACAATGCCCTTTGGCTTTTTAATTATCAGAAAAACAAATACCTAAATCATCAGTTTCTTCTGATTGGGGTTTGGGAGGGCCAGTGTCTCTCATGCATGTTCAACCATGAAAGGGAATTCACTTTCAGCCAGAAATGTCAACACATATGTTCCCTCTTTGACACTCAAATACATCCTTCCATTCAGATTGCAGACATCGAAAGGATGCAGGCAAGAATATTTTGCTTGGCATGTGGCCTAAAAGTTCTAAATTTATGGATTCTATTTTTGCTTCTTTCTCAGACTGGATTAGTTACTAGGCAACTGAAGTATTTAATTTCTTTTGCTAATAGTTCCATGTGCATAGCTAGTGTGTGGGATGGTGGCCACCAATATAAACACAGCCCCACACCCAGCCTCTGTTGGGCAGAGAGCTCTCAGCTCCATCCTCACGCCACCCAAACACTACAGCATCTTTCCAGTCTAGGAATCTGACTTTTGCTTACAGGAAAAGGGGTGTCTCTTTTGGAATTATTTATAGTAGAAATGCTTCAGTTGCTTTGTTTTCTTCATTCAAAATGCTACATGTTTGTAGCATCTCAAACCCACTTTCAGACTTCTGGCTCAAGATGGTAGACCAAGCACATATGTTTTCTTCCCCTCGCTAAGAAAGAAAATAAAGCCTTCAGAATTACACTGCACTGGTGAAACAGAAACAGGCCACTGTGCAAAGAGAGCAGTCCGAGAAAGAAAGAGTCCTTGAAAAGTAACCGTGTAAAATGTGAGGGAAGGGTAAATCACAAAATTCTGAATGAAATTATATTTTTCTATTGAAGACAAAGATTAAATATTTTGTGAAAAAAAAACCACCTAAAGGAATAGAATGGAGAACTTCCAGATCGACCTTATCCTCCCCTCACCAAAACCAAAACAAAGCAAAAACCACTGGCTATAGCAATGAAGAAAAGTGAGACAGGAAAAGAAGCATGTAAGTAAAAATGAAAATAAATAACAGGAATAAGTCTAAGCATGTCAATATTTATAATAAAAACAGCTTAAATACCCCTATTAAAGGACAAACTTTTAGATGGGAGATATGTGGAAACAAGTTATATGCTAATTTCAAAGGACTTCACAATGCTATGACATGGATAGAGATAAACATGTGTTATAAATGAGAAAGCAAAAATGCACTGGTGGGATTGGACACCAACAGAATTCAAGGCCACAAGTAAGTGTGTGTATTACTAGCTTAAAGATATAACCCTAGAGAACATTCACAAGCCTCCCCGAGGCACACTGCATGGAGACTGTGTAGAGGCAGGAGTAGGCAGTTTCCGAGTCCAGGATTGTACTGGAACTTCAGCAACTCTCTCAGAAACTGGCAGATCAAGAAGGGACTGGGGAGATGGCTGAGTAGGTTAAGTGCTTGCCACATAAACACAAAAACCTGAGTTCGTATCATCAGAACCCATTAAAATCTGGGCATAGTGGCCCATGTCTATAACCCTAGTGCTGGGAAGGTAGAGACAGGGGGTTTCCTGGGGCCCACTGGTTAGTTAATCTAGCTGAATCAATGAGTGCCAGCTTTGGTGACAGACCCTGTCTCAAAAAATAAGGTGGATCGAGAATGGATAAGACCAAATCAATAAATAAATATTTAAGATGTACAATGAAAAAAAATAAGGTGGAAAGTGATCAACCTTATTCCACCAACCTAAGGTGGAAGACATCAACCTCTGGCCTTCTTGCATATGCACACACATGTGCACATATACCCTTACACACAGGTGTGCCACATGCATGCAAATAAGCATGCACACACCACACACAGAAGCACAAACCAAAGAAAGAAACTGACAGATCAAGCACATTGAAAAATAGCTAAAGATAGAGATGGCTTGAATGTATAGCCATTGAACAGTATGATTTTTATATATAAAAATACAGTTCTCAGCTAGCACAAAGCATTAATGGTTAAATTTCCATAGGACACTTAAAAAAACTAACCAGTATTAGTCCACAAATAACACTGCACTAAAATTTACCTGGAAAGGGAAATATTCTAGGCTTATTGAAGCTCTAAGCCAAGGATAATTTGTGGAAGGAAATCAAAGCTGAAATTAGACATCATGTGTGGATGAATGAGGGTGAGAGCTCTTAGCTCGAGGTCTGCAGACAGCATCAAAGAGGGAGTCCAAGGGTAAGTACATTGGAAAACAATTGGAAAGTCACTAGACAATCATCTCAGGAAATTCTTTTAAAAAGAGAAGGGATTCAATAAATAAGAAGTAAGATGATGAAAGAGAAAACAAGTTGGTTTGATTATTAAACTCTCAAAATGCAAGACTGATAAAGGAAGAAGTCTGGCATAAAAAACAAAGGCTAAACAAAACAAAAGCAGGACATCATAGAGATGGGTTTGATTTCAAAATCATGCACGTACATACTTGTGTACAAATACTATACAGGAAAAAGGTGTAAATAGAAATAAAGCAATTCTTGGGGCTGGAGAGATGGCTTAGTGGTTAAGGCATTTGCCTATAGAGTCAAAGGATCCCGGTTCAATTCTCCAGGACCCACTAAGTCAGATGCACACGTTTGCAGTGGCTGGAGGCCCTGGTGAACCCATTCTCTCCCTCTCTCCCTCTCTCTCTCTGCCTCTTTCTCTCTCTCAAATAAATAAGTAAATAAAATATATTTAAAAAAGAAATAAAGGAACCCTTTAGGAACAATTATTAAAATGACTCAACAAGAGGCAGAAAACAGGAAACAAGGCTGAAAGTTAGTCTACAATACTGCCCCCACCAGCCAGGTCTCAAACCCAGGTGGTTTTATTAACACTTTCTTTTAGCCACCTTCCTCGTCCACACTAACTCTGGCGCGACCTAGGAGAGAACCCAGAAATGCCTCAAAGCCTCTCTGTGTGCTGCTCAAAGCTCGTGTGAACTGGATTCCCAATGGCAGCAATCTGCAATCAAGTACCAGCTTTTAAAGGTGCCATCATCGTACAGGTAGCCATCACGCACTGGCTCCTGCATGCTTCCTCTGTGCACCACGCCTGCTTGCCCACACTGACCGCCCTGCTCCTAGTGGCACTAGCTTCCCATCTGGTAGCTTTGCCATTTGGAGAGTGTTACGTAAGTGGAATCCTGTAAGTGGCAAATGCCTATTCTCATGCATAGTGAACAGTGGCCAGGCAGAGATGGGGACAGTTGAAGCTGGAGGAGGTGAGGGAGACCTTGCAATCAATGCAAAATATACAGTGTATGGGGGTTTTCCACATAGTTGTGATCTTTAGAAACTGAAATAGAGTATGTGCTTATCCTACATAAGGAAAGACCTTGTATTCTACCCTTCTGAAAGACAGAAAGTGGAGGAGGCCTGAGGGATAAACCCAGGAGGTTGGGGCAGCTACCAGGCCATGGTGTAGTATCCACCAACCTCTCCAGGTCTCTGACAAAACTGAATGATTAACTTCAAGGTACATAAAACACATGACAGATAAAACAAGTCCAGGGAACCTTAACATAACTTCAGAAATTCCAGAGCTACATACACAGTGATGCCAATGGTATCCACCTATTGGAGTATGGTCTCTCTCGCCCACTGCCCTTGCCTTTGGGCTGTGAAACACACTGAGGACATTTTTAGAGCCATGTCTGGAATGACAGGGTTGCTTCAGCCAATTAATTGTCTCTGCGGGTCGGGATGTGAATTCTTGCCACTGGGGAAGCAGTGCTGCGACAGTACTGCCTTTTAATTAATTTCCCTTTTAACCTTTGTTCTCCTGCCAGATCATATCTCACACATGCCCATCTCAGGGCAGCCTTGTACCCATCCATGAATATAGCAGACAGTGAAACCTTCGTTAATAACATTTTAAATTTGCATTACAGCACATCCCATAGTGCTTTCGGCTCTTCTAGATTTCTCTTTGAGATCACATAATAACCCTGGGAAGTAGGCAGGAGAGAAACAATCTCAGGAGATGAAGGATTACACCTAACATTGCAGTTCAGCCAGAGGAAGGATCAGAAACCAGAAGAGACGTTCATGCCTTCCTTTACACAGTGCTTCTCGTTTGTGCTGTAGGAAGCATTCTGGTGGGAACTAAGCAGTGCTGGCCACTGTCTAGGAAAAAGGAACTGCTGATGGCACATTATACTTCAGCTATATGCCTGTTCTTCTTAAACATACACAATTTAAAAATTGGTAGAAAAAAATAAAGATAAAAGCTGGTAGATACTGGGTTGGTGAAAGGGCTCAGTGGGTAAAGCACTTGCTGTGCAGTGTGGGCACGTGAGTCAGCAGCCCCAGAACCCATGTAAAGCCTGATGCCTGCAGAGCCAACGCCATAATCCCAGCATGCCTGTATTACAAGAAGGGGGAAGAATACAGGAGAATCTTCCAGAAACTCACAAGCCAGCTAGCCTGGAGAGTGCAGAGGTGAATAAGAGAGACCCTGTTTCAAACAAAGCATAAAGTGAGGACTAACATGTGAAATTGTCCTCTGACCTGCACATGAGCACCAAGGACACACACACATGAACACACATGCACATACCACACACACACACACGTACACACACACACACACACACGTACACCTCTAAAATTAGTAGATGTTAATGATCCACTATCATAGTTTAGAGACCTATTATTCTTGCTGTGGAAGTGCCTAACACTTTCTAAAGAAATATTGGTGGAAGTAACATACTCGAATAAAGGAGCCTTCTGGTTCCAAAGACAAAGGCATTCTTAATTTAAGCATTGTATATATGTACATGGCTGGGCATACCCATGAAGTAGTACGCACCTGTGATCCCAGCATTTGGGAGGTGGACAGAAGAATCTTAAGTCTGGGGCCGCCTGCACTGTATGTAAGACCTGCTTTTAAAAGAACACAAGCCCACGCTCACACACATGCACAAACATACACACTTAACACAGTAAAGCGAAAATGCATCTTTGCTTTCAGGGAAAAATCTGGAGAAGTACAAAACAAATACAGTGGAACTGAGAAGTCTTTGTTGCCATTGTTAAAAGACAGCAGATTTGCTACGTTGGACAGAGACTGTAAGCTCATGCTGCCTAAAGCTTTAAACACTTTCCTGGTGAGAAACGTGGTGATTAGAGTTTCTGCCTGGGTGGTCGTGGAGGGGAAATGAAGCTGCAAAATGAAACATGTCACAAGTCAGATCAAGACAAGAGCAGTGAGGAAAGTACAGGGATAGTGACCTGGAGGGCCTGCTAAATAAGAGGGTCCTGGGGTGGCAGGTGACACAGTGAGCGGACCCTTTCCCAGGGCCACAGGAAGTCCTGTGAGAGCGGAGGTGGCTGCTCTAGGGGTGCATGTGGGCTTTCTCACAAAGTCTCCATGTCTGTGTCCTTCCCCAGGGTCAATTTACCCTGCAGCAAGCCTTGTCCATTTCCCTGCTCTTTTTCGTTATTCTCTTTTCTTTTTTCTTTCCAATTTCTTTTTCCCTTCCCATTTTCTCTTCCTGCCCACTGCTCTCTTCTTTTCCTCCCTCTCTCCCTCCCTCCCTTCCTTTCTCCCTCTCTTCTTCCTTCCCCCTCTTCCTTCCAGATGAGGAGCTTGTTATGTTGTCCATGTTAGCCCCTAACTCCTGGGCTCAAGTGATCTTCCTGCTTCAGTCTCTTGAGTGGCTGCAACCATAGTTGTTTGCCATCACCCCTGGCTAGAAGGTTTCTTTCTTGCTTGCGTGTGTGCGTGTGTGTGTGTGTGTGTGGTGCATGCATACATGCGTGTGAGTACTCATGTGTATTCAGGTGGATGTGCACACATATGAGCATATGTGTAGGTATTCTGTCTACCACCCACCTGTCAGTGAGACAGGATGTCTCACTGGCCTGACTTGGAACTCACCAATTAGGCTAATCTGGCTGGGTAGTGAGCCTCAGGGGTCCTCCTATCTCTGCCTTTCAGTGCTAGAATTAGCTGTGTGTGCCACCACACTGGGCATTTATATGGGTACTGGGGAGTGAACACTGATTGTCATCTTGCAAGGCAAGCACTTTATGCCCTGAGCGATTTCCCCAGTCCCTAGAAAAGGGTTTCTAAAAGAAAGGAGTACTCTCTATCCAGGTCATCCTCAAGTCCACTGAGGCTGTGAGGTTGGAGTGCCCTGAGCCCCAGATACTGGAGATTAGGGGCATTCTCCACAGCCGTGTCTACCCTGCACCTGGCCTGCAGTTACTGCAAACTTGGGGATGGCAGAAAGCCTAGGGACTGGGGGCAGAGCAGCCTACCCAGGAGGGGTGCCCTCCTTTCCTGGTGAAACTGGCTGTGAAGCCTGTTGTGAAACTTTCACCCTCAACACTTCCCAGGTTCAGGGGCCTTCCACACCTCTGATAGAAATCAGAGATGTGAGACAAGGTGGGAATCAGTTGTCCTTTGCCTCTTGCAAGGCTTAGCTGTGGGGTGGAAATGTGCTAAAAGTGGCTTCCCAGTAGTTATTAAATTTTTCAGAAACCCTCTTTCATCTCCCACCCCCCAAGTTTAAACCATAGGTGGTGGGAAGGTTTATATTGATTGTCAACTTGACAGAACCTAGCATCACCTAGGAAACAAGCCTTTGGGTCTGCCTGTGAGGGTTGCCTGGACTAGTTTAGCTTCTGCGTGTGCCTAGGATGGATTACCTAGACTAAATTAACCTATGGGCATGCCTGATTAGGTAAAACGAGGTGGAAGGACCCACCCTGGTTGTGGGTGGTAGCACTCCATGGGCAGAAGGTCTGGATTATATAAGAAGGAGAGCTGGCTGAGCAGCAGCATTCATCCCTCTCTGCTTCCTCACTGTAGCTGAATGTGACCAGCTGCTTCACGCTTCCGCCACCATGCCTTCTGTGCTGAGATGGACTGTAACCTGGAACTGTAAGATGAAATAAACCCTTCCTCCTTTAAGCTGGTTTTTATCAGGATTTCTCTTCCAGCAATGAGAAGTAATTGATTCAGATGCAAGGGTTAGTGATTTATCTTGGCCCAGTCTGGGACGGGAGAAGTCAGCCTTGGAGTTCATTAGTCAAGAGTCACATTTTCAAACTACACTGGCCTGGCAACGGTCTGTCCAACCTCATGGTACAGAAACCTGTCTTTTTTTTTAAATTTAATTTATTTATTTGCAAGGAGAGAGAGAGAGAGAGAGAGAGAGAGAGAGAGGCAGAGAGAGAGAGAGAGACAGAGAAAGAATGGGCATGCTAGGGCCCATAGCCACTGCAAACAAACTTCAGACACTTGTTCCCCCTTGTGCACATGGCTTATGTGGGTCCTGGGGAATCAAACCTGGGTCCTTTGGCATTGCAGCCACATGCCTTAACCACTAAGCCATCTCTCCAGCTTCAAAACCTGTCTTTTCTATAATGCGTGTCTGTGTGTGTCTGTATGCATGTTCATTTGTGTGGGTGCCTGTGTGTGTGTGTGTGTGTGTGTGTGTGTGTGTGTAGGGGGTACTCATGTATGTGTGGAGGCCAGAGGGACACCTTAGGTATTGTTCCTCAGGCCCTGTTCACCTTATTTGATATAGGCCAATGAATTATAAGTATCTATCTGTCTTCTGCCTCCCCGGCACTAGGATTGCAAGCATGCACCACCACACCTGTTATTATTATTTTTAATATGGGTTCTGGAGCTCAAATCCAAGTCCTTATGCTTGTAAGACAAGCACTTTACTGGCTGAGCTCTCTCGCCAGTCCCTAGAAACCTTTCTTGGAAAACCAAGGGAGTTCAGATTAAAGGAGGACTATCTCTTCCTCCCCCTACAACTGTGAGTGAGTGCAGACATGTTTGGCTAAAGAAGCAAAAATCTGCACCCTCTTAGACTAAGGAGTCTAGTTTTCACTTGGGAAAGATAAAAGATAAAAGAAGAGAAACACACAAAAGAACACACAGGGGAAAGATACAAGGAAGAAGAAGGTAAAAACCCCATAGTTTTGTACTTAAAGGGAAGGGCTGACCCTGGGGGAGCAGGAATGGGGGGCTGGGAGGGTCCCAGCAGGCACTCTTGGCACCACCTGAGAGCAACATTGGCTGACTTAATTATAAAAGATGGAAAGCTAAGGCTTTTGATGAAGACCTTCAAATAAAAAAGACAGAAATCACCAACACTTTCATCTCTTGCACAGGCTTGCTCCCCTCACTTCTCCTCAGGCAGGTCTTCAGAAACAATTAAGACAAACAGCGACCAGTGCAGCCCTGAAGCCCTGATCATGGTGGTGTGTGCCACCCTCCTGGCTTGGGAGCTGAACTCTGCCCACAGTCCCACTGTCCCAAGCCCGGACACAGCCCCGCCATGGGTGAATGCTTCCTCTCCCAATTAAGGAATACTTTGTAGTTCTGCCCCAGTACATTATTCGTTCAGTATTAATCCCCTTAAAAATTGGTATTTTCTGGGAAATTTTGCTTTTTAAAAATCAGTATGCATTTTAATAAAGGCAGTGGGCCTCGGCTTGGTGGATGGGTGGAACTGGCGCCCGGCTTCTCCTCGCCTGCATGGCCCGCTGGCTCTGTCACTTGGGGACAGACATCTCCTTCCTTTCTGGCTAATCGACTCTCTTCAAAAATGGCAGTTAATCCTCGGGTAACACAATGTTAAACCGCCCAAGGAAGAATTAAATATTTCAGAAAAGGAGGTGGTAAAAAAAAAAAAGGCAGATGCTATTTTAGATTCTTTGAAAATTTAAGTAGAAGAGCAAAAAATAGAAAGTGGCTTGTCCTGAGTACGATAGATCACATCTATGAGATTGAATTTTTTTTTTTTTTTCATTTCCAAGGTAGGGTCTCACTCTAGCCCAGGCTGATCTGGAATTCACTATGTAGTCTCAGGATGGCCTCGAACTCATGGTGATCCTCCTACCTCTGCCTTCTGGGTGCTGGGATTAAAGGTGTGCACTAGCACACCCAGCGTGAGATTCTTAATAACATGTAGGAGGACAGTGGTGACAACAGCATACTTGAACAGAAAGCATTTTGGACTGCCCAGCCTCAGTGCATAGAGGAGCCTGGCTACTTTGCTTAGTGGAAACAAATGCTTGAGGTTTGGGGGTTGCAGAGTCTGAGGAACTCCCTCAGGTATGGAAAGGAGGTGTAATATGAGAAAATGAGAATTGACCTATTTTCTGTCTTACAGTATACCAGAATAAGAAGGCAAAACCTACATTCTTGGGGAGTGGGCTCTGGGCTCTGTTGTCTTGGGTTGGGTCCTGGCTGCCCTGGTCACCAGTCCTGTGGCTTCGAACCTTGTCTCACCTGATTTGAAAGACAAGCAGAAAGGCTGCGCAGCCTGTGAAGCTGCACGTCGGGGGGTGGGGAGTCATCAGTACAAACTGGCTTATGATGATATAATAACAACTCAGATTTAACCTGGATACATTTTTATCACAGAAGTACAGAGAGAGGCAAGAACACTCTTCCCTCCACGGACTGAGGAAAACCAGGTAATTGTGAAAACACTGCAATCATTTTCCTACCCTGCACTTTTACAATCCAATTTATAGCTCCACTCCTCACAGCTGCTTTCTAGAGCCTACACACACAGTTCAAATGTATTAGTTAGAATCAGGATAGCAGGCTGGAGAATTTATGTATTTATGGCTTTCCTCAAAGAGGCACCAGTGAGGGGACTTCAATTGTTTTAATTTGCTACGCTTCATCTGAAGCCTCCAGTGCTCTGAGGGGACAGGAGTTGGCTAGTGTGGGCACAAAGCTTGGGCTCTGCACCCTGTTCTTGGGCTGGAGGTGGAGCATTCTCGACACTCTCTGATGGTTTGGCTTGGGCTACCCAGGCGGGGGCTGACAGAGGTCTGGAGGCCTCTTTGCCATCTTCCCCACTGGGGGTGTAGGTGTCAAGATGGATGTGGCCTGAAAAGGCCACAGTTCAAGGCTGCAGGAAGCATAGCCCCATCACTTTCCAAGCCCTGTGGTTTGATTTTCCTCAGTGGGGCCAGCTTCCCTGAGGCATAGAGCAAGGCCAGGGACACAGGGCCTGAGAAGACCTCCTGGGGTCCCAGTCCTCCCTCTTTTTTTTTGGTTTTCCTAGGTAGGGTCTAAGGCTGACCTGGAATTCACTATGTAGTCTCAGGGTGGCCTCAAACTCATGGCAATCCTCTTACCTCTGCCTCTCGAGTGCTGGGATTAAAGGCGTGCGCCACCACGCCTGGCCCATTCCTCCCTCTTGCACTTAGCTGCTTGGTTTAGAGCATGTTCCCTCAGCCTTGTCTTGCCTCAGTTTCTCTACCTGTGGAATGGAGATGATAAACCTACCACTGAGGGCATAGTGGGGAAAGGAGAGAATTAAAGGAGAATGCCCTAAGAGAAAGGAGTCCAGTAGGATGACAAAAGAGGGCAGGTGTGTGTGTGTGTGTGTGTGTGTGTAGTATATGCCTGGGGCTAGGAAGATGGGTCAGTGGATAAAGTACACAGCACAAGCTTCTACAATCCCAGCACATCTATGGCAAAAAGGAAGGCGATACAGGAGAGTCCCAAAGCTTAGGGGTCAGGGACCCTTGGCAAATGCAGTGAAGGATGATGAGACTCTGCCTCAAACAAGAGTGCACCCTCAAGTTTGTCCTCTGACCTCCACATGTGCACTGTGTCATACGTGTACCTTCAAACACACACATACACACCCACACACACAATAAAGCACACACATGCATGCAAATTTCATAATGAAACTATTTTGCACAGCTAGTATACACTAATAAAAATCTCAAAGAGGGAGAACTCTTTAGAAGTGCTAAAGGGAGAGGCTCTAGGTGTTGGCTCTGGCTTGAGAGGATTAAATGCCTGGCTGCCCCTGGTCTCAGTGCCCCAGGCGCTCAGTGCCCCATCTGTCCAGTACACTTCAGCGTCCTTTTGCTGTTATGCACCTGCCACTCCCTCCAGTCTTTGCCCACAGCCCATTGCCTCATTCCAGTCTCATCCCAAATGCCACCTCCTCTGTGTTCCCTGATGACAGCTGCCTCACCTTCCCTGGGCCCCAATGCACACTATAAAAGCCACTGTGCCATGCACTATGTACTCACGTGTATTGTCATTGTCAGTGTCCCCAGGGCCCTAGACACAGAGCTCATACGGTATGTGTCCCCTCTGGGCCCTCTCCCCTGAACCCATTAGGGCTTATATTGAACAAGGGCACAGTACACGTTACCACATACGACATCTGCTCACCCTGTGAAACAGCGAGCTTTCAGGGCTGATGGAGCCATCCTGGCACTGCCATGGGTCATATACTTGCCTCAGTCACACATACTGGATGCAGATCCTTCTAGAACCCGAGATGAGATTCTGCAGCTGAAGCTAACCACATGTCTTGTCTTCCTGAGCCCAGAGAGGCTCACAGAGGGCCTGGGCTGCTCCCAGGAGGAACATGGCCTGGCTAAAGCCCTGGGTGAGGATGTTAGTGAGACATATGTGAGAGACACACAAAACCTATTTCTACATTGCTGAACTGCAATGCTTTAGTTAAGGGACTGCTTGAATTTGAACTTCTAAATGGCTCAGGCTTTTTCTGTCTGCATTATTTGGTTAGGTGTAAAAAGCTGAGCGGGTTTCAAGCATGGATGCTGCAGCCCACAGGCCTGATGCTTATTCCTCACCCAGGATCCAGGCGTGCCCAGGGGCCCTATGTGACACAGGAAAAGGGTTCACCGTAACCCATAGGTGCATGCAGCCCAGCAGTGAGCTGTGCACCACCGTTGAGTGCTTGTGGCAGTCAGTGCTCAACAGGGCTCTTGCGTTAGGATGCTGTGGCAGCTGCAGCCCATGCAGGGTCTCCCAGATGTGGGGGCTTGTAGGGGTCTACTTGGAGAGAACTAACCCCCATAATTTAGCCTAAACCAGAGATGACAGGTGACCTTGTTCTGCTTGGTGAGTTTAAATGCATATACAAATGCAACGAGGAAAGAGGGGGGACAGACAATGGGCTCCAGGTGTGTCTAGGCAGCACGAGCTAATGAACAGCATGGCTTGATTTTCAGAAAGTTTAGCTCTCAGGAAGCAAGAGGATAGCTGTGAATTTGAACTTAGCCTGGGTTAAAAAGCAAGTTCTAGAATAACCTGGATTACAGAGTATGACTCTGCCCCCCCTCAAGAAAAAACAAACCAATACAACAGCAAAAATAAAGATAAAGAAAATTTAAGAGGTGACATGGAATAGTGGGGAGGGTAGTTTAGAGGGAGGAGACTAAATTAGTTTCTTTTTAAACCTCATAGACCTGAATTTGGAAAATAAATGTTCTCATGCTAATAACTATACTGTATATCACCAGCTTTCAGTACACTGCCCCAGCATTAGAAAGAAAGAACGAAAGGAAACTACCAAAGGGCAAGTCCCAGCTTGGAAAGCCAGAGGCAAGAAGGAGCTGTCATCCTCTGTGGCTTGCTCTCTGAGAATGCTGCACCCTCCAACGCCCTATGTTGCTCAAATCCAGTAAAAGCTGTAACAGCCTCTTCAGCTAATGAGTGCAATGGACACTGGGGACTTTTTTTTTTTTTTTTTAATTTATTGGTAACTGGGAGGCCAGCCTGGGAGTTAGCAGTGTTAAGGAGGCATTTAAAGGAGCCCATGAAGTATCTCTCTCCATCCTCTGCGTAAAACCACCCCCAGGTGCTGGAGGAAACTACTTTTCCTGTGTGCAGAGGGGCAGGGGGGAGAGGGTAGTGCTAAGAGAAGGTCTGGCTGTGAAGGAGAGAGCCATTTCAAGAAGGAAATCAGCAACCCACAAGCTATTCACAGGTAATTTACAAGGCGCATGAAAGGCTCCTGCCTGCAGCAGCATCTGCTTTTAAAGGACATCCAGCCAGTCCCAGTGGAGCACATCTCCTGGAGATGCAGGGCTTTGTTTATTCAGAAGGGTGGCAGAAGACCACATGGCCTGCAGAAACCGCCCATTGGTATGGGGGCCACTTCTCCTGTATGTGTTTACCATCTGTTTCCTGTACCTGTGATCACCTTGCCTCAATTTAAAAAAAAATTATTTATTTGAGAGACAGTGTGAGAGAGAGGCAGATACACAGAAGGAGAATGGGTGCGCCAGGGCCTCCAGCCACTGCAAGTGAACTCCAGATGCTTGTGCCACCATGTGCATCTGGCTTTACGTGGGTCCTGGGAAATCCAACCGGGGTCCTTTGGCTTTGCAGGCAAGTGCCTTAACCGCTAAACCATCTCTCCAGCCCTCATTTTTTCTCTTTAATCCTAGGTATTGGAGAGATGGCTCAGAGGATGTGCCGTACTTGCCTTGTAAATGTGAGGACTGGAGTATGGATTCCCAGCACCCATGTAGATACTGGGTGGGTGTGGCAGCACCCCCATAATCCCAGCGCTCAGGAAGTGGAGACAGAGGATCCCTGGAGTAAACTAACTGGCTGGGCTAGCTGAACCAGCAAACTCTGTATTTAAGTGAGAGACCCGAAGGTGGAGAGTGATGGACCTGACTTCAACCACTGGCCTCCACATGTACACTACACACATACGAGCAAGATTTCACACATGCACACACATATGCAAAATAAAGAAAGCCTAATCATTAGAAAGATTTCTTTCAGGAACTTACTTCTCACCATGGCTGCAGAGTTCAACAGTTCTTTCAGAGAAAGGGTTAAAAAATACAGATTTGGGGTGCCGCCCAGTCCTGCCAGGGAGAATCCTTTAAGGATGTTTACACAACATCCTTGAGGAAGGGGCTGATTCCTACCAGACTCTTTTTAAAAACTTTATTTTGATTTATTTATTGAACAGAGAGAAAGAAAAAGAGAGAGAGAGAATGAGAATGGGCATACCAGGACCTCCAGCCACTGTAAACGAACTCCAGACGCATGCACCACCTTGTGCATCTGGCTAACGTGGGTCCTGGGGAAGTTAACCTGGGTCTTTTGGCTTTGCAGGCAAACGCCTTAACCGCTAAGCCATCCCTCCAGCCCTCCTACCATACTCTTAAAGGAATTGTTCTCTGGGACCAGCTGGATCACATTTTGGGGGGAAAGAAATGAAGAGATGTGAAGTTTGGGTATGCTATAGCAATTTCTTTTTCTCTTCCTTTTCTTTTTCCCTCCCCCTTTCTTTTCTTCTCGAGGCAGGATTTCATGTAGCCCAGCTGGTCTTGAACTCTCTATGTAGCAGACAATGATGTTGAACTCTTGATCCTCCTGCCTCTACTTCTCAAGTATGGGGATTCACAGGTGTGTACCACCATACCCGGTTTTATGAGGTGCTGGTGGTGGAACCCAGGGCTTTGCACATCCTAAGCCAGCATTCTGCCAACCGAGCTCCATGTCTAGGCCTGTCTTTTAATTCCATCACAGCAAGTCATAGGGTAGGAAAGAAGTCTGCTTGTCTTTTCCACCAGTGTTACCCTAGCTGCCAGGGTTATTCAGTGCATATCTCCTCTGCTTATTAATACTTTTTCTGGAGGGAGGACTGACCAGCCCCTGTGTTTGGTTAGATGACTCAGACCCACCCTTTCCATCTGTTCATCAGGCCCAACTGTATTTCCATCTTATCACAGGTATTTGAGGATGGCTTGCTGGGGCCGCCAGGACCCACTGCTTTCTCGCTCATATTTCTATTGACCTGCTACCCTGTTATCCTGGCTCCACAGTTTCTTTCTCTCTCTCTCTCTCTCTCTCTAGCTTGGCTTTGATAACTTCTGCCCCTCTCCAGCCAGCATGCCCTCTTCCACATTTTACCACCCTGCTGTGGCCTTGGTAGGCTGACTCAGAGATGGGATGGGACTTCATTAGTGGCTCCCTTCCTCCTGGCAGAAGACAGAGGGACACCAGAGCATGGATTTGCAGGCTCTGTCTGCGGGAGCCTCTCTCTATAGGCCCTTCTGCCTCAGGTCTCTTTCGGTCCTCTTCTCAGTTCCCTGCGGACCCCAGGGAGCCAGCGCAAGGCTGGACATGGTTCCACCATCACAGCTTCTCTGATCATGCTCTTTTTACCAAACTCTCATCTAATGACCCAATGCCACTGGGCCATCTGCCACTCCTGGGCCCTGACCACGAGCACATGCTCTGCTACTCTACACACCTCCCATTAGTGCCCCATTGGCCAGTTCCTCCCCCTTTGTCCGCTTCCTGTTGCATCTGATAGACAGTTCCCTCACACGGCCTCCCACATATCTCATTCAGAAAGACTGAAGTGAGTCATTCTTGCTGTCCTCCCCATTCAAGGCATCACCACTTGCTCTGTCCAGAGTTCACTTGCCATCACTGCCTGCCCCACCCCTTGGCCGAGTCTCAGGACTTTGGGACAGAGACGGCTTCATATCTCTTGGTCCAACCCTAGTGCAAGCACTGAGGCCTGGTGAGTGGTCAGTCCAAATTTCTCCAGCTGGTGTAGAATGTGGGGTGTAAGGGCTCTCTTGTGCCCTCTGCCCATGGTGAATCTCAAGTTCAAGATCTGATTCTCTCATCAGTCTTCCTAAAGGTTTCTCCATCCTAGTGTCTCTTGCTCTCATCATTCCACCCCCATGACAAAGCACCAGTGGAACCTATCAACATCCACAAGTGAACTGCCCCTGGCTCCTAGGTCACCATGCCCTGGCACACAATTGAGTTATGCCAGCACCTTCCTAGCTCTGAAATAGCCTGCAGCCCCACATCCTCTCTCCTCCACTCCTGTTCATGCTGCTACTTAGTGAAGGATTCATTCAGGTCCCCAGCATCCTACCACAGTCTAGATTGCTTGGGAATACCCTAGGGGGCTCGCCCTGTCTCTCATTTCCTACTGTCCCTTATGTTTTGTCCCACTAATCATTAAACAATTCATCATGTCCTATTTCTGGCTGGCTTTAACAACCACAAAAGACATGCATTTAACTCTTCAATGGCCCAGGCCCCGGAAACCCCTGGAGGTGTGAGTACCTATCCTGAGCATCTCTTATTGCTCTCAGCATGTAGCAGCCAATGGGATAGGATGCAGACTAAAGGCATGCACAATCTTTGCATTTTACAACAGAACATATATGAATAAAAGATGGAAAAGGCTGGTTTGAGTCTCACAATGCCCTTGTGCACCAAAGAAGACATAATGGAGGTCATTCCAGTCTCCACCATCCTCTGAACTGCCCAACTTCTGGTTCCTGTTTTCTGTATAACCTGGCCTCATTACAGCTGATGAAACATTGAAAATTCTAGAACATAGGGTATGAGGTGCAGGCGTTTTCCTCCAAAGACACCAATGGGCTTCTATATCCTGACCCTCGTGTGACACCTTCCTGTGAGATGGCCACGCCACCTCTGCACTTAACCTCCTACCAAGGAGGTTGTGGCCCAGTGGACTCTCCTAATTGCATCAAAAAAGACTAGGAATTGTTTATTAGGTCATTCTTTACCTTCTCAACATCTCAGTTCCTTCAGGGCTGTCCCCCTACAGTCTCAACCAGCCCCAACATCTCCTCAACTCTCCCACCCACACGGAAGCCTCATGAACTCATCTGTCATGTTTTGCCTGTGCAGGCTTTGGTCTGGTCCCTGCCTGTAGCACAATGTGGGTTTTCTGAGTGCAAGTTTTGCTTTCCTGGGGGAAGAGTCGAACTCGGAGCAAGACAAAGGGCCACCACAGGGCGTCCTCTCTGACACCTGGGAAGTGTCATTCTTGAAATGGATCAGAGCTAACGTGCCTGGAACATCCTGTTCTGCCCATCTGTGGAGTCCTGGGCTAGTGAAGGGGTGATAAGGCCGTGAGGAGTCCCAGCACCTGCAGGAGATGCACTGGTCTTGCTTTGAACTGTGGCCTTGGAGAATGACTCATGTGTTGGGTGCAGGTTTTCCCTCTTTCCTTTCTTTTTATTTAATTGCAAAATATACATAACATAAAAGTCACTATTTTAACTATTTCAGTGTGCATCTGTAGCACTCAGCTCACACTGCTGTAACCACCAAACCTTTTCATTCTCAAACTGAAACTCTTTCCCTATTAAGTAATAACTCCCTGTCAGCCCTTCTCCCAAGTCCCTGGCAACTGCCATTCTATTTCCTGTGTCTGTGGATTTGATGAAGCTAGGTACGTCAGGTGAGTGGAATTAGTGAGTATTTGTTCTGTTGTGATCATCTTTTGTGGGAGTGCGGTGTAGGCCTGCATGTGTTTGTCCACATGTGTGCACAAACACGTGTGTGTATGTGGAAGCCAGAGGCTGATATCAGGCATCTTTTTTGATCACACTCTACTTTTGGTACTGAGGCAGGGAGGGTCCCTCTTCTTAAATCCAGAGCTAATGGACTCGGCTAGTCTATCTAGCCAGCTTTCCCCAGAGATCCTGACACCACTTCCCAAGTGCTGGGGTTACCACCATGTCCACTTGGTATTGGAGATTTGAATTCAGGTCCTCACACTTGTGTAGCAAGCCCTTTACTGACTGAGCCATCTCCTGAGATCTATGTTGTGATCATCTTATTTTATTTAGTAAAATGAAAGTTTCATCCACATTATAGCAGGTGTCAGGATTCTTTTACTGGTGAAATCCTATTTACTATCGCTAAATTCCACATTTTGTTGATCTATGTATCTGAGCCTTTGGTTGCTTCTACTTGAGTTACCCTTTTGTCTCCTGGACTGAATTCTAATCTTCAGAAATAGAGCCCACTTACCTTTCTTCCATATAATAGTAGAAGGTACTGTGGCTGCCCTGCCCATATCCAGGCCTTTTGGCCCCAAGCTATCTTCTGTCAGAACCCATGGGAATGTCCCACACACTCCTTCACCCTTTAGTAGCTGCTGCTTCCTCCTCTCCTGGATTCTATTATCCTGACTTCCTTCTGTCCTTGTCACACTTCCCTCTTTCCTAACCAGTGTTGCCTGCACTCACTTCCCAGATGAGCTAGCTGCCTGTAAATTCTCTCTCAGTGTGGGCTTCTTGGGAATCCAAACTGCATATGTTGGCATGGATTCAATTTTAACCCAAAGTATGTTCAACTCATGACTATCTGAATCCTTGCTTGTAGAACCCAAGGTAAGAAGAGACAGCAGCACTGCTGCCTCGGCCTTGGCTTAGAGCTGATTCTAGGCTGCCCTCCAGAGCCAGGAGCAATACCTGTTGGTGCTGATGCCCCACACCAGGCCTGGCTCATGCCCTCACAAGCCTTCTGTGTAGTCTGAGCAGATCTCCATGGCTCATCACAGCTGCCACAAAAGAGTGGTGGCAGCTGATCCAAATGCCTCCGTGTCGATTCCCCTGCTCTGCTGCTGGTGCTTGGGGAAGGCGTTATTATCCTCACATCACAGAACCAGGAAACCACACAACTCCATCACCTCAATCATCCCAAAGTCGCTCCGCTGATGAATGGCAAGCTAAGTTCCTCCCAGGTGGCTGGCTGAAGCACCCACCATGTTGCCACACAAGTGCCCAAAGTGCCAAAGAGGGGCGGTCATCACATTTCAGCTCCTTGCTATCTGGAGATGAACTGTGGGAATGAACAAAGGAAGTGCACTATGGGAAAGAACTGTAGGACTTTTTCTTATGGACCTTCTGACATTATTGCTGTGAGATGCTAAGTTCCTTATCTGTAACTTGCCCTGCAGTTTATCTTTCAACCATGTTATCCCCCTGGTGACAGCAATGTGGCTAGGGTTCCTCTGCCTTGGTGTGCCTTTGGTCTAAAGAGCACAGATGACCAATGTTGACAACGGATGTTTACAGGCACTGACTGATCTCAAGCTATGCTATCTGCCCAATTTCCACAGTGACCTGATGGGACTCTTAACTCAGAGCAAGTGTCCATACTTAAGAAGTGCTGGCCATAGCAGTGAAGAGAATGAGGTCAGTAACTAAGTGCCCACAGATCTGTTGAAGACAATGAGTGGGCTTACTGTGAGCACGTTTGTGATCGGAGTGTGTGTGCTCTGGATCAGCAGGGTCCAGCAGGCCTGCCTCCAAATCTCTTCCTTTGACAAATATTTAAGGATTATCCAAGATTGAAAGTTCCTTATCTTCTGCTCATACAATATATTACTTGTTCACATATTACTGGTTTTTTGGCTGCTCAATAAAAATGCCAGTGAGCACCTGTATGCAGAAGTCAGGCCACAGTAACATCAGAGCAGTGGCGACAGCAGATGCAGTGGGTTTACTAATAGCTTAAACTAACCTTCTCTTCGGCTTCTTCTTCCTGCCCCCAGGCTGCTGCTAGAGGCCACCAGCCCACTCCTGAGTTGGATACACCAGGAATCAGCTCTCCCACTTCTCAGGCTCTGCTCCTAGAAGCAGTCTACCCACTTCTGGATAGGAAAATTCCAGAATTTAGTCTTCTAAATTCAGGACTGTGCTCTACAAATAGGGCAGCTGTATTCTGCCCTCTGTTGTCTTCCTTTTTGAGTCTCAGAAAAGAGCCATCACGGGGAAGCTATAGGGAAAAATGAACACCACTCACCTTCTTCTGCCAGAACACTTTTGCATGAATAATGGCATAAGTGTGGATAGTGGGGGAGAGACATACACGAGGGACAGCTCAAGAAGCCTTCATTGAGGTGTGTGTGTGTGGGGGGGGGGGTCTGAGTTTTGTCTAAGGCTTCCTTTAGCATGGAGGGCAACCCCTGACAGGGCCCTGCCATCTTGCATTCATGAGTCCCTGAACCAGCTTTAGTCCCATTTCCTTTGCGAAGTTCCAAATGACTCAAAGGGCAGTGCTCATGACAGAACATGGCACAGGTGTAGAGAAGCTGCCAGGCACATGTGTGTACTCACACATACCTCGAACCTGCACATCCCTCATAACATGAAGGTAAAAATAGGGGCATGGCATGGCAAGGTGCTTGGAAGACACAAGGGGTGACTCAGGCCTGCTCTGTGACTTGAAGGCCTCAAACTGTGACAAGAAAGAATTACTACTGGTGATATCACTTTAACACAGGACACTGGGCATGGACAAAGAAACTCCTGACCCTATAGGTGGAGGCAGCTTGAGTTACAGGAAGACTCAAAAAAAAAAAAAAAAAAAAAAAAAAAGAGACTGCTAACTCAGACTTGAATGCTCAGGGTAGGGGTGGATGGCATGCAAATTGCAGGCTTGGTGGATAAAGGGTTACTCTCTAGTCAAAAGTGTGGAGGCAGAAGTCAGGGTAAGAACTGTGAAGCTAAGAGACATGGATTTGGACCCTAGTCCCCACTTTCTGGGCCTGGGGCCTAAAAGCAAAACATCCAACCTGCATGAAAGTGGCTTCATGCCGTGTAACTTAATCCTCACACAAGAAGCTTGGCTCAGCCAGTACCTGTCCAATAAGTGCTTAATAAAATGGTTCATGGACAGAGAACATATTTGCTTATTTTCTACCCTGACTATGACAGTTTGATCTAGAGAAGCCTGGGAAGTGTCCTTAATTTGGTGTTTCAGAGTCCTGTGGGGCCCTGGGCTCTCAAATTAGGCTTTGAAACAAGGATGAATGACAGCCCTGTGTGTGTGTGTGTGTGTGTGTGTGTGTGTGTGTGTGTATGAATGAAGTGTTAATGTTCCCTGACAAAATAGCAGATAAAAATAAGTAATAGGGAACAACCTACCATGAAGAGGTAGGACAAACTCAGGCTCTATAAGAGCAAAGAGAAGTACAATTTCTATGAGCTGAAGGATTTGCGATTTCAACGGTTAGGTCCTTTGAAGAAGGCCCTGAAGGGGTAGGATGGTGGCTTGGCTCCAGGGAACGGGAAAGTTCCACCCAACCTATAGTCATTTGATACAAACTGCAGAAACAGAGAAGAGAAGACCCAGTTTCAGAAAATGACTCACAAATAAATTGCTAATCAACACAGCTCCCACTCTGTGGCAAACTCTTCAAGGCAGTGCAGGAGAGGAGCAGGGACATTTATCATCTCTTCTTCCTGGACATACATCAGCCTGCATTTTCCGACAATCCATAATGGAAAATAGGTTTCCTGAATGCTTCTGTTTTCCTTGCTGTTGGTTCTCTAACCTGCTTTCTGCCTCTCCCTGCTTCTGTAATATTCAATGTATTTTGTGATCCTGACATATCTTGTGACCCAGACTCGCAGGTTAACTACCATTCTCTTCTTCACTCATCACAGCTTACAAGTCACTCTGGATTTCCTGGGCTAAAAGAGCACTAGGCCTCTATACTAGGAGACAGCAAGAATGAGTAGGCTGTAATGTTGACTATAGCAGGACCAGGGACCAGATGGCTTACAAGACAAGCTTTCACAGAAAGGTGGGGTGAAGTAACAGGAAAGGTACAGCAAGGTCACTTTGGTGCAAAGAATCTAAGGCTCCTGGAAAGCACCATTTTATAGCCCTTTGCTTCTTGCAGTAGTGTGTCCACAAATGAGCTGTGTGTCCTGACTCGGTATGTCCCTGGGGGGGGGGGGCGCCCCAGCCTTTGTGTTTCTAACAAGCCCAGGGACCTCCCTCTGAGCAGAAAGATTCTAGATAACCTAATTTAGCCACCTCATTTTTCAGTTGATGACAGGATGGCCCCGAGTGGGGAAATGATAGGGCAGGAAGATCAGAGTAAGAAATAGGCTGAGTCTAAAAGCTGGGTCTATGGTTCCTGGCCACAGGGGCATTTTGAAAGAATCACATAAGGGGCTGAGAAGACGGCTCAGTGGATACAAGTGCTTGCTGAACAAGTGTGAGAACCTGAGTTTAACCCCAGTGCCGGACTAGGTCGAAACAGGAGGGTTGCCAAAGCCCCCTGGTCAGCCAGTCTAACCAAAAAGCAGACGGCCCCAGATTCAGGTTCAGGTTCAGGTTCAGTGAGAGACCTGTCCCAGGGAAATCAGATAGAGAGAGTGTTAAGGACAGCCAGCACCTTCCTCTGGCCTCAGCGTGTGTGTGCACGGGGCGTAGGTACATACACCCTCACACACAGAGACTACTTACAAACACATGTGAGCATACATGTGTGCATGCACACAAACACGCCCCAAAACGACAACAGAAGACCCACGTAAGGGCTGAGAAGATAGCTTAGTTGGTGAAGTGTTTGTCTTATGAGGACCTGAGTTTGAGCCCCAGAACATGTTTTTTAAAAAAGCCAGACATGATGGCATGTGTTTGTTTGTTCTCTCGGTGCTGCAGCGGGGTCAGGCAGATGCCTGGCACCCACTGGCCAGCCAGTGTAGCTTACTTGGTAAAATCCAGGCCAATTAGAGATCTCGTATCAAAACTGGTGGGGGAGGGGATGGCTCAGTGGATAAAGCATGCTCACACATGAGTACTTGAGTTCAGATCCCTAGAGCTCACTGAAGAGCCAGGTGCTATAGCATAAGCATCTGCAATCCCAGAGTGCCTGTGGGAAGGCAAAGACTTGTGCACCCCTGGAAGCTCATGAGCCAGCTAGCCTGGCAAATGCATTGTTGAACAACCACAGATCCTGCCTCAGACAAGGTGGACGGCAAGGACCCCAGACAGGAAGTTGTCCTCTGTCCTCCATATGCGTGTTGTGGCAATGCACACAAACACACACACACACACACACACACACGAAGAAGCATACTTGAGGTTGTCCTCTAGCTTTGATGCACCTGCACACACATGCACGCACACACATATGCACCAAGAACTACTTAAATGGGAACACAGATGAGGGGGTTAGGGTCTCCCCTTTCCTCATAGTCAGCCATGGGTTGTATGTCATTTGAAGATATTGTTCAGTTTTGAGGCCTAGTAAGTGATATGAAGACCCCAAAGCTTAAAGCAGGTGATAACGTTCAGAGGAACTGATCTATGTGAACACATGTGTGTATGTATGCATGTGTGTATGTATGTATTCTCAGAGCCAAAGAAAGTGAGTTGCCTCAATGCCTTCCTCTCACAAGTTGCAGGACGGCAGGAGCACCATCCTCCTGCTTTCACAAGAGACGTGTGCACGATGCTCATCAGCACCCTGTCTTATTGAAGCAGGGCACTGGCTACTTTTCTTGTTGTGATAAGATACCTGGAAAGAAAGATTTGGGCTCACAGTTTGGGAGGCTACAGTCCATCCCGGCAGGGAAGGCACAGCCGCAGGAGTGTCTCATGGCTGTGGTGACGAGAGCATGAGGCTTCTTGCTGACAATTGGGTGAATCAGGGGGCAGAGAATGAGCCAGGAAACCAAAAAGTCTACCTCCCAGTGATACATTTTCTCCAGCCTCACCTCACAAAGGTTCCTCAACCACCCAAAACAGTGTCACCAGCTGGGGATCAAGGGTTTAAGCATTTGAGCCTGTGGATGACATTGTTCACTCAGATCATGACCTCCAGGAGTTAGTGGGAGTCCGCTGCTTGGGGAGTCTGAGTGTCATTCCCAGTACAGCTGTTCCTGCAGGTCAAGTGACTCAGCAGTTTCCAAGAAGGCTCACCCTTCAGCTCTACCTCCTTGGTCTGGATCACCAAACTGGAGTCAGCCACGACTCCTGTTCGAAGGGTCCTACCTTCTCAGTGAACAGCACAGTCATCTCCCCATAGGGACAAAGAGCTGTGTGCATCAGGCTCAGTTGAGGCCTTTCTGTATTCAGCTCTCATCTTATTTTAATGTCCAACCAATTTTAGAAACCCCTTGGTTAGACAAACCCCTTCAACTTCCATGCAGCCTGGGATAGTTCAATTGTGGATATGGTGTTGTTCACGGACTGTTTGGTGGACACATAGAAGACCTTCTTAGAGTTGACGGTGGAGGCAATGAGGTTGGCTGGGCATCTCTGCCCTCTGTCTCTGTTTAAGAAGGACCATGAGGAGGGCACAACAAAGAGCCAGTGTCGTTATGAGAAATACTGATGTTTCAGAGCGCATTGGACACAAAAAAGAAAATGAAACTGGGCTGCCCACTGTACCTCAGGGTGCAGGGAGACATTTCTAGAAAAGTCATTCCTTTCAAAATTATTTGAAAGTTGACTGAAAAAGATTTGATGTGAAATGGATTTCCTCTGCACATGTGAGTAGCTATAAGCAGCTTGCTGGGTCAATTCTGCTTCAAGGGAAAGTACAGATATGAGGTGAGCCCATGAAGGAGGGGGCTCCAGATCGCCCCCTGCCGACAGAAGGGGAAATTTCCACCAAATGAGCCTCCAGGGAAGAGGGCAGTGGATCAGGTTTGACTGGCTCCAAATCATTGTTTTTTTTTTTACATGTATGTTTGTGTGCATGTATGTTGTGCATGCATGTATATGTGCATGCATGTGCAGGCCAGAGGTTAACATCAGATGTTTTCCTCAGTCGCTTCCTACACCCCCATTTTTTGAGACTCTGTTTTGGGTCTCTCACTGAACCTAGAACTCACTGAATTGGCTGTACTAGCTAGCCAGTAAGCCTGAGGGATCTGCCTGTCCTACTTCCCCAGCGCTGATAGTACAGGTGCACGCCACCATGCCCAGAATTTTTATGAGGTTGCTGGGCATCAGAACTTGGGTCTGCATGCTTGTGCAAAAAGCACTTTACCCACTGAGCCATCTTTCCCAGCTTCTAGCTCTGAATCATACCATAGCTCTTGCTCTGCTGTGTGAGCTTGCAGTTCCTTCCACTGCAGAGCCCTCGGGAGCATCCCTCTCTGCCCCTGTGACTTCAGATTGCTGGGGCCACTTGCTTTGTTCAATGGAACGAGGCAGGTGGATGATGCATTGGTTCAGAGTCCAGTCTGAAAAGGACCAGTGTGTGCTAACTTGTTCCTCCACCATGACCATAGCAGGACTTGCCTGGCCACCTGCTGGTCTACAGAGATGAGGTGCCCAGCAACCTAGCCAACCCCGGACCTGGAGGGTGGGGAGCAGAGCCATTCAGCTTCCTACCACACCACGAAGCACTGGGACTGAACAGAGCCCGGATCAGTTGAGCTGTAGACCTGGGGTAACATTTGTGGGCTGTTGAGGTCACTGATTCTGGGGTGGAAAGTAATGCAGCCATGGATAATGGGTATAGGGGCCTTGAAGAAGATCTAACTGGTACTGGCTCCTCTCAATCTGCCAAGCTGCTCATGTCAGAAGATAGATTCCCAAGCCTTCATTGGAGAGGAGAAGACAACTTGAGTAAGAGTCATGCTGACTACATCTTTATGACCCCACTATCTGCACATCGTCCCTCTACCTCTCTTCCCACACAGCATGCAAAGAAAAACAGGACTTTTAATCCTGGGGGTTGGCTGGAAAAGGGGACACTTCTGATAATAGATGTTCAGTCATTAACACTTTACCATATCACATGCCTTTCCGCAGGTCTCCTGGTGCCTCATAAATATTTCCCCATCCATCATTTGGAGGCCCCGGGCTTCTGCTCACTGGGTGGCAAAGACAGGCAGCTCACTCCTGGCCTGAGGGACCTTTCTCAGGCTCTTGAGTTAATGGTTTTCTCAGAGGGAAGAAGGACAAGGAATTACCCATGGCCTTGTTGAAGGAGCAAGGCATTAACTGTAAATAATTCCCTATCAGTCCAGTTGCCTTGCTGGGGTCTTCTTTCCGATTGTGTTAACATATGGAATCAATTTTCTGTGCCTCAGATTCCTCCACATCAAACCTTAAGGGTTGTTATTAGAGTTAAGGTAATAAATATTCAAGTAAGAAACCAACCCTAAGCTTATACACGGAGATGCTGGTGTTAGTCAGTTTTCTGTTACTGTAACATATGCCTGAGCTGATTAACTTACATAGAGAAAAGGGTTGTTTTGTCTCACACTTTTAGAAGTTTCAGTCTATGCGTGAATGAGCTTGGGTGTTTTGGGCTTGTGGTGACCCTCCTTGGAGAAACATGCTTGCATCATGGCCAGGAAATGAAAGAGAGGAAGAGGACGGGCTGGGATCTCACTATCCCCTTTAGGGATACAACCCTAGTATCTAGGGATCTCCCACCAGACCCTACTACCTACCACAGTACTAATTGGGGAGTAATTCTTTTTTTTTTTTTTTGGTTTTTCGAGGTAGGGTCTCACTTTAGTCCAGGCTGACCTGGAACTTACTATGTAGTCTCAGGGTGGCCTCAAACTCATGGTGATCCTCCTACCTCTGCCTCCTAAGTGCTGGGATTAAAGGCATGCACCACACCACCCACCTCTGGGGAGTAATTCTTTAACACATGGAAATGTGGAGGGTGCAAACTATAGCAATCCTCAGGGCAGCTATCTGGCTTATCAGAGCATAGAGTAAGCAGGGTTGCTGTGTGTCATCTGCACAAAGACTCCTGGCCAAGGAGGAAATGGGGCTGAACTCACCTGTAGCTGCACATGCCAAGCCTTGACACCTGCAGCGAAGCCTGTTTCTAACACATACACAGAAGCCCGTGAGCTAGCCTGGTATATTGAAGCCAGAAGATATGTTTATATGTTTGAGCTGAAACTCCTCTGAAACACAGTAAAAAATAGTCACTTGATTCAGTGGCTTACAAATAATTGCATGGCAAAGAAGCAAAATAAACAACAACAACAACAAAAAAAAAACAAACAAAAGAAAAGAGACTATGAAAAGGGAAGAGAAGAAGGTTTTGCTTTTGTCCTTCAGATTTTAATTCAGCAATTCCTGGGGAGAAGCCAGGGATTGAACTTGGCACCTCAAACATTCCTGGCAAGCATGCTCCACTGAGCTACATCCCTAGCCCTTGTTGCATGTATATATGTGTGTGTGTGTTCATATGTGTATACATGTGTGTGGCGGTCACAGGACAACTTCAGATATCATGTCTTTCACTTTCGTTAGGCAAGGTCTCTACTGGCCTGGAACTCACAGACTGTCCAGTGAGATCCAGGGATCTATCTCTGCCTCCCCAGCACTGGGATTATAGATGCAGCACCATCATGCCCAACATTTTCATGAGTTCTGAGGGTCAAACTCAGTTTCTCACACTTGTATAGCAAGCATTTTACCAACTGAGCTATCTCCCTAGCCTGCCCTTAGCTTTTTAAAAACAAGGCCTTATATGTAGATCAGGACAGACTTGAACTCACCTAGGCTGGTCTGGAATCTGTGATCCTCCTGTTTTGGCCTCTTGAGGGCTGGGATAGCAGGCATACACCACCATGCCCACTATGCCCAGCAGGCCTTGGAATTTGGTAGTCAGCATCCTGGGTGGTATTTGTGCACATCCAGGTTTGAGACCCACTCTGATATTTTTATTCTCTTTTTGATGCAGGCCTCATTCTCAGGAGCCAAGGGCAGGGCAACCAAATCATCTCTAGGGTTCAAGTTTAAATTCTAGGGTTAAAAATCCCATAATATTCTTTGTGTCTTGTTAACAGGAGCGTCAGTCCATCAGAGCCTCCCAGCAGTTGGGCTAGAGGAGAGGTCAGGGCCCAGAAGGGCATGCTGGGCTAAGGGGGCAGCGTGGGAGGTGGCCGGGTTCCCACCATGCAGCCTCTACTGCACTGTAATGATAGCTAAGAGCTTGGCCATGGTAGGCAATTAGGGAGGATGAGATGCTGCACACGCCGGCGAGCTGGGGGAGTGTGGGGGATATGATTATCCCTCTGTCTTCTTAATAGGAGTTAATGGTTGGAAGGGGATAAAAGAATGGTGTGTGAAGTTTACTGCCAATACGGTCTAATATGCATGCTATGTTTTTATTTCAAAGAGGATAAAGGCCCAAATTTTATACTGAAAACAAATGTTAAAAATTAATTATAAAGAAGGTACCAAAGGGCCCCCAGCCTGTTGCCCGGTGACTGATTAAATGCCTGCCTCGTTTAGACTGGTATAAACCCAATCTCTTGGAAGAAGGCCAAAACTATTTGCCAATGTCCACAGAGACTCTCCAAGAAAATGATCTTGGTGCCAGCAAAGAGAAAAACACACTCACCACGGCTGCCACCATGGGGTGCCACCCGGCTGCAGGCAGGACGGCAGCAAATGATACGCAAGGTCACTGTGGGGCAGGAACGCCCTTCATCACAAAACCCCAGAATCAGACAAAGGAGGCTGCTCAGGCCCGGGAGAAAAGTGGCTCTCAACACTCCCCCACACCCTGTAGATACAGGAGGGAGTAGATGGAGCACTTTTTCCATCCCTGTATTTTTATTTTGGTTTCAGAGACTATCTTTCTAATTCGCTGAATGTGCAAATGTTAACTGAAAATTTCAGAGCTAGGAAGTAAGCCAATGACTCCCTTATCTTTTGAATTTTAAAATTACATTTTAATGTCAAGATAACATTTTCTTTGTTAAAACAAACTACCAGATTACTTAAAATCCTACAACTCCCCATCCCCCCTCCAACTCTTTTTTTTGCCCCAAAGGTAACTGCTGTTAGCAGTCTGGTGTGGGTCCTTCCAGGACCTCAGAGAATGCAAACACAGAGAATTGTTTTCTGTAGTCTTTTTTCACTGGGCCTGTGTTTTTTCTTCAACCTGCATTTTTCATTTAACAACAGTTCTCAGAAAGGGATTCATGATGGTGCACATGCTAATCATGGCATTGCAAAATAAGGACTGGGTGACTCCCTGTTCAGCAGGAAAAGAAGCTGTGTTCCTTAGACAGGTGTTATGTGGATAATAAGGCCCTCACCTATAGTTTGTACGTTGTTTCTACCACATCCCCCTCTACTTCCAAAGACATTGCACACAAGCACAAGGAACCATCTGCTATCCCCAGTGGGGAGAGAGCCAGGCACTCCCATGCAGACTACAGTACCTGCCCCCACCCTCCCAGCTGGTGGTCACTACTCATTCCTTAGGTCACAACTCCTGGTCAGCTCTGTGTGGCCCAGTGCATGGCCTTTACCATTCCAATGCCCACATGAGAAGTCAGTGGTCTGTTCTTATCTTCCTTCTTCCAAAGAAAATGCCTCAAAGGCAGAATTATATACCAAGGGTGAAGTAGTGTTCAACAGGTTTTGTTGAGTTAAAAAACAACAAAAGAGCACCAAGTCTTACTGTTCTGAGCACTGTTGCATGAGGAAGAGGAGTCAAAACTCAACCAGATAAAGTTGGAGTGTGGCTCCAACATTTTCTTTCCTCAAAAAGTACCTTTTCCTCTAAAAGTATATGTCTTTGACACACAGGCTAAAGGTCATTGTGAGCTAGCAGATGCAGAAAAGGCTCTAAAAACAGACCATAAGGGCTGGAGAGATGGCTTAGTGGTTAAGCGCTTGCCTGTGAAGCCTAAGGACCCCGGTTCAAGGCTCAATTCCCCAGGACCCACGTTAGCCAGATGCACAAGGGGGCACACGCATCTGGAGTTCGTTTACAGAGGCTGGAAGCTCTGGCGCGCCCATTCTCTCTCTCTCTCTCTCTCTCTCTCTCTCTCTCTCTGCCTCCTTCTCTCTGTCACTCTCAATTAAATAAACAAACAAACAAAAAAAAATTAAAAAAAAAACAGACCATAAGATTTCCTTTTGTGAAGGAAACTTACATTTACAAAGGAAGTTTCAATTTGTAAAAGTTGCCTCACACATATTTACCACAAAGAGGAATCTTTTTTTTTTTTCAAGCTGGGAATTGAACCCAGAGTCTTGAGCATGCTAGTTCGGCAAGCGCTCTACCACTGAGCTGTATCCCAACTAGTAAGAGCACAATTCATAACAACTCTTATCCATGGAAGCTCATGTAACCCTGCTTTACTAGGTTTTTCTTGATCATTTTCCCACTATTTGCCTTCCCAGCCCAGAAGGCCCAACCTCTTATTTCTTTATTTAAATTAAGATGTCACATGAGCCCAAGTTCTGACATTCCTCCAGACCCTCTCTATTGGATGCACTCACATGTGTACTAGTAATGTAAATGCTAATAAATGTCTGTCTTTTTCTCTTGCCAGTCTTACTTAGAGCTACAGTGGGAGATTCTAAGATGGGGAGAGGGAAGACTTTTCTGCCTGCCCACTTCCTAGTGCATTCCTTCCTCTGGAGGAGCAGTGTGAGAATGTGCCCTTGCACCCTTCCCATCTCTGACTGCAGGGAGCTTACTGACTGACCTGCTTCCTAAGGTTGGGGTAAGTACAGTGCCAGTCATGTTGGCATTTGGACCTGGGAACTGCAAATGGGTGATAATACCTGCAAATGTTTTCTGGAACTTATCTCTGGGACACACGAGGGATGCTGTGTCCTGGACTTCCCTCAGTGCCAGACATGAGATGGCCTTCCACTGTCCATGGTGCATTTGCCACATTCCAGCATTCTGTGGGAAGGTAGAGTACCTACTGTAGCATCCAAGGAAAGAGCTGCATGGAGAGGGCAGGGTTAGCTGAGAGGCTGCATGGTTTCCACAGGAACCAGGCCTTTACAAGTTCCTCCTGCCTGAGTCAGTGGAGGCCAAGGCTCTCCTGAACAACTTGAGTCCCATGACTCTTGCTCCAACTGACTAGCCCAGTCCAAACTAGAAGCACTTGGAATAAATTATTACTTTTATTATTTTAAAACTATTTATTTATTTGCACATGTGTGTGCACACATGTATGTATGTATGTGTGTGTGTATGCATGTGCGTGGACACGTGGTTGTGCCAGGGCCTCTTGTTGCTGCAAACAGCAGTCACTGGCGATCCTCTTTTTGTGTCCTGCTTTGTGGGTGTCTTGGGAATTGAACCCAGGCCAGCAGGCTTTGTAAGCAAGTGCCTTTAGCTGCTGAGCCATCTCTCCCCAGCCTCTGACTTATTATTTTAAAAACCAGACTATGCCACTTGGGAAAAATGGGTTACTACCCTCCTTTGAGTTCTCCTAGATTCCAAAGCCTCCTGGGCCCATCCATTCAACTGCAGGTAGCTAAGAGCTCATGCTGTCCTTCCCTAGCCCCATTTGAAGGCCTGATGGTGTCTGTCCCCTGGTGCTCCCCTGGTCCCAGGTTCTCATGGCCTGCTTTATCGCATGGCCTGCAGTGGTCTGCTTCCCTCATGGAGGAAATAGGGAGTATGGTGTCAGGTCACAAGGAGGCTAAGGAGAAGAAGTGGGGCCGCTGCTTGGACAGGGGCATTAGGCACACCACTGATCAGCTGGAGAAAACTTAGACCTGATAGATGACCAGCCCTGTGGAAAGTTACCCCAATTCTGGGCATGACATCTTGCTTCCCTTATCCTCTCTCCACGTCTCTCCCTGTAGCTCCCACAATTGCCCCTTTCTCTCTCCGCCAGCATTAGTGCGGTTGCAGCTCTTCCAGGACTCGGCAGGTAGAACCCATCTGGAACCACACTTCTGTCCTTTCCACATTCAGTTTGGAATACACTTCCAAAAACGCCTCTGAGTACCAGCATTCTATAAGCCACGTTGTGGCTGTTGCTTGCTTTCTACCAGTTTCCACTGTGCATCAGAGACTGTCCCCACTGCTCACATGTTCCCTTAGCCCCCCCCACCTCTGAGCTTATGAGTGTCTCCAGCTGCAAACCCCCAACTTTCCCCTTGCACAATAGACAGTTGTGTCAAGTGACCTGTGGGATGGCAATCTCTTGCCATGTAGGTGAAGTGACCTGTCCCAACCTCCTCTGTGCTGAGCTTTCTGGAAGCTTCTGATGGGGGGCAGTCAGTATGTTCTGCCAGACAAGCCCCCAAGAGCCAGCTTGAGTTACTGGGCAGGAACTAGTGCTTTGAAAGGATAAATGCAAATACAACAAGAATGGCTTAGAGTGGTTTTGCTGATGGAACTGACAGATTGACAGAGTATGTCTGGATATGGAGAGGAAAATTAATTTCCATCCATTGTGTTCTTCATACCACAATGAGTGAACAGTGGGTATCAGCAAGACAGATAGCAATAATACTACTAACAATGGGGGGCAATGAACTTAATTTCTAACAGTCAAATGAATATTGGATACATTTCTATTCTAAAGGCTGCAAGGTAAGTTAAAATCTAGGAGAGGATTTAAAAGCAAATGATAATTTATGATGGTTTTCAAAGAGAAGAGTAGGATTTTTGAATCCCAGCAGGGCTGGGAGAATAGTTCAGTGGCTAAGAGCCTGCCTAGCATGCACAAGGCCCTGGGTTCCTAGCACCAGAGAAAGAATTGAAGCATTAAAATTTCCAACCAGGGAGGCTGGAAAGAAGATAAGTGTTCGCCGCTCAAACTGGAGTACCCGAGTTCAATCTGATCCCCAGATTCCACATAAAAAGCCAGAAGCTGTGCTTCTATAATCCTAGGCTTCTGTAATCCTAGCACTCTGACTGTTTGGGGAGGTACAGACAGAAATATTTCCTAGAAGATTGTAGTAAGCACAGAAAAAAATAGTAGAGTGAGGAAACCCTGCCTCAAATGAGGTAGACAGACAAGGACAAACCCAAAAGTTTCCTCTGAGCTCCGTGTGTGTGTGTGTGTGTGTGTGTGTGTGTGCACATGCATACACACAAATAATATAAAAAATTTCTCTCTAGGGTTAGCCAACTATTCTAATTTTTATTTCAAGAGAACACACACACAGTCCAATATTGATGTGAAGAAGAAAAATTATTTTCAAGTGTGTTTGTTCTGCATATGCTCCTAAGTGATTTTTGTGGACATTGGAGTCCATGCTAACCCCCAGGGGGGAAAAAAAACACCACTCTCCCTGTGCTGTATTCTTCTTGCTGGAGGTAAGACATCACATATTCCTCAGGGGAGGAAAAGGTGACAGTACATTTCACCTCTTCTCTTCCATCATGCCAACATGAACTGTTTAGTGTGACTTTGTCAGTCAGATCAGAACTCTGATTCCTCCCGTGGAGAGGAGAGGCATCTCTGAAATACATCTCAGCAGCTTTGCCGTCCTCCTGAGACCTTCTGAGTTTGGGGAACAGGACCCGGAATCCCTCTTCACAGGTAAGGCCACACTGGTTATTCTTTTTGTTTGTTTGTTTTGTTTTTGAGGTAGGCTCTCACTCTAGCTCAGGCTAACCTGGAATTCTCTATGTAGTCTCAGGGTGGCCTCCAACTCACAGCAATCCTCCTACCTCTGCCTCCCAAGTGCTGGGATTAAAGGTGTGCGCCACCATGCCTGGCTCACACACACTGGTTATTCTTTTCTCTTTTTTTAATTTTAAAATATTTTATTTATTTATTTATTTGATAGAGAGAGAGAGAGAGAGAGAGAGAGAGAGAGAGAGAATGGGCGCTCCAGGACCTCTAGCCATTGCAAACAAACCCCAAATGCATGTGCCACTTTGTGCATTTGGCTAAGCCATCCTTCCAGCCCCACACTGGTTATTCTTTTTTTTTTTTTTCTTTTTCTAGGTGGGGTCTCACTCTGGTCCAGGCTGACCTGGAATTAACTATGTAGTCTCAGGTGGCCTCGAACTCATGGTGATCCTCCTACCTCTGCCTCCTGAGTGCTGGGATTAAAGGCATGTGCCACCATGCCCGGCTTATTCTTTAAAGATGCCAGCATCTTTTCACTGGCAAGTGTAACATATAGGGAAGTGCCCTTAACCACTGATCTAGCTCTCCAGCCCTGACAAGTGTAACATGCATTGCTGTACAAAGGGGTGTTCTGGTGCATGTATACACTGTGGAATTGCTTCAGCCAGGCACGTCTAAGTTCTGCATGCTCCTGGCTACTGATCTTGGTATTTTTCTTTACTTCCATTATTTTATCTCACAGAGACCCTCCCCAGAGGGTTGGCCTTTCTACTAGTGTGCTCTGGGGAAAGGGCTCCATCCATTCTTTTCTTTTGTTGTTGCTTGGAGGTAGGGTCTCACTCTAGCCCAGGCTGATCTGGAATTCCCTCTGTAGCTCCAGGCTGGCCTCAAACTCATGGCACTCCTCCTACCTCAGCCTTCCACGTGTGCCCAGTGCTGCCTGTGCTCTAAAACACATCTTGGGTCTGGGGAGACAGCTCAATCAGGGAAGTCTTGCTGTGTAAACATGAGGACCTGAGCTCCGTCTTCAGGTGGGCACCTTAACCCCTGAGCGACCTCTCTAGCCCGAACTCCATCTTTAGAACCCACATTAAAAAAAAAAGCTGGGCATGGTGCTGTGGTGGTGGGTGTTGTAATCCCAGTGCTCAGGAAGCATGCAGCTCCCTGGCCAGTCAGTCTAGCATAATTGGTGAACTCCAGACCAGGGAGAAACCCTGTCCCCAAAAAGATGAACAGCACCCAAGGAACAAGACCTATGGTTTTCCTTTAGTTTCACATGCATACACACATGCACGTATGCACACACACACACAAACACTCCACATGCACACACACAAACACACATACACAAACAAAAATAAAATGTCATCCTAGGAGCCTGTAGGCAAAGAGATTCTAGTGTTACTGAAGTTAGTGGGGTGTGAACTCACATTCTACAGCCAGGATAAAATGCAAGCCACAGCTGTACACACGAAGGGGAATCAGGGATATCCCTGTGGTCCCATTAATCATACTTACTGCCCAAGTCTAATAATGTTATCTTTGCTCCCAGTTCCAGAAGTCTATAATTTAACCCAAGCACTTTTTCCCCAAAGTGTGAGCCAGCCTCATACACTAGCTCTCTCAACTCCCTTTGTGCTTCTAAATTAGAAAACCAAAATGTCACTTTTCTTGGATATGAAATACTCTCAAGGTCAATGTAAAAGAATAAAGCAATTAACTTCCTGGATAAATCACAGTGTGGTGGTAAAAAGCACACCTGAGAAAGCGACCCAAAAGTAAATCCATCGCTGCAGATTATCCCCCAAATGATGAATGCAGTTCCCAAGGCTTCTGTCAAATGAGCAACCAGGCAGAGGAGACTAGGTTCCCTTGACTGCCCCCCCGCTGCAGTGATGGGCTGTTTAGATGCTGCAGCAGAGCACGCTCATCCATTGTTGATGAGGCACACCTGTGGCTAGTCTCTCTTTCTCTCTGTGTGTCGGGGTGGGAGGGGTTGCTGGTGAATATGTGCACATGCATGAAGAGACTGGAGGACAATCTCAGGTGTTATCCTCAGGAAAATCTTCTACCTTTTCTTGGGACAAGGTCTCTTATTAGCTTGGAGCTCACCTTGTAGACTGGCTGACCAGCAAGCCCTGGAGACCCACCTCCCCAGGGCTGGGGTTAGTAGCACGTACCACTAGCAGCAGCTTTTATGTGGGTGCTGGGCAACTGAACTAAGATCCTCACGCTCTTGAGCAGTTCACAGAGCCTGCACTTCCCTGGGATCCTCAGTTGAAAACATCACAGCCATTTCGCTAGCACTTGGGGAGGAGGTGAGCCCAGCAGGGCATGCAGTGGGCAGGGCAGCCTGTCCTGAGAGGTGTGCAGATGTTGGGGAGTGCCAAAGAAGAGGGAGACTCACACCTTCCTGTGAGCCCCTGCCTGGCTCACAAGCAAGGATGGTGACAGGCATGAGGATGCCACTGCTGCCCGCTGCTCGCAAAGGCTCTGGCAGGCTTCTGTTCTCTGGGACCCATGCTGCTCTGCTCTTGGGACCTTTTAGTGTCTTTGATCTGCCACCAGTGCGTCAGGGAGCTGCAAGGTGTGAGATGCTCAAGCCGACTCAGGGGTGGAGGCACACACACAGCAGTTTTTGAGAAGCACAGTTGTCTCACTTAAAAACAACATGTGTGTGTGCGTGCCTTAAAGGACTTCTCAGGGAATGAACGGCCTTCCTGTGACTTGGGAGCTTCCCTCTCCCTACCCTTAAGTGAGTAAAGGCATCCTCTCCCAAAGATAACTGAGGGATGTGGGTGTAGTCGCTAGCAGAGTGGGTGTAAGCAAGCTGTCCTGGGTGCCCTCTCCAGGCACAGAAAGAAAAATAGGATAGCAATGCCTTAGAAGAGGTGGGAGCAGGCATGTTGGGGCAGGGCAGAAGTAAGGAGTGTGCAGAAATTGCACCATGTGTGGTGTGGATGGTACAACAGATAGTAGGGTTGAGCATAAATCCTGCCAGTGTTGGCCAGCCTATAGCCCTAGCACAACTAACAACAGGACTCTCTTCAGAAACGGTGAAGCAAAAGGGACAGAATATTAGTGATTTAAAAAACAAAAAGACACCTTCCATAACTGACAATAGGATTTGTCCACAGAACTGCTCAAGGTAGAGAAATTTTAACAATATAAGGGTTTTTTTTCCTCCAAATTTTCTTTTCTTTTCTTTTTTTTTTTTTTTTTGTGAGGCAGGGTCTCACTCTAGCTCAGGCTGACCTGGAATTCACTATGTAGTCTCAGGGTGGCCTCAAACTCACTGTGATCCTCCTATCTCTGCCTCCTGAGTGCTGGGATTAAAGGTGTGTGCCACCACGCCTGGCTTTCCTTCAAATTTTCAAGTCACATGTAAAAATATTCCTTGATACACCTTGATCTAAGAGGCCTGGAGCTCTTGACTTTTCCTGAACAGAAGTGAGGCTTGAAGCTGATAAGCAGATTCCGTCTCACTGTACAGCATTTGGAGCACAAAGGCCGGCCGTTCCCAACAGCCCAGGATCTCAGGAGGGGAAGAGCTGCAAGCGAACATGCAGCCCAGGTAACTGTGCTGGCCACTCTCATCAACTTGCCTGGGTTTAGAACCACCATGTACACCCACCTCTGGGTGTGTCTTTGACGGTGTTACCAGAAAGGTTTCACTAAAGAGGTAAGACTCACCCTGAATGTGGGAGACACCATCCCATGAGCTGGAGTCTGGGACTGAATACAAAGAGTAAGTGAGCCGAGTTCCAGAATCCATTGCTCTCTGCTTCCCAATGGTGGAGGCAATATGACCAGCTACCTGAAGCTCCTGTAGCCATGCCTTCCCTACCACGATGGAATATAACCTTGAACTGAGCTAAAATGAACCCTTCCTCCTTGAGCTGTTTCTTGCCAGGTACTTGGTTAAAGCAATGAGAAAGGTAAGTAACACAGTAACAGATGTTAGGCAGCCAAGGAAACATGCCATGCAGAGGAGGACCTAGTTTGTATAGCAGGCTTAGTAGACCCCAGGGAAGAGGGGACATTTGGTCCTTAAAGAACAGTGGGGGAGCTGAAGTAGAGGAGAGTGCTGGAGAGGACATCTAGGTGTCTGGGATGGCCAGTACTGGCCCATGAGAGACAAGTGTATGACATAGCTGAGGACCAGTAGCTGTTGGGTGGGATGCTCACTGGAGCTGGGAATGTAGCTAGAGGAAGTGCTACATGCCTCCCAAATTCTTTCTGAGATGGATATTGGTGACTGGTCCCAGATGCAGGGGCTAGTTGTGAAGAGTGAGGGATGGAAGGGAGGGGGCTGGTGGTAAAGAGAGGGGTGTGGGAGGGCAGGGGGCTGGACAGTGCTGAGAGATCTTGCAGCAAAGGAGTCACAGGACGGGTCCGAGAAAGGACGGCAGCAAGAGGCATCTGTTAGTGAGACACCAAGAGTAGGTGGCAGGGTGGATAGAATGGAGCCATTGTAGGACACAGGGGTGGAACCAGGGTAGGAGACAGAGAGAAAACAGAGGTTCCGTGCACTGGCTGTCCCTGGACTCAGGGCCCCTGGGCAGCAGGGAAGTTTGCTTCTTCCTGTGTCTTGCATCTCTTGGCATTAAGGTGAAGGTTAAGTGTTATACAAAAGGCCAGTGTCCTGCAACAACACAATATCATAGAAGTCTGGGACTTAAAACGCAGACTTAATCGGAGCTCCATCCAAGGATGTACATGAGGTCAAACATGAAAGGGGTACACAGGAGACCATTTCAAAGCAAGAGAAAGCTGAGAGCCCAGTCGGCATCCTGTCTCAGAGGTCTGGCTTCTTACAACCAGACAGGAGGTCTGGGCCGGCAGTCTTCACCAGCAGGAAGGAGAGGAGTCAGCTGGCTGCTCTGGTCCCAGAAAGCTCCAGGAAGGATTGACAGAGCCTGTCTTCAGGGAGAACCAAGCACTTTATAAACCTTATTTTTAGATTAATACGGTACTATTAATATCAGATTCCCGGAAAGAATGGGGCTATAGAAATCAGGCGTGTTCACCGTCTGTTCTCATTTCAGCCACATGTCCCCTCACCTCTTGCTACCTCCCTTGCTGGTCCTCCTCCACACTATAGCTGCAATCCTAAGCTTTAAGGGGTGGTGGCATGTGCCTGGGACCCCAGCACTTGGGAAATGGAGGCAAGAGGATGGCCATGAATGAGAGGTCAGTCTTGGCCACAAAGTGAGACTCTGCCTCAAACAAAACAAAACACCCCCTCCTCATCCCACTGGCAAAAAGTCCTTCAGGCCTGCTCAGTGGACAAGCCTTGATGCCTGGCTGCCCAAGATAGTTAACACTTCACAAAGCATCCTGGGGGTACAGTTCTCTCCCATAGCCACTGCATTATCAGGTCTTCACAAAAGAAAGCAACCAAAGGTCTTAACTTCTTACGACAGATCACACTTTCAAAGGGGGCAAATACAAGAATTATTCCAAGTTTGCTGTTCCTGGTGCTGGCTGGGCTCTTGGCTGACTTAATCTTCTTGTCTTCTTTTTCCATTGAGTGGAGGGAGGAAAAGGGACAGAAGATCGCAATTTCATTCGCAGAGTAATTTGGCTTCCTTACATAAACACATACCTTTGGGTAGAGTGTTCAGCCCACCTCTTCCTTCCACATCTGTGTGATAGCTCATGTTGGGTTTCTGCCACCAGGTAAAAACCAGATGGTCTCTCTCTCTCTCTCTCTCATTTGTGTGTGTGATGCAGGGGCTCACTCTGCAACCCAGGCAGCCTCTAACTCACAGCACTTCTCTTGCCTCAGCTCCACAAGTGCTGGGATTGCAGGCATGAGCCGCTGTGCCTGGCAATACTTTTGTGTTTGAAGAAATGAAATGAAAAACTGAAAGAATGTAATGGTTCTATCCCCAAGGTCTAAGTTCATCCACTACTGAGATCCCAAAACAACATGATAGTTTCAGACTAAAAACAACATATGGGGCAAAAGTGAGGAAAAAGCATCAGTCCAAGAAGAAAGTTGCATTCTACAGTTTACCTGACATCTCTGTCAAAGCTCTAGGTATTTAACTTAACTTTTTAAAAAAGTTTTATTTTTATTTATTTATTTGAGGGAGAGAAAAAGGCAGAGAGAGGAAAAGAGAGAGAGAATGGGAGTGCCAGGGCATTCAGCCACTGCAAATGAACTCCAGACACATGTGCCACTTTGTGCATCTGGCTTACATGGGTCCTGGGTAATCAAACCTGGGTCCTTTGGTTTTGCAGGCAAGTGCCTTAACTGCTAAGCCATCTCTCCAGCCCCCTAGCTGAACTTTCTGTATTCTTTAGGGACTTTTCTCCACCATTTTGCTTCAACAAAATCATTAATTTTTGCCCAGTTTTCTTTTTGGTTTTCTGAGACAGGATCTCATGTAGTCCAAGCTGGTCTTGAACTCGTTCAAGACGACCTTCAACTCTTGATCCTCTTCCTTAGTGCCAGGATTACAGACATGATACCATTTCATCAGGCTTATGCTTTGTGCCTTTTGAGGAAAAAAGTTTATTTGCTTTCAAAACTTTCTAAACAAACAAACAAACTACACTTAGAAAGCACTCACTCTGCAAGGAACAGGTATGTCCGAGGCTGACAATCTCGCCATGTTTGTTTTTTTTTTTTAAACTGGAGATGCCAAGTATGGTGACAAGAGATATTTCATTTTCTTCTTCAGAGTTAGATGATGAGTATTTGAGGCAATACCTGAGTCTTTTCAGTAGTCTCCAACATACTCAGCCTGGGGTCTTTGTTCAGTCAACAAATGATAACTTTAGAATTAATGAATGAAGAATTAATGAATGGCCAGGTTTGTTTATTACTTTAGCAGGACTAACTATACTTGCCCTTCTTTACTTGAATGGAAATCTTTCTGAATGGAGGGAATGGATGGGAGGATTTGGCAAAGCCTAGAAATAGCAGGAAAGATGACAGAGGGTTAATCTGTCCTCCTCTTTCTCATGCCCTTGGCAGACATTAATAATCAATTACAGGACTCTTGCTGAGTGTTGATTAGTCTCAGATTTCATCTCAGACGCCAAGCTCAATCAGTTCCCAGGAGCTGCCCTAAATGCTACACAGAAAAGGAACCACTTGCCTTTTCTGTTTTAGATCTAGATTTTTAAAAAGCAGCACTATCAAATAAAGAACACAGGGCTATTTCTCTGGTTTTAATGTCATCTCTTTACTTTTAAACCCCTCTTGCTCACGGCACTGATTCTGCCCCCTGGATATTTTTGCCATCTTGTTTAAACAATTGTGATGATCAGCTGGTTTTCCTTACCAATGCTCTTGATCCCTGCCTGGTGCTCAGGTGACCCTCCGTGTGGGTGAGGCCTCATGCAGATATGCACCACTTCCCACATTCCCTGGATGTCATGGTGAGGAATACTGGGTCATTCTTCTTGGCTCCTTCCACAGCCTCAACCCAAGGAAGCTCCAGTTTGCTCTCTGAGTTCTACAGTACACCAGGCTTTGTCTTTGGCAGTGGGGTCACCTTTGCAGCTCTGGGGTTTGTGGAGTCGGGGTTCTCAGGTAGACCCCATCGCATTGAATGTTGCTCCCTGTTGGCAGCCAGCTGTTTGCTCCTTCTGGGGATATGAGGCTTGTCTGGACTACTGTGTTCTTACAGGGACCCAATTTCTACGAGTGGGAAAGGGGATGAGTCATAGGGGCTGTCGGTCAGGGACACTGCTACACCCTCCACAGAGGAGTGATGATAGAAGGAAAGAAAATGAGTCCTTGTTCCCAGGTTCAGGAGGATTATAACCTTATGGAACACATGAGGCAAAAAACAAAATAAAATAAAATAAAGTAAATAAAAACACTACCATGGTTCCCTCGTCTTCCCAGGCAGAAGATGGTGAAGACGTAATGGGGTTTTCCTTTCTCTCTCCCTGAGGAAAACCTGAGGGGAGATGGCCCCAATGTTCAGCATCTACAGAGAGCCAAGAGGGTTTTTTTGTTTGTTTGTTTGTTTGTTTTAGAGACAGGGCTTCGTTACATAACTCAGACTATATAGCCCAGGCTGGCCTTGAACTTGACTTCGTGACTCTCCTTTTCTGACTCCACAGTCCCAGTGTGAAGGGGTTACTACTCCACTTCCACACAGAAGAAAATGGTCTAAAAAAGCCTACAAACTTGCCCCCAGTTCTCAACCAATAAGACTGGGAGCTAGGGGCTAGATAGATGGCTTAGTGGTTAAGGTGCTTGCCTGTGAAGCCTAAGGACCCAGGTTGATACCCCAGGACCCATGTAAGCCAGATGCACAAAGTGGCACATGCATCTGGAGTTTGTTTGCAGTGGCTAAAGGCCCAAGAATGCCCATTCTCTCCCCACTCCACCTCACCTGCTCTTTCTCTATATCTCAAATAAATAAAAAAATATTTTTTTTTAAAGTGCTGGAGTTAGGCTTCAAGCCCAGCTTCCTTGGTTTCAGGCTTTTCTTCTTCAAACCTCCCTAAATCTTTTCTCAGTTTCTATTCTTATTATTCTTCTTCTTCTCCTTCTCCTTCTCCTCCTCCTCCTCCTCCTCCTCCTTCTTCTTCTTCTTATTTTACCAGGAGAGAGAGTGTGTAATGGATGAGCCAGTGCCTCCAGCCACTGCAACTGAACTCTAGATACATGGGACAATCTGGCTTTATGTGGGTACTGGGAGAATTGAATCTGGATCATCAGGCCTTGCAAGCAAACACCCTTAATTACATCTCACCAGCCCAAAGGTACCAAGTTAAAAATATGAATTTAAGAGTTTATCTGTGTTGAAAGTGTGTTTCTATTTTCCTTACATAAATGGAGCTGTCTGGTTCTACACTGCAGAGCCTACTCCAGTACAGAGGTGTACTTCTACGTGCATAAGGGTGTTTCCTTATTAAGGTCATGCTGGACACCCTAAGGTCTTGAGAAGGTTCACAAGCTAAGCCCTGTGCTACTGAAGTTTCTTACTGGAGGCCTAGACATAGAGACATACACTGCCTTACCAACCCAGCCACCAGGACTTGGAATCATCTACCAGACACATCTCTGGGCATGTTTGAGGGTGTTTCCATGGAGGTTTAACTGAGGAGGGAAGACACACCCTTAATATGGCAACACTATCCCATGAGCTGAAGTTCTGGGCTGAATAAAATTGGGAAAAGCAGAAACCATTCTCCCCTGCTCTCTATTTCCTGGGCCATGAACTCTGCCATGCCTTCTATACCTTCTGAAACCCTGAGCAAAAATAAACTGTTCTTCCTTTAAGTTGCTCATGTGAGTTATTTTGTCACACTGACTAGAAGAGTAACTGGTACAGCACCTGAATGGTAAATAATCCTTAAAAGGGACGGTTGAGAGTGATAGGTCATGGGGTCAATAGGAGATGGGAGAGCCCTTTAATTGGCAAGATGCTGTGAGCTGGCAACTGCCCTGATGGCAAGAGGATATGCCAGCTCTGGTATAAGGAGTGGTGTGTTTCTTGAAGAAAGTATACATCCATTCCACCAGAGCTGTGTACAGAAGGTGAGGACTGGAAGGGTGGACACATGGGTGTGGAAGCTCAGATGGCCATTTGTCCAGGTGAGGGAGGAAAGAAGACAGACAACTCTACCTCTGGGGAGGATAGAAGCTGGGCAGACGTGCACTATGGATGGTGTCTGTGGAGGGTCAGAGCCTACGCCAGGCATTTCCTTTTCAGTTTCTATTATCCATTCCTCGTTTCTGATAACAGCCATTGCTGACCTCCCTGTTGGCAGAGCATGGGCTCTGAGAAAAGTGCTCAGGCCACAACGTGGTTGTAGTACCAGGGAGACTGCGATCCTGGACCTGCAGGGGCTGAGGTGGTGATGGCAGGGACCCTCAGGCGAGCAGAGAACCAGCAGGGGATCCAGGCTGGACTGGCTACAAAATACTGAAACAACCCTGGAGGGATGTGGCACATAGCCTCACCACCAGGCACCTATCTGCGTGAGCAGAGAAGACTGGGTGCTAGTGGAAGTGTGGTCATGGCTTCCCCAGGGCTTGGTAAGCTGCTAGGACAGGAAGTCAGAATAGCCACATCTATCTACATATACCGCTCTGGGGGTGAGAATATAGGCCCGAGGGTCAGCCTAGGAAGGAGCCCACTTGAAGTGAGCCATTTTCGCTCATCCCAGCCACCCTGCAAGCAATTGCGTCTAGACCAACAAAAGCCCCTAGCCCCACTCAGTGGATGGGTGGTGGTCTCTCTGGGGAAGACCGGAACCTGATGTGTTAACCCCAGGGATTCCCTTCTGTGACACTCAGAGCCATGTCCTGGGGCAGGAGTGGCTCAGCCATTTGCTTGAAGGGCCTTTTTGCAGCTCCTGCCCTCTGCTTCACCCACTATGCCTAGTCCTGGACCTGAGCTGAGACCTGACACTCAACTCCTGGGCCTTTGACATGGGCTAGGCTCCTCGGGCTGCAGTGTCTCTTTTTCCTCTTATTCCTTAAAGCAAGGAAGAGCACAACAAACATTTTTAAAATTGTCATTGTGTATATCCATTGTACATGGTGCCATGTGACTTATGCATTGAGTATATCTCCCCTTTTCACCTTCCCCTCCCACTGGTTTCTTTTGTTCCCTTCACTAGTTTTGTTTCTACTTTCATGATCTATATGCACACATGGCTTTATGTATCTGTATCTATGTACAATCTAGAAGCCACAAATGAGAGAAAATATATTTGTTTTTCTGAGACTGGCTTAATTTGCTTCATAGGATTATATGCAGTTACATCCATTTTCCTGCACATAAAATAACTTTATTCTTTCTATGGCTAAAAAATAGTCCATGGTGTCTATACATCACCTTTTCTTTAATCATTCCTCTAATGACAGACACCCGGGCTGGTTTCATAGCTTAGCTATTGTGAATGGTGCTACAGTAAACACTGATATACAAGAGTATCTGTGATATCAGCAAACAATTTTAACAGTATTCTGAAGCTGATTTATCTCCCATGTGCTGCACAGACTTACTTGTTAAACTACAGGAAAACAGACCCAAAGCTTGTGACTAGACAGCTCCTGAGCAGCAGGTGCTGCATTGGGCAGCCACACTTGGATATTGAGGGTGAATTGGAGACCGTTACACCAGACTCCGACCAGGACCTCCTTGCTCTGTCCTTTGTGTCATTGCCAGGGCAGCTGTGTGAGAGGGTGGGTGAACAGCCACATCAGTACCGGGGACGTCTGAGGACATTCCCACGCCCAATTCAGTCACCATGAGTCAATGGGAAGCCCTCTGCGATGGTCTCATGCCCCAGGAACGGGACCCAGGAAGAAGGCACCATTTCAACTCAACAAACACTACATTGAGGTCCCACCAGGTGCAGGACATCACATTCAGTATGGGGAGAGGTCAGCCGAGAGGGACAGAGGACAGTCATGCCATGGCTGTAGCACCACATAGGAGTACCACAGTGTCTGAGTCAACCGAGCCCCTGGCATTGTTCTACACAGATTCAACAGTGGGGTTCCTTGCACACAAGCTTGACCATGGCAGTCAGGGTACTGCAAATGGATACAAACTGCTTTCTGTTCAAGACACTGGCTCTGTAGCAGCCCTCAAGAGAGACTACCCCCCTGACAGGCAGCAGTGTCGATGCCACAAAAGTCTAAGAGGGTGACAGTGTCTCCAGCAAATGTTCTCTTTCCTATATCCCAGCATGAGTCACAGCGCACACTGGTGTGTGTGGTTAATCTTCATTGTTAACTTGGGTAGATTTAGAATCACCTAGGAGACAGACCTTTGAGTGTACCTATGAGGGTGCTTCCAGAGAGGGTTAGCTGAGGAGGATGATCAAGTCTGAAGGTGGGTGGTGCCATCCCACAGATTGGGGTCCCAGACTGAAGGAAAAGGAGAAAGATGGTGTATTTATGTCTTTCTGCTTCCTGACTGGGGACACAATGTGACCCATGGCATCATACTCCTACCACTACGCCTTCCCCACCATGATGGACTGTAACCCTCCAACCGTGAACCAAAATAAATCTTCTGTTTCTCAAATTGCTTTTGTCAGGTATTTTGTCATAGCAGAGAGGGCCATAACTAATATACCATTTGACAGACACCCCTTTACCGTCAGTTCTTGGACTTTCACCTGTGAGTCTCAGTGGCTTAACTACATGTCGATTTCTGGGAGGAACTGAAGTTGATTTTTGAAACTGGTCCAAGCATTTCAACTCTTGAGAGTTAAGTCACTGAAATGCGAGGACCAAAAAAATATCTAATGAATTTGTAAATAAAATTCCTTTAGAAGTAGGAGTAATATTTCTGACATAAGTTGAAAGAACTTTTGTACAAAGATTTGCAAAAGTACCCACAGCAAAGAAGTGAAATAAAAACACAGCTACTTATTTACTCTAGTCTTTAAGAATTTTATGCAAAGACACACATAGGCCAAAATCACAAATGAAATTTTAGCCTAGATAAACCTCTTACAGAAACTATCACAAGATCTCCATTTAACATCTCCAAGCCCCAGTCCATACGGTCATAAGCTAAGCCATGAACCTGCACTTGGTTCGTGGCTATGGAGTTTCACCTGCATTAAAATGTCTTATCTTTGATGGAGTGAGATTGTGGAAGAAGCTCTGGTCATATCTGACACCTCTGTGTAGAATAATCAACTCACAGGCCTGGATGTGGAAGAGACTCCACAGTCCTTGTGATATTGAAAAACAATCTTGACCTTGCAGGGTGAACAGATGATAGAGAAGTGACCTTTCACTTGAGGGAAGAGGAATGTTTGGTGAGATACTGCTCAGAACTCAGACTGACTTGTGGTGATCAAGCCTCAGGTTAGTCTTTGTGAATACAACCTCTCACCAAGGTGTCATGGAACCCCTAGTAGCCTGATGGCAGTGAGGTGAACTCTGGGATGACAGGTGGACAGTTGGCTATCACTCCTCAGCTATGCCCACAGAAGACATTACTAGTCAAGGGGATACAACTCTGACCTCTTCAGGAAATAACTCACTTCTGCATACCACAGTAAAGTCCCTCTTGTAGGACCAGGAAAGTTCCCTAGTCCCAAATCAGACAGCCATTTTCTTATCTATAGCTGTGGACCTCAAGCTCAGGGTCACTGATAAAGAAATGGACTTGCGGCTGCTGTGTGCTTAAGACAGCAGTCAGCTGTCTACCAACAGTCATGTGTAGAAATGAAAGAATGGACTGGTATGAAGAAAGCTGGCTCAACAAACTTGGTAGAAATACCAACGAAACCCAGCACAGTGGACCCTTTGTTTATCTAGGCTATTCACAGAGAAATGACCCATTCAGAAGTATTTACAAAGAGCTGAAATGACCATTGACCAACAACCTCTTTGGTTGTTCTAAACTGATTAGCAGTAGGGGGCCTAGCCACTGAAAAGGGCTGATAAAACTGGAATCATTTGGAAGCTGGAGCCTTTCTGACCGAGTGCATTCCAAAGATAAGGAAGGAAGTCACACACAGGGTGTAAATCTGGTTATGTGCTGGCACATCTCCCTGCCTCCACCCCAAGTTTCACTGGGGAATGGGCCTTCCCTGGAGACTGTTGAGCACTTCCTTCCCTTCCTTCTGGGAACCTTGATGCTTGAGAGAGGAACTGTAATCCTTGGCTTTCCACAGTTGTGTACTATTCACAGAATAACGTATAAGAAGTGTGGGTGCTAGGCTTTGGAGATAGCTAAGTTGGTGAAGTGTTTGAAGAAATCCAGGCATAATGGTACAGAGCAGTTACCTCAGCACTGGGGAAGCAGAGACAGGAGGATCCCTGGTACCCAGCCAGACAGCTTACTTGGCGAGTTCCAGGCCAGTGAGAGAGACTGCCTCAAATAATGTGGATGAACGGGCTAGAGAGATGCCTTAGCAGTTAAGGCACTTGCCTGCAAAGCCTAAGAATTCATGTTCGAATCTTCAGGTCCCACATAAGCCAGACACATAGTGACACAAGCATGCAATGTTGCACAGGCACACAAGGGGACGTGCTCACCTGGAGTTTGTTTTAGTGGCTGAAGGCCCTTGCACACTCATTCTTTCCCTCTCCCTCTCCTTCTCTTAAATAAACAATAAAACAAAAAAAAAGGTGGATGGAGCTTCAGGAATGACAGCAGAGGTTGTCCTCTGGCCTCCACATGCATGTACACACATGTGCACATGAATCTGCGCACACACACACACACACACACACACACACACACACAGAGAATGTGGGTTCTAGTGATATTTCTGGACCTTGAGTGGGTTCTAAGAATCCAACAAGGTCCATGCAGTTCACATGTCCTCTCCTATGAGGATGGAGTGGGTTTTGTTTGTAAGATCATCAGTGAAGGAGATTTAGTAAGTGGAAAGCATTTCTCCGTATCTGAATTTCGAGGCCCTGCACTGTATTATTGCACAGTAACTTGAAACTAACAAGAGTTAACAAGGTGTTAAAAATTTAAGAATATGATTTACTTTTAAAAATAGCAATTGTCAAGTCTATCCATATAATCATATCCCTTGCATTCTGATGAGCCTGCTGGGGTGGGAGAGAGGGAGTGACTTTCCGTAATTGTCTTGGGGACTGCTCCTCATTTGAAGCCTGCTTTATCTATGCCCCTGTCCTCAGTTAGTATCCGTTCATCTTGGTCAGTTATTATTGGTAGCAGTTACTAAGTACCTTCATGCTTGACTCCCCAGACTGGGCTTTTGGTTGTTGCTAGTTTTGCTGGAATCTAAGGTACTTGTGGAAGTGTACTTCACGTGTCAACTACCTAACGCCTGGTGTGTGGGGGGTGGTGAGGGAGGAGGACCAGGTTTCTCTGAAGCACAATTCCTTTGATGAAGAACTTGAAACTGGAAGAAGTAGGTCACTGCTCATATCAGCTGGTTACAGCCCAGCCCAAGGTCCCACCTGGCTGGGACGTCTTCTATGTTCAGAGACTGAGTCATGATCTTCCAAAGCCTTCTCATTCCAATGCGGTTTTGCAAAGTGTTTTTATTACTGGGAACAGGAGGTACTCTCTGGTCTCCCAGATGATGGTGTGTGGGGAGACTGCCAGTCATATTGACAAGCACTGTGGTATTTAGGTTTCCAAAGAAAGTATGAGGCACCAGGCTGACCTTCTGGAGTCTGATCCTCACAGCCAAGAAGTCACACCACCAAAAATGACCTTGAGGGGCTGGAGAGATGGCTCAGAGGTTAAGGTGCTTGCCTGCAAAGCCTAATGACCCAGGTTCAATTCCCCAGTACACACGTAAATCCAGATACACAAAGAGGCACGTGCACCTGGAGTCCATTTACAATGGCTGAAAGCCCTGGCATGCCCATTCTCTCTGTCTGTCTCTCTTCCTTCTGCTTGCAAATAAACAAATAAAATATATAAAATATATAAAAAATGACCTTGACAATCAAACTGCTCCCATTATCTTGTCTCACCTTTTTAAAAAAATATTATTTATTTATTTATTTGAGAGAGAGAGAGAGACAGAGACAGAGAGAATGGGAATACCAGGGCCTCTAGCTACTGCAAATGAACTCCAGATGTTTGCGCCCCCTTGTGTATCTGGCTTACGTGGGTCCTCGAGAGTCAAACTGGGATCCTTTGGCTTTGCAGGCATGCACCTTAACCACTAAGCCATCTCTCCACCCCTTGTCTCACCTTTTTGATAAGGAAACATACACACATGCATGGAAAAGTGACGTTCAGAAACATTATGCAACATAATAATCTGGTAAAGCGAAATGTAAGCATATAAGGAGAAATACTGGAACAAGAGGCAGGTAGCCCCCTGTGTTATTCTCCTCTCATATAGGGTAGTGTTGTCAGTATTGGGACCCTCTAGAAGGGTGTTCAATTTGCTGCATACAGGCAGAGCTAATAATGCATGCCAAATATTACATCTCTCTCCCCCGCATGTGCTACTCAGTCTGACATCACATACCACACAAGGCTCGGAGGAAAATCACCACTCTTATACAGTCACTTAGAGTTTTCATCTGTTCAACTGAAAATGGACCCTCATTTCTCTCATTTAATGGTAGCTGGCTAGTGGGCACATAATCCCAACAGTAAAAGAAAGCTGTGATCACACCACAGTGATGTGCATGTTCAGTGATCAAGTAGGAGAATGCACCTGTATGCTAACACATTAGGTACACTACTGGATACCTGAGAATAGAGGTCCTCTTGTCTATGAGTCTGCATCTTTCCTGCATCTTCAGTTTGAACAGCTCAGTACAGCTGATGTTAACTTGCTAACTGGGAGGCATCTGAGGCAAGAGCTCCAGGAACACCAAACATTCATCTCTCTTAGCTGTATCAACGGTTTATTAGTTAGCACCTTGGAAACTCCCAAGCAGATGCATGGAGTGCATGTTGCACATGACAGGTCTCCAGCAGGAGGATTTTCTACCCTGACTGAAAGTCCCCTCCCACAATGAGGCTCAGAGTAGTCAGGCCTGAGAGGTGCCCAGAGGGATGGGCAGGGGTTTCTCCAATAATAAAGCACTTCCCATTTTTAAACTATTTTTATCTAGAAAGTGGTTAAATGAAAAATCTTTGTAGATCTTTTTTCTGTCTAAAACTATCAATATAAGTGGAAAGGTGTCCGTGTGGTAGTGGTATGGCTTCCTGAAAAGTTCCATCAAGATCTAATGTTATCTAGGACATCAAAAAAAAAAAAAATTGAAATACCGCAGTATAATGATGTACCTAGATTTCAAACAGTCAGTAGGAATGCTGAGGGTCTGTGTGATTTTCTATTTCCTCAAGTTAGGTTCTCAGTGACATGAAGTTTCCTTCAGGTTCAAACATGAGGGGTAATGGAGAGTAAAATTCAACATATAGTTAGCCCCAAATTAATGTGACCCCAACACAAGTCTCATAAAGTATTTCTTATAAACAATATTTTAATTTAATTTTTTTATTTGTGTGTGTGTGATGAGTTGTGTAGTGGTGTATGGTTCATGTTGTATATGGATGTGTATTTGCCCTTAAGATGACCCAGAGGTTCGCCTGTGGTGGCCAGAGTAGAACATCCAGTGTCCATTCTTTTGCTTTTCCATCCAGCCATGTTTTGAGCCAGAGTCCTTTTTACAGATTCCAGAGTTTGCAGGGGTCAGGTGATTCTTGGGTCTCTGCTCAACTGCTAGACTAGGGCCTCACAGGATTTGGAAATTTGAACTCAGGCAATCTCAGGCCCTCATGCTTGTGCAGGAAGCACACACACTTAACTGTGGAGCCATCTCTGCAGCCTCATAAAATGTTTCTTAACCCAGCTTACATTGTGCCAGGTGGAGGCTCTGTGTGTCTGGGATTCCCCAGCCAAGATCTCACACCCTAGTGTTAGCAGAAAGGAAGGTGGTGGTGCCTCCACTATGGAATGAATGGGCGAATAGTCACCCATTTTCCTGAAGTTCATCACCAAGGTCTATGCACAAGTCTGTATATTCCAGAAAGCTGTTTTGCAGATAAATGTGGCTTTACAGAAGCTATTTTTTAACTTGACGCTAGAAACATAGATGAAAGTAAAGACTCCTGACCTTGCAGAGCTCACACCCCAGTGAGGAAGAAAGAAGACAAGTGGAGAATGTCACGTCAGGGTGCTCTCCTGCAGGTCTAAGCAAGCTGCAGGAGGTTGGGAACAGACCTCACCCTGCGGGAACAGAAAGGCTTCAGCGAGGAGACTCAGTGATGGGTGAAGGGAAGTTGGTCAGCCAGTGCAACTGGAGTGGGAGAGAATGGGGAGTGTGGCATGGAACTGTCAGAAGAGTGGCCTGCTTAGTGTTGAAGCCGGCTGGCTATGGGGTAAGCACCTTCCGGTCTGAGGCACGTTCTTCTGATATGCAGGCAGTGAGTTAACAGAAGTTGATTTTATGTAGGACACAGACTTTTCCTTCCATACTTTTTGAAAATATGACTGGATTTTGGGGAAAAAAATAACTCAAACAATGTGAAAATAGGAAATATCCAAAAATAATTTATCTGATAAGGTAGGTTAAAATTTCATTTTGTTGTTTTGAGACAGTGTCTTGCTATGTAGTCCTGGCTGGCTTAGAACTCATGATGTAGCCCAGGTAAACCTCAAACTTGTGGAAATCCTCTTGCCTCAGCCTCCTACTGGGGTTACTGATAAGAACAATTATGACGGAAATATCATGTGTTCTTCCATATTAAGACCCTATATGCCAAACCATTAATAAAGGGGCAGGGTCACCTTTTTCATTGGTCAGAATCAAACTAGTGCTGAGCCCTGCAGACTTGATGTTGGGCACAATCTTGACAGCTGTTCTCTTGATCAGCGTAAGTTCATGGTCTTGAGAGAGCCAGGTTAAAGGGGCCTCACTTTTTACAGATGTCACAACTGAACCCTGCCTTGAGAAACTGACCATGGATGCTTGGAAATGCATGCTGAAACTGTTCCCATGGAAACAACTATATGCAAATCTTCAACTTCAGTTCCTTAAGAGAATGTAGAAAAACATTGTGACAAGTCTTGTTATGTTAAAAACCAAGAAAATAAGGAAGAATGCCATGCATGTTTATGAAATGTCACAAAAATGAATTTTCTGGTTTTCTCTGTCCTTTAGTCACCAAGGAAGAGGCAACAGGATCCCCAGAGGAGAGGCTGGCACGGAAATGCTACAGCCTGTTGGTTGGAATGAACTGCCATCTGCTATCTGGAAGAAGCATGCTCTGGGGACAATAAGAAGGAAAGTTCCTGAGACACCTGCAGGACTGGTGAGGGTCACAGGCTGGGTGTTACTGGGACGTTCTCCCACCTGTTAGTGTGTAGAAAGATAACAGGTAGAAATTTTGAGGAAGGTGTTTTTTTTTTTAAGAAAGGGCTGAATGAAGTCACTACCAAGAAGAGGACTGTGGATAGCCTGCTGGGAGGCAAGAAGGTAGGAGCCATACCAGGTATGGTGGCACACCATGTAATCCCAGTATTTGGGAGGCTGAAGGAAGAGGAGCTCAAAGTCAAGATCAGCCTGGTCCCATGCTGATACCTATCTATGAAAATAAAAAAGAAAAAGGAGAAGGAAAAGGAGGAGGAGGAGGGAGTCACTTCAGCATGGGTTGGGGGGGGGGCTTGCTGCGCTTGGGCACTCAGCATCAGGGTGAGCAGGGACCAGCTGGCTCTGCTCTTCACCGCCCCCTTCTGGGCACTCAGGACCATTGGAGGTGTCTTCCCCCATCATCCGCACCCCAAAATACTTCTTCCCACTGCATCTGCCATCCAGCTGACTTTCAAAACCACTTTTGGTCCATCTAGATGTCACTAAGTGAGCAGGGTACCAACTGGATTCTGATAGTCCTCACACACGACATGCTTCTCCTAAATTTGGCAGTGGTGATGAAAATTTGTTAGCTTGCTGTTTGGACATCAAACAGGGGCCCGTGAGCCAAGCTTTGAAGAGAAACAAAGGTCTAACCTACCTCTGGGCCAGACCATCCTACCTGCATCCTATAAGGAGTAACCGGGCGCATGGAAGGAAGGTTAGAATGACAGAAGTTTTGTTCCTCACTGAGAAATCCAGGATGACCCAAAGACCCAAGGATTTTGTCCAGAAAGGTGGTCTTTGGTCCCAGAAATAGCCTAATTCAGTGAGAGGTCATGGAGAAGAGGAAAGAAAATTAGAACTTCTGCTAAGCCAGATGTACTCCAATTCTGCCAAAGACAGGGGCACAAAGAACTAATTAAAAAGCCACTTACAAGGACTCATGTAGCCCTTTCATGTCATACACAGACAATATGTGTGGTGATTTGAATGTAAAATGTTCCCCATGGCACCTCGTATGTTTGAATGCTTAATCTGTAGTTGGTGACACTGTTGTGGAAAGTTGTGGAGCCTTTGGGAAGTGGAGCCTTGCTGGAGGAAGTATGTCACACAGGCCCTGGGCCACTTACCACACTCAGCTCACTCTTGCTACTTCCTTTATGCGGATGTGAAGATGTGATGCCTGGCTGTCTGCTCCTGCCATGCCTTTTCTGCCATGACAAAATTTCCCCTTGAAACTATAAGCAGACAATAAATTCTTCCATTCCATAACCTGCTTCTGGGTCAGGTGTTTGTTCCAGCAACAAGAAGGTAATTGTTACAATGTAACTATTACAACAGGTGATCAGGACAAAACAGGAGGGACTAAAATATTAGGTGTCCTTTTTTTTTCACTGAGTAATTCTTATTACCACCCCATGAAGCTCTTCCAGATAGGGGCTATCTCCACCTCCCAGTTCAGGGAAAGCCTGGAAACAACCACAGCTTACATAATTTAACAGCTTGAAAACAAGGACTCTTTAAAAAAATATCTTTATTTATTTATTTGCAGGGACAGAGAGAGCGAGCGAGAACGAGAGGGAGGATATGGGTGTGTTAGGGCTTCTTGCCACTGTAAACAGCCTCATGTACCACTTTGTGCATCTGGCTTTACATGGGTACTGGGGAATTAAACCCAGCCTTTGCTAGAAAATGCTTTTAACCACTGAGCCATCTCTCCAACCCAACAAGGACTAATTGTAGCAAGAAATGTGAATAGACAGTTCACAGAAGAGCATATTCAAATGACCAATAAACACAAGGAAAGCTGCCCAACCCTAAAGATTGTTAGGGAAACATATATCACAGGAACAGTAAACTACCATTTGCCACCCTTTTTAATTTCTACCAATCTGGTAGATGAGATATCTCACTGCTCGTGGGTCAGGTAGGGTATCCTTCCTCATCCTGGGTAAATTAATTTAATTTTAACAAAAACATGGAGGTTGGGGATATGGCCCAGTGGGTAAAGGTGCTTGTTTCCATAGCCTGACAGCTCAGGTTTGGTTCCCCAGTGCCCACATAAAGCCAGATGCACAAAGTGGTGCATACATCTGGAGTTCACTTGCAGAGACAAGAGGCCCTGGTGTGCCTATATTCTCTCATTCCCCCTTAAATAAATAAATAATATTAAAAGTAAAGAAAATCTGACAACACAGATTTGAACAAAAAGTACACACTCCTAGGGTTGGAGAGATTGCTTAGTGGTTAAAGTGCTTGCCTGCAAAGCCTAACGACTCAAGTTCAATTCCTCAGTACCCCCGTAAGTCAGATGCACAAGGTGGCACATGTGTCTGGAGTTTCTTCACAGTGGCTAAAGGCCCTGGTGTGCCCATTTTCTCTCTGCTTCTTCCACTCTCTCATTTAAATAAATAAATAAATACACCCTCCTTTCTACTTGTCTCTCCCGGGAATCTTTATTTTATAAACACCTTTGAGGTAGTTTCCTACTCACAGCATCCATTTCCTCTCTTTCTGTTTCTCTTTCTAACGTAGTGTTACGGTTCTTCATGTATCCATCTGATCTCCTATACCGTCTTTCAAGGATCTATTAGGTCCCACCTTCCTTGCCTTTGATTGGCTCAGAAATGAAGACCTCAACCAATCAGCTCTTGGTATTCTCCTGGCGCTGCTAGTTTGGCCTGGACATGTAGCCTGATTGGACGCATGGGTCTGAAGCATAAGCTGTTCAGAGGCTCGGGGAAGGCTTGGTCCTAACTAAGGAGACGCTGCTTCCTTCCATCCTCCTTGGCCTTCAGCATCCGACTTGTCTTCATCCTTCCTTCTGAGAAGGAAGGCGCGGTTCATAGCTACACACGCCCTGCCACTGACCTTTTTTTGCCAGTTAATCCTTCCTGTCCGTTTGTCAGGTGTGATGCCTTTTAGACACAGACAAAAGTACAGAGCATAAGGTAGAAAATATGCAAGTGCCCGCAGCTCAGACGTTTTTATAGATGTTCACATCGGGCCACTTGCCCCAGTTGCTGGTGTGAACTCAAACTTTACAGACAAGTTGAAAACTGTAGATTTCCTTCAATCTATGCTGGTCTTCCTCTCTCTACCAGTAGCCATTAATGTGAAATTGGAAGCACCCTTCCTTTCCCTTTACAGACTGACATGATTTATGTATTAGGCTCAATTATACATTATTTTTATTATTTTAAATATTTTATTATTTAATTATTTTTCCTACATATACCTATCTTGTAGTTTGGCACCACAGATAATTTTTTAATATCAATGATATTAATGTTCTTCACATATAATTTATCAACTCTTATCGCCATTGTCCTTTTAAGATTTATCCACATTGACCTCTGTCTTTTTAAATAGCAGCTTGGAGTTATACTTGATGTGCCACCAAATGTGTTTGCAGGGCTGGGAGGTGGCTCTGTGGGCAAGCATGAGGGCCTGAGAGGGTCTGAGGTCTGACTTTGTTCCTTAGCACTATCACAAAAAGTTGGATATGGACACACATTCCTATAACTTTAGTTCCGAGGGGGCAGAGGACAGAGAATTGCTGGTGCTCACTGGCCAGCCAATCTGACTGAAATGGCAGCTTTGGAGTCAGTGGAAGGCTGTCTCAAGAAAACACTGTGGATGGGTGGAGGAGGAGGACAGCTGACGTTCTCTGGCCTCTGCATGCATGTGCACGACTCATGCACCTGCCCCCACACATAAATACACCATACACATACCACACCGCTTACACTACACCTCCACACATACCAAAATAATAATAAAAAAGATTTCCATCTCCTAAAGATAGATATTTGGGGTGTTTCCTACCTTTTTCTATTACAGACACCACAGTGGGCAATTTGGTTTATCTCCTTGTATCCACGGAGACCAGGGTAGAAAATGCAGTGGTGGTAGATACTGGATATGTAGCCTACCAGATGAGGCAGGTGCTGGGGGCTCTGAGTCCCTGGATGCAAGGTTCAAGGTACAGCCCAGCTCCCAGGTACAGAGGGTTCTACATCTAGCTTCCTCTGCAGGGCTGTTTTGTGGCAAACAACATCCTAGCTAAGGTGTTGGCTGGGAAGGCTGCCTTTTGAGGTTTTGTGGTGTGCAGTTCCTTAATCACCAACTGAGTCTCTTCACATGTTTATGCATGACTTCCTTTCCAACAAAGAGCTGCTGCCTACACTCTGATTCATTCATTCATTCTCTCTTTCTTCTCTCTCTTTTTCCTTAGTGGTTTTCTTATTGACTCCTAGAATTTTTTTTTTCCAGATAGTATGAATTACCTCTCTGTCACACATTGTAAATCTCTCTCTCTCTCTCTCTCTCTCTCTCTCCTCTCTTGCTCTCTCAGTGGGGTTCTCCATCCAACACCTTTTAAACATAGTTCTTATTGCCATGCATAAATTTGAACATTTATGACAGGAAATTTATCACTCTTTTTCTTTTATCATTGGTGGTTTTTGGGGGGGGGGCTTCCTTTCAGAAATCTTTCCCTCCTTGAGGACATAAAGACATTTGCCCGTTTTACTTCTAAACATTTAAAAACTTTGCCTTACATTTAGTCTCAGATCCATCTGGAAATTTATTTTTGTGTCACATGTGAGAAAGCTATCTAAGTTTGTAGTTCCCTGTTTGAAAAAAGTCAGGCATCTTAGCATGGCATTCTGCGTTGCTTCTTTTCTCCAGTGATTGTAAACCTCAACCTTGAAGATGAACTCGGACATACCCCACACCAAAGGGACAGATCCCAGATAGAACAGGTTGATCTCCGCAAGTGTCACGCGATCTTAGTGACTATATCTTTATGACATGTGTGATATGGCTTCATTGTTAAAGACTGCCTTCTCTATTCTCTCCTGTTCTTTCCTTCCTTTCTTTACAAGCAGAGGGGAGTAGAAGACAGATGGACAGAGAGAATGGGTATGCCAGGATTTCCAGACACTTTGTGCATCTGGCTTTGTGTGGTTACTGGGAATTAGTCAGGTTGTTAGGATTTACAGGAAAGCACCTTAACCACACTGAGCAAACTCTCCAGCCCTTCTGGTTTGCTTTTTTTTTTTTTTTTTTTGGTTTTCGAGATAGGGTTACACTCTAGCCTTAGCCCAGGCTGACCTGGAATTCACTATGTAGTCTCAGGGTGGCCTTGAACTCACTGCCATCCTCCTACCTCTGCCTCCCAAGTGCTGGGATTAAAGGTGTGTGCTACGCCCAGCTCATGGTTTTGTTTTTTTGAGATAGGGTCTTGCTATGTAGCCCAGGAACTCAGTTTTCCTATCTCCTTTCCTGGGGCTGGGAATACAGACTCACCTTATTTTCTCTATTCTGTCTTCTTCAGTTTTCTACGTACATTTCTACATCAGCTTGTTAAATTCTGTGGAAAACTTTATCAAAGCTTTTAGTTGAAATTATACTGAAATAATGTTAATTTGGAAATGAAAATGTCATTTTTACAACGTTAGTTTGTTTGTATTTAAATATTCTTTCAATGAGATTTTAACATCTCCCTACACACCTGACACTCTTGTTATTAGATTTATTTCTGTGTTTCTTACTTTTTAGCTAAGGGAATATTTTAAACTTCATTTTCTACTTAGAAGTCACAAGTGCTTGAAAATGGTATTAAACTTGTATCTGTCAAATTTTTCAGAAGCACTGAATAGTTCTAATTATGTAGATTTTTTGGGATTTTTCTAAGTAGATTGCCATATGGGTTTCAAGAAATGAAAATTTCCCCTTTTCAATCTTTATTCCATTCATTTCTTTTTCCTGTTATGTCTCAGTGTCTAGAGCCTTAGGATGCAGCAAAGGACTTGGACATCTTAGCTGTGATGTGACTTTGTCCTTTATCAGGAGGGCTGCCTGTGACACATGCTCACCAGTGTGGTACATCTACATGACAGGCTCTCTGCCACTGCTGAGGATGGGTTGGGACTGGCTACATGTCACCTGTCTATTGAGAGGCCAGTGGAAATTGCAGAGGAGCAAATGACTTCATTTGAAAACAATGAACAAATTATATTTCCACAGTTTTGTATGAAAGTGAATGCATGTCCTGGGAGAAAAGATAGCAGTGAGAATAGCAGGCTACTACTAACAAGGTTTTCCTTATTGGGTGTGGCAGAGAAGGAGGGGAGGAGAGGGATTGTCTTCAAAAAAAGTTACTTAGAGCCAGTCACAGTGCCTCATACCTATAATCCCAGTGCTCATTTAGGTGGAGGCAGAAGGAATGCCAAGAGGTCAAGGCCAGACTGGTCTACACACTGAGTTCCAGAACAGTCAGGGCCATACAGTGAGAACTGCCTCAGAACAAAAGCAAAGTAGCCGGGCGTGGTGGCACACACCTTTAATCCCAGCATTAGGGAGGCAGAGGTAGGAGGATCGCCAAGAGTTCGAGGCCACCCTGAGAATGTAGAGTGAATTCCAGGTCAGCCTGAGCTAGAGTGAGACCCTACCTCGAAAAAACAAAAACAAAAAAAAAGCAAAGTAAATAAACAATAAAAATAACAATGCATGGGCTATTATCTGCTTTATATTCTCCTTTCTTCCCTCCTTTTTTATTCCTTCCTCCTTTCTTTCCTTTTTTTCTTCTTTTCCATCTCTGTTGTGGTGCTGGAAATGGAATCCAGAGCTTTGTACATGCTAAGCCATCATTCCACCACTGACGACACCCCGGCCTTCCATATGACATTTTCTTACACTTTCCTATAAAGCCAGAAATTTTTATAAACAGTATTATATATATGAGAAAAAGTTGAAAAGTATCTTTGTGGTAGAGTTTTACAAAAGACATCATGTATTTATTTGATTTTTTTTGTCAGAAAATTTCATTTTCATCTCAGAACTTACCATCCCTGAACTCTAAAGCCAAATGTGGGCCAGTGAAAATATGGTCACTTCCAAGATGGCTTTCTCAGTCCTGGTGAACCAGTTTGAGCTTTTAGGGGCTTGGGTGGGCCAGGTCTACATGGACCTCACACGCCCTGGTCCGTTAGTAACCAACTTCACAAATAAGAGGTGTCGACACTCTGTCCACTTCTCAGATGCCACAGATCAAAAGAAGTGACAATGCCTGTCAGGGCTCTTGACACCTTCAAGCCTCAGGCGGGAAAGAGAAGACAAATGTCCCTATTGAACTATTTGCTCATAGCATCTTCTCCTCTCCTGGCCCTTACAGGAAAAGAACAGGGAGCAGGAAGGAGAACAAGGAAAAAGGACATTATTTCTTTCATTGGCAACAGAGAAAAGTCATCCTGTGGAAAGGACATCAGAAGTAAGGGCATCCAGGAAGGGAGGCGGGGCAGCTACAGGAGCAGGGAGCATGCCCCTGACTGTGTGGCACTGTCTGAGTCGCTCACCAGGGTCACTCACCAGCCTCCAGTGACCCTGGTTCTCTCTCTCTTGCTCTTTCTTTCTCTCTCTCTGTCTCACACACACACACAAGATGGAGGAAGCTAATCTCAAAATCAAGTAACACAATGTGAATTTTAAAGTCACATGATTCGAGTCTCTTGTCAAGAACACTGGCTTTGAAATCTACTACTGTGGAAGGTGTTGGAGAAAGAAGGAAAAAAATGGAAGACAGAAGTAAGGGTCAGAACAGTCAACAAGAGGAAAATAAAACCCAATTGTCAGACATGGCCACAGGGTGTGGCACCATTGTAAACACTGCATTTATTACCTCAGTTGTCCCCCACCCCCAGGTGACAGTGCTGTTATTTCCATAGCCTCAGAGAAGGTAGAAGAGGAGAAGCACAGGGTTCCAGGAAGCAAGTCTCTTATCTCTCAACTCTGCTTCCCCTAAAAGGACACAGGAAAATGGTCTTAGGTTGGAATGAGGGACTGATCTATAGGGAGGGACCTCATGTAGACAACAAGGCCATTGTGCTGTGAGTTGGGATACTTGCCTGCCCATCATGGGCCGTGTCTCCAGACAGACACTCTGGGCTCAGTGTCACTGATGTAAATTGGGCAGGCTGAATGAGGAACCAGAGTTCCTCTCATGGCCCTTGTCTGCACTGTGTACCTGAACAGAGGCAGTCTGTCTCGGTGCCTTGGCAACCAAGCCCAAGACAACTTGTTAACTGGTTGTCATCAGGTTCTATGCTCAGAAGCGCTTCTCTTCTTGGTAACAGAACTGGGAAAGCCTGAGTGTGGGAGGGTTGCACGTGGGCAGGGCAGGGCTTGCAGTCATGACAGCTGACTGTGCCTTCCAGCCCTGAGCAAAATGTATATGCAAAACACTGCCCAAGCCCCAAATTGCCAGAGGCGATTCTCCACACCAAATGGTATAGTGAGGCTGACCAATTATTGCACCCCAATTATACTTTAAAAGTGAAGAAAAACAAAATGAAATCAAATGTTTTCCTATTCTATCAAAGGATGTTGCACCTTTCATTACTCCAAGAAAACATCATCTAGAACTCAAGATCTGGATGCAGGCAAATGGGCATCCAATCCTAACCAGTAGTTGCCCTGTGGCCTCAGGAACCCTCCTCAGGGGGCCTGGACTGTCAGTTTTGTCAGTTTGAAAATTGACACAGCAGCATCCCCACTGCAGGGTGCCCACAAGTAGTAAGCAAGATCACATGTGAAAAGTCTTTGGTAGATGTTTGTGTGTGAATCCGTGAAAACAACCAAGAACGAGTTAATTTCCAGGGAAATGTAAAAGGGACCTTACAAGGGACAACACATGGCAAATTCACAGGAAAACATGGACAAAAGGCCTGAGTGCTCTACGGTATGCCCAAGAGGCCCTGTTTTAAACAGTTATGGAAGTGCATGCATGGCTGGAGATAGGCATGAAGCTTCATCGACAACAGACAACTGTTATGCATGCTAGTGAGACATGGAAATAGTACATGCTGCAGATTGAGGAGATGGCTCAGTGGGTGAAGGGTTAAAGTGCTGGCTTCTCTGTCATGAGGACCTGAGTTTGGAACCCCAGCACCTATCTAAAATATTGGGTGTCATGGCACATGTCTGTGATATTGGCACCAACAAGGCAGAGCCAGGTGAATCCCAAATGCTTACTGGCTAGCTCGTTAACCAAATTGGAGAGTTTTAGGTTTAGTAACAGTCCTTGTTTCAAAAATATAGCTAAGTGAGGTAGACAGGGACTGAAGAGGACACTGATGTCAACTAATAGACCTCAAATGTATGCGAACACATGTGCACATGCACTCATAGGTACAGCCCCATACCTACGCATGAAACACAGAAAGAGAAAACATGTATAGAAACTTCCACATGACTAGTAGAATACTAGTTATGTCCTGAAAGCTCACATTTTCAGAGAATGCTTAATTAATATCATGAGACCATGCTCAACAGAAAATGAAAAGTGGGAGGTGAGCAAGATAAGAAGGGAATTTAGAGCAGAGCCACAGCTTCTAGCTCCTGTCTGCAAAGACCAAGGAAAAGAAAATGGTTTAGGGGAGGCCACTTGTAGCCTAGAAGTGATGATGGGTGGTCCATCCTGGGGAGTGATAGGGAATGGGTGTGGTGGTCCATCCTGAGGAATGATAGGGTATAGGTGTGGGTGTCCATCCTGGGCAGTGATAGGGAATGGGCGTGGGTGGTCCATCCTGGGGAGTGATAGGGAATGGGTGTGGGTGATCCATCCTGGGGAGTGATAGGGAATGGGTGTGGGTGTCCATCCTGGGCAGTGATAGGGAATGGGTGTGGGTGGTCCATCCTGGGGAGTGATAGGGAATGGGTGTGGGTGGTCCATCCTGGGGTGTGGGTGGTCCATCCTGGGGTGTGGGTGGTCCATCCTGAGGAGTGATAGGGAATGGGTGTGGGTGTCCATCCTGGGCAGTGATAGGGAATGGGTGTGGGTGTCCATCCTGGGCAGTGATAGGGAATGGGTGTGGGTGTCCATCCTGGGGAGTGATAGGGAATGGGTGTGGGTGTCCATCCTGGGGAGTGATAGGGAATGGGTGTGGGTGTCCATTCTGGGGAGTGATAGGGAATGGGTGTGGGTGGTCCATCCTGGGTGTGGGTGATAGGAATGGGGTGTGGGTGGTCCATCCTGGACGAGTGATAGTGAATGGGTGTGGGTGCCTTCTGGGGGTGATAGGGAATGGGTGTGACGGTGTCCATTCTGGGGGAGTGATAGGGAATGGTGTGGGTGGGACCATCCTGGGGAATATAGGGAATGGTTGTGGGGTGTCCTCTGGGGAGTGATAGGGATGGGTGTGGTGTCCATCCTGAGGAGTGAGTAGGGAATGGGTGTGGGTGTCATCCTGGGGGAGTGGATAGGGATGGGTGTGGGTGTCCATCCGGGGGGCATGATAGGGAATGGGTTGTGGTGTCCATCCTGGGGCAGTGATAGGGAATTGGTGGTGGGGTGGTCCATCCTGGGGAGTGATAGGAATGGGTGGTGGTGTCCCCCTCCTGGGGAGTGATAGGGAATGGGTGTGGGGTGTCCATCCTGGGGGAGTGATAGGGAATGGGTCTGGGGTGGGTCCAGCCGGGGGGCAGTGATAGGGAAATGGGTGTGGGTGGTCCATTCTGGGAGTGATAGGGAATGGTGTGGGTGTCATCCTGGCTGGTGATAGGGAATGGGTGTGGGTGTCCATCCTGGGGCGTGATAGGGAATTGGTGTGGTTGTCCATGCCTGTGCAGTGATAGGGAATGGGTGTGGTGTCCCATCCTGGGCATGATAGGGAATGGGTGTGGGTGTCCATCCTGGGGAGTGATAGGGAATGGGTGTGGGTGTCCATCCTGGGGAGTGATAGGGAATGGGTGTGGGGTGTCCATCCTGGGGAGTGATAGGGAATGGGTGTGGGTGTCCATCCTGGGGAGTGATAGGGAATGGGTGTGGGTGTCCATCCTGGGGCAGTGATAGGGAATGGGTGTGGGTGTCCATCCTGGGAGTGATAGGGAATGGGTGTGGGTGTCCATCCTGGGAGTGATAGGGAATGGGTGTGGGTGTCCATCCTGGGAGTGATAGGGAATGGGTGTGGGTGTCCATCCTGGGGAGTGATAGGGAATGGGTGTGGGTGTCCATCCTGGGGCAGTGATAGGGAATGGGTGTGGGTGTCCATCCTGGGGCAGTGATAGGGAATGGGTGTGGGTGTCCATCCTGGGGAGTGATAGGGAATGGGTGTGGGTGTCCATCCTGGGGAGTGATAGGGAATGGGTCGTGGGTGTCCATCCTGGGGAGTGATAGGGAATGGGTGTGGGTGTCCATCCTGGGCAGTGATAGGGAATGGGTGTGGTGTCCATCCTGGGCAGTGATAGGGAATGGGTGTGGGGTGTCCATCCTGGGCAGTGATAGGGAATGGGTGTGGGTGTCCATCCTGGGGAGTGATAGGGAATGGTGTGGGTGTCCATCCTGGGCAGTGATAGGGAATGGGTGTGGGTGTCCATCCTGGGGGAGTGATTAGGGAATGGGTTGTGGGTGTCCATCCTGGGCAGTGATACGGAATGGGTGGGGTGTCCATCCTGGGCCAGTGATAGGGAATGTGGTGTGGGGGGGTGGTCCATCCTGGGGAGTGATAGGGAATGGGTGTGGGTGATCCACCTGGGCATGATAGGGAATGGGCGTGCGTGGTCCATCCTGGGGCAGTGATAGGGAATGGGTGTGTGGGTGGTCCATCCTGGGAGTGATAGGGAATGGGTGTGGGTGGTCCATCCTGGGGCAGTGAGAGGGAATGGGCGGTGGTTCCATGCCATGGGGCCGTGATAGGGAATGGGTGTGGGTGGTCCATCCTGGGCAGTGATAGGGAATGGGTGTGGGTGGTCATCCGGGGGCAGTGATAGGAATTGGGCTGTGGGTGGCCATCCTGGGCAGTGATAGGTGAATGGGTGGTGGGTGGTCCCTCCTGGGGAGGTGATAGGGATGGGTGTGGGTGTCATGCCTGGGCAGTGATAGGGAATGGGTGTGGGTGTCCATCCTGGCAGTGATAGGGAATGGGTGTGGGTGTCCATCCTGGGCAGTGATAGGGAATGGGTGTGGGTGTCCATCCTGGGCAGTGATAGGGAATGGGTGTGGGTGTCCATCCTGGGGAGTGATAGGGAATGGTGTGGGTGTCCATCCTGGGGCAGTGATAGGGAAATGGGCGTGGGTGTCCATCCGGGCAGTGATAGGGAATGGGTGTGGGTGGTCCATCCTGGGCAGTGATAGGGATGGGTGGTGTCCATCCTGGGCAGTGATAGGATGGTGTGGGTGTCCATCCTGGGCAGTGATAGGGAATGGGTGTGGGTGTCCATCCTGGGAGTGATAGGGAATGGGTGTGGGTGTCCATCCTGGGGAGTGATAGGGAATGGGTGTGGGGTGTCCATCCTGGGCAGTGATAGGGAATGGGTGTGGGTGTCCATCCTGGGCAGTGATAGGGAATGGGTGTGGGTGTCCATCCTGGGCAGTGATAGGGAATGGGTGTGGGTGTCCATCCTGGGAGTGATAGGGAATGTTGTCCATCCTGGAGTGTGGAGTGTGTCCATCCTGGGTGAGTGATAGGGAATGGGTGTGGGTGGTCCATCCTGGGGAGTGATAGGGAATGGGTGCCCCTGAGGGTTGTCCATCCTGGGAGTGATAGGGAATGGGTGTGGGTGTCCATCCTGGGGAGTGATAGGGAATGGGTGTGGGTGTCCATCCTGGGGAGTGATAGGGATGGGTGTGGGTGTCCATCCTGGGAGTCGATAGGGTGTCCATCCTGGGAGTGATAGGGAATGGGTGTGGGTGTCCATCCTGGGGAGTGATAGGGAATGGGCGTGGGTGTCCATCCTGGGGAGTGATAGGGAATGGGTGTGGGTGTCCATCCTGGGCAGTGATAGGGAATGGGTGTGGGTGTCCATCCTGGGCAGTGATAGGGAATGGGTGTGGGTGTCCATCCTGGGGCAGTGATAGGGAATGGGTGGGGTGTCCATCCTGGGGCAGTGATAGGGAATGGGTGTGGGTGTCCATCCTGGGGAGTGATAGGGAATGGGTGTGGGTGTCCATCCTGGGGAGTGATAGGGAATGGGTGTGGGTGTCCATCCTGGGAGTGATAGGGAATGGGCGTGGGTGTCCATCCTGGGGAGTGATAGGGAATGGGCGTGGGTGTCCATCCTGGGGAGTGATAGGGAATGGGGTGGGTGTCCATCCTGGGGCAGTGATAGGGAATGGGTGTGGGTGTCCATCCTGGGGCAGTGATAGGGAATGGGTGTGGGTGTCCATCCTGGGGAGTGATAGGGAATGGGTGTGGGTGTCCATCCTGGGGAGTGATAGGGAATGGGTGTGGGTGTCCATCCTGGGGAGTGATAGGGAATGGGTGTGGGTGTCCAATGGGTGTGGGTGATCCATCCTGGGCATTGATAGGGAATGGGCATGGGTGGTCCATCCTGGGCAGTGATAGGGAATGGGTGTGGGTGGTCCATCCTGGGGAGTGATAGGGAATGGGTGTGGGTGGTCCATCCTGGGGATTGATAGGGAATGGGCATGGGTGGTCCATCCTGGGGAGTGATAGGGAATGGGTGTGGGTGGTCCATCCTGGGGAGTGATAGGGAATGGGTGTGGATGTCCATCCTGGGCAGTGATAGGGAATGGGTGTGGGTGTCCATCCTGGGGAGTGATAGGGAATGGGTGTGGGTGTCCATCCTGGGCAGTGATAGGGAATGGGTGTGGGTGTCCATCCTGGGCAGTGATAGGGAATGGGTGTGGGTGTCCATCCTGGGCAGTGATAGGAATGGGTGGGTGGTCCATCCTGGGAGTGATAGGGAATGGGTGTGGGTGTCCATCCTGGGGAGTGATAGGGAATGGGTGTGGGTGTCCATCCTGGGGAGTGATAGGGAATGGGTGTGGGTGTCCATCCTGGGGAGTGATAGGGAATGGGTGTGGGTGTCCATCCTGGGCAGTGATAGGGAATGGGTGTGGGTGTCCATCTGGGGAGTGATAGGGAATGGGTGTGGGTGTCCATCCTGGGGAGTGATAGGGAATGGGTGTGGGTGTCCATCCTGGGGAGTGATAGGGAATGGGTGTGGGTGTCCATCCTGGGCAGTGATAGGGAATGGGTGTGGGTGTCCATCCTGGGAGTGATAGGGAATGGGTGTGGTGTCCATCCTGGGGAGTGATAGGGAATGGGTGTGGGTGTCCATCCTGGGGAGTGATAGGGAATGGGTGTGGGTGTCCATCCTGGGGAGTGATAGGGAATGGGTGTGGGTGTCCATCCTGGGGAGTGATAGGGAATGGGTGTGGGTGTCCATCCTGGGGAGTGATAGGGAATGGGTTGGGTGTCCATCCTGGGGTGTAGGGATGTGTGTCCATCCTGGGGAGTGATAGGGAATGGGTGTGGGTGTCCATCCTGGGGAGTGATAGGGAATGGGTGTGGGTGTCCATCCTGGGGAGTGATAGGGAATGGGGTGTGGGTGGTCCATCCTGGGGAGTGATAGGGAATGGGTGTGGGTGGTCCATCCTGGGGAGTGATAGGGAATGGGTGTGGGTGTCCATCCTGGGAGTGATAGGGAATGGGTGTGGGTGGTCCATCCTGGGGAGTGATAGGGAATGGGTGTGGGTGTCCATCCTGGGCAGTGATAGGGAATGGGTGTGGGTGTCCATCCTGGGGAGTGATAGGGAATGGGTGTGGGTGTCCATCCTGGGCAGTGATAGGGAATGGGTGTGGGTGTCCATCCTGGGCAGTGATAGGGAATGGGTGTGGGGTCCATCCTGGGAGTGATAGGGAATGGGTGTGGGTGTCCATCCTGGGCAGTGATAGGGAATGGGTGTGGGTGTCCATCCTGGGGAGTGATAGGGAATGGGTGTGGGTGTCCATCCTGGGCAGTGATAGGGAATGGGTGTGGGTGTCCATCCTTGGCAGTGATAGGGAATGGGTGTGGGTGTCCATCCTGGGCAGTGATAGGGAATGGGTGTGGGTGTCCATCCTGGGCAGTGATGGGGAATGGGTGTGGGTGTCCATCCTGGGCAGTGATAGGGAATGGGTGTGGGTGTCCATCCTGGGCAGTGATAGGGAATGGGTGTGGGTGTCCATCCTGGGCAGTGATAGGGAATGGGTGTGGGTGTCCATCCTGGGCAGTGATAGGGAATGGGTGTGGGTGTCCATCCTGGGCAGTGATAGGGAATGGGTGTGGGTGTCCATCCTGGGGAGTGATAGGAAATGGGTGTGGGTGTCCATCCTGGGGAGTGATAGGGAATGGGTGTGGGTGTCCATCCTGGGCAGTGATAGGGAATGGGTGTGGGTGTCCATCCTGGGGAGTGATAGGGAATGGGTGTGGGTGTCCATCCTGGGGAGTGATAGGGAATGGGTGTGTCCATCCTGGGGAGTGATAGGAAATGGGTGTGGGTGGTCCATCCTGGGGTGTGGGTGGTCCATCCTGGGGAGTGATAGGAAATGGGTGGGGGTGGTCCATCCTGGGGAATGATAGGGAATGGGTGTGGGTGGTCCATCCTGGGGAGTGATAGGGAATGGGTGTGGGTGATCCATCCTGGGGGGTGATAGGGAATGGGTGTGGGTGTCCATTCTGGGGGGTGATAGGGAATGGGTGTGGGTGTCCATCCTGGGGGGTGATAGGGAATGAGTGTGGGGTTTCCATCCTGGGGAATGACAGGGAATTGGTGTGGGTGTCCATCCTGGGGAATTACAGGGAATGGGTGTGGGGTGTCCATCCTGGGCAATGATAGAGAATGGGTGTAGGGTGTCCATCCTCGGGAATGACAGGGAATAGGTGTGGGTGGTCCATCCTGGGGAATGGTAGGAAGTAGGTGTGGGTGTCCATCCTGGGGAATGACAGGGAATGGGTGTGGTGTGTCCATCCTGAGGAATAACAGGGAATGGGTGTGAATGGTTCATTCTGGGGAATGGCAGGGAATGGGTGTGGGTGGTCCACACTAGGAAATGCTTGTGTGTGGTCTGGGTTTATTTTTCCTGTATGGTCTGCCATGGTGTCTAAATTATCTAAAATCAGAGAAAAAATGGATAGTAAAAAATAAATGTGTGCCAAATAGCACTTGGGAGAAGCGGTGCCATTATGAAAATGTGTGTTATGTGTGCATACATGGGGAGTGTACACGTGTGGAGTCACACTTGGTGTACTGCACCCTGAAAGGGAGTCTGTATGGCTTGGGATGGAAAACCTGCTCACTGCTCATCACTAGAGAAAATGGGGCTTTCAGATCGAACCCCAGGACAGAAAAACTGCAAACTGGGTTGTAAGAACATAAAACTTGGGCTTAGAAGAGAGCTCAGTTGGTAAAGTGCTTGCCTTGTAAGCTAAGGACCTGAGTTCAGATCCCCAGAACCCACACAAAAAGGCAATGCACATACCTGTAATCCAAAAGCCAGGGAGGTGGAGACAGGATGGTGTCTAGGGCTCTCTGGTCAGCCAGTCTAGCCTACTTGATGAGTTCCAGGCAGATGAGAGACCCTGCCTCAGAAAAGCATCTAAGGAAGGATAGCTGAGGTTATTGTCTGAATTCCACACATGTACACCCCCCATGTATGCACACATGAACACATGTGTGTGTACACACACATACATTTGCACACCTGAACACATACACAAGCACATGTGCATGCACACATATGCATACACATGTGTATATGCACACCTGAATACACACAAACACATGTGCACACACATATGTATACATGAACACACAAGCACATGTGTGTGCACACATGCATATGCACACCTGAACATACACACAAACACACATGTGTATATACAAACACACACACACGAATATAAAACTTGCTGATTCAAAGCTCAAAAAATTGTTTTAGCCATCTCATTAGAAAATGAGAAAAATGGGGAAAGACAGTAAAGTCTTGGGAATTATTCTGGAACTTCACAAAATAGTCTCAATGAAAAGATTTTGTTTTCAAACAGCCATTTTTATATGGCATGATGAAGCATTTAGGAACCACCTTTTGATTATTATTCACATTGTCAACATTAGTATTACTTTGTATAATGGGAAATTGTCTGAAATGAGGATGACCTTAGATGTTGAACACAAATGACAGGAAATTGGAATTGATCTCCAAATAAAAAAAGATATAAAATCCCCAGAGCCATGAGCACTTTTACTGAGTATAATTTTATTCTTATAACTGTTCTCTTTTCAACAAGATCTGAAATGGAATATTATCTTTGATTTTTTTTTTTTTGTCTTTGAATTAAAGTATCTGAAGGGATGACATTAAAGAAGGCCAAAAAGTGAACTGTTTCTCATCCCAGCAACATCACCATGACCCTGGTCGGGGTGGGGGGGACTGTTTAATTATTGAGATGGAGTACTTACAGCTGCTGCCAGGGAGGGGCCTACAGCACACCTAGACCCACCTGAAGCTGTGGGTGACAGTGGCCGTTTACCTGTGGTTCCCGATGTACATACCATGACACTGTGCTGGCCTGTCCTTGCTCTGAGACCCAGCTGGACCTGAGAACCATCACGGGTTACCCCCAGAAAAGGGCGGCCATCTCAAGAAAAGGATGGGTATTCAGATAAGAGGGCACGTTGAAATTGTAAGGACACACAAGAAGGGGCACCAGTACAGAGGGCCAGTTCCAGGAGCTGAGCTCCCACAGAGAACTGTGCAGGTAACTGAATGTGGGTTTCCACAGGAGGTGTGCAATCCTTTCATAACTACCACTCAAGACTGTGTAGTGGCATGAACACAAGACGCATTTCAGGATGGGACTATTCCTCACCCTGTCTTTCATGAAAGCTGCAGATATTTTCCTTATTCATTTTATGATAAATAATCCAGCAATGCTTCCTTTCATCCACCCACTTATCTATTATCCATCCACTATTCATTTATCTATCCAACCATTCCTCCTTCCTTTCATCCCTCCCTCTCATGTATGCAGTTATCCTATCCATGCATCTATCCACCCATCCCTCCCTCAACCCACCTATCCATTGAGTCATCCACCCCCCCATTCATCTATCCTTCCTTTAGTTACCACCCACTGCAATGAATGCCAAAGTCACAAAGGACTGACCAGTTCCTGCCTTGAGGAAATCAGAGTTGAGTGTGGAAGACATGAATGTAAAACAGAAATGACCTGTAACAAGATCTCTGTAACATCCTATAATAAATAATGATGGAGTTTGGGGATACAGGAGAGAAAGAGCCCATGTTCCTGATAGGGATTGATGGGTGTCGGCCACAGGCTGGTCTGGGGAGGCCAGCAAAGTTCACACCTGGGTTGCCTCCTTCCTGTTCCTGTCAGCTCCAGGCTTTTATCACCGTCATCATTTGTGGTACTTGGGATCGAACCTAGGGCCTCGTGTACACTTGGCAAGTACTCTACCACTGAGCTGTACCCTGGCCTTCTTTTCACTTTTGACTTCAAGACATGGTCTCACTTGGTGGCCCTGACTAACCTTGAATTTGCAACCCTCCTGTCTCAGCCTCCCAAGCAGCTGGAGTTACAGATCTGTGATATGAGGCCTGGCTAAAGCCCAGCTTCTCTAAAACCCTCTTTAAGAGGGTCGGGCACTCTGGAATGGCTGAAGGATTATGGGTCAGAGAGCATTTGGCATTAAAGGCAGATGTGGGCGGGAGAGGCAGCTGGATCAGATGAGGAGCACATACTGCAGAGCTGGGCCCCATGCTGGAGAACATTGGTGGGGGCACAGGTTCTGTTTTGTTGCCAATGAAGGTCTTGGCTTCAGAGCCAAGATGCATATGCAGTGGTGGTGGCTTGGTCCAAGGGTGCAGCTGAGGTGTGCTGGTTGCAGCTAGGGCTGTACAACGTGCCTCTTCCTTCCCCTGAAAAGAGAAAGCCCTTGGGGCAACTGGAAGCTATTCCTGCAATCTGGCTTGTCCTCTTTTCAGTAACAAAAATCTTTGTAGGCCCTCTCCTCTCATGCTGAAGCCAGCAGAGTAGCATCTTTCTGTGTGTGTTGCACAAATAACCAGATAACGTTTGTCTTACCCCACCCCAAATATAAAATGGCAATACTAAAAATTCAACCTCAAGCCAAGTTCCACCTGCAACTGTGAAGAACACATTTCCATCCTCCCTACACCTATGACTATAGCTTCAGCAGACAGTCTTGAGGTTGGGAGTGCAGCAGGTCTGAGGCTGAGACCAGGGCTGAGTGCTGGTGAGGCTGGAGAAGTGACTGGAGCAGTGGCAGGGGATGCCAAAATATGTGACTTAGTCTGGTAGCTGATGGTGCTTTTCCCAGAGATGAACAGGACTAGAGAGATGGTTCAGTGGGTAAGAGAACTTGCTGTGAAAGCATGAGGATCTGAGTTCAATCCCCATACCCACATTAAAAAAAAGCCAGGCATGGCCATATATGCCTGCAACCCTGACCCTGAGAGGCCAGAGACAGGAGGATCATTGGGGCTCACTGGTCAGCCAGTCTAACCAGAAAAACCAGTGTGAACTCCTCAGTGAAAGAACCTATCTCCAGGAAATAAAATAGAAGAGTGATAGAAGACACTCAATGTTCTCCTTTGGCCTCTATATATGCATGTGTATGCACACACACACACACACACACACACACACACACAACAGACAGTGCGGGACTCCCAGGTTCTTTATTTCTGGATGACAAGCCACAAAACCTGAGCCCTATTTTGGGCTCCCAACTGATCATCCTCTCTCCTCCTTTATATATATATTTCATATATTTCTATGTGCCAGGTATGGCTAAGGTTCTGGAGGTACAAGAGTGAGCAGACAATCTCTTGACCTGGTCTCTCACATTCAACTACTTTAAATAATAACATACAGAAGGCTCTTTTAAAGAACCACCTTTTGAGCTGATATCTGAAGACAGAATTGAGAAGGGGTTGGACTTCAAGGCAAGAACTCCATGTTCGGGGAAAACAATGTTCATCCAATGATGTGAACGAAGACCAGTGAGACAGGAGAGTGTCTGGCAGGGGGCTACACCCTGAGAAGCTTTGGAAAACCTCCCAAGATGCTTCCTACCTGGTACCATCCAGAAGCACTGGAGTGCATCACGCGACAGATGCCTGAGAGCTTAATCCTTACATGGAAACGACCATCACAGCCTGAGTCAGCTGTACTTTAGTAAACTCTCTGCATTATTTTTATAACTCCATCATCCAAGGAGCCTTAGGCTGAATTTGCTTTATTCAATACCCCATCTTCCACACAGGACAAGGCAAAAGGACCCAGGGTGACAAATACTTGAAATGCTAGATCTACTGCTGGCCTGCGAGACAACATTGGGCAGGGTTCTTGACCATTGTCTCTTAGCTCCTCTCAAGACCAGTCTTTCTTTCCAACAATCCATGAAATCACTCCTCTGAGTGGTCCAGAGTATCTCTTCTTCTATACACTGACCGTCTACTCCCATGGACTCATGACTATCAAGTAGTATCAGAGGAAGAACTTCCTCTGCCACCTGAGCAGGAAGCCTATGTCCATCTTCTGTGGTTGAGAAGCAACTTCATGAAAGCCCACCACAGTTCACAGTCCGTGTTATTCTACTTTACTACAAGCCTCTAGTAAGTAAAACTAATTCAGGGTATCTGTTCAAAGAAATGGCATTAAGTTTTTCTGAGGCCCTAGAGTTTAGTGAGAGGAAGGAAGGAGGTCTCAATTCTCCAATCAGTTGTGGGTGGTCCATGGTAGAAGTGTCCTTTTGGGACAGGACTCAGCTCAGGCAGTTGCTAGTGTGAGCAGAGATAGCCTGTCCTTGTGAGTTGCTGGGTGAGATGGGCCCTGAAGGGCTGGTTCTTTCTTGTTCTAGGTAATGGAGCGCTCTGGAGAGGCAGTTTCCGCCTTCACTCTTACAAGGTATTTTTAGGACTAACTAAAGCTATTTATGGCAAAAGCTGTCTTAAGAGTTATCCAAAAAGTGGTAGAAAACTGACTGACATTCTTTCTGTGAACCAAACCACAATGCTTCCCCTACTGGATCAAAAATGATAGGAAAAAAAGGTTCTTTTATGTCTCACATACCAAGAAATATAGGGGCTCAATCTATGTATAGAAGGAAGGAATTAGAGGCTAAAAGTCCTTTCTTGGCATTTTGATGAGGGAACATGGAGAAGTCCTAAGAATCCCATTCTGGGAACTTGGAACAAAACATCTTGTAGTATCCTGTAATCCATGGCAGGGTGTACCTCACCCTGATATGTAGAGAGAAACCCATTCACAAGAAGGCAGAGAACCAAATCCACAAACTCAACAAGCCCTAGATGACCTTACTTCAGCACCCTTTCAGTTCCTGTCAATAACCCTGTGAAATGGATACAGTTAACTCTCTTATGGGTGTGAAAACCAAAGCTAAGAAAGCACAACCAGTTGCTAGTCACAATCAGAGGGCTTAAAACACAGAGACCCAAACCTGACCTTCACTTCTTCTGACTCAGGACCTCAGGTGTGGAGAGGGACAGGGGGATCTTACTGTACATCCATCAGTTCAGATGATCTCAGCGCATCCCCACTGAAGAAACACTGGATCCTAGTGTTCAGTCACCACCACCCTTTCGTCCTCCTCCCATCTCTCCATCATCTCCCAGTGATCTGTTGTTTCTTGATTAGCCATAGCCTCCTCTCATTTAGAAATCTAGCTGTGCTGGACTTAATTACCAGGTTGGGAGCCAAAGCCATCAGACATCCTTGTGGAGTCAGGGCTGATTTACCTAAGCCACCTCTATTTTGTTTCTTCCTATAACAATGCAAAATTTTAAGACATTTTATTCATTTGACACTGGTATCAGTAAGATTTAAAAATGATACACAAGTTCCTGGGGAGATGGATCAGTGGATAAAACACTTGTTAGGCAAACATGAGGACTGGAGTTTAGATCGCCAGCAATTACAGAAATGTCAGGTGGCCATGGAGGCTCACCGGTAACCACTGGTCTTGGGAGCCAAAGATGAGGGATCCTGAGGACAAGCTGGCTAGCTAGACTAGCCCAGTTGGCTAGCTCTGGATTCCACTAAGAGACCTTGTTTCAGTAAATAAAGTGGGGAGCAATCCTGCACACATGTGGGCTCACATGCGTGCAAATACACACACATACAAAAGCCAAGAGAAACTGATAGATTTTTAGAAGGGTCCAATGTATAGACAAAGAATCAAACACAAGGGAGTTGAGAACATCATCCACTTTACATACAGAAAACTCGCCATGTGTACAGGAGACCCTTGTCTCCCATGGGTGCCCAGGAAACAGTGATGAGAACATCTGAATGAATTATGTGCAGCAGTTGAACTTCTATATTTCCACTGGTATGTTCAGATATTGGTAATTTTGTGCTTCCAGCCTGATGCTCACTTAATAGTTTCTCCTTTTCACATTGTGATTTCTCCATTTCAGTTTCAGGTTTTTGAAAACATGAAAGTCTGGTTAAACAAAACAAAACACAAACAAACAAAAAACAAAGCAAAACATTTATAACACTTGACCGAATTCTTCCCTTGGGCTTGAAAATGTGGAGACATTGCCTCCAATAAGACAAGGATGGAATAAATTAGAACTACAAAGCCTGAGAAAACTAAGGAGTTGACCCTATCTATAATCACTTGGGATTATAATGCAGAGTTTTGCTGAGATTCTTGGTGGGTTTGCCCGCTGACTGTGGGCAGAAACACTCGTGGCATTGTACCATGATGATGGCTCCCTGCAGGAGGAAGAGGAAGAGGAAGACAGAAGTTTGGCTTTTGAAAAATCAGGCTCTGGGTGCTGATGAGTATGAGGATCATGTATAAGACTTCAAGAAGGATTAAAGAAACACACCTTATAAAATAGTCTACAATTTTCTAAGCAAGTGGTCTTTAGATCCATGGGGTTCAAACATGCTCCAGAAGTAAGTTAGAGTACTCATTTCCTGTGGGATGGGAGAAGACCTAAAAGAAGAAGAAGAAAAAGGCTGTTCTTGGTGCCAATGTTTCCTAAAGAGCCAAGTACCTTCCTCTGGAATTGAGGACTAAGGTTGCAGAGTTAGTTTCTCAAGGTGTAACTTTGTTTTACAACAGAAATGCAAAGTGATAAGAGAAACCCTTTTGCAGTGTGCAGGAAAATGGGTGGAACTGAAGAACATTATGTAAGTGAATACTTTCAACTCACAAAGACAAATATTGAATGTTTTCTTTCATATGTGGAATTGAGAGTGAGATGATAAGGAAGTGAACGTACAAAGGACAGCTGTTGGGGAAGAAGAAAGGGAATAGCAGGAGGGGACAAGAGAAGTGCATGATTAAAGTGATTATGTATACATATGAAAATTGCATACTGAAGCCCATTATTTTTTATAATGATATATACTAATAAAAGTGTAGGGCTGGGGAAATAGCTCAATGGTTAAAGGCACTTGCTTGCAAAGCTTACTGCCGGGGTTCAATTACCCAATACCTATATAAAGCCAAATGCATAAGGTGGTGTATGTATCTAGAGTTCATTTGCAATAGCAAGAGGCTCTGGCACACACCCATTCTCTCTCTCTCTGTCTCTCTCCCCTTGCAAATAAATTAAAAAAATATTTTCTAAAAATTTAAATTGATACCAACACAGTGTACCTTTTGCCTATTCAAAGGCTCTACCTATTCCAAAGGAAAGAACTGGCTAGGAAAGATATTTATTTTCCCTGTCTATCATTTCCCTGGTTTATTACTCCTTGGTTTTGTAAATGCCGTGAATGGCATATAATTTAAAGCTGCCTGGAGCATCCATCTGGATGGATAAATTATTACATGTCATGTTAAGGGTTCTATGTAGTAAAGAAAACTAGCCGTCCCTAGAAATAAATGGCGAAATGGGAAGTCTGTGGTATGCCAATTGTCCCCACCACTGGATGCTTCAGCTCTGATAGCTCAGCACACCTCGAAGCTCCTCACATGTCACTGGCTGGGTGGCACCTTCAGTAACTAAAAACTCCCACCAATCTGGGTGTGGTGATGCATGCCTAAATCCCAGTTCCTAGGAGGTAGAGGCAGGAGAGGGTCAGGAGTTCAAGGTCATCATTGGCCACACACTGAATTTGAGTCCAGCCTGGGCTACATGAGACCCTGTCTCAACAAACCGATAAATAAATAAATACCAAGTCCAAACTAAAAACCCCAACTTCAGCCTGTGCTCAAGAAGTCTGGGGCTGGAGAGATGGCTTAGCAGTTAAGGCACTTGCCTCCAAAGCCAAAGGACCTTGGTTCGATTCCCCAGGACCCATGTAAGCCAGACGCACAAGGTAGTGCATACATCTGGAGTTCATTTGCAGTGGCTGGAAGCCCTAGTGTGCCCATTCGCCCTCTCCCTCCCTCTCTCTTCCTCTCTCAAATAAATAAATAAACAAATAAATAATTTTTTAAAAGTCTGCAGACACATATCCACTGAACACATAGAAAAGAAGCATTTACACACACGTGTCGCCAATCTATGTGAATTTTCAGTCCTTCCCACAGGAGGGGGTAATTCTGTCTTTGGTTCAGAAATCTGCTCAGGGAGTATAGGAATTCATTGATAGAAACAAGATGGTCTGGAGACCTCACCCTGGCTCCAGCTTGCCCTGTCCTTTTACCTGTCAGCCCAAGATACACTGGATGGCGTGCCAGGACTCTGACCTCAAAGATGTGAAATGACATGCCCACTCATCCAGGTACACACATGTGCATGAGTCCCTGCACACGTAGGTGTGCCCAAACATATATGAACATGTCCACGCACATGTATTTATGCTACGCACAAAATAAATCCCCCCAAACAAAAGCAAAGCCAGAGGGACCCAGAAGGATGGACTGAGGCCATTGAGCTGGGAGAGTCCTGAGCCAGAGAGTGGTGTGGTCATATGGGAAGGTGAAGGGAGCCAGGCCTGGGGATGGTTGCCAGCACTTAGCTCAGCTGCTGACTGCTATGTGACCTAGAGCCAGTTATTCAGTGTCACTTTGTTCCAGCCTCTTATGAACTACAAGGTGCTCACAGATGGACTGTGCCACAGCAACTCTGCTGAGTGAGTTTTTTAGAGAAGGATCAGGCAGGGATGAGGAGATGGCCCGGTTGGTAAAGTACTTGGGGTACAAGCATAAGGACTTGAGTTTGGATCTCAAGAACCCACATAAACCCCAGGTGTGGTGGCACATGCTTGCAGTTTCAGCACTGGGGAGGCAAAGAGGGTCCCTGGGCTTGCTAACCAGCTAGTCTTGCTGAAAAGTTAACATCCCAAAATGTAGCACACCTTCTTTCTCTCCTCAAGTTTATCTCATTCATAGCTTGGGTTTCCTCAAGAACACAGTCCCTTGAGGCAGTTTAGCAGGAGCGGAGACAACAAACTAGGTCAAGGAAGTATGGGACACATCCGCTGCAGGTGGCTGCTGCTGTGAGTGACTGTGCTGAATCTTAAAAGCACCATCCAGGAAGCTAAACAGATGAGCTCAGAACACAAGTGGGAGATGAGTGGAGACAGCAGGTCTCTGACAACCCCCGCCATTCCCTGCTGGAGAGCTGACTGCAGGGAGATGGCTAGCACAGCCTGGACCGGGAGAGGCAGTGTTCTCTTGGTTGCACCTGCAGGATGCTGCCAGAAGCCACGTGCCTCTAGGCTCTGTGAAGCTGCAGACTGAGAGGGTTCACAGCAGCGCACAAGGTACCCAATATGTTCAGTCGGCAAACGCTACACACCTGCAGGGTTCTAGGCCGGGGGACAAGGCAGAGAGCAGTACACACAAGGTGCTTGCTCCTCCTCTGTCCACATGATGGAAATGGCAAGCATGGGGGGAGGGGAGGAAGGTGGCTCAGTGGACAAAGTACCTGCCACACAGTGTGAACACCTGAATTTAGATCTCCAGAACACATGTAGAAATCAGGACACCTATAGTATGCATCTGTAATCCCAGAATGCCTAGGGCAAGATGGGTGGCAGAGATAGGAGAATCTTCTGGAAGCTTGCAAGCCAACTAGCCTGGGGAATGCAGAGGAAAACAGCAAGAGACCCTGGCTTCAGTACTACTTGGAAAGAAGAAAAGGTTCAGTGGAAGGAATGTGGGGGAGGGGGAACAAAAGAAGCAATTATGATCAAAATACATTATGTACATGTATGAAAAGTGTTAATAAAAAAGTTATTTTAAAAGACTCTGCTTCAAACAAGGTAGAAGGTAAGTACTGATAAGCAAAAGTTGTCTTCTGACCTCCATACATTCACCATGACACACATACCCTCACTTACACACACAAACATGAAAATGAACACACACACACACACACACACACACACACACACACTCACCAAACCAGCAAGTGAAGGGGGAGTAAAAGGAAAAAGTATTATGAAGAAAATAAAATGAGCTAATGGGGCTAGATGGAAGACTTCCTTTAGATATCAGGACCAACTGGCCTCTCTGAGGAGATAAGATTTGAGTTGAGGTGGCTGGAGAGATGGCTTAACAATTATGGCACTTGCCTGTGAAACATAAGTACCCAGGTTTGATTCCTCAGTACCCACGTAAGTCAGATGCACAAGGAGGCATATGTGTTGAGTTCCTTTGCAGTGGCTAGAGGCCCTGGTGCACCTATTCTCTCTCTCCCCTTCATGCTCCATCTCTCTCTCTCTCTCAAATAAATAACCAAACAAATAAAATATTTTTTAAAAGATTTGAGTTGAAGCTTTGACTACAAAAAGGAGCCCTGGATGGAATAAACCAAGCCAGAGCAAAAGTTTTGAGGCACAAGATGGCTGGTGATTTTCTGGAAGAGCTTAGGAGGAAGTGAGTGATTGCAGTAGACCAGGGAGAAGGGTAGGCAGGGCAGGCAGAGCCAGCTCCTGGAGGGCATATAAGAAGACCCTGGATTTTATTCTGAGTACATGAAGGAGCCAACAGAACACCATGATCTGGTTGCTATGTGAAGAAATGGAGCAGGATGAGAATGAACGGAAATGTTACATGTGTAGGTCAGAGAAGGCCAGACAGTGACCATTTCATGCAACTCAGCCTAATGCCAGTCCTAGGAATCATCACTGAGAACCTGAGCCTTATCTACAGGTGGCTTTGATACCGTCACCACCATGGTATCTTTCCAGGGAGGTCCAGGGACCCCACTGCTAAGCTAGGAGGAGAAGATAAACTCATGGGGGCTGGAGGGCTGGTGGTGGAGTCACCATGGGAGGTCTCTCACCACACCCTGACACACATCAGCTGATTTCTCAGCTCACATTTGTCTTTCACTACAGTCCTAGTTGTCGGGTGCCTTGTGTTCTGCCAATAGCACTCAGCAACCCTCATTCATACCCTGGTGACACAGAGTCCCCACATTGCCAGTAACGCTGTGCAGTGGAGAAGGACACCATCAGTACCACTTTCCTCCCAGGTTCCATTTCTCTTTCTGCCTCTAGCATCCTGGAAGCTGAAATGTTCTTCAGGCCAGAAAGAGAGATGTCTATATGAGACGATCATGGACTGTGTTTGGTGTCTCTGTTCTACAAGAAACAAATTTTCACTTGCTTGAACATGGAAGGACCCCTACCTTAAGGACATAAAAGTCCAGTAAAATGCAGGCTGGTCAATTTCCAAGCCTAATTTAGCACTCAGACCAGATCTGCCCACGCTCCTCTTCCTACCCAGCCACATTTTACTTAGGTGTCTAAGGCAGTTCTGCAATGGTGTGAAGGTTACACTTTAAAATAAGTGTGAGAATATGTCACAAGTTTATCTTTGGTCTGTGGAACCATGTCTAGGATCCAATGTCTGCCAAATGCTGTTAGATACTTCAAGGGACCATCACTTAACTTCAAAAGCTGTTATGACAGCTTATATTGATTGTCAAGTTGAAAGGACCTAGGATTACCTGTGAGGGATTATTTAGATTAGGTTAGCCTCTGGGTTTGATTATGAGCAATCATCTTGATTAGGTTAACTGAAGTAGAAAGACCCACCTTAACTATGGATGACACGCTGGGCTCAGACTATGAAAAGGAGAGAGCTGGCTGAGCAGCAACACTCACTGCTCTGTGCTTCCTCCCTGCTGATGTGACAAGATGAAGCTGATCTCCTTCTTGTGCCATCAGGGAGTGTCTCCTCTGGAACATATAGAGCAAAACTGAACTCATTTCCTCTCATAAGCTGCTTCTTGTCAGGTGTTTTGTACCAGGGGTGAGATCATAACTAATAGGATTGTCAACTGTCTAAATACTCAAGATGCCATGATATAGCATCAAAATACATTATGCACATGTAGGAAAATTGTCAATAAAAACATTTACCTGGGCTGAAGATATAGCTTAGCAGCTAAAGGCTCTTTCTTACAAAGCATGACGACCCTGTTTTGATTCTCCAGTACCACATAAAGCCAGATGCACAAAATGTGTCTGAAATTCTTTTGCATTGGCAGAGGGTGCACCCATACTCACTCCTCTCTCTCTCAAATAAATAAATTAATTAATTAATAAGTAAGTAAGTAAGTAAATAAATAAATAAATAAATAAATTAAAAGAAAACATGTTGAAGGCTGGAGTCAGTGGTTAAGGTGCTTGCCTATAAAGCCTAATAAGCTGGGCTGGATTCTCCAGTACCCACATAAAGCCAGATGCAAAGTGATACATGCATCTGGAGTTCTTTTGCAACAGCTGGAGGCCCTGGTATGTCCATTCTCTCTGTCTGTTTCTCTTTTCTCTCTTTGCTTTCAAATAAATAAATTTTTTTTTTAAAATGTTGATCCATAGTTATCCTTGAAGTCCACAGGGACAGGTCTATTTGACTCTTTAGCCACCCAGAGACTGTGTGGTACAGAAATCCTACTGAGGACAGACATGAAATTTCACTACAAATCAGATCCTATATGGGCCATGACTGATCACCAGCAAGCAGAGCAATGGGGATAAACATTGAAGAAACAGGGCTGGGGAAATGGCTTAGCAATTAAAGGTATTTGTTTGCAAAGCCTGTTGGTCTGGGTTCAATTCCCCAGCACTCATGTAAAGCCAGATGCACAAAGTGGCAGATGCATCTGGAGTTCGTTTGCAGAGGTAAGAGGTCCTGGTACACCCATTCTCTTTTTCTCTCCTGGCAAATAAATAAATAAAAATATAATTTAAAAAAATGTGAAGAAACAGTAAGAGCTTTTTTCTTACCTGGTCCTTTTTAAGTACATGGAATATATAGTTCTTTGGGGGGGGGGGATAAACAACCTGTTTCCAAAATATTCATGCCTTTAAACAGTTTTGACCTGAAGGTGACTACCAGAAATATCAGTTCTACTATGGGTAGAGCTCTTTCCATCCCCTGCTCTTTAGTGAATGTGACTGGCAGCAGAGAGCTCCTGTTCCCAATACATAGCAGGCCAGCACCGATAGGCCCTTAAACAATTCCATCTTACCTTTAGTTGCAGTTAAAAATATAACAAACAGATTCATGTACCAGTAAATATATATACAAATAATTTCTAATTTTCCCCTGTAGTATTGTCACATTCTCAATCACCCCTGATAAATGAGAGATAATGGGATTCTTAAAGTGGAAATGATTTTCTAGCTTCTTAATTCAGCCACAAAGCCCACAATACAATATACAGGCTTTTATACTACACCATCCATTCCATTTCAATTATTCATTAGAATGAGGAAGTGTTTTTTAAGTAACTATTCGAACCAAAATTTCAATATCAAGAATAGGGCATTTCCCTCAATTGTTCCTTATACAGAAGGAGATATTTGGATATATATATATTTTTTTTTTTTAGTAGAGAAGCCAAAAAAAAAAAAAAAATCAGGCAGACAAACTTCTTTTTAAAACATGTAGTGTTTCTGGGGGCTGGGGAGATGGCTCAGTGCTTGCCACACAAGCATAAAGGTCTAAGAGGGCCTGAGTTCAATCCCTCGCATTCACTGTAAAAAGCTGGGTATGACCACACATGCCTGTAACCCCAGTGATAGGGAAGGAGCACAGAGACAGGAGAATCACTGGGGCTCACTGGGCAGGCTGACTGACAAAGAGCAGCTCCTGGTTCAGTGAGAGACTCCATCTCAAAGAAACAATGGGAAGAGTGATACAGAAGGACTCCTATATTCTCCTCTGGCATCCACACATAGGACATGTGCCTCTGCATACAAACATGAATACACTGCACACACACCACACTATGTATGCAACACGCACATGCACACACACGTGAATGCACTAGAAAAAGGGTGGGGGAGTTTCAGGTAAAGAAAAGGTCATTTTCTAGGTTAAAAAAATCATAACTAGTAATCCAAAGGGCGCTGATTTGAATTGATGCATTTTTAAAATCCCTTACAGTCTTAATTTAAAGAGGACTATGTGACAGCATTCTCTTAGTGGTTACTATAATGAACTTTATGCTTGAATGTACATATTTTTGTGAAACACAATAGAATTCAGACCATCAGCACAAGATTTTGTAGGCCATAACCCGCCTGCCACCCAAACTTGTAATACTGACAGCACTATGGTAAACAAAAGGCCACACAGAGATAGTGCCCCTGAAGGGAAGCTCCTATGATCTGCTTTCCAAAAAAAAAAAAAAAAAACCCACATTAAAGTCACAGAATCTCTTTGTGTAGGAGTCAACTCAGCCTCACTTTTACTTCTTCCAGTCTCTGTAGTAAGGTGCTATTCTCATAAAACCTTAAAAAGATGTATGTACTGCTTATTATACTAAATGTGTCCTTGATGTTAGGTCATTATACAGCCTCCCATGTGACACGCCAGTGAGGTGGTTTACAGACAGAAGGAATGCATTTTCCACAAATCAGGCACAAAGACACCACACCCCCTCTGTGCAAATACCCTTAAGCTTTACAAGCCTTCTCCAACTCAGACCTACTGTGATTACTCTTAAAAATAACCCACCCTCATGCCACAAGTCATTGTGCCTATCCTAGAATGACTTTTCTGCAGACAATAAAGGCATTTCAAAAATTCTGTAGCAAATATGCATAATGAAAGCCACATATCATCCAGTAGCAAATGTTCTGATTTTCGGTTTTCACTTCCTTCCTAGACCACCGGGAAGAGTGTGACTGAGAAGTGCAGCCACAAGAAAGCTCTTCAGCCCCTTCTCGTGCTGGTTACTTACAAATAATCAGTCTGGGATTCTCTATCTTTCATAAAGGCAGTCACTTTCTTATCCTACTTGAATGGCTGTCATTTCTACCCACAGAGTAAAGCACATATGTATGATGTATTATCTATCTAATACATAATATAAATTGAGAGTGGATTAAAAATTTAACAGACTATTTTTAAAGCAATAGGAACACATCAAATAGTGCATACAGAGAGTAAACCCAGAATGAATGTCACTGTACCTAATTCAGTCTTAGATGACTCCTCCTCTTACCATATAGTACCTACATACTTTTGAAGAGTGTAAAATCAGAATGGTATTTTATATAGCAACGTGCCTGTTTATTATTACTAGATGAGCTATTTCAATAAAGGACATTATAATGATCTAACCACTAACAATATAAACATCTTTTGTTAGAAAGCACATTTGACAACGATTAGAACTGGCTGGGTTGGGCAAGCTTTTACAGCACTGATACTAAAAATAGGGTTATCAAAATCTGTAAAGATATTTCTGCTAAGTGTTCACTGGCCTAAAAATAATCTTTTAAAAACAATTTTGATAATTTGGCTGAGGGGGATCGTATGCACATATCGATCCAGACTGCTATTTCCTGTATGCAGAGCAACCTACCAAATTAGTAACACAATCCAGGTCAAGTTTGCACGCAGGCTTGAGGGTCTGCCGAGATCACTTCTCTTTCAATGATGGGGTTCTGAGTAGACGAGGAGAGGGATGGGAATATGGTAAGATGAAAAATAAGGGGAGAGAACACACACCCAGGGTGAGTTTCTCTGGTCACTGTATGAACTACCCTTTGCCAAGAAACTGACATTTGCAGTGAAGCTGTAACATGGATTTATTATACCTTGATCAAAACATGTCAGTGACTGTCCCACCACCTCAACACCCATCTCAGAATCACCCCTAAATGGAAACACACCACCTGTCCTATCTTTATACCACATCCCCAAAGAAGTCATTTGTCAAATGTTGGTTTAGAGGCAAAAGAAAAAAAAAAAAAGAGTTGTATGCTTTTTAATTAAGTTCGGTGAGTTGCCTAAAGAAAATGCCATTCTACAAAACAACAAAGTCAGTGGTCACTAGGCTAGCAAAAGAAGGGGTGGGGGTGGCACAGACCCTCATCAGTGCAGGGGACAGAGTGGCAGCCAGCAGCAGGCAGAGGAACTGCGGGGAAGGAACAGAGGGCAGCGAGGAGCAGGCAGGGGACATTGGGCAGTGGGCAGGGGACAGAGGGCAGCAGGGAACTGGCAGGGGACAGCGAGGCAGAGGGCAGGGAACAGAGAGCAGGGAGAGGCAGGCAGGCAACAACAGGCAGAGGGCTGGAGACACGAGGGACCGCCTGGCTGGGTCCTGCAAGTCCTGCTGGGCTTCGCGCACCGCCCCAAGGCCAGCTTCCCCGGAGCGCACTCCCTACTTACCGGGTCCGCGTCATTAGTAGATGGCAGTAGCTTCGCTTAATCCCAGGTGCCTCTTTTTCTCTAGCATGGAAATGCCAAGCTAGGAACATACCCCCCGCCTAGCAGCAGCCTCGGCTCCCCGCGCAGCAGCGGACAGCCCCAGATTCCTGCAGCGGGGCCAAAAAATCAATGGGCAGCAAGCGCTCGGCAGACAAAGACTTCACCCAGAGAAAGCGCTCCTGCGCACCGCTTCTACACAGGGTTTCCAGATGACACACAAGATACTTCACTCCTCGACACCCACCGTGCCAGACACTGTCCCATGACAGGGAGACACGCATGCCCCCAGGGTTTTCCAAAGCACAGCCCATGTCCCACGCGAGACAGAAAGCACAGGCAGTCTCACCCCACACTGGACACCCTGCACTCCTTCCTACCACGGCCACCCTACTGGCGGTAGGTTCAGAGACCTTCCCCGCCACAGCCACAGAGCAGTCTGCCAAAGCAATTTGGGTTTGGGGAAGGAAGAGGGGAGTAGGAAGGAAGGAGAAAGAAAGAAAGGAAGGAAAGAAGGAAAGAGGAAGGGAGGAAAAGTAAGGAGGAAGGAAGAAAGGAAGGGAAAGGATAGAAGGAAGAAAAAATAAGGAAGGGAAGGAAGAAAGAAAAAAGGAGGGTAGGGATGAAGGAAAGAAAGGTGGAAACGAAGGGAAGGAAGAGGAAAGGAAAGAAGGAAGGAGAGGTGGAAGGAAGGATGGAAGAAGGGAGAGAAGGAAGGAGGAGGGAACATAGAAGGGAAGGAAGAGGGAAGGAAGGAAGGAAGGAAGGGTAGGCAGGCAGGCAACAACAGGAAGAGGGCTGGAGACAAGAGAGACAGCCTTAGTCCACTCCAAAGTCATGGATCACATTGCCAATTCTTGCTGCTTTTAGTCCCAAAACAAACTGTTTTACTAAATGGGTGTGTGTGTGAGGGGGGTTCTTGAGCCAGGAGATTTTATCTGAATATACTTTATCAGGAAAACCACAACAGCTGGGCTCCTTGACCGGTACCTGGTGATGAGCCCAGACTATCTAGGTTTGTCACAGACCCAGCACCCAGCAGGGCCTGCTTGTTGGTGACTAAAGCAACTATATCACACAGCATTATGGAAGATTCTGCTCCTTGCTGGACAAGTACACATTCAACCCTATTAATGACACACTGGTTCTGAGATTTGTGGTTAATAAATCTGTGTGTCAGGCCTGGGTAGGGGACAATTGACTTTAAATATCTTGAATATCAGGTCTTCCACCTGGCTTAGGGAAGACTCCCCTCACTCCAGGAAAGCTATGGCTTCTGTTCCTTCAATGTCTTCCAGCTCTGGGCCGGGAACTGTTAAAAGGCCTTTGTAATTAACATATAACCATGTGCCTGTTTTATGAATTTTAATTGCCTTTTTCTGCTCCTTATTATTCACTCATAACTGTATCTTTCTTAGAAGTAGCAAAACACCATTAGCCCCACCACTATTTCTCTAGTAAGTCAATTTGGCCGGCTTACCATGTTTCAGTCAGTAAGAATTAGGGGTTCTATAACTACAGATGTTGCATCCGAAAACACAGCCAAAAAAAAAGCTTGAACCTTAGAACACTTTGCCTATTTTTTTTTTTAATTCTTGTTTCTCTCTGTCCATGAACACCACACAGGACAGGATAAAATGTGGTAAGATATTTGCAGAGACACATATGTGACAGCTAACGCACTTAAAAAAAATCTGAAGCTTTAGTGATTATCTGCGCAAGTTCCATAGCAAGCTATTAACCCCTTTAGGCCCTGCTTGAAGAGAAATGCGATCTCACCACACAAGCCAGAGCCCTGTACATTCCTGCACAACCTGGGGGGGGGGGGGGTGACACAGTTTTTAAAATAAATCAATGTGCCCAGGTAATTGCATTGTGGGTACATAGTCCTAGAAGGGGAGGGTGAGGGGGGGAGAGCAGGCCCATGGAGATTCACCTTATACACAGATAAAGAACTGCTTTCTTGCTTTTGACCAAAAGAATGAAAAATGTCATTAGTTCTTTCGAGGCAAATGCACAAGGGCTTTGTTGCTGTTGCCCCTCCCCCTCCTCCCTGCCTTATCTTCTTCCCTCCCAGCTTTAGAGAAAGGCTCAGTAAGATTGTAACAGTGAGTCACAGGGTCTGGCTACATTAGCGGAATCACACAGTACCAGGGTGATGTCTTCCTTCGGCTCTGCGCCTCTCTAATTATTTACCCAGATCCAGACCGACTGTTGGAAATCAGCTCTCTCCAGGAGGTAACAGAGCTGAGAGGTTCTTTTCACTAGGAAACCAACCATTGGCTGGTGGCTGGCATCCTGCCTGCAGGCCAGTAAGCCCTGGTGGGCAATGTCATGAAATAAATAAGCCAGGATCAGAGCACCTTCTTCATTGATTCCATGGCAAGGGGATCGATTAAATTTAAGGAAACCCAAGAAGAACAGAATACGTAAGGGAAAGAGATCACATAAGGACCCAGTCCCTAGAATACAGAACACTGTTCTTGAAGTTCATTTTGTGAAATGACGGGAAGGAAGCAGGGCTGAGGTGGCCAGTATTTCCTAGTTAGAGTAAGCCTTCCCCAGATGCAGACAAAACACATGGCTTTATGGTGTCCACGAAGGGTGCTGTTTTCTCACGTGTGTTTCCTGAAAACAGAGAATGTTCGGACAACCTTTACTTTAGAATTTGCTGGAGTTCTCATTAAAACAGAGGCCACCAGTCCTGTCAGTTTGGGGTTTCCTCTGCAGCTTGGAGTCACTCCTCTAACTCCACAAAATAAAACCCTAGAAAAATCAATTTAAATCAACCAACATCTTTTGTATTTGTCTGTTTTTAAGACCTTTATTAGGCAAACTGTTCTAAGCTTTGAATAGACGCTTTCCACTTTCTGACTTTGTTTCTAGGACAGCAAAACTATCATCACACATATGTAGAGTTTTAATTTTTCAGACCCTTAGTGGGACCAGCCACCTTCAGTTTCCTTTATTTTTCTACCACCCCAGAAGAAGCATGGTGACATGACAGTCTTCAAGGGGTCTGTTGTGAGCGTATCAGAGTGAGGCCCAAACCCTATCAGTGTGCAATGACAAGGGTCACTCTCATGCTTGGAGAGACAACGTGTGCATGCACGTGCATGTGAGTGTGTGTGCATTTGGTTGGCATTGCCAATTAGGTTGTTTACTCTAACATTAAAATCAATTTGTATTCTCTGCATATACAGACACCTCTTAACTGCACATCTATTCTTTTCCTAGCTTCCCAGTCAGAACTGGAATTTTAAAACTGTTATGGTTGGTTAGCTTGCTGGTTCAAAAAAGAAAGAAAGAAAAAGGAAAAGAAAAAAAAAGAATAGCCCTTTAAAAAAAGACTTTTTTTTTCTTTTAGCAACTGATATTCTAACTTAGAGCTTAAGAAGCTGAGGAATTGTATTCCGGAGTTCAAAATCTAACAACTTCTAAGCACAACTAAAATTTGTACTTCATCCATCAAATTTCTCTCTTGAAACACTGGCTTAAATATTATATCTACATTTAAGGGAGAGGCCTGAAAAATTCACTATTCAGCAAATAACTAGTATGGGCTCACTGAAAGTCTCTATCAGCCGTTTCTTAGATACCAGGGAAACGCATGAGATATTCTACAGAGCACAATATTGATAGGCAGAATCCATTCCATATCAAAGAGGTAAAAAAACGAACCAAGTGGATCTATGGGGTCATACCTACTTCCAGTGTAAAAATAAAATCACTGGCCCAACTGTCCTGTGAACCCTTAAAATCCAAAAATTCTCAACATGATAGGAGGAAAAGCAAAATGAAACCCTTACCACATTCCATGCTAACAAATTGTCTGATAGGGAAAGCACAGCATAATTCGTATTAGAGTAAAATTCAGTGGAAGAAAAAAATATTAATTATAAAAAATTCCTATCTGGTAGTTTAAATAATTTAAATGGAACATAGAGGCATTTCTCATGTCTTAAAGATAAAATCCCAATCCTTCCCACAACCATTGCAAAGAGGACGGGCTACAGTGCTCATATTTATTACAGTAATTACACCAGAGAAAAACAAGGAAAGGGGGGAAAAAAAGCCTCGTGCAGACATTTCCACTGCTCACTGGATTTGTGGCTATTCAGGCATTCCCAGCTTTTTGTCTGAATCTTGCCTGTTTTTGTTCAGACCCAAACTTCTGTTCCCTCAATGCACCACAAGCTCCATTTCCTCTCCCGGGGCTTGTCTCCAGTCCCTGGGGTAGGCTTCCTATCTTTCTTTCCCACAAAACAGTACAAGACACAAAGTTCCTGGAACTTGCTCCTTGGCCGAGAGCAAACAGAGCGCGGCATCACCCCCTGCAGGACAGGAGGCTGTGGGTCTTTACCACCTCTTAAGGCCAAGGAGTTCCTAATGGTGAGACAGCCTAAGTGGCTCTGTGGCACAGAGCTGTAACTGTCAACTAGGGGCATCCCTTGGGGCCTGTCTGCCTGCTTGATGCCTGGCCTTAGTGCCAGTTCTCAATACTGACATGGTGACAGTCCAGTTGGTCCACAACTTGGCATTTCATGAGAAGTCTCAACCAGCTAATTATAGAAACTGACACCACCCTGCAGAGCGACAGTGTCGCAGTGGCTGAAGCCATTGAAGTACCCATGTTTTAAGGGAAACAACAGATTGGATGTGACCACTCATACAAACCCGGCATTGACAATACAAATGTGGTGGGCAACAGTTCTATCTTGTAGACGAGGCAAGGTGACAGCAAGGCGGTGACTCAACAAGCTAATGTCCCAGGCTTATGCTTACTGATTTCAGCATGTTAGAAGCTCGGGTTGTCCAGTACATACTGGGATGGAATTTTGCTTCCCATGTGAAGCAAGGCTGGGCCTTTGAGGGCCTCTGCTATGGCCTTTCAGCCCTCATCCCCCTCACTGCTCCTGGCTGGGGCTAGAGCTCTCAGCATGAGAGACACTGCAGTGTGAGGCAGATTTTGTGAGCCTGGTGTAGAAACCTCCCCAACCCTGCACCCCAGTGCTGCTGTCATTCCAAGTGTGTGGAGAATCGAGCTCAGGTCTGTATAACCAGCATTGGCCTCTCAGAAGCAATCATGGAGACCTGAGGGTGGTAATGGGCTGAGGAGGAGGGTTAGGAAACACCTTCTACCACATGTAGGGGTGAGGGACTAAAGGTTCAATCTCCTTCCCTTTCTCCCTCTCTTCTTTCCCTCCTGTTTTCCTTGTTCCATCCTTTCCTGCCCTCTTCCTTTTTTTCTTTATGAACTTTAGTCTCACTGTGTTGTGCAGGCTGGTCTCAAACTCCTGGATTCAAATGATCTGATCTTCTTGCCTTAGCCTCCTAGGTTACTGGGGGTCCAGGCATGCTTTATCTTTCAGACTAGAGTGGAAATTTTCCCTCATTAGTGTTTGAGCTGCAGAGTCAATGGCTGCGTTCTTGGCTGGGGGAGGCTGAAATGAAAAGCTATGGTCTTGAGGGGAGCAGAAGGTTCACAAAGTTTTATGTTGTGGACCAATTTTGGGGGTGCCCTCTTAATCCTTTTGTTTCCTCTCTGGCCTGCCTTAGGAAGTGCCAAGTGAGAGGGCTGTCACCCCCTCCCACTGCAGGGCTCTCCTGGAAAGGGAGGGCCATCAATGGCCTTGGGTGTTGATAAAGGACTATAAGGCAGGTGGTGGAGAGCAGAGAGGAAGGGAGAGATATGGAGGGTGGGGTGGTGGAAAAACACTAACCATGACCATCAGCTCCCTGAGCATTTGGGGGAGTCAGAAGAAGTTTAGAGAGCTCCCCCAGGGTGGGGACACTGCTGCTAGAGTGCTGGGACAGCTTGCGATGTCTTTGAGAGGATGAGAAGATGTCTTTGCAAAGGACATGGGCCAGGGCTGCTCCCAGGGGATGACCATATGGGGTGCAGCATATTTTATGGTAAGCTGGGAGGGGCTAGTGTGGGTGCCACTTAAGAGAGGGAAGCTTCCCAGGCCACAGGGTCAGTCAGTATATAGTCGGAATGCTGACACTCAAGAAGCCACATAGGGGCTGGAGAAATGGCTTAGCGTTTAAGCGCTTGCCTGTAAAGCCTAAGGACCCCGGTTCGAGGCTCAATTCCCCAGGACCCACGTTAGCCAGATGCACAAGGGGGCGCACGCATCTGGAGTTCATTTGCTATGTCACTCTCAAATAAATAAATAAAAATAACAACAAAAAATTAAAAAAAAAAAAAGAAGCTACATAGCACAGTGACCAATGGCAGCCGGGGTTTTCACAGCTGCTGCCTTCCTCCTTTTGACTGCCTCACTTCCTACCACCATTTGACTGCAGCTGTACCAGTACCAATGCTACTCTCCCTGCTTTCTGTCACCACGCAGTCCCCATCTCATAGTCCTTGGGTGTTGGTGTGAACACAAGTGGGGCCACACCCAGAGGGGTGACCTGAGCACCATTGGGATCCACATGCTGTCTGCACTCTGTGAACCTACGGTACAGTAGGACTGCATTCAGCCCCACGGTCAGACTTCCAGCTGGGGTGAGCCTCATAGAGTTCCACATGACTGAAATCATGTGACCCTGTCCTGGACAGTGCTCAGGGTCTGAGGAAAGGGACTGTCTAACATCACATTTTTTTTTTTTTTGAGGTAGGGTCTCACTCTAGCCTAGGATGACCTGTAATTCACTATGTAGTCTCAGGGTGGCCTTGAACTCACTGTGATCCTCCTACCTTTGCTTCCAGAGTGTTGGGATTAAAGGCATGTGCCACCACACCTGGCTTACCATCACAATTTTTTTTGTTGTTGTTGTTTTTCAAGGTAGGGTCTCATTCTGGCCCAGGCTGACCTGGAATTCACTATGTATTCTCAGAGTAGCCTTGAACTCATGGTGATCCTCCTACCTCTGCCTCCCGAGTGCTGGGATTAGTATCACAATTTTTTGACCTGTCCTGGCAGTGAGACCCTGTCATAGTTGTGACATAGAGGTGGGTGAATGGATGGGATCACAATTGGGCCCAGAAGGTTTGTGCACTTGCTTCCCCCTAGGACGACTGCTCAGTGTGTGTGTGTGTGGGGGGGAGGTCTGTTCATTTTTCATGCTGGGAAGGGGGATGGGAAGGGGGAGAGATGGGGAGAAGAGCAGAAGAGAGAAAGTGTTAGTTTCTCTAAGCCTCTACTTCCTCCTGGGGTAAATGGGAAGGTGACTTCCAACCTTGCAAAGCTTGGATAAAAGTCTCCTGGCCCCAAAGGTCCTCAAGGAACCATTGTTAATGCCCTGTAACTCACACAGCTCGGACCCGAGTCCAGCCTTCTCCTCCTCCATGCTCTTCAGAAGCACACATACTGCCCAGCCTGAGTCACTCCTGGTGGCTCTCAGAGGCAGAAGAGGCAGGTAGGTGGGCTTAGGGACTTCCTTCCTCAACAGCCTGAATCTACCTCCTTACTCCAACAAGCCCTCTTGCCTTCTGAGCAGATGGGTTCCCAGACATCTTTCAGGCTGCATATCCGCTTGCCTCACTTCCTGCCCCTGAGCAGGGGCTGTCATGGCAGGTCTAGTGCTGGAGTGGACGGCAACACTGACATCATCCAGCTCTTACTTCTGGTGGCGGCAAAAGCAAGAAACAGCTCTGAGGAACTCAAGTGAAACTGCGGGGCCTCCTGGTGCGTATAAAAGAAGCCAAAGCACATGCGCAGAGGAGGATGGACACAGCATAGGTTCCTGTGGACAAAGATGCCCTGGACACTGCGTGGCTGGTGGAGAGCAGGAGTGGAAGACAGGAGGACCAGACACAGATGCATCAGAGGGAGGTCACCGTCCATGGAGAGAGGGTGGGTTTCTGGATGAGGTGTGGGTGTAGGGAAGATGAAGATGCCATGATGGCAGCAAGATGGGGGTTCACAGTTCCTGATATGGCTACAGAAAGGAGCTCCAGTCCCCTAAAACATATCCATACCCTGCCACTGCAAGCCTGAGAATGTTCAAGGTTGCAGCTAAGGCTGGGTGAGCTCCTACAGACACTCCTGGTTGACTGGAATGGCTCGAGCCCTTGGAGTCATCTGATGTCTGTGTTGTGGAGTTTGGATAAGAAACAAGTCATATAATAATCCTGGCTCAGCCCCCACCACCCAGCTGAGGCACTGGCTGGAGTCACAGGGCCACAGGGCCACTGGTTAAGGCACAATGGGAGCACAGAGCAGCTTTCTCAACAGGGGCAGGAGTCCTTTCAGCAGGTGCTGATTCAAAGGACAGGGAGGTACACAATGGCAGGTGGACAGTGCCCTCTCCCCACCCTGACAGACTCTGGAATCAAAGGCAGAAAGCCATGAGTCAGGAGTGCATAAACACTCTGGGATGGGTGGCTCTGGGAGCCCCAGGCCTGCTTCCGGAGCTGGGCAGATGCCTGTCGTAACCTCATTCATAAGAAGTGATTGAGAAAAAGCAAACGGAAGATAGCTCAGGCTCTGTGTGGATCTCAGCATAATAAATAGATTAAATACATCATAAGTCAAATGATCTCCCTGAGTCTCACCCTGTGGCTGGCAGGGACTTCTGGTGTGAGAAGAGCCTCTCACTGGAACAGCCAGCCGCCTCTGCCTATGTAAAATAAGCGTTATTATTGTGATTTGGATGGAAATTTCTCCTGGCCATTTGCTCTAAAATGCCTTTTCCAGAAACTTTTCAGTTATCACCAATGACAACACCAAATATCTATTCCATGCCCTGCACGATCCTCAGAGTAACTACTCTATGAGGAAACAAGACACTTTTATAGATTCAAACACTAATGCCCAGAGAAGTTCAGTAATTTTCCCAAAGATGCACAGTACTGATAAAGTGGCAGTCAGGATTTGCACCCAAGATGTCTGACTCGGGTGTCTGAGTTTCCCTGGGCTCAGAAGCAGGCTTGGCGGTTAAGCTATGAGTAGAGGTTTTCAGCCTTTCTCACTTCCTCTCTCCTTCTCCATGCCTATCTTCCTTGTATTCCCAACTTGCTTACATGGTCCTGAGGTAGCAGGGAAGGCAGCGCTGTGTACCTCTGAGCGTGAGCCCGATCTCCATACTTCCTGCCTCTTCCTCCAACTAAGGCCAGTCCTGAGACAAAATGTATGATTAAGCCCATCTCCAGGGCTGACAGCATATGGCTATAGATTTGCAGACAGAAGTCTAATATTCATGTAGTAATAATCCTGAGAATCTTTGGAATGTTTTCCAAACTGGAGAAAATTCATTATTCTAATAGAAATAAAACCTTAAGTTAAAGTTAAGGAAATGAGTCACTAATACGTCTGAAGGCAGGTGCAAGCTGGGACTGCAGAGCCCAAGGGATGGTCACGTAGGTCTGCAAGCCCAGCTGGGAGGAGGCAGCAGCTAGAAAACCAGGCACCAGAGCACATCCAACCTCTTTCTTTTCTTCTTCCACAGCTCATGACTCAGAAACCCCTGGAGTAGGTGATGCAGAGGGCCCAGAAGCCTGGAAGGAGGTAGAATAGAGTCCAGGCCTCAGGGGCAGGACGGCAAAAGGTCTAGCTGTACTTCTTTCTAGCTGTGTGATATTAATCCCTGGCCTACCCATTGTGAGCCAGTTTCTTCATTTACAAAATAGAACGGTACCTACTGCCTAGGTGATGGTGAAGATAAAATGAAATAGCCATGTCATGCCCTGGGCTCAGTTAATGTTACAGAATGATAGTGAATAGCTGTGATAAACAGTAAGGGTGGGGTGGGGATCCTAAACAGTTTCTGTGTGTCTTGGATCATGAGTGATCAAAGACCAGGCAGCCAGTCTGAGGGACACAGGGCACATTCCTGGACATTCCAAAATCAGAGGATGTCTGTGAGCCTGGCCAGAAGAAGGATGTGATCTTGATCTGCATGAGGCTCCAAACCTCCATCACCCCTGCCCCCCTACTGGTCCCCATTGCTGAGCAGCTTCTGAAGAAGTGCTCTCGTGCCAGGTAGGGAGCCTATGGACCCAGTGGGAGGGGGGTCTCCTGGCTGCTCTGTAGCCTCCTCCAGTTGGACCATTCTTAAAATGGCACCTGGTCCCTCTGAAGACATCAGTGGGCAGACATGTCTCTCATGTCTCTGTGTAACAATTACCTTCTCTCTGCTGGGAGAAAACACTCAACTAGAAGCAGTCTATGGGAGGAAAGTGTTTGTTTGGGCTTACATTCTTCAGGAGAAATTTCATCATGGCATGGCAGAGCAGGCTGGGCATTGCATCTTGGTCACATTAGCTGGGAAGTATCAGCAAAAGTGAGCTGAGCACTGGCAAGGAGAAGCTGAGTTATAACCCCCCAAAGCCTACACCCAGCAACATACCTCCTCCAGCAAGGTTCCACCTCCCAAACTGCCGCCAACTGGGGACAAAATGTTCACATTCAATCCACCACATTCTGCCTCAGAGGGTATCTATGGGTTCTCAAAAGCAGTTAGGACATTTGTGCCAGCAATTACTGTCCCTTTTGTATAAGCTTTGTTTCCAATACAGGGACCTTAAACATCATGGAACCCAGACCAACCTCAGATTCACATGAGGAGTGAGATTGCTCCCCGCTGCTCTCACAGACACTACCTTGTCCTCCGCAGAAGGTTCTTGGGCCGGGCCAGGCTGGGCCTGTCACTGGCTTGCAGCCATGCAACAGCCTCGCCACCTCCCCACCCCACAGTCTCAATGATGAATGCTTTGCCAGCTAGTGAGATGCCACCACCCATGTCAGTGTGTCAGCATTTACCCCACCACCCACTGGGCAAACTCCAAGCTATTGGCCCTCAGCCACCACCCCACTGGGGACAATGAATGCTGTCAGGGTGCTTCATATTGAAAGACTAAACACCCTTTCTCCAGAGATATTCCCTAACCATTTTCAAGTCTCTTCTATACACAAGATATAAATGGTGCCAACGGGGACGCTTTGGCCATTTGAGGCATGAAAGGACTTCTCTGTGTAGGTCTGTTGTGAATTGTTCTGTCTCAGTGGCTTAATTGTGAGAACTGTTTTCTCTGAAGGCAATGGCCATGCTGGTGAGGAGGTGTGTGTGTTGGGGGGCACCCACAGTTGTCTGTCTCCTTTTAGGCTTCAGGCCTATGGGGCTGCTAAGGTGACAGGGCCTGGGAAGGTGGCAGGAAGGTGGGTGGCCCCAAGCCAGTTTGCCCCTGGCTGCAGAAAGGATGGGGCAGGGAGGGAAGTTAAGGGTGAGAGGAAAGCCGGCCACTGCTTCCTTCTCCCCAAAGGGTCTCTAGGTTACAGAACAAGTGGGGAATTTCCTACTGCTCATGTTTGGAGCCACAGTCTACTTGGGCTTTGTCACCATTTCCCTCTAGAAGTATCTTTGTCTCACTGAGAGAGGTGGGCAAATCTGTTGATTCTAACTGCACCCTGACCCTGAGGTTACTCCAACTGGCTCTGTACATGCTACAGATGTGGCAGCAGGACTCATACATGACATTGACAGGAGGAGGTGTGCACCCAGCCCAGCCAGCCCTGGGGAAGTTCTCAGATGGAGAGGCTGAGGCAGGAGGCTGGAGATGGCCCATCTGGGCTGTGGAGACCTGAAGATGGGCCTTTGAGTAAGGCAGGCCCAAGTGGTTCAGGCTGACCTCCCTTCCTCCATCTCTACCCCACGCTAAATACTTAACATACTTGCAGTTCCTCCAGGAAGCCCTGCCTGAGTTCTCTATTGCACCCTCTCAGGGGCCTCTCAGCTTCTGGGCCTCTGCCTCCTCCTCTTCCATGACTGAGCTCTGGGAGCTGCTCTGACCTTGCTGGCAAGATGAGGCCCCTCAGCACCCTAGGTCACCCCCAACTGAGCTTCTCCCACTGGATCAGGGACCTGGTCCCTCCGTGTTCTCTGGAGGACCTTGTGAGGAGTGAGTCTGGATCAGCCACATTAGGCCATTCTCAAAGCAGTCACCATCTCTCAAGTCTCCTGCTTAGCCAGGAGGGCTCAAAATTGAGTCACTGGGCTAGCTGCCATCTGACTCAGCTGGAGCTGGGGAGAGGGCAGCATGAGATAGGCTGGTCTCCTTCCCCAGGCCGGGGCTCAGAGGCCTCATTTCTTCATGGAGAAAGCTGTGGTGGTGAGCAGGGGATGCCTCCAAGCCCCACCATGGAAAAGCTGCTCTGCACATTCTGGGGCAATGAGCAGTTAGGATGGCAGAGGGAGGCAGGGGCAGTGAGCAGGACAGACTCTAGTATTGGGATGGTATGTGTGTGGGTGTACACACTTGTGTGTGTATGGAGCGTGAGATTCCAATGTTTGTGGGGAGAGGTGTGCACATGTGTATACAGGGACAGAGGCAGAAGCATCAACAAGTTGGTGCTTAGGGTGAAAACCCAGCACATCCATACTCGGGGTGTGGTAGCTTGAATGTATGTCCTCCATAGACTCAGGTATTTTAATAAGCTTGTAACCTGGATCTCCAGCTGCCTGGCTGGAGGAGGTGCCACTGGGAGTGGATTCTGGAGTCCAGCCTTAAGGTGTCACTGGAGGTGGATCTGAATTCTAGCCAAAAGGTATGCAGAGCAGTCTGAATGCTGGCTGAGCTCTGCTTGCTTCCCATTTGTGCTTGTTGCTCTTGGTGTTTGCTGGCTGGTGATGTTTCCTCTCTGCTTGGATGTATGGAAGCAGCCTCTTCTGCCACTGAGGGAACTCCCCCCCTGGTTCTATAAGCTTGAAATAAATCCTTTCCCACCCTAAACTGTGCCTGATTTGGATGTTCATCTCAGCAAAGTGGAGCTGACTACAACACAGGTGAAGGCCAAAGGCCTCCATCACTGCCCAGAGCCCCCAGCCAGAAGCATTAACCCACCACACTGTGGCATTGGTGGGAGAGTGGGAGACCATGCTTCCCTCTGCAAAGGCTTCTCTTGGGGGAGAGAGGAGCTGATGATATGCCTGCCTCTAAGGTGCAGCTGGAGGCTGGCACCTGGAGCAGAGATCTGAGTCTGTAGAGGTAAAACCACCTGAGGCAGCTTGTGAGGTGACCTGCAGACCAGACCCTACAGGGGACAGACGCACAGAGGAAGGCAGGTCAGCAGCTAGGGCAGGTCACAGGGTGGCAGAAGGACATGATGAAAGTTTATCAGATGATGGAGATCTATCCTATCCTGTCCTGGGCAAAAAGCTCTTCTTTATTTACTTATTTATTTGAGAGAGATAGAATGAGGGAAGGAGGAAGGGAGAGAAAAAGGGAGGGAGAGAGAGAGAGAGAGAGAGAGAGAGAGAGAGAGAATGGGCACATCAGGGCCTTCAGCCACTGTAAACAAAGTCCAGAAGCATGCGCCACCTTGTGATCTGGCTTACATGGGTCCAGGGGGAAATCAAACCTGAGTTCTTTGGCTTTGCAGGCACGCGCCTTAACTACTAAGTCACTTCTCCAGCCCCCAGAAGCCCTTCTTAACTTTCAAGGGAACACTACAGCAGCTGGGGAAGGGTGCCCACAGACAGAAGTCATCAAGGAGGCCAAGAGCCTTACACTCATGGACGAGGTTGGCATGGAGGCTGAGGGTGGCTTCTGTGCACTGTACTGCAGGCCACGCTGAGCAGAATGGAGCTGAAAGCCTGGTCTTCTCTAGGTACTGCTGGAGACACAAGCCCAGAGAGCACTGGCCCCAGGAGCTGAGCAGACATGCGACTGCAGAGGAGACGAGAGAGAATGGGGTCAAGGACACTTGGACACAGCGCCATGCCTGGGAGGATCCTGTAGATGCTCAGGGGACAGACCTCCCACCTCCCAGCTAAAGGTTTTTTTTTTTTTTTTTTTTTTTTTTTTGGTTTTTTCAAGGTAGGGTCTTGGTCTAGCCCAGGCTGACCTGGAATTTACTATGTAGTCTCAGGGTGGCCTCGAACTCACAGCAATCCTTCTACCTCTGCCTCCTGAGTGCTGGGATTAAAGGCATGCGCTACTACGCCCAGCCCAGCTGAAATCTTTATTGTGCACTCCAAAATGCAGGCTGAACAGAAGCCCTGGGGGCGGGGGACCCTTACATCATGCAGTGCCCAACCTCTTCCCTGAGATTCTGATTAGGCCTGGAGTGGAACGCTGGCTCAGCAGGTTCAGAAAGCCAGCAACTGTCGTCCTGAAGACAGAGAGAGCCGAGAAAAAGGTTCTAATTCTACAAATGAGAGGTTGGGCCAGGAATGTGCTTGTGACTATTTTATTTCTAAAGAGCCTGCTGATTGGTTATGGAGCACAGGAGGTTTGGAGGATCTTGGCTGAGGAGAAAATGGTGAAGTAAGTGTAGGTTGTGAGCTTGTGGAGGACAGTGGTTACCTTAGGCAGCTCCAGCTCCTGTATTTAAAAGCCAAATTGTCACAATGGCAAGCCCTCCTTTATCCCTTTCTCCTCCCTTCATGCCTATTTGTCAAGTTTTAGGATATAGGACCAAAAGAATCCAGTTTCCACTGTGACAATTCTTCTTGCCCAAGGTTGCTTGTATCCCTAGAATGCTCTGGAAGCTTCATAGATAATTCAAAGTCAGGAGACACCGGCATTGGTGTGTAAAGGTTTGGCAGTTCTGGTCAGATGTGTCTGCGTGTAAATCAACTGTCACAACCTCTAAATGGTCTTTCCTTGACTGAGGTGACCACAGAGAAAATTCTTTCAGACTCCAGTGGCCAAATGTAAGCCTTGTCAAGCATCATGCAAGGTGTGTGCTGACAAAGAGAAGAAAGAGCTTTGGAAAGGCAAATCTACAATCCTGTCTCTAAACCCTTCTCCTGAAGCCAGAACTCTTCCCCTGAGTACTTAAGACATTCCTTCGAAACAAAGGAATTTAGCCAAGGCCCACAGAGATTGTGGGCAACCCAGACTGTCCCAGAAGGAACTGAGTGTTAGGGCTACAGCAATAACCAGGTCGTATGAGCACTTGGTTCTCCTACAAAATGCAAAAGGCCGACTGGAGCAAGCCTGGCTTGGGAGGCCATGGTGTGGTGCTTGCTATGTCAGCACCACTCAGTGCCCAGATTCTGGAGGATAAAAGAGGACTTCATGGCAGCCAACAATCTCTATCAATTACTAGGGCTCCACTGCCCAATATGGAGGCATGTGTGATGTTTTAAGTCTTGTCTTGGACTCTGTAATCGTTTATATCAATGAGAGAACATAGACTTGAAGAACTTCTAGAAAAACCTGTCTGTGGCACATGAAGAGAACCCACCAGGGTCTGCAGTGTAGCTCAGCTGTAGAGTGCTTTCCTTGCATTAACAAAGCCCTGGGTTGAATCTCCCGCACCAGGCCAGGGGAGGGAAGACCACCAACAAAATGAATAGCATAAGGAAGTGTGGCCACCTTAAGAGAGAACAGCATTAAGTAGGAAAGGACATTGGCCTTTGAAGTCCTTGAGGACTTTCTAGACAGAAACCCTTTCTGCTTAATGAGTCAGAGTCAAGTTCCTCAGACTCTGGGTTTATGTTTTCAATTGTCACATCATAGTGGCCACAACCATGGAAAGATGGAAGAGGGAACTCACTGGATTCATTCAACATTTGAATTTTAAAAATAAAAACTTCACTCTTTAAAGCTGCCTCCCCAGCATCAAATCACCCCACATCAAACAAACAAACAAAAAAATAGCACTAAATTCCTATTGAACCATGGTCAATCCACTGAGCAATAAGAAAACAACTTCTGACACAAACATGATTTGAACAAAACTAAGGGGAAGGGGCTGGCAAGATGGCTTAGTGGATAAGGCACTTGCCTGCAGAGCCTAAGGACTCAGGTTCAATTCTTCATTATCCGCATAAGCCAGATGCACAAGGTGGTGCATGCGTCTGGAGTTCATTTGCAGTGGCTAGAGGCCTTGGTGCACCCATTCTCTCTATGTGCCTCCTCTCTTAAATAAATAAATATTAATCTTAAATAAATAAAATATTTCAAAAACTAAGGGGAAGAAATGGCCTAGATTGTTTTCTTTATGTTATAGAATATTTGGTCATGTCTGTTAATTGGATTTCCAGTTAAATAGGAATGGTTTCAGCTCATTTGAAGCGGCATAGACATTTAATATTAATTAGCATGACTAATATACTTAGAAGTATATTTTCTACTGTATAATGTGCACAATGTGTACACCCCTGCTGACTGTGCTCACAGAACATTCCCCCTCACAAGCGATCTGGATTGTTGAAAGACGCATGCAGTGGAGCTGAAGGCTGTTTCTGTTATGGCAGTTTCCTTAGTGAAAACATTTTACCTAAGTCTCAGCAGTTACATGCCCTAAGCAAATTCCTCTCCATTTTCTCCTAGCAAGAAATTAAATCTGAAAATAAACATTTTATTAAATGTAAAGATATATTTATTAAAAGTAACTTATACCAGACTACTTTGCTGATAATTGAGTTGGTACATACACTGTAATTTTTATTTCCCCCAAAGTGTTTTTTATTAATGTGAAAAAAAACAACCTTACAAATTTAAAAAAGCACATTATCATTTTAACCCGTTATAACAATATGGCTTTTATTTTAAGTCACCTTTGGAAGAAAAACAAAAAAACTAGTCCTGTGGCTGTTCTCCTATCACTCTAAATATGCAGTATTTATTGAAAATGAACTCTGACTCTGGATCCTAAACATGGAGCAGTTCTGATTCTAGGGGTGTCCCAGGTGTCCTCACTTGTTATGCAGATGTCATGAGCAAACCTTAGGGCTCTCACATCCATCCAGGAAATAGCTGCACATTCTATTGCTTTCAATAAGGGCTGGGGTGGGGAGAGGGTCTGGTAGAGCATATGCCAGTATGCACAAGGCTGAATTTAATCTCCCCAAAATGAAGAAAAAATCCATTAACCTCTCTGTATATAGTTTATATGGCTCCTTTCTCCTTCACTTCGTTAAGGTAAGCTAGTAAATTGTCCAACATTCAAGATAAGCTAGGCCCATAAATGCAGATTTCATATTCAAGCTCTTTTCTTTCCAATTTTGTTTTCTCCAGGATTTAATTCTCCCCTTTCATTGTTAACATCTAAGAAGTCCTGATTTTCACATTTGCAGACGTACATTTCTCTGTAGGTTGAAAATAATGACTCTTCTTCAAATAGCTGAAATTAAAGTTCTTGCGCAACCTACCTTTTGCCAAAACGTCACCAGCATAATTTCCCAAGCATGAGTTATCCAACTGACTGCCTCTGTGAAGAGCCCATACTACATTCGTTATTAACTGGCACAAAACTATGCAGCTGTAAGGAAATATGTATATACCTATAGGTATATGTTATGTAGTCACCTTTTACTTATAAAAGACATTACTAAGGTGGATAGCTTTCCTATAATTACATACTGTTGAACCTCTGTAACTGAACAGTTCTCAGGGAATAAACTTCTCAGCAAACTTGCACCCATCTTACTGCTAATCAAAAACCTTAAAAATCAAATCAAAAGCATTTCTGAGACAGAGAGGAAAACAGGTGCAGGTCCTTGCTCTAGACAAACAGTGTGCAAGGTCAGTGCTTGGCGTCCTGTCCTCTGTAATCCAGTAGCCCTCCTTGTGCTGTTTGGCACTCTGTGATTAGAAGATTCCAGCCACTGGATGTCACCTGAGGTGGAAGCAGTGAGAACCCCAGAAGCCGCCCTTCCACATGTGGCCAGCGCTGCACGGCACTGGAAGGGGCATTTGTCCAAGGACCAATTTTTCCCCCTTGGTCACAAACTAAAGCAAATTAGAATTTAATTAGCAACAGCCAGCCATGGTGGTCACACCATAATGCCAGCAACTCAAAAGGCTGGGGCAGGAGGATCATTACAAAATCAAGGCCAGCTTGGGCTACACAGTAAGACATTTTCTCTACAAACAAAAAATGAAACAAAACAAAATTCAAAAAAAAAAAAAAAAAAGGAAGGAAAAAATTGAATTAGCAAAGAGTCCATTGGATTCATTCACTTAAGATAAGGTATCCCTGAGGAAAGTCAGGTCGCTGCACTCCACCCAACCGTCTGGGAAAAAACAGTACACCCCAGATTTTCAGGGACACAGCAGAGTTTCGGCTAATGCCATGGGCACTTCACATTCCCTCCCCATACGGAGTCTATACAGAAAACCAGCAGAAATGGAGTTAGCTGCCAAGTCAGCACAGAAAGGAACCTGGAACATCACCTTCCCAGAAATCCCTAGCAGACGGCGCTGCCAGACCCCTCCTAATGCTCCATCTTGTCAGAAACACCTTGCATCATGGTCATTACTCTGTCAGGAAAAAGGAGCTCTGAAATCTATTCACTCATTCACTCACTCACTTAGTTCTGGGGTTTTGTAATTTTTTTCTGTGAGTGTGTATGATCTGTATATGTGTTCATGTATGCATGGTGAGGCCCCGTGCATGTGCCACAGCGTGCGTGTAGAGGTCAGAGGACGACTACAGGTGCTAGTCTTCTTCTCCCACCTTGTTTGATGCAGGGTCTCTCATTGCTCATCTTTTGCATTCACCAGATGACCAGGCCTGTGAGCTTTTTAGGGGACTCTCCTGTCTCCACCTTCCTTCTCCTTACAGGCATGCCGGGATTGTAGATGCTTGTGTTACATGCAGAATCTGATCTTACGTGTTTTCTGGGGAATCTGATCTCAGATACTCATGCTTGCAAGGCAACTGCTTTATTAGCTGAGCCATCTCCACAGTCCTAGTTTTGTTTTTGAGACAGGGCTTTACCCTTTAGCCTAGATTAGATTTGAACACAGGACTCCTCCTGTCTCAGTCTCCTGAGTGTTGGGATAGCAGGCCTCAGCCACTACTCCCAACAGAAAAGTGGTTTCAAAGAATTGCATATAAAACTTTAAACATGAGATTCCTTCCCTTATCATTCAGCAAGAAGCTTAAAATGGAAAAAAATTTAAAATTTGGCTTTCCTAACGCATGGCTACTCCTCTGTTTGGTCGTTCTTATAAATAATTTATGTAAAACAGGCTTTTCTCTAAATATACTGTGCTTTCCCATATACGCTTTGAAAATATTTGCATACAGTGAGTGTATGCACTGGTACACACATGGTAAAAACCTAAGAAACATGGACTGCATAAATCAGTAGCTGATTTTAAATATATACCAACTTAAACAGATTTGTTTTCAATTTATGAATTTCTCAGGTAGAAAGGATCTTTCTCACTGGCTGCAGTTCTAGAAGATGTTTCTACTCTGTGGAGGGCACAAAAATGCTTCTCACATAAACAAAGAAAGGAAGGATCCACGTTCTTGGTATTCTAACCTTGCCTCTGCTATATAACACATCTAGCAACGAGTGTGATGGAGTCTGGGACTTCGGCCTGTCATGCTACAGTACACATGATATTTTGTGTGCTGCTCAAGACATTTTTCTCATGAATATAAGTCGCCTGCCATTTCTTATGAGATTTTTTTCCCCCGATTGACACCCCATTATGTATATTCAGTCAAGCTCGAAGGAGATTTCGAGTGATCAATATACTACACTATTTGTGCTCAAAGTCTATTAGTTCTAGCAATAAGCACTGCCGAGAAACAAAAAAAATGGCAGTGGTATGAAGCAAACTGAATTATACAGGAATCAGTGTTTCAGGGGCAAACAGGCAGATGTAGAAAGCCAGGAAAAGCAAGGGAGAAGGCAGAAGAAATGGTTTTTCCTAATTAAAAAAAAAATCAGCTATTTATAGCCTGTCTACTGATAAGATGTATTAAATGCCAGAAAATTTATATATATATATATATCTTAAATGACATGTTGAGTTCTACAAAACAGCAGGGAAAGGTATCTCCCAGCACTGGTCCCTCTCGGAGAACAGATAGTTCCCTGCTTAAGTGTCACATTTGGAAGGACTTGATACCCATACTGTAGGCAAAGCAGATCCAGTCCCAGAGCGCCATGGAATCCTGCAACATCCAACACCCTTGTTGGTTATTTTGCCATGCTCCCTTTTATAACTTGCTTGTACCACATTCTAAGAGCACCACCTTCATTAGCCCAGGCTCTAGCATTTTGGTTAGTGTATGTGCTGTGATGCTTACTGTAGGATTTCATCTGACCCCAAAGAATCAGCTCCTGAGGATGGGGGTGTCTGCATATCAGGATCCATATTGGGAACCATCTGCATGGGTCAGGAGATTAGAACACCCAGGGCCACCCAGAAAGAAATGACATCTGGTGAACTGTCAATTTGGCATTTCCCAAGCACCAAAGGATCACATTTTATTACACTGTGGTGAGGAAGGGTTGAGGGGAATGCCAGTCAATGGTAAAGACGGCACTCGCCCGCTCATAGGAAGTCAACCTGCAGGCTCATAAACAAATACTCATTTAGGTCACACATCCCCCTCAAAGGGGATACCTCTTCTCCTTCTAGTCTCCTAGGAAGCCAGGATCCTGGGTAGAAAGACTGGAAAATGGAAAGGCAGTTTTGTATAGATCTCTAAAATTATCAATATTTAAGAATTTGGTGTGCTGGACTTACAGTTTGAACTATTCGCGGGCAGAAGAGCAGAGTCCTCCATTTCCGAAGAAAACCTATAAGACCAAAACATCCAGATCATTAGTAGAATGGGTGGTCTGCAAACCCCACCCGTGGCAAAGAAGTGTAGCAGTCATTTGACCAAAGGAGGTGAACTAGAGTGATGTCTGAATGAGTTGCTCACCATAATAGTTTGCGTCCTAACTTCTAGAATAAGCCTGCCTTTCAACCAGCAATTTAAAAGATGGATAAACTGCAGAAAAACGTACCTTACTTTCAAGAACATGGAGATTCATTCACTGTCCTTCTTGATGGTCCTAAGTAACAAGATAGCTTCACAGAAACACAGCCAATGTCCACATGGAAAGAGACTAGTAAAAACCCTCTGATGACCCCAGAATCCCCTCAAAATGACACCAATAATCCCAGGTAGCAGTTCTAGTTTGTGTAGGATGCCGGTGAATATGCCAAAAAAGTGCACAGCAGAGAAAATTCTTGTTTTTTTTTTCTCAAAAATAACTATTCAAGTACTTAATGTCACAAATTACAAGCAATTTCATAATGTTGATGGAGTGTTTTGATGGGCAAGGTGGGTTTGTGTTTTTGAGGTATGGTGGCTTTAAACATGGATGCTCCTGCCTCAGCCTCCTGAGTGCTGGCATCACAAGCATGCACCACCACACCTGATTCTAATTTTTTTTAAGGCCACTATTTATTGCCTCAGTTTTACACACACACACACACACACACACACACACACACCATATAAATATATTAATTTCCAAATACTTAAAAGCAATATAACTAACCTTACAACTCCCTAAAATAAGTGATTTGCAAACTGGGTTTTCTTCAAATCCCTTATAAAATGCATGCAGGTGACATGCTGAGGTGGGAAAAGATAGATTCTCAGAGGCCAACTCTTAAGTCAGACATCAGATACCTCTCTATCCTTCAACCCTCTCTAGAGTCCTGCCAAGTCTCAGTGTTCATTAGCACCATCTCTTGTGTGTGTGTGTGTGTGTGTGTGTATGTGTGTGTGGAGAGAGAGAGAGAGAGAGAAAGAGAGAGAGAGAGAGATTTGTTAGCGGGATGCAGTGGTCTAGGTGTTTATCCAGCTCACTGCATCTGTGGACAGCAACCTCATACAATGCTATGTGTGTATTTTCTGTTGGAACTCAGGGAGGTACTGTTCTAGAACCTTCTCACATACAATCAATGTTACAAGAAGGCAGCACCAACATCCACAGATCATGATGCATATCATTGGAAAAGACCCTTTGAAGTCAGGCTGCCAAGTCATCATTGTCCGAGCAAAGCATCTGAGCCATCCTGTGAAGTTGATTCCTAGAGCTGCTACTGAAATCTGTTGGTTTTAGAAAGCCAAAAAAAAAAAATCACAGGCAATTTACCTGATGGTGTGTTCCCTGGTGACTCAAAGGCTTCAAGGTGCTAGGATTTGTAGGTATGTTTTGTGGATTTAAAATTTATTTATCTATCTATTTATTTAACACACACACACACACACCACATGAGGGTCTCTTGCAATTGCAAACGAATTCCAGATGCATGCACCACTTTGTGCATCTGGCTTTATATGGGTACTGGAGAATGAAACCCAGGCCAGTAAGCTTTGCAATCAATCATATTTAACCACTGAGTCATCCCCCATTTCTGTTTTGTGGATTTAAAAGAAGGAGAGGCCAGCTTAAGGAAAAGGAATAAAAGAAAAGAGAAAATCAGAAAGCTGCTTCAGTAGCTTTGGACTTCCATTATTAGTTTAGAAGGAAACGTGTAATTTTCAGCAGGAAGATCTCTTTGGGCTAGAATCACTGCTGATACTGCTAAGTGTCACTATGTTCAGCCTGGGAAAGGCGCTAGTTGATTCTAGCACTCAGAAGAGAAGTATCATTTTTCTTCTTTTTAAATGACTTTATTTACCTTATGAATCAAGAAATCAAGTGGGCATCTTTCTGAAAAAGATTTTTTCTTTTCAAGGAAAGAATAAAGGCTTGAAATCTCTTCCTTCGCCTTGCTTAGCCTTACTGTCTGCAGCAGGCATGTGGGTAAGTGTGGCTACGAGAATAATGACTTGTGAATTCATAATGTCTCTTGCTTCAGAGGGGCTTAAAACATCCTCTTTCCTAGAAATTTGATGTAAGATTTGAAATCTCTTTGCTGTGCTGCAGAAATAGCCTTCCTCTAATCTGACGTGACATGACTCAGTTCTGTGTGAAGGACCCAGGGCAGTAAAGGGTAAGTTCATTCATCCATTTCTTTCTCTGGTTATGCATCTCTGTTCCCATGAAAATGCGAAGTACTTGACTACTGCACATGAATAATCCAAAAATCAGCCCCCCTCTTTTCTTAGAAGAGAAAAACCTTACTTTTAAAATAATTTTTATTCACTTTTATGAAGAAATTTTATGTAAAATATCAAAGCAAAAATGTCTGCTTTTGGTTTTACAGTAGCCCTTGGCATCTACCGCCTCTCATCATGTCTTGTAGCCTCCTGGATCTTAAAAATTTGGAGGTTCTCTGCCTCCTTTTTTTCCCCCATCAGAATTAATCTCTCAAAGTTAAATGGACATTTTACTAAGCTGACAGGTGAAGTGGAGAAACTCCAGACTTTGAAGACCTGTTTATGTGTCAAAGCCTAATCCAGAATCCCAGTGACTATTGAAGTCAGTGTAACACCCAAGCCTAGGAACTGCCTCTTCATACACTACTGCAATTGTGAATTCCTTTCCTGGCCTTTCATGCAGATGCTCTGAAACAGGGTGGGGCTCCTGGTCTCGCAATGCAATGCAATCTTTGCTGTAAAGAAAACTCAATTATTGTTCATATTGCAGTGTTCCATTATCCTTCACAAATACCATGGATGCAATCATGCTGTTAAAGTGCCTCTTGTTTCTAATGTCATGGTTTAGATTAAAACCTTTGTGTCAAGCCAAATGTGCTGTGTGCACAAGCCTGGATGACAAGTATCAAAATGAAGGTGACAAGTAAGAAAATTGAGGGAAAAAAATCTCTCTGGAGAGGAGATGTAAGGAGACTGACTTCTCTGTTGATGCTTATTTTTTCTTTAAAAAAATTACAAGTATGGCTCAGATCTACAAGTAAAATGCAACTGTGCTGAGCCCTGCTGCTTCCCTATGAGTCAGCAGGCCACTGAACAATTTACAGGCTGCAGCCAGAGTGAATGGACACACCCATTTTCCCAAGCTGACTCCCAAGCCTGATTTTTTTTCTTTAAAAAATCATTTTTATGCTACTTGGTGTCTGATCAGAGCTTGCATCAAAATCTGCGCCCTTCTTCCTCCACCAAGCAAGACGCAGGCTCTGAAGTGGGAAGGCTGCCTTTCAGCTCTTTTCTGAGTGCAATTGGATCAGGGTTTATTTCTTCCTCAATGGGCAACTCCTGCTTCGTGTTTCCTTCAGTCTGTACGGTATCAGCTTGACATTTCCTTCAGTGACATATGACAGATCAACTTGGTCATCATCGAAGGAGGATGTCTTCTGTTGCCCAGGAATGCTTTCTCCGCTCTTGTTACAACTATGGACACATGGAGGGACACACACACACACACACACACACACACACACACCTTGGTTTTATATATTTCGGGAGGTGTTCCAGGATTTTATTTGGAGGGGAAAGTGTAGCAGGAAATAATGAATGGATCCAACCCACCATAAAGAAAGGAAAACAACTGACAATTATAAAGCCAAAGTACAGTCTTAAAATATGATTTAAATACCTTAAATTTAAAGCCTTCACCCTCACATGCAAAACTTCATCAAAAACACCAACTAAACTATTTTTCACCCCTTTCCCCATGATCCAGCACTTTTAATAATAATTTCTGCTAAAAAACTTAAAAGGTAAAAGGAATATTTCAAATGTCACACACTGCAAAACCACCAGCCCTCTGTGTCAAGGAGGCTTATCAGAAATACTGGGGGTTGGCTGGTTAGCTGCCACAGTGTCTAGTGACTCTCAGAGACACTCTATACCCTACCTCCCTGGTATTTAAAGTGGCTTTTGGGGCAGAATAACCCAATGACTAGAGGCAGAGCAGAGGCTTTGCCCCATCTCCTGCTAATCCTCACGTGGAAGCGTCCCCCGACAATCAGGTTCGTGGGAGCATGCACTCAACCCTCCCACCAGCTGCAGCTCCCCACTCCCACCTGAGTGTCTTTTCAACCTTTGTCAAGTATCTCAAGACAAGAATTTCCCAGAGCCCTCCCCCGCCCATAATAAAAAACCAAAGCTCTCTCCCAAATCTAGATCTGGGGCAGCCGCAAAGGGAGGCCCAGGAGGACATGACTTCGGACCACAAGTCTGACCTCGTCATCACACACCCTTTTGACAGGGTTGTCCACACCAGTCCGCAGCATCCCACGCCCTCTCGGTGAACTCACCTGTGTCTCAGTCTGCAGTGGTCCAGACTTCCTTGATGATGCTCCGTGCTGGATACCCGGCGCGCCCACGGGGATGGCCGGATCTCTGTGTACCTGGCACACCCACCGGGATGGCCGGATCATGGGTACCCCTCATATCCACCGAGATGGCCGGATCTTGGGTACCCCGCGCATCCACTGGGATGGCCAGATCACTGGGTACCCGCGCATCCACTGGGATGGTCCGATCATGGGTACCCCGCGCATCCACCGGGATGGCCAAATCTCTGGATACCCGGCGCAAGCACCAGGATGACTGGATCTCCCGGTGTCTGGTACACCCACTGGGATGGCCGAGTCTCCGGATGCCCGCATGCTTGCGGGGAGGCAGGATCGCGGCCGGCGCTGGACCCAGCAGCGGGACGCCGGCAGCAGCGGCGAGCAGCGCGCCCGGGCGGATCCGCGCCGAGCCTGAGCGAGCGGGCGAGAGGGGCGGGAGGGGCCATTTGTAACCGAGCAGACGCTACCACCGCCCCTTACTCGCGGGGGGCGGGGGCGGGCGGTCAGGTGACGGCAGCCCACCCCGCGCCTCCGAGCCGGGTGGTTCCTGCCCGGGAGGAGCCCCCTGGCGCGCTCTGATTGGAACTCCCGCTGCAGTAGCTGGGAGAGGGGGGAGACGACACGTGACCGCCCGGCGGTGCTAGCCGCCCAGCCCCACCCGCGATGGGCACCCTATCTTCCTCCTGGAAAAGCCGGGGGACACAGAGAAGGCGGGGGAGCACGCGGGGTGCATGCGATCAGCCCCTTTAGCCGCAGTGCTGGGCGATCCCCGCAGCTACACCGGGAAGGGTTTCCACACAGCCAGCCAGCCAGCCTCGCCTATCCTCCGCCCTGTCCTTGCCGGTGGTATCCTCCCCTTGGCTGCAGGGCCGGCACAGTCGTTTTGGGTAGCCCATCATCACCTCCATAGTTAAGAGTGCCCCTCCCCGTCCCTCTTCCCCCTGCACACCGGCATATTGCACTCAAGAGGAGCCCACTGCAGACACCGCCCAGCTTCAAGGCCAGAGAGAGAGAGAGAGAGAGAGAGAGAGAGACAGAGAGAGAGAGGGAGAGAGAGAGAGAGAGAACCCCCTCCCACCTCCACCTCGACCTCCACCTCCACCTCCCCCCTGCCCGGGATGGCTGAAGACTCCCAGGTCTGGAAGCCCAGGGACCCGGGCCTGCTCTCTGCAGAGCAATGTGGCGGCAAAGCAGCCATCCTCGCCCGAGCGCAGCCCATTTGGAAGAGGAGAGGGCGGCCGTGGGGGCGCGAGTCCAGCTCGCAGTCCGTGGGATGGTGGAGCTCACAAAGGTCAAAATAAAATCTAAGCGAGCGGCGCCGCCAGGGACACGCCTCCTGGTCTTGGGAAGCTCGGCTTTTACCACCAGTAAAGAGGTGCGAACTTGGGGCTTCGTGCAAGCCCTCGGGGTTGTGCGCTCCGGTCCTCCGCGGAGCTGGCCGATCCCGCGGCCTCATCCTCCATCTCCCCGAGACCCCTTCTCCTCTGGACTGCACCTTCCTAGACGGCAGGAATTCGGGGAAAATGTGGTGTCACGTCCTCCGCAAAGCCCGGGGGCACATCTGCGCCAAAGTCGGGCTGGCAGAGCGTGGGGACTGAGAATCCGGCGTCTGCTCGCCACCTGGGAGATGGTGGGGATACACTTATGTGATTAGGGCGAGCAAATTGCAGGGGCAAACCTGTCGCTGCACTGGTTTCTTTCAAACTTCGGTCCGAGGGAGTTTTGCACTGGATTTGACCGTGGGTGCGGTCTCCAACCCTGGCCACTGTGGCTCAGCCAAAGGTGCTGATGGGGAAGGCGAGAAACACCTTCCCATCAGGTGAGCCTAGGGTCCCTAGCCCCTGAGAACCCTTTCAACCCTCCCAGGACGCATGCGTGCCTAGGACTCCCTGGGCATAGGACAGGTGCCCAGCAGGTTAGGGGTTTCAGGCATAAACGCGCGCGCGAGAGAGAGAGATAGAAAGAGAGAGAGAGAGAGAGAACTTTGGAGTTTGCTGAAAATCTGCCCATTGTAAATGGGGGACAAGGGAATGATGTAAAAGGAAATGGCCCTATTAAATTAAAGGAGCATCTTACTTTACAGGTGGACGCCTTGCTACCCTTGAGTTGTGCCCTCCCCTACTTACTATCTCTCCAAAACATTCAAGGGTGGATTTTGTTTTTCTTAAAGTATAAGTCTGTCGAAGGAAAACAACTCGGTAGACAACCGGCACTCCTTTAATAAGAAAGATGGGTCATTTTGATGTTTTACCACCATGTTAAAACAGAAGAGTAGTTATAGCAAGAAAAAAATCATAGGGCACAGGACGAGAAAAGAATTTTCACAATTAAAGATAAATAAACTTCCTCTCCCCGCTCTCTGTGACTGCTGCCTCGGCAAGGGACTGGAATGCGGACCTTGGTGAGGGTAGGGCGGGACACTTGTTGCGGTACCGCAGACCTGGCGGGAATTCAGAGATCCTTTCTGCAGAAGCAACGCCCTGCAGAGGGGACCAGCGGTGGTCACCCACTGAGCCTCCTGAGGAGATGTGTTTTTTGTTTTTTTTAACGTGAACTCTGGACCGTTTTGACTTGAAATGTTTTGTCTTACACGTCTGAGAATGACTGCGGTTAAATGCATCTCTCTCTCTCTCTCTCTCTCTGTGTGTGTGTGTGTGAGTGTGTGTGTGTGTGTCACTCACACACACACACACACACACACAATTGATTAGAGCAGCTGGAGGTGCTTCGCGTCAGGTCCTGACAGTCCACTAGTTCTGCCCTTGGGGGACACAGGAGAGAGAGCCCAGAGTGACTACTGACACCATGCTGGGGGGACTGGGGCTGTGAGGACATAGGTGCCCAGGGAGGTGTGACCCGCGGTGGCTACAGTAACTGGGCAAGGGCAGGCGGGGCCTCAAGATTACGGTCATCTTTCCTCCGGGTTACACCCTGTTGAGAAAGTGCAGGACAGCCTGGTGGGAAGGAGTGACAGCTAACCCAGGTCCTCTCCCGCCACTGTCTGCTAGGCGCCTGGTCACCTCCGAGCTTTGCCTGCAGCGTTCTTCCTCTCCGCGGCTCTGTCTGAGGCCTGCGGAGTGACCACGCCCTTGGAGCTGTGAAGAGCAGCCTCGCGGTGACTTAACAAAGTGCAGAATTGGTCTTGGCATTTCATCTCAAAGGACTCTAGTAGAACCGGGTAGTTGAGTGGCTCTTTCCTAGTTTCTTGGAGCAGTGAGAACATGATGGGAGAGGATAAGTAATTGGTTTAGGACCACTTGGGAGGGATAAGACCGGTTTAAGGAGGCTACCATACCCTTCATTCAGGTCACACTCTCAGGAGCTACACGGAGAATCAGTTCCCACTTCATGATGCCAAGTGTTGCTCCTCCAACCAACCTCCATGTCCCCAAGGCAAAAAAAATCCCTGCAGGCCTGCTGGTAGCATCGAGTCTGGGCTGAGGTCGCCTTTTTACAGGGACCCTTTTCCTTTCCGTCCTAAAGCAGATCTACGCCAGCAGGGACCGCAGTGCACCTGGCTGACACCTGGCGGACCCTGTCGCCTGCTCTGAGCCCACTGCAGGGCCGCTGCGACAGTGGGGCCACAGTCTTCTAGTGTCTTCCGTCCCTCTCCCCTTGGCCACACCTGAACTGCTCACACACATCCACACCCACTTTCCCTCCCTGCGCTCTCTAGAATGCAGCCAGGGAAGCGGGGATGCTCAGGTCTGGGTGCGGGTGCTGGCAGCACGCATACGAGGGCGCCCGGAGGCACCACGGCTGTCCCAGCTTGGGTCCATTCACGTGGAACACGCCACCCCCCCCCCTCCGCTCCCTAAGGGCCGGGGCTCCCCTGTGGGTGAAGTTTCCTGGAAGCCCCAAGGTCAATGACCTGTCAATGTCCATCCCAGAACCATCCCACCCGCTACGCCAGGCAGGAGGCAGGAGTTTGACCAACTGGTCCCCAGCCATCCCCGGATAAAGCTTCCCACGCAGGAGAGAGAAGGAGGCCGTGGTTTAGCAGAACAGAAGCTCGTCGGGAGTGTCTCCGGGCATGAGTGGGGTCGGTCCCCAGCCCCTGCCAGGCGGCGACCCACCGCGGTTCCTCCCGCACCGGCACCCGGCGCCCCAACGCTGCGGGGAGCAGAGGCCGGGCGGCGCCCGGGGCTCCACACCCACGTGCGTTCGTGCGCGCGCCCCCGGCTGCAGATGCTCTTGGCTGGCACCCTCCCCGGCCGCCGCCGCGCTCCCGGCGTCTCCGCCGCAGCCTCCGAGCCCGGGCGCCGCCTGGGGAGCCCCGAGCCAGGCCTCACCTCCGCGCCCGCTCCCGAGCTCACCTGGTGGCTGGCGAGCAAGGGCTCCAGCACCGCGGATCATCCTCAGCCCACGGCCTCCTAGGAGGGTGCACTGCAGGGCGTTCCCGAGGCGCCAGCACCCTCCCGAAGCCCTTCCCCAGATTGCTTGCAGGAGGGCATCTCCTTAGGCTTGCCACCCTCCCTGGCAGGAGGGAATTCCGAGCTCAGGCTCTCTTTCTGGGCTTTCTCTCTCTTGCGCTCACACCAACGCCCACCTATGCGCACACCTGAACGCTCAGAGGCCCCCTCTCACACTCCCGTTCTAGCATCACATCGCACCTCAAAGCTACAGCGTATCACAGGGTGAGGGGGTGGCACTTAGGAGCAAGGTGGTTTCCCAAAATTCAAGAAACAGCCTTCTGCCCTTCGCCACTGTGAGCTTCAAAGGAGTGTTTAAAAATACATCCAGCCCAGTCGTATTCATCCAGTTAAAAATAAAAATAAAATTACAGTATTTTGAGGTAAGTGCAGGCACGCGTGCAGCTGTAGAGGCTCTACACCGAGATTCTGGACTTTTGTAGCTGTCCCTCATGCTGACACAGTGTCTATCACATGGGTGGCTCTCAGGGCCATCCCAAAGCCCCCACCCCCCGTATATGTGTATGTATGTGTAACTAATTCTACACAACTGTAAAATATTTTCACATGTGAAATTGTATGTGTGCACCAGCACAGCCTAGAACACAGAATCCCTCTAAATGTCTTGTAGTTGCACCATAGGAAGAGAAGCCAGCTCCTAACAACAATCTATTTTCCATTTCCCCCAAGTTTTGCCATTTCTGGATTTGAATAAATGGAATTATATATGTCATGTAGTCTTTTTTTTATTGGCTTTTATCTGACTGGCATAATCCCCCAGAAATTCACCCAATGTATTCTGTGCAGACAAGAGCTCATTCTTTTTTTTTTTTTTTTTTTTTAACTGCTGCATGGTATAGAGACACCACAATGGTAAACTGTTTATCCGTTGAAGGGTTTCAAGATTTTTGGCTATGATAGATAAAGCTGCTATGAAAACTAGTGTACAGCTTTTTGTGAGAACATAAAATTTCTCAGGGAGAATTGTCCAAGAGTGTGTCTGCTGACCCTATGCTAAACCCAAGTTCAGTTGGCTAGGACCCTGTCTCAAAGGCCTACACCATCTTACACTCCCAGCAGTATATAGTGATGCTTGCATTTCTTGGCCACATTTGGTGCTGTCATTTTATTATTATTATTTTTATTTGTTTAGCCCTTCTGATAGGTGCAGTAATATTTCCATGATGGCTAATGAGGGTGGACATCTTTTTTATGCACTGACTTTCCATCTGTATGCCCTTTTTTGCATAAAATGTTTATATTCCAATTAGAATGGTGGCTTTGTTTTCAGCACTGGGGATTGAACCCAGAGCCTCACACATGGTAGGCAAGCCCTGTATCATTGAGTTATACCCCCAGCCCTACTGCTGCGTGGTGAAGAGTTCTTCCTAGATTCTAGACCACGTACTTGGTGAGCTGTGTGGGATCTTTTGTCCCAGGCCCTAGCTGTCTTTTTCATCTTCACATAGACTTTTGCAAAGCAGCCATTTCCAGATTGGGTGAGACTCAACTTACCAAGCTTTCATTTCATTGATTCTGTTTTTGGTATGGCAGAGAGCTTTTACCTAACCTTAAATCTTGCAGATTTTTCTTCACTTTAAAAGTAAGTGTTATAGTTTCATATTTTACACATGTCTGTTGCTTATTCAGAATTGGTTCTTCTACCAGATATGAAGTTAAAGTTAAGGTGCATTTTTTTGCATCCAGATACCCAGCTGTTCTATAATAATTTGTTGAAAAGGCCACTATTCCTGTCTGAATGAGTTTATTTTGTAGGTCTACAGATAAAACAACATCAGCAACAACAAGCCATAAACAGTATCATATGTGCATTGGTCTACTTCTGTACACTACTCCATCATAGCCAGGTGTGGTGGCACATGCCTGGAATCCCAGTATGTGTTCTGCTCCGTCAGTCTATATGTCTAATCCTAGAGGAATGCCATACTGTTTTGTAGCTATATTGTAAACCCTAATTACAGATAGAATGATTCCTCCCTTTTCTCCCTTGTCTTCTTTCTCCTCCTTCTCTTCCTCCTCCTTCCTTTCTTCTTAAGATTTTTAGCCCTTGCATATACATTACAGAACAGGCTTTTCTAGATGTACAACAAAACCTTACTGAAATTTTGTTAGACCTGCATTATCTAAAGAACAATTCTATTGCTGGGGGAATGACTCAGCAGGTAAGAGCACTTGCTAAGGAAATATGTGAACCTGATTTTGATCCCCCAAACTCGCATTAAAGATCAATTTTGAGGAAAGATGATGTCTTTTCTACAGCAATCCACTATGAATATAGTATATTATATTATCTTAACTTATTTAGGCTTTCACTTACTTATTTTTTGAATATTTTTTGTTTATTTTTATTTATTTATTTGAGAGTAACAGACAGAGAGAGAAAGAAAGACAGAGAGAGAGAGAGAGAGAGAGAGAGAGAGAGAGAGAGAGAAAGAGAAAGAGAGAAAGAGAGAAAGAAAGAGAGAATGGATGCATCAGGGCCTCCAGCCACTGAAAACGAACTCCAGATGCATGTGCTACCTTATGCATCTGGCTTACGTGGGTACTGGGGAATCAAGCCTCGAACCAAGGTCCTTAGGCTTCACAGGCAAGCTCTTAACCTCTAAACCATCTCTCTAGCCTAGCTTTCACTTATTTTTTAATTAACATTTTATTTATTTATTTATTGACAGAGGAAGAGGGAGAGAGCATGAGAGAATGGGCACACCAGGGCCTCCATCTACTGCAAATGAACTCCAGATGTGTGCACCCCCTTGTGCATCTGGCTAATGTGTGTCCTGGGGAATCGAATCCAGATCCCTTGGCTTTGCAGGCAAATGCCTTAACCACTAAGCCAACTCTCCAGCCCTAATTAACATTTTGGAATTGTTCATGTTTTGCTAGATTTACACTTAAGGATTTCATTTTATTTGAAGCAACTGAAAATGTTACTAGATTTTAAACTTTGGCATTCATATAATTCATCATTGTAAATGTATAGAAATGCAATTAAAAAGTTGATCTTGTATCTTGTGACTATGCAGAGTTTACCTACACTGCTAGTAGTTTCCTATGTAGGCAGTCATTTTGTCTGAAAATAGGGCCATTTTAATTTCTTCCTTTCCACATGTAGACTGTTTTCCTTAGCTAGAACTTCCAATTCTATGTTAGATAATGGAGAGATAGGAGCCGGGCATGGTGGTGCACACCTTTAATCCCAGCACTCAGGAGGCAGAGGTAGGAGGATTGCCATGTGTTCAAGCCCACCCTGAGACTACATAATAAATTCCAAGTCAGCCTGAGCTAGAGTGAAACCCTACCTCAAAACAACAACAACAAAAAGAATGGAGAGATAAATGTAAATATTAGTCTTATTCCTGTTCAGGGAAACACATTCAATACTTCACCTTGAAGTATTTTAGCTTCAGGATTTGTGTAAATGCATTTTACCAAGCTGAGGTAAATTTTGTCTATACCTAATTTGCTTAGAATTTTCATACTAAATAGGGGCTAAAGATGGCATAGCAGTTAAAGGCACTTGCCTGTAAATCCTAATAGCCTGGTTTCAATTCCCCAGTACCCACATAAAGTCAGATGCACTGAGTGGCAGATGTGTTGAGTTTGTTTGCAGTGGCAGGAGGCCCTGATGTGCCCATTCTCTCTCTCTCTCTCTCTCTCTCTCTGTAAATAAATAAAATATTAGAATTTTCATAGTAAATAGGTTTAATATTTTATTGAATATCTTTTCTGCATCAACTGATATTATTCTATAATATGATGAACTGTTGTTATTGATTGATAGATTTCCAAATGCTGAACCAAAAATTTCCACCTGAAATATACCCTACTTGGTCAAGACATATCAGTCTTCTTCTTCTTTTTTGTTTTTTTTTTTTTTTGTTTTGTTTTTGGTTTTTCGAGGTAGGGTTTCACTCTAGCCCAGGCTGACCTGGGATTCACTATGGAGTCTCAGGGTGGCCTCGAACTCACGGCGATCCTCCTGCCTCTGCCTCCCGAGTGCTGGGATTAAAGGCGTGCGCCACCACGCCCGGCTAATATCAGTCTTCTTTATAGGTATTTGGGTTCAATTTTGTTGATGATTTTTCTATCTAAGTTCATGAGAGATATTGACATGACTTTTACTTCCTTTTATTGTTAATTTGGGGATTAGTGCCTCAGAAAGTAAATTGGGAAGTATTCTTTCCTCTTCTATTTTGTGGACCATAGTATATAAAGTTACTGTTAATTCTTTAAATCTCTGGGAGAATTCTCTGGCAAAAAACCTTGGTCCTGGGAATTTTTAAATAAGCCTTTTAAGTTGTAAGTTTAATTTCTTCAATGCTTATTGGATTATATTCTGTTCATGCTGCAGCCATTTTGATAGTTTATAGTTTGGGGAAATTTGGTTTACTTTCTTTATGTTTTAAAATCTATTCTAAGCCGGGCGTGGTGGCGCACGCCTTTAATCCCAGCACTCAGGAGGCAGAGGTAAGAGGATCACCGTGAGTTCAAGGCCACCCTGAGACTCCATAGTGAATTCCAGGTCAGCCTGGGCTAGAGTGAGACCCTACCTTGAAAAAAAAACCAAAAAAAAAAAAAAAAAAAAAACACCTAAAAACAAAACAAAAAAATCTATTCTAATAAATTGAGCATGAGATTCTTTGTAGCATTTTCCATTAATTTTGTAAAATTTAATCTATGTGTGTGTATGTATGTATGTGTGTGGGTGCACACATGACATGGTGCATGTCTCAAGATCAGAGGACAACAGGGTCCCTGCTCTTTGTCCACCTTCTTTGAGAAGGGTCTCTTGCTGCTGCAAAGGAACACCGGGATCCACAAGCTTTGAGTTCTTCGGGCTCTACCTCTCATCTTTGTCTTAGGTGCCTTGGGATCACAGATGAATAAGCCACTTTGCTTGGGCTTAACATGGGTGCTGGGAATCAACTTGGGTCAGTGGTCTTTGTAAGCAAGCACCTTTAACTGCTGAGCCATCTCCCCATCCCCTCCCCGCCTTTTTTTTTAACTCTTAATGATGGCAGAATCTATAGTATACCACAGGTTTCATTCCTGATACTGTTGGCTTGTATCTTCCCTCTTTCACTTTTGATTAGCCTTCCTAAGGGTTTATCAAATTTATTGATGTCATTGAAAAACCAGCTTGCTATTTCACTAATTTTTCTATTGTGTTATTTTTAGTCTCATTGATTTTTGCCCTTATCTTTATATTTTCCTGTGTCTGTTGCCTTGAGTTTATTTTGCTGTACATTTCTAGGTTCTTAATAGGAATGTACATTACTGGCTTGAGAATTTTCCTCCCATCTGATGCAATTATTTGGTACTGTAAGCTCAGAGCTGCTTTCAAGGTGTCTCAAAAATTTTGACAGATATTTTCATTACCATTAGGCTTTATTGCATTTAAATTTTCTTCTGAGACTTCCTCATTGACCCACAGTTTGTTTGTGTGTTGTTCAAGTTCCAAGTGTTTGAAATTTTTTCTGATACCTTTATTATTGATTTTCTGCTTGATTCTAAAACTAAAGAAAATATTTTACATTATCCAATTATTCATGTTTCTAGAGGATAACCTTATGAGCCAAAATACAATGTATTTATGTGAAGGCTCTTTAGGCTGTTAAAAAAAGATATGCCCTGCTGTTATTGGATGGAATGTACTACGTATACCAGTGTTGTGTAGCTATTACCTCTGGATTGAAACATTTCCTCCCGGAGGGAATGAGGGGACTCAAGCCCCCTCCTCCTACAAGGTTATGCAAACAGCGAACAACTTGTGGAGACAAAGAAGACTAGGAAACTTCCTAAAGGCTGAACAGGGAACTCCAGTTCTTGAGTCACCACCCTTATTCCTGTAAGTGACCCCCTTACTCATGTGCCTGTAAATGATCCCAACAGACTCAATGGTGCATCAAGTTAGACTTGGATGGAATCATTTTGTTGGTCTTCATTCACTGCACATCTCCCCAGGAAAAGTCACACAACACAATTGGCACCAGCAAAGGGACCAATAGAACAAAGATGAGTCTAGGAGGAGCAGTTTGCATGGCCTTTGCTATGGGTGATAATGAAGAAGAAACAGGAGAAAGATAAGTTTTTATAGGCAGTCAGCCAGGGACAAAAGGCCCAAGAAGAACATGGATACCACCTTGCCTGCCCTGGCAAGACTTGAGGTACCGTCTCATCTAGTCTCAGGCAAGATGGCTGCAAGCAACAACCCCCCAGCAACAACTTCCTGCTTCTTCCTCAGCTCAGCACTCGGGCGGTGGGCTGGCCCCTCCTGAGTCAGCCCCTTGAGTTCACTAACCAATCAGATCTCTCCCTTACACAACTGAGTCTGATGGTAAATGTGGTAGTTGGAATGGATGGCCCCCAATATATTAAGGATTTTATTAAAGTTTGTAATTTAGATCTGCAGCCACCTGGCAGGAGGAGGTGTCACTGTGGGTGGATCCCGGGGACCAGCCCTAAGGTGTGGGGTGAATTTGGAATTCTAATCTAACGAGATATGTAAAGTGCCCAAGTTCTGCATGGAGTTCCTAAAATGTGCTTGTCTGTGCTGGGGTGATTTTGGGTTTTGGCTTGTGGTTCTTCGCTCTGTCTCTCTGCTGGAACCTGTGGAAGCAGACCAGCTTCTTCTGCCATTATGGAACTTCTCCTGGATCAGTAAGCTTCAAATAAATGCCATTCCTCCCATAAACTGTGCCTGGTTTGGAGGTTCATCTCAGTGACTTGAGCCTGACTGTTATAGCAAGGCTCATCCTAATTGGATGTCTGACCCATATAAATGGGTCTGACACATGTGTAACTAAACTCTCTTGGCTATTTATTCTCCTGGTGCCTGACTCTCCCAGGAAAGCATCCAGAGACAAAATACATGTAGAAAACAAGCAGGAAAATTCCCAGGCAAATAAGAACCCCCCTCCTTCCCAGCCTGGTTGGGAAGTAGGAGGGCTTACAAAAGCAGACAAGGCTGAATTGTCTAAGGGTGGACCATATGCAGGGGAATTCCTAGTAAAGCTTCCTTTCCCCATGGACTGTGGAATAGCATGCTTTGTAGTCCTGGCAGCTGCATGCTACCTGCTATCAGTGATTAGACCTATAAGCAAGGCTGAGCTATCTGAGGGTGGAACATCCTTAACGACATCTTCCTCTACTTAGTATGGGGTAGCATATCTCCTTGATTAATGAGGTCTGCCATGTGAATGTGGAGATGTCCCCAGAATAGCTGATAGCTAAGAGCATATTGCAGTCCTTGAAAGCAGCATATATGGAACAAGATCATAAGCAGGCTATGGCAGCAGTTGTACGGCTTTCACTGTGGGCAACACAACTGAGGCTGCGCTGTCTGCCCAGAAAGAACTTGCCTGCACAAGAGGGTAATTATAATGGAAAATGACATTCAGATGCTCTCCTCCACATTAGCCCCTGATTTGGCAGGAAATTCAGAAAAAAGAGAAGATGAGTTGGAGGTGTTGGCTTGCTATTTCTTATACTGGTGGGACATAAGGGGAAGAGTATAAATTAGATCTGCACTGAAGAGTGTCTCCAGGGATCCAAGGACTTGGAACCCATGGGGAGAATTGGACAGTGGGGAGGGAAAGAACAAGGTGGAAATGATATGAAATACACTTAGGCTCTCACCTTTAAGAGAGAGGGAGGAGAAACTATGATTCAATATGTAGATGGGGCCCTAAGAATGCCCAGTACAGGAAACTATGACAACCAGAAAATACTCCTCCTATGAACTACTTGAACTAGGGAAGACTTTCAAATAAGAAATGAGAGAGCTTCTCTGGTCTGTGGGATCTGTCTGTGGGTGGATGAGATCAGTCTGAATGCCGTGGAAGACAAGAAACTGAGTAATTTAACTACTCATTCCTCCTAGCAACATGGGTTGCATAATCTGAGACAATGTGAAGGAATCATTCCCTGATGGACTCGCTCACATGAGCCATTACGGACACTTGATAAACGCCAGCTGAGCTCCCCATGAATATCAGGGACCAGAAAACAATAGCGGAAAACCAGGAATGACTGAGGGAGCTGGGCATGTGATAGGTGGTATTTGATACCCAGTTTACTAGACCTGGCATGACTGTTCACAAGAGAATAAAGAAGGAAGTTAACTCAGCAGGAACCTCAGAACTGGGTGGGGTATTTGTGGCTTTGTTCAGCCCAATGGTGGTTTATGACTGCTTTCTTTTTGAAAAAAAATTATTTGCTTATTTATTTGCAAGTAGAGACAGAGAGCAAGAGACAGAAAGAGAGAGTATGAGTGCATAGCCAGGAACTCTAGCCATTGCAAACAAACTCCAGATGCATGTGCCACTTTGTGCATCTGGCTTCACATGGGTACTGGGGTATTGAAATCAGGCCATTAGTCTTAGCAAGCAAACACCTTAACTGCCGAGCCATCTCTCCAGCCCAGTTTATGTTTATGAGATACAAGAGGCTCTGGTGGATCTGAATTATGTAGATTATCATGCAAATCAAGCTCATAAAATGATAAAGCACTCAGGAAGAGAATTAAGAAGGAAAAGCAGATGATGGAGCTCATCTGGGGCATTTGAAAGCAATTGTGATACTACTTGAGTCAAGAGAGATTTTAGGGAAAACATTGACTAAGCCAAATGTTGTGCTAGTGAGCTGCGGGAAGGCCTTAACTCCTGAGCAACAGTTCAACAAAGAGGTAAGAGAAGGAGTGGATGTCAGAGTGGTACAGATAAAAAGACTAAGCTTGTCTTAATGTGGTGATATGAATTAGTTATTCCCCATAAGCTCATGTGTTTTGAATGTTTGGTTCCAAACTGATGGCAACTTGGGGAGTGGAGCTTTGATGGAGGAGGTGTGTTGTTGGGGGTGGGCTTGTGGGTGTTATAGCCAGCTCCCTCTTGCTAGAACTTGGTTCATTCTCATGCTCTGGTGTTCCATCTGCTGTGGCAGAGGTCATGTCCAGCCTTTGCTCATGTCATCTTCTTCCTGCCATCATGGATCTTCCCTTAGAGATGGTAAGATAGAATAAATACTTTCCCTCCCATAAACTGCTATTGGTTGGTTGCTTTGTCTTAGCACCAAGAAGGTAACTACAATAATGAGCAATCATCCCCCCACCCCAGGTAATGGTGTACACCTCCCCCCCCCACACACACAAGGAAGGATACTGGGATTGGCAAATTGGCTCAGCTGTAGTCTCTTCAGCCAGGTGGCTGATGAACAGGCAGAAGATGTGTCCATAGCCTGGATCCCATCAGGTCCAGGCAACAGACAAGAGTATTGTCCACTCTCTCTTGGTGCAGGTTGGACTAATTAGTGTGAGTCAGCCCCATCAAGCCTGTCTGGGTACATCCCCACAGCAGCACACCAGGATGAGGAGGCCCAGGGCTCATGCAGAACAACTATGGATTACAAAGAGTTAAATAAGGCAGTAAATCCCATCGTTCCCACTGCACCCAACATTGCTCTTTTGAGGAGTCAATGTTGTAAATGATGGCACCTTTTTTTCCTGTAGAATGTGTGATGTGCATGTGTATTGCTCATCCACAAATGAGCAGAGGCCAAAGGAGAATATGGGTGTCCTTCTCTATTTTGCTCTGTGCTTTTTCCTTGAGACAGAGTCTCTCTGAACCTGGAACTGCTGTTTTCACTCAGATTGGCTGACTAATGGGTCACAGTGATTCTCCTGTCCCCTGTGATCCCCACCCCCACATTACTAAGGTTACAGATGTGGATAGCCATGTCCAGCTTTTTATATTGGTGTTGGGGCTCAAACTCAGGTCTTCATGCTTGCACAGTAAGCACATTTTACCTGCTGAGCAATCTCCTCAGCTATATGCAGTAATTAAGTGATAAGGTTCTGAATGACCAGTGGGACAAAGAAGAAATCAAAATAGAAATTCAAGAAATACCTTGAATGAAAATGGAAACAACATATCACAACTCATGGGGTACATGTTTAAGAAGGAAATTTATATCTCTGAATATATATCTATCTATCAGAAAAGAAGAAAACTCTCTAATAATCAACTTAATGCTACATTTTAAGGAACTAGAAAACAAACTCTGCCCAAAGTTAGAAGAAGGAAAAAGATAGCAAAACTCAGATGAGAAACAAATGAAACAGACACTAGAAAAATGGGACTCTCTCTCTCTCTCTCTCTCTCTCTCTCTCTCTGTGTTGTATGTATATGGTTAATATGCCAAAATAAATTGTACTCTTATACACCAGGATCAGACAATTATGAACATTTTTAAAATAAAATTAATTATTTAGGACTAACACTTAAGATACATTTTAACAAAAGACATGCAAGAAAAATATTTAGGACAAAATTTAACTGTAAATATGCAAAAACTTGATAATGAAAATTGCAAAACATGCTGAGATAAAGAAAGAAGATCCACATTAATGGAAAACTGCATGGTGCAAATCAGTTGCAAAGTCCAACCCAAAGTAACTTCCTGGGCTGCTTCCTAGAACGCTGAGATCATCACAACAGGTTGGCGCTAGAGGAAGGATCAGCAAGTAGGTCAGCAGAATGGTAAATGGAGTCTAGAAACACACTCACACTTAAGTGATATGTGATTTTCAACAAAAGTACCAAAATAATCCAATTCTGAAGAAACACCTTTCTCAACTTTTTCAACAAATGGACCAGGAATCCATATACAAAAAATATTAGATTTAATTATCTCACTACACAATCCAAAATTAATTCTAGATGGCTAGTAGACCTATGAAAAAAAGTGGTATCAATAGGAAAGAATGAAGCTAAAGGGTTCTTATTTTCAGATGATCTGATTCTATCCATAAAAGACCCTAAAGGAGGCCGGGCGTGGTGGCGCACGCCTTTAATCCCAGCACTCGGGAGGCAGAGGTAGGAGGATCGCCGTGAGGTTCGAGGCCACCCTGAGACTCCATAGTGAATTCCAGGTCAGCCTGGGCTAGAGTGAGACCCTACTTCGAAAAACAAAAAACAAAACAAACAAAAAAAAAGACCCTAAAGACTCCACCAGAAAACTTTTAGAGCTGATAAACACGTTCAGTAAAGTGGCAGGACACAAAATTAGTGTGGAGAAATCAATACCTTCTTATATACCAGTGAAACACATACGGAGAAGAAAATCTGGAAAATAATCTCATGCACAGTAACATCAGAAAAAGAAAAAAAAAAACTTGGACTAGCTGGGTAGGGTGGCACGCATCTTTAATCCCAGTACTCAGGAGGCAGAAGTAGGAGGATTGCTGTGAGTTCAAGGCCACCCTGAGACTACACAGTGAAATTCAGGTGAGCCTAGGCTAGAGTGAGACCCTATCTCAACACCTCCCCAATAACAAACCGAATAAACCCAACCAAGGAAGTGAAAGACCTCTACAATGAAAACTTTAAACTGAAAAAGGAAATTGAGGATGACAGTAGGTGATAGAAACCCAGACTTGTTTATAAGAAAACATGGAAATATATATCACAGAGGATACTGTAGTAGAAAAATGTTTCTTAGGTCGTTGAAAAACTGGCAAATCAAATTTTATCAAAATTGAAAACATATTTGTCAAAAGACACCATTAAATAAATAAATAGATAAGCCACAGACTAGAAGAAAATATTTGTTAAACATCAGATAGAGACCTGGAATTCAGCATACATGAATAAATTTTAAAAGTATCTTTATTACTTACTTGCAAGCAGAGAGAGATTGAAAATATGGGTATGACAGGGCCTCTAGCCACTGCAAACAAACTCCAGATACATGTGTCATTTTGTGCATCTGGCTTTATGTGGGTACTGGGGATTCAAACCTGGGTCATTAGCCTTTATAGGAAGGTGCCTTCACTGCTCAGCCATCTCTCTCAGCCATACATAAAGAGTTTGTAAAAGTAACTAAACATCAAAGAACTGGAAAATGGGCAAAATATTTGAAAAGCCACCTTAGAAAAGGAAACATACAACTATCCAATGAGCACATGAGAACATTCAGTGTCAGTTCATCAGAGAAATGTAACTCATCATCACAATATGATACAACCATTTGAAGTTGGGAAGGTGGCTCACTGGGTACAAGCACTTGCTGTGCAAACATCAGGGTTTGAGAAGGCTTGAGTTCAATTCCCAGTACTCATATAAAAGAAGCTTGGAGTGGCCACACATGCCTGTAAGTCTAGTTTTGTGGGAGACAGAGGCAGGAGAATCACTGGGACTTGTTGGTCAGCCAGTCTGGCAACTCTCCATGGAGAGACTACATCTCAAGGAAACAATGTGGAAGAGTAATAGAGGGCGTTGTACACTGGCCTCTGCATGCATGCATATGGGGCACATGCATGTGTACACATGTGTGCATATACCATCTCTCTCTCTCTCTCTCTCTCTCACACACACACATACACACACACACAACCATGAACCTCTCAAATGGGCTCAAAGTGAAGACTACAAATGCCAAATCTCAGTAAGAACATGGACCACTGGAAAATCTCACAAAGTCCATACGGTAGGTTGCATAAAGTTCTAGAATAGGCAAAAGAATGGAAAATAACTCAAAGGTAGTCACTTCTAGGAATAAGGGCAAAATTTCTTAGAAAGGGCACAAGAAAGCTTTCTGGGGTGATGTTAATATTTTATATACTGATAGCATTTAGTATGACACAAACATAATTTGTCAAACCTCAGCCAGGTGCCATGGCATATGCCCGTAATCCCAGAGATCCTGATGCAGGAGGATCATGAGTTCTGATATAGCCCGAGCTAACCAGCAAGACTTTGTCTCAAACAATCATACACAAAATAATTTGTTAAAACTCTATGAATGTCATTTAATATTTGAACATCTGATTACATATGCAAATTTAACTAGTGTTAACTAATATCTCTGAAGGGCTTGCTTTGACTCATGGTTTGAGGATATAGTCTACCATGGTGGAGAAATCATGGTGGCAGGAGGAGGCAACTGGTCACATTGTACCGGCTGCCAGGAAGCACAAAAAGATAAATGCTGGTGCTCAGCTTGCTGTCTCCTTTTCATGAAGTCCAGGACCCCAGCCCATAGGATGGTGCTATCCACATTCAAAGTGGATCTTCCTTTCCCAGTTAAACCCCTCTGGAAACTCCTTCCCAGAGACATCCAGAGATGTGTCTCCTGGGCAATTCCAAATTCCAGTCGAATTTACAATGTAGATTAATCATCATATTCGTGCATTTAGAATTCTTTTCTTTCCATGAACAATATGGTATTTAGCTAAACTATTTCATCCCTCTGCTCTCACTCTGCCTGCCTTCATACAAATCATATCTTAATTTTTTTTTTATTTTTGGCCTGGAGTGGTGGTATGTGTCTTTAATCCCAGCACTTGGGAGGCAGAGGTAGGAGGATCGCCGTGAGTTCGAGGCCACCCTATGACTACAACGTGAATCCTAGGTCAGCCTGGGCTACCGTGAGACCCTACCTTGAAAACCCAAAACAATTTTTTTGTTTTTATATTTTATAGCTCTAAAATATTCTGAAACATTTTATTTCTTGATAGTTGTGTCTGTATTTTTATCAAAGTCACATGTCCACCCATACAGCTTCTACTTCTTTCTCTTCCCAGAAGCAACCACTTCCAAATGCCAGGTGTTCAAGGAAAGAACCAGAGATCTATTGAAAGAGTCTAGAGATGGGGCTCCATGTCTGCATCTCTGACACGTGATGCTGATGCTGGTAAATCATGAGCCACATTCGAGGAGGGATGTACTGGGCTGGCAAAGGGTCACTGGTTATGTGAACTTAGGTTCTATAGATCAGCAATGTGAGACCCAAGTCTTACTTTTTAAAAATGTTTTTTGTTTATTTTTATTTATTTGACAGCAACACACAGAGAGAGAAAGAGGGAGAGAGAGAGAGAGAGACAGAGAGAGAGAGAGAATGGGCGCTCCAGGGCCTCCAGCCACTGTAAACAAACTCCAGACACATGTGCCCCCTTATGCATCTGGCTAACATGGGTCCTGGGGAATCAAGCCTCGAACCAGGGTCCTTAGGCTTCACAGGCAAGTGCTTAACTGCTAAGCCATCTCTCCAGCCCCAAAGTCTTACTTTAAGGACAGTGCTAGCATAACATGGAGGTGGCTTTAGGTAGCCTCTACTCTTACTGAGCCTGAGTCAATACCTTGATCAATTCTCAAAGTCATTTTTATTCTTCTTAATGTCCACAAAAGAATACTTTATGGAAGACTTCCTGGTAGCCTGCTTAGACTTACTAGAGCTCCCAAGATGCACAGCAGTTTCCAAGATGACCCTTGTGACTTACAGAAACACAAAAATGCTGTACAGAGGCAGGTGTTGGTCTCATCCCATTAATCCTCTTTCCTCTCCATCAGTCCAGTTCCAGCTTCTGTTAGGTCATGGCACATCATTATAGCATAATAAACATTCAAGTATTTGGCATGCTTCCTTTGGAATTCATCTGCATTCTGAAAACATAAGTAAGGACTCTGAATGACAATACTAGAAGTCACACATGAGCATGACGGAGGTTTCTTCAGCAGCCACCCCTGCCATAAGGATTCAGGCATGAGCAGTGGATTAGAGCAGGGGTTTCCAAGAGACGCCAGGAAAGGAGTGGGGGTGAACCTAGACATGGTGGGAAGGCTGGCACTGAAGATGTGCAGGAAGCAGTTACCACTGGAGTACCAGATTGCTTTTGAGCAACTCTGGAATGGCATAACATAGGTTCCTTGGCTCTGAGTAGTGGAGGCAGGGGTGTTGGTACAACTGCATAGTTATAGGCTGCTCTTAGGATAGTGACTTTCCCAGATCTTGGAGCCATACGAGCCTCATAGCAAAAGCAATGGGATCCAGCCACTCTCTAAGGTCATTTCAAACAGTGCCCTCCCTGGGGGATCCCTCAGACTAGCACCTGAGACCAACTTACTGCATGTTAAAGGTTGCATGATAAGAGCTTTGGGGAGGACTGAAGCATGAATGCACCTGGCTTCAAAATACATTATATGTATGTATAAAAATTGTCATTTAAGTAGAGAATGCGCCTGATGGTGAGACGGTGTAACTGTCACCAGGATAAGCAAGATGCAATGCAGGTGTCCTGAATCTAGCGATTGGAGAGCAAGCAATGATGACACGGTAGGGGGACCCCTGGCCTGTCCTGGCATGCCTGGGGTTTTCCACCATGGAACAGTCAGTTCTGTTCTCTTCCCATAGAAACTTCCCTGCACCCTGTTCATTTGCTTTATTTCCCCAGAAGTCTATGTCAAGGAGATAGATTGGTGGAGAGAAGCCATCCGGAGGGGCTATTTTCAAAGGAACTATTCTAAGGCTGTCCTTCCAACCGGCCACATCCTGACATTGGGTATATTTAGCACCATCATAGACAGGGCTAATGGATTTTTAGTTGCAAATCATTATGGTTCAAACCACTGCAGTCTTTATTTTTTTTTAATTGAAACTAAATCACACACACACACATACACAGTGTATACATTAATAGCTACGTTATATTTATGCACAGCGAATGCTTCTAATGAAAGGAATTTCTCTTGTTGAACTCAGAAGCCTTCCCCATCGAACCCTTTGTCTCTGGGGGGGGGGGGCGAAGGCTGCAGGTTAGCATGTATTGCCTTCACACTGCGTGGAAATGCACATGTATTTGGTCAAAGGAAAGAATGCACAAAAGGTGTTTTAAATTGACAGCCCGAGACAGGGGTAATTTAACACGCCATTCTTTGCCTCTCGCGCCTGTCGTTGCTGAGCACCGCTGATTCGCCTCACGGAATACAAATTTATATTGTCCCTTCCATTAATATGGTTTCTTTTCATCCTCTGCATTAATCTCCTTTTGCCAGCACAATAAAGACTGTAAAGTAACAAGTTCCAACATCAGGAATCAACACTGCAGTAGATTCAGGTTTTCTGAGTCTCATTCCAACACAGTCCCACCAGCTGGATGAGCTGCAGACAGTGTAGGAATCTCATAAAGGGGCTGGCCACACTTCATCTCTGCCCTGTGGCCACTCTGCCAAAGCGAGGCCTCCCGCTACCTCTGATGACTGAGCCCATGAACTCTGGCTCTTAGCCGTTCCATTCTGAGAAACTTGTCCTGGTTTCACCATGTGTGTCTGGGCTCAGATGCTCTACCTTAGATTGGACCCACTTTCTTTAAGGTAGACATTGCATCTTATGTGTTTCTTTACTCTCAGCGTATCATACAAGGCATGACACAACAGGGCCTGCAGGCTCGAGTGCATGGATATAGATGTCAAGATACTGCAGAGTTGGGCAGCCATGCCAAGGACCAGCTCCCCTGGGACACGAGAAGTGCATGGGGACAGGCCCTACTGTTCCAAAGGGGTGATCCATTCTAACAAAAAGCTTTAACACCATAGTGACATAGTCTCCAATTGCAACTGGTAAAGACACAAATTTTAGAACCCCTCGCCAGTGATCCAGATTTGACAATGAACATGTCCCCTGGGTGAGAAGCCTTGAACTACAGACAAAGAGTTCTGGAGCTGGAGTCTGGTTCCTTGTGTTGCAGATACAACAATGTGACCTTTATGTTCCTCAAATTCCCACAGGCATGGCTGACCACAGTGAGACTCCTTGGTGCCTTGGCACTTTGGCACCCTCCTCTGAAAAGTGGGGAGGTCTTAGTTTAGGTTGCTTTCAAAACAGAAACAAAGATCTGGGCAAAAAATACTTTCTTTGAGTATGATCCCAGGAGGCTGGACTGGAGAGGATGAAGTAAAGAATGAGGCCAAAATAGTCCCTGATGCAACCAAATTCTCTATCACTGAGCTATACTATACCCCAACTCCAAAATAGTCCCTGAATGGCAACTGCAGTAAATTCTGCTGGAAACCATATGAGACAGTGTGTGGATAAACATGCCAGTATGATGATGACCAGCCTACCAGAGGGATGAGTCTGAGTCCCTGGGTCAGAATTACTCGGACCTGCTTGTGTGCATGAGTCTGGCTGGGGAAGCAAGGCCTCAGATATTGTTCTGTATATCTAGAGACCTTAGGTAACTCTACATGCACTATAGTGACATACGTGGGCAAGGTACCAATTAAGTCTGCCACAAGGTGACTCACATGTCCCCATCTTATCAATCATGTGAAGACTGAGAGTTAATACATGTAAAAGTGTTTGTGACCATGCCTGGTACATCAGTGGACATAGTTTCGTCAACCTACATCATAACCCTGTTTACTTCTCTCTCCCTCCAATCTGACAGCCACGCCTGTTGCTTCTACCTTCACAGTTTGTAATCCATTTAAGCCTTCTCTGTGACAACAGCATGTGATGGAAACAGTTATTACTCTTAGAGCCGAGGATACCAAGATCTGGAATGTTAACTGACAGGTCTGGGGTCACCTTCCTGGTAAGTGACGAGGATCTGGGTGGGAACCTGTCCATCACTCAGTTTCACTCACTTCTTCTCACAAATCCACTTCCTGTGTGTCATTTAGAGGTAGATTTGGAGAACTAGGTATGCAAACTGTGCCTCACATGCAATACACAGATATGTGACATGAAATTAAGGGAGATGTGAGTGGTCAAGGGCCTGTAGTCTTTTATTCTTTCAGAGCCTTGAGCCCATGAAGAAGGGAATCCCAAATGGGGCAGACACACTCCACTCCAAGTAAAAATGCCTTTGGCTATTGATTCCTGCAGATCCTTGGTACATGAGTACCTGGTGATGGTCCCATGGTCAGGCCATAGTCTTGGCAGTATTAAAATTGCTGTGTCATTCCCCATGATCTTGTCTCCTGAACCAAACCTGGCATGAAAATGAAGCTTAGATTTCCCAGCAGCTGCTGGCTGAGGCTTTCTGCATTGTTAGGGTGAAGCAATTTTGCCAGTTTTCTTACAGGAAGCAATATGCCCATCAGGTCAGGCAGGGTCTTATTCCCTAGAAACATGAATCTAAAACCCTCGTCACTGAACTCCACCTTCTAAATGAAGAAAAGTAAATACACATCAGCATTGTTTGGGAAGAGGATGCCATCTGGGGGTGCAGCTCAGTGGCAGAGCACTTGCCTAACATGTCCAAAACCCCAGCTTCCATTCGCAGCACTACATAACAGCAGTAGACCTTGTGTGGGGATCTTGGCAAGGACAGGAGACAGATCTTGCTCAGTGCTACATCTGTAGCTCTAGGCGAGGGCCTGGCATGTGTAGGTGCTCACTACATGATATTTTTTGAATGTGACATGGAGGAAAATGATGGTTAAAATCATGGAAGAACTTATATTTTATAGAGATATGACCCAAAATATTTGAGGATCCCAAAACTTATATATCCTATGGTGGCTAGTCATGACTCTTCTAGGATGTAATAGAGTGGAATCCACAAATGCAAGGTCCTCCTTCAAGCCCTTCAATAGTGAGAGGACTTGGTGAGATGAGCCACATGGTCTGTGAGTACCACATGCTAACCAAGTGATTGATGCTTAGTGAGTGCTACACCATAATCCCCTTTTATACAAGAGCAAAACAGCATGTGTTCTTATCCGTTCAAGCCCAGGCCACCCGTCCACACACACAGAGGTTGCCTCTGAGAGAATTCAAGAGCAAGTAGTTAGTTTGGGAGGAGACCTCAGAAAGCCCTTCAAGGGGTGGGGAAGTGACAGGAAGTCTTTTGAGTAGATCACCTCTAAGGGCAACTGATATACCATGGTACTATGCAGGTATGTGGCAAATTGTACCACTGAGCAGACCAGAAACCTGTCTATTGGCCCAGCGACTGCCCATCTGTCCTGAGTAGAAGGCTGCTCCAGGGCCCACAACTGACTGGTGTTCTCTCTCTCTCTCTCTGTCTCTCTCCAAAATGAATACAGCAGAAGACCTGTGTGGTGGCTTATCTCATTAACAGGGCTCTCGCAGGAAAAGAAATGCTGGATGCTAAGCATGTCGATAATTGTGTCCTTGGTTTGAGGCCAGAACCCCTCTCCCTCCTAGGCAGCTTGCCAGCCCCCGGCAAGAGACCACAGGCTTCCGCAGCCCCACTGACAGTGCAGAGCCCCAGCCTCCTGTGCTGCAGAAGTGAGTTATTTCGGTGTGTGTGTACGTGGGAAGGGTGGGAAGACGGAAAGAAAAGTGAGAAAGTGTATGTAAGCAAATATTTCAAAGAAAAGAGGGGGAAGCTCATCTTCAAGCAGCTTTATAAAATAATGTGATCTTGCCAGAACCTCAAGTGAACAACAGGCTCTGGGGCCCTTTGTAGCCCAGGCAGACATTAATTGCCAGTTTCAGTCTTGGTGCAGCCTGGGTGTCCTCAGAAAAATGGAACCAGTCACGGTGCCCCTGTCTCCCATCAGGGAACAGTCACCAGGCACAGAGCTGCCTCTGCTCCATTTTCCAGGGATATTCCTGCAACTTAACAGGCTAGAGTCTGCACTGTAATCAGCTTGGGGGAGCAAAGAAAAGAATGTCAGTAATAGAGGTAGACAGGGAATAATAAAATGGAGAAGTTAGTTTTGATCTTTAACAGTTAGACACATAGCCAGGTAAGTTCGAGGCTAAGTGAGAGTCTTTTCTTTCCAGGGTCTCTTCCCTCATCCCCTCATACATCCCATCATTTCTGAAGTATGTGCTCATCCCCTCCACTCCTACATCACCTTTCAAGGCAAATGAGATTTTAAGAGAATGTCAAATGAGCAAAACGGAGATGAGAGCACAGTGACAGACTGAGTCAGCTGCTTATGGGGACAAATGTCCACCAGAGTGACTCAGAACAAATGAAATTGCATTTTAAAAAATCAATTTTGATGTTAAGAGCATTTTGACATTCACACTTTGTTTTGTAGTTTCAGAGGGTATATAAATTTGCTTCTGACATGAGCTTCAAACTCATAATATAGCTAAGAAGATGTAGATTTGGTTCTATCTGAACTTAACAAATGAAATTCTTCCCTTCCAGTGTTTGGTTATCTGTTGGGTCACAACCCAGAACATGTAAGTACTGGCTCAGAAGCTCACATTTCAACGTAACAATGCTCACTGGAGCCAAATGGTCTGGTTACTGATTAAAGTAAGTAAAAAAGCAGAAGTTTATTGGTGAGAAGCACCTAGAATAACTAAGATTTGTCAAATGAACCAGGACATAACAGTTAAGGATTTCATCTTCCATGGAAAACTGAGAGTTGGACATGTTAAAGCTAACAACGGGGGCTGGAGGGGAGATAGCTCGGTCAGTAAAGTGCTTGCCTTGCAAGTATAAGATCTCAAATTCAATCCCTATTTCCTATATAGAAATGTCAGGCATCATGGAGCTCACCTGTAATCCCAGCACTGGGAAGATGGAGACAGGAGGGTCTGTGGGGCTCACTGGCCAGCCACTCTAGCCTAATTGGCATGTGCCAGACCAAAGATACACCCTGTCTCACAAAAGGTAGATGGTGGGCTGGAGAGATGGCTTAATGGTCAAGGCATTTGCCTGAGAAGCCTAAGGACCCAGGTTTGATTCCCCAGGACCCAAGTAAGCCAGATGCACAAGGTGGCACATGCATCTGGAGTTCGTTTGCAGTGGCTGGAGGCCCTGGAGTGCTCATTTTTTCTTTTTCTCTCTCCCTCTCTCTTTCAAATAGATAATATATACTTAAAAATTTAAAAAAGGTGGATGGCATTTCTGAGGATGACACTCAAGGTTGTCCTATGGTCTCCATGTGCACACACACACATGCACCACCCCCCACATGAATACACAAAGCTAAGAAGGGCTGGTTAAAAGGATCTTCTTCCAAAGCTTTCCAGTCTGGGATCAATTCCCCAGCACCCACATAAAGCTGGATGCAAAGCAGTATATACATCTGTGATCCAATATGCCTGTGACAATGGGAAGGGGAGCCAGGAGAATCCAGAGCTCTTGGGCCAGCTAGTCTGATATTTGTTTGTAGCCTGGTAGTTCATTTGCAGTGCAAAGAGACTCTGTATCAAAGAAAATGGAGCACAGACACCTTGAAGTTATCCTTTGATCTCCATATGTGCACTGTGACATGCATGCCCATACACATACATACATACTCATGCAAATAATACGAATTTAAAAAATAGCTAAGGGTGTAATGTCTTACTTTGCAGTGGTTGTGGATATATTTACTGGTGTTGATGACTGTGGGTAAAGACAGGCTGAAGTCTGGTGTTTTTTCCTGGAGCAGATGCTAAGGAACCCCTCATAGAAGGGAGAGTACAGGCCTCCACAGCTGATGGAAGTGCTGGCTGCTAGACTCAAATTGGCCTCAGACTAGAGAAAGGACCCACCTGTCTCTCATCCCACCCCTTTTCCAGGTTGCAAATCTCTTCAGCCCCATAGTCCTACCAGTGACTAGATTGTCAAGAGACCAAACATGAGACCACCACAAAGGTCCTGCCTTTGCCTCAAGGGGGGAAAGCTTCAGGGTCGTTTGTGTGGGACAGGCTGAGACTAGTTGCCAGGTGAGACCTGACCCTTGCTAATTTTCTTCTCAATTCCTGAGAAGGAAGAATACATCCTTTTTAGGCACTTTTTTTCTCCCCAAATTCTTCTTAGCTGATGACACAACCTACTTCTGAAGGGATTAGGTCTGGTCCAGATGTACTCTGCTCAGTTCCCATCTAAGACCTCAGTTTTTGGTTCCTACATTAGTTTGAATCAGATGTCCACCATAGGTTTATGTGTTTTGAATGCTTCGTCCCCAACTGGTAGCAATTTGGGAGGTTAATCCTTGCTGGAGGAAGTATGTTGCTTGGGTCAGACTCTGGGGTGTTATAACCTGAGAGCTTCCCCTGTTTCCAGAGCTCAGCTCATACTTGCTGCTACCTCCCAGCTGCTATGGCAGGATGTGACACCCAGCCTCTGCTCTGCCATGCTTTTGTCCCCATAATAAGACTTCCCCTCAAGACTACAAGCTGAAACAAACCCCCTCTTCCCATCAGCTGCTCTTGGCTAGGTATTTTGTCCCAGCAATGAGAAGATAAGTACAACAATTCCTATAATCTGTGAAGTGGTTGTGATTTGACATACTGACCTTATTTTCTGGGGTTGGTGCCTATGATCCTGTCATGGCCAGATTCCCTGCCCAGAGGCCTTAAAAATTAGGCTCAACTGGCTGCCCAGAGAGTCCAAGGGATCCTCCTCTTCCAATCTACCCAGCACTGGGATTATAGCATGCACCCCCATGCCAGGTATTTTATGTGAGTGTTGAGACTTGAAACCGGGTCCTTATGCTTGTATAGCAAGCACTTTACCAAGCTACATGTTTCCAGTTCCTGATAAGAACTATGTAAAATCAAAGGACACTGGATGTCTTTCTGAGCAAAAAAAGAATTATTTTTTTGAAACCTCTAACTCCCCTCTGTTGTATCCTAAAACACAAAGAAAAAAAAAATAAGAAAATGTTTCAGCCAGCAGTTTTATTATCAGCTCAGACAGCTCTTTCTCCTTCTGCCCCCACTCCAAATTGTTCTTTCTTTCCTTCTTCTATATATCACACACAGCTGGAAAGACCATTGTATCTAGGAGAAAAATCAGCAAAACCATACAGTTTTATTACAAGAAAATGCCACTTTCTTCCCAGGCATCATGCTTTAGCTCGGTGATGGTTTATAGAGGTTGTCAACTTGACAGAACCTAGAATCACCTGTGAGGAATTATGTAAATTAGGTTAGCCTTTGTGCATGTCCATGAGGGATTATTTTGTTTAGGTTAATTGGGGTGGAAATGCCCACTTTAACTGTGTGTAACACTATCCTGTGGGATGGGGTCCTGGACTGTAGGAAAGGAGAGAGCTGGCTGAGCAGCATTCATCACTCTGCTTCCTCACTGTGAACTGAATGTGACCAGTTGCCTCAAGCTCCTGCTGCCATACTTTTCTCACCATGATGGACTGCAACCTGGAACTATAAGGTGAAACAAACCTTCCATTCTTTAATCTCTGTTGGGTGGTTTGTCTCAGCAATGAGAAGTTGACTGATACAAGCTCTTTGCACACTATCTGATGGAACTTGGTTACCTTACCTTGTTCTTAGAATTTTCACATGGATGAGAAGGACCTTGAGACCATAGATGATACATTTTGAACTTTCCAGTAATGCAAAATTGTAATAATCCAGAGTAGGCACTGGGGATATAGCTCAGTGGTTCAGTGCTTGCCCAACATATACTGAGCCCCACACTGTGATAAATAAAAAATAAAAATAAAATAATATAGGAGCATGGAAAATATCAGTGGCTTAGATAACCAGGGTTAGAGTGAGAGAGGGGCACACTGCTCTGGGGGTGGGGGAGTGTGTGACTTGCCCACTTGACTATGACATGGATAGCATATATCACTTCAAAGAGTAAATCCATATTGACCATCTGCAAAGAAAGCGTTGTGTCTGGGTTGGAATGGGCAGGGAAAATCTTTCTTTTGGAAGCTCGGCGTTTCAGATGCCCAGGCTTCTGGTACATGCACACTGGCAGCAGATGCTGTTGAGGCCCTGCCTGAGGCTTTCTCCCACACACAGGAAGTTTCTGGGCTGAAAGCGGAAGGAACCTGGACATTTGGGAGAGTGGGCAGTTACACCAACCAGTGGGAGATGGGGAGAGGTGCGGAAACGTCCCAGTTCCTTCCTGCATGGGGAGACTCCTCTGAGATATGTTCAGTAAAGTTCCTCCTCACTGGGTAGCCAGATGGATTGCTCCCTCAAGGAAACCCATTGATTTCAGCCCCCATCTTGACTTCTTATCCCTTTCTTTTCTTATTTTCCCCACTTATTTCTGCATCCTGAGATCACCTCCTAGCAAAATGACTTGCACCATAGTCCCTATACTGGTTCTGCTTTGAGGATATCCAAGTAAGATAGCATACATCTATCCACACATTGATCCATTTGTCCATGCACCCACCCACCCATTCATCCACCTATCCATCCATCCAGTCATTCATCCACTCACCCATCTAACCAACCAACCAACCAACCAACCAACCAACCAACCAACCAACTACCCAGCCTATCATGATCAATCTATTAGTTGCCAGCTACTGTAACTGAGCCTTACAGTGGGCTGCAGGGGTGGGGTGGGGTGGACAATGTGATGCTGGTCTTCAGCATTTTGTGAGATTCAATTTCAGCTCTTGGCATATTGACTATCCTTATTTTTTTTTTTAAGTTTAAAAGTCTTTGCTTCAGGGTTCACAATTATGTCTTAATAATGAATCCAAGACCACCTTAAAATAATGTTATACCACTGGACAGGTAGTGCAGGGATCTTAGAGTACAGTCACCCCTCAGCATTGATGGAAGAATGGTACCCCATATGGACACCAAAATCCATTAATGCTCAAGTCACTCGTGAAATGGCATAGAATTTGCATATACCAACACCCATTCTCCCATATACTTTAGATATCTCTATATGGCTTGTAACACCTGGTACAGTGTAAGTATTGTGCACATAGTTGTTACACTGGATTATTAGGGAATGATGACAAGAAAAAAATGTCTGCACATGTAGAATACCAGTTTTCCCCTTGTTAGTTTTAGACTTCAACTGGTTGAATTTGAGGATGTGGAATTCACAGATACAGAGAGCATGGTATTTTCTAAATTGCTCAGCTTGTAATATTGTTGCCGCTCATTTCAGTTAGAGGAACCTTTCAGAACACCCATCTGAACCTGAGGAACTGAAGTGAGATAGAAATAACCCTTCAAAACCAGGGGTGAGTGCCGATGTATGGTATGCTCTTCCAGCTCCAGTGGCACCCCACTCTGCAGTGCGACTTTCCACCTGTTCTCGTTGTGAGTGAAGCCACCCTTATTTCCTCACTGCTGGAATACTGGAACAATGCTCATCAGTGTCCCAGGATAAGGACTTGAAAAGTGCTTATAAGCCTCTTGTTACTGGTCTTTAAAGCCCATGTTTCGCCCCTGGGGCCAGCCAAGCTTTATTTTGCTACAGAGAAACGAAGAACCCTTTATTTGTACCTGTTGCTCCTATAGGAAAATCCTCTCTTCTGGTCTTGGGTCCCTCTGGGGCTGCAACTCAGCTGCTGCTGAGAGAAACTCCATCCATCAAAGGTTCATTATGTCTGTCCTCTGGACCCTCCAGCAGACAGAACTCTGTCCACTGGCCTTTTAATGACATTAGGCAAACCTTGGCTCCAGTCACTCCTCTGGTCCTCCCTATTCCCACACACTCACTAGGATGCCCATTTATTAAGGAGCAGCCAAGATGCAGGAGGATCCCCACCCAGCCCCTGTCTCTCGTTGAAGAGAAAGGAGGCAGGATCCTGAAGATTCATGAGTGATGGTTTGAAAGGTGGCAGAAAGCTCAAAGAAACAGAAAGGTGCCCTTGGAATTCAGAACAGGCAGAAGTCAGGCCAGCCTGGAGCTCAGCAGCTCAGCTCTGCAGACACAGCCCTCCATCACTCTTGCTAGCCTGATGTGCCACCTTCCTGCTCCAGCTCCAGCTCCAGCTCCAGCTTGTCCTTCCCGTCAGCCTCTGGTACAAGCAGCATTTAATCACTGCATTGCTGTGCATAAAAAATTAAGGAGTCTACTGTCTCAAAGAAATGTACCCTAGATCATTTTGAAATGCTTAACTCCCCATCTTTCCTTTCTTTTGTCTCTAGATTGCTAGTTCACTGAAGGGGTTTATTTCAGAAACATGCTCTGAAGGCACTTTAGGCTGGGTATAGGTATCATTCCTGAGCTGGAACAGTTGTCACTGCCCAGGCATGAAGCCCTTCTGGTCATTTGAGGAACATGGCCAGTAACCTGCAGGAAGGATTTAGAACCCTTTAAAAGTAATTTGCAAACCTGCCCCATGCCCCACAGTCTTGTCCAATGCAGTTGGGAGCAGCAAGAAGTTGGAAGGGGCAAAGGGCAAGGAGAGGCTTACCCCACCTCGTGCACTCCAGTGGGTTCTGCTGTGGTGTGCGAACCACTGCACCCCAAGAGTACAAGACCTTGTCTCAGCTCAGTCTCACGCAAGTAGTGGGATGAGCAAGAAGGTAGGCAGGGAATGCCACGTCTTCATAGGCCAAGGTCAAAGTCATGATTTGATAGATACTTCAGCTATCATAGCTGATGGACCCATGCAGCCATCCAGGAAGCCATGTGGCATTAGAATACAGCACTGGGTGTAGACAGCCTACAACTATTAGTTCTTTGGTCTTGGACGAGGCTCAGTGTTTGTATCTGTAAGCTTCGGATTGTTAACAGGCTTAAAGAAAATATTAAAAGTAAAGCAGGATTGCTCAGGAAAGAGCAGTTACCGCTCCAGTAAGAGCATTTGCCACACAAGCATGAGGGCTTGAGACCACCTGAACTCAATTTCCCAGCATGGAAACCATGTAACTGGCCATGTGTACCTGTGACCTCGGTCCTATGGGGAACAGAGACCAGAGACTCAATCTCTGGGGCTCATAAAAGTGTCAAAATCTGGAATCAGTGACAGACTCCATCTCAAGGAAGCACACGGAATAGGGATAGAGGGAAGACAGCCAGTGTTCTCCTCTGGCTTCTGAACACATGCAAATGGGGTGCATGCACCTGCACATACACACATACAACACACACACACACACACACACACACAAAAGTAAAACAACCAAGTCCTAAACACTCAAGCAAAGAAAGCTGGAACCGTTGATACTGTGCTATTGTGTTGTTATTATTTGTGCTGGAGACAGCAAGTCAGAATAGAGCTTGTGTGCAGTCCAGAACCAGGGAGGAAGGCTGTGTGGGGCCTCATGACTGGGCAGGACAGGAGCACAGGCATGCTTTTTCCTAGGCCCTCCATATAGCCCTGCCTGATTATCAACCCCTGTGGCTCCTCCCCATTAAGAGCCCCACCCCTGGTAAAACTCAGTCATTGGCCTCTGCTTCCCTGGGCCTGTACCTGACAGATCTGCTTAGCAGCATTTGGCTGTGGGAGGCTGGCTATGCTGAACTCCTGTGCCAAAGGGTTAATCAATGACCTTGAGGCCAAAGATGACCTTCAGCAGTTCCACATGGTGTCTCTCTGTCATGGTCTTTCCTGAGACCGCACAGTCTCTTGCATTAATGATGGAACTTTTGTCCTCTGAGGAATGATACAGATTTCACTACACATTGCATCCTAATAAAGAAAGATAAATAAACTTAAACAGCCATTCCCAGACTTGTTAAGGCAGAAGGAGACACAGCTCCATTCATTAACAAAGCCATTCCCAGTTATCATTTTTAATACATGGACTGAATCTTCATTACATTCTAATCTACTCCAATCACTTTGTGGACCAGGCTTTGACTCAGAAACCAAGTCCACAATTTCAAGACTACATTTTATTGCCAAAGTACTTGGTTTATAAAAATGCACCTATTATTATTCCTGGGGAGACATGAACAAAATCTGTTTATTCCAGTTAGGTCACCAGTGACAGGCCAAAGAAATGATCCCACCCATCTAGCTTGGAGAACCAATGAACGTATTACAGGGGTTACTTCAGGGAGCATGGGTGGCTCAAAGGCATCGGCTTTACTAAGACTCACAAAAACTGTATCATTGGAGTTCCCTGTCCAACTTTCAGATGACTCCACTACAGAGGCTCCCCTCCCTCACTAATTATTTACTACTTATATAACTGGGGAGAAGGGCCTTGTGGTTTTTGTAAGTTTCTGAGCTTCTGGAGCCTTGTAAGTTCCCTTACTTCCCCACTCTTATGAACCTCTCTTCTCCTTCCAGGAGGGAGTGCTTGACTGGAGAAAATAGCTATGCAACAGTTCTTACCCCAGAACTGTGGAAAGAATATTTGCCCTGAAAGTCTAAGGATCTGAGTCTAAATTTTGTTTTAGGCACTATCTGTGGGAATATAGGGGAAGACATCCAAAGGCCTGGGCTCCCCTAAAACTGGCCCCTGAAATTAAAAATTGGTTAAAAAAAAAGCTGCTTATTTGGACAGGAGGTGGGGAGAATGACACAGGGGCACAATCCTGAGTGTGGTTGTTGTGGAAAACTGGGGCTCACCTGTGCTGGGGCCTGTGTGTTCAAGCTGTCCCAGTACAGCCTGGCGACTGGAGCAGGTGTTCTTAGCTCCAGCCACCTCTTTTGAAAGTGACTCCAGACATATTAATGGCTCCAAACTTCAGCTGTGTTTTCTTGGAACAGAGAAAGCTCTTGCTGCTGGGGAAGATGGCGGAGAGAACTTCCCAAAGCCAAAGACATTCAGCCTGATCCTGTCTTTGAAGTCTAAACAGGTGGCATCTCACAGACAAAAGTGGCAGCTGTCATGCAAAGACTGTGGTGGCCCAGAGCTTCAGTGTTTGACAATGTCTATGGCCCGGGGGAGCCTACAGTGTGGGGATCTCAGAAGGAGGATGTGTGGTACATGTTTAGAACACATATGGGATATACTTGCCACTCTCCAAGTAAACTTAACTACACTTGGCGCAGCATACTCACTCAGGGGAGCTGGGATCAGCTGTGGCAGGGAAGACCAACTATACCTGACATCCCTTTTTCTCATCTTTCTTAGTAATAGAGTTTCTAGCTGGGCTGGTGTCACACAGGAAACAAACTGCATTTCCCAGCCTCTCCTGAAGATGGGTGTGACTGTGGGGGTTCAGACCAAGCCAATGGGATGTTACTGGAGCTATGGGATGACAGTTTCTGGAATCTTCTATTTAAGACTGCTGGTGCATGCCTTTTGCGCTTCTCCTGGTTCCTTCTTCCAGCTTGTGGCCTTGATGGGGTGTGATAGTCACCAGTTTAGACCATAAGGGCAGGTCCAGGTTGAACGGCACTGCATGCAGCTGGAAGGAGCCGAGATCTCTGAAGACTGAGAATGCCTACCACATCAGCTCTACAGAGGCCCCTCCCTCCAGCCAGAGAGAAGGAACTTCCGTGCTGCTACGCCCTTCATTCTGGGTCTTTTGTGACTCAAAGCTAGTCTAATCCTAATGTATGTGGCCCCTAGCTACTCTAAATTTTTCTCTACTACATACAGTGTTTGTTAAAAACAGTAGCTGGGGCTGGAAAGATGGCTTAGCAATTAGGGTGCATGCCTGCAAAGCCTAGGGACCCACGTTCCATTCCCCAGGACCCATGTCAGCCAGATGCACATGGCGGTGCCTGTGCCTGGAGTTCCTTTACAGTAGCTGGAAGCCCTGCAATGCCCATTCTCACTATTTTTTCTCTCTCTCCCTCTCTTTCTCTATCTCTAATAAATAAATAATAATTTTTAAAAAAAATCTTAAAAAAAAAAAAACAGTAGCAGGGAAGGACTGAGGAGGTGGCCTAGTTGGTAAAGTGTTTGCCTTGCAAGCATGAAGACCTAAGTTTGTTTCCCAGGACCCACTTATATAATAGAATCCAGGCATGATGATGCACACTGTAATCCCAGCACTGTAGAGGCAAAAGCAGGAGGAGCCCTGGGGCTCACTGGCCAGGCAGTTTAGCCTCCTTGGGTAGTTCTAGGACAGTGAGAAACCCTATCTGTAAAAAGGGTACAGGGCATCTGAGGAAGGCTGCCTGAGGTTGTCCTCTGGCCTACACACACATACACGAGCACCTGCACATAGCTGTGAGAGGCAAGATGTCCCAGTCTGTGTGTGATAAGAACTAGTGGGTCGAGCTTGAACTCCACCCCCAACCCTTGAGCCCAGATGACTATGATGCTTGCTTTTGACAGTGACGCAGCTTACCTCAAATTGCCACCACTTGCTCTATGCTCTGCCATTTTTATTTATGTAGTAGAGAAAGGGGGGGCAGGCAGGCATATATATATGGAAAGAGAGAGAGAGAGAAAGAGAGAGAGAGAGAGAGGGAGGGAGAGAAAATGGGCACACCAGGGCCTCCAGCCACTGCAAATGAACTCCAGATGTATGCACTATCTTGTGCATGTGGCTTATGTGGCTACTAGGGAATGGAACCTAGGCCCTTAGGCTTCCCAGGCAAGCGCCTTAACCATTAAGCTATCACTCTAGCCCTGCTCTGCACTTTTTTTTGTATTTATTTGAGAGCTACAGACACAGAGAGAAAGAGAGAGAGAGAATGGGCACACCAGGGCCTCCAGCCACTGCAAACCAACTCCAGACACTTGCGCCCCCTTGTGCATCTGGCTTATGTGGGTATTGAGGAATCGAGCTTTGAACCAGGGTCCTTAGGTTTCACAGGCAAGCACTTAACCACTAAGCCATCTTTCTAGCCCCTGCTTTGCATTTTTAAAGGCCTATTGCTACTTCTTGTTGGTCATGATAGCAATATAGAAAATGGAGCTGCCTTATTTTGGTGAGTTTTCACTTTCCCTTCCCAGGTTGGCTGCTCTCACCTGGTCCCTGTGACTTTCACCTCATTTACATACACCCACCCAACCAGGGCCCACCTGGGTTGACATAAGCCCTTGCATACAGCCTCCCCATCTCAGACCAGGCAGGTTCACCATGTTGTTCTGGCTTGAGGCTGGATACAAATGCACCTGGCACCCTGAGCTTCTTATGTTTGGGGTGCTGAGCAGGATTCTGCTACCAAACCCCTCTGGGGCTGACCTTGGTACCTGGACCTGTGCTCTTGGTGTCCAGATTCTCTCCTGCCTCGAAGTGAGGCCTGAAGCCTGGTTTCAGCTCCAACTGGATGTGCACTCTCAGCTCTGTTTTGATGGGACACACTGCTTCAGCAACCTCAGGCTCTGGCTGCAATGGGACCCTCTTGGCTAATATCTTGAGGCCTGCCATGGCTTTACCTCTCTAACCTCTGACAGCAACCCTTCAGTGGGTCTTCTGCAACCTCCTAGAGGTGAGAACTTTCACTTTTCCTTTTAAGTTGTGCTTCTGTATGAATAAGGTCCTCCTCATTTCTTTACCCTCCACTGCCTGTCCACTTCATTCTTCAGGTGGAGAGATAGGAACCTGGAAGAAGAATTGACCATCTCACCAACACACACACACACACACACACACACACACACACACACACAAAATAGCTGGGGAAAGAGGCCAGGAACCCTTACTGGTCTGCTCTATTTGGGGGATGCAGCCCCTTCCCATAAGCCAGTCTCGTGCCACCTGCAATTTTTAACAGCTGAATTCTTTGGGTCACTGACATTCCCAGCCATCTCTCTGGCCTCCCTTCCCTCCTTATGTCCCCTCTGTTCTTATACCCTGATCCTTCAGGGTTGCCCTGGTGCTTTCAGTTCTCCTCTTGCCCAGGCTGGGTGGACATTGCCTCTAGACTGGAAATGCTTAACAAAGTTTGTAGGGCTGCTGGAAGAATGAGGAGCCCACTATCAAGTAAAACCCACTTTCTTCCAAGGAAGATAGGCTTCCTGTACTTGACCAGAGCTTAGAGATGTAACACAAGCTGCCCCAGGCCACAGGGCTACTAAGTGGGTGTAACAGACATTATCAAAGCCCAGGCTCCCCTTAATACTATCTCCTCTGAAAACAGCTTATGGAAAGCCCTTGATCTTCCTGCCTGGGGCTCCTCTTGCCCTTTAAGAGACACAGGGCAAGCTGAAGCACTGGAAAGCGAATGACCTCAGCAGATGGTGGAATGGTGTTGGTTGACCTTCACCTTGGGCTGGGAATGAGAGCCCACTCAGCTTCATTTTCCACAGTGGTGACCACTTGATAACTCACTCCTTATCTATAGTCTCTCCTCCCTCTGCCTCCACTGACTTAAATATTTCTGGAGTAATCCACTTGAATACACCTTCTAGTCTGTGTCTGGGGAACCTTAAATCAGATAGCTGTAGAGCAAGAATTTGAGCCCATGTTTGGTGGGTCACAAATGGTGCTCTGTGCACTAGGACTGGGTGTCCTGGGAACTGCTGTCTGGCACATGGTCCCCAGGGTCTTTAGATACTACCATGCTGGGCAGGCCCTGATGGACCATGTCCTTCTCCCGAGGTCCTTTCTGGTTTCCAGTTTTCCCTCCATAACTTTCTGGTCTTGGTTTGAAGACCACACGCTGAGCTGGGAGCTCTGGTCCTGAGACCGTGGGAAACCCTCCCCAAGCTGAGACCCAAAGAGGTGTCATTACTCCTCAGGGCTGTGGCTGGCCTGTGGCCAGAAGTTTTCCAGTATCCTCATGATCATTTAGAGGTAACCTGATGAGCAGTTCTGTGATGTGGCCATAGGAAATTACCTCTTTGTTTTCTTGGCCACCCCCACAATGCCTTTGAAATGGGGCCATCCTGGCCTGTTTTATAGTCTACACAGTACATTTGCCTGCAGTTGCACAACCTGGCCCCTCTGAATTCCTACCCTCTCAAAAAAAATAAATCAAAACAAAACTCAACACTCCCGAAGAAGGAAGAAAATCATAGTTTTGGCAGGCTACCTGAGGGTCACCAACATAGCAAAGAGTACATGACTTGGGGATACCCTAAGGTCATGTGTGCTGACTGGAGCTCACACATCATTTGGCTGTGTGGAGTCAATATCTGGGCTCACTCTGCCTCGGGCCATTTCCTACACCCTGTCTATTCCTAACTGAACAAGGAGTTTGCTCCTGGGCCAGAGAAGCTGGCTGGAAGTGAAAGTGTGACAGGGTATGGGCTATGACAAGAAAAGGAACCAAAGGGCCAGATGCAGAGATGACCTTGGAAGATGACTTTCATGTGGCTTCCCTTAGCAGACCCTAGGGACACTTCCCTGGGAGCTTCATTAAACTCCTCCCAGTATGATGCATGTTTGAGATCCTGTGAGTCAGACCCAAGGGGTCCTGGAGAACACAGTATTCTTTTTTAAAAAACATTATTTTAATATTTTTATTTATTTATTTGAGAGAAAGATACAGAAATAGGCAGAGAGAGAGAGAGAGGGAGAGAGAGAGAAAATGGGTGCACCAGGGCCTCTAGCCCTGCAAATGAACTCCAAACACACAAGCCACATTGTATATCTGGCTTATGTGGGTCCTGGGGAATCAAACCTGAGTCCTTTGGCTTTGTAGGTGAGCACCTTAACTGCTAAGCCATCTCTCCAGCCCAGAACACACAGTATTCTTATTGTTCCCTCCTCCATCAGGGAGCAATGGAGAAGCCTGCAGAGGAATGAGCTGGATGTGAACGTTTACCAGGTGGCTTAGTGGGCAGGAGCAGAGGATACCAAAGGTGACTTTATCTGGGATAGGATTATTGGATATATGACTATATGAAAATACAGTCCATCTAGATAGACCACCTCTCTGCTTGATTGTAACAAGAGAGTATGTTAGAAAGAAGATTCTGGATACCTGTAAATTTGTACATGCTGAGAATTTAATGGCTTCCTTACTTGCTCCAAAACATCAAATTCTATTTTTACTTACAGAAAGATTTCTGTAATGATGATGTCCTACATAACAGGGAGATACAGTAGCTACCAGTGTCCTTGCTTCTTCTGCCCAAATAGATTGTTTTCTTATATTCTTTGTGGGGTGGTGGTGTATATAATATATATGATGTGTGCATGATGTATGCACATATGTGTAGATGTACATGCCCCATGCATACATATGGAGGCCAGAGGAGGATGTCAGGTTCCCCCTCCATTGCTTTTCTGCCCTATTTCCTTGAGAATTGGTCTCTCACTAAACCCAGAGCTTGCTTTTTTTTTTATGGTAGACTGGCTGAACAGCAAGCCTCAGTATCGCCACCCCCTTCAGCACTGGGGTTTCAAACATGTGTGGCCATGCCTGCCTTTTTACATGGGTGCTGAACTCAGATATCATGATGCCTGCATAACAAGCCCTCTCACTCTTTGAGCCATCTTCCCAGCTCTATCCTCTTATGTTCTTGTTGGGTGTGTTACATTAGTGTTAATAAGCTAGCCAGCATTGTAGGTGAGAATGAAAAATGCTACCAACAATGTGGAATAGAGGCAATTCCTCAAAAAAAAAAAAAAAAAAAAAAGAAAAAAGAAAAAAAGAAAAGAAAAGAAAAGAAAAAACAACTAAACATGTAGTCACTACATGACACAGCAGTTCCACACCCAGTGTCTACCCAAGAAATCTGAAATCAGGTACATGACCAGATACTTTATATCAGTGTTCATGGTGACATCATTCACCATAAACTGGAGGCAGAACTGAACCAAATGATTGGGTAAGCATTATCACACACACACACACACACACACACACACACACACACACACACACACAAACCATGGAACACTATTCAGCACTAAAACGGGATAAAGTTTGAATCTAAAACACAGACAGTCTCTGAAGACATCACGCTAGGTGAAAAGAAGCCAATCACAAAAGTAAGCACAGTGTCTATGCCCTCAGGTGAAGCTCCTCACCTCACACGTAGTCAAGTACATACTGAGCACACGGTGGTTCCTGGAGGTTAGGAAGCAATGATTGTGGGGAGCTATTGTCCAGTGGTGCAGAATTGCAGTTTAGAATAATGAAATATCTCTGGAGGTGGATTGTGCCAGTGACTGCTGTGAATGTGTTCAATGCCACCAAACCAAATGCTTGGAAATGGTTAAAATGATAAGTTTTATGTTATGCATATTTTACAACAGAAAAGAAACAAAGAAAAAGCACTTACCATGTATGTGTGTAACATACATACTTCTTTCACGTTTGTAGACAAGCACTTGTGTTGGATTCCTGTGCTCTCCATGCATACTTTGCTACAAAGCCCTGAAAATCCTCCTGTGCTGTGTCCAGAAGGGCCACTTCCCTGACTGGACATGTGTGTTCACCATGTGTCTACAGGACTCTGAACTGGCAATCAGCCTGGCTTGGGTGGTGTTTGGGCCTGAGGTGGAGTGGGCAATGGTGCTGTGGGCCCCTCATACCTCATCCTTTATTCTGTTAATGATCTGCCTTCCTGGAAGAAAAGAAACGAAAGATGCTGATGTGGACCATAAAGATTGCCCGAGTGTTCCGGTTAGCAAATGGCTCATTAAAACATTTTTTTTAAAAATCCCTTTGATGAATAAGATATCCATGAGTCAGAAATATAAGAAATAAATACATCTGAAAACTAGATAGGTCTGAAAATCAAAGGGAAATGTTTCTTAGAGTTATTTGTGGTTTTTCAAACTCAGATCAGAAACAATACAAACATTTCTCCAGATGTTGAGTGAGACTTGGGACAGAGCCAGGCCTCACCCAAAGCACAGGCTAAGCAAGGGTGAGAGAGAGAAAGGAGAAAGAAGGAAGTAGGAGAGGTGCTGCTTTGGTGGGCACATTCCACTGTGAAACTAAGCACCGAGGGAAGGACATGCAGATCTCAGTAAAAGCCGGGTGCCAGGGCAACCTTGAGTTTCTGAATTTAAAGTTATAGGACTGATAAAAGTTACTTGCTGTTGGTACTGACTACTGTGGAGACTCAAAACTGAGAATAAGTGCCCACTGAGTGCTCAGTGCCAAATGAGACATCTCTATTGTGCCATCTAAGGCTCAGAGATCTTTGCAGAAGTAGAAGAAAGCAGAAAGAATGGAAGAGCGAGAGGATGGGGAGGAGGAGTGATGTGGACTACTACTGTCTGGACATGAGGTGGCTGCTGTGTTCATGACCTCATGGTCACTGCTGTTACCTGCACAAGACCTGTGCAGTATTGAACCCATCAGTATTCCCTCATGGACGGTGGAGGATGGCAAAAAGGGGGAAGAAAAGACATCAAAGTAGAAAAGGGATTAAGAAAGAAAAACGGTCTAGTGGAAGGGAATGTGGTATTGGGGCCAAGAGAAGGTAATAGGATATTATGACTAAAATATACTACGTACATGTATGAAAGTTATCAGTGAAAAGTGTTGTTTAAAGGGCTGGAGAAATGGATTAGCAGTTAAGGCAGTTGCCTGTGAAACCTAAGGACCCAGGTTCGATTCCCCAGGACCCACATAAGCCAGATGCACAAGGTGGTGCATGCATCTGGAGTTTGTTTGCAGTGGCCAGAGGCCCTGGTGCACCCATTCTCTCCTTATCTATCTTCCTCTCTCTCTCTCTCTCTCTCTCAAATAAGTAAATAAATTAAATAAATAAATATTTTCAAAAGTTTTAAAACAATAAAGTTACAGGATGAGGTTTAAATTAGCTCCATTGTTAATTACTCAAGAATCTCTTGTCCTGGGAATTCGGGGCTAGATAGCTCACTGCCAGGTGGGCTGGATTCCTCCTCTCTCATTGGTTGGCGGCGGGGGGGGGGGTCCTCTACCCAGCAGCTCATTATTGGTGTTGTCATGCTGGCTTGTTTCTAATCTTGCAGAGGCTAAAAAGGCACAATGCTTTCTGGGCTTGTATTTTTACTGACCAGCAAACCAATGGGCTGCTAGTCACTGGATTTCACGTGAGAATGTATTGGGTGAGTTTCTCATGGTCACAGTGACACTGAGTGTCATCAGTCCTCTGCTGTCCCTTAGAATCGATCCGCATGAAGAAATTACATGGTTGCTTTATGAAAGCCTCCCAGATAAATTTCAGTTTAAAAAGCAATATTAAAAAAAAAAAATTCAGCAGGGCGTGGTGGTTTACGCCTTTAATCCCAGCACTCGAGAGGCAGAGGTAGGAGGATCGCCTTAAGTTCAAAGCCACTCTGAGGCAACTACATAATGAATTCCAGGTCATCCTGAGCTAGATTGAGACCCTACCTCAAAAAGACAAAATAAAAAAATAAACAAACAAACTCTATCCCCAAGGGCTACAAAACACCCATATATCCCCAATATTGATTGCTTACAAATGGCAAGTCAATGGGATAGTCCCTTTGACACCCGTTTCTTGAGCCCTTGCTATGTGCATCCCTCCTCTTTGGGCATAGCAATGGAAGACTACAGCCTGTAAACAGCTCGGTCTGTCAGGACTACCATGCTGGAAATAAGCAGCCATCATACAACTTGTTAGGTTCTACCAGAAATTGTGACACGGTGCCACTGGAGCCCGAAGACAGAGGGAAGTGCTCTACATGTATGCATGTGTGTGCATGTGGCTACCAGTGCAAGAACATGCATGATTAGTAATTGTTGTTTTAACAAAGCACCCAAGGCTGAACACTTTGTAAGGAGAAGAGGTTTATTTATCTCATAGCTTAGGAAGTCCAAGGGCATGGTACCTGCCTTCTGCTCGGCTCTGGTGATGACTCATGGCTACATCCCATGGCCAGTGATATCCTGAAGAGAATGCAGGCAAGCTGGATATCATATGGTGAGACAGGAAGCCAGAGAGAGTCTGGGGCCAGGCTTTCTCTTTTTCTAGCAACTTGCTGTCTCAGGCACTAACTGAGGTCCCTTGAGAACTACATTAATCTTTTCTGAGGTGCTACCTCCAGTGATCTAATTACCTCACAGTAGGCCCTGCCTCCTAAAGGTTCTCACACCTATCAACATTGCCACTGCTGAGCGAGCCTCCAGCACACAAACCTCTGGGAACACATTCAAGCCATACCCCTACCCTAGCAGCATCTAGGAGGGGATGTAGAAGTGAGCTAGGTGAACCCAGTTTCCATCTTCATGGAGTTCAGTCTCTGCTGAAGAAATGTTCTGCTCAAAATTGAGGAAGAAAGAGACTATTATCCTTTGCAAAAGTTTGGTGTCAGGCTGGACAGATGGCTTAGTGACTAATACGCTTTCCTGGGAAGCCTCAGGACCCATATTCAATTCTCCAGTACCCATATAAGCCAGATGTGCAAGGCAGTGCATTTGTCTGGAGTTTGTTTGCAGTGCTTACAGGCTCTGGTGCACCCATTCTCTCTCTCTCTCAAATAAATAAGTAAACAGAAAATATTTTTTAAAAAGCTTTTGGTGTCATTACACTTAGTAGGTCACAAATAGAATCAAAGAAAATGACACCTAAGTTCTTATTATAAGTGTGGGGTAGATTAGCCCCTTAACTTTAGGGATCATACATAGGTCAGGTGTATGAATGCTTGTCTAGATTCACCAACATTTTATCCATGACTGTCTCTGCCCTTCAGTGGGTCTTCCCTGTGACTGCTGCAGGCTCATTTTTCCTTCTGGCTGAAGTGCATCCTTCAGTTGGTCTTTCAACATGCATCTGTGATTGTGTTGGTGGGCAAGTTGGACACAGTCCGGGAGGAGAGTTGTCTCTGTCAGCATTTCAGAGGGATTTCTTTGTCTTTGGACATCTGTAGCTGCTCATAAGAAGTCTGCTCTCCAACACACAATCCTCACATGCTGTCTTTAAAAAAAAAAATCTCAGATAGCTTTTGAGATTGTCTACTTGTATGTGATTGACACACCCTGTTTTATCACATTGTGATGAGGTTTAAACTTGAGATATAAAGGTTTCTTTCCAAATAAGATTGCATATCATTTCATTTTCTCTTTGCATATGATTCTTGCCCTCTCTGGAAGGTATGTTGGTTTTGTTTGCACTTTTAATTTTTCTTTCATTTTCTCACCTCTTCATCTTTCCATGAGTTCTCCAGAAAATTTGTGTTTACCTCAACTTCTTTTTTTAATTTTTTTTGTTCATTTTTATTTATTTATTTAAGAGTGACAGAGAGAGAGAGAAAGAGGCAGATAGAGAGAATGGGCGAGCCAGGCCTCCAGCCACTGCAAACGAACTCCAGACGCATGTGCCCCCTTGTGCATCTGGCTAACGTGGCTCCTGGCGAATCAAGCCTCAAACCTGTGTCCTTAGGCTTCACAGGCAAGCGCTTAACCACTAAGCCATCTCTCCAACCCTCAACTTCTTTCTAGTAACTTTTTCTTCCCTTTTATCCATCTGTTCATTGGACTTTTCCCCCCTCTCTCTTGTGTATGTGGTGTGCAGGCCTGTGTGTATGCATGTTTTCAAGTGTGTGGGTGCACATCCCTGTGTATGTGAAGGCCAGCGGTTGACATCAGGTGTCTTCCTCCATTGCTGTCACTTTATTTACTGAGGAAGGGTCTCTCTTTTGAGGCCAAAGCTCCCAGATTCAGCTAGTGTGGCTAGCCAGCTTGCCCCAGGGATACCATGTCTCTGCCTCCCAAGAACTGAGATAACAAGCAGCCACCACACCCACATAGAACTGCGTGTGGATTCTGGGGATCTGAACCCCGGTCCTTGTGGTTGCATGACAAACACTTGATCCACTGAGCCATCTCCCCAGTCCCATACACTAGGTATTTAAAGTGTGTTTTTTATTGAGTTGGGGATATATATCTTAACATTCACCATTTTAAATTGTACAGTTCAGCAGATTGTAGGATTGAAATGCCTCACAGTGGAGTTATTATGATAGACCTGTCACAAATTGAAAATATTATAAGCCAGAAGTGCATTTCACATGACTACCAGCAAGGCATAGTGACATGACCCACGAGTGGAGGTACAGCATACCATGCCTGTCTCACATGGTGGGAGTGTATGGTACCACCTATGGCTAGCCCAGGAAAGATCCAAGTCTACAATTGAAAGTAAGGTTTTCCATGGAACACGAATCACTTTCCCATCACTGTAAACTTAAAAGGTATAGGTGAACCTTCTTAAAGGCTGATGATACATATTTATAAGATGTACAAGCATCACCACTATCTAATTCCAGAGCATTCTCATAGCCTTAAGCCCATTCATCGTCACTCCCCATTTGCCCCACCCCCAACCTCTGGCAAGCACTGGCCACCTTGCTGTCTGTCTCCACTGACCTGTCCTTGACCAGTCATAGAAATGGAATCAAGATATTATGTGGCTTTTTGCATCTGGCTTGTCTGGGTATAGTTTTCAAGGTGCATCCATGTTGAAGCATAACTGGTTCTCTCACTCATTTCAGGAGTGAGTAATTTCCACAGAGAGACCAGATTTTTTTTTTTTTTGAGGCAAGCCCAACAGACTGGCTTTTTTTTTTTTTTTTTTAAATGTGAGAGAGTGAGAGCAAGAGCAAGAGATAAAGAAAAAGAAGGAGAGAATTAGCGTGCCAGGGCCTCCAGCCATTGTAATCAAACTCCAGACACTTGCGTCACCTAGTAGGTATGTGCGACCTTGCACGCTTGCATAACCTTGTGTGTCTGGTTTACATGGGATCTGGAGAGTTGAACATGGGTCCTTAGGCTTTGCAGGCAAGCACCTTAGTCACTAAGCTATCTCTCCAGCCTCAGACCAGATTTTGTTTGTCAGTTTATCAGCTGATAGGTGTTTTCAATATTTACACATTTTGGCTTCTTTGAATAGTGATGCTATGAACATTTCTATGTAAGTTTTTGAGAGAACCGGTTCTCACTTCTTTCAGGTGTACACTTTGGGTGGAACTGCTGGGTCACTTGGTAATTTGTGGTCCTGTGAGGAATCTGAAAGCTATTTTCCTCAGAGGCCATGTTGTATCTATACTCCCATCAGAAGAGCTTAACAATTTCACAAATGGAAAAGGATTGTCCAACAACTTTTTGTCTTCTTAGCCTTCTTCTGGGTATGCAATGGTCTTTTGCCATGGATTTGCTTTCTCATGTCCTATTTGTGTATTTGTGTGTAGGTGGTGTCCTTATGTGTATGTGCAGATGAATGCGCCTCATGAGCACACATGTAGAGGTGAGAAGAGAATGTCAGAGGTACTCCTTCATTACTCACCCACCATATACCCTTGCGACAGAGTCTCTTACTATAGCTACCATTAAAAAAATTTTTTTATTAACTTTATTTATTTCAGAGAGAAAAAGGCAGAGAGAGAGAGAGAAAGAGACAGAGAGAGAGAGGGAGGGAGAGAGAGAGAATGGGCATTCCAGGGCCTTCATCTACTGTAACCAAACTCCAGATGCATGTGCAACCATGTACATCTGGCTTATGTGGGTCCTGGGGAATCAAACTTGGGTCCTTTGACTTCTCACGCAAATGCTTTACCTGCTAAGCCATCTCTCCAGCCCCAGAGATACAATTTTTGTGAACCCCAGCAATTAGCGTCTCTGCTTCCCTCAGGACTGGGGTTATAGATGTGCGTGGTTGTACTCAGCTGTTTACATGGATGCTAGAGAGTCAAACTCACCTCACCTCTGGCCCCCTCAGGCCCTCATGCTTGTGGGCAAGCACTCTTATATGCTGAGTCATCTCTCCAGCCCCCTCATTCATGTATTTTTTTCTTTTTTATGCACGAGAGAATGAGAATTGGTGCTCCAGCCACCTCAATCAAACTCCAGATGCATGTACCCCCTTGTGTGCATGTATGACCTTGTGCACTTGTGTCACTGTGTGTCTAGCTTACATGGGACCTGGAGAGTCAAACATGAGTCCTTAGGCAGGGATCTTAACTGCTAAGCCATCTCTCCAGTTCTCATTTATGCATTTCTAACTGGATTTCTGAGCATCTTGTTTTGGAGAAATGTCTGACTAAATCCTTTTCCCACTTTTAAAGGGTAGAGACGGCTTAGTGGTTAAGGTACTTGCTTGCAAAGACTAAGGACCTAGGTTCGATTCTCCAGTACCCACATGGCGCATGTGTGTGGAGTTCGTTTGCAGTGGCTGGAGACCCTGACGTGCCCATTCTCTTTCTCTCTCTCAAATAAATAAATAAATAAATAAATAAATAAATAAATAAATAAAAAGATATTTATAAAACAATAAATATTTTGATACTGTGTGATCATAAAATAAGCTCATGTGTTGAACACTTGGTTCCCCAGCTGGTGGCGATGTCTTGGAAGGTTATGGAACCTTTAGAAGGTGGAGGCCCTGGGAGGAAGTGGGTCACTGGAGACAGGTCTTTGAGAGTGTATTGTTCCTGGCTCCATCCTCTTGTGCTCTCTGTTTCCTGTCTGTAAGAAGTGAAGAACCTGCTGTCTCACACCCTCCGCCACCTTGACGTTCTTCCTGAATGCCCAAGGCCAGCAACTGTGGACTGAACCTCCTGAAACTGCAAGACAAAATAACTCTTTTTCCCTTTAAGTTATTTGATCTGGAATTTTTGTCACAGAGATGAGAAAAGTAACTAATACTGAGCTGGGGACACAGCCCAGCAATGAAGTTCTGGCCATACAAACATGGGAACCTTAGTTGGATTCCTAGAATTCCTGGTATGGTGGCACACCCCAATAATCCCAGTGCTCTGGAGGTGAAGATAATGGATTCCTGGGGCTTACTAGCTAGCTAGTCTAGGTGAATGACTCTAGGTTCAGTGAAAAACTCTGTGTAAGAGAATAGGGTAGAGAGTGAGTGAGGAAGACACCCGACATCAACCTCTGGCCTCCACATGCACATATATGTACACATGTACCTGTGTATACACACATATGCTCATGCACATGCACCCACACCCATGCTCACACCAATGCTTTCATACACTGCACACACACATGCAAAACCAGAAAAAGAAAAAAAATGTCACCAATCCAGTTTCCAGTGTGCCTGAGCTGAGGCACACACCATGCTTGAGCACTGAGAGAAACCCGACTGCTCTGAATGGCTCTGGAGAAGCCCCCGTGGGGCCAACCAAGGATGGCTGATGAAGGAAGCTCTTGCACTGGGTCAAGATTCAGCTGCACCATGATATGCAGGTTGCCTTCACCTGGGTGGAGTGAGTTCTAAGAGGAGTTCAGGGGCAAGCCTTGGGGTTACGCATTCTCCTCTGGGGAATCCTTCCCCAGGTCTGCTTCAGGTTCCTCTGGCTTTGACATGCTGCCCAGCCAGGCTCTATCCACCTAGGAAGTAGTGTACCAGTAATTTCTAGCTATATCTTGGGACTATCAAGTCTGCATTACTAGCTTGTAAGGATGCAAAAAGTGTGTCCTAAATCCTGAATCATAAAATAGAAAATTAATTTGCTTTCTTCTTATTTTTGTCTCTTTTTAAAGATAAAAATGTCTTTCTCTTTTTTGAAAATATTTGTTTATTTATTTGAGAGAGAGAAATAATATAGAAAATTAATTTGCTTTCTTCTTTTTTTTTTGAAGATAAACATGTCTTTCTCTTTTTTTGAAAATATTTATTTATTTATTTGAGAGAGAGAAATAAAGAGGGAGAGAGAGAGAGAGAGAGAAAGAGAGAGAATGGGCATGCCAGGGCCTCTAGCCACTGCAACTGAACTCCAGGTGCATGTACCACCTAGTGCATCTGACTTTATGTGTGAGTACTGGGGAACTGATTCCTAGTGCTTAGGCTTGGCAGACAAGTGCCTTAACCACTGATCCATCTCTCCAGCCCCTCTTTCTCTTTTAAAATTAATATAAAGTAGAAACTCCAATTCATCTGACATTATTATATACGTGCATACTCATGTGTGTGCAGTCACGTGTCCCCTGAAATAGTATGTAGGAAGGTTAGATAAAAGAGCAAGGGGTTGGGGTGGACTCTGAGTTTTATTCTCATCCAACCTTAGAGAAGATATAGCATATAGGGGATCGGGAGACATTTTCTTCAGTGGTGTAACCACTGGCAAGTTGTACGTGCTCTTGTGCATAATCTCCCACTTATGCTCATGCAGTTACAGTAATGAAACTCATTGGCTCATTCTCTCTCGCCCTCTCCCTCTCTCTCTCACACACACACAAAGACACCAAAGTAGAAGAGGGACTAGTTGGAAGAAGAAAGGGTTCAGTGGAAAGAGGACAGGGAGGGGACAAGACAAGGTAATAGGAGAAGTTTATGATCAAAATACACCAACTACATATACATAAAGGTTTTAAAAAGTAAAAGATGGGAAAAAAAGAACTTTCAGCATACCCTTGTTATTTAGAAATAGCAGGGTGAGTATTCAGGACTAATAAGCAACCTCAGTGGCTGCCCCTGGGCTGTGAATCTGGGGGCTAATACATGGGAATGGAGGAGAGGGATAAAACCTCATTTGAAACTCAAATACAAAACCACATGGAGGTCTCTTTTGAAATGTGCACTGTGAAGTCAAGAATTGAATGTTTCCAGTCCAGCTACCTGTGAGAAAAGTAACAGTGACATTCATATCTCCCTCCCTCCCCACTACCTGGATGAGTTCCCACACTGCATCCTTCCCCAACACACACGCCCTGGGCTTGTGAAAACCCTCGTGCTTTAAGAGAAAACAAGTGTGGAGCACTCCAAATAGTTTAGTTGGAAGAAAACAGCCCCAAGCACATATTTATTTGTATCACAGAAAAAATGCTCAGATTTGGTTGGAGAAACTTAAAATCATTAGTGTCTACATTAGTGTCAAATGTGCTATCGACAGTGTTTTCCAGGGGAGAAGCACATGTTTCACAAATAAGGAGACCAAAAGGAAGGAGTGAGAAAGCCAGGAAGTGTGACTCAGACATTTGCTTTTAACTTTAATTAGTCAGACCTGCCAATTTACTTCTGGGAAGGGGAAAGCTCGTCTCCTACCCTTTCTTCTAGGTTTCAAGTTCATCTCACCCGAAGAGTGAGCTGTCCCGTTGTCCTTACACGTCTGATGGGGCCTTCTTGTTGGTGTAGTTAACGCTTGAGCTACGCACCCTTCAGCAAAAATGTAGTGATCACTGGGTTCCCTTCTTTATCCTCACACCCTTCTTTCCCAGGACTCCCTAAAGGGAGTGGATTCCTCAAAACTAATCCAAGTCCCAGAAGGTTGCTAAAAGAAATGGTAGTGTGTGCATTGGCTCAGCCACAGAATTGCAGAGCGCCTTCCAGCTGGTACGTTTATGGAGAAGATGCATCAAGTGAAGACCAAATCCCACAAGATAAACACTCCCTGGCTGCTGACTACAGGCTCTTCCATGAGAGACAGACATGCCCAGGGCCTGAGGCTAGCCCTCAGGCACCCACTATTGGAGCATATCACTTAAAAAAAATATATTCCATTTATTTATTTGAGAGAGAGAGAGAGAGAGAGAGAGAGAGAGAAAGAGAGAGAGAGAGAGAGAGAGAATGAGTGTGTCAGGGCCTCTAACCACTGTAAGCAAACTCCAGATGCATGTGCCACCTTGTGTATCTGGCTTACATGGGCTCTGGGGAAATCAAACCTGGGACCTCAGGCTTATGCAGATATGCCCTGAAGCATATCTCTTACCCCAGAATCTTCTATCCCACAGAGCTGAGGAGGCCCTATACTGTCTACTGAGTGGGGTGGAGGGGAATTGAAGAGGACTGGATAATATCCACCTTTTGCTAACTGGAGAGAAGGGGGTGTGTCCACCAGAATTCAGTGGGAAATTCTAAGCCAGAGAGAGTCAGTCATCCATCGTGGTCATGAATCCCTATGTGCATGATGCCCATTGTAGATCTCTGTTTGGATTTGACGACTCTTCTAGCCAGAACTAGGGACAATTGCTATTAATACAAGCAGACTTTGCAATGAACTGTCAAGCCTAGATGAACAAGGAGTCAGGCTGGATGGGTTGCAGAAAGACCTGAATTGGAAAGTCAATGCCTATGTTGGGGCTGGCTTGTCCATGGGAACCCATGTGACTGTGACCACTGAGGAAGAAACTGAAGAATTCTCCAGGAGCCCTGCCTCTCTGAAGGGGAGATTCAACTCCAACAGCTTCTGGAAGTAAGAAATGGTTACTTCTTGAGTCAACCTTATGAAAGCAATGTAATTGCAATGTTTTCATGGATGTTGTGGTTCCTTCTTCTTGTGGAGACAGCCCTCAACCAGAAGTAGCATATGGAAGAAGGATTTATTTCTGCTTATGGTTGTGAGAAGAAATGGCTCCACAGGTTAGTAGTTGATAACACTTGCTTGCAAAGCTTGACAGCCAGGGGTTGATTCCCCAATTCCCATGCAAAGCCAGATGCACAAAGTGGTACACATGTCTGGAGTTCCTTAGCAGCAGTAGGAGGCTCTCTCTCTCTCTTTCTCTAATAAATGAAATATTTTAAAGAAAGAGAAATCAACCATCTCATGGTCAAGGTAACAACTGCCACAAAGGAAATGACTGCAGGGACTTGTCCCAGTTTATCTGGCAAGATTGCCAGATAAATGACACAGATTTTACTGGGACACAAGAGCAAATGTTTTCAGCTCATGGTGAATGTGTATCCAGAAATCCGGATCATCTGGTCTCTGGCCCTTCTCTTCTTTGTTTTCTCCTGGTGACTTTAGTCCTGTGTTGAGACACCTTGAGAGTTCAGTGAAAAGAATAAGGTTTTAATTAAATGGAGAATTTGAAAAGTGTGTTAATGAGGCAGGAATTGGTGTGGGGGTTGTGATAGTTAATCTTGATTGTCAATTTGCCTCACTCAGGAATTGAGCAAGAGACACTTCTCTGGACATGTCTGGAGGGATATTTCCTGGAAGGGTTGACTGAGGAGGGAAGACCCTCTTCTGGAGGTGGCAGCACTTTCTGGAGGCGGCCCAGATGTGGAGAGGTCTGAGGGAGAAGCACAGCTGCTTCTGTCCTCTCACTTTTGCTCCTGACTGGTGAATGTATCTCCACTGTCACCCGTCCTTCACTGACATTGAATCCTAGCTTCCTTGGCCTTCCAACATGGACTGAAGACCAGAGGCTCTCTGGAAATCCTCCAGGCCTTCAGTGCCAGATTAGAATTGCTAAGGAATCCAGCCTTGTGGTCTGAGCAGCTATGCAGTTCTCAGCTACCCAGTGTGTAGACAGCCATTGTGGGACCAGCCCATGTCAACTACTAAAGCCACTTTGTAATGATCTTTATCAGTTCAGTTCCTCTAGAGAACCCTGGCTCATACAGGGGTTGTGGAGGCTAAGTTAAGTGTGTGTGTGTGTGTGTTGTGTGTATGTATGTGTGGATATGCATGATATGTGTGTATGGGTGTATGCATGCCTCAGTGCACATGTGGAGGTATGAGGGTAACCACAGGGTGTTTGTCCCTTCTCTCCTATTTATTTATTTATTATATTTTGTTTCCTTGCTTTGCTTTGTGTGCACCAGTATAGCTGGGCCAAGAATGTCCAGATTCCTTGGGCTTCACCTCCCACTGCTTGGGCCTATTGGGATCACAGACACATTTATTTTGCATCTGGCTTTACATGAGTGCTGGGGACTTGAACTCAAGACATCAGATTTAGAAGAAAGTGCCTTTAACCTCTGAGCCATCTCCCTAGGCCCCTCTTCTTCCCTTCTTTTGATTCCCTTTCTAGTTGCGTGACCCACACACATACATACCATTTTAAATCTAAGTCATCATATTTATTTTTAAACATGGAAAATATGTTTATTAATGAAAAAATAGTTTCTTGGATACTGTAAAAATTGAATGTTGCTCAGAAATCTTTAAAAATGTTATTGGAAATTAGGCCAACATAGTTAGCTAAAGTGCCCTGTGACAACTTGTGGAGAAGAACTGATGACATTGACAAAGCAGTGTTTTAAGTGTGTTAATAGGTGGATACACTTAAGCCTTCTAGTGTAAGAGGTACAGGGTGGTTCATATTTTACAGATGAAATACTCAGCTAATAAAAATTTTGTTATTTCATTTTTAAATAAATCTTTAATGAGAAGCACACAATATAAGGCTAAAAATCCTTCAGTCTACTTAACAAATGCCTTCTCTGTGTTTTGTTCTTATTTATTTTCTTCCCTCTAACACAAAGGATATTTCTTCTGCTTTAATTTAGCTCACAAGCAGCATTAGAGGAAGGAAATAATTCTTCGGTCATAGAGAAAATGTAGTAGGAAGCAATAGCGACTTTCCTTGGCTCTTGGGAGATTCATTGTCATGGATATTTAATTTAGAATTAATAATTGTTTTAACCAAGCCATTTAAGAATGTGCCAAACCAGCAAGGAAGAGGGAAAATGAATTCGTGATGTGAAATTTGGGGAATAAAGCTTTTCTCATTAGCAAACAGCTTTCTTTTTGTAATGTGAATAAATCTAATGAGGGTCAATTATATGTTTTATTAAATTTTACAAAACCAGTCTTACTGGTCTCCCCCCCCCCCAAGCCACTCTGTGCTCCCCATGCCTGTCAATCTTGAAGGTTAACATGCTAATTGGAAAGGATTTCTCCTGGTGGAATACTGGTACCATTTACTCTGGATAATTATTTCCTACTAACCTTTTGTTTGGGAACTCTCTTGGATATGATTATCTAGAAAATCCAGCTCCCAAACCAATCCTAACAATGGCTGCGATGTCTTGAGAGCCAGTCACCCTGAGTCACTCATGGGTAGGCAATGGACTGAGGAAAGGAGGCTGTGTCCCTTAATCCATTCTGCCAACAGTTGGCCACTGTGTGTCAAGCATAGCAGTCCAGAAAGAGCCCAACATATCCCTGCCCACCAGAAACACATACAGGATGGGATTTGGTGACACACCTTAGTTCTCCCTTCACTGGAGGACAGCAGGACTGTTGGTTGGTACTTTCTCAGAGTTTCACTTAGTTAAGTAAATGGGAGAACTTGTTCCAGGTAATTGGCAGTGATATGACAACCATATAAAATTGCCTTTTCCTTCTGGATAATCCTAGATGATTTGCATTGGTGCCTTCCCTTTTGTCAGTGCTTACCTGACTTGGTCAAACCCAATGCTTGTTTTTCCAGAACCTTCCACCAACCCCTAACTTTGTCAGAAATACTGACTCATTTCTTTTGCCAAATACTTGGCGGTCTGTGGAAACCCCTTTCCCATAGTGCTGTTAGCTTAATTTCCATTTGGATGGGAGGCAAGTGTTGAAAATTCCACTCTGTTTGGCTCTGTGCCAAACAAACAGAGCTGAAGATGCCACTGGATAGTTTGTGTGCTACACCACAGTTGTTCAGCTTTGTTTCTTACGGAGTGGTTTTTTTCCTCAGATGTGATTCAGAATCTCTCTGGATTGGCTGAGACCCCCTTCCCCAGTCTTAATTAATATTCATTAGAGAAGGGCCACCAGGCCAAGGTCAAGTAACCCAACACTTTGAGTATAGTTCAGTTATTCTGAAGGCCCTGAGATAGCTTTCTGGCCAGTCAGGTGTCCCACTCTTTTTGCTAGGAGTATTTTCATCATTAGCATGTATTTTCCTTGCATTCTGATCTTATTTAAATTTTTTAAAAATATTTTTTCCTTATTTATTTGAGAGAGAGAGAGAGAAATAGGCAGGCAAAGAGAGAGAAAGAGTGAGTGGGTATACCAGGGCCTCCAGCTGCTGCAAACTCCAGATGTAAACACCCCCTTGTGCATCTGGCTTATGTGGGTCCTGGGGAATTGAACCTTTGGCTTTGCAGGCAAGTGCGTTAACCACTAAGTCATCTCTCTGGCCCTGCATTCTGATCTTAAATAAATAAAAGAAGTGGCATATGTGACACATGTCTGTAATTCAGTACTACAGAGGCTGAAGTACAAGGTTTGGGAGATCCAGGACCACTAGGACTATATAGCAAGACCCTGTCAACCAAAGAAAGGAAGGAATGAATGAATGAAGGAAGGAAGGAAGGAAAGAGAAGGGAAGGGAAGGGAAGGTGGGAGGGAACAAGGAGGAAGGGAAAGAAAATGTTAGATCATAGACACTGTTCCTTTAAGAAGACAGATGTCAGTCCTATGAGACAAAGTATCCATGCTCCTCTAAGTTCCTTCTGACCCCAAATACAGCAAGAGAGTAAGCTGGCAGCCTGGGTGGGACAGTAGGACCAAACAATACTGATTTATGGACCTTGCAACCTGCCCTGTGCCTTCTCTCAGCCCTTGACATTAGTAACTCTGAGTTACATCTTTTCTCTAGTTAAAGATCCCTCCCTTAAAAGGTTATAAAAGTAAGAAATGTCTTTTGTTCTAGAAGCTTCTGCCTTTGACCACCTGATAATCTCCCACCCATGTTAATAAAGGAATTTTACCTAATATCCATTTCAGAGCCTCTACATTCGAACCAGGTCAGAATCTTTATCGGAAGGAAGACAGGAAGTCCCTGCTAGACTCTAATCTGCTGCTGTTGTTTTTTTAATCTGGCTTCTCATCTATTAGGAGATTCCAGCCAACAAACTGCTGAGTATGCTGAAATGCTTTCTTTTATTCCTTAAAAAAAAAAATCAAATCAAATCAAATGAGCACTAACACACACACACACATGCACGCACGCACGCACGCATAGGTGACCGTCATTCAAGCTCAGGGATGCTCCTTAGTCTTCTTCCCTGCTAAATCTCAGCTCAGCGGAGGCTTCCTCCGTCACCACTCCCCACCCCTCCAGGCAGATGGGAGGAGAACTGGACCCAGGCCCTCCTCAGTGACAAGGCATCTCCTGTGCTGCAAGGAGAAGGTGGGGAGTGGAATGCTGATGTCTGTGCTGCAGGGCATCGCTGCAGAGGGCAGGCGTGCTGGACTGCAGCTCAGTGAAGACACAGGACTTCCTCAGTGGCGATGTCTTTACCATGTGTCGGTTTCCTCATGTTCATTTTTCCCTTTCTTTCTCATTCGCATCATTTTAAGTAGACACACAGAGGTACTCAAAAAACCAGGGTAATTTACTAGTACTATTATTAAATTTCAACAGGGCCAGAACTGAGTAGTGATTAGGGAATCAGCTCTGATCAACCTGTACAGGGTGTCTCTTGGGACCCAGTCTCATTCCCTCCCAGACTAAGGCAGCAGCTCCTCCAGCCTCTCCTGCACCCAGTTATCTTATCACTAAAGAGTCATCTGCATTTCTGTGGGCTTCTCAGCTCTGGCTCAGTGCCCTAATTGGGATGCTAACCCTTTTATAGTCATTTATGGAGATACATTTACTGTGTGATGTGCAATTTGACAGTTAGCAATTAGTAATCAAGATTAGAAGAAAAGAGCCCATGCTTTCCTTGGCCAGAGCCATCAAGGCAAGCAGGAGTATCTGGCAAATTTCTGCCATTGAAACTTCCATGCCTTGTCAATTTACTGTTACCTGGTAACTTCTGACATTGTGGAAAGACACAAGTGTGTTCATCTATGTTTCTGACACAGTGCTCCCATGACAATGAAGCTGGTGGGAACATCCCTGCAGGCTGCTAGAGGACCAGAGGAGTTAAAGCATGCAGGCTTCCTGCACACCATCTCAGAAGCGGGGTGTGATGGTTACACTGTTTCTGGGGCTGTTAACAGATGTCTTTTCATGTCCTCCTGTATCATGACCTTTTGCTGTATTCCTTTTTGAAGGCTGATGTGCCCTAAGGAAGGAGGAAATGATGTCATTGATCAGCCTTGAGAATGGAAGCTAACTTATTCTTGTTAAGACAGCAGTGTCTGAGCTTTTGTAAAGAGCAAGGCCTGATAAGCCATCCCTGGGTCTTTTATTATAAGCTCATCAAAGAAAGGCTGGGGCTCTGACCCAGAGGGCTTCCTATGGTTATAGGAAGAGAGGGAGGGAGCAGATGGTGAGATGGTGAGGTGCGTGCATGTGCATGTGTGTGTGTGCGCGTGCGTGTGTGTGTGTGTGTGTGTGTGTGTGTTGGAGGTGGCTGCAAATGCCTGCATTTCCTGTAATTACAGGAAGTAGAAAGAAAGGGAGGGATCCTGTGCGGAGAAGTGAAGAGCCTATGAAAGCTGGGGAGGGAGCTGAGGAGGTCTGTTCTTCAGACAGAGCCTTAGTGAGAAATGGGTATGGTGTGCCCTGTAGGAGGAGAACCAGAAAGAGAGGCGGCTTTTGTGTCCCTCTTGGTTGTTGCCCTGCCTCAGGACTCACTGTTCTGTGACTGGTGCCTCCTATTTCTACTCGGAACGCTCTGTGCCTCAGCCTTCACTGTGGCCTGTTTCCCAGGCTCTGAACTGAAGCAACGCAGCAGAGAAAAGTTACACTAAAGGTATATGTAATTCTATAAAACACAAGACAAAAAAAAAATCCTTGTAATTTTTTTTGCATAACTTTCCCAGCTTAAAAGTCCCATTCTAATTTTCCCCTCTACTTGAAATGACATTTTTGTCTTTATTTTAGGTGGATTTACTTTCAGAGGCCTTGCAAGGCGCAAGTTACCCTGCTTCCTTCTGCCTAACTCCCAGAACACTTTAGAGAATCAGACGTCATCATGTACCTGTCAACACTTCATATTTTCTAACCAACATGACAAAGTGGCTGCCCCTGGGAACCTGCTTCTGTAATTTGGCTTGGCTTGTTGAGGAAATGGGTCTCCCCTTGTTTCTACTATTTCAGGCGCAGAGAGAGTCCAAGTTATGTATCATATGGGCATCATTGCTGTGAAAGAGTTATCGCTTCTGTTCAATTTCTTTCTTTTCCTTTTTTTTCAGTCCCTGATCCTTTTTCTATTCCTTTCCCCTAGGCACCCACTTCAATGTGTCTGATAAAAGCCTGTCAATATGTTTTTGTATAGAATATGTACTGCCATTTTGAGTTGTAACCAGTCAATATGGATTTCACTAGCGGAGCCTGTTCTGCTGTTTTAGACCCAACGCTCTGCTTTATGGGGCATTGCATTTCTGTACTCAGAGTGCTTTGCTGAGTGCCCAAGCATGTGGTGGGGTGCCCCATCCTTGTCACATGTTTCCTGGGATGTGACCCTTAATTTATTTTCTCCATCTCTGACCAAAACAACACAGTTGCAAACACATTGTCCACACCTTCTTATAGAGCTGAGTGAGCAGGACTTTGAGACCTTTGTCCAGGAGAGGGGATCTATCAGATAGGTTTCCTGAATAACTGCCCAGTGCATCCTCCCACCCATAGTGCTCAAAATCTCCCAGCTCGGGACCATGCTCAGCCCTTATTGGTCATTATCTTTCTACCTTTTCTTTAATCTTCTGGGTATAATATGTTCATTGTTCTGGCTGAGTTAATTATTAGTGTGTTTGAAAATCTTACCTATGAAATGACAGCATCTCTTCATTGCCTATTCTCTATTAGATTCCCTCTCTTCTTAAGTTGCAGGAGTTCTTTGTGGAGTATAAAACAATTCTTTTATTTTTCTTTAGTTATGAACATTTATTTATTTATTTTACATGTATGTGTGTGTTTGCATGTATGTGGGCATACATGTGTGCAGATGTGGGGGTGGGCGTGTGCACACATATGTGTGTGTTGAGGTCAGAGCTTGATGCTGGGTACCTTCCTCGATTGCTTTCCACCTCATGTTCTTTGAGACAAGGTCTCTCACTGGAAGTGGAGCTTACTGACTTAGCTAGACTAGATAGCCAGCAAGTCCTGGGGATCCTCCTGTCTCTGCCTCCCAAGTGCTGGGACTGCACACAGGCATGCTGCCCATGCCTGGCTTTTATGTGGATGCTGTAAATTCAACCTCAGATCCTCATGCTTGTGCAGAAGCTCTTGGCCCACTGAGCTAGCTCCCAGCCTATCAGAGCACTTACTATTTTGTGCATTTTGTTTCCAGTGCTGGGGCTCAAGCTCTGGGCCTCAAGAATATGTGTCAGGTGCTAAGAATCTGAGCTGTATCCCCAACCACACTACTTTTTAAATCATTGTAAAATATGTTTATCTGGGTAAAAACTTGCCTATCACATTTGCTTAGCGATCAGGAATCCTTTCACTTAATATGGTCAACTGCACTGGGTTGTTGTGTTTTATCCTCCGCTCCTTGGTGATATATTATTGCTCATAAGGTCCAGCTTCCTGTTACTACCCATTGAATAGCCATCCTTTCCACATGGCTCTGTGGTGCCACCTTGAACATTTCACCAACTTACCTCAGACCAATAAGACTGGTTCTATGCCCTGTGTTCTGTTCCTTTGGTCCATTGTAATTTTTTGACATTTCATTTTTCCATCCTTGAAAAATCTTTAAGGTTCTAATTTTGTGTTTGACATAATATAAAAATCATATGTTCAAAATCCTAAGTTGAAATCCTAAGGCCATGTAACATGCAGATAAAAAGCAGAGTCTCTACATCACAGACAGCAGGATTCAAATCCTGCCCCTGCCACTCAGCATCTGTGTGAGCTTGCATAGAATTTTGCTATTGTTGCTGAAACAAATTGCCACAAGTTTGGTCACTAAAAATGACACATCTATCATTTCACAGTTCTGGAGGTCACAAATTTAAATGTATGTGGATAGGACTCTGCTCCCTGTGGAAGTTCTAGGAGAGGAACCATTTCCTTGCCTCTTCCAGCTTCCAAAGATTGTCCCTTGTCCCAAAGGCTCTACAGCCTCCCAAAAAAGTATAAGGGACCAAGATTCCAACCCATGAGCCTGGTTTCTCTTATTTCCAGAGTGGTAATATTACCCCCACCACTGGTATCTATACAAATTAAATGCTTTAATGTGCTGAAAGATTAACTCACTTTCTAACTCAATCACAGTGTAACACTTACCTTCTCATTGCTGGGACAAAACACCCAACCAGAAACAGCTTATGAGAGGAAAAGGTTTATTTTGGCTTACAGTTTTAAGGGACAGTTTCATTACAGTGGGGAAAGCATGGCAGAGCAGGCAGCTGGGGCATTGGAGCCATAATGAGCTAGCTCTGAGTATCCAGTGGGCGGGACTAATAACCTCAGGGCTCACCTTAGTGACACACCTCCTTCAGCAAGTCTCCACCTCCTGAAGGTTCCACCAGCTGGGGGCTAAGTAGGAGGCTTAATGACAAACACTTGAGGCTGTGGGGAACATTGTGCACTCAGTCCTTTGTACATAGTTAGCTATTGCTATTATTACCATTCATCTCAAAATGGGCTATTTTATGAAGCTTATAGGAGTTGAGTGATTCATGCATTATTATAGTGGTTTGAATGTAATATGTCTCCCATAAGCTAATTTCTGAACTCCTGGTCCCCAGCTGTTGGTGCTGCTGGGAAAGCTGTGGAACCTTTAGGAGGTGGAGCCTTACTGGAGGAAGTGGGTCATTGGGGGTCAGGCCTTGAGGATTTTTTTTATTTTAAAAATATTTTTATTTATTTATTCATTTATTTAACAGAGGGAGAAAAAAGAGGGGGGAGAGGGGGAGGGAGAGAGAAAGAGAATGGCACATTTGGGCCTCTAACCACTGCAAATGAACCCCAACACATGCACCATCTTGTGTATCTGGCTTTACATGGGTACTGGGGAATTGAACCTGGGTTCTTAGGGTTCACAGTCAAGTGCTTTAACTGCTGAGCCATCTCTCCAGCCCTGAAGATTGTTTTATTATTTTTTAGCCCTGCCCCACTTGCTGTTTCTCTTTCTACTTCTTGACTCTGACAAGAGGTGACTCAGGCTTCTTGATCCAGCCTGCTGTGCCTCCCTGCTATGATGGAACTTCCCCTCAGAGCTATAAACTGAATTAAACCTTGTTTCTTCCATAATCGGCTTCTAATCTGATATTTTGTCTCAGCACTAAGAAAGTGTTAAATGTTGTCCTACAGAACTGGGGCAGAGGATCTGAGCTCCCCAATTTAACGTGACCTCCCTTGGGGAGCAGTGCAGCCATCAGCACTGAGGGCAGTGTCCTCCTATCAGCCTGAATGCACAAGAGCCCAGCTTGCTACAGAAAGTGGAGCCTACGGTACTCTCCCTGCTGTCAGTCACCTCGGGGTATGTGGATTCACAGCAGGGTTACAAGACAAGGTTAGCAGCCATGAGATGAGCAGTATATTTGTGATGATAAGCTCACCTTTACAGCAAACAAACCCAACATTTCCAGAGCATAACACTATGATTTCTCGGCCAAGTCCAGCATGAGTGTTCCTGATAAGTGAGGCACTCCTCTCTGAGTGATGTTAAGGGACCCAGCCTCCTTAAAAAAAAAATCTTTCTTACTTATTTGCAAGGAGAGAGAGAGAGAGAGAGAGAGAGAGAGAATGCCAAGGCCTTCTGCCTCTGTAAATGAAATACAGATGCAAGTTCCACTTTATGTAGGCTTTATGTAGGTACAGGGGAATTGAACATAGGCCATTTGACTTTGCAAGCAAGTGCCTCTAACCACTGAGCAATTTCTCCAGCCCCCTGATAAAATTCTCATACGTGTAATCTCTCATTAGCATCTACTTCTCAGAGGACCATGTCCTGCACAAGTTTTCCTGGATATTTTCCGGTCTCCTTGCTACTAATGTCTCCTGGATCTACATCCCAAAGAAACAACCTGAACCCAAGTCTTTATGTCACTGTCATTTGGAGAAAACCATTCTAAAACAGATGTCACTTGTGAGAACTGCTCACATCCTTGTGCATACCCCCATGGGGCAGAATCCCATCCCTGAACAAGGGAGGCTGGAACAGTCATTCTTCTCTGAGATAGTGTGGGGAAGGGCGGCACAGCTGCTGACAATTGTGGCCACTCCTTGCTCTAGCCTTCAAGGCCTTTCCAAATCCCTTTAACATCAAGGGCCCATGACAGAATGTGGAGTCCCTTTGATAAATTTATGCCGATATGAATTAATTAAAATTATACCAAATCTAACTTCATATTGAGATGGTTGCATTGGCTCTAATGCAAAACCATAAAGTGCATTGAGTTGATGTCCTGAACCTGCCTCTTGAGGCATGGCCTTGTCTTTCCTTGTCATACTCCTTCCAGAGTGCCAGCTGCCTACACCCCGGTCACAATGCCTCACTCACAGCACTGCAGCTCAGTCCTCTCCTCCTTACCATGAATGTACCTGTTCCAGGGTGGGAAAGGATGGTGGGTAAAATACTTGCCATGCATGTGTGAGGATGCAAGTTCAGCTCCCTATACATGCTGGGAATGCATGCCTGTAATCCCAGGCAGAGACAGGGAAGCCCTGGGACTGACTGGCTGTCTAGTCTAGCTGACTTGGTGAGCTCTAAATTCAACCTCTACCCTGTCTCAGCAAAAATAGGGTGGAGAGCAACTGAGGTTCACCTCAGACTTCCACATGCATGTGTACATATGTGCATAAACACACATACACACATGCACACACATGTACACACACACACAAACACACCTCCATCCTCCAAGGTGCTGTATATTACTAAATTGATAAGCTAACTTAACCATGGCAGGAAGCAGATGGACACATTTGGCCTCTAACCAGAGCCTGCAATATGTATGCCAAGGATAGAATGCTACCTGCCCGGTCACTGCCACTGAGTCCTTGATAATGATAGGCAGAGAACATTCATCCTGGGCTTTCCCTACAGCACAGAGGCAAGAAGCCTAGACTAAGACGTGAATAAGTTGCCCTGTGGGAAGCAGCATGTGACCCACTAGCTGGGGTGCCCTGAGTTTGTGGTCTGCTTTTCCTTGGGCCACGTGCCTTGGCATTTCATCTGTTTGTCACTGTTGTGCTCAGGAAAGGAGTGGCAGGCTCCTGTGCTTCAACACTGAGCCACGTGCTGTACTTCTGTCCAGAATGAGGCTGCAAGAGAGGGACAGGGCAGGGCCCAGCTTCCTTTTTATATTTCTGCAGATTCTTAATTTTCACATCACTGGTGACTTTAAAAAAACAACCTCATTTAGCTGTCATGACAGGCTCCTTACCTTGCCCTGTTGTATGCCTGTCCAATGGAGCTCTGAAAAAAAGTCTCTTCATTTTTGGGAGCTGATGACAAACAATGCAGTGTCAAGGTCCCTTTCTTCAGCGTGCATTTGTCCTCTTTTGGATATTAGCTTTTTATAATATATTAACAGTCCTGCATCCCTGGTTTCTGTCTGCTTCATGACTCAGCTGTTCTGCTCCAGTGTGTGTGTGCACACGTGTGTGTCAGTGCACATGTATGTGGCACATGTATGAGTAGTATATGCAGGTATGGCATGTGTGTGCAGTGCAGACGTCCATGTGCATGCATGCAGAGGCCAGAGGAGGATGTCGGGTGTTCTCTGTCACTCTTCTATTTATTTCCTGGAGACAGGGTCTCTCACTGAGCCTGGAGCTCTTGGGAGTGCCAGAGATCCTTCTGCCTTCACCCCGCTCAGTGTTGGGGTCATAGATGTGTGTGGCCACATCCAGCTTTTCCTTGGGGGGATCCAACTTGGGCCCTCCTGGTTGCACTCTTACCCACCGTGCAATCTCCTCAGTCCTCTTCTGACGTATTTGAATGCCTACTGCTAAGCGAAACCAGAATGGAGACCATGCTTACTTGTTCTCAGTGCCAAGGTCTAGTGCCTGGATTACAGCTGGCACCTAACAAAAGGTTTCAAATAATGGCTGAGCCCCCAGACCAGTCAAGAGACTGGCTATGGTTTAGATGAAAGCCCTTCAAAGGTTTTTGTGCTAGAGACATGGTATGATCCCTAGGGAAACATTATGGGGAAAGGGTGGGAACCCTGGAGAGGTCTTTTAGGATTATGGGGCTCCAGCCTCTCAATCTCTCTCTCTCTCCTTCCTGGTTCATAATGTGAGCAGTTGGCTCCCCCCACACCATTGACCATTGTTATTTAGAAGCACGAAGCTAGGGAGCTGTCCCATCTTGGACTGGAACCTGCAGAAACATGAGCTAAATAAAACTTCTCTCTTTATAAATTAATTATTTCTGGTATTTAGGTATAGTAGGTTGGAGCTGGCCACTCCAGGATGAGTGACTGTTTTAAAAAATTATTTATTTATTTGAGAGAGAAGTGAGGAAGTTAAAGAGGCAGATACAGAGAGAGAATGGTCATGCCAATGCCTCTAGCCACTGCAAACAAACTCCAGAGGCATGTGCCATCTTGTGCATCTGGTTTATGTGGGTACTGGGGAATCAAACCTGGGTCCTTTGACTTTGCAGGCAAGCGTTTTAACTGCTGAGTCATCTCTCCAGCTCCAGGATGGGTGACTCTTGAGTTGCTCCAACATGGCAGCCACCACAAGCCCTCAGTGTACAGAGTTCCAGGGCTTTTCCTGGGATGTCACCCAGATACCAGGCATGATGGGAAAGGGAAGTTGATGGCATGCTGTCTGTGAGTGCAAATACCTATGTTCCTCTCACCGACCTATTGGGTCAGGGATGCCAAGTGTAGAGAAGTTGTTGTCGGGATCTCAGAAGTTTCACGGCACATTTGGGACACTGAGAGTAGTGACCCAATCAGGGCTGGCTGTGGATTCGGTTTGACAATGATGTGCTGCGCTCTGACAGCCAAGTTAATGTGCTGAGTCGGCTTTCCGACCTTTGTTCGACAAGGGTGCTGCTCACCATTGGCCTTGGTGAGGTGCCTTCCAAATCTCTCACCTAGGAGCATGGTCACTCTTTTGCCTATGACACTTCCTGTTGTGGGACAGGGGGCTGCCTCATATGGGCATGTGTTCTGGCAACTATACAGACATGGAAGTCTAACCCTCACTTTGACTGGTATGCTCTTGTGACCTTCACTGTTTGCTTATCTGTTAAATGGTTATGAATACTGACAGCTGCCCATAGGGTTTCAGAATTAAATGATGTAATCCATGTGTTAAAGTTACAGAGGCTGATACATAGCAAACGCTCAAGAGCTGACATGTTATGACCCTTCCCCTCCTGCTCTTCCTCCCTCTTGCTCCTCCTCCTACCCCTCTTCTTTCTCCCACTCCTCTTCCTCTTCTTCCTCCTGCCCCTCCTCTTCCCCTTCCAAGAAGGACCTTGCATATGGGTTTAGGAAATCTAACCCTTTGCCAAATTAAAATAATACCAGTTGAGTTCAGCTATTGTTGCTCCTTTGGGACTGCGTGCTCTGGTCTTTGCAAAGCTGGGAAGTGGGCAGACTGGGACGTGGAGCGCGGCATGAGGCAGGGACAGGAAGGTAGAGGGAAATGGAGCTGCTGAGGTTGGGCTGGGTTGGGAGGTGGCAAAGTCAGCCGGGAGGAAACAGGAATTACCAGCCACTGAGGAGTCCTAGTGCCAGCTCTCTGCTGACATAATTAATGAGGCTGTTGTGCCAAAAATGAGGCACAGTGCTAATATGCAGACCTGTTGAGAGCACAAGGAAAAAGCAAATACAAGTTCAGCCAGAAGGGAAGTGGGCTGCATGAGTGCCAAGCAGGAACCCCTCTGTCTGCCAGACTCCAGCATGTGGGGCAGGGCTGTGGACAGTTAGTGGGGAGAGCAAGGAAACGGTTTCAGTCATGGACCAAGAGCTACAAGACACTTCAGCAGCTTTTGACATTCTTCTCTGGTTACAATGTTTGTCGTTTTCAACGTCTGTCCCATCGGTTGAATTCAGCTAATAATGAAAAATTTACAGTGAAATTTAGCATTCTAGACTTTAATATACCTAAGAAACATCTCTAAGATTTGATCCTCGGGTATGTATATTTGTATGCATACGCATGTCTGTGGGTGCACATGTGGAAGCCAGAGGGTGGTGTTGACTGTCAATCACTGTCTACCTTATTCACAAATGCCATGAATCGTCGGGGTGAGCCAGAGACCAAGATGGTGCTGGGGTGGCTGTGGTGGCTGCGGCCAGGAGCCAGGACACTCGCCACTGCTGTCCCTTGCAGGTGTGGCTGCACAGTAGCATTAGAAGCCCCCTCCCTCATCATGAAGCACAGTAGCTCTGGCTAAGCAGGGTCTCTGACGCCCATCTTCCTACCTCACCTGGGGCTGGCACAGAGAGCATCCTTCCAGGGAATGAAGCTTCCGTGTCTCCCTCCTCCTGTGCTTCTTGTCCTTTCTTCTGCTACCTTAGCTACCTGCCTGATTCCTGGGTTGGTAGCAATTGTGTGTGTGTCCTGTGAACCAGGTGGCGACTGGTAGTGGCAGACTGGGGGAGACCTTGTCATTCCCCTGCCCCTTCCCCACCACCCACACTTTATTTACTTTCCCACTTCATTCCGCCAGCTGACCACCCTGGGGGCTCCTTGTGGGGTGGACCATAGAGCCAGGTGCATAAGCAAATGGGCACATGTGCACATGCAGTGCACCCCTTGTGTCTTGGGGCCGTGTACACAAACTCATGGGCCATGTGCATGTACATTGTTCATGCCTCCTGCAGGGTTCCCACTGGTCATTTAGGACCAAGCATGTTTCTGAGGGCCCATTCAAAAGTGCTGCACCCTGAGACTACATAGTGAATTCCAGGTCAGCCTGAGCTAGAGTGAGACCCTACCTCAAAAAACAAAAACAAAAACAAAATGTGCTGCACGGACTTCAGGGTACTTCTGTCCAGCCACGTGGAGAACTGCAGCCCAGGAGAGCTGACATGTCATGAGCTTCTTATATGTCACAGCACCATTTAAGCACTGTCCTTAGCCACTTAGGTGACCCAGCAGCAGCTCAGACTGTCAGAGCTACTATCCTCAATTTTCAGATGAAGAATCAAAGCACAGAGAGGTCAAGCGGCCCAGCCATCAGGAGACTGAAGTCATGCAGTCGAGCTCCAGGTACTCTGCCTTAACCTCACCACTAGCTTCAAGGCTACCCCCACCCCCAGACTCCTGTTTGAAAGAGGCATAGGTGGAGGGGTCACTTTCACCCCCTTCATCTAATCCACCATCATCTCAGCTCATCTAAACCCCAGAGGCACGGGAGACATTGGAGTCATTAACTCCGGCACTGCAAAGTGCAATGGCCAGTGGCTCTTTGTCAAGTGAAGGGCACCAGCAGGCCACGCCAATGCGCAGCATCTTTGAGATGTCTTGATAGCACAGCTGACTCTTTGCTCCCTGTTGATTCACTGTTTTCCTGATTGTGAGTGATGGGCTCTAGTAGGACAGTGCAGGGGAGCATGGAAGAAACCGGAGGGTCTAATCATCCTGACCTCCCCCAGATATACTCTTCAAAATTCTCCTAATGAATTCCCAAGCATATATAGCTTATAAAGGTGATGTTGTTTATTTATCGCCTCCCCCTTTTTGGCAGTATGGTATATGTATATGGTATGTATGATGTGTGCATATATATGCAGATGAGGTGCCCCATGCATCCATGGAGACCAGAGATTACCTCAAGTATCCCCTCCACCACTCATCTGCATGTTTTCTTTAGACAGAGTCTCTCATTGATTCTGGGGTTTGCCATTTTTAGTCAGCCCCAGTGATTCTCTGGTCTCTGCTTCTCAGTGGGTGGCCACACCCAGTTGTTTCTGTGGCTGGGAAATCAAACCCAGGCAGTCTTAGGCCTTGTCATGACCTCATGCTTGGACAGGACAGCGTCTTAAGCAGTGAGCTATCACTCCAGTCCTGTTTATTGTTTATTTTAAATATTTTATTTATTTATTTATTTATTAAACATAGAGAGTGGCGATAAGGGGAGAGAGAATGATCATAGTCATGCCAGGGCCTCCTGCTATTGAAAATGAATTCCAAATGCATGTGCCACTTTATGCATCCAGCTTTACATGGGTACTGGGGAACTGAACCCTGGCCATCAGGCTTTGCAAGCAAGTGTTGTTAACTAATGAGCCATCTCTGCAGCCTATATTTATTGTTTTTGAGACAGTATCTCTTGTATTCCAAGCTTGACCCTGTACTCTCTATGTAGCCAAGAATGTTCTTGAACTTCTGATTCACCTCTTAAATACTGAGATTATAAGTATGCACCACCATGCCTGATTTATGTAGTGTTAAGGATTGAACCCAGGGCTCCTTGTATGATACAGACAAGCACTATACCCACTGAGCTACATCCTTGGTCCCAAAATTGAAGTTTACTAAAAGAAAGAAAATGTGATCACAGTACACATTGTTTTATAACCTTTTATCTAACTATTCAACCTGAACATTTCCCCTTTACCATCAAATATACTATAACTGTTCTCAGTATCTAGACAGTATTTCATTGTATAATTTGCCATGATTTAATTAATTGGCGGCCTTGCCTTTTCACATTTCGTTTACTTCTGGGTGCCTGCTCCTGTAGACGACAAACCTCCGAATGAAGCAGTCTCTGATGTACCGTGACTGCTCCCTTAGGACAAACGGGTAGCAATGACCTTGCCAGGTCAAAGAACAGCATACTGTAAAAAGGGTTAAATTGTTCTCTAGGAAGCTGAGCTTGGTCCACTCACCTCCACGTAGAAAAAAAATACTTGTTTACTTTACCAATCCTGGGTGTCACTGCTCAAGAGACTCTATTGATAAACGTGTTATATCCATGAAAAAAAAAAGTCGAGGCAATGTTGCAATAAGCCAGATTTTAAGAGAAAGACGGCATGAGTGCAGACACTTGAAACACTTAGGAAATTCAGTTTATTCATGGACTGAGTGAGACTGCAAAGGCCATGACAACATAGGCATGTTATGGGCGAGGGAGCTAGAGAGGTTCATCTCCAAGCCGTTTTTCCTGAGGCAGGGAGGCAGCCGCTGTCTATCAGATGAGAGAGAAGGTATTCATTGCAGCTTTCGAGGGTCACGCTCCCTGGCAGCTTTCTCGTCAGCTGGGCAGTATTGCCTGCTGCAGTGTGCAGGGCAGCCAACCTACACAATTAGAGGTTCTGTTCATCTCTTTCCCCTCCTCCCTACCCCCAGCAAGTTGGAGTGGCAAATATTTAAAGTCAGTTTGTTATGCCTCAGCAGTACAGATGTGTGAATGACTGGCTTTTTCCTTGACATTCTAAACAGCTTTGTGTATAGTGCATGGAGACCTGCAGACAGATCCCTTACCTGCCACTGTCTGCTTCATAAGCCATACTGCCTTGATATTGGAGACAATGGTGGTGTCTGGACAGGTGGCATTTTGTGACTTCTAGTCTGTAGAGGTTTTCAGAATCTGCATGTTTGATGAAGTGACCTGTAGGTGGGTTTCTGCAGAAGCAACGAGAAGACTTTCAGGGTGTGCTTTCAATTCCTTTCCTTGCAAAGTTTCCTACCAGGCTGGAGATGAGGACGTCCTTAGCAAATGCAAGAGATGCATTTGGACTGGACTGGCCTTTTGTCTCTGCACTCAGCATTGCAACGAGAGTAGCAGATGCCTATTCAGAGAAGGCCTGTTCCCTTTTTATATGCAAGCCTTGTTACTAAAAATTCTCTTATAGGTGAATTATTAAACCTAATTTATAAAAATAAGGGTAGTATGGACTTACTTTTGAGCTATTCTTTCTCTCTGGTATGTGGCGTCCTAGTCTATTGGCAGAGGAAAGCAGAGGGATAAAGAGGGACACATCTGAATAAAGGTCGCTTTCTAGTCTCTCACGCTGCTTGGGGTGCACTGAGAATGCTCTATTCACCTTATGGAGATGCACAGACATAGCTCTGTGGACCTGGATTCCTTCTCCAGGCCTACTGAAGTAGGAATGATGAGTTTGTTAGAAGTCCTGTAGGAAAGAGGACTGTCTTTGGGACTAGGTGTAGATCCCTCTAGAAGATCAAGGCAGGAATCCTCTTTGTTAGAGGAGAGGGGTTTTGTGTGGCTCCTGAAGGGACTAAGTGGGACAGATGCTGGAAAAGCTGAAGGGACATAAATCCACAGTGCACAGTGGCCCTAGTTAAGCTGAGGATGGAATGTAGGGTGCTCACTGGCTGTTTAGGTTACATGCCTGATGCAAGATGGGTGCCACTGTCAACCCCTCCCCATCACAAAATCTTCATCAGCACTTACAGTTTTAAAAAGCATAAACGCCTCAGAGAATGAATATTCTAAGTATTTTAAAGAAGCCTTTTATAAAATTTATATCTCTTTTTGTAATTCATGAATTTTGATAGCAATTATGTAAAAGAAGTTAAGAGTGAACTTGAAATTTACATTTTAATGCTAGCTTTGGATGCCACTTGCAGACAAGAATTTCTTATGGCCTAGGGTCAGTTGTGTCTCAGTCTGTATGAGATGCTGGAACAAAACACCATACACTAGGCAACTTAGAAGCATCAGAAAAGTGTTGTTCACAGTTCTGGAAGCTGGGCGCTGGTGCTATAAGGCAAAAGTTTGACTCCAGAGGGGCACCCACTGGAGTGTCTAGGTTCTTGTGTCCCAGCACAAAGAATTTTACCAGAGATACATAGTAAGGTAATAGAGAGTTTATTAAGAAAGCAAAGGTACTCCCAAGAATAGAAGTGGGTAATGAGCTGGGAAAAGGTTTACACTCCAAGTCGTATGGTCCTTTATAGGCCGTTTACACAGAACTGGTCTTCCTCACGTTTGTATATCCATGCCAACCCTATTGTCCATTCATTCTCTATTGTTATGTGTAGCCAGCATTGGGAAGATTTCCAGTATTCCTGTTGCCATCACTCCTTTCATATGTTGAATGTGCTCAGCTGGCTTCCCTTTTTATTTGGTCAGGGATCCTAACCCATGCCTTGGTGTCGCTCACACTCTGAGCAGTTAAACCTCCCTGGAAATGTCCTCACAGACACACCCAAAGGTGTGACCTACTAATGCTGTAGATATTTCTTAATCCGACAAAATTGACAATCAAAATTACCCATCACAAGGTTCTTTTGCAAAATACCCCCTTTGCCTTATGCCCTGCTTGGGGGATACGCCGAGGAGGTCATGTGTGAGTGACGCACCTGACATGCATGGACTGCTTCATGGGAATCAGTCAAAGGCGAGAGTCCGCACACGGGACATGATTCACTGTGTGTGGCAGCTTGAGTCAGGTGTCCCCTATAAACTAATGTGTTCTCAATGCTTGATCCCCAGCTGATGGCAATTTGGGAATTGGAACCTTGTTGGAGGTGTGTTGTTTGGGGCAGGCTTGTGGGTGTTACAGCCAGCTTCCTCTTGCCAGTGGTTGGCACAATCTCCTGTTGCTGTGGCCCATCTGATGTTGGCCAGGAGGTGATTGATGTCTACCCTGTGCTCGTGCCATCGTTTCCCCCTGCCATCATGGAGCTTCCCCTTGAGTCTGTAGGCCAAAATAAACCCCTTTCTCCCATCAGCTGCTATGGGTCAGGTACTTTCTGTCAGCAACAAGGGGCTAACTGCAACATGGTGACTTGGTGGGTGGGACGGCTGTAACCCCTGACCTCAACCAGGCATGACAAGAAGGCCCAGCTGACATCAGGGTTTTAGAGTTTTCTCCAGCTTCACTGTGGCATTAGCGCACCCACACAGCCATCTCCACCCAGCAGGGATAAAGAGTTCTGCCTTTGGACAGTAAAAAGGTTTGTTATAAACTGTGTGTCAGGGGAAGGGCTGAGTCAAATTCTTAGTGACCACAGTGTGTTTTCTTTCTCACAGTTGTTTCCTTTCTACACTTTCCTTAACCAATCCCAAACTGCTCCTGACTCCAAACAACTCTGGGTGTCTCAGGGCAGTTCATCATCTGCTGTGACTTACACAGCAAGAATAATTATTTTAAAAAATTTTAATTTATTTACAAGCAAAGAGAGAGAGAGACAGACAGAGACAGAGAGAGAGAAGGGACATGTCAGGGCCTCCAGCCTCTGCAAATGAACTCCAGATGCATGCGCCACTTTGTGCAGCTGGCTTTACGTGGTACTGGAGAATTGAGCCTAGGTCCTTAGCTTTTGCAGACAAGTGCTTTAACTGCTGAGCAATCTCTCCAGCCCAAGAAGAATTATTTTTGTGTATATGGTATATGCATGTGTCCATATGTGTGTCTGCATGCAAGTGGAGGTCAGAGGTTGATGTCAGGTGTCTTCCTCAGTCACTCTACCTTGTTTTTTTTTTTGCATGTATAGTATTTCCGGTGGTGGTATGTGTGTGGTATATGCACTTTTAGATGCAGTGCCCTCGCGGGTGCATGGAGACCAAAGGAGAATGTCAGGGTCCTTCTTCTCTTGCTTATCATGTATTTCCTTGAGATGAAGTCTCTCTGTCTCTGAACAGGAAGCTGAAGTTTTCCTGAACACCAGTAATTCTTTGACTGCTGCTCCCTACAGGACTGGGGTTTATGGCCACACCTAGCTGTTTCGCGGGCCCTGGGGAATCATTCCTTCCGGCAGTCTCAGGCCCTCTTAAGCCCTCATGCCTGGGCAAGTGCTCTTACCACTGAGATGTCTCCCCAGACTCCTAACTCACTTTTTGAGACAGTGTCTCTCAGTAAACCCAGAGCTCACCATTTCAGCTAGGCAAGCTGCCCAGCAAGCCTCAGGGATCCTGAGCCTCCCCCTCCCCTGAGCTGGGATTACGGCGGGTGCTTCTATGCTTGGTAATTTCATGTGGGTTCCAGGGATCGACACTCAGGTCCTCATGCTTCATGACAAGCACCTTACTCACTGAGCTATCTCCCCAGACCAATCAAAAGATATTTATTTGCAATAAGAGAGAGAGAGAGAGAGAGAGAGAGAGAGAGAGAGAGAGAGAATGGTCATGCCAGGGGACAGTGCCACTGCAAACAAACTCCAGATGCATGTGTAACTTTGTGCATCTGGCTTTACTTGGGTACTAGGGAATCAAACCCAGATTGTTAGGTTTTGCAGGCAAATGCTTTAATCACTGAACCATATATATATATTTAATAGTGATATGCTCTGCCTTAACAATTCAGACTGGGTATGAGAATCCCACTGTGTTGTGTGTCTTTTCCTGGGGGAATGTGAGTAATAATAATTATTTTTATCAATAATAATTCTGTTCACTTTAGACAGTGTATTGACAACAGAACCAAGTAACGATTCTACCTAAGTCTGACTTGGTAAGCCAATGAGTCAGTCATTAATTTTTCTTCTTTACCTTGTATTTACAGACACACTGGTGAACTGAGCAGCTGCATCTCCCAAAAAGTCCATTGAGGCTGCATTGCTAGGGCTCCCTGAGCAGCTCAGACAGCTCTGCTGAACAGTTTCCTCTCTTAGCAAGTTATTTGCTGCTTATATAACCCAGAGGGGCCTCCTACGTCTTGTAACAAACATTCTTGTGAGAGTCCGAGCTGCTCCACTTACTTCCATGAGAAAAATTTGCAGAAAGTGGCTATACAATATAGTGAGATTCCACCATATTTGTTTTTGTTTTGATCCCCATGTGAAAACACTGGGCATAGTGACACACACCTGACATCCTAGGAGTGGGGAGGCAGAGACAAGTAGGTCCATGGTGCTCACTGGTCAGCCAGTCTAGCTGAATTGGTGAACCTCCAACCAGTCAGAGACCCTGTCTCAAAAAGAAATGGATGCTGTTCCCAAGGAATGGCACCAAGGTTGCCCAGTGGTCTCCACACACATGTGCATGCACACACACACACACACACGACCACACATACAACATGCATACACACACACCACATACACATGTGAAAAAGAAAAAAGACTCTTTGAAAAAATATACTGAAGGGACATTTATAGCTCCCTAAGAAAGGACAAAAGGAGCCGTACAGAACATGGAACCCTCCAGAATAGTGCCCCAGACAGTCTTCTGTTGTCTCCCTGGGCCTAAAGGATCAGTCCACTGATTGCTGGAGGCACCAAGTGAAGCACAGCTATAGATGGACAGAGTCAGGGAACCAAAATGGGCTGAAGGTACCCCAGCCTCTGTCTTCCTATGGCCTCACCCCGCTTTTGCCTCTTGGGAGTTCCCAAGAGGAGTTCGCCAGTCAGCCTCCTGGGTGAAGACTTGGGCAGAGGGTGGATCCGTTTGGAGCGGGCAGAAACAGAAAATAACTAGCCTGAGGCAGAGCAGGCAGCAGGAATGGGAACGTGTTAAGTGGTGGCTAGAGCTTGATGGAGTCTCGACACTTTGGTGAGGCAGGTGTGTGTTACACTCACAGATGGGAAGATGCTTCAGTCAGTGGTTAAAGGGACTTGCTGGCAAAGCCTGCTGGCCCAGGTTCAATTCCCTGGCCACCCATATAAAGCTGCATGGACATTTGTTTGCAGGAGAAAGAGCCTGACACACTCGCTCAAACAAATACTTTTTTTTAAAGTTAGTTTAAAAAGGTTGGGGAGATGACTCAGTGGTTAAAGTCACTTGCTTGCCAAGCTTGCAAAGCCTGCTCATCTGGGTTCAACTCTTCAGTGCCCATGTAAAGCCAGATGCACAAAGTTGGGGATGCATCTGGAGTTCATTCACAGCAGCAAGAAGCCCTCGTAAAGCCACACTTTCTCTCTCTCTCTCTCTCTCTCTCTCAATCTCTTTGCCAGTCTTTTTCTCACTCTCTCTCAAACAAATAAATAAAAGCATTTCTTTAAAGTTAGTTTAAAAACATACTCAAAACGGAGACTTTTCATTCATTCCTATCATCTCTGTGCCCGGGAGTGTGCCGGACTTCTTGCTGAGACAGGCACTGTGGCTAGGCCCGTGTCCCGCGTTCCAGTGTCTCACCCAGGGCCTTGTTATCCCAGGCACTGAACCATAAATGTCATTTGTCCAAGTGCTGGAGTCTGGTTGGCTCTCCTCAGGGTTCACACTCAAGGACAGGGCTCCTGGCCAAATGAAAGTGGGGCCTGTGAGAATCCAACTGCACTTAAAAAATAATAATAATTGCATGGACTTTCTTTAATGAGCTCTCATTCTCGCTTGGCAGCAACAATGCTGAACTCAGTCCACTCCAGCCAAGCCCAGACTAATCCAATAAAAACCTCAGCCTAATCCAGGAATTCAATCACTGGCCAGTTCAAAATGCTCTCCCTACAAGGTGCTGCCCCTCCTCTGCTGGGTGTGTTCCCTCACCACCCATCGCCAGGGGGGCAGGGAGGGCAGAACCAGGGCAATAGTGGCAGGGCTGTGGCACAATCCCAACCACCATTGAACCCCTGCTGGGTTGTGACTAGCTGCTATCCCTTACATCGATGGCTATGGCCTGCCTGCTGTGCACCCCTCCTAAGTGCTGAGCGTATGGTGGCCCCTTTACCTGAGCAGGCAGTCTGCCTCCCAGTTTTCTCCGGGGCTCACTCCATTCCTCCGGGCAGTCTTTGACATGGGGGAAACAACCATGAATGTTCCAATTTGCTTTTAAAATGGCTATGATGACAATGGAAGGGGAGTCCCTACTTGGTACCCAAAGCCCAGGCTCCCTTGAGGAGGAAGTATGAATCCCTCACAAATGCACTTGCTTTATTGGAAGGTGCATCCCCCGGCAGCAAGCATGAGTGATGGAAGTCAGTAGGGATTAAAAGGGGACAGTGCCAGGGGGTCCTGCTTCAGGGAAAGACTCGGCTGCTCATCTGGCCACGTGGAAGTCTCAGAACAGTTGTGGCCGAGGCACCATGTGGGAAGCAGCTTGTTGTGGAGGAGTAGAGAAGGGCTGATCTCCAGCTTGGTCCCTTTCTTTGTCTCTCCGTATTGAGGGTCTCCACAGGGGACAACTTTTCCCTTTTCTAGACTGTCTTTCCTGGCTCCTTCAGAAAACTGGGGGTGGACAGACCTCAGGCCTGCAGCATGGCGAATGAGGAAGAGGAGGAAGCAGACAGAGACTTCCACAGGGGCCTTCCATACACAAAGGGGCTGCTTCCCAGCTCCATGGAGTAGTGGCCCCTGAGAGAACCCAGGAAACATGTGATTGTGTAGGCACACTGACACTTGTGCTTTTATTGTTGTGTGTGTGTGTGTGTGTGTGTGCGTGTGTGTGTGTGTGTAGAGAAATCAAGCCAAACCAACCTCAGGGTAAAGATAACCCATTGGGGACTGGGGACACAGCTAGCATGGGCACTTGAGCTCTATCCCAGAACACATGTAAAGATAGCTGGGCATGGTGGCACGCATCTGTGATCCCAACAGTGGGGAGGCAGTGACCGGTGGATCCCTGGGGCTTGCTGGCCAGTCAGCCTTCTTGGCAAGTTTCAGGCCAAAGGAGGACCCTGACTCAAGAGAAGGTGGACAGCACTTGAGGAGTGACCGTGACTTTGTCCTCTGGTCTCCATACTCATGCACACTCATGAACACATGCACTCACACACACACATGTATCTGTACAGACGTGTGTTACCCCCACATACAAACACACACACACCGACAGAATACTCATGCACACTCATGTACACATGCGTTCACATATGTATGTATCTGCACAGACGTGTGTTACCCCCCCCCCAACACACAGAATACTCAGGACCAAGAGTTGTGACAACCTGTGCAGCAGGGGCCTGGCCTCGCCATGCTGTTAGTGGAAGCTGCAAGGTGCTGCAGAGTTAGTCTTGGAGGCCAAGGGTGACTCCAGATGCCCCAGCTCCTTTCCTGCTCATTGCTCTCCACCACAAGCCTCACGGCCTGATGTACAGCAGGGAATATCAGCTCCGGGGGACTCACCCACTTGTGAAAAGGAAATGAGGTGATTGAGGGTTTTACACACCTCAGCCATCTGCACTCCACCTGTGTGTTCTTCCCCCACTTCTACCATCTGTTTTGTTATTTCATTGATATTGTTATTGAACTGACTCCATTTTAAGTTTCAGCCTTATTCTTAGCAATTACATTAGTGAGTTCTCCAGCAAGATGCACTTGTTACACACACACACACACACACACACACACAAATATTCATGGTGGTCTTACATTGTTAGTCTTAACTTGAGAATGTGGTCATCACAGCACCCCAACACTATGTGGCCAGTGGAAAGTGGCACAGTGCCACCCTCTGAACAACACTGAGCTCATCTCCATAATTAATGCCCTGTCTGAGGTTCAGCCACTGTCTGGAGTTGGCACCTTCCACACTGACTATGGCTGGGTCTTGTCATAAACTTCCCGAGCATGGGCTGTTCCATTGGCTTATAGCTCATCTGTCCTACCTCAGGGCCAGTGGAGCCATGGCCGAATCCCAAGGTCTCTGTACTCATAGACTCTCTCTTCCTTTCTCACACCCCTTTCTCTTTTGTGCATTAATTTTTTTAAATTTTATTTTATGAGAGAGAATTGGCATGCCAGGGCCTTCAGCCAGTGCAATCGAACTCCAGACACACATGCCACCTGTGTGCATGTGTCACCTTGTGCGTCTGGCTTACGTGGGTTCTAGGGAGTCAATCTGAGTCCTTAGGCTTTGCAGACAAGCACCTTAACCACTAAGCCATCTCTCCAACCTGTACATTAATATTTTTAAATTTATCATACAAAATAATGAGTTTATTATGATATTTTCATAGCATATGTCATTCTACTTTTTCTCACTCTGCCTTCTGCCCTCTTGCTATGGGTCTCTTTCCTCCAACTAAGCAGTCCTTCTTTCCACATTCATCCCACACATATCTATTCAATTCCCCTCTCCTCCCCCACTCCTTAGGACCTCTTTCTCCTCTCTCATGGTCCTCTTTTGACTTTCATATCCTCCAGACACAAATACACACATTTAAGTGTAGATTCACATGAGAAAAAAAAAACATGGTATTTATCTTATGAGTCTGGCTTATTTTGCTTAACCTAACAAATCTAGCATATGACCCAGCTATCCTACTCCTGAGCATTACCTGAAGGACTCCTAAGTCAACATAGCATAGAGTTACTTCATACCTATGTCTTTTGCTACTCTATTCATGGTAGCTAAGACCTGGAACCAGCCTAGATGCCCATCAACAGATGAATGGGTAAAGAATATATGATAGGGCTGGAGAGATGGCTTAGCAGTTAAGCACTTGCCTGTGAAGCCTAAGGACCCCAGTTTGAGGCTTGATTCCCCAGGACCCACGTTAGCCAGATGCACAAGGGGACGCATGCGTCTGGAGTTTGTTTGCAGTGGCTGGAGGCCCTGGTGTGCCCATTCTCTCTCTCTCTCTTTCTCTCTTCCTCCTTCTATATGTCACTCTCTAAAAATAAATTAAAAATTTAAAAAAAGAATATATGATACATACACACAATGGAGTTTCGTTCAGCCAAAAGGAGGAATGAAGTCATGGTGTTGGAAAGAACATGGATGGAACTGGGCAGATCTTGCTTGAGGCTCATATCACGAGCTCTGCTCCCTTCACCTCTCCCTGTGGCTGTCCTTCACCATCCTCACGACCACACTCCCTTTCTTCTCTGAAGACTTTGGCACCTGATTCTTGGCTTTTCTCTCCATCCCAAGTTCATTCCTGAACCTGAATAGCTTCCACCTTCCTGCTGATGTACATATATCCAGGGTTTTGTCTGTAAGTTCCTTGACCTCCCCACCTCCATTAACCATCCTCCCCTGCAGCAGACCACCCCATGGCCATGCATCATGGAGCAGGCTTCTTCCTAGCACTACACCATCTTGGGATCATCCCATCTCAGGTGGTGACTATTGGGGAAGAATTGTGACTCAAAAGAATGCTGAAAAGAAGTGGCAGTTGAGTGCTCAACACCAAATGAGACACCTCTATTACACCCTCTAAGGCCCAGGGGCTGTTATGGAGGAGGTGTCAGAGAGAACATAAAAGCCAAAGGATGGGGAGGAGTGCTTAAGAATGCCGTCTACTGGGTACAAAGGGGCCATTGCATTCATGACCTCACAGCAGCTGTCATTACCTGCACCAGAACTGTACAACATTGGACCCATCAATATTTTAACATGAGTGACGGAGGAAGGCAAAAGAGAAAGGGACATCAAAATAGATGAGAGCCGGATGCACGCCTTTAATCCTAGCACTTGGGAGGCAGAGGTAGGAGGACACCATGAATTTGAAGCCAGCTTGAGACCACATAGTGAATTCCAGGTCAGCCTGGGCTAGGGCGAGACCCTACCTCAAAAAACAAAACAAAACAAAAGAGATGAGAGACTGGTTGGAACGAAAAAGGGATTCAGTGAAAGGGAGGATGGGAAGAGTGACAAAAGAAAGTAATAGGAAGGAATTATGATCAAAATACATTATTTATGTGTATAAAATTGTCAATAAAAAAGTTGTGAGGCTGGAGGGATGGTTCAACCATTAAGGCATTTGCCTACAAAGCCTAAGGACTCAGTTTTGATTTCCCAGGATCCATGTAAGCCAGATACACAAGGTGGTGCATGCATCTGGAGTTCTTTGCAGTGGCTAGAGGCCCTGAAATGCTCATTCTCTCTCCATGTCTCTCTCTATCTCTTTCTCTTTGCCTCTTTCTTTTTCAAAGAAGTAAATTTTTTAAAGTTTTCAAACAAAGAAATCGTTCCATCTTGGATTGTGCCAGTACCCTCTGACTCTCTGTGCCCTTGTTCCTGGTGTTTGGGCACTTTGTCTTTGTTAGAATGCAAATGTTTCCTTTCTGTGCAGGTCATATCCACCTTCCAGCCTAAGTCCCACAGGACTTCGTGAGATAGCTTGGAAGTGTCTGACCATGTTCAGAATCCACCATACCCCCTGTCAACCCCAGCCTCGGAGCAGCCACCCTGTCTGCTGGTCAGTCCTATGCCTGGGCCTGGGATGGGGCATTGCTCAGTTTTGTTCTTGTGTCCCAGTTTTTGGTAACATTTCTGCTTGGTAAGGCTGATGGACAATAACAATATGTATTTATAAAGGTTCTATGAATGAGGAACTAAGAAAACAACTGTTTGCATCTTTATCATGGACGACTTGGCATCTCCACCTGAAGAAACCACCATCAGTGGACTGAGCAATGTCCTATACTCATGCACATGTGTAGTAGCACTTCTGTTTCTCTTTCTCCTTCTTCAACTTTCCAGAATGCTCCAAACAGCTCCTACAGGAAATCTCCCATGAGACTCAGGCTCAGAGCACTTACCACAGGACTTAGCGACAAGCTGTTTAGTGTCTGTCTCCCATTAGACTGCGGTATGGGTTTTGATGGAAAAGACCTTGACCCACTCATCTTTGTTTCTACTCTTCTCAGCAGCCCAGGCTCATCACAGTCACTCACTGCCCAAAACTGAAATGTGCTAGAACCACAAGAGTTCCAACCTCATTTCTTTTGCATGTGTGTATATACATGTGTGCATATTTGTGTGGGGGTGCATGTGTGTAGGCACACATGTAGGTATGAGTGCAAATGCACATATGTTTGTGAGGTGTGACAGTCAGAGGATGACCTTAGTAATCATCCCATCACGATATCAGCCTGGAGCTAGAGTGGCTGGCCTGTGAGCCCCAGGGGTCCTCTTGTGTCTGCCTCCCCAGCAGGAGGATTACAGCAGGTGCACCACACCTGGCATCTTTACATGGGGTTTGGGGGGTTGGATTTAGTCCCTTGCCTATGAGGCAAGCACTTTACTGACTGAGCCATCTCCCCAGAGTTCCAGCCTCTTTTGGAGGACAAGAATTGTGAACCGATGAGCTGAATAGAGGGCTCTGAGACAATTTTGTGGGCCCAAGGTTTTACTTAATGCCAGTGAGAGAGTAGTGGGTCTCAGAGAAAGAGGGAAGGGAACCACAAAACAGAAACAGGGGAGGGCGGAGAGCCAGGTGGAAGGGGATTCTGAAGTGAAAGAAAGGGTGTTAAAGAGAAAGGGAAACTGAACCCAGAGGGAAAGGGGAAAGGAAGAACACTCCGAACTGGCTAACAGAGGAGGAAAAGAGATTTTTAAGCCCTTTAGGGGAAGGGAGGGAAAGGAGAGAGATTTTTGTGCATTTTGCCAGAGCCTACTGGTGGTGCTGGGAGGCAGGTGTTTCTTTCAAAGCTCAGGTGCCTAAAGGTTTAGTTAATTATCATAACAGAGGGAAGGAAGGGATTCTAGGATCCCAGACCTAGATGAGCACTCCAAGAAGGGGAGCTCGACCCCAGCCAGCTCTCCAAAACCCCGCCTGCAGTCATCCCTACCTCCCTACCTCGGGAGGGTTGGATTTCAACATAAGAATTTACTAGAACACAAAGCACCATGTGGGGTTCCCAGAGGTTCCATATTCCTGCAGGAGTCACTGTTGACTTTAGGTGTCTTCTCACTGACTGCCATGGCTCAGGAGATGACTTCTGCTTCAGTGAGCCTGAGCTTGTGTCCCTCCTTCTGGAGGTCTTTGTCTTCCTGAATGTGATGGATAAGGAAACATTATAAAGAAATGTTACCTGTGGTATGCAGGATGTGGTACCTTGCAAATGTTATCTCTGTTATGTAGAATTCCAGGCCATCTGCTTGAATGAGATAACCCGTTAACCTTTTTTTTCTTCTTTGCCTTTGTAACTAGGCTTGTGACTGTTGTCACGTGTTGGTTAGCCACTTGTCCTCATAAACCCTGACCTGATGTAACTGGGGGCTGCACTCTCGAGTTCCCAGCTGGAAGTACAGTCCTGGCCAGAAATAAATGCCTTTATTTATTAATATCATATTCGTGTCAGCCTGGTGAATCTCTGAGTGACCCCAGACCCGTTACAGATTTTTGGTCAGTCATTTTCCCTGTGGCCTTAGCAATCTTTTGGGTTCAAGGAGAGCTGTGTATTTGCTCAATGGTCTGGGTTTATGTTACAGGGTGGCAGCAATATCCTCTCAGCCTTACACACTAGACCAGAGGTCCATTCTAATTGTTTTTAATTTTTATTTTTTTATTATCATTGTGTGTATTTGATGTGTGTTCATGTGCGGTATCATGCATGACATGTATGTGGAAGTCAGGACAACCTCAGAGGTCCAGTCTCACCTTGTTTATGTTTGAGACAGGGTCTCTTTATGTCCACCACTGTGTTCACCAGGTTTGCTGGGCCATAAGCTTCTGAGATCGTCCTGTCTCCACCTCCCATCCTACCACAGGCATGCTGGGATCATTGACATTTACTACTGTGGTAATGGGGTGTTAGGGGTTCAGGAAAGTCCTTCAACCCCAAATCCTAGATCCATGTCTTTTTTTTAATTTTTATTTATTTGACAGAGAAAGAGGAAGAAAGAGAGAGAGGGAGAGAGAGAGGGAGAATGGGCATGCCAGGGCCTCCAGCCACTGTAAACAAACCCCAGATGCATATGCCTCTTGTGCATCTGGCTTATATGGGTCCTGGGGAATCAAACCTGGGTCCTTTGGCTTTGCAGGCAAATGCTTTAACCGCTAAACCATCCCTCCAGCCTGGTCCATGTCTTTTATTTTTATTTTTATTTTTTGAGGTAGGGTCTCACTCTAGCTCAGGCTGACCTGAAATTCACTGTGTAGTCTCAGGGTGGCCTCAAACTCATGGTGATCCTCCTACCTCTGCCTGGGATTAAAGGCATGCACCACCACACCCAGCTTTAAATATATTTTATTTACTTATTTATTTGAGAGAGAGGGGGAGAGAGAGAGTGGGAATGAGCATGCCAGGGCCTCTAGCCACCGCAAATGAACTCCAGAAGCATGCACCTCCTTGTGCATTTGGCTTATGTGGGTCCTGGGGAATCAAACCAAGGTCCTTTGGCTTTTCAGGCAAATCCCTTAACTACTAAGCCATCTTCTCCAGCCCTCCATGTCTATTTTTAATTAAAGAATTGTATAAAAAGACTGAGAAAGTATAATTATTAAATTATTATATATATATTTTTTATTTTTTTGGTTTTTTGAGGTAGGGTCTCACTCTGGTCCAGGCAGACTTGGAATTAACTACATAGTCTCAGGGTGGCCTCAAACTCACAGCAATCCTCCTACCTCTGCCTCCCGAGTGCTGGGATTAAAGGCGTGCGCCACCACACCTGGCTAAATTATTATACTTATTGAGGGAAGTTTAGAGCCAAAGAAAGACACCCATGTGGCTAGAGGTCCCACATGGAGGGCCTGGGAAAACTGTGGAAAGAAAAGAAATTTTAAAGAGCTCCTGCCATGCAGGGAGCTGAAGGGTAAAGAGCCCATGTGGAGAGTAAGGGCTAGGGGGCTCTCCCCTCTGCTCAGTCTGGCTGGGAAAGCAGCTGGAAGTTCCCAAGTGATCGGGCAGCTCAGAGAGCCTGCCCTCCCCTCACAAATGTGTTTATGACCTCATGGTGGCGGGTCTTACCTTCTGGCTCAGGTGAGCCAGAGGGACAGCTGGTTGGGGAGAGGGGCCGTCTCAGGAAGAGGGTAGCTCTAACACCAAGTTCCAGGGGCTGAATTTGACCAACCACAATGTTTATAACCTAGGAAAGACCTCCCACCCAGGAGGGGCCCAGGTTGTTTGTGGAGAAACAGGTCTAGGTAAGAGATGAGAACTCTAGCCAGTGCAGACATCCTGCCTTCTTACTTTGGTGGTGGTAGGGGTTCACCCTCACTGTCTCAAAGAGCCACCTGACCCCCTGACGCCCTCTCACTGTGTTAGGTGACACAGACAAGGTGAGTCTCAAAATCAGTATACCTGAAACTTCTGACAAAGTGTCACACACAGCATCTGGCTCTGAGAAGGTGGAAGTAGCCAAGGGACATTGATTCCAGTTCATCTTTCCCAATGAAAATGTGTTGCAGGATCTGGCTCCAGAAACTAGTGTAATCTGCAGAATGTAGCTTTGAGTGTTGGTTCTAGGAGCATAAAGAAGGGACCAGAAACACAGATCATGAGAAACTGAAAACAGCATAAAAGATAAAAGAGGTGCTTAAGCACAAAAAAAAAAAAAAAAAAAAAAAAAAAAATCAATGCTAGACTGATAGATACCTGGTTAGAGATAAACTAGAATATGGCCAGGCCTCAGGGCAACCATATAAGAGATTTTTCTACTTTAAAAAGATACATAATTATAAGCAGGTAATTAACTGTTTTGTAATTAATACCAAAATAATTAAATTTGAAATTAAACATGATAACATCAAGTTGTTCCGACAGGATTTATTAGTGTCTTATCTGATAAATCATTTTCATTATGATTGAGATTAAGTCTTAGAGGAAAGAAATTGCAAAAGGAATAGTTTCTATAATCTAGAGAGAGAGAGACTTCCCAGGGTTTTAATTCCTTCTTTTTGCAATTCTCTCAAAGGTCAAGAGTATTGGAGGCTGACTTGAAGGCATGAGTTGGAAGAACAAGGGAAAATTTTCTTGACAAGATAATTTTTTTATAGTCATAGGTAGATTATTTTGTACTTGGATTTTGTAAAGTAACCATGCTTCCTCACAAGGATCTACTAATTTTTGTTTAACCAGAAAAGAGGGAGAGGAAGAAGAGGAGGAGAATCAATCCAAAAACATAACCAACTTAATACTTATCAACATTTAGTGTCTAGTTGTTTCAGAATACCATGCTAGAATATGCCAGCGTGCAAAGATATGTGAAATACACAGTTTCTTTTCTCCACCTGCAGAGAGTTCTTTCTACAGAGGAGAAGGCATACATATGGAAGATAAAATGGTAGTCAAGAATCATAAGGAAGGGTACTTGTGGTGGTAAACTTCCGATGTTGACTTGGTTGGGCCATTCTACCCAGCAGACATTTTGTCAACGATTCTCTACATTTCTGTGAAGGTATTTTTCTGATGAGATTAGTATTTAAATCAATAGACTTTGAGTCAAGTAGGTAACTTTCCAAAGTGGGTGGGTCTCATCTAATCAGTTGTAGGCCTTAATGGGAAAAGCCTGAGTTTCCTGGAAGAAGAGTTGCTCTGCGGGCAGACTGCCTGTGGACTTGAGCTACTGTTCTCTGGGTCTCCATCCCTGGGTCTCCCTCTTGCCAGCCCTGCAGACTTCGGACTTGCCAGGTCTCGAACGTCATGTATGACTACTCCTTTAAACCTTTCTGTCTTTCATTCCCTCCTATCTCTTTTCTTCTCTCCCTCCCCCACATCTTTACTCTCTCCCTCCCCAACTCTCTGTTGCTCCTGTGACCCTGGATAACCTTGCCTGATGTAGACCCAGGGAAGTTGCTGTCAGGGACACCTCCTTCTCTTTGGGGAAACCTTTTCCTTTTTTTAAAATTTCATTTATTTGAGTGAGAGACAGAAAGAGGCAGACAAGAGAGAGAGAGTGTGTGTATGTGGGTATACCAGGGCATCCTGCCACTGCATACAGACTTCAGATACATGCACCCCCCCCCCCTCGTGTATCTGGCTTTATGTGGCTACTGGGAAATCAAACCCAAGCCATCAGGCTTTCCAAGCAAGCACCTCTAACCACTGAGCAATCTCTCCAGTCCCTGGAGGCCTCTCTTGTTATGGCAGTGGAGTGCTGTGGGATGGGTGGGCCCCTGCGAACTAATAAAACTGTGTACATAGAGGTTGGGTCTATGGATCAGTGGAACAAGCATGAGGATCTGGTTTAGATTCCCAGCTCCTGCATAAGAATGCCAGAATAGTGGCCCCACCACCGGCCTGAAATCCTAGCAGTGAGAAGCAGACACAGGAGGAGCCCTGGAGTTCAGGCAGGAGGATCACTGTGAGTTCAAGGCCACTCTGAGACTACATAGTGAATTCCAGGTCAGCCTGGGTTAGAGTGAAACCCTACCTCCAAAAACAAAAACAAACAAACAAACAAAAAAGATGGAGAGTGATTACAGAAGACTTTCAATGTCAACCTCTGCCCTCTACATACATGTACACACATGTTCATCTATATACATCCAAGTATGTACACATATACCACATACATGTAAAAATAGCCTATATACATAAATCTGCCCATGGGACATAGTTTCAAAATATTGTCTGAAAACATGATTTCTTGCCTACTGAGTGTTTGGCGCTCCCCTTGTGCTTTGCGCCCACACAGCACCTCTCATCAACCCACACCTTGCCTCACACCAGCCCCAGCCTGGATCCTCAGGGCTTGACCTGGCTGACCCCTGTGGGAACAGAGCTCACTGTGCAAGCAAGCCCAGGAGGTGATCAGATCACTGGGAAACCACCATGCTTCCCTGCACACCCTGGATGGATTTTCATGTTCTTGGGGCCTTAGTTCTTCTTCTAAAACTACATGAACCGTAAACAGGGTGGAGGTGAGGCTCAGTGGTAGAGGGCCTGCCTAGTGTGCATGAGGTCCTGGGTTCCATGCCCAGCACAGAATAGCAACCAAAGGTGCAAGACTATAATTCCAGATCCTCAAAGGCTGCAGCAGGGGGATCTCAAGTCCAAAGCCTGCCTGGGCAACTTAGTAAACCCTGCTTCAAAATAAAAAGTGAAAAAGAGGGCTGAGGGTGTAGGTCAGTGGTAGAGCACTGGCCTTCATTGTACAAGGCCCTATGTTCAATCCCCAGTAACACACACACACAATTACAAGTGCTTACTTGGGGCACATTCTGGATTGAAGTGACCTCCTTGAAGAACACAATGAATCCACAAGTTACCAAGTAATGTATCTCTTCCCAAGGCCTTGCCTTTCAAGGCTGCCCATAGAGAGAGCCAGGGTAGCGGGGTTACCTGGGAGGTAGTCCTGACCTTGGCGGAGTGTCCTGAGAGACAGAGGTCTAGATGTCAACACCTGTCATGAATATGTGTCTCACAACTTTCAGAAGAAGAAAAGAAGGACTAGGGAGATGGCCCACAGGTGAAAAGCACTTGCTTGTAAAGCCTACTAACCCGAGATAACATCCGTAGCCATCCACATACAACCTAATGCACACACACACACATAAATTTTTTTTGTTTTTGTTTTTTGAGGCAAGGTCTCACTCTAGCCCAGGTTGACCTGGAATTCACTATGGAGTCTCAGGGTGGCCTCGAACTCACGGCGATCCTCCTACCTCTGCCTCCCGAGTGCTGGGATTAAAGGCGTGCGCCACCACACCCGGCTACAAATAATTTTTTAAAACTGCTAGCTGTCCTCACTGCCACTGCCACTCTGGACACAGTGACATTCCCCCTCCCCACATACACACACAAGGCACCTAGCTGGACAGCTACCATCACACTAGACACAATGACCCCCCCCCCCCATACACATACACAGGCACACAAGGCACCTAGCTGGACAGCCACCACCACATTAGACACAATGATCCCCCCCCCACACACACACACATGCACCCAAGGTACCTAGCTGGGCAGCTCCCACCACACTGGACACAATGACATCCTCCCCTACAATGCACACACAAGCAGACAAGGCACCCAGCTCGACAGCCACTTTCGTACTGGACACGGTGACGTCGCCCCCTCCCCCGACACACAAGGTACCTACCTCTCTGTGCCTTGCATAGTCTCTCAGCAAATTGGTTGCTGAGGAGCCAGGCCACTGGAAACCTTTCCCTAGGAGTCTGTAGAACAGCAGAGAGCAAAAGGCCAGACTTCCCTTGGGAACCCAGAGATCACTGATTCAACTACACTAGCAGCCTGCCAGCCTCTGGATCTTCAGAAGGCCACTTTCAGAGCTGAGCTTACAGCATGGCTTGTACGAGGGTGCTGGGATCTGAGCTCAGTACCTCATCCTTGCACAGCCTGTGCTTCCCATATATTTTATGATAGAAAGGAGGGGGCAGAGAGAGAGGGAATGGTAATGCCAGGACTTCCTGCCACTGCAAACAAGCTACACATGCCCTTGCCACTTTGTGCATCTGGCTTTAAATGGGGACTGGGGAATTAAACCAGTTCCTTCAGGTTTTGCAAGCAAGTGCCTTTAACCCTTGAGCTATCTCTGTAGCCCTTCTTATATACTTCAATTGTGTATGTGTGTGTGTGTATGCGTGAGAGAGAGTGAGTGTGCATAGTTATGTGTGAGTGCAGGCATGTGCCATGACATTCGTGTGGAGGTCAGAAGACAGCTTTTGGATCAGTCTTCATCGTTGTACCTCATTTGAGGCAGGCATTTCCTTCTCTCCGGATTCTCTTTCTCTGTTGTTCTTTGCTGGGCTCACCTGAGCTTCTGGGAAATTCTGTCTCCTCCTCCCACCTCACAGTGTGCATGCTGGGATGATAGAAGCCTGCCTGGGCTTCCAACTCTTTACATTTGGTCTGACGAATTGAACTCGGGTACTCTGGCTTGAACAGAGTGCTTTAATCCCTGAGCCATTTCCCCAGCCTCTACCTACATTTTTTTAATGCAAGGAATGCATGTATCTTATTGTAATAAAAAACGACTTCAAATATTCAAAGCATCCTTGACCCTTGCAGGTGATGGATGGGGTAAAACCCAAGGGTGGCATCTGAAAGCAGGAGGTCAAAGTGAGTGCACATAGACACTGACTGCTAAGGACAAGTTGTGTGGGGACTTTGGGAGGGCGAGCAGGAGAGAAGCCACCAGGACTTGTCAGGAAGAGTTCAAAAATCAGAAAATAAACCATCTCTCTGTCAGTGAAACTATGAAGCAAGCAAAAAGGGATCCACACAGAAAAATGCCAAGTCACCTTAAAGAGGCAGAAGGGCTGCAGAGCTGCTGTGATTGGAGGAATTCAGGAGAGAGAGAGAGAGAGAGAGAGAGAGAGAGAGAGAGAGAACATGTGTTGGGGTGGAGAGCAGTGGAAACAGGCAGTGGGATCCCCAACCCAGCGTTGCATACAAGGAAAGAAGCAACAGCCAGCAGGAGATGGAGACAGGGAAGGGAGGTACCCACCAAAACCAAGCTGCCTTTTGAGCCAAATGGCTTGGAAAAATACGAAGACCTTCTTAGATACTTCTTATGCAAAATCAAATCAAATCAAAATAAGAAATTAGGGGAGCCTCGCATCTTTTCCCCCTCTCCTTTTTTGAAGTTTATAGTTGAGAGAAAAAGAAAGTCCCCTGTGCCAGAGCGAGGTGGGGAGCAATGCAGGGTGGGGAGGGGGGATCAACGAAAAAGGACCTGTATGTTGACTGGCCCCATAATGAGAGCCCAGGCAGAGTCCAGTCCTCAGACAGCCAGTGGGGGGAACACTGGGGAGGGGCACTGAAAGAGAGAGAGGGCTCTCCAGACGGGGAGGGAGGGAGGCCTGGGGAGGCCAATGGTTAGCAAGGTCCCTGGGGGAGGCCAGAGCACTCACTTCCCAGCGCCATCACCATGGAGTGTCCTGCTTTATGTGTCATCTTCATGTCTCTGTGACTCCCAGGCCTGGCACAGTCTGACACAGTGGCAGCCAGGTCAGGAGTGCTGGAGACAGCAGCAGGGGTCACTGACTGCATGGGGGCGTAGGGAGGGAAGATAGCAGCCTGGTGGGGAGCACTGGTGGGTGAGCTATAAGGAGTGAACAGTGCACACTTACAAAGGTCTTGAGAGACAGGAAGAGAGGCTAGGGGAAGCCTAGGGGGAGACATGGGCAATATTGCCACACCATCTTTGGAGCAGGAATCCCAGGGGTCTGCATGGGAGAGGAAGCCACCCTGCACAGAAGCCTGGTACACTGGCTCAGTATATCCACCCCACATGGGAAAGGGGGCCCCTGGAAAGAGGGTCATCTGTCTGGCTTTTCATGACACAGTCCTAGGCACTTAGTCACCATTGAAGCTGGTACTACATGCTCAGTGCTCCTCCCCTCCCCCAGCACCCTAGGTCCTCCTGTGATTGTGCCTGCAGCAGTTCTGGTACTTTCTCTGCAATAGCCTGCACTTGAGGGCAGCCTGCAGGCTGCTGAAATTTACAGTTCTATATGCAAAAACCTGGCAATGCCAGAACTCACCATCCTCCCGCCTCAAGTCCTTGACCAAGCTCGCTCTGGCTCTCTGGCAACCTGCACTGTCCTCAGGACTCCCCGTGGATCGGAGCCAGTGTTACCTTCCACACTTGCTGCCACACACTTGCTTCTTACTTCCACTTCCCCAGCAGTTTTCCCAGGAACACTTATTGTGAAAATCATTCCCTAATTAGCTGCTTCCAAAGAAATCCCTCGCTTTGGGGTCTGGTTTTGGGGAACCCCCTGAAAAGGATTATATTAAAGAATCAAACTGTTGAGGTTCCAGAGCCAAGGACCAGCAGACTGGGGCCATGGCCCAGGTTTGCCTGTAGTCGTGTCTTGCCCAGCCTGTCTCCCTCCCCATGCTCCCTAGGTCTGCTCAAAGCAAAACTGTTTTCCACGTGGAAATAAAACTCTTGACTGTGGCTAATAGAGACTGTATCAGTTGTGCTGATCATTCACAAAGAACTGTAAGAAAGGCTGGTGCAGTGGCACACATTGTATTCCCAGCACTTGGGAGGTGGAGGAAGGAGGATTGGAGTTCTAGGCCAGCCTTAGCTACAAAGTCAGTTTGAGGCCACCCTGGGCTACATGAGACCTGTCTCAAATAAAACAAAAGCTTCAATTCTTACAGGCTGGGGAGATGGCTCAGTGTGTGTAAAGTATTTGCCACAGAACTCTGAGTACCTGAGTTCAGATCCCCATATCCCATAAAAAAGCTGGAAGCGATGACAGGTTTCTTCTGTAAGCCCAGTGTGCCTGTTGTGAGAGGGAGATGGGGACGGGAGAATTTCCTGGAGGGATGAACAATGAGAAACCCTGACTCAAGTGATATGGAAGGCAAGAACCAACCTGAAAGTTGTTCTCTGACACACACACACACACACACACACACACACACACAGCAACTCAGCACCTGGCTACAGCACTCACACTGTGCAGTCACTCGCTTAGAGGGTGAGGGTTCAGAACCCTCGCATATATCTGGGCATCAGGAGGGATAGTGTAGGAACTCAGGGTCCCAGCTATGAAGGATGAAAGACATGCTCTAACCACTGTGCAACACAGAAGCCTGGCAAACCCCAAGCCTACCCTCCAGACCTCAGGGCATCTCCCCATCACAGGGACTGCAGTGTGCTTTGTGCTAGTCTCTTCCCCTGTTATTTACTTTCTCTTTTTTTTTTCCCATGGCCTAAGGCTTGACTTGGGTGAGCCAAAGAATAAGAAATGATTGAGGACAATGTATTTTTGGAGGCATTTATATCTTTCCTTAAAAGACTAAGATTCTGCCTATATTTAAACCTTCCAACTGTAGAGGGGTAATTCCTGAGGCCTGGCGTTTTCACAGGCAGGCAGAGGCTGTTTCTAGAAAATGGACTTTTGTGTGCACGGCCTGTGGGTGAGCCAGACAGAGCACATAGCTGAGTGCGGAAATCTGGCCCCACCCCCACCCTTGCCATTCCCCTCCCACAAGCTGTCAGGTCTGCAGGGGAGAACAGTGCCAGCTGTGGGCTTTCTGGTCCAGAGCTCAGGGAAGACTCCGTCATGCGGGGGCTCCCTCCTTCTGAGCCACAGGCAGAGATGCCCGAGTCGTCTCCCGGAAATGTTTCCTCTCCTCTCCTCTTGCTGCAAGACTTTTCCCCAAAACGCACAGTTTTCAAAAGATTTCTCCTCGCAACATGTCAGCCAGCATCTATTAGAGTCCTGCTGCATGCCTGTCACCTACCTCAGAGTTTCCCAACTGTCACCTGAGCCAGCCTTGCAGCCACACTGCTGTTAGAACATAAATGCGATCACTTTGAGAGGACCAGGACCAGGTGGGAGAATGGGACCAACCCCCGTAACCAGGGAAACTGAAGGCCACCTGAGTTATTTGTGGCCTCGGGTCCTAGCTGTGAGCAGAGTAGTGGGGATCTCTTCTTTTGTCTATCAAGTGGGTTGTCTACACATGAATGCTCCAATTTCTTGATGAGGACAGGCCCAGAAAGCTGACTTAAGACCCTTTTGGTCAGAAGTAGCAGAGCTGGGATCCAAAGTCAAATCACTTCATGCCCTGAACCACTTTGCTACACGGCCACATCACTGAGAAAGGTTCTTGCTACTCACGGCAGAGCATATTATGTGTCCACAGTCGTGGCTTCCCTCTCTTCCCTCACCTAACATGCACCGGCCCTGTGTTCTATCGATGATCAGATTCCCGTCCAGCCAGTCACACCGAGAACCAGCAGGCATGTCTGGCGCATGGTCCCAGAGGTTTCAGTCTAACCCTGCTATGCTCCATTGCCGTGGGCTTGTGAGATAAAACAGCTTGGTGCCAGGAGGGCCAGGCAAGGTGGAGCGGCTCTCTTCAGAGCAGCCAGGAAGCAATGAGACCAAGGAAGGGATAAGCTATGACCTCTGGGGCTGAAGAGATGGCTCAGTGGTTGAAGGTGCTTGCTTGGAAAGCTTGATGGCCCAGGTTCAATTCCCCGTACCCACGTAAGGCCAGAAACACAAAGTGATGCATGCATCTAGAGTTCATTTGCGGTGGCAAGAGGCCCTGGCGTGCCCATTCTCTCAATCTGTCGCTCTCCCTCTCTCCTTCTCTCTCTCTTCTGTGCTTCCAAATAAATAAATAAAAAATATTTTAAAAAAGATATGACCTTATAAGGCATCACTTCTGTAACTTATTTCTTCCAAACAGGCCTCAACTCCCAAAGTTTCTACTATCTCCCAAAATACCACCACCAGCTGGGGTACAAGGCTTCAATACCTGAGCCTGTGGGGACAGTTCATAATTGGTTATATTTATGGCGTAGCTTTTTTATAGGCAGTCCTTTAGGTTTGATTTTGATCATATGACATACTTTGACCAATGAGACAGAGTGAATGGTTGGATTTTAGAGTGAACCATTCTGAGCTGAGACCTGAAGTAGCATTTCTGCCCATCTGTTATGATTTAAAGTTGAGTGCCAAGTTGACAAGGGGTGGACTTGTGACGGCTCCCTGTCGGCTTTGTAACGACTTCCTCTTTGTCCAGACCCCATCTCTCAGTGGCTTGGTTTTGTTTCTGATTTCTTCGGTGGACACTGACACAGTCCCTGCAGGCTCTCAGCTCCAGCTGTATGCTACATGTCCACACTTCATAGGAGAATTCACATGTGGGCTTGGGTTATGCCTTGGTGGGTGAAGTGCTTGCTGAACAAGATTGAGGATCTGAACTCGGATTCCCTGCACCCATGTAAAACTGCTGGCTGGGTGGCATATTTATAACTCCAGCCCTGGCAATACAGAGACAGGAGGATCTCTGGGGCTTGCTGGCTATTTTGTCTAGCTTAATTTAATGAGCTATAGGCTAATTAGAGACCGGCTCTAAAAAAGACCAAAAGGGACTGCATTCCTAATTGACACCTGAGGCAGTCCTCTGGCTTCCACATGCATGCACACACTCGTGGACTCCCGTACACCAGCACACACACACACGTGAACCCGCACACACCAGCACACACACGTGGACCCGCGCACACCAGCACATACACGTGGACCCACATACACCAGCACACAACACGTGGACCCGCGTACACCAGCACACAACACATGTACCCGCGTACACCAGGACACACACGTGGACCCGCGTACACCAGCACACACACATGTTGACCCACGTACACCAGCACACAACACATGGACCCGCGTACACCGGGACACACACGTGCACCTGTGTACACCAGCACACACGTGTGGACCCGCGTACACCAGCACACACGTGTGGACCCGCGTACACCAGCGCACACACACGTGGACCCGCGTACACCAGCGCACACACATGTGGACCCGCGTACACCAGTGCACACACATGTGGACCCGCATACAATGGCACACACACACGTGGACCCGCGTACACCAGCACACACACATGTTGACCCACGTACACCAGCACACAACACATGGACCCGCGTACACCGGGACACACACGTGCACCCGTGTACACCAGCACACACGTGTGGACCCGCGTACACCAACACACACACGTATAGTAAAAAGAAGAGTAGGTGCTAGGGACTCTCAATGTCACGTCTACTGTGACAAGCCAAGGAAAGAAGCCCAAGTGAGAAGGCTCCTTGCCCCCTGGGTCTCCTGGTCCCGCCCCTTCCCGGCAAACAAGATGGCGCCTTTGCCCTTTACGAGCCCCGAGCTCGGAAGGAGCTCAGGCTGTGGACGAGATGTATTTTCTCCATGCGCTGAGAGGCAAGAGAATCGTAAATGTGTCAATGGAATTCAGATTTCCCAAGTTGCCCAACCACCATAATAAAGTTAAAAGCAACGCTCCCCTGGAAGGTTGCCGAGGCTTTAATGCAGGATGCTGAAAGGCAGCGAGCGAGAAGACAGATGGCCGCCCTGACAGACAGCCCTCCTCTGCAAATGGACTTGGCTGTGGTGAGCCGAGCCCTTGCAGCATGGCAAGGCTCAGCCCCACTGGGGAACCTGAGATGCACCCTCATAGGCAGCTGAATGCCTCAGAAGAGGAACCCTCTGCACACGACAGTGCCCAGACAGGAAACACAGACTTCTCAGAATGCCACCGGGGCGGCTCACACTACTCTGGCCTTACCACCTGCTCAGTAGGAACTGGACCTCGGCTGTGGTCTTGGTTGTGCCCTGGAGTTCACCCTATGGCCTTCAGCAAGCGTGACAGCAGTCACCAACAGGGGGCGCACGGGAGGGCTCAGGGTCTGACTGTTACCCCCCACCACCCCTGCTGATGGCAGTGGAGAGCATGGTCCTGAGACACCCTCAAACCACTCTCCACACTCTTGTGGGGAACAACGGGAATGGAGCAATAGGCCTCTTGGGTGGAGAGAGTCCCTTTGGGAATGGTGCTAATGAGAGAATGAGGACACATTCACATCATGAGGAGGAGGAGGAGGAAAGGAGGGAGAGAAGGGGAGGGAGGGAGGAAGGAAGGAAGGAAGGAGGAAGGAGGGAGGGAGGGGAGGGAGGGAGGAAGGAAGGAAGGAAGGAGGAAGGAGGAAAGGAAGGAAGGAGGAAGAAGGAAGGAGGGAGGGAGGGAATGAAGGAGGAAGAAGGGAGGGAGGGAAAGAAGGAAGGAGGGAGGGAAGGAAGGAAGGAAGAAAGGAAAGGAAGTGAAGGGAGGAGTACTTCTTTAGAGGGGACATGAGTGCAATTTTGAGCCATCTGGAAGAGATTTAGCAAGAAAGATTACTGAGTATCTTAAGTGTCTGTCACAACCCCTAGGGCTGTCGACATGGCTGGATTTTCCAGAACACCTGAGAATGGTCTGGCTGAGGCATGCTGTGCTTTGTTTTGGGAACAGGGAGCAGCTGGCCAAGGTTGAGCCGGGTAAAGAGACAACCCATGCCAGCAATGCCCGGGAGCCAAAGTTTTGTGATGGTGTGGAATAGAGCAAAATATTTTTTACCAGAATCTTCAGTGAGCAAAGACGCCAGGCAGCATGTGTTTGAAATGATGATTTGATGAGTTGCTTTGGGGTGGGAGCAGCTTTGCTTCCGGGGCATGCTGTCTGCGCAGGCGGTCACTCGGTATGCATTTGTTGGCTAAGTGCCTGTGAAACAAGAAGGGTCTCTAAGCTGCTGCCTGGGCTGGTCGGGTCCTCCTAAACCAAGGGTTCTTGTTCAGCTGGGAGGTGAAAGCCAGTTGCTACTAATTAACTTTTTCCTTTCCACCATCATATCAACCTGGCCCCTGAATCAACTTTGAACAGGTACTTGCAGAATATTTCCTTCATGGGGAACCCTTGCTCATTGCCACCCTACATCACTTAGCTCAGGCATGGTTAGAGATAAAAATTCAGAGATGGGGCTATGGTTCCCTGCCTCTACCAACTGTGGGATTTTGTGCAAATGACTTTACCTCTGAGTTTTCATTTTATCATCATTGTTATTATTACTACTGTTGTTGGGTTTTGGCATGTGTGGTGTGGTATGTGATATGATGTGATGTGTATATGTGGTTTATGCACATGTGTGTGCGGATGTCCTTGAACATGTGAGTGGAGGCCAGAGAAGAAGGTCGGTGTCTTCACTCGTCTGCCTGTTTCCTTGAAACAGTGTCTCTTGCTCAACCCAGAGCTGCTATTTTTGCAGTTTTTTCTTGGGGGGTCAGCAAACCCCAAGTGATTCCAAGGTCTCTCTGCCCAGCAGGATTAGAGTCACAAACATGCGTGGCCACAGCACACCCAGCTGTTTACATGGCTGCTAGGGAGCTGAGCTCCAGAGGGTTTCATGTGCTCTCGGGCCCTCATGCTTGCGCAGCAAGTGCTGCCCTAGTCCCTAGTTTCTTTAGCTCAAAAAGGGTGAGCTAAGACTCCAACTTGAGGACCTTGCCCTGGGCTTCTGAGATCAGGTGAGCAGTGCCTGGGTCCTCAAAGCCCCTGAGTGGGAAGGAATGGAAATGGAACTGACCAATGCGGTGGGTACTGCACACAGCAGAGCCTGTGTGACCAGGGGAGTCTTAGTAACCTGCTCAGCTCTTCTGATGCCCACACTGACCAAACCTCTTCTGGAGTAGTTAGGGAGAGGGTGGGCTGGTGCTGAGTGGGTGGAGTCACTCAGGGATTGGGGTGGAGCTTAGTGGTTAAGGCGCTTGCCTGCAAAGCCAAAGGACGCAGGTTCGATTCTCCAGGGCCCATGTAAGCCAGATAAACAAGGTGGGTCATGCATCTGGAGTTCATTTGCAGTGGCTGGAAGCCCTGGCACACTCATTCTCTCTCTCTCTCTGCCTCGAATAAATAAAAACATACAAAAACTGTCTATTTTTTTTTAAAGAAAGAAAATTATAGCATTAACAGAAGGCAAAGAAAAATAAGTGGGTGTGTGGGGTTCCCAGCTGTGCCCCCACCCCATGCTGGTTCTCCCTAAAAGCCCTGAATTTGTCCCTGGCCACAGTGCCTTGGGGCCAGCCACTTCCTTCCTGGGACTTGATGCCCCCAGATCCTTGCTCTGCAGGGAAAGGCCTAGACACACAAAGCCTGGTGCTTGTAGAGCCAAATGGAACAAATGCAATATCGATTGTGGGTTTTTTTTTTTTTTTTTGGATACATATGCATGCTGTTGTTTTATCATTAATGCATTAAGAAGCTGAACAAGCAATAGACCAAGTGGATGTCAGGACGCAGCTGAATTTCCATCTAGTGCCCTGGGCAGTGAGTGGCCCCTCCTCCTGGGTTCTGTTCCCATTGCCCACACCCAGGAGGTTCTGTCCTTCTGACCTTTAGTCCTTAGTAGGATAGCATCTTAGGCAGGATCTCCCAAAAGCCAACGCTGGTATGAAAGTGCTTTATTATCAAGTGTTCCCTGGAAAATCTGGAATGGCTGAGGAAGGAGATCAAACAAGCGTGTGGAAGCAGGAAGGCCAGGTATGCAGGTCACACCTCAGAGTGTCAGAGACAACTTCCCTCTCACCCATCCATCTCCAGGCAAAGGGCTGCCCAGGGGACCCTTCTGGCTTTTGTGTGCAACCTCAACTCTAAAGGACTCTAAAGATAGCCCTCTGCTAAAAAGAATGGTGCTGGATATAGGGCCTTTCACACTGGAATTCCCTCATGGAAGGACCCCTTCTCCTCTGACAGTTGCTCCCCACAGTTAGCATTCACTGCAGTAAGCAATAGAGAGCCTCCAGCAATAGGGCAGCCCTGAGCCAGAAGAAGACAGAGAAGTGGTCAGCTTGCAGAATCTGACCAGGGAAAGCTCCCAGGACAGGAAGTTCTGACGGCTGTTACTTCCTGGAATGGAGGAGGGGAAACAAGCATGTCTGCTCCACTCCAATGTGTGCCAAGAAGGATGGATGGACCCACTGCAGCACACAGCCATGCATTCTTTTCCATTACGACTCCTCTAGGACCCAGCTGTGTGTGCCTGGACTGGGCGTTTAATCTGCTTTTGTATGCTTTTTCTTCCTTACATTGTTTCCTGCATAGTTTGTCTCCTCAGGCATTGTCCACAGGACACAAAAGTTCTAGGGGGATGGAGAGATGGCTTAGCAGTTAAGACTGCGAAGCCTAAGAACTCATGTTTGAATCTCCAGGTCCCATGTAGCCAGATGCACAGTGACACAAGTGCACAATGTTGCACCTGTGCACAAATGGGTGCACGCATCTGGAGTTTGTGTGCAGTGGCTGAAGGCCCTGGTGCACCCATTCTCTCACTTTCTCAAAAATTAATAATAAAAATTTAAAAAATGTTCCAGGCATGTGCAGGTGCAGGCCAAGGCCCAGCTTCATCTCAGTGTTGTGGAAAGGGACCACACATCGTTGACAAACCTGTGCTTCCCTGCACACCTGAACAGCCCAGTGGCCTCCTGGAACGGATGCTTTTGTTTTCAAATTTTCATTTATTTATCTGTATGAGTGTATGTGTGTGGGGGGGGACACAGGTCCCTTGCCACTACAAATAAATGCCAGACACATGATGCCCCTTTGCATCTGGCTTTACGTGGGTGCTGGGAAATTGAACCCAGGCCATCATGGCAACTTGCAAAGGATTGACAAGTGCAGACTCAGCAGAAGAGCAAGCTAAGAACGATTTATTTCAGGAAGAGAGAAGAGCAGAAAGCTCTGGGCTGGGAGAGGTCCCAAGTGGGTAATCAGCATGGTGACTTGTATCTGGGCTTTCTTAGAACCTTGGGAATGTAAATTATGCATCGAGTTGGGATGAGCTTTACTGGCTGAGCTTAAATGTGTATGGAGGACTTTGGTTGGTTGGTGGGCCAGGGAGAAGAATGCAGACTCAGGGTGAGTCTGCCCAGTGGGGGACACCCTCCTCTACTGCTCCATGAAAAGTTCTAGAAGGAAGAACCAGGAAGTAAAACAGTCCTGGAAGTTCACCATCTTGATGCATGAGGGTTAGGTTCAGACTGGAATCCTTTAGTCTGACCAGGACAGGTGACATCTGTGTACTTTTGGCTGTCTTGGGCCCTGAATGTGCTTCATTTCGTCTGGAAGGAGCAATCAGGCGGGTCTCAATTGTCACTATGATTAAACAGTAAAACAGTCTCTTGAATTTGCATGTTGTAAATAGTTCTCTTTCTGTAAATGGGCTTTGAATCAGTTTACAGAACTGGGAAGTCTATGTCCTTTCTCCTGAGTGGCAGAAAATGGTGATGAGGTCATTCTGGGCATGTCTTTCCTTTAAGATGATGTTTAGGGGCACTGAGGTGCAGGCAGGAACCCATTGTCTTACTGCTTACCTCTGCACATGCTGGAGCCTGAAGCACAATGTGGAAGGATGTATCTTCCCACTGTGGGTCTCAGTGGAGGCCCCTCCTTGGTCTGCTGTGGGTGACGCCCATAAGCACATTCCCCTTGCTTCTTCTGGAAGCCACAGGCTGCAGGCTGACATACTGCCTGCGAGTCAAGAGGTTAGCAGTGTTTATTGATTTAGCAATTCACACACATTTTTTCTTCTGGATAGATTATCTTTCTGGAGATGCAGGCAGCGAAGCCAGCTGCTAATGCAACATTGGGGCTGTAGGGTGGGTGGATATGCAGCTCCTGGGCTGCAGAGGCAGCAAGTGTGGGATGAAAATGAGAGAGCAGAGGGGTCCTGCACTCAGACCCCCAACTTCTGGCTATGTGGTGGGGGGCACAGTCTGTCAGAGAATGGTGATGAAGTTTATAAGGTTTGAGAGATAGAGACATAGTGTTGTTTCCTGTGCCTTGAGGTTTTAAGGGTTTGGGAAGAAATGGGGGACCTATAATGTGAAGGAGGGGCCTTGCATGGGATGCATGGGATGTTAGGGGTGTGGTTGATTGCTCCTGACTGGAATACCTATTGAACTCCTTTGAGGAAGTAGGGCTTGGAGAGGGCAGAGAGGCAGCATGTTCAAGGAGTATCTGGTCCAGAACCCCACTCAAAGATAAAGGAAGGGCTGGGGAGGTGGCTCAGTAGCTAAAGGCACTTGGCTGCAGAGCCTGCCAGCCCAAGTTCAATTCTCCAGTACTCACATGAAGCCCAATGTACAAAGTGGCACATGCATCTGGAGTTTGTTTGCAACTGCAAGAAGCCCTGCCATGTCCATTCTCTACCCCCTCTAAACAAATAAAAGCATTACAAAGATAAAGACATTTTTCCTCAGCTGTTCCACCAGGAGTGCCCCTAAACATGGCCTCAGAGCACCTGTCACATCTACTCCTGAGGGCAGTCATCTATTCACGGATCCACACAAGCCTGTACCAACCTGAACCTCTCCAGCTCAGAACATTCTGGAAGGATATTCCACTCCAGAGCTCCACATGGAACCCCCTCCTTGTGCCAGATTAGCTTCCCTTATCTGAGGGGTTGATCCTAAAATGTGCCAAATAAAGTTCTGACTGGCTTTGGTGTCTTCTTCCCTGCTTGGGACTCTAACCTGCTGCCCAAGTGACCTCCTGATGCTGGGCCCCTGCCTGAGAGGAGCCAGTCTCTAAGCACTGGGCAAGCCCTTCCCTTTCTATCACAGCTGTTCACTCTGTCCCAGCTGGCATGGCCCTGGCCAGGTGAATGTGGTCCAAGGTAGATGAATGCAGATAGATATAGGCGAGTGGATGATGGATAAATGACAGATGATATATAGATATACAGATGATAGAAAGGTAGGTGATAGATAAATTGATAGATGGTATATAGATAGGTGATCTGTACATAGATGGTAGATGAGTAGATGATAGGTAGACACATAGATAATAGACGTATAGACAGACAGATGTCTCTGCCTAGAAGGCATCTCAGTGTAGTGCAGTCCAACTGGTCACCGGCACCCTCCTCTTTTCCCACTCAGTCCCTCTTTTGTCCCTCCTTTGCCCATCACTGGCTGCCAGCTCTACTGCGTCTGGTTGGCACTAGGGCCTGCCTTCATTTCTGGCTTCCATTTCTGTATCAGTTAAGGTCTTGCGAGGAGCTAGAAACTACCAATTAGTCAAACGGAGAGAATTTTGCATGATGAATCATTGCCACACATGGTGGTCCCAGGTACTCAGGAGGCTGTGGAAGGAGGACTGCTTGGGCTCAGGAGTTTGAGACCACCCTGGGTAACATAAGAGGTTCTATGTTTACAAAACAAAAACCAAACAACACTAACTGTATAGTTGAAATGATAAGGGGACTCTGAGGTAGGACACAGGTGGCAACTTCAGGAAGCTGCCACCACTCCACGGGCTGGGGGCACTGAGGTAAGAGGTTAGGGTTACTATACCTAGAAGTGTATCTGGTACAGTTGGGACCCAGGGACCTATGGAGAGGCTGGGGAGATGGAGAGCTGTGATCTCAGCGCTGGCCCTGGGGCTGAGGCCCCTCTGTGGAGAGGATGCTGGCTCAGCTTTTGCAGTCCTTCTGCAGAATGGAATAACTGCAGCAGCTTAGGGAAGGCACCTAGGTGCTGGGGAGAAGGAACCCTGCCCTCAGAGGAGCATCCTGCTCCCTGGTGCCCCCTAGTGGCCAGCATGATGGGAGCCGCTGGTGAGGGAAAGCTGTGATTTGCAGAGTCCCTGCCTGGCACCACCGAACAGCGTGGGGAAGTAAGTGACAGCATCCTTCTGCTGACAGCACCACACAGAGGTCCTCAAGGTGACAAAGCCCTGGGAGATGTATGCCTGTGGAAAAAGATCTGTGAGCTGTTCTTCATTCTCTCGTTGCTCTGCCCTTCAAGGACGGTTTGAGGACAGGAAGGTGGCATGCATGCTCCTGTCCAGGGATGAGATTGTGTTTATGGGAAAGACATCCGGCATCCAAGAAAATTAAACTCTGGAGGAATCCTTTTTTTAAAAAAATTATTTATTGTGTGTGCATGTGTGAGTGTGTGGGTTCGTGTATGTCATGGTGTGTGTGGAGGCCATAGGACAACTTTCACCTTCCGTCTTACCACCTAGTTCATTTTGAGTCAGGGTCTCTTGTTCACCACTCCTTTTCTGAACTTCTGGGGAATTCTCCTTTTGTGCCTCCCTTTTCATCATACGCACACTGGGATTACAGCAACTTACCACCGTTTCCAGTTTCTACATGGGGTCCAGGGATCTGAACTCAGGTGCTTAGGTTTATACAACAAGCACCTTATCTACTCCCCAGCTGAACTTTGGAGACCTCCTCCAAGGACTTATCAAACCTGCCAGGAGTCCTATTGGTAGACACAGCTTAGAGCCAAGATGGACCTAAGAGGGCAGCAAGGACATTGTGAGGCAGGTGGGAAAAGAATGTCCTTCTGACTCCACAGCTAAAGAGACTGAGGCTAAAGGGATCAGCTAATGGGACAGGGCATGGTGAAGGCTGAACTCAGCATCAAAGCTACTGGATTAGCTGAGGCTGAGGAATGAAGACGAGGAAGCGCTGTGTTTTAGGTGCTCAAGCAGGCCCCAGCCCTACAGAAAAATCAGACTCCAGAGCCTCCATCAACACGGCCCTGAGCTGGTAACCTGGGGGTGTGGGCAGGTTGAGTCCCGTAATGGGCTGTTAATTGGATCTGATTGTGACTCCAGGGCAGAATGTTTCTGGAACTGTGGAACTCTTGACAGAGTAGGAAATACCAGCAGAGCATTTTTGATGAATAATTCAGTGAGCTGAAATGGGAAATGAGAAAGTTTGCTTTCACTGAAGTTGAATTTGAAAAGAAGAAAAGAGAAATAATAATAGCAGCCAAACTGAGCGTTCTGGCCTCCCCACAGGAAAACTTTTCCTTTGTATCCCCACGAAAGACTAGCTCACAGTGATTTGCTCATGACAATCTATGGGACGGAAATTGGCATAGGAAAATACCTTCAGGTCACCTGGGGTTGGTGGTAAATTTGATCCATCACTGTCATCTTGCCTGTTCAAGCATTTATTCTGTAAATATTCACTGGCTACCAAAAGCCAATTATGGTGCTGGGTGATAGAGAGTCTGTAGTGAAAAGAACTAGTCTTTGTTCTTGTTCCCATGGAGTGTGTGTGAGCAGGGCTTGAGGGATAAATGTTGTGATCAGGTTGTGCCTTGCTCTGTATTACTTCATATGCTATGTAAAGCAGTGGCTATTACTATACAAATCGATAGACAACTTGTCTGCTTTCCTTTCCTTTTTTTTTTTTTTTTTTTTTTTTTTTTGTCTTTTCATTGTCAGATATGGGACTCAAGGCTTCCTGCATGCTAGGCAGGCACGCTACCTCTGAGCTGCATCCCCAGCCCAATAAGGTACAATCTCAGATCCATGCCGAGTATGAAAGGGCTTGATCAGAAAGAGAAAGTGAGCTGAGTGTAAGGGCCAGTAAGGGTTGAAGACATGGAATCAGTTACTCATGTGGCCAGTAGATATGCTGAGAAGCCCAGTGGCTAAGGAATCTAGAGATTTGCAGAGGCAGGAAGTCCCTCAACAGGTACTAGGAGGTTATGATGCTGGCTGGTCACTGCACTGCTGTACCATCTAGGGCAGGCTCACAAACTGAAGTCCTCCCCTTCTGCTGCTACTATGAGTGTGAGGGAATTAGGACCAGTCCTTCCCTTGCTCCCCCTGCTCCCACTGCCCAGGGCCCAAGGCCAAGCAGGAAAGCCAAATGAACCTCCAGTTGCCAAAGGACCCAGGACTACTTGAGTTATAGCCTTGGGTCCTACCTAGTGCCTTCCTAACTTCTCCACACCCCTACCCAGGGCCCTGTGGCTCCTAGTTTGTGGGCTGGGTCACATGGGGTGGCACTGTCCTCCTCCTCCAGAAACCTTTATAGGTTATGAAGACATTTTACTTTATTATTAGAAGCCACCACCCTCTTCCATGGTGTACTAACCCCTTTCTAATAAGCATCTCCCCTAAAAAGAAATTCATTTCAGTGTCTGTCTAGTGAACTTACCTTAGAAATCTTTCTTTTGGGCTGGAGAGATGGCTTAGCGGTTAAGCGCTTGCCTGTGAAGCCTAAGGACACCGGTTCGAGGCTCGACTCCCCAGGACCCACGTTAGCCAGATGCACAAGGGGGCGCACGCGTCTGGAGTTCGTTTGCAGTGGCTGGAGGCCCTGGCGCGCCCATTCTCTCTGTGTCTCTCTCTCTGCCTCTTTCTGTCTGTCTGTGGCTCTCAAATAAATTAAAAAAAAAAAAAAGAAATCTTTCTTTTATAATCTTTCATTGTCAGAGTGCAGGGCTCTGGGGAAACTGCAACCAAGACAGGAGCTAGTGTGTGAGGAATTCAACCAGGCTGCCAGCCTTTGTGAAGGTAAATTCCCAGCTACAAGAGCCATTCCCCATCCTGCCTTCCCGTCATTCATTAGTGCTTCCAGAAAGCTTAGCCTCTGCTGAAGCCAGAAATCAAGGTAAACAGGTAAAGCCACAGGTACTCTGGCCACAGGGCTCAGGCCCCAGATGTGAAGGCTAGGCGAGGAGAGAAGCATTAGACCTCCTTCTCTGGCAGAGGAATAATCTTATGGTGGGGGGGGGGGGGAGAATTAAAGGCATAATGTTATTAAATCAAATGATCACAGCAGGGTTCTTTTAAGCAGTTAAGTTGAAATATTTAAAAAAATCACGAAAAGTTTTCCAAGTAGGAAGAGACAAACCAGGTGTGGTGGCCCACACCTTTAATCCTAGCACTAGGGAGGCAGGGGTAGGAGGAACGCTGTGGGTTCAAGGCCACCCTGAGACTACATAGTGAATTCCAGGTCAGCCTGGGCCAGAGTGAGACCCTATCTCAGAAAACAAACAAAAGCAAAAATGAAAACAAAAAAAAAAAAGAGGAGACAAGGACAGAGGAGGGAAAACCTTCCCGGCATGGGAAAGGCATGGGGGGTAGTAATATGAAAGAATACCTGGACAGCAACTCTGTACTCCTAGGCACAGCTAAAACTAAAAGTTTTCCAAATGTTTACAAGAATATGCAAGGAAACTCTGTGACTGGACCCCCACTGGGCTCACACCCAGGCTCATGCCCTGTCCCTCAGTGCAGGTAAAGCCCAGTCCGGCCGAATCTATGAAGGAGAATTTAATGCATTACACTGGGCTTCCCCAGAGCTGCTTGTTGACCATCTGTGGAAGTGAGCAGCGATTCTCACCCTGTTTTCACTTCCTACATGGCTTCCTCCAGGTTTCCTTCCTCTCACCTCCCGTGAGACCCCAACAGACTGATTTAAATACTGATTTGAACGTGTGACTTGTTTTAAATTCATTTAAACCCATACTTGTATGCACAGTTAAATCTAATTTTATGCTGCTGTGAATATATTTTAGTCTATCTTAAATTTTAATCAGAGGCAATTTTTAGGACTAGAATGTTTTACGAGCTACAAACTTCCATACACTTAGTACAATGTCATGAAAACATGAATGCATGGAAGAACAATTGAGGAAATAAATATTTTGTTAATATTTTATTCAAGAATGTTTTAACTGTGTAGCTAAAAATATGTTAAATACTGTGAGTGTTAAAAGGGTAGTAGAAGGTTGGGGAGATGGTTCAGTGGCTAAAGTGCTTGCTTGCAAAGCCTGCTGGCTGGGGTTCAATTCTTCAACCACCCACAGAAAACCAGATGGGTATTTGTTTGCATTGGTAAGAGACCCTGATGCATGTGCGTGAGTATGCACACACACAAATAAAAAAGTAAATATCTTTTGTAAAAAGGTCTCATTTTTAGCAGTGATGGAGAAAGTAGGGACCATACTTATAACCACTGTCATCTAGAAAACTTAACAAAATATATGTGGGCTAAAGTCTTCAAGCCAAGTCAAATGGGTTTGTTATACCCATCAAATTGCCCTCTAAATATTTATGTTCATGCCCATAGATTAACACTGTGATCCCCTTTGGTCAGAGAAGCTTTTTTATTTTTCCAGGTGGCAGTGACTACTGGGGAGGCTCAAAACTCATCAAAGTGCTGAGAATAGGTGACTGTTGGGTGCTCAGCACTAAATTAGTCATTTCTAACTGCCCTCCATGGCTCAGGGAACATTGCGGAAGAGAGGGTGAAATGTAAGTGCCAGAGGATGGGAAGGAGTGCCGTCGGACACTGTCTTCTGGACATGGAGTGGATGTTGAATTCATGACTTCACCACAGCTGTCATTACCTGCAAAAGACTTCCACAGTATTGGGCCCATCAACATTCCACCATGGATGAAGGAGGAGGGCAAACAAAAGACATCAAAACAAAAGAAGGAATATTTGGAAAGAAGAAAGAAGATACAAAAGATGGCAATAGGAGGGGATTATGATATATATGTAGGAAACTTGTCAATAAAAAGCTTTCAGGGAGGGTAGGTGTGGTAGTTTGAATAGATGGCCCCCAATATATCCAGTTTTTTTTATTGTTTGTAGTTTGCATCTGCAGCCACCTGGCTGGAGGCAGTGTCAGTGGGTGGATCTTAAGATGTGGTGGTGGGTTTCAGATTTCAATCTAAAGATATGCAAAGTGTGCCTAGCTGGAGTTCCTGAAGTGTGCTGTGGCTTTTGGCTTTTAGGCTTGTGCTTCCCTCTCTCTCTACTTGGTCCTGTGAAGGCAGGCTAGCTTCTTCTGCCATAATAGAACTTCCCCTGGATCTGTAAGCTTCAATAAATATCCCTTCCTCCATAACTGTGTCTGGTCTGAAAGTCCATCTCAGTGAATCTGAAGCTGTCTGCTACAGTAGGGCTTGGAGGAAGGGTGGGAAGAACACAAAACTGAACCTAAAGTGAACTGGTACCATAGAATCCTATATCCTGGAAGTTAGACTAAAAGGTGGAACTCTCAAAAGGATCTTAGGGGGAGCACTTGAATTGAAGGGCCCTGTAGAGGGTAAGATGAAGCCTAACCTTAAATTTCTCCTGTTTATTTTTCTTCTTGTCTCTTTTTTTTCTTTTCCCTTGGTGCTGGCCTGTAACTCGCTGTACCAGGATGTGGTTTACATCCACAATGAGCTGTTGATCAGAGAGACCTACTAGATCTCCCAAAACAAGTGAGACAGACTTCTGTCAGAGCACTTGATTACCCACCAGAGGTTAGTGGTAAGACCCTACTGCTGAAGACACCAGACACTGTTGGCACAGACCATGGAGGGACCTGGTTGGAATCCAGAAGAGAGAAAGTCCCCAGCCAATTAGCCCATCTAGTGCTTGAAGGCACTACATGAGCTACCAGGGAAAGTGGCCAACATCTGCCCAAGCAACTCAAAGTCTAAGCAACTCAGAAGCAAACAACCTGATGTGATGCTCACACAACTGCAATAGTGGCACACAGCCATGATGGGTAACCAACTGTTCTTGGATTGGCTAAAAGATCCACTCAGTGGAAAGGCAACCATATCTGGAACTGGGAAACAAGTCAGAATCATATCCAGATAACGATTCTGCTTTCCATTGTCAAGCTCCCACTAATTTTGGGCTATAACATCTACACCCTTTAAATTATCTCTAAGTTAATAATGGCTAACCCATTTAACTGGTGCTGACTTCATTCTCCCTTGGAGAATCTGCTCCTCTTTTTCAGATGGGAGCTGGACCTGAGGAGATAAACAACCCAGCGCACTCCTCCCCAGCCCCAGCTGAAACCACAGAGGAATTGGGGAAATGAGCAAGAGTGCTGCTTTCTTAGTGAATCTAATATCAGCACAAGGGTGAAGGAGACAGACACTGAGTACACTAAATACCTCCTAAGCCAGAGATCCAGAGGCTCCTAAGTGCCCATCACGGAAGTAGACTTAAAATGTATCCAACATAGCTCAGGGAATTTTGCAGAAGAGGGGGTGGAAAGATTGTTAGAGCCACAAGTTGGGATATTTTACACAGAGACATTGCCTCTGCCGCATAACTGACTGCTGCCCCCATAATGCATGACCCACAATCCCCACAGGGTTGATCTGCATCCCCAACAAGGAAGGGCTCTTCAGAAAAGGGGCAGGGAGGAGGGAAAGGATGGTACCCACATGTGTTGTTTACACACTAAGTGTGTCCATATCTAATAAAAATTTAAAAAATAAAAAAAGAGCAAAAAACAAAACAACAACAACAACAACAAAAAAAAAAAGTTTCAAGCCAGGAATAGTGATGTGTGTTTATAATTCCAGCATGGGAATCTGAGGCTAGAGGTTCACAAGTGTGAGGCCCACATGGACAATGTAGTAAGACCCTGTCTCAAAAACAAACAAACAAACAAACAAACAAACAAATGAAAGAAAGTTCTCAGGCCTTGAGGGGCACTGAGAAAGAGATGGAACAGGTGAAAGTGAGCCTGCTATGGGCCTGACTAGAGCTTTTCCTGCTGGAAAGTCAACCCTAGGCAGAAAATTCACTTTCTGAGCTGAAGAGACAGAATGTGTGGCTCAGAAAGCATCCAGGGACAGAGGTGAAGTGGAGGAAGCTGCCAATGGAGGTGGCTCCAGGGACTTTCCTTGACTCAGTTGCTGAACACTAAATCATGTGAACACAGAATAAGGAGAGATAATAATCTGAGAAAAGACCAATAAGGACGAAGCTGCTTAAACTTTTTCCCCTTGTGAGCCCTTTTCACCCAAGAAATTTTCACATGACCCTGGGTATGTAGGTATATAAAATAGGTATACAGATCAAACATTTATTGATAATAAAGCATAAATAATTTTATTTAAATTTTTTTTGATATATATGCATATATATATAATTTTACCATTTGTTAAAGACAAAAGAAAATTTGCTTACTAGTGAAGTGGATATATTTATTTATTTTAACATAAAGAATCAAATTTCAGCTAAATATTTGATACTTCAGGATGTAGACTATCTTCAATATTTTTGACAGTTGACCACTATTTTTATTTTATAATCATTGTTGCAGGTAATTTCTTATTACTGGGACAAAATACTTGACCAAAAAGCAGTATATAGAAGGAAAGGGTTTATTTATTTATTTTATATTTTATGAGAGAGGGAGTGAGACAGCAAGAGAGAGAGAGAGAGAGAGAGAATTGGCATGCTAGAGCCTTAGCCACTGTAAGCTAACTCCAGACATGTGCAGCATTTTGTGCATCTGGCTTATGTGGATTCTGGGGAGCCAAATCTGGGTCCTTAGGCTTCACAGGTAAGTGCCTTAACCACTAAGCCATCTCTCCATCCCAGAAAGGGTTTATTTTGAGGGCAAGTTTCCTCGTGGCAGGGAAAGTGTGTCAGAGCAGAGGTTTAGCATTACATCCGGTCATGGCAGCTAGGAGGTAGCAGCAAGAGTGAGGTGAGCTAGCAAACACGCAGTAGGACTGGACTAATAAACTCCAAGGCTCACCCCAGGGACATGCCTCCTCCAGCAAGGCTCCACCTCCCAAAGTTCCACCAGCTGGGGATTGAGTCTGAGGCTTCCTCATAAGGCTATGGGGAACATTTCACATTCAAAATACCACAATCATCAATGCTGCAAATGCTGTGCCATATAAATATGCACTACCAAATGGCAGAAGTATGTTTAGGGCGATTTCAGAAATGGTTGGAAATTCTATCCTAATCCCAAGCCAAAATTCATGGGCTGATTTTTTTAATGAAGCTCAAGTCAGCTCAGCAAGTCAATGCACTTTTAAAAACCAGACATTCTAACACAATACGTTCCAAAGTTACACTAATTCGATACATGCTGAAGAATGATGGTGGGAAAGCATTAAAAGACTTTTTTTTATAATTAAGTCATTATGTTTCTATGAGAGCAGTGAACTTTGTATGTACAGTAAAACATTCCAATTGAGAACGTATAACAGTCTCTATCTGAGCTGCAGTGTCTCAGGAAGTGTTTATTAGTGTTATGTAGTGTGGCACATGCTATGTATTCAGAACCAAGGCTGTAGTGAAGCCATGCAATGCAACATGGGTAATACTGCCAGAAGTACTTTGGATTCATTACATTTGATTTTTGAATGAATTTTTGGCCATTGTACATGTAGAAATGTTTTAATACAACAACTTTTCCAAGATACCCACATTTAGTTATGGGTGTACATATAACCCACGGGTTAACAAACTGTGAACTCAGCAATTATAAGCTCAACAGTCCACAGACCTGAAGCACAACATACACATTCTGACAGCTAGAGACATCTCAGGCTAATTTTTCAGTGGAGATGCATGTGAGTCTCACTTGTCTTGGTAGTAAATCTCCTCATGACTCACCCTTCAGAAACTTAAAGCCTTAAAAGCAAACAGCAGAGGGATCAAGGTGACCTGCAAGCAGCTTGACTAGTGCCTGCCCACAAAGAGCCCAGTAACATAACGTAATGTAGGACTCAAGAATGTGACCTTCACAGTGTCCAGGATCCAGTCAACAATTAATAGACACATGAAGAAACAGTATAATGTGAGCTAATACTTGGAGGAGGGAGAAAGAGAGAGAGGTTGTACAATTAGCAGACAAAAATCTTTAAAGCATATATTATAAATATTTTTTTCAAGGGCTCAAAGGAAGGAATAAACATGATAATGATTGAAATGAAAGGTATTAAAAATCAAATAAAACTTCTAGAGATAAAAAAATAAAATGTGTGCCTGGAAGATATTAGCAGCAGATATGGAAGAACAAGTGTTCACCAAACTTGAAGGCATGATGATGAAAAACCTGGGGCTAAAAGAAATTCTTTAAAGCAATCACAGAGGAAAAACACATGGTGTAGAGAGCAACAAAGCTAAGAACTCAGACATCTTCTCAGAAGCTGTACAAATGAAGACAGCAGAGTGATAGAGTTCAATGGTGAAAGAGGAAGTATTCTATAAGTCTAAAATTCCACACTTGCAGTCTCTCAAAAATGACAACAAAATGAAGTCACTATAGAGAAAATATAATAAAATCATTTTTCACTAACAAACTTACATTACAAAGGTATGTAACAGCAGCTAGTTTTTGGGGGAAAAATAATTGATAAGAGGTGGAGGCTTTTATCTACCCAGATGAATAAGGAAGGTTAGAAATAGTAAGTGATGGGTTGATCTTACTTTATATAGTTAATAAAAACAAGAAAGATGTATGTCCATATCCCAAAGAATAGGTGGAGAACATTGAGCTATATTGTGGTGAGGTTCTTACCCTATAGCACTACACACGATTCATTTGTAAAGTTATTTAGGGACATTTAAAGATACCCTGGTGTAAATTAATAGTATATTTTGTGAAATTAAGCAAGAACATGCAAAATAAACAAATAATGACAAATAAGTTGATAATGACAGTCTAATAGAACATTCAAAAATAAACCCTCAAAAAAAGTGAAAAAAGGAAGAAAGAACAGATGGAACAAATATAAAACCAAGATGGTAGCTTAAATCCAACTTTATGGATAATTACAGTGAATGTTAATTGTCTAAGTACTCCAATTAAAAGGTAGAAGCTGTGGGACTAACATTTTCAAAGCAAAGTCCATCTATATGCTATCTATAAGAAACACAAGTTAAAAACACATACACAGATGGACTGAAAGCTACAGGATGGGAGATGGAATACTACACACACACACTAATCACCAGAAAGCAACAGTAGCTAAATTAGGAAGACAAAATAGGATTCTGTACTAGTGATTATTTCTAGATAGATGAGGGTGGGGAATTTTATAATTATAAAAGGGATCAAATTATCAACAAATCATTTTCATAGCAATGTTAATACTCAGTTTAAAGGTCAGGAGGGACTAGGACACAAAGGAGTTAAATAATATGTTCAGAGTATGACACGACAGAGGAACCAAGATTTCCTGGACTCTGAATGCTTCATTCTAAGGGCTGGGTTCACTGACCACTCTTCTGTCCCCTGCTCCCCTAAAGGGTTCTGGATCATACACTCAAATAAGATGAAATGTTGCTTTATATACGTCCGCCTCCCAAATTCTGGGATTAAAGGCATGCGCCACCATGCCCAGTTGATATTGCCTTTTTAACAAGGTCTTGCACTCAGAAACCTCAGCGCAGGCTTCTGGGGAACCACGAACTCATCCATGATACCTGAGGAAGGGCTTGCTTTTTCCCCATAATATTTACCATGGCTGGCTTCCAGGAGCAGACCCAACGATGATCGCCCAGAGGGAAAGTGGAAAGAATGCTGGCCCTGCTTGCTTGCCAAAGAGGCTCAGGTGCGATGGATGGTTGTTTGGAGGTGCCAAGCCCCCTTACTGCTCTAAGAACAGAGAGCCTGCCTGGGAGAAAATGTGGCCTTACGAAGAGTGTGACCTCAGGAATGTTGGCCGAAGGCACCTGTGGTTTGGAGAATGACTGTCTGCAAGGGGTCTCCTATCAGGTAGCAAGCCAAGAGGTTCCTTCTAGCAATGGTAAGGATTGTGGGCGCACTGAGAGGCAGCTGTATTACAGCAGACAAGATGGCCCAAGTCCAGGACAGGTTGCTTCATGTGCAGAAGCCAAGATGATATGAAACCCAGGTACTCCCCTCATACCGTCTCCACACACTGCCCAGCTCCTAGAAAAAACATTACCCTTCAGTTTAAAAAATGAGTAATGCGGCACTGAGGAGAGGGCTAAGTAGTTAAGAGTGTTTGCTGAGTGTGGCCAAGCCCATTTGTAACCCTAGTCCAGAGGGTTGGAGAAGAGAATTGCTGGGGCTTGTTGATCCACAGCAGCTCTGGGTTTGAGGAAGAGATCGTGTCTCAAGGAAAGAAATACATGCATAAGTGATAACAAAAGGACATCCCATGTCCTCCTCTGGCCTCTGCATGCACAAGCATAGGGTATGGGCATCTGCACGCACATCTCACACTCTACACACGCACTCTATGCAGACAAGCAAAATAAATAAATAAATAAATATCTGAAAGACAGCCATTGCAAAACAATGCCAAGGTTTTACATCTCTGTACACAAATGTTCTTTCAATTGAATGAAGCTTTCTTCTACTATTAATTGGATATTTCATTATATCTCTAGTGCCTCTTTTTTAAGGCTACAATGGCTATAATGTACCATTAAATTATATAAAACAAATAACTAGCCTGGATGTGGTAGTACACACCTGTAATCCCAGCACCGAGGAGGCTGAGACAGGAAGACCATGAGTTTGAGGACATATTGGGCTACAGAGCAAATTCAAGGCTATCATAAGCTACATATCAAGACCTTGTTTTAATAAAATAACAAAATGCAACAACAACAACAACAACAACAACAACAATAATAATAATATGGTTACTATGAATCTAGTAATGCATGGTACACAGAGACAGCAGATAGGAGCATAAGTGTGTCATCACTCATTCCTCATCCCTCATCACTCACCCCTCATCCCTCACCACTCTTCACTCATCATTCTTCCCTCATTCCTCACCTTCATTCCTCATCCCTCATCCTTCACCCTCATCCCTCATCACTCTTCACTCATCACTCATCCCTCAACCTGTTGTGGGTAGGCAGACAGGCTTACATGCCACTGCAGGAAGGACCCCACCTCCGGTTTCCCTGGTAATGTTATAAAGGGAAGAGATACATCTTCCCCACCAGAGGAACAAAGTCCTCTTGTCCTGGGAGCTTGTCAGTCACCTGATCAAGAGACCAGTCTTCACCTTCAAACATGCCGGGAGGTGAAAGGAGTAGTTATCCTTTAAGGAGACAATGTACTTAAACCTGCACAAGCTCCTCTGACAGGGCCTTTGCTCACAGGCACTCACACCTGAGCTGCTCACTTTTCTGAGTTCACCTAACTTCACCTTTTCCTTCTCTCTTTGGATGTCGGCAGAACCCAGTTCCTGGTCTGGCAAGCCCCTCTTTCTTTCTCCTGGGAAAAAAAGAATCTCTTGGGAATCTTTTTCTATATGTTCCTTATTAAAGTACACTTTATTCTCCTCACTTCCTTGTCTACATCCCTTAATTTTTCCTTGGCATGTGACATGAACTGGAAAGCCTTAGCCACTTGAATCCATCTTATCTGGGCAAGAGAGGCCCCAAGGCTTTCAAAATCCCATACCAATCTCTCGTCACTCATGCTTTGTATTGGGTCACACTACAGGCCACCTAGAAGAGACGTCATGACGTGCTTGTTGCACTCATGTCCTTGAAGTAGCTGTTGCTATCTACAAAAGACCCGGAGTGGGGGAGATGACATCAAAATAGAAGAGGAACTTGTTGGAAAGAAGAAAGGGTTCAGTGGAGGAGGGATTGGGGAGGAGGACAAAAGAGGGTGGTGGAAGGGGATTATGGCGAGTGTCCATTGAATACATGAATAGAAGTTGTCAATAAAAAGTTTGAAAAATTTTTTTAAGTTGGGCATACTCATACCAGCATTCATGAGGATCATGAGTTCAAAGGCAGCCTGGGCTACAGTATGAGAACCTGTGTTAGAAAGTGGGAAAAAAGCCGGGTGTGGTGGCACACACCTTTAATCCCAGCACTCGGGAGGCCGAGGTAGGAGGATCACCGTGAGTTCGAGGTCACCCTGAGACTCCATAGTGAATTCCAGGTCAGTCTGAGCTAGAGTGAGACCCTACCTCAGAAAAAAAAAAGTGGAAAGAAAGGGGGGATGGAGAGATGCTTAGTGGTTAAGGCATTTGCCTACAAAGCCTAAAGACCCAAGTTTGCTTCCCTAGTATCCAAGTAACCCAGATGCACAAGGTAATGCATGCATCTGGAGTTCATTTGCAGTGGCTAAAGTCCCTGGTATGCCCATTCTTTCCCTATCTGCCTCTCTCTCTTTTAAGTAAATAAATAAAACATAAAAGTGTTTTTTTAAACAAGTGAAAAAAATGATTCTAGCACCTCAAAGGCTGAGTAGAAGTATTTGTGTGATTTCTTTCTTTGTTTTCTTTTCTTTCATTCCCTTCCTCTCTTCCTCTCTTCCTTCCTTCCTTCCTTCCTTCCTTCCTTCCTTCCTTCCTTCCTTTCTTTTTTGGCAAGCCTAACAGACTGGCTTTTTTTTATGAGAGAGAAAGGGAGAAAGAATTGGCACTCCAGAGCCTCCAGCCACTGCAATCGAACTCCACATGTGTGTGCCCCTTGTGCGCATGCGTAACCTTGCACACTTTTGTCACCATGCATCTGGCTTACATGGGGCCTGGAGAGTCAAACATGGGTCCTTAGGCTTTATGGGCAAGTGCTTTAACTGCTAAGCCATCTCTCTAGCCCTTCTGTGATTTCTTGGCCAGCCTGGGGCAAGAGTCAGTTCCAGGCCAGCCTGAGTTAGTGAGACTCTACTTTGAAAAAAAAAAAAAACCCTCAAACAAAATAAAATAAAATAAAATCGAGTTTCAGTTATCATATAAAATTATGAGGTAGTTTTCATAACACTATTAAATCTAAATGTCTCAACTTATAAGAAAATTACATTTACATAAGAAAAAACAAAGAGTATGGACCCCAGCTCTTGCCTTGATTTGTTACAAAGCATCTTAAATAAACTGAGATAGCAAAGAGTCATGAAAATATGTATGCACCCATCGTTGTGTGAGATATCACCTCTCCGCAATCACCTTCCTCCCATGTTCCCAGCAGTCATCTCTGTCCTTGATCTTGTTGGTTGATTATTCACACTTTTTCTACATATGATGATATCCCTAAGCAATAAAGAATAATGTTTTTTTATGTTTTAAACTTCAAAGCAATGGCATGCATATGCAAACTTCTGTAACTTTGGTACTAAACAGTCAGCATTTGGACACTAATTCATGTTTTGTAAATGGTGTTGGTTCACTCAGAGCAGTTGCTGAACCTACAGCCCTCCAGACAGCCAGAGACCCCAGGACGGTGGCCCTCAGAGCTGGTGGAGATTGTCCCAGGAGCTGAAAAGCCACTGTGGGCTGGTCCCAGGTAGAAACAGGGAGGCATTGAGGGAGGAGGGGAGCCCTGCAGATGCAGCACCAGGTGCAGAGACCCACCTGCCAGTCTCCTGCCTTCTCAGAAGTTGGATGCCACTTCATCCTGTGTCCTTTAAGTGGTGAGAAGCAGGTGCAGGCGTCTGCCCTGACAGAGCATGTGCAATCTGTACCTTGAGCTTCTGCCCTATTTCAAAAGATTCATAAGAAAAGTTGAGCATTTTTTTTTAATAAGCCACCTTTCCAAATCTCTCTACTCCAGGATAACAGAAGAACCTTGGAATGCTTTCACTGTAACAACCTATCTCTTCTTAAATGTTACTTTTTAAAATTCCTGGATGTTTTATTCTCTGTGTTTCCTTTTTATATCAAGATTATTACTTCTGTTGCTGTTAGACATTATCAACATTTGTTTAGCTTTACCTATGTTTGTTGTTGACTGCTGTACAGGGCATGTTTGTACATGCCGGGAAAAGTCTGGAGTCCCAGACTGAATAAAACGGAGAAAATGGGCTGGAGAGATGGCTTAGCAGTTAAGGCACTTGCCTGCAAAGCCTAAGAACTCAAGTTCAATTCCCCATTATCCATGAAAGCCAGCTGTACAATGTGGCGAATGCATCTGGAGTTTGTTTACAGTGGCTAGAAGCCCTGGCATGCCCATTCTCTCTCTCTCCCCGCCCGTTCTCTCTCTTTCTTTCTCTGCCTCTCTTACACTCTCTCAAATAAATAAATAAATTATTTTTTTTAAAAAAAAAGGAGAAAGTGATCTGAATACCAAGTTTTATCTCCCTTTGTTTGTTTCCTGATGACAGATCGATGTGACCAGCTTCCTCACTGTGGTGGTTTGATTCAGGTGTCCCCCACAAACTTAGGTGCTCTGAATGCTAGGTTTCCAGCTGATGGAGATTTGGGAATTAACACCTCCAGGAGGCAGTGTATTTTGGGGGTGGGATTATGGGTGTTGTAGCCAGTGTCCCCTTGCCAGTGTTTGGCACACTCTTCTGTTGCTATGGTCTACCTTATATTGGCCAGGGGATTATGTTCACCCTCTACTCATGTCATCACTTTTCCCTGCCATCATGAAGCTTCCCCCTCGAGCCTATAAGCCAAAATAAACCTCTTTTTTTCCCACAAACTGCTCTTATTTGGGTGATTTCTACCAGCAATGCAAACCTGACTGCAACACTCACGCTCCTGCCATGCCATTCTTGCAATGATAGGCTGTTTCTCCTTGAACAGCAAGCCAGAATAAACCTTCATTCCTTAAGTTGCTTCATCAGGTATTTTGTCACAGCAACTAGAAAAGTAACAAATACACTCAGTGAACTGAGCTGGATAGGGTCAATTCTTTCCACTTCTTCCATGCTCATCTCTTCCTCTCACGAAATTTATTCTTCCCTGTGCTTGCATGATTGGGATGTCTTTATTCCTCCTTCATGTGCAGCATTTCTTTATCTTCTGAGATGCTGGCTCAGTGGTCGTGCCTTGCTTTAGTTTATTTGTCTTGAAATGTCTTTGTTTCTCCATCCATTTTAAAGATAATGTTGTTGAGCATGGTAATTCTGGTTTGTAGCTACTTAGTTTCAGGGCTTAAAATCAGTCATTCTGTGCTTTCCTGGCTGTAAAGAGGGATGTCTGTTGAGATGGTGTCTGATGGTATCATCTTATGTGAGTTGATGTTTTTCTCTTGCTTAATATTGTTCCTTTGATCTGTTTCTCAGCATTTGAACTATAAAGTGCTGTAAAGAGTTTCTCCCTGATCATGCCTGTTTGGGGGTTTCTAACACCTTGGTCTTCCTAAGACCTCTTGTGTTTTTATGTCCATTTCTTTGCCTAAATCTGGGGAGTATAAGCATGAACCACCATGTCTAGCTGTTCATGCTTGATTTTTCACATTGCATGTGTTTCTGTGTTGCAGGTCTCACTACTCCTGGTACAGATACCTCCTCCAGTTTTATTTGGAGGTTTTCTTAGTGAACAGCCTTCTCTTGAGGGTTCAAATCCTAACACCAACTCAGAGAAGAGAGGGGAAAGACATTGTAACACCAAAGATATAGAAATATGCTTAAGATCAAATACCATGGTTTGTTGTCTGTAAGTAGAGAAGTTTTCAATAAAAAAATACATATATATTTAAAAAAACAGGATAACTCATCCTTTCTACTATATCTATTTTTGATTCAAATACTACCAATCATTTGAAGTCTAATCACAGGTAAATGACACATTGATAGATATGCCAGCTACACTTATTTGTTCACTAAACAACATCTACATGGATTGAAATACAATGTTAAACCTTATAAAATATCATTATGTGACCAATAAAAATTGTAAAATGTAAAAAAAAAAAAAAAGAAATACACTTAAGGTCAATTAAACCCAGTGTTATGCTATCCATGATTATAGAATAGAAAATGGAAAGGATAATGAGTATGCATTGAAGCCACCCTGAGCCCAGGCCAGTCAAGTGTCTTACAGTCACCAGAGCTGTCTTTGCTTGAGCAACTTCCGCTTTGCACACCAGGAGCCTCTAAGTGTCCATGCACAGCTTTGTAGCTGTGGACTGGGCAGGTGTTCTGTGCCCCAGAGGTTCTTACACATGGAAGGGGCTAATGCTGTAGCCAAAGGGTGTCTCCCAAAGCGCAATGGGGACATTAGTACAGACATCTGTGACAAATGACCAGTCTGTATCTTTGAATCTTACTCAGCATGAAACATCCCGGAGGAGGGACGAGGTTGCAGAAATCAACTATTTCACCTGAGCTTCAGAGTTCTCCATCCTGGTGGCAGACAATTACCTATCAGATAGGGGGGCGGGGTCTGGCCACTAGTCTTCTCAGATGTCCTCAGGCAACAGACTGTGCTCCTAGCCACTGCAGGTGGGGCTGATGTGCACAGTACTGCCCGAGCCAAGCCTCCAGCTGCCTGAACTTCTTGGTGAGTCCCCCAAGTTCTGAATCAGCACCCAGCTGATGGCAATTTGGGAGGTGGAGGCTTGCTGGAGTAGGTATGTTGTTAGTGGCAGACTTAGGGGTGTTGTAGCCACCTCCCCTTGATAACTCTCTTGCTGCTGTTTTCCACTTGCCGTGGCAGAGATGATGTCCAGCTTCTGCTCATGCCATGCTTTCCCCCTGTCTTCATGAAGCTTCCCCTTGAGACTATGAGCCAAAATAAAAAACGTTCCTCCCATCAGCTGCTTTTGGTTGGGTGCTTTATCCCAGCAATGAGAAGGTAACTACAAAACCACTTTTAGCTCTTCCTCTCTCTGCAACTGCCTCCTACCCAGGGCCTGTGCTTTGTGGTCCCTAAGGTCCCTGGTCTGTGATTTTCCTTGTTTTCAGAGTCTTGAACGGTAGGCTCCTTTTCAAGATGGTGCCTGGCCATAGCCCTCTGAGACACGGGGAGTAACAAGACAGACTTCTGACCCATCATAGGAGGAGTCTCTGTCTTATCAAATACTCCAATTGAATAGGACACTGCAAAAACAGTGGGCATATCTGTGGACAGGCTGCCTTTTCACCTGGCCTTACCTTTGGGATGAGGCTTCTGTTCCTCTCCCACCAAGTAGCCATAAAGCCTGGCATTGCCAACTTCTTGCCATTGCATCACCTCTCTGTTTTCCACATCTCCTCAGCTGTCTATCACCTCCCTCTGTGACTTCTCATGCTCTTCCAACATCATTCTTTCTTTGGAATGGAATCTAGTCTCCATACCCCTGACTTGTCATTTACTGTTTTACACAGAGGCAACTGTTCATACAGAGTCTTGAAGACTTGTCTTTTTAAAACATGTTTTCTCAGGGTTGGGTAGATGGTTCAGCAGGCAAAGGTGCTTGTTTGCAAAACCTAATGGCCCAGGTTCAAGTTCCCAGTACTTATATAAGCCAGATAGACAAAGTGGTGCATGTGCTTGGAGTTTGATTATACTGGCAGGAGGCTTAGTGTGCTCATTCTGTACCCCCATTTCAAATAAATAAATACGTATTTTAAAAACACATTTTCTCTCCAATTTTCATACCACAGGCAACTGGAGGGTTTGAGTCTGATATTTGTTGTGGTTTTTTTCCCTATCAACTCACACTGGGGTTTTGGTTTTTTTATGAATTTTATAATTTTGAATTTTCAGTGAGTATCTATGAAAATTTCATGAAGCCCAGCTTAACCTCATGTTCTTCTAAGATGCAATTCTACTCTTGCCAGTCACCATAGAGATGTTACCAAAAGAAATCAACGCTATAACTTTTCCAGCGGAAACTTTTATTCTTATCCAAAGGTAGAGAGAATAGTAAAATAACCCTCACTTATATCCTACCCTCAGTACAATATTTATTCTTAGACATTGTTATCATTAGAACTTCAATGAAAAAATAAACCTTTGTATCTTTGTTGATATTTAAGCATTTTCATCCTCAACAGAGTTAATGCCAAACCAAAAAGAAAGAACTTACTTGTTTTTAAACAAATGGGTACTTGCTTTTTAAAACTGTGGTTTAAAGATTTTTGTTTTGTTTCTCTATCCTCTACTTTGGGTCTGTTGTTTTGTAAACCTGCAACCTTAAGAGGGGTGAGGTATGGAGGGCCTTGGACATCGAGATTATAAGACGGTTCCACGGTTAAAGGGACTTGCTTGCAAGCCTTCTGGTCTGAGTTCAGTTCCTCAGCACCCATGTAAAGCCAGATGCAAAGTGATACATGTGCCCATGATACCAACACATCTATAGCTACAGGACAGAGCCAGGAGAATCCAGCTCTCAGGTCAGCTATTCTGGGGCACACAGCAGCAAAACAAGAGAGACTCTGTCTCAAAGAAGATGGAAGGAGGCCAGATAGGTTCTCCAAGTTGCTCTTATATGGAGCAAAAAGGAAATACAGAAACCCAGGCCTGGCTACATTGAAGATGCAGGTGAAAAATTAATTATTTTTGTTGTTTGAAGTCAACTAAGTTCAGAATGTCGTCCAATAACAGAAAACAATGACATTATTAAAAAACTCTGTCCTGTAAGGCATTATTTATAACCATAATATTTTTGTTACCAAATTTTAATTTATTGTTTTTAACCCTTCTTCCAAGAAAGTAAATTAAACCAGAAGTTTTTAGCTTTTTTTGTACCATGGAGCCCTTAGATAAATTCTACTGATCCGTCCTTACAATAATGCTCTTAAACACATTAGATGACGGTTGGTTTGAATGTGGAATGTCCCCCCAGGCTCAGGTATCTGAAGGCTTGATCCCCAGTGATTGGCACTATTCAGGAGTGCTGTGGAACCTTTAGGAGGCGGAGCCTTGCTAGAGGAAGTGTGTCACTGGGGTGAGCGCTGAGGTATTGTCGCCAGCCCTTGCTTGCCGGCTCTGGACTTCCTGCTTCTGGGGTGTCAAGCTGGTGCTCAGTGGTCTGCTCTGCCATACTTTCCCCACCATGATGAAACTTTCCTGTGAAACTGTAGCCAAAGCAAACCATTTTCTTCCATGAGCTGCTTCTGGTAGAGTATTTTGTCCCAGCAACAAGAATGAAACTAAGGAAATGGAATATATAATTAAGTTAGCTGTTTATTTATCAAAACAGTGGCTTTTTTGGAAAGGCATATGTGTTTGAATGGAATCTAATGGAGACCTTAGTAGCTTCTGTAAATTTGAAGTACAATGGACACAAATAACTTTTTTTTGTTTTGGTTTTTCGAGGTAGGGTCTCACTCTAGCCCAGGGTGACCTGGAATTCACTATGGAGTCTCAGGGTGGCCTTGAACTCACGGTGATCCTCCTACCTCTGCCTCCCGAGTGCTGGGATTAAAGGCGTGCGCCACCACGCCTGGCTGATACAAATAACGTTTAAAGATAACTGGGGCACTTCCTATAATGTGGAAGGAGCTGTAATTTCTAATTTCTGGTTTAAATGACTGTGGTTTGCTACCTCCATGAATAATTAAATGAAAGACTGATTTTCAGTTACCTATTAGTGAAAATGAAGGGTTATTTTTTTCATGCATGTTCATGGACTCTAAATTCTGTTCTCCTACTCCAGGCCAAGAACTCTGAGCCACCCATTTAGAGCTGACAAGGTTTGTGTTTCTCAGTTAAGGTGCTGAGTCTGACAATGATCTTCCCCCTGAAGCACAAAGAGCTGATGGAGGCTGTCAGGGAAACCAGTTTCATCTTCCCACTCATCAGCCTGCATCTCACTGGTAAGGGGAAAGTTGTAGCATGGGATATACTTCAGTGATGATGGCTTTGGGGTGTCATTTACACCATAGCAGCCTGAGCACACACATGGATGGGCACACACACATGTGCACCCATGCACACCAGCATGTTCTGTTTGAATTGAGAACAACTGACTCACTGACATCTCCAAATACAAAGTTATCCATTTAGCACAGGAAATTGCCTTATTTCCTGATGACATGCTATGCTAAGTCTGCCACAACGGAAGTCTTGGGTAATGGTTAGCAGACTTAAGCAAACAACCAACAAAATCTTAGTCAAGGGAGTGGTGAGCAGAAGAAAGGAATCAGGAAGAGCAGAGCAGGCAAACTGAGGACAAGGTAGAGATCCATCCACATAGGCCTCCAGAGTCAAGGTTGCAAACAATGCCCTGTCCTCAGGTTGGGCTCTCTCTACACACCTTCAGTCCTATCTTTCATACAGACTGGCTTCGCTTGCCTCTCAGTGGGAGTGGCAGGAAACAATGTCAGTACATTAAAGTTTTATGTGTTTTGTAGCTGTAGCTGACTGAAGGGAAGTACACCTGAGTCTCTGGTTCCTATGCCCCAAACCCACAAAGATGTACACTGATTGGCCAACCAGCCATGTTCAGGAGCAGGGTGACATTATACAAAGTGGAGTTTTCATAAGTCATCATGCACATGGAAGAAGAGGTAGAGATGGAAGAAGGTTCCAGAAAAGTAGAGTGAAGGAAGGGAAGGCTAGGCAACTTATCCATGGTAAATACACAGTGAGGCTGTGGCTGTAACAGTCTCACCCACTTTCACATGCATTTTGTAGACAAGCCCTGAGTTCCTGTTGGTGGTTGTGGAAATTCACCTGCTACACTACCGAACAGCTCCTGTGCTTCAGATCTCATGACACTGATAATGATGTTTTAAAAAACTAAGTGATACATCATTTTAATGCTTGCGTATACATGCGTGTGTGTGCGCATGCACATGTGCAGTCATGTATATGCAGGTGCACCTGTGTGTAGAGGTCTGAGGACAACTTTGGGTATTATCCTCAGAAACACTGTCCACTACTTTTGAGACAAGGTTTCTCATTGGCCTAGAGCTCACCAAGTAGGAGGACTGGCAGACCAGTGAGCCCTAGAGATCCACCCATCTCTACCTACCCCATGCTGGGATTACAGGTGTGTGCTATCATGTCTGGCATTTTATGTGGGTGTTGAAGATAGAGTTCCGGTCCTCATGTGACAAACACTTTACGCACTGAGCTGACTCCTCAGCCCCAGCCTAAAGAATGTAACTTTAAGACCATATTTTTGAGCATATATCATTAAAACTATTTTTGTAGGAAAGTTCTGGGCAACTTACTGGAATTGCCAGATCTGGGGGAAGCTCCTCTCAGTGTGGATCTAAAGGAGTGTTGGACAGAAAGGAGGCATCGTCTGAGACCCTCCACTATAGAAATCCCTGGGGAACTAGAGGAAAAACTATCTTTTTTGTGAATCTAGAAGTTAACTGTGTTCTATGTGGCTCTCAGCATTAAGGACAAGAACACAAAACTCTTAACTTTTTATTCTTTTTTAAAAATATTTTTATTTATTTGAGAGAGAGAGAGAAAATGGGCACACAAGGGCCTCTTGCCATTACAAATGAACCCCAGATGAATATGCCACTTTGTACATCTGGCTGTACATGGGTACTGAGGAATTGAACCCAGGTAGGCAGACTTTTCAAGCAAGTACCTTCAACCACTGAGCCATCTGTCCAGCACCCTCCTTTTTTTTTGAGGCACTGTTTCATCCTAGCTTAGGCTGACCTTGAATGCACTCTGTAGTCCAGGCTGCCCTGGAACTCATGCTGATCCTCGTGCCTCAGCCTCCTAAGTGCTGCGATGCAAGACATTAGAGTCAGGGTCCAGCTATGTAGTCCATGCTGGCTTCACACACTCCTTCTACCCAAATTTCCTGTGTTCTGGAATGTGCCACCTCCCCTGACTTTAGCCTACAAAGAAATTTTTGAACATATGGATTATATTTATGCATATTTACAACATTAGAAATCAAAACTGAAAATTATTTAAAATACTTATTTTAGTATTTTATTTAAAAATAACAAAAGGGCCTTATTTTTGAAAACAGAAAAACATGGTGATGATAGCAACATTGCTGTACACTCTTGTGGTGCATTTGAATGTCTGCAGAAGACAGCTGGATTACTATGTCTGCTTCTGTATTCAGTCTATGGTGATATGTTGTTTTGTTTGAAGTGGATATGTGGTTGGCAAAGGAAGGAGTATTAAAATAGCCTTTTTCAGAAATTGTGGCTGTTTTGTGAGACTATACAAAAACTCATCTGAAGGGTGGAGAGATTGCTCAGTGGTTAAAAGAGCTTCCTATATGAGTATGAGGGCCTGAGGAGCCCCAGCACCCATATAAACAGATGAATGTGGCCTTGCACTGCTGCAACTCCAGTCCTGTGGGAAGCACAGACTGGAGAATCACTTGGATTCATGAAAATGGCAAGCTCTGGAGTCATATAGCTAAGCAATAAAGGACAGACTCCTGACATTCTCCTCTGGCCTCCACATGGAATGCCTCCATCTGCACACACATGTGTATACACCACATGCTACATACATGTACAAGTGGGAAAAACATAATTAGAGAGTACTTTATCGAAAGCTAGGTGAATATGAACTCTAACCCCTTGTCCATAAAATTTCCATATATTGTTACATTAAATCATGTATCCACCTGTGATTAGAATTATACATTCTTATATTAAAACTTCCTTCTTTGCTGGACCTTTTATTCAGCAGCCCACCTTCATCAATGAAAACACTCCAGTTTGGTTAGTTATGCAGATCTGGTAAATATTGAAACATTTCATTGTGCAATATTAAAATACGATGTGTCAATATCACTTATGAATTCACACAAAATACATTTCAACTTTGGGATATTGTCAAGCCCAGAAAAGCAAATACACATTTCTCAAAATTCTATATCTTTTTGAAAGACGAAATGTTATCATGGGTAACAAATTCTGTCAGTCATTGTCCCTCAAGTGACATGCTCATTTCATTACTTTCCAGGCAGTGTCTGCCAAAAGCTCACGGCTGGTAAGCAGTTTACTAAAGATGGTGTTCAATGAGGAAAGAAATGGCATTTCTGCTTTTCTCAAGCTGGACTCGGCACTTCTATATGCAGTGTGAGAGCTTTACATACCTTATGTATTTCTCTTCTTATTACCTAGGATGGATGCATACAAGACATATACTTGAGAAAAGTGACTCAATAAAATTAACAACTTTTACTGGTTTATCAAAGGTAGTTTTAATTTAAGCTGGCACTTTTCCCCTTTAGGTTAAGAATAGAGTGATCCCAGGGCTGGAGAAATGGGTCAGCAGATAAAGGTACTTGATTGCAAAGCCTAATTGGCTGGGGTTAATTCCCTAGTACTCACGTAAATCCAGATGCAAAAAGTGATACATGTGTCTGTCGTTCATTTGCAGTGGGAAGAGGCCCTGTTTTGCATGCTCTCTCTCTCTCCTTCTCTCTATCTCTCTCTCTCTCCTTGCAAGTAAATAAGTCATGCCGAAGTGGGGCATGATGGTGTAGGTCTGCATAGTCCCCATGCTCAAGAGACTGAGACAGAAGAATCAAAAGTGATAGGGTAGCCTGGACTATGTAGCACGACTTTATCTAATGTAGCTTTAATGTCTATCAACATATCACCCTGGCATTCCAGGCAATGCTTTTCCACTGCAGGGTTGGGAGTGTCATTCAGGGACACTCTGCAGTTTGAAGGAGGGAAGCAGAGAAAAGCCACAGCACAAGGCACAATGGCAAGTCAGAAACTGGTTCCAGGGGAGTGACAAAAGAGCTCAATACTATTTCTGCCTCCTTGGTGCCTGGAAACACAAAGTGGAGGCTGACTCAGAAGAGTGTGACAGAACACCAGATTCTAGAGGTGTATGAAGTCAGAACATGACCCAGGGGCTGACTGAAGGTGGGTCCCCAGAGTCACTGGGTCATGTCTCCTTCAAATACCTGCTCACTCTCTAAGCCAAGGCCCAGGAATAGAAATGGTGATATGCTGGTGGGACTATGAACAGGCATGGAATGGAGCTGGAATCACTCCAACCTTGAAGGGAAGCTGTTACACATTCAAGTGTACATCTTACTCAGGTGTCTCGATGCCCAGCCAGGACTTTTCTACTGCATATTGCCTGTAATGATTTATTCCTACTGTCAACTTGACTAGATTTAGAATCACTTAGCAGACACACCTCTGGGCATGCGAGGATCTTTTCAGAGAAGATGATCTGAGGAGGAGACCCATCCTGAATGTGAGTGGTACCATCCCATGGGCTGAGGATCTGAATGAATAAAAGGGGAAAGAGAATGCCAAATAAGACTTGACAGTCTCCTTTCCCTGCTTTCTGCTTCCTGGTCTGCTAAGATGTGATCCAGCAGCTGCCTCTTGCTCCAGCCACCACAAAGAACCCAACAAAAGTGACTTAAGGAGGGCTGGAGAGATGGCTTAGCAGTTAAGGCGCTTGCCTGCAAAACCAAAGGATCTAGGTTCCATTCCCCAGGACCCATGTAAGCCAGATGCGCAAGGGGGAACATGCATCTGGAGTTTGCTTGCGTGCCCTGGCACGCCCATTCTCTCTCTCTCTCTCTCTCTCTCTCTCTGCCTCTTTCTCTCTCTCAAATAAACAAACAAAATAAAATATTTTTTAAAAGGGACTTAAGGAAAGAAGAGCGAGTTTTGTCTCACAGTATAAGGGTATAGTCCATGGTGGGAAGTATGATCGCAGAAGTGTGAGGTGGCTGGTCACATTGCATCCATGGCAATGAAGCAAAGAAAGATGAATGATGGTGCTCAACTCTCTTTCTCCTTTTCATTAAGTATGGATCCTCAGCCCCTGGAGTGTTGCCACCACATTCAGGGTAGGTCTTCACACGTCTGTTAAACCTCTTTGGAAAGGTACTTACAGAGCATGCCCAGAGATGTGTCTCCTAGGTGATTCTAAACTCTGTCACACTGACAATGAAAATTAGTCATCACAACCATACTCCCCCTTTTTTTCTTCTACCCAAGTCCACATTCTCCATGATTAAAGTAAGGAAGTCTATGAGATATACTGGGAAAACTCAATGAGGTATTCACCAGGCTCACTTGTCTTGGTGGGAGGGATGGTTCCTATAGGCTGAGGTGCAGGCAGGTGGTGGTCAGGATGATGGACAATAATGCAAGGCCCATGGAAGGCAGCTCGAGAGAGCCCACATCCATCCCAGCAGGAGCGCTTGCTACCCATGCCATTCTGAGCGGGTCCATGTTAAAATGGGGAGGTGCCCACATGGTACTTGACCATCTTGAGAAGACATTCCTGTGGGTACGTTGTTTTGCTTACTTATCTGTCAGTGCTGAGGACCCTAACCCAGGGACTTACTCATGCTGGAAAGTGGCTCTACCACTGAGCCACGTGTACCCCAGCCCTATGTTTATTTAAAATACCCAGCAACGATGTCATATCCCAACTCCAGAGGTAAGGCTGTTTCATTACTCTTCCCACTTATCAAGGAGGAAATAGGCTCACAGAGGTAAGTGACATAGATTATCAATAATGTCTCTTAATCTCTCATAAAAGCCATCTTAAAGATTCTTTTCTTTATGCTTTCCAATGTTTCTTATATAAGTATACTTCAAAATAAATTCCTTTTAGAATTTAGTGGCAGGTAAGAACCTAGATAATTAGAATTATATAACCTGGATTTATTTTCCATTTCTGTCTTGGGAATCAGAAAACTAGGGGATATATTTAGTTCTTAATCTTCACAGGTATGTGCTTTGGTATTTTGCACTCTACTAAGACCAAAGGAAGGGTATGAAAAGTAAAAGACAGCCTGTGCCCTTCAGCAGTTACACTTTTACAGGGCAGCAAAGAAGTGGCCCATAACACATTCAGTGGATGCCCAAGGGGAATCCCAAGATTAGGTAGCCTGGTTCATCCTGAAGATTTTTGGCCTGGGCTTGGGATAACTGTGACCCAACAGCCACTATTTGTATAGACTTCTGAAGCTAAGGTGTTGTGCTAAGTGTACCCAACCCGGCAGCACCCAGAAGTCTCGCCATTGTAAACACATGAGACAAGATCTCAGAGCAGGGAGAGAAGGCCTGGAGGACTGCCAGGGAAGGGCGGAAGGGAGTTTCCCTGCTTCCCCTCCCAGCCAGCTTTGGGGGCTGAAGTCTACAGGTGAGGTAGGAAAGGTCAATTTGGCAAGAAGGCAACTGGGGCATGGAAATACGCTGGGGCCACTGGAGGGGCCAGATTCTCCCAGCTGCCTCTGCAGTAGTTCTGCCCGGTGGAGTTTGGAGATACAGAGGTTTTGCTTTGTTTCAAATCTATTCTCCATAAGTATCCCAAGGACCACAGCCCTGCCTGGGCTACTAGCTGTGTACTGGGGCTTCTGGCTCCAGGTCTGCTGCCTTTCTGGCTGGGAAAACAAATGTGAGCAGGGCCTGAATCCCTGAAACTAGTTGCAGGGCAAGGTCACTGTCACAAGGAAAGCTGCTTCTGCCTGCAAGGTGAGGCTGACGTTGATTTATGACTCCTTCTTACTACACAATACTGTAATTTGGGGAAATGATAGCATTATTGATTCCAGAAGATGTTCTCTTTGCTGAATCCCAGGGTCACGTGCTAAATGGAGCCTCAGGGGAATAACAGCACTTTGCACCTTATCGATTTGATGGGTCTGGCCTCCACTTGGATGGTGCTGCCAAGGGAACAGAGGCTGAGACCTCCGTGCCCTCATTTCTCCAAGGGGGCACTGTTTGTGAAGCAAGGCTCACTCTCCCAGTGACACAGTCTCTGGTGACTCCCATAGAACCACTTCACTGTGGCCACTATGTAGTATGGCAAATGCCTCCACATTCAGTAAATAACTATTGCCAGCTTTATCGAAAGCAGCTGGGACAACTCATGAGGGACTACTGACATTGGGCCTATTCATTCTCCCATAGAAGGAAAGACTTGGGAAAGGTCCTCAGACCCTCATGTGAGAGCTTAGGTACCACTGAGGCAGCTGTACGCAATGACCCACAAGGTCTTCTGGCCTTAGGGCCTATAGATGTATATAAAAGTCAAGGGACAGTGAGGTCCATCTGAGCAGCTATGGGGATGTTGTCATCCCTGCTGGGATCTGGTTTGGGGTCTCCATGCTGTGCGAGTAACCCCTCACACTAAGACTGAGGGGGCAGTGTCCCCAGGAAAAATTCCCACACGGGGAGTTCCATCTGAGCAGCTATGGGGAAGTCATCATCCCTGTTGGGATGAGGCTTATAGATGGCTGCTTTGAGGGCTCTGTATTCCTATAAGTAACCTCTTACCCTGCTCTGTAATTAAACTCACTGGCTCACCAAAACTGGTGTTGGTGCAATCATGCTTTGGGTCTGTCATCTGTGCCCCATCTGGGGTGAATAGATGCGTGTACTTGTCTCCCCAGGGAAAAGGTTTTATGCAACATACCCTGAGGAATGGGCTTGGGGTCCTCAGGCTACGTACAGTTCTGTCTCATGCTAGTTCAGATGTCGGGACAAGAAAGGAAGGACTGAGTTCAGGATTAGAAGCAAAATAGCATAATAGGATGAGGGGATAAAGGGAGGACTAGTGGGAAGGAGATGAAGAAGGGAGGGGTATAGCTCACTGGTAGTGGGCCCTTGGCATGACCCCCAGTGGCAAGCCATGGGTGGGGGAGAAAACCATGGAACAAGAAAGAAATGAATGAAAGAGGCAGCAGAAAAACGTCTATTAATTCAGAATGAACACTGTAAAGGAAAAGTGATAATTTTAAATAGAATTGGCTTATTTGCTGGGTGTGGTGGTGCACACCTTGAATTCGAGCTCTTGCGAGGCCATGGAAGGGGGATCATTGTAAGTTCAAGACCAGCCTGGGCTAGAGGGAGATCCTACCTTGGAAAAACAAAAAACAAAACAAAAGAATTGGCTTATTTGCCAGTCGCGAGATACACTGGAAGTAAGGATTACTTTGCAAGAAAGCAATAGGATTTTTTTCTGTCTGTATGAATGACTGGGTTGTGGGGAGTAGAGTAGTGGAGAGGCCAGTTGAATGTGGGCTTTGGTCATACAGGAAAACGTGGATCAGGAAAAAAGTGGATGGATTAGAGATTTAATTTGAGTACAGCAGGACTTGATGATAGATTCAGCGTAGGGAGTGAAGGGCTAAGAAGGTGATCCCTCGCTATGACATGATTATAAAATGTCCCCGATTGGCCCCTGTGTTTGAACAATCATTCCCTAGCTGCTGGCACTGTTTGAGAGGTTTTGGAACATTTAGGAAGGAGAGCCTTGCTGGATTGAAGAAGTGCAGCACTGGGAGGTGAGCCGTGAAGTTTTATGGCTTATTCCTCTTTCTGTCCCATCCCCTGCTTCCTCTTCTGTGGAGATGTGAGGTTGTGAGGAGTCCCTGCCTCATATGCCAGACACCAGGAAACAATGCACCATCACACCTTCCCTTCCATAATGGACTGCATCCCTTAAAACCATGAGCCAAAAAAGGAGACTAAGAACATAGGCTTTAGGGCCCCCTTCTGGAAAATGGTCACCTAGGGTAGTGTTTTCCCAGCCTAAGCCTCTATGAAGGCACACTGAAGAAATTGCACTTGTAGTTCAAGGGAACCAGGCTACCCATAGAGCTAGCAGCTGAACTTGGTGTAGTCCACATCATACATGGCATAAGAAGATCGTGAAAGCTTGCATCAAAGTTCTAGAAAACCAATGCACCCAGACAACGTGCAATAGAGTTTCATTTTCTGCATGGAGCCCCTAAGTGGGCCATGTTTGAGTCTTTACTGTGAAGGTAAAGCCCAAGTTGTAGTGGAGACTCCAGGATACTGGAGATGCCAGAAACATCAACTATTGCTGAAGAAAGCTGCAGGCACTAGGTAGAGCAAACCCAAAAGAGGAGCCGTTTGTGCTAGGGGCACAAGCTGGAGGGGCGGGTCTATCCAAGGCTGTTGGAATGCAGATCATGTCCAGATGCCAGACGGGAGCTGCAAGATTTGATGTTTTTCCTGCTGAATTTTAGTCTTGTTATGATGCAATCTTTCTTTTCTATATTCCCATTCCTCCCTTTTAGAATGAAAATGTCTTCTCTGGGCCATTATACATTGGAAGCACTTAACTTATCTGTGGATTTTAGCAAGTCTATCAGTTAAGAGATTTCTTTGAGTCTTAGAAGAGACTTTGAACTTTTTTTATTTTTATATTTTTATTGACAGCTTCCATAATTATAGACCATGATAATTTCCTCCCCACCTCCACTTCTCCCCTCACAAATCCTCTCTCCAGCATATCCCCTCCCCCTCTCAATCAGTCTCTCTTTTATTTTGATGTCATCATCTTTCCTCCTATTATGAGGGTCTTGTTTAGGTAGTACCAGGCATTGCGAGGTTATGGATATCCAGGCCATGTTGTGTCTGGAAGAGTGCATCAGAAGCAGTCCTACCTTGCCTTTGGCTCTTACATTCTTTCCTCTGCCTCTTCCACAATGGACCCTGAGCCTTGAAAGGTGTAATAGAGATGTCTCAGTGCTGAACACTGATATCACTTCTTCTCAGCACTATGGTGACTTTTGAGACTTTCAGTGGTCTCTGCAATCTGAAAAGAGAAGCTTTTATAACCGAAAGTGAGAGTAGCATTAATATATGGGTATAAACATTAAGAAAAGTGTTTACAAGGCAGTTTGGTGAGCATAATATATGCATTTAGCCAGACATTAGCAGGTGTTACACCCCTAGGGCTCATGACCTCCCCCGTCATAGGTTTTCAGCACCAGGCATGTATTCCCTCCTGTGACCTCCAGTCTAATTAGAGAGTGGTTGGTTTCCCCCATCACAGACATGCCATCATTGCGCCAGTTGGTACATTTGGCCTAGCTGACCAATCTTAAGGCTTGAAATGTCTACTGCCGTTTACCACCGTTGATGACTTCTCTCTCCCATAAGGCTGCATGCAGCATAGCTTTTTCCAGCTTTCTATCAGCTGGTCCACAGGGAGGAGGCTTTCAGTTCAGCTCCAGCTTGATTTCGTAGTGACCATCAGCCCAAGCATGTGGAGCCTTCAGCAATGGGGTCTTCCCATCTTGAACTTTGAACTTTTAAAAAACATTTTTATTTTTATTTATTTGAAAGAGAAAGAGAAATAAGGAGAGAGAGAGAGAGAGAGAGAGAGAATATGAGCACACCAGGGCCTCCAGCCACTGCAAACGAACTCCAGATGTGTGTGCCCCTTGTGCATCTGGTTTACATGGGTCCTGGGAAATCGAACCTGTGTCCTTTGACTTTGCAGGCAAGTGCCTTAACTGCTAAGCTATGTCTCCAGCCCAAACTTTGAACTTTTGACCAGTATTGGAACTGTAAGACTATGGAGATTTTTGAAGTTGGACTGAAATCATTTTGCATAGTGAGATGTTCATAAGCCTATGAAGGACAGGGGAAGAATGCTTGAGTGTGAAATGCTTCCTATAGGCTTGTGTGTTTGAACATTTGCTCCCTAGCTGATGGGAGGAAAGGGCTTAGTTTGGCCCCATCGTGGCAGAGAAAGGGTGGTAGAGCAGAGGCTGGATATCACAATCTGCCACAGCAGGTGGAAAACAGCAGTAAGGAAGTGAATGACCTCTGGCAAGAGGAAGCTGGACTGTAATACCCCAAAGTCTTCCCTGTAGCACACACCTCCTCTAGCAAGGCTCCACCTCCCAAATTGCCACCAGCTGGGGATCAAGCATTCAAAACACATGAGTTTATGGGGGACATCAGATTCAAACCACCACAGTGGCACTGTTTTGTGTGGGTTGTAAAACCTTTAACCTACTTTTTAAAAAAAAAATTGGATAACTACATCCAATTGACCAGCCTGCTTGCACATCCTGTTGGATTGTAAGATCAAGAAGGTCCTTTGCTGGAGGAAGTGAGTGACGGGAGTGAGCCTTGTGCTTTTGTAGTGCAGCTTGGTTTCCTGTCCCATCTCTGCTTCCTAATCTTCAAAATGTGAGGAGTCCTAGCCTCATGCTTCTGCCACCATCGAAGCTGCCTGCCACCATGCCTTCCCATCATGAAAGACTGTATTTCCTAAAACCATAAGTGAAAATGAGCCCTTTCTCCCCCAAGTTTCTTTTTAGCAAGTTCTTGATCACAGCAATGAGAGAGGAGTAACTGATGCAGCTCAACACCACCAGAGGGTGGTTATCCCTTCAGGTGGGAAGATGGACAAATACAGCAAAAAGAAAACTCCCTTGTCTAACATTGGAAGCCCATAGGAACATCTCTGAGGCAGTGAGAACAGGCGCTTCCCAAGAAGAACTTGGTCCTATTTCTGCAGACTGTGAGGAGACTGCACACCAGCTCTTGCCTCCCACACTCTGCGGCTAGAGGGTGAGGGCAGAATGACATTGAAGTGATTGTCCTGCCAATGCCAGTGCTTTACATCCTGCCCAAGGATGAAGACTAAATCATTAACATGAAAGGAGAAACTGAATGGGATTGAGCTTTGGAGAATATATTAAGATCCCCATGGTGGCCTCAAGACACTTGGGAGAAAAATGCTGAGTCACTGCAGGACTTATGGGGCCATGATTTTGACAAATTATTTGCATAACCTACTTTTTAAATTTTGGACAGCTATATCCTATTGATCAGCCTGTACATATCCTGCTGGATCATAGGGTCAAGATTTTCACGATGGAAGGAGCCTTAGAGGTCACCCATGTCACATGCTTGTCTTCACACAGATCCCTGGAAGCATTTCATCAAGGATGGCCATGCTGATCAGCACTTTCCTGACATTGTTCAAGCACTGCAAGGTCATGACTTGACCACGACATCATAACTCAAGTGAGAAGTGCATTTACCTACCACCTACCATATCACACCCCCAACACCTAAAATAATACTCACTGACTCTTACTTCATTGTGAAAACTCAGGTGAGAAATATATTTGCCTGCCACTTACCACTCTCTCTCACTGTCTCTCTCTCTGTCACACACACACACACACACACATACACACCCCTAAAACAATACTCATCTGAAATTCTCTATTCTTCTTTCATTATAAAAATTGATCTTAGCTGGGCATGGTGGTGCACGCCTTTAATCCAAGCACTTGGGAGGCCAGAGGTAGAAGGATCACTGTGAGTTTGAGGCCACCCTGAGAATACAGAGTGAATTCCAGGTCAGCCTGGACTACAGTGAAACCCTACCTCAAAAACAAAACAAAAAAATCCTGATCCCTTGGTCCATTAAATGGATTGTGTAGCTCACTAATGGCTTGCAACCTAAAAGCACTTGTCCAAGGCACAAATTCCAAACCCTCAGGCATCAGGAAACAACAGACCAAACTTGGGTCCCTCAGTTGATCTATTTGATTTAATCCTTCAGAAGAGTGGGTTTTTATTTATGCTTTGTTTTTATAAGTAATCATAATTTTGGGGGGGGGTCGAGGTAGGGTCTCACTCTAGCTCAGGCTGCCCTGGAATTCACTATATAGTCTCAGGGTGGCCTTGAACTCGTGAAAATCCTCCTACCTCTGCTTCCCAAGTACTGGGATTAAAGGCGTACACCACCACACCCAGCTAATCATAAAAGTTTTGTTTTGGGGCTGGAGAGATAGCTTAGTTGGTAAAATGTTTGCCTTGAAAGCATGAGGGCCCAAATTTGATCTTCAGTAACCACGTAAAACTGTGATGCACACTTGTAATCCCAGTGCTGGGGAGGCGGAGACAGGTGGATTCCTGGGGCTTGCTGACTAACTAGCCTAATAGATAAGTTCCAGGCCAATGGGAGACCCTGTCTCAAAGGAGGTAGAGAGCAACAGAGGTGTGGGAGCCACTGATGCAGAACTGAGGGGAGGTTTCTCTTTCATCTTTCCAGTTTGGATTTTTCCTTTTCTCCTTCTCTCTTTCTCTTTCTTTCTCACTTTTACTTGTCGAGACAAGGGTCACTTTGGGTCCCAGGCTGTCCTACAATTCACTGTGGAACCTAGATTGTTCTTGAACTCATAGCAACCCTCCTGCCTCAGACTCCTGAATGCTGGGACTACAGATGTGAGCCACTTGGCTCAATTGAGGAGTAGTTTTCTTAAAATAATGACAAAGTCATGACAGATGAAGGGAATAATTTAGTTTCCTAATTATTTTCATTTCCAACCCAAAGCAGTGACTTAACGAAACATGTTTTGTGACTCTCCACAGAGGGAAATGGTGAGAGTCAGGCATGGGTCTATAAAGCACTGTAATTTTGAAATTGGGTTTGTTTAATCAGATTTTGAATTCCCTAAGATGAAGTCACCAAACTGAATATATAACCTGTAGCTGTGAGAACGGGAGGGCAGGAGGGAGGGAGAAGGGTGGCAGTTAGCTGATCTCTGCTTTCAACTTAGTCTAGCCTTAGCTTAACTTCACTTTTAAAATAGGACCTCTTGCCAGGCATGATGGCACATGCTTATAATCCCAGCACTGGGGAGGCAGAAGTAGGGGGATCACCATGAGTTCAAGGCCAGCCTGAGACTACATAGTGAATTCCAGGTCAGCCGGGGCTAGGGCAAGACCCTATATCTAAAAAAATAATATTAGGGCTAGAGAGATGGCTTAGTAGTTAAGTGCTTGCCTGCAAAGCCCAGGTTCAATTCCTCAGAACCCAGCTGCACATGGTAGTGCATACATATTCCTTTGCAGTGGCTAGAAGTCTTGCTGTGTGTATCCTCTTTCTCTCTCTTTTTCTCTCTCATAAATAAATAATTTAAATTAAAAATAATAAAATAAAATAGGACTTTTGAAAAATGTACAAAGACACTTTTAGATGAAGGATCAAGTACCCACAAAGCATAAGAAAATAGGAAAAGGATGGAAAGAAGGATATGTCCATTAATGTGCTAGGTTAAACATTCATGTTGAGCAGTGGTATTACACACTTTGAATGCAACTTTTATCTGTCATGACTTGATAAAGCTGAAGTAAAAATTAAATAAATACATAAATGAAAGAAATGATGAGGAAGAAGCAAAGAAAGAAGTAGGGGGAAATAAAGAAAATTAAATGCACCCAAAGTCCCCTGGAGAAAACCATGAATAACATTGTGTTGTATATCTATCACTTCTTTCTTCAAATTGCTTCTGATCTCAGGCGCACAAGGCTTCCAAGATTATTTCTTGTTCTTTTAGCTCAATAAAATTCTCACCGCCTTCTCTTTGGCCCAGGGGGCTTTGCTTGAATTCTGGTTTTACAGCCTTGCAAAGCCCATGTTCTCATTAAGACTGTGTCTCATCAGCCTTTTTGAAGCATACATAGAGAGGTGATACCTCTGCCTCACCTCCAGGTCAGCCATGGCTAGCTCACTCCTACCAGCATGCAGAGCACAGTTAACCGAGCATTAAGTCCTGGCTTTGCTTTATGGGCATCTAAACACAGAACTTCCTACTGTGACCATCTGATTCTTATTGATGTTATAGGCTCAAGGCCTATCACAATCTCAGACACCTGGTAGGCATCCAATCCATGTTTGTGGACATGAACAGAAGAATGTTGAGTGCATTACTGGGTCAATCTCAAGGGCAGACTGAGAACCTATTGAGGACTTTAAAACTAGGCATGTGGGCTTTCATAATGCACCAGAGCACTGAGCAAGACCTCCCCTCTCCAAAAAACAAAACAAAACACAACCAAAACATAGAATAAAAGAGGGTCAAATTCTGTCTTGGCTAAGTGCCAAGAAAGCTGCTGCATTTCCTGAAGGGAAATCCAAAACTCTTCTTTGTATGTATGTGTATAGATGCATGTGTCTGGGCAGGTATGTGCACACATGAGTATAGATGCATGTGTGTGTTTGGGCAGGTATGTACACACATGTGTCTGTGTAGGTATGTGCACATGTGTGTAGATGCATGTGTGTGTTTGGGCAGGACTGTGCACACATGTGTGTAGATACATGTGTATGTGCAGGTATGTGCACATGTGTATGTAGATGCATGTGTCTATGCAGGTATGTGCACACATGTGTGTAGATTCATATGTGTGTGCAGGAATGCGCACGTGTGTGTAGATTCATGTGTGTGTGCAGGTATGTGCACATGTGTATGTAGATGCATGTGTCTGTGCAGGTATGTGCACACGTGTGTGTAGATTCATGTGTCTGTGCAGGTATGTGCACATGTGTATGTAGATGCATGTGTCTGTGCAGGTATGTGCACACGTGTGTGTAGATTCATGTGTCTGTGCAGGTATGTACACACATGTGTGTAGATGCATATGTCTGTTCAGGTATATGCACACATGTGTGCATGAGCCTGTGGATACTAGAGGTCAATATCAGGTATCTTGTTCAGTTATTTCACATCTGATTTTATTGAGACACAGTCTCTCAGTGAACCTGTCACTCCTCTCTGATTCAGGTAGCGTAGCTGCTCCCCAGACCTAGGGATCTCCCTGCCTCCACATCCCCAGGACTAGGATGACAGTGTGCTGTCAGGACATCTGATTTTCACGTGGGTGCTGGGTATCAGAGCTCAGGTCCTCGTGCTTGTGCAGCAAGTACTTGACTGACACAGCTGTCTCCTCAGCCCCAGGAGTCCAAATTCTTTTGATGTCAGGATGGTAAACTTGACAGGCCTCTCATTTTGACCCTTGAGGGACATCTTGACCCTTGAGGGCTATGAGACTGTCCACCCTAATAGCCTTGGGTTGCCTGAGGTGTCAGCTGTGAATAAAAGGGAGATTCTCACCACTCAACCTCTCTTTTCCAAAGATATTGCCTAGAAATTTAACTTTGTTCTTGTAACAGAAGACAGGTTTAGAACATTTCTCTCCGTTGATGTCAACTTTAATCTCCTTCAGTCTGCAGTAGCCTTTGGTGTCTTTTAGCTTGGATTCCAGGCAATGTCGTTTGTTCTGGGCTTCAGGGGTGTATTTGCTGAGGGATCAATTGGCAGGAAGTCATTAGTACTTCTAATTGCAAAGATTGGCCATGAGGGACCTCATCACTAGTTGCTAGCGTAGCCTGCCCCGTGGCATCTTTCTACAATTGATTTGGGCAAATGCATGCCTGGAGCTCACTCCTTTCAAGATCAGTTTTTCTTCTAAGCAACTCCCTCCTGCCCCCACTCATCCTGAGATTTCCACAGGGGTCTGTAGTGTTCCTCCCATAGGTCGCTGGAAAACTTCCACATGCCAGCATCCAATACCCAGCTAGTCCTTCCTGAAAGGCTGCCCTGGAGCTTCAGCAGCTCCCTTTGCATGGACATGGGAGCAGGAAGGGCCCCGAGACAGCCCTTAGCCAAGGGGCAGGAAGGATGGAAACACAAGCCCTTCAGGTTTCTTGCCCCCTAGTGGAAAGAATCTGAAGTACAACCTGTACTGCAAACAGCGCCCCCTGAGGACTCTGCTTCTACATACCCCTGTTCAGCCTTCCCTTTCGTCCCTCTTCCTCGCACTCTTGTTGATGCTCCTGGGAACACTTTCTTTTCTTTAATTTTTATTTATTTATTTGAGAGAGAGAGAGAGAGAGAGAGAGAATGAGAGAGAGAAAGGCAGAGAGAATGGGCGTGCCAGGGACTCCAACTTCTGCAAACTCCAGACCCATGTGCCACCTTGTGCATCTGGCTTACATAGATCCTGGGAAATCGATCCTTGGCCCTTTGGCTTTGCAGGCAAGCACCATGACTGCTAAGCCATTTCTCCAGCCCACTTTCTTGTGTTCTTTTAATTTTTTATTTATTTATTTGAGAGCGACAGACAGAGCGAGAAAGAAGCAGAGAGAGAGACACAGAGAGAATGGGTGCGCCAGGGCCTCCAGCCACTACAAACGAACTCCAGACACGTGCGCCCCCTTGTGCATCTGGCTAACGTGGGTCCTGCGGAGTTGAGCCTCGCACCGGGGTCCTTAGGCTTCACAGGCAAGCGCTTAACCACTAAGCCATCTCTCCAGCCCCTTTTAATTTTTTTATTTATTTGTGAACAAAGACCAAGGGACAGATGAGAGAGAGAGAGAGAGAGAGAGAGAGAGAATGGGTGCATCAGGGCATCTTGCCACTGCAAATGAACTCCAGATGCATGCACCACTTTGTGCATCTGGCTTTACATGGATACTGAAGAATTGAACCTGAGGAGGCAAGCTTTGCAAGCAAACATCTTTATTGACTAAACCATCTCCCCGGGCCCTGGAAACACATTCTAATGAACCCCTCTCACATGAATCTTTATCTCAAGATAGATTTTTTGGGGTCCCACACTAGCATGATTGATAGTAAAATATCAGATGTTTTAGTGGTGGCCTATGGGCTGAATTAACCCACAAACATACTTCATTCATCATTCCAGATTAGCTGACCACTACCACTTAGATGTAGTTGGTTCCTCAAAAGTTCAAGTGTTGGAAGCTTGCTTACCAGTGTGCTGTTGTTAAGGGGTGGTGAGACTTTTAAGAGGCGGGGCCTAGTGAGAGGTCCTTAGGTGCTTGCAGGTGTGCCCAGAGGGATTAAGGTAGTGCTGTACTATTGAAACTACAGAACTGTGAACTAAATAAATACCTTTGTTTTACAGCTCAGCCCTGATTGCTATTCATTCTCTCTCTTTCAATCTCTTCCTCCCTTTCTCTCTCCTTCTTCCTTTCTGATGTGAAAATGTGATTCCAGCTTAAAGCATGCTCCTATCAATCTTTGCCTCCTATGATGAAAGTTTCCTTCAAAACTGTAAGCCAGAAATAAGCTCTTTCCTTCCTGAAGCTGCTTCTGGTTGGGTGTTTTGCCCAGCAGTGAGAAAGTAACTGACATGCTCATGCATGCCACCGTTTATGCTGGTACTAGGGATTGAATTCATGCCTTCATATTTACAAGGCAAATACCTTAACAACTGAGCCACCTCCCCAGTCCCAACAAATGATCTTTTCTTTCTGAAACATCAAACTATAACCTTCTGAAAAATCTGGGAATTTCTTTTGCTTCTCTTTTAAAATAATATTTATTTATTTATTTGCAAACACACACAGAAATAGAGAGAAGGAAAGAATAAATGAGAACGGGCATACCAGGACCTCTTGCCACTGCAACCAAAATCCAGATACATGTGCATCTGGCTTGCATGGGTACTGGGGAATCAAGCCCCTGACTCTCAGGTTGTGCAAGCAAATGACTTTAATCATTGAGCAATCTCTCTACCCCCCCCCCTTTGGTTCTTATTACAGGCTAGTCAGTTGCTGATAGGAGCTGGGTGAGGGTGAGATTGAAACTCTTGGCTTGAGGTGTAATGGCATATAAACCTTGTTTCCATACACACCTCTCTCTACTCATGACCTCATGGCTTTCCCTGGCCCCAGGATGGTCCCTTTTGGATATGCCACCTGACATCTTCCTGACAGAAGCTGGGCAAGAGGAGTAGCTTAGAACCACAGAACATACAGTTATGTTGTTTTCTTTTTTCTTTTCTTTCCTTTTACTCCACAACCCCTGCGGGACTGGCAATTGAACCTAGGACCTTGCACTACAGCCCTCATTTTACTTTTTATTTCAAAACTAGATCTCCAAAGTAGCCCAAGCTGGCTGTGAACTTGATTATTCCTGCCACAGCCTCCCGAGTAGCTGGGATTGTAGGCATGCCCCACCGGGCATTCTTGACTCACTCTTGTGACATCGTTTTTACTTTGTGTGTGCGTGTGTGTGTGTGTGTGTGTGTGTGTGTGTGGTGTAAGTGCATGTTGCTATTTACATGTGTGTATGCATGTGAGCACACATATGTGGGCAGGCACATGTGCGTGTGGAAGCCAGAGGTCATTCTCCATCTCACTAAGACAGAGTCTCTCTCTTGAACCCACACTTGCCATTTCAGCTAGGCTAGCTAGCTAGCTTGTGCCAGGGATGCCCTCTCATTGCCCTCCAAACACTGGGATTACAGGCAGGCTACCATGCATGCCTGGCATTTTTATGGATTGTGGGGTTCCTAACTCCACTCATGCTTGCACAGTGAGCGCTTTACCCACTGAGCCATTTCCCTAACCCCTCTTGTGAGATCTTAAGCAGAGAGCCCATCCAAGCTGTGCCCAAGCTCCTGGCCCACTCTGTGATGCTTAAATGTGTGTGTTTTAAGTCACCATGTTTATGGTAATATGGCTGAATGACAAAGATAACTTGTAACAAGACCCTGCAGGTGACACAGAGTGGCTTGAAGGATGACAGGGATAATGAAGGCTTTCCTTCCCACCCTCATAGCTTTGCCCAGGAGGCCCTGAGGTCCCAGGGAGTAATAACTATGCAGGGCTCTCACGGGCGAAATCATAGATAGTGACCCCAAAGATTCTCACACAGAAAATTGCTCAGAAGCAGCAACGGAGAACCCCACACCTACCGAGTTCCCGCACCACAACCAAGGAGTTCAGAAATCCCATGCACCATTGTGACCAAAGACCAGATGCCCTCACTCCAAGAATCCCTGGAACAGTGACCCAACCATGATGACTGGTCTGGGGGAGAATTCCAGGAAAGACTGGAAACTTTCTCCAGCTTAACAGAGTATGAGCTTGAAATCAAAACTTAGAATAGAAAGTAAAGTTTAGAATAGAAAATAAAGATATTACTCTTGCAAGTGGAGTTTGAGTTGATTGCAGGTGGAAGACAAGTTTAGCCTGGAGCAGGTGCCCCAGGGCAGGCTAAGGGCAGAACAAGCTTCCCAGTGTCCTCAGCCACAGCATCTGGGATCAGCTCTAGTTGAGCAAGCTGGGCTTATGACATCCTGCAAGGCAAGGGGTGGGGATGAGGATGTACAATGTGAGGAACCTTGGGGGGGGGGACACATCTCAATAAGGGGGTGCTAGGAAGGTTGATGATAGATTGGGGTTTTTGTTAGATGACTTGGGAGGGTGTGAGAAGACCAGGCTTGGCTCTGGACTGCACACTGTTAGCACGTGGCTTCTTCACTGTCTCATAGAGATGGCAGACTTGAGAGAGGCTCATTTCTAAGTAGAAAAGAAGCGGCCATCACTCGTATCAGCCAGAGCAGTAGGATGCTCGGTCATTTTGTGGCTGGAGCGGTTTTGTCTGTGTCCAGGTGTGACGTAGTGTGCTCTTGCTTTCATTTCCATCATCCTTGTTTGCTATTGGCTGTTTGTGAACATCTCTAGATTTGCAACATGAAGACCCACCTGTGAGTCCAAGGCTGGCTCAGAGCCATATCAAAGTCTCCCAGACAACACCACGTCAGTCTAGCAGCACAGTGGGGCTGGGTTTTTGTTTGTTTGTTTTTGCTGGGGAGGGGGAATCCCATGCTAGTTATGAAGTCATTCCTTCCATAACACTCTTTTCAACGCCTCACCATGCTGCAACAGTGCTACAGATATACTCAGTGCATTCTCCCGGGAAGTCTCTGGAAAGGCACATCTGGTAACCACATAGTGAAACCTTTTTGGACAGTAATTTTGAATACCAAGACACTTTGGCCCATTAAATCCACCACCACCAGGGATTTTTCCTACAAAAATTCAAAAAGCCCTAGGCACAGACATTGTGATGGTTAAAGTCTGGTTGTCAATTTGACAGAATTTAGAGTCACCATGGGAACAAATCTGGGCATGTCTGGCAGGAATTTCCCAGATTAGAGTAATTGAGGTGGGAGGACCCACCCTGACTGTGGGTACAAACATTGCATGGGCCAGGGGGTCCCAGACTAAACATTTATCCCTCTGCTTCCCAGCGGTGACTAAATGTGACCAGCTACTTCAAGCTGCTGTCGCCATCCCTTCCCCTCCATGATGGCCTGAAACATCAAACTATAACCTTAAGTTGCTTCTGATCAGGTCATTGGCTGTAGCAATGAGGAAGTAACTAATACAGATATCCAATATCCAATTGTTTTTTTTTTTTTAAAAAAAAACACAAATAATGGTGACAAAAATGTCTCATTACGTTGTAGTTTCCATGTTGCTGGGATGAATATCCAACCAAACACAAATTGTGGAAGGAAGGGATTTATTTCAGGTTTACAGATCCAGAGGAAGTCCCATCAATGGTAGAAGAAGCTGGCTCTCAGCCGTAAATGCAAGCAGAGAGAGAAACCACCAGCAGCCAGAAAACACCAAAAACCACAAAAACAGAATCCTGTCAGAGCTCACACTACTCTCTACACCTTTTGGACTGGAATAAGATCTGCCCTCAAACACACCTTTGGGCTGGATCCTAGGATCCGCACCCCTCCCCCCCAAAGTGACACCTCCTCCAGTCAGGTGGATGGAAACCCAAGTTACAAGCTTCAATAAAACACCTGAGTCTGTGGGAGACATAAATTCACATTTAAACCACCACACATCACAAGTAGGGGACTGCGTTCTTGGGCATCCAGAAAGATCAAGTTTTATTAGGAAACTGGTGCAAAAGTTTCATGCAAAAGTTGCCTTGATCTAATCTAGACATTGGGTCTATTTTAACGGTGTAATTACTTTGCAGAACTGAATTAAGTCATGCTTTTACAAATTCCTAGAGGCCTAAGGGTTTGTGTTGGTGAAGTGTGGTGCATGCGTGTGTGCATGCATGCATGTGTGTAAGTCAAATGCAGAGTGGTGATTGCATTTCTGTGAGGCTGCTGGTAGGACAGAGGTCGATACAGAGTGGACAGAAGGAACACCCTCACTAAGTTATATCCTTCTGATGAGCTCATGCTAAGCCATCTTGATGCTACCCAGGGAGAGTCTTGTAGTTTGTATGTGAAACATCCCCCAGTGGCTTGTGTGTAGGAGGACTTCCATCCCCAGCTGATAGTGCTGCTTGGGGAGGTTGTGAAACCTTTAAGAGGTAGTACCTAGCTGGAGGAAGTGAGTCACTTGGTGGGGGGCAGGTCTTGTCATTTTCTAGCCCCTTTCCTGCATTTGGTCCACACTCTCTTCTTCCCGTTTCACCAAGATATAAGGACAGGAAGAGTCCCAGCTTCCCACTCCTGCCACCATGGAGCTTCCTGATGCCATGACTTCCCTGCTGTCATGAATGGCACCCTCTCTAACTGAGAGCCAAAATAATTCCTGCTCCCCTTAAGTTGCTTTTGTGGGGTATTAGGCCATAGTGCCAAGAAAAGTCACGAGTGCAGAGAGGAATGAGAACACTTCCTACCACCCCTGAATGAAGTGTGGGAAACAACACACCCCCAGTTCCAGCAATATGCCCCAGTAAGAGAGTTGAACATGAAGAGAATAGGGCAGCTCCTCTGAGGACAGGGAATTGGAGCTCATTCTCTGTTCAATTCAGGCAATAGGAAACCAGTTCCCTGTGCCCCACCTTCACCTGCACCGACAGTATTAGAAGGGAATCAGAACACAGAGGTTCTAAGATGCTCACCTTTTTTCTGCCTTTTGGGGTCTCCTTACACTCTTTGTTGTGTTATAGCCAAAGTTTTGTAGTTGTAAGAGGTAGAATCTGCTGAGGACGTGGCTCGGTGATTAAAGGCACTTGCTCAGGAAAGCCTGCTGACTAGAGTCCAAATCCATGTTAAACTACATGCAAACTGGTGCACACATCCATCATCCCAACACAGCTAAAGTAATGGCAGGCAGGGCCAGGAGAATCCAGAATCAAGTGCCAACAAACCCTGCATCCTCAAAGAAAGGTCTAAGGAAACGACCAATGTAGCATGGTGTGTGCCCACACACATACACACACAAAAAAAATAATAATATGACAATTTTTTTAAAAGAGGTAGAATCTATGAGAACTAGGATTTTACAACTTGCAAATAGAAGATTCATCATGTTTTCAGGTTTAAGACTTAATACATCTAAAATTTGTTTTTGCTATACATACACACATACATATCATTTTCATTCCAATGGGTAACATGCTATGTCGTTTCAATTTATCAAACAATGCATTGTTTTCCCAATCAACCTAGACACTACACTTGTCCTGCGTGCTGAGTTCCAGCATTTGCTGGGACATATTTCTGCTCCATCATTCCATTTGACCTATCACTGTACTCTGATGACAGGAGGTGTGTGGTGCCTTTTACCATCAAGGGAGTCTAATGCAACTGTTCTTCACTCCTAAGTTCTCTTTTGGGGGGGTATATGTTAATCTTTCTGAAGTTCAAAGTCATGGTGCTGTGAAGGTTAACTTCAGCTGGTCTAGAATTGGCCTGAACTATTTCACTGAAATAAATGAGTCTTCCTGGCAATGACCCCAATCTACATATGAAACGTCCTGATGAGTAATGCTGCTTTGTCACTGTGGCCACAGATGTCCCTTCTGTTCATGTGTCATAGACCAAATCAAATTAGATAGTCTTGCTGACTTCAACAGGATGGGAACAGAATCCCCTGCTGGGAGGATAATAGGGGGTTGTGTGATATTAACACACCTGTTGCCCTAGTAGACTAGTCTACTCAGGCTGCAATAGCAGAATACCATAGACTGGTGGTTTCAACAACAGTCACTTATTTCCTCACCATTCTGGAGCTGGTAGTCCAAGATAAGGGTGAGAGGGTTGGTTTCTGATGAGGCTTCCCTTCCTTGCTTGCTGACAGTCAACCATCTTTTCTGTGTGTGTGTGATGTGTGTAATGTGTGCACGTGTCCTATGCAAGTGTGTGTGGAGGAGGGTATCGAGTAGTCTCCCCTATTGTTTTTTTGTCTTATTTCCTCAAGACAGAGTCACTCATTGAACCTGGAGCTTTCTGTGATTTGGATTACACTGGGTGACCAGGGAGCCCCAGCAATCCTCTGGTCTCCACCCCCTCAGTGCTGGGGTCACAGTGTATATAGCCACACCAGACTTTGTTCACAGGTGCTGGGGACAGAACTCAGGCTCTCATACCTGTGAAACAAGCACACTTACCTACTGAGCCATCGCATAAGCCCTGACAGTCACCTTGTTTTTGTTTTGTTTTGAGTGAAAAGCAGAGAAAAAAGATTTACTGAATATGGCTACATTGGGAAAAGGAACAAATACAGATGTGCAATGACCCTCAAGTCTGTCTTTAGTTGTATTGACATGGAGTTCAGGTTTAAATATAGGCCAAGAAGTATGCATAACTGAACAGTACTGGTTGAGGTGTGGTCCTGCCCATCACTGACCCATCACTGTCTCAGCTTCAGTCTCCCTTGCAACCGATGGTCATCTTTGTGCTGTGTTCATGTGGCCATTCCTCTGTGCTTTTACAGAGAACAAAGTCTCTGACATCTCTTCATTTTCTTATAAAGACACTAATCTTGTTAGATTAAGATTAATCACCCTACCTTATTACCTCATTTAACCTTAGTCATCTCCCTATAAAACCCTATCTCCAAATACATCAATGAATTAATGAGCTGGGGCTTTGCCCTTTGCAGCTGAAGGGAGTACTACTGTAGCAGGTGGTATGGTGATGCCCCCTTAAAGCAGGCACCATGCCTGCAGCTACAGGTAAGTCACAGTGAAGCCCTCTCCAGGATACTCTTGGTCTCATTTCCTGAGCATTTTGCTTCAACAACTCCAGGGCTCAGAACTAGAGCTGGCTAAGGTCACTGTGGCAGATCCACCAGAGCCCACCTCCTCCTCCTGCCATGGTAGCTTCCCTTCCACACACCTTCATAGAGGTTAAGCCCAAAAGACAGACTCAGTGTCTGTCCAGCCCTGGGAACCTCATCCACAATAAGCCAAATCCCCCTGATGCTAAAGCAGAGGTCCTTGGCCACTAGCCGTTCCCACTGTGGACATTTTTTCTCCCATCCAAGCTGTCTCTCACCATTCTAGTGCCAGACCTGCTCCTTCTTGGTGGGCTTGTTATAACTCTGTATCACTCATTCCTAGGAAATGTGTGCATGTTGGTATCTGAGCAAAATGTTGCAAGTACTGATCTATGCAGACTATGGACTACAGGCTCACTACTGCCCTTTTACCTGTAAAAGGAACAACTTGAGCACTGGGGAGATGGCTCAGTGGATAAAGCACTGGTCACTCAAGCTGTACTCCTGAGTTTGATCCCCGGCCTCATGTAAAAGGTTGAAAGAAACTTTGCTCAAATAGTGGTATAACTTCCTCTTCTTCCCCCTTGCTGAGGTCCTAGAGGAACCCGAGGCCCATTAACGTGTCTTCTGTCTGCTCTTCAGAACAAGAAGGTGGCTCTATCCCTGAGCGACCAGGAATTTCTGGGATGGCCTATTCTCACACTTGAGGCTGTTTAATCATTGTGCAGAAAAGTCCTTATTGCAACCCAAGATCATGTGCTCATGGTAAGTACCAAGTGGTCAGGTGCAGAGCAGAAATCTCAAGTCCCAAGGTAATTGTCTAAGAGTTTGTCTTTGACAGAAACCCAAGCCCTCTTTCTCTCAGGTCCCTCAAAAAGAAAACTGAAGATTACATCAGGATTCATCTTTGAACTACTTGGAAACTTCAGGTATAATTGCTAAATAATGAGCTGGAATGTGCAGTGGAAGATAAAGTTTACCTTTACCTCGGCTCCTCCAGCACCTCCTTGGGACTCTGCAAATCATGACTTGCAGGTTGTTGGGGTAGGGGTTCTGGGAAAGGAACAGGATGGGGGTGGTTAGAGAAAAGCGAAAAACACCAAGTTTGCCTTAAAGACACATATACTATCATATATGTATAGAAAAGAATTTACAGGTAAACACCAAAGAAGTCCACATCAGACCTCTTGCCACATCTGAGTTCATCTGGTCAGACCAATTTAGGAATGTCATACTGAATCCAAATTCTAAGCATTGATTGGACTTTCAGAACATCACCTGGGAAGTATGCTAAAGACCTCTTAGTCCTTCCTTAGCTACTTAAATCACAGGGAAACAAGAAGAAGCTGGTCGTCTCTCCACTGTGTTCATGAAGATGGTATATCCAAGGCCTGTTTGTGGTGTCAGATCAGAGACAAAATGAAATGAGAGACCCTGAAGCACTGCTCAGGTGTGAGTCATCCTCAGTACACAGGTTTAGGACAGATCTCCATGAAATGCTGACTGTTAGATTGTTATGTCATTGAAATGTGAGTGTCTCAGGAGAACCAAGAGTAGTGATGGTGGACATTTGTTGGATGTTAACTATCCCAGGTGCATGTCAAAGCCCTTTGCTGTGTAAACTTACTTCATCTTGCTATAAGGCAAGTCACTCTGCAGATGAGACAACTGAAGCATAGAGTTGAACAGTTGTCCAAGTCCACATGAATACTAAGTGGGTTTAGGATAGGATGTTACTGAGTTTTGACTCCAAGAGCTCATCATTCATATCTCCCAAATCTGTGCCTTTCTCCAGAAAATGATTTTTTGTGTCTTATTTGCTTGTGTTTATATGTTTTATTATAACACTTGTTCATAAGCTAGTCTCTGCTTTGAGTCTACAAGCTTGCTTGAGGTGACCAACCCTTCACAATTCCGCGTTTGACCTAGATCATCTCCTATAGCCAATGACCTTTCTCTGGACATCAGGTCTGAGGAAGAGGAATGATTTTGAGGCCTGGGAAACATCAGTTTGAAGAGAAACTAACTGTGGAGCGGGCTGTGGAGTGCTCTGAGAATCAAGGCTTGGACCAACTAGAGGACATTTGGAGGCACTGGGAGGCTGTAGAGAGCAAGAGAGAGCCTACATACACTACATCTGCAAGGAGGCACCCACTACTGACAGCCGCCTCTCATTTAGCCTGTGTCCCCATCATGGTCGCTGTAATCTTCACCCACACATTCCCTGTTCCGAAAGCTTCAGTTCACATTGGGGTTACACCCATAGCTGCCTAACCACCCCTCTCCTTGCCGGGGGAGCATTGGCTCAGGATCAGAGCACTACATTCCAGTACTTCCCATACCTGATCCTCCCCCAGACAGCTCCGTATGCAGGGGTGGGAGGCCACAGTTCACATGTTCACACTGCTTCTTCCTCACACCCCACCTCTCCTGCCACACTGATTGGACCAGGACAGAGCATCCATAGCAGGTGCTGTCAGTGGCCTGCTCCCCGTATGGGCCATTCAAATTTTCAGCAGCTACAGAGACTATGCTCACCTCTGGCACTGTGTCTTTCTCCTATACTCAGGATGAAGTTTGGTCAGAGAAATGCATATGTATGGGAAGAAAGAGACTTAATGGCCCCAGAGTCAACCATCAACCAGTTAGAGACAGGAGCTGATAGATAAAGGTTCCAGCCTCCCTCTCTCCATTCCCAGGAGCAAGGTACCTTCAGTTAAGCACAGGGTCCCTAGAGGGATGAAGTCCCCTGACCTTGGCACAAGAACCTGCTTCATAGCATAGGACACTGCCACTCATTTCATCCTTCTTTAGTCCCACTTTTCCATTGTCTCTGAAAACCCAGGGATGAGGACTTGGGTACGGCTGGTTATCTGTGAGGCAGCAAGGGAAGGGAGAGGAGGATGCCCCCAGAGGATGCCATGATGAGCAAGTTGCTTACAGGGTGGATAGAGATGTTGGGAGATATAGGGGGCATACTCCATACTATTCAGGAGAGAGGTAGGGATGCTGGGGGAATTCATCTAACCATTCCTTCCCTTTGCTGGTGGAACATTGCCTGTGGGTGGGAGCAATGGGAATGTAGTTCAAACCTGCTCCTTCCCTAGACAAACCCTGGAGAGGGGCGGAAAGAAACAACTATTGGCAGTAACCCCTAAGTTGGCCATGGCGGAATGCCAACGAGATCTGAGGTACACCCGTGGGTTTCTGAGGTCTTTAAGCCAAGACAAAGGTGGGGCCTGGAAGGCAGAGGCTGACTTCTCATTGGGATCGTCAGCTGCAGTTGGTCATTGCTGCTTCCGGTGGTTCCACTTTATCTCTAAACATTGCACCAATCATTTGTCCTGAATTTCTGGGGACTCTAGAAATTGAATCACACCCCTCCCCCCGCTTAAGTGATAAATTCCCCTCTTGGCTCTGCCTTTATTTCAGCTACAGTGTATTGAATCTTTGTTACGTTGAAGGAATTTAAAAAATGGAATATGGATTCTGACATTAAAGATTCCTATTGCAGGATGTTGCGCCATATCTTTTTCCAGTGAATTATTAATAAAGCTTGTTTTGTTTATTGCTTGCTTATAATTTCTAAAAACAGATCTACAACTTCAGCTGTAAATGCATGTCCATGACTCACTCTACCAAAAACTTAGTTTTATTGTGTGGTGGTTTGATCCATGTGTCTCCCATAAACTTAGCTGTTCTGAACACTAGGTTCCCAGTTGATGGCAATTTGGGAATTAACGCCTCCTGGAGGCGGTGTATTGTTGGGGGCAGGCTTACGGGTGTTACAGCCAGTGTCCCCTTGCCAGTGTTTGGCACACTCTCCTGTTCCTATTGTCCACCTAATGTTGGCCAGGAAATGATGTCCACCCTCTGCTCATGTCATCGTCTTCCCTTGCCATCATGGAGCTCCCCTCGAGTCTACAAGCCAAAATAAACCCCTTTTTTTCCCCAAAAGCTCACCTTGGTCTGATGATCTCTGCCAGTAATGTGACTCTGACTGCAACATATGGTTAGCAAAAACTTCTGAGAGTGAAAGAGCTCCATCCTCTCAGCCTTTTGCTCTGCCTGGAATTCGTACCAAGGGGCAGCTGGGTCAATGCAAGACCCAGGGAGCAAGATGGGGAGCTGAGAAGAAATTGTCTGTATATTCAGCCAGATCGCTCAAGGGATACAGAAGCAAATGGAAATCAGGAAGCGGGACATTGGAGCAAAGGACCTCGGGACTTTCCCACTGCTGACTTTGAGTCAGGCAGTCCAAGCACCACCAGATGCCCAGCTTCTCCCTTCTACCATCCCTGAGGAGTCCCTGCCTCTCTATAGGATGGTACTGAGTACACTCAACCTATCTTCTCAAAGTCTCCACCTACCCTGAAAGCAACTTGCTTATTAATGCATCCCCTGCTTATCAGTGTCAAGGTCCCTAATACCACAGGAGAGCAAGATTCAGGAAGCCTGGGATATGACAAAGCTAGAGTTTAAACCCAGGACAGTGTGTCCTTCAAGGTCTTGGTCTTCCAAGGACCTGTTGCCATAAATAAAATGGCTTTACAACGCATGTAGTTTGTATGTCCATAAGGGAGAGAAAACAGTGCTTGCTGTCAGCCTTTTCTCCCAAGAAAAGACCTTGGAGATAGAGATAAGACAATTGTTAATGTCTATTTGAAAATCCTCTCACTCTGACTGATGGCGCCCTCCTTTCATTAAAGACCTAAATTAGCTTTCTGGTCAGTGCACTGACCCAACCCCATGCTCACTGCGTTGTTATTGATTTAATGCCCATGGCAGCCCATGCTGTGTTGCATACTGAGGGTCTGATGGGGATACAAACCAGACGTGTCCCTTGCTCACAGTTCATGGCAGGAAGAAACATGAATCCGGTATAAAATTGCTCCTATGATGCCCTGAGAGCTCTTCTCAGGGAATGGGGCCTTCAGGAAGTGATCTTTGAGCTGTCTTCAAAAAATGAAGTCAGAGCTCTAAAGGAAAGAGGAGAAGAAAGAGTGCTTCAGGCAGAGGACCCAACACAGGCGAAGGTGCAGTAATGGCTTCTGAATGCAGACCCACAAGGCTACAAAGGGCAGGGGAGCTTGGTGGCTGCAGGCAGGTGGAGGCCAAGTCCTATGAGGTCTCCAAGCCCCTGTTAGATCAGCAGTGTAAAGACAGCAGAGTCACATGCAGAGGTAGAATATGATTCTATTTGCCTTGCTTCCATTGCCCTGGTTTCAATGTGAAGAGTGTTGCTGAAAGGGTTGAAAGAGCCAGAAAGGGCACAAGCTCACTCGTCCAGAGGCGGCAGCAGGCATCTGAGACAGGATTAGGGCAGCTTGGACTCATGTGTGGGTGGCAAAGGACAGGGTCAAAGCTGACATGGGAAAGATGTAGGAGGTCAAATCATCCGTCTGGGGTGGACTGGACAATGCCAGGGTTTTGGGGATGGGAGAGAAGGTGTCAAAGGTACTTCTCTTTGTACCTGGATGAGTGAGCCACGATTCACTGAGACAAGGAAAAGGTCCAATTATGGCTTTGTGGAGGATGGGACAGTAGTGTACCTCTTAGATTTCCAAGAGAAAATGTTGACTAGGCAGCTGGAAAGATATAAGCTACACAAAGACAGGGTGTGAGTCATCCCCTTGCAATTGGAACCTAAAGGTGAGTCTTTCTCACCACTATTGACCTCTAACCCATTTCTCCTGCTGGGACAGCATGTCAGGATGGATCTTTCCCTAGCAACCACAGCAGAAACAGATTTTGACCCATCTTGTGGACCAGAACAGGATTGAGGTCAGAGTCCTACCTCCATGGGCTAAACATGAGATTCCCTTAATGCCTGACATTTTCAGACTGTGTTCACCCTGGAGTGGTGCAGGCAGCCTAACCTTGTGTATTATCCATCCCCATACTCACCAGCTCATGTTTGTCAACTGTGCAAACCTATACTTAAAATAAACTCAACATAATTTTCTCCTTCCTCTTCTACTTGTGAGTTGAAGCAGTATGAATACGCCCTCAGCTCTTGACCCCTGCTGGAGCCACCATTCCCACCTTGACTCCCAGAACATCTGCCTTGTTCCTACCTGGCTATGATATAAGCAGTCCACCTTGTCGCCTCCCTGGCCTTGCATGCAGAACCTGGTGCTCAGAGGTTTATGGCACATGTATAGAAGGCAGCCAAGCTGCCTCGTCCTCTTGCTCCCACAGGCATGGCTCACTCTGCCAATGTAGGAGGACACTCAGAGTTGACCCTTCATATAGAGGGGTTTTGGGGTTATAGGAGCCTGAGAGCTGTGAAGCTGGGTCTGGCATGGTGTCCCCACCCATTTGGTCTTCTAGGAAAAGCGCTCTATCAAGATGGAACCCAGCAGCAGCATGACACTCGTGTTGCCTTGGACAGCAGGAACTCGGTGCTCACCACCGAGCTTGGCCCTTGATGGCCTGCAGGTAGGAAGCGGGATGCTCCAGAGCAAGCACCCTCCCATTCTGCAGCCCCACTCTCTCCCTGAGGCCCTTCAGAGGGCACTGGGTCTTCAGAAGCACAGGATCAGTAAGGAGAACAGCCACAGGGGCAGCCCCTCCCATCACCCTGTACTGAGCTCCGGGAACAGGTTTTGTCTTGAAGATCCAAAACTTTTGTTGGGTGTGTACATACTCCAGTCAGGACCAGCTCCCTTCTCTGGAACTGGAATAGTCTGGAGGCACCCACAGGGCCAGCTCTCCTCATCAATTCTGCATCTTCCTGAAAATGTACTTTTAAATCCCTTAATTGCATTTCAGAGATAACCCTGCAAGCAAAGTGGCCGGAAAAGAAACCATGGGGAGAGGTTGGTGGTCAGGCTCTTTGTTTTAAATCAATCCAACATCTGCGACTAATGCAGCCTTGGGCTGCTCCTCAGGAAGCATTAGCCCTATTAGTGGGGGCTGGCAGGAACACAAAATAAGATATTTATGGGTGAGGCACGTGTGCATTGCCGTGGGGACTGAGGCTGGGGTGGGGCTGGGTGGAGAAGACACAGGTCAGCATCTTCGTGGGGTCCAGGTCAGGCCTGTGTCAGAGTGCCTGGGGTTATTCCGTCTCCAGGCACAAACACACCTTGGCACATTCTCACTGCCTCTGTACAGCGAAGAACACTCTCATGGTCATTGCTCTGACCACTAGGGAGGGTGTCACATTTGTCTGGGGTGACAGGTGCTATGCTTCGGTAGAGACTTGATCAGAACTTGGACACAACTTGGGTTCAGACTTGGGACAGAAGGCTCATGGAAGCCAGGGCTCCTTGTGCCTGATGGCTCTGGCATCCAGAGGCGTTGCCCTCATCCTTCTCTAGACGGAGGCTTCCCACACACTGCTATCCCTGTGGCAGGAAGAGAGCGAAGGGAAAGAGGAGGACATACCGCAAGTCAAATGGTCGGACCCAGAGATGCGCACATCAGTTAATCACTTCTCCTGATTTCCTATTGGCCAGGCCTTAATTACAAGTCAGCATCCTGCAAGGCTGAAGATGGTCAACCATGGCAAACCATTGAAGGACCACTTGGGTAATTTTTTTTAAGGTAGGGTCTCACTAACTCAGGCTGACCTGGAATTCACTATGTAGTCTAAGGGTGCCTCGAACTCATGGAGATCCTCCTACCTCTGCCTCCTGAGTGCTGGGATTAAAGGCGTGTTCCACTAAGCCTGGCTGAAGGGCCATTTGGGACAAGAAGTTTTATGTTGCTTTGGTCAGATCTCATTGCATAGTGGTGGCTTGGCCCGCCAGGAGTTTGGACCAGGCTGCAGTGAAGCATAAGCCTGATTTCAGTGTCTCGCTTTTGTAAGCACAAGGCCCAGGGATCCAGTTTTACCCAACAGGAATCTGCTGATGAAACACGGGGCAGGAAAGCCAGCCTAAAGACCCCAGGGTCACTTCTACCATATGACAGGAGGAGGCTCAGCTATGTCAAAACGAAGCTGACTAGGTTCCCCAGACCACATGCCAAGTTAGACTCTAATCATACCGATTTCACCTTCTGGACCAAGTGTCTGATCTTGCCCCCACCCCACCACTAGCCGGGCCATCATCATGTCCCATCTGGACACAGCTGCAGGCTCCTGGACATTTTCCTGTTTTCTTCTCAACCCCACCATTCCTGCCCAGCTCATTCTCTACCCAGCTCATCTGGTCCTGTTGTCCCCAGCACCACAATCTCCAGTGCCTTCTTCCTCAAAGCTAGTCTGTCCCAATTCTTTTTTTAACTGTTTATTGACAACCTCCATACATATAGACAATATATCATGATCACAATCTTCATCCACCACCCTCTCTTTTCCTCCTCCTGAATTCCTCCTTCCACTAAATTCCTTCTTCTTGCCAACTGGTCTCTTATTTCCATACCATCATTTTCCCTCCTATTATGCAGGTCTTGTATAGGTAGCATCAGCCATTGTAGGCCATGAACACCATAGCCACTTTGTTTCTGGAAGACAGTATTGTAAGCACTTCTTTTTTTCCTTTGGCTCTTACATTTTTTTTCTGCCACCTCTCCACAATGGTCCCTGAGTTTGGAGGGTGTGATAGAGATGTCTCACTTAGTGCTGAACACTCCTCTAACCAAAGGTGAGAGTAACAGTAATATATGGTCATAAACATAAGTATTTAGGGGACAGTTTGGTAAGCATGATGTACCCATGCTAAGTCTTCCCATCAACCCTTTGTGACTCAGCCTCTTTCCAAAAGCACCTCCAGTATTCACTTTTCTTTTTCTTTCTTTTTTTTTTTTTTTTTTTGGTTTTTCGAGGTAGGGTCTCACTCTAGCCCAGGCTGACCTGGAATTCACTATGGAGTCTCAGGGTGGCCTCGAACTCACAATGATCCTGCTACCTCTGCCTCCCGAGTGCTGGGATTACAGGTGTGCGCCACCACGCCCGGCTCAGTATTCACTTTTCTATAAAAAATTTGCATGTGCATGTGTTCAAGTGTATGCAAGTAAGTGTGTGCATGTGTGTGTGTGTGTGTGTGTGTGTGTAGGTCAGACGATGATTCCAAGTGTCAGCCTTAGGAACACTGTCCATCTCCTTTGGGACTACTAGATTGGTTGGCCATGAGACTCAGGGATCATCCTCTCTCCACCTCCTCAGAGCTGGGATTTCAGGCACATGCTTGGCATTTTTATGTGGGTTTGGGGGATTGAATCAGGTCCTCATGCTTGTGAGGCAAGCACTTCATTGGCTGAGTTATCTCCCCAGCCCCACCCATCCACTTTTCATGTTGGTTAATAAATCACCACAAACTGAGCAACTTAAAACAACACAGAGTGACTATCTCACAGTGCCTGTGGGTTCAGAGTCTGGTCACAGTTGAGCTGGGACCTCTGGTCAGGACTTTACAAGGTTGGATCCAGGTGTCAGCTGGGTTGGCTTCTTGCCTGAAGGCTCAGTTGTGGAAGAATCTGCTCCCAAACTCAACTCGCAAAGGTTGATGACTGAAGCCATTTGAATGAAAGGCCCAAGCTTTCTTCTGGCTAGCGGGTGGAGCTGGACCCTAGTTACCTAACACAAAGACTTTCTGGTAGGGACCTTCCCCTGCAAAGCTCCCCTTGAGCAATTCCACTCCGAGATAAAGCCTTGTTGATACAGCCAGGGCATGATATCCCAGCACAGTTACCATAGCCCTTTGGGTAGGAGTAAGTTTTACCCACATTCATTGTACAAATGATGGACACCAAGAGGAGAGGATCATGGAGCCACCTGTTCTACACACCTCCCATGTTCCCACTTAACTGGGAAACTTCCAATTCCCTGATTATGTAAGCTTATGTATTTCTCAGTGTCTGAAAACCTTGCCTGTCCCTTGAGTTTCAACCTCCCTCTTTCCACCACCAGATGGTCATCTGGCTACCAGAACCTCTCTTCCTCCCTCCAAGACTGAGCTAAGCAGCCCTACTACCCGTAGGCCCTCCTAATTTTCTGCCAGATCTCAGTCCCAGGCCAAGAAGTAGCTTCTTACGGGTTCCTGGATGCTTGACTCACTCCCCAGCCACCCTCACCATCATAAAACCCCTCGAGGCAGAGCTGGTCCTGCCCCTCTGGATATAGGAGTCAGCACTGGGACTGGTGTGCTGTGGGTGCATAATAAATGTGTGTGGCCTAAGTGGGGATGATTGCCACTGGGAGGTTTGAGAGGGAGCCACTGTGAGCAGTGTGTGTGTGTGCTCATGCAGGTTAGATCATTCCAACATCTGCCCTGTAGGGAAGGTAAATGAGATAATGTTTAACCCTATACTGTGCAAACCAGTCTGTGAGTCACTGCTGTCACCTGGGAGCTTGTATGAGACTGAATCCTGACCCACCTCACCCCACTGAATCTGCAGTTTGGAGGTAAGATTGCACACGATTGGCATACGTGTTAGAGACTCCAAGCATTTCCACTGGTCTCATTTTGGGCAGCAGAGCCCAGATCGCACTGCTCCATCCCCACCATGCACAGGCTAGCTTCACCTTGAATTTGTTATCTTCTCTGGGAGCATTCCTCAGGAGCCTTTTGTAATTACTCTACTTAGGAAGTTCTTTCTCTGCTGGGCATCCTGCCAGCTGCAGACTCAACCTCCAGCTCCAAGCTGGAAGGACCAGACACGTACACAGCTACGGGCAGATGTGATTCCTCAGCAAGACCTGAAATCTCCTGGGAAATCTTGCTCACCCAGAGGCTATGAGGCAGCAAGGCAGCCCACAGGCAGAGAGGATGAAGGTACCATTATTCCTGTCTGTTCAGTCTTGGGACTCAGTAGAGCACGTGTTCTCGGAAAGAGAATAGGAGAAAGAGAAGCATGAAGCCAGGCATGGCGAGTCATGTCTGCAACCCCAGTAGCACTCATGGAGGCTGAAGCAAGAGTATCAAGAGTTGGAGGCCACAGCGGCTGGTTAGGACAATGGCTTAGTTGGTATAACACTTGCAGCACAAGTGTGAGGGTCTGAGTTTGGGTTCCCACCATTGGGTATGGTGGAGCAAGCCTGTAGTTCCAGGAGGTGGACACAGAAAGATCCCCAGGGCAAGATGGCTGGGTTTAGCGAAACTGATGATCCCTGGATTCAAGTGAAAGATCTTGCCTTGGTAAGTAAGGTAGAGATTGATTGAGGAAGAAACACAATGTTGACCTGTGGCCCACATGCATATACAAGCATGTGCACATGTACCCGAACACATGCACACACACATACACACACACTACATACACATGCCCCCCGCCAAAAAAAAAGAATTCAAGGGCTACATAACAATCCCTTGTTGGAGACCTTTTTCCCCAGATGATCTGGGTCTCTTATTGTTCAACATCAGCTCTGATTCACTGCCAACATGAATCTCAGGCCTTAGTTCCTCATAGGAAGCAAAGAGAAAAAGTACTATTGTAGGGGCTGGACAGATGACTTAGCCGTTATGGGCCTTGCCTGTGAAGCCCAAGGACCCAGGTTCAACTCCTCAGAACCCACATAAGCCAGATGTATATGGTGGTGCATGCATCTGGAGTTCATTTTCAGTGGCTGGGGGCCTTGGTGATTCTCTCTCTCCTCAATACATAAGTAAACATAAAATTTAAATTATTTTTTAAATATTATAAAATGCTGGCTTATGTTTGACTAAGAGAGATTATCTCAAGAGAGGGATTCTTATATCTTCTGGCTCCTCTTGGCTGGGAAGATAGCTCGGCAACTAAAGGCACAAACCTGCTGAGCAGAGCATAGACCCCCAGAACTCTAGTAAAGCAAGACCCAGTGGTGCATGTGTCTAATTCCAGCACGCATATGACAATAGGAAGCGGGGTCAGGAGACTCCCAAAGCTCCTGGGCTAGCTCCTTCAGCCTTCCCAGTAGCCTGTAACAACAAGAGAGACCCTGTCTCAAACGAGATGAAAATAAAGGACCCATGTCCCAAGGTTGTCCTCTGGTCCCTTACATGTACACTGCCATATGCACACACCCATACACACACATGTGAAAACAAAAATGAAAGCCCCTCTTGTATGGACAGCCCTAAAAGTGAAAGAAAATGACTGAAAATCCATTACCAAAATGAAATGAATCACCCTAAGGCAATCTTTTCACAAATTACCAAGTCACTTCACTGTCCAAGTGACAGGACTGCCAAGACCTGTGCATTTATTTCAGACTTCTCAGCAGAGTCCCAGATATACTGTCCACTTTCCACCGTCCAAACACTCAGCTCAGGTCTGAGACTTCTGCCAGTCACTGTACTAGTCACTTCTTTCATCACCATGACAAAATACTGGGCAAAAACAACTTAAAGAAGGAAGCATTGGGGTTGAAGAGATGACTTAGTGGTTCAGGTGCTTGCCTGCAAAAGCCTAAGGACCCAGGGTCAATTCCCCAGTACCCACATAAGCCAGTTGCACAAGGTGGAACATGCATCTGGAGTTTGTTTGCAGTGGGTAGAGGTCCTGGTGTGCCCGTTCTCTCTCTATATCTTCCTCTCTCTCTTTTTTTCTCTGTCTCTCTCAAAATTTTAAAAAGAAGGGAGAGTTTATTTTGGCTCATGGTCTTGGAGGTTACACTCTATTATGGAGGGGAAGGCATAGAGAGGTGAGGAAGCAGAGAGAGTGGTTCTCAGACTACTTTCTCTTTTTTCCCTTTCTATTTTGCTGAGACTCCAGCCCATGGGATGGTGCCACCCACATTCAGGATAGATCTTTCTCCTTTAGTCTAACGTCTCTGGAAACACCCTGAGAGGTATGCTCACAGGTATGTCTCCCAGGCGATTCTAAATCCAGTTAAGAATGAAGATGAACCACCGGAGCAGCCAAACATAGCTTTCACTTCAACATATTTATGTCTGCACTGCTGAAACCCACCTCCTCCAGGAGATCTACCCCATCACCTCCATTACTCCAGCCACATGTGAGCTGTCTTTCCTCTGGTTCCTGCCAACTCCTGTAGAGCCTGGTCTGGACACTGCCCCTTGTGACTGCTGGGCCAGGCTTCTCTGCTCCAGACTGCATCTCTTCATGCCAACCCCAGCACTGTGCCTTCTCACACTTTTCACTAAAACACCTTTAATGTTAGAGGACCAAATTGAAACTTTGTGAGTCCTTCAAAGAAGTCCTAGCAGCCTCATATCTCTTGCCTCCATAAGCACAGCCTTTCATTCCCCCTTTTTACCAATAAAATCTATGACCCTTTGTCTTCTCCACATTTGCACGTATTTATTTTAATAAAAGAGTCTGTATCTTTAAGTGGTCTCTGGGTAGATGTGTGGCTTCATGCTGCCCAATACCCACCATGAGAGTTCTAAGGCTGAAATTCTATAATAATAGGATGGACAGACAGTTCCAGAGAAGGCTGCCTCCCCGTGAGGCCAGCTGAGCTTTGCGCGACTGTGATTAAAAGGATCTGAGTTTTAGTTTGTTCCCTAGTCCTGGCAAAGCCTTTGGTAAATTGCAAATCCTCTTTTCTATGTGAATATCAATCCCTGGAGGTCCTAATAAATGAAGGCAGCGGGGGACTGGAGAGATGGCTTAGCAGTTAAGGCACTTTTCTGTGAAGCCTGATCATCCAGGTTTGATTCCCCAGAACCCATGTAAGCCAAACGCACAAGGTGACTCATGCATCTGGAGTTCAATTGCAATAGCTAAGAGGTGTGCCAATTCTCTCTCTCTCTGTCTCTCTCTCTCTCTCTCTCCTTCTCACTCAGTCTTGCACTCTCTCATAAAAGAAAATTAAATTAAAATTAATTAAGGCAAGGAGGTAAGAACTACTGTCTATCATCTATCTATCTATCTATCTATCTATCTATCTATCTATCTATCTATCATCTATCTAATTTTTGCAGTGCTGGGGATCTGATCTATGATTTTCCATATGCCAAGCAAATGCTCCATCCTTGAGCAATATCCCCAGCCCTATTATCCCCATTTTATAGGTTCTGGACTGCTTGAAGACCAGCAGCCAAGTAATCAGGCAGACGGGGATGAAAACCTTTTCCAAGTTTTCCCAGCACAGAATCCTGTCATGGGCACAGCTTGTCAACAAGCTGCAGCAGCCCGAGCATGAATCTTACCCTTCACAGCATGCAGGGCTCATCTAGAGACAGCTCCACCCTCCTACCCAAGCACTTGCCGCCTCAACCCCCAGGTTGCACATTTGCACATCCCTAAAGGGATAAAGCTCTCAGGAGCCCCTTCTCTGACACTTTTCCAAAGGTGAATACTTCTGGCTGCAGTTCTGACAGCCAAGGGAATTCCAACACACGCCCAGAGGCTGCCTTCTAGCCCCTGAACCCTGGGAAGCTTTCTGAAGATGCTGGGAAAGAGGTGGAGGAAAGAAAAGATTTTTTTTTTCAGACAGCCTTTGACCTCCCTCATCTTCTCCTTTCCTGAACCATTTCTTGTTGCTCCTGCTCTGTGGTGTGGAGCTAGAGGCGATGGTGAACTTAATGGACTCAGCTCCCTAGCAGAGCCACTTTAAGGTGGTAAGCGGCTCTAAACCTGGGAAGCTGAGCAGGGCATGAGCTAACCTGCTGGGTTGCTTTGTGGTGCGGGGGCTAGAGGCAATGGTGAACTTAATGGACTCAGCTCTCCAGCAGAGCCGCTTTGAAGTGGTGAGCCGGGGAAGCGGAGCAGCGCCTGAGTTAACCTGCTGGGTTGTGATGCTCAGCGGGTTCTCAGCAGCATCTTCCCGGGGTCCCTCTCAGAGGAGCATTCTGGGGACGTGTTCTGACTCCCTGTAAAGATCCGCAACCTAGGAACTTTCTCCTTAGGCCTCCACCACCAGAACGCCTGCCTGAGGATCCCTGGTCCTTCCTGGGCTAGACACTGTCACAGAAGGAGTCAGCCACCGAAGGCTGTTCCTTTGTACAGGGTAGCTATGCCTCCCTGGGAAGCCAACCTAATAAGATTTTTTTTTTTCAATTTCAAAATGGCACATTCACCCTTCCTTGGGGAATGGGGGTAGAGAGACACATCTCAAATTTTATTTCCAAAAGTGCTTAGATTCTCTGACCCCAGATTCCACAAACGAGATTTAGACTGATGTCCATGATAGCCACACCCTTGTAGCATAAGTGACTCATTTGAACAGAGTGGGAAGGACCAATGTTGCCATCAGGCGTGGTTCAGTAGTGATGGAAGAGGCCACCAGTCCCCTAGTGGATGGTTAAGGGGACAGTTCACTAAAGCAGGGGCGTGACAGGGCCAGGTGTATACAAGGGGTGTGCAAAATAGAAGAGATGGGGACTATGGCCACTAGAGACAGCACACACCTCCCTGGCCATGTGGACATTCAAGCCTGTGTAATCTTCAAGAAAAGCTGGAAGTCAGGGCTTATATGCAAAATTCACCAATGTTTACGGGTTAGAAACTAATTCCAATAAACTTAGAAGAACATGTAGCCAGTGCCCCTTGTCTCTAGGTGCCTTTGCCTGCAGCAGTGGGCTCTCTGGGTGCTGGGTGGTGGGAGGTGATTCCCCAGTGACCTTTGGGGAAGGGAAGACAGAACAGAAAGTCATCACGTGGATCAGACTGCTCTGGAATCTTGCTGGAAAGTTCTAGCCCACAGCCAAAAGCCATTGAGAGGTTCCCCTTCTCCTCACACCTCTCTTTGCTGCCAGGGCGGGGTCTCTGCAGCCAGTAGCTGCCGCAGGGTGACTTGCAGCTTTTGTTGGCAAAGCTCTCTCTCTCCCCGCCTGGCTCCTGCAGAGAGTAGGTCCCGCAGCTGCTGCTGCCACCCGCCCAGGCTGCTACACTTCTCCAATAGAGGGGCTGGGCTCGGGGACTGACTGGGAGCCCGATTATGGGCCTTGGGCCCAGACCCTCCCCCCCAGACCCCCACTCCCCATCCCCCGACCCCGTGCTGAGGGTCTGTCTTCCTGCGTCTGTTAGCGGGGCCACCTCCCCAGAAATCCCAGCCAGGGGCACAGCCTGTCTCCATGGCAGATATTGGTTCATTGATCGGGCTTTTGTTGCACCTGCTGCAAAGCTTATCGGGAAAGTCCCCAGGCTTGTCTTTGAAAGGGAAAGATGACTCGGGTGGCACGCTTGTGAAGTGTCCTAAATCTTGCCCTTGTGGAATTGAAAGGAACATTAATACACCCTTCACCCCTGCTTTCACTCACAGACCTGTGAGAACATCCGGAGAGGCTCCGACCAACTCCACCAGGTTTCCTGGGATCTGGGAACAGATCTTTCCCCTAGCCCCGCCCTTTGGAAAGGAAAAATTGGATCTCTGTAGGGGTCACCACGGGAAGCCCCGCCTCTCAGCAACCGGACAGACAAGTTTTGAAAAGTGGGTTAAAAGGGCCATTTCACCACTAAAAACAACAGTAACAAAAAACAATGTCAGAGCCACATGTTGGGTCATGATATGCAGACATTTATCCTATCTATAACTGTGGGCTAACTCCAGAATGCATGACACATATACCTCAACAAGGAGGGGCCAAGGGGAGGGGGTAGGTAATGGATGAGCCTAATAATGGTACCAAATTGACTGTATTCTATGAGTACAAAACTAATTAATAAAAAATAAAAAACAAACAAAAACCCTGGGAAGCACAGCTGAGGATCAAGCAAGCCCTTTTGAAGAAATCTCTGCTGGGTCCACACAGGGTTGGCATAACTCATGGCCACTGAATTCACTGCTAGGAAAACAACTAATTCGGGTGCCTTGCTCCTTCCTCATGACTTTCTAAACCCGTCAACCTTAGATGTAACTATGACGTTTATTCTATGGGGTTTTAACAATTCTGTTGAAGATACTCCAGCAGGCCCTCATCTCTGAGATAAAGAGCTTTGACACAAAAGAGCAGGTGATTTAAGCCACCCAGCTTTCCTGTGACCACCTGTGGTAAGGAAACTAACCAGATAAAAGCAGTTCTTTTCTCATGGAGTTGTTGCTCTCAAGGGAAACCAAATTTTCAAATATAAAGATCCATCCCAGAGGTGGCTTAGCGATTAAGGTGCTTGCCTGCAAAGGCTAAAGACCTAGGTTCGATTCCCCAGAACCAACATAAGCCAGATGCATGCATCCAGAGTTCATTTGCAGTGGCTAGAGGCCTTGGTGTGCCCATTCTCTCTTCCTCTCCCTCTCAAATAAGTAAATAAAGTATATATTTTTTAACTCCATCCCAAAGCACAGAAGTTGAGAGATACAGACCAGAGTGCTGTTCCCTTTGCTTAACGCATGAGCAGACCTGGACATGTCACTTGAACTAAGTCCCAGTTTTCTTTGAATAAACTGAGGTATTGATAATGGTCCTCATGAATATCCAGAGAGCTGTGCAATTGTAATATGTGCCCCCCGTTTTTTTCTTGAGGTAGGGTCTCACTCTAGCCCAGGCTGACCTGTAATTCACTCTATCCTCAGGGTGACCTCAAACTTACAGCAATCCTCCTACCTTTGCCTCCCAAGTGCTGGACTTAAAGGCATGTGCCACTATGCCTGGCAATATGCACCCTTTTCTGCTTGTACACTATACTGTAATAAGTTCATTCCCAGGGCTGGTAGTGTAGCTCAATGGCAGAGCACTTGTCTAGAATGTGCAGGACCTGGGTTTGATTCATACCACTCCGAAAAAAAAAAAAAAAAGACTAAAGAAGTAATTTTGGAGCTGAAGGGAATGGCTTAGTGGATAAAGCACTTGCCATGGAAGCATGAGGACCAAAGTTCACATCCTCAGACCCACAGAAAAGCTGAACTCTATAGCTATCATCTGTAATCCCAACATGTCTACAGCGAGATGAGAGGTGGAAACAGGAGAACTGGAAGCTTGCAGGCAAGCTAGTGTGGGAAACACAGTGGGGACAATGAGAGTCCCTTACTCAAGGAAGAAGTCAAGCAATGATACCCAGGGCTGTCCTCTGACCTACACACACATGCCATGGCACATGGGTACCAGTACTCATATACATATACATCACACGTCACACATCACACACACGCACACACACACACATCATGTATACACAAATACATACACATATACATATACAGCACACATCATGCATGTTCACATACCATGCACACATCATGTACACACACATACATACATACTCACACATAAATATACAGCACACAGCATACATACACGTCATGTACACACATACATATGCACTCACACATACTTATACAGCACACATCATGCATATACACACCACACACATCATGTACACACACATACATACACATTTACACACATATATAGCACACATCATGCACACACATACACCACACACACACATCATGTACACACATGTACATACACACTCACACACACATATACAGCACACCTCATGAACACACACTGCACACATCATGTACACACACACACACACACATACAGCACTTATCATGCACACACATACAACAATTAGGGTTTTTTTTTTCCTTTTTCCATACATGTATTATAGACCTTGTCCCTGTCTGCCTCAGGCGTACTGTGAGATTAAAGGGCTGATGCACTTGGCAACGGTCTCTAGACCACCACGTGTCAGAAGAGGACAGCCGTCACCACAGAGCAGGCAGCCTCGTCCGCCCACCCCTGTCAGAACTGGGGCTGGCAAGAGCAGTGTGACAGCATTCAAAGAAGAGTCTGGAAGAAGGCAGATTCCACCCCGCACCAGCTGCACTACTTAGGCAATTATTTAACTTCCCTGTCCCAAGTTTATCTGCCTGTAAAGTGGGCACAGTAACCATCACTCCACTTGATGAATGCCAGCGGGGTTGTTGTTAACTATGTCATAAATGCCAGCTATGCAAGGGTGTGAATTCACCTCCTACCACCGTCCACTTCTCTCCTCCCCTGCCCTCCTTGTCTGAATAATCCAAGGCCCTGTGCTCTTTGTGGGGCCGCAGTCTTCCAGCCCCATGCTGCACCCCTGCTGGCTCCTCCCACCCATGGGAGAGTACCATCAGGGCCTGATATTGAGCAAGACTTACAGCTGGCCTTTACAGGTTTGCCTGGGGTCCTGATTCTAGTCCTTCCCGGGACTCTCCCCTTCCCTGTTCATAGACCACCCTCTTTTCATTAAGCTGCTTCCCCTCCTCATGCCTCACTACCCTATATGTGAAATTAAAGAAATACAGGTTCCAGAAAGCAGGCAATGGGGTGAGAACAGAGGACAGAGCCTCCCTATAGGGAGCATCTTTCCTGGCTCTGAGTGGTAAAGTGGTACAGCCAGGACCACAGTGACAAGATAACAGCCCGAATACAAGCCCAGCCTCTCTCTCAGTGCGGATGAAGGGTGGCCTGTGTGGCTAGACCCAGTCATATACATCTTCCCCTGATATCCAAACATAAGCAGAGGTCTTGCTCACACAGAGCTTACAAGTCAGGCCACCTCACCCACCTGAATGGCCATCCAAGCTGGTTGCTACCCCTCTGACTGGATGTACAGACAGGAGCTGTGCCAACCTGGAGTTGCCCCAGCAAGGAGGGCTTGGGAGGCAGAGCTGCCTCTGGTCTCCCAGTCCTAATATACAGGCCACCCTCCAGTCCCTAGAGTGATGACTCACTGCTCCCCTTTGTCACAGCCTCGTGAAGATCCTGAGCCATTAAGAAATGGAACAAATCACTAAATGGGAGGCACAAGACAAGTCTTGGATTAAACTGGCTCATTATTCATAAATCACAAACGAAGCTTTCTCTCACAGATTCTTGTCTCTATCTTGGCCTACTGGATTTGAAACAGCAATAACCTCGCATGTGTAGGAGTACAGGGCTCATTCTGAGGACCCCAGGATATATTGCCTCTGTGGGAAATATCACCTCTGTACTATATGTGGCTTTTATGTGGCATGCTACCTCTGTGAGTCATGTTACCTCTGGGATATATCAACTATGTATAGTATGTTGCCTCTGTGGAGTATGTCATTTGTGTAGAACATGTTCCTTCTGTGAGCTGTGTCATCTATGTGGAGCATGTTATCACAGTGTGTATGTCATCTGTGAGTATTTCACCTCCTGTGATGTTTTCTATCCATGGTTAACTTGTCAGGACCTAGAATCACCTGTGAGGGGTTACATAGCTTAGGCGAGCCTCTGTGTGTGTCTGTGAATGAATATTTTTTAAATTAAAAAAATTTATTTATCTATTTGAGAGAGAGAGGAAGAAAGAGAGAATGAGAGAGAGAGAGAGAGAGGGAGAGAGAGAATAGGTGTGTCAGGGCCTCTAGCCACTGCAAACAAACTCCAGATGCATGTACCACCATGTGTATCTGGCTTACTTGGGTACTATGGAATCGAACCTGGGTTCTTAAGCTTCACAGGCAAGTGCCTTAACCACTAAGTCATCTCTTTAGCTCGTGAATGACTATTTTGATTAGGTTAATTGAGGTGAAAAGACCCACCTTAACTGTGGGTGGCACCATGCCATGGACTGGGTCCTGGACTATATAACAAAGAAGAAAGCTGGCTGAGCAGCCAGCATTCATCACTCTGTTTCCTGACTCTGGACTGAATGTGAACAGCTGCCTCAAGCTCCTGCCACCACACTTCCCTGCCATGATGGATCATACCTGGAACTGAAAGCTGAAATAAACTATTCCTCCTTTAAACTGATTTTTGTCAGGTATTTTATTCCAGCAATGAGAAGCTGACTGATAGACCGCTGTAGGGCATGTCACTTCCTCAGAGTATATTAAATTTGCAAAGTTTATACAATCTTTTGAATACAACATACCCTCTGGGAATATCTCCTCTCTGATGACTGAGAGCCCCCAGATGGCTTGTTGTCCTGGTTGGAGAAAAGACCAGTCAGGGCATCTTCAGAGGACTGTCTTGTTGGTACTGGAGCCAGCAAAGAGACCAGCCAACGCACTGCCCTATTCTGAGCCAAGGTCGTTCCTTGCAGGTCTGTGAAACTTGACCCATAGAAAGACATAGAAACATGGTCCTTGTGTCAGAGTTTGGGAAGCAGAAAGTGGAAAGAGGCCTGATGGGACTAAGGAGCATGTGAGCCCTGCTAGGATTGTGGAAATGGACACAGGAGAGGGGGCCTCCCCCTGCTGGTTACAGCCAGGAAAGCCACACTTCAATAAGCCTAGTCCTGAGCAGGGAGCGAGGGAGCCAGAGGTATTGCAGTGGTTATGGGCAACCACTTGCTGCTTCTGGAGTCACCCAGATGCAACACTAGTTTGATCATGTGTGACTCCTAAGTGATGGGTCATCAAAGCCAGAAAAATAGCAATGTTATTCTGAAACTACGTATGTGTGTGTGTGGGGGGGGTAAGTTTCCTAACCCTAGGTTACTGTTATTGTGCCAATGTCAGAAGAAACATCCATGCCACCAACATCCCTCCTGTATACCAATGATCAACTGGGTTTGAAAGGTAAGCTGAGGCTGGAGCAGAGGGGACGGGAGTAAGGAGGGGCCAAACAGCGGAGCCACACAAGAGGTGAGCCCAGGTTCTTGCATCGCAGCAGCGAGTAACTCGCTAAGGGCCTGCCAGGTCCCAGCCACAACCATAACCTCTGAATCCAGCATCGACCCAGGGCTTATTTCACAGATGAAGAGGTTGAGTCTCAGTGAATAGTTTCTTGGGGCAAGTGCCTGATTTTAACTGAGGTCTAAAAAACTTGAGAGCCTATGCTTTATTTATGCCACCAAGCTACCTCCGGAACTAGGGCCATTAGCGAGGCTTGGGTGCTGACACCTTACCTGCCTTCAAAGCATACTCAGGCAGCACCCCCTGTGGTCTTGCCACACCGTCTTGGCTCCTCTGACGTTCTAATTGGGAGGAAGGTCAGATTTTTCCACACTCAATATTCCAGCTCATCTTGTGCACTTTGATTCTTGGATTCAGTCACTCTCACCCCTGCCTCTTGCTTAACTGTTCCCCAGATGAAATTCAAGTCTTAGCCAAAAGGGCACAGTTCCCAGCGAAGCCAGAAGTCAGGACCTCCTTGCTCACAGCCTCACCAGGCTCCTCACAGACAGCCTGCTGCTGACAGAGACAGTGCCCTGGCCTGTCTCCAAGGCTCACTGGGACCCCACAAGCCATCCGATGTGACACTAATCTGTACAGCTATGCAGCAAGTTTCCTTAGTTCCCTTCCCCTGAATGCATTATGAAGTTAAAGGGAGAAAAAGAAGTCTTTTAAAAAATCCCCCAGCTATCTTAATTAGCATGCAGAGTGCTTTTCTGGCTGTGCACAGGCTGTGATAAAACGGGAAGCTCCTTAACACAACATATATTTCATCTGTGGCATTCGCTCGCTTCCACATGGAATTCAATCAGATATTTTAAGGGAGTTAACAAGGGCTCTTGGATGGAACTATGAATAAATGCAGGTGTGACAAATACATTCTAGCTATGGAGGTTTTTTTTTTTTTATCAAATGAAAGAGGTGTAGAGAGCACCGTGGGTTGAAGGATGGAGATTAATTCTAATTCTGCCCATCATTGAAGGGTTTACTGGACAATTCCAGAGCTATCACATGACCCATTGCCTCTGAAAAAAAATCAATGACTTTTTTTTCTTTTGAGGCAGGGTCTCTGTAGCATCAGGCAGGCATCAAACTCATAGGTATCCTCCTACTTCAGCCTGCTGAGAGCTAGGATTTAAGGTGTGCGCTACCACACCCAGCTTGAAAAAACAAAAAAAATCAACAGAACATGCTTATTGGTTTCGTTTTTGCCAGAGTTCAAAAAATGTTTTTTGAGACAATGTCTCGTTTATCTCAGGCTGGCCTTAAACTCCCTATGTATCCTAGGATGACCTTGAACTTTTGATCCTACTGCCTCTATCTCTTGAATGCTGGGATTATATGTCCCACCACACCCTACTTTACTAAGCCACATCCTCAGACCACCAGGAACTCTTTAACATGGCCTGCTATGTGCCAAGCACCAAGGAGATGGTGGCTAACCCATAATGCAGTTTATGTCTTGTCCCTCCAGTTCCCAGTGGTACATACATTCTATAGAGATATGAGCAATAATCAAAGAAGTGCAAGCACAATTTCCAGTTGAGTTAAGTAATAGCAAATGAGAAGGTGTCCAGGCAAGGCATCTGCGAGGAGCAAGGAAAGGTGAGGCAGGGCTCGCCATGCAGAGGGGACAGTGGTCTGTTGCTGCAATTGAGGCACGAGGTCCTGGGCCAGGTGAGCAGGCAGGCGCTTAGAAGCACTGGGTTGCAGAGGTAATCCTTCCAGATCCTTCTCTTCTTCTCTTTCTCCCTATTAAAGCTTCCGTCTGCTCCAAATCTGCAAAGGCTTGCTTGGCTGTTGATAGGAGGAGAATTGCTCACTACAGGGAAAAGGAGAAAGCCGTCATCTCCATCGAAGACAAGTGGCAACACCAAGGAGGCCCAAGCACTCCCTCGGTGTGAAAGCCAGCAGACGTGGGAGCTAAGATGGAGCCCGAAAGGGAGAGCTCTGTGGAAGTGGGATGAGTTCTTCACATGACCCAAAACCATAAACTCAGATGAAACCGAATGGATGAATCCACCCTCATCAAAATGAGGCATTTTGTTTAAAAAAAATGCTTTGAAGTCGGGCTTGGTGGCGCATGCCTTTAATCCCAGCACTCAAGAGACAGAGGTAGGAGGATCGCTGTAAGTTTGAGGCCACCCTGAGAGACTACATAGTGAATTCCAGGTCAGCCTGGGCTAGAGTGAGACCCTACCTCAATAAACCAATATATATATATATATGTGTGTGTGTGTGTGTGTGTGTGTATGTATATATATATATATATTCCATATATACACTTTGGTCAGAGATAGCAGATGGGTGGAGATGTGGAGAATATTTTTTTATTGATGTATTCACATGTGTATCAGTGCAGTATGCATGCATGCGTGGGTATATGCATTTGTATGTGTGTGGGCACAGGTATGTGTGAGTGGGTGTGGATGCTCCAGATAGCCACTGGCTGTCTTCCTCAATCATTCTCCACCTTAGTGTTTTTTCTATTTTGTTTCATTTTGTTTTCAAGTTAGAGTCTCATTCTTGCCCAGACTGACCTGGAACTCACTTTGTTGTCCCAGCCTGGCCTCAAACTCACAGCACTTCTCCTTCTACCTCTTGAGTGCTTCCACCTTATTTTTTGAGACAACGTCTCTCACTAATGCAGCTAGAGGAGCTAGCTGGTGAGCCCCAGGGCTTCTCTTGTCTCCACCTCTCTGGCACTGGGATTATGGGTGTGTGCCACCATGCCCAGCATTTTTACATGGGTGCTGGGGCTCCAAGCTCAGGTCCTTCTGTTTGGATCGTAAGGACCATCTCTTCAACCCAGATGTGAAGATTTTAACAGAAGGCACGAGAGGAATCTGTGACCATGAAAAGAACAGTGGATGGCATCCTAGAGGAATGAGACTTATTTTGTGGCAGAATGCCAACAGGATCTGCCATAACCGGAGGTTGTTGACCCAGTGGATGTCAGCATGGATGGGAACTGTGCACATCACTGAACACACCAAGAGGTGGACACTGCGCACCCTTTGCCCCAGGCACAAGAATTAACAAAAACTGAGTTTTTCACCTTGAGATAGGTTGTGAGTCCAGGATGGAATTGTGATTCAGTGAGAGAAAAGGTTACATGGGTTTGCTACTCTCAGATCTGTTATCACTGCACAAACTCCTACCAAGAATAAGGAATGTCATTAGCTGGAAAAGATTATTAGCAAGTTCATTCATCGTGGTGCTTGTCACACTTGGAAGGTCAAGCTCAAGTCTGGAGGTTTAGAAGAAGGCCTCCCCACTTAATTACAGTGTTTAGCAATTAACAGTTCATCTGCTAGTACAGGCCTGCTCTGGCTTTCAGTAAAAGACAAAGGGCTTGAATTCCACAAGTGCTCTCAGCAGGGGTCTTTACATTTCGACAAAGAGCAGAGCTTGGTGTGAACAAAACAATCCTGTTTGGTGTCATCAGGGCATAGCAAGATCACTTTGTCACCTTCCAAGGAATTCTTGTCCCTCTGGGACAAGGCAGTTAGAATGACAGGCTTATCCTGCAACCTCACCTGTGCTTCACTGTAGCTGGGTGGACAGGTCCATTTTCAAGGATGGTTCTAATGATCTGGCCTGATCTATGCACTTCAGGGTGACGAGCAGGGCAGATGAGCGACCCTATACAACTTCTCTTAAGCACTGCTCTCTCGCTTGTACAATGGGGATAATATCAGAAACCATATCAAAAATTCAAATAACAAAATACTGTGAAGCAGTTAGAAACAGCGGTAGCATGTAACACTAAATGCTATTATATATGTTATATGTGAGTGTGTGTATATATGATGCCTGTATGTGTGTGTGCATGTTCATATGTGTGAGTGTGGGGGTGAATATGCCATGGGATGCATGTGGAGGGCAGATGACAACTTTCGGAGATCTGTCCTTAACCTTCTACCTTTTTTGAGGCAGAGTCTCTTGTTCTCATTATTGTTCATTTCTGTGTTTGCCAGGCTAGCTGGTCTGCAAGCTTCTGGGAAGTTCTCTTGTCTCTGCCTTCCTTCTTGCTGTTGGTGTACTGGGATTATAGGAGACCAACTCCTCCCGCTTCCCCCTGCACACCACACACACACACACACACACACACACACACACACACACACAACTTTCAGCTTCATATAGGCTCTGGGGATCTGAACTCAGGTAAGTTTGTGCAGCAAGCATTTTTCCACTGAGCCATCTCCCCAACCCATGTTACTTTGAAAATATTTTTGTTGGCTACTTGCATACAAAAGTGCTCACATAACAGTACACTTATAAATTCCCCAAATGGACAAAAGTCTATGACCAAGACTAAGGGGATCTCACCAGGGCCCCAAAGTACCCTCTTACCCCTGTGGTCAGACCCCAGTGGCAACATTCCTGCCTTTCAATAGCTGAGACTACTTTTGCCCACTTCTGTGTTACTATGGGCTCACCTGTATTTCCTTCATCTCACTTCCTTCACTTGGGTGAGGTCTACTCATGATGTGTGTCAGCATCATGTGTGAGGTCCAGTCATGATACGTGTGGTCATCATGTGTGAGGTTCACCCTTGGTGTGTGTGGTCATCATGTATGAAGTTCACCCTTGGTGTGTTTGGTCATCATGTGTGAGGTTCACTCATGGTGTGTGTGGTCATCACCTGTGTGAGGTTCACTCATGGTGCATGTGGTCATCATGTGTGAGGGTCACTCATGGAGTGTGTAGTCATCATGTGTGAGGTTCATTCATGGTGTGTGTGGTCATCATGTGTGAGGTTCACTCATGGTACATTTGGTCATTATGTGTGAGGTCCACTCATGGTGTGTGTGGTCATCATGTGTGAGGTCCACTCATGGTGTGCATGGTCATCACCTGTGTGAGGTTCACTCATGGTGTGTGTGATCATCACCTGTGTGAGGTTCACTCATGATGTGTGTCGTCAACACTTGTGTGAGGTTCACTCATGTTATGTGTGGTCATCATGTGTGAGGTTCATTCGTAGTGGGTGTATCTGTGTTTTCTTCACTTTCATTGTTTAATTTGCTTCATTGTGCAATTTATTTATTCATGCCTCAGTGATATGGCTATTGGGTTGTTTATCCAAGCAATTATGAATGAAACCACTACATATGATCACACTTAAATGTAAACTTTTTATTTTTACATAATTTTAGATGCCTATACAATTATAAGAAATAATTCAGAGACCTGTTTTACTAGTTCCATATGTTCCCTCGATTACATCATTTTATAAAACCACAGGAAGTATAAGTGGCTGTGTTCAATATAAACCACTTATTCAGATCCCCCTCTAACTTGCGCATGTGTTTGTATGTGTTGGAGTTATTCTGTTTTATCATCTGTAAAGGAGCTATGTCACCATCACTGTCAAATATTGAACAGTTTCATTACCAACAAAAGGAAGGAACTTGTACCTGAGCTTAAAAATGGGTGGGCCAACAACTTGACTGCTAGAACTGACCAGCTAAGCTACCTTGGATTCCTGACCTCAAAAACCTGACTCACAGAAATAACAATCATCGTCTTAAGCCACTATGTATCGATTTTTATTTTTCTCCTTGGTTAGTAATTCCTTAGATACTTTCATTTTTTTGTAGAAGAAGGTTTTGTGTGTTGTCTTGCCTCCTTTCCCCCCGTTTAGGGTTAGGGTTACAGTTACTATTCCACCATCTTAACTGTAAGTCTGAGTATTCAGAAAGAGACAACGAGTACAGATACTGCATGAGTGTTTCTTATCCAAAATGCTTGAGACCAGAAGTGTTTCTGGAATATTTGCATGTACATAATGAGATATTTAGGGGTAGGACCCAAGTCCAAACACAAAACTCATTTGTGTCGCATACATACCTTGCACAAATAATTGGAAAATAGTTTTTATTTATTTGAGAGAGGAAGAGAGAATAGGTGCACCAGGGCCTCTAGCCACTGTAAACGCACTCCAGACTCATGCACGACCTAGATCCTTTGGCTTTGCAGACAAGTGCCTTAACTGCTAATCCATCTCTCCAGCCCTGGAAAATAATTTAATCAATATTGTTTTAGAGCACTTGCATTTTACTCTGGCCTTGTCACATGAAGCCGAGTATAGAATTTTCCATTTGTAGTGTCAGATTAGTGCTCTAATAGTTTTGGATTTGGGGAGCATTTTTTAATTTCCAGATTCAGGATGTTTGAGCTGTATCTATGAGAACCTGGATAAAACACAGATCTTTGAGCCTCATCTAGACTTGGACTACATCTCTTTAACCTCCCCTAGTCAATTCTAATGTTCAGTTTTTTTTCTTTGAATTCCTGGGTTTTGTTTGACTTCAGGGTTTGGAATAATGTACATAAAGCATGCATCCCCCAATCCCAGGCACCACGTCCATCTTCCCCTCTGACGTGTATCATTTCAATGCCTGCCTTATGGGACACTAGTGGCTTCCAGCACCCACATGGCTTTGCCTGAGAACTTCTCTTTGCTCAGCAATGCACTGGAAGTGCTGGGTATTCAAATCCCTCCCAGCAACCTCATCACTTGAAAAAGGTGACTCCAAGCAGTGAGCTCTACAGTGACTCCCAGAATTCACAGCAGAATACGGTTCCATTCAACTTGAGGGCCTATTTTCTTAACTAACAATGCACCATTTCTTTTTATTTTAGAGAGAGAGAGAGCATTGCTGCGCCAGGGCCTCAGCCACTGCAATTGAACTCCAGACACTTGCGCCACCTTGTGGGCATGTGAGACCTTGTGCTTGCTTCACCTTTGTACATCTGGCTAACATGGGATCTGGAGAGTCCAACCTGGGTCCTTAGGCTTCTCATGCAAGTGCCTTAACTGCTAAGCCATCTCTCCAGCCCAACACACCATTTTTTAGCTCACCCTCCTTTCTGTGAGTCACTTCCTCATGCCCCTAACATGTTGCCTTTGCTTCCTAATAAACCACTTACACAGATACTCTTTTCTTATGATTAGCTGCAGGGAGAATCAAACTTGAACAAGTACATACCACAGTTTTGATATATAGCATGTGCTCTATATAGCTAACATTCTGATTACATATGCATACAAATACATACACATATGCATATATATGTGAATAGAAGCTCCAGATCAGTGATATTCAAATGAGATGTGCTCTTACATCCACCAGAAGTACAAAAGTTTGAAATCTGGTGGGTGGAGCCTTCACACAGCTGGGAGATGAACCCTGGAGCCACTTCTCTGGAGAGCTTTCTGGTGGCATTCAGCAAAATTCAGAATGCACTGGCTCCGTCACCCTGCAATTCCACCACAGGTGCATCATCCCACGGAAGTGTTCACAAACCACCGGGGGTCCCACTGCGGTGTCTTTACATTGGGGAACTATAGGCAGCCTGGTGTTTCCCTAGGGGATGAGTGAGGAAGCTGAAGCCATGCATGTCAGAATAACAGCGCACAAGAAGCAGAGTCCATGCCCAACACGCAGAGTGGGAGAAGTAGAAACCCAAATGAGATTTACAACTAAATTCCATTATGTAAATTAAAAAGACAGAAGTGTACGTATGTGTAAGAACATACTAAACAAGTTTGAAAGGGCAGTGGGAAATAGGGTGGGAAGGAGCCATAAAGAAATTCTTAAAAGGCAAAGGACAGAAGAAAACAGCCATGGAGTGGGGAGAAGCAGGCTTCTCGGGTAGGTGCTGACATTCTTCTCATTTTACAGATAAAGAACTTCAACAGTGGGGAGGTAGAAAGACCATCTAGGCCAGGCAGTGGGATGGGAAGCTAGGCTCACTTTCACATGCACCTTTCAGCCCAGCTCCTTACCCTTTCTTCCTTCTCTTCCCTTCCTACCTTAAAAAAGTTTTTTTTTTTTGGAGCTGGAGTGATGGCTTAGTGGTTAAGGCACTTGTCCACAAAGTGAAGGACCCACATAAAGCCAGATGCACAAGGTGGTGCATGTGTCTGGAGTTTATTTACATTGGCTAGAGGCCCTGGTGCACCCATTCTCATTCTCTCTTTCTCTCTCTCTCTCTCTCTTTATACACACACACACACACACACACACACATATATGTATCAAATAAATAAAAATAAAATTTTGTGCATGTATGTGTATACGTGCATGGTATGGTGAGTATACACACTTGTGTACAGGTGCACACACTTCTGCACATGCTTGTGGAGGTAGACAATATCAGATGTCATCCTCTATTGCTCTTCCACTTTATTTCCTTGGGACAAAGTTGCTCAGTGAACCTAGAGCTGTCAATTTTTCAGTCAAATTGGCTGAACAGGGAGCCCCAGTGATTCTCCTATCTCTGACTCCAATAAGACTAAGATTATAGGTGTGGATGGCCTTGAACGCAGGCAATCTCAGGGCCTCTCAGGCTTTCATGCTTGTATGGTCTTCCCTGATGAGTCAATTCCCTGGCCCTTTTTCTGTTGTTTATTTTGAGATAGGGTCTCATGTAGCCCAGGTTGGTCTCAATTTAACTTCTGATTCTCCTGCCTCCACCTCCTGTGGGCTGGGATTTCAGGCATGCACCATCATGCCCAGCTTCATTATTTTTTTTGATTTTTTTGTTTATTTTTATTTATTTGAGAGCTACAGACAGAGAGAGAAAGAGCCAGAGAGAGAGAGTGAGAGAGAGAGAGAGAATGGGCACGCCAGGGCCTCCAGCCACTGCAAACGAACTCCAGACGCGTGCATCCCCTTGTTCATCTGGCTAACGTGGGTCCTGGGGAACCGAGCCTCGAGCCGGGGTCCTTAGGCTTTACAGGCAAGCGCTTAACCACTAAGCCATCTCTCCAGCCCAAGCTTCATTATTTTTTTAGTATAAAAACTACCCATGGGCCTAAGGACCCCGGTTCGAGGCTCGATTCCCCAGGACCCACTTTAGCCAGATGCACAAGGGGGCGCATGCATCTGGAGTTCGTTTACAGAGGCTGGAGGCTCTGGCGCGCCCATTCTCTCTCTCTCTCTCTCTCTCTCCCTCTCTGCCTCCTTCTCTCTGTCGCTCTCAAATAAACAAACAAACAACAAAAAAAAATTTTAAAAAAACCCACCCAGAACTCTAGAAACATTTTGCTTCAGAAGTGGAATGTATTTCTGAATGTGTTTATCAGACATTAACTGGAAATAAATGATGGGGTCAGATGGGAAACAAGGCTTATGTATATAGTATACCTTAGCATTGTAGGGAGAGACCCAGAATGGAACATTTCTACTAGGACTACGAGGCAATCCTGTGTCTCCGGGTCCTCACCACTCACTGTGGCACTCGGGTTCCAATGTCACACACCCATGGGGTGGGATTTGGGGACAGGTTTTCTTGGCACAATCATCATAAGCCTTTGCATTTGTACTTGTGGGCAGCAGGGGGCTCTACATGCTTAAAAAGATAGTCAGTGTCATCACACCAGGCAGAGGCCAGGACTCCCATAGGTGACAGTGAATGAATTCAAGACTGATGGGGATGGCATGGGTGTAGACCACTCTGGACCCAGCTCAGGGGGCAGCTGATTGACTGGTAGAATGATGTGGCTGGAGAGCTAGCTTGCCCACCAGCTCAAGCTTCTTTGGCTACTGTGAGTCAAGCCTGCAGGGAAGGGGGTGAAGAGGTATCAGTCACTTGAGGTGTCTGTGGAGAGCCTTCGAGCCTGCAAGGTCAGCTGCTTGGGGTGTCCCCTAGTTGGAGGTTACAAGGATCAGAAGCCCTCCCACATGTCAGGGAGAAAGCTGCTGGCAAGGCAGAGATAGTCAGAGCAAACAGCTCACACAAACAGAGGCAGTCCTGCTGCCAGGCCCACAGAGGAAGAGGAGCTCTGAGAAGAGAGCCAGCCAGCTCTTGTTCCCATCCTCCTCCCTTAGCCTACCTGCTCTGGCAGTTGGACTTGCCCAGGTCTCTGGAACAAGACCCTGAGGTCCCATCACACTGGCCACCTGTGGTACTTTGAGTAAAATGATTCCAAAGGCTCGTGTGCTTTGAATACTTGGCCCCCAGCTGGTGGCAATTTGGGAGAGTTGTGGAGCCTTGCTGGAGGAGGTGTGTGGCTGGGGGCAGGCTTTGGCATAACATAGCCCAGCTCCAATCCCAGCACATTGCTTCTTCCTTTCTGGTGCTGTGGAGATGTGACGTCTGGCCTGCTGTGCTCTGCCGGTGCTTTCTGCCGGTCATGATGGAGCTTCCTCTTGAAACTGTATGGAGAAACAAACTCTTCCCTGCCATGCGCTACTTCTGGATGGGTATTTTGTCCCTGCAACAAGATGGTAACTGTTGCGCCAACCATGGTATAGTCTGTGTTCTTGGCTCCGTCTTGAGAGGTAAAGTCTAACTGGCTTATTCTTGTTCGGTGGGTGTGGTGTTATCTTTAGCAATGTCTCAGACAAGCTAGAAAACCTGTCTAGTCCTCCCAGCTCTTTTCTTGCCAGACATGTACACCCTTCTTCCACATGACAACCTTTACAGCCACCATTTATCAAGAAGTAAAAGCACAAACATGCCAATGTCCCCAAGTTCACTACTTGCCAGTGAGCCACACCCAGAGTCCCAGCATGTGACCACACCCAGGCGATCTTGTCATTTTTTCTCTCCCATACTATTTCTCCCTGGCTCTACAGCTGCTGTCAGGTCTGGTGTTAGCACCCCAGTCTTGCAACAGAACGATTAATGCATCAGTCCTCAGGAACACACTGTAAGTGCGACAATGAAATAAATACAAAGGGCAAATCACAACCTTCGCATTTGGACAGGGACATGGCCAACAAATATCCACTCCAGTAACTTAATCCAAAGCCAAATGTCACCATATTGAACAGCAGCACGTGACAGCAAGCACGGGCCCCTGAGAGGGACTGTGCTTGTAAATAACTGGGTCTAGGATAGGACCACAGAATTCCATGAACATCACTGTGAACTCACTCACAGCCATGCCATAAGGACAAGTTCTTTGGACAACAGAGAGAGCTCCCAGGTGGGTGGGCCTTGTGTTTATCTTCTTATCTTTTTTTTTTTTTTTTTTTTTTTGAGACAATCCCAACCAACTGGCTTAAAAAAAATGAGAGAAAGAGTGAGAGGGAGAATTAATTGGCATGCCAGGGCCTCCAGCCACTGTAATCAAACTCCAGACATGTGTACCACCTCGTGTGCATGTGCAACCTTCTGCGCTTGCATCACCTTGCACGTCTGGTTTACATGGGGCCTGGAGAGTTGAACATGGGTCCTTAGGCTTCGCAGGCAAATGCCCTAACAACTAAGCCATCTCTCTGGCCCTTAATTATCCTTTTTTAAAATTATTTTTATTTATTTGCAACTAGAGAGAGAGAGAATGGGTGTGCCAGGGTATCCTGCCACTGCTAATGAACTCCAGACACATGTACCACTTTGTGCATTTGGCTTTACATGTATCCTGGGGATTTGAACCCAGGCAGTTAGTCTTTTCAAGCAAGCACCTTTAACTACTGAACCATCTCTCCAGCCCCCTCAATTATTTTTACATTCCTCATGTTGCTTACTGACATATGGATCCTGTCCTTATAGGCATGGAACATTGTGTATATATACACACATATACATAATGTATGTGTGTGCAGAGTACGTGTGGTGCAGTGTGTTATGTGTGTTGTACATATGTGCATGCAGCAGTCAGAGAAAAACTTTGGGTGCCCTTCTCTATTATTCAACTGTACACTTCTTTGAATCAGGGTCTCTCCCTCAACCTGGAACTGCTGTTTTCAGTGGTCAAGCCCCAGGGATTTTCCCTTTGTCCCCCATGGACTAGGATATATATAGTATATAATATATATAATATATATGTGTATATATATATATATATATATATATATATATATATATATATATATATAATTTGACCTTGGACTTACTAAGTTTCCCTGGCTGGTCTTGAACTCATGGCAATTCAGAAGCCTCAGGGTCCTGAGTGCTGGGATTACAGGTGTGAGCCACCAGGCCTAGCTAAAAAAGTACCTTTTGACAGAGCATGAGGAAGTGAAGAATCTCAGCCTGTTGTGCTCAGGACAGAGAGAAGAGAAAGTGAGGATGGCTGAGGTGTGGCTGGGCTGCTGTTGATTGGTGGGAAGTTTCCTGATTAATTACCTGGAGGAAGCAGGAGGTGAGGTTCACAGAGACCCAGGGCAAGCACCCCTCTTCTTCAGAAAGGCACCTTTGACAGAATGCATGTCAAGAGCAGTGTGAGGGTTCATCTTCATTGTCAACTTGACTGGATTCAGAATTGGCTGGGACAAACATCTCTGGGTGTGTCTGTGAGTGTGCTTCCAAAGGTGTTTAACTGATGAGGGAAGACTCACCTTGAACGTGGGCAGCACCATGCTATGGGCTGGGGTCCTGGGCATCTCTCTCTTCCTGAATGAGAATGCATTGTGGCCAGCTGCCTCACACCCCTGCCTTCTCATCATGATGGACCAGACCCTCAAACCCTTCCCTCCTTAAGGTGCTTTTGTCAGATGTTCTGTCATAGCAATGAGAAAAGTAACTAATACAAATGTTCTACAGGATGTCTTGAAGGAAGGAGGGAGTCTCCAAGTCCTAGAGCATGACTCTGGTGTGAGATGTAGGAATGAGACCACTGCAAAGAGAGCCTCAAGAACCAGAACCGGCATCCATGGTTAAAGAGGCAGACAAATGGCAGAAGATTATAATTACTGTTTTCAAAATTTTCTTTAAGGGAAAGGAACAAAACAGAAAGACTTCTCATCAAAGATTTCACCTCTATTAAATCTTCCCAACAAATTAGCAAAGAATTCTTATAAAATTTGATCTGCACAAACGAATGCTCATAAGTCTAAGGATTGGATGGACATTGCATGTGACCCAGAATATGGACTAAGGAGACAGACACCATGCTAGCTCTGTGACCTAAGGAAGCTGACAGACACCTCTGCTATGGGTGAGGTGTGCTTTGTCCCCCAAAGGGTCATGTGTGGAGGCCTGGGTCTCGGGGTGGTGTAACTTTACAGAGTTAGAGCCACTGTGGGTGCTTCCATCAGAAGAGATGAGGTAATTCTTGTGGGGCCCCTGGTTAATTTTTGTGAGAAGGTTGTTGTTTAAAAAAATGGGGGGGGGGAGATAAATCAGGTGTTAAGAGTGCTTGCTTGCAGAGCCTGAAGGCCCAAGGTCGATTCCCCAGTACCCATGTAAAGCCAGATACACAAAATGGTGCATGTGTCTGGAGTTCGTTTGCAGTGGCAGGAGGCCCTGGTACACCTGTTTTCTCTCTCTCTCTCTCTCTCTCTCTCTCTCTTTCTTCCTGTCTCTCCTTGTAATATTCTCTACTTGTAAATATATATATATATATTTTAATTTAAAGCCTGAGGGCTAGGAAATGGCTTATTCAGTAAAGCACTTGGCTTCCAAGCATGAGGATCTGTGATTCATCTCCAGAACCTACCTAAAATGAAGGCTGGTATAGGGTCGCTTATAATCCCAGCATTGGAGAGATGGAGGCAGGTGGGTCCCTGAAAATCACTGGTCAGCCAGTCCAGTCTACTTGGCAAGCCCCAGGCAATGACTGGCCATGGCTCACAAAAAGTGAACAGTGTTTGAGGAATGACACCCAAGGCTGTCCTCTGGCTTATACACGCACATGCACATAAGTGCATGCTCACCCCCACACACATGGACATGCCTACACACACTTTTCACAAATAAAATAATCCTGCTAGGATCTCAGCTCTGACAGGATGGGAAGGAAGGATGCCATGATCTAGGAGAAGGAAGGAACTTTCATCCAACACCTGTGCCTTGAGACTGACCTCCAAGGGGACAGACCATTGTTTGTCATAATCAGAGTGTTTCTGCACTTCTTACACATCTGCTCACACTTGGGCCACTTGTAGCAGAAGCAGTGAGGTGTTGTGAACAATACTGGTTCTTGTGTGCCTCCATCTCAACAACCAGCACCTGTGTTACTTTTGGGGACACTGTCACTGGACAGCCAGGATCCACAGGTCCAGGGGTGTCTGAGGTTTTAAGCCTATAGGTGTTACTCAACATTGGACTGTTGGTTGAAGGGATAAAAAGATTGAAATTCACTAGCCCCTGATAGGGGCATTGTAAGATTTGACCTATCTGTCCCCAGAGCTCTGGTGGAATTGAGTCAGATGGGAGTCCCTTCGCCCTCCTCCTTCATGGGACAGTACTGGTTGTCCCAATGAACTCCTTTCTGGTTTCTTCCACCCCCAATCCCATGGCCCTGGGCCCCTACTGGCTTTTCCTGAGAACATTTTCTGAGTAAACACTTTCTTGTCAAAGATTCATCTTGCCATGCACGGTGGCACACACCTTTAATCCCAGCACTGGTAAGGCAAAGATAAGAGGATCCCTGTGAGTTGGAGACCAGCACAGGACTACAGAATTGAGGTCCTGGTCACCCTGGGTTACAGTGAAACCCTACCTCAAAAAATAAAAAATAAAAATCATCTCAAGGTCTGTGTCTGGTGAACCAAATATGAAACATCACCACCAAACCTGAGTTCAAATCCAGACTTAACTATGTAGTGTAGACTGTCTCAAGAGGCACAGAACCCCACCAGAAGCAATGGCAGTGTCACAATGACACACTGGAGCAAAGACAGGAGACCTGAGACAGAACCACCCTTCCTCCCCCAGGGCTCAGGAGCCCAGCCCAAGTGAGGCCTGGCTGTGAGCTCTGCAGGCTGCTCACCCATGGTTTCAGGACACCTGAAGTTCTACAGACACAGATGTGGCCCCTGGCAGCCCAGTAAGGCATATGATTGAGAAAGTCCTTTGAATTTTAGACTCTTCTGGGAAGGCTTTCCTTAGCCTGGTCATGTGTTTTGTTTTGTTTTCTTTCAACCTCTTCTAAGAAGGACAGAAGCTAATTGATCAGACACTAAAGCTCTGTGTGTTCCCTTGTTCTCTTTTCAGCAGCCAAATGAAAGTGTGCATCTTTGATGTGTGTGAATTAGCATTTCTCTCAGCTCCTCCCATCAGCAGAGCAGAGAAGAGGAAACCCAGATGGCAGGTACAGCTGTGAGAAGTGTCTCCAAGAGGGCTAGGGAGATAGCCCAGTGGTTAAAGACACTTGCTTACAAAGCTTGCAGGCTCAGGGTTCAATTACCCAGCTACCCAAGTAAAGCAGGGCACAAAAAGTGGCGTGTCTTATGCTCTTTTGCAGTGGCAAGAGACAGTGGCACACACAGGCAAATAAATACATTTGAAAAAAATAATAAATTCCTCAAACTGGGGTGGGGGTAATAGAAGCCCAAGGAGGAGGAAAGCCTGCTCCCTCTTCCACTGTTTTGAGACACTCATCAGAATAGTTAAAGGAAAATAGCATCTTTATGAATAGATAACCTCTGCGGGATAGGAAAGAGCACACTGCATGCTCTACCTAACACTGCAGCCCTGACTCCTCTGCAAGGTTGCACTCAGGACCAGTGCCTCCCCAGGCCCTCATGCTGGCACACGAAGTCCTCTTAACTGCTGAGCCATTCAATTCTCCAGCCCTCACCAAACATTTTACCCATCAGCTTACAAATTTGCTGAAAACTGACTCTTTGGCTCCTGTGAGCTGCTATCAGCTAGTTCTGTCACTGCATGGCTCTCACCTTAAGCTCTTCCTCGCACCACCTCACCTACTCTCTGAGAATGAGGGGACAGGACTATATGCTGGTAACCATGGCAGCACTGTAGATGCTTCACTTTAAGGCTCATCTACATTGGTTTCACCTCCTCAACAGCAAGAAAACCAAGGGAAACATCCACCAGTGTGTGGAGCAGCACATTCATACATGCCCAACCGTCTACCAACAGCTTAAGGAATTCGTGGACGCACCTGTAAATACAGTGCAGTATTATTCAGTCTCAAAAAGGAACAAAGTGATAATACATGCCACAGTGTGGAGGATCCCTGAAAACATTTTGTTTAATGAAATGAGCCAGACAAAAAAGGACAAAAAGGCTATGATTCTCACTTATGAGAAGTGCCTGAAATAGTCAAATTCAGAGAGAATAGAACAAGGGCACCTGGGGTTGGAGAGAACTGAGGATGTGTTGTCTAATGGAGACCAAGATTCTGTCTGCAATAACAACAAAGCTAGAGTTACAGAGGAGATGTACTTCATGCTACTGAATTCCATGCTTAAAATGGTCAACTTTGTCGTATGTTTTCTTTTACAATGAAATAATGTTTTGTTTTTTTAAAAAAAAACTCAAGGAGCTGGAGAGATGGCTTTGCAGATGAGAACACTTCCTGCACAAGCATGAGGGCCTGAAACTGCCTGAGTTCAAGTCCCCAGCATCCACATAAACAGCTAGGTGGGGTCATGCATGCCTGTCACCCCAGTCCTATGGAGTTCTCAGGTCAGCCAGTCTGACCAAATATGGCAGCTCTGGAAGGCTCCATCTCAAGGAACCACATACATAGATGAGAACTATAGAAGGATAAATGATGTTCTCTGACTTACACATGTGCACACAGGATGCATATCTGCACATACCTATGCATACACTACATTTGCACACACCACACACACTACACATGCACACCAAAAAAAACAAAAAAAAAAAACAGGCTGGAGAGATGGCTTGGCAGTTAAGGTGCTTGTGCTTGCCTGTGAAGCCTAAGGACCCAAGGTTCAATTCTCACTACCCACATAAGCCAGATGTACAAGATGGCTCATGCATCTGGAGTTCATTTGCAGTGGCTAGAGGCCCTAGCATGCCCTCTGTCTCTCTCTCCCTCTTTCTCCCTCTCTCTCAAATAAGTAATAATTTTTTTAAAAGACTGAAAATAACAGAGGCTTAAATACCATTTCTGGTCCTCATAAAAGGCTGAGTAGGTATATCAAAGCCAGTAACCTAACCCCAGAGGTATCCAACCCAGGCTCCTTTTCACTCCCAGGTAAGGCTCCCCTCCCTGGTGACTTCTCTCACCATCCATCACATCAGCATTCCAGCTAGTGAGAGGAAAGAATGTGGGGAAGAGAGCCCTGCTCCTACCATTCACGCATGGCTTCCACTTTTATCCCAGTGATCAGAATGGAGAAATGCAGCTTTAATGCCCTTGTAGACAGCCATGTGTTCAGCTGAAACCTCTGCTGTTCTGTGGGAGAGGCAGAATGGGCTAGGGTCTGGTCACAATGCCCATGGACTAAGTATATCACCCCGTCTCAATGATCAAGAGTCCAAGGCCTAGAGGGGTTAAGTCACTCATCCAAAGTCCCCTCACCAGCCATTAGCAGACCTTCAAGGCCCCTGTTCCCCAGGCCCTTCCTACTACATCACACTCACTAGTGTGGACAAGGAAACTTCATTTACCTTGCCTCACAGGCCCAAAGTCTTGAAGGAGATGCTGGATAGTAGCAGGGAACATGGGGGAAGCCACACAGGATGGTGCCTTCCTGATCTGAGCCCTCAGACTAGCAAGGTAACTTAGCTCTGAGAGGACTGCGAGCCACAGAGGAGCTGCTGGGAAGCACTGCACCGAGCCAGAAGAATGGGCTGGAGAGATGGCTTAGCAGTTAAGTGCTTGCCTGTGAAGCCTAAGGACCCTGGTTCAAGGCTTGACTCCCCAGGACCCACGCTAGCCAGATGCACAAGGGGGCACACGCATCTGGAGTTCATTTGCAGTGGCTGGAAGCCCTGGCATGCCCATTCTCTCTCTATCTGCCTCTTTCTCTCTTTCTCTGTCACTCTCAAATAAATAAATAAATAAATGAACAAAAAAAAAATTAAAAAAAAGAGTGTGAACTGCTGCTCAACACAGCCATATAAAGTCCAACCTCTCATGGGCATATAACTAAGTTATATTAAAAATGAGGGCAGGGGGCTGGAGGGATGGTTTAGCCATTAAGGTGCTTGCCTGTAAAGCCAAAGGTCCTAGTTTCGACTTCCCAGGACCCATGTAAGCCAGATACACCAGGTGGCATATGCATCTGGAATTTGTTTGCAGCAGCTGGAGGCCCTGGTACACCCATTCTCTCCCTGTCAAATAAATAAAAATAATTTTTAAAAAATGGCGGCAGGGAGATGGGGAGATGGCTCAGTGGTAGAGCACTTGCCAAGCATAGGTGAGGCCCTGGCTTTCATCCTAAGCACTATAAAATAATAATTATTATTATTTATAATAATAATAAATAGTATTAACAATGACAATAATAAATGTTAGCCTAAGGCCTTAGGATATAATGTGCTCAATAGTAGTAGAGTGCTTACCTAGTATGTGCTCTGTATTGGATGTCCAGCACCACAAAATAATGGTACTGAGTAAACAAACAAATGAATGAATGAATAATATTAGCCTGAGTGTTAAGGCTACAGCTCAGTGGTAAAGCACTTGCCTAGCACATGAGGCCCTAGGTTCAATCCCCAGTTCCACAGTAATAAGTCAATCCATATGAAAATAATGTAATGACGCTTAAATTCACATCCCAGTGATTTTCCTGCATCATACTGTGACTTGTGACCTCTGTGTCTGTGTCGCCTGTGTGGTGCACATGCAAGGTGACCCACTGCTGGTCGCCTCCCAAGTCCGTGTTAAATGACGTCGGTGGCAGCTGGACGTCAGCTGTGGGGCGTGTTTACAACGGAACCAGCAGGGCACTGCCAGAGCTTCCTCTTCCCCGCCTGCACTGCGCGTGCCCGGCTGATGCTGGCAAGGTGGATGGCTTATCAAGGGTGCAGTCCCTTCTCTGCCTTCCTTCCTTCTCTCCTGCACCCTAAGACAAGCGGGAGGAAGTTCTTATCTGGTTTTTATTTTGTGTGTGGTACTGGAGATGGAACTCGGGGCCTTGGACATGCCAGGCAAGCACGCTGCCTCTGAGCTGCATCCCTAGTCCTGCTGTGTAGATTCACTTCTGATAAGTGCTCTTGGATTGAAGCGCCTATTGTCACATGGTCCTTGACTGAGGTCTTAGGGAGGCTCCACCCATGGCTGCCATGCCCCTCCAACCTCTTCTCCTTACACAAATTGCTGTGTGGCCAGACTGCCCTCACTTCCCCACACCCCCAAGTCAGGAGGAAAGGAGCTCAGAATGGGAGTGAATGGCAGCTCCAAGCAGTGGGTCCCTCGGTCCACTCGATTGGACACTGTCAGTTTGCCTCTGAGACCTTGAATCAGGTGGTAATGGTGCTCTCAGCCCAGCTGGCCATTTCTGGCTTTGAAGATGAAGGGCCCATAAGCCAAGGGCTGCAGCAACCTCTAGAAGATGGAAAAGGAAGCTGACTCTCCCTTGAGCTTCCAGAAAGAAACCGAGGCTGTGGACTTCTTGATTCTAGTCCAGAAGGGAATCGAACCTGAAAATGGCATGGCGCTAACATTTGTTGAATCTAGGAATGGGTTATATGATTCTGGCAGTGTTTTTTTTCAATATTTTAAATTATTTATTTATTTATTTGAGAGAATGAGAGAGGGAAAGAGGCAGATAAACAGAAAGAGAGAGAGAGAGAGGGAGAATGGGGACACCAGGGTCTCCAGCCACTGCAAACGAACTCCAGACCCACGTGCCACCATGTGTATCTGGCTTAGGTGGGTCCTGGGGAATTGAACCTAGGTCCTTTGGCTTTACAGGCAAATGCCTTAACCACTAAGCCATCTCTGCAACCCTCTCGCAGTGCTTTTGTGTTTAAAATATATTTTTAAAGAAAAGCAGGGAAAGTACTGTTCTCTGATATGCATTAATAAAGGAATCACACTAATATTCTCTCTCACTCATTTCTACATAGGCCAATTGTCCATCTCTGTCTTCCTTTCCTCCCATCACAGAAACAATTTCTCTGCATATATCCATGGTAGTCTTAGCTCTTCTTTAAAAAGTCAGTGCATTTTCTTATCAATTTAATTATTTCAACACATTGTTCAAGTTAATTAACTTTACAGAGTTGATTCAATTTTGTAGTCACAAAAGGGTTTTTTGAACTCAAGAACGAGCTTTAGAAGTCAACAATACAAAAAAGTTTGCTTGTTATTGAACTTCTGGCTGAAAAAAAAAATTATATTTTCTAATCGCTCTACCAACCCAACCACTTCTACACATCAATCTTTTAAATATTCTATATTGCTTTTCTAAACTATAGGTAAAATAGGCGATTTATGCAAATTTGTATTCTTTTTTTCCCTTAACAACTTGATAATTTAATAATGCCATTAAAAACCTTTTCTAGGGCTGGAGAGGAAGCTTATCAGTTAAGATGCTTGCCTGCGAAGCCTAAGGACCCATGTTCTACTCTCCAGATTCCATGTTAGCCACACACACAAAGGTGAGGCAAGTGCAAGGTTGTACAAGCCCACTGGGTGCAAGCACCCGGCATTCAATTGCAGTGGCTGAGGCCCTGGTGCACCAATTCTCTTTTCTTTTTTTTTTTCTCTCTCTCAAAAAAAAAAAAAAAAAAAAACTTTTCTAAGCATGATTTCAGCTGGCCCTTAGCTTTCATTTTCATATACATATGTAGGTTGTTTAGACAATCCCTAACTTGCCAACATTTAGCATACTCTGTTCTTTCCTTGTTACTAGGACACTGTGGCATGAATCTTTGTCCCCAATTGTGTTTATTTTCTTCAGGCATTTCTTAGAATTGAAGTTCCTGGGTGAAAGGGCACATGCTCACGTTTCTTGATAGCAGTTTCTAAATTGCCTGCTAGAAAGAATATAATAGTGATGTGGCCTCCAAGTTGACTGCAGGCCCGCTGGCTCATGCAGGAACTTGGGGCTGCTAGCTCACTGTCTAAATTTGTTGTGGAGATTTGAATCAGAAGTCCCCCATAAACTTGTGTCTTTTGAATGCTTGGTCCCCAGCTAATGGCAGTTTGGGAGGTGGAGCCTTGCTGGAGGAGATGTGTTGTTGGGGGCAAACTTAGGGGTGTTATGGTTAGATCCCCCTTGCCAGAACTTGACTCACTCTCCTGCTATTTTCTACCTGTTTCCAGCCTCTGCTCATGCCATGCTTTCCCCTCCTATCATGAAGTTTCCCCTCAAGACTATAAAACAAAATAAAAAATTTTCCTTCTATCAGCTGCTTTTAGTTGGGTGCTGTAAGAAGGTAACTGCAACATTACCTTTTTGTTGATCACTAGTGAACCTGAATGGCTTTCCTCAACTGTCTTCATCATTTTCATGTCTACTTTTGCCTATTTGTGTCTTTACCCACAGAATCTGCGAATCCAGCATCAGTCCTATGGCATCAGCCCTTTGTTGGCTCCCAGACTGTGTTCTAAAAGAGAGGCCAATGTTTCTTAGTTTACTCCTTGCTTGTCCTTTTGTCTCGGATGTCTTTGGTGAGTGGACAGTCGTTTATGCAGCTCTATTGATCTTTTCCTTTGGAACGAGATGAACAGCAAAGATCAATGTGAATCATAAACGAAAGCTTCAGTTCAAAGCTATGAAGCACCTGAAAGTCAGTGATCATTTGATTTTGTGACTCATCTGACATGCGTTTGAGCGTCTAGCAGCAAGTAGAGGAGTAGAGCTCCCTACGGATTTTCTTTTCTCTTAAAGAGCTAATCTGTGTCTCAGCATCTGTTTTTATTATTATTTTTTCTTAATTTCACATTAATTTGCAGAGCTTTGGCATGGATTATACCCTGCCCTGTGTTAGTGCCACTTTGAAACTACAGTTTCTCCACTCCTCGTGTGTGTGTGTGTTATGTATATAGTGTAGGGAATGCTCATATATGTGCAGATGTGCATGCCTGCCCTCATGCGTGCAGAGTCCAGAGTACAAAAGCAAATACCTCCTCTATGACTCTTCTGCTTTTGTTTTCTTGAGACAGTCTGTCACTGAACTCAGAGCTGTTGTTTCTGGTCAGACTGGCTGGACAGCAAGCCCATGCCCACCTTTTTGCACGGGTGCTGGGAACTGAACTCAGGTGCTCATGCTTGTGTGGTAAGCAGTCTTATCCGCTGAGACTGAGTCTGCCCTGCCCATGTCTCTGCGCTTAAAATTCTTTCTGTCTGAGACTTTGCTCTTTCCTGATTCTCTGTCCTTGTTGCTCTCAGCATTTGCAAAGCTGTGTAATGAAGTCCACATGCTGCCCAAGGTTCTAGCCTCCACAAGGGCTCCTCTCAATCCACATCACTGAGTCTGCAGCAACCTTCCTCCTATACCATGCTTAGTAACTGCCACCCCCTTCCTAATGAGGCTGTTTTTTTTTTTTTTTTTTTTTTGTTTTTTGTTTTTTTGAGGCAAGCCCAACAGACTGGACTTTTTTTTTTATATATTTTACTTTTATTAATTTATTTGACAGAGAAAGAGAGGGGGAGAGAGAATGGGTGCACCAGGGCCTCCAGCCACTGCAGATGAACTCCAGATGCATGCGCCCCCTTGTGCATCTGGCTAGCATGGGTCCTGGGGAATCGAACCTGGGTCCTTTGGCTTTGCAGGCAAATGCCTTAACCACTAAGCCATCCCTCTAGCCCTGGACTTTTACTTTTTATGAGAGAGAGAGAAGTGGCACGCTAGGGCCTCCAGCCAGTGCAATCAATTTCCAGATGCATGCGCCCCCTTGTGGGCATGTGCGACCTTGTGCTTGTGTCACCTTGTGCATCTGGCTTACGTGGGATCTGGAGAGTTGAATATGAGTCCTTAGGCTTTGCAGGCAAGCTCCTTAGCCACTAAGCCATCTTTCCAGCCCCCATATTATTATTTTTTATGGTGCTAGAGGCTGAAATCAGGGCCTCACACATGCCAGGCAAGATTTCTAACACCTTTTCCCTCAGTTGTAGAGCTTCCTGGTGTTTGTATGAAGAGATACTTCAGTCCAGACCAGGACCAAGTTAACAGTTCTCATACTGCTACACACCCATGCTGGAACTGAATAATTAAATAAGTAAGTGGTGAGAACTGAGAAGTCAGGGTTCTCATTGCTGGGATGGAATTCCATTTTGTTTTGTTTTGTTTTTTGTTTTTTGAGGTAGGGTCTCACTCTAGCCCAGGCTGACGTGGAATTCACTATGTAGTCTCAGGGTGGCCTCCAACTCACGGAGGTCCTCCTACCTCTGCCTCCTGAGTGCTGGGATTAAAGGCATGAGCCACCACACCCAGCTGGAATTCCATTCTTTTACTCTTATGTCCATCTTGCCTCTCTTGGATATCTTACCCATTGTTATACTAAGGCCCTGCTGGTATGATAAGGTTGGGATGGGGACACACTCTAGAAATCTATTTCTGTATGTCTAGGTTACTAAAGTCCTTGAGTGGTCAAAGACTCTGGGTCTTTAGAAGAGTCAGAAGGTCGACTCATGCTGGAGCTGGGGAAATGTCTCTTGTCCAGGTGAGGGAGGACTCTGGGCAAGCCTTTCACCCTGGGGAGAAGCCTGGTGGGGAATTCTCTGGAAGTATTCCACAATGGTTACTTTCTCCTCCCGGCCAGAGCCAGGGTAGAATCATTCATGTTTTTTTTTTTTTTTTTTTTTTTTTTTTTTTTTTAACCAGGATAACCTGTTGGCTTCTTGGAGGTAAACCCCACAGAAGCGTGGGAGAGCCCTAAGACTAAGTGCCCCAGAGCAACTCACTCGCCTGTTTGCCCACAACCATCAGCTGCTCATTAAAATTTCTGTGAGATGTTTCTACCAGTGTATGTGTCCAGTGGTTTCTGCTTGGGTAAGCAGATTTCAGTGCACTGCTTTTATGTATTTTATGTTATTTTTTTGAGGCAGGCTCTGACCTGGAACTCACTCTGTAACCTAGGCTGGCCCTGAACTCATATTAATCCTCCTACCTCAGGCTTCCAAGTGCCATGACTAAAGGCATGAGCCACCATGTTCAGCTTTCTTTTTATGTATTTTATTTATCTATGTGGTAGTTTGGGGGATCAAACCCAAAGCCTCATGCACACTAGGCACATGTTCTATGCCTGAGCTACTCCCTAGCCACTCAGTGAGACGCCCTGGACTTCAGCTTTCTCCCCAGAGTCGGCGGGGGGGGGGGGGGGCATTCACTCTGTGGCCTCTTCTACTATGGGTCCAAGAAAAGGCATTGGTTTTCACATCCTTTATGCTTTTTCTTGAGAATGAGAGAGTGATTTCCGTGTTCTTTACATGTCAAAAAGCAAAATAAGTTTTAAAAATCTCCATGCAGGGCTGGAGAGGTGGCTTAGCAGTTAAGGTATTTGCTTGTGAAGCCTAAGAACCCAGGTTCAATTCCCCAGTGCCCACATAAGCCAGATGTACAAGGTGGTGCATGCTTTTGGAGTTTGCACACAGTGGCTAGAGGCCCTGGTCTGCCCATTCTGCCTCTCTCTCTCTCAAATAAATAAAATATTTTTTTAAAAAAATCTGTATTCAGTTTGTATAATGTACAAAACTATTCAATGGTTAAGGAGGTTGAATTTGTCATTAAAACCTCTGCTCTTAAAATTCAAAAAAGGCCAGGTGTGGTGACACGAGTCTTTAATCTCAGCACTCCGGAGGCCAAGGTAGGAGGATCACTGAGTTCAAGGCCACCCATAGTGAATTCCAGGTCAGCCTGGGCTAGAGTGAGACCGTACCTTGAAAAACAAAACAAAACAAAACAAAAATTTTCTCAAAAAAGGAAACCTCAAGGCCCAGGTAATTTTTATCAGAGACTTCTACCAAACACTGAACAGTTCTGTCACCATTATCTTTCAAACTGCTCCATCTGATTGAATTCAGTCCTCTCTTTCTATCACTATGATCACATGGACCTGAAATGTACTACCACTTAATATGTCTAGTGATATACTTCTGTCTTCAGCACCAATCATTAGCATGTTATAGCCTTGCACACATCATAATCCATCCTCGGAGTCACTTCCTAGCCACACATTTCCTTAGACTGCCACTTGAATATTAACTTCCTTTCCTATCTCTTTCTTCTTATATGCTCACTCTCTCTCTATATCTCTCTCTCTCTCAAATAAATAAATAAATAAACAAAAATAAGATATTTTTAAAAACACTTTAAAAATAAGTAAATAAACAAATAAAAGGACTGGGGAGCTGGAGAGATGGCTTAGAGGTTAAGATGCTTGCCTGCAAAGCCAAAGGACCCAGGTTCAATTCCTCAGGACCCACCTAAGCCAGATGTGCAAGGTGGCACATGTGTCTGGAGTTCATTCACAGTGGCCGAAAGCCATGGAGCACCCATTCTCTCTCTGTAGATGCCTATTTCTCTCTCTTTCTCAAATAAATAAGTAAATAATTTTATTTTAAAGGACTGGGAGTGTAGGTCAGTGATCAAGTATTTGCTTAGCATGCACAAGACTCTGGATTTGATCTCCAGCACTAAATAAATAAATAGAAAAAAAGAAAGAGGAAAAAAGGACAATTTATGTAAATCATTTTTTCCTAATACATTAAAAAAACCCCACAACACTTCATCACTTTGCTTTCCTGCATTGGCTCCATTTAAGGGACGGTTTCTTTAACAACATGTGACTAAGAAGGTGGACATTAAACATAGGGTTGTAGTCTCCTGTGTCCCTGGCTGGGCTGTAGCAGAACAAGCAAAAGGCCTGGTGCAGCTTGGGACAGCCACAGCTCTGCTCCAGGGTCAACAAAAATACCCAGAAGGCCCTGGGCCAGAGTTCCCAAGTCAGCTGGTCATCCAGGAAGCCAGTCTCCTACAGCCTAACGAAGTCTAACTCAGCAGTCTGGGCCTCACAAGTCTCCCCAGACCCTCTGTACTGTTGCAACACTGCGGGTTTTGGAGGACTGCAATCTGGTATATTCCTTTGGCTCCCTCTGCCTCCCTAGGACAGGCTTTCTAGACAGTTCTTGGAACCCGTGGAAGGGCTTCTTCTGGGATTTTCATAGAACATCTCTAGTTGCCCTTCCTTGGTGGCCTTCCATTCAAAATCTTTCCTGAGCTTGGCATTCACCTGCTAAGAACAAAGCTCAGCTTGTGGTCAGGACACCCACAGGGCTGGGGTGAAAATTGCTGAAATCTATTTCAGTAGAATATCCCCAGCCACAGCCAAGACCCAGAGCTGGAATAGCAGCAGGTGGTGAAGCTGTTCTCCCAGGAAGAGGGCCTGTCATCTCAGCTCAGCAGCTTGTACCCTAAGTCATCAGTGGCTTTTATGTCTCCTGCAGGGCCTCTCTGACCTACCCTACCCCACCCTGAGCACTCCCTTCCAGTCTTGTCTCACATGCAGGATGCCCTTGTCCCAGCTTTTGCTGTCCAGAGCAGAACCTCCAATGATGGCCTTTACCAACAGCACAGTCATGTGTCTTCCTTATCCAGCCTGGCCAAATTCACTGAAGACAGACACACCCAAAGATTTTGTTCGCTCTTTGTTCTGCCTTTGATCTGCTGGAGCAGCTGGCGGTGAGACAGTGGCCAAAGGTTAACTTACTCTATTGTGGAAGTGTTTTCCCAACAGCTCTAGAACCTAGGAATGGAGTTCCAAGGAAGCAAGACCTACTATATGCCCAGGCCATTCTTAGATGTGTGGTTCTACCCCACAAGGCTTTGTGTTATACTTGACCCAGCCATTGCCTGCTTCCACCATGGAACAGTGCTGGGTGAGGACCATGAAGCAGGTGGACAAATTCCATGGGGCCATGCCACCAGGTGGGTGCCCTTCCCCACCTGGTTCATCACAAGAACCTGGATTTTTCTGATAGCCATGGGCCCCTGACTGTCCTGGAAGTGTGAGTGGCCCTCCTGTAATGAAGCGTTAGGGGTTCAGGAAAGGCCTTGAACCCCAAGCCCTAGGTTTGTTTCTAATTTTAATCAAAGAATTGAATAAACTAAGACTGAGAAGGATAATTATTAAATTATTATATTTATTGAGGGAAGTACAGAACCAAGGAAAGACACCCATGCGGCTAGAGATCCCACGTGGCGGGCCTGGGAAAATTGTGGAGAGTAAAGAAAGAAGAGAAAGTTCAAAGAGCTCCTGCCATGTGGGGAGATGGAGGGGATAAAGAGCCCAGGTGGAGAGCAAGGGCTAAGGGGGCTCTCCCCTTGCCTCGGCCCAACTGGTTGAGCTGAGGAGCTCACCAACAGCTGGAGGTTCAGGAGAGCTCAGGTAGCACAGAGAGTTTGTCCTCCCACCACAGATGTATTTATAACCTTATGGTAGTGGGCCCTACCTTCTGGCTCAGGTGAGCCAGAGGGACAGTTGATTGGTTAGAGTTAGGGGCTGTCTCAGGAAGAGGTTAGCCAAGTTCTGGGGTCTAAGCTTGACGAACCACAATGTTAGGATTAGATTTAAATCCTAGGAGAGACCCCCTCCCAGGAGGGACCCAGGTTGTTTGTGGAAAAACAGGTCTAGGGAACCAGGCAAGAGATTAAAAGTCAGATCATCCCCTGATTTCCAGCAAAAGTGCAGACCATGCTCTTTTTACTTTCAGGGGTCCCCCTAACTGCCTAAAAGAGCTCTCACTCCCACTTTCTTTCCTGACACCCTTCCACAATCTTTCACCCCGCCACAGAGCAAGGTCCTCCTGCTTAGGCCTCAGCACTTAGCCATCCCCAGATAGGACATGTCAATTGGTAAAGCTTGTTGGTTTGTTTTTGTTTTGCTTTGTTTTGTTTTTTGAGGTAGGTTCTCTCTCTAGCCCAGGCTGACCTGGAATTCCACTATGTAGTCTCAGGCTGGCCTTGACCTCACAGCGATCCTCCTACCTCGCCTCCCCAGTGCTGTGATTAAAGGCGTGTGCCACCATTCCAGGCACAGGTTTGTTTTTACGGTAGTCTCAGGACCAGCATGCATGGTTGTACACTGAAAAGTTAGGGTGTGGAGGTGCCATTTACAGACTGAGTTGGATGAAGATGCAATGTCCTCTATCTCTAATCCTCACTTCTTGCCATGCCGAGCCCTCCTGGCATGTCTATTTTGTAGTTTTCTAAATCAGGAGTTGGAAAACTATGCCTGATCACCTAGTTTTCTAAATAAAATTTTATCGGCCCATACTCACATCCATCTATGTCTATACTTTCCCTTTGCAGTAAACCAGCAAAGGCATTCTATCACAGGGCCCTGTGGCCTGAGCAGTCTAGAACATTTCCTCTCTGTCCTTTCCCAGAAGACATGTGCTGGCCCTGCTCTAAATAGATGGTCTTTAGCATTCTCACCCTTTTTGGATTGCCCAAGCCCACAGCAATATCACTTGGCCTGGAGCCTACCCTGCTCAACTTCTCCAGTCCTACAGGAAGGCCAACCATGTGTACCTGCACTGGACTCTCCTATCACCCCTTTGCAATCACCTGTCTCTCAGGTCTCTTTCTCTCCACTTGTGGATGGCAATCCATCGGTCTTTCTTTACCAGCACTGTCAATGTCTATGATGACTGCAGCCAGCTGCCACGCCCATCTAGCCTGAGGAGATGCTGAGACTCAAGAGGCAACTGCTGCCTGCTGAGGTTGCTAAGAGAGGCAGATGGGATGGTCCTGGAGAACACGTGTGGCCTGCAGCCCCAGTGTCAGCTATCTGTTTCTCCCTTCTCCCTCTCTCACTTTCCATTCCCTAACTTGCCATGGATCCAGAGGCTTGGGAGGGGTAGAGAGTGCTTTTGGCAAATATCTGGTGGTACAAGTACCCCCTTGAGGCCTTGGGTTCTTCTGGAGGCTATAGTTAGGAACATCAAATCCCACTGCCCCTCAAAAGGGGTGGCAATGTCTGAAGCAGCCCCCAGTCTCTGCCTCCCTCAGCCCTTGTCACCTTTACAAGCAACAAGCCTCTGCTTCTGGGGCCACTCCTGAAGACAGATCTGAGTTAGTATTCACTTGAGCCCATCACTGCACATTTCAGGATGGATGGCTGGCCCAGGCCTGGAAGCTCATTGGTGAGAGACTTGGAAAGGAGTCGACTTCCTCTCACTCAAGGATTTGAAGAATGAGCACTGGCCTGATCCTCATGCCAAGAAAAGGAGAGCGACATTCATGAATCAATCTCAGCCATGCCATCTGGACGTGAACCCAGGGGTCAACGCAATGACGCCACTGCTCCTCTGCAGATTCCAGTTCATGCCAGCGCGGGCTAGAAGGCATTCTTCTCCCTCGGCACATTTAAAGAGAGGTGCCATACTGGCTCGTTTCTTTGAGAACCATGCCTAGCATGAAGACAGGACAATGACAACTGTCCAAACAGAAAAGACAAGCACTGTGGCATCCTGAGGAAAGTTGTTCTGGAATGTGGTGGTCCCATGCCTTAACTTTTGAGGTATGTCATTCTGACCTTTTAAAATGCAAAGTGCTCAATTTATTTCCATGCAAACAAAAACCTGCTAAAGGCTGGAGAGGTTAGGTTAAGGTGCTTGCCTATAAAGCCTAAGGACCCAGGTTTCATTCCCCAGAACCCATGTAAGCCAGATGCACAAGATGGCACATATGTCCAGAGTTTGTCTACAGTGGCTAGAGGCCCTGGTGCACCCATTCTCATTCTCTCCCTCTGCAATAAATAAATTTTAAAACATTAAGCCAGGCATGGTGGTGCATGCCTTTAATCCCAGCACTCGGGAGGCAGAAGTAGGATGATCACCGTGAGTTCAATGCCACCCTGAGACTACATAGTGAATTCCAGGTCAGCCTGAGCTACAGCAAGACCCTACCTTGAAAAACCAAAACAAACAACCAAAAATGCTGCTTTAACAATTGAATCCTTCCAATGACACCTGACAGCTCATCTTTAAAAATAGGGATATCTAAAAAGTTCAAAATTATTTTAAAGGAAAATGACTGTTGCTAGTGGGAGCAGGGGCTCTTGTGGCTGACTTAGGTTACCACCACCACACACATTCACAAGAGGGTCTGTCTGACTTGTCATAAGCCTTGCAATCAGGTCCCAGTTCTGACTCCTAAAAGGCTTCAGTCTCATTGGATAATGTCTGTGTGACCTTTCCCCCACTACCCCTGATACTACCTGGGGGTACCTCATTAACAGTGGATATTCAAGATGATTTTCTATTTCCCATTAAATTTAAAAAAGAAATTGATAGCCTCTCTGCAGTGTCTACCAGACCAAAGACAAATCAGGGATATTCAACATTTGTGTCTCTCAGTGGTTTTTCACCTTCTGTCTCTGTCAGCTAGGTGGTTTCCTTGACTTTGTCTCCCACTTTACATCCCCAGGCAAAACGCCCCTCAGTATATTCCAAGAGCAATCTTAGGCAGAAAGGTAGGTAATATCCAGGTGGCAGCCACAACAATAGGAGCTGGCCCATCCATCTGAGTGGGGACCTGCCAGCATCTGCTCCAGTGATTTCTGAGCCTTTGGCTCCTCCATGGTAAAGTTCACCTTTCCCACTGCACTATTCCAAAGGCTAAAGGAAACAATGTTGAGCACTCAAAGCATGTATTAAGTGTCCCATTGATGTTGCTTCTTAGGAAAGATGACTGCAATCAGATCAAATCTAAAGCTTCTTAATATTTCTGGTCAAGTGCCACCTCTTGCTTCAGCTCTCCTAACCTCCAGGCCACATGCAATCTCTGTTCCTCTCAGTCTTTTCACCCTGTAGTAGAGTTTAACATACAAAGGAACCATAGACAGAAATATGCTCCTAACCCTTGTGACCCTGTAGAAAGGAGTCTGCACCTTCCTCATGTGCTTGACTGGAGTCAGGTGTGACGGTACAGTACAGTAGTACAGTACAGTACAGTACAGTACAGGCTCTTCTGTTATTTCGTGTATCTGTGTACCTTTTATCCCAGATCCTGTGGTCATTCTTAACACACCGCATTCTGTATTGGCAGTTTCTTAAGATCTTGACCAAAACTTGGCTGAACAATTAATCTTCCTTTGCCATGTCTTTAATTCTCTGTCCCTGTGACATCCACAGGCCAGCCCAACTCTATTATTTATAATCTTTGACAACACTATACAGAAGGATGAATACAAAGACCTCCAAAGGGAAGACGGTTTCGGTTCCCATATCCTAGCTATAGGCTGTGGCTTTGTCTTCCTCCTTTGTAAAATGGAGACAGTGGAGGTTAGGGAGAAGGCTCAGCGGCTAAAGAGCTCACCGCTCAACCAGACTTCTGGAGTTCAATTCCCCAGATCCCACATAAAAAAAGCCAGCAGCTGTGGTGGCTTTTTTGTTGTTGTTTTGAGGTAGGGTCTCACTCTAACCCAGGCTGACCTGGCATTCACTCTGTAGTCTCAGGGTGGCCTTGAACTTAAGGCAATCCTCCTACCTCTGCCTCCCAAGTGCTGGGATTAAAGGCGTGTGCCACCATGCCCGGCTTTGTGGTGGCTTTTTGTAAAAGCAGTATGGTAGTGTGATAGGAGGCAAAGACAGAAGTTCCCAGAAGCTTGTGGCGAGCACTGCAAAGAACAGCGCAGACAGAGCAAGATCTAGAGCGAGAAACCCTGCTCAGATGAGGTGGGAAGGTACACAACCCAAAACATGTCCTCTGACCTCCACAACTGCCCATAACACACGAATACCTGCATCCATGCACGTGTGAGCACACATGTACACATGCACACACTCACGACAAAATAAATTAAGAACCAGAAAAAAACTTTTAAATTAAAAAAAAAAATGGAGATGATGTTGGCGAATACATTGTAAATGTACTTAGCTCCCTTTCTTTCCCCATAAACACTAAGGATAAAATGCAGAATTTATGAGGTGCCCTGAACAGATATTATGGAAGGAGGTGCTGATGGCCCCTTTTCCAAAAGGGCTGAGCTTTGTCCATCTTCACATCCAGGTTGCCATGGCTCCAATCATCTGAGATGACCTAATGCACCCTGGCTGATTTCATCATGAGGTCACTGCTGCTGTGTATCATTAGGCCCCAGTCATCAACAGCTGTTTTTATCCCAGAGGAGGGGTCTCCTAGGAGCTCTGTCCAAGAGCAGTCTGGGAGAGTTGCCAGGAAAACTTTAAAAGTTGACATTTGAAATGAACCAGGGGCTGGAGAGATGGTTCAGCGGTTAAAGGCATTTGCCTACAAAGCCTGATTGCCAGGATTCAATTCCCAGTATCCACATAAAGCCAGTTGCACAAAGTGACACGCATCTGGAGTTTGTTTGCAGTGACAGGAGGCCCTGGCATGCTCATTCTTTCTCTCTCAAATAAATATTTAGCTGGGCATGGTGGCGCATGCCTTTAATCCCAGCACTTGGGAGGCAGAGGTAGGAGGATCACCGTGAGTTCAAGGCCACCCTGAGACTACATAGAGAATTCCAGGTCAGCCTGAGCTAAAGTGAGACCCTACCTCGAAAAACCAAAATAATAATAATAATAATAAATATTTTAAAAAACAAAACAGCTCGGGGCTGGAGAGATGGCTTAGCGGTTAAGCGCTTGCCTGTGAAGCCTAAGGACCCCGGTTCAAGGCTCGATTCCCCAGGACCCACGTTAGCCAGATGCACAAGGGGGCGCACACGTCTGGAGTTCGTTTGCAGTGGCTGGAGGCCCTGGTGTGCCCATTCTCTCTCTCTCTCTATCTGCCTCTTTCTCTCTCTGTCTGTCACTCTCAAATAAATAAATAAAAATAAACAAAAAAATTTAAAAAAAATTAAAAAAAAAAAAAAAAACAGCTTGTTCTTCGCTGCTCTTGCTACTCAGCCTCTCCCAGAAAATGTTCCCAACAAAAGGAAGCTGAAAGCCCTTCCCATAGAGGGTTTTAACACACCCAGCAGATTAAGAAGCAATTCAGATGCATAGAAGAAAGCAGCTTCTTAGACAATGGAGGCACCTTCTAGTCCATCATGAGTGCATGGGCTTATGTGGAGGTTAGTGGAGTCCATGTTGGCTACCCAGGCCTCTTTCTTTAGTATTCAGGTGTTTCCATAGCTGAGGCTGCTGGACAAGTCTGTGTGTGACGCCTGACTTAATGGTTGCCTTCTGTACCCACAGGGCAGATGAATGAGCCATGAGGCAATGATGATCAGAGCAGCCATTTGTAGGTCATGCGATTGTGACTCAGATTCCAGGTCCCACTTCATCCCTCTCTGGGAGTTAAGGAAACCTGTGTTGGTGTCATCTCATTATTTTCAGCTTCCTTTTGTGTCAGCATCACAGAGAGGAGGTGTGGAGGAATCTTTCCAGAAGCACCACCTCTTGGACTCACGTATTGGGGGGGCAGTTTCAGTTGCCATCACTGGTTCTTTCTACAGCAGTGGTGGCTGTCCATAGCCCAAGGAGCTCCCCCTTCAGGGACCTCTATTCAGCTTCTTGATTTCACCACAGAAAAGAATTTCAGGATGACTCAGTATGAAGCCAAGCTGGGCTCATTAAGTAGAGACAGAGGCAAGAGACAGTACATGCTTTAGAACATGCAGGAGGCAGGCATGATAACAATGAAGACTTAATAGTAGCTGTGTGACTTTGCAGCGCCATATTGTTCAAAGGGTATAATTTGCAATTAGGTTCCAAGATTAAGCAAAAATTCAAAAATTAAGTTTAAAAATGTCAAACATATATGAGTGGGTATACTTGTTTCTCTTAAAGAACTTTCTTTTGTAAACAGAATTGTAAGGTGCCTATGTACACTTCGGTGTAGGGATGAGAGGACCTGGCTAAACTCAAAAAGTCTTAAGTGCTCTGGCCATAAACACTGCACGTTTTTAACACCTTTGAGACGTCTCTGTAGGCAGTCTTTGTTTTTTGGATTTTTTTTTCCCTACAAGCAGGCATCATATGTTGAGCACATTCCTCTAGTTGTGTTGACATTCTTTCTGCCAGAGGAAATGTAGATGCCAGATTCTAGGGCGAGGGGCTTCTTTCTCTTCTCAAGTCCCCTTAATTGTCTTTTTATCCTGTCTCATTTTGTTTTCCTCAGTAAAGTGGAAGTTTAAAAACACCCATCCCTAAAGATAGCTGACTTGTTCACTAATCATACCCTGTGGTTAGTGCCCTGGGCTTCTCAGTGGTACAGCATATTGGGATGCCATAATGATCTAAAGTTGTTAGAAGCCAGTTAATTTCCACAGTTTACCAGAAGTAGGCACTTTGAGTTTACTGCAGTTAAAATGACAGCATCAGGGTAGCTCCAACCACAGGTAGTAAGATGCTATGGGAAACAGAACCCTTGGGAACAATGGGCCAGATATGTGGTAGTTGCTAGAGCCACCATGGCAGGGTAAGAACTTGCAAGGCCAAAGTTAGGGAGCACTAAAGGAAGCTGCTCTGGGATAAGAAATGGTGGCATCCAGAACAAGAGCAGGACAGGCGTGGCGGACAGAGACGCTTGCAAACCCAAGCACTCGTGGAGGCAAAGGCTGGGGGAGGGGGATGGATCCCAACAGAAAAGCATTTTTCTGTTGGACTGTGTCTCTAGTTATGACTTAAGTCAATTTTTAATAATTGACTTACCCCATAGTCCAAATCTATACATCCATACAGACAGATGTGCCTGCTTTCTATACCTCAAGATATATGGCTTGTGCTGCCATAGTACAACAAAAATTTAAAAGTTTGGACAAAATGATTTTAGAAGCTATTGTGCCATTCTTTAACTAAATCTACTTTAGTAATCAAATGTGCTCTATAGGTACATACATCCAGGCTGGTGTAATTTCCTTTCTAAGTGTTTTAATCACCTGTGTAGAAGCCAAAGCCAATTGGAATCACCGGAGCAAAAGGGGCCAATATTTTGGTCTGTGCTCCCAGGTCATGAGGCCACTGGAGATGATGGGACACTTATACACTGGCCCCTGGTAAGTCACCTGTCTTCCTAAGCAGGGAGGATACAGAGACCTAAACAAAACTGGTGTACAGTCTTAAACAGGAGAGTCACAACTGAGAAGCAATCAGTCCTACTGACTTCCCAAAGAAGGGAAAACTACTTGTCCAGCATGACCCTGATTCATCCTAACAGACAGAAAACACCAGTAAGCTATAGGGCTATTCCTGGGTCCCTAAAGTCTCTTTGGAGAGCCATTAGTGACCTCCAAAATTAATCAGAAGCACAGCCTTCAGTGCTTTAGTTATTTTCTTACCTGTTTTAGAGTAACAAAGATTTTTTTTTTATGTTTTATGTGGCTTTTACTAAAACATAATATAGTCAAGAATAACCTTGAATTCTTCTTGCCTCTGCAACTCTCAAGTGTTTGGATTAAGGAATGCACCACTACCCCTGATTTATATATATATATAGACACACACACACACACACACACATATATATATTGAGGCAAGCCCAACAAACTGGCCTTTGTTTTGATGTGAGTGGGGAAGACCTGGCACACCAGAGCCTCCAACCACTGCAATCACACTCCAGACGCATGCGCCACCTAGTGCTGGGCATGTATAACCTTGCGCACATGCGTCACCTTTGTGCATTTGTCTTACTTGGGAATTGGAGAGTCGAACATGGGTCCTTAGGTTTTGTAGGCAAGCACCTTAACTGCTAAGCCATCTCTCCAGCTTCATATTCTCTTTTATTATTATTTTCATTTTATTTTTAAAATATATTTTATTTATTTATTTGAGAGAAACGGGGGGGCGGGGGGAGAATGGGCACACCAGGGCTACCAGCCACTGTAAACAAACTCCAGATGCACACAGACCCCTTGTGCATGTGGTTTACGTGGGTGCTGGAGAGTAGGACCAGGATCCTTTGGCTTTGCAGGCAAATGCCTTAACTAAGCCATCTCTCCAGCCCCCTATATTCTCCTTTAAAAAAAATAGAGATATAGTACATGTTATGTTCATATAATTAGTAATTTTAATGTTTATAATTTATATTCATTGTGTAATTAAGTTATACAATTAATTATATACTACATAAATTATGTTAAAAATGAAGACAAATATATATTTATTATAAAATACTAAATATACAAGGCTCCAAAGTTTATATACACAGCAGAAAGAAATGTTCCTCTTCAAAGCTAACCACTGTTAACAAACTCAAGTACATATTTATCCTCCCCAAAGTGTCTATACATATATATGAGCATATGTGTGTTAAACATATCTTAAAGAAACTTCTCACACACTATTCTGTATGCATGTACATATTTATGTATGTCTGCATATACATGAAATAGTCTGCATTTTGGTGATGTTTTAAAATTAGATATTTTGGAATTTTCCTCCAGCCAGTTACTAAACTACCTCATGTTTGAACACTCAGTCACCAGCTAGTGGTTGTTTTAGGTTATGAAACCATTTGGACATAAGAACCAGGCTGGTAGATGTAGGGTTATGGTGTCAGAATGAAGGAGTGAGAACTAGCAGATCCCTTTCTGAGTCCTGATGCCTTGCCTACATGATACTGTGAGCTAAAACAAATCTTTCCCTTGCTAGGCTGCTTCGGTCAGTTTGTCCTAGCGATGAGAGAAATAATTACTACAATGACCATACTCCACTTTAATCTATCACATCTGGCTCCAGACTTTTAATGCTGTACTGTTATTTAGAGGTCCTCACTGTTATAACACGGTCACTGACACTAGGTACAATAAGAAATGAATCTGGGTTTATTTTTCCACATGGTGAAGCCATACTTGAACTATTCTAAATGTTTTTCTCCATCGATGAGATGTTCCTTGATCAGATTCTAAACTGCTAAACTTCCTCTACGGTGTTTGTAGAATGTTAAAATTGTAACCAGGCAAGGTTATCCCTTTCCCCTCAGCGTTCTTTTCTCGGGTTCATTTGGATATTTTTGTTTCTTCTTCCTAATAACTTGGTAGAAAAAAAAAAAACTTGTTTTATTGGGATCTGGTATGGCCTTTTGAATATAAAAATATGTATGTGAAAAGATACTTCCCAAAGTGTTTTCCAAATAACAGCCTGAAATCAAGTCTAGGGAGCACTTTTTTTTTTTAATTGAGTTTTAGAAGAAAAAGGAAAAACAAAACAGGAATTATTTCAAAGAACTATAAAGATAGAGTCGTCTGTGGCAGCCACACACAGGCATGCCCTGCAGCAGCTTCCTTCGTAAGCATGTGTTCACAGGATGCTCAATGGTCATGGTCCTGTCTTAAGTGTTATGAACAGACCAACTCATGCCAAAGACTCAGAAAACCATGCAGCTGCCTTGCTGCTGCTGCCGTGACAGTCAAGTTTATTTTATGAAAGAAGGCGAAGGCACACTGTGTATAACTCAGCAAATCAAATATTGTAACAGATTTAAGAAAGCACATTTAGCACCCATTGTATTCTCAGGGATTCTAGGATTATAAACTTCTCTGGTAGTTCAATCTTCACAAATCATATATGTTTTACCACAGAACAATTTAAATTCAAAAGAGGTATGACAACAAACAAAGCCAGGTCAGTCAGCAAGAAAATCGTTTTTGCTTGATATCTGGGGAAACCATTTCCTGTACAGAGACTTTCCCATATGAGAGAAACCAGCATCCACCCAGCAAAGAATAACAACTAAGAGAGATTAGTGAGTAGTAAACAAAGTTTAGAAGTATTGCTCAAATTGTTCATATCACTTCCAGGTTTAAATGTGGCCACTCAAGACACTCACTAACTACGAAGTAAGGGCTACTTTTGTTCTTAAGGTTCCCCTGTCACCTTCTTGCACTAAGCCAGTGCACCTAAGGAGTCACCAGGAAGCTGAAGGCCAGCTTTACTATCATTTACCTCTTCTTTCACAGGGGAAGATGCTGAAAACAGAAGTCAGTCTTTCTGGTAGTTAATGAACAGTGATACAATCTTATCTTTTCTAACAAATTTCCTAATTAACCACAAACAGTGCAATGACACCAACCATCACAGGATTAGCTCTAGTTCACTGCTTTCATTGACACTGCCCACCTTTCTCCTAGATCAGCCATGTTAGCAAACCTTAAGGCAAAGTGCACTGCTGGTAATTCTGTTTCATTTTCTGTGGAGGAGGCTGTCTGCAGCATCCAGTTACCACATGGAACTTTCTCACAGTTACAAAATTTCCCTTGTTTTAAATATGTGAGAAAGTGCTAAATTTGTTATTAGTTACTGTCAACCAGTTCAATCAACATTATAGGATTTTTGTAATATAACTTCAAAGTATATAAATGACTCAATCAACACATTACTCATTAAAAAATAAATACAAGTGCTAGCTCATGTCTGATACCACAAGACATAACTACATCACCTATTCTTTATGGTTTAGTGGTAAAAATGTAACCCAGTTTTATCATATATATAAATATATATGAATATGAGTTAGAATTTTCATTAAAAAAATGACCTGGCTTACTGAAAAGTAACAGTCTCAATATCCCCATGAGTGAAAAATCTGTTCCATTTGCTCTTTCCTGGTTTCTGGGAAATATCACATTAATGGGAAGGAAAAGGGGCAGGTTTTCAGTACTTATCACAGAAGTATTAAGGCCATGTTTCCTTGGAAGTAAGACACTGTATCACACAAAAGTTCCAATGTAATGCAGACTGTATGTCAGGATAGATCACATTTAAAATGTTGAACATAGCCTTGCAGTCTTAAATATAAAAACAGGAAAACCAGGAGAATTAATGCTAGTGATTAACACCCATTCTTTTGATCAAAGCCTATCTTTTCATTACATTTCAAAATAAAGTATTCTAAACAACTAAAAATTTTTCCATAAAAAAATACTCTGGATTTGGATTAACTATATTAGTTGTTAGAATAAAATATATGGAAAGAAAATAAAGTGCACCTTTACACATATAACTAATAGACTTGGAAATCATGCCCTTAAGTTGGCAATACAGACTACAATATAAAAAGGATCCAATCAGCAAAGTTAGGTAAAAATGTCTCATTTGAAAAATAACAAATTTTCAGTATATCAGAGGACAAATAACCTTTTATTTAAGGCTATTAAATTTGTAGGCTCTTGTATATTTAAATGTTGTATAGGAGAAAGGAACGTCCTTCTAAAAGGCACTAACTGGTTTAGATATGCAAGTGACTTCTTAAAAACATGTGCAAAGTCAGCACAGGAGACTGCCTAGCTCTTGGGTTATTTCTCACTCTTGGCTGTGATGGTGGTTTTGCTGAAGAGCCTGCCAGTCACCAGTTGTTCCTACAGCGCTTCAGTGTGCTCAGTCCACTGTGTTGCAGATCTCCTTGACCTTCTGGTTGAACTCTTCCGGTTGATCTGCATATACATAATGCCCTGCCCCAAGGATAGCCTGGGGAAGGAAGAGCAAGTGAGTACAAGTGTTACTAAAACACAACAATGAATAAATAAATAAACAGGAGGCAGAAGTAGGAGGATTACTAAGAGTTCAAGACCACTCTGAAACTATAAAATGAAGTCCAGGTCAGCCTAGGCTAGAGCAAGACCATACCTCAAAAATAAAAAAATTTTAAAAAAGTAAAGATGCCTCAAAGCAAAAGTGAGCCACAGTAGCTGGGCATGGTGGTGCACACCTTTAATCCCAACACTTGGGAGGCAGAGGTAGGTGGATCACTGTGAGTTTGAGGCCACCTTGAGACTACATAGTGAATTCCATAGTGATCTCGGCTAGAGTGAGATCCTACCTTGAAAAACCAAAAAAAAAAAAATAATAAAATAATAATAATAATAATAATAATAAAATTAAAAAGCGAGGAACACTGCATTTTAAAATAAACAGAAACTAAATTCTATCGTGCAAAAGCCAACATGAATTCACTGAAATGAAGGCTAATGAAAGAAACAAAGAAACTGAAGTGCCTTCCTGGGAAGCTGGTGTGAGTTGAGGTGATACTGGACCACTCTTTCTATCAGTAGAAAAGGGACATGAAGGTTTGTACGGCTCAGCCCTATCCCCTTCATGTTTGCTATCAGGTGTCTGGCTAAGGCTACAGGTACAGCCCAGATGTGAAATCATGGGCATGATTTAAACCATAAGAAAGTAACAGATTTCATTCATAAACCAGAGCAGCCCACACTTACTATAGTCTTCACATATGACTGTGGGCGTAACGACTGGATGCTGGTGCCAGAATTGCCATCTATGCAGGATCGGGCGCCGAAGATCACTGAAACTGGAATGTCAGGGTGCAGTTTACCAATTCGCTGCAGCATTGGCCTTTTTGCCCATCCATAAGGAATTGTCATATTCTTGAAAGCTGTCTCACCACTTTAGAGGGTAAGGAGAGAATCACATTACAGAACTTTGAGGATGAGTATGTACTACCATCTCTGTCAAAACCTAAATTTAACTTCCCAGCATTAAAGAAAAATTCCAGTTTAAGTAGAAAATTTACTCCATAGTGTAAGGAGAAATCTCACAGTAGATCACATTACTGCGAAATCTCACAGTAGATCACATTACTGCTACTAGTGGAACAAAATCGCTATATAATGTTTTTTTTTAATTCAAAATATGAGACTGAGCTGGAGTGGTGGTACACACACCTTATCCTGCCAGTGCCCATCACTGCCTTCAGAGTTGGTTTTCTAGTAGTATCTGGCACCTAATATCCAAAGTCATACTTTGGAAACAATTTGTTTGGTCCCTCCTTCTTCTGGATGCAGTTCATTTAATGCCTGCTTTCTAACCCTCTCTTACCCCTTCCCCCACTCAGTCTTTATCCCTGAAGCTGTACTTCTTATATGGTTCAGGAAGAGGGGATGTCCACTGAACTGTTAACTGCTGCACAGTGCTCCCCACACACCAAGGCACAGCACATGTTCTGTTCCAACAGAACAGGAGGCCATCCACTTTTGCTTAACATGGCACCTCCTTTTTTTGTGGATCTTTCACACTTCATTTAGGAAACATGCTTTATGTGAAATTTTTGTTTTAGCACTCAACCAAGACCACCCATCAAGATCCTTAAGCACAAGACTTCTTTGGTTTATCTAAAAGCATTTTATTGGAAGAAAGTACATTTACTTTGCAATGCCTCATCAGTAGCCAGCAATGGTTTATAGAGTGGGAACTATGAAGAAGATATTTATTTTAACTACTAAATAAACACATTTTTACAAAAAGAAAAGTCTTAAGCACAAATAGTGAATTGAGAATCATGATCCTTACCTTGGGGTTTGTACATTACAGTGGTAGATGTACTCTGTCACAGTATCATCTTCAAACATTGAAGAATACTTCCGTTTGAAATCAGGCCTTAAACGCTGCACTAGACTTAAACCTATTTGACAGGAAATAAAAAACATGTTTAAATTATAATTAACTTATAGATTAAATAATATAGTTTTGTGCTTGTTTATATAATAAGTGCTTTGTGTATACAACTATATGTGTATTCAAATATATATTTTAGGTGGATCATAAGCATACATCCTAGATTAAAGTAGGAATTGAAGGATGTTGACTTACAGATATGCTTTAGGAGTGCAAAAATGTGTTAATTTCCTAAGACTTGCTTTTACAGGAAAATAAATTAAGTATGGTCAGTGAATAGAGCAGCCTACACATAACATAACCATACCTTATTAACTTGTAACCCTTCTCCCCCATTAACATACTAAGTGAAGCATATTGGGATAAATAAGTATTTCTATGAGAAAATAAACTCAGAGCTTCTACTTGGGACACTGTAACAACCCCTCCCTTTTCAGATTATCCTGATGACACCACAGTCCCACTCTGGGGAGTAGGACAAGGCCACAAGGAGAACAGGTCAGGAGCAGAGGCCCTGTACAAGCAGTAAAGGAAGATGGGCCTGGCCACTACCTCTGAAGGGTCCCCAACAGGCTCATGATTTGAACACAATCTGCAGGTGGTGGTGCTGTTTCAGAAGACTATGGAGACTTCTGGATGGTAAAAGTATATCATTAGGGCTAGGCCTTTGAAGGTTATACATGGTCCCTGGTTCTTGTCTCACTGTCTACTTCCTGGTCTACCATGACATGCTCCTACCTCCATGATGACCAGAGCTGTTCCACCATGCCTCTCCAGTTATGGTGGACTGCAACTGTGAACAAAATAAGTCCTTTACCCTGTTTGCCACAGTCACCACTGAATAGCAATGAGGAAAAAGGTCAAGAGAACCACAGGCACAGAACCAAGCCCTAACACCACTGAGCTGGCTCCCAGAACAAGTGCTGAAACTGGAGTGCTTGTTAAGGAAATAATAAAAGACCATTTAGTCAGGTGTTCAGTTATTTGTACCCAAAAGCACTCCAAACTTTCACAAGCTGAGAGGGTAGGAAAGGGGCTCAGACCATCATCTTCTGAGGTAATGAGGGAAGGAAATTCCTATGGCTATGGGCTGAGAGTCACTGACTATACACTGACACCTCAAAATATGGCAGGCCTGGCAAGGTATGCCTGAACGGTGCAACAGTGCATGTCTGCTAATGGGACAGCCAACTGCTCTGACTGGATCTGAGGCCTTGCTCCACAGGGCAGAATTCATGCCTGGTACTGAAAACCTAGTCAAAAGCCTATGGATGGGGAGGTCATAGACCTAAGGGGGGAACCTGCTACTTTTGTTTGGCTAAACAGGTATGTTGTGCCATCAACTGTCCTCTAAATATTTGTTATGATCACAGATTAGTGCTGCTCTCACTTTGGTCATAGAAGCTTCTTTTTGCAGAAGGTGGTGACTACTGGGGAGACTCAAAACTCATCAAAGTACTGAGAAGTCACAATTGAGTGCTCAGCACTAAATGAGGTAGCTCTATCACACCCTCCAAGGTTCAGGGAACACTGCAGAAGAGGTAGCAGAAAGAATGTAAAAGCCAAAGGATGGAGAAGAGTGTTTTGATTGATATCTTCTGGACACAAAATGGCTACTGCATTCATGACCTCACAATGGGTATCAATCACTGGTTACCTGCACTATATTGGGCCCATCAACATGCTGTTATGGATGATGGAGGGGATAAAAAGACACAAGGGCTGAGGATATGGCTCAGCAGCTAAAGGCACTTGCTTGGAAAGCCTGCTGGCCCAAGCTCAACTCTCCAGTATTCACATAAAGCCAGATGCACAAAGTGACACATATATCTGGAGTTCATCTGAAATGGCAAGCCTGTACACTCATGCCACTCCCATATAATAATTTTTTTTTTTTTTCCGAAATAGGGTCTCACTCTAGCTCAGGCTGACCTGGAATTCACTCTGTAGTTTCAGCCTCGAACTCATGGCAACCCTCCTACCTCAGCCTCTCGAGTGCTGGGGTTAAAGGCATGTGCCACCAGGCCTGGCTCCAAATAAATAATACTTTTTTAAAGAAGACATCAAAATATAAGCTGGATTAGTGGTAAATAAGGGCTTTAGTGGAAGGGGTTGAGCAAAAGAAAGTAATATGGGAGGAGATTATGATCAAAATACATTATTTATATGTATGAAAACTGTCAACAAAAAAAATATTTTTTTTCTTTTTTGAGGTAGGGTCTCCCTCTGGCCCAGGCTGACCTGGAATTAACTATGTAGACTCAGGGTGGCCTCGAACTCACAAAAATCTTCCTACCTCTGCCTCCCAAGTACTGGGATTAAAGGCGTGCACCACCACGTCCGGCTCAACAAAAAAATTTTTTAAAATAAAATATATGGATGGACATAAATCATCAGGAGTCCTAAAATGTTTGTGGAAAGGATGATTTTATCTTCCCATCACACTGACACAAGGGTGAAAGAAAGAAATTTGTCAGTATAGTCAATCAAATGAGGTTTTGTGATCTACCACTGTCATCAGTTGGCCAAATGCCCTCGAATAATCCCCCAACAGGTCCACATACTTCTCTCTCCATGCCCTGGGCTAGCAGATACGACCTCCCAATGACACTGGGCTTGTTTAGTTTTTTTTCAGAATGCCCAAGACTGACTTATTTTATCCTCAGAATTCCTTCCTTCTCTGCTTTGCTAATTGCTTGTTATGTTTAAAATGTAATTCTCCCATGAGGGAAAGAGCTGGCTTCATTCATTTTTATACATGGCCTAACACTTAGTAAGTATCAGGACCACAAAAAGTAAGGTCTCAGGTCTGTTTAAGATTTGTACTAACAATGGTGACTGGTGAACACAGTGGACCCTGTGATGGATCAACTTATGATGGTAGGTCAACAATAGGTGCCCAGCAGAAACCACATTTTGGATTTGGATGGTTCCTGGCTGTGCTATGTAGTATAATGTTCTCCTGTGATGTGGGCCATGGTAATGATCATAGCTCTTTCTAGCTATATGATCACATGGGCTTTGTGGGGACAGAGCTGCTACTCCATGGTGCTTAGGAGGTTTGGAATATTAAATGAATTTCTGACTTACTTCATTTTTAGCTGATGATGGTGTCCTCAAGATATAACCCTGCCATGAGTGGAGAAGCATATACATTCCTCTACTGCTCATCTATGAACACCTTGCTTTCCTAGGACATCAAACACTCACCAAAGGGTCCTGCAATCCTGAGGCCTGCTAAGGGGTTAAATGGAGTTAATGCTGCTCCCAAGGCTCTGATCCAAACTGGAATTGGTCTGTCTTGATCAGCGAGGTCTGGTCGCTCAGGAAAACCCCAAGGCTCCACTAAAATGAGGTGACTGACCCTGTTGGGGGAAAAATCAGATTTAAGTTCCCTTGATAAATTTACCCTAAAACTACAGAACTAACATTTGTAAACTACAGTTAGGAGGAGCTACCTTCTAAAGAGGAGACTAACTGCTAAGCAGGTTGTATCAAGTTCTTACTACATGTGTACTCTAGTGATTGCCAGGATTGGAGAGGTGTACACTAGAAAGAGGGCTTTATTTATATTGAAATTTATATAACAAAAGCTACATGAAAGTAGAATATATAATTGTTCCTTAAAAAGAAATGAAAAAAGAGAGGGAAAGAGAAGAAGGAGGAAGAAAGGGGAGGGGAGGAGAGGGCATCCTGGCAGATGACCCAGATACGGACCGCTTAGAAAACCCCACTTTTCTGTGTATATCAATGCGGACACTGCAGAAGTGACTGATGACCAGCATCACACTCATAAAACAGCCTCAGATGCTAATAGTTAACCTCTTATGAATTCACTATTTAAAAAGTTAGGTTAGGTCTTAAAGTGGGTAAGGGTCTAGAGAGATGGCTCAGCAGCTAAGGTGCATGCCTATAAAGCCTAATGACTTGGGTTCAATTCCCTAGTACCCACATAAGCCAGATGCACAAAGTGACACATACATCTGGAGTTCATTTGCAGTAGCTGGAGGCCCTGGTGCACCCATTCTCTCTGTCTGCTTGCAAATAAATAAAAAGACCTTGAATGAACTTTTCTACAAACCTGACAATAATATAACCTAGGCTAAAAATACCCTTTTCAGTTTGAAAGCCTGGAATTTGGTGAAATGGAACATGTCTCTCTACCCTACCAGTATATCATGATGTCATGATATACTGCCCCTACGTTCTGTTCCTAACACTTTCTTAAATTTCTTCTTCACTAGCCACTAGTCATTCCATTTTCATATAAAATACTCATACCATTAACAGTTTAATTTTCCCATGTTATAAAATTTGTTCCCAATAAAGAAAATACATTACTACCATTATGAGTACATTTTTGTTATATACCAATGATTCTAAACAGAGTGCATGGTCCTTTGGACACAACAGAACATTCAACTGTAACCAAAGTAGCCATCAAATGTCAGGCAAAAATTTCCCAAGCAAAAAATGACAATGGTTCTAAAGACCCTTTCCTAAGATATACCTGAAAACAGAAAGGTAAATAAACTAAGAACTGCGCCAGATGGTATTATTTCTTACATAAAATCCATTTTATTATTTCTGTCAGCACATGTAAGGATGAGTTAATAGTGAGTTTCTTCCTTAGATTGTATTCTTCCAGCTCCAGAACACAGTTCTAGGACATGGAGCTCTTTGGTTCACGGAGAATACTCCAGTCTTCCATCCCAGATAACAGGCAGCTGAGACACATGACAGATCATACCAGGTTGCAATGCTAGCCAATGCAGAAGGGAGCTAAAAACCTACATTGTTCTACTCAAACATGCTAACAGATGGCAACCAGCCACTGGGCTGCCTAAAGTAACCTAAGCAACATGAAGGTGAAGTTTCTGCTTACCAACCCTCAGCCAGTTCTAACCTGTCCTCTAAATTTCACAGCCGTGAGAGGTCTTTGAATAGAACTATGAATTTTCATGGAACTAGAAAGCACATGACAGTCCCATATACTTAGTGTGCTTCACAGCCTGAAAGCTCTTGAGTATTATCTGCCTAACAGTGTATGAGGAGGTTGAATATAAGTCTTATAAAAACAAACCGGCAAAGACTATCTCTCTGAAATTCCTTTTGTCACACCCCACAATGAGATTCAGGGACAGGGTGTGGGATACGGCCAGAGGCAGGAGTGGAATTAGTGAAATAGGTACCTCACTGACAGCAGCAAAAATTCATGTTAGGAAACAGCCCATGGTATTCATTACTGACTTCTCTCTTTATTTAAACAAGCCTCATCTTGCTCTAGGTGACTTGTTTTCGCCTTACTCGCTTAAATAATCTTCAAACTACCATCCCTGTGGAATCTGTGAACTACATAAATGAGGGCAGACCACTTCTTTCTGATCAGTTTTAAAAGTAGTAAACTGCCCCAGCACTGCGTAGCCCTGTCTTCAGAATACCCATGGTACATGTGGCAGAAGCTCAGGCACCTTTCCTCGTGGCCATCCTCAGCAGCAATGCACAAATTGTATAAGGTGTAATCATGAAGCAAACATAGCTGGGATGTCACTGCTACTTATTTGCAGTGTACAATTTCACAAGTCATTACTTATCAATGGATAACACAATCCACTTAGAGGGTCAAGGGCCAAGGTGGGGTTTTTTTTTTTTAAATAAAAATGTATTATTTGGAATGAAAAAAATATAACAAATGTGACTATTATCATACAAAAGTTTTGTTTCAGACACCTACATATATAAAATTCTTACTGAGAGGTAGAGTAAAAAATGTTTGAAGCTGGGCATGGTGGTGCACACCTTTAATCCCAGCATTCGGGGGGCAGAGGTAGAAGGATCACCGTGAGTTTGAGGCCACCCTGAGAATACATAGTGGATTCCAAGTCAGCCTGAGTTCCGGTGAGACCCTACCTCGAAAAACAAAAACAAAAAAGTTTGAAAATAATTTTTAAATCCCCAACATCTAAACTGTGGTTCTATAGCACCTGTATCAACTACATGTTGACAACCTCACAAAATAACTGCTCCTAATTTTTCATTGTAAGCTTTTAAAATATCAAAGATAAAATATAGGCTGTGCAAAGCACCTAAGCTGGTGGCTATCAAGTGGCATTTACTGAGTAATATAAGATACTAGAGCAGAATTATTGCAGAGTATAGGAAGACCCTGGCTGGACAGGTGAACAGCAAGTCACTTAACCTTCATTCTTTAGGAAAGCCTGATGACAAGCACTGGTTCACAGGTTATTACACCCATTCCCCAGACCCAGGCTATCTTCTGATCTGTCTACTGAAAGATAACCACCTGCTTGGCAGTACTTACCTGGGTCAATGTATATCTAACATAGCATAATTGAGGCTGGGGAGATTGCTCAGTGGCTAAAGGTACTTGCTTGCAAAGACAGCTGGCCCAGGTTCAAGTCCCCAGCCACCCACATAAAGCCAGATGCAAAAACTGGTGCAAGCATATGGCATTCTATTTGCAGTGGTAAGAGACCCTGACATGCCCACAGATATTGTAATTATCTAAACACTACCTTCATATTCCATAGAAAATAAACTAATGTGATTTTTGAGGTAGGGTCTTACTATGTAGCCTAGGCTAGCCTGGATCTTGTGGTAATCTTCTTGCCTCTGCCCTCCTGAATGCTGGGATTGTGGGTGTGAGCCCTTGATGAGATTATTTGGTCACATGTAGGGTAAGGAATGAATACAAGAAGATGGCATATGTGAATCATCCAATCAGACATCTTTATGAAGGACCAGAGAGGGATTTAAACTATGGAAAAACAAGGAACCAGCAGAGCAGGAATAAGAACAGCTCATCAGTTTCAGCACATGAAAAAGCATTCATCTCATGCTAGTCATTTTCAAGCTGATAAAACAGGTGATACTTTAAAGGGCAAAGCAGTGGATAACATCTATAGCCACATACTATATACTAGGATGAGACTTTAATCTGTCTAATGCTGAACTGGCTGCTCAGCAGATGAGTGTATAAACCTGACCTCCATAAAGATTCAGTTTTGTATCAGCTACAATAATAAAGTAAGAACCATCAATCGGGGCTGGAGAGATGGCTTAGTGGTTAAGGCACTTGTCTGCGAAGCCTAAGGATCCATGTTCAACTCCCCAGATCCCATGTAAGCCAGATGCACAAGGTGATGCATGTGCACAAGGTGGCACATGCATATGGAGTTCAACTTCAGTGGCTGGAGGCCCTGACACATCAATCCTCTCTCTCTCATATTAGAAAGAAAAGAAAGAAAGAAAGAAAGAACCATCAATCAAAGAACTAAAGTGCATGAGGAAATCTATGGCCTACTTCTGGAACAATGAAGTAGATCAGAAGAAATTGTCATCATTGCACAAAGGGAGCATTCTCAAGCTGAAGTTATCCCCAAGTACTTCCTGTTGGCTCCATCCCTGAGAGAAACAGAAAACTGGAGAACAACCTAAGCACCTCCAACTCCAGGTCAAGTACAGCACACACTTTCCTTCTCAAGAGGAACCAACTTGCTCAGCCTTGGTTTGTGTAATAAGAAGCAGAGGCATTATACTACATAACATTACACAACAAGATTCTGTCTCAAAACAAACAAAAAAGTCATTAAAAAATAGTTCTGAGGCTAGACAGATTGCTTAGTGGTTAAGGCACTTGCCTGCAAAGCCAAATGACCCAGGTTTGATTACCCAGTAGCCAAACAAAGCCAGATGCACAAGACAGTCCATGTGTCTGGAGTTTGTTTGCAGCGGCTAGAGGTCCTGGCATGACAATTCTCTATCTGTCTCTATCTGCCTCTGCCTGAGCCTCTCTCTCTCTAATAAATAATTAAAATATAAAAAATTTAAAATAATAGTTCTCTAATGAGAAACATTAGGGAATGATATAACAATGAAGGAAACTAAAATTGAGAAGTCACAAAGCTCTAACTTCTAACCTACCATTTCCCATTATAATTTTCTACAACTTAGAAAAGGGTTAGTGATTACAATAACAATAAGCAATAATATCATAATACATTTTACTTTGTGACTTAAACATCAAATTTTATGTAACTGAAAATAACAAATATAGAGTCCTTTATAAAGCTTATCAACCTGAGACACGTATAATAGGAAAGTTCAATTTCATTCTTTAGCTACTAGACTGGCTATGAATTATGATTAACTGAGCTGTAGGATCTTTTAAGAGAAGCCTCCTAAGGCTTGGGCAGCAGTAAGCAGCAAGCATGGAAACCAGAGATGAACACCTGGATGCTAGCTGTAACTCCTCTCTTCCGTCACCATCACTTACCTCAATGGGTACTTCAGTGAGTAAGCAGCAGCCAAGAACCCACCCAGGTTGTGCCCGAGCAAGATCATTTTGTCCAATCCTAAGGCGCATCTCCATTCTTCAATGGATTCCACAAACTGATTCTCTACTTCTTCTGCATCGCTGTCAAACTTGGGTCTACTACTTCGTCCAAAGCCCAATAGGTCAAAAGCATAAACAGGCCTATTGGTGCAAAGATCTCCAAAATTCAGTACCCAGAGTCCAAGCCCTCCTCCAAAACCATGGAGGAGAACAAGGGGAGTTTTATGGCAAACAGTGTGGGAGAATTTCAGTGTCCATATTCTATTCCCATTAGATATACGAACATGCTCCTTTTTGTAAGTGCAGGGAACACCTAGTGAAGACATAAAAGAGACATTCTGCTTAGCTTCACTACTGATGAGCTCTCGCAGAGCAACAAAAAATTAGCAACTCAGGGACCATATGATATCCATTCATATGATTTGTAGCTTATATTATGTCAGCCCTAAAGAAGGGGGTATATATTTTATTGAAGCAAGTAATTCTAAATGACCATGTTTTATATCTAAGTGGGAAGACTTACCTTAGACAAGCCTCAAGTACTTGTGGTCAAAGTCTTTGGCAAGTCATATTACCTCCTGACTTCTTTCCACTCTAGCAAATTGAGGGTATTAGATGCCTAGAACTGGAGAAGAACTCAGTGGTCACTGAACCCATTATTTTAAGGTTCCTTACTTTGCAGACAATAACAAAAGAATGCCTCCGTGAATTTTCAGAACACTTGATAGATTAGCACTGAAGTCTGAAGTCAGACTTGACACAATCATAAAAAGTCATGAATTTAGGGAAGGGTTTATTATATCCATATCAAACACTGAATTCAAACCTTAAGTCATTTTCTTAATATTTATTTATTTATGAAAGAGAAAAAACAGGCACACCAGGGTCTCTATAACCACTGCAAACGAACTCCAGAGACACATGCCACCATGTGCATCTGGCTTATGTGGGTTCTGGGGAATTGAACCTAGGTCCTTCAGCTTCACAGGCAAGCACCTTAACTGCTAAGCCATCTCTCCAGCCCCCTTAAGTCATTTTAAAGCTTAGAAGAAAAGATATGAGAGGGTATGGCAGAAATACCTCAGCATGAGGTACCAGATAACCTGAGTTGGTTCGAGTTCAGTAATTGCCTAGATAAAAGTGAATAATCACAGTTTTAAAGATCAAAACTATGGTGTTCAATGCCAAGTGACTAAATACATTAAGCACTCCTCAATTGACTAACAATGAAACTAAATTTGAATTTATTTATATTAGCAACTGAACTGCTTACACTCTAGGTAGGCCCCTTAATTATCTGTGCTGATCACATGCAGTAGACAAAGCACGACACGGCCAAGTGTTTCTGCACAATAATCACACAGTGGCAGCAAAGAGAAAGCCAGCATTCATTTAGTGTTTGGACAAAACCCATGCCCATATGTGGGAAGAAATGCCCTCATGTGGAATAGGTGATCTGAATTAGCACCAAGCCAAACCTCCTCAACATTTTGAACAAGGTGTCTCAGCATTCCTATAAAATGACTTATAGTATCTAGTAGAGAGCGCGTCCCTGGCATTTATGTCTGCTACTACAGCAGTGACCAATTCTCACTCTGATTTTCATTCCTAGAACCTAGGGTCAGAAACCAACACACACACACTGGGCATCTAGAATACTTTTTAAGTTTTCTTTTAAGATTTTTTCTTTTGTAAACCACAATGACATCTCTGTGAGTTTTGTACAGAGAAAGATTATCCAAGTATATGGAATATAAATTCATTTTCATGTTAAAAATACAGTAACAGGGATAATTATGCATTCCTAAGGGTATGTCCAATTATAGTCACTTACTCTGGAATTACCAAGTATGCAAACAAGAATATTCATTAATGGTAAAAAGGATGAAAAGCAGGTGTTAAAAGCTATCAGTAAAAACATCCAAAATAAGCACGTACAGAATTTGCCCTCACTCTAGGTCTTAACAGAAGAACCAAATTGTAAAATAAACGCCAGAAGATTTAAATTCCAGTGCTTATAAAAAAATAAAAGGCTTCCAAACCAGTATGAAGGTAGAATTAAAGGAGGCTACAGCCATGAGACATGCTAAGGAGCATCCTGACCCTTGTTCTATAGGAAAGAAATGAGAAGCTGAGCAAAGTAGCCACCCAGAGCTTGTAACCACCCAGTGGCAGATCTGGGCCTATACCAAGCAACTGGGTTCAAGTTTAGACTATGTTCTGCTATGTGTTATAAGCTATGAAGTACCTAGAATCTGTTCTGGATAGTTCAGGGATATGTGGCGGTGGTGGGCAGCGGGACGACACCCTAAACTGTTTTGATACTAGCACTGAAACTTTATTTGCCTTTCTCACCCTCTTTTGAATAGTGCAGTGGAGTTTTGCAGAAGTCCCATGCTATGTGATTACCTGAGGGCAGATTAGAACCCAGCTCACTAGAGATCTGCAACCATGCCAACAATGCCATTCTTCCATCTCATTACACTCAGGTCAGCAAGAAGGCAGTCTTTTATAAACATGCTATCTTAACCTGCAGTGCATTTGTTACTATTTTCAAATAAATTAATACATTAAACTTTTCAATTATTCAAATTAAAATACTATAAATATTAGTAACTATAAAACCATAAACAATGTTTCTTGAATTCTTAATAATTTAAGCTTTTAACACGTATACAAGACCAAAAAAATTGAGAATCACAGCCCCCATTTTGCCACTTGCTGGCACAGTGAAGCAAAAAGGCTTTTGCCAATAACTAACACACTCTAGGGGTCAGAGCAAGTAGTTCAGGTAACTTACAAGAAGAAATCCTTACATTTTAACATTTTCTCTTCAGCTTCTTTAAGGTGTGATGTAGATGTAGGACACCAGGTGGGAAGCCAGCCCATTAGCCATCCTGACCTAGAACACCAAAAACAAAATGTAAACAGTGAGGTTGTGTTCTCCTAAGTCTGGTTAAGTGGTTACATGCTAAGAAGCAAGGAAAGAGAAGAAACAGTATCTGTGTGATAGCAAGCTATATGCGACAAGTCACCCAGCGGGTACAAAGCACCCTATGTTGAGAATAAGAAACACAGAAGCTAAAATTAGGCAGGGAAAAAAAAAAAACAGAAAAAAGTATTTGCTCATGGCTAGACATACTTTATCTGTCTTGAAGTGCAAAAAAGTTAAAGGTTATATGAGCAGGTTCATCTGAATGGCAGATTCACAGTGAGTAGAAAAGGGTTGAGAGAGAACCTTTATTTAAAATCTTAGTTTTAAGAAAGCCTTGATATTGCTAAAGACTCCACATGCTTGGGTTGCTCACTGAGAAATATTGCTGGAGTGGAGCTGAAAACCTCCTCTGAGTAGACCAGCTGACAGAAAGCTGAAAAAAGCTATGTTTCATGCACTTCCATGGGGGAGAGAGAAGTCATTAGTGGAGACAAACAACAGTGGGCACTGCAAGCCTTAAGTTGGGACAGCCAGGCCAAATGAGGCAATGGGTACAACAGTGGCATGTCTGTTATGGGGGAAGCCAACTGCTCTCTAATTGAACTGGAGGGCCGCTCCACGGGAAGGAATATATGCCTGATCCTAAAAACCTATGACTGGGGAAGTCATGAGCCCTAGGGGCCTGTAATACCTGCTGGTGTCTGGCGAATTGCATATATTATGCTCACCAAACTGCCTGGTAAGCACTTCTCTTAATATTCATACCAATATAGTAATAGTACTCTCATTTTTGGTTAGAGAAGCTCTTTTTTCAGATTGTGGTGACCTCTGGGATGACTCAAAAGGCACCACAGTGCTGAGAAAAAGTGACAAAGGAGTGCTCAGCACTGAAACATCTCTATCACAGCTTCCAAGGCTCAGGACCCATTGTGGAAGAGGTGGCAGAAAGAATGTAAGAGCCAAAAGAAGGATAGGACTCATTACAATGTGCTCCTCCAAACACAAAATGGCCTGGATATCCATGACCTCACAATGCCTGACACGACCTACAAAAGACCAGTGTAACAGAAGGAAAAGATGATGACATCAAAATAAAAGAAAGACTGAGAGAAGGAGGGAGTATGACAGAGAGTGGAGTTGTGAAGGGGGAAAGTGATGAGGGAGGGGAATCATCATGGTTTCTTGTTTATAATTATGGAAGTTGTCAATAATAATAATAAGCCTGGTATGGTGACCCATGCCTTTAATCCTTTAATCAAGAAGCAGAGGTAGAAGAAACAGCATGAGTTCAAGACCACCCTGAGAATTCCAGGTCAGCCTAAACTAGAGCGAGAACTACCTCAATAATAATAATAATAATAATAATAATAATAATAAATAGTCCTCAAAGATGGGTGTGGTGACCTATGCCTTTAATCCCAGCACTCAGGAGGCAGAGGTAGGAGGATTGCTGTAAGTTCAAGGCCACTCTGAGAATACATAGTGAATTCCAGGTCAGCCTGGGCTAGTAGAGTGAGATCTTACCTCATAAAACCAAAAAAAAAAAAAAAAAAAAAAGCCTCAAATCTCATGAGAAAGTGTTATGCAATGCAAGGATCTGGCCTGTGCTGTCTGCCTAGGGCGAGCTGGTTAACTGCGAATGGACAAACTAAACAGCTTTGAATTCCAGCAAACTGTAGATGAAAAGAAGGACCCAGATGTCATTGGAACACAGCCAAACACAGAGAACAAGAACCAGGTTTAAGGCAACAGGTGAGGAAAGATGTGGGGAGGCTACAACTGACACTTACCAGGAGCCTACCAAGGAGTGGGCAAGCCTTCAACTCCAGCTTGGCAGCAGCAGACCAAAGCCTTACTGTAACAATGTGAGGCAATGCAGAGCGTCAGCAGCCATCTGCCTTGGCAAAGACTCAGTACATGGTGGTATGACAAAGTGAGAAATTCTTGGTGAAAGAAAAATGAACTTAGAAGCTGGGTGTGGTGCCTCATGGCTATAATCCCAGTACAAACAAACAACAGGAGGAAAACAAGAAAGAAAAAAGAGAAATGAACTAGAAAAAGACAGTGACCAATTCTAGCTGAGAGTTAAAAGGTCTGAACCAAGGAACTGGCTACAGAAATAGAGACAAGATCTGGCCAAGGAAATAAAGAAGGTGTAACAGACATTCCCACTTCTGCCTCAATGTACAATGGGATACAGCAAGTAAGTAACAATAGGTGTGAGTGGGTTGGGTATAACTCAGTGGTAGAGCACTTGTCTAGCATGCTGGAGGTCCTAGGTTTGACTTAGGTAGCAGTACCTCAAACAAAATAAAACAAAACAAAGAATAGGTGTGAGTAGAAGACTATGTTAAGGTTTGGAAAGGCTAATTCAGTACCAGCTTTTTCTAACCTGCATAACTCGTCCTATGACATTTCCTTTTCCTGTAAAATGTTATTATTTTTGTATATAATAGGAACTCAATAACTAATGTCTGCTGAATGATTACATCACAACTCAGAATACTCCCAGCCTAAGTCAGACCCAGTAAATAGATGGCAAGCACTACAGACAAGAATAAACAACCAGTTAAGAGACACAGGAGATACTTTGAGCTCAACTCTGAGTGACTCCCTTCCCCTTCCCCCCAGATTACCTTCTTTAAAATGTCTGTTAAATTATGCATGGTGGTGTACACCTTTAATCCCAGCACTTGGGAGGCTGAGGTAGGAGGGCTGGACTACATAGTGAGTTTCAGGTCAATCTGAACTAGAGTGAGACCCTGCTTCACAAAAAAAAGAAAGAAAAGAAAAGAAAAGAAAGGAAAGGAAAGGAAAGGAAAGGAAAGGAAAGGAAAGGAAAGGAAAGGAAAGGAAAGGAAAGGAAAGGAAAGGAGAAAGGAAAGGGGAAAGGAAAGGGGAAAGGAAAGGGGAAAGGAAAGGAAAGAAAAGGAAAAAGGAAAGGCAAGGCAAGGCAAGGCAAGGCCAGGCCAGGCCAGGCCAGAGAAATTGCCCATGGCCTATAGTTCAAAGCCCTGATTCTCAGGCTGGCATAGAAGGGACTTTACAATCTGCCCACAGCCTGTTCCCACCTCAGCTTTTCTTTTGCAAACTAAACTTCCTCGGAACCTTAATACCCAAAGCTTCATTCTACCACGTCTCTCTATGGCTTTGCTCAGCTCCTTCCTTGGCCCAAAGCCTCACCCTTTGAGACACTATCCCTGACTTTGACCCCAGGGATAGAGGAGTGGTCCTTGTTACAGATACAATTACTATAGTCAATAGCTATTTGTTACAAACTTATGTAACTGCACTGTGAATGCACCAAAAGTTAAATCAAGCCTAAAAGCCATCTTTTTTTTTTTTTTTTTTTTGCAGATGCCAAACACATTTGCCAGTTGGCTGTGATGCGAATAACTGTGACTGTAAACTGGTGTGTCAGGAAGAAAGGCAGATGGGTTTACTTCGACAGACATAGTGCTTACAATGCCACAGGTTCTGTAATAGAAGATGGCATACAGACAAGGCAAGGGGCTGAATCCTCCAAAGCAAAACATGAATGAGCATTATACAGAAAAGAGAATCAAGGAAAGGGTCATCAAGGTATAAACATAAAACTTTAATACTATTCCACTTTAGGTATGGAAGCCTGTTCACAAACTATGAAAAAGAACTCAACACTTCAGCAATTAGCCTAATTCACTATTTTAATTGTTGAAAAAAGTAGTTAACAGGCAAGAGTATGTCTTTTAAACCAACAACAACAACAACAAAAAATCATGAAAGGAACTATAACCCTTATCATAAACAAGTTGGGACAAAGAAAAAACACCCAGATGTGATCTTTTTTTCAGTCTTATAAAATTCCAACCTGAAGTTACTATGTATTAAGGTCTTATATATGTAACTTAGTTATTATTTAACTTTGAACATTCATATAATAGCCTATAACACAGGCATTATGGTTCTAGCTCCACTGATTTACAGATATTGTCTACCTAGCCCCAGTGATTTGCAACATCACAAAACCAACTTTCTTTTCTTTTCTTTTTAGAGACAAGGTCTCATGTAACTCAGGCTGAACTAGAACTCACTCTATGTATGTTTTATAAAAACACTTCTACTTCTGTCAGACTGAATGCTACACATCTAATAGCCTCAACGCAATGCTTAAAAAGAGTTTAAGGCAGCCAGGCATGGTGGCACATGCCTTTAATCCCAGCACTTGGGAGGAAGAGGTAGGAGGATTGCCATGAGTTCGAGGACACCCTGAGACTACATAGTGAATTCCAGGTCAGTCTGGACTAGAGCAAGACCCTACCTAAAAAAAAAAAAAAAAACGGAAAATAGTGAAAGGCAAGAGTCCAACTTTGCTACCATTAATCACCTGCTCTGTTCCAGAGTGTTCACAATGCATCTGACTGCTATCTCCATTGCTTCAACTGCTAAATCATACCCACCCAACCTTATGTCCTATCTTCAGGGTCAGTTAACCACACCTTTAAAAAGACCCTCTGCTCCTTTCCACAGGGTCGCCTATGCCTTTCAATGTTGCTCAGCATTCCCTAAGCATGGTATATGAAGACTGGAACTAAGGCCACAAGACTGAAGCCTATATATACAAAGCCATTCTTCTGAGGTCACAAGGTTCAACGAAAAAATTCGCATGGACTAGGTATAAAACAGTAACTTGATGCAGGGCTAGCTACCTCCCTAAAATTCTGGAAAATAGACAAGTAAAACCCATTTGATTTAAGCAATAATCTATAAGCACAATTACCCATCACCAAGACTCATTTCAGTAGAGATCAAAGTATCAATCACAAACAAAGGCAATCACCACAGAAAACACCTACAGCATGAAGAAGGCCTAAAATGTGTGCTACAGGGCTTTCTACAAAGCCTCACTACCTGGGCATTGACCTTACTGGCAAGGCAGGAGATTCAAGCCCCAAACCATCTCATACAAATAAATAAATGGAAAAACTTAGTAAGGAAAGCTTTTAGAAGACTATACTAGAAGTGGCAAAGCTCAGGAAAGTCAAACGATGTGCTTAATATACTAACACAGTATATATTTACCAAAAGTTATATATGATATTAAGTATTCTAAGTTTCTCCCTGAACTTTCTACCCAGTTCTTTTTGCAATTATAACTAGCATTACTTTATTCTGTGCCATGAACATTTAGGTTTCCTGGTAATTCCTGTTTTGTTCTTTGAGACACTTGACTATCTATACTATTACTAAACCTGAATTGCACAATCTATAAATATTGTGAAACAGTGAAAGAGGTTTCAAAGTATTCTGAAGAAAATATACAGAAGTCTGGACAATTTCCACATACTCTTGGCCACTTAAAACAACATTTCAATTAGGTTATAAGTAAAGAGGATTTCACTATGTTACAGTTTTGTTTAAAAATAGCCTCCATCCATGTACTGGCATAGTCATGAGAAAAAAAATACGTTTACTGTTGCTCTCTAAAAATTACCATAGTATGCTCTCTTATTTAAAGAAGCCATAAGCTGGGTGTGGAGGCATACACCTTTAATGGCAGCACTCGGGAGGCAGAGGTCGGAGGATTGCTGTGAGTTTGAGGCCAGCCTGAGACTACACAGTGAATTCCAGGTCAGCCTAGGCCAGAGCGAGACCCTACCTTGGAAAAACCAAAAAAAAGGAAAAAAAAAAAAAACCAGAAACCATGAATTATGATTTTTACTGTAAATATCCAAGGTAATTAGAAGTGTGAATATATATATGTGTGTGTGTGTGTGTGTGTGTGTGTGTGTGTGTGTGTGTATATATATACATACATATACATATATATATACACACACACACATATATATATACATACATACATGTATGTATGCGTGTATACACACACACGCACACATTCCCTAACCAATGAACAACTGAAAACTTCCAAATTGGAAACAGGAACAAAACTAACATAGTCTTTCTTCAAAATAATTCCTAAATCCTGCCTTCTTGGAAACTGAATTCTTAAATCCTATCTCATAAAAAAGGGGGAGGAAAAAAGAGCATGTCTCATACAACTACAATTTAAGTGATTAACATACCATTTTATTTTAAAAACATGGTTCAGTGGGCTGGAGATATGGCTCAGTGGTTTAAGGCATCTGTCTATGAAGCCAAAGGACCCAGGTTTGATTGCCCAGGACCTACATAAGCCAGATGCACAGGGTGGCACATGCATCTGAGGTTCATTTACGTGGCTAAGGGCCCTGGTACACCCATTCTCTCTCTCCCTCTCTCTCTCTCTCTCAATGAAATTAAATAAAATTAAAAAAATTTTTAAAACATGATTTAAGTTATCAGTGGCTATTACATCAATGACAGACAGCACAAGCTCTCTAATATATCTAAACACATTAAGAGTTCTTTAAAAGCTTAGTGGGGTGATGCTTGCCTGTAATGGCAGCACCCAGGAGGCAGAGGCAGGAGGACTGAAAACTAAAAATCCTAGACCTCAAACCTGTAATTATTTTTAACAAAATCATCTCTACACTTTTTTTAATAACACAACTGGGAGTAAGAAATTATAACACTATCAGGCTAAACTAAAAGTCTAACAATTAGTCCAGGCTATTTTTGAATCAATAATGTTTCATAATAGGTGTTATAAATAGTATGGGTCAAATTTTTTAAGGACTCTGTTCAGATACCTGCAATTCTGAAACATTATTGTCCAGTATTTTGTGTTGTTTTTTTTTTATAAAGTGTACCATCCCTAACTTTATAGTCTTTCTTTTTGTCACAGGATTGAAATTTGCGTTTACTGGCCTGTGACTGGCACTTTACTACAGGTGGAACTGTGAGGCATAAGTTAGTTCATCTAAGGTCAAGAGAATCCTACTCCCAGCCTCTCCAGGACAACTTAAGTTTAACTGTTGTCTTATTCAAATGCAAACCTTTCTGAGTAGCTTATGAAAAAAAATTAAGTCACACAGCTGTAATATAAACAATCAATCAACTACAAGTATCTCAATGTTTGTCTTAGCATAAATTTACAATAGTTGAAGGGTTTAATAAAAATTTATTTATAAAGCCCTTTAGACTCTAGCAGACATGAGTGAGACAAAAGCCTTGTTCTGGGCTGATAAAACAAATATACAAATATGAGTACTACATGAGTAAATACTGATTTAAGAGCAATAAATAAACATTAGAGCAGGGTGTGGTGGTACAGGCTTATAATCCTAGCACTTTCGAGGTGGAAAAAGGAGGATCAAAAGTTCAAGGCCATGTTAGGATACATAGCAAGACTTTGCCTCAAAAGAAAATCAAAACCGAAAGAGGAAGTTTGAAAAACAACAACAACAAAAAAAAATCAAGAGTCTTTAGAGAAGGGAGATCACAATCTATCTTGGATTAGAGGAAATAAAATTACAAATACAGAAAGGAGCCACACTACCTCCAAATGGCTTTGAGGTCAATCTGAGATATAATAAACACAATAAAACCACTGTGTAAAACAGGATATATAATAAAGTACATGACTGATATTCTTGGAAATGTAAAAGAAACTAATGAAGTGACTTATGCTTAAATTACACTATCAAGCTTGCAAAAATTCAATGGAGAAAATGAGGGATCTGATGCAGGCAAATATGGCATAAGAAAAGATATGTAAACTTAGAACCTAGGGAACTTGGTATTCAACAACCACAGCTGTTTCTGGATAACCTGAAGACTATAATTTGCCCTTTAAAAAAATGTAGGGGAAGAACTGTTTTGTTTTGTTTGTTTTGTTTTGCATTGTTTAGGGGAAGGAAGATACAAGTAAGATCTGGACATGATAAATTGGAGAAATGAGGTATAAACAGCAGAGAAACAGAAACAGCACTACAGTGCAGAAGAGAAAACGATCTTAGTCTTTCACAGACAACTGACAGTTAAAGAACTGTACAAGGATAAATTTAGACTCTTGGAGGAGTACTACATAGAAAATAGTTAAAAGAACAGAACTTAATAAAATTAATTGATGATCTCAGCTAAGACAGTAAGCAAAATGTCTTAAGAGCTAAAATGTCTAATAGGTGTTTCATTACAGTATCAAACTAAAAAGAATCCCAAGAGGGCTGGGGATGTTACTCAATGGTATAGTGCTTGCATGAAGCCCTGAGTTCAATGTGTGTAGGGAAGGTGGGGTGGGGTGGGGTGGGGTGGGGTGGGGTGGGGGCTGGGGGGGTGGGAGTATGTGTGAAGGACCTGGAAGAATAACCTACTGAGGAAAATAGAAGGCCACTGTGATGTGGCGTTGAGGAGTTTCTTGATTTTTAAAGAAGTCAAGTGATAATGGTTACAAAGAAAAGGAGGTGGCAGCAGGGAAGAATGCACAGAGCTCAACAGTTTTTTAAAGAGGGAAGAAGATAAATTCACTCTTCTATTCCCGTAGCAAAGAACAGAATAGAAACTTTAACATAAACCTGGCTGGATGCTGTCAAATAACTGAGGCAGGAAAGAAGAGACAGAAAGCCTTCATTTGTGCCTTATTATAGCATCTGATGATTTCCACAGTATAAATACTCCCACAAGGGCTGGAGAGATGGCTTAGTGGTTAAGGTACTTGCCTATGAAACCTAAGGACTCCCTAAAACCCATGTAGGCCAGATGCACATGCGTCTGGAGTTTGTTTGCAGTGGCTAGAGGCCCTGGTGCACCCATTCTCTCCCTCATAAATAAATAAATAAAATATTTTTTAAAGATTTTATTTTCGTTTATTTATGTATTAGAGACAGAGAGAGGGAGAGAGAAAGAGTGAGAATGAGCACACCAGGGCCTCTAGCCACTGCAAAACTCCAGATACATGTACCACCATGTGCATCTGGCTTACGTGGGACCTGGAGAATTGAACCTGGGCCCTTATGCTTCACAGGCATGTGCCTTAACCACTAAGCCATCTCTCCAGCCCAATAAATAAAATATTTTTAAAAAAAAATACTCCCATAAAGGCCACTTTCAAGCTGCTGATATTGGTAAAATTCCTGAAAATTCAGCAGTGGCTTGCCAGTATATATCAACTCCAGAATACCACTGCAAACCACTTATATTTTTTAAGTATTCATTTATTTGAGAGAAGGAGAAAGAATGGGCATTCCAGGGCCTCTTGCCACTACAAATAAAGTCCAGATGCATGCACCACCACACTGTGCATATGGCTTTACATAGGTACTAAGGAATCGAACCCAGAATGCAGACTTTGCAAGCAAGTGCCTTTAACCGCTGATCCATCTCCTTAGCCAAACCACTTATTTTATGGCTTACCCTGCAACTGAGAAATTCTGTGATAGTTTTCCTCTACGCTCTACTGGTATTTAATAATTCTCTGGGACATTACAGCAATTCACAGAAGTCTACCCCAATCTTGTGATATTGAGCTTTCTCAACTACATTGCAAGTGGAAAGGGTTAGATGTTAAAAGTCAAATAGCTCTCTAGTACTTGTCTCCATAGAGCCACAACAAGAAAGACAATTAGATGCTCAAAAAAGCTGAGATGACTATGTTAGAATTGTTTCCTTGTATATGTCATCTCCTCATCTGTACTAGCAAACTATAAAATAAGGTATTTTGATTGTAGTTCTAAAGGCAATGTAGGGGGACTGCTTCTAGACTGGACTTGACCCAGGGCAGCAAATGGCAAGACACAGGGGGCAGAGCACATACTGTGTATATATGTGCTTAGTTTCTCTCCCTCATCTCATAAAACCACCATGATTCAATCACTAGGGTCCCACCCTAATGGCTTTAACTGATCCTAGTCACTTCCCAAAGCCTTACCTCTAAACACTATACAGTTCCACCTTCTTAATACCTCACAATGAGGATTAAATTTCCTAAGTCTCTTAGGACACTCAACCACATACAAATAAGGTCTAAATATCTTAGGGTAAGAACTTCACTTAAAAATAGCCAAACATCTCACGAGTTTCAATCTACGTAAGTAGCAGCAGAAATATGGTGGAAAATGCCTTAAAAGCAAATCCAAACAACTGGGGCAGGGAGGTTCCAACTAGCTCTACTATTTGGTAGTGGTAACTCCAACTGGAAAATGGGGACAGTCATATACCCAGCACTCAGTTGATATGAGGTCTAAAATCACCACACCTGTGAAACACCTGGTAGGAGCTTAGACATCTTTATTTGCCTGCACGATACAGTTCAGAAGTCCATCCCAGTGTGGACACTGCCAATTTCTTGTTGCTGGGACAAAACACCCAACCAGAAGCAGCCAAGAATACCAGGGAGTTCTGCCTCTGTCTAAAGACTATGGCTGGTGAGCTGCTAATGACTTTTGTATGGTCTACATTCAGTGACTTCCATCAATAATAAAACCCTTTCACTGTTGTAGTCTGGGCTACCAAGTCTCACACATCAAGACCAAAGGGTCCACCTATAGGTACTCTCAAGAAAGAGGCAAAATAGGGCTGGAACAGATGGTTTAGTGGTTAAGGCACTTTACTGCAAAGCCAAAGGACCCAGGTATGATTCCCCAGGACCCATGTAAGCCAGATGCACAAGGTGGTGCATGCGTCTGGAGTTCTTTTGCAGTGCTGGAGGCCCTGGCGCACCCATTCATTCTCTCTCTCTCAAATAAATTAAATAAAATAAAAAAGAAAGAGCCAAAATAATGTTTTGACAAACCTAATGTGAATACAAGTTACCAGTTGAGTTCCTACTTATCATGGCCACAACAATGAACAATGAACAATGAAGCATGTCAACATATCAAAACAGTGGACCCAATTATCATATAAGCAAAACTTAGAAGGTCCCAGTGGCTAATAATCCAAAATTTTCCTCCTCATGCTATCTTCCTAAGTACTCCTATATTCATAATATCCCACATTCTACCTTTTATATTATGTTTCATATACAATTTTCCCCAGATATATGAAGGAGAACTGTTGTCATAGCAACTTATAAGAGAGAAGTAGAGGCTGGAGAGATGGCTTAGCAGTTAAGCGCCTGCCTGTGAAGCCTAAGGACCTCAGTTCGAGACTCGATTCCCCAGGACCCACGTTAGCCAGATGCACAATGGGGCGCACGTATCTAGAGTTCGTTTGCAGTGGCTGGAAGCCCTGGCGCACCCATTCTCTCTCTCTCTCTCTCTCTCTCTCTCTCTGCCTCTTTCTCTCTCTGTCACTCTCAAATAAATAAATTAAAATGAATTAAAAAAAGAGAAGTAGGTAGCTTATTTTTCTATACAAAACTGTAGTCTTGAGAAGGCAATACCTTCATGATAATTATTGTACCAATTACTATTTTTCTTTTTTACTCACAAGGGCACAGAACCTGTCATAGAAAGTAATTTAAACTGAGTCTATATATCAAAATCTCAGCTGGGTGTGGTGGCTCACACTTGTAATCCTAGCACTGGGAAGGCAGAGGCCGAGAGGATTGCTGCAAATTTGGCTAACCTTGTTTGCATATTGACATAATTGAGTTCTAGGCCATCCAGGACTACCTAGGGACAATATCTTAAAATAATAATAATAATTAATAATAATAAGGAGAAGAAATTTCATGTTAGGCACCTGTACTTCAACTTCTAATAATAATGATGATGATGGTAATGAAGAAGAAATTTCCCTTTATGCACCTGTCCTTCAACAATAATAGAAGAAGAAGAAACTTCACTTTAGGCACCTGTCCTTCAACTTCTAATAATAATAGAAGAAGAATCTTCACTTTAGGCACCTGTCCTTCAACTTCTAATAATAATAAAAATAGAAGAAGAAACTTCACTTTAGGCACCTGTCCTTCAACTTCTAATAATAAAAGAAGAAGAATCTTCACTTTAGGCATCTGTCCTTCAACTTCTAATAATAATAAAAATAGAAGAAGAAACTTCACTTTAGGCACCTGTCCTCCAACTTCCACAAAGTTGCTACCTGTAATGGCCGTCTTCCGAGGTCCACACTTCTCCAGGACAACCACAACGACCCATCTCAGGAGCACGCACACGCACAGCACCGTTGGGAAGACAATCACTCTGCACACCCTTCCGTGAAGTTTCTGCGAGGGAGGTGTTTTCCCAGAAACCCACGGCCACACGCCCACCTCCCCGTCCTGGGTCGTCCGGGCTTCCAGGTGAGCTCTGCCGGCCCGGAGCGCCGCCCCGTTCCCCAGCGCGCAGCCTTGTCAGCCCCGCCGCGCGGGCCGCTCCGGGGACAGGGCGCTGAGGTGGGGGCCGGGAAGGGGGGTTCCCCTCTCACGACCGCCCCGTCCCCGCCTCCGCCTCGCGGCCCTGGGCGCCGACACACTTCTCAGAAAGCGCAGCGCCGAGGGACCGACCACGCGTAGTCAAGAAGGTACCAAGTCCTTGGGGCCGCCCACCGCACACACACACCATCCCCTTTGCCCCAGCAGTCCTCACCCTTCGCCCGAGTCCACCTCCTCCTCAGCCGCCATCGTCGCCGCCGCGCAGGCGTAAAGAGCAACACGCCTTGAAGCCGGCTGACAGGCCGACTGGGCCGCGCCCGGCCGCAGCCGCCCTTAAGGCGCCGCCCGCGCATGCGTTGAACACCCAACTGAAGGGCTCGGGCGTCGCGGCCGCGCCTCTGCGCGTGCTCGCTCCGTGTGCCCCGCCCCTCACCCCACCCCCCCCACCCCCGCGCGCCCATCAACGGCGCATGCGTCACCTCTTCCGCGGTCCGCCTGTGCTTATAGAGGCTGGGCCCTGAAAGGTCAGCGAGAGACTAGAACCGCTGTGGGGGATTCCCTCAGCGTTTGTTAGGTCATCGCTCATTTGAATGGTAAACATGATTCATCATGGCACGGGTACGGGCTGTCAGGTCTGGGCACCGGGCAATCACTGGGTAGTCTGGGGTCTGAGGAGACACCCTCGGCCGTGAGATAAGGATGGGTAAAGGCTGCGGGGGCGGGGCGGGGGCGGGGACGCCCTGATGGAAGTCTGTGTGGTCTCTGCCGGCCCTCCCGGTCAGGTAGGTGGCCAGGGACACCGGACAGCTCACAGGACCCTCCATTCCGAAGACAGTGTGCTGGGTTTACGGACCTGACCCAAACCAGCAACCGCACCTCACTTCATCCAAATCCTAATGCTTGGGAAGGGGGAGGAGAGCCTGTATTTAGGTACTTAGGGTTACTTCACCACCCCCACCCCCACCTTCTATCAGCTCTAAGGAACTAAGGGGAAAAGGCCCAGAATGCATTCTCTCTCTCTCCCATCCCTCCCTCTCGCTCAGCTGGGTGTACCAATGAGCTTAATTTGGGGTTACTTACAGGAACATGGGCAACTAATGAGTTCTACACCATTGAAGAAACTGTCTCCTTAGAGTCTATTCTTGAATGATGGTTGGCTCACAAAAATATTATCACGAAGTAATTTTAACTTTTTTTTTCTCTCAAGAGAAGTAAGCAGATATGTGAAAATGAGGAGGAACAATGAAAAGCTCTATAGACAAGCAGAAGTTAGCGCTCAAAGCCAGATTTTAAAGACAGAATTCAGAACCTTGACACCATTGTGGTTAAACAAATAGAACCATCCTGATATTGCATAAGGGATGTTTTCCAAGTCCAGCCTCTTGCTGTAAATGTCCCTCAGGTTAGGAATAAGTGAGCTGGACATGGTATTGTTGTCTGTACTCTTAACTGAGAATAGAGAATGTAGTAAGTTCACTTAATTAGGCCACACAGGGATGGTGATGACCACTAATATCTTTAGCTACTCAATCTTTATCCTTAACTAGATCAGGATTAATGAGCTGAATCTTCAAACTATAGTATAATAAAGATACATAATTTTGTTTTTCCAGAGGGGTATGCAGATGCTAGGTACATTTTCAGTGGCTGGAGGCCCTGACATGTCCATTCATTTTTCTCTCTCTCTCCTTCAAAATAAATAAATAAATAAAATGTTTAATATTTTTATTTTTATTTATTTATTTGAGAGATACAGAAATAGGGAGAGAGAGAGAGAGAGAATGGGTATACCAGGGCCTCCAGCCACTGCAAACAAACTCCAGATGTGTGCGTCCCTTGCGCATCTGACTTATGTGAGCCCTGGGGAGCTGAACCTGGGTTGTTAGGCATTGCAGTCAAGCGCCTTAACCACTAAGCCATCTCTCCAGCCCAAAAATATTTTTTTAGGTAATATAATGTTGGTTGGAGAGATGGCTCAGTGGTTAAGGCGCTTGCCTGCAATACCTAACAACCCAGGTTCAGTTCCCCAATACCCACGAAAAGTCAGATGCACAAAGTGGTGCATGCATCTGTTGTTGGTTTGCAGTGGCTAGAGACCCTGGAGTGCCCATTTTCACTCTGTCTCTCTCCCTCTGTCTCGCTCTTGCTGTCCTTGCAAATAAGTAAAAATTTTAAAAAAATGAAAAAAAGCACTGTAATGAAACAGTATGAAAAAGTGTCACAGAGATATTGTGGACCCTCGGTTCAATCCCCAAAACTTTCTCACCAAAATATTTTTAAAAACTATTTTATAAAAAGAATGAGCTGGGCATGGTGGTGAATACCTTTAATCCCAGCATTCTGGAGGCAGAGGTAGGAGGAACACCATGAGCCTGAGATAACAGTGAATTCTAGGTCTGCCTGGGCTAGAGTGAGACCCTACCTCAAAAAAAAAAAAAAAAAAAGTTTATGGTTAAGTAAAACTTGGTGCCTCTATTATATGTAATTCTGTGTCAATCATTACAAAAAAAATATGTAGTTGGGCATGGTAGCTCATGCTTATAATCCCAACACATAAGAGGCTAAAGCAAGAAGATTATTACTAACTTAAGGCCAGTCTGGGCTACGGTGTAAGAGCCTATCTCAAAGAAAAAGAGGGGCTGGGAAAATTGCTCAGTAGTTAAAGCTTATTTGCAAAGCCTGCTGGCCTTGGTTCAATTCCCAAGCCACCCATGTAAGCAGGATGCAAGAAGTAGCACAAGTTCCTAGTGTTCATTTGAAGCAGCAAGAGGCCTTGGTGTGACTATGCATACACACACACATATACAAATAATATTTTTTTTTCTGTTTTTTTGAGGTAGGGTCTCGCTCTGGCCCAGACTGACCTGGAATTCACTATGTATTCTCAGGCTGTCCTTGAACTCAAGGTGCTCCTTCTACCTCTGCCTCCCAAGTGCTGGGATTAAAGGCATGCAATACCAAAAAAAAATTTAAAAAAGAGGACTGGAGAGATGGATTAGTGGTTAAGACCCTTGCCTGCAAAGCCAAAGGATCCAGGTTCAACTCTCTAGGACCCACATAAGCCAGATGCACAAGGTGCCACATCAAATGGAGTTCATTTGCAGCAGCCAGAGGCCCTGCCATACCCACTGTCCCTCCGCCCTGCCATCTCTCTCTCTCCATCTGCCTCTCTCTATATATCTCAAAAAATAAAATATTTTTTAAAACAAAGGTATATACCAATATGGAATTGCTCCAGAGCATATTAATAGGTTAAATTTTTAAAAACCAAAAATCATGAAATATCTAAAAATTGGTTTTTTGGTATAAAATCTACAAACTCTGAGATAACTGGTCAAGGAAAAAAGGAAGCACAAACAATATCAGAAATGGAAAAGAAAACATCACTACAAATCTTATTCACATTAACAATATAGCCAGCAGCTGGGTGCAGTGGTGCATGCCTTTAATCCCAGCACTTGGAAGGATGGGGTAGGAGGATTGCTATGGAATCAAGGCCAGCCTGGGCTAGAGTGAGATCCTACCTCGAAAAAGAGTCAAAAATATATAACTACCAATATTTCACACAGCTTTATGCCAATAAATATGACAACTTTGATGAGTTAGACAAAATAGCAAAATTGACAAGTTGAGACAGAACAACAAAAATTTTCTGTACTTTAAATAATTAATTTACCTCTATGGTAGAATAAGACAAACACAAGTTCTTTGCCACTTCCCAAATTAACTGTAATTTTCCTCCACTTGTACCTGAGCCTATAACTTGTTTTGATCAACACCATGTGGCAGAAGTGACTTATTTCCAAGCCTGGAACTTAAGAGAGCTTGAGTTCAGTGTCTGCCAGTTAGTGTACTGTCTCAAGTCAACCACCATGACAAAAGTCAGAGCGCCCAGAGGCTGCAGCAATGAAGTTAGTTAGCTAGCTACTTGGACAGAGACCATGCATGTGTGGAGCACTGAGGTACCAAACTTGTAAATAAAAGCTCTATAGGATTTTTAGCCCACACCCACCTTAGCATCTGAATTTAGCTTAATGAATGACCCCAAGCAATACTAAGTGGTCTAAAATCTCTGCACATATAAGCTTAAATTCCTGACCATAAGAACTGTGAGAAAATGTGGGGTGTGGTGGCACGTACCTATAATCCCAGCACTACAGAGGTTAATCCAATGTTTGTGGACAGATCTTGTCTTAAAATAATTGTGAAAAAAATAAGACTGGATATACAGCCACAACAGCCTGAACATGCCCAATCTAATCTGATCTTGGAAACTAAACAGGGCCAAAGCTGGTTAGTACCCAGAATGGGAGGAAATAAAACTGGTTGTTTTAATCCACTATATTTTGAGATAGTCTCTTATGTAGCAATGGGCAATCAAATCTCATCATTTGCTGATAGCTCTTTATCTTCTGCTATGTGGATTGAATATGTCTGCAAAAGTTCATGTGTTGAACATTTAAATCAATGCAATAGTGTTGAGAGGCAGGGCCTGACAGCAGTATTAAAATCATTAAGACTCCATCCTCAGTATCGGAATGTTATCAGAGAAGTAAGTGGTCTTGAAAGTGCATTCCTTATACATGAGAGTTTGGTCCCTTGAGGCTAGTCTCACTCACTCGCTCCATGAAATGCATTCATCATGTTGAGAAGTAATAAGAAAACCCTCATCAGGTGTGTCCTCTCAATCTTGCCCTTTCAGTTTATTATGGATTATCCAGTCTGTGGTATTCTGTTATATTAGACACTCCACCCATGTATGATGCCACTATTTTGTATACCAAATTATATCATTTCTTTTTTAAAAAAATTATTTACAAAGAGAGAGAATAGGCAAACCAGAGCTTCTTGCCACTGTAAATAGACTCCAGATTCAGGTGCCACTTTGTGCATTTGGCTTTATGTGGGTACTGGGGATTCAAACCTGGTCTGACAGCCTTTACAAGCAAGTACCTTTGACCACTAAGCCATCTCCCCAGCCATATAATTTCTTGATTTTTCACAAATAGCTTTGTTTTTTAGTTTTTCATTTAAGATAATCACAGATGCCATGCAGCTATAAGAATAATGCAGATAAGTCTTATGTGCCTTTTGCTAGTTTCCCCTTGTAGCAGCTTCTTGCAAAACTATAGTGCAATGTCATCACCAGAGTATTCACATTATAAAGTTCTGAAACATTTCTGTAACCACAAAGATCCACCTGGTTCCCCTTTGATAGCCACAGTCACTCCCATCTGCACACATAATCTCTATCAACCATGTTACTAGTCGTACAATTTTGTTATTTCATGAAGGCTGTATAAATTGAATCAACTTTAGAAATTGACTTTTTCCTCTCTGTATAATTCCTTTAAGATTCATTAAAGTTGTGAATCCATAAGTCATTCCTTTTTATTGATAAGTAGCATTCTTTGGTTGGATATGCCACAATCTAACCATTTCACTTATTGGAGTATGTCTGTGTTATTCCCAATTTCCATATATTACAAATAAAGATGCCATAAATATTTGAGTATAGGCTTTTGTGTGAACCTGTTTTAATTTCTCTGGGATAAGTGCCCAAGAGTTCCATTGCTGCTCAGAAGGTAGTTGCATGTTGGAAAGCAAAAGCTGCCAAGTCATTTTCCAAAGCAGTTGTGCCATGTTATATGGCCAACCATTAAAGTGTGATTGGTGTGAGTTTTCTACATCCCTCACTAATGTTTGGTGCTACCTCTATTTCTTAACATGTCCATTCCAATGGATCTGTAGTGATGTCCTGTTTTGATGAACCTATAGTGATGTCTCATTCTGATGGGCCTGTAGTATGGTTTTACTTTGTATTTCTATGCGACTAATGATGCCATACATCTTTTCACATGCTTTTCTTTTTTATATATAAATGTTTATTTATTTTTATCTTATTTATTAGAGAGGGAAAGAGAGAGGGGGAGGGGAATGGGCACACCAGGGCCTCCAGCCACTGCAAATGAACTCCAGATGCATGTGTATCTGGCTTACATGGGTTCTGGGGAATCAAACCTGGGTCCTTAGGCTTTGCAGGAGAATGCCTTAACCACTAAACCATCTCTCCAGCCCCACATGCTTATTTTCAATCTACACATCATTTCCCCTGAAATACCTGTTTATGTATTTTTCCCAATTTCTAATGGTGTTTTTAGAATTGTTTATGTTTTGCAGATACTAAGTCTCTGCCATGTGTGGGGTTTGAAAATATTTTCTGCCATCTGTAACTTGTCTTTTTATCCTTTTCACATGTACTTTTGCAGAGGAAATGTTTTTTTTAATGAGCTTTATTCTTTTATTTATTTATTTGACAGAGAGAGAGAGAGAGAGAGAGAGAGAGAGAGAGAGAGAGAATGAATACACCAGGGCTTCTAGCCACTGCAAATGAACTCCATACAAATGCACCACCTTGTGCATCCTACTTATGTGGGTACAGGGGAATCAAACCTGGGTCCTTAGGCTTTGCAGGCAGATGCCTTAACCATGAAGCCATCTCTCTAGCCCAGAAATGTTTTAAACATGGTAACTTCTACTTTATTGACTGTTGAAAAAATTATGTATTTAGTAGCTGGGCATGGTGGCACATGCTTTTAATCCTAGCACTCAGGAGGCAGAGATAGGAGGATTACCATGAGTTCGAGGCCACCCCAAGACTACATTGTGAATTCTAGGGAAGCCTGGGATAAAGTGAGACCATACCTTGAAAAAACAAAATAAAATAAAATAAAATAAAAATTTATATATTTATTTGAGAGAGAGAGAGAGATAGAGAAAGGGAGGGAGAGAATAGGGATGCCAGGGCCTCTAGCCACTGCAAAGAACTCCAGATGCATTATCATGTGCGTCTGGCTTATGTGGGTACTGAATAATTGAACCTGAGTCCTTTGGCTTTGCAGGCAAATGCCTTAACCACAAAGCTATCTCCCCAGCCCTTTGTTGACTTTTTGATGGACTGTTTTTAGTGTCAAATTTTAAGAACTCTCTTCCTAATCAGAGAAACCAAGGATTTTCTACAATGTTTTTCTAAAAATTTTGTGAACTTGAATGTTGTACTTAATATTTTATTTTTACTTATTTATTTATTTGACAGAGAAAGAGGGAGAGATAGTGAGATAATGGGTGCACCAGGGTCTCCAGCCACTGCAAATGAACTCCAGGTGCATGTGCCCCCTTGTGCATCTGGCTAAGTGGGTCCTGGGGAAATCAAACCTGGGTCCTTTGGCTCCGCAGGCAAACACCTTAACTGCTAAGCCATCTCTTCAGCCCTTGAATGTTGTATTTAAATCCATGAGGCAGTTTTGTTAAATATGAGATGTTGGTGATGATCATTTTTTGCTTGTTTGTTTGTTTTTTGTAAAGTTTAAAGAGAAGTTATTAGATTAAAAGAAGGAAAGAGAATGAAGTATAGGGAGCCCCTGCCATATGGAAGGTTGGAGTGGGTAGAGAGCCCCATTTTTGTTTCTTAAATTCATTAGTTCCATTTGTTGAAGTCACAATTAATTTCAAATAGTTTTTTAAAAAATATTTTATTTATTTGAGAGAGGAATAGGCAGAGAGAAAGAGAGAATGGGTGTGCCAGGGCCTCCAGCCACTGAAAATGAACTCCCGAAGCTGTGCATCTGGCTTACATGGGCCCTAGGGAATTGAAACAGGGTCCTTAGGCTTCACAGGCAAATGCCTTAACCACTAAGTCATTTTCCCAGCCCTCAAAATAGTTTTTGATGAATTATTTGGCAGTACTTTTTATTGATGAAAGATGTAAGGGGGCCAAAGAGATTGCTGGTTAAGCCAATTACCTACAGAGCCTAAGTACCCACGTAAAGCCAGATACACAAAGTGGCACATGCATCTGGAGTTAGTTTGTAGTTGCTAGAGGCCCTGGCACCCATATTCTCTTCCCCCCCCTCTCTCCCTTTTCTCCCTCTTCTTGCAAATAAATAATAAAAAAAAAAAGATGTAAGGTACGTAAAAGCTGGTGGCCTTTCTAGGGTGATGAGACACTGTACTGAGATATAATGCTCAAGCCCCTGTCAAGGAAGAATTTGTTGCCTCAAATGTGTGGAGTGTTTCAATGGATCAGCTCCCAGGTCTTAGTGCCTTCAGGGAACACACCTCTACAGAGAGCCACCTCAACGGGTCATTCCATTATAATGATGGACTGAACCAGGAACCCAAAGGACTATTTTGGTCTGAAAAGGACAACTCTGCTAAGCCTTTTCTGTTCCAAAATTTCCTGTGGCTGGGGCAACTGAGCCTGCATTACTGCTCAGCTTCACCCTCTGCCAAACCCCACGTGCTCCTCTCTTTCCTACAAGTGTTGATCTCAAGGGCCCTCCCACAGTATTAAGCTCTTAGGAGATTGCTTCTTAGAGAACCCAAATGGTTACTTGCTTTCATTTAATACTGAGCATGAAATTTGACTTAAGCTTTGAAAACAGTGGAAAGGTCATAACTTGATGATTTATGTATGAGTGTATAGCAGTAGCAGTATGTGTGATGGTGCAAGTGTGTCCATATATATGCATGTGTATGTGCAGATGCATGTGCCCTGCACAAGTGCACAGGCCAAAGGATACCATTGGGTATCTTCCCTTATCATTCATCTGCTTGTTTTCTTGAGATGGTGTCCTGCATTGGTCCCAGAGCTGGTGATTTTTTTTTTTTTTTTGCAAGCCCCAGAAATTCTTGGTCTCTGCTCCCTACAGGATTGGGGTTACAGATATACTTGGTCATGCCCAGCTGTTTACAAGGATGCTAGGGAATCAAACCCAAGTGGTTTCAAGCCATCTCAGGCCCTCATGCTTATACAACAAGTGTTCTTACCTGTTGCATCATCCCTCCAGCCCCAGCTTGAGAGTTTTTATTCTGCTATTGTAGGAGCCAGTCATTTTATTTATTTATTTTACTTTTTTATAATTAAAAACTTCCATATTATAAACAATATCCCATGATAATTCTCTCCCTCCCCCCACCTTCCCCTTTGAAACCCCACTCTCCATCATGTCCCCTCCCCCTGTCAGTCTCTCTTTTATTTTGATGTCATCATCTTTTCCTCCTATTATGACGGTCTTCTGTAGGTAGTGTCAGGCACTGTGAGGTCATGGATATCCAGGCCATTTTGTGTCTGGAAGAGCACATTGTAAGGAGTCCTACCCTTCCTTCAGCTCTTACATTCTTTCTGCCACCTCTTCTGCAATGGACCCTGAGCCTTGGAAGGTGTGATAGAGATATTGCACTGCTGAGCACTCCTCTGTCACTTCTTCTCAGCACCGTGATGCCTTTTCAGTCATCCCAAGGTCACTGCCATCTGAAAAGAGAAAGTTCTCTAATGAAAAAGAGAGTAGCATTAATATATGGGTATGAACATTAAGAGAAGTGCTTACTGGGCAGTTTGATGAGCATAGTATATACATTTAGCCAGACAGCAGCAAACGTTACACCCGTAGGGCTCATGACTACCCCTGTTGTAGGTTTTCAGTATCAGGGATGTATTCCCTCCCATGGAGCAGGCTTCCAGTCAAATTGGAAGTTTGTTTCCCCCATAACAGATGTGCCACTATTGCACCCATTGGCTCATTTGGCCTGTTTGGCCAAATATATGGCTTGCAGTGTCCACTGTGGAGTATCTTAACTGGTGATTTCTCTCTCTCCCATTAAGCTGCATGCAGTGTAGGAGCCAGTCATTTTAGGAAAACTTTCATCAGAAACTTTAGTCTCCATTTGGGAAGCTGAGGCAGGAGGATTGCCACAAGTGCCAGGCCAGTCTGGAATATATAGTGAGTTCCAGGTCAGACTGAACTACAGAATGAGGAAAAACTAGGGTCTGAGAAGATTGCCCAGCAGGGAAGAACCCTTGCTGCCCAAGCACGAGGACCTGAATTCAGTCCCCAACACCTGTGCCAAGAGCCAGGAGCAGCCAAGCCTGCCCGTGACACCAGTGCTGAGGTAGGCGGAGACAGAATTGCCGGGGCTTACTTTGTTGGTCATCCAGTCTGACTGGAAATAGTTCGATGAGACTTTTTCTCAAAGAAACAAAGCAGGAGAATGACAGAAGTGGACACCCAACATTTTCTCCTGGCCTCTGCATGTGTGTGCAAAGGGTGGACCTATCTGCACACAACACAAATACACACAGCAAAAATATAAAAGGAAAAACAGGAATGAAAAGAAAGAAAGAAAACTGCTTTTACAACATCACTGCAGAAGAGAGAAGCTAAAAGGAAAGGAATGGTGAAGTGGTGATGGGGAGGCAGGATTAACACAGGAGCATGTACACAAGAGAAAGGGTAGCTGCCAGATGCTGTCCTCTGCTGTTGTGGTTCCTAGTGGTCCCATCCTCAGGAAGGTAGCCAGGAGGATTTCCCATACCCTAGCATAGCAGAGACAAATCTTATCAACAGGGTTTAACACATCAGTCATTGCCTTTGAAATAATCCCTGGGTTGGCTTTCTGTCACTGTGACAAAATGAAAAAGAAAGATGTAGTTTGGCTAATGGCTTTAGAGGTTCCAGTCCTATCACTTTAGTGACAGTACATCATGATGCGAGTGTGTGGTGGACAAGGGCCTGTGATGAAATCCTACATCATGGCGGAAGTGTTTGGTGGGGGAGGGGCCTATGGTCATAGTATTTCATGGTGGGTGTGGTGGTTTGAACATAATATATGTCCCCCATAGCCTCAGGGATATTTTTTTATTAAGAATATTCTTGCAACTTAAGTCTCCAGTAGTCTGCTAGAGGAGGTATCACTGGGGATGGATCTTTTACTCTCGCCTAAGATATGGAAAGAGCAGTTTGAGCTCTGGCCATTCATGTTTGCTAGAAGTGAATGTCCAAGTATCAGGCTCAGATGCCACTGGAGGCAAGGGTGGGAGAGAGGGGAGAGGCTGAGGGGCTGCATTCACTTTCCTTTCATGTGAGATAACATTAAGTGTTCCTTTCTCTGTCTCACATCTCATTTGATGCAACAGAAGAGTATATGTTTCTATTTTCAGTAAAATCAAAAGTTTCCTTTTAAAATTTCTACTGTATTCAGATTTTTCATTTTTGTTCCATTTTTTTGTTTTCTTGTTTTGGATAATTTTGTGCTGAAGTAGTGAGCATCCTAATAAATCAGGAGACACTGTTCTCTCTAAAGTATCAGTTGCTTTTCTGTATTTGAGCTTTCAAGAGCAAAACTCATCTATGTAGACATTACTAATGCCTCCTAACAATTTGTACCAAAGGCAGGCTTATATAGTAGCAAGAACATGTTCATATCCATAATCCCCTCTGACATTAATGTCTGTTCCTTTGCCCCCGCCTCAACATTTTGAAAATGAATCCATCTAATGGCTTAGTGCAGCTTACTGAACCTCCACTCTACTTTGTCCACACTTGTGGGAGAAAATAAGCAGTGATTGGTGTCTTGGCTCTATCACATTTCCTGACAAGTGGGAAATAATCTGTTTGTGATGTAATAAATACTCTGTTCTAAGAAACTCAGCAAATTGGTTTATTTCATGTTAGCTCTGCAGGGATGCACAGAGGGAACAATCTTCACCCATCATCGATTGTACACTGAAATATGTTATGGCTGTCTGTGCCCACAGCTGGAAGAACATTGCGGTGTTATGAGTGAGTGAGCAGTTAGGGAAATTGCTGCTCTAAGTTGGTGCAAAGCCAACAGTGGTCATATTGCTCATGTGGCTAGAGATAGCTTTTATCTGTTCATGAGAATCAACTTAAATATTCAGTAATCTCATGAATCTTGGAACTTTCAAATTGGGAGAATGTATACCACTGAAATTGTCAATTATTTCAAATTAAGACTATGAATATTTGTGAAAAAATTAAAGCAAATTTATGACAGCACCATTGTCTCTTCTATATCAATATAGGAGAACAACAAAGGAGACTCTGGCTGGTACAGAGTTGAAGGTTTTACAGAGAGAAGTAAATACTATGGGCTGAGGGTGGAGCTCAGTGGTACAGCACTTGCCCAGCATGAGTGAGGCTCCATACCATATCATCCCCAGCGCCACTAAAGGAATTTTTTTAAAGCACAGAGCAAACTAAAACCACAAGAAAAGATGGACAAAAAGCATTACAACTTTCTGCAAAGGTGCACAGTGTGGATGAGCATCTTCAAGCATTTGAAAGCTATACCTTGCTATTAGGCTACCCGTATGTGATAATCATTTATGATGGTGAGTCTCGGTAGAGCTTGGTTTCCTTTTTTGTTGAAGCACAAAGCACAGATGATAATGGTTCTCAGCCGGTGAACACGCCCACATAAGCACCATCCAGGATCTGAAGTTGATTTGGAAGGAGGCAAGAGGTATCTCATGGAAGGAAGTGGAGTGAAGCACCAGGCAGGTGCAGTAGGAAGATGCTGACCAGTTTCATTAATGCAGGAGATCGGTTTGTGAAGACTTGTCAGTTGCGCTGATGAATATACGTCTGATAGCTAAATTTAGGAGTTTTATTTTAAGCCTTTCTTCCTTTGAAATTTGAAGGTGTTGCTTAGCTACCCTCCCCTTTTCTTAGTGTAATTTCTGATTTAATGCAATCCTTTCAGCTGCAGGTGCTGGAAATGGGCTATTATTTAAGTACCTTCCTCTCAGGTTCGGTAGTATGTACAGTACGTGTGGTGTTGTCTGTTTCTTTTGTATTAACTCCTTAGTCTCTTAAGACTGCACATTAAACTGTCATTTCTTTATATGTATGCATTCTTTTCCAGGGAAAGTATATTGAACAAAAGGGACAATTTTGGTGGTAACACATGTAGTTATGTTAGATTGATTATTGTTTCTATTAAAATTAATTTGGGTGCAATTATTTATCATAAAAATTAGTGTTTTAATATAAACAAAATCATATAGTAGCATGAAATTAAGCTAAAATTATTTTACATGATAATTAAGCCTTCAGTATATGTCCATTTTATAAGCATAGTTTTCTTCCTTGAGTCCTGCCAAGCTCATTGTTCAGTACGTCTGAACCTGGGTATGGACCACTGGAGAGACATCTGGCTTCAGCTGCTATAGCTGGTTATGTATTTATTGGAGTACTTACCAACTTTCACTGGGGTTAGTCCTATCTTATATAAAGTATAATAATTTACTTTATATTTCCTACAAGTACTTAGAAAATGTTTTTTTATTGATAAGGTTATAGCTCAAGGAATTCAAAACATGACCCAGTTAAACCCATTGATCTTTTACAGAGAAATGATAGCAAGAGGCAAAGGGCCTCATCTATCTGTCTTTTAGTGTGTCATGGGCCTCAGCATAGTAACAGTGACTGTTGGTGATGGTTTGAAAAGGTGATTTCACCCAAACCCCATTAAGATGCTCTCCAGGGTTTGTGCCTGAAGTGGATCTGCATCTGTTACAGTTCAGTTGAAAAGAACAAGGTGTCCACAAACCTGACAAGACCAAATCTGCCAGCTTTCTTACCATGGTGTGGCAACCACTGAGCTTCCAGCCATGCATGTGATTTTGACCTATAAGACAGATGTCAGCAGCCAGAGACTCTGGTCACATTGTCAGTCAGCCCATCCAAACTATGCAGTACTTGTGAGAATCAAGACCTTGGCTGTCAGCTAAGGTTGTACATCATGTATTTACTTGAGCAATTAACATATAGAATACACATATAACATAGAATATTGAAGCCATTCTTTGCCCTATTTGATTTGTTCTGAAGAGTAAATCAGAAGGGTTGTTTTCACCCTAATTGGACACTTGGAAACAACTTGGACATAGTCACATGTGATGATCAGTCTTCATTGTGAACTTGACTGGATTTAGAGTTACCTAGAAGACACACCCCTAGGTGTGCCTGTGAAAGTGTTTCCAGAGAAGTTTAACTGAACAAAAGGATCTGTTCCTACATAGGTGGCATCACTCCATGGACTGGGGCCCAGGTTGAGTATAAGGAAAAAAAAAAAAGAGAGAAAGCCAGGTGAGTGCCTGTATTCCCTTTCCTCTGCTTCCTGGTCTACTATGATGTGAGCAAATTCCAGATACCACAGCTGTGAGCTGCTCCCACTACCATGCCTGTTCCACCATGATGGGCTGCACTGAACTATGAGTCAAATTGAGCCTTTCCTCTTTCAGGTAGCTCTTGTCAGGTATTTGGTCACAATGATGAGAAGAGTAACTGATACAAATATCATGTTTTTTCACACCAAGTCTGGGTTATTCCATTGAGTTTTACTTAAAAACAAACTAAAAAGACTTCTGGACCAACATGAAAAGAGCTTAAAAGTCTGGAAAGAATAATATTTTCCTCAGACCCTCAGGGAAGTGAGGTCACAGAGAAAACTGATGCCCTGAAAACTGGTCCCTATAACAAACAAAGGAGATGAAAAATTAATAATATCCAGACATGAGAGAGGGCATCATTGCAGATTCCATGGGCATTAAAAGGGCAACAAATGCATATTATGAAGAACTCTGCATCCATAAAGGTGATAACTTTGAGAGTGCAGATCCTGAAAGAAAACCTGCCAAAACTCACAAAAGGAGAAGCAGGAAAGAGAAGTACTAGTCTGACGAGGTCCACATCTATTACAAGAAATCAAACCAGTAATGACCTTCCAAAACAGGAAGCAACAGGCACCCAATGTGTTCACTGGTAAACTGTAGCAAACACTTAAGGAAGAAATTATGTAAAATTTCCATAGTCTCTTCTAGAAGGGAGAAGCAGAGCGGAAGTTCCAGGTATGTGTGGCTGGTTCAACACTCAAAAATCAGCCAGTGAAAATCATCACATCAACAGGCTTAAGAAGGAAAAAAGAAATCACATGATCAGAGCAGCAGATGCAAAAAAAAAAAAAAGCATTTGACAAAATTCAACACCCATTCATGATAAAAAAAAACAAAAAAACCTCTCAGTAAACTGAAGAAACAAAGTAGTATGTACACCTGGAATTTGTTTGCAATGGCAAGGAGACCTGGCTTGCTCATACTCTGTTTCTCTGTTCATAAATAAATAAATAAATCTAAATATATATAGCTAGAGAGACAATTGCACAATGGTAATAATCAGGAGACTGGGATAGGAGGATTGCTACTTCGAGGCCAGTCTGGGCTTAATAGCAAGGTGTAAGCTAGCAAAAGCTATGAGCATGGCCCTGTTTCAAAAGCAACAAGCCGGTAGTGGTAGTGCACATCCATCACCCCAGCACTCAAGAGGATGAGGCAATAGGTTCATGAATTTGAGGCAGGCCTGGGATATATACAGCAAGACTCACAAAAACCCAAATCAACCCCCCTCAGCCACCACCACCGCAAACACAACCCACACCCAACCTGCATGACTGATTACAAAATAAGAAAGGATAAGGTCACTTTTATGAATGTTTAGCTGTTTGAACAGCTTACAGAAAAATGATTACCAGGGTTAGTCAATTCAGTTTCCGAGAGAGAAAGGCTACACCCTCTGCTAAGTGCAGCTCTCAGTCTCTTCTCCGCTTGTCTGAATCACCACTGCGGTTTAGCTTTTTTATTCAAGTGGAGATTTTTTTTCCTCTTGAGAGAAAGAAAACAAAGGGACATTAAATACTTCCTTCTGAATTATCTGTGGTACTTAAAATATAGGCTTAACTCCAGAACTAATGTTTGTACTTTGAACAGCATACAAGTCAGACAAATCAGGGTTTGAATTGAAATTCCTGAATATGTCACAGAAATATGACATTATTTCAAATGTTCTTTAATATGTAAATTACTTCAAGTCACATTAATCTATTTTTTTTTATCATCTGTGCATACTTTTGCTTCTATGTAGTTATTAGAACAAAGATGTATTGGAAAGAAATAAACCACTAAAATCACATACTGAAACTCATTTTAATTACAGAACTCAGCTCCGGCAAACCTAAATGCTTCTGCCAGCCAGCAGCTCTCCACATTGCATACAGCAAGAACACTGCCCTTTCAGAATAGCATTTCTGATAAAATGTTAATTTTTGTTTAGAGATTAGTGAAAATGAAGATGGAATTCATTTTCTCATTCAGACTCACATTTGAATTTTCTCTCCATCTAAAAATTTCCAGTGTCTGTCTCAGATGTTGAAGGTCAAGAAAGGACATTTAAAAGAATGTTTTAAAGAGACATGAAGAAAATCAAGGCCCTCTCCCATTCGTATAGAGGTGTTTTTTTTCTTCTGTTTTGCAGGAGATGGGGAGATAAGATAAAAGTGTGTACTACGCTAGCAAATTCCAGAAAAGTCTCTTGTCAGTCCATCTCTAATGATGAAATTTATAGGTTTGTAGCTTTAAGCCTAGAAGAAGGAGGCTTTGGGACTAACTGGCTTTCCACCTTGTTTGAGGTCGAATCTGTCCTTGCTCACCCCTGCACTGGCCAGGCCCATGAGCTTCCAGGGTATTCTCCTGGCTCTGTCTCTCATGTCACCATACGCTGGAATTGCTACAGTATCCAGCTTTATGTGGGTTCTGGGAATCTGAACTCAGGTTTATTAACAGAGCCATCTCCCTAGCAATTATTCAATCCTTTGCCTATGACAATAACAGGTGTCTGACCACCATTTGTTGAAATGACTAATTTACCCATTCTAAATTGTATTGCATTCTTGTTTAAAATTAATTTCTCATAAGTTCACAGGCTAATTCAGGATCCTTGGTTTTAATTCCCTTGGTCTACATGCCTGCTTTTTTAAATTATTAAATTATTATATTTATTGCGGGATATACAGAGCCAAGGAAATGCATCCACATGGCTAGAGATTCCATGTGGAGGGCCTGGAAAAAAAAAGTGGAAATAAAAGAGAGAAAAGAAAGTTCAAGAAGTTCCTGCCATGTGGGGACCGGGAAGGGATAAAGAACCCATATGGAGAGTAAGGGCTGGGGGACCTCCCGGCTGGGCCTAGGCCAAGGCCCAGGCTGATCCAGCCCAGGCCCAGCCAAGGGAAAAACAGCTGGAACTTCCCAAGTGGTCAGAGAGCCTGTCCTCCCCTTGCAAAGGTACTTATAACCTTATAGTGGTAGGCTGTCTTCTGGCTCAGGTGAACTGGAGGGACAGCTGGTTGGTTAGGGCTAGGGGCTCTTTCAGGAAGAGGCTAGGCCTGATACCAAGTTCTGGGGACTGAACTTGATCAACCACAATGTTTAAATCCTATGAAAGACTTCTACCCAGGAGGGGTCCCGGTTGTTTGTGGAGGAAACAAGTCTAGGGAACTAGGCAAGAGATAAGAAGTCAGATCATCTTTGATTTCTAGCAAGTGCAAGCTTTTCTTCTTTTTTACCTTCAGGGGTCCAGTCACCCTAACTGTACCCCCATCTCATTCCCCTCTCTCATGAGAAGACACTCTAAATACTGTTAGAAGGACAGGGGGCGATGATATCAGATCTTGAATTACTTCTGGCTGAACAGGAGTATAGAAATATGGCTGTTAAGAGAGTCTTTCCCAGAGAGGGGAGGTATTCTATAGTAGGACAACAAAAATGTATTGATGGAGTGCAGGAAGATAGTCTTGGAAGAAAGTGTTGGGAAGAAAGAGTAAAAGTAAGGAGTTAATGAGAAGTAAGCATATAGCAAACTGGTCACCTTTAGGGTTGTCCCTCTTGTGGACTTCTAGGCCTTGGGGAGCATTTGAGGAAACTCAGGTAGACAGAGTTGGATTGTCTCAGGACCATCTGAGCATGGGGTGACAGTGATTTTCTTCCAGAACTGTTCATCGAATGACACAGTAGTGTTGGTCATGGCCTGAACCTGTTTCTGTATAGCTTGTAAAACAGATGAGATATTAGCAGTAATCAAGGATTAATTTTGGAAGTCACTAATGGCTCTCCAAAGGAAACTTTAGGGACCCAGGAGTAGCCCTATAGCTTCTCCAATACTGGTATTGTATGTGAGGATGAGTCAGGGCCATGCTAGCCAAGCAGTTTTCCCTTCTTTGAGAAACCAGGAGGATTGATATTTTTTCTCAGTTGTGACTCTCCTGTTTTCAGACTGTACAGTGATTTTTTGTTTCTGGGTCTCCATATCCTCCCTGATTAGGAAGACAGGCGACTTACTAGGGGACCAGTGTAGAAGTGTCCCATCATATCTAGTGGCCTCATGACCTGGGAGCACAAGCCAAAATATTGGCCTTTTTAGCTCTGATGATTCCAATTGGCTTCGGCTTCTACGGAGGTTATTAATACACTTAGAAAGGAAGTTATACCAACCCTGAAGGGTGTACATATATAGCATATTTGATTATTGAAACCTATCTAGTTAAAGAATGACACCAATGTTTTAAGCTATTTTGTTTAACCTCTAAGTTTAGTTATTCTGTGACAGCATAGAAAGCAGGCATATCTTATCCTTTAGATATCTAATAGCTATAAATGCAGGCAGTACCTGTTACCAGTCTTGAAAACAATACAAATCTAAATCAATTAATTTAACCTATAAGTTATCAGCAAAAAGACAAGTAAGACAGTTTAAAGTCTTGGCACCCGTGTTTGAAAATCTCTGTGATTAGCCTAGATAACTGTGTGGGTACCAATTACCCAGCGACTGTTGGAAACAGAACCACAGAGCTTGAAATTATTTCTCTCAGATGAGGACCATTGTTCGAGCATGAGGCTGTACCCTAAAGCAGGGAATGTCTTTAAGAGTTAGGAGTTAATTAAGAGTTAATTTTGTTATAAGCACTGGTCTTGTTATGCCAGAAATGAGACAGTTTCTTTACATACAATAGAGCAGAATTTGGTCATTGGTGAGCCAAAACAGCTAAGCTGTAATACAACCTTTAACAAATCTGTTCTGAAAGTGAAAACACTATTTGACAACCAATGTTTTCAGTTTAATCTTGGATACCAAATGATCTTATGTATAATATGAATTTTTATTAAACAAAACAATTTTGTCTTACCCATGATGTGAAATTGATAAAGCTTAGGCAAGTTATCCCAGCATATTTTACATAACAGGAGGATAAAGGTTATAGTGACTGAAATTAAGTCACTTAAACCTAAGAGATTAAACCTAGTGATGACCACTTGATAGAATTAGCACAAATAAAACAGGAGCTATCTTTAAAGTCACAATGTCTTTAGGTATGAGTACTTCATCTTTGGAAATTAAACATTCATATGTAAACCTTTATCTTAAGATTCCATTTCTCCAATAGTTAAAACCTTGACAAGCAGAGGAACCTAATTTATTTTATTGAGAACCTTAAAGCCAGTTTTAATAACCCTTAAACCATGAACAAATCAGCATCAGTGAAGCTGTTAATGAGTGAAGCCTTAACCATGAGACTCAGTTTCTCTAATAGTTAAAACCTTAACAAAAATAGAGAAACCTAATTTACTTTACTGAGAGTCTTAAAGCCAGTTCTTATGTCCCTTAAGCCATGAACAAACTGATGTCATGAACTGCTGGACTGTTTCTTTACTGGTTAAAACCTTGGACTCAAGTAAACATATTTTAGATTTTATCCAATTAAATGTTTCAATGAAGGGGCCCTTCCCCAAGCAACCTCCATTACTGTTACAATCTCCTGGTGACAGCTATCCTTTTTCTTTTAAATCTCCCTTTCTGATCTCCCCTTTTTTTTTCTTGGCTTCCCAATTATAATAAACAAAAGTTGCCACTTGGAGCAACTGTTTTAATCTCTTATCTGCTTCAGCTACCAATTTTTGCAATTTCTTATGAATATTAGGTGTTGACTGAGTTCAAAATTTATCTTTTTGTGTTTATTTGTTTGTTTTGAGGTAGGGTTTCACTCTAGTTCAGACTGACCTGGAATTCACCATCACCATGTAGTCTCAGAGTGGCCTTGAACTCACTGTGATCCTCCTACCTCTGCCTCCTGAGTGCTGGGATTAAAGGCATGCACTACTATGCCTGGCTCAAAATTTATCTTTAAGAATTTCCTCCTCCAAGTTATCTGGAGTTACATTAGTATGTTTTGTAATTGCCACAATTCCTGTTCTCTCTATATTATATAAATGAGCCCAGTTTTTAAGGAGACAGGCTATAAGAGACTTTTGGGGTATCTTGGAAGCTAATTGTCCCATCTAAAACAAAGTGGAGGAAAGTGAAGAGTCTAGAGTCAGGTTATGCCCAATTCTGGCTCACATTTTCTTGTAGAAGTCGGGGGGAGGGGGAATCCCTCTGACCAGATTTGGGAGAAGAAATTAGGGCTTTTTTTTTTTTTTAAATCTCCTTCCTACAGAAGTCCTAACCCAAATTTCCCTGTCTTCTCCTCAATCAAATGGGGACACATAGCATGGTCAAAGTGCCTCCTAGAGCAAGGAAGGTCCAAGATAGGATATTGGTGCTCTTCCTACCAGGCCAGATCCCAAGCCCAAGAACCTCCAGTACTCCCCCATAAAAACATGCCCAATTTTATGTCACTATGAAGTGTGAGCCATTCACCTTTGTATTTCTTCTTAAAGATGATTGATTGCTATGTGTGAATGAGAATGCAGATAGGGAAGTTCTTATACTCTGTTGATAGGAACGTGAATTGTACAGCCATTGTGAAAAACAGTACCGTGATTTCCAGTGGAACTACCATATGATCCACCAGCTCTACTACTGGGAATCTATCTTAAAGAGATGAAATCATGATACCACAATATATTTGCACCCCTATGTTTACTAAAGCATTATCCACAACAGCTAAAATATGGAACTAACCTAGATGCCTATCAATGGATAGCTGGATAAAGAAGATGTGGTGTTTCTACACAGTGGAGCAGTATTCAGCCTTTGAGAAGAATGAACTCTTGTCATGGACACCAGCATGGATGGAGCTGAGGTTATCATGTAAGTAAAATAAACCAGGCATAGAAAGACAAAGAACATATTATTTCACCTACTTTCAGCAACAAGTTAATCTCATAGAAGAAGTGAATGGAAGAGTGGTGATTAGATACTGGAAAGGGCAGTGAGGAGAAAAGATAGAAGGAAATTCAGTGAGGGGCACCAAGACACAAAGGACAAATTGTTTGTGGCTTTCCTATTAAACAGCAAGACAGTATTGCTTAAAATAATCTGATAGATACAAAGGTGATTAGAAGAGAAAGATACACGTTTCCCAACACATAAAAATGATTGTTTGAAGATGTGGAAATACTATCCTGATTGGATAATTACACATTGTGTATAAGTGTTAATTCACCAATCACCACAGTTTGCCCCATAAAGATGTAAAAATTATGACAATAAAAAGGTAGTTGACTATTACATATCCCTTGTATTTTCATACAGATCTTATAATCTGCAAAAAGAAAGGCACTGGGATTCTGACAGATTGCATCAAATCTGACATCAGTTTGAAATCTTTGCCATTGTGATAATAGTGACTTCTGACTTAACATAGATTATCTTTCCACTAGCTTAGATCTTCTTTAAGAGGACACTCCTTTGAAGGTGTCCTCCACCTTATTGCCACTGGTGCTCTTCCACCCTAGAGGAGTAGAATCAGGACGAGAGGCTCCAGCTGACAGCCATGGGCTGTGTGGTGGGAGGAGAAGTGAGTGGAGTCAGACGACATTAGGTTTCAACTTCATTGAACTTAAGTATCAATGGGAGGCACAGGTACAAGATAGAACCTGTCCTACATGTTATTAAACCTCAGGCAACAATGAGTCAACGTAGAATAGCAGGAGCAGAAACATTTTTAAATGTTTTATTTTATTTATTTAGTTACACAAGAGAGAATATGGATATGCCAGGGCCCCCGCCACTGCAAACCAACTCCAGATAGATGTGTCACTTTATGCATCTGAGTTTATATGGGTACTGGAGAATTGAACAGCAGGCTTTGTAAGCAAGTGCTTTTAATTGCTTAAGCCATCTCCCCAGCCCTGAATGAACTCTTTTGAAAGTTGTTGTGAATACTAATTTTTACCCCAGATTTCATTCAAACTTTTCATCCATCATTTTGCATAACTTTTCTTCCCTCTCCAGAACACATTCACTGAGAAACAGCTTTTGTTCAAGTAACAGCATATTAATTAAAAGGACACGTGATTGCTGGCATGTCCGAGGGACAAGAAAAAAATGATGTGATAACCACTTCATTATTCCTCTCACCAAAAGGTGCTCTTTCTTTCTGTCTTTCTCTCTCTCTTTCTGTGTCTTCCTTCCTCCCTTCCTTCCTTTCTTCTTTATTCCTTCTCTTCCTTCCTTCCTTCGTTCCTTCCTTCCTTCCTTCCTTCCTTCCTTCCTTTCTTCCTTTCTTTCTTTCGCTCTGTCTCTCTCTTTCTTTCTTTCTTTTTTTTTTTTTTTTTTGTAGTGCTCAGAATGGAACATGGGGTCTTGTCCATGCAAGGCAAGCTCTGAGCTCTATCCCCAGTCCTCAGGTGATGCTCCCAAAGAGGGGTGCCCCTGTGCTCATTGCCAGCCAAAGGAAGTCAACACAGGTGTCTGCAGTATAAATAGAACTTCCACCAGTCTTTCCTCTGTTGACATTAGAGGTAGCAAATTGCTCACTCATTACAGGAATGCTGACACAGCACAGGGCTTCACAGAAAGGAAAAAGCTGAACTAAACCCAGAACACAGCAGCTGGCTGAAGATAATCCCTTTAGGCCATGGGAAATGCTCAAAAACAGCCTAACACCTGGAAAGTAATGATCTGGTGCCTTAATTCTTGCCTGTGTACTCTTCCACAAGCTCCACTCTTACTTGGATGACAGTTTGGCTTTGTATTGAAATTGTATTTTTTTAAGATATTATTTATTTATTTATTTGAGAGAGGAGAGAGAGAATGGATGCACCAGGGCCTCCAGCCATTGCAAATGAACTCCAGAAGCATGCACCATCTGTATAGCTGGTGTTACATGGGTACTGGGGAATTGAATTCTGGTCCTTAGACTTTGCAAACATGTGCCTTAACCACTGAGCAATCTCGCCAGCCCTGAAATTGTGTTTCTTTTTCAATTTCAGCTTAATAGTTTCTGTGTGATTCTTTACCATTTGACCCACTACCAAAGTCAGTTTACTGTATATTCTCTTTTAAAAAAAAAATCTTGGGCACATGTGCATGTGTGTGGTATGTATGTGCCCTTCCACTGCCCCATGTGCTTGCCTGTAGTGACCACAGTGTGATGTCAGGTGTCCTGGTCCATCTCTCTTCTGTATTTCTCATTTTGACCCTGAGTCTCTTGCTGATACTGCAGTGTTGTTTTTCAGGAACCTAGGCAATTCCCTGGGCTCTGTTCCCCTTTGTAGGACTGTGTGGTCACACCCAGCCATTTATTTAAATGGAATCTGGAGATTCTAACTCAGGTCCCCTCAAGCCCTCCTGCTTTCACAGGGAGCATACTTAACTGCTGAGCCATCTTTCCAGCCCTATACTGTCTTGAATTCTTGGGCTGGAGAGATAGCTCAGAGATTAAAGGCCCTTCCTTGCAATGTCTGACAGACTGAGTTCAATTCCTCAGTACTCATGTAAAGCCAGGTGTGCAAAGTGGCACATGCATCTGGGGTTTGCTTGCAATGACAAGAGGCCCTGGCATGTCCATTTCTTCTCTCTGTCATTCTCACTTTTTTCTCTATGTCTCTTTCTATCTTTCTCCCTGTGTCTCTGTTTGCAAATAAACTTTAAAAATAAGAGAAAAAAGTAAAAATAATAATAATAATAAAGTTTGACTTGTTGTTTCTCCTTTTTCCAAAAAGATGACCAGACTTGATATCATTAATTATTTTGTTGAGTGGCTTCATGTTTTTTTCTGAGTTTTATGAGCAGTTTCCTCTCAACTGCCTGCTATTTTTGTCATATTGTACCCACAAATCCTTTTACCTACTGAAGGCACTTCTCGCACCCCTGCCACCTTCCATCCCTAAGGACTTTCACATCCTCTCACCTTTCTACTCCATTCTCTTGTGACATGCTCCATCTTCATGTGCGTGTGGGTGTCAGATACAGGGTGAAATGTATCTGTGTAGGTGAGAAGATTCTTGTGACACTGTTTTTAAAAAACCAGAGATAATTTCCTTATCCAGGGGAAAGGTTTATTTTGGCTCATGGTCTTGGAGGTTTCATTCAATGGCCAGTTGGTATAACTGGACTGGGGAGATTGCTCAGTGGTTAAAGGCTTTTGTTTGCAAAGCCTGCCTGCCAGAGTTTGACTCCCCAGTACCTGTGTAAGGCCAGATGCACAAAGTGGTATATGTGTCTGAAGCTTCTTTGCAGTAGCAGGAGGCCTAGGCACACTCATACTTGCTCTCTCCTCCTCTCTCTTTGCTCATAAATAAGTAAATAAATATTTCTTTAAAGAAATGAGACATTTTGTTTTTGGTGAGTTTGAAATTGTGCGTGATTTATTGTTTAAATGTTGGCTAGATTCATCCATGAAGCTGTCTGGGTGTGGCTTATTTCCTTATTTTGGTTTTACAAGGTAAGGTCTTACTCTAGCCCAGGCTGACCTGGAGCTCACTATGTCGTCTCAGGGTGGCCTCAAACTCATGGCAATCCTCCTACCTCTGCCTCCTGAGTGCTGGGATTAAAGACATGTGCTACCATGCCTGGATGGGCTTTTTTTTGTGTGTAAAGTTTTCAACACTACAAATTCCGTCTCTTCATAGTCAGTTTTTGCCCTTCTAGTACTTTGTCCATTTCTCTTAGTGTGTCAAATCTATTGTCACAGAATTCCATTATTAGCTTTTTTATTTCTGAAAGGCCAACAGGGATGATCCTCTTTCTTTCATGGTATTGCAAATTCACATCTTCTCTTTGTTTTTCTTGATTAATCTAGTTAATGTTTGTAAATTTTGTTGATATTTTCAAAAGCACCAACTCTTGGTTGCTTTTATGTTCTCTATTTTCTTTTATCTATTTCTACTCAAATATTTAATTATTTTTTCCTTTGTTTACTTTTTAATTTAATTTTTAAAATATTTTATTTTGGGGCTGGAGAGATGCCTTAGTTGTTAAGGTGCTTGCCTGCAAAACCTAAAACTTATGTTTGAATCTCCAGGTCCCACATAGCCAGATGCACAGTGATGCAAGTGCACAATGTTGCACATGCGCCATGAGGGGGCACATGTGTGGGGAGTTTGTTTGCAGCAGCTGAAGGCCCTGGTGCATCTATTCTCTTTCTCTTGCTCTCTCTCAAATAATATTAAAAAATTTTTTTAAATATTTTGTTTTTATTTATATATTTAACAAAGAGAGAGAGAGAATGGGCGTGCTAGGGCCTCCAGCTACTGGAAAACGACCTCCAGAGGCATGCACCACTTTGTGCATCTGGCTTACATGGGTCCTGGGAATCAAAACTGGGTCCTTTGGCTTTCCAGGCAAACACCTTAACCACTAAGCAATCTTGCCAACATAATTAAAAAAATATTTTTAATTTACTTTTATATTATTTTTAATTTGTGTGTCTCTCTCTGTGTGTTGTATTGTGTTGTGTCTATGGCCATGCCAGAGTCTCTTGCCACCATAAATAGCTTGTGCCATTTTGTGCATCATGCTTTACATGGTTGCATGGGGGATTGAACCCAGGCTAGCAAGCTTTACAACCAAGAGACTTTAACTACTGAGCAACTCCCCAACCTCTCTGTTTACTATTAATTTAATTTCTCTTCTAGTGTCTTATAGTGGGAAATTACCGGCATGAGATCTTTTTTTTTTTTATAATTGCAAGCAAAGAAAGTGGGTAGGGAAAGAGACGGGGGGGTGGGGAGATAGTGTATCAGTGTACCAGGGCCTCTGTGCATCTGGCTTTGCAGGGATACTGGGGATTTGAACCCAGTCCAATCGGCTTTTCAAGCAAGTGCCTTTACCTACTGAGCAATCTCTCCAGCCTGAGACCATTGTTGTTCCATCAAAACATTTATAGCTTTGAATTCCATCCTAAGCATTAGTTTTTCTCCTTGAGTTTTACTATTTAATGTTTCTATTTTCATTCATGTGAAGTGATTTTCTAATTTCCCTTGTGATTTTTTTTTATCTTTGAGTACTTTGGAGTATGTTGCTTAATTTCTACATAGTTGAGATTTACCAGATTTTTTCTATTACTGACTTACAATTTTATTCCATTGTTGCCAGAAAATACTTTTGTGTGTTTTAAATTATTTTACATATAATTGAGGCTTGCTTTATGGCCTACTGCATGGTAAAACATGGAGAATGTTATAGTGGCATGCTAGTTGGATATGTGTTCAGGTCTCCTCTTGGTTGGTATGCTCGTTGGATATACACTCAGGTCTCCTCCTGGTTGGCATGCTCATTGAATAGGTGCTCAGGTCTCTCTAGCTTATGATGCTGCCCATCTCTTCTGTTTCCTGGTCAATTTCCTAATTATCAAGGACCATGGGGTGCTGCAGTCCATTACTCTTGGGTTTTTCATCCCTTCAGCTCTGCACATGTGGCTCTGTAGTATGTACGATTACAGTTGATATGTTCTCTGAAGGATCAAACCTTTATTATTATGAAGTGTACTCCTTTTTTACTAGTCATTTTTTTTTTTTTTTTGCTTTAAATCTGTGTTGTCTGATAGGAATATAGCCAGTTTATTTATTCTTTTTTTGTGTGAGGCAAGCCCAACAGATTGGTCTTTTTTTTTTTTTAATGAGAGAAATGAGAGAGAGAGAGAATTGGCACCCCAGGGCCTTCAGCCACTGTAATTGAACTCCAGACATGTGTGCCACCTTATACGCATGTGCGACCTTGTGCATGTGTCACCTTGTGTATCTGGCTTACATGGGATGTGGGGAGCTGAATATGGGTCCTTAGGCTTTGCAGGCAAGCACCTTAACTGCTAAGCCATCTCTCTAGCACTTTTTAAAAAAATTATTTATTTGAGATTGAGAAAGAGACAGAGAGAGAGAGAGAGAAAGAAAGAAAATGGGTGCACCAGGGCCTCCAGGCACTACAAATGAACTCCACACACATGTGCCACATTGTGCATCTGGCTTATGTGGGTCCTGGGGAGTTGAACCTGGGTCCTTTGGCTTTGCAGACAAGCACCTTAAATGCTAAGCCATTGCTCCAGCCCGTGTTTTTGAAGTAGGGTCTCACTCTAGCCTAGGCTGACCTGAAATTCACTATGTAGTCTCAGGTTGGCCTCAAATTCACAACAGTCCTCCTACCTTAGCCTCCTGCATGCTGAAATTAAAGGTGTGCACCACCATGCCCAACAAATATAACCACTTTAGCTCTTTGGGGTAGTGTTTGCATGGTATGTATTTTTCCGCACTCACTTTTCACCTATTTGCATCTCTGCACTTAGCTGGATCATGTTTTTGTATACATCATGCCAATACCTAAATGAGGATGTGTACACTATTCTCTATAATAATTAATAAGGAGGACTGGCACTTTTTAGCTTGCTGTTTGTTTTTTACACATCTTGTGTCTTTTTTCAGCCTCTCTTCCTCCAGAACTGGCTTCTGTTGCATTGGCTATTCTATAGTGTTTCATTTCAGCTCCCTGGTTGCTGCTTCATTTAATATATTTTTGGATTATATTGCTTAGAAAATTGTACCTAACTTCAAACTCTCTAGTGTGGCTATAACACCAACTTGATCTCAGTTGTATGCAAACTTCTACTCTGTCATTGGTCAGTTCCCTCCTCCCCTGCAGTGCTATGGTCATACGAATCACACATTTACTCATCTGAAGTCAACCAGCACAGTTTTAAAATTATCACTTTATCAGTTGTATTTCAACTTTGGTAGGAGGACAGTTGAGAAAAGTACATTTATACTGTGTTTAATGTTTACATAAAATTTTGCCTTTACTAGTATTCCCTATTTCTTCACATGGATGTGGGATCACAGACGGTGTATTTTCATCTCAAGCTCAGGACTCTCTTTGGTACTTAAGAGTCAGGCAGATCTGCCAGTTCTTATCTAGGAAGCTCTTCATTTCTCCTTCATTTTAATTTATTCTCACTTGATAGATTCTGAGAAACCACACTTTATTAATAACCAAGACAGTAGGAAATCATCCACAAAGTAGGAGGGACTGCTTAGAACTCAGCCCTGTGAGTAACTTTCTTCTCCTACTGCTAAGATTCTCTTTTTATCATATGATAGTTTGATGCTCAGGTATGGATATTTATTGGGGTTGAGCTTATTTAATGTGCAGATGAAGGTGTTGAAAAAATCAAATTCAGCAAATACATTAGTTACTTTTCTTATTATTGTGACCAAATACCTGACAAGAAGCATCTTAATGGAGGAAGGGCTTCTTTTGTATCACAGTTTGAGGGGGTATAGTCCATCATGGCAGGACAGGCATGGCAGCAGGAGCAAGAGGCAGCTGGTCACATTGCCTCCATAGTCAGGAATCTCACTTTCTCCTTTTGTCCAGTCTAGGACCCCAGCCCATGAGGTGATACCACTCTCCATTAGAATGGGTCTTTCCCAGTTAACCCAACTTAGGAAATTTCTCTGCCCAGGGGTTTGTCTCCTTGGTGATTATAAATCACATCACATTGATAATCAAAATTAGCTATCACAGGAAGGTTTTGTCTATATTTTTTAAATACTCCCCTCCCCCTTCTCTCTTTCTTCTGGGACTCATGATGCATGTTCTACCCCACTGGTATTCCATTCATTTTTATTCATTTGTTTTCCTTTCTGGCCCCCAAACAAATATATATGTTTATTTATATTCTTGCATGGTACCTTTTTATTGCTGGAATTGTGGAATTGTCTGTCAGACACCATCCTTTTCAGCCTTTGCAAAAAACTCACACCAGTGACTCTTCAAGGCAGTCTGAGGCTTTTGGCCTCATCCTATATCACAGTTCCCTCTTATTCAAATGCATCTATCTTCTTGGGCTGAGCCATGCTTGTTTTTCACCCTCTGGCAAACACTTACTGAGGAATTGTCATGGTCTCATGAGACTCAATCAGAGGCATCTGCTGCACTGGACTGTCATTTGGAGCTTGGGACCTCTTCCAAGCTCCTGAGATTACGGTTCTCAGGAATTTTGGTTTGATAATAGGTTTAATAAAATCCATCTTCAATTGGGGTTTTAATTCTATTTGAGTGAAGATTTTTTTTGTTGTTGTTGTTTTTTGTTTTAGGAGGTAGGGTCTCACACTGGCCCAGGCTGACCTGGAATTAGTCTCAGGGTGGCCTCAAACTCACGGCACTCCTCCTACCTCTGCCTCCCAAGTGCTAGGATTAAAGGCGTGTGCCACCATGCCCAGCTTTTGAGTGAAGATATTATTATGTTAAATACTAATCGAGGCCTGAAGAGATGGCCTAACAGTTAAGACACTTGCCTGTGAAGCCTAAGGACCCAGGTTCAATTTCCCAACACCCAGGTAAGCCAGATACACAAGGTGGTGCATGCATCTGGAATTCATTTGCAATGGCTGGAGGCCCTGGTGTGTCCATTTGCACTCTTGCTCACACACACACACACTCTCTCTCTCTCTTTCTCTGTACCTCTTTCTCTCTCTCTCAAATAAATAAATAAATACAATTTAGAAAAACGAATCAGTCTTTGGGCTGGGGAGATGACTCAGTGAATAAAGCTACCTCAGAGCCCACGTACAGCCAGATTCTATAGCAGCGTCTATAACCCAATATTCCCATGACGAGATGGGAGGCAGGAGACAGGAGAATTCCTGGGAACTCACGAGCCAGCTATCCTGGCTAATGTATCAGTGAACAATGAGAGATCCTGCCTCAAACAGAGTAGAGGTGAGGACACACCTGAGGTTGTCCTCTGACCTCCACACATACACAGTGGCATGTGCATGTCCCCCACATGACCATGCAGACACATATACACTCATAAAATAAAAAAGCTAATCAATTTTTTACATGTATATGCATATATGCAATATCCTTCAAATAATGGCTTTCTTTATGAAGTGATTTAAAAGAAAAGTTACCCTACCTAATTTAAGTTAATCACTTATCTGAGTTCTTGGGGAAAATGATACTATTTGATATGCTGTATTCCCAGAGCATTGCATTCTACCAAAAATATTTTATTTTATTTTATTATATATATATATTTTTTTGAGGTAGGGTCTCACTCTAGCCCAGGCTGACCTGGAATTTACTGTGGAGTCTCAGGGTGGCCTTGAACTCACGGCAATCCTCCTACCTCTGCCTCCCAAGTGCTGGGATTAAAGGCATGCGCCACCACACCCGGCTTACCTAAAAATATTTTATAATCAAGTGAATTCCACAAATGCAAAAAAAAAAAACCACCCAAAACACCCAAAACACCCTTCTCCTGGGGAGTCACCATGTGCAAGATCTCCTATTAATAAACTTCTTTAATTTTGTTGAAATCAGAACTTCCCAAATTCTCTTGTCTACTTGACCCTTCTTGATTTTGTATAAGGCTTTTAAAACATTTCTAACTATAGTCAGTTTCTGAGGAGCAGAGTTTGAGTTAAGTAATAGGGCTGACCTTGTTCCTTTTATATTGGTAGAGGGAAAAAAAACTCCAATATAAGAAAGGGGTTATCAGCTGTAGAGACTGAAACTCTGCTAAGTGGCTCCTTAGTACAGCTTTCAAGTAAAATATTTTTATGGAAAGAAGGAGGAAAAGAGGAGGGAATGAAAGGACAGAAGAAACTGAGGGAGAAAACAGTTGGTTAGGTGGTCACTAGTCCAGGGAAGAAATTGTTATGTTCTACTTATAACAACGATTCTCACAGATGATGATCTCTGACTCACCTGGGATCTTATTAAAAATGTAGCAGCAATTCCAGATCTACTGAATTAGAAATTCTGGGGGTGGTTAGAAAGCAAGCTGAGCTTTAACAAGTTTGTGGATTCTTCTGGCAGCTGCTAAACGTTGGAGTGGACTGACAGGTACAATACTTTCAGAGAGAAGCTTCTGTCTGAGCACAGGAACACAGACTGTGAGCTCTCTGATCTTTCCATCCCATCCCTGAAGGCCTGGTCAAAAAGCTGGCCAAGTGTGAAGTAGGAGTTCTGTGTGTCTATCGTGATGACAGTGGGTAAAACTATCAAAAATACCACACCTACTGTCTGTAAAGCTCTTTTTGCATGTCAGACCACAGCACATACATCCATTCTTAAGTTTGGAACAAAAGACCTGCTTTCATTTTCCATGATACGCTTTTCTTATTTATTTATTTTATTTGAGAGAGGGAGAGAATGGGTGCACCAAGGCCTCCAGCCATGGCAAACAAACTACAGACGCATGCACCACTATGTGCATCTGGCTTACATGGGTACTGGGGAATCAAACCTGGGTCCTTAGGCTTTGCAGGCAAGTGCCTTAATGGCTAAGCCATCTCTCCAGCCCTGATTTTCCTTTTAACCCTTTACAATTCAGTCACTTCTCTGTGCTGGAAAACCCTCAGACGAGTGGCTGGAGGTCTTTGGGATCATCATATGACACTCTATTTCTTACAGGAGTCACAGCTTTACTGCCCTGAGGTTGTGCTGCTCATTCTGGAACCCCTAGCATTTTGGCTCTTCCTGAAAATAAAAGGTGTTTTGTTGTTGTTGTTGTGTTTTTTGGTTTTCGAGGTAGGGTCTCACTCTAGCCCAGGCTGACCTGGAATTCACTATGTAGCTTCAGGGTGGCCTCGAACTCAAGGTGATCCTCCTACCCGCTCCTCAGTGCAGCTTAAAAACATTTTTTCAATGCCTGACGGCATAAGATCACCTGTGACTCTCATGTTGGAGTCTTCTGTTGAAAGTCAACTTGCTTGTCTTTCATGTCCATAAAAATGCATCATGAGCAAGATCAGAAGTGTAATAAAGAGGGGGCAACATTTTTGGTCAATGTGTAAGGAAGGGTCAGTGTCATCTTAATGAGTAAGGATACTGCGCTGGTCCACAGTCACACGGAGGAAAGCAACACAGGTGGTTGAAAGTCCTGTCTGCTTTGTCTGAGGGGTTGTAAATCCAGCCACACACTTATCATCTCCCGTCAATGATGCAACGAACAATACCTGCTCTGGCGCCCCAGACAGTTTGGACAGTGACTAATTCCTTCTTCAAGCAGAAGACAAGGACTATATGTAACAGACTCGTCTAACTCTTAGCAATGGATCCAGCAGAGATGGAGAGTACAGAGCTGCAAGCAGTCCTTCTCCGGTGCCTAGCATCATTCATCATCTTGCCATACAAGTGATCAAAAGGGTATATTGCTAGAAAGCTGTGCTGTCTCTCATTTTGGCAGACCTACAAAAACCTTCCTGAGTTCTCAAGCTCCCAGGCCTATGAACTATGTAATAACTAGGTCCAGCTGGACGTTCTGTTTCAGATGTGTTTGAGCATTTAGAGTGGTGTGGTCACCATTATCAGTGGTCAGTTATACTGCGTCAGACATGAACACTTTTGACTCTTCTGTGGGACTGAACACTGGGACTCCTGACACACTTGTCTCTGTAGGTTAGAGTACCTTTTCTAATGCTCTCCCGTCAACCCGGGCATGGCTACATCTTCCCTGTGTGATACTCTTCTTGCTCCAAATGGGGTTTGTCCTAAGAGACCCAAAGAATATTAAGCCATGTTGTAGGAACTCATTGTAGCCTATATAACACTCAAATTTTTGAATTTTTAAAAAATAAAATTCAGCTGACCATGGTGGCGCATGCCTTTAATCCCAGCTTGGGAGGCAGAGGTCAGCCTGGGCTAGAGCAAAACCCTACCTCAAAACAACAACAACAACAAATTCTAAAAGTAAAATAAAAATAAAATTCAGGACCAGGCATGGTGGCACATGCCTTTAATCCCAGCACTTGGAGACAAAGGTAGGAGGATTGCTGTGGGTTCAAGGCCACCCTGAGACTACATAGTAAATTCCAGGACAGCTAGCAAGACTCTACCTCGAAAAACTAAACAATACATAAATAAAATAAAATGAAACTCATGGCTTACCTGTGAAGCCTAAGGACTCATATGTTTAACTCTCCAGATCCCATGTAAGCCAGACATACAAGGTGACACAAGTATGCAAGGTTGCAGATGCACACAAGATGGTGCATGTGTCTGGAATTCAATTATAGTGGCTGGAGGCCCTAGCATGCCAATTTTTTTTTTCTCTCTCTCTCTGTGTCTCTGTCTCTCTTTCATACTCTCTCTCATAAAAAATACAAAAAATAAATAAAGTAAAAATAAATTCAGCCATGCATGGCAGCTCATGCCTTTAATCCCAGCATTGGGAGGCAGAAGTAGGAGGATTGCTGTGAGTTTGAGGCTAGCCCAAGACTTCATAGTGAATTCCAGGTCAGCTTGGACTAGAATGAGACAATGAAAACAAAACAAAAATAATAAAATTCATGCTTGAACTTAAAAAAAAAAAAGAGTGACTATGGTGGCCCCATAGATTCAGGTATTTTATTAAGATTAAACCTCGCTTGGCATGGTGGCACACACCTTTAATCCAAGCACCCGGGAGGCAGAAGTAGGAGGATTGCCATAAATTTGAGGTCACCCTGAGACTACATAGTGAGTTCTAGGTCAGCTTGGGCTAGGGAAAGACCCTACTTTGAAAAACCAAAAGGGGGGGGGGAAGATTAAACCTCCTAGTGATGTCCTCAGAATGCAGATCTCTGTTTTGGGGGCGTGTCACTGGTGGCAGATCTTAAGTGCAGCCCTAAGGTCTGTGGAGAGGAGTTTGAGCTCTGCAGGTTTTGTGTACTGGCAGTAGTGGTGTCTTTCTGCTTGGATTTCTGGAAGTGAGCCAGCTTCTTCTACCACTGATGATGTTCTTCTGGAATTTGTAAGCCTGAAATAAACCCTTTCCTCCTATAAGCTGCTTCTGGTTGGGTGTTTGTTTGGCAATGCAAGCTGACTGCAACACTGACTTTTCTTGGCCAGTGCAAATTTGAATCTAACAATTTATTTTTTTTAAAAAAAATCTGTTATTATACTGTTTAGCTCCAGAGTTTCTATTTGACTTTATCTCTTATAATTTCTTTTATTTTTGGTGTGTTGATTGAGACCATTTCTTGTTCTATAGTAAGGCTGGCCTCAAACTTGCAATCCTTCTGCAACAACATCCAAAATGAGGATTATAAGGCATTCACTGCCATGTTCAGGTTATAATATCTATTTTTTAATTGGTATTATCTATTTCTATAGGCAAAATATATTCATAATGCTTTCCTTCCTTTAGACATAGTTTTCTTCTCTGGACATATAATTAATTTGAAGTCTTTATCTAGAAAGTTAAACACCTGTGTGTCTTCAGGCACAGTTTCTATTGACTCTTTTTTGTTTTTAATTCTGTATGAAGATGATACTGGTACAGTTCTGTTGACTTTTTAAAAAATTCTCTATATAGAACATACTTTATTATTATTTCATCTTGCATGACTCATGATTATTATTATTTTTTTGCTGAACATTGGGCATATTTTTTTGAGGCAGGGTCTCACTCTTGTTCAAGCTGACCTGGAGCTCTCTATGGCCCTGACTGGCCTTAGGCTTACAGCAATCTTCCTGCCTCAACCTCAGGAGGGCTGGCATTAAAGGCATGTGCCACAAAGCCCAGCGTGGACATTATTAACAGTATCAGCCAGCAACTCTGATAGCCAGACTTTTCTCTTTCTTCCTAGAGTTTTCTGTAGTTCCCACCACTGTTGCTACTGCTGCTGTTTATTTTCTGACTTTTAAAATCTTGTCCTACAAAGTCCCTGGTCTTTGGGCACTCAGGCTCCTTTTCAGTTATCTTGCTGGTCAGTTCATTATTGAAGAATGATTTCCTGATGTTGCTGGATTCAATAAGTCTTCCAACATTTTCTGAGTGTGTGTGTGTGTGTGTGTGTGTGTGTGTGTGTGTGTGTGGTGTTAGATAGTCAGTATACCTGTTGGCCTCAGACCTCATTTCCACCTTGTTCAGAGTCCCATGTTCACCTGGAGGTGATGTGCATGCTGCACACTGCCCAGTGTGCGCAGGTGAAACTGTGGGTTCTCAGGAACAGGGAAAGCCTTACAGGACTCCCAGTAGGTACCTCATTCTGTAGTTTATTTTGTTTTGTTTTTAAAAAATGTTTTGTTTTTATTTATTTATTTGAGAGAGAGAGAAAAGAGAGAGGGAGAGAGAGAATGGTATGCCAGGGCCTCTAGTCACTGCAAATGAACGCCAGACATATGCACCACCTTGTGCATCTGGCTTATGTGGGTCCTGGGGAATTGAACCTTGGCCCTTTGGCTTTGCAGGCAAACTCTTAACTGCTAAGCCATCTCTCTAGCCCTTGTTTTATTTTTTAAGTTTTTGGTCAGCCTCTTCTTAGCCTGAACTGAACCAACAACTTAGTCCATGTTAAACAATGACCACTAGTGTGTTTGATTGTGACCATTTGCATAGTCACCTGTAAATCAGGTAAAATGAAGATAGTCCTGGAATATGGACATTTTGTTTTTTAGGTAGGGTCTCACTCTAGCCCAAGCTGACCTGGAATTCATTATGTAATCGCAGGGTGGCCTCGAACTCATGACAATCCTCCTACCTCTGCCTCCTGAGTGCTGGGATTAAAGGCGTGCGCCACCACACATGACTTAATACGGATTTTTTTAAAGGAGCATCTAGACAAGTTCAGTAATAATTTTGCTGTGGGTGAGGTTTTGAGGACACTCAAGCTGTTCTGCACCATCTAGTGGCTGCTGGCTACAGCTTTCCTTGGCTGTAAGTGCAAGGCTGTTGGTTTGTGAGACCACATGAAGCCCATAAGGAGAAGGAAATGGGGGTGCTGGGGAGATGGCACAGTGGGGTAAAGTGCTTGCTGTGCAAAGCATGAGGACCTGAGTTCAGATCCCTAGAGCCCATGCAAAAGCTGGGTGTGGCAGTATGCACCTGTAATCCCAGAGCTGAAAGACTATCTCAAAGAATAAGGTGGAAAGTGATTGAGGAAGACACTCAATGTCCACCTCTGGCCTCCATATACATGTGTACACATATACAACCTGCACACATGTGTACCCACATGCATATGAACATGCATAAACACATGCATGCACACACACACATATATACACAAGCAAAACAAAGAGAGAAGGGAATAGGATTAGAATAGTTAAAGTACCACCAATCCTATTTATTCTTGGCCCAGCTGCTTTTCTAGGATAAGCATGCCCTAGAATGCTATAAGCCTTCCCCTGTTTCCCAGAGTGATTGGAACAGTCTTTGCCATGCTTTGTTGTTTAATGGGGGAACAGATTTTCAGAGATCTTTACTCCATCATACCTTGCCTGGACACCTTGCCTTCTGTGCACTCCTGATTCCCAGCCTTTCAGCCTGAAATTCTACCCATGAGGCCAGTCAGGGGAGACGATAGGAAACATCATCTTCTGCCATGGCATGGAGATCAGGCAGCCCCACTGAGGCAGGAATCACGTAGTTTCACGTCTTGGCTTCAGTTGCTGGTGACATTGTAGCTACTTTGAACTGAATGTTCCTCTTCTGTAAAATGGGGATAATGTTGTTTACTTCATGTATTACTGAATGTGAGGGTGAATTAAGCTACTTCCTGTGAGAGAAGGAAGGCTGGTGTGTGAAAAGCAAGCCATGCACATTCCTTTCTGATCACCTTGCTGCAGAGTAGGCATTGACTCGGTATGGGTAGAACAGAGATTGGTATCAGCAGCTGGGTCCCAGCTAGCACAGTGGCTACGATTAATGCCGAGCTCCAGAGAGTCTTAGTTGACCAGGCTTGGCCACCTGTCCCAGAAAGTCAATCAAAGAGGCCAGTCGTCATGAAGACAGAGGGGACTTTATTAACATTATGTGACCACACTGGGAGAACAGGGGTCAATAACCTAAAGTCTGTCTCAGACTCCTCACCACAATGGACAGAGAAACAAAGGCAAGAATTGGGGGTTTCCATGATGCTAGTCCTGGTTGGCTTGGTCTGGCCATGGTCCAGCTGGTCATCACCAGGATTGCGGGGCTTTGCTGGTTCTAAGAAGCTCGTTGCTTTGGTCCTTTGTCTTAAGATGGTCACTAGTCAGCCCTGTTGTTTCTGGTATCCAAGGTAACCAGAAGGAAGAAAGACTCAGGAGAGCTCGGAAGGAAGAAACAAGATGGAATTAAAAAAAAAAAAAAGAGGAGTTAGATAAGTCAGTGACTGGCCCTAATTCAAGGTCATAGACTCTGGGCCTAGAGAGCCTGAGGTCAGACCTGACCTCTGACACCTAGTGTCTATGGCTATGAAATAATCTTTCTTGAGCCTGCTTTCATTTTGCTTACATTGTGTGTGTGTGTAGTGTGTGTTCATGTGGGGGCAGGCATGCACATGTGGAGGCCAGAGTGCAGCCCTGAGTGTCATTCATCAGGAACTCCACCTACCTTTTCTCGTTGGACTGGAGCTTACCAAGTAAGCTAGATTGGCTGGCCAGCGAGCTCTGGAGACCCTCCTGTGGCCACCTCCTCTCAGCTGGGATTCCAAAAGCATACCACCACACCCAGCTCTTTGTGTGTGTGAGTGTGGGTTCTGGGACTGGAACTCAGGGTGTCAGTGCTGGCATGTGGTGAAGCAGCTACTTCACCAGCCAAGCCATTTCCCTGCCCCTCATTTTGCTCAAATCTTGAGGGTCCTATGAGTTCCTACTCTTTTATTCTCTTGCTTATCACCATCTGGAGCTGTCCCAAGTCAGGTGCCTAAAGAAAGGCGTGGTAATTCTCCCCTTAGTGCTCAGTTAATTCACACCAGTCACTCAGCAAATGTTGCAAGCCTGGACTTCATCCTGGTATTGCCTTCAATACTCAGGGGCTATGGCTCCTTCCCAAAAGGGCATGGCATCTCATGAGGGACAAAAAGAACAGCTGTGACAGCATTTGTTACTCAGTGCTCTTCTAGCTGACGTGTGGAGTTACATAAACAAAATATGAAACTGTGGTTTACTATGGACCTGGACCCAAGAGGAGGACAGGCTCCTGGGAAAGGACTCCTGGAGAAATGTCTTGAGCCCTGCTAACTGTGGGCACACTCAAGGAGACTGGGCAATGGGAAGTTTAAAAATTTTTTTTATTTTACTTTATTTTTTATTTGACAAAGAAAAAGGCAGAGAGAGAGAGAATGAGTGTGCCAGGGCCTCGAGCCATTGCAAATAAACTCCAGATGTGTGCATCCCCTTGTGCATCTGGCTAACGTGGGTCCTATGGAATCAAACCTGGGTCCTTTGGCTCTGCAGGTAAACGCCTTAACTGCTAAGCCGTCCCTCCAGCCCAAGGGGAAGTTTTTAAAGGCAAAGATGAAAATAATTACATCAGATATTTTGAAACAATAAACCTTGAGAACGTTGACTGAAAACAAGAATGACTGGCTGGGGAGATTGCTCAACAGTTAAAGGCACTTGAATGCAAAGCCTGCCAGCCCAGGTTCAATTCCCAGTACTCACATAAAGCCAGATGCACAAAGTGGTGTATGCACCTGGAGTTAGTTTGCAGTGGCAACAGACCCTGGTACACCCATAGTTTCCTTTCTCTCTCTCTCCCTGAAGTAATTAAAAATATTTTTTAAAAAATAGGAATGATATCAGACATAAGATTAGGTGTCCCTTGGAGATGTATTTTAGTGTAAGGCTGCAATGGCTTCTATGCAAAGCTGTAGTTCTGGCTTTCTGAAGTCTTTTGTGATATTGATTCTAGCCATTGCATATAAGAAACCTGCCTTTATAACCTCCCATAGGTTGTTTTGTTTTGTTTTTTTACTTTTTTTTTTGATGGGGTTGACACAGTGACTCCATTTTGTTTTTGAAAGCTTACATGTTTCTTTCACATTTTCATATTTTAAATGTGTTAATCCTCACATACACCTATGAATGCTGAGCTATTATTACCCTCACTTACAAATAGAGATGTCAAGACTCCCGAGAAGTCCAATCAATCTGTTATGTTACATGGCTGCCAAGTGACAGTGTCAGAATCCTAAACTCTGCAATGTCTTTTTCCAGAGCCCAGGGGGACATGTCTGTAAAGTGGTTGGCCTTAGAGAGCAGAGGGGTTTGAATATGTGATAAGTAACTTGTCTACTTCACCCATTAAGAGATACCTAGAAAGTTGCTAAACATTATTTTGGGGTGTGTTTGTGAGGGTATTTCCAGAAGAGGTCAACATCTGAATCAGTGGACTGAGTAGAGAAGATCCACTCTGACCTGTGTGAGTGCCACCATCAACTTCGGCCAATGCTCGGGATCAGGGAGGGGAAAACAGAGGAAGGACAAGTTCACTCTTCCATCATCTTCTGCCCTCGGCCATCAGACCTCGAGGTCTTGCCTTCGCACTTGGCTATATTCCAGTGAGCCTCTTCCTGCTTCTCCTTCCCCCACAGCTATCCTCGTTCTGCAAGTTGCAGACTGATTGGGAAACTTAGCCTCCAATCTCTACTTCTCTCCTGCTGGTTCTGTTGTCTAAAGAACTCACACAATACAATCTCCTGGGCTGGGCCCACTGGTCAAAGGAATGACTCTTTCATGGTAGAATTCCAGATAGCCGGAAGGTGTGAGAGAGAGCTATGGGCAGGGTGGGTGCCCCTTTGCTTCCTCATTTCAGGTTAAGCCAGCCTCTACATTCCAGAACTTCTTTCCCCAGGTGACTCTGAAATATTTAGGAATTTCTCCTTTCAGAGCTAAACTGGAAGTAAATGCTGGTATTGGTCCATGGAAAGAACTGGAGATGACCTCTGATCTGTCATGAGCATGGTTCTGTGACCATGACCATGGTTCCTCCATGTGGCACTGGGGTATGAAGGTTGGAACTGATGATTTCTCAGACCCCTTGTAGCATAATATTATTATCTTTTTTAAAGTACTTTTTATTTTTATTTATTTATTTGCAAGGAGAGAGAGAGAGAGAAGACAGACAGACACAGAGAGAGCATGAGCACACCAGGGCCTATAAACACTGAAAACAAACTACAGATGCATGTGCCCCTTGTGCATCTGGCTGGTGTGGGTCCTGGGGAATCAAACCTAGGTCCTTTGGCTTTGCAGGCAAATGCCTTAACTGCTAAGCCATCCCTCCAGCCCAATATTATTATCTTAATCCTTTCATTCAAACACAAAATATGAGCAGGGATAGCCTGGAGCAGATTGGCACACTGCTCTTCTTCTGATCTGCGTCTCCTTCCGGCCCCTGTCACAACAGGAGGCTGGGAAGACTCCCTTCCTGGAAGCATGGGAAATAGAACTCTTGGGACCTATTATTTTCATATTATGTCATAGCAATGCAATTAAAATTTATTCCAAAGGTCAATACTCACTAAAACAAAGATGGTTGTAACTTTGAACATGACTCAGCAGCAGAAGAATAAAGTTCCAACTGATGTTCCCTGCTTGTCAACTAAGTCACTTGTAACAAGCGTTTACATAACAGGGCGCCGCCTCTAAGAAGCGAAGTATACAAGTACTAGCATGCAGATATTCTTGGGATGAAGCATGAGGGGCTTGACTGTGTAAGTAAGAATAATTTGTTTTGGTTTGTTTTCATTTTGCAGACGTACCAGCTTTTGCACATGTCTACTTCAATCACTCCAGACAGAACAGCAGGTGAAAATATTCTAGGAAGGCTCTTAGCAGAACTATCTTCAGAGGCAGAAAGTATGTCCTAGGAGTTCAACCTTTGAGGAGGGACTTGATTGCTGCGGTCAGTCATAAGTTGACCAGAACTTGCATAGGGAGTAGGAGGCTAATCAAAGGAGTAATGAACAATCAAGATGTGTAATCAATGAACTCAAATGATCAATAATAAGTATGGATTGCTAAGTGAGATATGGTTTCAAAAACCCATCCTCCCTCTCCCCACCTCTGTGTGTGTGTGTGTGTTTCTTCTTCCTGCCTCTCTTTCTTGCTTTCTTTGTTTTGTTTTTGCTTTGTCTTGACTTTGTTCTGTATATTTTTTGGTTTGGATTTGGGGATGGTCGGGGAGATCTGTAGACCCTTCTCGCTGATGGACTGGCATCAGCCAGGCTGTGGCAGTCACAATCAGTACCATCAAAAGATAAGAAGGCATAGTAGAACGAGGTTTAGCAGGGCCTCTTTACTGAGATGTGGGTGAAGTAAGGACACATGGGGCGCCCAGGGCAGTAGCCTCACCCGGAGAGGGCAAGGAGGAAGAAAAAAAAAAACTTGTCAGAACCCAGCAAGCTGTGTGTGGGAGGAGGGTTCCCAGCCCCTGGAGAGGGAGCTATGCATGTGACCCAGCCTTGTCAAAGGACTTCTAGCTTCTCTTCCCTCCAGTTTCCTGGTAGTGCCTCCCACAGGCCAATCCAACCAGGCACTAGGGTTAAGGCAACTAGGGTCAACCTCCTACAATCTGCAGCCCTAGCAGGCCTCTGGGAGACACACACATGCACACGCATACGCACGCCTGCACACACACTGCTGTGTGCATTGTCCCTCTCTGCTCCAAGGAGGGAGACAGGAAGCACATCCCAGAGGACAGTTCTCCCCAGGTTGTGTGCTACTTAGTCTCTGTAAGTTGTGCGAGTTCAAGGGAACGTCTAAAAATAAATGAAGTTATTCCTGTCTGAGGAAAAGAGGGCTTGTTAATATGTGGGGCGAGGACACATGGAAAGCCATCTGGCAAGGATGAAGCGGGTTTTCACTCATACTGAAATAAACTCCCAGTGGGCCAGTGAGCCAAACAGAAAACAGGTAGTTATTGACTGCTTTAAAACATGAGCGTAGGAGCTGGAGTGATGGCTTAGTGGTTAAGACACTTGCTTGTGGAGCCAAAGGACCTGGTTTCAATTCCCCAGAACCCATGTAAACCAGACACACAAGGTGGTGCATGCGTTAGGAGTTCATTTGCAGTGGCTGGAGACCCTGGTGCACCTGTTTTTTCTCTCTCTCCCTTCCTCTCGCTCTCAAAAAATAAATATATAAAATACATGATCATAAAGAAAGCCTTCCAACCCCCAGGAGCAGAAATGGGGAATGAACAATAAACTTTACTCTTAAAACACACAGAGCACACAAAAGCAAATGGTAAACAAACTGGGAAGGGGGGACCTTTGCAGATCATCTCACAGATAGGGCAAGTCTGTCCAGAGCTCTTGAACATGCACTAGAGCATGAACGGATGAAAGTATAAGAACTGAGAGAAGAAGTGCAAGTCATTCTTACACACATGCAATGATGCCCAGTTTTCCTTACAGAAATGCAAACTAGAACTCTTCAGGATCCAAAAGTTTGCTCACACACGCTACTGAGAATGTAACATGAGACAGGCTCCTAGGGAAGGGAATTTGGCAAAATTTCACAACATAATGCACCAGCCTTTGACCCCATCAGTCTCACTTCTAGATTCTACCCTGAAAACATGTCTCCATAAATAATCCTTATTTACACAGGGTTGTATAGCATAACATTATACCAAGGCAGTTAATAAACTGCAGGATATTCCAGAACTGGAGACCAGGTGGTTATAACAAGACAGAGGAGAATGTCTGTGAGCTAAGATAATCTGACATATTTTTAGACAGGAGAAACTCGTACACAGTGCACATACAGGGGAAACAAGAGGAATAAGAATGCATTCAGGTGTTTGTTTTTATTTACATGAAGCAATTAAAATAGTTTCTTATGGGAGGTAGAGGAAATGAAGAGAGAGAGGGTTGGACATGAAACTTCTATGAGCAGTCACTTTTTCATATAGTTTTTAACTTTGGCACCATGTAAAGGTTTTACATATTCAAATTGTTTTAAAGATTAAAATACAATCCTAAAATGGAAAACAAATTGGGACAAATGAGCCTAACTTTATTTCAAACATGGCAGTAACAGTTACACAAAGAAAAGAATGGTTTCAGTATTCTTTTATACATACCAAGCAGGATATGGTGTATGGAGAAGTGAAGAGAAAGAAGTCATGTTTTTATTTATTATTAATATGCTATTATAGTTTCAAAGCAGAAGAAGAATATGTAATACTGTGAGGTGTTGCGTTTTTTAATTAGCCATAATTTATTTCATGATTAAAAAGTGTGAATTTATCAGGACAATTCAAAACAAGATAGAATGGCTCTTAATTTAATCTATATCAAAATATATATTCCGCAATAATATTTTGAGATATTACATGAGTTTTTTTATAAAACCCTATGCTTCCCAAAGTACTCCATTTCAAAAGCCAAACTAAAATGCAAGGTTTTATTACATTATTAAACTGACCTGAACATATATGACATTTTATCTTAGCTAAAAGGCCAAGAAGAGATGTTACATTATTATAAGGCAAGATTTTCAGTGTAAGAGAAAAGAGACATAAAAGTGAATATCAAGTCAAAGTTAAAATAAAACATTGGGGCTGGAGAGATGACTTAGTGGTTAAGGCACTTGCCTTTGAAGCCTGAGGACCCAGACTTGATATCCCAGTACCCATGTAATCCATATGCACAAGGTGGCACATGTGTCTGGAGTTCATTTGCAGTGGCTGGAGGCCCTGACATGCCCATTTTTTTTTCTCTCTCCCTATCTTTTTTTTTTTTTTTTGGTTTTTCAAGGTAGGGTCTCACTCTGGCTCAGGCTGACCTGGAATTCACTATGTAGTCTCAGGGTAGCCTCGAACTCACAGTGATCCTCCTACCTCTGCCTCCCTAGTGCTGGGAATAAAGATGTGCGCCACCATGCCCGGCTCATCTCTCTTTATCTTAAATAAATAAATAAAATATTTAAAAAGATAAACTATTGAAGAGTAAATCTGCATTAAGATGATCTTCATGAAATGATCTTTTTGAGAGTATTTTTTTGCTTCTCCTAAATCTGTCCACTGCAAGGTCCCATGAGCAATGGCACCTTCGTGACAATAAGCATATACTGTCCCCAGATCTTAATATCATGCTTAATTGACAAGAAAAATAATTTTACTCATAGGAGGTCTGTGTTGAGCTATTTAGGAATGAAATGGCACTTGCCAGTGATACCTTTTCAAGTGGTTCAGCTGTGTGTGTGGATGTGGATGAGCAGGTGAGCGCAAGGAGCCAATTAGTACATGCCATGTACCTGGCATGATGTGAGCTGAGAACTGGACTTGAGCTACCCACACTCTGTTGTAGACATGACCTCCCTTCTAAGGTATAATGTAGGGAAACACTTGTGAAAAGATCTAATGATGAAATTAACTGCATGTACTTGATACTCAGAAATCCTAAAGGTAAACAATTTTGGTCACGCTCTAACTTTCTGCTTCAAGCTATTGGAAGCCTTCCAGTTCTGGCATTTTTTATAGGATATGTAGCACTTCAACCTTACTATCAAATGCACTTATTGAAATACCATTTTCCAGTAGTTCTCTCTCTCTCTCTTTCTCTCTCTCTCTCTCTCTCTCTCACACACACACACACACAGACACACACTGTCTGTCTCTCTGGCTGTGTTAGGTGCAGAGCATGCATGGGAACCTAGAAAAGGCAGGGGCCACCAGGGCTATGCCACTGACTTGCTAGGTAGGTTTGGACAAGTCATATCACCTTTTGGGATCTTCATGTTTAAACTGCCAGATGTAGGTATGAGACTTGCTTTTCGGCTACTGTAAACAATGGTTTGGAACATTCTCCAAGTAGGGCAATATGTCTGCCAACAGGAACAGTGAGAGAAACCAATTAGTTCCAACCTCAATATAAGGTGACACCAAGCATAATCCAGGTAACTCTTTGGCATCGATCCCACATCAAATTCTTTAAACATTAAAATGGATAAGGGCAGCTCTCATTTACTTGGTTGTAATAATATTTCCGTGTGTAATTTTCTTTATAATCATTCATAATTTCAACAACTAAATTATTTCAATTACTATTAAAATATGCTTTCAGTCATGTTTGTGTGCATGTGTGTGGTGTACATGTGTATATTTGCATATTCATGTGTGTGGGAATACATGTGTGTTCAAGTGTGTATGCACGTAGGTATGTGTGCATGTACAAGCCAGAGGTTAACATGAAGAGACTTCCTCAGTCACTCTTCACCATAGTCTTTGAGACAGGGTCTCTCACTGAACCTAGGGCTCACTGATCTGGCTGGACTAGCTAGCCAATGAGCTCCAGGGATTCTTCTGCCTCCAACTCCCCTGTGCTAGCTTACAGCTGTGTGCTGCCATGCCCAGCATTTTGCATGGGTGCTTAGGATTTGAACTTAGACCCTCATGCTTGCAGGGCAAGCACTTTACCCACTGAGCTATCTCCCCATAATGTCTTATAGACAAATATTTTTAGACCTAGAAGGGCAAAGATGGATCCTGAGTGTTTCTAGCCGTCTACCCTTCCCTGTGGCTGTGACTCACGATGATCCCACAGCCATGCCAGGAGTTGGCTGAGGATTTGTATGGCTCCTCAGATCTAGCTTCCTATGCTCCCAAATAGCATACCAAGGAAATGCCATCAAAACACAGCAAATCCCCTGTTTACTTGCATGACTGGGGAATCAGATAGTCAGCCGTGACCATCTATCAAAAATGCTAGAATTCAAAATGCACCAAGCATGAAATCCTATTGAAAACCATTTCATTCTATTTATTATTCATTAGGGTCCTAGAGTCCAACAGGCCTTCAAGGTCATTATTTTGGACACTAATTATCATGGTAAGGTAGCAATGGAAAAATGTTATCTTGAAAGGGTTCTGCTAGTAAAAGAATTCTACTGTCTTATTCGGGTGGGTGTGACTGTAATCCTTTTGCCACACAGTGGGAAAATGGGAACTGAACCTTCCAAAATCTTTTTGGTATGTGGGATATATTCCAGCCTGTAAAAATTCTTGTGCAGAGGCCTGGAAAGAAAGGTGCCTGCAGGGCTGAGGAAATGGCTTAGCGGTTTAGGTGTTTGCCTGTGAAGCCTGAGGGCCCTGGTTCGATTCCCCAGGACCCATGTAAGCCAGATGCACAAGGGGGTGCATGCGTCTGGAGTTTGTTTGCAGTGGCTGGAGGCCTTGGAGTGCCCATTCTCTCTTTCTCTCTATCTGCCTTTTCCTCTCTCTCTCTCTCTCAAATAGATAAATGAAATATATTTTTTAAAAAAGGTCCCTGCTGAATTAGGTGGGCACTTAGGAGGTCAACCAAGCTGGAGCCAGGCCGAGGTGCAATCCCCATCACAGGTGATGATTTGCTCCCTCGTCAGCATTAACCAGGTCATACATTTCTTGCATGTGCATGTGGTATGTATGTATGTGTATGCATGAAGGCATATGTGTGTGTGCATGTGCACACATGTGTGTGTACATGTGGAGGCCAGAGGTCAATATTGGGTGTCTTCCTCAGTCACTTTCCAACTTATTTTGAGACAGGGTGCTTCACTGAACCTAGAGCTCGTTGATTCTTCTAGACTTGCTAGCCAGTAAACCCTAGGAATTCATTTTCTCCCCCTTCCCAGTGCTGGGATTATAGGTGTATCAGGCTCAGATATTTTACCTGGGTGCCGAGGATGCAAACTCAGGTCCTCATGCTTGTGTAGCAAGTGCTACACTTTTCAACCAATATCTTCCCCTAAAAGAACACCCCCAGAAGTGAAAGGTTCTGTCAAGTTTAAACCGGTGACCAACATGTTCAGACATCATTTCTCCAAGCACGGTTTTGAACTGGCTGTCCAGAAACACAGTAGTGGCCCCTTTCATGTCGTTTGTCTTTGCTCCTGGGCCTCTGTCCTAGCAAGTACTCTACAAGCCCAGATTTCAGGACAAGGCTTGCTTAGATCAGACACTCCCATGAGTTCAGCTGGTGGTTCTGATAATTGCCATTCTGGAAACACCCGGTGAGGGGCTCCCACCCCACGCCTCACATTTCACTAGGCACTGACCGACACATGTCAGACTCTACTTTCTGAAAGCAGGATTTCTACATTTTCAGCACAAGCCAATTCCTCCACTTGTTTGGGATACATGTAAGGATCTCTGTCTGAAACATGGGCAGCAGGAATGCTATAAGCAGGAGGAAGGGTGTGACCCAGGAGTCTGTAGGGGCTCAGTCGTCCGAATAGAACACATGTACAGCGCTCAAGACCAGGAAGCCTATCTGCCCTCCCCTCCACCGTGGGCTGGACTTCACGGTGTGCTTCTGCGAAATATAACCAAGGAGAAATGAAGGGCTGTGACCTTGGAGACTAGGTGATCCAAACATTGTGCTCTGTCTCTCTCTCCCTCTGCAGAAGCCAGCTGCTATGTCATGGACACAGATACCACTCTGCAGAGATCAGCCTGTGGGTATCGGAGAAGCTCCTGTCAGGTCACATGGGCCAGCCACCCCGGAGTCAGACCCCCCAGCCTGTAGCTGACGCGAAGTCAGACAACTCCGCCACCCCCAAGTAGGCGACATTCTGAAGCGTTAGGCTAAGCCACTCACGTCCCCGACGCTCGGAAACTGTGAGTAAGACTTGGTTGTGAGCTTCCATTCTAGGAGGAAATTCACAGCAACAGTGTTGGTCGAAAGGCACCTGATGGCGCCCTTGTGTCCTCACACAGCCCTGTGAATCCAAGGTCTCTCCACACCAAGGAGAAACAACTCCAGCCCAGTGCATGCTGGGAACCAGGCTCTGGACCACTCTTTCACACCATCCGCTGCTCTCTGGGTACTTGTGGGTTAAGTATTTTGACCACTTAAATATACAATTTAATTTTATTTTTCCTCAATAGTAAGGAAGAAAAAAAAGATTTGTCACAATATCACATTCATCTCCCATTGAGCAGATTGAATATCCAATAAGATATGTGTTAATTGCTTTGATTTTGACAGCTAAAAATCACATTAAAATGGCATATGCAGACGGGTGTGGTGGCGCTCACGTTTAATCCCAACACTGGGAAGATTGAGGTAGGAGGTCCCTGTGAGTTTGAGGCCAGCCTGAGACTCATTCCAGGTCAGTCTGGACTAGAGCAAGGCCTTATCTCAAAATGGCATATGCTTTCAAACGAGTACTTATGATACCAATATTACAGTTTGTATTATTTTTATTAATATTGTGTAAAAATATCTCAAGTGGGTTTCTCTCCTCAACTTTTTGTAAATTATAATCAAAGACTATGTTGTATGTCTTCTTCAATGGCTCCTCACCTCATTTTTTTTCTTAAGTGGGGTCTCACTTTAGCCCAGGGTGACCTGGAATTCACCCTGTAGTCTCAAGGTGGCCTTGAACTCACAATGATCCTGTTAACCTCCACCTCCTGAGCGCTGGGATTAAAGGTGTGCGCCACCATGCCTGGTCCTCCACCTGGGTTTTTGTTTTTTCTTTTTTTAGACGAGTTTCTCACTGAACCAGGATCTCAGTGATTTGACTAGACTAGCTAGCCAGCAGGCCCAGGGATCCTCCCCAACTCTGAGATTATAGGCTTGTGCTTACAGGAGCGCTGAGGATCTGAACTCAGGCTTTTCATGTTTGCCCTGCAAGCACTTTACCCACTGAGCCATCTTGCCAGCCCCAAAGTTCATAGTTTCAACTGTTACACCACTGTTTGTTAACAAGCCATGGATGCAAAGGTACTTTCCACATCTCTCAATCCTTTCTGTATATGTCTACAACTACACCTGTGCCCTCAGAGATGGCATTTTAAGTTAAACTGAGGGCCACTTGTGAATATGAAACTATGAACCTCTTGTCTCTGTGGTGATCCTGGTGACAGATGCTGAAAGAGGCTCCTCTCTTGATCCTCCCAGGATTGTGCAACAGCCAGCACCTACACAGATTGCTTTGGGGACCTCTACTAAGGAATAGCCCTGCTACCCGCAGAAACAACTCACAGTCCTCAGGCGCCCCCTCACGGACCTGCAGGAGACTGAGGTGACCTCTCTGCTGGAGGTCCCCAATGGGGCTCCGTGTGACAGCCTTTGCTCTCTGCTGTGTGTCCTGAGATATCCTTCCAAATAAACTACTTTCCCTGGCATCCTCATCCCAGGGTCTGCCTCTAGAAAACCCACACCAAGATGACCCCATTTTTTGCTCATTTGCTTAAGAATTTACTATACAAAAATATTGGCTTCTCCTAGACGGGATAACTCAAAAAATAAGGTATCAGAGGACTGGAGAGATGGCTTAGCTGTTAAGGCACATGCCTGTGAAGCCTAAGGACCCCGGTTCGATTCGCCAGGTTCCACATAAGCCAGATGCACGTGGTGGCGCATATGTCTGGAGTTCATTTGCAGTGGCTGTAGGCCCTGGCGTGCCCATTCTCACTCTCTCTCTCTTTCTTCCTCTCTCTCTGTCTCTAATAAATAAATAAAAATAAAATCTTGGTGGCTTAGCAGTTAAGGCACTTGCCTGAGAAGCCTAAGAACCCATGTTAGATTCTCCAGGTCCAATGTAAGCCAGATGCACAAGGAAGGTGACACATGTGTCTGGAGTTTGTTTGCAGTGGCTGGAGGCCCTGGCATGCCCATTCTCTCTCTCTCTCTCACTCTATCTCACCCTCTCTCTGTCTCTAATAAATAAATAAAGAAAAATAAAATCTTTTTAAAAAAATAAAATCTTGGGCTGGAGAGAAGGCTTAATGGTTAAGTGCTTGCCTGTGAAGCCTAAGGACCCCGCTTTGAGGTTTGATTCCCCAGGACCCACATAAGCCAGATGCACAAGGTGGCACATGCATCTGGAGTTCATTTGTAGTGGCTAGAGGCCCTAGCACACCCATTCTTTATCTATCTGCCTCTTACTCTGTCTGTTGCTCTCAAATAAATAAAATAAAAATTAAAAAATTTCAAAATAAAATCTTTTAAAAAAGAAGTTATCAGACTTTACAACATTATAAACCTAACAAAGCCAAAACCATAATGTCACATCAAATGCATTTAAAACATCATCATTGTCTATTTTGTTATGTGAATTAAAGGACTATGTAGTGAATTAAAAAAATCACAATTTGGGGGTCAGAATATAGCCCCATGGTAGAGTGATTTCCTCTAGCATGTAGAAGGTCCTGGGTTAAATCCACACCGCCCTCCCATACCAGAGTGGTGCACACCTGTCACTCCAACACTCTGAAGGCTTAGGTAGGGGTATTGTTAATTCAAGGCCAGCCTGAATTATATGTAGGAAGACTTTGTCTCAAAAAACAAACAAACAAACAAAAAAAACCACAATTTTATCTGACTCCTGTTTGCTTGAAAATACTTAAAATAGCAAAACAAAGTTCATGTTAGAAGAAATCAGATCTAGGGATTTTTGTATATGTCTAGGACACATCACAAAAGGCTTGGAGTGCTGTTCAGGGCCTTAAGAATGTGCACATTTTACATGAGTGGTGGATAATTGACTCCCAGTTTCAAGGGTTCAGGGGCTCAGGCTCCACGTGAAGGAAGGAGATGTGTGAGAGAGGTGCTGTAAATGAGACGTGTGTAAGTGGTTACACTTGCCTCCATACCCTGTTGCTCCTGCCTTCCTCACCTCTCTTCCACCCAGCCCCACAGGCTGCCCCACACATCCTGCTCCCATCTCTCTTGGTGCTGAATGCTGTGTGCTCCTGACATTCCCAGAATCTACTCAGCGCCCATGCTTTCCTTCTTTTGCTCTTCCAATGTCCTTTATAACAATGAACCGCTTTCCATGGTGGCAGGTATGTAAGGCTATCGGTAGCAGTCACAAGCGTCTCAGACATGGCTGCTTTCCTGACAGGATTGTAGTCTTATCTGGAGTTACTATCAGGAGTAGCAGTGTGTGAAACTGTCAAACCAGTGAGGCTGCTTTGATGAGCTCACCACTTCTGAGATTGTTCATAACCTGCACATACTTTTCTCAAATAGCTCCACACCTGTGTCACAAAGGCCAACTCCCTCCTGTTCAGCTCAGGGGCAGTACCACTGGTACCAAGTTGTATGGGGAGGGATGCGGGATTCATATTCACACCAAGCGTTGGCGGGCAAAGGTGCCTTCCAGTGCAGGCATGTTACATGGGCTGCATGGTGTGGTGCCTGAGCCCATCTGCCTATGGTCTTTCTCTCTGTAGGTGCTTGTGTCCTGCAGCCATCCCAGCACAACAGGCATTGGGGACCATCCCTTGACCCCTGCAGCCATCCCAGTGCAGCTGGTTTTGAGAACCATCTCTTTTCATGCTTTTCTTGGTTATATCTGGATAACTTTTAGTATATCTGTCTTTCCCTAGGCACACACTTTGAGCAGAGGGATTTCCCATTTGCTTAATTTTGCTTTTCATTTTGAGTGTATGTTAGCTTGGGACTGCCCTCCTTCTCAAGAGCCCTCACCTGGAAGGATTCTCTTCCCAGTGTCCCTGTAGCCCCTTCCCCCACCCAGCATCTTCCTCCTCCCAGCATCCTCCCACCCAGTGTCCTCCTCCCACAGGAGATGGGCAGGTGCTGCTCCCTGTGGAGTCCTTTTGTCTTCTTTTTGCCTGGTGGTATTTCTCTTTACATGCATCTTGATAACTTTTCTCTTCCTTCCGCTCCTCTTCTTCTTCATTTGCCTTTTCCATCTTTAAAAGTGTATTGAAGAGCTCAGTGATTAAGGCACTTGCCTGCAAAGCCTAACAACCTGGGGTTGATTCCCCAGTATCTACGTAAAGCCAGATGCACAAAGTTGTGCATGCGTCTGGAATTCGTTTGCAGACACTAGAGGCCATAGCATGCCCATTCTCTCTATCTCCCTCCCTCCCTCTATTTCTCTCTCTCTCCTTCCCTCCCTGCTTGCAAATGAATAAATAAATTTTTAAAATGTATTGCGGCTCTCCATTTTCCTTCTTTCTTCTCTCATGGTATAATGATATAATTTCTATATTGTTTATGGTATAATTCAGTGTGTTCATTTTGTAACATGATGACCAGACACAGATTCTGGGGTGAGAAGAAGCCCTCTCCTTTCATGTGTCACCCACATCTCCTCCCTTCACCAGTCCAGCTCAGATGCCACATCTTCTCTCAGTCCTTCCAGGAGATGCTCCGTCTCCATGTAATCCATCCCTCTTCTGATCACCTCTGCAAGTAGTGTAGTTTCCCAGCTCTGATGTGTGTGTGTGCATGTGTGTGTTTACTAATATATATGTAATTTGAAATAGTTGATGCTCCCTTGGAAAGAAAATGAGTGACTAGAGAACAGGAGAAACCTTTTCACTACTTACTCTCACAGACTTTTATCTAAGTACCCCTGATATCCATCTTGGCCTTTAAAAAATATTTTATTTATTTATTTAAGAGAGATAGAGACGAGAGAGAGAGAGAGAGAGAGAATGAATGCACCAGGCACCAGGGCCTCCTGCCACTGCAAACAAACTCCAGATATATGTTCAACCTTGTGCATTTGGTTTTTACATAGGTACTGGGGAATTGAACCAGGGCTGGCATGCTTTGCAAGCAAGCACCTTTAACTGCTGAATCATCTCCCCAGCCCTTATCTTGACCTTTTAAACCAGAAGACCACCTGTTACCTTCTTTCAGTGGATGTAACTAATGGTTAGCCTTGCACAGGCTGTGGAATAGCTGTCTGCTGGGAAAACCTAGGAGAGTGCTGGTGGCAAGGCTACTGCCTGTGGGGATGTAATTCCGAATGGGTTCTGGGTGTGTCTGAACATCATCTGGGAAAAGATGCCAAAATCCTTTCCTCCTCAGCACCTCCTGCAGGGTATGTGTGGACAGCGCACTGAGGAAGGAGAGCTGTGGCTTTCCCACCAAGCAGAGGGCAGACTTGTTTACCAGCAGGTGATAATGATCATAGCTCCCTCTGGTTGGGCAGTTTTGCTGACATCTCAGGAACAAAAAGTGTCATTGAGACTCGGTTTCCCAAGTGTGAGAATCCACTCAGACCGTTCAACATTGCTTTATGGACTTGGGAACAATAGCAACCAACCCAGTCAAAAACCCATGCTGAGGGCTACCAACAAAAAGTGACATTGTATCATTTGTCTCTGACCCAGGAGGTTCATACGTGTCTCCTGTCTCCCGGCAGCATTTGTGAAGCTGAGGCTGGGTAACAGTTAGCTCAGAAATGGGGAAAACTTCAAACCCTTTGTAGTTCTTGGCACTAGGGGGTTCCGATTTTGAGAGTTAAGACACTCACCTTCATTAAAGTCTAGTATTCAGAATGAATGTTTCTGATCATTGGGTGAGCAGTTTCATGGGGGAATTCTATGACTACAGTGGCTTTATTTCAGGGATGTATTAGACACACAGAAGACACAGACAAGACCCATGAACCATTTAGCCTGCACCCTGCCTTAGCAGAGAAATTGCAATATCAACTATGAGCTAAATTGTGCTCTTGGTTATTTGTCAGATGTCCAGTGGTCATTGGTGTATGCATGTTACAGGTTTTCAGTAAGAACATGGTAGAAATAAAATAGCACCTTACCCCAGCAAACAGGGGTCTGTATTCCACACTGCAGGGAGGATGGAGACAGTTTGCATTTTGCCTTTCCAGGGGGTGGGGGGTCAGGCCTTTTAACATTTGAAAATAAGTATCTGCTGTACTTTCCTAGACATTACCATGGAAAAATTAAAGCATTTGTTTATTTATTTATTTAGTTAGTTCATTAGTGAGAGAGAAAGAAGAGAGAATAGGTGCTCCAGGGCCTCCAGCCACTGCAAACAAACTCCAGACACAGATGCCACCATATGAGTGTGGATTACATGGGTTCTGGAGAATCAAACCTGGGTCCTTCGGCTTCACAGGCAAGCACCTTAACTGCTAAGCCATCTCTCCAGAACCCTATAAGCATCTTAACAAAAACTTAAAGGTCATTTTATTTCTATTTGAGATGTTGAGGCATTTGAGATATGATGAAATATGTGTGACTATAATGGATTTGACTTAAAGGTTACTGTCAGCTGTATTTTAAATGCAAATTTTTAAAGAAAAATGACTGTGTGTGTGTGGCATGTGTAGTGTGTATATTACTGTTTGCACACGTGTATGTAGATGTGCATGCCCTATGCACATGTGTGGGAGCCAGAAGAGGATGTCAGGTGTCCTCCTCTATTGCTCTTCTGCCTTATTTTCTCCAGACAGAGTCTCTTCTCTGAACCTGGAGCACTGTTTTCAGTTCGACCGGCTGACCAGTGAGCCCCAAGCAAAGATCCTCCTGTCTCTGCTCCCCTCACAGTTACAGGCGTGGATGGGTACATGGGTGTTGGTAATGGAACTAGGGTTCTAATGCCTTCACAGCAAGTGCTCTCACCGCCTGAGCCATCTCCCCAGCTCTTAAATGTAAGTCTATAATCAGAATATTAACTTCACTATCATTGCTATTTACATGGGCTTTTCATCAAGCACCTTCTAGAAGCTAAATTTTCACTTGTTTAAACCATTTTCATGGATGCCTTCTCAAGACTTCCCCAATGTGGAAAAACCCAGTGGTGAATTCCTCCATCAAGTGTGAGTCATACTGGGCAGAGTTCAGGACAGCAGACAAATCTGCTGCGGAAACTGTGGAATTGCTCGGAGACACTGGACGACCTTTGGGACAGCAGATTATGACCAGCGCCTCAATGGCAAGAATCAGGATATAGGAATTTGATCATGAAAAGAATCTGTTGCCAAAGGTATAGGTGGATCTTAGGGAACCCACAAGGGATGGGGCAGCACCCTGGAGCTTGCAATGGTGGGAAGTCATTAGCATGCTAGGTCTAGAGCCAAGGACAGGGATCAGTTACTCAACCATATGGGAAGTCTGCCTGACCGCAGCTGTGGCCTTCCACAGGCAATGCAGCCAACTGGCCAACTCGCTGTGACTCAGCACACAGACAGCCAAGGGGCAGGGACACTCACCTTCCTCTAGGCTCCTGCCATTGCTCCCAGGGGCTGGAGGATAAGGAAGCCCCTGACACAGCCCAAGGGGATCAGCCCCTGGGACCACAGAGGTTCTTTCCTGAGAAGGAAAGAGAAAGATGGTGGGTGTGAACAAACAGATAATAACCAGCACGGCTAGTCTAAGTCATTCATAAGCACTGAATTCTGTATCATCTGGAGCAGTTTGGGTTTTGTAGCTTCTTTCTTTAACTGGAAATAAGGCAAGCTGAAAGTGCCACATAGAATCATGGGATCTCCATGCTGAAGGGGACTTGAGGTTATTTAGTGCGTCCTTCTTAAACAAGGAGAATATTTTTAATGCTTAGAAAACTGCATTACTATGTTTATGTTAAGTCTAAAAACTTAAGTAAGCAGAACTCCTTCCTCAGATTTTGCTAATAGTAGAGCACCGGTTTTTGTGAAAATCAATTGACAACTCTGCCTTGAGAAGGGTAGATAGTACAAGCTTTTCACTTGGAAACCATCTAGAAGAATCAGGGCATCAAGCAACAGAAAAACAAAGTCCACTTTTGACAAGACAAGAGAACATCTGAACTCAAGCCACACAGTACACATGGGAGTGGTACCCACTGGCAAGCTCACAGCAGTGCAGAGACACTCAGATCTCAGACAAGGCTGATGGTTACAAGTTAAAGGGCTCAGAGGAGTGGGCACACAAACTAAATCCTAGCCAGAGAGCAGGGTACAGACTGAGGGGTGAAAAACCACATACTTGCAGGAAGCACAGAGAGAAGCCTGCATTGTGGGAAGTACTTCAGCAGCCTGGAGTGTGGCCTGGGATGGTACAGGCTAAAACAGTTCACCGCTTTGGTCCTGATTGTACAGGATAAAGGAGTTCACCACCTCAGCCTTAATGGTACAGGGTAAAAGAGCTTACCATCACAGTCCTGATCAGTAAGGCAAAGTCCCTACCATCTACACCTCTTGTAAATAGGTCCATGAGAGAAGGTAAGACCACAGGAGACCAAACATGAGCTAGGAGCACGTCAAAAAGCAGTTAAAGAAAAAGAAAAGAAGGCATCAAAGGAGGAACTGGAAGCAGTCCGTGAAGGACAAGTCCAAGAGGAGCACATCTGAATAAAAGGAGTTCAAGAAAAAAAATGAGTAAAATATGAAGAAATCATAAAAGAAAAATCGCAGGATGAAGGCCAGGCTTTCGTGGAGAGAGTCTAGTGTGGCTATCATTATGGATGAAAATGGCATATTACTAGAAAGTTACAGAACTTTGAAGATCAAGAAGGTACAACAGGGCTGGAGGGATGGCTTAGTGGTTAAGGCATTTGCCTGCAAAGCCAAAGGACCCAGGTTCAATTCCCCAGGACCCACGTTAACCAGATGCACAAGGGACTGCATGCGTCTGGAGTTCATTTGCAGTGGCTGGAGGCCCTGGCGTGCCCATTGTCTGTCTGTCTGTCTGTCTCTTTCTCTCTCCCTCTTTGTCAAATAAACAAATATTTAAAATATTATTTAAAAATTATATATAAAAAAGAAGACACAACAGACTGTCAGAAAAAGAGAAAGAGGAATAGGAAGAGAGAGAGGGAGGACAAGAAGGGGTTATGGATGGATGTCCAAAGCAATCTCAGAGAGGCAAAGACCCTCCTAGTGTTATGGGATGGCTGAGCAGTAAATGTGAAGAAGAGCGAGCTTAGGAAGACAGAAAACACTGGTATAACCAAGAAACAAGTGAAAACAAAGGAGCAACAAGATGACAAACGTTTTGACCTATCAAAGGGAGAGGACTCTTTGCTATTTTGGAAGAGTTTCTATCCTTGGTAGAAAATTGGACATGAGACGACAGTTCATGGAAAATGGAACACAAATGTCTAAGAAGAGAAGATGCTCTCAGCTTCACTTGTACTAAGGAAAATGCAAATTAAGTCTGTGGCCATACCCCCATCTCTGATCTCAGGAACTAAGCAAGGTCAGACCTCGTTAGTACTTGGATGGGAGAAATGCAAATTAAAACATTCTTTCATCAATCAGATTAATGAGCTCCATTTCTGACCAAAACAGAGAAATCTACCACAGTCTAGGTCTCACCATATCACTAAAACATAAAAGCAACTACAGAGGATTCTGACAAGTAAGCAATAGCAGGTGGATTGGTAGGAAACTCAGACCTTGGAAACAAACCAGTGTGGGTGGTGAGAGTCCTCTTCCCCACCCCCTCTTGTCATTACCCCTGGCTTTGCTGTGAGGGCAAACTGAAATGGGAACTGACAACCTGACACTATAAGAAAGAAAAAAAAAAACTGACAGAAACCTAACCATCTAGCCACATGACAAGGGAAAAAAAAAAAAAAGACTTGAAGCTTGTATTAAGTGGGACAAATTGCTAATTGTTTCTCTTTCCCTCCTCTTTGCTGAGGCCAGACCTGGTCATGACGTGGTCCTGTTGTTGGCAATGATGAACACGTAAGAGAGTGCTGGAAAACCTGCCCTTCCAGACAGAGGAGTGGGGGAGGGGGACATTGACAGCCAGACAGCATGGAGGAAAGAGGTGAAAGGAATTCCTAATTCTAGGTGGTGGTTATGTATCAGAGGATGACTCCATGCAAGGGTTTAGTTCATTAATTCAGTCTTGCCTTCTGGGTGGACTACAAGGCCTGTGCCGCTATAACAGCTCAACAGAAAGCTTTACTTTGTTAATTGTGGAGATGAATAAAATCATCCAGGGCTTGAGGGATGGCTTAGGGATTAAGGCACTTGCCTGCAAAGCCAAAGGATGCAGGGGTTCAATTCCCCAGGACCCACCTAAGCCAGATGCACAAGGTGGTACATGCTTCTGGAGTTCGTTTGCAGTGGCTGAAGGCCGTGGTGTGCCCATTCTCTCTCTCTGCCTCCCTCTCTCTCAACTAAATAAAATTAAAAAGAAAAGAAAAGAAAAAGATGGTCCAAGTGAGGGTTGGCGGGGTGAGGGCTGCAAGCATGAAGCCCTATTTCTCGTAATATTGTCTAAGTGAACAGGCCAGGCCAGTGGTGGGCAGGTGGAGGTTGGCAGCCAAGGTTTAGGAGGCACCAGGGACCCAGGAAACTGGGGAGGTGAAGGGAGGTGGGCCAGAAGCCCTACAGCTCTCTGCAAGGATGTGAGGTTCTAATCCTAAATCGGATCTATTTTTATGGTCTTTTTTAATCACTTGAAGGCCAGTTACAATTAAACAGAGACTTGTCCTTATATCTGAAAGCGACCAGAAAATTGGATTCTGGTCCTCAAGAGACGAGCCAAAGGGAGACGTTAAGTAGCCCATTGTTCTCTCTAGTAGTGAGTTTCTGGGTGCGAGAGCCAGCTAGATACGCGGGACTCCACCCTCGGGGTCATCCAGTAGGGATTGCCGCCTGCCGCGGGGGAGCCGCAGCCTCCAGAGGTCCCGCCCACATCGCCCTAGTGACAGCTAACAAGGTCCCGCCCCATCCGCTGCGGTTCCGCCTATGTGCTGCAAGCGAGGCCCCGCCCACAGAGGGATAGCCAGGCCCCGCCCCCAGGCCCGAGTGACAGGCGGTAGGGCCCCGTCCCCTCCGCCACGGCCCCGCCCCCACCTGCGCGCTCCGGCACCGGGCCCGCCCCTAGCGCCACGCCCTGCGCCCCGCATCCCCGTCTGCCCGCCAGCCGGTTGCCTCGGGTCTCCGCGCTCCGGCCCGCCTCCGAGGACGTGGAGCGCCGCGCCGGCCGGTGAGTGGGGGAGGGCACTCGGAGCCCGAGCGGCCCTGTCTTCCCCGGGCCCGGAAGGCGCGGTCGTGGGCTCCGGGGACCGCCGCAGGCCTCGTGCGGAGGAGACGGGCCCAGGGCTTGGAGGACCGGTCCGGCCCGGCAGATCTGCGGTCCAGGCCTCTGTCAAGGTCTGTGATGGGGTGCTGCGCCCTGTAAACGCCATCTGTCGCGCGGACTCCGGAGCCTTGTGGTGCAGAGGGCTCAGCCCTTCGGCAGGCCGCCTGTCATCGTCCTTTCTCAGGGATTTAAAAAAGCATCGAAGTTGAGGCACACTGCAGACACCGTCATATCATAGTCCCTTCACAACCCTACCAAGTTTACATTTAGTCTTGTGGGGCTTCGTCAGAAAATTAAATCCATGAGATGTCCACTTTCTGTTTAAAGTCACACGAGCCTTAGAGATGTTTCTAAGGGCTTCCTCTGAAGTTTTAAATGCAGACACTGCATCATCTATTTGAGCTGGAGGCATTGTGAGAAATCTGCCTTGGCCTTGCCTAGGCTTATCATAGTATGCGCTTACACAGCCTGAGGCCATGACCCCACACATGTGTACCATCCTCCTCTGCACCCCCCATGATTGAGCACACCTCCTTATGCGGTGCTGTGGTCATAGAAGTAAATAATTATTTCTCACCAGCTGTTGCTTTAAGAATGGTAGAGTTGTAGATGAATGAAATATCTAAGAGATCCAAAATAATGAACCAGGACAGATGAGAAACTGGAGTGTGTGTCTGTGTGTGTGTGTAAATAAACCCAAACAACGAGTAAGATACATAAAACCTAGAAAACTTGGAAGATAAAAGGGTGAAAATTTAAATACCCTGTGATTTTATCACTTCTATTAACATTTTGATGCCTTCTAAGTTTTGTAATTTCCTGTGCATATAAGTATACTTACTGCATAATGGGTATTATTGCAATATTTCCGCTTCCTTTCTCACTCAGCATTTTCCTTGATCACTGAAAATTCTTCCTGAATAACTTGCTAGATGGCTGTACAGTTGGTCACCACATAGGTTCACGTTGGTGGTGCACCTTAGTTTCAGCTCTGTGCTTAGCACTGTGCCTGAAGAGTTAGCATTGCTAAGGCCAATGCATTTGTCGTGGGTTAAATGTCATCTGTACTGTCTTAAGTTTCTTTCTCATCATTGGGATTCTAAATTGTCTGTCATTTATTGCTTTTTAAATGGTAAGGGAGCTCAGGATATTGAGTGGCACATGAACCAGGGCCATTACTTCTAGCACAGTTCGAAAGAGGAAAATGGGGCCTGGAGAGATGGCTTAACAGTTCAGGCGCTTGCCTGCGAAGCCAAAGGACCCATGTCCAAGTCCCCAGAGCCCACATAAGCCAGATGCACATGATGGCACATCTGAAGTTGGTTTGCAGTGGCTGGAGGCCCTGGCACGCCCATTCTCTCTTAAAATAGGGAACTTACATGATTCTATTAAGTAACCTGCAGACCTTATTCATATGTCACTACTTGTCCTGTTCAGTCTGGGATCCTTCCCTGAATTTAGTTTTTAGATGTCCTTAGCCTCATTTAATGTGGGCAACTTCCTAAGTAGCCAGGTGTGAAGAAAGCTGACACCCTTCATAAGTTCATCTGCTTATCTATAAAAAGAATGCTATCCTTTGTAAGTATGCTGCTGCTTGAGTAAATTACACATCAATGGGCACCTTTTAATTAATTAGATTTACATATTATGTCTAAGTCATCTATCAATGTGTTACAGAATACGAGTACTGGTCCAGTGATCAGTGCTTCTTAATGCTTTTGTTAGGATCAGAGTGACAGAGGAATCTCCCAGAAGCAGAGAGTCAGAGGCCAACTTCTGTCTTAGGATATTTAGGAAGAAAGAGCAGGGGCCTTGTTTAGTGCGACCAACTTGTCCAGTTTTAAAACTGAAAATCTATCTCTGAGGAACTTGCTCAGTCTTGGGCAAGCTGTCAGCCTCGGAGCACGTGTAGTCAGAAACTACAGTGTGTTTTAGATTTTCAGATCTTGAGAACTGACATGAGAGAAAGAAATATTCTGATTTCCCTCCCTGGGAGCCCACGGTGAGGCTCTGTGGAGTGGGTGGCAGCAGAGGTAGCCTTTGGTTCCTTGCACCATCCAGTCAGGCCTGGCTGGCTGCCCCTGACTTCCCCCATGAGACTCATCTCTCCTGTTCTTCCTAGAGAGTCTGAGCATGAAGGTCCCACACCTGTTCCATAATGATGTGGGTGTTACCAGCTGCCTACCAACTCTGTGTGAGTGAGACCCTGCAGTGAGGGGGACACCTCTGACTCCATTCTTGATTCTGCCCTCAAAGCAGCTATTCCAGGTATCCGGGAGGGAGATCTCAAAGTGACATACCTGTGTAGGTTTTGGAGGATGCCTCTAAGCCCCAACCTGCGTCTCTGGTTCCCTGTAGGTGTCTTGGTCCTTTCCCAGCCCTGGCCTGCCTGTCCCCCTTCCCGAATGCTCAGCGTTGGTCTTCGTCTTCCCCTTACTCCAGTGTTTCCTATGCTGTCTCACCACTGTCACCACTGAGAGTAATTTTGTCACTTTGGTTCCCATTTTCTTTTAAGTCTGAAATGAGGTATGATTGTGTGTATGTGTAATTAAGACAGTGTACTCTTACTGTATAGTCCATGCTGGCCTCAGACTTGCCATCTTCTTGTCCCAGCCTCCAAGTACTGTGGTTGCAAGTGTGTACCAGCATTCCATCAACAATTCCTTCTTAACCTTTGCATCTGTGATGAGTCCACTGATTTTTCTTAATTTTTAAATCGTTTTATTTATTAGAGACAGGGGGATGGAGGAGGAGAGAGAGAATGGGCACACCAGGGCCTATAGCCACTGCAAATAAATTCCAGATGCATGTGCCACCATGTGCATATGGCTTACGTGGGACCTGGAGAATCGAACTTGGGTCCTTAGGCTTTGTAGGCAAGCGCCTTAACCACCAAGCCATCTCTCCAACCTGAGTCCACTGATTTTTGTAACCTGAACTTAGAGTCTTTTTCTGTAACTTATCCCCAAGGGTCCGACTTTCTCTCCCATGAGCCAAGGATCCAGTGGCCAGTGTGAAGGCGGGACTGTGGTCCTCTGTAGGTCGTTCTCTTTGCTCTGTGTGCAGTTTGGTCCATGATCAAGCAGAACAAAACCTGGGGCCTCTGAAGAACATGGCTGCTCTGTGCCTTGTGGTCCTTCTAGGCTGCTGTCCTGGTCTGCATCCCTACTAGCGGAGAAACGGGTTGTGGTAGCAGAGATCAGTCATTCTACCTTCCAGTATCCTGGAAGGAAGTTGGTCTGTTGAGTCCTTGCTTCTTTTTACTGCTCCTGCCTGAGCCAGGAAGCACCAGCCATACCTGCCGCAGCACCTAAAGCTTTCACCTTCCCATCTGATGTTTCCATCCTACTGTCTTGTCCAGCGTGCATGTGATGGCAGAGCCAGTGCCGGCGCAGAGCCTTTGGTGAAAGTGGATTCAGTCTTAAGCCCTGGGATCCAGTATTGTGCTGGATACTCATGCCATCAAGCCAGCTAGTGATGGCATGGGGAAGTCTGCCAGACCCACATCTACTGCTTGCTGCTCCCAGGGCAAGGACCCCTATAGGGCCACCCCAGAGGTGTCAGGGATGATGACAGGAATCAGCATACTCAGGTAGAATTGCCATGTGAGGACAGAGACTTCCTGAGCAGAGGATGTCCTTAAATTGGTTGCAGGGACACGAAGAAGAGTAGCAAGGATGGAAGAGGAGGTCTGCTCTGTCAACAGCCTGTTACCAGGGAACACTGATTGCAGCTGAGCATGTACCCAGGGAGCAGTTGGTCCTCACTGGGCTGTGATGCTCGTGGCGCAGACTGTGGTCTTCTGTGCTGGAGCCTTCCAGGGGCCAGACTTAGCAGGCAAGCTTCCCTTCCCCTCTCACAGTGCTTGAAGTGGATAGTCCGGGGCTGAAGCTGCAGGTTGTATCAAGACCTGAGTTATTTCTGACAGTGAGACGGTCATGCTGACTTTAGCCTTATTAGCTTCTAAGTTCACAAGAAGGTGGAAAAGTCATTTTCGAATGGCTTGTGGTAGATCGTGGTTCTATCTCCACCATGCTGGTGTTGTGACTTTGGAGGGAATCGCACCATAGACACCTTCCTGAGCTCCTGTGGTCTTGGCAGTCAGCCTCTGCGTAGAAGCCAGGAGGAGGCCGGTGAGCTGCCCAGTCCTCCGTGTCCCACACTTAGCAGAAGGCCTCTTGCTGTTGGCTAACCTTTATTCAGAGCAAAGCACTGCTTCAAGCTCCAGCTAGCTTTGCTTCAGAAGGTCAGCATGCCTCCAGTGTGGTAAGGCAGTACTGCTTGTGTGATGTAGTTGAAAACATCTGGTTTCAATTTGGGGCTTCTTTATTGGTTGGCAAATTTTATGATTATAAAAAGTACCAGCTCCTGAGGTTTCTCAAATCCCCTCTTGCCTCCTTGGATAAGAGCTCTGCATTTCTTTCTTCTCTTAAGTTTTGGGGCTTCCCTATTTCTGTGAATCCCACTCATGGGGACATGAGCTCTGTCTCCCTTCTATCTATAATGTAATAAAACCTATAAACTTCAAAAAAAAAAAAGTGCTAGCTCCTTAAAATTTAAATGAAAAAAGTAAAGATAAAAAATCACCATAAGGGGGCTGGAAAAATTGATCAGATGTTAAAGGTGCTTGCTTGTAAAGCTTGAAGGCTCTGGTTCAATTCCCCAGTACCCACATAAAGCCAGATGCACAAAGTGGCGAATACATCTGGAGTTTGTTTGCAGTGGCAGGAGTCCCTGGTGTGCCCATTCTCCCTCCCCCTCCGCTTGCAAATAAATAATAAATAAGTATTTTTAAAATCACCATAAATCCTAATAGCTAGATAAAGCAAACTTTGAGAGATACATCTGACTAGTAATTGATGTGGTCTTATTCACAGACACACAGGCACACAGGTGGCCTAACACGCACGCATGCACGCACGCACACACGCATGCAGAGCTGAAGGTGGGCTCTGTTGGGCTGCCTGGTAATTCCAGTTTCCTTCTTGGTCCTTGAAACAGATTGGAGAAGTTATTCAACCTTTTTCACCTGCCTTTTTCTGTGTATGACAAAGTCTTGCTATGTAGCCCAGGTTGTTCTTGAATATATAATCCTGTTGCAGTGATGGGATTGAGGTGTAAACTGGTCCCTTTCAACTTGTTCCCAATGGAAAATGCAAGTGTTTAAGTTTTTTTCCATTGGTGTGGAGTTGGTGTGAGGACTAAATGAGTTTATTCACATAAAAATGTGTAGCTGGGTGTGGTGGCGCACACCTTTAATTCTAGCTCTCAGGAGGCAGAGGTAGGAGGATCGCTATGAGTTCAAGGCCAGCCTGAGAATACATACTGAATCCCAGGTCTGCCTGGCCTAGAAGAGACCCTGCATTGGGAAAAAAAAAAATCATGTGTAGCCCTTTGTAGCTTGTAGTAATCCCTAGGCAAAACAATTGCTAGCTCCATTTTGGCATCACTCTGTCTTTATGGTAAGGATTTAAGTTCAGTCAGCCTTCATACTTGCTTTCCTACAGTGTTAGGAAATGCAGAACTGTTAGTAAATTGGATCTGTATTCGTAACACTCTTTTCTTTTTAGGTGGGGTCTCACTGTAGCCCAGGCTGACATGGAATTCACTATGTAGTCTCAGGGTGGCCTCTGCCTCTTGAGTGCTGGGAGTAAAGGTGTGCGCCACCATGCCCGGATCTCTGTTCTCTTGTGAATAATTCCATGGTATTGTTCCATGCTCCTGTTGCTGGGCATTCAGGTATTAGGTTGTTTCCTTGCCATAAATACATAAATAAATTTAGTAAACAGGACCTGTACTAAACTCTGGTATTCATATTTGGTTCAGTGATCTTTTTCTTTTCTGGTTTTTTGTTTGTCTGTTTGTTTGTTGAGGTACTGTCTCTCACTCTGGCCCAGGCTGACCTGGAATTCACTATGTAGTCCTAGGCCAGCCTCAAACTCATAGCCATCCTTCTACCTCAGCATCCTGAGTGGGATTAAAGACATGCACCATCACGCCTGGCCCAGTCATCTTTTGGAGATAGATTCCATTAATAAACAAAGCTGTATTGAACTATACATATTTAATTTTTCTTCTTAGATGAATTCATAGAAATAATACTGATGTGTTAAAGATTATAGATATTATTTTAAAAATATTTTTATTTATTTGCAAGGAGAGGGAGACAAAAGAGAGAAAGACAGAGAAAGAGAGAGAATGTGTGTGCCAAACAAACCAGATGCTTGTGCCACATTGTATATCTGGCTTTATGTGGGTATTAGGGAATTGAACCAGGGTTGTTAGGCTTTGCAGGCAAGCATCTTAACTGCTGAGCCATCTCCAGCCCTGTAGATACTGTTTTAACAAGAATATCTAATACATTCATTTTATATTGCTAGTTTGTTTTTTAGAAGAGTGATTTCAAATTACAGTATTGAGCCGGGAATGGTGGTGCACACCTTTAATCCCAGTACTTGGGAGGCCGAGGTAGGAGGATTACCATGAGTTCAAGGTCAGCCTGGGCTAGAGCGAGACACTGCCTCAAAAAACAAAAACAAAAACAAAAAACAAATTACAGTATTGTTCCGCAATGTGTGAAAAAGCTTGACTTTCTGTACATCTGCCCAGACTGCAATCTTTTCATCTCTTTGCTTCGGCAAATTTGAAAGGAAAGAAATAGCTGTTACTTTCTTGTTCTTTTGTAAGTGACTTTGAATATCTTTGTAATGTGTGTTGGTATATTTATTCTGTTGGGAGTTGTGCTTTCACATTGTGTATTTTTGTTGTTGTTTCCTGAGAACTCTTGTATTTCAGGGATAGTAACATTTGCTGTCGTATATTGCATGCATAATGAAAGGCAGATGCCAAGTATGTTCGTTATGCTTTGCATAGTAAATGGCATATAGTGTCTTAAATGAGAATAAGTCAGTGAGCAGATATTTATTATGGAAGTCTAGATATTGTTCATATTCATGTTTTGAATAGAAATTTGTTTTTTTCTTTTTTTTTTTTTTTGCTTGTTAGTTGTCCCAGAAAACTTGTTCTGTGACCTGTAATTAAGAATAAGGTAGATATTTTATTACTCACATCAGACGATGTAGAAATGTTTGATCTGTGAGGCCTATCTGTCCACATGTACTCTCGTGAGCCCTTCACTGCTCTCATAAACTAATCACTAACTCCCACTGGCTGAGAGTTCTTATCTCTCCAGTTGGAAACCTTCTGGTTATCTGTCTGGAGCAGCTGTCCTTCCTAGACTGCCCATGCCCTTTGGGAGACCGGCCCTCCTGGTGGGTCCTTCCTTCTCTGAGCCTAGCCCGGCATGTTTTAGGGTGTTGGACTTGCCCCTACTCCTGCTGCTACACTAGCTACTCCTTAAAGGCAAGTAGATGTTGTTTTTTTTTTTTTTTTGGGTTTTCGAGGTAGGGTCTCACTCTAGCCCAGGCTGACCTGGAATTCACTATGGAGTCTCAGGGTGGCCTCGAACTCACGGCAATCCTCCTACCTCTGCCTCCCAAGTGCTGGGATTAAAGGCGTGCGCCACCACGCCCGGCTCGCAAGTAGATGTTGCTTGCATTTATTGTCTTGTTTGTATATTATTTTAACCTTTAGGTTCTATCATAGCTTGATTGTAGCAAGCACATGGTGAACACTTAACCATGCTTGTGATTTTTGTTTTGAGGATGAGGAAGCTAAAATGCTTTTCCATTGCCTTTGTGTTATTCTGGCAGGCTAATATTCCCCATTGTCTTTTTAAAAAATATTTTTATTTATTTATATAATTTATTTATTTTTATTTGAGACGGGGGGAGGGATAGGGAGAGAAAGAGGGAGAATGGGCATGCCAGGGCCTGTAGCCACTGCAAACGAACTCCAGATGCATGTGCCACCATGTGCATCTGGTTTACATGTGACCTGGAGAATCGAACCTGGGTCCTTAGGCTTCACAGGCAAGTGCCTTAACCATTCAGCCATTCTTCAGTCCTATTTATTTGTTTTTAAGCAGAGAGAGACAGAGAAAAGACAGATAGCTAGAATGGGTGTGCCAGGGCCTCCAGCTGCTAATGAACTCCAGGTACACCTGCTACTTTGTGCACTGGCTTTACATAGGTACTGGGGAATTGAAGCCTGGTTAGGCTTTGCGGGCAAGCACCTTAGTCACTGAGCAATCTCTCCAGCCCCCTGCTCTTTTTTTGAGACAAGGTCTCACAGCTGGCCTCAAACTCACCATGTAGTCCAAGCTGGCCTCAAGTTCACTATCCTCCTGTCTCAGCCTCCCCAGGGCTGGTACTTTTGGGGTGTGCCACCATACCTGGCTCTCCTTGACATTTTGACTATGAAAGACTGCAGACATTTACTTATAAAACTATCTTAAGGACATCTCTACTCTGGGCCCTCTGTGTTTGTGGGTTGCTCTGATCCATAATCCTGTTCAGGAGTCAGCAGGGGCTCCTTCGTAGGCCGCATCAGGGCACATGGCAAATGGCAGCGTTTGTTATTCTTAACTAGCTGCAGGTCTAGAGCACAGTCCTGTCTCCTGAGCCTCCTCTGCCCGGCCACGGGCTTCTTGCTGTGTCGGATGCTGCCTTTACTCCCGCTAGGTTGATTTTACAGGTCCTTGCTCCCATGTACAGCACATTCTTTTCCCTTTGCTTGATTGTGCAATCTCAAACCTTGCTCATTAACCACCAACAAATCATTAGTACTGGATCTTGTCTTATAAAAACAAATATTTTATTGGCTGGAGAATGGCTCAGTGGTTAAAGGCGCTTTCTTGCAGAGCCTGGCGGCCCAGGTTTGATTCTTCAGTACCAGTGTGTAAAGCCAGATGCACAAAGTGGTACATGTGTCTGGAGTTCTTTTATAGTGGCAAGAGGCCCTGCAGTGCCCATTCTCTCAGTCTCTCCCCACCCCCGCCGTTTGCAAATAATAATAAAAATATAAAAATAGGGCTGGAGAGATGGCTTAGTGGTTAAGTGCTTGCCTATGAAGCCTCAGGATCCCGGTTCGAGGCTTGACTCCCCAGGACCCACGTTAGCCAGATGCACAAGGGGGCGCACATGTCTGCAGTTTGTTTGCAGTGGCTGGAAGCCCTGGAGTGCCCATTTTGTCTCTCTCTCTCTCTCCCTCTGCCTCTTTCTCTCTTTCTGTCTGTCGCTCTCAAATAAATAAATAAAAATGGATAAAATATTAAAATAAAAAAATATATAAATAAAAACATTATAAAATAAAAAATTATTAATTTACTTGAGAAAAAAAGAGATGGTGAGGGTGGGGGTTGTGGCAGGATCTCTTGCCATCACAAATGATCTCCAGAATCCAGGTACCCTAAATGTATTGATGTTTTGGCATACTGGCAAGGGACCCCAAAATTCCCATTTCACTTGCAAAGCCTGATAGTCTGGCTTAATTCCCCAGCTCCCACATAAAGCTAGATGCAATTGGTAGGAGACTTTGATGTGCACACATGCACGCACACACATATATACAAATAAACAAAAAGATTGCAGTGGCTGCTATGGAAAGGCAGGATGCAGCCACTCCCATTGGGACTGTTCACATGAGTTGATTTGCACTCGTACTTTGGAGTCATTAAATCTGATACAAAAAGGAATTAGGATTGCTGAGTCTAAAGTGCAAAAATTGCCATGGTTGAGAACCACTGTCTTAGAGAGATTCATGTGAAAACTCTTCAGGGGAGGTCTACCGTCCCTAAGGAAGCACTTCTGAAGATCTCTGTGTTCTACTGTCTTTTTTTTTTTTTTTTTTTTTTTGGTTTTTCAAGGTAGGGTCTCACTGTAGCCCAGGCTGACCTAGAATTCACTATGTAGTCTCAGGGTGGCCTCGAACTCACAGCGATCCTCCTACCTCTGCCTCCTGAGTGCTGGGATTAAAGGCATGCACTGACAGAACAATTGTTGGGGTCCCTGAGAAGGCAGGGAAGCTGAAATGGAGGCAGTATTAGTTCCTGTTGCTGTGACCAAATGCCTGACAAGAAGCATCTTAAGGGAGAAAGGGCTTGTTGTAGCTTACAAATTAAGCAAGGCTTCAGTCCAGCCTGGTGGGGAAGGTCCGGCAGCAGGAGGGTGAGGCAGCTGGGCACACCATGTCTATGGTCAGTGAGCAGAGTGCTGAATGCTGGTGCTCAGCTTGCTTTCTCCTTTTTACTCAGTGCTGGAGCCCAGCCTACGGAATGGTTCCCTCCTCCATTAAACCTTTCTGGAAACACCTTCACAGATAGACCCAGAGGTGTCTTCCCAGGGTGATTATAAATGTGGTCAAATTGACAGTGAGAGGGACCCATCACAGAAGCCGGTGCTGAGGAGAGGTATCACTAGTGTGGGCTGTGTTCACACTCTTGACAGCACACCTCAGAGTCAGCCAGTGACTCAGATTATACAAGGCAGTGCAGAGGTTAGAATTTGGAATCAAGAAAAAGAAGAGACAGCATAGCAAGAAGGCAGACACTCTTGGGAGAAGAGGGACGAAGGGGAAGGATATATATTGTTTTTAATGAGAAGATATATTAAAATGTGTACTTCCAAAGAGATTAAAAGGTAAAAACAATGGTAAAAGTGTCCCTCCCCACTCTGGCAGCCTGACTGCTGGAGTGGGGAAGAGAGACCCAAGCATGTTGTTGTTGCATCTTCTGGAGGGGATAAGAAGAGCCTTCTCTGTGAGCCCAGAAACATATATTCTAGAGTCTTCACTCAGCACCCCTAGGCACACCTGTGCCAGGTGTCCCAGCCTATCAGCCTAGGCTCAGAGGAGAAATCCACCCACACTTGGCCAGAGATCTGATGGGGTGAAATGGGCAAAGGTTGAAGCCTGCAACTGAAGCAGACAGGGCAGGCTGAGATAGGCGGGGCATAGGCATGATAAAGGTATGATGTAAGATCATCCTAAAATCCCTCCCTTAGGGGCAATTTTTGTCTGCCTAGTCTGAAAAGTATCTGCCTGGTCTGGACCCCCACATACACAGTGAGTTCAAGGCCAGCTAGGACTATGTAGTGAGACCCATTCTCAAACAAATAAAAGTATATGGTTGCACTGCTAGGAGGATTAAATGGAATTGTGTAGATGATAGGAAATGGGAATTTTGGGGTTCCTTGCCAGTACACCAATAAGCCAATGCACCAATAAATTTAGAGTACCTTGTTTTATGAATTTAAAGAATTAAAATCCACACACCAGAGGGTAAGGTTTGGAAATATTTTATTAGATTAAGAGAAGGAAGGAGAAGGAAGTGCAAGGAGCTCCTGGCATGTGGAGGGCAGGCAGGGGTAAAGAGCCTCTGTGGGAGTATGTGGGGGGGGGGGAGTCTCTCCTCCTCTCAGCCTGACTGGGCCAAGATGAGAGAAGCTCACCAGAACTTTGAAGTTCAGGAACCAGCCAAGAGAGAGGCTTGTCCCTGGCACATATATTTTTATAACCTTGTTCTGGTGGGGAGCCAGATTGAGGGCTGATTGGTCTGGGCTAGGGGCTGGCTCAGGAAGAGGCCTGCCATGATGCCAGCCAAGTTCTTAGGGCTGAACTTGACCAACCACAATGTCAGGATTACATTTAAATTCTAGGAAGGGGGACCTGCCTCCCAGAAGGGGCTCAGTTTGTTTGTGGCAGTACAGATCTAGGGAACTCTTTTAGGCAAGAGTCAAGAAGTCAGTTATCCTTTGATCTCTAGCAAAGTGGAGACTGTGAGGGCAGAGATTCTGCCTTTACTTTAGGGGTCCAGTTACCCTAAACTACTTAACGAAGCTACCTGGCTCCCTCTCAGATTGCACTGTGCCTCCTGTGCAGTGGGCATCCTTCAGAAAGGAGGCCCAGGAGTCCCCACCTGCAGAGTCACTGCCCCTGAAAGACTGCTGTGTTCAGACCAGCACCACACCTTCCTTCTGCCCTAGGTCCCTTCATCGTCCTGTCTTTAGTGGCTGTGTGCTGGCGGTGAAGCATTTTAGTTGTTGCTTTTCTGAAAATGTTTTCATGTTTCTCTTATCCTTAGAGCACATTTTGACAGAGGTGACACTTGTGGGTTGGCCGTAATAGTTCTTGGAACGCCGATGATACTAATTCAGTTGACACACGACGTGACTTCAAGTGTGTTCCCACAGCCTGCTGCCGCAGCCCACTTACCTTCCCTCCTGGGCTCGGTCTTTATTCTTCTGAGTGCTTTTAGATACCTCTCTCTCTCTCTCTCTCTCTCTCGAGCTACTGTTTCACTGCATGTTCTTCTTTCTTATTTTTATAGTTTGTGATTGAGGCATAGAGACCTCAAGGACTTGCTGTATTTTCTTGCCTGTACTCTCTGTATTCTCTTACTTTTTTGCTCTCAGGGCCTCGTTTAGTATACTTTTGTCATGTTTATCTTACAGCTCATTGGGTTTTTGCTTTAGCTTTCTCTGATTTTCTATGATTTTGACCCATTTTGTAATTCTGCACCTTCCATCAAAATCAATTTCCTAGTTTTTTTTTTTTTTTCCCAGCACCCTCCCTTGTCTTTCAGCTCCTTGGCCTGAACATATGATAACAACTTTGCAGTCTGGCTCCATGATTTGACATTCATGTTTGTTTCCATCACTTGTTTCTTTCCCTTTCAGTGCACATTGACGTGGCCTGTGATTGAAATGACAGAAACCTGAAACTTACCTCAACCCTCATGTGTCATCTTGTTCATGAGTTTTTGAGATGAAGTCTTTAAGGTCTCAGTTCAGAACAGGGTTTTATCTGATCCGTTTTCCTGGTGACCTCTCTGCTAGTCACACCTTTTGCCCCCTCTTGGTATCCTTTCCCCAAATTGTTAGTTGCTCCGAGGAGATATGCCTGGCTATGGGAGCTTGTTGTGTGTTTTTTTTTTCACCATTGTTCTATAGGGAAGTGTATTCTACCTAGAATACTGTCCACTGTCCATCTGGCAAGCTCCTGTTTGTGCATCTGAATCCTTCGTGCTATTACATGCTTTATAAGTGCTTCTGGCTCCTCTTCGTGAGAGCACCTTTATCTGAACACCTGCCCTGCATGAGAGCACCTCTATGTCCAGTTACCCCCCTTACTTGGGTGCCACCCTGCGTGTGGCTGTGTTCTGAGTGCCTCACAGAAAAAGATGGTGCTTCCCCCTAAGCTTGGCTCCCACATCTACTTTGAGCCATTGTTCCATACCCTTTGTAGACTGTGAAAAGACAGAATCAGATGTAATTAGGAGGAAATGCAATCAGTGTAGCATATTTCTTTTCTAGGATAACCCAGTTTTGCTTTTTTTGTTCTAATTTTCAGCAATTTGTCAAAGATGAAAGTGACCTTATCAGCACCAGGCACCTGTGAAAGCTCCTTCACACCTTTAGTGGTCATAGAGCTTGCCAAGGATGTCAAAGAAGAAACCAAAGAATGGCTTAAAAGCAGAATTATTACAAAAAAGAAAGATGGAGGTGAGTGAAGTAGTTAGCCCTCAAGCTGGTTAGTGAAATGTGTTTGACAATTTTCATTGGCACTTTTTAATTCCACTTTTTAATTCCACATTCCCTGTCATGCTAGACTGTCACTGTGGTGTTTTGATTCATGTGTCCCCCATAAACTTAGGTGTTCTGAATGCTAGGTTCCCAGCTGATGAAGATTTGGGAATTAACGTCTCCTGGAGGCAGTATATTGTTGGGGGCAGGCTTATGGGTGTTATAGCCAGCTCTCCCTGGCCAGTGTTTGGCACACTCTCCTGATGTTATTGTCCATCATATGTTGGCCAGGAGGTGATGTCTGCCCTCTGCTCATGCCATCATTTTCCCTGCATTCATGGAGCTTCCCCTCAAGGCTGTAAGCCAAAATAAACCTCTTTTTCCCACAAGCTGCTTTTGGTTGGGTGATTTCTGCCAGCAATGTGAACCCGACTGCAACTGTCACCCACTAGACTGTGAACAGCATGGCGGCTTGCCTCAGTGCTCTAAATGCCATGCCCAGCACAGTGCCCAGTGGGAGCTTGGTGCATAGGTAGGAGTTTAATAAATGTCATGCCCAGGACAGTGCCTAGTGGCAGCTTGGTGCACGGGTAGGAGTTTCATAAATGCTTGTCACATGAATGGTGATGCAGTGAGTGTGGTATGTCAGTTATGGTGCCAAGAAAGCCATAAATATAGTTTCTATCTAAAAAGACATCACCATCTAGGTAGTGAGACTGAATGCTAATTCCCAAAACTCAAGTGAGAACCCACATAATGCGACAGCGGCCACAGCAGTGCTTGATGTGCACAGTGAGCCAGGTGGGTACTGCACTAATGGTAAAGGAAAGGAAAGGACAAGACAGGACAGGAATGGGTGGGTGACACTTGGGCAGTGCTCTGTGGAGTAGCAAGGGATGATTCAAGACACCCAGGCACTCTGGAAGCACAACAGGGGTTTGGTCTGGGGAGGAGGTGGGGGGGCTTTACATGTGCCTGTGATTTATACAGTATACAAAATTATACTTTAAAGGCCTGAGAGATGGCTCAGCAATTAAAGCACTTGTCTGCAAAGCCCAGTGACCTGGGTTCAGTTCTCCAATACCCACATAAATCCAGTTGCATGCCAACTAGAGTTTGCAGTGATTGGAGGCCCTGGTGCACGTACACAAATAAATATAATGTATATATACATATATATAATATATATATCTGTTATATATATATATACACACATATATATACATACATACACACACACACACACACACATATATATATATATATATATATATATATATATATATGTATATATATATATATACACATACATGCCTTGGATAGCAGATAGAAATTTTGTGTAAGCATGTTCATGCAGGTATTCATATGTGAGTACATGTGGAGGCCAGAGGACATTTGGTGTCCTTGCTCAGGAATGCTGTTCTCTCTCTCTTTTTCTCTCTTCTCTCTCTCTCTCTCTCTCTCTCTCCATCAACCTCCCCCACCTTCAGACAAGGTCTCTTATTGGCCTGGAATTATCAATTAGGCTAGGCTGGCCAGCCAGCAAGCCTCAGGGATCCTCCTGTCTTCTTCTCCCCAGTGCTGGGATTATAAAATCACATGAGCACACCCAGCATTTTTATGTGGGTTTTGGGGATTGTACACAGGCCCTCATGCTTGTGAGATAAGCGTTGTTTTGTTTTTCAAATAACTGAATGAAAAGGAAAGTATTTGCTTGTTGAAATTGGACTTTAGTCCCATCTTTAAGTTTCTGTGATTTAAGAATATTTGCTGTATCTTAGTTCACTGTGAAAGACCCCCGTGAGTTCTCAGCTGTCCTTTCTGCTGGGTTCTCATCTTCAGGCACAGTTGGGGACAGGAACAGACATTGTCTTTGTATTACCTGACTGGGATAATCTCAGGAGAAAGTACTCTGGGTCTTCCAGGGAATGTCACACAGTTACTCTGTTTATTATCTTCTAAACTCCTGTCACAATGACAATAAAAGTGTTGGGGAGATGGCTCAGTGGGCAAGGTGCTTGCCTGCAAAGCCTGCTGGCTGGGTTTGATTTCCCCAGCACCACAATAAAGTAGAATGCAGAGTGGCACACGTGTCTGCAGTCCCAGCTCCCCTGCAGTAAAGAGGGCGGCAGAGACAGGAGAACAGCCTGGAGGCTCATGGGCCAGCCAGCTTGGAAAATGGAGTGGTGAACAAGAGAGCCTGACTTAACAAGGTGAAGGCAAGGGCCAACCATGGTTGTTCTCTGACCTCTACACGCATGCACCCACTCACACATGAACATACATGCATGCACACATATCATACATACACACATGAACACATGCACGCACACATATATACACACATGAACATGCACGCACACATATTATACACATACATGAACACACATGCCTGCACACATATCATACATACACATGTATGCACACATATCATACACACACATGAACACAAAAATAAATTGTAACATATGAGGGGAAAAATTAGAAAAGACTGGCCCAAGATGTACACACATGAATAAAAGAAACTCTAACTCTTTTAAAAATTAGTATCAGTTAATTTGTGTGTATGTATGTATAGGAGGTCAGGACCAGTTTGCTTATAGTTTGACATGGGTGCTGGGGAATTGAACCCAGCTTGACAGACTTTAGCCACTCAGTAATCTCCCCAGCAGAAGTCATAATTCTGGAAATTTACAGCTCCAGTGATACAGAAGACAGAGTAGACTTGCAGGAAAGAAAGAAAGAAAGAGAGGAAGGAAGGAAGAAAGAAAGAAAACCGGTCTAGTATGAAAGACTAGACTTACCAGAAGCACTAGATTTTAGAATATAGTGCTATCATTTCTTCATTTCTGAAGGAAAATTTATATTACTTTGTTTTATTATTATTATTATTGGTTTTTCTTTTTATTGGATTTTCGAGGTAGGGTCTCACTCTGGCCCAGGCTGACCTGGATGGGATTCACTATGTAGTCTCAGGATGGCCTCGAACTCACAGCAATCCTCCTACCTCTCCCTCCCGAGTGCTGGGATTAAAGGCATGTGGCATGACACCTAGCTTATGTTACTTTAATTACATTTTTTTTATTCACAAAATTTATTACAGTTGAGTATAATTGTGTTCAGGTTACATATATAATTTTTATTTTTAGTAGTATATGTTATTTAACAATGATTCTTTGCATTTGGGATTGTCAGGTTATACTGTGAAGCCACATCATTTTGCTCAGTGTTTTTACTCTGTGAAAATTTATCCTTAGAGCTAACTGGACTCTTACCTCAGGTCTCCTCACCTGAAAGAATGACAGGTCTCTGATAGCTAGATATTTCAGTGTTATCATTTATAAAAGATTATGTAGAACTTCTACCTCCAATTTTCTTACACTGTTATTTACTTGGATGATAAGTTTAAATTGTTAGTGTAATTTCTTTCCCTTCTACCAAAGCAGAGACATGTCCATTTTCCCTTCTGAGAATGTACATTTTTATCTTTCTATGATGGTATTAACTCACCGTTTGTTTGGTAGGTGCCCAGTTGTTGTTTCGACCACTGTTAAACAAGTGTGAGAAGGAAACGCTAGAAAACCCGAATTTATACCTTGTCGGTGCCTCCAAGATTCGCTTGTTACTGGGGGCAGAAGCCGTGGGGCTGGTGAAAGAATGCAATAATGACACCATGCGTGCCTTCACCTATGGAACCCGTCACAACTTCAAAGGCTTCCATGGTAAGCACCACACCAGAGTCTGTTGGCCATATAGAAGTGCTTGTTGTGTAGATCGGGGGTCAGCAAACACTTTCAGTAAAGGGCCAGATAGTAAATACTCTAGGCTTTGTGGCCACAGAGTCTCTGCAATTACTCAGTACTGCCATTTGGAGCAAATAGCATCCCTAGGCTGTGAGTAATGGAATGGATAAAACTGTGTCCAGTCAAGCCCTTCCTGAACCAGACGGCAGGCAGGCTGGGTCCTCTGGCCATGCTCTGTCTCCCTGGTATGCTGAACATACACAGTTCTGATTTCCATAGTGAGAATCTACAGGTTCAGTGTTGGGATACCTGGCTTCTCCTGAGTATTGTAGGGTAACTGCAGCTATGTCTTCACAGGTGCCCCAGGGAAGGGCCAGCAAGCACTGAGGTCTCTGTGGGGTCAGTGCACGCTGCAGGCACACTGGCCTCTCGCAGAGCTTGCAGAGTACTACACAGGGAGCAGGCCTCTTCTGACAACTCAGCTGGATATTTATTCTTTACTAACTTAATGATCTGGGTGAAATTTTCCTGGTTTAAGAATTTCATCTGTAACAAAGTAGTGATTTTTAATACCACATATTGTTCATTCCTTACCGGGAATGAAGTCAGCCTGAGATTTGAAGCCGAATTTCCTGTCAGGCAATCTGTATAGTTGCAGCACTGGATGAAAGTGTTGTTAGCATTCAAAAATACTGCCTTCTGCTCATAGGCCCTAGATATCATCAAAGAGTGTCTGCTACACTACTAGATTACAAGCATTGAAATGACTATACTGTCACACAGCCAAAGTATTAGGCTGGCTATGCTTCCATGCTACAAGCACTGAGCTTTTTGCCATGCTACAAGTATTAGACTGGTCATGTTGCCATGCTGCGATCATTAGACTGGCCATGCTGCCATGCTATGAGTATTGGGATGACTAGACTACCATATTACAGGTATTAAAATGATTGAAGGCTCAATGATGAGAAAGGCCAACCAAATTTTTATTCTTATGAAATATTTAGGGGGCTTTATGGTCTATTTGATTTGCCAGTTTCATACTTTAGTTATTCCCTTGTTTTATTGTTCATATAATTTCTGTAATTTGAAATGGAATATTATTCATTTTATATTGACTATGATTTTGATTATCACTGAGAAAGTAACTAGAAATTTGTTTTATTTTAGATGACAATGATGATTTCCTCACAATGGCAGAGTGTCAGTTCATTATCAAACATGAGCTTGAAAATCTTAGAGCCAGAGATGAAAAGATGATCCCTGGTTACCCCCACGTGAAACTATATCCAGGAAAGTCATTGTGTAAGTCACGATCAGCCATCTTTGTGAACGTCCAAACACTGTTTCTTATACAGGCTTTTTTCCTTTTGCTGAACAATTTATACAACTTTACAGCAACTTATTATTTATTTATTATACACACAGAGAATGGGCATGCCAGGGACTGTAGCCACTGCAAACAAACTCTAGACACATGTGTCACCATGTGCATCTGGCTTAGATGGGTACAGGAGAATCGAATCTGAGTCCTTAGGCTTTGCAGACAAGCGCCTTAACTGATAAGCCATCTCTCCAGCCCACACCTGGTTTTTTCATGAGTGCATTTCTGCCCTTTGAAGCTCATCATCTTGTGCCTTAGATCTCTTGCCTTGTGCTGTGTGGCTTGCTGCTTCTCGTTGTCAAATTATTGCAGTGTATCCAGCTTCAAGTCCACTGTGAACTGCAGGCGCATTACTCAGTTAAAGTGAGTGCAGTTTACGTTATGCTCAAATGTGATGATATCGGTGACGTGAAAAGGAGGCGCATTTCTCTTCCTGTTCCCCGTGGTCTCACTGATGTGAGCACATACAAACTGAAAAGCCCATCTTACAAGGAGCTTATTACCCACCTGCAGGTTTGCGGCCCTCTGCCCGTGTCATTCACTTGCACAATCATGCTCCTTTGAAGAATGAAAGGGCACTGCACTGTGTAATTCCACGTTTGCTTCAACCAGCAGCATTTTCGCTGCTGAAAGTCCACTTCCAAGCCCGTGCTCGGTGTCACCTCCTCCAGCTTCTGCTAATCTTGGTACAGTATTGCCTTCTAGTCTCCTCACAGGACGGGCTCCAGGAGCCAGTCCACACTCATGTTCCTCATTGTCACCAACTGCATGTGAGAGTTTGTCAGCTCAAACCAGACCCAGTCAGAGGCAGCCCATCTTGTTTGGTTGTTGTAACATCTTCAGTTCTTTTAATATAGAGTATTTTCTCATTTGTTTATTTTTTTTTTTCCTCATGAGGTTGACTTGCTGAAGAGACCAGGCCTTTTGTGGTATAAGATTGTTCTCCGTTGTGGGTTTTCTGCTTGCTTTGTGGTGGCCTCTGTGGGCTGTGTTCCTGTGAAGTGTGAGTTGTCTCTTGGCAGGAAGTCTCCACAGGCACACTGTGGCTGCCCTAGCTGTCCCTGTTGCCTTGTCAAGGGACTGAAGGCTGGCAGGGCTGTCTCTCATGTCTTCCTGTTTGCCTTGTGATTTCAGGAGAAACCCTCAATTACCTTTGAATAGTCACTTGGTTATATTGGCTTTATTCTCGTCTTTAGTGGTGTGGGTTATATGCGTGTAGACTTTTATTTCATAGTCTGTAACTCAGATTGGTAAGGTTTTTTTAAAAAATCATTTTCATGAAATACAGAGTATTTTTTTTTTTGTTTTTTGTTTTCCCTTTCTTAAAAAAAAAATGGAAATGAACACATACAGGAAAGGGGAGCCTTTCTGCCTCTCTTGGTAACCAGAAGTTCCACATTGTGCATTTGAACAGTTGCTTGGTACTATTCCCATATTTGAATCTTTTTTTTAAAGAAATAGTATTTATTTATTTATTTGTTATATGTATGTGCATATGAGCACATCAGGGCCTCTTGTTGCTGCAAATGAATACTAGACACTTGTGCCACTTACTGTGTGAGGCTTACATGAGTAGTTTGGGAACTGAACCCTGGCTGACAGGCTTTGCAACCACCTTTAACCACTGAGCAATCTTCCCTGCCCCCAAGGTTTACTCTTAATCTCTTGGTTGGAGCTGTGTTTTCAGACATGTCTGGAAAGTGTCTCAAGTCCAATATAGTCTACTGAGGCATTATCTGGGTTGTGAATATCAGCACCCCATCTCCATTTTGCCCACGTGGGTCAGACTATTGTGTGGACTCACACACCCACTGGTGAGTTTCTGCACATCCTTTGGGTGGGGCCTGGACAGGAGATGGTGTGCTTTCACTGGGCGCAAAGCAGAGCAGTGCTTTCCCAGTGCCCCTCTTCCTTCTAAGGGAGCAATGTTCAGCTGCATGGCAGCTTTGCAGCAAGTGCTACATGGAAGTCTCTTGGCAGGATAAAGCTGTTTTAAACAAAAATATTTTCCTCTTTTTTTGTTTTTGGTATTAAATACAAAAACAATCATACCATCTCATTCATGGTCACTGAAAGGTTTTTATGCCATCTGAGATGATCATATGTGTTTTGTCATGTCTAGATTTTAAAGTTATGGACCTGCTCTTTCTCAGCCTTTTGGAAATCGATCATTAAAACATTGTGTTGTATTCAGTTGAAAGTGAAAGAGTATATGCATAATTATAAATTATGAAATGTTTGCTGAGTGCACATTTCAGAACCAGCAAAATAGAGTGTTGTAAAATCCCAGATCCTCAGTGGTTAATGTACAGTGGAGTGGATCATTTCACATCCCAGCTGTGGGGGGGGGGGTGCTCCCTGGGCTGGTAGAGAGGAGGGAGACTGCTCACCACCATGCCCAGCAGCACTGTGAGAGCTGGTTAGTCATCCATGTCAGTCAGTATTCTGCACAGCCCAGGTTTAGTTTATCCTTCCTCCTTCCCTTTGTCCCTCCTCTCCTCCCTCTCTTCTTCCTTGGTGAACCCAGAGCCCCATGCATGCTAGGCAAGCACTACACAGTTACTTTCTCATTTCTGTGAACAAATACCTGGCCAAAAGCAACTTAAGGAAGGAGGGTTTAATTCAGCTCACAGTTCCAGGTTGATACATTCCATCAGGCAGGAATGGCAAGGTAGCAAGAGTGGGAAACCAGCCTATCACACTGTCGTCAGGAAGCAGAGGGTAACAGGAAGTGGGGCTGGCCAGTAAAACCTCAAAGCCTCAGTGACCCGTTTCCTTTCTAAAGGATCCACAACATTCCCAAACAGCACCACCAGCTCAGACATGTGAGTACATGGGGGGCACTTCACATTCAATCCACAGTCCACTGTGTAGTGAGCTATACCCAGCCCTAACATGCTGTTCACTTGACACATGATGCTGATGCATTAGCTGTGATGTTGTCTGATAGAACTTTCCATGAACTGGACAGAAGCATGATCTGAGGCAGTTTGTGGTTGCTCTGAGTGTGGATATTAAGGCTCCCCCTCAGACCATCAAGCTGAAGAAGCATGAAGAACTAGACCTTGTGTCCATGCATACTGGTCGTGTTGATTTTGACAGCTGCCCATCACAGGCTTCTGTGTGAGCTAAGACCTCTTCATGTGTTCAGGCTCTGCCTTCTGCTGCTGCTTCATAGATATCCAAGTGACCTAATGAAAGGTCTTGTTCACGAAGAGAAGTTAAGGGGCCTGAGGTTCTCTTAAGGGACATTCCTTACCTTAGGTTGGAACTAGAATTTTGATGGTGATCTTAGTTTCCTTGAAGCTTCTATGATGTAGATATGGTTTGAGTGTGCTAGAGGCTTGGGGGGGGGGCTGATGTAATCTTTTAAAAGATAGGCCATAATAGGAGGTCCTTAGGTCACTGGGGTGTGCTCGCTGTAACAACTCTGCACAACCACCGCCCCCCCCCCCCGAGCTGGCACATTGTTGTCATGCCTTTGGCTCCCAAAGCTGTGAGGGAGTGAGCCTCTTCTTATAAAACTGGCCTGCTTCTGGAATTTCTTTTTTTATATTTTACTTTTATTTATTTATTTGAGAGAGAGAAGAGAAAGAGGGAGACAGAGAGAGAAAGAGAAAGAATGGGCACACCAGGGCCTTTAGCTGCTGCAAATGAGCTCCAGATGCATATGCCACCTTGTGCATCTGGCTTATGTGGGTCCTGGGGAATCAAACCTGGGTCCTTAGGCTTTGCAGGCAAGTATATTAACCGCCAAGCCATCTCTCCAGCCCTGGGATTTCTTTATAGGAGCAGAAGAACAGATTAATACAAGATCTGACATATCCCATATCTTTAGTACTATATAGTTATCCTCTTAGAACATTATAGTAGTGCCTTTGGAAGCTTCCGTGTAAGAGTGGCTATGGGAGCCTGGCATGGTAATGCACACGTTTAATCCCAGCACTTGAGAGGCTGAGGTAGGAGGATTGCCAAGAGTGTGACACCAGCCTGAGCTACAGAGTGAGTTCCAGGTCAGCCTGGGCTAGAGTGAGACCCTGCTTCAAAAAACCAACCAAACAAACAAAAGTGGCTATGTTACCTTCAAAAATCATTAGTCAGCATTGTAAAAATAATGGAGTAGATTTGTAGGAATATCACAATAAGGAATGAGTATAAAAATGCAGCCATTCATGTGTGTGTGTAGATTACTGTGTACACATACATATATACTATGTACAGAAATAGACATGCACAATGTGTTTGCCACACACGTTTGCAATCTTTATGTTAACAGGGAGAAAACTGAAACAGGAATATAAACATGTATCTGAAAGCATCATAGTGTCCATACAGAGTGGTCTGTTCACACCTGAGTCTGAAGCCAGGCTGAGAATGACAGGATGGCAGGGTGGCAGGGCAGGGCCTTGCTGGCCATCCAGTGGCTGTGGCTTCCCTTCCTATTGCCTCCTGTGTGGACTGTGCAAAGACAGGCCTGCTTCGTCCTGTTGCATGAGACTACTGTAGGGAGTCCTGAGACAGACCTGCTTTTGATGAGAACACATCATATGAGCCAAAGGCAGAAGCAGTGTTGTTGGTATTGTTGATGTATCCTCCAACTCAGAGCACCACTGGTATTTTTACTGTGTTCTCTGACTGAGAGAACCACAAGCATTACTGTAGCCTCTGGTGGAAAGTACTGCTAGTGTTGTTGCTGCATCTGCATCTGCATCTTCCAACTCAGAGCACTGTTAGCATTGTAACCACATTCTGTAACTCAGAACCTATCCTATATACAAATGTCCAGTAGTCTCCCCCAGATCAGATCTTACTTTGCTTGTTCATTGTTTGGTGGCTCTCAGTCACCCCAGCACTTGATCTGGGATCCCTCAGTACCCTGGAAGATGAGTCTGGCTTATGTTGTTGCTTTCTTCAGTGAGGCTTATGGGGCACCCTATTTTCCTTTTAAGGTAAGAGTTGTTCCTAATAATTACATTCTTAGTGGGCATGAGAAGGCTAAAAGATTTTTTTTCCTTTAGAAAAGCAATGTTCTATTTTTAGAAGCTGAAACTAGAGCCTTGCCTTGGCATTGATGGTGACAAGAAGCCCAGTAATTTAGGACTCACAGCCTTATATTCTCTCTGAGAGCTCAGATCACAGTCCTATTTTTAGAGCTGTCCAAACTGGTTTTTATGCCTGCCTGGAAAGTCTTCGATAGTGGTGGGGACTCATCTTTTATAGAAGGACTTGGAAATGCTAAAATAGTAGTTTAGGTGCTGTAAGTGTAAGAGCTTGATACCATACATGAAAAGGCTGGTGGTGGGAAGAGCCATCCACAGCAGGTGCACTCAGATAAAGATCAGGATTATAAGGGCTATAGGGAAAAGACCTGAACTCATATAGCTGAAGAAAAATCCACAAAACACTCAGAAATAAAAATACTTGAACAATGAGTCTGACAGCATCAGAATGTGATGTAACTTAACCCCTGGCCACTGCTTTGTTAAGAATGTGGTTCTTCCAGTCATTAAGAAAGGTCTCACCACAGTCCTTCTGTTCACACTGGTTTCTCCTTTGCATAGAATTTGTGTGTGAGACATGACTGTAAGAACTACACATGAAGATCTTTTTGTTTCAGATCAGGCCTTTTGCTTTTGTTAGGGGTAGCTCAGACCCCATCAGCAAAGGAATCAGGAGAGCATTTTCTCTTGAGGCAAACTTCATCTGAGGAGCAGCCATGTTCTTTAGTAAGAGACAAATGGGTAGTCTAGTAGGTAACCCTTCTCCCCAGATAGGGTTCTTAGTAACCACTGAACACACTTCCCGAAGACCTGAAGACACCTCCCCAATATGTCCTTCACCACCACCAAACACACTCCCTGAAGACCTGAAAACTCCTCCCCAGTATGTCCTCCACCACCACCAAACACACTTCCTGATGACCTGAAAACTCTTCCCCAATATGTCCTCCACCACCACCAAACACAGTTCCTGATGACCTGAAAACTCTTCCCCAATAGGTCCTCCACCACCACCAAACACACTTCCTGAAGACTCCTCCTCCATCCTGTTAAGTCACTCTGATTACATGGTGAGAGGCTGTCTCTTGTTTTCCTTTAACTGCCCCTGGCTAGGTTTGTTTGTTTTTCCAGATACGTTTTAATATTCAAACTGCTTGTTATGTGACTGCTTTTCTGAAAGAAGGAACTCTTTGATTTGGGGATTTCTTGATGGTGGACATACATGTTTTTGTCATGAGGTTGAAAAGATGAAAGTGAATTAAACTGCTCAATATCAACAGGATGAAAGGAACCAAATGTTTTCCCCTCTTCACTGTAGGGAGGGACTGATATGATAGGTAAAGTGTTTGGGGGGACAATTTTGCAAAATGTGTCCAGATTGAAATATATAACCTCTGGGACCTAACAATTCTAAGTACATGTAACAAGGGAAGAATGAAAGGTGGGGAAAAGTTATTTGCATAAGAATTTTAGGACTATTCATGACAACAAAAGAGGGAAAAAATTATTTTTCAGCAGAGGATTAAAGAATATTTCTTACAGGGGGATATGTTGACATTAAAAGGAAATTTCACTTTTGCTTTAGATTGGCACTGAAAAACATTAGATAATATTAGATTCTATCTAATTACATAATGAATTAGATGACATTAATACAACATGAAAAAACATTGCACAATGTTACATAAAATGACTCATTACTGTTTTTAAATAGGGTGTTTGTTTATAGTTTTTAATGTATATTTTGAAGTATGATTATATATTAAATTACTGTTTATAGTGACTGTTTTTATGGAGAAGAGAAAAATAGGGGACTTGCATATTCTGACATATACAATTTGTATGGTTTAAAATTTCACACAAACTTGTAGTCAAAATCAGAAAGACATTCTCAAACCCCCAAGAAAGTACTTGTTTGGTGACAGCAGGATGACTGTGACATTGATCCCAGTACTTCTCCCCTACTGAAGCATCCTTAGACTGTTTGCTAAAGTATATTGTGAGCCATCTCCAGTCCCTTTTATGTAGTTTTGGCGTGCTTTCCCTTGGCAGTGAGAAGATTGCTCACATCTGGCATTGTGACCCAGGTGTTCCCCCTGCATGATCACGAAGCCCTGAAGAAGCTTGAGGACAGCTGGTACACTCGGTTTGCTTTGACCTATCAGCCCATAGGTATGTGTCACTACTTCATTTACCAAAGAGGATGCTAATGAAATCGCCAGTCCACAGTGCAGTCCTCTCATTGAGGCAAAGGTTTGACATTCTTCCGGGCAGTGCTTACCTGCTGCATGGAGAATAAGATGGGCTTGATGGGCCTGGGAGATGGCTCAATCAGTAAAGTGCTTGTCATGTAAGCACAGGACCTGAGTTTGAATCTCCAGCATCCATGTAACAAGTCTGGTATGCGCCCATAATTCTAGCACTGGAGAGGTGGAAACAAGAAGATCCCTGGAGCTTGCTGACCAGTCAGTCTAGCCTAACTGGTGAGCTGCAGATTCAGTGAGAGATTGTTGTCTCAAAAATGTAAGGTGGAGATCAAAATAATGCACATGCCCATGCCCATGCCCATGAACGAACACACGCACATCCTACACATATGCAAAATAGACTAGATGGCCTCCTTTCCTACTGTGTATATAATTCCACCCCAGATTGACCAGGTGACAGGCTTTCCCTAAGTTTTCCCAACACTTTGCAACAATACAGGCACTTCAGGAATGTCTGTTTGAGATAGCTGTTTTACAAACAGCTTTATAAGAATATAGCTTGACTTAACATTTTGTCTTTGAAAAATATGTGTTTCTATAGAGGTAATGATTGTGACTAAGACAAGTTTTGCTCAGAGTTGGGGTTGACCAGTAGGCCTAACATCTCACCTATGTTTCTGTCCATTTCCTCTGAGTAGTTATAAGAATAATTTCTTTGGCATATGTTGGATACTAATTTCTGGAAAGTTATATGAATATAATGTTTAAAATTTTTGATTTGGTTATATTAATATATTAATATATAATCATTAATTTTTTGTTTGTTTTTCAAGTTGGGTCTCACTTTAGCCCAGGCTGACATGGAACTCACTCTGTAGTTCCAGACTGGTCTCAAACTCATAGCCATTGTCTTACTTCTGCCTCCCAAACAAGTGCTGGGATTAAAGGCGTGTGCCACCATGCCTAGCTCATTAAAAATAATTTTTTTTTTGTTTTTTCAAGATAGGTCCTCACTCTAGCCCAGGCTGACCTGGAATTCACTATGTAGTCTCAGGGTGGCCTCAAACTCACAGCAATCCTCCTACCTCTGCCTCCCGAGTGCTGGGATTAAAGGCATGTGCTACCACGCCCGGCTGAAGTTTTAAAAATTTTTATTATTTCCATTATTATTAAATTTTTGAGGTAAGGTCTCACTCTAGTCCAGGCTGACCTGGAATTTACTGTGTAGTCTCAGGGTGGTCTTGAACTCATGGCGATCCTCCTACCTCTGCCTCCCGAGTGCTGGGATTAAAGGCTTGCGCCACCATGCCCAGCTACCATTATTATTTTGCAGTACTCTGGGGATTAAGTGTAGGGCCTTGAGCATGCTAGGGAAGCACTCCTACCACTGAGCTATGTCTTAGCTCTTGGTTATGTTTTTAAGCATAAGAATTACATTTAAGCTGGTCAACTCCACCATGTTACTATCATTCTCTTCTTGAAAGGACATTTCTCTTTTGATTTTAAGAGAACCCTTCTAAAATATTTTTTCTTTGATTTCCATTTCCAGGAACAACTATTAGAGTGTTGTGAAAGAAACAATGTTTACTATCAAACTTTGAAGTTGCATTTTGAAAGGATTTTTTTATAACACATAATTTACTTAAGTTTAAGAAACACAGACATCGCTGGCATGTTTTGTGAGAATGTATCATTAGTGAAGAGCTTAGGTGAGGGAAAAGATGAGTGAGTGATCTGGCTCAGTGCATGTGAAAGCAAACAGGTTTTGGAGCCATCTGGGTGGAGCCAATGAAAAATTATAGATGGAGTCCCAAGGTCCCAGTGTGCTCCAGGGGTCGCTACCTGGAGGACACTGTAGCCCTGTAGGGCAGCTGGGAGCAGGGGAGGCAGCTGGGGGTCTTCCTTGAAGGAAGGGGACTGGTCAGAGCCAAGGCTGTAGCTACAGGGTGCCTGGGAAAGATTTTTTAAAAAATAATTCCAGGCCATATAATACTCATGTTATACTTCTGAGAATTTTTAAACTTTATGTTGGTATTTAAATGTGAATATCTTAGAATATTGTCTGTAGGACTTGTAAGGTTGAGCAGGCTGTCTCTAAGGTTGCTTCTGAGAAGAAGGGAAGAGAAAACTGGTGGAGAGACCTGAGCGTGGCCTGTGGCAGACTGAGGCCTGTGGGGTGGGTCTGTGCCTGCTTAGAACCTGCTGCCATGAACACTTTGCGTTTCCCCATTGATGGTTATCCTTCAGTTTGACTCAGATTTGAGGGGACCTCATCACATTCACTGTTACAGTTCTCTCCTGGGTTATCTGGGAGAATCAAGGATGGGAGTAAATAGCTTACCCTAATTTCCTCTAACCTCCACAAAAAGCAGTAAATTGGGATTTTACTGTATAATTAAGAATTAATAACTCCAACTGTACTCTGCCCATCCTACCTATGCATTCCACTCTCATCCCAGGTGGCTGCTCTCAGGGCAGCATTCCCCCAGTAAGCAAGACTGACAGAGGTACAGTGTTCATGACCTCTGTTCATAGCCTGTCAGCAGGCTTCTTGGACCGTCATTGGTCCAGTGCTTATATGCATGTGTAGACAATGTATTTCAATAGGATGTTTTACAAGTTCATGGTCTATGTTAATGTCATTTCCAGCTTTTGAATAATTTGTGTTGAGGTATTGGAAAATTTTTTCATGGCCCAATGAGAAAAGTGTCTATTTTTGGGGAGGGAGATCAGGATACTGCAGAAGGGGAGTTATCTTTACAAAGAACATTTATGTCCATAACACTGAAGGTAGATGTGGGGTGTACTCATTAAACATCCAAACACAGTGGTTCAGTGGAGGATCTTGGAGGTTATGGAAATCCCCAAGAGGATCTATTTATCTACTAGATTAGGAAGCAAAGGGAACACTGAGCCAGGGGCCCTGGCAGTTGCCTCGGCAGCTAAGGCCCTGACTAAAAGCTGGGGCTTGCTATGCTGACAGGAGGGCTGTTGTACAGCATGCAGAGCAGAGCTGGAACTGCACACAGATTGAGAAATGAGGGTATTAAATGACCTCCAATAGCTGAAAAAAATGTATGCATTCACTTGATGTGGTTAGAAGGAAGACTGGTGGCCTATTCTTAACGTTCTTTCTCTCCATGGTAGATGGTATTCGTGGCTACTTTGGTGAGACGATCGCTCTGTACTTTGGATTCTTGGAGTACTTCACTTTTGCCCTGGTCCCCATGGCCATTATCGGGCTGCCTTACTACCTGTTTGTATGGGAAGACTACGACAAGTATGTGATCTTTGCCTCGTTCAACCTCATCTGGTCCACGGTGATCCTGGAGGTGTGGAAGCGTGGCTGTGCTAGCATGACCTACCGCTGGGGGACACTGGTCATGAAGAGACAGTTTGAGGAGCCCCGACCAGGGTTTCATGGGGTCCTGGGCATCAATTCTGTCACCGGCAGGGAGGAACCACTCTACTCTAGCTACAAAAGGCAGCTGCGCATTTACCTGGTCTCCCTGCCATTCGTGTGCCTCTGCCTCTACTTCTCCCTGTATGTGATGATGATCTACTTTGACATGGAGGCCTGGGCCTTGAGTGTCCATGAGAACAGCGGGTCTGAGTTGACCAGTATCCTTCTCTATGTGCCCAGCATTGTCTATGCCATCGTGATCGAGGTCATGAACTGCCTCTACCGATATGCTGCTGAGTTCTTAACTTCGTGGGGTAAGCCTTGATGCTCAGTACTTCACTTAAGCATTGTTGGATTATAGGACTCACGTGGCTGCTGCCGGGCAGAGAACATAGATGTCCTCTGTGCTTGTCACAGAGACATGAGGACAAGTTCATTGGCCTGGGGAGCTCTGATAATCTCTGCATTGTAATCACAGCTGTCATTTGTTGAGTGCTATGCACTATATTCTGGGTGTCCTACTAAGTATGTTCTCTACAGTTCCTCATTACTGTGAGGAAACCATGAAATAAGGTTGTTTCTCCATTTTATGGATAAAAGACATTGGTACTTAACAAGATTCCGACAACAAATAGGATAGCCAGGGTATTCCAGACCATCTACGCGAGCCTGTGCTCCCTGTACTGTACCTTCTGCTTCCCACTGAGGATAAAGCAAATCAAAGGCATCTTCATGACGGCAGGCTAAATAAGCTGCAGTTAGAGTCCTAAGATCACATGTCAAGTTGGTTTGGACACTGAGCATGGCCCAAAGGGTTGTTTATGAATGCTTCTACAGAAAGGAGGAACTCAGGTAGAGTTTAGGAGTGGAGTTAAGGGTCCACCCACTCTACTCATTCAAACAAATATACTCTACTACTCCCCAGGGAGAAGCTTAGCCCTTAACTTTATGGACATAAGAAGCTTAAATTTTTCTTATACATTGACAGCAGCCACCAGTTACCAAGGGTTTTCCTTGTGCTGGGGTTGAGTGTCCCAGTCCCCAGCCACCCTGGCAGTGGTCACCCTCTGCTTCAGGGAAGGAGGCAAGGTCAGGGGCCTGATTTCAGGAAGGGTCTAGTTGTGGTTCAAGTGCAGGCCAGCTTCAGACCAACTGTGTATAGGAAACCCTCTCTTGATGCCCTTTTTTTGTCCTTTGGCCCAGCATCTGTGTTTCTAGATGAGGATGGAACTCTGAATTCTCTTCTAATCTTTGTAAGCCACCTGTCTAGAACCTTCCTGTGTCCTCCCCTATGGTAGTTACTATCAGTCCTATTTCGACCACACACAGGTCCTTCTTCTGGATAGCTCTTTTCTGACACTTCCAAAGTTCTTAGTGCTTGCTCTTTTTTTTTTTTTTTTTTTTTTTTTTGAGATAGGGTTTCACTCTAGTCCAGGCTGACCTGGAATTCACTATAGTCTCAGGGTGGCCTCGAACTTACAAGTGTTGGGATTAAAGGCATGCGCCACCATGCCCGGCCCAATGCTTGTTCTTTAAAGACCATAGTGATAGTGCAGTATTGTGAGAATGTGTCTCTGCTGATGTTCTTGGTGGTGAGGGTTGGCTGTGACTGACATCTGGGCCATTCAGTGATTGGGGCCTTGGTGCTGGATGTCTCTGCTTTGAGCACAGTCCCATGGTACCTCAGATAATGCCCTCGCATTGTTTTCCTATTGGAGAGAAATGACCTCTCCTTTTTAATGTTTTAGAGAACCACAGGTTGGAATCTGCCTACCAGAATCATCTAGTTCTGAAAGTACTGGTGGTAAGTAGCATTTTTTAAAAAAGTTTATTTTTATTTATTTATTAGAGACAGAGAGAGGGAAAAAGACTGAGAGAGGGAATGGGCATGCCAGGGCCTCTAGCCCCTGCAAACAAATTCCAGATGCATGTGCCACCTTGTGTGTCTGGCTTACATGGGATTGGAGGATCAAATCTGGGTCCTTAGGCTATATAGGCATGTGCCTTAACCGCTAAGCCATGTCTCCAGCCTGGTAAGTAGCATTTTTAATGTTTAAATGCAGTTGAATTATAAAATATAGTATGCCTTGCTAAGGAACATAAATGGGAAAATGAGCTTTTGATATCATTGAATTAACATTTTGTGTAAGTAGGCAAGAATTGATTAAAAGTATGTTTATGTCCATGTTCCACAGCTTTACTATGCACATAGTGGGAGGCTTCGAAATATATTAGCTAGGGCCATAGTCCATCTCAGTTACATGTAAAACTAACCATTGTTAGGCATGTTTTCATTGCTTTCCTTATAGTGACCTTTTAGATATTTCCTTATACAGCAATCCTTCCAGGTACCCACAGTCTATCTAGTGATGAAACATTACATTCTTTCTTACATTTTTACTGAAGAAAGTTCCAAAGTACAAGAGGTTCCTAGCATGTTTGGGAAGTTGGAGGGTGCCTGAAAAAGACTCACTGCACCTTGAGTTTAGCATTGGTAATTGTATTAGTTGTGTTAGTAATGAAGGCCTAGCACGAAAGCTCCATTTCCTGTGGGCTACCTCAGCTGCCCCTCCACTGTGTCACTGCGTCAAGGCAGCGCCTCTGAACTTCAGTGACCATGTGAATCTAGAATATTCTTCAGGCCTCATCCCCGCTGCGAAGTCATTGATCCTTACAGTGCTGGTTTATCAGCAAGGAAGCTCTGCCCCATTCTCTGTGAGAGGAGAGGAACAGTAGTAGATGGAGAGTTCCCTCACAAAGCTGGTAATGTGGAGCTTGCCCCTAGAGCTGGCACCCTCCACTGTCTTAAAGAACTCAGTCATGCGCAAGACTCCGCTGTTCTCCAGCCATGCCTTGTGAAAAGACCTAGTCTGAGGCCACTCCTCCTCCCTTGGGTTTGTTGGGTCTCGCCTCCCCTTCAATCTCCTGGTGTGGCATTGACCAGCCCTTCTGGGTGTGGCTTTCCAGCTTCTGCTCTGACTGAGCCCTTGGGCTGAGGCCTCACTGATGTCTCTGCTCAGGGTCTGGAATGGCTCCATGTCCTCACTGACTGGCTGCTCACTCTGGCACCCAGCAGCCTTCACTCAGAAGTGATGCTACCCAGTGGGTAGGAGACTGCAAAGAACATACCTTGTGGAGGGGAGGAGGGAAGTTCTTGACCTGGAACTACTCAAGTATCAACCTTCAGTGGAAGGCCCACCCCTACTAGTCTCCCAGCGCCCCAGGAGGCTGCTGTGCATCTGGTAGGGCAGTGAAATTCATGCCTGTGGGGACAAAGATGTTTCCTAGACCGGGCATCCCTTGCCAGTACCATCTGGTGACCCCAGTGTCCCCAGAGGCAGGGAAACCTTAGGCCTGGAGCACAGAGAGGCGTCTTGTATCTGGACCCCGGTTGTGGTATGGTCTCCTTACAGGGGTGCCTGGCTGCCTAGCTGCCTCCTGGTAGGGGTGAGTCAGTGCATGGGCACAAAGTGGCTTCCAGACATAGGCTGCTGATTGTAGTGGGCTCCTTCTTGCCACAGCTACCTGGCCCCTGGCCCCTCTCCATGAGGCAGGGGAGGAGTTCACTTCTGAGCTTACTGCTACAAATGGGTCATTGACAGCACCTCCCCTGTCCCTGTCTGGCTGTGCTCCTAGGTGCTAACGGCTTCCTGTTTGCAGGGATGCAGCGAGTCCGCCTGCCTGCTGCAGGGTAGGGTTCTGTGGCGGGGAACTTGAGATGTAAGGGAGCTGAGTTGCCCCTTTGGTCCTAGGGTTTTACACAGCTCATCTTACTTGGCTCTGACCAGAGCTCTCTGTGGCTTGCTTGTCCTGTCACTTGCAGAGTTGACTGAAGAAGCCTGGGGTGGGGGCATGCTGGGCCCATCTGCCTGGAATAGAAGCCCCTCGATTTTCTGCACATGCACTTGTAAGGTGCTTCAGGACAGATCTAATGCGGCTTTCTCTTTCGGCAGTTCAACTTCCTGAATTGCTTCGCCTCGCTCTTCTACATTGCCTTTGTCCTGAGGGACATGAAGCTCTTGCGCCAGGTGAGTGCAGCTGACAGAAAGGCACCAAGGCCTAAGGTCCTGTCCCCCGTAATGCACTCTTCTTCAAATCACTCCTTTTACAAATATAAATTGTGTATCTTCCTACCTGTAATTCTAAATTAAAAAATATATCGTTCTCAACTGGACAGAATCAGTTATCTCTGATCTGCTTGGAAGTAACTAGGTAAGGAAGAGAAGCCTACCCAGGACCTGCTGCGGTCTCCCTGAGTCAGTTCTGACAGCTCACATGTGTTCAGTAACTGAACTTTCATGAGTAGCATGGGGAGGATGGTAAGTATGACCTTGAACATGTCTTGCAAATTTTTTTAACATTTTAATTAATTTATTTGAAAGAGAGATGGGAGGGAGAGACAGAGAGAAAGAGGTAGATAGAGAATGAGAGAATGGGTGTGCCAGGGCCTCTAGCCACTGCAAATGAACTCCAGATGTATGTGCCACCTTGTGCATGTGGCTTACATGGGTCCTGGAGAATCAAACCGAGGTTCTTAGGCTTCACAGGCAAGTACCTTAACCATTAAGCCATCTCTCCAGCTGGCAAATTTTATTTTTATCTTAAAAACTTGGTTCAATTCCCCAGGACCCATTTAAGCCATATGCACAAGGGGGTGCATGCATCTGGAGTTCATTTGCAGTGGCTGAAGGCCCTGGCACGCCCATTCTCTCGTCTCTCTCTCTCTCTCTCTCTCTCTCTCTCTCTCTCCTGCCTCTCTCTGTCTCTCAAATAAATAAATAAAAATGTGTCGCATTTTAGAGTCTGTTTGATCCTGTGTAGTATTTAATTTCTGAAGTGTGTGAGACAGTCCTTCCTGTGTCTGGTGTATTATTGTTTCTGGATCATACCATACCAGTGACCAGCAAATGGAGCACAAATATTAGTTTCCAAATTCTCTTCTTAATACTCAAGCAGGGTATAAGGGGCTTCTATTTCCTGTTTATAGTCTTCTAAAATTGTAAAAAATAAAAGGATTCTCAGCTCTTAGGCTTCTTTCTTAAGTTAATATTTACTTTTTTGCATATGTGGTATGGTGTTCATGGTGTGCATGTGTGTATTTGCATGTGGGTACATGTGTATGCATGTGAAGGCCAGAGGTTAACATCGGGTATCTTCCTTGTTTGCTGTCCTCTTTCTTTCTTCACAGAGACAAGGTCTCTCACAGAGCTTTCAAACTCTGACAGGGTAGCTACCGAGCCTGCCCTAGGGATCCCTTCCCCTTCTAGGTGTGGATTGTACATGGTTGCCACGCCCACCCAACATTTACATGGGTGCTGGGGATCCAGCCTCTGGTCATCATGCTCATGCAGCACGTGCTATCCATTGAGCCATCTCTCTAGCCCCACTGTTTACCTTTTTAGTTAGAATACAAAGTACTGGGTTTCACTGTGACATTTTCATAGATACACCATTAGTATTTATTCCTTTTTTTTTTTTTTTTTTTTTTGAGGTAGTTGTCACATTCTAGCTCAGGCTGACCTGGAATTCACTATGTAGTCTCAGGGTGGCCTCAAACTCATGGAGATCCTCCTACCTCTGCCTTCCAAGTGCTGGCATTAAAGGTGTGTGCTACCATGTCTGGCTTGATTCTTATCCGCCCTCTGTCACTCCTACCCCCTACCCCTCCCTCTCTTGCTGGACCCCTTCCCGTCTCCAAATAGTTTTCATATCACATACATTCCATTACCTCTCTTGTCCTCTCTACTTCATAAAGCTTAGGTCTCTTAATACTCAAATGATAGCTTGGGATACTTTGTGAGGAAGTTAATAAAATTTTGTAATTAGAAGAGATTTTGTAGTTGTAGTGCTTAGTGCATAGAAATAAAATAAATATTGTTCTAACAACTGTACTGGATATACTTCTCCCTTTAAAATTATTTTGAAATTGACAAGGTTAAAAGTATTTGGAATTGACAAACAGGATGTGCGTGCCTTCTCTGCTCCCACTTATTGGTGTACTAGTAGGCTATGATTAGTCATCTCTTATACTGTAGAAAGTCTCCTTTACCGGGAGTCAGGGATGGAAAAGGCCTCTCTGAAAAATAGAATTGTACTGTCAGCAAGGTGATATGTGATGGAAATGCTCACATCCATCTAGAAAGTGGGACATGGTCCAGCATGTAGACACCAGTGCAATAACTCTTCCTAGTCAGTCATCAGAGGGGAGGGCAAGACTCATGAACACAAGGACCTAACTCATTCCTAGGAAGTTATCAGAAGTGACCGGGAGACTTATATGCCCACATCCAAGAGCAGCCTGAAAAACAGTGAAAGTTGGAAGAAAACAATTCAACAGCTGTGTATGAGCTGCATAAAACAAGTATTTTAAATGTTTGGGAAAATTCTTATGGTATATTAAGTGAGAAAAGCAACATGTGAATATATATGTATATATGTGACAATTATACTTTTATTTTTTACATATAATTTTTAAAAATCCCAAGATATGGAATGTTTTTGTCAAAGCTATGGAATCATGAGTGATTGCTTTTCTGTTTTCCATTTTCTACAATGAGAGAAGATATATTAATTTTAGTGTCATAATTTAATTATTATTATCAGGAGCTGGAGTGATGGCTCAGTGACCAAGAGTACTTCCTGAACAAGCATGAGGGCCTGAGGCCTGAGAGACTGCTTGAGTTTGACCCCAGCAACCATTTAAAGAGCTGGGCATGGTCACCCTCATCTGTAACCCCAGTCCTGTAGGGGGCACAGACCAGAGGATCACTAGGGCTCGAGGAAATAAACAGAAGCTCTGGGATTAGTAAGAGGTTCTGGCTCAAGTAAGAAGGGGTGGAAAAGCAATGGAGGGAGACACCCAGCATTCTGCTCCAGCCTCTGCAGGCCAGTGCATGGGATACCACATGGGCACATCCACGTGCATATACTACATTACACACACACACCATTAATTCTTATTATTGGTATTATATAGTCCAGGCTAGCCTCAAACGCACTATGTAGCTGAAGCTGGTCTTGAACTGCTGATCCTCCTGCCTTCACCACCTAAGTGCAGGGGTTACAGGTGTTCTCTACTATATCTGGTGCAATTTAATTCTTCTAAAAAAGTTTTAATCACATTTTCTCCCCAAAGCTGTCAGCATCATTTTAGAATCATACACTGTTATCAAAGATCACAGTGCCAAGTGTATTCACTTCCCTTTGGTCATGTCTGTTCGTGTCTTAAAATCTTACTTACATTTAACCCAGGCCCTTCGGTGGAGCATCATAAATTACACTGTTCCAACTCTCAGCTTTCTAATAACAATTTCTACTACATAATGTGCATGGCTTAGTCCCAATCATGTCTCTGTTACTGTGTGATTGTGTGTGTACTATGGTTTTGTGAAGGTGTGTAGTCAGACATGGTGTTTCTGCTTCTTCTCAGAGCTTGGCCACGCTCCTGATCACCTCCCAGATCCTGAACCAGGTCGTGGAGTCCCTCTTTCCTTACTGGCTCCACAGGAAGCATGTTGTGAAGGTGAAGAGGAGGGTACAGGCTTTAAAGGCAGACGTTGATGCAACATTGTATGAACAGGTCCTCCTGGAAAAGGAAATGGGGACCTACTTGGTAAGTCTGTTGCTGAGCTGACCACTAGCAAAAGTGAGCAGCAGTCGCACGTCAGGGTCATGGGCACAGGCAGGCCGTTTGTCTCTGCTGGGCTGTGTTGAAAGCGCTTTCAGCCAGTGTCCTCTCCAGCAACCATTGTGGCAGGGAGGGGGAAGCACACTTGTGCCATAGCACATGTATGGAAATCAGAGGACAGCCTGGGGTCGTCAGTCATTGCTTTCCACCTTGTTTGTGGCAGAGTCTCTCTTATTGTTCACTGCCAATCACAGACTAGCTGGCCTGCAAGCTTCAGGCTTCTACTGCCTCTGCCTGTCATTGCTGAGGCGCATTGAGATGCATGTGCCACTGTGCTCGCAATCAGCTTTATGTGGGTTCTGGGGATCTGAACTGTGGTCCTTGGGCTTGTTGCAGCAAATACTTTGAATCACTGCACCATTTCCCCAACCCACAAGTACCCACATTAAAAACGTTCAAGATGGAACTGCACATAAAACTGGCTGTATGAGTGGTAAATTATGCCCCCAAACACTAGGGGGTGAGGGTGGAGAATTCTTTGCCTGTTCTGCAGAGGGGCTTAGGAACAAGCTTCAAAGATGGCAGCATGGAAGAAATGGGCCCTGGAGCAGCAGTAGGGCTGATATGGAGTGTCAACTGAAGACGGGCATTAGTGTAAGTTAGTGCTGTTGTAAATAAAGCAGCTCCTTAGAACAGAACTCCAGAGTTGTTTTAGGAACCACCAATAGATTGTTAGAGGTTTGGTTGCTTGTAATAGTTAGAAAATCTAGCTCATAAAACCCTAGCCATGTGTCCACAAAGTGCTATTGAGCTGTGACTATGTGTGCCACCTGTACCATGGGGAGGGGTGTCAGGATCACACTTGCCTCAGGCCTCCTCGGCGAAGTCACCCCACCAGTGCTTTGTTCCCTGAGGCTCTGCTGTTTCTCGGTTTCCATAAGATTGAGATTGTCTTCTGATGGCTGTCTTGCTGGTGCTTAGAGAGCCCACATGCTGAAGCTGGGTTTCTGTGTTCAGCTTGAATAAGTGTTTGTTTCAATTTATTTATTTGCAAAGTGAGAGGGAGGTGGGAATGAACAGGTGCACCAGGTCCTCCAGCCACTGCAAACAAACTCCAGCTGTAGGTGCCACTTTGTGCATCTGGCTTTATGTGGGTACTGGGAAATCAAGCCTGGGTCATTAGGCTTTGCAGAAAGCACCTTAACTGAAGCACCCAAGAAAGGGCCTTTCATTCCTTCATTGGCCTGGTGTTCATCAATTAGGCTAAATTGGCTAACCAGCAAGGTCCAAGGATATGCCTGTCTTCACCTCCCCAATGCTGGGATAAAAGTGTGCATCCCACCCAGCATTTTATATGGTTCCTGGGATCAAACTCATGTCCTTTTACTTGAGAGACAAGTACCTTCCTGAGTATGCTGTTAGTAAGTATTGACATATGCACCAGCATTATGTGTCATAGATTGAGAAGATTCAACATATAAGCTCACAGCTCAACTAGGACAGCAGTGCTATTTGTGTTTATAGAGGTTTGAACACTTGGTTCCCAGCAGACTGGCTCTATTTATAGAATCTTTAGGAGGTGGAGCCTCCTGGAGGAAGTGTGTTATGGGGGCAGACCTTGAGGTGTTACAGCTTGCACTTGTGCTCTGCTCTGTCTGTCCTTCCTCTCCGCTGATGTGATAATATGATACAAGCTTCCCAATCCTGCCATGCCTTCCTTGCTATGATGGATTCTGTTTCCTGGAATTGTAAGCCAAAATAAACTCTCGTTCCCAAGTTGCTTCTAGCCAGGAATTTGTTCACAGCAATGAGAAAGCAACTTATATGGTGTTTGTGCATGAGGTACAGAGAGAACACCCATGCAGAGGAGGAGCGAGCTGATGGTGAGGAGTACATGCACACAGTGGAGCCTCCCTCCTGGACTGGATGAGTGCTTCCTTGCACTCAGCCATGCACACCTGAAATCCCAGCACCTGGGCAGCTGAGGCAGGAAGATTGAATTCCATGCCAACCAGAGCAACCTAGTGAGACATATTCTCACATACACTGTCTGCTCAGGGCTTACTCATCTGAGAATGGGATTCCACTGTGAGGACATGGTAGACTCTTAGCTGTGACCTTTCCCTGTGTCTTATATCTTCTTCCATTAGGAAAGAGACCCAGGGAGACAGTGTGATCTCAGTTCATTGCTCATGCAGAATAGTGCTGCAGCTCTGGAATTACTGGAGCTGAAAGTAACTAGACAGTGCAGCCCTGTTATTAGCCACTTGGTGACATCCCAGAACAAGGTTTGGGTCTCTGCCTCCCCTCCAGAGTCTGTCTGGTGTGGGGTGAAGACATGAGTGTCTTCATCCTCCTGCAGGGCTGAGGCTGGGGGTGAGCTCTGGGTTATCAGGGCTTCCCTTCGTTTGCCAGCAGGGTCCTGCATGGCCTGGCCCATTTTCTCCTTCTCCCATGACTTCCCTGTTTATTCTCCTCACTGAGGCTCCTGGTGGGCATGTGGGGATGCTGGAAAAATGTGTGTCTGTCACTCAGCAAGTTGGCTGATTTTTTTTTTTTTTTTTCGATATAGGGTCTCACTCTAGTCAGGCTGACCTGGAATTCACTATGTAGTCTCAGGGTGGCCTCAAACTCACAGTGATCCTCCTACCCTTGCTTCCTGAGTGCTGGGATTAAAGGCGTGCACCACCACACCTGGCTTGATATCTTTTATTTTATTTTATTGACTACTTCCATAATTGTAGACAGTAAACCATGATAATCCCCTCCTCTCTCCCACTTTCCCCTTTACAAATCCTCTCTCTCTCTCTCTCTTTTTGAGGTAGGGCCTCACTCTAGCCGAGGATGACCAGGAATTCACTATGTAGTCTCAGGGTGGCCTCAAACTCATGGCAGTCCTCCTACCTCTGCCTCCTGAGTGCTGGGATTAAAGGTGTACGCCACCACGCCCAGCACAAATCTACTCTCTATCATACTCCCTACCCCTCTCAATTAATTGCTCTTCTATTTTGATGTCATCACCTTTTCCTCCTGTCACAAGGGTCTTGTGTAAGTAGTACCAGGCATTGCGAAGTCATGGACATCCAGGCCATTTTGTGTCTGGAAGATTGCCTTGTAAGCAGTCCTACCCTTCCTTTGGCTCTTGCATTCTTTCCGCCATCTCTTCCACAATGGACCCTGAGCCTTGGAAGGTGTGATAAAGATGTTTCAGTACTGAACACTCCTCTGTCACCTCTTCTCAGCACTATGGTACCTTTGGAGTCATCCCAGAGGCCACCGCCATCTGAAAAGAGAAGCTTTTCTAACCAAAAGTAAGAGTAGCATTAATAAATGGGTATGAATGTTAAGTGCTTACAGGAAAGTTTGGTGCATATTATATGTATTTAGCCAAATACCAGTAGGCATTATACCCCTAGGGCTCATGACCTCCCCTATCATAGGTCTTCAGTACCAGGCATGCATTCCCTCCTGTGGAGCGGGCCTCCAGTCCAATTAATGAGCCTCTGGTTTCCCCCATAACAGACATACCACTATTGCACCTGTTAGTTCATTTGGCCTGGCTGGCCCAACTTAAGGCTTGCAATGTCCACTGTTGTTTATCTCCACTGATGACTTCTCTCTCCCATAGAGCTGCATGCAGTATAGTTTTTTCCAGCTTTTTGTCAGTTGGTCTATAGGGAGGAGGTTTTCAGGTCAGCTTGCTTGATTTCTCAGTGACCTTTTACTCTAAGCATGTGGAGTTTAGCTGATTTCTTTAAAAAAAAATTATTTATTTATTTGAGAGCAACAGAGAGAGAGAGAAAGAGGCAGATAGAGAGAGAGAATGGATGCGCCAGGGCCTCCAGCCACTGCAAACAAACTCCAGATGCGTGTGCCCCCTTGTGCATCTGGCTAACGTGGGTCCTGGGGAATTGAGCCTCGAACCGGGATCCTTAGGCTTCACAGGCAAATGCTTAACCACTAAGCCATCTCTCCAACCCTATCTGATATCTTTTTAAAAAATATTTTATTTTTACTTATTTATTAGAGAGAGAGAGAGAATGGGCACAGCATGGCCTTTAGCCACTGCAAACGAACTCCAGATGCATATGCCCCCATGTGCATCTGGCTTATGTGATATCTGGAGAATTGAACCTGGGTCCTTAGGCTTTGCTGGAAGCACCTAAACCACTAAGCCAGCTCTCCATCCCTAGCTGATATCTTTTATTTCCAGTATTTTTCCCTATAGATCTTATTCTATTTTCTACATAAACTATTGTTTCAGCTATAAATTTGATCACTTTCTTTCTTCAGTTTTATTTTTTCAGGTTGGACAGAAGTAGTTATAACTGGATTCCTTATTTTGTTCTGGATTTTATCTTTTCACCATTGGGTGTTATGTTTGTTCCATATTTTGGGGACAGAACTTTTTTTCTCAAGTTTAAAATTGTTTTTATTATTTATTTTCTATGAGTTTTTTTTTTTTAAATCATGCTTGATGTGTTACCAAGGTTTTTTTGTTTCTGTTGCGAATATCTTTAATTATTTTTATTTACATTAATAAATTTCCCAGTGAAGGCCATGATCAAGTTTAAATGATTAATTCTGCTTGCTTAATGTCTTTATATACATTGCCATGTAGCATATACTACTAGGGCACAGGGCATCTTGTGCTTGTGTTTTGTGTGCTTTTGTTTACTAAGTTTGCATTTCCCCCTAATTGCTGTTGTGTTCTATCCCTAGCTTGCTAAGCCTTTTGGTTCCCAATTGCTTAGAATATTGACACGTAAGAATACTGATATGTGCATGTTACTCACCATCACCTTGTGAGGGTAAAGAGAATGGGAGCCTGCTGCAGTGCTGGGAAGGGCACCCTGTGCTCTAGGCTCTGTTGAGGGCAACATCTATGCAGGCCCCTGGCCTTCATGAGTGCAGCAGCACAACCATTAATGCCAACCATGAGATTATCTAAGACTGAGTGAGGTAAAAGTAGCTTGCCTACAGACCATCCCTCTTTCCTAGTGTGGTCCTTTGCTGTTTATGGAAGCAAGTTGATGTTCAACCTGTGCGTGTTGAAACCCCACAGCTAGATGCTATAATGCAGCCAAGGGAACACAGCCAAACACAACGCCAACTATGGAACAAGTTCTCCCACCAACTGCACACTCCCCACTTGGTACCTTTAGGTCACTAGCTCCACCAAGCCCATGTGGTGGTGTTCTCTGCTGAGTTTGGCTTCAGAGTTCCAACTCATGCTAAGATCCAAGTATCTTCTAGACCATCTTTCAGAAGTACTTTCTTCTTCCCCACTATCCCACAATTGTATTTGGGATTTTCTATTTTAGTGAGATGTGAAGTAAGAAAGTAACTGAGTGGAATCTCACACTGAAGCTGCTCAGCCTACAGGACCATGAGGTGCATGTGCACTAATCATCTCAGATGGCCTACCTCAGTGAAGGCACCTTTGTCCTGTTATCAAAGCACAGAATAGTGCACCATGCTGCTCATTCCTCCAGGAGTTGCTCCTGGCTAACCCTTTCTCCTGTCCAGAGTGAGCCTTTGCACACCTGTCAAGGAGGTTTCAGAGCCAGCTGAGAGGCTTGGAGACCTTCCCTTCAGCTTCTGTCACTTCCCTATTTGGGACCCACATATGAGAGACCACATGCAATTTTTTTTTTTCTGGGCCTGCATTATCCACTTAGCACAATCTTATCCAAGTCGCTATCTATTTTTCCTGCAAGCTGTATAATTTTTCTTTATAATTTAATTTTTTACAGCAGACTGAAACTCCATTATATGTATGTACCACATCTTCATTATCCAGTCACCTGTTATGACCATCTAGGTTGATTCTATGTCCTAGGCAGTACAGTCTTTAATAAAAGGGGTTGACATCTGGGGTACCCATAGTGTGAGGGCACCATCTATCACGATACTGGACCATTCCTTTTTAGTTGGTGAGGAGCAGCCATGTTTAGTTTGTATGGAGCAGCCACGTTTGGTTAGTGTGGAACAGCCACGTTTAGTTGGTGGGGAACAGCCAAGTTTAGTTGGTGGGGAGCAGCCATGTTTGGTTGATAGGGAGCAGCCATGTTTGGTTGGTGGTGAGCAGCCATGTTTGATTGGTGAAGAATAGCCATGTTTAGTGTAAGGGTCCGAAGACTGCTGAAGAAAGACCTCGGACTCAAACACTATGTAAAAAACAAAGCATTTATTGTGCAGAATCAGCCAGCATGTGGGGGTCAACCATGCATACAAAATGGCGACCACAAAAGGACAGGCTCCTTTTAAGCATAACTAGGGGAATTCCAGGCGGGTTAGGTAATCTTCTGACATGATTGGCTAGGCAAGCAGCAGCTACAGTTGTATGTCTCTGATTGGTTGGGGCAAAAGCACGTGAAAGGGACATGTTTGCACACGTCTCCAGGAACTGACTCAGCCTCCAGAGCACAAAATGGAGGCTATCTTCCCTGGCCACATGTTAGGGTCACTGTTGATTAACAGTCCGCCCTTTGTAGTTTTTCCCAGAAGTCTTGCCTACCTCTCCGGGAAACTGAAACTTAGGCCTAGTTTTGGGCGGCACCTTACTGAAGCCTGTCATGGTGTCAGTTTGGTCCCTTCATTTAGTTTTTGCCTGAAAGCAAATGTAATCATTCAATGATTTGGCACAAAGACATGAGCAGCTAAATCATTTTTGATTCCTTACTTTAGAACCTTAAAGCAAAATCACTTTTAAACTTACATAAGTGTGTGTTTGAGAAGACAGAACTGTCGTGAACTCTTGAGTGTAACAGTTAAATGCCAGCATTTTGCATGTGACATTAAAATGGCGCCTCCTCTCTGTCTTGCAGGGCACCTTCGATGACTACTTGGAGTTGTTCCTGCAGTTTGGTTATGTGAGTCTTTTCTCCTGTGTTTATCCATTAGCAGCTGCCTTCGCTGTGTTAAATAACTTCACTGAAGTCAATTCAGATGCCTTGAAGATGTGCAGAGTCTTCAAACGTCCATTCTCAGAGCCTTCATCCAGTATTGGTGTTTGGCAGGTAATTACTTAAGAAAAAAAATACTTAAAAGCTCTGAGACATTGTGGGGAAAAAAGAAAAAGCAATCCCTGAAAGAGGAAAACTGTACTTTTAGTTTCAGGAAAACTAGATTTTAGTCCTTGCTTAGCTATAAATAACGTGACCTTAAAACATTGTTAACTTTTTCTGACCTCACATATTTGCTTAAAGTCTTTAACTTTCTCTGGCCTTACATGTTTGCCTTTAAAAGGGGTGTTGGGGGAGGCAAATATAACCTGCTAGGACCCTTTCAGATGTAAAACTGGTAAATTCCTGTGAAAGTAGTCAGCCAAGACTACATCCTGCTAAATATCAGGGAGGTGTCCCTGCCTGGAGGTCAGTTCCTTTGTGAAAACAGTGACAAGGCTGGGCCAGGCCCTATGGAGGCCTAAGCACCCTGCAGTCAGGCTTGTGGGATCACATGGGAGGGGCTTCCCTCCCAGTACCTGCTGGGGCAGGCTCCACAGAGATCTCATGGAGTGCAAAGACTTTCCCAGGCACAGTGAGGCTCTGTGGGATCACTCTTGGGGCGCTTCACCTTTCCCAGTGCAGGAATTATCAGTGTAGGTATTTTCTTCAAAGACATCATGCTGTCCCAGGAGAAAATGAACAAATAAAAAAGCTATTGCCCATTGTCAGCTCACAGGTAAAGCACACCAGCTACAGGGAGGTGGTACTGCACATGTGTCAGGATGGCTGAACTGCGGTGAAGCCACCAGAGCAGATGGGCACAAAGCTGAGAGGTCTCGTGTGATGCCAGCGGGAGCGCAAAACAGCACAGGCACCCTGAAGGAAGTTAGGCAGTTTCTTCTAAATCTAAACATGTAACTATCTTATAAGCCCCTACTTATACCTTTGGACACTTAAAGAAACTAAAGGTTATATTCATACAAAAGTCTGCACAGAAATGCTCATAACAGCTTGATTTGCGAAAGCCCCACAGTGATTCGGACCAGCCTCCTTCATCAGCCACATGGTGAGACCAGCCACCCTAGTCCACACCATAGTGGAAAGGAACAGACTGGTATTGACAGGTGTGGCAATTTGGATAAACACTTAGGCAGTTATAGTGATGGAAAGAGTGGTTGCATACTGTATTATTTCATTTACATAGCAATTTTGAAATGCCATTTTAGAAGAGAAGTATAGTCATGTAGCCTTGTGGGGTAGGGAGCTCAGGGAGAAAGTAGGCAGGCCAATTCTTGTTGGCTTGCTACCTTCACTGGCAGCAGAGAGCGTAAAGCCACATGTGTAATCAGACAGTGAAACCATATGTGTACAGATGTGCGCCAGTAAAACTGAGGAGATTCGGATAAGATCTGTGGATTGCATCAGTGATTTTGAGTGATACTGTGCTGTGGTTTTCAGACCTGTCGCCAGTGTGGGAAATGAGGTCAAGAGACAGGCAATCTCTTCTCTCACCATTGCATGTGAATTTACAGAACTGACTCCAGAAAAGTATAAACTCATGGTACAAGTCACAGAGCAAACAAACCAAGTACCATCACCAGATTAGGATGTGATGCGTGTGGTTCACTGCTAGAACTGTTGCCGAGCAGGCAACAAAGGCAGAAAAGAAATCCCAGCACCTGGGAGGCAGAGGTAAGAGGATCGCCATGAGTTCAAGGCCACCCTGAGACTACATAGTGAATTCCAGGTCAGCCTGGACTAGAGTGAGACCTTACCTCGAAAAACTATATTAAAAAAAAAAAAAAAAAGGCAGAAAAGAGTACCACCAGTGTGAAAGGCAGAAGGGAAGTCACAAAACTGTTTGGAATGAATGCAGTTTGGGAATCATATAGTTGGGGAAACCCAGAGAATCAAGAATAAGTAGGTATTTTATACATAAACAAACAGAGAGAAGAGTCAATTAGCTAGAGCACTGTGTTGGAAATACTCCTGTTGGGGAGGTAGAGCACACTGCTTAGGCACAGTTGTCACAAGTATTTAGAACACTGTCTCACAGATGACTTTCTTCAGCTAAACAAATTCGTAACATGGCAGAAAAAAGTTTAAAGCTTCATCCTGGACTTGTAGATAATAGGGAGAAGACATAAGGAAGGGAACACAGCCTCTAAGGAAGGGAACATAGCCTCTACAATTTCTAATTTCACATTCCTTTTTCTTTCAGCTGGCTTTTGAAACGATGAGTGTCATATCCGTGGTCACTAACTGTGCTCTGATCGGAATGTCGCCACAAGTGAATGCAGTCTTTCCAGAGTCAAAAACAGACCTCGTCCTGATTGTGGTTGCAGTGGAGGTGAGTGGCAGTGCGGACTATGTGACGTCTCCTCAGACCGTCTTCTGGAGCAGGACTGTCCCCGCTGTCCGTGGTGGGCAGTTGAGTGGTAGGAAAGTGGAGTAGTTCCCGTGGGGGCAGGCACGAGGACACAGGCTGTGTGCCCCTGGCTACTGCCTGGCTTGGTCTGGTCTAAACAGGAGGGGACTTTTCCAGCCATTGCACTAGACTGTCCCATTTGCAGAAGAATTGTGTGGATAGGGCGTGCAGTTTTAGTTTGTTCTAGGGAAATATCACTTCTTCTTTCTTTTAAAAATATTGCATTTATTTATTTATTTATTTGAGAGACGCAAAGAAAGGGGGGGGAGAGAAAGAGAATGATTGGGTGCTCCAGGGCCTCCAGCCATTACAAACAAACTCCAGACTCATGCACCACTTTGTACATCTGGCTTTAGGTGAATACTGGGGAATCAAATCTGGGTCCTTTGACTTTGCAGGTGAGCACCTTAACAGCTAAGCTGTCTCTCCAGCTCACTTTCTTAATTCCTCAGAAATACTTGTGAACAAGGATTTATGTCTCATTTGTGACATAACATTCCACGTGCAAAGTGCATCGAGGCTGTCTGTACACTTTCTAGTTTTCTCCTTGTCGTCTTTTAGAATGTGCATTCTTACAGTGCCTTGAAAATTAAGTAGTGAGCAAATGGAAGAATTTGCAGAAATGTTTTTGTTGCTTGTGAGCATCACTGTCAAAAGGTTATTGTGGCCTTTCATTTTAGATAATTTAAGAAAGTAAAAGGCTTGTGGAAATGTATTGAACAGAACTCAGCATGACCGTGTAGTGGTGTGTCACATGCCCAAGGCCTCAGGGCTTAGAGCTGCCCACAGAGATGAAGTCAGGAGTGTGTACATTGCCTGCACTGGCCAGGGCAATCTATTCTGCTGCCTTCTGTTCTGTTCTCATATTTGACAGGAGTGTGTGCTCATCATGGGTGCTGTATGGAGCATGTGAATTTTGGAGAGTGATCTTAAACTCCAGTGAATAAGGAAGGGGGATGGCCTTGACAGATAATGAAATATCTGTGTTGAATTTCATGAGTGGAATAGGGCTTGGGCCTGTTTACACAGCTCATTCATGACCTGGAGAAGTGAGAGAATAAGACAGGGAGCCAGGGAAACATCCCGCCACTGTGCAGCTCTAGGCACTGGTCTTGGCCAGGGCATTCCCAAGGTTTACTCTTTTAAGGCTGACTTAAAATCACTGAGATTCACAAGGGCCAGCCAGAATGTTGGGTAGCTCACACAATGAAGAGACCATGGCGATCAGTGTTAAAGTAAAGCTGGCTTGGTTAAAGATGGTTTCTGGGTGGATGCTGAACAAGAGCACAGAGGATATAATAACCCCCAGAGAAACAGGAACCAGGAACACCATCCCCGCCCACCAACAGCAGAGCTCTGGGATGAGGCGGTTCTGAGTGTTGGTCCCAGCTCCTGAGTGGGGCTGGCTGAGGTCCTGGAGCCACCTGTGTCCTGCCTTCAGTTCTCCCCACACCCCACGCACAGCCTTGCTCTTATGCAGTGCCATTGGTCAGACTCAACTTTCTTTTGTGTTTGATGATGCCGTGATCAGACATCCAAGGCCTGAACTTGGGAGATTGCTGACCTTCAGGACAGTCTTGTGTTACTTACTGGCTTTCATATATTGGAAAGCACATTAGCTTTAGTCTGTAAGTTGGATGTTTTGTGTGTTATAAAACCAACCACAGAGAAAGTGTTAGAAAGAACCAAAAATTAGTAAGTTACTTATATTCTAGTGTTACCGAGACCTCAGCTGAGTGCCATCTGGTCTTGAAATGAATCCAAAACTGGAGCATTTAGAAACAAATTAGAAAACATAAATTTGGGGAATGTCACCACATAAGTGTGTAAAGTCATGCTGAAATTCTAATTCAGACTGTTTGTAAGGTAACTGACTATGTGAGGTGATAGATATGTTAATTAGCTTAATATCCTAATGTACATGTATATCAAAGCATCACATTGTACCTCAATAAAGCTGTAGAAAAAGGTTACAGAGTTCATCAAAACTGTCAGTGAGGTAAATTCACGTTTCTTTATGTCTAAAAGATTTTTCTCTTGGCTCTAAAAACATCTTTAAGATTATTTATTTGCACGTGTGTGAATACGAGTGCATGAAGTTCTCCTGCTGTTGCAAACAAATGCCAGAGGCTTGTACCGCCTGTCGCCTCTGACCTTACATGGGTGCTTGGAGATGGAACCTGGACCAGCAGGCTTTGCAAGCAACTGCCTTTAACTGCTGAGCCATCTCCTCCATCCCCATAAAACCACCTTCTAAAGAAAGGAAATAACCGGGCGTGGTGGCACATGCCTTTAATCCCAGCACTCAGAAGGCAGAGGTAGGAGGATCACTGAGAGTTCAAGGCCACCCTGAGACTCCATAGTGAATTCTAGGTGAGCCTGAGCTAGGGCAAGACTTTAACTTGAAAAGCACCCCCCCCAAAAAAAAGAAAGAAAGAAAGAAAGGAAGGAAAGAAGGAAGGAAGGAAGGAAATAGTCTTAAAATTACTTTTAAAACAAATTTGTTTTATATTCCGTGTTTTTCCTAGAATATGGATAATTTTAATATTTATTTTTCTTTGTTAGTTTTCTTGAGATGAAGACTCATATAGCCCAGGTTGGTCTCATATTGGAAAGGTAACTGAGGATGACTTTGGCCTCCTGATCATCCTGCCTCCACCTCTTTAGTGCTGGGATTATAGGTGTAACCACCACTGCCTGGCTTTCACTGAGTTAGGAAAAGTTTAACAGCCTACTGTATTGCGTACATTTACTTATGGCCCCTAAATAATTGGGACTTTCTCTAATTCAAAAATGTCGTCATAAATTATAAAAATACGCAAGCAAATTCTTGGATAAATTTTAATGAAAAAAAGAAAATTAAATTGTTTTGAACTAATTAATGTATGAATGTACCTATATACCTAGGATTTGTTAGCAGAACAGAGATGTCCTAAGAAATAACAGTAATTTTGTAAAATTGATGGTGAATGTTGATGTTCTCATAATTCACAGCTGGGAAAGTTCATAGTTTCTGTAGTTTTGGATTCACATTTCCAAAGTTAACAACTTTAACTTTTTATTTTGGGTTTTGATGCTTTAGTATTTTTTTTTTTTTTTTTTTTTTTTTTTTGGTTTTCCAAGGTAGGGTCTCACTCTAGCCCAGGCTGACCTGGAATTCACTATGTAGTCTCAGGGTGGCCTTGAACTCTCTGAGATCCTCCTACCTCTGCCTCCCGAGTGCTGGGATTAAAGGCGTGAGCCACCACGCCCGGCTCTGCTTTAGTATTTTTTAAGAGCTTGATTTAATGCCACGTGAAATTGAGAGAAGGCTGAAGTGATGAGTGCTGTGTACTGAGACATATCCTGTCACAGTGCTCTCATCTTTACTGCCATCTAGTGTTGATTTTAAAAATGGGAGGCACTCAACATTGATTTTATTAGTAAAAGATTTACTACAGTGGGAACAAGAGAATAGCCTACCATTGTAATAGAGGAAAGCCTATTAAATATGTCATTTTGTGGGTTAAAAAGTCAAATATTGGCAATTCAGCCCACAAATTAAATCAATATTCAAACCATTTTCTCCCTCCTCACTTTTTTGACACTTGGTTCATTTCCTAATGTCATGTCAGGTAGAGGCTGCCTGCTGTAAGTGCAGAATCACCTTGAGACCAGAGATGGCGGGGAGTACTCCAGTTATCAAATGTTAGATGTCTGACACTGCATTAAATGGATCCACTGCTTTCCTTTAATTCTAAAATTAACAAGCCTTATTAGTTAGACATACTGAGTGCTGACAATTTTCCTACTAAAGTTTAGATTTCCACCCCCAGCCCCCAAGGTAAAAGTGAGCTAACTATTCCTGCAAACGTCCTTGTATTTCACTTGTGTGGGTCCTGGTGGCCAGAAAGCTTGTGAGTGCCCTGCATGTTTCATTAGTAGTTTTTAAAATATTACCCAATGCACCTTCTCTAGTTGGGGAGAGAGGGCCGGGGAGTTGGCTCAGTGGCAAAATGCTTGCAGGGCAGGCACTAGAACCTGAGTCTGGAATCTCAGCACCCATGTCAAAAGCAGGCATGGTGGTGAGGCCCTGGGGTCCCCATGCTGGGGAGGTGCAGGCGGGAGGATTTCTGGGGCTAGGCTAGACAAATCTAGTTCTAGGTTCAGCAAAGGACCTTGTCTCCAAGAATAAGGTGGAGAGCAAACATGAAAAGCAAGAAAGCGTGTGACTTTGATCTCTGGCCTCTATATGCACACGTACACTTAAGCACACACACACATATGCATGAATTTACCTTCTCCCTGCTGGTTAGAGGTGAGATTATTCCCACCTGTGTGTGATGCCAGAGGTCTCTGGTGAGGAAGGACTGGCTCAGAGTTCTTCCATTTACACAATACAGATAATTCCTGTTTACCTGGTATGAAGAATCACTTATTTTGAACATTTTTGCCACACATGCTCACGTGTTCTCCCTCTCTGGAGACAGGTGTAAGAGATCAATTATGCTTTCTAATAATTAGTTATCTGAAGACACCAGGTATGGAGTCAGTCCCTGAACTGCCATCAGGTTTGGCAAGCAAGTGCCTTAACCACTGATCCATCTCCAGCCCCATTCAGTATTTTTACCTGGCTGTTTTTGTTTGTTTTGTTTCTAGAAAAACAGATCTGTCTTTCTAGGTTTAATGACATGCTGAGAACTTAATTTAAAATTTTGTCTAGGAAAGAGCCCATACCCAGCCATGTTATTCTATCTCATCATGTCCTAGTGTTTTGTGTGTGTTGGGCTTTGACTCTTTGGTTGTATACTATTGAATAGTGCTATGGAGCTGTAATTTCTTTTCTTCCTGCCTCTGATTTTTGTTTTCTAAGCAGGATCTTGAATGTTCAGTGGTCCCTCTTGCCTAGGCTCCTCATGCTGAGATCACAACCAGCAAGTCTGCCTACCCTTATTTGTTCATTCCTGTTGATAGTCTTTGTTACTGCTCTTTGTATGGGCTGTCTCCATCTTCAGTTCTAACCCAAATCATACGTGGCTCTGTGTTTTCTTAATGGTATGGGGATAGTAAAGACAAGCAAGGCAAATTTTTCATTGAATACATACCTACTGTGTGATTAAAATATACCAGATATTAATGAGATATATCCTCAGCTTTGGAAATGCTGTCAGACAGATTTATGTAAGAGATATGATTTCTAATGCAGCAGAGGCCTCTTCTCTAACCTCCTCTCCAGTTTACCCAGCTCTTCTTTCCCTCTGCAAGGTGCTGGGACAGGCCCTCCCAGCCTGTTGGGTGAGGTGGGTATGGAGCTCTGGGGACAGAGTCTACTTACTAAGTTAAGTGCTGAGAGAGATTGTGCTCCCAAATGTGTTCATGTAAGGCATCCTTGTTACTGTAATTGACATAATTTAATTAAATGAAATGAAAACTGATGAAAAGTATGTGCTGAAATAGAGAACCACCATTTCTATGAAAATCTTTGGAAGGACTCCATAGACAAATTGTATCAGATTGGATAAAGATGAGACAATTCTAAATCAGAAATATGAGCAGCTTCCAGATTCTGTTTTCAAATTACTTAACAAGTATCATCATTTTTGCTCTTCCTTAAAGAAAACAAACCTGGGAATCTCACACATTTCCCTGAGGGTTATAATGGTTAATATTGCTAACTTGATGGGATTTAGAATCACCTAGGAGACACGCCTCTGTGTGTCAGGTCTGTGAGGGTGTTTCCAGAGAGGTTAACTAAGCAGGGAAGCCTCACTATGAATGTGGTGACAATGTCCCACAGGCTGGGATCCTGGGCTGAATAAAAAGGGTAATGGAGGAAGCTGCTGACCACTGGCATTTACCCCTCTGCTTCCTGGATACAGATGTGATGTGACCAGACACTGCTGTCCTGCCACCATGCCTTCCCACCATGATAGACTTTAGCCTAAGCCATGACCCACAATAAATCCTTTCTCACATAAGGTGCTTTTGTCAGGTGTTTTGTCACAGCAATGAGGAAAGTAATGAATACAGAGGTGTAATGTGTACTGGGTGGATAGAAAGACCTGCCTCACCACATGTGCTACATAATGCCGAGAGAGAGAGTTCTCTATCTGAGCAGACTGATTAACTGGTGAGTCCCAGTTGTTTCACCTAAATGGGCTTCCGTCCTCAGGGATGACTGAGAGCCTGGTCTGTAGTCATGTCAGCTAACAGAATTTCCACCTTGTTGAAGACCCCACTGTCCTCCAGGTTTATCATTAGCACATATTTCTTTTAAATACGATTTTTGTAAAGTAGGTTTTTAAATTTATCTATTTATTAGTGAGAGAACAAGGGAGAGGAAGAGAATGAGTGCACCAGGGCCTCTAGCCACTGCAAACAAACTCCAGACACATGCACTACCGTGTGCATCTCGCTTATGTGAGTTCTGGGGAATCAAACCTGGGTCATTAGGCTTTGCAGGCAAGCGCCTTAACCACTAAGCCATCTCTCCAACCCTTAAATAGGATTTCGAGGGGGCTGGAGAGATGGCTTATTGGTTAAGCGCCTGCCTATGAAGCCTGAGGACCCTGGTTCGAGGCTTGATTCCCCAGGACCCACGTTAGCCAGATGCACAAGGGGGCACATACATCTGGAGTTCGTTTGCAGTGGCTGGAGGTCCTGGCCTGCCCATTCTCTCTGTCTATCTGCCTCTTTCTCTCTCTGTCTGTCGCTCTCAAATAAATAAATAAAAATAAACAAAAAAAATTTTTAAAAATAGGATTTTGATGACATCCAGGTTTTTTAAATGACCTTGTATTTTTACAGTACTTTAGTGGTTAATGTATTTCTTGCCTGAGAAGGTTTAGGAAAAGGCAGGTTTCACATTCTGGGAGCCATGGTTTTTTTATCCACAGAGTAAGAATTAGGAAACACAGTGGCTTCAGACATTAGGCTGGCTGCATCATCTTCCTCAGAGTGACGCATTGTGTGATGCTGTGTTCACACGTAAACACTGCAGATTGCTGTGCACAAGTAGCGTGCGTTGAGCCGTTCGTCTTTGAGGATGACCACTGGTCAGCATCATCTTCCTCAGAGTGAGGCAGCATGTGACACTGTGTTCACACGTAAACACTGCAGATTGCTGTGCACAGGTAGCGTGCATTGAGCCGTTTGTCTTTCAGGATGACCACTGGTCAGCCTGCTTGCAGGAACTGCCACCTGCCCCCTTGTTTCACCAACTTGTGCACTCCACTCTCAGTGAGAGAGAAACCCGTGTGGTAGCTTCCTGCTTCAGAACAAGCCCAGGAAGGCTTTTTCAAAGCTGTTTTGGCCTTTTCAGGATAAGAGGAATTACTGCATCATGAATTACTGACAGGCCTAAGGATGGATTGAGGCACCATTCCTTTAGCTCTGACCCAGTTATACCTTCAGTTCGGCAAGTGCAAAAGCTGCTTACGAAGCACACAGGTATGTCAGCACTGGGTCAGAGCAGGAGAACCGTCTCTCTGCAGGCTCACTATGATTTTTCACTCAGAGCAGATTTCTCTTCCTGAAGGCAGTGTCAGTTTAAACAGATCATGGCACAACTCTGTAGAAGAATTGATCTTAACAATACAGCTGAAAATAAAGGCATTAGGTAAGGGAAATCTGAGGCTTTTAAAAGTAGTCCAAGTGGGATTGAAGTAGATGTAGGTGGGTCTGTCCTGTGACCGCAGACCCGTGGTCCATGCGGAGAGTCACAGGGCGCCTGCAGCCAGTGGAGGGACAGTTCTTTGAAGGCAGCTGCCTCCTGCCAGCTCTCAGCTGCACCCACTCCCATTTCCTGCCACGCCTCCCTTCCCTCTCCCTCAGTTTCCTTCTTTGTTTCTTTGATAGTGAGCTCCTTACTCTAGCATCACAAATGCACTTCTTGAATTAGGCTTCTGTCTGTCCAGTTCTTCTCCCATGTTTTGATGTCATATTGGCCTAGGAGCAAGCAAAGGGCTATTGAGCCTCCTCTGGTCTCAGGGCCCGGCCTTACCATAGAGGCCACAGACACCGAGCACAGAGTTTGTCTCTCAATGATGGAGCAGGGACACCCAGACGCAGGACAATGCCATGAGAGTAGAGCATGTTTCTCTGAGACTGCAAAAGAAGGGAGCCTAGCAAACCTTCTCTGTCCTGGGTTCTGATCCTCCGGCTCAGTAATTCCTGCTGTCTTCGAGGGATTTTGTTGTTTTGTATTCTTCTTTCATGAGAGAACATTTAAAAATAATCTAAATTAAATTCATTTGGTTCGTTTAGCCTGAGCTAGTTTTGCAGGTTATGAGACCTTGCACCTGATGACAGTGATGTGCGCATGAACCTGTGTGTATTCAGATTTAAAAAGCTGGACAACAAAAAAGGTCAGTTTTATTGTATGATTAAAGAAACTAAAACTCTGTGTAGTGGCACTTGCCTTTAATACCAGCACTTGGGAGACTGAAATAGGATCACCATGATTTTGAGGCCAACCTTGGCAAAAGAGTGAGTTTTAGGTCAGTTTGGGCTAGAGTGAGACGCTGCTTCAAAAAATAAGAAAGGGGAAGGGGTTGGTAGAGATACAGCTCGTTGGTTTAGAGTGCTTGCTTGCAAAGCCTGACAGCCCAGGTTCAAATCCCCAGTACCCATGCAAAGCCAGATGCACAAAGTGGTATACATGTCTGGAGTTCATTTGCAATGGCAGGTGAACCTGGCATACCCATTTTCTCTCTCAAATAAATAAATAAAATGTTTAAAAACAAAAATATTCCACATCAAAACAAGTTGAGTCAAGAGTCAGCCTGAGTTCCATAGCCAGATCCTCTCTAAAAAAATGTTAAAACTATTTCCTCAGTGTAAGAATATAGTTTATTTAAAAATTTTAAGTTGGTTCTTGGGACACCTTCAGAACAGATGAATTCAAGGGGTGAGGTCAGAAGTTAGAATACCGATGCTGGTGACCTAGACGTGTGTGTATGTGTGTGTGTGTGTGTGTGTACACATGTATGTGCGTGCACGCATGTATGAGTGTGTTCTCTCCCACAAGTGGTTAGTAGGACTGTAAGTACACGATCCAGCTAACCACTGGGATCCACACATGCTTCTGAAGTCTTCTGGGTCTCCTGGAGGGTTCTGACTCCTGACACCTCCGTGATTCCTTACTGGAGGCACAGGACTATCCTTTGGGGAGAGTGTTTGTGCCTGCTACACTTGCTTCAGTAGTGTGTTGTTGCTGATGTCAGATTCAATTTCCCACTGAAATGTGGGCCCTGGAGCGGCTCTCCCCGTTTTCATGTGAACAGGGCCCATGGCCACCCTCTGTCCCATCGCCAAGCTGTGTTGCAGGCCTGAGGGCCGATTGTCTCATTAGTTCTCTGTGTAGATCTAGTGTTCACTTCTGAGCATTTGGGTTTTTTTTTGAAGCTTTATTAAGAGTTTTGTATTTTGGTGGCCGCGTTATCTTTTGGGAACACAGAGCTTTATAACAATGTTTTCATGTCTATAAAATTGAATTTCTATTTTAATATATTGTATTCACTTCATAACTAAAGAAGAGTACTTTGTACTTGTTTGGTTTTATGGTATATTTTACTTTATATCATCTGAATTATGCTTAGTCTAGGTTATGCCTCGTTTACTACAAGATTTATTCTTGTTAACATAGTAGTAAACCTTGAAAAGATCATCCATGAGGAGCATGCCGCACATGTTGTGATGGTTTAATTATATAAAGGCAATTTTGAAATTGAAGTTTTAAACTGATAGGAACAGATACTATACTTGTTCTCAGCCAAAAGACTGAGAAGCAAATGGAATTGCACTTTATACATATACAGCCATTGAATAAAATGTTAAATTTTTCCATGAAAGTCATTATATAATGAGCCCATTAATCTGTGATTTGAGTCCTATGTGAATTTGCCCCATGCACCTGAAGAGCATCAATGACTGTGCTCTGTGTATGTGTGCATCTGTTGTATGTGGTATGCATGCCTGCATGTATGCACATATATGTATGTGATTTACAAATACATTGTTCTACTATTGAAGTAAAATATAAGTCAGAATGTATTGTTGTCTCTAGGAGAGCATAAGGAATCTCTACTATTACTACTTAGAGCTGAAATAAGAATGCAGGTGCTATTTTCTGTAGTATTTATTGGGTATTCTGAGTAAATATTCAAACTATCTTAAGGAACTTTTTTTTTTTTTTACTAAAGTGTAACACACACACACACACACACACACAAGATTTTCCCTGTGTTACCCAAGGAAGTTTCAGGAAGCGACCCTATTCATAAGGCATAAAGCATTTTCCCAAAAGCCCCGAGTGCTCTTCCCAGTCACCACCAGCAGCAGTAACTACTGTCCCAGATTCTGCATTTTCAGTATTTTACTGTGTGGCATCTCTTTTAATACGTGATCCTGTGTGAGACAGTGTGTTCTCTCAGTATGTTTTTCCCAGGATGTCAGAATCACTTTCCGTCCTTGGGCTTCCCTCTGGCGTGCTCGTCCTCTCACCCTGTGGTGTGGCTGAGCACCCTCACGCTCCTCCTGCTCCTCCAGGCTGACAGCAAGCTGCCACACTCCACCACGGCGTCACTGTCAACATTACGTCCACAGATCCAGTGAAGAAGCTGTCAAAACAGTGGCTAGTAGGAGATTAGTATGACAGGAGGCTATTTACAGATGTGGCTGAGCAGACACTCAGTGCTGCTGCTTCTGGGTGTGCGTCTGGGACAGGAGGGGTGAGTCTACAGACCATGTGCTACTTGTCATCTCCCTGCCAGACGTGATCAGCTGAAGAAACATAGTTTTTAGCATTCTGCTTGTCTTGTTTCTCTAACTGCTGATCTCTGACTTTTTTTACTTAATACTCTATATGATATGAATGTGTTTCAGTGTGTTAGATATTGTCACTTAAAGACAGAAGTGACATCTCTGATTAAAAACAAGCAAAACAGGCTGGAGAGATGGCTTAGTGGTTAAAGTGCATGCCTGCGAAGCCAAAGAACCCCGGTTTGATTCTCCAGGTCCCACGTTAGTGAGATGCACAAGGCGGTGCACGCATCTGGAGTTCATTTGCAGTGGCTAGAGGCCCTGGCGTGTCCATTCTCACTTACTCTCTTTCTCTCCCCCTCTCTATGTCTATAATAAATAAATTTATAAAAATAAAATCTGTATAAAAGCAAGCAAAATAAATAATTTCAAAGTGGGGGCCTGCTGATGGCTCGGTACAGAGGCAACAGATCCTTGGATATGGAAGAGATGCTTCCAGAAAAGCTCAGGTGGAAGTGACTAGCCTCTGTCACAGGTCGTGACAATGGAAGAGGAGTGAGTATGAAAATGGCCTTAGCCCTTCCTGAGGCAAGGCTCCTGCCTTCCACCACCACCATCACTAGATTATTTTAGGAACTCACAAGGAGGAGCTTCCTTATTTAATATTCCTACTCTCTTTTTTTTTTAAAAAAAATTTATTTACTTGTAAGCAGAGAGAGAGGTAGAGAGAAGGGAGACAGAGAATGAGTGTGCCAAGGCCTCCAGCCACTACAAATGTACCCCAGATGCATGTGCCACCTTGTGCATTTGGCTTTACATGGGTACTAGGGAATCAAACCCAAGTTATTAGGCTTTGCAGGCAAGCCCCTTAACCGTTGGGCAATCTCTCCAGCCCCTTTACTCTCCTTTTTAAAAAGATTTTATTTTATTTATTTACAAGGAGTGGAGAGAGAGAATGAATGGGCATACCAGGGCCTCTTGCCACTGCAAATAAACTCTAGGTGTACGTGCCACTTCTTGTATCTGGCTTTACAGAGGCACTGGGGAGTCAAACCCAAGCCAGCAGGCTTTGCAAGCAGGTGCCTTTTACCATTGTGCCATCTCCTCAGCTCACTATTTTTACTATATTTGTACCACTTTCCCACCAAATGCTGGAGCTTCAGATACTGTGGAGTCCACTGAGGCAAGGGCAGCTTTAGGACTGCCTTACTGGTGGGATCAAGTCTGTGGCCCTGGCAGGCTTGCTGGCCCAGTTCTAAGAGTGGTTTTTCTCATTGCTGTTGGCTGGGTGACTGGTTACTGGGCCCAGGTCATTCAGCCTTTTAGAGGATATATGAGCTGCCTGATTGCTTTTTACTTTCTTTTTTTTTTTTTTTCAAGGTTTTGCTGTAGCCCAGGTTGACCTGGAATTCACTATGTAGTCTCAGGGTGGCTTCGAACTCATGGCGATCCCTCCTACCTCTGCCTCCCAAGTGCTAGGACTAAAGGGATGCACCACCATGCTTGGCACCTTTTACTTTCTTTGCTCGTATAAGCCATAAAAAGAAAAGTTCTGGGCTGGAGAGGTGGCTTAGTGGATAAGGGCTTGCCTGTGAAGCCTAAGGACCCATATCTTACTCTCCAGGTCCCATGTAAGCCAAATGCACAAGGTGGCACAAGCGCAAGGGCATACATTTGCACAAGATGCCCCACATATCTGGTGCTTGATTGCAGTGGCTAGAAGCTCTGGGGTATCAGTTACCCCCCCCCCCCGAGTCATGCTCAGGCACACATACGCACTCTCACACTAAAAAATTTAAAAAAAGTTCTGTGATGCCATAACATACACAATGCCTTAAGAGCACGAGGCTAAGTGAACTAAGCCACATTCAGAAGGACACAGGATTGTATTATTTCACTTTAATCAGTGTCTTAAACAGGCAACTTCATAGAGACAGAAAGTACAGGAGAGGGAGTAAGTAGGCAGTGTGGCAAAGGGAGGGTTTATGAAGAAAGCCTGGAAGGGGGAACATGTATCATCCTCCCCATATTTCTCTGTGGAAATCAGTCATATGGCTCATAGATGGTCACATGACCATGGGGAAGCTGAGACGTGTGTCCATCTTTGCACCTGGAAGGAAGAGGGCACGAGTTAGACAAACAAGTAGCCGTGTCTGCTAGAAGCATCTTACCAGTGGGTATTCCCACGCATGTTGACATTCTGAAACTGTTCACATCAGCTCTCCTCCCTGAGTCCCGCAGTCATGGTAACTGAAAAGAACAGGGCCCTCCGTCACCTTTTCCTCTAACAGCAAAGTTCCTCCAGCAAAGCTGACTTCAAGCAGTCCTGCTTGTGACCTGGTGAACCTGCACACCTGTCAGTCAGGAAGGCAACTGGAGGCCACGATGCTCTCTGCTGGTCTCCTGCCTGTCTGCCCTGTCTCCACATGAGCTGGCAGCATGCACGTGCACTCAGCTGAGAGGTTCACTCCCTTCCCTTGAGAGGTGAAGCTTTGAAGACGAACGAGCGCTACTGATGGGAAGATGATGGTAACACCAGCAATGGCTCCGAGCAGAGCAAAGGTCTGCCCTAGCTCCACGGAAGGTTATCCAGCATGGCCAGCCAGAGGTTGTATGGCTCCTACCTTCAGTGGCAGGGTAACCATAGTGATTTTCTCATCTGTCTGATGAGTCTCCTGTGGGCATCTGTTCTGTGAGTGCAGCAGCTCTTCTCGATTGAAGAAGAAACACTCCAGCTGTGAGAGTGGTCTAAGTGCATGTGCTCTGTAGCCGTCAGTTCAGGGCCCGGGTGAGGAGGTGGAGAGAAACACAATACTAGGTCATTATAAGCATGGCTCTGTGCCAGTCACTCATCAGAGCCTACACTCTGGAGTCTTGAGGGATCTTTCCCAGGGATCAAGTGACAAGTGCCTGCCCTTCAACTTTACCCCTCACCCTACAACATACTTCTGGCTGCCAATGTGTTCAAGATCAGTGCCTTTACTTGAGTTCTAGTTTTAAGCATAAACGGCACATTTTTCCTAAAACAGTCACAGAAAGACTATAAACCAGTGTTGTTGGTCCAAGAGTGGTGGCTGTGTGAATTTTTTCTGAGGAGATGTGAACAAACATGTTCTCACTTCAAATAGGGCACCAGTGACAGAAACAAAGAAATGATGGCACACACAGCTTGGTGAGCAATGAGTTTAATTAGGTTTACTTGCTTGAGCACAGGTGACAGGTTATTTCCAGGAGCACAGGCACCTTAGGGTGGCTATACCACTAAAGGAAATGTCTCTTCCCCCGGCAACCATTAACTATCTGGTTTTGGAGAGGGGCAGGCCATTGAGCCTCTTCTTCTAAGTAACCATTAACTACCTGTAAATCCTTGGGAGCCCCTGCTCTCACTGACAGAAAGTTAACAGGCCCAATCTTGTGCAGGTTTCCTTAAAGTAGTCATAGCAGCTGAGAGTTCAAGAGGACAGCGCTCCACACAGTGGTCTTCAGATAGGAGCTCATCCAGAAAATGTGTGTTGCCAGTGCCGAGCTGAGATCAGCACAGGCTGAATGTCTGAAGCTTTCAGGGCAGCCTGACACTGCTGTGATACATAGGCACATTCCCAAGGGCCATACTGTCGAATGAGGTTTGCACCAGTAGGTTGGTGCTCAGGTGAGCATGCTCACTGTGGTCACATGCAATATACATTGGTGTGCATGCTGCCGCAAACCAGAGGTGTTGGGTGGGGCTTAAATAGCAGATTAACCTGCTCACAGTTCTGGAGGCTGGAAATCCAAGATCAAGGGGGTTGGGATGGCAGGTTTCACTTCCTCTCTTCTTTTGAGTTGTATGTCCACATGACCTCTTCTGTGTGTGCACAAAACAGGCACGTGAATACACAAGCTCCCTGGTGCCTTGTTTTGTCAGCACACTCATTATATCAGGCTCTTCCCTAAGATTCATTTTCCTTAACCACACCCTCGTCAGCCTATTGCAGTTGCCTTCGAGTCACTGGGATGAAACACTCAACCAAAAGCTGCTAATGGGAGGAAAGGGTTCATTCTCGCTTACAGTTTTGAGGGGGAACATGAGCAGAAACTGGACATGACAATCTTCTACAACTGATGGAAACAGCAACAATAGAGTGTGCTGGGTTCTGGCAAGGGAAAGCTGACTATAACACCCCAAACCTTGCCCTTACCAGCACTCTTCCTCCAACAAAGCTCCACCTCCCAAATTTCCACCATCTGGGGACCAAGCATTCAGAACACACGAGTTTATGGGAAACATATGATTCAAACCACCACATAGCCCATCTTTAAGTACAGTTGCTCACATTGGAACTGGGACTTCAGCAAAGGAGAAAACAGGGTGGTATTTTGTCTAGCACTAAAACTTTAAATCTGTTCTTGTATAGTTTAAGAAGTGCTGCTTGAGGAATAATTCACCTGAACTCAACTTAATATTCCTAATATTGAAGTAATAAAGTGGTTTAGAGTAAAATTTTGAATATTTTTCAAATTTATGTAAACTTGACATTGAAGAAACTGTTTTGTATGAAATACTGAGTCTTAGAAGTGATTAAACTGGACAGTAGAAAAGATGTATTGAGTAGTGAGTTCTTGCAGAGCCCTGGCCTCAGCCATTCAGAGGAGGAAGCTCTTCCCTGGGCCTCCCTGTACTTCCTCCTCCTCTGGGTTTCATGTCCCAGCAAACAAGCATGGCTTTTATGTCTGCTCACTTTGAACCCATGCACATGTGGCTTTCTCAAGTTGTCCTTGGCTCCTTTGGACATCTTTCCATACCCACCTGCTGATGCTGCCTCTACATCAGCTCTCCCTTCACCCCTCCTTCCTGGGTGCTGCGCCCCTCACATCTGTCTAGCTTCCTCTCTGCTGTGCCATCACCCAGAGTTTTAATATACGTACTGTTGTGCTTTGTTTCTTTGTTATCTTTTCTGGAATTTTATCCCACCCAACCTCTGTTTATCAAAGGGCTTTGTACCCTCTAAGATCCACTTCAGACACCATCCCACCTCCCCCCCCCCCCGAGTTTCCCCTGCCCTGCCCACTTAGGTAGGACAAGTGATGAGTTAATTTGCTCCTATAATGTGCTACAGTAACTTGTAGTGTCTTCTTGCCCCTCTCTCCCTGCTGATGGATTCCCTGAGAGCAGAATCCATACCACATTCAGTCCCAGGTCGTGGTGCAGCAGGTGGCAGAGCACAGCCAGGCTATTGCTGGTGTGGGCTGTGGCTCTGGGGAGAGCACAGGAGTCAGCGTGCAGAGAAGGACACCACCCTCCACCTCCCGAGAGAGAGAGCGGCATGAGCAGAAGACAAGTGCAAGTCCTCTTCCTGTCTTTGTTTCTCTGCAGCTGTGATGTGCATGTCAGGGGAGATGCTCAGGTTTATGAACTAGAAGATGACTTGGAGGCAGAGATCAGGGCTGGATGTCAGATAGACCTTAATTTAGTATAGAGGAGTCGATACAGACTCCACACTGGCGCCAAATAGAACTGGAAATGTCAGGCTAGAGGCAGGACTCTGTTAAACATTTCCTTGAGATTTTACAGACACTGTCAGGTCAATGAGTAGATTGATGTGTGATCTGTATTTTGAGTATTTTAAATCTAATTTCTGTGGCGCAAGGAGCAGCAGTAGAATGCGCAATCAAGTTGGAAGCAGCAGGGCACTCTTCCTTTGTGCAGGTCGCATTTTCTTACTTGATTGCACTGACTTAGCATTAACTGTCTCTTGTTTGACTTAAATTATAATCCTTAAAAATGAAGTCAGCAGAGAGATCATGAAGTGTTGAATGTTGCTTATAATAATTCTCTAATTGGTCACATTAATCAAACTACACTCTTCTTGTTAACGACTAATGAAGCTATGAAATGGAGTAAGATCAGGTGGTGCATTTTCTCACCTTGAGAACAGTGTGGTTGTGCTATACTGAGGATGGCTGTTCCTGCCATTAGGAAAGACGATCTTTGTTTCTACTTCAGTTGAGTTTATGTGTCCACGTATCATGTGGAACAAAAGCTCTGCCAGCTACCAGCTTGGCAGGAGGACTGTTGGCTGGTGGGTGCTTTATGCAACTCTGGTGGGTCTTTAGTAAGCACCCGCTGAACCAAATGCAGTTTGACTTTGCACACCAGCTCTCTCACTCGCTCACAGCAGCACGCTCAGTCAGGTCCCAGGGATATGGCAAAAGTGTCCTGTCACACTGCCCACCCCATGTCTTCATGATTCTGTAATTAAGACTTTTTGTTGGGGTAACTGTAGACTCACATGTCATTGTAAGCTCTGTTGGTAGTACATTGCAGAGCTATAGAACCGTGTCAGAGAGTTGGAGTTCATCGACCTTGTACACATAGCCTCCATTTTACCTGTGCTTGTACATGTGTGTCTTTAGTTCTCTACAGTGTCACACATGTGGAAGCTCACATGTCTATGGCCACAGTGAAGAAACAGAGCTGTTCCAGTCTCTTAGGTGACTCCAGGCGTCAGCCTCTGTGACCTTTGGGGGAACTAGGGCCAGTAGAACTACATACCTGTAACTAAAAGTGGTGCTGTGCTAGTCAGCTTTTCATCAGCCACAAAATACCTGACATCAACAACAGAAAGGACGCAAGGCTTGGTTCATGGTCTCAGGTCCGCCGGCTTCGTCATTGTGGATGCGAGGCAAGAAAGATGTGTGACACGGGGGATGGCAGCCAGGAAGCAGAGAGAGCAAGAGACCAGGCATGAGCTATACTCTCCATGGCTCGCCAGCCCCAAGAACGATCGTCCTCCAGCTAGGTGTGGCTTTGCCCTGGCAACTTAGACAGCAGAATGGATGTTTCTGAGGTAAGCACATCATCAGTGGTTCCCAGCAGGCAGAGGCTGGATAAATACATTGTATTTTTTTTGTTGTTGTTTAAGACAGGGTCTCATGTGGCTTAGCTGGTCTTGAACTCAGTATATAGCCAAAGATGGCTTTGACCTCCTGATCCCCCTTTCTCCACCTCCCAAGTACCTGGGTTACAGGTGTGCACTAGCACATATGGTTTTTGTGGTACTAGAGGTCGAACCCCCAGGGCCGCATGCATGCTAGGTAAGTGTCCTGCCCACTTGAGCCCCAGCTTCAGCCCGCAGGTGTCTCCTTGAAAGCTAGAACTGATCAAGTTTCAGATGCATTAAAGTGTGCTCAATGGAAGCTTTGTAGGAACTCTGTCTCAAGCATGAGTTTGATCATCAAAGTTTGGAAAGAAAGGAGAATTTTTTTGTCATTTTCATTCTTCATATATATCTTAAACCTTTTACCATTTCTAGCCACTCTTAAAGGTACATATTGAAACATGATATTCATTTGTACTTAAAGAAACTTGTCTATTTTGCATACTCTTAATGTCTTGTCCTTATAGGGAGAATAAAAATGTATAACTTTGGCCTGCAGGGACTGTATTGTAGTTGAACATAAATACTATGAGTACTATAGAACAATACCAGGTTCAAACAGACCGTGCTCCCTGCATTGTTTGCTGCCTCTTAAGTGTATGTATGTGCACTTCCTGGAATATCTGTCACAAAGGTTGGGTTTTGGTTTTATGATCTGGAAGATGATGGACTGAGAGCATGCTAGGACGGTGTGTGCCATGCATTTGATGAGTAAAAGCTGAAAGGCTTGGGAGCATGGCCCAGGGAAAGGGAGCTGTGCTGTGGTACAGTTCCAGATCTAACTTGCTGCTCGCTAACGCAAGAGATGACAGTTCCTGCAAAGCACGCGCTCTTCAGTCATCACTAGTGAAGTGATGTCGGGATCCAGCTCATGGGCATTCCTCATGCTGAATGGGGAAATGCTTGATAATTTAAGAAATTGTGCATGCAATCCTGTTTTCCCCCAGATAAATGACATGAGAGGGAATCCATTTCTCACCAAGGACTTGATGTTCAACATATTACAGAAATTCCGATCAGCTTTAGATGTAATGATGTGTACCTTCACATCTCGAGGCCCATTGCCTCTCCTCACATACAGGATGGATATTAGTAGAGATGTGTCTGTTATATTTGGGTTTTCTAGGAAGAAAAGAACCAGCTGACACCCAGCAGCCTCCTGTCCTCACTCCCCAAAATACTTAAGAACATTCTTTTTAATACCTGAGGTTCTCTAAAGGTGTTTCATACCACTAGAGGGCGCGCAAATTGTTCTGCTTTCTGAAACCCAAAGACACCAGCCAGTGATTCACATCCAAGACTGTGGTGAGCTAGCTCCATTAGTTTGCATTTTTCCTAATTTCTCAATTGTGGTGAAATACACGTAACACAAGGTTAGCCATTTTGACCATTTTAAGTGTGCAGTTCCACAGTATTAATGCATTTGTGTTCTTTACCTGCTACCCCAGTTCCGTAACCATCTTGTCAGCCATCGCCATAGTACTTTCTGTCTCTGGGTGTGATTACATCAAGCTCCCCTGATAAGTGGAGTCAAAGGTTTGTCTTTTTGTGACTAGGTCATCCTAGTGGTTCAGTGTTGCAGCATGTCAGGAGTTCCTTATTAAAACAGAAGAGTGTCCCATGATAATGTATCTCCCCCTTACCTGCGGATGGGCCCTCAGGGTACCGGTGTGAGTGATGATCTGAGACCCTACTTTTAGTCCTTTGGTTGTGCGTCCAGAAGTAAAATTGCTGTGTCCTGGGGTAATTCTGTTTACTTTTCAGTGGTAGTATGTCTATAGTGGGCATACTCGTTACACTCCACCAACCACACAGGGCTTCACTTTCTCCACACCCTCTCCACCACTGGCTGTTTCAACTTTGTTTAGGTAGTGACCATCTTAGTGAGTGTGAGGGGCTTCTTAGATGCCTTTGAGGAGATGGAAATCTCTCTGGGGGAGACTGTGGGCCCTGTAGTGTTCTCACACTTGGTGTCATAGAATGGGAGATAATTTGAGAGGAACTTTTGGGGACTTCTTGGGGTCCATGCCTCTCCCCTGTATTTCTCCATAACACTCACTTTGGACAATCTTTCACCTTTCATTCCATCAGCCTGTGGGCAGATTTACTTCCACTCAACAGAAGGTGGGGCCTATATAGACCTTGCTATGCTGGGTTCTGTGGCAAAAAAGGTAAACAGGGCCTGTCTTCAGAGCTCTCACCTGAATTAACACACCAATACAGATGCCTATTGGGAGATGGATGGCCAGTTCAGTTTCTGTAGTGATTGCGTCAGTTCAGGATTTGAAAGGCAATTACAGTCAGTTAATTACATCCAAGGGCAGTTTCCCTATCATTGTCCATAGAGTTAGGACAGAAGCTTAAGAGATTATCCCACACTGTTCCCTGATGCCAAGGGTACGTTGTTTCTACATTTTAACCCTTCTTAAGTAAAATGCATTTACACTGGCTCTCTGGGGCTATTGTGACATAGTTACCTGCGGTGGTTTGATTCAGGTGTCCCCCATAAACTTGGGTGTTCTGAATGCTAGGTTCCCAGCTGATGGAGATTTTGGAATTAATGCCTCCTGGAGCAGTGTATTGTTGGGAATGGGCTTATGGGTGTTATAGCCAGTTTCCCCAAAGCAGTGTTTGGCACACTCTCCTGTTGCTATGGTCCACCTTATGTTGCCCAGGGGGTGATGTCTACCCTCTGCTCATGTTGTCATTTTCCCTGCCATCATGGATCTTCCCCCTCTAGCCTATAAGCCAAAATAAACCTCTTTTTTTCCCCACAAGCTGCTCTTGGTTGGGTGATTTCTACCAGCAATGTGAACCTGACTGCAACATTACCATTGTCAGTAGGTGGGCATTGTCAGTAGGTGGGCATTGTCGGTAGGTGGGCATTCCTGGCAACGTGGCCACTGAGCTACTCCTGGCTTCAGGCAGGAATGAAGGTGAGCCTGGGAGGGCTTCTGAGCCCTTTGCAGACCCTCAGACAGACCAAGAAAGCACCAAGTGTGGAGTGTCTGACAGGGTGGAGCACTGCTTCCGGACCAGTGTGTGGCCCTGAACTGCTGAGGCCACAATTGAGATTCTGTGCCATGTCCACTCCGAGGTCAGCATGTGGATGAGGATTGGAAGCAGGCTGGCTGTGACACCAAGCACATACTTTATTTTACATACAGCACAGAGTAATGGCACAATAAACCTTATGTGAAGATGTTTAAAAGATTGCCTTTTAATTAGAGTCGAGGTAGTTCAGACTTGTGCAGCCACTTAATGGGTGGTAACCTTTTTCTTGCTTGCAGTGCATGAGAGACTGGTGTACCTCATGGTTTGTGGCATCTTGCATGGGCTGCAGTGAGGTAACCATGGGTGCTGTTTAGCTATTTCTTTCTGAATGGACAGGACCATGACTGTCTTGAATCAGAACACCTGGGGTTACTTGCAGGCCCCCATAAGATGGGCCCATTAACATTCTGTGTGGAGGGCGGAGGTCCAGGCTCACAAGAATCACTAACTTCCAGATCCTTCGAGTCCCCCACCCCTGCCATTTACCTAAGATGTGAGCAATGACTAAGGTGTGACTCCAGTAGTGTAGGTTCCTGTCCCATCTGTCTCCCAGCCCAGGGGGCCCCAAAGATGTAGCTGCCTTGGAGCTGCTCATGGTCCTGTATGAAATCCCAGCTAGCTTCACCCAGCCAGGCTTGGGCAGAACTCTTTCTTTGGTTTGTCAGTGTCCTCTGTGTGTGTATGAACAGTGTCTCCAGGAACCCAACAGAAGGAAGTGTAGTTTGACTCTCCTTTCTCACCTTTCGTTCTCTCCATCACCCAGAGTTTCACGCCACTTCTGTCCTGGCTTCTGTGGCCTGCCAGTACCCCCTCCGGTGCTCAGTGGTCCCCTCTCTGCCTCCTCTGGAGCCCAATGTCAGGCAGACTTCCTCTGGCAAGTCTCCTCTAAATATTTCCCCTCCAGAGCCTTTCTCCACCCTCTGGATCATCCAATGTGTGATACTGTGGAGATGTTTTGTGTTTGCTTCATGAAGGGATTCCTCTAGCATGTTGTGAGCTCTGTGAGATAGGGCCTGTGCCCTGTTATTTTACCCATAATGCCTAGGATTCTGCGTATTCGCTTGTGCAATTTAGCTCTGCTCTGTATGTTACCAGATGCCAGAGAAAGGTGCTGGAAGGGGAAAAATTTACCAGAAAAGATTTGCCAGAGGAAGTTGGCCTGACGTTGGGCTCCAGAGGAGACAGAGGGGACCATTGAGCACAGGAGGGGCTTGTACCATGTTGGAAAAATGAAGACACAGCATGTAAAAAACAAGGACAAGCCCTCTTGCTGTGCCTTCTCTGGTGGTCTCTCTAGGTGAGCTCAAGCACTATGGAGAAGGCCAAAGGCAACCCATGCTTACCCTTGTGTTGTGATTTTAGCTTCTTCCTCAGGACTCACCACCACCTCATGACACTCAGATCTGGACTCTTACCCCATCCTCAAGACAGCAGCACTGCAGCTGTCTGTCGATGAAAGTGTGTGTGTGATGTTCATGTAGCAAGGGTCACATCATTCTATAGGAGTTAGTATACCATCTTATTTTTCTGAATTTTATTCTCTTCTGAACCCCAGTTGGTGAATCGTCTCCTCTGTGTTTTGACTGATCTTGTCTTCCTTCTCCTTGGGGTTGCACAAGAATAAGAGGGGTTGGTTATTGAAATGATGGGCAGCCTCAGCAGATCTGAGCTATACTAAGTTCTAGCCCAGCCTAGGAGGAATAGGGAAGGGAAAGCCCTGGGGTTGGACTCTCTGCCCAGGGTTTGACAGCTGGAGGCTTTGGCAGTGATTCCCCACCTAACCTCTAAGTGGATCTTATCAGTGTCTGTTTCTTCCTGCTACATGCAGAGGACATGTCTGTCCCACTAGCACCCCTGTAGGTCCACAACCATTTGGGAATGTCCTCTCAGGGTAAGCCACATGGCCCCCCACTGCATGCTTTCCTTTAATCAGCTGGGTTTGGGAAGTGTGTTGGTCTTCTTTTTAGCCATCTGTCTTTTGTACAGACCAAAGATGGCCATCTTGCCCAGGGGCTCCCAAAGTGTGGGAGGGGCAAACTTCCATCTCCTACTCCTTGGCCATAGTCAAACAGCAGTGGGGCCAGTCCTCCACACCTCCTCCACTCACATGCACAGTTCATGGTGCAGAACTGCACATATAGACAGTGGTGAAGTCAGTCCTCCTCATCTCCTCCACTCACATGCACGGTTCGTGGTGCAGGACAAGATAGCTCAGTCCACGTGGCCAGATGCCTCAGCAGTCCTGACCCGGCACTGCAGATGGTGCCGGAAAGCCTGGAGGCTTCCTGAAGAGCCGCTGAGTTTCAGTCCATGCGGGTCTTCAGTTGATGTTGGTCTTTAGTCCGCACTGGTCTTCAATCCACGCTGGAAGGTAGCCAGCAGCTTAGGCAGCCAAGTGGAAGGAAAGAAGGAAGGGGCTCTTTTACCCAGAGCTTCCTTATATCAAGTCACCCTCTGAGCGGGGCCGCCCACTCTGGGGGGAGGGCTCACCCTGGGGGAAGGGCTTCCTCCTTTAGTTGATCCTTCCTAGAAGCAACCTCGGAGACCCACCTGAAAGGGATTTCTGTGGATTACTAAACAGGTCAAGTTGACATCACCTTAACCATCACACCATCCAAAGCACCAGAGTGCCAGCCTCTCAGGGACTCTTGCCCTCCTTTGCTAGACTGGGGTTGCTGTGAGCAGGAAGGAGTGGGGGCAGGGGTTCTAGAGGTCCCTGGCTCACTGGGAGGAAGCCCTGAGTGGTAAAAAGAAACTTTCTTTTTCTTGTGTAAACTATTAGTTTCCTACCTTTGTGTTTTGGATGCAAATGTGCTGTCTGCTTTTTGCAATCAGATAAAGAACAGGTTTGCTCATGTTCATATGCTGACATATGTGCGTAGGCAGGAGCAGAGAGAGGACTTATCTTCACATATTCGCCCCACAGTAGGGTCATTATCTTCACTTCATTCAAAGCCATGATTATTCTTTGAAATGTGACAGGTTTTTTTTTGTTTGTTTGTTTTGTTTTTCAAGGTAGGGTCTCACTCACTCTGTCCAGGCTGACCTGGAATTAACTATGCAGTCTCAGGGTGGCCTTGAACTTACTATGATCCTCCTACCTCTTGCTTCCCAAGTGCTGGGATTAAAGGTGTGTGTCACCACACCCAGCATGTGACAGCTTTTTTTTTTTAAAGAAATAAAACAGTACTCACACACATATCTTCATCCCATCTACCAGAGAGAATCCTGCCATTGAGAGTGAGCACAGTCCCAACTCCTGCCCGTAATTTGAAGGAGAGTTGCTCTTTCAATTTAACAACGGCAGGAAGAAAGATGGGCAGAGCCCATGGGATTCTAGAGAGGGGAAGGGATGAACAGGACACTTGAGGCCTTGAACCTTCAGAAACAGGGAGAAGAAAGCAGGGAATTGAATTCTTGGACAGGATTTGGATTCCATTTGGCCTGGTTTTTTGGGGAGCTGCGATTGATGGAGAGAGTGAAGAAGTAGAGTGCGAGGAACACTGGGGAGACTGGCATGTGGTCAAGTACTTGGCAAAACACGCCAGTAAAGGGTAGAACTGCTATGGGTTACTTTGTGGTTTCTTCTCTGTGCCTCTGAAACTTGACACTCGTGAGGGACAGGCTGGTGGGAGTCCTGTGGGGTCCGTTACTTCTGCAGCTTGCTCAGAAGTAGGTGCCTGGCTTTCACAACAGTTCAGACTTCCCAAAGGCCCACCTTCCTCTTGTTGGCAGGCATTCAGATGGTTTTCAGGTATTTTAATTATACCAGCAGTAACTTTCATATACACATCTTTGTTTTTTCAAAAGTGTGTACATTCCTAAAACTAAAATTACTCAAAAATAGGTCTGATTTTTATTGTAATGTCTATAGCATTTTAAAATTATTATTATTATTATTATTATTATTATTTTGGTTTTTTGAGGTAGGGTCCTGCTCTAGCACAGGTTGACCTGGAATTCACTATGTAGTCTCAGGCTGGCCTTGAGCTCAAGGCAATCCTTCTTTTGCCTCCCAAGTGCTGGGATTAAAGGCATGCAGCACCATGCTTGGCACTACAGAAAAATTATTTAATCCAAAATATCCTGACTGGCTGTATAGTAGAGCTCATTTCCCTATTCCTTATAAATTCTAGCCTGCTTTTCTTAATTTTTTAAAATTTATTTTATTTATTTGACAGCAAGAGAGAAAGAGGCAGATAGAGAGAAAGGGTGTGCCAGGGCCTTCAGACACCACAAAAAAACCTAGACACATGTGCCACTTTGTACTTCTGGCTTACATGGGTCCTGGGGAATCAAACCTGGGTCCTTCAGCTTGGCAGGCAAATACCTTAACTGCTAAGCCATCTCTCCAGCCCTAGCCTCTGTGTATGTGTGTGTGTGCGTGTGTTCTAAATTTGATGGATGGTGGAGACATTGTCTGAGCCCACATTAGGCTATTTCCTGCACCACAATGCGAACACATTCTTCCCTATTAGCTTGTGTGACCTTTTGCATTTCTTCATTATTCTTTTTATGGTTTAAATTTTTATAATCAGTTTGTAAGAATTTTGAATATAGCATATTCAAACTCTTCAATAGTCACATGTTACCAATATTCTCTCCCTTTCATTTAACTTTTTATTTGTTTGGATTGTATATGACATATGTGTGTGTTCATATGTGCATGTGGGTGCTCACATGTCATGGTGAGTGCACACGTGGAAGTCAGGGGACAAATTCTGGGTGCTAGTCCTTGCTTGCTTTCGGCCTTGTCCCCAAGCTTCTGGAAAGTTCTCCTGTCTCTGCCTTCTATCTAACCATAGGCATGCTGGGATTACACAATCCCAGCATGCTGTCCAGCTCTTACATAGGGTCTGAGGATCCCAACTTGGATACTCTGGCCTGAGCATCAAATGACTTATTCACCAAGTCATCTCCCAGCCCACAATTATCTTTTAATTTTGTCTCTGGTATATATTACATAATGTATTTTTGTATTTTTCTATAACTAAAATTTATTTTTTTCCTATTTTCTATTTCTTGGAAGATTTTTAAATTCTGTTTTCTTTACTTGCTTGGTATCTTAGTTTACATTTAGGTGTTTATTCAGTTGAATATTAGTATAGTTTTTGAAGTCAAAGTCCGAGATCATATTTTCCAAATTCATATTATTTATTGAACCATATTCTAGTAATATAAAATGCTATTTTACATACATTTTGAGGTTCTCTCTTTTGCCTCATTGATTGTTTTTATTGATTATACTCTTATATACTCTCTCCCCACCCCCATTCTTCTGAGGACCCTCTCACTGGGGTTATCAGTATATCCCATGGGGTCATTGATCTTTTTGTCTATTTTTTGAGCTAATCCATATTTTCATTGTCATCACAATAAGTTTCAAAATTTAAAAATATGTTTATTTCAGAGAGAAAGAGGCAGATAGAGAAAGAGGGAATGGGAGCATTAGGGCCTCTACACTGCAGACAAACTCCAGGTACATGTACTACCTTGTGCAGCTGGCTTATGTGGGTACTGGGGAACCACTAAGCCATCTCTCCAGCCCAGGTTTAAAATTTTTCTGTACGATAATTTTCTATTAAAATTTGTTAATTCTTAAAATCCACTTTTCCATTTAAATTTCAAAATTACGCCTGAAGAGATGGCTCAGTGGTTAAAGGAAGTTGCTTGCAATGGCTGCTAGGACAAGTTTGTTTCCTCAGTACCCACATAAAGCCAGACGCACAAAGTGGTACATGTGTTTGGAGTTTGTTTACAGCAGAAGAGTGCTCTCTCTCTCTTGCTCTCTCTCTTTCTGCTTGCAAAGAAATGAATAAATCTTTTTTAAAACTTTAAAATTATTTAGCTCACTTTCAGCAAAACCTGTTTGATTCTCAAAGAAATTGTATTGAATATTCATGAGTTTTGGGATCTTTAATACTGTTGTGATGTTTGCCCACCTAAGAACACTGTATTCACTGTCTTCACTTATGTGTGTGTTGTAATATATCCTAAAATAAAATTTTAAGGTACTTTCATATAAGTTCTGTATTTTTCTCATTTTTCTTTAGTAACTTAATGCACTTATTGTCTTTTGAATAGTATTTTTCCAATCAGTCTCTGTACCCTAATTTGTTATTACTGGTATAAAGAGAAGCTTTAAAATTCCTGTGTCCAGTACCCATAGGCTCCTGCCTTAGCTGTGATTGGCTACTAGTGTTTTCTTGGATTTATATCCTGGGTACACATGAGGGCGGTACTTCCTCTCTGCAGATACTTACATCAGGGGCTTTATGCCTTTGATGGTGGGCCTGCAGGATGTATTTTGGTCACATCCTTGCTAGAACATGACTGAATAGTAATGTCATCAATTTTTCTCCATTTAGGAAGTTTCTTATCCTAGCACTTGGAAGGCTGTGGCAAAAAGATTATGAGTTGAAGGCTAGCAAGGACTGTATCACAAGCCCTTGTCAAAAGAAAGAAAGGAAGGAAGGAAGGTTGGTTGGTTTTTGCTGTAGATTTTTAGCAAATGCCTTTATCCTGTTTAGTAATCTTTTCTACTTCTGTCTAAGGCAGTGTTTTCATGTTTTAATTAGGAATGCCTATCAGATCGTACCTAGCACATTCCTGGCCTCCGTGCTACTGACGTAGTTTATACCTTTCGACTTTTAAAGATTGTGATAAGTTACATGGGTTTTGTTAATGTTGGGTCATCTCCACTTTCCTGAAATAAGTCATGCTCTGTCTTGCTTTGTCATGGCATGCTACTGTGTTGATTCACTTCTGGGTTCTGTTTTCTAGTACTGACTGAAAATCTTCACACTAGCATTTATAGACTCTGATTTTCTTTGCCAGGTTTTGGTATTAAGTGCATGTGGCTTCTTAGAATGAACCAGGGAGTGCTCCGTCCATCTCCTTGTGGCACAGAGCCATTTAGTTGATAACAGACACCTGTTTCAGTCTGTTGTCCTGGGCATCCAAGGCTGCAGGGTGTTGGGCCTAAGCACAACATCTCAAAGATCACTGCAGGAATTAACACTGTGTCTGGTTGCTTGGAAAGGAGAGCCTCTGAAACGCTTCCTGACTTTTCCCAGTTCCTGGGATTCTCATCATGTTGTTGCAGTGCCTTTGATTTTACTGCATTTGGGTAAAGTTTCAGAATCTCCATAGTCTCTAGGCTGGAAGCTCATTGCAGCAAGAACACTTGGAGGGGTGCAAGCTGAGGAGCCCAAGGCCCTTAGGAGCCTTTACTGAGCTCCAGGGTCTGTCCTTCACGTGCTTCGTATTGAGTATTACTTAGAGGCCCAGAATAGCAATAATAATACTAGTGTGTGTGTGTGTGTGTGTGTGTGTGTGGTTAATATATATTCAAGTCAAGTGCTATGCTCATGCAGAGTACTTCTATAATTTATCCTTTCAGATGATTCATTATACTAGAAGACCCTTTCATAAAAAGGATTTCATTCATTCACTTTATTGTAAGATAGTCTTTTTTTTTTATTCAGGACCACCAACATGAGAAAACATATACAACTGTAGTAGCTGGGACCATGGCTCCTGTGGGGACTGTGCCCGAGCCCAACAGTGAGAACCTGGGCCTCCAGCCTAGACTTGCCCTGCCACCTTCCTGGAGCATGTGCAATGTCACAGAGGTGTCTGTCTTTGTTGGCTGTGCTCCTGGAGGGGAGAGAGATGAACTGGCCACCCTGGGAGAAACCAGAGGTAGGCTGAGAACTCAGAACTCAGAAAGGAAGCAGCCTTGGGGTCTCACACCTGGTCCTTTTTAATCAGTAGAGGATTGACACTGTGAGCTGTCGTCATTGCTTTGGAAGTATAGAAGAGCAGAAAACAACAACAACTTTATCTGTGTATTCCAAAGTCTCAAATCCCAATGTTATATTTTGCTTTTGAGCTTTTGACAGTTAACCTCTCTGCTACTTTATCTAATACTTAATACTTAGACATGTCCACAACTGAACTTTCTTTGTCCTTTCTCCCATCCTACATCCAGTGTAGTAAAAATAATCAAATCCACTCTACCAAACAAAGAACCAGAGAACTATGACTTGTAGTGAAATAAGAGTAACAGATCAGCCCTAAAGAGCTTTTGTTAAAAGGATAGGAGAAAGGACTTCTGAATTAACATATCAAAGGTAAATGATTAATTTTAATTTTTGTCTTTACCTACTAAAAGTAACAAGAACATCCAAATGTTAGCAGCATGGAGCTTGTGGAGAAGATTTGGGGGGAAGGGACACTGTGCTTGTCCGGTCCACATGCAACAAAGTCTGTCCAAGCAAAAGGGACACCTAGGACATCTTTGTTATTAAACAAAAGAAGCATAAAATGCCTCTTTATTGTCAATAAAACGTTTATTGAAATACCTCTTTAGAAGCATGTTTTTTTTTTTCTTTAGTTAAGCCCAAACATGAATTTATGTAATTCTTTGACTAGGAACCTTGATTTTCATAGTGGAAAGTGTGTGTAACGGTCACCAAGCTGCCATTCAGACATGCATACTGAGTCCTGACACACTGACTCGGCAGAGGCTGTGGTAGCATCCCCAGGCCCCTGGCTTTGCTTCTAGGTGCTTTAATGGTGAGTTAGAGGACTTCATGTAACTGTTTAATTTCTCAAGCCTTTGCCAAGTGTTGGGTCACATTCTGGTAATTTGGTTAGTTTCTTTCTTTGGTTTTTCAGTTTTCTCGCCAATCCTACAGTGATTGCATGTTAATCATGTCTAGTTAAAAACCAAAGGACAAGAAAAGGATCCTACAGGATAATTGGATATAGCACAACTGGAGAGAAACCTGCATTTTAAACCTGTCTCTTGACTAGACTATGTAAGTTTCTAAAGGATGTTTAAGGCCATTTATTGCATGGTAACAGAATTTCTTTTTGTGATCATTTGAATCTATCAAGGCCACAAATATAAATTTCTTTGATTGAAAAAGGCAGCTGTATGTTTTCCTTCTCCAGTTCTTAAGCACCATGCTTCAAAATGTTGATTTCTTTTTCTACAGTTGATAAGTGATTTACATTTACATTTTTCTCTTTAGCCAGTGGTTTATTTAATTTCTCTAAAATTAAGCATCCAAGAACCATAACAAAATACAAATCTATGATGGAGAACCAGTTAGTAACTATGTCTTTTAATGAAAGCTTGGGTTTAGCCAATTAAAAATGCTGACAAGTTAAAAGTGAATCAAGAAGAAGCTGTTGCGCTCACCTTCTGGTCCGGCAGGAAGTCAGGAGGCTCTTGGCTGCCAGCAGGAGAGCTCCTTTCCTGGCTGCCTCCCTGCTTGGCTCCCTTTAGTGTCTCACTGACAGCAGAAGCAGCATGTGGTTTGGAGTATAACTTTGTGGTTCCTTGTTCCCAGGTCCCCAGGGTGGCTTATTGGTAAATAATCAGTTTACTCTGAAGATGGTGCCCAGCCACAGCCCTCTGAGAGTGACAAAATGGACCTCTTGTCCACTGCTGACCCATAACGTCAAAGGAATTCTCAGCTTATCAGAATCCTCAACCAGATTCAAGGCTTAAGGGGGCTCTGGCTGGTCCTGGGGGTCGGACGTCCATGTCCTGCAGGTGTACTTTTGGGATGAGGTGTCTGACCCCCTCCCTTGCCAAGAGTCACCCAGCTGGAGTCCTGAGTCCTGTGCTGCTGGGTCCTCTCTCCTGTGCTGCCTTCTGACACTTTCAGTCGTCCTGTTGTCTCCATGGTGATTTCTGATACTCTACTCTTCCAATCTTTCTCTCTCTGGAATGGAGTCTTATTCTGTTATCTGGCTCTTCTCATTACCCACATTACAAGGTAGCCTCTGATCCACCATCTTGCTCCTGAACCCTTCCCCTTTGGGCTTTTTAGAATTTGAACAGTCCCATCACTTTCCTCTGTGACTTTTTTTATGTCTGTGACTTTTAGCATTTTTAAAACTTTACCCATCTGTAGCAGTTACCTTCTCATCACAGGAACAGTACACCCACGCAGAAGCAGCTTACGGAAGGAAAGGGTTTACCTTAGGCTTACAGTTTTGAGGGGAAGTTTCATCATGGCCAGGAAAGCATAGCAAAGCAAGCAGCTGGGCATCACATCCTTTCTCAGCAGCAGGAAAGAAGGAGTCAGAGTGACTTTGCACTAGCCAGTGGGTGGGCTATAAAATCACAAGGCCCATTCCTAGTGACACACCGCCTCCAGCAAGGCTCTACCTCCCAAAGGCTCCACCAACTAGGGACTAAGTAGGATGCATAATCACAGACAGACACAGACACAGAGAGGCCATGGGGTATATTTCACATCAGACCCCCACACACCGTCTTTTGAAGTTGAAGGACAAGATGAGGTTTCAGATCAAGAGAGTAAAACAAAAAATCTAGAATTGGTAAAAATATTCTGCTTTATATACAGAAATTAAAAACTTTTTTATTTATTTTTATTTTTATTTACTTATTTGATAGAGAAAGAAGGAGAGAGAGAGAGAATGGGCATGTCAGGGCTTCCAACCACTGCAAACAAACTCCAGATATGTGCCCCCTCTTGTGCATCTGGGTAACGTGGGTCCTAGGGAATTGAACTTGGGTCCTTTGGCTTTGCAGGCAAATGCCGTAACCACTAAGCAATCTCTCCAGCCCAGAAATTAAAAACTTTCAAACTTCACCCTTGTCTCAAAATCTCTCTCTCTCTCTCTCTCTCTCTCGCAAATAAGGAAAGAAATGTGTGTTATTTATACGTGATTTCTTTCCTTGATATTTCCTTTTTAATTGGATGCACTTTTACTATTAGATAAACCTAGGGTTGAGCTTTTGATGTTTCTGTAAACAGGTTTCTAGCTGGAGAAAGCATTTTCTGGGTCATCACAGCGGTTTTGTGTAACAGCAGAATCATTACTGTGTCCTTCTAAAAAGACTCAGTGGAAATTATCTTACAATCAGAATATGTTTGTTCAAAGATGGAACCTTTAAAACTATACACTCTAAGTTAATAAACTTTATTTTATTTATTTATTTGAGAGCAAGAAAGAGACAGAGAGAGAAAGAGAGAATGGGTGCAACAGGGCCTCTAGCCACTGCAAACAAACTCCAGATCTGGCTTTATGTGGGCACTGAGGAATCAAACTCAGGTCCTTAGGCATTGCAGGCAGGCATCTTAACCACCGAGCAAACTCTTCAGCCCAAAACTTTATTTTTTAGAGCAGACTTGTTTTTATAGAAATAGTGCACAGAAAGTAGAGAGTTGCCATGTCTACTCCACTCATCAAACAGCTCCCCTGTTATTAACATCTTACTTTAGTGTGGTGTGTGTGTTATAATCAGTGAACTACCACTGATACATTAGTATTGTCTAAGGCCCGTGGTTTACGTTAGAGGGTGTTTTTTGTGTGTGTATTGTGTATTTTGTTGTTATTGACACAGTAACAGTGCCATATGTCCGCATCACAGTACACACAGAGTACTTCCACCATCCTAAAACTCCACTATAGTTCACCTGTCCATCTTGCACTTCTATCTCCGTACCTGGCATCATCTTGGCATCATTGATATTTTTACTGTCTTTGGACTGTTCCTTACTCCAGAATGCTGGATCACACAGACAGAGCCTTTAGACTTGCTCCTTTTACTTAGCAATATAAATGTAAGGTTTTGCCATGTGTTTTCATGGCCTGATAGCTCACCTTTTTTTTTATTGGTGAGCTTGTAAAGATATACCACAGGGGCTGGAGAGATGGCTTAGCAGTTAAGTGCTTGCCTATGCAGCCTAAGGAACCCGGTTCGAGGCTCGATTCCCCAGGACCCACGTTAGCCAGATGCACAAGGGGGCGTACGCATCTGGAGTTCATTTGCAGTGGCTGGAGGCCCTGACGCGCCCATTCTCTCTCTCTCTTTCTCTCTCTCCCTCTTTCTCTCTCCGTCTGTCACTCTCAAATAAATGAATAAAAATAAACAAATTTCTTTTTAAAAAAGATATACAACAGTTTGTTTATCCCTTCCCTTTAGGAAGGATTTTCTTTGGTAGCTTCCAGTTTGGGCAATTGTAAATAAAGCTGACATAAGCTACAATTTAATTTGAAATACATTATTACAGTTGATGATACTGCTCTTAAATTAAGTACCATCTACATTTGTTAGACCTTCCATTGACTCTGCTCATAGTGTGTCCAAGAATGTTTCTCTCTGGCACCAGTTCTCACAGAGCAGAGCCAAGCTTCTGCACTCAGGAGCTTGTCCCCTCGATAATAGAGCAGGGTTATGATAGCACATTCTTACATATGTACACAGGAACTTTTATGTACTTCAGTCAGTAGAAGAAGATTAAGTACTGTTGCAGACTAAACATGAAATGTCACCCAAGGGCTCATGTTCAGAATTCTTGGTCCACAGCCAGCAGTGCTGTTTGGGGATATTGTAAAAACTTTAGACAAGGAACCAAGCTGTAGAAGTAGATGGCTCTGGGGTTATACACACTGTTCCTGGCTGCTGCTTGTCACACTCTGCTTTGTAGCTCTGCTGTGAACCACACTGTGCCACTACACTGTCTGCAGCATGATGAACTGAGCCCTGTAAAACCATGAGCCAAAATAATCATTTTTCTCCTTTAAGTGGTCTTTATTGAGTAGTTTGGTTACAGGGATGGAAAAGTAATAGAAAATTTGGTACTAAGTACTCATTGCTGTTACTAAACCTGATTGTGTGGTTTTTAATTTTGTTTTTATTTATTTACAGTGAGAGGGAAGGAGAAAGTATGGGTACACCAGGGCTTCCTGCCATTGCAAACGAACTCCAGATGCATGCACCACCTTGTGCATCTGGTTTACATGGTTACTGGGGAATGGAACCTGGGTCCTTAGGCTTTGCAGGCAAGCACCTTAAGTGCTAAACCATCTCTCCAGCCCCCCTCCCAACCCTGTGTCGTTTTTAAGCCTACTTTTCAAGAGGAATGTGGAAAAACTGTAAGATATGGGCTAGAGCATGGCTACAATACTGTCAGCAGAGCTTCACGATGATTCCAGTGGGAGTTCAGAGAAGCAGAATGCTGGCGGAGCCATGGACACTAATGACTCCCTTCAAGAGGCTGCAGGTGAGGCCAGGGACTCGACTGGGAGCTGGACTAGAAGCTGTTGTGTTACATTCTGGCAGAGTTTGTGTACATTTTAGCTCTTCCCTAAAATTTTGTGGAAGGCTGAACTGAAAGGGGATGGACTGATTAATTTGTCAGAGGAAGTTTCAAGACCATGTAGTTTAAAGATGCTATGGCTTGCTTAGTTCTGGCTGCTTTCAGCCAGGTTTACAGTGATACTTGGGAGTGAAAAGAAGAGCAGAAAGATTTGAAAAGCCGGGGGTTGAAAGTTGTGGATGAGAGTTTGATGTTATGGAGATTGGTACCATTAAAGATAAGCCAAGCATATGGCACTGGGGCAATAGGAAAATGGCAGACCCCCCAATCACAGGCTTCACAGGTAACACAACAGCTTTTAGTCTTGTTCCCAGTGAATCCCTGGCCTCACCTGGAGCCTCTTGAAGGCAGTCATTAGTGTCCACAGCTCTGTCAACATTCTGCTTCTCTGAACTCCCACTGAAATCACCATGAAACTCTGCTGACAGCATCGCAGACTTGCTCTAGCCCACATCTTCACAGTATATGTTCATGGTGTATGATCATTTTTGTGTGGTTGAACACAGTTTGCAAGTATTTTGTTAAGGCTTTTTTTCAGGCATATCCATTAAAGATATTGCCTATAGCTATCTTTTTTGGTTGTGTCCTTATCTGGATTTGGTATTAGAGTAATATTGGCTGGGTAACATGAATTTTAAAATGTTCCTTCCCTTTCTATTTCATGGCATAGTTTGAGGAGCTTAGGTGTTCACTCTTAAATTCTTCTAGAACTCAGTGTTGAGTGTCTGATCCTGAGAGTTTACTGATTGAGAGACTGTTGCTGTCTCATTACTGATTACTAATCTGTTTGTGTTGTTTGTATCCTGTTGGTTCAATTTTTTTTTTTGGGGGGGGGGTTGAGGTACGGTCTCTCTCTGATCCAGGCTGACCTGGAAGTAACTATGTAGTCTCAGGGTGGCCTCAAACTCATGGAGATCCACCTACCTCTGCCTCCCAAGCACTGGGATTAAAGGCATGCGCCACCATGCCTGGCTATTGGTTCAATTTTGATAGGTCATATTTGTGTAGAAATGTCTTTATTTCTCACAGATTTTCTAATTTATTATAGTATATTTTTTCAAAACATTCCTTAGTGATCCTCTGTATTTCAGTGGTATAGGCTGTTATAACTCCTTTTTTGTTTTTTATTATATTAATTGGAATCTTTCTCTTTTCATTACTTTGGCCAAGGGCTTGTTAACTTGTTCATCTTTCTGAGGAACCAACTTTTCATTGATGCTCTGTATTGTCCTCTTCATTTCCACTTTAATTTCAGCTAGATTTTTATTGTGTCTTCACTCCCACTAATTGGTGTTGGGTCTGCTCTTGCTTCTTCTGGAACCTGAGGTTCATCCTTTGAGATCTCCCTCTCCTGGCTTTTCTTGCCTTGGTTGCTATCAGAGTGATAGCCTCAACTTTTTAGCACAGAGATACTAGTGGCACCTATTTCCTAGGACTGTTGTGAAGTTATGATGGTTGGTCTTCATTATCAACTTAACTGCATTTGAAATCACCTCAGCAGTACCTCTCAGGGTGTGTCTGTGAGGCTTTCAGAGAGAGTTAACTTAAGGAAGGCCCACCCTGAACATAGGAGATACTTCTCTGTGGGCTAATATCTTGGCCTGAATAAGAAGGGGCAGAGGAGAAAGCCAGCTGAGTTCCAGCATTCCCCTCTCTTTACTTTCTGATTTGTGGAGTTGTGAGCAAGCAGCTCACCTTCCTGCTGCCACAGAGCTGCCCACTGTCACGGCCTCTATGCTGTGGTGGACTGCGTCCCCTGAACAGTGAGCCAGAACAATGCCCTTCTCTCCTAGGTTGTTTCTTTTCAGGAATTTGGTTCAGCAATGAGAAAGTGATTAATACAGAAGTGTAGGTGAATTTTACATATTTAGCCCATAGAATAAGTTCTAGCATAAGTAAGCCCTATGTAAATGTTTTCTGTATCATGGGTAAGTGGAGAGTTTAATTGTTTGTGCATGCCTCTATTGGCTGGCTCTGAATTCTGTATGTGGTGTGTGTGTGTGTGTGTGTGTGTGTGTGTGTGTGTGTCCACAGTGCTGTAATAGGCATTCTAGTTGAGTGCTCCTGCTCTTGGTCTGTTGTGAGAATCTCTCCGTAAAAGATAGAAGTTTCTGAGGGAAGTACATATGCCATCCAAATTTTCATAGAGAAACCCAGTGATTCTTAGCATTATTTCCTCTTGCCAAGTGGATATGAGAACTCTCAGTGGTCTTCCTCTTTTGTCCAAGTTGATGGACCAGTGAGGATTAGTTATGTACTTGGATCCTTTGGTTATGAAGCTAAAGATGGAATCAAATCAAATTAAATTTGTATTTGTATTTGTGGAGCAGGCTCATGTACTCGTGAGAAATGATGCAGGTGGCAGCCAAGATGGATCACTCCAGAGAAGCTCAGCTGTGTGGGCTAACCTTAGCAGTGGAAGAGGTAGAACGGTGTAATAGCCTAGAGCACTGACTCTCCTGTCATAGCTGAGCATTTACCCCACCTACCATCTGAAGCTGAGCCTACCTGAGGCACCTAGAACAAGTTACCACCTGCGAAGTTGAAGACCTGGACAAGAGCTTTGGCAAGCACTGAGCAAGGCCACACAGCAATGCCTGGGCAGCCCAGGAGCACTTGAACATGGTGGACACTCAGAACGTAGTGGCCCCCCTCGCCTCTCAGCAGAACTCACTGCACTCCTCCAGGGTTCCTTCCTGAGTCTGTCTTCTTTGGTGACTCATGGGAAGATGTTTCTTGATCAGCGCTCAGCCCTGCCCTTGAAGACACTCCTTGTTCGTTCTCCCTCATGGTGCTGCCAGTGTACTGCTCACTAAAGTAGGGCTGCCAGTTTTATCCCAGTCTGTGCACCAGGGACATTCATAGGTAGAAACAGGATGTGAGCATGGCCTGTCCTTGTCACTCAGCAGTGCTGGCTCCTGGAGGGGCTGCAGTTGAATACAGGTGCTTGCAGGCCACCTGGCAGAGGGGACAGAAAGTGAGTCCTGGCTGGTAGGAGCAGCATGGCTTGTCCACACTGCAGAGCGCTGCCTCTGTCTCATGTCACTCATGGGCTCAGACCCTCTGTCCTACCTTTTCAGAGAACATGGTTCAGGATCTCACAGCAGATAAGAAATTGATTCATGAACCAGGCGTGGTGGTGCACACCTTTAATCCCAGCACTCGGTAGGCAGAGGTAGAAGGAGCATCATGAGTTCAAGGCCACCCTGACACTACAAAGTGAATTTCAGGTCAGCTTGGACTAGAGTAAAACTCTACCTCAAAAAGCAAATAAATAAATAAATAAATAAAAATAAAGAAAGAAGAAAAGAAATTGATTCATGCCCAATGAGAGGTGGAGAAGTGTTGTAGAAAATATGAGGGCAGAGAGGGATTTTGTACAAATCATATTATGTCAGCTCCGCAGGGCTGCAAAGTCTTGTGCTAAGAACGTTTTTCTAAGGCAAAAACAAGGATCCTGGAGTCTTTGTTATACTTCCCCTTAGAATAGGTTTTCACACAGTGTGTCATTCTTGTATCTGTCAGGAGGTTCATCTGTGGAGGGCTATTGAGGAGCTATAGTACAAGACTCTCCATTGTTGGGGTATCTTGGCAAGGACTTTGGGGTCAGTCAGCTCCAAAGCAGATCTCCTGGATTTTTGTAATTCTGCTCTACAAATAAATTATGAGCACAGTGGGATCTATTGTTATTTCCTGTTTTGTAGGGGACGAGCTGGGAACCATGTAAGGGAGCAGTTCCTTCTCTGGATGACTATTTTGCCAGCAAAGCATCACTCATTGAAAGAATGACAAAAAACTTGGTTATTCCAGGTCCCACCTAAACCTCCATGGGAATAGGAGTTGGGAACTTGTGTTCTGGTTGATCAGGCCTTGGGCTCCTTGGGCCCAGGTGTACACTAGAAGGCACCCCTGCTCCCCACAGCTGGTTTTATTCTAGGGTGCAGCCTGTAGTTTAGAAACAGAAGGCACAGGGCAAGCCAGGAGTGCACAGGAAGAGTACACCTGTGCCTCAGTGAGCGTGGGACGCCGTGTCAGTGAGCTGTGCCTGTCTGCTGGGCGGTGCCTCCTGCTGGTACTGACCACAGAGTGCTCAGAGCTGTGAGTCTGCCTCTTCTTCCATCTAAAGCATTATGATCAAAGCACCACTCTTCAGTAGACTCAACATGAGCTGATTTAACTTTTGGCAACTGTCGTCCTAGTTCCTGTTAAATGCATCCATAAATTGGGAAAATGACAGTGCCAAAACATTCAAGCATATGAAATGGTGATGTACCATCAGGTGTGTCATCATGGTACGTTATAGCTGGCCGTGGTGTGAGAATTACAAGAAACCAGCACTATAAAACTTCAGTCTGCCTAGTAACCAACCATGTTCTGTTTAAGAGAGCACTGCTCTCACTCCCCATGACCACCATGACCTCATGCACAGAACCAAGTCATCCTGCTCCCCGCTCCACAGCACAGGCGTCCTCACAAGTCACCCTGCTCCCTGCTCCACAGCACAGGCGTCCTCACAAGTCATCCTGCTCCCTGCTCCACAGCACAGGCGTCCTCACAAGTCATCCTGCTCCCTGCTCCACAGCACAGGCGTCCTCACAAGTCATCCTGCTCCCTGCTCCACAGCACAGGCGTCCTCACAAGTCACCCTGCTCCCTGCTCCACAGCACAGGCGTCCTCACAAGTCACCCTGCTCCCTGCTCCACAGCACAGGCGTCCTCACAAGTCATCTGCTCCCTGCTCCACAGCACAGGTGTCCTCACAAGTCATCCTGCTCCCTGCTCCACAGCACAGGCGTCCTCGACAAGTCATCCTGCTCCCTGCTCCACAGCACAGGCGTCCTCACAAGTCATCCTGCTCCCTGCTCCACAGCACAGGCGTCCTCACAAGTCATCCTGCTCCCTGCTCCACAGCACAGGCATCCTCACAAGTCACCCTGCTCCCTGCTCCACAGCACAGGCGTCCTCACAAGTCATCCTGCTCCCTGCTCCACAGCACAGGCGTCCTCACAAGTCATCCTGCTCCCTGCTCCACAGCACAGGCGTCCTCACAAGTCATCCTGCTCCCTGCTCCACAGCACAGGCGTCCTCACAAGTCATCCTGCTCCCTGCTCCACAGCACAGGCGTCCTCACAAGTCATCCGCTCCCTGCTCCACAGCACAGGCGTCCTCACAAGTCATCCTGCTCCCTGCTCCACAGCACAGGCGTCCTCACAAGTCAACCCTGCTCCCTGCTCCACAGCACAGGCGTCCTCACAAGTCATCCTGCTCCCTGCTCCACAGCACAGGCGTCCTCACAAGTCATCCTGCTCCCTGCTCCACAGCACAGGCGTCCTCACAAGTCATCCTGCTCCCTGCTCCACAGCACAGGCGTCCTCACAAGTCATCCTGCTCCCTGCTCCACAGCACAGGCGTCCTCACAAGTCATCCTGCTCCCTGCTCCACAGCACAGGCGTCCTCACAAGTCATCCTGCTCCCTGCTCCACAGCACAGGCGTCCTCACAAGTCATCCTGCTCCCTGCTCCACAGCACAGGCGTCCTCACAAGTCATCCTGCTCCCTGCTCCACAGCACAGGCGTCCTCACAAGTCATCCTGCTCCCTGCTCCACAGCACAGGCGTCCTCACAAGTCATCCTGCTCCCTGCTCCACAGCACAGGCGTCCTCACAAGTCATCCTGCTCCCTGCTCCACAGCACAGGCGTCCTCACAAGTCATCCTGCTCCCTGCTCCACAGCACAGGCGTCCTCACAAGTCATCCTGCTCCCTGCTCCACAGCACAGGCGTCCTCACAAGTCATCCTGCTCCCTGCTCCACAGCACAGGCGTCCTCACAAGTCATCCTGCTCCCTGCTCCACAGCACAGGCGTCCTCACAAGTCACCCTGCTCCCTGCTCCACAGCACAGGCGTCCTCACAAGTCATCCTGCTCCCTGCTCCACAGCACAGGCGTCCTCACAAGTCATCCTGCTCCCTGCTCCACAGCACAGGCGTCCTCACAAGTCATCCTGCTCCCTGCTCCACAGCACAGGCGTCCTCACAAGTCATCCTGCTCCCTGCTCCACAGCACAGGCGTCCTCACAAGTCATCCTGCTCCCTGCTCCACAGCACAGGCGTCCTCACAAGTCATCCTGCTCCCTGCTCCACAGCACAGGCGTCCTCACAAGTCATCCTGCTCCCTGCTCCACAGCACAGGCGTCCTCACAAGTCATCCTGCTCCCTGCTCCACAGCACAGGCGTCCTCACAAGTCATCCTGCTCCCTGCTCCACAGCACAGGCGTCCTCACAAGTCATCCTGCTCCCTGCTCCACAGCACAGGCGTCCTCACAAGTCATCCTGCTCCCTGCTCCACAGCACAGGCGTCCTCACAAGTCACCCTGCTCCCTGCTCCACAGCACAGGCGTCCTCACAAGTCATCCTGCTCCCTGCTCCACAGCACAGGCGTCCTCACAAGTCATCCTGCTCCCTGCTCCACAGCACAGGCGTCCTCACAAGTCATCCTGCTCCCTGCTCCACAGCACAGGCGTCCTCACAAGTCATCCTGCTCCCTGCTCCACAGCACAGGCGTCCTCACAAGTCACCTGCTCCCTGCTCCACAGCACAGGCGTCCTCACAAGTCATCCTGCTCCCTGCTCCACAGCACAGGCGTCCTCACAAGTCATCCGCTCCCTGCTCCACAGCACAGGCGTCCTCACAAGTCATCTGCTCCCTGCTCCACAGCACAGGCGTCCTCACAAGTCATCCTGCTCCCTGCTCCACAGCACAGGCGTCCTCACAAGTCCTGCATCCACAGCACAGCATCCCACAAGTCATCCTGCTCCCTGCTCCACAGCACAGGCGTCCTCACAAGTCATCCGCTCCCTGCTCCACAGCACAGGCGTCCTCACAAGTCACCTGCTCCCTGCTCCACAGCACAGGCGTCCTCACAAGTCATCCTGCTCCCTGCTCCACAGCACAGGCGTCCTCACAAGTCACCCTGCTCCCTGCTCCACAGCACAGGCGTCCTCACAAGTCATCCGCTCCCTGCTCCACAGCACAGGCGTCCTCACAAGTCATCCTGCTCCCTGCTCCACAGCACAGGCGTCCTCACAAGTCATCTGCTCCCTGCTCCACAGCACAGGCGTCCTCACAAGTCATCCTGCTCCCTGCTCCACAGCACAGGCGTCCTCACAAGTCATCCTGCTCCCTGCTCCACAGCACAGGCGTCCTCACAAGTCATCCTGCTCCCTGCTCCACAGCACAGGCGTCCTCACAAGTCATCCTGCTCCCTGCTCCACAGCACAGGCGTCCTCACAAGTCATCCTGCTCCCTGCTCCACAGCACAGGCGTCCTCACAAGTCACCCTGCTCCCTGCTCCACAGCACAGGCGTCCTCACAAGTCATCCTGCTCCCTGCTCCACAGCACAGGCGTCCTCACAAGTCATCCTGCTCCCTGCTCCACAGCACAGGCGTCCTCACAAGTCATCCTGCTCCCTGCTCCACAGCACAGGCGTCCTCACAAGTCATCCCTGCTCCCTGCTCCACAGCACAGGCGTCCTCACAAGTCATCCTGCTCCCTGCTCCACAGCACAGGCGTCCTCACAAGTCACCCTGCTCCCTGCTCCACAGCACAGCACAGGCGTCCTCACAAGTCATCCTGCTCCCTGCTCCACAGCACAGGCGTCCTCACAAGTCATCCTGCTCCCTGCTCCACAGCACAGGCGTCCTCACAAGTCATCCTGCTCCCTGCTCCACAGCACAGGCGTCCTCACAAGTCATCCCTGCTCCCTGCTCCACAGCACAGGCGTCCTCACAAGTCATCCTGCTCCCTGCTCCACAGCACAGGCGTCCTCACAAGTCATCCTGCTCCCTGCTCCACAGCACAGGCGTCCTCACAAGTCACCCTGCTCCCTGCTCCACAGCACAGGCGTCCTCACAAGTCATCCTGCTCCCTGCTCCACAGCACAGGCGTCCTCACAAGTCATCCTGCTCCCTGCTCCACAGCACAGGCGTCCTCACAAGTCATCCTGCTCCCTGCTCCACAGCACAGGCGTCCTCACAAGTCATCCTGCTCCCTGCTCCACAGCACAGGCGTCCTCACAAGTCATCCTGCTCCCCTGCTCCACAGCACAGGCGTCCTCACAAGTCATCCTGCTCCCTGCTCCACAGCACAGGCGTCCTCACAAGTCATCCTGCTCCCTGCTCCACAGCACAGGCGTCCTCACAAGTCATCCTGCTCCCTGCTCCACAGCACAGGCGTCCTCACAAGTCATCCTGCTCCCTGCTCCACAGCACAGGCGTCCTCACAAGTCATCCTGCTCCCTGCTCCACAGCACAGGCGTCCTCACAAGTCATCCTGCTCCCTGCTCCACAGCACAGGCGTCCTCACAAGTCATCCTGCTCCCTGCTCCACAGCACAGGCGTCCTCACAAGTCATCCTGCTCCCTGCTCCACAGCACAGGCGTCCTCACAAGTCATCCCTGCTCCCTGCTCCACAGCACAGGCGTCCTCACAAGTCATCCTGCTCCCTGCTCCACAGCACAGGCGTCCTCACAAGTCATCCTGCTCCCTGCTCCACAGCACAGGCGTCCTCACAAGTCACCCTGCTCCCTGCTCCACAGCACAGGCGTCCTCACAAGTCATCCTGCTCCCTGCTCCACAGCACAGGCGTCCTCACAAGTCATCCTGCTCCCTGCTCCACAGCACAGGCGTCCTCACAAGTCATCCTGCTCCCTGCTCCACAGCACAGGCATCCTCACAAGTCATCCTGCTCCCTGCTCCACAGCACAGGCGTCCTCACAAGTCATCCTGCTCCCTGCTCCACAGCACAGGCGTCCTCACAAGTCACCCTGCTCCCTGCTCCACAGCACAGGCGTCCTCACAAGTCATCCTGCTCCCTGCTCCACAGCACAGGCGTCCTCACAAGTCATCCTGCTCCCTGCTCCACAGCACAGGCGTCCTCACAAGTCATCCTGCTCCCTGCTCCACAGCACAGGCGTCCTCACAAGTCATCCTGCTCCCTGCTCCACAGCACAGGCGTCCTCACAAGTCATCCTGCTCCCTGCTCCACAGCACAGGCGTCCTCACAAGTCATCCTGCTCCCTGCTCCACAGCACAGGCGTCCTCACAAGTCATCCGCTCCCTGCTCCACAGCACAGGCGTCCTCACAAGTCATCCTGCTCCCTGCTCCACAGCACAGGCGTCCTCACAAGTCATCCTGCTCCCTGCTCCACAGCACAGGCGTCCTCACAAGTCATCCTGCTCCCTGCTCCACAGCACAGGCGTCCTCACAAGTCATCCTGCTCCCTGCTCCACAGCACAGGCGTCCTCACAAGTCATCCTGCTCCCTGCTCCACAGCACAGGCGTCCTCACAAGTCATCCTGCTCCCTGCTCCACAGCACAGGCGTCCTCACAAGTCATCCTGCTCCCTGCTCCACAGCACAGGCGTCCTCACAAGTCATCCCTGCTCCCTGCTCCACAGCACAGGCGTCCTCACAAGTCATCCTGCTCCCTGCTCCACAGCACAGGCGTCCTCACAAGTCATCCTGCTCCCTGCTCCACAGCACAGGCGTCCTCACAAGTCATCCTGCTCCCTGCTCCACAGCACAGGCGTCCTCACAAGTCATCCTGCTCCCTGCTCCACAGCACAGGCGTCCTCACAAGTCATCCTGCTCCCTGCTCCACAGCACAGGCGTCCTCACAAGTCATCCTGCTCCCTGCTCCACAGCACAGGCGTCCTCACAAGTCATCCTGCTCCCTGCTCCACAGCACAGGCGTCCTCACAAGTCATCCTGCTCCCTGCTCCACAGCACAGGCGTCCTCACAAGTCATCCTGCTCCCTGCTCCACAGCACAGGCATCCTCACAAGTCATCCTGCTCCCTGCTCCACAGCACAGGCGTCCTCACAAGTCACCCTGCTCCCTGCTCCACAGCACAGGCGTCCTCACAAGTCATCCCTGCTCCCTGCTCCACAGCACAGGCGTCCTCACAAGTCATCCTGCTCCCTGCTCCACAGCACAGGCGTCCTCACAAGTCATCCGCTCCCTGCTCCACAGCACAGGCGTCCTCACAAGTCATCCTGCTCCCTGCTCCACAGCACAGGCGTCCTCACAAGTCATCCTGCTCCCTGCTCCACAGCACAGGCGTCCTCACAAGTCATCCGCTCCCTGCTCCACAGCACAGGCGTCCTCACAAGTCATCCTGCTCCCTGCTCCACAGCACAGGCGTCCTCACAAGTCATCCTGCTCCCTGCTCCACAGCACAGGCGTCCTCACAAGTCATCCTGCTCCCTGCTCCACAGCACAGGCGTCCTCACAAGTCATCCTGCTCCCTGCTCCACAGCACAGGCGTCCTCACAAGTCACCTGCTCCCTGCTCCACAGCACAGGCGTCCTCACAAGTCACCCTGCTCCCTGCTCCACAGCACAGGCGTCCTCACAAGTCATCCTGCTCCCTGCTCCACAGCACAGGCGTCCTCACAAGTCATCCTGCTCCCTGCTCCACAGCACAGGCGTCCTCACAAGTCATCCGCTCCCCTGCTCCACAGCACAGGCGTCCTCACAAGTCATCCTGCTCCCTGCTCCACAGCACAGGCGTCCTCACAAGTCATCCTGCTCCCTGCTCCACAGCACAGGCGTCCTCACAAGTCATCCTGCTCCCTGCTCCACAGCACAGGCGTCCTCACAAGTCATCCTGCTCCCTGCTCCACAGCACAGGCGTCCTCACAAGTCATCCGCTCCCTGCTCCACAGCACAGGCGTCCTCACAAGTCATCCTGCTCCCTGCTCCACAGCACAGGCGTCCTCACAAGTCATCCTGCTCCCTGCTCCACAGCACAGGCGTCCTCACAAGTCATCCTGCTCCCTGCTCCACAGCACAGGCGTCCTCACAAGTCATCCTGCTCCCTGCTCCACAGCACAGGCGTCCTCACAAGTCATCCTGCTCCCTGCTCCACAGCACAGGCGTCCTCACAAGTCATCCTGCTCCCTGCTCCACAGCACAGGCGTCCTCACAAGTCATCCTGCTCCCTGCTCCACAGCACAGGCGTCCTCACAAGTCATCCTGCTCCCTGCTCCACAGCACAGGCGTCCTCACAAGTCATCCCTGCTCCCTGCTCCACAGCACAGGCGTCCTCACAAGTCATCCTGCTCCCTGCTCCACAGCACAGGCGTCCTCACAAGTCACCCTGCTCCCTGCTCCACAGCACAGGCGTCCTCACAAGTCATCCTGCTCCCTGCTCCACAGCACAGGCGTCCTCACAAGTCATCCTGCTCCCTGCTCCACAGCACAGGCGTCCTCACAAGTCATCCTGCTCCCTGCTCCACAGCACAGGCGTCCTCACAAGTCATCCTGCTCCCTGCTCCACAGCACAGGCGTCCTCACAAGTCATCCTGCTCCCTGCTCCACAGCACAGGCATCCTCACAAGTCATCCTGCTCCCTGCTCCACAGCACAGGCGTCCTCACAAGTCACCCTGCTCCCTGCTCCACAGCACAGGCGTCCTCACAAGTCATCCTGCTCCCTGCTCCACAGCACAGGCGTCCTCACAAGTCACCCTGCTCCCTGCTCCACAGCACAGGCGTCCTCACAAGTCACCCTGCTCCCTGCTCCACAGCACAGGCGTCCTCACAAGTCATCCTGCTCCCTGCTCCACAGCACAGGCATCCTCACAAGTCATCCTGCTCCCTGCTCCACAGCACAGGCGTCCTCACAAGTCACCTGCTCCCTGCTCCACAGCACAGGCGTCCTCACAAGTCATCCTGCTCCCTGCTCCACAGCACAGGCGTCCTCACAAGTCATCCTGCTCCCTGCTCCACAGCACAGGCGTCCTCACAAGTCATCCTGCTCCCTGCTCCACAGCACAGGCGTCCTCACAAGTCACCCTGCTCCCTGCTCCACAGCACAGGCGTCCTCACAAGTCACCCTGCTCCCTGCTCCACAGCACAGGCGTCCTCACAAGTCATCCTGCTCCCTGCTCCACAGCACAGGCGTCCTCACAAGTCATCCTGCTCCCTGCTCCACAGCACAGGCGTCCTCACAAGTCACCCTGCTCCCTGCTCCACAGCACAGGCGTCCTCACAAGTCATCCTGCTCCCTGCTCCACAGCACAGGCGTCCTCACAAGTCATCCCTGCTCCCTGCTCCACAGCACAGGCGTCCTCACAAGTCACCCTGCTCCCTGCTCCACAGCACAGGCGTCCTCACAAGTCATCCTGCTCCCTGCTCCACAGCACAGGCGTCCTCACAAGTCATCCTGCTCCCTGCTCCACAGCACAGGCGTCCTCACAAGTCACCCTGCTCCCTGCTCCACAGCACAGGCGTCCTCACAAGTCATCCCTGCTCCCTGCTCCACAGCACAGGCGTCCTCACAAGTCATCCTGCTCCCTGCTCCACAGCACAGGCGTCCTCACAAGTCATCCTGCTCCCTGCTCCACAGCACAGGCGTCCTCACAAGTCACCCTGCTCCCTGCTCCACAGCACAGGCGTCCTCACAAGTCATCCTGCTCCCTGCTCCACAGCACAGGCGTCCTCACAAGTCATCCCTGCTCCCTGCTCCACAGCACAGGCGTCCTCACAAGTCACCCTGCTCCCTGCTCCACAGCACAGGCGTCCTCACAAGTCATCCTGCTCCCTGCTCCACAGCACAGGCGTCCTCACAAGTCACCCTGCTCCCCTGCTCCACAGCACAGGCGTCCTCACAAGTCATCCTGCTCCCCTGCTCCACAGCACAGGCGTCCTCACAAGTCAACCTGCTCCCTGCTCCACAGCACAGGCGTCCTCACAAGTCATCCTGCTCCCTGCTCCACAGCACAGGCGTCCTCACAAGTCATCCTGCTCCCCTGCTCCACAGCACAGGCGTCCTCACAAGTCATCCTGCTCCCCTGCTCCACAGCACAGGCGTCCTCACAAGTCATCCTGCTCCCTGCTCCACAGCACAGGCGTCCTCACAAGTCACCCTGCTCCCTGCTCCACAGCACAGGCGTCCTCACAAGTCATCGCTCCCTGCTCCACAGCACAGGTGTCCTCACAAGTCATCCCTGCTCCCTGCTCCACAGCACAGGCGTCCTCACAAGTCATCCTGCTCCCTGCTCCACAGCACAGGCGTCCTCACAAGTCCTGCTCCCTGCTCCACAGCACAGGCGTCCTCACAAGTCATCCTGCTCCCTGCTCCACAGCACAGGCGTCCTCACAAGTCATCCTGCTCCCTGCTCCACAGCACAGGCGTCCTCACAAGTCACCCTGCTCCCTGCTCCACAGCACAGGCGTCCTCACAAGTCATCCCTGCTCCCTGCTCCACAGCACAGGCGTCCTCACAAGTCACCCTGCTCCCTGCTCCACAGCACAGGCGTCCTCACAAGTCACCCTGCTCCCTGCTCCACAGCACAGGCGTCCTCACAAGTCACCCTGCTCCCTGCTCCACAGCACAGGCGTCCTCACAAGTCACCCTGCTCCCTGCTCCACAGCACAGGCGTCCTCACAAGTCACCCTGCTCCCTGCTCCACAGCACAGGCGTCCTCACAAGTCACCCTGCACTCTGCTCCACAGCACAGGCGTCCTCACAAGTCACCCTGCTCTCTGCTCCACAGCACAGGCATCCTCACAAGTCATCCTGCTCCCTGCTCCACAGCACAGGCATCTTCGCTTGCACTTCACTGAATTCTACCGCTGTGGTCCTCGCCCCACTGATGTACCTACTGTGTGTCCTTCCAGTCCATCTTCTACTCGTTTACTCTCTCTCCGTCTCTCTGTCTCTGTCTCTCTCTCTCTCTCTCTTCCTCTCTCTCTCTCTGTGAGAGAGAGAAAGAGAGATTGAGATTTATGGTCATTGTTTTGGGCTCAACTTCTGATTCTTCTTCACTCGGAACCCTATTTATCTATATAGCGCCATTGCTGTATGAATCTGGCTCATTGCTTCTTACTATTATGTAGATTTTCATCTTCTTATTAGACCACAGTTTCCTTATTCACCCCTAGAAGGACATGCTTTGTGCCTAACCACAGCCTTGTACTGCTTCCTCGGAGCTGTGTGCCTCTGCTTACCTGGGCACCATGAAGAAAGTGCCCTGTAAAAGATTCTAGCATCTGTGTCATATAAAACTTTGGAGCCTTAAATATTCAGGTTTTGTAGAAAAGATGACATTCAGAAGTACATTTAAGATCACTGTTAATTAGAAAGTCAGTGTCTGAGAGTCTATTTTTGCAGCGTCCTTTTCCTTTTCTACTAATGACTCTGCAGGTGTTGGTGGCTTTGCCACACCTGCTGAGCGGAATGCTGCTAGAGAGCCAACCGCCTTATCTGGAGAGCAGGCAGAAGCAGCGCATCAACTTCTATTTAAAGAGATTAATTGTTTCAGCATGTTGCAGGCGTTTAGGTGCTCTTAAAACATTAAATAATCCCTTTGCTTTTTCTTCATCTCAACGTGTCACTAGAGTTAGTTCAGTATTCCTCCTGTACTTCGAACTTTCTCAGGAATAACAGCACCAGGAGGACATTGCTTTGGAAAATGCATACTGCCTCGTGTGCCATAGGATGTTATCAGTTGCATATGTCTTTTTCACTTTGTGCCAGGACCTAGGAACAGCATCTGGCAGGCTTGGCACCAGTGTTTGTTTGGAAACTCTGTAAGCATAGCTGACTTGAACGTTATGTTAGCATTCCTTAGCATTACTTTACAGTCCCAGCTGAGCATATATGAGCTTCTCGCCTAGAGTACAGGGCTGCATGTGCAGATGTTTATTCCATCTTCCTTTTTCAGCCTCCCTGGCCTGCTCCTCTCTTCCTGACCCTAGACCCCTAACTGTCAGGCCAGAGAGAAAGCCTTAAAAGGCTCTCTAAAATCCTCATTGCTTTATTAACTGCCGTCACAGGTCAGCTTCCCAGGAGACAAACTGGGATGGAGATAGATGTGGGTATATAGGACGTTTATTAGCGAAAGTTCTGGACTTTAATTATATCCAGTTGCATCACTGTAACCAAAATACCTGTCATGGACAACTCAAATGAGGAAAGATTTATTTTGGCCCAGCATTTCAGAAATTTCAGTCCTTCATGGCAGAAGGATAGGGTGGAGCAGAACAGAGCAGTTCATATCACAGTGAAATTCAGAGCTGGATAGGAGCCACCACAATAATATTCCCCCAGGTCCTCACTCCCAGTGACCTGCTTCCTCACTCAGCGTGCCTCCTGGGCCCTCCTAATGAGCACCACCAACTGCAGGCCAAGTGTTCCCATGAAAAGTTGACCCAACGAACCCCATGCAGGTTCTTGTTTTCAGCATCTACTGTTAGTTAAAATCAGTTACAGTTAATGTACCACTAGTGATCATATTAGAGGAAGTTCTTTTTTTTCATGTTTCCCTTGTATCTCATGCCCAACTCCTAGCTGATCCCTTTCTTGAAGGGTCTGTGGTTCATTCCTGTCAGAGATTGGCATTCAAAACCCGGACTTGCTTGTCCACCTTCACTCTAGCTTTCCTAGGTCTTCATGACTGAGGTGGGTTTCTTGTGACACTGTGTGGTGGAGCCTTGCTTTCATTGATTTGTATATATTTTTTGCAGTTCTGGGGCTCAGACCCAGGGTCTTGTGCATGCTAGGTAAGCTCATCAACACTAACCCACATCTCCAGCCCTGAATCTGACTTTTTATCCTCACTGACATTTCTGTCTTTGAGTATTGTCACTGTTCACATTTAAAATGATCATTGGTGTGACTGGATTAATATTTGCTATGTTTTTAGCTGTTTTCTATTATAACTTGTTCTCTTTTTAAATCCTTTTTTGGCCTTCTTTTGATCTACATAAGCACTTTTTAAAAATCTGTTTTTATCTTGTCTCTTAGCCCATTAATTATACTTTAAATTTGATTTTTGTTGGCTTCCTGGAGCTCATTTGCTGTCTGTCATTTGGAAAGTTGTTCTTGGTAACTGTTACTTTAAATACTACTTTTGCTCCATGTCCTCCATTCTGTATTCTGGTTTTACAATCATGCATACATTACACCTTTGGATATTGTTCCACAGTTATTAAATATCCTGGTATTTATTCTCTCTCATTCTCTCTCACTCTCCCTGCTCTGTTCCTGCCTCTTGTTATAGAAACTTCTTTTAGTCTACTGGAAGATTGCAGACTCCCCCCCCTCCCTTGGCTGTGTCTAGTGTGTAGATGAGCCTGTCAAAGCAGTCTTCATTTCTGTTACAGTGACTTTTATTTCTAGCATTTTCCTCTCAATTATTTTTATGCTACCACCTCTGTCTACACAATGCATCTGTTTTTACATCTTTTCTACTTTTACACTAGACTCTTTAAATTAGTGGCAGCATTGTAATTTCCTGTTTGAGTTATCAACTTTATGAGAGAAAAGGTTTATTATGAATCAAGACTTCCCAGGTTCAGTCCATGGTCACATGGCCTGTGTTTGCTCACCTCAGGACTGCCAGGAAGTGGAGAAGGAGAGGGAGGGCCATGTATCCAAGATCCCCTCAAGGGCATGCCCTTGAAGACCTGTTAAAGAGTCCATCACCTTCCATAATGCCATGGGCTAGAGACCAAGCCTTCAACCCACTGGCCTCAGGGGACAAGCAGTGACCAAACTGCAGTGGCATGCTGTGTCAGGCGAAGAGCCGGCCACCAGTGAACTGTTGGCCATGTGACTACTGGAGGTTAGTTATATGTCTTTACTTGCTGAGAGCTACCACCTTTACATGGCCACCTCACCATAGCTGGCCAGGTGGCTCAGGGTCACTGTGTGCTTTACCATGACTTAAACCTCACCTCTGGCCCAGCAAAAGTAATGCAGTTAGTGTACAGTGAGATGAAGGCCTAGTCTTAGAATGGATGGCACTTTGCTTCCAGGCGTCGAAGAACATTTTCAGGCACACAGTGATTATGTTACTTGATTTTATTTTTACATGTCTGGTGATCAAATTGTTGAAACACAAAGAAGTTGCCCCCCAGCCCCTCATCAAACCTGGCCTGGAAGCACTTTGCATAGGAAACTGGCTATGGGTGGGAGGCAAACTTGTTCTGCGCATGCAGCTGGCTAAGATGTGCTCTTTCTGACACAGGCTTGCCAAGCCTTGGGTGCACCTTCCTCAGCCCATGACAAATGACAGTTCGTTCAGAGCCTTTTGGTCTCTATGATGAGGGTTATACCGTAAAGAGCAAAGCCCATGAGGCATAGTGTGTCATTTACTTGTGACCCTTTAAATGAGTTCCTTCTGTTCTTTGTTCTACAGAAAACTTGGCATCCTCCCCCCCAAGTTACTATTGAATTAAGTAGAGGGATAAAATAGGAAGTAAACACTCTTAATGCTTTTGTAGGAATCAGTCAGCAATATCTCTCACTGTTTTGACTTTCCCAACATTTTCCACTGCATTTTTTTTTTCCTGTAGACACATTTCGGAACCCCATTAACCCTTTAAGCCCAGACCTCAGTCATTTATCTTCTCTTGGAAAATAGCCCATGCCAGCACCCAGGGGCCCAGGCTCCTTGTGGTGACTGGGGGTCCCTGTCTCTGCCAGTCCCTGTTTGGCTGCCCAGTGCATCAGAAGCAGAGGTAGAGGCAGAACTGAGAGCTGGGTCCCAGGTGCTGCCCTGCACCCCCTGCCAGAATTTCTGGGACTAAAGACACTGGAAAGATGCCTTTTCAGCTTCAGAGAAGCTTCTGTTCATTGAGTTACTGAAACAAAGACAAACTAGGTAATGCTTGTTTTGCATGACTGTTTCTAGGGATATGTGAACAAACAACTCTTTACCACAGACAGGACACTGACAACAGACCAAAGAAACAATTCCATGCAAGTATAGCTGGGTTAAACTATGGTTATTGGTGTTACTTATAGGAACATGGTTGAGGAGTTGCCTACAGGAACTTGGGTTACTGCATCACTGAAAAGCCCACCCAATGTTGCCAGTTTACAATGGGCCCTTTCTCAGCTCTAGGTGGGCTTTAGCTTGGGCATAGAGTGCCAGATACTCAAGCCAGTGGCTCTTAAGTTGTTAGTCTCCTGGTTGCAAAGAGCTGTGGGCAAAAACAGGTGGGCATGCAGAGAAGGGTATGTAAGCAAGATGTATTGGAATGAAATTGAGCAAATCTCCCTTTAGAGCAGGGAGGACCCAAAGAGTTGTCAGCCCTTGGGACTTCAGCCACTTTTATAGGTTTGGCATGATCCAAGTGATTACTTATATGGAAATTAGGCATCAGACTGGTACAGATCACAGTAGCTCAACACTGACATATCCGGGAGTCTCTGGCTGGTGAAGAGGTAGGTGAGATTGCACAGACCCCAAGGGAGCCCACCAGAATTCTAAGGAAACCAGGGAGTGGGCATCCCTCTAAGACTCTCAGGAAGGTGAGGGATCAAGAAATGGGGCGAGCACTGGGCAAAGGCAGGTGGCAGCTGGCATCCTGATGGGTCAGCAGCCATCACCTTGTTGCATAGTTTTTCGTAAACTTTCAGTCCCTGGACTGGAATTGCCTTATTGTCAGAAGTCCACACAGTTGATGTTGAGCTTTCCTTGGGGCCTGTGGCCCTGACTAAACTGCCCGCAAAACAAGCGGCCTGGCTCCTGACCTCCCTCACCAGTGTGAGTGACAGCTCACCACAGGTGCATCCCTGGAGCTATGTACAAATTTCAGGCAACTCCATGGAAGTCTTATCTGGCTCAGTAGTTGTTGACTGCAGCTAGAACCTTGGGGAGGGACCTTCTGGCTCTTGTAAGTTTCCTTAGTTTCCTGAGTCTTAGAAGCCTCCCTCCCTTCAGGAGTAAATGTTTAAACTACAAGAAATGGCTTTCTTGTCTTGTGACAGGTGTTTGTATGAGTTAATTGATTACATAATTAGTTTCACTCCTTCTATACCAAAGTTCTACAGTCAAGGACCAGGTCGTCCTGCCACTGGCAGTACTGACACACAGCCTCGCCCACTCAGGTATAGATTCCTAGAAACACATGAACTGTGTCCTCCAGAGTGCTTAGCCTAGAAGCCCCGGACCCAGCGTCCCCGCTGTGCCAGGCTCAGCCTGAAGCCCTCACCAGCCATGCTGGCGCTTCAGTAGTCCTGCTCATTCCTCCTTTCCCAGATGAGACACCTGCAATCACGCTTGATGCAAAGTGTTCTGGGGAGCCCACTTGTTTGTGTTTATTATTTAAAACATTCTACCCATCTTCCCACCCTATCCTCCTGCCCTCCCATACTATTTATCTTTTCATTCCTTTGTTTATGATATAATTATGTGATTTTTCTTTCATGAAAGAATGCAGCAAACACATTCACATTTATTTTTTAAGCAAACGACAAAGACCCAGTTTACCAATTTTTTTAAAACCTGAGCTTGCCGGGCGTGGTGGCGCACGCCTTTAATCCCAGCTCTCGGGAGGCAGAGGTAGGAGGATCACCGTGAGTTCGAGGCCACCCTGAGACTCTATAGTGAATTCCAGGTCAGCCTGGGCTAGAGTGAGACCCTACCTCGAAAAAAAAACAAAAACAAAAACAAAAAAAATAAAATAAATAAATAAAACCTAAGCTTAACATTACGTATTTAAACAATTGTCAGAACATGTTATGTTGCTAGCATTCATGCACAACTAGAAACATCCAAAACTTACGCTAAACCAGAAATGTATTACCATTAAAGCAGTAATATCTTTCATTACTAAATACTGAAAAAAACTGAAGTTATTTCTGTGGAGGATATCCTGGCAATGATAACTTCACAGCAGGCTGACACTACTCGGCTCACATTTCAGACACAGTGGAAAGCAGGTCCATGCTGTGTGAGAGCACAGTCTCCTCCTACTCTGCTGTCACAGGCTCACCTTAGATTACGTTCAAGAAAAAGGCAAAGTGCATACAGAGATTACAACAATTTTGAAGACAAAATGGTCCTATTGTGTGGTCCCAACAACAAATGGAAAAGTCTATGACAAACAGGGGCTCTGATGAGCTGTTTATAAGTACTTTAGATTAGGTAGAGCTATACTGAAAGTCAAGTTTGTTTGAAATTCAGAAAAAAAAAATGTTCCTGTTAACTCTCAAATGGTGCTTGCTATGGTTTAGCATTTCTGTTAAATGCGTGAGTTGAGTTACTTGTCATCCAAGCCTGGCGGCTGCTCTTTACCATTTATTGTTAGGGACTTTAACTGGCCATATTCCTCAACTTCTACCCTTTCTTCACCATTCTCCACAATTCTCTTGTATCAAACGAAGAAACCCCACCTGTAAATGATGGGCCCCCGTGAAGGTAGGGAAGGAGCCAGCGCCTCGGCTTCTGCTTCCTTGGGGCCTCTTCAGTTCCCAAAACTGTCATCAAGTGAGGCTTCAAGGAAGTCAAATGAAAATGGGTCCCTTCCACCAAAAAATTCCCTGAAGACATCATTTGGGTTCCAGAACCTGAAGCCAAACTCAAAAGGACTGTCAAAATGACTTCCACCCCTCTTCCACCATTCAACCCTTCTTTGCCATATTTGTCATAGATGCCTCAGTTTTACATCTGACAGCACCTCATGTTTGAACTTTCTCTCCACTTCTTCTTATTCTCAGGATCTTTATCTGGGTGCCACTTTAGTGCCAGTTTCCGATACGCCTTTTTGATATCCTCAGGCGAGGCATGTCTCTGTCCGCCTAGAACTTCATAATGTTCCACCATGTTTTAGCAGATGATTGGAACAAGTCCGAGGAGGCGGCGGGCTCCTCGCGGCTCAGGAACAGCTGCACTGGCGGCGTGGTGGTGGTGGCCTATGTGAGTTTTTCTGTAAAGGACGTGATTGGTGTTACACCTGTAATGCCAGCACTAGGGACACTGAAGCAGGAGGATATCAACTGAAGACCAGCCTGAACTGTATAGTGAGACCCTATCTCATAAAACAAATAGGAGAAAACACCAAACTTAAAAGTAAGAATGTTGTTGGTGAGTAGCTGCAGTCGTGGTTCATAGTGGATAGGCTCCTTCCACCCCAGCTGTTCATTCTGAGCGTTTTTCCTCAGATGTGTAGGTTCCTGTGTCACCTTAGGTTTTGCTTTAAGTTAGCAATCTATCTAAAATACTCTTAACAAATTCAGTTAGCATGAAGCAGTTTACAACCTTGAAACAGAATGGCTGCTTAGAAAATACAAACAATTGACCTTTTGAAACATAAGAAAATGGTCTTATGGGATGGGGGCTTAGCCCAGTGTTTAAAGCACTTGTCATTTAAGTGTGAGTATGAGTTTGGATCCCAGACGCCATGTGAATCTGGAAGCTGTGGAGGGCTTCTGTAATCGGAGCATGCTGATGATGAGATGCGAGGTGGAGACAGGAGAATTCCTGGGAAGCTCACAGCTAGCCTGGTGACAGTGAGAACAAGAGACCCTGCCTGGAGCATGGACTGACCTCGACAAGTATACTGTGGCATGTGCACACTCACACCCATACATGCACACACACACACACATATATATGTATGTATGTATGTATCATACACCCACACACACCCCAAGTGATCTTTTGCTGTCAATATTATTTAGGTTTTCAGACTATACCGTAAAACTTATTTAATCCATTAATGGCCTGAATTCTGGATCTTGGGCTAAAGAAACCAGTTAGAAGGGAGTAGAAAAGTCTGATTTTGCCTCTCCTGTTGTAGAACCATGCTGGTTCCTTTCTGCTTCTCTTTACCTTTCTCCTTGGAGCCAGCTTCTGTGTGGGAACCACCTACCTCCTGTGGGAAGGCTGTGCTACAGGCTTCAGCATTACATGCCAAAAGCAGGGCATGCACAAAGAGATAAATGCACTAGCTCAAGCTAATTAAATTAACTAAGAGGTGTTCTGTGAATGGTTGGCAGTCCTTAACCTTCCCAGGCTAATTTTCACTTTTTAGAGAAGGTGTGCATTAAAGTAAATCTCTAGTTCCGGCCATAACTGGTGGAAGTTCTGAGAGTGTGGCAAAGCTGGGAAAATGAAGACAACAGATATGGGGAGGTTAGGAAGTGGGGGACGGTGAAGACCACCATTGAAGCTCTATTACTTGTTCAGTAAATGCACAGTAAGAATTCCTTCTTCCAGCTTTTGTTGTTCTTGGATTCCAGATTTTAAAATCCATATTCTCTGAGCTACAGATTGGCCTGTTTATAGGGCAAATAGGCAATCTTGATGGGGTAAGATGAAGAGCCTAACAGGGCATATGTAATTGGTTCTTAAGTCAGGAATCCCTTTGTTTTATATAAAATTTACCACATAAGAAAGCATGTTGCTCGCTCTATCTAAATCAGTTAAGCAATCCCTACTTTGATTAATGTTGAAAATTAATAACCAAAAATTTCAAGTTGTAGAAGTTATATGAAGATTTCACAAGGAAACCATGGACTGTGACAGCCATGCTCAGTCCCCCCATGGCCAGCCCTGTTCCCATGAAACCTTAACACACTTTCCAAATGCCCTGCACCCAAGGAAGGGAAGCCTTACCTCAGCAGAGCTTTTTAAAAACTAGTTTCCACTGTCACAGGAAACCTTCCCCCTGGAAGACATGAACACATGTCTGTTCACCCCAGCTAAGGCTCAGATGACAGACCAAAGTAGGACTGAACCAAAACCAGGTTTGGTGGACAAATGAGTTTATTGGTGTTATGACTTACAGAGCAGGGTGAAGTGGTGCTTACAGGAGTGTGGGTGGCTCAAAGGCAGCTGCATCACCACAAAGCTACTCCAGCATGGGTGATGGGCAACTCAGGGAAGCTGCACCCCCTGGGCAGTACACAACCTGCAGGCAGCTTGGCTGGTTGGAGAGTCTCTTCCCAAGCAGGTGTTTACTGCTCCTGAAACCTTGGGGAGTGGTCTGTGACTTTCTAAGTTTCAGTGCTCCCAAGCTTCTTGACCTTTTGGCTGTAACCTCCCTTCAGGAGGAAATATTTCAATTCAGAGGAATCTGCTTTATAATACCCACTAGGACTCTGAAGGAGAATAATGGGTACAGATCTGCAAGGAGAGATGGAAGGAGGCAGTGAGTGGGTCTTGGTGCAGCTCTGGAAAAGCGTGGACAGTTTCTTTTCATCCACTAATTTATTTCTTATCTGAAGAGATTAATCTCATGTAAATTATATCTCAGTTCTCTAATAGAATTAAAAAATGGCACAGTATAATCTTCTCTCAATTACTCATTTATTCTTTGTAGATTACATCCAGATCCTTGATAATTCAATATCTAGTTCATAAACACAACTTCTGAGTCATATGCCCATGCTCCCCCATCAGCACTTGGCAGTGTTGTCCTTGGTGTGGCACTGGCTGCACTGAAGCAAAGGCTGCCCATCCCCTGACCACTCCACTCCAGACCACTGGATAATATGGGGCCTGGCCTGGCCTGATGGTCTTCAGATCTTTTGATTGAATTATTGCTTGTCTGGCATGATGCTGACTCCCTTCACCATTCTATACTTCTCCCAGGAGTGGTTTCCTGTTTACTCCTTATCCATCCTTTGAAAGTTTCACAGTAAGGAATCCATTTAGTTTTTCTCACCTGCCTTCTTTTTCTTTCAATAGCTCAGTGCAATACAGGCTGTCCCTTATTGATCTTCTTAAAGCCTGATAATTATTTCTTGCCTGTAAAGATCCACAGCTCTTCATGCTTAGTAATTCACACTCTCACCCAGGAGCAGCTCTGATCTTCAGACGGTTCCAATGTGTGAGGTGTGGCTCCTGGACCACACAACAGAGCTGGAGATGTGTGGGTAGGGAAGGCTGTACGTCTGCCATGCAGGATTTAGCAGGAGCATGCTGTTGGCCCAGCTAAAGGTCTCCTGTTGGTGTGCTCTAGAGAACGCTTCTGTGACCCATAGCCAGGCTGTCAGTGGTCACGTTTGAAGGATATGCTACCTTTCCGTGTCTCTGCACTTCTGTGTATGGAGTCCTCAGCTTAGATTACAGCCAGTCAGGTGATCTGTGATTATTGATTATCAATCACACTGTTGTGGTGAGGAAGACATAAGCACATTGATGTAACTCCCCTGTAGCAGTGCAGTGGGTAGTGTTGGGCAAAGAACACAGTGGCTGTACTAGTTCTGTCTGCTATGTATGATGCATTATTAATTGAGGCACAGGTAAAAAACAGTTTCGTGGAAGACTTTGGAATAAACTTTATGTTTCTATAAAACACCAAGTGTTATAGGCTATAAGTGATAGCTGTTGTGATATGATATTTAGATGATAGTTACTGTAAAGCTAAAATAACTGATCTTAAAATGAAGCAAAGCAAGCCAGTAACTTTTGGTGGATCACACTGGGGTGAGCTAATCCACCTCACAGCCTAGGTGGTCTTTGGTATTTCAGATGTCAATGATTAGAGAGTGCCTCAGATTAACAGGAAGGATCTCAGGTCCTTTAGGTTAATGGCAAGGGTCCCAGGTCCCGTAAGGTAACAGGAAGTGTCCCTGGTCTTATAGGATAACAGGAAGGACCCTGGCCCCTTCGATTGACAGAAGAGTCCCAGTTCCCATACATTCCAGTGTGTTTCTTTATATGTGCGTGAAGATGCTATGTGAACATGTGGTCCTTCTGTCTGCAGCATGCACTCCTGGCTCTGAAGTTTATACTTGCATTTGCCATACCTGATAAACCACGACATATCCAGAGGAAACTGGCAAGATTGGAATTTGAATCTTTGGAGGCACTCAAACAGCAGGTAAGAATGTCCCTGCTAACTAAAATGGACTGGATTTCTTTAGCATGTGACAGGACATGCCGCACAGGAATAACTCCCAGTGTTTCCTTCAGCACTGAATCAGAACTTAAACACAAAGGACTCCAGGCAAGGATGGCAGAACACAACCAAAACCCTCCAGCAAGAAACGGGTTTACAGGACAAAGCTAAGCAAGCAGAAATATTCAAGCAATGTTGACTAAAGAACAGATATAGCATTGAGCTGAGAACAAGGCAGCCTTCTACGGTGGACAGCTCCCCACCCTTTCTCTTTCTGCCCTACACAGAAACATCAGGGAGAAGTGAGGAGAAGGGAACCTGAGCAGTATTTTGTAGGTGAAAGAGAATAAAAATGTGTGGGTAGAAGCAAGAAAACTGCTGTGAAAATTATATCCACATCCTGCTAGGAAGGGGAGGGAGAGAGAGAGAGAGAAAGTAGGAGGAGAGAGAATACACGCTGGGGCTCACCACCAAGTGATTTTTCTGCATGTGATAAGTATACACAGGGAGACAGAATTCCTGATGCCCAGAGCTGGTTATCTCCAATGAAACACAAGCATTTAAGCATCAAGATTATCAGTAAGGCAAGGTCTTCTAAGAGCACAAATAGGCCTATCACCTCTTGGACCGCACAGTTTTTTCAGCCTCCAATCCACAGAGCACAGGATATTTTCTTCTTGTATTTGGGGAATTGCAGGGGTGGGGAATATGAGGCAACTTGCCCAAGATAGAAGTTAGAGCTCTGAGGGGGATCCCATGTTAGAGCAGTACTGTGCCCCTGATCAAGTGGGATCACCCCAGAAGAGGACTCACAGCAATAATAGTGAGAAGAGGGAGAGCCCGGTCCCAGCCAGCACTATGCTCATGTCTCACAGTAGGTACAAGACTCACTTTACTGAGGCTGTTAGGTAGGGTCTCTTTGGCACCTTGTAGTATGATCCTGCCTTAAACTCAGCTTTATTTTTGCACCACAGTGAGGCAGTTGCCACATTCCTGCCATGGCAAGAAGTCATTCTTTGTCTTTTTGGTTTTTCGAGGTAGGGTCTCACTCTAGTTCAGGCTGACCTGGAATTCACTGTGCAGTCTCAGGGTGGCCTTGAACTCACAGCGGTCCTCTTACCTCTGCCTCTTGAGTGCTGGAATTAAAGATGTGTGCCGCCATACCCGGCAAAAAGTCATTCTTATCACAGACATGGGTGTAGCTTTGTTCTGGAGCTGTGCTCCAGAGAACACATAAAAGGCAATGACATAGAAGTTGATGCATCTGGAAGAGACAAGTTTATTTTGTCTTAAGAAAATTAGAGTCACATATTTAAAAATTACAATATAAATTATTGAAAGCAATAAGAAATTTTGGTAGAAGAGAAGTTTTATATCTAAAACCATTTATTTCCTTTCATAAGAAATATTAGCCAACTGTAATATTGAAGAAAATTCCCATTTATAGAAGAAACCAAATACAAAGCTTTTAGATAGAAACTTATAACAACATAGATAATTTATTCCAATCTGTAAAAATAATAGAACAGCAACAAAAGTTCTAAAAGTAAGAGAATCAGGGTCACTAGCACTGCCAGAAATCACATTGTATTCTGAATAATATGATAATTATGACAGCTAAATACACAGGTCAGTGGAGTAGAGCACAGTCCCTAAGCAGACTTACATGAAACAAAGAATTTACTTGATGGTAAAAGTGACGTTTTGTGTTTCAGAGGAAATGAAATGGTTACATGGTTTGATGAGAAGGAGCTGTGCTAGAAAATGATTACCCCCCCACACTGCACCTTATTACCTGTGAATCCCTCCCATCAGCCCAGGTTCAGGTAGTTGAAAGATTTAAATATAGAATTTTAATCCAGCAAATATCACTAAAAAATCCTGGGTACATTTTCAGTGGGAAGTATCTTTCTTATACAACAAAAAAAGTCTTGTCCTGCATAGTGGCACATGCCTGTAATCCCAGCACTGGGGAGACTGAGGTAGGAGGATCACCATGAGTTCCAGGCCAGCCAGGGCTAGAGTGAGACCCTGCTTCAAAACAACAAAAAGCCTAAAAGTTGGCTTAGTGGTTAAGTGCACTATCATGAGGGCCTGAGACCACCAGAGTTCAAATCCCCAGATTCTATGTGAAAAACAGCTGGGCATGGCCACAGGGACCCGTAATCCCAGAGACTGGAGAATTCTCATATTCCCCACAAGCTCTGGTAGTCCCTTCCAGCCTCCACAGATGAGTGCATTCCACTTCAGGCTAATGCATGGAGTGCCACATGGGCACATACACGTGTATATGCCACACACACATAAGCAAAAATAAATAAATAACAGTAAGAAGAGGGTGGAGATCGAGCTTATCTAACTGAGTAGTATAGCACTTGCCTAGCATGCACAGGCCTTAGGCCTATCCCAGTGCTGTAAAAAAAAAAGTGAATAAATCAGGGCTGAAGGCATGGCTTAGCAGTTAAGGCGTTTGCCTGCAAAGCCAAAGGACCCAGGTTCAATTTCCCAGGACCCACGTTAGCCAGATGCACAAGGGGGCACACACATATGGAGTTTGTCTGCAGTAGCTGGAGGCCCTGCCGTGCCCATTCTCTCTCTGACAAATAAATAAATAAATATTTTTAAAAAATGAATAAATCAATGACAAATATTGAATCAAAATTTAAATTATGCTGTAATACAAAATTACTCTTCTAAGGCAATATTATATTTGCACTGTACCAAAATATAGTCATTGAAACATTTTTCTGAGAGGAGAGAAGTCATTTGGAGACACCTAAGTTCCTCGGTCAGGAGCTAGTTCGATGTATTACAGTGCTTACTTGGCCATGCTTTTCTCAGGTGGGGTCTACAGAAGGGGTCTGTGTATGTGTGTGTGTGTGTGTGTATGCATGTACACATATATGTGTGTTGTTAAATGGAAAAAGCAGGACATAGAACAGTTTTGTTCCTTACAGTTAAATGACAAGAAAAAGAGGAAAGCAAAGAAGTGAGTGACTGCCCAGGGGTCGTGGGTATTCCCCTTCAGAAGGTGTCTGAGGAGAGGGAGGAGGTTTCTGTTTCTGTGCATGGTTTGAGTTCTCTGACCATACCCATGTGCTGTGTTTGTAAGTCAATGGGGATGTTCAAAGGGGAGCTGTTTCCCACTCATTGACTATTCAGTGTGCTGGTGTGAGTCAATAAGGAATGAAGTCCTCCATGTCAGTAGCTTGAGTAATTCCTACACTTCTCATGAGCCCTTTTCACACAGGTGTGGGTGTCTCCTCTACACCGCCACACATGTTCCCTTCTTTATCCATTGCCCCCTCAAAAGAAATCCTATATGCTTTTTTATATTAAAGAAAAAGTGAATTCAGGTGAAATTCTTAGATTTTAAACTTATTTTTACCTCCGGCATGTTTTAAACACCAAAGTTCGGGGCCACAAATCAAGTGTGGACAATGAGTGTCAACATGAGATGAAGTGTGGTTGGCTTATGAACTCCGTGAACCTCCAATGTTAGGGAAGAGATTCGCAGACTAGAGGACAGGACTGCTGGCTTGGACTTGATGTGTTTGAAGGAAAGTCTGAGATAATGTGGGTGAGGGGCAGGGAGCTAGAAAGAGTGCAGGGAGGGATGGGCAAAGGACACCTTGCCTCCAAGCAGCCGGGGCCTCCTGCCTTCAGGAAACTGTTTTCACATGTCCTGTTTCCTGAAACACACCTTCCCAAACCTCCTGTTACCCCTACTGGCTGTCCGTAGCCATCTCTCCTGTCACAGAGGCCTATATCCCGTCTGCAGAGGGCAGGCACACCTCCCCTCTTCAGAACCCCGGTCCCTATTATTTTCCCAGTACAGAGACCTCCTAGTTGCATTCACCACAGCACATCCACCCACCCACATTATCTCCTTTAAGAGGCACACATTTTGATAGATACAAACATGTGTGCTTGATAATTATCTGTCAATATGAGTGTTCTTATATTTTTTCTTATTTAGGTACCAGTAATGGTCATGAGTCCAAAAGAAAAATTTAAACACATATAGAAAAAAATTGTCACAGGGAAATTTAAAAACTGAAATTTTAGTTTATATTATTACAGCATAGTGTGAGAAGAGTGCTTTATAAAGACTTTCAAGCAAAGAAAAGATTAGGATAAAATTTCTTAGGCGAAATGGGAAGACAAGATGATTTCAAAGAAGAAAAGAGAAAAATTATTATTAGCTAAGAGCACATTCACATATAGTTAGATGGGTAACAGTGAATGTTACTGTTACGTCCCTAGAATTCAAAAGAAAGACTTCACAGTTTCTTTGTATTCACAAACATGCTAGAAAATACATTTTACTTTATTTGAACTTATGATGACAAGTTTTAGGAAGCAGTTTTGTTTTTGTTTTTGTTTTTGTTGTTGTTTGTTTGTTTTTTCGAGGTAGGGTCTCACTCTAGCTCAGGCTGACCTGGAATTCACTATGTAGTCTCAGGGTGGCCTTGAACTCATGGTGATCCTCCTACCTCTGCCTCCCAAGTGCTAGAATTAAAGGCATGCGCCACCATGCCCAACTAGGAAGCAGTTTTAAATTGTGTGTGGGGGGGGGGGCACATGACATTTAAAGATCTTAGGGAGCCTGTACAAAACAAAGAAAGCAGGAGTGCCGCATTATCCTTAGAGAGTTTCTGTCAGTCAGATTTCTCCATTGTGAGGCTTCTGTTAGAAAGCCAGGTTGAGACCAACTACCTCACCAAGGGTTTCCCCTCTCTCAGGGTGTGACGCCCCATGTGTTTGTCTGAAAAGCAAAGGGTTCTTGCTGAGCTTAGATCTCCTCTTCACATGTTTGGTATTATCCATTGTACACCCGTAGGCTGAACGGGGCTCTTTACATGCTGTAGGATTCTGGGGCATGTGCTCACTGGGGCTAAATGGCATCTCAGGTCCTATCAGCTCTGAGCTTCCCAGACCCACAGGGCCTTCTCCAGGTGTTACTTGGGTGCTCATCTTCAGCAGGAAATGAAACACTGACCACAATTCTAACTCATATTCCCCCAGAAAAAGAGAATCTAAAGGATTTTAAACTTCCGTGGTATTTTCTCCTGAGGACGTAGATTCAGATTGCTGGTGGTGTGTTGGAGAAACGGTTCATGTGCTGATTTGCTGGTGTGTTCTGGAAAGGCTGAATCCATAGCTATGCTGTTCAGTGTTTATCAGATGCCTTCATCAGAACATCCCTGGCTTGTTCTGAAGATCGATATCTCTCTCTCTCTCCCCAGTCTGTGTGTGTGTGTGTGTGTGTGTGTGTGTGTGGTAGTGTGTTGCTAGGACTGGATTGAGGGCCTTGTGGATACTTGGGTCTTTGTGTTCTCTCTGCCGTCAGAGGGCCGGAGCTGTGGGAAAGGCTGGTCAGGATCTGGAAGCATACTCCTCAGTCTCTTCTGCTTTTTCCTTTGAGCTACCAACCTGAGAACAAAAGGCTGAGAGTGATAGGGGACCAAGTTCAGAGCAGCTTCCTCTCCTGCTGACCTGGGACTTTGCTTTAGGGCCACTGCTGCATGGGCCAGCACAACCTGAGTCAGATTTACATCACGTTTCCCACCTGGTATGGTTGCCGGAATCCTGAGGGCCAGCAACCTTGTGCTTTGTGCTTTTCCAAAAAGTCAGTTGGCTGGGTCTTCAGTTTCCTTCATTTTCAGGACTTGGGTCCTCAGTTTCCATCATTTCCAGGACTTGGTGTTTGTTTGTTTTTCCTCTTTTTCTTAATCTGACATTTCACCATCTGCTCTGTAACTAAATTTGACTTCAACTCACCACTTGACTTTTGTCATAGGCAGAGAGGCTTCTGGGTTCCTTGGCCAGTTTCTGGGCTCAGTTCAAAAGCAGAGATGCAGAGAATATGCCTAAGAAGAAAGCCCACTTGACATCTGGCCTGTCCCGGACTCTTCCACTCTTAACAAAAGTCACTACTATTCAGAAATTATTATATTTAATTTACATTTGAATTGCTACCTCTGAACCCAATTCCCACTTTAAGGACAAAATATGATTGAGAAATTAAAGTCATCAGACAGCTCTTAAGTAAGGCTGCCATATTCCAGATGTAGAACTTGTAAAAATCATGAGTGCCCTGAAGGCAGATTTCCTGACCCTAACGTGGGGCCTGAGGACCTGCATGCCAAAGTCCCTCCTGTGCCCACACCCCTCCCCACACCCCACCAGGAAAGCATGGCCAAGCAAGTGTATCTGCAAGCAAGCTCCAGCCAGGTCCCGCCAGCAGGTGGCTCTTTGCCCTAGATTTTTGTAGATGAAGCTGGGTGTCCTAATGTGAGAGAAGGAAAACCCACTTTTGGCTTTTTAACCAGAGATCCTGAATAGAGCCTGCCTCTCCTCCACCCAGCTGAGGACTGGAGCTCAGGGACTGTGGAAGAAAGAAAAGCACTGGTCCACCGCTAGTTGGACTTCCTGTAGGACACTAAGGTGGTTCTGAATGTGTAGGCAAATTAGATGTGCATAAAGGTGAGAGCAGACTGGGGAAGTCACACGTTTGCTTTGCAAAGGTCACATCGGCGATCAGGCTTCCCTTGGCTGAGACCTTTAGGAAGAACTCCAGACAGTAAATACCATCCTAGTAATGCCCTTTTATTTCTTTACAAATTGATTTATTCAACACTCAGTCATTTTAAGATCCAATTAAAAATAGAAAGAGACTTATCTGCAAGCCATTTGGTAACTGGAGCACAGGTCACAGCAACCCAGATAGTTGGTAGCCACTCTGCTGCCCTCTGGGCCAGCAATCCTTGCCTGAGCCCAGAGCACACAAGCCAGCCAGGGAGGAGGGGTAGCTGCCTGGAGCTTTCCAGAAAGACACCAGTCTCCAAATCCAGTTCAAGAACAAGACAAGGGCTGAAATCAGGTCCCGGACCATTGACCAGACGTGGTTTCTGGGCCAGCCTTCATCACATGCTGCCTTTGCCTAACTGGAAGGATAACTCAGGGGTAGAGCACTTGCCTGACATTCAGGAGGCCCTGGATTCAGTTCTCAGGACCGAAGGAATAAATATTGTCCTAGTATGAAATATATTTTAACCATTTCTCCAAAATCTCCTGAGATCTTCTGGACTTCTCCTACTTCCTTGTCCTCAACCTGTGGGGAGTGAAGGAGCATTTCTGATGGGACGTGTAGATTTCGCAGCAGAGAACTAGTGTGTGCACATACTTGAACTCTCCAGTACAGGACTACAGAATGACCTGCCAGCACACAGTTCAGGGTGGAATGCCTAGAATTAGGGTATATGGGGACTCATACCAACTACTGTGTCTTTCTGGAAATACAAGACTATTCTAAAAATTAAAGTTCCTTAATTAAAAAAACTCAAATAAAGAAATGACCTCTAAAAGAGCCAGTGATGGCAGTACCAAAGCCATGGCCCTTGGGGAAGAGTGGTCCACTGCCAAGTGCTTGGATCAGTAGCCTCAAGGTGAAGGTTCCTCTAGACATCTGTAGGGTTTCCAGAGTTAGTGGTCATCTGGACCAGTCTCCTGCCTCCCTTCCTATGTCAGATGACTTCTCTCAGCCTTGTGTGGCCACAGGACCAGTGATTCTTCCTGCTTGTGTTATATTCTTCCCAGCATGCCAATGGGGCCAAGGAGAATGTACCTACCATATAAGGTCATAAGATCAGGTAAAACTGGAATCAGATAACATAAGACACCCAGTGTGCTGAGAGAGTGAGGATGTTGAGAGAGGCAGAGGCCCTCCTATGTGTGAGCACCTTGGTCCCTGGGTGACCCAGCAGGGATTATAGGATAAAATGGCACTTATGCCATGTGGATGGCCCATTAGGATAGCACCCTCGCAGTAGCCCAGCCTGTGTCCATGGGCCCTACATCACTGGCATGATTCCACAGTGATGGCTGGGACAGCTGATGTGTGCTGGGAAAATGAGAGGCAAGCAATGGTCAAAGCCTCTGCCCACATCCATGACTCTTCAGTGCAGGTCTCAGGTGGGGACTGTTAGCCATTTGCAGGCAGTTCATCTGAAGGAGCTTTCTCCCCAGCTGATGAAGCAGACCTTCTCTAAGGTGACTGATACTTAGCAAATTGGCTCCTCTGGGCCTCGGTAGCCTCTCTTACTATTCTTTCTTTACTACACTTTTGGGTCTAGCAAGATTCCCAAGCACACTTCCTGTGATTTTGTGATTCTGACCACTTATAGACCTTTTCTCTTCGGTCATTCTCATAGCCCCCCCCCCCCCTGGAATAGCCCCTGTCCTTGCCACTGTGTGATGGGAGCCACTCCGCTTGGATTTGCTTCGGTCCTCCTGTTCAGTGTAGGGCATCCAAGGCCCAGGCAGTGCTGTGCACAGCACAAGCATGGTGTCTTGCAGACTCTCAATAAATCTTCCTCAATTAAACTTCGTTGACTCATGCATAGTTCAGAAGCCAACGTATTAAATAAATGACAAATGATGTCCTTGGACGGACGGAAACAGGAGTCTTAAAATAGACACATGGGCAAAAATGGAAACAAGTCATGTGCCTTTCTAGGATCACTGGAAAGAACACATTAGGAATTACACATGAGCCTCTATAAGTACTCCGGTGCCTAGACTTGGTAAAACTGGGGTCTCCCACTATCTAAAAAGTGTCTGTGGTTCAGGTCAGAAATGAGGATAGCTCAGTAGGACTACCCTGTAACCCCGAGTTAAGCCAGGTGGAATTCTAAGACAGCTCTTCCTTTGCTCTTAGACTTGTTAGCTAGAAAACTGGCTGGCAGATCTGGCTTTGGACCAGTGCTCCCTCCCCGCTGCCCATCATAGCACCATGTGGCAGTCCCCCTGCACCAGTACCACCCTGTGATGTGGAAGTCCTCTCCTCACACGCCACTGTGTGGCACCTTTCCATTCTTGCTAGAGAGAAGTTCTTTAAAGTATGCAGAGGAATCCAGCCATGAAAAGGACTTTTGCTCTTGGAAACCTTCTGACTGTGTTTGCCTTTCCCAGGAACTAACTTGTGTCTGTTGCTATTTATCACATTGGTTTTCTAAGCAAAATTTCAGATTGATAGAGTTTACTTTTCCCACCTGATGTAAGAAATATGGCCAATCAGAACCCGATTTATTTTTACTGATGGAACTACTGAATAGGTCATGAGATGGAATAGCATTGAAGCCAGTCTGGACTAGAGGGGTCAGTTCTGCAGGGATGGCTGCAGAGTCCCTGTGCTATGGAAGCATGGGCAGCCATGTGCTTTGGCCTGTGCTGAAATGTGTGATCATATATATCTGTGAAGGAAGAAAATTCCCACACAAATTGTCCTGGAAGCTTCAGGATGCTTAAAACTATATATTTAAAACAGCAATAGTAAAAAGATGTTTTATGAGAGGAGGCTGCAGGCTGAGCATTCTGTCTGGGATGCTATGTTGTTTATTGTGTCACCTGAGAGCCGGCACCAGTGAGAGTAGCTTAAGCTCACCCCTTTCCAGGGCCTCCGGGATGACAGCTATGGTCTAAACACTTAGTTTGTTAATTGAAAAGGTCCTAGGATGTGAAAAGATTACACTGTTCAGAGTGACAAAGATGAGGTGGGGTGGAGCTCAGACATCAAGCTCCTAGCATGTGGGAGGTCCTGGGCTCCATTCCAAAACCACAAATAAATAAGAAGTTCTGTAGATGCTACTGCTGGTGACTGTGCTACCAAAACCCAAGCCCGTTTACTGGGCTTACAAAAAGGACCCAGTGAAGACATAAGCTGTGGTGGTGGTGATAAAAAAGATATGTGGGTAGAGTAAGCCAATAAAGCTGAAAAGATAGTGGAGTGGTGTTCTCAGACTGTCATCACTCAGGCTTGAAGTTCCTTCTATCTTAGCAGGAACTGATTGATAGAACTTTGGCTACTAATCCTTTGATTTACACCAGATTTGAGGAGAGAGGATTGAGCTTAGGGAAGTTTGGGGTAAATCAATTTTGTGCTATAGTTTGAATGATTGTCAAGGGTACATGCTCACAGAAGTACAGACTTTCTCTAGCACAGGATAACCCTGAGTGCACAGCCATAAAACAGCAACATTGCAGCCCTGCACATGTGCATTTAACACCACTAAACTGTAGACTTAAAAATGGCTGAGGTGAGAGGGGCTAGAGAGATGGTTCTGTGGGTCACTGCTCTTGCGGTGCAAGCATGAAGACCTGAGTTCAGTCTCCAGCACTACTTAAACAACTGAGCATGGCTGTGCACATCACTAGCCCTAGTGCTGAGGGGTAAGGAGGCAGGAGGATCATTGGGGCTCCTAGGTCAACCAGTCTAACCAAAAAACAGTGCAAGCTCCAGGTTTAGTGAGAGACTCTGTCTCAAAGATATAAGGTGGAAGAGCAGTAGAGGAAATCCACATCCTCCCCTGGCCTCTGTACACATGCACATGGGTGGACTTGGAAATCGCAGATTCGGGTGTATATGGTGGGAGGTCCTAAAGCCAGTCCCTATCATTACTGAGAAATGACTGTCTTATTGTGATCAAGCTCAAATACAAAGCAGATTAAAAATATGATTAGCATTTGCTGAAGGGAAAAATGCTATTGAAATGACCCTGTCCAACCTCTGTTTATGGAGTAAGGACAGGTCTCCAGCCATGCTTATCAGTTTCCAAGATGGTCCCAATGATCTGTTCCTCTCTGAGTCTATGCCCATGTGGATACCCTCACACTTGTGTCTCTGTGAGTCAGTGTCTCTAATAGAATACCAGCAATGATGCATGTCTCTTCAGATGGTAGGTTGTAAAAAATAAAGACAGGTGACTCTGCCTTCTCCCTCTTGGATTATTTCCTTGTGAGAAGCTAACTGCCATGCCTGAGAATACTCAAATAACCAGAGGAGAACATATGACTAGGAACATGGCTTGTTGCCAACAAACATGTGAGCAAACCATCTTAGATCCAAATCTCTGCATCAGAAGTTGGCAACTTTTTCTGATAAAGAAAAATAGATAGTAAATAGTTTAAGCATGTGGACCATATAGTCTCTATGACAAATATTCAGTTTTGCTTTGGTAGTACAAAAATAGCCACAAACAGTATGTAAACAAAAAAATGACTGTGTTCCAATAAAACTTGACTTATAAAAACAGGTTGTGGGACAGATTTGGTCTTTGAGTAGCAGATTGTCATCCTCTCCTTAGATGCCTGTAGCTCCCTCTTGTAGCCTAAGAGCTAGCTTCACAGAGCTAAACCAGAGTTACCAACTACTGTAAACTCCTGACCCACTGAGAATTTGAGATAATAAAAGCTTTGTTTAGCCACTGAGTTTTGGAGTAAGTTGTTATGTAATCATAGATAACTAATGCACCAGCAATCCAAGAATAGAAGCTGGGTGACCCATGACCCAAGTTTAACTACTAGTTAGTAATTGTTGAAGCTAGGTGATGGAGAGGGTTCATTTTCTCTTGAATTTTGTGTAATTAAAAACAGGAAACCTCAGTACCTAAGAAGAGTAAGTGACTTATCTAAAATCAAACCATGAGCAAATTGCAGAGCCTGTACCTCACACTCTGCTCAGAGGGGCTGTGTTCTCTTGGCTCTCTCTCCTGAAATAAGTAGCAGGAAGTGAAAATTTAGCCTGTGGCTGTGGGATTTTCCCACCACTCTGTGCCACCTTTACCATCCAAGGTAGTTCTTTGGGCTTAGATGCCACTGCTGCTCTTGAACCATCCTTGCTTTCTGTTCTTACATCTTCATTCAGTTCATGTAAGATTAGTCAGAGTTGAGAGATGGAGACTTGCCCACTGTGGTAAATAATACTTAAAATTTACATCCTTAGTGGATTTTGTTATTGTTATTGACAGAGCTCTAGCTATCCATCATTTTAATTAATCCTCACATGACCTATAAGGATGAGCCTGTTAGGTCTCTCTGCTATACCTTATTCATTAATTTATTTATTCATTTGCAGAATGTCACCAGGCTGGTCTGGAATCCTTCTATCTTAACCTCCTGAGTGCTGGTATTAGAGGTGTGTGCCATCATATCTGGCTCACTATAACATTTTATATTTTACTTTACCTTAAACAAAGTCACTGCAGCACAGTGCTTGGCACATAGCAGGTTCCAGTGAATCTGCCTTCACTTTATAATCCTTTAAATTGGAGATAATCCCAGAAGATGTTTTTTAAACTTGTAAGTGGGGTAGGGGTGGAGAAAGAGAGAATGGGCATGCATGCCAGGGCCTCTAGCCACTGCAAACGAACTCCAGATTCATGTGCCACTTGTGCATCTGGCTTTATATGGGTCCTGGGGAATTGAGCCCAGGTTGTCAGGACTTTCAGGCATGTGCCTTAAGTGCTAAGCCTTCTCTCCAGCCCAGCTCCACTTTTTAAGTTGCTGTGTTTTCTCAGGAACACAACAGTGATGTGGCTTTCATCTACTGCCTCCATGCATACGCTCAGTCCCCAGGGGTGGGTGATGAGTGAGGGGCCTTGTTTAAGTCAGGCCATGAGGCTGGTCTGGACCGTTTCGGTTCTGGGGTTTTCCAGAATAGCCATGACATACAATTTAGTGCTTTATTTGGATCGGATGCCCTTGGTGATGTCCCTTACAGACTGCATGAAATTGTGTGAGTAAGTCCTCGAGAGAAAGTGGCAGGAGAGAAAACAGCAAAGGACTAGACATTCTAAAGTGTTGCTTTGTGAGACTAGATCACAATACATCATTTTCTCTCCTTGTCCCTCCAAACTCTTTAACATGTATTTCCCTGTCTTGAAAGGAGACCGGGAGCAAATGAATATTTCCCTGATAACTTTTCAGGCTGTTTTGTTTTGTTTTCTTAATGGCTGTCCTTCTAGAGTCTGCAAGGCAGTTACTAGGTTGCCAAGTAGCCTTGTCAGCAAGGCAACTGCTTTAAATCCCTGGTTTGCACCCAAAATAAAGTTGGAAAACAAAAGCCTTTTGGTATTTATTTTGAAAAATTGTGGATGTCAACAGTCCCCACTCTTCACTTGGGTTACTGAGAGCCACATGAGGTGTGGGGAGACATGCAGACTCTTGTATTTGTGTTGTCTTGGCAGAAAGTAATAGCCATATTCTCTTTTTCATTTTTTAAATATTTTATTCATAAGCAGAGAGAGAGAGAGAATGGGTGTGCCAGGGCCCCCAAGCCATTGCAAATGAACTCCAGATGTATGCTCCACTTTGTGCATCTGGCTTTACATGGATTCTGGGGAATCAAACGGGGGTTATTAGGCTGTGCATGTAAGTGCCTTAACCACTGAGAAATCTCTTCAGCCTGCCATATTCTTTTTAAAAAAATATTTTTATTTATTTGTTTGCAAGCCGAGAGAGATAGAAGAGAGGTAGAGAGAATGGGCGCACCAGGGCCTCAATTCCAGATGCATGTGCCACTTTGTACATCTAGCTTTATGTGTGTACTGGGGAATAGAACTCAGGTCATTAGGCTTTGCAAGCAAGCACCTTAACTGCTGAGCCATCTCTCCAGCCTAATAGCCATATTCTTAACATGTAAGTCTGGTTTTAGTCACAGGAGTAAGAGAAAATGAATTACTAAATGTCTGGGAGCTGCAGCTCCAACCCCTGTGTTTCCACACAGGATGAATGTGTTTTGATTAGAAACAGAATAAATCCAGGTGGCTTTTTTTTTTCCTAATGGTTTTTTTAAAGTGCACATGGAAACCCATATCTGGAAGTATCAATCTGGGTTGTTGAACCTTTATCCAGGATCATCATCCAGCAGTCACTTCTGTGAAAACCAGTGATGTACAGTTACAGTCAGAGAAGCTTGCTAAGGGGCCACCATTTTTATTTATAGTATGTATGGAAGCAGTGACCTGCAGTGCAGTACCTTCATTTATTAAGGACAGACTTAAGTGTGCCAGGGTCAGAGTGGGCTCTTTGCACACCTTATGTTAGTAGTGTGGCTGTGGGGTCTGTGCATGCTTTCAGAGTCTAGCTGTCACCATTACCATGTGAGGCTGAGCAGGTCACCAAACCTCTCTGAGGCCCAGTTCCTCATCTGCAGGGTGAGCCCAGTAACAAGCAGCCATGCAAGGTGAGCAGGTGGAGTCAGGCCCACACCAGTGACTCATCATCTGGAAGATGGAAAACAAATGATCTGACCACAGAAGAAATGTCCTGATCACTAAGGGTTAAAATACCTCCACCCTTGTCCAGTTCTAAGGATGGAAGCCAGGCAGGCTCTCTACCTCTGAGTCACAGGCCAGCCCAAGATGGATAGTTTGAGCTGCCCATCCTCTGGAAGAGGAGAGACATCCTGCTGTGGAGAGCTACCTGCTGTTGGCATGGAGCAGTCTCAGTCCCCTGCTGCCCCTTAGAAATATTTACTTAGAAACAGGTCTTAAAATGCTAACAAACCCAAGCCAGTCTGAAGTTCGAATGAGGGTGTGGACATGAAGACAGTGGCCAGCACTGGGCAGTGGCCTTCCTCCCAGGGTTCCTTCAGGACAGCCCTTCTTGGCTCACACCTGAAAGAGTGTCTGCCCTTTAGCGGGAGAATTCGTGAGTGATTGACTTGAAAGAAACAAGAGTATGGCAGTTTTTCATAGGAGATGACAAGCATGTAAGTAACACAGGGAGCTGAGTTTCAGGTTGTTGTTTCTGTGTGTGTCAATCCCCACTCGTTCCCCGCTCCACCAGTTCATGATTCTTCTGTTCTGTTTTAAGAAAGAAGCAAGGGCAGGGAGCACAGAGTGGGCGTTCTTTGAACCGCCTGTGGTCTGGACACTCTGCTTTGAACTTCTCTTTTGGTGATGGTGTGACTTCTTACAACCTTGCATTGTGTTTAGTTGGATTTTTGTTTTCACTTCTTGTTTCCTTTCAGCTAGTTGCTTATGGTGCAGATGCTCAGCCCTTCCTCTCGGTGGTACCCGTGGTCTGTCTCAGATCCTTCCTGAGAACAGCCTCGGGCCTGTGTTCTGTGCCTTCAGCCACTTGCTGCCAAGTGAGGTGAGGCTCAGAGGGTAGTTCCCTCAGGAAGGGGCCTCTCTCATGATTACAGCAGGGCTCAGAGCCCTGGGGCAGTCTTTAGTGGAGGTCTGCTGGTACATCTATCCTGGGAGAAGATTAAGGGACATACAGGCTACTTTCCTGGTAACAGCAGGCAAGACAAAGAAAGAGCTAATGCGTGCCCTGCGTAAGTTCAGCCCACAGCTGACCTGAATCAGTGTTCTTACGAGAAAGCCCTCCAGTGCTATGGATAGCCACAACTAACTTGTATTGGCATGCATGTGCTACTGGGGGTGGATCCCCTGCCACCGAGTTCACTCCCAGCCTCTCTTACTTTGCGAAAGTCTTGCTGATTTGCCCAGGCTGTTCCCTAATTTACAATCTTCCCACCTCAGCCTGACAGGTATCTGGGATTACAGGTGTGCCTAGTTCACTTTCAACTGTTGCCATGCTGGATGGCAAAGGAGGAGCCTGCCTTGCATAGAACTATGTCCAGAACTAGAGGCAGTGTTATGTGGAAGCGCTCCTGTAGCCTGGCCCGTGGCCTTGGGCATGGTGAGGACAAGCAGTGGGAAATGGTGAGGGGAGCTGGCAAGCCATGCACAGATGACGCCTCACCTTGTCTGTGTTATTCATTTCCAAGCGCAGCCTCACAACATGCTGAACCATAGTTCTGAGCTCCCATCGCGTATTCATCTTGGTGCAAACAAGGCAGGGGCTGGCCGTGGTGGCACATGTCTTTAGTGCCAGCACTTAGGAGGCAAAGGTAGGAGGATCGCTGTGAGTTCGAGGCCACCATGAGACTACATAGTGAATTCCAGGTCAGCTTGGACTAGAGCAAGACCCTACTTCAAAGAAACAAACAAACGAACAAACAAAAGATAGCAAACACAGCCGGCTGGGACTACAGGCAGCTTTTTCCTTTGTGTGGTTATTTTCCCCCAAAAGAGGACACTGTAGCTATGAATGAGAAGTGACGCACAAAAGGGTCGCTGCTGGGATGGGCTCCAGTACTGTCAGTGTTGCAAAAGCACAGGAAGCTCAGAATCAGCCCAGCTTCCGGCCGCTGGCGGTGCACTAGCCCCAGGGAGAGCCACACGCCTGTGTTCTCCCTGATCCCCGCACTTTCCATCTTCTCTTAAAACTTGACCTTTCAGTGCTCTTGTCTGCCACCATTCTAAAGTTTTGTCCCCCACTGTCACTCAGTCTCCCCCAGGTGCCCTGCAAGCCTTGACCTGGATTAATGGTGTCTCAGTGAGTAGACACACCTCACTGTGGCAGGGCACATTTGATTTCCATCAGGTTTGGTTGTACCTGTTTTGTTTGTTTCCATCCTAGCTTCCGGAATATTACTTGAGCCATCAGATATCAGTTTGTGATTGCCAGGAGAAAACCTTGTTATTTACACTTGTTACCTGAAAATATATACTATAAATACATATATACATATGTTCATTGGAAATATATACATATATTTGGCCCTGTTGCAACGGGCCCAAGTCATGTGCTGACCTGTGAAGAGGAAACCTGCCATCTGGGTGTTAACTGCATGTTCATATGGTGGAATTGAGGAAGTGGTTGGTTGCACACAGCTGATTCCCTAAGGCTAATTTTCCTTCAATGTAATCGGTCCAATGTGCAGCTCACCCTACTTCCTGCAATCCAGGCTGGGCATTTCAAATGGTCCACCATTAGACCTGAAGCCTTGCTTGTCTGTTCCAGAACGCACATTTCCACCATTCCAAGCACTGTGCAGAAGGACTCAGTCCACGAAGGAGGCAGTGTCCATGGCCCAGGATGGCTCCTGCCAGCTCTGCTTCCCTCGGAGGCTCTGAGGGTTCACTGGCCATGAAGGTTGTACTAGAATAGCACTAGAGTGAGCTGTGCCATCCTTTGAGTCCAAATGTAGCTTCCAGTAAATTCTGAATTAAAATGTTAGTCTTTTTTTATAAGCACATACAGCTATCCTGAATCAGATCCCCATAGCATCTCTATACTCACATAAACTAGAGAATCAAGGTCCTTCTTGCCTAAGGCGACAGGCATCATTGGTGAGGTACTAATTTAGTTTTCAGCACAGACAAGTGTGCATGTGCTGGCAACTGTTCCTGCGACTGCAGACACAGGACTTCTCGCAGGGTGGCTCAAGGAAGAGAGCACCTCTCTTGGCTATATTACTACATCTGCAGCCATTTTCCCGAGAGCTGTCAGAAAAGTTGACTTCACCCCCTCTACACCTGTGAGGTTTCAGTACGAATCCCCATCATTAACTTTCCAGTGTTCTACAAATGTGTTGGATATAGTGAGCAAAAGCAGTTGTATGACAGGCTTTCCTATGGCCATGGCTTTGCCATGTGCAGCAAGATGGCCTGGGAGCAGAGCCATCCAGGGGATGCTGGAAGATGGCACAGTGTGGTTGCCATGGCAGATTGGAGTCTTCTCATGTCCTGAGAGTTACGTTTCTGTAATTCTGAACGGGTTCCTCCTGGAGTTAGTTTGCTTCTATGATGATGGTGAGACAGGGTAAAAAGACAATAAAGCCAGACAAGGTAGCTCATGCCTATAATGCCAGCACTTGGGATACTAAGTCAGGAGAATCACTGTGAGTTCGAGGCCAGCTTGGACTACGTAGTTAGGTCCAGGCTAGCCTGGGCTAGAGTGAGACCTTGAGTGAGGGGAGACAGATTTCCATCATTCCAGGATTTGTCTGGGAATCTAAAACTTTAACACAATTTATGAAATTGAAATTGCCCATAAGAATAGTGTTTGTTTTTCTAAAGACAAACAGATGTTAAAAACACCAGGTTGGGCTGGAGAGATGGCTTAGCGGTTAAGCGCTTGCCTGTGAAGCCTAAGGACCCTGGTTCGAGGCTCGACTCCCCAGGACCCACGTTAGCCAGATGCACAGGGGGCACACGCGTCTGGAGGTCCTTTGCAGTGGCTAGAGGCCCTGGCGTGTCCATTCTCTATCTATCTGCCTCTTTCTCTCTGTCTGTTGCTAATAAATAAATAAAAAAAAATTTTAAAAAAACAAACAAAAAACACCAGGTAATGTATACTTAGGGCCAGAAAGTTTGTGGCCTTGACTTTAACTTTATTAGTTAGTATTTCTTTCATCCTTAAATCCAAATAACACACTTCAAAACCATGTAACAATTTCATTTACAAAAAGAAATTCTTAAATATAATAAATGTTTATATATCTTTACTTAATTTTTAAACTTTTCTTAATCTTAATACCATTTGTATCTCATCCTTTGGGCACTGTAACTTAGAAAGCCACAGGATCACATATAACAGCTATGACAACACTTAATGGTGTCCCTTTCCTTAAAGCTTACATTGAATCTGAGATTTAATCTCCTTAGTTGTAATAAACTCACTATGTAAGTCGCTTTCCCTTTGCTGTGAAAAAATACATGGCAAGAGCAACTTAGGCCCTGCAGAAGAGGTCCCTCTGGGAAAATGAGCACCTCAGGCTATGACAGACCAGTGACAAACTAGTGACAGACTCCCTCCTCCACTGACAATGGGGCCAGCTCTCATGTGATGAATTCTTCCATTCTTTCCTTCCTTTTTCACAGTACACTTTCAAGAATGTTTAAGGTAATTATTTCACCTTAACTGCTGTGATACTTGAAACAAATCAGAGGAAAGTTGTTTTCCTCTTCAGGCCCAAAGAGTGGTCGGTACCTCGGGCAGCACCGCTGTTGAGAGCCAAGCAGAGCTGCAGGAATTTTTCAGTAATTTGGAAGTGAGAACTATATATTTTAGGCTAAACTTCTAGCTTTGAAAACAAGCCCACAAATTTTTTAAATTTTTTGTTTTTACTTTTATTTATTTGAGAGCAACAGAGAGAGAAAGAGAAAGAGGCAGAGAGAGAGAGAGAGAGAGAGAGAGAGAATGGGCACGCCAGGGCCTCCAGCCACTGCACACGAACTCCAGACGCGTATGCCCCCTTGTGCATCTGGCTAACGTGGGTCCTGGGGAATCAAGCCTCGAACCAGGGTCCTTAGGCTTCACAGGCAAGAGCTAAGCCATCTCTCCAGCCCTACATTTTGTTTTAAGCCTGCAGATTTAAAGGGATAATTTTCTTCCAGTTTGTCATGAGTTAACAAAACTTGGAACCTTCATAAAATTACTACGCTGTGGTTCATGGACAACAGTGAGACTTTAACCTCATCCAATCCAGGTTGCTTTGACAAATTGCCTTCCTCTGAGTAACTTATAAGCAATAGAGATATCACTGACAGTTCTGGAGGGGGGGAAACCCAAGAGTGAGGGACATCAAGGTTCACAGGCTGGTGAGGGTTTGTTTGCCCATGGCTTTCAAGGTGACTGCTTGTTACTGCGATTTCCAAGGTGGAAGGGTAGCGGAGCTTGCTCAAGCCTCTTTTTATAATAAAGGCGGAGCCTCGATGACTTCATCACTTCCCCACAGCCCTACCTCTTGATTCTTTCACGTTGGTTAATGGGTTCCAACAGTCACAACTCTGCTGACTTCTGGGGTGAAAGTGGCTATCCTCATACCATGTGTCCCCTGTGGACTGTTCTTTCCTAATGAAGACGCATCACCCTGTTTGCCCAGATCCAGAATACACTCGGTGGGATTGCTTGCACCTCTCTTGAGAGTGCAACAAATTATACAGTTTCTAAGAACAGAGCCTCCAAAATCCTGAAAACCTGGACACAGTTTGCAGGAGATACAAGCAACACATGGGGACTACAAGGGCAGTTTAGATCAATTTGTAGGGAAAAATTGTGGCTCAGATCTTCAAAGTCTTCTCTAGTTAAAACCATAAGAAATGTGGGGGATGGGAAAATGGCTAATAAGTGCTTGTCTTGTAGCATGAGGACCTGAGTTCTTTAAAAAGCCTGGTATTGGACTGGAGAGATGGCTTAGCGGTTAAGGCACTTGCTACAAAACCTAAGGACACATGTTTGACTCTCCAGATCCCACTTAAGCCAGATGCACAAAGTGGTACATGCATCTTTAGTTCAGTGGCAGTGGTTGGAGGCCCTGGAGTGCCCATCCCCCCCTCTTGCCCTCTCTTTCATAAAAAAATGTCCGTTATGGAAATAGACATTTGTAATTGTAGCATTGGGGAGGCAGAGGCAGGCAGACCCATGGGGCTCATGGCCAGTGAGGGACCCTGTTACAAAATGTGGATGGCCCCTGAGAATGCTACCCATGATCCTTCTGTCCTCCACATACGTGCAAAAGCACATGTACACACAGACACATGCATATGTACATAAACACACACCCAAAAAGATGTTTTGAAGCTAATTTTTGCTTGTCTATTTCATGTATTTAAAATGCAGTGTAGCTAATTTGGTAGAGTGCTTGTCCAGCATGTATGAGGCCCTGGGTTCTGTCCTCAGCAATGTATAAACTGGGTGTGGTAGTGCTGTAATCCCAGTGCTTGAGAGATGCAGGCAGGAAGATCAGAAATTCAAGGTCATCTTTAGCCACATAGCAAATCTGAGGCCAGTCTGGACTGTGTGAGGCTTTATCAAAAGAAAAAGGGGGGCTGGAAAGATGGCTCAGCAGTTGAGGCATTTGCCTGCAGAGCCTAAGGACCACGGTTTGATTCCCCAGTACCCACTTAAAGCCAGATGCAGAAGGCAACACATGGGGCTGGAGAGATGGCTTAGCGGTTAAGCACTTGCCTGTGAAGCCTAAGGACCCCGGTTCGAGGCTCAATTCTCCAGGACCCACGTTAGCCAGATGCACAAGGGGGCGCATGCGTCTGGAGTTCGTTTGCAGTGGCTGGAAGCCCTGGCGTGCCCATTCTCTCTCTTTCTCTCTATCTGCTTCTTCCTCTCTCTGTTACTCTCAAATAAATAAATAAAAATGAACAAAAAAAAATTTAAAAAAAAAAAAAAAAGAAGGCAACACATGCATATGGTTTGTTTGCAGTACCTAGAGGACTTTGTGCTCCCATTCTCTCTCCCTCTTTCTCTCTCTCAAATAAATAAATAAAATAAAAATATTAAGAAAAAACGGTTGGCCCAGGCATGGCTCAGGCCTGTCATCCTAGCACTGGGGAAGCTGAGGCAGGAGAGTTACAAGTTCAAGATCATCTTGAGGTACACAGTGAAATCCTGCTGCTAAATAAACAAATGATAAATGGCTTCTCCCTTTAGCACTCCCTTCACTAAAGGGTAGAGATTGTACGAGGAAGTCATGGATACCAGGAGATAACAGCCAATGGGGACATGCCCTAGGCTGTGTCTGCCACAGGCAGGCAGTAAATAGTTATTAAATTCAAAGATTCTGATGTGTTCCTGTTGTGTAAAATGCCAAGCTCAGGGCTGGACAGATGGCTTAGCGGTTAAGGCACTTTCCTGCAAAGCCAGTGGACCCAGGTCTGATTCCCTAGGACCCATGTAAGCCAGATGCACAAGAGGTCACATGCATCTGGAATTTGTTTGCAGTAGCTGGAGGCCCTGGCCTGCCCATTCTCTCTCTTTCTCTGTCTCTCCTGTTTCTCTCTCTCTCTCTCTCTCAAATAAATAAATAAAATTAATTAATAAAAAATGTTTAAAAAAATGCCAAGCTCATGTTCCAGTAACATTATCATTGGTGGTTAAGTTATAGTGAGCGAACTGGAGTGGACGAACTATAGCCCTTGAATTGCCTATACTTGGAGGGGAGAGGCTTTCCACCAGAGGTCACTGATGAAGCTTGGCCTCCCCAAAATAAGAACAGTTGTGGTAGTAGCTTCTAGAAGGAGCTCTGGAACTATGAGGGATCTCAAGTTGTTCTGTGTGTCATGACCAATAAGAAGGAGACACAAGGGGCTGGAGAGATGGCTAAGCGATTAAGTGCTTGCCTGTGAAGCCTGAGGACCCTGGTTCAAGGCTCGATTCCCCAGGACCCACGTTAGCCAGATGCATAGGGGGCACACGCATCTGGAGTTCGTTTGCAGTGGCTGGAGGCCCTGGCGTGCCTATTCTCTCTCTATATATGCTTCTTTCTCTCTCTGTCTGTTGCTCTCAAATAAATAAATAAAAATAAACAAAAGAAATTTTTTTTAAAAAAAGAAGGAGACACAACTAAAACTACACCTGATATGTGCTGCCTGGTCACAAGGGACAAATTCAGAGAGGAGGATGAGGTGAGTGTATTCCTGGATGCTGTGTACTTCTAGGAGGACAGTTCAGCTGTGCACTGACCTTGACTTTAGTTGTGTCACTTTAGTAACACTCGGGGAATAAGCTGAGTGGGCACTGGCTTGGAAGTGTGGATCTTGGCAAAGCTTAGGCTGGTAACACAGAGGTTCATGTGGTCCTTGTTTTGTGGCGGCCAAGGCCATGGGCATTGGAGGTCTCCAAGCACCTAGAACTGCTGCCCACAGTAGCCCCGAGCCATCTGTGGCTATTGAAATGGAAATGAGTTCCAACAAATGAGATTAGAGATTCATTGTGCTCTGCAAATTATAGATGTTCAGTAGAACATTTCCGTACCACAGAGTTCTGTTGGAAAGAAAAAAAGAGAGGTCAAGAGTGGATCCTCGAGAGATGAATTCTAAGGGCCTGCTAGAGAAGAGAAGCCTGCAGAGTAGGCTGCATCTTCCAGAGCGGCGAATGTGTCACGAAGGAGAGCGTAGTCAGGCCTGGTGGCACGTGTCGGTAAACCCAGCACGCAGGAGGGATGTAGTAACACAACGTCGAACACTGCCATGACGTCCTGAGGATCAGGGCGTTCTCCTCAGACTCACCAGTGCAGCTTCGGTGGGATGGGTTACCTGATAGGGAGCCATTTCCACAGATTAATAGGGCCAGGAGCTGACCTGAGGTGGTTTGGGAAGGTAGAGGTGAGAAAACAAGCAGGCTGAACAGCTCTACATGGCATTTATTTAGGAAAGCAAGGGATAAACCGAGAACTGAAGTGTCCAGGACAGACCGTCATCTCAGAAGTGACAGCCCATGAGTAGCTGTATTCGTTGGTTAGAAGTAAGTACCTGGGTCCGGCCCCACCCCAGAGGAAGAGGTTCCACCCCAGAGGAAGAGGCTCCACAAAGGAGTGAACCACAGGAGGCAGGATCATGAGGGCTTGCCTTCACTTATCCCAGAACTGAGCTAAAGAGAGTACATCTGTTTAGGGCAGTGTTCTATACAGTTGAATTGGTGTGTTTCTTGTAGTTTTTCTTCAGAAATCGGCTACTGCTTTTTCTGAAGAATGACTTCTGGGGCTCCTGGGGGTTTTCATATGTTATATGTTTGGGGGTTATTTTATTAAAGCTTTTTGGTTTATTTTTGGGTTGAGATGAGTGTGTGTTTACATGTGTGAAGGCCAAGGTCTTTTGTGAGGACCTCCCACTGAACCCAGAGCTCACAGGTGGGAAGCCCCAGGAATCCTCCCCAGCACTGGAATGACATGCTCAGCTTTTGGGTGGGTGCTGGGGTGCAGGGCAAGCACTTTGCTGACTGAACCTTCTCCACAGTCCCTCTTTTCTCTCTCTCTCTCTTTTTAGGCAGGGTCGTGCATGCTATGTAGTTCAGGCTGGTCTTGAATGCTCCATTTTTCTGCCTCAGCCTCCCCAGTGCTGGGGTTAAAGGCATGTGCCACTACACTCAGCTTCTCATTTGTTTTTTATATTTTTTCTGAAGTCTGTCAATTTGATGAAATTAGGAAAGTTTAATAACATGAAACTGGTCATTATTTCATCCTTTATAATCACTAAGTGAATATTTTCTTTGGTTATAGAAGAAAAAGTCCATGTTTTTCAGAGTTCTATGGGAGAAATATGTAGGGGTGAAAGGGCATTACTTACTCTGCTGGTTCAGAAAACATCACTTAGAATGACCAAGTGAAAGGTACTCATTGGTGAGTCTGGGTGAGGTTGTTTTGGAATCTCTCTTGCTGTATTTACAGTTTTCCTTAAAGTTTGAAAAAAAATACCAAAATTTAAGTTGTGAAAACACATTCTTGGGCTCTTCCCCAGACCTACTTAAAAGAGAACCACAAGTGGGCAGCCTCTTCCATGAATAATCTCCAGGTTTCGGACTGGAGTGAGAAGCTGTTGCTATCTCAGAGCGTCTGTCTGCACAGGGCAGCTGCAGGAGGCTGCTGCAGTCCCACTTGTGTTGTGGCAGGGCTGGCCTAAGACGCAGTGTGCCCGCGCTGCCATCCAGCTGCAGAACTGGCCTGTGGGAAGGAGTGGGGTCTGGATGGGTGCACAGTGGCAAGCCTTCATGGCACTCTGTGCATAGGGCCTCCTTGCTCTGTTTCTTTAGGCTCACCCCCAGTTCTGGGTCATGGCTCAGATATAGGGAGGCCAGCAGACAGATGGCACCCTGTCACCTCAAACACCATGGCCTTTGGCATGCAGAGCATGGCTCCACTTGGTGGAGTGTGTCTCAGCTACCTGTGGCAGGCTGGGGAACCCTCATGGAAGATCGTCATAGACACTGTGTCCTCAAAGAAGTAGAAATAGTCTGTTTGCATAGCCACAGAACTCAAACAGGAAGGTGCCCAAACAGAGAGCCCCTGCTGGGGAAGGAGTGCCCAACACAAAGGAAGGTTAAGAGGGGGAGTGACCTTCCCAATGGCCCAGCTGAAGGGCATCAAGAAAGGAAGAAGAAGGCCGGAGAGGAGTTCAAGGTCTGGTCCAGGCATGTCAGATGGCTGGAGTCCCAGAGTCTCCCACACTCGCCCTGGAACTGGGGTTAAAGTACCATGGTGGGCCTGTGGAGTCAGCTTCCCCGAGGAAGCGAACCTTCCCTGGAGGGCCAGAGCCCAGCACTGCTTGTAGCTGTCTCTGTCCCGTGTGTCCATGTGGGTGACGTACCTTTGAACCTGTGAGGTGTGGGTTTGGTTTGGAAGTTGTTCTCTCATTGTTTGGAGGCTCTGGGTCTGACTCACCTTGCTCTTTTTTTTTTTTTTTTTTTTTTTCTCCATTTCCCTCTGGTTCATGTTTTGCTCTGTGGTCAGCCATCACTCCCTTCCTGCCCAGGACATTCAAGAACATTCTGATGCTCTGCTGTGTATAGGGTGATTGACTATTCTGGGGACACCAGGATAAGTCTTGATAATGTGTTCATTCCCTTCTGAAAATAAGAATGGTGGGATTTTTCCAAGTTCCTTTTATTGAGCATGGTGGATGTCTTCTTTTCATCCCCTTTGAATGAAGCTTATGCAAATAAATATACAAGTCCCATGTGCTCTGTCACACACTTACCAGGGAGACTCGGTTCACAGGGTGATAACAGGAGACACCCACAGTTTGGTATGGCTGCCTGATTATTTATGTGATCCATGGATGGTTGTTTGGCTTTTCCAAAAAGACTTTTGGAAAAAGACACACAAGTTACCACAAATCAGCCATGGGCTTGCTGAGTGACAGAATCACTGCACAGAAGCCTGGCCATGTGCTCCTGAGACATTTACTCTACATTCTGCATTCTCTTAGCCAAATGGCTGGCAGGTCGTTCAGGGCAACAGGCAAAAGCATTTCTACATCATGACTCTCACCAGGGATTCCCAGCGAACAAATGGCTTATTTGCTATCATCTGGTCTTGGCTCAGCTCAAGAACAGTAGCAATGTTAGAGGGGGGACTACAGACCTGAAGGCATGTTTAATTCAACACCTATTAGATGGATCAGCTTGTGTTCCTACAAAGCCAGGTAAGCACGCAGAGTTCCAGCACTCTGGGTAGCATGGCTTCTGCTGGAACCTTCCATCATAATCACTGGCTGTGGAGCACAGCCTACAGCTCAGCTCACCCGACACTGGCTGTGCTCTCCTCCCAGACCACATGATGACGGCACTGCCATGTGGGTGATGTGTCACCTTCCTAGAACTTTCCGGTTTCTGAAAAGAATATGAAGAGAATAGAAAAGGGAGTGTTTGCTATCTCATGGTATACAGTATGTCTGCCTTCCTACACCTAGAAGTGAGAAAACATGGAAAGAAAGAAAGAAGAAATGGAAAGGGCTTTGTTACTGTTCAGAGGAGTTGAACAGATAGTCCTCAAAAGAAGTACAAATGGCCCATAAATGCATGGAAAACTGTTCAACATCCTTAGCCATCAGGGAAATGCAACTCAAAATTACACTGAGATTCCATCTCACTCCAGCCAGAACAGCTACCATCAAGGAAACAAACAACAAATGAAGGCAAGGTGCAGGGCGGGGGATGAGGGAGCTCACACACTTTTGATAACAATGTGAATTAGTGTTGCCATCATGGAAATCAGTATGGAGGCTCCTCAAAAAAAGTGAAAAATAGAATTTCCATATGATCAACTATACCACCCTGGATATAGGCCCAAAAGAACTGAAGTCCTCATACTACAGAGACAGCTGCACGCTGTGCCCATTGCAGCACTGTTCCTGATTGCCAAGATGTGGAATTGGCCTGTTATCATCAACACAGGAGTGGTTACACTGCTAGATGATGGATGGATGGATGGATGGATGGATGGATGGATGGATGGATTCACACAGAGAGTGAATTGTTAATCATAAAGAAGAATGGAATTCTGTCATTTGCAGGAAAATGGATGGAACTGAAGGTCACTATGTTAAGCAAAGTGTGGTAAGCTCGACTCAGACACATGCCACACATTTTCTGTCATATGTGGAATCTTAAAGAAAGTTGAAGAGTGACTAACAGGGCTGTGGGGGAGAGGCAGGACAGGGCAGTGGAGATTCCATCAATGCACAGTATATGCAGTATGGAAATGGTAATTTATCAGTATGATGAAGTGAATAGTTATAATTAATAGATCCTTATAGTAACAATGATTAAAAATTATAATAAATTATAAATCACAAATACATTGAAATAATTATAATACAATGTGAATCTGAGAAGAGGAAGTGAGCTGTTACTCAGCTCTCCCCAGCTCCTGCTGTGGCTTCCTCCTGAGCCATGGTGTTCACAGGGTTCACAGGTGTCTGTCCTTCCTCCTTGCAGATCCTTTGGACTGCTTGGAGAAGGTGGAGAAGGGATCTTAGGTCCAAACCTCACTCAGTCCCAGCTGCAGGCTATCCTCATTGAGTCCCTGCTGCAAAGAGCCCCTGCCTCCTCATGAACCCCCGCAGCCCTGTCTCCCCCACACACCCATGGGAGGCTGCAGGTCTGTGAATAACAACATCAGGCATGTGGCTGTGTGGTGAAGACGCTCTGCACTCTGGAAGTCAGGCCTACTCCTGCTTCCGGGTCTGCCCTCACCCTGCACAGGAGATTTCCGGCTTCAACTGTGCTGAGAAAGTCACCCCTTACTCCCCAGGGAACTCCCTGTTTAACAGACTGCCTTTCCCTTCCCAGGACCACCTGTAGGGTCCATGACATCAGGACATGAGGGGCTGCTGGGCAGGGAGGGTGTCCCCTGCCTCCACGTCAGGGATCTGGACACACTTACATGCCCATGCACATGTGCATCTTTCAGAGCTTGAATCTTAGACATTGTGTAGCAACGGAACACCTGCTGGCCACCGGCAGAGGCCCAGCCCATAGGTGGTGAGCAGTGGTGAGGACCTCATGATTCCCACGCCCGGAGAGGAGGACTGTGCTTATAGCTTCTCCTGTGTGAGCACCCAGATCTCCACAAGCCGCCTGTGGCACTTCAGGGCAGGCTGAGGACATCAGCTCAGCAGCAGGGTTTAGGAGTGGCCTGCAGCTAATCAGATTCAGTGTGCTCCAGATGCCTGGAACCAAATGTGCATGCACATTGGGGGATGACAGGCCTGAGGTGAGAGGAAGTGTGTGCTGCCTGGTGGATCTAAATGGGAGAGTGCAGGAGGCCTCAAATCACTCCCTTAGCCTGCCATGGACACCCATGGAATCACCCTTGTGTGTAGGGGCTGCCTAGGAAATGGCTGTGGTCGCTCACCTCCGTGCCCTTTCCATCCCCTTCTGGGCATCCAGACATGGCTCTTTACCTCACTGCAGGCTAGAATAGCTTTCAAAAGTTCCAGTGCCTGGACCATGCCCCAGACCAATGAAATCATAACTGGGGTGACTGGTGATCACAAGACTGTCACAGGCCTGCATCCTGGTGCTAGGAGGACTCAGGGAGCCAAGTGCTCTTGCTGCATTGACCAGTTGGGGAACCTCATGCCATTTCCACTGAGACCAGCACCTGCCCCAGTCCAGCCATGGAGCTCTGTGTTAGAGGGTTTCAGAGCTCAGGCACGAAAGTGGCCAGTGAATTTTTTGTGTGTTTTTGTTTTTGTTTTTCAAGGGAGGGTTTCACTCTAGCTCAGACTGTCCTGGAATTCACCATGTAGTCTCAGGGTGGCCTCGAATTCATGATGATCCTCCTACCTCTGCCTCCTGAGTGCTGGGATGAAAGGCGTGCGCCACCACACCTGGTGCCAGTGAACTCTTAGTTGGTGAGGAACACTTATTTAGGTAACATTCTCCAGCAAAGACTTGCTCAGATCCCTTTGGAAGGTGGTTGTGTGGGGGCAGGGTATAGGTAAGTATTGATAGATTTCAAGTTGAGCAGGAGGTGTGACCTGGTAGCAATTTCTCCAGTGTTGTGAAGAGAAGAATCCTAAAGTTGTTTGGTGGTCTTAGCTAGGGAGAGCCTGTTATGAGCCTGGGGGACTTGGAGGACCCTCTGAGGTCCGTGGTGTCCATTTGGCCATCCAAGGCCTGGGGAAGCACTGCTGCCTCAGACAACCTTTCTGTAGCTCCCTTCAGGCGAGGAGACCCTTTGTGTCTCCCCATGCTGTCTCAGACACCCTTTCTGTAGCTCTGTTCAGGCAAGGGGGAGCCACCCCAGCCCTGAATGGATGTGGAAGAGCTGGGCCAGGAGGCCCCACCCCACCCTCAGTGGGGAGGGGCTCCACCCAGGAGGCTTCTCTGAGCCACCTGGAGGAAGATAGACCAGGCCAGAGTGATGAGGTTATGAGAAGCAAGCAGGCTCTCTAAGATGCACACTCCCGAAGGATCCCCTGAAGCAGGAGAGGGGGTTTTGTTGATGGCCTGTGGAAGAGGCTGCCCCTCCCCCAGCAGCACCACCTCCCTTCTCTGGTCATGTATGCATGCTGGGTCCCTGAGGACAGCTTGTATCTGCCACCAGCATTGTTTGTTCCTATAAGTTAATGGAAGTGTTGCAGTCTGGTTCGCATTGCTGGCAGAAATCACCCGACCAAGAGCAGCTTGTAGGGAAAAAGGGGTTTATTTTCTCTTATAGACTCGAAGGGAAGCTCCATGATGGCAGGGGAAAACAGTGGCATGAGTAGAGGGTAGACATCACTCCCTGGCCAACATATGGTGGACAATAACAACAGGAGAGTGTGCCAAACACTGGCAAGGGGACACTGGTTATAATACCCATAAGCCCGCCCCCAACAATACGCTGTCTCCAGGAGGCGTTAATTCCCAAATCTCTATCATCTGGGAACCTAGCATTCAGAACACCTAAGTTTATGGGGGATACCTGAATCAAACCACCACAGGATGCTATACGAAAACTACATGTGGGGGCTGGGGAGATGGCTCAGTGGTAAAGCGCTTGGCACACAAGTGGTAACTGGAGTTAGGATCTCCAGAATCCATGTGAATGGCTGGCCAGCATGACAGTCTCCTGTAATTCCAGTCCTTCAGAGGTCAGAGACGGAGATGGATCCCCAGGGCAAGCTGAGTAGCTCTGGGTCAGGTGAGACACTGTGCCTCAGCAGAAGTGGATGAAGACATGGAATGCCAACCCCTGGCCTCTGCTGCACACTGCCCTGAACACACACACACGTGTACTACACACACACGCATGCACACACGCACATAACAAATCTGTGTTTTAAGACAAATTTCAGAACAACTTGCTCACTGATTAACAAGTTGGGCAGAACTGAAGCCAGCACCACTGAAAGAGGCGGAAGGACCTGCAGGACTGGGGAGTGGGGAGTGGGTGGTCTGGGGGCTCCACTCCTTTCCCCGACTCCTCCTTGCCAGTCTCTCACCCTGCCATCCTGGCGACTTCAGTGGGTGTTCCTGATGAGAATGTAGGCACAATAGTGTGGGGGTGGCTGCAGAGATGAGGGAGGGGGAGGACCAGGGGCTTCATGCACACACAATTGCTTTCGTAGTGGCACGGGATTGCTATTCCCTCTGCAGATGTGAAACCCAGGCTCATGAGATCAAAATGCCCAGTTACTCAGCTCACCAGCAGAGTCAGGACTTGGCCCCACATCAGCAGTGCACTGTCTCTCCTGGCCCTGCCCCTACTCCAGCCAGGGAGAAGGAGAAGCCAGCAGCTCCCTAGACTCTGCAACCTTGGGCGCACAGCACAGCACTGCACCTGCCTTCATGCCCACATGGGCCTCCCTGTCTGAGCCAGGCCAGCAATGCAGGAATAGTACTGAGGACTAGGGTGTCTCCTTCCCAGGGCTCAAACCCCTGCCTGGACGTCTGCAAGCTGGGGTCTCCCACTGTGTCAGTGCCACACCTGGGGGTCTCCCACCGTGTCAGTGCCATACCTTAGGCTTCTGTGGCTCACCTGGGTTCTGTGTTCTCTCAACAGCAGATGAAGCTGGTGGCAGAGAACCTGGAGGAGGAGCCATGGGAAGACGGGTCGGAGGAGACAACCTGAGTGTGGGCACGCTGGCTGCCCTGCCCCCAGCCTGTGTGCGCACAGGGAACGGACAGGAGCCTGCACCCAGGCCTGCTGCTTGGCCATGTGAAGTGGCTGCCACGTGGCAGGCACCCTCGTCACCAGCACCCTGAACTGTCTGGCTCTGTGGGTAGAAGAGGGCAGCCAGGACCTTTGCAAGATCTTGCCTGTGCTCTGGCCTCCTCTTGGGCCCCACATTCCCCTATAGCTGCCTCACTTTACCCCAGGGCCCCTGCTGGCCCATTACCGAGGAGTCACCAGCTCTCCATATAGCACTCACAGTGAGCGCTGGCCACTCCCAATCCCACCAGGAACCTGTGGCGAGGTGGGGGCTTGGCCGTCTGTCTTCCATGCCTGTCACAGGAGCCATGTGGAAGGAAGGAGGGGAGCAGTTTCCCACCTGAACCTCCTTTTTGGACTTCAGCAATATGTTGAGATCCTTTGTAACCAAGCTATTAAAAGCAGTGCTGACCTCTGACTTCTGCTTACCATATAGATAGGGGCAGACAAGGCCTTGCCTCTCCTTTCAGAACCCTGCCCCCATCAGGGTGACAGAGAAGCAGCCCCCCTGAGGCTTTCTGGGGAGCTGCTGCTGCCTCCTGCCCCAGGGGAGTCCTGGCATGGGCTGGATGGGGCAGTAATGTCCTGGGGTGCTTTCTACCTCTCCAGCTGTGCCAGCGACTCTCCTTCCTCTCAGGCATGAACACCCCACCTAGGCCAGCTGGGCCCACAGGGCTGAGGGAGGCACCCAGGCCGGAGAGCTGTCCTTGGAGCTGTCCAGAGGGCCAGTTCCACCGCCCATAGCAGGGCAGTCTGCCTGCAGTGCCTCTTCACCCAGTGTGTAGCAGTAGCCTGCTACGCGGCGACTGTCTTTGGGAGCACTAGCTGACCTCTGCTCCTTCCCCTGCCTGGGATGAGGTGCTCCAGGGCATGGTTATACAGGGGCTGTTCAGTGTCTAATGGAACTATCTAGATGAGAACCATTTTAAGGAATCAGTGACTAGTAGCCAACCATACAGACCTTAGCCCTGTGACCCCAATATCGTCCTCCTAACCCAGCCTGGGCGTTAGGGTGCATGGGAAAGAAGTTCAAATGGGGCTCTTGGTCTCCCCCAGAGCCTGGCTTTGGGGACCACTCATGGGAATACAATCGGTTGGAAGCCAGTGGGTCCTGGGCACTAATGTGAGCACATTGGCCCATCTGCGCCCCTCAACCCCGTCACAGCTGTGGCCTCTCCAGCCTGGCTCTGGGCGTTGTGAAGGGCTAGCACACACCTACCTGGCCTCTTTGCACTCATGACTGCTGATTCCAATCGCCCTCTCTGATGCCTACCTTGTCACCGGACCGGGCAGGACTACACCAGCTATCTAAGTAAGCCTCAGCCCTGGGGAAAAACAAGACCCTGCTTGCCCAGTTCTCCTGCCATCCCAGGGACTTGAGTTGGGGGAAAACCCTCTGCTGACGGTCCCTTACCCACCTTCTTGGGTTACCAGGAACTGTAGGATCCCTATTCCCATTGACAGACTCAGCCTACATGACCCCTGCCCCCCAGTTTTTCTGGGACAAGGTAGGAAAGAGCACTAGGAGTCAGGAGACCAGACAAGGAGCAGGCCTGGAAAGACTTCAGAAGTCAGCCCTACCCCACATTGCTCAGACAAGGGCACCTGAGGTCACACGAGAAAATGAAGAGGTCTTTGGACCCTGCCCAGTGCCCTCCCAGCCACCAAAACACTTTTACAGAGGACAGTGGGAGGCATGCTGTGTGGGGCAGGTCATGGGAAAAGATGTTCAGCTGTGACAGTCCCCAGGCCCAAGGGAAGCATGTGTCAGCAAATTCTCACGCACAAGCCAGTCCCAGCAGTCCTGCCTGGAAGAGTTCCCAGCAAGATGTGAGGCTGAAAGGCAGCCCTCACCAGACAGGGAAGACTCTGGGGACAGACTCTTCTCAGGTGCCCAGCCCAGCCCACCCGCAAGGATCCAGAGGCCTGCAAATGGCAGGGCTCCTGCTCCTTCACAGAGACCAGACCTCACTGTGGAATGTGCCAGAAACTGGTTTCTCCTGCCAAATGCATCATAAACTTACCTCTCAAGTATGCCATACAACTGCCCCCAAGTCCCACAGGTTAGCTGTGAAATGCCAGTGGGGTCAGCCTCAGGCCATGTCACCTTCATAGCTGAACTCCTGCATGACCACATTGAGTTCTGTGTCAGTGACACACCCTGGCCGCCTCCCGTCACATCCCTCATAGGTAGCACTGCTTCCTGCAGGACACTGGAGTCCTATGCCTGAGGCTGGCAGGCCCCAGAGCACCCCATGGTGGCCAGGTAGGCCGAGGCAGGTAAGACAGTGACCCTGTCTCTAGGACGAAGACAAAGCAATGTTGAGGGATTCCTAGCCAGACCTAAAAGCAGAGGGTCAGGAGCCCACCCCATCCCCAATGCTGGCTCCAGCCACACTTCCTTCTTACTAGCTATTTGAATAGGTGAAGAAACAGCACACTGGGCCCAAATGACTCCCCATCTTCTAAGGGTCCACACCCACCTCTGCCATTGGCTCACTGCCTGTGCCATCACCCACCACACCCCAGCACCTGAGTGCATGCTCTCCACCCTGAGACCTGCTGGCAGGAAATAGCACACTGAAAAGAAAGAGGGCCCTACCAAGTTTTAAGAACTCTGGCCTGCAAGGATAGTACCAATGTAAGTGCCTCAGCATCCAGCCTGACCATGTGACCCTGGTGAACTGGCTCAGCCAGGTCTGAGGAGGCTGCCAGGGACCAGGCTCAACCCCATGCCTCCATATTCCACCCAAGTGCCCCTGATAGGAACCAGAGCCTATATCACTCCAGGAACTGCAGAACCTAGAGGAAGGTCCTGGCCCTCTGCCAGGGCATCTGTGGCCTCAAACAGCTCCCGCCTACACCTTTGAGCACCCAGGTCTGTTTAAGTATGCACCAAGACCGTTCTCCCCAGTTCTCTAAGAGTCAACCCTAACAGGTCATGCAAGTCAGCCAGCCCAGGGGCCAGGATCAAGGATCACAACAGGGCAAAATGTCTAAGAGAAGGAGGTCACTGTAGCCGGAGCTGAACAATGAGAGAAGCAATGACAGTAGGCGACAGGTGAGCCACCACAAGAGAACAAGGCCTTTTCATCTGAGGTGGGAAACCAAGGCAGGCTTTGGGTCAGCTGAGTTTCTGGCCATGATGGAGTAAGAGGAACCTGACCGGCCCTCTTGCCTTGAGCAACTAGCAAACCATACAAAATACAGTAGGCAACAGGATACATGTCCCTGTCACCCCAAGAGAAGGGAAATGGATGAGGTGTGCTCCAAGAGTGTTCCAGGTCCTGCCTGGAGGCAGATGCAGGAGATGGGGCATGGGAGCCCTCATAAAGCTTGGTGTGTTTCTAAGTTCATGAACTAAAGCTGGCAGACTTATGAAGAAAAATAGGTAAGTACACACGGTTGGCAGTCTCAACAATTCTCACTCAAGAACTGATACAATGAACACTGCCCACCGCTTTGAATTAATGAGCACCCAACCCAATTTCCCATGCTCACGCCATTTACCCACATAGGCCAGGTACTGCATAAGCCATGCTTAAGTTTTAAAACGTTGAAGTGATAGAATATGCTGATGAAAAGACGGAAGTAAGCTAGAACTTAGTGGCAGAAATGTGGAAATTAGGCACTTTTCAAAACACATTGCTGAATGGAGAGCAAGCAGTAACAGCAGCAGGGAAACCAGTCTAAGGAGCATTCAGCTGTCCACCAGATGAGCAGAGATGGGATCATACAGTGCTGGCACAGAGCATAGGAAGGCAGCTCACATGGCCAGTAAGATAGGCCCATGGCCCAGATGGTGGGAAGAAAACTAATGAAGGTTTGGAGTTGGTGTTTGATGAGGTACAACTGAGAGAAGAACGGTTGCGAAGACGACGCTTATTCAATACATCCAAGTACAGAGGTCGAAAGGGTAGTAGAAAGCTGGTGCTCCCAGGAGAGATGTGGGCTCAATGTATTTTGGGGCTCGTCTGGGTATTAGTTATTCTCTCACTGCTGTGAGCAGTGCTCTACAAGCCCACCTAAGGAAGGTTTCGATAGCTTACAGTCCATTGTGGCGACCGGAGCTTTCGGCAGGCAGCTGGTCACATTTCATCCAGTTGGGAAACAGCAATAGCTTCAAGCAATCCCAGTTCCCAGGTCGGGAGAAGGAAGAGCCAGTGGGCACAAGGAAGAAGTAAGGTCTGGAGAGATGATGCCCTTACAGGCAAGAGACCTGTTCACCAAGTTTTCACATGTATTTGAAAACTGATCCCTGGATTAGTAACTGTCTGAGGCTGGTAGGTATAGTATAGATGTGTGAATTCTTTTTGACCAGTAAAAATGGATCATGGAAAAGCTTACATAAAACCACTGAATGTTCTCAAACCCACTGAACTGTACGCTTTCAATTGTCAAATGGTGTAGCATGAGCTGTACCTCAGAAGAGCCATTTTAAGATCTGACCACCAGGTTTTGCATGTGGAGGTTACTGCTGACTTCAACAGGGCAGTCTAAGTGGGGTGACAGCAAGAGCCTACTTGGGATTGGAGAAGATAAAGAGGAACGGAGTGACAGCTAGGGAGGAAGGGAACATGTTTGAAGACAAGGCAGTTTGCTGTTAGGAATGATCAATGCGAGAACAAAGGCCGAGGGTGCTAGAGCTCAGGAGAATAACTGAAGCAAAGTTATCTTGTTGCCAGAGGGGACGGGACCCGGGAGTGGAGATGGCGGAATAACACTAACAGGAGGAAGGGCAGTGTGTGGAGCTCATGTGAAGGAAGAACGTGGAACACATGAGAAGCATGCTGAGTTTCACCAGGCCGGGCTGGGGTTGTACAGAGCGGCATTCATGAGACTACAACATGGGATACAGCGTGTATTGCTGAACACCAATATGTCACTTTATTTGGATTATTTTCCCATTTGTCACATACCTGTCAGTCAATGTTTACACAATGAGGAAAATCAGCCAGAACTGAAAGCAACTGACCAAATCAGTTGATAATTCTGAACCCTCTTAACACACATCAGTTCCTACTTGGTAGAGACATCTTTAACTCATTTCAGTCTCACGACTATTCTTAAAATCGGTGTCAAGATTGTCACATCTTTAAATACAGATAGAATTGTTGGAAGTACATAATTATATATATACACACATACAGAAAAATACAAGACTAACTTTTCCCACAATATTTAATTTATACACTACTGTAACTATATGCAACTTTTGAAGACAGGTTAAGGTGACAAGTCACTGGTTAGAGCAAATAAGTAGTTTGGTCCAATATTATCTTAATATAATGGTTTTTCGCTCCCTCCCTTTGATGTGACAACATATTACAACATACAACACATGCACAGTCATTCACTTATCAACAGATGAGTAGACACCACCCAGACAGACATGTATACCCAGAGGGTAACCAACCACACACAACTGATAAGGCTATGATACAGCTCTGCAGCATAAATGGTCAACACTGCTGATCCTAAAGTGAGCACCATATATACATCTGAATATAAAAACCAGTGAAAACCAAACACATGTGGGTTAGTTAAAAGGTGCCATTCCAAGGCTATACACCGTCACAGAAAAGGGTATTTACATTACTTGGAAAACAGCTGCAACACAGAGTTTATTGCCAATGCCCTTCATAAACGTCTCTCCTACGTTTAATACAGATGTTCCGCTCACTATCTATGTGAACCACACATCTTATTTCTGGCCCTTTATAAGATCCCTGCTCAAGAATTTCAAGCAAATATGTTCTATGGCTTCACCCACACATCTATTCCCATAGCTTTCAGTTCTAAATGTCACAATGACTAGAGCTGTAGCTAAAACAACTAGCTAGCCTAGGTCTAGAAAGGAACGTATCTTTAAGCATCATTTTTACTGAGTATAGTCAGGCACACTGAAGTTCGGAGTTCTGAGTAAAGTACACTAACCCCAAAGTAGAAAAGCTGATGTGTGCTGAAGAAGCTATGACTGACATGTCCCTGCCTGCTCTCTGAATCATGTGACCACATGCACCTCAGTCACAGAGCCAGGACAGGCTGAAGAGTTGTGGAAAGGGCCTGGGGCCCAGCCACACCTGTCACCAAGGTTGCTAAGGACTTCTTTCAAGACCCCTTGGGCACAGTATAAAAAACAGCATCTGGCTCCTTCCAGAATTAGCAATCTACAATACATCATATCCTACAAGAGAAAATGTTGTGAGAGATGATTATCTGGTCAGAAGTAGTCTTTGTACAGGAAGAGCCTAAGTGAGAATTCTCTGATTACCGTTGGCAGGAAGGCAATGTGGAAACACTTCCAGGAGGAAGAGCTCCCCAGCGGCTCCGTCGTGTGCACTGCACGTACAAATCCGACCCTCAGCTATGTTCATAGCTTAGCTGAGCCAAATGTTGCCAAGGAATGAAAATAGCCAAAGACAATCTAATTACCAAACTCCTGAAAACAAACCCCAGTGAGTTTTGTTTCATTTTACTTTGGAGTTCTGACTTTGCTGATCTGTGTGCACAGTTTCTTCTATAGCAGGCCCACTAGTTTCCACGCAGTTTTGAAGAAACCCCATGTGCCCTACAGAAAGCATTTACATAGATCTTTTTGATCAGACAGACATATGCTCTCTAAGTCGAGTTAAGACATGAATTCACCTCATCACATTACGAAAGATTGTCTGCTTGTAATTCACTACAGGGGAAGCTGCCTCACATATCTAAGTAGCGGATCTCACCTATTACAGAAAAGAAAATTGGTATCACTGACATTTTAAGAGCCCCAACTTTGTTTCATACTATAGCTTAAGACAAACAGGTGTGGGGATGTTCAAACCGTGGTTCTTAGGTTCTCAGTGCAGATGCTGGGTCCTCTGCTCTGCACAGGCCCTGGACGGCCAGATGGTTGCTCTCTCACTCCCAGGCCTTAGGACATCACCACGTTATTGCTTTGGTTCTGTCTTGGGCACCAAAAAGTGTGCCTCAGAGCACGGAGTTTCCCTATCACAGAAGGTCAGGACAGGAATTTGGATTTTTTCACAAAGAAACAGAAGCATTTTTTTTTCTCTCTCTGTAGGTTAAGTGCAGAACATCAAATTTCTAAGTGCTCCATTTACATTAGGTTCCAAATATACAATTTAATCCTGATCATCCACATCAAAACTATGAATGTAAAAATGACACAGTAGACTCTTCGGCTGGAAAAGAAAAGCAGCATCTAGCAGCATGCACAAGGACCATGCATTGTCACGTGGTCAGGACAAAGGAAACGGTAACAAGTAACTGCTCAGCACACCACTGTGGAGGAACGGAAAGGCGAGGCCGGAGCGGTCGGCCCTGAGCAGAAGCCCATAGCCTGAGCTGGGGTCAGATGACGTGGCAGCAGCTGGCCTGGCTGGAGGCACACAGTAGCCCCTCCTTAGGGTTCCGCTGGATGTTCACAGAGATGGTCTTTTCACACAGAGGTAGCTGGAGCACGTTGTTCCTCAGGTTCTTACTCTTAATCCGGTCCAGTTCCGAGATGGGGTCTGCTACACGGTCCGAGAAGAACTGGATGGTGCCCACGGCAGGGGCTGGGCCAGGCCCAGGGGCGCTGATGCACATCTTCCAGGCTGACTTCTCCTGCACCTTCACGCTGGAGAATGCCAGCGCCTTCTGTGGGTCCAGGAGGTACTTGGCACTGCCATGCAGCTGAGAGCCCAGGCACAGGCTCACGAGTTTGAGGCTCTGCACAAGCTCACCAGCACCACGTGGTGGCTGCGAGGAGGATGAAGGTGAGGAAGAGGATGATGAGCAGCCTGGCCCTGCACAACGCCGAGAGGAGCCAGTCGCACCCGAGGGGTTCCCACCTGTGCCACCCGCTGGTCCCCCACCACCACCTTGCTCACCCGGACTGGTCTTGTCAGTGCCACCACCGCCCTCACTGGGCTTGCTCTGGCCACCACCATCCCCCTCGCTGCCCGGGGGCCCCTCACTGCTGTCACGGCGATGCCAGGGGTAGGTGAAGCCACCATCCTTGTCGAGCCGCCGTCTGCTCTCAGAGTCATCATCACTGGTCTCCGAGCTGCTGCAGCTGGAGCCCCGGCCCTGGCTCTTCCGGCGGTGGTAGCGCTTGTGCACTGTGCCCGGGGACGCGATGTTCATCTTGAGCCGGCTCAGCTTGGGTGGCAGGTTCTCATCCATGTCAAACTCATCATCAGACTCGCCTTCCTCAAAGATCTGGTTGAGGACCGGGGCACTCTTCCGGGACGTCAGGCGGTTGGTCACTGACGGCTTCCGGCGTAGCACCACTTGTGTGGAGAGGGACATGGGCTTCTTGTCCTCTTCATCCTCCTCTTCATCCTCCTCAACCCTGAACAGACACTTCCGCCCACTCGCTGTGGGTTTCAGGCTTGCAGGTGGCCCTGTGGCAAGCGCTGGTCCAGCCAACTCAGGGAGGTCATCTTTCTTAGCAGAGTCACACAGGCCTTTGTTCCTGTGGCCATTGAGGACGTTGTCAGCAGCCCGAGCGGGAGATGGAGGGACAGTAGCGTGGGACAAAGGAGTGGCTGTGAGGTCATCCTCAAGGTCTTGGGGCACATCGATTTTGGTTGGCCATGACTGCCTATGTAACAGATTGAAAAAAGAAAAGGTCATGTAGTCATTTGTAGACATTGGGAAAGGTCACTGTAAAAATCCAACTGGGACAAAATCCATGCAAGAAAGGCCATGCAAGCCCATACTGTAAAGTTTGGGAGTGACCAAGACCACACAAACCACTCTGAGGCAAAGATGAAAGCTTTTATTGGGGAAAAGCATGAGCTACCAGGGCTGACTCTCATGAGTAGAGTACAGCCAACCTGAGTTTTTAGGTTAGGCTTTATAGGGCTTTTTCACTCGGGGGAAGGTGAGGAAGGGAAAACAACTCATTTGTTAAGTTGAATAAAAAAGGTTCCTTCAGGGGTGGAGGGATGGCTTAGCGGTTAAGGCATTTGCCTGCAAAGCCAAAGGACCCTGGTGCAGCTCTCCAGGACCTACATTAGCCAAATGCACAACGGGGCACACGCATCTGCAGTTTGTTTGCAGTGGCTGGAAGCCCTAGCGCACCCATTCTCTCTCTCTCCTTCTTTCTCTGTCAAATAAATAAATAAAAATAAGGTAGTTAATAAGAACATTTTTTTTTAATAAAAAGGTTCCTTTAGGGGAGATCTAAGATAGCCAGGGTATGAGAGCAGAACTGTGACCAGGCGACTTACAAGATAAGGGGGCAGGAAGCTATGACCTGGAGGCATTGTTAGGCAAGGAAGAGATAATGGCTGGACAGTTTCTTGAGGAATGTGGACAATCCACTTCCTTATGCCTCTGTCACCATTCTCTGTCCTTGGTGACTCCATCTTGGGAGCACATCCCGACCTAACACATAACACATCCAAAGCAATCAGTAAGAACGCCAGAAGGGTGGCAGTTTTCTAACATGGCTAAATGGCAATTTATCACACCACAGCTGTCAGAAAGGAAAATGGGTGAAGAACAACTTCATCTTTCTACACAGAAACTTTGCACGCCAAAAGACAAACTGAAGAATCACTGCTCTGCAAAACGTCAACATCGCAAATTTTGTCCCTTTGGTCCTCACAGCACCACCTCTAAAAGTTTAACAGTGCTAATGAAATTCACCTGCAAGTCCCAGTACTAAGTTTACATGACGTAAGAGCTCAATACTTATCAAAATAAGTGGGAATGGTTGAATGGATTTAAACATGAGAATACTAGAAAGAAAGGCTGATATAATACTGGCATATATAAATCTCTTCTCCAATAAACTAACTTACTAAGCATAATAATGTTTACATAACAAAAGTATTGGATAGCAAAACTATCATTTAAATTCTGATTTTATTCCCCATTTGAAGTCATCTAAGTGACTCCAATAAGAACACCACTTAATAGGCCAGAGGTGACTTGAAAACAAAGCTCTCTAGCCTCTTAGGCCCAAGGTGTACCAGAGCTACTTTGCTCTCAGACATTTCAAACAGTCACTTTCAGGAGGGATAACCCAAACTACACATGTTATAAACAAGCCCTATGAAAACTGACTTCTTTGTTAGCTAGCTTAGAAAATCTATAACTTTTTAAAAAGACAGCCTGGATAGAAATACCCTGTTGGGGTGAATAATGTTATGCCCCAAGCCATGGGGTGTTACATAAAAATCACAATGCCAGGGGTGGGGTACCCCACAGTGAGTTACTGGTCAGGGAGACCCCTGAGATCCTCCAAGCAGTATAAGCTATTGCCAAGACTCTTGGATGCCCACTAGAACTAGATGATGAGACACTATTGCTGAAGACTCCACATGTTTTGTTTGCAGGACACTGAGAAATCAAGCTGCAGCTGAGCCAGAAGCCTCCTCCCTGCTGAACAGCTACCACAGTACTCAAAATTGCTACGCAGCTTTCTGGGGTAAAAATGTCAACAAGTCTTAACCAACAGTGGACCCTGCAAGCTACTTACCTGGCCAACCAGGCAAGATATGCCGCTAGTACAATAGTGACATGGCTGTTACAGGGGTAACCAAGTGATTTCTTATTGGATTTGAGGCCTGCTCCGTGGAAGGGAATTTATGCTTGATACTGAAAATCTTGTCAAAAACCTATGGCTGGGAAGATAACAGGACCTAGAGGGGAGAGGACCTACCTTTGTTGTCTAGCTAACTGGATATAGTATTCCCACCAAACTGCCCTCTAAATATGTTTATGCCCACATATTAATGGGACTCTCACTTTTGCTAAGACAAACTTCTCTTTTCAGATAGTGATGACCACTGGGGAAACTCAAAACTTGTCAAAGAACTGAGAATAAGTGGCTATTGAATGTGCAATACTATGGGGCCACTGCATAGGAGACAGAGTGTGTGCAGGACTACTTCGGAAAACAGCTATGTCACCAGTACACCACCAATTCTGCACCATGCTGGAGTGCTTCAGTGGCTGTCACTATGTGACAAGACCTGCATAATATTTAACCTGTCAACATCTTTCATGGACGATGGAGAAGGGCAAAAAAACAAGGTACACATCAAAATGAAGGAGGGGATGGTTGGAAAGAAAAGGAGGTTCAGTGGAGAGTGGGTGGGGAGCAAAGTAGGATAATGGAAATTATGAAAATCTTTAATAAAAAATACAAAAATTATCTACTTTCACAGTGACATTTGTATTTCATATCAACTGTGTTGGCCTAAAAATAAAACCCAATTAAATCTATAGCTTCAAAAACTGCCTAAGGATTTTCCAACAGATGTCTCTCCCCCAGCTCAGAGCCTCATCCTATCTTTCAAGGAAGGATAGAGCCACCTGCTATAGCCACCGCTGGTAGTTTATGACAGGTAAGTATCCAGTGGTGTTTTTTCAGCCAAGATCTGTTTCTGGGAAAATGCCTTGATCCTTCACCAACACAATCAAACCACCTCCTTGAGCCTCATGTTCCTGCAGAACTGCGTACAATGAGTGGCACTGCTCCCAATATAAGCAGCTTCTCAAACACTGAGCAAAGGGCACAGTTCCTGAGCACACAGATGTGCCCAACATGGCCACAGGCCAACAGCTATGCTGACATGCAAAAAAAAAAAAAAAAAAAAAAAAGAGACTAAATACATAGCCGTATTTACAGCACAGCACTGCGAGAAAATCATGTATTAATGAAAGAAGACTGCCATACAAAATGACAAATGAGTCAGACTGGATTGAGTTCCCAGTGACAGTGCAGGACAGTTTGGAGAAATAATTCATTGACACTCACAACCCTGTTAGGTGCTCTGATTACCTGCTTATCTGAAGAGGAAATAAGAATGACAGTCACAGGGGCCTGGGGCCGGTGACTTCCACTCCCAGGGCAGGCATCACTCTACCACACAGGACTTGGGACGGGTGATCAACTTCATAGAAGCCCAGGTGAAAGGCAGTCACACAGAGCCAGGTCTAAGGATGGTACATATGCTAACTAATTCACCTCTCTCCCCACCCCAGAGTTCATCTTACAGATCAGGCAGCTAACTCAATCAGGAGGGGAAGACACCTCTCAAGGTGAAACAGCCAATAAATCAACTAGCTGTCTAGTTCACCCATCTCTGCTAGCCTAACACAGTACTGAGAAAGGGTAATTATTTGCACAAAATGTCATCTATTCTTACAATTTAATCCAAGCAACTAAAGGAAAATTCAACATTGCTCCTGGAATGAACTCTTAAAGGAAATGATGGATTAATACATTAGACTTGGAAACTACCTGCCAGCCACTGCTCAAAGTATCTTCTCCACTGTGACCTCCCAGCCACTGAACCCAAGAGGAAGGCATTCTGGGGATAGGAGCCAATATCCTCAGGCACATCTGATGAGCCTAGTGTGGACTCTCCATAAGGCAGTTGTCATCATTCAGCATTCTCTCACAACCCCCACCCCACAGAATTACAAACCATTTTTTAAAAATCCTCTATTTGAAAACGTTAACTTACTAAAATCAGTGAAGGGATTTTTCTCACCTAAACTGGGCCTTGATGTTGCTAGGGCTTGCCGATCTGGTCTGTATTTCTTTCTCTTGCTTTTCTCTCAGGATCCTTTCGGCAAGCAGGAAGTAAGTGGCTGTGATGTGGTTGTATCTGTTGGTTTCCAGGGCTCTGAGGAAAGCAAGACGAGAGTAAATAACTGTAAACCACACAGATAGGGTTTGGGTTTGGTTTATAAGAGTAAGTGGATTTAAAAAAGTATAAGCTAATGAAATCTGTGACTGGGAAGCTTTAAAATTATGCCAAAAATGCAAACCAGAAAAGAAAAATTTAGGTCACTACTGAAATTTGAAAAGACAATTAAATAGATTCTCTTTAATAGTAATAAAAAAGGGGGCTAGAGAGATGGCTTAACAGTTAAGTGCTTGCCTATGAAGCCTAAGGACCCCAGTTTGAGGCTCAATTCCCCAGGACCCACGTAAGCCAGATACAAAAGGTGGCACATGCATCTGGAGTTCGTTTGCAGTGGCTGGAGGCCCTGGCGCACCCATTCTTTCCCCCCCCCCCCCGCCTCTTTCGCTATCTGTCTCTCTCAAATAAATAATCAAAAAATTTTTTAAAAAATATATAATAATAAAAATAAAAATCCTAGCCAGGGACACACCTTTAATCCCAGCACTTGGGAGGCAGAGGTAGAAGGCAGGAGGATTGCCACTGAGTTCAAGACCACCCTGAGACTACATAGTGAATTCCAAGTCAGCCTGGGCTAGAGCAAGACCCCACCTCGAAAAAAAAAAAAATCCAAAATGCTGATAGCAGGTTGTATACAGTTTCCGATACATAGGAAAAGGAACAAAGCTTCCTAGAGTGTGCACATTATCGATACATAGGAAAAGGAACAAAAGCTTCCTAGAGTGTGCACATTATCTTGAAATGCAATCTGTACAGTGTTCATGTTTGTTGGGTTTATCTGCTTCCATTAGGAGAATGAAGGGTAGCCTGTGCAATGCAAATGTGCATGGACGTGCTGGATCATCAGAACAGTTGTTCTTAGTTCACACCACACGGCAGCACTGAATCGTCAGAATGAATAGGAATGTTCTTATTTCACATTCTGCATTTACTGACAGTTTAAACACTAGAGAACTGTTAATTCCACTGAGACCACGCCACCATCAAACCTCTCCATTGAGTAAAATCAATGTATTTCACCCATTTAAAGCTATGCTGATAAAGAATAACCCATCTGAGCAGGGTGTGGTGGCATATACCTTTAATATCAGCACTTGAGAGGCTGAGGTAGGAGGACTGCCATAAATTCGAGGCCAGCCTGAGACTACATAGTGAATTCCAGGTCAGCCTGGGCTATAGTAAGACCCTACATAAAAAAAGGTAACTCATCTGGTGGGGCTCTGCACTAAGGAATTAATGCTCAACAAGGACATGTCCTCACTCCTCCTCTCTTGCAGGCTTCTCCTCACTTTTCATCAGGAAAATGCTTCAGAAAACTCCAAACAGGCCAGAAATATGCAATATTTTAGTGGCTTTTAGTACTTGGTGAAAATTCACAGCAAGTACTTAGGAAAGAGGTGATTCAGAGATCTTTCCTTACACAATTTACAGGGATGCAGCCAACAGGGGCAAGGCAAACCTGGGGTGAGGTTTGGGGAAGAGTCAAGGGAACCCATTCCCATCCCAGGAACACTACAAATGTCTGTGCAAACATACTCTACAATGGCATCACGGTCCGCTATGTCCCCAAGCACCATGCGCTGAATGATACTGTTGTGCTCCTCCTCGGAGAGGTTCTTGTATGACACGAGGGGGATGTTGTACTTCGTGGCTGGTGAAGGGTCCACTCCCTGGAGCCAAGGGTGGTTTTCGATCTCTTCTAGAGAGGCCCTCCTCTTGGGGTCTCTCTGCAGCATCCGTGTGATCAGGCTGCAAAGGAAGGTACCATTATTAAAGCAAACTGCACACAAGAATTAGCAACAGTGGCAATGAATTATGTCACCAACAGAAACAGTTTAATTAGGCTCACTAGCAGGTGAGATGGGACTCATGAGAATTAAAGTAATAAAACTCCAACCACAGGTATACTGATACTGATAAACCAAACAAACATAGTCAGCCCCTGTTGTCTAAATTAACTCTAAGTATCCACATTGTCCCTGCATCATGTGCTGGCTTGGTGGCATACCACACTCAGTGGTCAGCAATGGCCAAAAGGTAGACTCTATGAGCCAGTCTGTTTCACAGAATGAATGACCTGGTAAAAGTAACTGAGGCAGCTCTCAGAAATGAGTTTTAAAGGCACTGGCGTTGGCAGAGTGAGGGAAAGCAGGACCCATGGGGGTGAAGGGCAGTGACTGCTCCTGCCATGCTGATTCAGTGAGGGGGATGCACAGGCCACGTTCTGGTGGCAGCTGTGCCACAAAAGCCCTGCAGAGAGCAAGGACTCCAGCTCAAAGCTGAATGAGAATGAAGACATCCACTGCTCAGAAGAGGTCAAGACAGAGACTTGCCAACCTCAGCACTGTCCATAAAAGTGGGATGGGTGAATTCTTTCCAAAGACTCATGGCTACAATCTGGTCCTCACACAAACTTGTGCTTCACATTAGTATCTGCATGGGACATGCAGTGAAGTGAATTTGAAGTGGGAAGCACTGCTGAGCAACCAGGAGAGAATGCACAAATTCTTGCAAATCCTGAATGGTCTTTCTCAGTCTAAAGTAAGGTGATTTGTTTTAGTTTCAGGACAGAGGAGACAGCTAATACAAACATCTAGCCAGTACTCAGTATCCCATGGCATCATCCCTTCCTGGGGAAGAATAAAGTTACTATTACTACTTCACACGTGGAGTGCTTCCTATGTGCTGTAGCCCACACTGTGCGCATTCCATGTAGCAACTCATTTATTTTTCATAATGCCCTTATGGAGTACATTCTACCATCCTCACATCAGTAGTAAACAGATTAAACCCATGTTGGGTTCCATCTGAAGAATAAAATCCTCAATCTGTCAGATTTCCCCCTCACCAGCTGATATGAAAATCTCAAAATGTCGATACAGAAAAATCTTTGAATTGGCAGCTATAATCTCAGCTGAGATCACTTAAAAATATCACTCACAAAGTGAATGAAATGCAAACATCCAATGGTAGTATTCCATTATTGCTTTTCTCACTACACACAGGACAGCACTGTGCAACACTAAATGACAGATAAGAAATGTGAGAGTGTTCCAGTGAAGACTCTCCACAGCCACACACAGACCTCGGCTCTTTAGTCAGCTGGTGGGAGGAATGTGTGAGTAAAATTAGAGACATTTGTTACTACAAGGTACTTATGAGACAACCTAAAATGATGTGTTAATGGTCCACTCAGGAAAGAAAATCCCTGAGCTCTTCTCCGGAACTTGAAACAGCTCCAACTAGCTGGTTTTGCTTTCTGCTGCAGCAGAGAAGGAAGCTCCTGGGGCAGGCTGGGGCTCAGTGGAGTTCTTGAGACAAGAGCATGTAAGGAAGAAGCAAACACAGAGGGCGTACCCAACTTCTAATCAGATGCTGACAGCCCCTCAATGCACCCAATGACATGAGAAACACTGAACTCATACATGAAGAGGAGCTCAGACCCTTGGGTGTTGAAGACCTACAAATATACATGGCATGTCAATCACCTGCAGTTTCTGGTTCAGTGAGTGAGGATTTCCACACTTTTACTTACTCTTTACACTCCTTTGACACGTGGGATGGCACGGTGTACTTGCAGTCCATGATCATGGTCAAGGTTTCACTGTCATTGGCCTCTTGGAAGGGGGGCTGTCCACACACCAGCATGAATAATATCACGCCCAGACTCCAGATATCTATACACCAAAAATATGGTTAATGCTGGACTAGTCAAAAAACCAAACACATCAAGAAGTAGGCTAATGTGGTGGTTTGATTCAGGTGTCCCTCATAAACTTATGATTCTGAATGCTAAGTCCCCAGCTGGTGGCAATTTGGCAATCGTAGCCTCCTCGAGGCAGTGTATTGTTGGAGGTGGGCTTATGGGTTATAAAGCCAGTGTTTGGCACACGCTTGCTGCTGTTGTCCATCTGATGTTGGCCAGGAAGTGATGTCCACCCTCTGCTCATGCCATCCCCTGCCATCACAGAGCTTCCACTCGAGTCTGTAGGCCAAACCCTTTCTTCCCACAGGCTGCTCTTGGCTGGGTATTTTCTGCCAGCAGTGCGAAGCTGACTACAACAGCTAACAGTAACATTTGATTCTGGAAGATAAATCGTCCAGGGAAGAAAGCTGCAGCCCCAGTAAGCAGGGAAGGTCTTGGTCTTGTCACTGAATTCACCTAAAACCCAAGTGAATGCCTGGCACAGGGAACGTCTGACGCAGAGAGGAACAGCAAGAACACCACCCAGAAAGCATCAGACCAGGCTCAGAGCCCAGGACAGGACACAGCCCTACTCCCCCTGCAGTACACACCAGAGAAACTCTGGTGTTAACTACCGTCAGAACTCAGATTGTGCCTCTCAGTCAGCTTCACCTCAATCCTAGTGAGGTCACCAAGTCATGCAATTCATGGCTAATTTCTAGATGAGAAAATGAAAGCTCAGAGATGAGCAAAATATGGCTGTGGAGAAGGCAAAACGAAAAGCAAACCGGGGCTGGAGAGATGGCTTAACAGTTGAGGTGCTTGCCTGCAAGGCTTAACGACATGGGTTCAATTCCCCAGTACCTGCATAAAGCCAGATAAACAAAGTGGTCTGGAGTTCGTGTGCAGTAGCTAGAGGCTCTGGAGCATGCTTACTAGCCCTCCCTCCCTCCCTTATGTCTCTCTCTGTTTGCAAATAAATAAAAAGGTTTAAATACATTTTATTTGAGAGAGAGAGCACCAGGACCTCCAGCCACTGCAAACGAATTCCAGATGTATGTGTCCCCTTGTGCATCTGGCTTACGTGGATCCTGAAGAATTGAACCTGGGTCCTTTGGCTTTGCAGGCAAAAGCCTTAACCGCCAAGCCATCTCTCCAGCCAAATAAAAAAATTTTTTTAAAGAAGGCAAACTGGGTATGTGTCTCCATAGCTGGCAGGACAAGTGAGACCCAAGGTTTAAGGAGCCAGCAAACACCCTCCAGTTTATAATCAGGGAGCTGCTCAACAGAGCCCTTAAAACTCAACCAAAGTAGAGTTTCCCAAATTAAAAGCACTCAGACAAAGGCTGGGCAAGCTTTCATCTGAAGTTCATCAGAATCCTGCCCCCACTGTAAAGCTGCCATAGCCCACAAAGCAAACAACCCTACCTCTTGTCTTTAAGTAAAACTAAACTCATCAATTAGACAGAAATAATGATGCTTTTCAGACGAAAGTGATTACTTCTTCTCAGATTTAAAAAAAAAAAGGATTTGAGGAGATCACAAATTCATTTTCAGGATGAAAATATGGAACTGATGATATAAACCTTCATGTAACAAAACCAATTCAAGCAGCTTTCTAGACTATGCAGGCTTCAAGGACAATGGAGGGAGGCCACATGGTCCCATCACACTTGCTAACACCCAACTTTTGTTTTCATTTAGTCTGAAACACCCACAAAAATACAAGTTCCAAGCCAGGGAAATTAAAATTTGTTAATAAAATAGCCTTTTCTTGGCTCAAACTAAACAAGCAGGGCAGCACAAGCAGGAACCTTAGTTATACATGGACTTCATGCATACAACAAACTTCACTGTGGGGGCTTAATGGAAACAAAAAATACTGCTAAAATCAAACACAGACGTGGTGGTGCACGCCTTTAATCCCAGCACTCCGGAGGCAGAGGTAGGAGGAGGTTCGCTGTGAGTTCAAGGACACCCTAAGACTGCATAGTGAATTCCAGGTCAGCTTGGGCTAGAGTGAAACCCTACCTTGAAAAAACAAACCAAACCAAACAAAGACAAAAAAAAAAAAAGAACACTTGCACAGACCATCCAGTCCAACTCCTTGGCTCTGCAGTGTTCCCAGAGCACCAACCTGGCCCAGGAGCCTACTCTAGTCACTGAGCATGTCTCCGCCCTGACTCTACTTCACTGACACCCAAAATCAAACATCCTGAGCAATGGCTGCTAGTCAGTCTTTAAATAGCCAAGTGAGAAACATTTTAAACCATGATTCTTGTCATAATTACTAAGGTTTTTACAGGAAATTTATTGGCTGATGCTTACCTTCAATTCTTAGTACAACTTTGATTGCTATTTTTGGTTACCTGACCCAAATCCCAACCTGCCACACTGAACACAAGCGGCAACTACAATGTCTACTTCTTTACTGCAGGTGTGCCCTTACCTAACAGCAACATTCTAGAAACCCACTGACAAGTTTGGGATGGAAATGCGTAATAAGTATCAGAAGGGACTGAACTTTGCACATTAGAACAGTGTTGGGACTGATAAGATTCGGAGGACTTTTGAAGTTGGACTAAATGCATTTTGCATTATGAGATGCCCAGGAGCCTTTGGGGGCCAGGAACAGAATGCTATGGTTTAAATCTGGAATATTCCCCATAGGCTAGTTCTGCATGCTTGGTTCCTAGCTTGTGGTGCTGCTTTGAAGGCTACAGAACCTTTAGGAGGTAGGGCCTGGCAGCAGGAGTAAGTCACTAGGGGTGAGCCTTTGAAGGTTATGCCCACCCCTGGCTCTGGCCCTACTCTCTCTGCATCCTGGTCTGGCACCATGTGAGCCACTCTGCCACACTCCCCTCACCACTAAGTCACTCCATTATGGTTTTCCTGCTATGATGGACTAAAATTTCCCCCAAATAGGAGAGGTACTATTGGCTTACTAAAAATTCATTTCAGTGCCTATTTTCTGTTTCATTAAAACCTGTTAATAAAACTATAACCTCCTAATGTGTGGCTCACAGCCTCGGCTAGAGGTGCCAGGTCTGTGAAATAGCCATCAGAATTATGAACAGGGGCTAGCATGGGAGACAGAGCATGGGGGGAGACTTTATCTTCATTAAAACATATTAATGAGACTGTCTATAGATAGGTTAATAGCAGCCACCTCATGGACCAAGTTCAATGTAGACACCACTATCTAAAGCACATATTCTGATCTCAGATCCACCTAATAGATCTTGTTTAATAAAGGCTAATAAACTAAAAAAAAAATCACTCAATAAATATACTGAGTTTGGTTTAAAATAAATCTTCCAACACATGGAGAGTGGGAAGTAGAGGCCATGAGGCACTCCAGTCTCTCTTTCTGGATGCTCTCAAGGTAACTAGAATGAGTCTAATCCTGAAGCCTCATCTGCTAACACTGTGGTAGGTTTAAAAACCACAACACAATTGAACTATACTGATTCTAAGTTTGGAGGAGAGTTTCCATCATGAAGTTCATTTTAGGCAGGCCATCAAGATTAAAATGAAAACGAAATAGATAAAAGAACATGTCCATTAAAAAATCATTTCTGGCTGGGTGTGGTGGCACACGCCTTTAATCCCAGCACTTGGGAGGCAGAGGTAGGAGGATCGCCATGAGTTCGAGGCCACCCTGAGACTCCATACTGAATTCCAGGTCAGCCTGGGCTAGAGCGAGACCCTACCTCGAAAAACCAAAAAAAAAAAAAAAAAAACAACAACAAAAAAAAAAAACAATCATTTCTGCCAGGCGTGGTGGCGCATGCCTTTAATCCCAGCACATAGGAGGCAGAGGTAGGAGGGTCACTGTGAGTTTGAGATCAGCCTGACACTACATAGTGAATCCCAGGTCAGTCTGGGCTAGAGTGAGACCCTACTTCAAAAAAATAAAAATAAAAATAAAAATAAAAATAAAAAATAATCATTTCTGACTTGGGCATGGGTGGTGCACACCTTTAATCCCAGCACTCAGGAGGCAGAGGTAGGAGAATTGCTGTGAGTTCAAAGCCAGCCTGAGACTACATAGTAAATTCCAGGTCAGTCTGGGCTAGAGCAAGACCCTATGTCAAAAATAAATAAATAAATGAATAAATAAATAGAAAGTACTAAAACCAGGTGCCGGGCGTGGTGGCGCACGCCTTTAATCCCAGCACTTGGGAGGCAGAGGTAGGAGGATCACCGTGAGTTCGAGGCCACCCTGAGACTCCATAGTGAATTCCAGGTCAGCCTGGGCTAGAGTGAAACCTTACCTCGAAAAACCAAAAAAGAAAAAAAAAAAAAAAAAGTACTAAAACTGGGACGATCCAAAAAAAAATTTTTTTAGGTAGAAACATCTATTGTTTTTCCTCCAGATTTCTTTGATCAGAATCTGCCCTGAGTCAACAAATAAACAAAATAACTAGAGTGTTCTAAAACCAATGCAGATGAAGTAAGCACCTTTTCCCATATGACATACAGCAGCTAAGCCTCAGGCTATTGCTTTCTAATCAGTGGTAACCAAGCTGTAAAGACGGTGCTTTCTTAGAATACCCAGGACTGCTTGCAGAAGTCTCCCCAGGAATCCACAACAAGCTAGGCCCTGTGTTTCTTTATGCTATGCAAATACCTCACTGTCCATGGTTTACCATCTGAATTCCTATTTACACAGCAAGAACATTTGGTGTACATCCCCGATCACCTGGCACTCTGGTCACCAAAGATTCTTGCTCCAACAAGGTCACTGGGAAATACCCGAAAGTACATTATGAGAATAGAAAACTGTTAAGGTCATCTAGAAAAACTATTAATGTGAAGCAGGGATGGAAAGGTATCTCAGTGGTAGAGTGCTTTCCTGGCATGTGCAAGGCCCTGGGTTCAATCCCCAGCACAACAAAAACGAGAACGAAGCTGAAGAGGAATGAGGCATCTGGACAGGTCATTGACACATGCTATACGACATCTCTATTACCCTAGTTTGAACAACTCTCAAATTTGAAGCTAGGTTGTGTTTCACGGAGAGCCAACCAATCCTTCCCTTAACAACAAAATAAGCCAATGAATGTAATCATCTCTGTTCAACCTCAGCTTCTTTCCCAGACCTGAATTCACCTATATGCCCCTCAGAAATTCAAAGGCCAACACTGCCTAACTAAGCTAATCAATTCTGCCCCCAATATCTGTCCCTGGCAATGCTGTAGCCTGTCGGCCGCACGTCTATACACCCATCGAAGCTCAGGTCACACCACAGACCCCATACTCTACAGCTCCTGGACCTTCATTCTACCATGTGCTTAAAATCCTCATGTTCCCCAAGGTCATCTCACACTGACCTCCAACCTGGACACCTCCTAATTTCAGCTATGGACTGTCATTACAGATTTTTCATCCCCATTACTCAGAGGTCTTTGAATATACCATGTGTCTCCTATGCCCCCTCAACTGAAGTCTGATGCAGTGAACCTGACACATGGGGAAAACACTGGGCAGTACTGCTTAAGTGGCCCTCAAAGGGTACCAAAGGGCAGGTTGTTCCTTGCATTCAAGAGTGCTATGAGGGCAAAGGGACGAGATGCTCACAGCAGGCTGCAGAGGGGCAATGGGGAAGACAAGCCTCAGTTACTTGAGTCAGTAGTTAAGGCCTTGTGAAACTTGTTTGTTCAAGTCAAAGGAAGCAGGAAAGTTCAGGCCGCCCCAGGGTTATCCATCACACTGGGGGGCTGCACAAGCTCACATGTCCACACCAGGCCAGCCAGCAGCAGGCAGCCTTCCAGCTCGGCATTCCTTCACAGCACACAGTACAACCCGATCGGTAGCAGTCAGGAAAAGGCCTGCACCAGTGAAGATGGAGATGAGTCAGGCTACAACAGCACAGCTGGTAAGTTCTACCATTCAAAGAGCATGCAAGCAGAGCTAAAGCATCACAGACCTGGGTTCAAACCCCAGAATGAAGTCACCCGGCTCTCCTCTGTCTGAATTCTCTCCTATAAAACATGGACGTCACCACTTCTCTGGTAATTTCGGACAGTGTCCAGGCAAGCAGAGCCACCTGCATCACTGCAGAGCCAGTGGCAGCTGGTAATTAAGGCTGCCTTAGCACAGAAGCAGGATGGGAGCAATGGGAGCTTTCTACCTCATACCGTTTTATGTGAATTGCAAGAATAGTCAATCTTAATAGGAGGAAAAGATGACATCAAAATAAGAGACTAAGAGGGGGAAGGGATATGATGGAGAGTGGAGTTTCAAAGGGGAAAGTAGGGGGAAAATTTACCATGGCTTATTATCTACAATTATGGAAGTTGTCAAGAAAAGGTAAAAAAAAGAATAGCCAACCATTTATCTATTAATATTGCTGGGCATGGTGGTGTACACGCCTTTAATCCCAGCATTTAGGAGGACAAGGTAGAAGGATCATTGAGTTTGAGGCCAGCCTGAGACTACATAGTAAATTCCAGGTCAGCCTGGGCTTGAACAAGACCCTACCTCAAAACAATAGCAGCAAAAAGCTAGAATATCATGATGTGGTATGTAGATATTTTAACTGAGTAAGCAAAAATTTCTTGAAGGAATGAAAACATGGTCTAGATATATCCTCCACTTGTGGACAATAATTCTCAGCCTGTGACCTGGGCACACTGGTTCTTCGAGGATCCCTGAAGAGATTCACAGATCAATCTTTCCACAGTATGAATAACTATAATAAGAATTAGTTTAACTTTTAACACAAATAACAGCTTCAAAAGTTAAGAGAATCCCAATATTGAACTCACTGGTGTTTCATAAAACGCCATAGCAATCTTATGTGATTTAAAGAAGAAAAGCTAGGATTGGGGCTGGGAGAGCTGTTAATAAAGTGCTTGCCCTTCAAGAATGAGGAATGGAGTCTGATCCCCAGAACCTACATAAAAATGTCAGGTGTGGCAGCACATGCTTGTAATCCTAGCACTGGGGAGATGGAGACAGGAGGACCCCTGGGGCTCACTGGCCAGCCAATCTAGCCTAACTGGCAAGTTCCAGGGCAGAGAGAGACCCTGCATTTCTAAGGACACCTGAGGTTGTCCTCTGGCCTCGCACATGTGCACATGCACATTCACATGTACCCACATGTGAATCTGTGTGTGCGTGTGTGCACCCATACACACACACACAAACGCCCTAGGAGTCCACACAGTCTGGATGATAAGATGTTTTCTGGTGGAATCTCAACATGAGCACAGCAACGCAGTGATCCTAGTGCTGATGAAACCTGTGGAGTCCATGCGGGCTGCTGACTGTCTCATCTATGTCCATTCTCTACTTCAGGGCAGATCTGTGCTCTCAAGTGAAGGTGACACCTCAGCAGCATCACCACACTGCAGCCACCAGGGTACATTCCCAGACCAGGTCCAGTCTGCATGCTTTGGCTGGCTCTAAACTTCCACCTGACCAGAACAGTCCCTCCAGGTGTTTCTAAGTAGTATGGTGAGGAATCAGTTATAGATTCATACCTTTCCAAAATTAGAACCTTTCTGATACCTAACTACAAGCTCAAGGAGAAAATGTCTAACAAGCATCCAATTTTGTTCTGACACCAGTTCCAAAGCCTAGGATCTTCATGTATTCAAGGTGGGATTAAACGTGAAGACAAGGACTATCACATGGCAATACACAATACTTTGTTTTACAAGCCTCAGTGTGGACACTTCAGAGAGGACCCACTGGACACCTGCTTCACCAGGGACACAGTGACTTTAAACCTAGTTTCAAGTGACTGCACCCTTCAAATTCCCAGAAGATTAAGCAAATGCATGTAATGTGTAACTCTGAACTAGAAAGATGTTTAAATTTAGTACAAATTTAGTCTAGCTTTATTTGCCTTGTCAATCAAATGCAACTGCAGTCCTGTACGGCTAACAGTTTACACATTAAACCTGCACTGGCTTACTGCCTTAGTTTAACAACCAGTGGATAGAGTATGCTGATGTTTCCTTAAACTGGTATTTAGAACAGTGTGTTGCATCAAGGTCAGGTATGCCAAAATAAGACTAATAAAACGTCAAAAGCCATTAAAACGTCAACAGACATTGCATATGGAAACTCTTAGCTAAGACAGGTTTCCTTCACAAAATGTTTAATGAAACAAAGTTCTCTGAGAACTGAGGAAACTGAGGTATAACCTTTAGCAGACACAGCACTGCCCTAGATTCCTGAGCATGTTTCAGCTTGTCAGGAGACTTAATGTTCTCATTTGAGAATAAAGAGAAATAAACTTTAAATAACGAATTTGATGTAACGACACTCAAACGGCAAAGCCTTCATTCTTTGAAATATTTGTTTTGGTCAGTTCTCTGTGCCTAACACCTTACCTGGACATGTGGTTTTAAAAGTTTGATATTTATTTTCCCGTACTAAAAACAATCAGCACGTCTGCCTACGAAGTACAGCCTGTCTAGGGCATGTCAGGTTGTAACTTTCAGAATAGTAAAACCTCAGCTAGAAGGTTCTCTACAAAATAGCCACACTTCCTGGTTGTAAAGTTAACATTTACTTTTCTCAAATTATGAAAGCAGTGAATGTTACTGCCAGTACGATCAGCCCTGTTGGAAGGCCTCACACTTATCAGTGCCCATCAGACAGACATGAAAGTGCTCTACCTTGCACTGCTGAGTACTCTGCCAGAGGGTCTTTAAGGTGCAGCATACACAACCAAATCCATCCGTGTGCCGTGCATCCCCAGGGCTGACAGTTAGTCATGTGACTGCCACCATCTAGGGGTAAAGCACTGTCCCACTGAGTTCCTCTGTGTCGTCCTGTGGTCAGCTGTTGCCCCTGGCATAGCCCCTGGCACAGCCCTTAACAGCCACAGGTCTATTTCATGTCCTCTATGTTCTGCCTGGAAGTGCAGTCATGTGGTCTGTCATCTTTGTAGCTTGGCACAGAGACATCAGTCCCTGTACGAGACAGGCACTGATGTGGATTTTCAACAAATTAAGGCTCCAATTTTCCAGGCCCTGTGCTAGGAACAATAGTCATGAGAGAGACAATGATGAAGATATCTGATGTTAGCAATGGAAAGAGACAGAGAAAGACAGCACCTCTACCCTCTGTCCTCAGACCTGGCCACAATTCATCTCTGCTCATTCGCTCAACAAAAAGTAACATCCTGCCTTATGAAAGATGGCTCTCCAGCCCTGCTTGAGGACTCTCTTGGGAGTATAGAGCTCACCTCACTACTGGAAGTGCCCACAAATACTGCTGAACACACAATCAGGAAGAGCTTTGGAGGGTGACCACAGTTAAACATCATTAGATAGTTGACAGGAGGAGCAGGGGCAATAGCTCAGTGGGAAGAGTGCTTGCTATGCAACTATGAGGATCTCAGCTCAATCCCCAGCATCCATGTAAAAAGCCAGGCATGGCTGTAAACCAGTACTGAGGGAGGTAGAGGTATGAGAATAGCTGGGGCCCCCAGGTCAATCCACCTAACAAAAAAAAAGGACTTTGGTAGAGTGATAGAGGAAGATATCTAATGTCTTCCTCTATCTGCCGCACGGAGCATGCACATATGCAGGCAAAGGTGCATCCACCACACACACACTACATATCATACACACACACACACACACACACACACCCCGAAGTTAAGAATGAAGGTTTTTTTTTTTTTATTAATTGTAAGCAATGGGGTCATTATGGTATTTTCCTACCTATGTGCCACCATACTCTACTAATATGGCCCTCCCCCAGTGTTCTCGCTCCCTGGTGTCCCTCTGGCTGGTTCCTTCCTTCCCCCAGACAGCCCATTTTTCTGCTTTCACATGACATATATTCTGTTACCCCTCCTCCTCCCCCCTCTTCTCATGATCCCCTTTCTAGCTTCAATCCGCGTGCACACATGCATATGTAATTTTAAGTCTAGGTTCCAAACAAGAGAAGATAGTCAATTTTCATTTCTTTGGTCCATCTTTGTTCTCACAGCCAACAAGGAGAGCCTGCCTTGTTTACCAGGCAGTGGAACATGGCAAGACATAAACACACACACCATGCTCTCTTGTCAAGGACTGTGTGAGCCATTTGGAGTGAGGCTGGCTTGACATCACATCACTTGTTCTGAGGAGGAAGAGCCATGGGCATGTGGCCTTGGGACTCCACCATCCTCTTTTTTAGCCACTTATAGCCCCTCCTTTATATTTCACTAACATATCCCAGGCAACAAGATTTGGATCTATCTATGAAGAGACCTCACTCTCTTAAGTCATCAGGCACAGTGCCATATGCTGAGATCATACAATTTCTGTCCTGGGTTTCAGAGGTTAAAATGATTCTAAATGAAACTTTTAAGAATACTGAATTAGACACTTGCTTTACACTATATTAGCTATATTTTTGACATATCACTACATACTAATAAATCAATAAAACCTGGGCAAATCAGTCCATGAAAGACAAACGGATTACATAACGAGTTGAGGCAGGCAGGAATCATAAAGGAAGAAAGGATAAGGAAGTTTCTGCAGGCTGGCTGATGGGTTTTACACATGAACACCTGACAGAAGCCGCCACATTAGGAATTAACCAGCCTTTCTGTGTGCAAGTGACTGTGAACATTTTCTCAGGCAGATTTCCTGGAGCCAAAAAACTTGAGGACTGCACACTCAACTTCCTGAGAGGCAAGGGTCTCCTGAGAAAGTAAGACTCACCCCTGACTAGTCCTGCCCAGCCTATGAGAATGGGCACAAGAGTGACCCAGTGACTAAGTGCAGCAGCTTATGTGTTATCTGTCTTCTTACGGTTCCTGTAGACACTACACTCACTCCGACATCTGGAGTTCACTCTATCCAGCAACTCCAACTGAGAATAACAGAATTCCAAGTCAACTGTGTTAAAGTTTGTTCTACTGAGGATGAACCTCAGTTGGTAGAGTGCCTAACATGCATGAAGCCCTGGGGTCAATCCTTCGCACCATATAAACTGGGCATGGTGGTGCATGCTTGTAATCCCAGCGCTCAGGAGGATCAAGAATTCCAGGTCATCCATCCTTGGCTACATAGTAAATCTGAGGCTAGACCTAATATATACAATAAAATGTTTGCTATAACCACTAATTCTTTGATTTTTAAATTTCTAAATTTTATTATTTGAGGGGGGGGGGCACAGAGAGAGAGAGAATGGTCATACCAGGGCCTCCAGCCACACTGCAAGCAAACTCCAGATGCATGTGCCACCTTGTGCATCTGGATTTATGTAGGTACTGGGGAAGTGAATTCAGGACCTTTGACTTTGAAGGCAAATGCCTTAACCTCTAAGCCATCTCTCCAGCCCTTATTGCTTGTTTTACAAGTTAGTTTTTCTTCTTTAAAAGCCTTACATTTTAGGTTTCTAAAATAAACAACAAATGAGATCTACATCCATAACCTCAGCACTCTGAAGGCTGAGGCAGGAAGGCTGAGTCCAAGGCCAACCTGGGCTCTAGAAAGACCATCTCAAAGAAAGAAAAGAATATGGCAATTCATCATTTTCATTGTTTCCTACATGTCTCCCATTCTTTGACCTATGTGGCTACATGATTTCAGTTTCTCTATGCAGTTCTGCATTAAAACAGCAACTGTTTGCAGTGGCTGAAAAGCTTTTGCCATTCCCAGAGACAGACTGAGAACAAGACAAACTTCAGCAATTACATTTTTTAGTTAACATTTTTTAAAATATTTTATTTATTTGAGAAAGAGTCAGAGAGAGAGAGAGAGAGAGAGAGAGAACGGGCACACCAGAGCCTGCAGACGCATGTGCCACCTTGTGCATCTGGCTTACATGGATCCTGGGGAATCGAACCTGGGTACTTAGGCTTTGCAGGCAAGCGCCTTAACCACCAAGCTATCTCACCAGCCCAGTTAGCATGTATTTTAAAGGGAAGATCCTACTTTAGAAGTTAACCTATTCCTCAAACATAAATAACCTAGCCTTCTGGAAGCTCAATACAACTAAAACCAACATGTGGAGAAAACATAAGAGCAAAGGTCCCAGGTCTGCCCTTCCTCCCAGGATTCCCACAGTCAACATTTCAGACAGTCCCCTGAGGACAAGTTTCCACAGAGAACACCTCAGATACTCCCTCAACACCAAGGCAGCAGGAAAAGGAGGCTGTTCCTGTGGGACAGCAGCCGAAGCAGCACAAAAACAGCCTGTGATCCTTCCAGAGAGGAAGTCTGCCAGAGGAACTGGGGGCTCCTGGCGTAGAGACCTCTAAGCACCTCACACTCACCTCAGACACTGCCTTACTGCCTACAGGGGCAGAGGGAGCAGGAGTCACGGGCCAGGAGAAGTGGGGTAGGAGAGAGGAAGCCTCACCAAGATGTGTGGGCAAGAGAATCGCGGTCAGACTAGTCTAGGCAGAGGGACAGGAGATGGAAGGGCCCTGTCGCAGGCCTGGGCCCAATGTGTGACCCATGGCAAGGAGGTCATGTGGCTGTAGGAGTGGGAGACCAAGTCAGGAAGAAATGGAGCTGTGCCAGCCATTTGTGAGGACTCAATAACCTAGGCTCGGCTGGAACTCACTAAGCAGTCTAGGCTAGCCTCAAACTTCCTGCCTCAGCTTCTTGAGTCCTAGAATTACAAGTGTCCATCACCATACCAGCTATTCTCAGGCTTTGATGCTAACTGAAACAGGAAGCCTAAAGTACGCAGAGTACTGGGCTAGAGCAAGACTCTACCTGGGGGGGTGGGGTGCAAAGTAGAAAATGGGCAGGATCAGACAAACTCTACAAGGACTGGACAGTTTTCCACATGAGAAGTGGCTAAGATTTCTACTTCAGCTCAGGACCCATGAATTAGGAACACCTGCCTTCCAGGCAATTTGCTAAATGTTTTATCTTGAAATAATGATGGATTCACAAGAACTGCCAAATGAGAAAAGCAAAACTTCTACAAGTAGGTCCTATATTCTTCACTCAGTGTCCCCCAAGACACCATCATCTTAACTACAGCACAAATCAAAAGCAGAAAGTGACATCCGCACAGTTCACACAGCTCACTCAGATGTCACCACCTTGCATGCTGTGTCTACAGTTCCCATGCAGGCTGGCTATAACCACAAGCAGACACAGAAGTGTTCATCATCACAGCCCCTTCACACCAGCTTCTTACTGCCACACCACCCACCACTGTCTACAGCCTGACAATGACCAACCTGTTTATAATTTACTTCAAGAGAATTACATAGACTGAATTATACAGTGTATACCTTCTGATATGAAATGTTTTGTTTGTACTTTTGAGACAGGATCTCATGTAGCTTACTTAGGCTGGCCTTGAACTCATTATGTAGCTAAGGATGATCTTGGACTCCTGATCCTCCTGCCTCTGCCTCTGTCTCCTTAGTGCACACCTATGAACTCTCCAGCACCTCCTTCACTCAGCATAGTTCCCCTAAGTTCTATCCAAGATCAAGTTTGCTTGTTCCATGGTGTGGCTGGTGTAACCACTCACACATTGATGGGAGCCTGTTTCCAGCTTATCGCAATTAAGATAAGATTCCTATGAACTTCCATACATAGGCTTTGATGTGAGAACAGATGTTTGCTGTTTTTCTGGGATAAGCACTAGAAGTATAACTGCAGTGCTGTATCGTTGCAGTGTAGTTACATAACAAACTGCCAGGCTCTGTTAGTGATTCCTCTCTGGACCTTGTTCCTGCTTTTATCAAAATTGTTTTTAGCTATTCTGGGTTCTTTCCCTTTCCCCATAAACTTTAGAATAATGTCTCTGCGTACAAAACTGGGCAGGGCTTTTGTTGGGAATGATATTAAAGCCACATATCAATTGGGGGAGGATGGACAACTATACCATGCTGTCTTCCAATTCGCAAACATGACATGCCTCTCCATTTATTTTTTGAGTTCTTCCATTTTCATTTTGTAATTTTCAGCATTATTTTTTGTCAGATGTGGTTTGACAACTGCATGCAGATATTTCATGCTCTTTGACATGATTATAAATAATATTCAGCCAGGCATGGTGGCACTTGTCTGTAATCCTAGCATTCAGGTGGCAGAGGTAGGAGGACTGCTATAAATTCGAGGTCAGCCTGAGACTACATAGTGAAGTCCAGGTCAGCCTGGATTAGAGGGAAACCCTACCTTGAAAAATGAAAATAAATAAGTAAATAAAATAATATTATTTAAATTTTGGTATCCATTGTTTGCTCGCTGCTAATATAAAAAAATGCAACTGATTTTTCTATAACTTTAAATCCTGTGATCTTCCTGAATTCGTGTATTAGTTTTAGGATTTTTTTATGTTTTAAATTTTTCCATGTGCCTAATCACATTAACTGTTAAAAGCAGAGATGGTTTTCTTCCCAACACGCATGCTTTTTAGTGCTGCTTAGGTAAGAGAAATGCTCCTCCGCCCCTGCCTTGTTCCCGGCTTAGGAGAGCAGCACCCACCCCTCACCACAAAGCACAAGACCAGCAACAGATTTCTTGCTGATGCTCTATCAAGTTGAGGGTGCTGCTCACCACTTGCAGGTCACTAAGAGTGTGCAGGGCTAGGGTTTCACCATGAGACGGAGCTCAGACCTATGAAGATCTCTGGGTTCTGCAGATGAATGAGAATGAGCACACACCTCACAGCCTTGGCAGTCTGTTAAATGCTGAACCACAAATATAAGCAACACTGTAAGGTTTACATAGGTATATTTAAAAATCTTCCCAGGTTTTCTTAATATTTATACCCTTATATTAATGCTACTCTCACTTTGGGTAGAGAATCTTCTCTTTTCAGATGGCAGTAACCTTGGGATGACTCAGAAGGTATCATAGTGCTGGAAAGAAGTGACTGGAGTACTGAGTAACATCTCGGTCACACCTTCCAAGGCTCAGGGTCTAATGCGGAAGAGGTGGCAGAAAGAATGTAAGAGCCAAAGGAAGGGTAGGACTCCTTACAACGTCCTCCCTCCAGACATAAAATTACCTGGACATCCATGACCTCATAGTGCCTGACACTACCTACACAAGACCATCATAAGAGGAGGAAAAGATCATGACATCAAAATGAAAGAGAGACTGATTGAGATGGGGAGGAGATATGATGGAGAATGGAATCTCAAAGGGAAAGTGGGGGGAGGGAGGGTAGCACCATGGGATATTTTTTATAATCATGGAAAATGTTAATAAAAATTAAGAAAAAAAGAGAAATATTTATAAAATCCCTACTCTGCCATTCCTGGCTGAAAAAAAAATCTTCCCAGGGAGCATTACTCCCTCAGATATTTCATTGCCCTAATTTCAATAAATCAAGAACACTATAATCAAAATATTTTTTTCCCAAGAACTGTGTGCTTAATCTAAACCCAAACTTTTGTGTTATAGATTTCATTCTCATCTATTCTATACCTAGTCATAATAAATTAATGCAGAGACTGGGTATTTCATCTTTGAGATAATTTGTCTAAAATCTAGGAAACATCTAATACAGTATTTTTCAGGTCCAGGATGGACACATCACAAGAAGACCCTCCCCCCCCCAATCTCAAGTGACATGAGAAAGTTCTCAATACCAAATTTCATTTAACATGAAAATAAACATTAAAAATTTAGAGTTGGGTTGGAGAGATGGCTTAGTGGTTAACACTTGCCTGTGAAGCCTAAGGACCCATGTTCAACTCTCCAGATCCCATGTAAGCCAGATGCACAAGGTGATGCAAGCGTACAAGGTTGCACGTGCTCACAAGGTGGCACACACATCTGGAGTTTGACTGTAGCGGCTGGAGCACCATGCGTGCCAATTCATTCTCTGTCTCTCTCATAAAAAAATGTAGAAGGGCTGGAGAGATGGCTTAGTGATTAAGGCACATGCCTACAAAGCCTAAGGACCCAGGTTCAATTCCCCAGGTCCCATGTAAACCAGATGTGCATAGTGGCACATGTGTCTAGAGTTGGTTTGCAGTGGCTAGAAGCCCTGGCACGCCCTTTCTCTCTCTCTCTCTCCCCCTCCCCCTCACTGTAATAAATAAAAAAAAAACTAAAAATGTAGAGTTGATCAACACAACAAAAAAAATTAAAGAAACAGGGACTGGAGAGATGGCTTAGCAGTTAAGGCTCTTACCAGCAAAGCCAAAGGATGCAGGTTTGATTCCCTAGTACCCATGTAAAGCCAGGAGTTTGTTTATAGTGGCTAGAGGCCTTGGCATGCCCATTCTCTCTCATATCTATCTGTATCTTTCTCTCTCAAATATATAAATAAAATATTTTTTTTAAATTAGAGAAATACAAAAGTTATAAAAAATGTCAGGGTTTTACAACTATTGAAAAGTTGAAAATCTGTGATCCAAGAAACAGTTTTCCTAGCTCACTTTCTGCAAGAAGAAATTTTTAAAGCATACTTTAGATTTTTAATGAGTAAGCTCTTGAGCTGAGGAGATGCGTTAGTCAATAAAGTGCTTGCTTTGCAAGAATGAGGACCTAGGAACTCAGGTTAAAAAAAAATTTTTTAAGCTAGGGCATGGTGGTAAGAGCACCTGTATATAATTCCAGTCTTGGGGAGGTGGAGACAGGCGGCTCCCTGGGGCTCACTGGCCAGTCAATCTAGCTTACTTGGTCAGTTTCAGGCCAGTAAAAGACACACACACACACACACTCTCTCTCTCTCTCTCTCTAGCTTATTTGGAGAGTTTCAGCCCAGTAAGACAGACAGACAGACAGACACAGACACACACACGAGTCCCTGAAAGAAACAACACCCTGAAGTTGCTACTGCATGCATGTAAATACATGTACGCATAGTCACACAAATTAATTTGAATGTATTTCTCTATCCAGCCAAATGTGTTCAAATGTGAAAACATCCTTAAACACTAGGACTTGGAGAGCTTTGTATAAGTCCTCTGTGAAGGATTACAAGCAAAGAAAGGCAACACATAAACAACCAAGTGAAGGACAGGGAGGCCAAGAATTGTAAAATTAAGTTAAAAAGGAAACATTTTATTGTAGATAAAAGTAGCTCAAAATTTCAGTACAAAAAGTAATGTTAAATCAAATTAAAATCTGTGGGCAGCAGAAATAATATGGATTATTGATGAACACTGGGCATTACAGGTGGAAATCAATGCAAAGCATACAGAATGCACATTTTGCCAACTGGGGAAGGAGAGTAAGAAACCTCAGTTAATCTAGCAAAATACAGGAAGAGGTAACATTTAAGTAGGTAAACCAAAAACAAGATAAGCATAAGTAAGCCCAAGCATTCTGGTAATAATAAATAGGGAGGATTAGCTTCATCTGTTAAGAAACAGACTCACAGGTTACTTTAAAACAGGTTACTTGAAACACTGATAATTCCCACAGAGGTGAATAAGGAGTGCTGATAAGCATCAAGTAAGAGTTTCATTCATCAAATAAAATACAACTTTCATACACTCTATATAGCTTTCAGATAGCATGTGCAAAGCAAAAACTGATTATATAGAACTCATGGATCAAGTGGAAGACTAGGATAATTCTCTTTGAAATGACAAGATCAGAGTAAAACATACAAGGGTAAGGGAACAAACTGCATAATGAATAATCTTCATTAAGTATAAGATCTTAATGCACCAAAAATACAAATGCTTGAATCACACAGGGAACATCAAGTCACCATGGTAAAAGTTACTATGATTAAGACACACACACACACACACACACACACCCCATCTAAAAATAGTCCCCAAAACAAAAACCAATTGGTTATATTCATTACCCTCCTCAATGTACTAAAATGAGACATTAAAAACCTTTTTGCTCTTAGAATTAAAAGGCACAGGGAAGCACACAGTGCACAGAGAGATACAGAGCGGCCCACAGTGAGACCCCAGGGCACAGAGAGAGGCCCACAGAAAAAGAATGGCACACAGTGAGACCAGGAGACAGAGGGGAGCACACAGTGAGACCCCAGGAGACAGAGGGCGGCACATAGTGAGACCAGGAGACACAGAGACAGAGGGCGGCACACAGTGAGACGGGGAGACAGAGAGACGGGGGGAGGCACACAGTGAGACCCCAGGGAGACAGAGATAGAGGGCAGTCCACAGTGAGACCCCAGGGCACAGAGAGAGAGGCCCACAGAAAAAGAATGGCACACAGAGAGACCCTGAGAGACAGAGAGGCAGAGGGCGCACACAGTGAGACCTTGGGAGACAGAGAGACAGGGGCCAGCACACAGTGAGACCCCAGGAGACACAGAGACAGAGGGTGGCACACAGTGAGACAGAGAGACATGGGGCGGCACAGAGTGAGACCCCAGGAGACAGAGGGACAGAGGGCGGCACACAGTGAGACCCTGGCAGACAGAGCAACAGGGGGAGGTACACTGTGAGACCCCGGGAGAAAGACAGGGTGCACACAGTGAGACCCCAGGATACACAGAGAGAGATGGCGGCACACAGCACTGAACGTTCATGTTAGATTTCAAGACGCTAACGGAATCCCAAAGTCCTAGACAATCTCAATGAGAACAAAAGGTGTAGCTCATAAGTAAAATCAAAGTCTAATCCTCTGAAAAAAAAATAAAGTGGCAATTCCTGAGTTATATCTCAAGGCTAAGCATCAGTATACCATGACACAAAAGGGAAGCAATGTCTTAGCAACACCTGGCAATTTAAGTTAGTGACAGATTTTAATTTATATCCATGCTCATTGTATTAAAAATTTGTGAAGCATCACTAATTTTGGCACAAAACAGAAAGGTAACTGTCCATTTGCTTTTTAAAAGCAGTCCTGTATTTTATTCTGTACATTATTACACAAAATTAATTGAAATAAACACAAATAACAAAAATGAAAAAGTTAAGTATGAACCCCAAGCAAAGTAAGCATTTGACAGGTTGCAAAATTCCCTCTCCAAACAACTTCCTTTTCCTTTTGCATAACTTTTCAAAACATTTATTATTCAGTATTTAAGATATAAGAAAAAAGAACATTTTAATGAACACCTATGTACCCTACAATTATGCCTGCCCCTCAGAAGTGTCCTTACATATACTCTTATCATTCTATACTGTAGCACGTAAGACATGCACCTGAAATACAAAATACTGCTTTACTTGTTTTAAATGCTTACATAAATGCTATATTACAAGTACTCCACCAATTTTGTTTTTAAACATTGTGCTTGTGAAAATCCACTCATATTGACACACATTTCAATCATATTCACTAATATAATGATAATATGAATACTGAACAGTTTATTCCCCTGCTGAGTATTCAACAAATGATGATAAAAATGTTCTTTGAGACGGGCATGGTGGCGGACGCCTTTAATCCCACCACTCAGGAGGCAGAGGTAGGAGGATTGCTGTGAGTTCGAGGCCACCATGATAATACAGAATGAATTCCAGGTCAGCCTGGGCTAGAGTGAGACCCTACCTTGAAAAACAAGAACAACAAAAAAAGTTCTTTGAGGAGCTGGGGTATGGTCCAGTGGTAGAGGGCTTGTTCTAGCATGCCCTAGGTCCCATCTCTGCATGCACACACTTAACACGCTGGGGCACATGACATGTACATCTTTCTTTACCAGATACTAACAAATTGTCTTCTACACTGTCGTCTATACAACAACTTCAGATTATGACTCACTTCAGTTTCTCCCAATGGGAAAAATGAAAAACTGGATCCTATTGTGGCTTTAATTTGCCTTTTTTCTGTGAATGAGGCTGAAGGTCTTATCACATTTATTCATGTTTCTTGTTCTATAGGTCTGGCTTCATTTCTGGATCAGAATGGCTTCACTAATCAAAATCTCTGGCTCAGATAATCTAATGAAAGACTTTAGTGAAACCTGGTTATCTGTAGAAGGCTAAAACCATTCATTAACTCTTCCTCTTCCAGAATAAACAATCTAAAATGAGAACTGGTGTCTTGGTATAAAGTACTTAGTATGACATCAGCAACCTGACTTCACATGGTTAGATTGCAAATGGAGATTCCTACTTATGAAGTTTGACTACATATGCATATACCATCATGGTATATTTTTTTTCTGAGATTAAATAAAAACTGAAAAGTTGACTATACTTTCTGTTCAACAAATCCTTTAAGTTAAAAATAATTTCTTGCATGACCTTGAAGATAGATATGACCCCCAAGGGGACAAAGTTGATCCAAACTGAAAAGCAATAAGCACCTCTACCACAGACAATAAGTAATATCAAAACTTGATAGTCTGAAAAAATAAAATGGCAATACCTGAGCTATGTTTCAAGGCTAAGGTGCAGTACACCATGACACTTAAGAGTATTCCACGACACTCAATTTGTTAAAAGTGAGACATTTAATTGGAATTCTCTTCAAAATTATTCTTAGATAAACAATGGATTAAACAACTAACACTAGCTGGCAGGACTCAAGTGGGCAATTCTGAGCAGGTTACCTACCTACTGCGGGTGCATCGTACTCATCCCCAAGCAGAATTTCAGGAGCAGAGTACGCAAGAGATCCACAGCTTGTAGTGAGCTTCTTCCCTGGCTGAAACTTGTTGCTGAAACCAAAGTCTGTCAACTTTACAAGCCCTTGTCTTTCAAAGAAGACCACATTCTCTGGTTTTAAGTCTCTGTGCACCACATGGAGTTTATGGCAATAAGATATCGCATGAACTATCTGAGCAAAGTACTTCTTGGCCAAGTCTTCATTAAGACCCTCTTCATGTTTCATTATGTAATCAAACATATCTCCTCCATCTCCAAGTTCTAGAATAAGATACAGCTTGGTCTGAGTGTCAATGACTTCATAAAGGCGTACGATGTTAGGGTGCTGCACTAGTTTCATGCATCTCACTTCCTGGAAAAGATGACCAGTGGCCAGAGTGTCTAGTTTTGTCTTGTCAATTACTTTTACTGCCACCTTTTCACCTGTGAAGACATGCCTGGCAAGTTTAACCACCGCAAAATGACCTCGACCCAAGGTTTTATCCAGATCATATAATCCAGCAATTTTTCCATCATATCCTCGCTTGAATCCTGCCATGCTGGTGCAGCAGAAGGAAAATAGTTAGTGTCGGAAATGGACCTTCTCATACAAGAGTGTCTGGTAAGAATGAGGACTTCATTGTTGGTACTGCCATGGACATCTATGAAACAAGGAGAAGCATAATTATTTTCTGCAAATTTTCTTTTTCTATTTTTTTTGGGGGGGAGGTAATTTTTGTGAGAGAGAGAGAGAGAAAGGATATTGGTGCACCACAGCCTCAGGCCACTGCAATCGAACTTCAGACACATATCAAACTCCAGATGCCTGTACCACCTTTTACGCATGTACAACCTTGCACACTTGTGTCACCTTGTGCATCTGGCTTATGTGGGATTTAGAGAGTTGAACATGGATCTTTAAGTTTCTCAGGCAAGTGCCTGAACTGTTAAGCCATCTCTCTAACTCTTCTTTTTTTTTTTTTTTGTTTTTAATTTTTTAATTTTAAGAGAAGCTTAAGTCAATTGAGACATAAAAAGAGTCAGGGTCATTTTTCATAAAGTTTAAGAATTTAAACAACATATTAAATTCTTAAACTAAAGCAGTATTTCATTGCAGGCTATTTTTTTGTGATGTCAGAAATAATCTGGCAAGTCTGATAAGCTTTGTTTTAAAAATAAACATTACCCAAAGTAATTTCAGTTAGAGTTCCAAAAACATGACCAAAGTCCCTAAGAAAGGGGAAACAAAGAATAAACATTTAACCAGAACCCCAAATACTTTTTCCTGTTACCTCAAGACCAGGGAAACTATCTTTAAATCTTTATCTCCAATTAATGATAAGGGTAGTAATTACTTTTAAGGCCCTATCCAAGTCTTCGTTCCCGCTGAATAGCTTTGCAAATCTGACTTTAGCCTTCCAAACAGATTCACTTGGGTTCCCCAAATGTATGGTCTTTGTCCTTTTTCTGAATCACTTTAGCTTAAACATGCTCCTGTCAGAGAGATCAGGCTTGATAAATCAACTTGAGGACTTTAAAGTTAACCTGTTAATACACCAGCCCACTGTGTAATACTACTGTGCATTAGGGTGAAAATGGGAAATAATGAAACTGTGTTTTATCTCTGAGGATCTCACAGTGCCTAAGAGTCATGTGAGACATCAATGCTAAAAGTTAGATGCAGCCTATGAAGGTTTGTGCCAGCTCCATACATACCCTGCAGACTGGTCGCATACCAAAAGATCCCTGTGATCAAGTTTTCTTGTTAGCAGCTTTCTTCTCCTAGAAGAAAATACAGGAAAAGATGGCAGTTCAGTTCTACTTATCTTAACTTTGTCAAAATATATCATCTAAGACATGTTTCTAGATAAACATTAAACAATGGCATAATTTGTCTTCAGACTCAGTATCCCATTATATGCCTGCCTTCTGCTAATGACAACTCCACCTTTGCCCCTTTGCTGTGGATTGGAGACCAAAGCCTTGGGCATCAGGTGAGCTCTCAACAATGAAGCTACAACACTAACCCATATCCTCAGCCTAATCACAACTCATTCAAGGAAACCTTTAGTTAACAGGAACTTCAAAGCAAACAGGTTCATATTTTTCCAAGTAGATATGTCAGAAAGATTACTTCACTGGAAGGAAGTGACAATGAGCAATGACACACCTACAGGCCTCCTGGGTAATGTATCCTAAACCCATGTCTACTGAACCCTCTTTGTGAGCCTTCATGAAACAAGGAAGCCAGACTTGTCTGGTCATCTCAGGGACCACCCTGGTCAGCCTGCCTTTGAAGCTCATCCCTCCACAGGAGCCCCAAATAAGCTCATTAAACACCCAGCACACAGCCAGGAGGGCAACCATTACAAGACATCCCTCTATCAGGCAAGGTAGAAATGTGTCCTGACACCAGCACCAAACAATACACAAAACACCTTCCTACCAGAGGTCTGCCACTTGAGAGTAAAACCAACCACTACAAACAAAAATGTGAGTTGACTTGTGGCAGTAAGGGGTATGTGCCAAGGTAGCCTGTGGGCCTTTCCCCAATACTAAAAGACCACACAAATAATTGAAAGGCCTGAATACTGCCATTATATAAGTCAAGGCAATTTCTAGCAATGCTAAAGGTGCAGTGTCCAGGGAATCAGGAGCCCAAGCTCACCTGTACATGGAAGAAAAGGAGTGAAAGGTGGAGGAAAGCAGACCAAAAGTGGGTGACCTCTGCACCTAAAGACAAGTCTACTGTTGGTAGTGCATGAAGATGGCTACACAGCCATGGGCACAGGCCCCCATCTAGTGACAGGAGAGTGCTGGCATGCCTGCCTGTCTGCCTGATCCTTCAGCACCAGCTGAGACATGGTAGCTTCTCCCATTATCCCTGTCTGCTTCTCTCTTTCCAACAACATACTTATCCAACTTCAACTTTGACAATGTAGTGTGGTGACCTAGTGGTTAAGCACTGGTTCTGAAGGGTACCAAACTGAATTTGAACTCAATCATAAGCCACAGGCCCCCAGCAAGTTACCTGACCTTTCTGTATGCTAAGTTTCCTCACTAGACAGTGTTACTAACAAGACCACAACCTACCTCACAGAGATCTTGGCACCTGCCTATAATTCCAGCACTCAGAAAAAGCAGAGGCAAATGGTCCAAGAGTTCAAGGCCACCTAGGGTTATATAAAACAACATCCACTTTCACCATAAAACAAACACACCTTAAAGGCTGCAATAAGGATCCAATGAGTCAAAAAAGCGGAAATGTTTAGAATAATGCCTGGTTCAGAGTCAGCTTTCAGAATCAATGACCCACTCCACCACTTCTCTAACAGTAGTGCTCTTCTGTTCCAAAGGAGAAATCCTTCTAGTTGTTCACTACTGCAAGAGAAAAGCTCACTGAACTAGTATCCTCTTTTGCTTTTCTAAAACATCAAACTGAAAGTGAGTGTTAATAAGATTCTAAGATTCTAGCCAGGCATTAAAGTCTGAGGATTATAGTTCCTGTCACCACATTTCTTACAGAAAATCTGGGAAGTCCAGAAAGGAAGGCATCAAGTCAAGTGACGTGCAGTCCGAGCATGAAAGCCAGCACCAACGCTGGTCTGTACACACGGACTTCTCTAGAAAGGTGTGCTCATTCTGTCATATACTTGCCTTGTTCTATATAACAACATTGGTCTGTACACACAGGCTTCTCTAGAAAGGTGTGCTCATTCTGTCATATACTTGCCTTGTTCTATATAGCAACGTTGGTCTGTACACACAGGCTTCTCTAGAAAGGTGTGCTCATTCTGTCATATACTTGCCTTGTTCTATATAGCAACGTTGGTCTGTACACACGGACTTCTCTAGAAAGGTGTGCTCATTCTGTCATATGCTTGCCTTGTTCTATATAGCAACGTTGGTCTGTACACATGGGCTTCTCTAGAAAGGTGTGCTCATTCTGTCATATACTTGCCTTGCTCTATATAGCAACGCTGGTCTGTACATACGGACTTCTCTAGAAAGGTGTGCTCATCCTGCCACATACTTCCCTTGCCCTATATAAATAACACTTCCCTTCTAGTATCTTGATTTCAGTTATGACAAAATAGTTTAAGAAAAATACAATTAGAACATTTAAAGAGGAAACATAAGGGCTGGAGAGATGGCTCAGGGGTTAAAGGTACCTGCTTGCAAAGCCTGATGGTCTAGATTCAAATCCCCAGCACCTACATAAACCAGACACACAAAGTAACACATGTGTCTGGAGTATGTTTTCAGTGGCACAAGGCCCCAGAGCACCCATACTCTCACTCTCAAACACACTCTCTCTCTCTGCCTTTCTGTTTCTCTCTCAAATAAATAGTTTTTTTAATAAAGAAGAAAAATAATCTTTATCTCTTCATCTATACACAGCTTTCTAAATTACTTTCTATATCTGTGACCTAAAACAAGTTTTTAAAAATAAACAGGGACAATGTACATGGCAGCAAGGAGTGATGCAAGGGGGACAGAGATGTTTTTAACTATCTAACAAATATTTCTCTCCCAAAACAAATGAATACAGCTCACTCTAGAAAGTCTGGGGAGTGCAGAAAAGTACCCCTTATAAGCTCTCATGGAGGATGACTGAGGATGACAGACATTCTGTCTGTGTGAATGTCTTTACAAAGCCAAGACAGAGTTTGGCAACTACTTTCCCTGTAGTTTACATGATGAACATTTTCTCAAGCTCATGTACACAGCTCCTCTCAATCAATACGTCTAACGACCATCTACTTCAGGTGATACCTTTCTGAACAGCAAATACAACTAAAACAGGCTGTTACGAAGCAGTCTTCTTTACTGGGCACTTGGCTCACACATGGCCATCACAAAGCTGGACCTAACTGAACAACTAACCGGCCAAGAGTGTTAGCAATATGGAAATTCATGTCAAGGAAGTGAGGACCAGTAGGTGTTGCAAGAATATACGCATGCTCTCCCAGCTAAGAGAACAGAAGCAACAGTGGCATGTGGGTGTGGCTGGAGAAGAGGAAGGAAGTGTGGGCGGCCCTACACACATTTTGCAAGCTGCTAAAAACAGTTGTAGAACCAGCCTCTGTTAAGCCTACTGTCAATGTGGAATTCACTGTTATTCTTGTTAAAACTCAGGGTAGCTCTCTGTTGACATCACCACCACTGCAGTTGGGTCTGTGTATCAAACACCTATCTCCTACTCAACTCCTCTCCCCCAGAAGAGGTAACAACAAAACAGGAAGCAGAACCAAGATGGCCACTGCATAAACTCTGGAATGAGCCATGGCCTAAAAAGGCCAGGAACTGAGCAAAGCAGGCAGTGTGCAGAAATTGTGCTACTCACATGGCCCCTACATTCTGTTTGGAATATAAAGTTCACTTCCCAAGCAGACTACCAATACTCTAATACACAAAATCTCTCAAAAATATTGACTGTTTAAAAAAATTCCATGTTCTTCATGTAACACAGACAACCAACAGCAGAGTTTTGTTTGCTTGTTTGTTTGTTTTGTAAAGTTACACCACAAATGTATTTAACCTTCTTACCATGGAAATTATCTGGTATCTCTAACAAATCCTCACTCATGAAACTGCCATACCAATGTGATTTTAATGCTAAAATTTCACCACAAACGAAAGCGGCACCAGGCCAGAAGGACGGTAGGAAGCTAAATCCTCGGGGTATCAGCAACCTCGGGTCCAACAAGACAACACAACCTCCATGCAGCCACCAGAGCGCTCTTTACCCAGAGTAGCAAGAGTTCACTGTCAAGAACAGCAGAAATTCTTCCTCTGGGGAATTAACAGAGATCAACAGGTCCTAAGCTATGAAGAATCCAGGTTGGCACAGACTGGTTGTAAGTGAGGACTGGTCTGCAGTCCCTTATGGATTAAGATGGCATGATAGTAACAGTTCAGCAGATTATTCACATCTAGAAATGTTACAAATCAAAGACAGCACTTTCTAAGGGAAGGCAACTGTCTACTAAAGGATGTTCTAAGTTTTCTTCCTAGTCAACTGTAGTGTATCCTCTCAGCCTGACAAAACTAAAATATCCAACTGAGAAGCCTGTTCTCATGGGTGGGGGATGGGGAGGGAATGCCATGACCCAAGTGACCTCTACTAGAGGAACTTCACAATTCAGAATGTATATTTAATATGTACAGCAGAAGATGGTATCTGTAGAAGGAAGGGGTTAACAACCAAGCCACCAAACACTGGACCAACAGATAGTAAGCTCAAATCCCTAAACAGAATCTGCATCTTGTTAAGTGATGAAAAGTACTTAGCATGTCATCACTCTACCTAAGAGTGAGATTTAGAAATCACTATGGTGACAGCCCTGACATGAGGTATTTACATAAGAAATAATGACTTAAACAAAAGCTATAAACTACTACAAAATAAAAAAGCCAGCCCCCCATTATTTACCTATTCCTACACAAACAGAATGTAAATTAGAAGCATTGGAAATTTTCAGAACAATCTAAAGTTCCTTTTCACACACACATACACACACATATAAAATATGAGAGAAAGAGAGAGAATGAATTGGCACACTAGGGCCTCCAGCCACTTAAATCACACTCCAGACATGTGCGCCATCTTGTGTGTCTGGCTTACGTGGGACCTGGGGAGTCAAACATGAGTCCTCAGGCTTCGCAGACAATCACCCTAACGGCTAAAGCCACCTCTCCAGCCCTAAATCTCCTTTTCTTAAAGCTTTTTTAAAACTGAACTCATTTTAACTCCCAGTCCTTATCTTCTTGGATTTGGGATGAAGACCATTAAAAAATGGTCATAAAAGCCGGATGTGGTAGTGCACACCTTTAATCCCAGCACTTGGGAAGCAGAGGTAGGAGGAGCACCATGAGTTCAAGACCACCCTGAGAATACATAATGAATTCCAGGTCAGCCTGGGCTATAGTGAAACCCTACCTCAAAACAACAACAACAACAACAACAAAAAGGTCATAAAAAGAATGCTAAGGCTGGGGAGATGGCTCAGTGGATAAAGTGGTCTCTGCTCAAGCCAGAGTATCCATATTTGATTCCTTACATCCATGTGCAAAGCCAGACTGTACACAGAGGTGGGTGTCTGTAATCCCAGTATGACGGTGCAGTGGGGGTAGAAATGCAAGAATTTTCTGGAAACTCAGAGAGAGCACATTCAATGAATAGAACAAAAAGAATCCAAATAGGAAATTCTGCCTCAAATGATGTGAAAAGGCAAAGAACAACACACAAGTTGTCCTGACTTTCACACGCACACACACACCCCAAAATAAACATTAAGTTTTTAAAAAGAAAAGAAGCTATAACAGAAAAATGCAAATAAAAATAACAATTAAAAAACTAATCCAGCCAGGCATGGTGGCACATGCCTTTAATCCCAGCACTAGGGAGGCAGAGGTAGGAGGATCACCGTGAGTTTGAGGCCACCCTGAGACAACATAGTGAATTCCAGGTCAGCCTGGACTAGAGTGAGACCCTACCTTGGGGGGGGGGGGGGGGGAACCTAATCCATAAACTAAAATATCGGTTTGGATTTGAAAGAATCATTTGGGAGTTTTTCTTATACTTCTGAATAGCAATTTGGCAATGTATGTATCAAAACCCTTATCATAGTTAATACCAAAGGCTGAGTATCCCTAATAAAAATGATGTTCCCAACTCAGAAACCTTTTCAGCAGCACAGTATGAAAAGTTCACACCATGAAACTAACTTTCATGAACTAACTAATCAAAATATGGTATAAAATTATCCTTGGGCTAGGTTATAAGGTGTGTATGAAACATTAAGTGAATTTCATGTTTAGACTTGTTTTCAGCCCCTAGATATCTTGTGATATATAGGCAGATATAATCTTCAGGAAAGACAAAAACAAAACAAAAATAAAAATTAAACTCCAAAGCATACCTCTGGGTCTCAAGTGTTTCATATATGAGGTATTTAACTTGTACTGAATTTGTCTAAAATAAAGATGTGGAACAAGTATTTCACATTTTGGCAATGTTCAGTATTATTTAAATGTCAAAAATTCAGATATAACCTAAACGACTATGTAATTCAGAAATGGTTAAAGTCATGCTAACACTATGCTGCTATCTGAGGTGATTTAACCTCATGACACACTGCTAAGTTAAAAAATATCCAGGATGCCGGGTGTGGTGGCGCATGCCTTTAATCCAGCACTCAGGAGGCAGAGGTGGGAGGACTGCCATGAGTTCGAGGACACCCTGAGACTCCATAGTGAATTCCAGGTCAGCCTGAGCCAGTGGAAAAAAAAAAAAAATCCAGGGCTGGGGAATGCTCAAGTGGGTAAAGTGCTTGCCCAGCAAGCATGAGGACCTGAGTTTGGGTCCCAGAACCCACATAAAATGCTGGACATTGTGATGTACCCCTGAAATCCCAGCACTGGGCAGATGGAGACAGGAGGATCCCTAGAACTTGCTGGCTAGCTCATCTAGCTGAAATGGTGAGCTCAAGGTTTGATAAGAGACCCAGTTTCAATCTAGTAAGACACCTGACTTTGAATGCTTATCTGCACACACACTCACATTCAAACCCATATACTCATGCGCACACACAAAACTTCATACTCATAAGTTTCAAAGCACATCATCTCAACTTTTTAAAAGCCTGCACTAGGCATGAAAGTGCATATTTTAAAAACCCAAAATGTTAAATGAGTAAGTAATACAGAAAAAATTCCATCTTTATGCTTTTCTGTTCTTTAGTTTTTTAGTCCTTGTCAGTGAACAGATACTGCTTTTATAACCCCAAAAAGGCAGAGGTTATTAAATTTTTTACTCTCTGTACCTAACTATGCATTCACCTTATTTTTACACTGAGGGATCTGTAATATAAACCAATTTCCTTGAAAATGCATTGTCTAATGGCTATTTATGTAATCTTTACAAACGAGACATTCCACAGAACCTTTCACTTCCCCTTGGGAAGGGAGGTATACAATTCCTTCAGCTGAGGAACAAGAACACCCAGCCAATTTCATTAACAAATAATCTGAACCCTGGTGGAGGACACAAGTCTCTTTCCCTAAAAGTCTTAAAAAACAGTTAAGAGAATAGGGTCCACACAAAAAGAGCTAAGGAATTCCACCTTAGCTTCCTTCAGGAGTGTCAAAGGATGAGAGGAAGCAAGGAAAGGAAGAGCAGGGCAGGGCAGGGCAGGGCAGGGCAGGCTCCTCCTTCCTGTAAGTAGGGTCAACAGAGGCAGCAAGGGGAGAGTGCACATCCATGGCTGGCTCAGGGAAGGGGAGCACCAGTTTGAGTCACAGGAATGATGAGCCTGAGTAGATGTGAAGCAAACTCTGTAAGGCAAAGGCTGACTCTCAAGAACCTGTAATGGCTGACCATGACTAAGTAAGTTTAATCAGTGTCCTTAAAGTGTTAAAAATGCCCTGGGGAGACTCCTCATCTCAGAACTGATGTGAGGGCTCTGGAAAAGGAAATCGCTTAGGTGTAGATAAGAAAACAATATGGAAATAGGATCATTGGGGAATTTAAGCCAATGTTAAAGATTCACTTCTCACTTCAGAGTTCAAAGACAACTTCTGATCTTTCTCACAACACCCACACACATCACCAGTACAAGCTACCACTCTCCTCGCACAGAAAAGTTTGCAGCAGAGCCCAGCACCTTCTTTCAGCATCCCACTTAAATTTCTTTCTTTTCTTTTTCTTGTTTTTTTTTTCTTTTTTTTTTTGTTTTTTGTTTTTTTGTTTTGTTTTGTTTTTGGAGGTAGGGTCTCACTCTAGCCCAGGCTGACCTGGAATTCACTATGTAGTCTCAGGGTGGCCTTGAACTCATGGCAATCCTCCTACCTCTGCCTCCTGAGTGCTGGGATTAAAGATATGTGCCACCATGCCTGGTTCTCAACTTCATTTTTTTTTTAAAAGGATTTATAGTTGAGAGAGACAGAGAAAGTATGGGTGCACTACAGTCTCCTGCCACTGCAAATGAACTCCAGACACATGTGTCTCTTTGTGCATCTGGCTTTATGTGGGTACTGAGGAATTGAACCCAGGCTATCAGGCTTTGCAAGAAAGTACAAAAAAGTCCAACCCTCACTTCAATTTGTTTTAAATATTTTATTTATTTATTTGAGAGAGAGGGAGGGAGAGAAAGAGAGAGAGAAGAAGAGGCAGAGAGAAAGACAGAGTGGGTGTGCCAGGGACTCCAGCCACTGCAAATGAACTCCAGATGCATGTGCCCCCTTGTGCATCTGGCTTACAGTGGGTCCTGGGGAATTGAACCAGGATTCTTAGGCTTCACAGGCAAACACCTTAACCACTAAGACACTTTCCCAGCCTCCTCACTTCAATTTTAAAAGTGGCTTTTACTGCAAAACTACTACGTGAATTCAGCTTCATTTGAGTGCAGGCCTCAAAAAGAAACAGCATCACTGCAGATCAAGGGACTCATCCACGTTACAGTGTCGTAATTTTACAATGAGAAAGCAGGTCAAAGGGTGATGTGCAGGACTCACTCTGGCTCCCTCCTACGCCAGGGAGGAGCCACCTGCAGTGGGCTCCAGGACACACCAAGCCGACCCAGGCCCTGTATTTTTCCTGTAATAATTCAATGCTTCTTTTTTTCTTGGGCCATTCTAATCCCCAGAGCACTAAATGCATGTCTTGGGACACTGCTAGTGTTCTTCCAATTCTGATATGCCACAGAAGCTACCAGCCCCAACAATCAATGAAACAGAGAAAGGACATTGCCTCATGCCACCAGGCTCACCTAATAAACTTTAGCAAATAATTCTGATAAAAACGTTTTGAAATGTTTAGCCTCTGCTTTTTAAGTTAAGAAAGGCAGTTACTGGCATACCACATTGAAAGGGCAGACTGAGGTAATTACTGTCTAACAATGGAACAGCACCTTAGAAACAACTTCCTACAATTGTTAGGACACAACTTTGAGGGTGGCATGGATCTGCCACACCACCAAGTAACTGAAGTAAATTCAGGCAGGCTTATTCACTCCTGAACAACTTTGTCCTTCCCAAAGTGCAAATTTAATGTACTTTGCAAATTACATTCATTCCATGAGCTTCGAGAAAGCACTCTTGTTCAGAGGGTTAGTAAGTACTTACCAAATAGGGAGCAAAGGACGAAAGTCAAGTCCTGACACTCAGTAGAGGGCTGACACTCCGAATTTCCCTAGTACTATTCACAACACTTGCTGCCAAAAGAAACTAAATCAACCCACAGAAAAGTACGTAAAACAGAAAGCTAACCTTTACCTTATAATTTAGTTACTCTACTTTTGTCCAGTGCTCAATAAGAAGGCTGTAAGAATCTTGATTATTTTAGAGATCCATGAATGTAGTATATTACAGCTTCCCATGAATCTGCCCGTGAATATTGTCAGTACACTGCCCTAACTCTACATGAACTTTTAGGTAAGTCATATTGAAAATATATTTTTAAAATATAGACTGTTACCTCTCCAACACAAAGCCAGCAGAGCTAAATATTAAAGCAAGTTTGACAGATTATGCAAATATCCCCCAGTTATGCAACATAGTGAAAGACGATTTAAAGGCATAACCCTGCTGGGAGAGGGACTAGCAGAAATGTTGGAACAGTGGCCCTGAGTCCACATGTCAAAGTACCCCAGGTTCAGCTGTTGCACCTCTCTCCACCACAGGAGCTGGCTTCAGGAAGGACCAGAACACATTTATTCAACATGACAGATCAGTGGAAAAGGTACCATGGTGAGGATTCAAGAAGTCACTCAACTACTCTCAATAGGCATCTCTATCTATAAAACACAGATAATCACCACCTCGGGTGGCTATTGTGAAAGCTATGTGGGATAATATATAGTAACAAAGTGTGTGTGGTATCAAGATCACCCAGGATTCCACTTTCCAGCTTTTAGAATTGGCCTCTTTTCCAGGAAGGGCTGTAAATTTAGTTCCCCAATTTACTGCTACCCTCCCAGTTGCCCCAAACTGAGCCTTAAACACCTCTCCCAGAGACAACTCGGAAGGCCTCTGCCTCAAGGTGTTTACAGCCTCTTACAGAAACAGATGTAAAATGAGGTGATCCTCTCTACCTTGAGGAATTCATAAATGCCTTCCCAGACATCCCCTTCTGTGTCTTTAAGCTAAAAGTCAGAAACTGGAAGGGGGGAAGACACTGTGACAACTTACAGTGATGGACAGTAATACAGGCAGAGTTCAGGAGACAAGGTCAGACAGGCAGGGAGGAGCCAGGCATCCAGAAGGACTTGTACCAGTTTATCTGTCTTTCTCAGGTCTAGGGCCCAGCTTAAAGGTCACTGCCTGATCAACCCCATGCTCTCACCTCCTGGCACACTCACAGCATGTCCTAGACCATCATCATCGCAATTGTGTGTCAGTCCAATTTGTGGGGTGGATCTACAGTCTCCGCCTGCCTACTACGCTATATGGAAAGTTCAGTCCGGGTAATAACTGTGTCTGTTTTCTTCAGCTCTGTATCCCAGAGCCTGCCAAGATAGTCTCTACCCAAAACATACTGACACACTGTATTAAATGAACAAATGAAGACAGGCTTAAGAAGCCAAAGAGAATCCTGGATGAGGGAACAGCAGTAAGAGACAGAGGAGGGATTCACCAACAGCAGTGAAAACCAGACTGGAAGGGTGAGACTGAGCTGAGAGAAAGCTAAGGAGCCTGCTAGAAATATCACCTAGTAAATTATTAGTAATGGCTTAAAACTGGGGGCTTTCAGAACTGGGGCCATGGTGATGAGGGTGAAGGAGCGGAGACTCACTGCAGAAGCAGAATCCAAGCCCACAGTGCCAGGGCAAGACAAGGAGAACAACCGGAATGACAAGGAGAGTGGCAGCTGGTGGTGCCAATCTCTGACAGGGATTTGGAGGTCCTTTCCTGAAGCATCAATATGCTGCGATAGAGTAGATTAGCTTCTAGCTCTAGGCTGTATAGTTGGGAGCTACTTAGACCCATCTAGCTGAATTAAATTGGATGGGCTCTATTAAAAAACCACAGATTTTTAGTTTCTTCATCCAGACACTTCTTGAGTGAACACTGACTATATCAGGCATGACGCCCATCTGGGGATACACAAACCAAAGAAATGGCCTGCCTTCAAGGAGCTGCCAGTCTTTTGGGTTTGAAAAAGATAAATGCAAGCCAACAACTGAGAAACTCAGGCCCACTGAGGCACAGGTACATTGTATAGTCGATGCTTTGGAAACACTGATTTCATGACCGACATTAAACATGGAGTTGTACACACAGACCTGCTTGCTTTGATCCTGAAGATATTCCAGACCTTATACTACCATGTCCCATAGTCAGATAAAGCAGTCTCACTTTGAGCTAACTGCTGAGCTGCCACAGGGCAGCAAACTGGGGGTGGCAGCATAAGAAAGTGACAGAGACCTGATTTTGTATAAATGAGCCTACCTGAGCAGAGGCCAAATGTTGGAGGTGGCAGAGCAGGCTGTCACGAGGTGCTGAAGTGACAGCAGAGAGAATTATCCAGGGAAGACAAAGCAGGACTCTTCTTTAGAGGTTCCTCCCCTACCAGCAGCAGGAAATGGTTTCCCAAGGCCACAGCCCAAAGCAGAAGTCCTCACTGTGTGAACACTGTAGTTCTGGACCATCCACAGACCACACTCCAGTGCTCACTCTCAAGCCAACTGGCCCCACAGATTTGACATTAGCTCTTCCCAGACCACAACAGAAAACATGGATATGCCTCAAAGCTAGTACCCATTCCTATTTCTTGTGAAATGCTTTACACAAAGAACATATGCTGTGTCTACCTCCTCATCCCTCTTACTTGGATTTAAGCTCTCTTGTGACTCGCCCTTAGTGTCTCCTTGGCCTTGCCTAGCTCAGCTATTACCTTCTCTGTGAAGCACTCCCAAGACTGCTCACTGTCCCTAGCTTCTGCAGGGCATTGTCCACGCCTCTCCAAGGCACCCGTGGGATCCGACTAGAATGGTGTTCTACAATGGCTTCTAAGCTCATAGCAGCAGAAGCTGGTTTCTATGTTGTTGTACTGTTGCCTCTACCCCAGAACTACAGGCAGACACAGGTCCCATGAACATACGATCAAAGGTTAAGCTCCTCCACAGCTTTTCCACCCAAGTGGTTCTAGGACTTTACCCTGCATATATGTGGGAAGTACTTAGGCTGAATAACAATTTGTTTGGTTTTGCTTTGTTTTTGAGACAGGGTCTCACTATGTAGATATGTAACCAAGCTGGATTTGAACTTGCTATGTAGCTCAGACTGGCCTTAAACTCCTATTTCAGAGTCCTCCTATTTCAGCCACCCATGTACTGGGGTTATAGGTGTAAGCCACCAGACTGGCTTTTGTTGTTGATGTGTTTTTTAATATCCCAACCTATGTAGCCAAGGCTGGCCTCAAAGTTTACATCCTCATACCTCAGCTTCCCAAGTGCTAGAATTACTTGGCCACAAACAACTTTTCTGATAAAAGCATTTTGACTAAAATCTGTGGCTCTTAACCAAGCAGCTGAAACACTGTCACATCTTCAGTTTCTCCTCTGCATTTGTAATTTCCAATATCTTGGTTATGTAGAAAGTCTGCCCCTTTCTTCATGGGCAGTGTAATAGCTGAATGCTCAGATAGGCACTACAGGGAAGAAAGTGTGTCTTATTTATATTACTGCTCAGTATCTCCAAAAACAACTTTTTTCTATTTAGTTTCACTTTCAACATGAAGGAAGCGCCTAGGTGAAGTTTGGGTAAACAAAACAAACAAACAACAACAACAACAAAAAACACCACCAAAGCCCTTCAATTTAAAATCCTTTCTTTTAGGAATGTGTGACTAAATCACATAGTCAACCATAAAGACCTAATCTACACACCTAATTTAGGAAAGTAAAAATAAAAACTAATACAACTTCTGAGTTCTAGTCCTCTCTAAACTAATGTATCTTACTGCAATGATGCAAAAATGCTTACTCAAGAATAGTCTTTCTAAAACCTAATAGGCTGAGAGCAATGTTTGTGCACAAAATGAAGTCAACCGCCTATGCAAATTTTAAAAACTGGAAGGTGTCGAAGTCTCCTATCCCAATACTTTGAAGACAAGAGTTCTAGGTTTGCACTGTGCACCTGATTTTGGACATTGCTCCCATGTGTGACCTTGGGAATGTCATGCAATTTCTCTCATTCCCACTTCTGCAAAATGGGAATATCACCCCTTCCCTTCACAGGGACAATTACACTAACCATCCAGCCAAAGAATCAGTATGCATTTTGTGTTCTTCAAACAAAAAAAGAAGAAGAAATGTGTCTAACTGGTATGTTTTAAATCATCACTTGTACAGTACATTCTTCTTTGGAAGCCCAATTCCAATAAAAATATTTAAGCAGATGTTGAAGACAGATTTCCTTAAGGGGATGCTTTTATAAATCTGGAAAGCAATGTAACAAGATTAGAAATTAACAAGTTGATTACATAAGCCTTGACAACCCTGGCTTTACACTACACCTGTTCTACACACCTATGAGTTCAAAGACTGATTTGGAACATAGAGACCCAACAACAACCTCTACAAAGAACCCAAACTGAGCCTCTAGACGTTTGACAGGACTGTGGTGAAAACTCAGCAGGATGCCCTACACTTGTCACTTGCAAGGCACGTCTCACGTTAAACATGACAAAAAAAAAAAAAAATGCTTAAAGCACTGAGTTGGTTTCTCAGGGACCCTTAACACTTAGAGAATGGTATGCTCGAGTTAACCTGACCGACCGCTGAGAGGTCTCAGGTCCTCAGACTTGTAGAAATTCTCCCCCAGTACCCAGTACTGCACTTGAACCAGACTCCCAATGAAGGAACTAGATTGTAGAGCTGTCCAACGGTTAGAAATTACACGGGTCTAGGAACGCCTAGGATAAAAGGCTACCAGTTTCCTGGTCCCCAGGTCCAAGCAAAAGGCTGGAAGGTTTTCATTTAAAAGATGATGGTCCAGAAAGAAATCAACAGGCAGACGATGTGTGTGGAAAAAAACATCGGTTTTTTGGTTTGTTCCCCCCCATCCGGAGGGAAAAAAAAAAAAAAAAAGCCAGGTCTCCCTGGGGAGAGGCAGCGCTCCTCCAGGCTCAGCCCCGTGCCCTTCGTCTCCGGACGACAACATCTCTTCCCACTGAACCCAGGAGTCCCCGGAGCGCGGAGACGGTCCTCTCGCTCTGCCGAGGTCCGTGCGGGGGATGCAGGCGCCCCGCCGTGCCGCAATCCGTCCGTCCGTCCGCCCGCCCGTCCGTCCGCGGCCGCAAGGGCAGGGCCTCGGGGGAGAGACGCCGCCGCAGCGCCGGGCTCCTCCGTTCCGGCCGCCAGGCCCCGCCACCAGGCCTCAGCCCGACGCCCCGCGTCCTCCCCGGGGTGGGGAGCGCGAGGAGCGCAACTTACTTTCCGCCCGCGGCCAGCGCGCCCCGGCCCGGGCGCCCAGCCTCGGCCCCGCGGCCGCCGGGTAGACGCAGGCCGGCGCCGCACCTTCCCGCCTTCCGCCCCCGCCGCCGCCCGGGGCCGCCCCGCCGCGCTCGCCCTACCTCAGTCGGCAGGCGGGCGTCCGTCCGCAGCGGCAGCGGCAGCGGCCGCGGCGCCGACAACTCCCTCCCGGCCGCCAAAACCCCCGCAGCCAGCGCTAATCATAATACCGAGCGGGCGGGCGACCGGCCGCGGGGAAGGGGGTGGGGCCCAGCTGCGCCTGCGCGGGCGGCGCGTCACGCTGACGTAAGCGCAGGGGCGGGAACAGGGGGCGTGGCCTGATTTGGCAGGGGCGGGGCCTAGGGGAAACACCTGCGGAGCTGCTGCGGGGCGTCCTGGACCGCCCAGCGCAGATTAGAGGAAACAAGTCCAGAGCACCCTCCCCACACCCGGGGGGGAAGGGGTGCACTGGAGGAAGCACCGCGACAAAGGACAGCGGGCCGAGGGAAAAGCATCGGGAGCTGTCAGAGGACCTCAGAGGGAAGGGAGTGCACACACTTTGAAGTTTCAGGTTCGCCCCATCGCTGTTCCAGGTCTAAGCAGTGAGAGGTGGGGAAATAAATAGAGCTATGCACACATATAGACATACATATGCATTTTTCCCTCTTCTCTCTGGGAACCCAATTTAAAGGAAATCTGTTGAGTTTGTTGCTATTTAAAAAGGAGTGAAACCCTACTCTGAATGCAGTGGTAGCCTTCACACTAGCCAAGCCAGGCAGCCTCACGGAGCATGGAGAAGTAAACGGTGTGGCGAGTGAAAAAGCACAAGTACAAGGAATTCAAAACACACCAGGAAGCAACCAGGACCTTGCATGGTTCAGCTGCATGGTTGCCAGGCCTGGTTCCAAGAGAAGGGAGCTTAGCGATGGCAGGAGAGGATGAAGGAGACTCCAGTTCCCACTCCTGGAAGAATGGTGGTCCATGAAGACCAGTTCTCTAAGGTTTTCTAAAAAGGAGCACCAAGAAGTCAGGTGACAGGATTCTCCTACCTGCTTTTCTGTCCCTGTTTTCTTCCCTCGCTCCTTAAGAAAGGACCCCTATCAAAGACGCAAGCAAAAAGTGGTGCTTACATGCGCTAATTCCAGCCGACTTGACTGGACAGGAAAGAGAATTCTAGATGTCTTCAACAGTCTTTCTGTTGAGCTGCAAATCTCTCTTTTTTTTATTTAAGACAACAACATCAACTTTGCATGCCTGAGATAATTGGAAAGGAGGAGCGAATTGTTGAGAAATGTAAACTTTGACACTGAGATATAACAAAACTTTCTGTTCAAGAATGAGCTTTCCCTAGATGTCCCTCAACTGATGAGTGGATAATGAAGATATGGCACATTTATACAATGGAGTTTTACTCAGCAGTAAAGAGAAATGAAGTTATGAAATTTGCAGAAAAGTGGATGGATCTGGAAAGAATTATACTAAGTGAGGTAACCCAGGCCCAGAAAGCCAAGCGCCACATGTTCTCCCTCATATGTGGATCTTAGCTAGAGATGATTGGGCTTCTGTGTGAGAAGGAAAAAACTCAGTAGCAGAGGCCAGTAAGTTAAAAAAGGAGATAGAAAGGGAAGAGAAAGAAAGGGAGGAGGGCTTTTATTAGGTTGGTATTGTATATATGTAAGTAGAAAGATTGAGATGGGGAGGGGATATGATGGAGAATGGAATTTCAAAGGGGAAAGGGGGGAGGGTAATACCATGGGACTTTTTTTTGTTATCATGGAAAATATTAATAAAAATGGAGAAAAAAAAAAAGAAAAAAGAATGAGCTTTCACTGGATGGTGGGATGCACCAAGGGAAGCCTTAGGTCTCAGCTCTGGTTTCACTCTGACTTATAAAGGATCATTAAAGGTAATCTCATTTCAACATGGAAATTCTAATTCTGCACCATAGGTCTTTCGCAAGACCTCCTAACTTGGATTTGTGTAATCCATTTCTTGATTGCAAGACCAGACACAGTTCTCCTCCTGTCAGTAGTCAGCAGACCCAGTGGCCAACAGAAAGAGACAGTCCCACTCTAATGGTCTCCCAAGCTAACTCCAGTGGCCAAAGGCCTTCACCCCCATGTCCTCCATACTCCTGGTAAATAACTTACCACAGTATATAAGCTCTTAAAAATGGACTACATTGCATCTATGTAACTCAGACATTGAATAAATCTTCTAAGCAAAACAAGGGCATAAGGAGAACAAAACAACAAATGAACAGAGCCAAAATAATAAGAGTTGATTTAAATAAAGTCAGTTCCAATTCCCTTCCAGAGACGAGGATACAGTGCAGGCCACATGGTAAATCATTTATTCATCTGCAGTATTTCTTGGGAGGCTGGAGTGCTGCTGGCAAGAATGTGACCCATTTTCAGCTCCACACCTTAAATGTGTTCGCATGATCTGATTATGCTTGGGCAATATTTTAAAATATTCAAGTACAAATTAATATATTATTACTTAACTTTGGATTTGAGCAAATGTGCTCATTTTAATAAAGAAATCCATTCTCTAATCCTTCCTGGGGCTTTCTTCAACACACATTGCTTTTTTAATGGTGGGTCTTTTTATGGACCTGTAAGAAGCTTTAATTAGATATACAGCACTGTACAAAATGACAAGATGGAGCACGCAGGCTTGAATTACTGTCTCTGTGATTCAGTTCTCAAAAATAACATAATACCACTGGTTTCAGCAAGAATTTGTTTATTAGAGAGAAACCAGGGAAGGGCTACAAATTAGATCATGATGCACATTAATGAACGAATTACTGTGTTCATCTTCAGATCATGGAGGTTTTGTTTGTTTGTTTGTTTGTGGTAGGGTCTCGCTCTAGCCCAGGCTGACCTGAAATTCACTATGCAGTCTCAGGGTGGCCTTGAACCCACAGCAATCCTCCTACCTCTGCCTCCTGAGTGCTGGGATTAAAGGTGTATACCATCACATTCGGCTCTTCTTGAGATCTTAAATATAATGTTTAAGAAGGTTATATTCTCTAGACAGTCTTAGTCTTCATAATTTATGAAAAATTTAAAAATTTATTTAGATCAACTTATTTAAAACAACAGATATTGACTATTCACATAAAGTGAGTATTTTGAGTTGTGATATTTTATTTATGTGATTTTTCTTTTGCATTTTTAATTAGTCATTTTTTATATCAATACATGTGCTTTTCTAAATCCTAGCTTCATCCCAGTAGAACTGAAATAATACTTTGTTGGAATGACCTCAAGTTTCCTCAAAGACTTTCCCTTGTCACCCCCCACCCCAGCATTAGTTGGCATCTCCTAATTTTCATCTCAGATGCGAGTTAAGACCCTGTGTGGGCGTGAGCATGTATGTGTGTCATTGACAATGCCAGTTCATAATTCTGCTGGTTTGCAACCAGTGAGTCAGGCATTGGTCCAGACATTGTCTGGCTTTGAGTCCTATCTCCAGCACTTAGAGCTGTATGGCTTTAGTCAAGTTGCATAACCTTCCATCTGTTTCCTCTTCAGTAAAATGGGAATGATGGGTTGATAATGGTAGCTCTCTTATAAAACAGTGGCTCCCAGAATGTGCTCCCAGGACCAGCCAGTCCACTTCTCCTGGGGAATGGATTCAAGGGTAAATTCTCCAGCTCCACCTCAGATTTACAAGTCAGAAAGTCTTATTTTTCTGTTTGGAAACTTGCAGGTACTTGAGAATCACTGGTCTTGATGGGATAGAGTGAGTTTGTTTAAAACATCAACAGTGCCTAACATGCCATGAAAGCATATTAGTAAATGTGTCTTTAAAAAAAGTGCACATTGTCAAAATATATAAAGTTTATTTTAGGATGAAAAAAATGTTTATTTTGCTCTGTTAACATCAATCCTGCTAATCAGCTGTCCAAAGACTTCAATATAGCCAAATTCCTCATTGTGCTTGCCTTCTTTTTCCTTCCTTCCCTCCCTTCCTCTATGTCTTCCACTCTTCCTCTCCTTTACTTCTTTTTCTTCTCCTCGTTCCCTTCCTTTCTTGCTTTTTGAGATGAGATCTCCTTATGTAGACCAGGTTGTCCTAAAATGGTGTGCAGGCTGGTCTCAAATTTGTAATCCTCCTGCATCAGCCTCAATGATGGAATTAAATATCTGGTCCTGCTCTTTCTATTCTGTATGTATTTTGCATCACCGACTTTCCCACTTCAAAAAAGATATAGCTGCTTTACACCTCCAAGCCTGTAGCCATTCAGTTTCTTCTACCTGGAAATGTTATCAACTCCTTTGCTCTACTTCTGACCCCTGCAACCACCTGAATCCATACTTATCCTTAAGGCCCAGCTCAAGCCGGGCGTGGTGGCACACGCCTTTAATCCCAGCACTCGGGAGGCAGAGGTAGGAGGATCACTGTGAGTTCGAGGCCACCCTGAGACTACATAGTGAATTCCAGGTCAGCCTAAACTAAAGTGAGACCCTACCTCGTAAAACCAAAAAAAAAAAAAAAAAAAGGCCCAGCTCAAAGACCATCCCTGTGTCTGTGTTATTCTACCCCCACTCCACTCCAGTCAGAGATAGGAGTTTTTTTGGAACCCCATATGCTCTGTACATTCCACTTACATCATTGTGTAGCTGCAAATAATGACAATTTTTTTCTTCTTTTCTAATCTGCATGCCTTTACTTACTGACTTTCTTTATTTTTCCCCTTTGCCTTCTGATGCTCCTCTTCTCCTTCCCCTCTTTCTCCGCCACCTCCTCCTTTCTTTGCTTAAATAGCTGGCTAAAAGTTCTTGTACCATATTACATAGAAATAAAAAATATTTTTTGCTTCATTCTCAAATACATGGGCAATGTCTATAGTCTTTCACTATTAAGTGTGATGTTTTCTATATATTTTCCATAGATGCCTTTTATTTGGTTGAGGAAATTCTTAGTTTGTTGAGAGTTCCATCATGAATGACTGCTGGAGTTTGTCATATGTCATTTCTGTATTTATTCACACAATCACACAGCTTTTGTCCTTTATTTTACTGATAGAGCATATTGCATTAACTTTCAGAAGCTAAACCAACTTTGTATTCCTTAGATAAATCTACTTTAGTCAGTTTTTGAAGTCTTTTTAAAAAACTTATTTATTTGCAAGGAGAGAGAGACAGGATGAGAATGGATGTAGCAGGGCCTTAGCTGCTGCAAAAAGACTCCAGAAAAAAAAAAAAAGACTCCAGGTGCATGTGCCCCTTTGTGTGTCTGGCCTTATATGGTACTGGGGTGTCCAACCCAGGCCATTAGGCTTTGCAGGAAAGCACCTTATAGCTGAGCCATTTCTCTAGACCAAGCTTGGTCATTTTTACATGTTGCTTGATTTGGCTTGCTAATACTTAATACGGATTTTTTGTTTGTTTGTGTTCATGTGATATATCTGGTCTCACAGAATTCCCCCCTCCTCTTTTACTAAAAACACTTGTGAATATTTGTCATTATTTCTTCTTTAAATGTTTCATAGGATTCACCAGTAAAACCATCAGGACCCAGATTTTTTTCTCCATGGAAAGACTTTCAATTAATAATTCAGTTTCTTTACTTGAGACAAGTCTATTCAGAATTCCTATTTGTTCTTGAATTAAATTGAATAATTACTCTCTGAGAGTGATTGCCTTTTACTTAAGATGTCCAACTTGTTGTCATAGTTGTCCATACCATTTCTTAACAGATCTTTTAGTTTCTGTTGATAGTAATGTCTTTGCTTTCCCTCTCATTTTCTTTTTCTCTCCCTCCTTCCCTCTCTCTCTTTTCTTTCTTTGTCTTTCCCAACTGCATAGTCCATCACAGTCCAGCTAAATTTTTCCAAGGATTAACTTGGTTTCATTGATTTTCTCTTATTTTCCCTATTTTACTGATTTCCACTTTGATATTTATTATCTCCTATCACCTGTTTGGGGCTTAATTTGCTTTCTTCTAAGACTCCTTTCTGATTTAGATATTAAAAGTTACAAATTTGCCTTGAAATTTTGCTAAGCTGCTTCCCAGAGCTTTTGATAGGCTGTGTTTTTACATTCATTTCCAGTATTTTCTAACTGTTAATGTGTATATTCTTCTTTAACTCATAAATTATTACAAAGTATGTTGTTTGATTTCCTAATGTTTGAGGAATTCACAAAGTTATTTCTGTACCTGAGGGTTTTTTTTTTTTAATTCTGTAATTTTCAGTGAACATGTTTTGATTATTTTACTTTTCTAAAGAATATTGGAACCAGGCATGGTGGTGCATGTCTTTAATCCCAGCACTTGGGAGGCAGAGGTAGGAGCATCACTATGAGTTCCAGGTCAATCTGGGACTACAGAGTAAGTTCCAGGTCAACCTGGGCTAGAGTGAGACTCTACCTCAAAAAATCCAAAAAAAAAAAATAAATAAAGAAAGAAGAATATTAGAACTTGTTTGTGGCTGAACATTGTATATTCCCTTTCTCTTTGAATATGGATGGTACCTGGTTATATGAAATGCCCTCAGTTGTTAGATTGGGAGAAGATCATAAGTGGAGTTCATTAGAGGTACCCACAAATAACCAAGGCAATAAGACATGGGAGGCTGCGGACATTGGTTATTCATCACATGGCACAGTATAGGCTCAGCATTTTAACATTAGTGCAGAATGCTGGTTGAGTACTTGCCCTGCTGTCTGTGGTAACAATGTGACTGTTGGGAAGTCTCTGCTGAATCCATGACCACTAGGCATTCTGTCACCCTGAAGAACTGCTATCTCAAAGCAGTGTCTTTAATGAATGTCAGATTGGTCTGCCCCATAACAGCCAGAGGTAACAAGATGTCTGGTGGTGCAGATTCTGGAGCTGGAGTTGGCATCTAGTGCCTGAGCCAAACTACACAAAGCCACTGGGCACAGATGTCAAAACAGCTGGACGTGCTTCCTAAGGGCAGTCTTGCAAAGCACTACTTGTTTCCAGCCCAAGATGCTTTTTAACTTTTCCATGTCTGTTAAGGCATATTAAAATAACAATAATAACAGCAGAATGGGAAAGGCTGACTCAGGACAAAGACCACTCTCCCATTCACTCCCAACATTATGGGGTGCAGAAAATTAATTGCTTATGTTCCCAGCTTCCTTTGCAAGGGGAGACCACATGATCTAGTTCTAGCCAATGGAAGAAGCTAGAATTCAGCTGTGGGTTAGGGGTGGTGAGTTGGGGAATAGCTTTTGTTTTTCTCATACAAAAGGACAGCTGCTGCTGGCTCTTGCTATCCTCTTCCTTCCTCCCTGACTGTGGGCATAATGCCTGGAATCAGAGCTGCCATCCTGAAGCTGTATAAGTGAGGCCAGGAACATCAGTGGTGCTGGCTCTGGACCCTATGAGCTGCTGAGCAAACGCTAGCAGCTGCCTGTTTCAACCTTTCTGTTCTGTGTTGAAATGGGAACTTTCCATTCTCTTGTCCTTCACTTGACAGCATTCCTAACTGATCCAGTTAAGAGGGACCACAATGGGTCATAGATAAGCCAGAAGGTAGAATAATGAGTCTATTCCAAGTCTAGTTAATGTATGCAAAAGATACCTTAGGATTGGGGAGATGGCTCAGTGGTTAAAAGCACTTGCTGCACAAGCCAGATGACAAGCTCAGATCCCCAGAACCCATGTAAAGCCTGAAGCAAGTCATGGAGAATCTGTAAACCAATGCACCCACAACAATGGGAGACAGAGCCAGGAGAATCCCAAAGCTTGAAGACCATCTAGTCTGGTGTTTACAGCAACAAACAAGAGAGACCCCGTCTCAAAACTGTGGAGGGGGAGCACTGACACCGAAGGTTGTCCTCTGACCTCCAGAACCCACATAAAGTCACATCCCCTCCCATACACACAAAGAGATTGTGGGTGCTTTTTCCTAAAAGTAAGGGAAGTACCAAAGATGAGGACAGCCACACAAAGATGACATGGAAGTAACTTAAAGGAGTTTTCATTGACCAAGGAAGAACAGTGAGTACAAAGTGTTATAAATAGAAAAAAATCAAATACTTTTCCTGCCTTTCAAGAAGATGGCAAGGGTTTTTCTGCATGTGGGTGTAGGTGCACATGGGCACATATAGACTGGAGGACTTCTTTTGGTGTCATTCCTTAAGCATCATCTGTCATTTTTTTTGAGACAGGATCTTACATTGCCCTGAAGCTTGCCAAGAAGGCTAGACTGACTGGTCAGAGAGCTCTAGGGATCCACCCATCTTTACCTCCCCAGCTCTGAGATTACAAGAATGTGCTACCATACCCAGATATATATATATATATATATATCACATATGCCATATATATATATATCACATATGCCATATATATATATATATATATATATACGTGTATATATATATATATATATATATATATATATATATGGCATATGTGTTCTGGGAATCGAACTCAGGTCCTCATGTTTATAAGTCAAGCACTTCACAGACTTTTGCCCAACAAGGAGTTCTCTATAGAAGAATCTCAACTAATGAAGGAGTGATAGAATTAGAATGTCATGGGCTGGAGAGATGGCTCAGCAGTTAGGGCACTTACCTGCAATGCCTAATGACCCAGGTTTGATTCCCCAGTACCCACGTAAAGCCAGATGTACAAACTAGTGCATGCATCCGGAGTTTGTTTACAGTGGCTGTGGTGCACTCATATTCTTTCTGTCTTTCTCTCTCTCTCTGCAGATAAATGAATAAAATATTTTTAAAATATGAATTAGAAAGCCACAACTTTGCAACATATCATGAAATAAAGGAAACTATTCCATGGGACAAATGGATTTTCCTCATTCTCTTTTCTTCAAGTGAGTGGGATCATAAGGGAGATGGGAAAGAACTGTGAGCATCTTGAAAGTTCCTCCCAGGGTTGGGGATGTAGCCCAGAGGTACAGCGCTTGCCTCACATGTGTAAAGCCCTGGAATCAAATCCTAGTACTGCACAAGGGGAAATCAAAGTCCTTTCTGTAAAATATCACATGCAGATCGTATTTGGATCCTGATTGAACAAAACAACCATAAAATAGTATTTTAGCTAGTCAGTGTAATTTTAATGTATTCTAGATGCTACATCCTGATGGTATTGTAATTGTATTTTCACAGAGTCCTTTCTGGAGGACCTAAGAGATGGCTCCATGGATAAAGCTCTCACTGTCCAAGCCAGAGTACCCAGGTTCAATCCAGGAAGTCATGGTGGGGGGTGAGGGGCTTCTGTAATCACAGCAGGCTGATGGTGACATGGGATGTTGAGACAAGCCCTGCCTCAAAAGAAGTGGGAATGCGAGGATGAAAGTGCGCATATGCAAATTGAGGGTCAGAGGAGATAACTCAATGGGTAAGAGCACTGCCTTGCAAAGATAAAGGCCTAAGTTTGATCCCCGAGAACCCATGTAAAAACTGGGCATGGCCACAAACGCCTGTAACCCCAGTCCTGTGGGGGCAAAGACAAAAGAATCACTGGGGCTGGCTGGTGGGATAGTCTGACCTATAAACAGCAGCTCCAGGTTGAATGAGACTCTGTCTAGAGGAAACAAGCAAATGCGTGACAGAGGAAGATACCTGATGTTCTTCTCTGATCTCCATGCAGTGTGTGCACAGCTGGACACACACATGCATATAACACACACACACAAAATAAATAAATAAATAAATAAATAAATAAATAAAAGTTCACCCGGCTGGAAACACCAGGGTTTTCTCTGATGGTGTCCAGCCTTGGGACAGTTACCTGGTTCTTAGCCTCTTCAGCCTTCAGAAAGCCATCCTTGGACTTCCCAGAGCACATCCTGCAAGCTAATCTAATAAATTCCCTTCATAATACATATTCATTCTATCATTTCTGCTCCTCTAAAGAACATTGACTAATATATGGAAAATGCATAACCCAGCTCTCAATGTCTTGCCTCTGAAGAGTCTGTCTAGAATGGCAACTCACTGCCGTCAGAGTCATTGTCAAGAACTTTAACGTTTGCAAGTGCTGCTTTTTTAAAAATATTTTTTATTTAGTTATTTGAGAGAGGGGGAATGGAGGGAAAGAGCAGATATAAAGAATGGGCATGCCAGGGCCTCTAGCCACTGCAAATGAACTCCAGGCGCATGCTTCACCATGTAGATCTGGCTTACATGGGTACTGGGGAATTGAACCTGGGTCCTTAGGCTTCATAAGCAAGTGCCTTAACCTGTAAGCCATCTCTCCAGCCCTGCCAATGCTTCTTCTGAATCTCATACCCACCCTGGGAGGCTTCCTCTCTGTGGGAATGGCCTTCTACAAGTGCCAAAGGTACCATTTCCAATGCCCACCACCACTATCAGCTCAGTTCCAGTTCTTACAACAAATACAGCATCCTCTGCCATGATACTTCTGGATCCTTCTAGAAGCTACAACTCAAGTTATTTTAAGAAAAGTAGATGATCAAAATGACCTTTTAATAATAATAATAAGTGTAATCATTAGTACTCATGTTTTCAGAAATATTAACTGTTCTTTGATTTCTGTCTCAGTTCCTATGTATTAGAGCCAACAAAGGAAGCTACTTGGTTGTTTCGTTTCTTTTTTTATGTGGTGTGTATGTGTGTGCATGTTTGTATGTATGTGGGGGGTGCATATGCACATGTATACTCATGTATGGTGGCCAGAGGTCCACATTGGGTGTCTCCTTCAATCACTCTCTACCTTATTAACTGCAACAGAGTCTCTCACTGGATTCCAAGGTTCACTGGTTCACCTGGTCTTGCTAGCCAGCTTGTCCCAAGAAACCCCTGCCTTAACCTCCTGAGCACTGGAATTTCAGGTGGGCTGCCACACCCACCTCACATTTACATGGGTGCTGGGGATCCGAACTCAGGACCTCATGCTTCTGCAACAAGCGCTTTGCCCACTGGGCCACCTCCCTAGCCAGGGTTACTGGTTTCTCAAACGGGCTACAAAGCCTCAGTGTACACTGTGGTGCATGTGATAGTCTTCACCCAACTGGAAACACCAGGGTTTTCTCTGATGGTGAGCTCTCAAGCCAGCCTTTGGGCAGAAGTCACTTCTTTCTCTCTGGGATGGCCAGCCTGAGCTTTGACTTGCTCTCATCCAGTCCCCCTCTGCCTCTAAATCCCAGGAGAGCTGGTGTATGGACAGTAGTAAGAACAAAAGCTACAACCAAGAGCCAGGCCCCCTTGCTGACACTCCCCTGTATGGTGCTTTGGAACTTACGGTTCATGACTCAGGAGGGTGACTAAACACTCGGGTGCCTCCCCACCTGGACCTGATGCTGACAAGCAGATCCCAATCTGCAGAAGGGAGGATGGTGGCAGTTGATCCTGGGAATCCCCATTCTTTCTCAGCACGAAGCTCTCGGTCATTCAAGGTGAGAGAGTATTTGTGGGACCCAAGAGACGGGACAGAAAATAGTCAAATCCGAAGTAAGAATGGAAGTGGGATATGTCTTTTATAATCAGTGAGCTCGGTCTAAGCCGACACTGAGAGAAACAACTCAAAGGGTGGAATTCTGAGCTTTCAGAGGTTGCTATTCCTGTCACAAACTAAAAGGGGGAGAGCAATTCACTCAACTAAACCAATGGGGACTTAATGAACACAAAATGTACTATCTCCAAATGTTTATACACTCAAGCCTGAATAGCTCAAATCATCACTGTTCTAAAAAGTGTCTTTTGAACAGACTCATTCATCAGTGGTTCTGGGAGGAGAATATCAGTTCCATTGTCATTTTACCCATTGTCATCCACAATACCCATCCCAGACAAAGGCCACTGGGAAAAGAAGAGAGCCTGGGAAGACTTGGATCTAAAGTCATGTTCAAGGCTCAGACCTGATCCCCACCATGCTAAGCATGGAACCTATGGAAACTCTCAGCTGCATCTTACCCTCCAGGAGGTTACAGTCCACCTGATGTCAACGTATCACACAGCCACTTCCAACACTTTGTAGAAGTCAAAAACTTTGGTTTTAGAGGGAAAAAAAAAATCTCCATATGCAGCAGAATACAGACTCCATGAGGGCAGTGTATTTTGTTAATTTTCTCATTACTGTGACAAAATACCACACAAAAGCAACTCAAGAAAGGAAGGGCCATACTGGCTCACAGTTTGAGGGTACAGTCCACTGTGGCAGAGAAAGCATAGTGGCAAGAACATGAAGTGGGCAGTTACACTGCAACCACAGTCAGAAAGCAGAGGGAGGCGAATGCTGGTGGGTGGCTCACATTCTCCTTTTTATTCAATCCAGGACCTCAGGCCCATTGGATGGTGCTTGCTGTCCATATTCAGGGTAGGTCTTCCTACCTCAGTTAAACCTCTCTGAAAACTTCCTCAGAGACATGCCAAGAGATGTATCTCCTAGGTCATTCTAAGACCCATCAAGTTGGCAGTCAAGATGAACCATCACAGGCTGGTACCCCATGTATTTTGTCCATCACCATAGCTCCAAAACTTTTCTCCACTGGTTCAACGCATAGAGTTAAGAGCTCTATAAATAAACATGGATCTAATGAAGCAATGTTATGTACATACACATGAGTGAAGGTCATAAATCTGTAAATGTCATGTAGATTGTGGGAAAAGGAACTAAGAAGAAGAAGCACATCTGATTAAGTTGAGGTGGTGATCACCAGACCAATGCATGAAGGAAAACAGATGATTAAATGATAGCTAAACATAAAACTGAACTTGAGCCGGGCGTGGTGGTGCATGCCTTTAATCCCAGCACTTGGGAGGCAGAGGTAGGAGGATTTCTGTGAGTTTGAGGCCACCCTGAGACTACATAGTGAATTCCAGGTCAACCTGGGCCAGAGTAAGACCCCACCTTGGAAAAAAAAAAAAAAAAAAAAACTAAACATAAAGTTGGAAACAATGTCCAAAACTTGATAGCAACTATTCACAAAATTACAGGCACCAAGATCTCATAGAAGGAGCTGAAGCAAGGGCAGAGTGTGGATCCAATATCTTTGCCCATGAAATGATGGTCCCCATGCTCCTTTCTGCTCTTCTACACTGTGTCTTTGCTCTATAGCCATGGAGCCCCCAGCTAACTTCCTTGTGTTCACAGAGGAAATAACAAACACTTTATATAGGTCAAAGAATATTTTAAAACTTCGAACTGCTAATTAATTTAGTTTGGAGTGTTTTGCCACCAGAAAAAAAAAAAAAATGTCAGACCTTTCCCAAACACCTTTGGCTGTTGGCTTGTCAAGAAAAGTCACACATTTTCTCTCTGTAAAAAGTGTCAAAGGGGGAAAAAGAGTGAGTGCAATTATGTTCCTGTTACATTGAGGATTGAGACTGTTTTGAAATTCAGTACATAGCATGATGACCCCAGAGGACAGGAAAAGGCTCCATTCAGAGAGGGGACATGAGGTCAGTGTCCCTTTAGAGGGGACACGAGGTCAGCGTCCTTCTGTTCCATGTCACGGAAACTTCACAAAAGGCCTGAGTACATTCTCATCCATGGAACAACAACAAAAGAAAAATGGTTTGCCTATGTTGTTTTGTTTTTATAGCCCTTATGATGACTCCCCAGAAATTTCTGTCATGGTTGTAGCAACTCTTCTTAAGCCTTTCCCAAGCCTCAGGATAAAATCTCCTGGTATAGATTTTAACTGTATGATAGCATTGTCACAATGCAAATCCTACTGGTTTTTCTCTAAGCTCATTTCCTGAGGCATCCATTACAAATAGGTGAGTTCAAAACAGCCTACAAGGTCAGGCGTTGCGGTGCACAGCTGTGCTCTCTGCACTCTTGAGGCTAAGACAAGAAGGTTGTGAGTTTAAGGCTAGCCTGGACTACATAATGAGGCTCTATCTCAAAGATCCAAGGGTTAGGGATGTAACTTGGTGGTTTAGAGCTTGACCAGTATGTACAAGGCCTTTAAGAGAGCCTCACTCCAACAAGGTCCCTGGCTGCCAAGAACTCTAAAGAACAGAAAGGGCGGGGAGCAGACTCTGACTTCAGCTCTTGGGTCTCTGTTTTGTTGTTATCTGGGCTTAGTGGGGTAACTGCGTCTTGAGGGTGCTTGCTGGTCACCCCCTCTTGCCAAGGGCTGCCAAGATAAGGAACACCGAGAAAGGTCACTAAGCGTCAGCTCTGCTGGTCTAAGGAAGTGAGTCTGAAAAACTTTGGACAGAAGTCCTGATGGCAAAACATAATTTCCAGCCCCAAATCAAAGGAATCAAATTTGAAGGTTCATGGACTGGAGAGACAGTTCAACAGTGAAGGTGCTTACCTGCACAGCCTAACAACCTGGGTTTGTTTCTCCAGAACCAATGCAAAGCCAGATGCACAAAGTGGCACATGCATCTGGAATTAGTTTGCAATGGCAGGAGGCCCTGGCATGCCCATTTCTCTCTCTCTCTCTCTCTCTCTTTTTCTCTTATGCTTGCAAATAAATAAGTAAATAAATAATATTTTCAAAAATATTTGAAGGTACAAAAGATCATGGGGCTACAGCTGCTGTGGCTGCAACTGTCACCATTGAAGACAGGCCTCCCTCTGGAACTAGCAGTTGCGCTTTCCAGCCCACCACGATCTCTACCCTAAAGAATTGCACACGTTGGCACAGGGAGGTATGTTTGAGCATGTTGATTACACATGACTTGTGCCAGCAGAAAAGTTATAAATACCTAAGTGTCCATGGTGTTAGTCAGCTTTCCATCCATGTAAGAATACCTGAGACAAAAAAAAAAAAAAAACTTATAAAGTGACAGAGTGAAGGCTAGGAGATGGCTCCATGGTTAAACACACTTGCTTGCAAAGCCTACCAACCCAGGTTCAATTCTCCAACACTCACATAAAGCCAGATGCACAAAGTCTGGAGTTCATTTGCAGTGGCAAGAGGACATGGTGCACCCATACTCTCTCTCTCTTCCTCAAATCAATAACTAAAATTTAAACAAAAGATAAAGAGACAGTTTATTTTGGCTCTTAGTGGGGGGCTCCCAGGCCATGGTTGGTTGGCCTTTTTGCTGTCGAGCCTTAGTTGAGGTAGTCTATCATTGCGAGGTGTGTCTGACAGAGTAGTCATTCTCACCTCTTATTTCAGAAAAGAAAGAGACAAAGATCCCAGAAACCCTTTTAAGAAGACACCCTTAATGACAAAAGCCTTCCACCAGTCCCTCATCGTCTTCCAATATACCACCAAACTGGAATGAACTCTATAACATAGGACAACTCACAAACAAAGCCTAGCGAGTGGCTTATACAGAGCCAACCCATCCAATGGAGCACCACATGCTAAAACTGGTGAGGGAGCCCTCTGCTTTCCAGCACAGAAAGTTCTTCAAAGCACACTGTTAAATGAGGAAGAGAAAAATCTCACAATGACACCCAAAGTGTCATTTGTGTAAAGATCCAAACATAAAGTAATCACATATGTTTTTTCTAGATGTGCATGTCTCTGTAAATAAGCAAAGTTGTTAAGAGAAGAGGCTAGCAATGGGGCAGAGAGGGCAAATGACCAGTCAGCCATATTAGAAATGTTGGCCTCTTATAGTGTATTTCATGTACAAAGTAAAAATTTATAATAGACTATATACAATGACATATATAATATCTTCCATATAGTAATGTTTAATAATACATTATCAATATAATAAAACATATAATTGAAACAATTTATTCATTTATCATAGTAATTTATTTTAACCTCTTTTTTTGCATTTGTATGTGTGTGTAGACTGTATGGGTGCATTATGTACACATGTGTGGACACACATGTGTAGTGCTCATTCGCATGTGTGGGCCACATATGGAGGCCAATGTTGGGTATCTTCCTCAGTTGTTCTCAACCTTGTTTTGTTTTGTTTTGTTTTGTTTAAAAAAACACAATTTAATTACATATAGATGTATATGTATATTTTAGCAGGTTATACTCTTTTATCCCCTCGCCCCTGCTCCTGTTTCCCTGGGGTCCTCCTCAGTGGGGTTATGTTATTCACTGTGGGGTCATAAAGGCCTCAGTCAATTACTGTAGGGCATCAGGGAGGGGACCATGCCTCAGGATATTCCTACTCTGTGGCTCTCACAATCTTTCCACCCCTCTTCCACAATGTTCCCTGAGGCATTCTGCCTTGTTTTTTGAGACAGGGTCTTTCACTGAACCTGGAGCACACCTAGACTATCTAACCAGTAAGCCCTAGAGATCTGCCTGCACATCCTGAGTGTATGGATTACAGATGTCTAACAAGAGGCCTGGCATTTTACATGGGCATTGGGGATTCAAACTCAGTTCTTTGCCTTGTAAGGAAAACACTTTACCCATCGAGCCATCTCCTCAGCCATAATTTATTTTATACTAATTCTTACTTATGGAATTTATCATTTGCATGTGAAATTTAAAGTACTTACGTTGGAATGTCTGTTAAAGATGCAGGTTCCTGAGTCTCATTCTCAGATATTTCACTTTGCAAATGGAATCCAGGAGCCTCCACTATTGGCTCCTGTCACTGTTGGCTCATGGCCCAGACTTTGAGACATTTCATCTTAACAACTTTCTTCCCCACCTTAGGGCACACACATCTTGTTAAAGTTCAGTTCTTCTGTCATGGGGATAGGACCCAGGATTTTGTCTCCAACAAGCTGATGTTGCTGGTCCTCAGAGTCTACAGAAGCTGACTTGAATCTGGCTCTGAAATGGGTAGCAAGTAATTCGTGAGTGCAGAAGGGCCTCAGAAGAGGAGGAATGGGTATGAAAGCAGGAGGCACAAGAGGGAGCCACGTCAAGGAACACCCAGAAGACTGACCTGACTGGAGGGCCATCAAGAAAGCCTGGGGGGGGGGTGCAGGCGTGGTGGCAACACACCTTGAATCCCAGCACACGGGAGGCAGAGGTAGGACGATCACCATGAGTTTGAGGCCACCCTGAGACTCCATAGTGAATTCCGGGTCAGCCTGGGCTAGAGTGAGACCCTACCTTGAAAAAACAAAAACAAACAAACAAACAAACAAAGAAAAAAAAAAAAAAGAAATCCTGGGGGACAAGGGGCAATGCATTGTGATTGGTCCATCAGCAACTACTTGTGACTTTTGATGGGAACCCAGCATCCCAGTTGAACATGGCATGGAACCAAGGTTAAGACCATGGTCCTGGCACAGATTTCAATGAACAGACCATGATCCAAGGTCAAGGTCTCCTAGCAAGCTGGGGCCCCAGATTCTCAAAGAAGAAGTTCTTGTTTTTCTCCCAGGACAGAAGTCTGGTTCCAAACCACGGGGAGGCTCCAGAGCCCCTTATGTTATGCAATGGACGTGGGGCCACTTTCCACATTCATGGGCCACACCAAGTGTCTTTGGACAGACAAGTCTATCATCTACTTTTTTTTTTAAATGTCAAATGGTGCTTTTCCCACAAGAAGAGAGTACTATTCTATAACAAAAAAGTTTCTATCTAACAGGTTGTGGACTAGCTCATAGAATGGTTGAGAAGTTGTAAGGAGAAACATGCTGATTACCATCAAGGTGAGAATATTGGATGGGGTAAGGCTAGGATAAAACACACCAAAACTCAGCATTATTGGACCATATTTGACTACCCCCCCCCCAGGAGGTTACTGGACTCTGAATGCTTACTTCTTGACTTTGCTCCACAGGAGGAGATGTAGCCACTCACTTTTGTTTTCCAAATTCATATTTGGAGCGACTTCCAGTGTATTTCCAGCTCCCAGGCTGTTCCCCTTACCACCCCCAGTGGGCAGCTCCTGTGAGGTACTCTGGGGATGAAGTGGCACTCTGACCTTTCCAGACCCTATCAGACATGTACCGTGTGACTTCCAGGGAAATATGAACAAATGCTCATTTCATTCCAGGAAAGGCACCAAGGACAGATGGAAGAAATAACTGCACCCAAGTTTAGCTTGGTGGATCAATGAGTTGGTTGGGGTTACTTACAGAAGCATGGATGACTTATACTAAAGAGTCAGCATGAGCCAGGCGTGGTGGAGCACGCCTTTAATCCCAGATCTCGGGAGGCAGAGGTAGGAGGATTGCTGAGAGTTTGAGGCCATCCTGAGACTACATAGTGAATTCCAGGTCAGCCTGGACCAGAGTGAGACCCTACCTCGAAAAAACAAAAACAAAACAAAACAAAAAAAGAGTTAGCATGGGTGACAACTCAGAGGCTGCCTGAAGCTCCCGCCCTTCCCTGCAGACATTTCCACAAAAGTCTCCTCTCCTCACCGCCCCCCCCACCCACACACACACCAGCAATTGCTTACTGCTTGTCTAACCTTGGGGAGAGACCTTGTGAGTCTTGTAATTTCTGAACCTCTTGAATTCTGTGAAGGTCCTGCCTCTCTTCGGGAAGGAAATGCTTCAATTCAGGAGGAAATAGCCCATGTGGGGCTGCCCTTGCTGCAGTCCTGGGGGTTTGGAAAGCCTGGGCAGACAGCGCAAGGGCACACCCTTGGGAGCTCCGCAGGTTGGCCCAGCCTGGCAGCTGCATAGTTCAGAGATGACAGTACAACCTGTTTCGATTTAGTATGGAAACAGAAACGGGCCCCTGCACTCAGGCTTGACAGCCTAGGCCTGGTGGCAGCTCAGTAGAGTAACGCTTGTGTTGAACAGTTACATGCAAAATTGAGAATCTAGTTCTGTTATGGTCATAAGACCTCAGGTTTTTATAAGTATCTCCTGAAATTTGATTTAATTTTCAATTTAAAACAAAACATCATTCATACTTACATTTCCTAACCAAGATATTTAATTAATTTTTATAAAACACTTTCTAGTGTAAAAAGCAATGTATGTAATTATAGAAAATAGAATAAAGACAATAAAAGATATTAATCTTCCCACCACTCAGAAAGTTGAATTTTGCAACACTTAAAGGAGAAACTAGACAAACTCTTAAGTTTTTATTTTGGACAGAATAATTCTAGATTTACATAAAAGTCGCAGAGGCAAGATCTGCCTTTCCCCCAACTTCCTGAACGTTAACATCTTACATAACTGTGGAACGTTGTCGGAGCTGAGGAGTCAGCATTGGCACAATACTGTTGGCTAAACCACAAGATCTGTTCGGATTTTGCCAGTATTTCCATTAAGGTTCTTTTCGTATGGCCTGGGATCCCATCCAAGGTGTGGACATGGACTTGGTACTCATTCGCTCCCCCTTCTCCCCAGGTGTGATGTGGGGGCCACTAAGAAAGCACTGTTTCTATGAGTCAGTTTCTTGAGATGCAGGATTGAGCCCTCCCTCCATATCCCCAGTTCCTCTGGAAGTCCCAGGAAGGGATCTTACTTTGCACCGTCTTTGCCCAGGATCCCATGGTGTGCCCACAAAGCCCCAGGGGGTGAGGCTGTAGGGGCAACTGAGACAAAGCAGCGGTTTCCTGTGTGGCAGGGGTGCGAGGTCCCAGGCCTCTGTACCTTGGTCCTTTTGTAAGGCTGAAGAGCCTAAGTGACATCACATGCCATGCAGTATACGTACATGGTGCCAAGAGAGAACACTGTCTCTTTCCTTCCTTCCTTCTTTCTTTCTTTTCTACTCCCTTCCTACTTCTCTTTTTCTTCCTTATTCCCTCTCTCTCCCTGTCTTTCCCCTTCCTTCTTTCCTTTCTTCCTCCCTCCCTTCCTCTCCCAGCTTCCTCCCTAGGTCTCTTTTTCTTTGCTTCCTTCTTCCTTTCTTTCCTTCCTCCCTCCCTCCCTTCCTCTGTCTCTACCTCTTTCTTTTGCCCTCCTTCTTTCCCTCTGTCTTTCTTCTTCCTTTCTTTTTCCTTTCCTCCTTCCTTACCTCTTTTTTCCATCTCTTCCTCCCTTCCTTCCTCCCTTTTTCCTACCCTCCCTCCCACTCTCCTTTCTTTTTCTCTTTGTCTTTTTGTTTATTTGTGGTAGAGTCTTGCTCTAGCTCAGGCTGACCTGGAATTCACTCTGTAGTCTCAGGGTAACCTTAAACTCACAGTGATCCTCCTACCTCTGCCTCCCGAATGCTGGGATTAAAGGTGTGTGCCACCACGCCTGGCCTCTCCTCTCCTCTATATCAGTCAACAAATGTTTCCAACAAGACACTAGCTTGTGAGATGATCTGCGAATAGGTCAGGCCTCAGAAGCCCTGCTACCTAGCAAGGAAGAGAGGCTTTTTCCAATGACCACACCAATAATTATACAATTACAGCTCTGATAAATGCTAACAGGTGAGGTCCCCAGTTCCAGGAGGTGAATTCTGGGTGCTAAGGAGGGTTTCCATAGGGAAGTGACATTCCAGATGATGGTGAATGATGTGTAGATGCTGCTCAGACAAGGCAGAAAAGCAACCCAGGCAGAAGGCACAGCTTGGGTTCTGACCTGGCCCTTCACCACGGGAAGGGTGAAGAGATAAAGGGAGCTTTCAGTGAGTGGAGTAGTCTAAAAGACTAGAAAGCCAACCAAAAATACCTTCAACAGAAACCCACAGCCCCCATGTGGCCCTCACATCTCCACATCCTTCTCAAAACCACCCTCAGCATTACTTGGATAGTCCCAGGTAACCCACCTCCCATCCCCCCAGAAAACAGGATAGTCACTCTGCTGGAGTGGATAGAGCTCTGCTCTCCTGGCATGAGTCAAGCCCCTGGCAGTGTCAGTCCCACCTGCCTCCAGTACCAAGCGGCTCCTCCATGGCTGCCTGGTGAAGTTCTGTTCTAGCTTCAGTGGGAACTTTATGCATTGGACTCCATAGACCTGGAAGCTTTTTCTATAGCCCATAGCTGAGGGTCAGTTCATGGTTGCCATGAGCAATCAAGAGGAATCTGTAATCATCCTGAAATCATTTATTCACACTCTCAACACTCAACATTTGCATAACCAAACATTCCTTTACCTAATCTCCTCCTACAGTTCCACAATGAATGGTGCAGAACTCCGGGTCCTTGTGGGCTGCCCAGGACTCATTCCTGTGGTGGGTATCAACACCATGGCTGGCTAGATGTCAAGATGTTTGTTGTGTTGAGTGACAGCTAGCACCTGGATCTCCTGGCTTTTTATGTGGTCATGGTCCTTGTCCCATGCTGTGCCGCTAGTAACGGCTTAGGATTGGCTGCTTTGCATACTGTGACCACCTTGGAGCTGGCTGCCTCTGCTTTATTTTTACTATCCGACTATCCACACTATGCTCCTAACATTGGTCAACTACCAAGAGAAAGTTAAGGGAATTTTTGAAAGGTTATAAGGCCCCCATATTTCACAACAGGCCGGAGAACCAGGATTTAGAATTATTCAGAAGACAAACCTCTGGGCATGCCTGTGAGGGAGTTTCTAGATTAGGTTAGTTGAGGTGGGAAACATCACCCAAATGTGGATGGCACCATTCCATGGGCTGGAGTCCTGACTGAATAAAGGGGAAAAGGCTGGCTGAGCACCGGCATTCACTGCTCTCTGTTTCCTCACTGCCAACACAATGTGACCAGCCTCATTGTGCTCCTGCCAACATGCCTTCCCTGCCATGACAGACTGTGCCCTTGCACTGTGAGCCCAAATAAACCCTTCTTCTCTTAAGGTGCTTTCCTAGGTATTTATCACAGCAACAAGAAAAGCCAGTGATGTCACCATTACTTTATTCTCCAGTCCTCGTGATGACATGATAGGCTCTAAACCATATCTAAACTACGGTTGTCCATCTAAATGGATACGTTATGTCAGCCAAACTGCACTTATGTTTATGCCCATGCATTAATGATGCTACTCTCCCCTCCCTTTTTTTTTTTCCAAGGTAGGGTCTCACTCTAGTCCAGCCTGACCTGGAATTCACTCTGTAGTCTCAGGGTGCCCTCAAACTCACTGTGATCCTCCTACCTCTGCCTCCCAAGTGCTGGGATTAATGGTGTGTGCAACCACTCCTGGCTTACTCTCCCTTTTGGTTAGAGAAGCTTTTCTTTCCAGATGGCAGTGACCACTGGGGAGACTCTAAACTCATCAAAGTGCTGAGAAGAAATGACAGGGGTGTGTTCAACACTAAGTGAGACATCTCTATCATACCCTCCAAGGCTCAAGGACCATTGCAGAAGAGGTGGAGAAAAGAATGTAAGAGCCAAAGGCAGGGGAGGAGTATTTTCTGTCTGTTTTGGATGTGCCTGCCACATGAACGATGGGAGGGTTGACAACTCCGCAGGCGAGGGTGCGGTGCTGAGTACAGCCTGATAGCAGAGGCGGCATGGGAGTCACATCTTGAAGTTTGGCTAGCCAGCAGCTGGAGGGCAAGTTCAGGCAAGACGTGAGAACATTCTGGGCTGAGAGAATAGCAGACTCAAATGTATGATGGTAGGCCTAATGTTTAGGGAGTTGCAAGTCATTTGTTAGGGTTGAAATTCCCAGCTTGAGTAAAATCTGGCAAAAACAAGTTAAGACTGTTCTGATAGTGAGGGCCAGGTCATGCCTGGAACTCTAGATTTCATTCTGTAGATTTACTCTGACTAACATGATAGCTGTATCGTAGGAGGGAAAAATTCAATTCCTCAGACTCACTACCCACATTTCAAGGGTTCAATAGCTATATGTGGGCAGGAGTTACCGTACTGGACAGATACGGTGCAGATACGACACCTATCTATAATTGTTTCAATCTCTCTCTCTTTTCTTCTTTTTCAAAGTAGGGTTTCGCTCTAGCTCAGGCCTGCCTGGAATTCACTATGCAGTCTCAGGGTGGCCTCAGACTCATGGCGATCCTCCTAGCTCTACCTCCCAAGTGCTGAGATTGAAGGCATTTGCCACCACGCCCAGCTCAAGTTTCTATTTTTGTGTGTATGCATGGATGTTCATGTGTGCATGCATGCATATATGTGTATACATGTGCATGTGGAGGCCAGAGGAAACCTCTGGTGTCATTCTCAGGAAATGCTGTCTGCCTCCTTTGAGAAAGGGTTTCTCATCAGCCTGGAGCTCACCAACTAGGCTAGATTGGCTCTCCAGTAAGCCTCAGGGATCCTCCTGTCCCCATATCCCTAATGCTGGATTTATAGTCATGTGCCACCACGCCTGATCTTTTCACTCATTTAGACTTGGATATTGGGGATTAAATTTAGGTCTCATGCAAACACTTTGTGTCAGTAAAGTATTTAAAAAAGCTATATTTCCTTTTTTTTTTTAATTTGGAGAGAGAGAGAGCATGGGTATACCAGGGCCTTCAGCTGCCATGAACAGACTCCAGATGCATGCACCCATTGTGGTGCATTGTGATAGTGCATGTTTGCATCACTGTGCGTCTGGCTTCACGGGACCTGGAGATTCAAATGTGAGTTCTTAGGTTTCACAGACAAACGCCCTAACCACTAAGCCATCTCTCCAGCCCAAGAGCTACCTTTCAAGTCCCATCATAAGAAGTTCTATCAAACAACACCTATCTGGACTATGGGAAACCATAGGAGAATTTGGAGCAAGGGAACATTATGTCCATATTTGTATCTCACAGAGTCCTCTCCTATTGTCACTGGAGGATGAGTGTGAAAGGGGTCATACAAGAAGGCTAGAGATGAGTAAAAAGACTATCAAAACAACCTGGTCAAGAGGTTGCTATCCAATAGAGCAATCACCTCTTCACCTGGAATATGTTCCTATACAAAGCTGAGGAAGTTAATGGTTCACTTTGTGTGGTTAAATGTAAAATGTACCCATGGCCTCAAGTGTTTGTGTCTAGTCCTCAGACTGGAGCCTTTGGGAGCTGGAGCCTTGCTAGAAGAGGTGTACTTCTGTTGTCAGACCTTAGGGTTGATTAGTCTACTGGGTGTTCAGAGTCAGCTCACACAGACTGCTTTCTCTGTCTCAGCCGCAGACAGGTGAAGTTGTGAGCTGGTTGCCAGGATTTTCCCTGCCTCATTGAAACTTCTCCTTCAAAACTGCAAGCTTACTAGGTGTGGTGGCTCATGCCTTTAATGCCAGCACTTGGGAGGCAGAAATAGGATAGCTGAGAGTTCGAGGCCAGCCTGAGAGTACATAGTGAATTCCAGGTCAGCCTGGGCTAGAGCAATACCCTACCTCAAAAACTAAAACACTGTAACCTTAAAATACACCTTTTCCTCCCTAGTGAATCTGTGCACCCAACAAAGTTCAATGGATCTAGTATTCCCTACCCAATAGGACCTGTTGTGATACAAAAACCCAATGTGGATTCATAAGACATAAACTTCACCTCCCCATTCACACACCCAAGACCTGCCCTACTCATGCCATGTCATGCCATGTGGGTGGAGAAGACTCAAGTTATTTTTTTAGTTTTTATTTTTATTTATTTGAGAGAGAGAAAGATGCTGACAGAGAGAGAGAGAGAGAGAGAGAGAGAGAGATTGAGAATGGGCATGTTAGGACCTCCAGCCACTGCAAACGAACTCCAGATGCATGCACCACCTTGTGCATCTGGCTGACATGGATCCTGGGGAATCTAACCTAGGTCCTTTGGCTTCCCAGGCAAATGCCTTAACCATGAAGCCATCTCTCCAGACTAAGACTCAAGTTTTGCTGTCATGGAAGTCAGGCCAAATGCCCATCTAAATTCCCAGTTGTCCATGACTCTTTGAGAGAGAGTATAGTTGCGGCAGGGCCTTCTGCCACTGCAAGTGAACTCTAGATGCATGCCGTACTTTGTGCACCTGACTTTACATGGGTCCTGGGGAATTGAACACAGATCATCAGGCTTTGCAAGCAAGTGCCTTTAACCACTGAAACATCTCTCCACCCCTGTTTATTATTCTTAAACACCGAAGTAGCCAGAAGCTGGGAGACTAAGAAGTCCTGAAGGTCATTTAAACATTGACAAGTATCTGTGAGCAAGTGTTCACTTTCCCTAGCTGTTTGCAGTCGTAAACATGGAGCACAGGAATGTACGCATATCCTCGTTCAGAGTTTAATTAAGGACGGTGTATCTGGGGTGCTATTGATTAAGAAGGAGCATATGACAGAGATTCCACCCCAGGCTTGTATCCCGAGGGTGTGGGTGTGTCCACAGGAGCCTCAGTGGCGAGTGTGAACCTCACTTTCATGTTCCTGATCGAGTCAGATGGGGATCAGGAGTCAGGAGATCTGGTTAGAGGCCCAGTCTTGCCAGGCAGCTGGCAGGCTTGCTTACAACACTTATTCCATGGACCCAGAGCATTTGCTGCAAGCCAGGCCCTGTGTAAGCCTGCTGGAAGAATTCATCTAAGCCTCACAACAACTCAGGAAGCGGCACTATTGTTATCTGTACTGAGAAGAAACTGGGGCATGGAGGTGAAGCCACTTGCCCATGCTTTTATGGCTTCTAGTATTCAAGCCCAGTTTCTGTGTCCCCCACCACCTATACACTGTGTTAATATACTGAGCTCAAACCCTGGTGTGGTAGACAGCCCAACATTGCTGGGATGAACACTGAATCAAACACAGTCTTATGGGAGGAAGAGATTTATTTCAAGCTTCCAGAGTCAACGGAACTTCCACCAATGGTGGAAGAAGCTGGTTCCCTTCACAGATCCAAGCAGAGAGAAACCTCCACCAGCCAGCAACACCAAAAGCAGCAGCAAGCGGGACAGCCAGAGCTCAGACCTCTCCGCAAATTTTTGGGCTGGAAATCAGATCCACCCTGGTGACACATACCACTATGGCAGGAGCCTGCCAGCTAGTTGCTGAAGCTGCAAACTCGATTTTAATAAAATATCTGAGTCTAGGGAGGACATAACATTCCAACTACCACACCTGAACATGCCCCAGTGCCAGGTCAGCCTTGGATGCTTGTGCCATGGCAGAAATAAGAGCAGAACAAGAGCTCATTTCGGGAGGGGCTGTTACGACTGCCCCAGGCACACGAGCTCCATGCAGTTCAGTATTCCCATGAGGTTCCTTTCCTGGTACCTCCTGTGGCCTTTGTGGCCATGCCACAAGCTTCTAGCTACCTCAGCTACCTCTGTGGAGCAGCACCTCTTTGAGAGGTGTTTGTGGTGCTTGGCGTGGTGGCACAGCCCTGGTAATGCCCACCTGCCAGATTTCCCAGCATGAAGCTAGCTGCCGTCTGCAGCACGTCCCCCCATCCAGCTCCCACTGTAGTGGGCTGAGCCTTCCCTGGGTCCTCCACAAGCTTCAGTGGTCGGCACGTGTCAGTCTAAGAGTGTGTGTGCAGGTTTGCGTGTGTATAGGCCTGCAGGTGTGCACATGTAGGTGTGAGTGTGTGTATGGGTAAAAGCAGAGGGCAACCTTAGGCCTCATCTTCAGGAATGTCACCTACCTCTTTTTGAGGCACAGCCTCTAAGTGGCCTGGTAAGCTAGACTAACCAGCCAGTGAGCTCCAGGGGTTCTCTTGCCTCTGCCTCTCCAACACTGGGAGTACAGGCATGGGTTCCATGCCTGGTATTTATGTGGGTTCTGGGGTTCAAATTCAGGTCCTTGTGCTTCCCTCTGAGCTCTCTAATGAGCACATTTTCCAGGGGGAACCACCGCTACTGAGGACCAAATCCATCTGAAAGATATCACCAAGCAAGCTCTAGAAAAGAAGTGAGAGCTTGGTACCGGCAGGGCTTGTTTCTATCCTTCACTGGGTGACTCCAGCAACTTGTATAGGATGCTGTATGCGGTGGAAAAATCTGGAACTATCCACTGGCTTCAGTCCATCTGTGGCTGCATTCTTGAACTTCATGTGACTTCCTCTACATAGAAGGCTAGAGAGTTGCAGAGTGACTAACTTCACTTGAGCACAGTAGGAAAGGGTACACATCTCAGAGCTTCCACAAAAAGTACCAAGATTCATTCTGATTGTACTAGCTTAGGGCATATACATATGCCTTTCCTGAACCAGTCACTGTTGCCCAGAGGATGAGCATGCCCCTCTCCCCAAAGATAGAGTTCTTCCTGAACAGAAGGTGAATAATGTCTCCAAGGCCACTAAGTGGGCAGATCTGAAAGCCAGTCCTTTAAGATCCACTCTGGGGGCAAGGGGGACGATGGCTCAGTTGGCAAAGTGCTTGCCTTACAAGCATAAGGACCTGAATTCAATCCTCAGACCTACATGATAAAAGGCAGGCATGATGACATGCTTTTGTAATCCCAGCACTGGGGATGTGGAGACAGGAGGATCCTTGGGGCTCGTTGGCCAGACAATCTAGCCTATTTGTGAGTTCCAGGCTAGTAAGAGACCCTGTCTCAGCACCTAAGGCTGACCTCTCCCCTCCATGTGTGCTCACACCAAAGACCCCACTCTGAACATATGATTGGTGGTGATTTGAGTCAGATGTCCCCCATAAACTCATATGTTCTAAATGTTTGGTCACTACCTGATAGCAATTAGAGGGGTGGAACCTTGCTGGAAGAGGTGTGTTATTGAGGGTGGGCTTAGGGGTGTTATAGCCAGCTCCCCCTTGCTAGGGCTTAGCTCACTCTCTTGCAGCCATTTTTCCACCTGCTGTGGCAGGGGTGATGTCCAGCCTCTGCTCATGCCATCCTTTCCCCTGCCATCATGAAGCTTCCCCTTGAGACTGTAAGCCAAAATAAACAACTTTACTCCCATCAGCTGCTCTTAGTTGGGTGCCAGATGCCAGCAATGAGAAGGTAACTGCAACATGATCTTACCTGATCTTGAGCACCCAGCAGTGGGGAACTCAGAGGCCTTGCAGCGGCCTGTTCCTCAGAGGATGCCCCTTTGGATCATTTTCTCCTTAGGGCAAAGCCTGCCATTGGCTATTCACTCACTGCCTTCATTGTGTCTTCTGGGCTTCTAGATAATAGCAACAGCCCTCTAACTGCCCCTGCCACCAGCTCTGTCACCTTCTAATCAGTGTAGGAAGAGCTATTCCAGGGTTTCCTTGCCTGGAGCTGTTTAAGACAGCCTTTCAAGATGCCCTGCAGACTACATGTGTTTATTCCCTTCTCCATGGAGATGGTGGTGCACTTATCAAACAGAAAATCAGGCTGGAGCGAGCTCAACACTTAAGTAGACTTATAACATGCCCTCCAAGGGCACATTGCAGAAGTAGGGGCAAAAAGAATGTAAGAGCCACAGAAGGGAAGGTATACTGTGATGAATTGTGCTCCCTACCCCAGGAACCTACTGGTACATTCATGACCCCAGTGGTTTTGGATATACCCAATGAGAAGGGTCCTCAATGGAATGGGGGCACAGATAGGGGACAAAAATAGAAGGTTAACCCAATTGAAATGTGACCAACTTACAGTATGTTAGTATATTAACTTTCCCAAGAAAATTTATTTTTATTTTTTTATTTTTTGCTTTTTCTAGGTAGGGTCTCACTCTAGCTCAGGCTGACCTGGAATTCACTATGTAGTCTCAGGATAGTCTCAAACTCATGGCAATCCTCCTACCTCTGCCTCCCAAGTGCTGGGATTAAAGGAGTGTGCCACCACACCTGGCCCAAGAAAAATTATTTTTAAAAAATACCCTGCTGGCCTTTCAGGCTCTTTCTCTGTCACCTCCAGCTGGGTCAAAATGCTGATTTCCCCGTCTTGCCTGAGGCTGAATCAACAAATGCTTTAAGAATAAGGCGGGTAGGGGGGCAGAGGTGGGAACTGGGAAAATGGCTCCATGGATAAAGGTGCATGCTTGCAAAACCTGCTGACTGGAGTTCAGTCCTCCCCAGAACCTAGACTGTGTTTGTTTGCAGTGGTAAGAGACTATCTCAGAGCAGGTGTAAGAAGGAAACAGACACCTCAAGGTTGCCCTCTGACTACCACAGGCATACTGTGGCACACACGTGTGCATGCACTATCACACACAAGTAAGTAAAATAAAATTCTTAAAAAAGAATAAGGTGGGGGCTGGAGGGATGGCTTAGGGGTTGTTTGCCTGCAAAGCCAAAGGACCCAGGTTCGATTCCCCAGGATCCAAGTTAGCCAGATGCGCAAGGGGGCACACACATCTGGAGTTCGTTTGCAGTGGCTGGAGGCCCTGGCATGCCCATTCTCTCTCTCTCTCCTCCTCCTCCCTCCATCCCTCTTTCTCTGTCAAATAAATAAAAAAATTATTAAAAAAAGAATAAGGTGGGCTGGAGAGATGGCTCAGTGGTTAAAGGCACTTGCTTGCAAACCTTAATGACCTGGGTTCAATTCCCCAGGACTCACATAAAACCAGACTTATAAAACGATACATATATCTACAGTTCATTTGCAGCATCAAGAGGCCCTGGCGTACCCATAGTTTCTCTGTTGTTTTTGAGGTAGGGTCTCACTCTAGCTCAGGCTGACCTGAAATTCACTCTGTCATTCCAGGCTGGCCTCAAACTCATAGAGATCCTCCTAACTCTGCCTCGTGAGTGAAAGGCGTGTGCTACCATGCCTAGCCCCCAAAAATACTCTTGGAAAGAATAAGGAACCACATTAAGTGGGGAATATGGCTCTTACCATTGCTAAGACTGCCCCAGGCTTCTTTCCTGTAGCACAATGGGGACCCCCTCCCCCAGCAGAGCTCCACCCCACGTGCAGGCAGAGCTGCCACCCTTGGGGGCTTCTTATCTGCTCAGTGGATTGTTCTGTCACTCAGAATTCTTCATCATCATCACGTAACTAACAAGCCCATCTGAGGCTAGTAACATTTTATAGCTTAAAACAGTCTAAATGTCCCATTGTTGGGAAACAAGTCACTGGAGCCCCGTTTTTTATTTTTTTTCACTGTATTCCTACTTGGGACTATGTTACTCTCAGTGTACAGATCAATTCCAGTAGAAAATTCTATCTGCCTAGAGGCAGAGCGGGTGAATTCACTTGAATTATACGTATTGTTCTAGGCAAAACAACACTTAAATTTTCCGGATTGGCTTTCCAAAATGAAATCCAGATGACCCTCTAATGCAGGGCTGCTGTGCCCATTTGGAGGATGGGATTAGTGTTTCTTATTTTTGTTTTTTTGATGTGTGTGTGTGTGTAAGTATGTGTGGGTGTGGTGTATGCACATGTGTGTGCCCATGCAGTGTTCAATGCACTGGCCTGTGGTGGCTGGGGCCTAACAGCTAGTCCCCACTGTGTCGATTCTCCCTTATTACTTCAGCAGGGGCCTCATACGGATCTTATACTGAAGCCTGAGGTTGCTCTCTGAGATGCATATGCCTGTACTCACACGCGCACACACATACACAGTAAAATAAAACATAATATTTGGTAAATCACACACAGGAACAAGGGCTAATTATCTGTTGGTAAGCGCGAACACACCTCCTGACTCTTGCACCTGCCCCAGTTATCCAATGTCTTCGTCTCACCAGCGGCTGCTCCCCTTGTTACTATTCCTTCATTCCCTCCTCTCACCTCCCCACAGTTCTTGCAAGGGACCCTGGCTTGCCACTCTTTGGTCATGGCACTCTCATCCTCCTAAGCTCCCACACAGTATTCCATCCCATTAGCCAAAGGCCTGCCTCAGCCGGTAGACTATCAGTCAATTAGACTATTAGTCTATCAGCCTAATTCATGAAATATTAATGCCCAGCTCAAGCCTACTTTTCCTACCTGGTATTTCCTGAGACATGCTTGAAGAATCACATGCTTGTTCCATCATTTAACCTAACAATCCCACTTCTTGAGACACATTGCAAGGCTATCACCAAAGAGGAACTTCGTACTGTTGCTCTCCCATACCAAAGCACCATGTCCCCTCTCCTGGGAATGTTGGCTGCCAACAGCTCATAGGGGACTCCTGGTAAGGCTGACTCGCTGGGGGAAGGTATGTGATTTCCCCACCACTACGGTCAAGCCTCTCAAAGGGCTTGCTGAACTTCCTTTGCCTCATGGTGTGAGTTCTGTCGTGACCCATCCTTGCTGGGCCCTGCTTCCTTCCCTCCCGTCTTCCTCAGAGTCTAGTGTACTCACTCCCAGCTCAGGTTTTTCTCTGAAAACTCGATCTAAGACACAGAGTAGGCTTGCGAGCGTGGAAAAAGATTCTTGCAGCCATTGGAATCTTTTTGTGCTATTAGTGTCTGGCTTTATGTGGGTTCTGGGGGAATTTGAACTCCAGTTCTCACACTTGCTCAAGAAGCATTTTATCTACTGAGCCATCACCCTAGACAAAATGCTACAATTTTTATAAAGAATTTCAATGGGGTTGGAGAGATGGCTTAGTGGTTAAGGCACTTGCCTGCAAAGCCTGAGGACCCTAAGGTTCAATTCTCCATTACCCACATAAGCCAGATGCACAAGGTGGCACATGTGTCTGGAGTTTGTTTTCAGTGGCTAGAGGCCCTGGCATGTCCATTCTCATTCTCTCTCCATATATGCCTCTTTCTCTCTCCCTCTCTCTCTCAAATAAAAACAATTAACTTAAAGAAAAAGAATTTTAATCTGGGCGTGGTGGCGCATGCCTTTAATCCCAGCACTCGGGAGGCAGAGGTAGGAGGATTGCTGTGAGTTCGAGGCCACCTTGAGACTACATAGTGAATTCCAGGTCAGTCTGAGCTAGAGTGAAACACTACCGCGAAAAACAAAAAAAAAAAAAAAAAAAGAATTTCAAGCAATTAGAGAGGTACATTACAGGGCTGAAGAGATGGCTCTGGCCCTTTTTGGATTCCCCAGTACCCATGTAAAGCCAGATGCGCAAAGTAGTCTATGTGTCTGGAGTGTGTTTGCAGTGGCTAGAGGCACTGGTGTACCCATCTTCCCCTATTCTCTCTCTCTGCTTGCAAATATGTATATATATCTATTTATTTATTTAAAATATATATATATTTATGTATATATATGCATATATTTATTTATTTAAACAAAGAAAGGTACAGTACCAAAAGGTACCCTTTTTACACGTATACTATGACCATCTGCTAATGGTAATCACTGTTAAGTTTGGTGTAAAGAATTGCTCTTTTGTTTTGCTTGGTTTTTGGAGGCTGTGGGGTGTTCCTCCTTCTGCCACAGCTCACAGGTGTTTTCTACTTCCAGACTCCAGACTGTAAACAATAACAGAGACCAGGCCTCACACCGGAAGCAAAGTTCCCTCCTAGGCAACAGGGCCCCTGGAGGCCCAGGGAAGAGTGTCTTCAGGGCCACTGTCTTGGGACCTTGTGTTTTGGCTCTTGTGTGGCTTCGACACCTCCTGCATTTCCCTCTGTATCTTCACGTCTCTTTTCAGAGCTGAGGTAAGCTTGCTGACATTTCTCCACCACGCCTTTCTCATTTGCTACGGACGTGCTGGGATGACCTCTCCAGCACCCCATTTCTCTACATGCAAATATCGGAGACGTAGCTCTGTTTTCATTCGTACTGACATAACACATCAACCTATTTCATCTGAGTGAGCCAGAAAGGAAACTCCTGTTTACCCAAAATTCAAATAACAAGGAAACTCAAAAAGAGCCAGACACTGTTCTGCACGTCACATCCCTGGGAAAGAGACGAATACAGTGGAAATGGTTTGGATGGGAGAGTTAGTTCCCAGAGCAATTCCCTGCTGCACAAGCTACGGCTTTGTTTCTAGTCCTGTCCGCTCCAGTAATTTCAGGACCATGTGAAATGATCAGACGTTAAGGAAAAAAAATATGCCCCCTTCCAATCCATTTTCTTTTGCTCTAAAAAATAACTTAGGACAAGTAGTTTACAAGAGAACAGGGCTGGGCGCAGGGGCATGTGCCTGTAGTCCCAACTACGTGTCAGGCTGAAGTGGAGTGAAGGACTTGAATCAAAGCAACATAATAAAAGACCATCTTTAAAATAAAAATAAAAAAAATTTTAGGTTCATGGTTCTGGAAGCTCAGTGTGTTAGTTACTTTTACTATTGCTGTGACCAAATATCTGACAAGAGGCAAGTTAAGGATGGAAGGACTCATCTTTGTCTCACGGTCTGTGGGCACACTGTTCACCATCGTGGGTGGGGTGTGACAGCAGGCACAAACAGCTGCTTGCCCATTTCTCCACTCCTCAGCAGATTAGGAAGGAAGCAGAGAAAGTGGAATGCCAGTGTTTACCTGGTTTTCTCATGTGTATATATCGTGTGTGTGTACACAGGCATGTGCATGCCATGGCGCACATGTGGAGATCAGAAGACAACTGTCTTTGCCCATCTGAGGGTTTCTCTGGATCTCTTTTTGCTGTTGTTCTTTTGGTAGCATCCACCAAGAGCTTCCTGTAAATTCTCCCATCTCTGCCTTCCGTATCATGGTGAGAGTGCTGGGATTATAGAAGCCCACCAGTGCTTGACTTTTTACATGGGATCCGAGAATTTAACTCAGGCAGTAAGGCTTGAACAACCAGTGCTTTGTCCATTGATCAATTCCCCCAGTTTCTGTACTTTTATATTTTTACAATTTATAGTGGCCCAATATGACCTCTTCTTTCCATGTTCTTCCAATGGCGAACAGTGTTTGTGCCCCATATCTCCATGCAGGGGTTTGTCCCCATTGGAATTCAGTCCACCTGGTTTCCTTGTAATCTTTGCTGTCCAGTGGCCTCGGTAAATTTATGATTTTGTAGATTTACCTGGCTTATTGCGGATGTTTAACTTGTGGCATGGACATTCTAACTGGGATTTTTATGTTATATTTCATAATTTAAAAAAAATTAAAGGAGAAAAAGACAGTAATATGGGCCAGGAGATATGATTGGACCAGAAGGTACCTGGAGGATTGTGAGGGAAGTGAGGTTGAAGGAGAGCCTGGAAGGAGAGGGGGTTAGAACAATAGGCTGAGGAATGTAATTGAATTTAGAAGGTGAGGAGACACAGCTGTAGGTCTGGCAGCTGGAGAGGAGAGAGGGAGAGACACACAGCCACCTGCACGTGGCCAAGGCAGAAGTCCAGCTGGACCAACTCAAGTGGAGGTAAGTGAATAGAAACTACCTGAATAGAATGTGCACTGATGGCTAGGCACTCAAAGCCCATGCGCTGTTTATCAGAACTGACTGCTAGTTTCCATGGATCTTATATTTCTTTCACTACCCCTGTCCTTTTTTTTCTACATTTAAGGGCTTCCTGATGAATAATACATACATAGTAATCAGTACAAAGACCATCTACTTTAAATATTTGGCTGTGAGTTAATTTTTAAATATTTAATATTTCTATTTATTTGAGGGAGAGAGAGAAGGAGAGAGAAAGAGGCAGATAGAGAATGGGCATGTCAGGGCCTCCATCCACTGCAAACAAACTCCAGACACATGTGACCCCTTGTGCATCTGGCTTATATGGGTCCTGGGGAGTTGAACCTGGGTCCTTTGGCTTTGCAAGCAAAGGCCTTAACCGCTAAGCCATATCTCCAGCCCAGTTGTGAGTTTTAAAAGTATGAAGATTAATGAAGATCAACCAGATGAGAACAAGCGGCAGGAATTCATCCAGAACTTGCTTTAGCAAGAGAATCAGCACTATCACCAGCCTTTGGCAGAGACTCCAAGGCAGGCCATGAGCTAAAGAGCTTTATGGGAAGAATGGAAAGGCTCTGGGTGTGACCAGACTGGAAGTGGTTGGTTTGGGAGGTTGGAGGGGCTGAGGAGAAGGGAGGTATCTCTATGACCACTTAGGGAGTGTGTTACTTTCTTATTGCAGAGACCGGATACCAGACAAGAAGCAACTTAAGGAAAGAAGGGGCCATTATGCCTGATACTTTAAGGGGCCATCATGGTGGAAAAGCATGGCCACATGAGGCTGAGGCACTTGGTCACAGTCCGGAAGCCAAGGAGGACAGGAAGTAGGACAGGACTATTGAGCCTCAAAGGGACATCTCTAGTGACCCACTTCCCTCCAGCAAGGTTCCTCCTCCTAAAGGTTCTACAGCTTTCCAAAAGGGCACCATCAGCTATAGACCAAGTGTTCAAACACTTGGGCATGTGAAGGGGGCACATTTTACAGTCAAACCACAATAGGAAGCATGTTTGGCTTTCTCTGGTCTCTAGTTGGAAAGATTGGGGGGAAGAGGGAAAACTGTAGTCACCACCAAGTCCTGACTGTCCTGAGGCCATTTGCTGGAGTTCATGACTTCCCAGGCTTCTTAGGTGCTCTAACTACTGTCGTCGTACATTATTTGACCATTGTCCATTTGGATATTCAGTTCTTACGTACATATACATATACACATACAAATATACATACACATATATACATGCATACATACATCCCTGTTACCACCACCCAAAGCAAAATGACTCTTGATTTTTGTGTTTTGAAATTATTTGTTTGGGGATTTGGAGTACACCAAGTGTTAGAGCCACTTCCTACACACAGAGCCCCTCACTGCCTTCAGGGAGTGACTCAGTGTCAGCACAAGGTGTTACATCCAGTAAAAAGTGCTTCCCAGAGCCGGGCGTGGTGGTGCACGCCTTTAATCCCAGCACTCGGGAGGCAGAGGTAGGAGGATCGCCATGAGTTCGAGGCCACCCTGAGACTCCATAGTGAATTCCAGGTCAGCCTGGGCTAGAGTGAAACCCTACCTCAAAAAACCAAAAAAAAAAAAAAAAAAAAAAGTGCTTCCCAGAACTTCTTGCAAGACGCAGCCTCTTCTTATTTCCCAGGTTCTGTGATCTGAAGGAAGAAGAGAAAGTGAAAAGAAGAAGCGGAGCCACGGGAACTGGGTAAAAGGGGACTGGCAAAGAGAAGGACCAGAGGTGTGTGTGTACACAGAAGATGAAGTTAGTAGAAGAGGAGGAACAACTGAGGGAGGAGTGTGGGGAGGGAGACTTCTAGCAGAAAGCCAACATGGCTGCCATCCTACCTTGCTCCTTCACTGCCTCTCTCCAGTCTCCATGGAAATATGACACAGAAATATGATATTCTGGCATGTAACACAGAAGTTAGGGTGGTGGTGCGTGCCTTTAATCCCAGCACTCAGGAGGCTGAAGTAAGAGGATCACTGAGTTTGAGACCAGCCTGGGCTACAGAGTGATTTTCAGGCAGCCTGGGCTAGCCAAAGGCCTTGCCTCAAAAAAAAAAAAAAAAAAAAAAAAAAAAAAAAAAGCTGCCTCTTGCAGTCTTGTGTGATCACATGACTATCTCCCGACCAGCAGCATTTCAGGAGAAACAATAGTTGAAATCTCTAGATTTCTCTGTTAGTGTGTTGTCGGGGCAGGGAGGTCCCTTCTTTCCTGCTGGAATATAGACATGGAATCATGGAGCACTCAGGTGAAAGAAACATCCTGGGGACAGCAGAGCAACAAGACTGAAAGAGTTTGGGTTCTTCCATGGCAACGGTATTGTGTTTGCCCCGCTCAGGCCCAGGTTGTTACACAAGAGTGCAGTAAGCTCATCTCCTTCACATCACCATGAGTTGGGCTCTTCCTACACTCTGTCACCTCTGCGTCTAAAGCCTCCCGCCGTCTGTCCACTCACCTGTGGTGCACAGTACGAATTGGTTCTTCTCCCTAATGCTAGTGTTCTCAGCACGGCCTGCACTTCTCCCCTCCCTAGCACATACACTACAGCTACAAATATTTTCTTTCCTAAATTACCCCTCAGACAACCCACCTGGAGACCAGCCTTACTGCCCTGGTGTCTAAGGGCAGTGGCCAAAGGAGAGGAGAAAGCCATTCCAGTGGAGGCCATGGAAGCCTTTTGGGTCTGGCTCCCTGGTATCTACCAGCAAGCTGTCACTGCCCTTGGACCTCAGACGTCACACTGGGAGCCAATCTCCCTGGTGGCTTTTGGTCCACGAGTGCCTTGAAGCTTCTCTGAGGGTTCCATTGCTTCCCTTTCTTGCACACAGCTTGATGGTTTTAAGGCTCAGGACATTTTTCTTGTCTACTTCCTTTTCTCCCTTGCTTTTTTTGGGGGGGGGGTCCTCAGCTCAGCATCATGGGTCTGCTGTGCATCCTGATTTTGCTCATCAGCTATGTCAATAATAATGCCCTTATTCAAACCCCTTTCCCTTTCTGTCTTTTAGCAATCACCCCAGAACCAACACCAGCACTGTTCATTCCAAGACCCCTGCCTAGTAAGCCTCCAGGAGGCCCAGCTCCCTGCATATTTACCATCTGTGAAACTTATTTTGCTGCCCTATTGCACAATTAAATTAACATTCATAAAACTTCCCAAGATGTTCTGGACACAAGCCACTACCCACAGTGTGTCGCTGTCTTCCAGTGGCCCCTTCCACTGCTTGTTGCTAGAGTCCTTTCTTTCCCATTCGTGCAGAGGACAACCCGATGGTGGTGTCCACTATTTCCTCTGTTCTGATTAATCACTACCAGACTTGGCTGTTCTTAGAACTAGAAATCCTGCCAGCTGCACCGGTTTTGTTCAGGGCATTTCCCCTCAGTGACGCCAAATCCATTCTTGACCCTAATTATACCAAATATGCTTCAACCATTTTCTACTGAGTGAGCTAAAATAATGCCAAGAGTACTGCTTGCGCCCTTCCTCTCTATAACTTGATTACAAAGATCTTGAAATGTAGCATATATTTTTTTCCATTATATTATTTTCCAGGTCACCTGAGGAACTGCCAGGACCTGAACCTAGTGCCAGGACTCCACTGAAAGAGACCAAGATGGACTGTGGGCTGAATTGTAAATGTAGAGCATTCTCAACACCAGAACCTAGACCTCTTCCTCCCTCTCTCTTTCGCTCACACAAACAGACACTCTAATGCTTCTAAGTTTCTCACTACTAATTTATTCCTGTAAAGCCTGTTCCACACCCCCAGCCCATCACACCCACTAGCCAGCCAATCTCTGCCAGGTTGCTGCGCCATCTCAAGAGCTCTTGCCCTCCAGCTTCAGAGTAGGCAGAGTTTTTGTTTGTTTCATTGTATTGTTTTTTTTGACTGGGTTCCAGAGGGACGCTTCCGGCCTCCCTGTTTACTATGAGACACATAGGCTCTCTTGCTTCCCCTCATTCTTCTTTGGGCAGTAGCTTTCTCTGTGCTGGATAGTTGTGGAAATGTCTCCTCCAAACACATCCTGTCAAACACAAAGGCCAAAAGCATCCCAAACTCGAGTTATTAGGCTTTGTTTCCTACTGCGCATGCCCATCAACATTTGCACAATCTCACCACGTGCATCCTGTTAGCTGAGGGGGGGGGGAGGAGAATAGTCTGTCATGAAGGTGAAAAAATGTCTCTGATTGGATGCCAAACATGATTCAAGTCCAATTCTTTAAGGTGCCCAAATGAATGTTTCAAAAGCTTCTAGGGAGATGGCTCAGTTGGTAAGTGCTTGCCTTGCAAGCATGAAGACCTTGAACCCATGTTTAAAAAACCTAGGTGGACATGTTGATACACAGTTGTAAGCCCTGAGCTGGGGAGGTGGAGACAGGAGGATCTCTGGGGTTTGTTGCCTAGCCAGTCTAGACTACTTGGTGAGTTCTAGGTCAGTGAGAGACACTGTCTCAAAAAAAAAAAAAAGTGGATGCAGCCTAAAGGAATGGCACTCAAGGTTGTCCTCTGGCTTCCACATGCTCACACACTTGCACTTACACCACACACACACACACACACACACACACACCCCTACCTGCTCAGTTGCCAAGACGACAGTGCTTTGTTTTACACATTGGTTTCAGCTCCTTTGCCAGAGTCTCATCTTCATGGTGCCCTGTGCACAAGGCTGATGAACTCAGCTCTCCCTTCCTTTTTTTTTGTTTTATTTTTTGGAGGTAGGGTCTCCCTCTAGCCCAGACTGACCTGGATCACTATACCACTATGTAGTCTCAGGGTGACCTTGAACTCATGGCAATCCTCCTACCTCTGCCTCCCAAGTGCTGGTACTAAAGGTGTGCACCACCACACTCAACTTTAGCTGTCCCTTTCTCTCTCTGTCTGTGACAATCCTTCAGCAAGCTGAGGACCAACATCGCAGAATGTCCAAGCACCTAGGAAGACGGAGGAACCCCTAGCCTCATCACCACACTCCAGGAGAGGGGCAAGAAATGCATTTCCCCGTCAACACAGCTTTCTTTGAAAATCCTAGGATGGCTGTGAAGCCTCTTTCTAGAAAAATGCCTGTTTCCTGGGCAATCTCCCTAAAGAGTGGGTCGCTCTCTGGCTGGCAGCTCCCTCTACAGAGTTCTGGTGACACTCTGAGCTGCTTGCTCGCCTGTCCTGGCTTCTTGCTGGTGAGGGTGTCTAGCCTGTTGCTGCCGCTGCCGTCCCGCGCTGTCATCATGAGCCCAGCTTCTCTGGCCTCCCAATGTGGATGCTTCAGGAGCCCTCTAGGCTGGCAGTGCCATACTGGAGCTGCTGAGGTTCCCAGCTTCATGCGCTGAGCATGTCCAGTCACCGCTGGACTTTCCAGCCCATATTATGTAAGCCAATCCAGTGAATCTCCTCTATAATATATCTTCTATCCATTCTGTTCCTCTAGAGAAACCTGTCAAATATAGTACTTACTATAGAATTTTTCCTTCGCCCCCAAGTCAGCTCTCCCAAGATGATTTTAGGTCACCAGTTTTGATGGTACCACCAGAAATACTATTGGTTTGAAATATCCATTCTGTCATGGGAGAGTTCTTGGTGAAAGATCCGAGGCTCTGTTTCTTTGTGCTCTTGATAATTTTGTGGATGCTTAAACCTGGAACACATATTCTACCCAAAGATAAGGCAACAGGAAGAACTGAAATTTTTCTGTTCAAAGTAAGGACAGAACTGGATTAAAAATCTGTTCCAAACCAGGAATGTTGTGGTGCATGCTTTTAATCCCAGCACTTGGGAGGCAGAGGTAGGAGGATTGCCATGAGTTCGAGGCCACCCTGAGACTACATAGTTAATTCCAGGTCTGCCTGAGCCAGAGTGAGACCCTACCTTAAAAGACAAAAAATAAATAAATAAATAAATAAATAAATAAAATAAAATTTAAAAAATCTGTTCCATTCTGTCTTCTAGACACAAAGTGGCCATTGTATCCATGACCTCATAGTAACAGTGGTTACCTGCACATGTCATGGATAATGGAGGAAGGAAAAATTAAAAAAAAAAACGCACACACACACAACATCAAAATATAAGAGGGGCTGTTTGAAGAGAAGTGATTCAATAGAAGGGGTGTGGGTAGGGGTCCAATGAGGATAATAGGAAGGAATTATGATCAAACTACATTATGTACATGTATAAAATTTATCCATAAAATTTTTAAGAAATACATATTCCAAATAGGTTTCTGAAGACTTCTTTAAAAAAAAATGCTTGATTGTGTTTATTTCTAAAAGTAGAATGTGACAGCTTGGTTTACAAAAGGTATGTCAGCAGCCCTGTGTGCCAAAGGTTTGAACGTCACAAACACTTGGAAAGCCAAAGAGGGAGAAAGGAAGGAAGGAAGGAACGCAGGCCAACAGAAAATCAAAGCCAATGAAAATTCAATGTCAGCAGTTCTCAAATGAGCAGGAATCAGACCTTTACCCAATGACCAGCATGAGAAAATAGGTCTAACTGGCCACATACCTTTGCATATTCAAGCATCCTCTTATTTTTTGCACATGATGCACATGTGTGTGTGTGGGGTGTGTGCTTGCACATGTGTGTACATGTGTGTGGAGGCCAGAGAACATCCAGGGGAGTATTGTCCTCAGGAAAGCCATACACCTCTCTTTTGAGACAGAGTCTCATTGGCCTGGAGCTCGCCAACTCACTCCAGAGGTCCACCTCTCTCCAGCTTGCCAGAGTTGGGATTTGTGATAACAGGCAGGTCTGACCACACCCAGCAGTTTCATGGGTACTCATGGTGGCACTCTGGTCCTTGTGCTTACCCACCAGCACTTTACCCCCTGATCTACCTCCCCAGCCTGCAAGCACCTTCCAGATAGAGCATTACATGCAAGGTATCTGAGGACACACACCTCTTTATCCCTCTTAGTTAAATTTTTTTTCTGTGCAAAACTTACTGCATTATTCCTTTTTCTTTCCCCAGTAGATGAGGAAACAACAACAAAAAAAATCCCGTTTGAAAAATCTCTAAAGATCTTGTGTCAGATTAAAGTAGACAGTACCAAGGAACATTTGCATGGGGCTCTGAGCAAACCTCAGGCCTGGGTAGACTTTCATTCTTTTCTTTGATCCCTAGAACGGCCCCACAGGGTAGATAAAAGACGGCTTTTATTAATCTCATTATGGAATGGAAGAAAGACTTCATAGGGTGTCCGAGACTACAGACTGTTCTGGCTCCATTCTGTGTCTTCACGCCGTCAAACCGTAGCACAAGAGAAGGGGGGAGAAGCTATAAATTAATAACTAGGGAAGAGGGTGGGAGATGAGAGGTTGGCCCGTGTGAGGTCTTGAATCAAGGGCCAGAGGATCCTGGGTACAACTCAAAGCTGCATGGGTCTTACTTATGGTCCCAAGGGTGAGTATAAAACAAGGTTGGACGCAGAGGGTTAGGATGGAATGGGTGCCATAGGAGCAACCTTCAGACCCCGAGGAATCTGAGGCCCCATCCTGCTGTGAGCAGCTTTGGCTAAGAGCTCAAAAGTGTCTCCACTGCCTCCATTTGCTTTGACGCCTGAATCAGGGCTTGTTGTCAGCTCATCAGTAGGAAATCCTCCAACTCTGGTTCTCCCCTTGGTAAGTAGATTGTGCTGGAAAATAGTAATAAAAGTCCTTGTTGAACTGAGGTGTAGCTCAGTTGGTCAAGTGCCTGCCTAGCATGTGCAAAACCCTAGCAGCGCCACATATACCAGGTGTGGGGCATCCTCATAATGTCAGCACTTGGGAGGTAGAGGCAGGAGGGTCAGAAGGTTAGGGTCATCCTTGGATACTTGAGTCAGGACCAGCCTGGGATACATGTGATCCCCCACCCACAAAAAATTCAGGGCTAGAGCGATGGCTCAGTGGGTAAAGTGTTGCCTTGCAAATACGAGGACCTGACTTTGATCCCCAGTTATTTACAGAAAATGCTGGGTATGGTGGCCTGTGACCATAACCTCAATGATGAGGAGGCAGAGATAGGATAGTTGGGGCTCACTGACCAGCCAGTTCAGCCTACTTGGCAAATTCCAGGCCAATGAGACTCTGCCTCAGGAGAAAAAAAATGGGGGACAGTGTCTGAGAGGAATGGCATTCAAGGTTATCCTGTGACCTCTACACATGCACACACATACATATGTGTACCCCCAAAATCTCATTATAACAACTCAAGTCTGGAAGCAAAGAAAATCACAAATCATCCAGTTAAGTCCTGATGCAGGATGACCCTGACCCTAATCACACACATGTGCCTGTCAACAGGGGACGGGAAGGCTGGGAAGTGTGTACACCGTGTGTCTGAGTCACCTAGGAGGAAGAGCCTATGGCTGGGGGTGGGGGGGTGCCATTGCTCCTGGGAGGTGAGTGGAAGGGGCAGTCCTTGCTCACTGGAGCCAGAGAGTCAGCTGCCCCTGACAGAATCCAGCAAGCTCTCTTTCACGTCGAGCAGGGTTTTGGGACATAAGCAGGAACTAAACAAAGGAAGACCCAGGACCAACATGGTGCTGCATTGAAAGGAGGTTTCTCAGCATTTTTGCAGGTGATCCTGCCAAGCCTTCAGTAAGCCAGGTACACCAGACATTTTCAGAAGGGGCATTCAGGATGTTGGGTTTCTGGGTTGATTCCTACCACCCTTGCCACTCAGATACCATGAGTGGGTTCTATAGAATAAATTCTGGCCATAACATGACTCTGACCTTTTTTTATGTGAGAGAGTGAGTGAGAGAAAAAGAGAGAGAGAGAGAGCAAGAGAGAAAGAATTGGTGTGCCAGGGACTCCAGCCACTGCAATTGAATTCCAGATGTGTGAGCCACCTTGTGTGCATGTGCGACCTTGCACACTTGCATCACCTTGTGCATCTGGTTTACATGGGACCTGGAGAGTCAAATATGGGTCCTTAGGCTTCAAAGGCAAGTGCCTTAACTGGTAAGCCATCTCTTCAGCCCAACTCTGATCTTTATTAGAGGAACTTTTTATTGACAACTTTCATACATATAGACAATATACCATGATCATAGTCCCCTCCCAACACACTCCCTTTTCCCTCTCTCATATGCCCCTTCCATAGAGTCCCTTCTTTCTAGCTAGTTCTCCTTCTCCTCCTCCTCCTTCTGTTTTGTTTGTTCAAGGTAGGGTCTCACTCTAGTCCAGGCTGACCTGGAATTCACTACATAGTCTCAGGGTGGCCTCAAACTCACAGTGATCCTCCTACCTTGACCTCCCAAGTTCTCGGATTAAAAGCATGTACCGGGCTGGAGAGATGGCTTAGCGGTTACGCACTTGCCTGTGAAGCCTAAGGACCCCGGTTCGAGGCTCGACTCCCCAGGACCCACATTAGCCAGATGCACAAGGGGGCGCATGCGTCTGGAGTTCATTTGCAGTGGCTGGAGGCCCTGGCGTACCCATTCTCTCTCTCCCTCTCTCAATCTCTCTGCCTCTTTCTCTCTCTGTCTGTCTGTTATTCTCAAATAAAGAAATAATTTTTAAAAAAAATTTTAAAAAAAGCATGTACCACCATGCCAGGCTTCTTCTATGTTTTTAATTGACAATTTGTATGTATGCACAAAATATATTTAAAAATATTTTATTTTTATTTATTTATTTGAAAGAGAGAAAAAGAGGCAGATAGAAAGACAGAATGTATGCACCAGGGCCTCCAGCCACTGCAAAGAACTCCAGATGCATGCACCACTTGGTGCATCTGGTTTACATGAGTACTGGGGAATCAAACCTGGGTCCTTAGGCATCAAAGGCAAGTGCCTTAACTCCTAAGCCATCTCTCCAGCCCCCAACATGTATTTTTATCATAGTCTCCTTACTTCCCTTGATCTTTCCCCCACTCTATCACCTGCCCCTTCTTCTAATTCTTTCCCCCCTACAATGAGTCTATTTTTTTAACTGATTATAAATTTTATTATATAACTCTATTGTGTGTCAGTCATATTCCCATCAGATTCTACTCTTCTGTCCTCCCTTCTCTGCCCCCAATCCACTGAGGGCCCTGTGGGGTCATGAATGCATCAGTCAGTCTGGGGGGAGGGTCAATGGCATAGGATATTCCTTTCCACCCTGTGGCTCTTAAAATCTTCCTGCCTCCTCTTTGACAAAGTACTCTGAGCTTTGGTGGCTGTGTTATAAGACTCCTTTAGTGGTAAGCTCTCTGAAATCTCTGAATTTCTGCTTTGGGGCACTTTTGAGTGTCCTCGGTGTCTATGCCCATCACCCTGGAGCCAGTTGTCAGGCTGGCAGTGAGGGCAGTTCTCATGTTCAGATTGTCTTCCTCTGAATGTCTCAGGGGCTCCAGCAGTGAGGGCAGCTCTCGTGTTCAGATCATCCCTTCCTCTGAATGTCTCAGGTGCTCCAGCTGTGGGGGAAGCTCTTGTATTCAGATTGTCCCTTCCTCTGTAATGTCTTATGGGCTCTGGAAGATGCAATGGAGGTGGGTTGTCTTGTGCTCTTCTCATATAATATTCAGGCAAGCAAAGAAAAGGTAACCCTTTCATGTTTGTAAAATTAGCCTAACCCTCCTCATCAGAGTCTGCCTGCCACATAGGGGTTGGGAACAGAATGACCATATTTAGTTAGGTGCAATGTGGATTAGATCCAGTCACCTGTACAGATTCCTAGACTTTCTGTAGGAAACACAATCCCAACCTCCAACTTCCACTCCTCCAAGGTGACATCTAAGTATAAAGGAGAGGGCACTATTTCTGTCTGCCTATTTCTTTCAGTCTCTCTCTCTCAAATAAATAAATATTTAAATATTTTTATTTATTTGCAAAGGTAGAGAGACAACAAATAAATGAATGAATGGGTGCTCCAGGGCCTTTTGCCACTGCAAAAGAACTCCAAATGCATGCATCACTTGGTGCATCCAGCTTTACGTAGGCACTGGGGAATCAAACCCAGGCCATCAAGCTTTGCAAGCAAGCACCTTTAACCAATGAGCCATCTCTCTGGCCCTTCATTATTATTTTTAACATGGCAAAGTATTCACAGGGATAAAGGGATAGTGTTTGACATATACTCAGCATAGGTTTACTTTTGAAAATGACAGCTTTCTTGTATAATCCACATGCTATAAAATCTGCCTGTTTCAAGCATGCAATTTGTTGTTTTTGCCCACACTCACAGACTTGTGCCACTGTCACTGTTATTCAAGAGAAGAACACTCCCATCATTCCGAGGAGAAGCCCCATGCCCATGAGCAGTCACACCCTGTGTCCTCTTCATACCAGTCCCTGGTGACTACTCATCTTTTTGTCACTGTGGATTCAACTCTTCTGGACATTTCTGCACAAATCAAATCTTGCGCTATGTAGCCTGTTGCGTCTGGTTTCTTTCACTTAGTATACCATTCTCAAAGTCCGTGTCTGTCATAGCATGCGCGGTTAGTCCATTCCTTCCCGGGGGCAGTATTCTATTGAGTGGATGATCACATCTGCTTCTTCAGTTGGTGGATGGTTAGGTTGTTTTTGCTGTTTGGCTGTTATGGATAATGAATACTCATGTGTGGTTTTGTATAGGTGGATGTTTCTGTTCTCTTGGCTGCATATACCCAGAAGTGGAATTTCTAAGTTGTATGATAAGTCTATGTTTATAACATTTTGAAGATATGACAAACTGTTTCCCAAAGTTCTGCACTTATTTTTTTTTTAATTCCTCATTGCAACAAGTTCTGTTTGAGAGACAGTGCTGATTGATTCCATTGTTGCCTGTTTGCTGGCTTTGCTGACATGGTTGAAATTCCCTGTTTCATTCTTAGAGGCAACATACTGAATGCTCCATTTAAAATATGTACTTATCTAATAAAAATAAAATGTGGAGCAATTCCCAGTTTGAACCTGTTTATCAACTTGGCATAGGTGAATGGAACATTGTTCAGGTAAATTTTGATATGGAGAACAGTCAGTAAAGTTCCAGCTTTACTTCCAGTAAAGTCACCCTTGTTGGGGAAAGGCTGGTGAAGGGATGACTCAGAGGGGTGAAGGAGGGAGGGTAGAATAAGTTGGCCAAGATTGTTTAGAAAACAAACAGGTGACGGGAGATAGCTCAGTGGGTAGGATCAACAAGAATGAAGACCCGAGAGGACCTGATTCCTCCTGAAGTCAATTCCCTAGCACCCAGGCAAACAGCTTGGCATGGCCACACATACATGTATGTCACTGTAGAACTGTGGGAAACTGAGACAAGAGAATCTCTGAGGCTGATGAAAATGGTAGCTCCGGTTCAGACCAAGACTCTGTCTCAAGGAAATATGCAGACGAGATTAATAGAGGAAAACACCTGATATTCTCCTCTGGCCTCTGCACATGTGCATACAGTATACACACATCTGTACACATATGTGCATACGCCACACAATACACATGCACATGCAAAAAAAACTCAAAAGACAAAAAAAGAACTATGGACCTATAACGTAACTGTGTTGCTATAGTTGATACTGTCTTTTTCTCAGGCTAAGATTAGAGCTGAATATTTAACTGAGTGAAACCAATCCTAAATGAAAAGGAATGGACTTGAAGGTGAATGTTTAACCACTGGCCCTCTGTGTGGAGAAGCCCCATGTGCAGGATTGGCAGATTTGTAGCAGTTACCTTCTTGTTGTTGGGAGAAAACAGAAGCAGCCAAGGGAAGGAAAGGTTTGTTGCAGCTTATAGTTTCGAGGAGAAGCTTCATTGTGGCGGGGAAAGCATGGCTGAGCAGAAAGGTGGGCATCACCTCTTGTCATAGGAGGAGCAGCAAGAGGGAGCATGCTGTCTTCACTCAGCAGGGATGGACTAATAAGCTTCAAGGTCTGCTGCCAGCGACATCCCTCCTCAAGTAAGGCTCCACTAGCTGGGGATTAAGTATGAAGCTTAATCCCAAACACATGAGGCTATGGGGGACATTTTGCATTCAAGCCACCGCACTCCTCTATTGTTCATCTGTCTTATTTCTCTGAGACAGGGTCTATTGCTGAACTTGAAGGATCCTGTCTTTCAGTTAGACTGGCTGACCAGGGTGCCCCAGTAATTCCTCCTGTCACTGGCCCAGTCAGTACTGGAGTTACAGGTATGTACTACTATGGTGTTGGAATTGAACTCAGGTCCTCATGTTTGTACAGCAAGCATTCTTACATGCTGTGCCACCTCCCCCAGTCCCAGGGGGGAGTTTGAAAGATCTATGACTTCTGAAATCCAAGCTTTATCTGAAGCCAGGTCTACAGAAAGCCAACAGAAGCAGTACAGAATGAAGCATTCAGAGTCCAGACTGTTAACCATTACACCATGGAACCTTTTGAGAATGAAGTACTGAGTTACCCCACTGGAAGGAGAGAGTAGATGACCCAGATGTTGACTATCAAGGCAGAAGAATCTTTACCAGAGTCGAGGGGTGCTTTGACAGAACGGCCCCAAGTGACTGGTTGCTTAGGTAATCTGCAGACACAGTTCTCTGCTAATTCAATGGAGCGATGATTATCTATTTCCTTTTCCTGCCAGACCTTAGGAGAAAGAAATCTGTACATGGTAAGCAGGTGCATCTCTCTCCTTTGTGAGTGAAATAAAACAAGAAGATACTTTTAATAAGTAGTGAATGCTCACTTCTACTGAAGGGGAGCAAAGAAAGGTAGATTTTTATTTCCTCCCAGAGTGGTCTCCTGATTACCCACTCTATGTGCGAATAATTGAACGAGCTGCAATCGCTTCCATGAAGTATCTGCTAATTACGCTGCCCTGTAAACAGTCTCTGCATTCAAAAGTGCCAGTCGCTAAAAATGGCCTGTTATATCACCCAGGGTGTCTTAGAGATTCAGCTACTCCCAGATCCCAAAGATCTAACCCCGAGCAACGAGGGCTGTTTTGTTTCCCCTCCCCGGACAGCTCCAAGTCTCGCCTCGCCTCGTTTATTCTGAAATCTTTGCTTTTCTTCCCCTCCCCAATTCAAGTCCTTTGTCTACTTCTGTGTTGTGAATCTTACAAAGTATCCAGAAACACACCCTTTCCATTAAGTGATGCACATTCTTTATCTTATTCAGCAAACTCTCAGACAGCTGAGAGAACAGTCCCCACGACCCGAGCCAGAGATGGTTCACGCCGCCATTCTTAATCCTTCCAATGAAGGCACTGGATTGTAGATGAACTGGGGTTAGTTTCGCTGCAACAGAGAGCAAACAACACTGGCTTAAATTAAGCATACGTTGCTTCTGTCTCCCTTAAGCAAAGCCTGGAGGTAAACAATGCTGATGAGGCTCAGTGGCTTTAAAAATCACTGCGAGGGTTTATAGTGATTGTCAATTTGACAGGACCTAGAACCACCTGTGAAGGATTATGCAGATTAGTCTGGCCTCTGGGCATGCCTCTGAAGGATTATCTTGATTAGGTTAATTGAGGTGGAAAGGCCCACTTTAACTTATGGGCAGGACCAAGAGTCCTGGACTATACAAAAATGAGAGCTTGCTGATCATTGAACTTACGGCACTCTGCTTCCACACTGTGGACTGAATGTGATCCATTGCCTTAAGCTCCTGCCACCATGTCTTTCTTGCCATGATGGGCTGTAACCTCTACCTATAAGATGAAGTAAACCCTTCGTCCCTTAAACTGATTTTTTGAGGCATTTTGTCCCAGCACTGTGAAGGTACCTGGTACAGTCAGCAAGGACCCAAATTCTTTCTGTCTTGTTGCTTTGCCAAACATGACTTCTTTCTCTTGTTCTGTCATAGCTCTGTAGCACAACGCTTCTGCCACCAGCCCAAAGGATACGCCACTTCTTTTATGTAGTATCACTAGAAGTCATACCAACACTTCCACTTAAAAAATTATTTATTTTAGAGCAACAGACAGAAAGAGAGAGAGAGAATGGGTGCGCCAGGGCCTCCAGCCACTGCAAATGAACTCCAGATGCATGCGCCACCTTGTGAATCTGGCTTACATGGGTCCTGGGGAATTGAGCCTCAAACCGGGGTCTTTAGGCTTCAAAGGCAAGCACTTAACCACTAAACCATCTCTCCAACCCCAACACTTCCACTTTTAACCAATGGGGCAGCTGCAAGAGTCTGGGAGATCACACACACACACACACACACACACACACACACACCACCCCGCCTAGGAAGCTACTGACCAATAGAAACTAACACATAGGAAAAGGAGAATAGATGTTGGGGAGGAGCTAGCTGTGTGTAGCACAAATTAGATCAGTGGTTTAAAAGTTGTGTTTGCAGGCTGGAGAAGTAGCTTAGCAGTTAAGGCACTTCCCTGCAAAGCCAAAGGACCACAGTTCCATTCCCCAGAACCCACATAAGCCAGATGCACAAGGTGGTGCATGCATCTGGAGTTTGTTTGCAGTGGCTGGAGGCCTTGGCATGTCCATTTTTTTTTCTCCCTCTCTCCCTATCTCTATCTTCCTCTCTTTCAAATAAATAAATAAATAAATAAAAATAAAAAATATTTTTAAATATTTGTGTTTGAAAAGTCCTAGGGGTTTAGGGTGCTGTTTCATGGCTATTGTGAATTTGAGTTGGAGGAGAGGTCTAGGTACATTTATGTAGGACTTCAGAAAATGCTTTGAAATCAGGACATCTGAACACACCCTCCATTTTGAAGCACAATTGTGTTGCAACCTTTCTTATGAGTGAAGTGGTCTGGACTGAGAGGTACAGATAAGCCACTGGTAAGAACCTCCCAGACTCCTCCACAAGAAGGGGTATTTAATGATGGCCTGGGCTAGTGAAGTGTCTATGGGAACCTGGAGCATGACACATTGAACTGGTGTTAGATAACACTAATGTCATGAAATAGAATTAAAAACCAGCAGCTGTCCACAGAGCCCTGACTGGACGGATGCCATGCATGTTGTCTCTCATGGAGGGTCGAGTTTCTCTCAGTCTCGGTTCCCTGACATCATGGGCTAGACAATTGCTCACTGTGTATACATCTGTAATGTGCAATTCAGAATACTTGGCAACTTCTCTGGCTTCTGCCCTCCAGATACCAGCTGCACCCCTTCAGCTGTGAGAACTGAAAAGGCCTCCAGACACTGCCAACTGTGCCTCACAGTGATCAACCAAGCCTGAAGCTAAGAAAACCCCTGGCTAGAATCTGTATACTGGCTCCCATGTTTAGACAGTTCGGTACCAATCCTTTCACAAGTAAATGGGCTATACCCCAAAGACCTAAATATCTTCATCAGCTTACCTTAATAATCCCACTTCTTAGACACTGGCCCAAGCATTTGTAAGGGCTTTCTGCCCAAAGATGCTCGCTGTAGTTCAGTTTTCAATAGCAGGAAAATGGAAACAATAAGAAATGCCAAATAATAGGGCAGTAAACAAGCTCCCTAAACCATGTTTATGATTCTGTAACAACACAAGAAGATGCAATTCAAAGAGAGAATAGCAAACAAAAAGCTGCAGAGAAGAAGACTCATGAAGGAAATTCATTAAAAGGGCAGATGGGACAATCAGGAGAACTTTTCCTCCTTCCCTCCACTTTTCTATTGTTCCCCAGATTTCTGTGTTTTGTTTTTTATGCCTGTGTATGCATGTATGCTCATGTGTATGTGGGTGTGTGTACATGTGTAAGTGATTGCAGAGGTCAGAGAACAACCTCAGCTGTCATCCTTGGGAACATCATCCAGCTCTTTTTGAGACAGACTTTCTCACTGGCCTGGAGCTCCCCAAGTAGGCTTTTCTAGCTGGTCAGCAAACCCCAGGGATCCAACTGTCCCTGCCTCCCCAGCACTGGGATTAAAAGTGTGCACCACCATGCTAGGCCTTTCTTTTTTTTCATGTGGGTTCTATGGATTCGAACTCAGGTCCTCATGCTTGGGAGGCAAGCAGTTTCCTGACTGAGCCATCTGTCCTCATGGTTCTATTTTTAAGTGTTATTATTGTCAACAAGATCCTTGATTCATTCCTTACAGTAAATTCCTACATGTAGAATGTTGGGCAACTGCTTTGCAAATTTTAAGGAGTTTTTATTTACAGACAAATTGACCTGTAGAAAATTTGTGAGCATATAATACACTCATATCCACATTTAAAGGGTATGGTGGTTGGCATTATATAAGCTGATGTGCTCTGAGTGCTTGATCTCTAGCTGGTGTCAACTTGGGAATTAAGAGTCTTGCTGGAGGAGGTATGTTGTTGGGGGCAGGCTTAGAGCTGCTGTAGCCAGCTTCCCCTTGCCAGTGTTTGGCTCAGTCTAATGCTGCCGCATTCCACCTGCTATGGCAGAGGTGATGTCCAGCTTCTGCTCATGCCATACTTTCTCCTGCCATCATGGAGCTTCCCCTCCAGTCTGCAAGCCAAAACAAAACCTGTCCTCCTATCGGCTGCTTTTGCTCAGTACTTGGTGCCAGCAACAAAAAAGTAACTGCAACAAGGGGATTCCTTACATTCTAGTTTTTTCTACATAGTCTGTCTCCTTAAAGTCTGGAACACCAACAATAAGCAGATCCACAATTACAGAGTGGTCTTGTACAGAAAGGTGTTTTTTTTTTTCTCCCACTTTTAACTGAGTCTGGCTTAGAACTCACTTCAGCTCAGGCTAGCCTTGAACTCTTGATCCTCATGCCTCACCTTCCAAGCATCCCATCACATCCAGCTCAGAAAACTTTCCTTCCACAATTCCACCTGAGAACTTGGGAGTAAATTTTGCTGATAAAGAAGGCAAGGGGGAACCCAATTCTGACCTGTCTGCATTTCTCGTCCTCTCACTCCACCCCACACCAATCTGTCATTGGTGACCTGTTCTGGATTTGATGGTGACCTACATAGAGAATTCCTTTTATCTCCTTACCAGCCCTGCAAACCATCTGGCCCCAGCGGAACAGGTTACCCACACAGTTGGAACCTTCATGGCTCAGCTGGCCTTCCTCTTGCCAGTTTTCCAAATATCTCCTACCTCACTCTTTATGCCAAAAAGGAGGATGAATATCTTTTACCCCAATAGCCGGGTAGCATATTTGAAGTCTGAACAATTCTACAGCTGCCACTACAGCTCTCTGGAGGCTCTGGGAGACAACAGAAAGAGAAGGAAGGTAGAAAGAACAGATTCCCAAGGTCACATGGACTTGGAACTATGGCATTGCCCCCATGACCTTTGGGGTTTATTTAAATATTTAAAATATTTGTGGTTGGGAGAAAATGCCAATTATCTTCAAACTGAAGTTCTGCTGTTGGCTGCAAGTGTCCCTCACATTCCTAGGATTGACACTAACTGTACTTCCAAGATCTCGAGCTATTTTTATGGGCGACAATGGAATGCATGTGCCTGTGTGCATGTGCCTCTGTGTGCTTGGGCACTGGCACTGAATTTATGCTGGGGAGGAGCTAAGAGACCCCTGAATCAGTCTCTTAGTAGGTATGTGGAGGTGTATGGTGATGGGGTGAAGGACTGAATCCCTTAGTTACTCATTTTCTTATATGATGCTTGGGGATATTAAAAATCACTCACATAAAACAAATTAAAGCCATTTTTAGAACTCTGCATCGTGTTGTTACGCTCTCTGTTATTCTGTTCTGGCATTTGTCCAACCAAGGGACGCGTTCTCACTGAAACCCTGCTGAGGGCAAAGCTGGGTGCAGTTGAGGCCTTTCAGGCAGAATCCCAGGCCTGCTCTGTCACCAAGCAACCACCAGGAAGGAGTGCCTTCCGTGCCTATCTCAGTTTAATCCCCTTTAAAACCAGCATGCGTGTTTGCTAACCCTGAACACATGACCCTCCCACCCTGGGAACACAAAGCTCTCCTGGCCCTTGGTATGTTCTGTTTGGAAAATGTCTATTGAGGCCCATATCCCAGTGTGTGTGTGTGTGTGTGTGTGTCTGTGTGTCTGTGTGTGTTATACATGCATGCGTTATGTGTGTTCATGTTCATGGGGGGGGTACTCATGCATATGTGTGCACTTGTGTGTAGAGGTCAGAAGTCAACATCAGGTGTCTCCCTCTATCACATGGTCTCATGGGACCTAGAGCTCACAGATTGAGCTAATCTGGCTAGCCAGTTTGCACCAGAGCTCCACCTGTCTGTTTCCTGAGTGCTAGAATTCCAGGTATACACCAGCAGGCCCAGATTGTTTTATGTGGATGCTATTGGAAATCCGAGCTCAGATCCTCATACTTATGCAGCAAGCACTCTGACTGAGCCATCTGTCTGATCCAAGTATCCCATCTTGTAAAATTATGTTATTTGTGCTTTTTTGCCATTGTGTTCTATTGTAAGTCTTTCTTCTCCATCTATAGGTTGTATTTCCATTGGGTGATTAATTCCTTTACTGTGAAGGAGCATAGGTCATGGTTGGGGCCTCACCAGCCTGTAGTTGCTAACTTAAGCCACAGGGCAGAGAGATACATGGTTCACTCTGGGAGTCAGGTTGGTTGAAGCCTGCATGGAATGGTTCACTCTAGTGATGGGTACCAGCACAGACAAGCCTGGTAGGGGCTGGGGACACTTCAGAGATGCTCCATCCCACACCTCACACAACCTATAGTCAAAAACTTGGGGCTGCGGCTGGGGCTGGAGAGATGGCTTAGCAATTAAGGTGCTTACCTGCAAGGCCTAAGGACCCAGGTTTGACTTCCCAGAGCTCGCATAAGCCAGATGCACAAGGTCATGCATGTGCACAAGATGGTGCATGCGTGTGGAGTTCAATTTCAGTGGCTAGAGGCCCTGGCCCAGCAATTCTCTCTCATAAAAAAAAAAACAACTTGGGGCTGGAGAGATTGCTCAGTGGTTAAGGCACTTGCCTGCAAAGTCTAATGACCAGAGTTCGATTCCCCAGAACCCACAGATGCACAAAGTGGCACATGCATCTGGAGTTTGTAAGGGCTAGAGGCCCTGGCACATCCATTCTTTCTGTCCATCTCTCCTCCCTCTACCTCTCTTTACTTACAAATAAATAAATTTAAAAAAGAACTTGTATGCTGTTGTTGAATGTTTTATGATGAAAACTTTGACAAGTGCATAATACAGCCAATAATATATAATGAAAACTCAAACACTCCTTATTCAACAGTTAACGCTGTCCTCTGTTATTTCCTGACCCTGCTTTCCCCAGAGGCCTTGTCATTCACCCACATCCACAGATTCTATCACAGATAAGGACATCTGAGAAGTGTAATCACTATGTCACTATCTACCCAAACCAAATGAACAATTCTTTTCTATTAGATTAGTTCTTTTAAAGATGCCTTTTCAGGGTGTTTTTTTTTCCAAGTCAAAATTCAAATAGGGCACATGAACTAAATTATCATTTCTCTTATATCTTGGTTATTTCTTAACTGTACCCACTCCCGAGGATCTCCATCCAAAAAGCTTCCACACAGCAAAGGAAATAGCTAGCACATGTAAAGGCAATCTACAGATTCAGAGAAAAGGAATAGATACAAATGCACACATACACATCGCGTTTCACACCTTAAATAGATATGAAGACAGTACATCACATACCTTAACCATGACACTTCATTGAATACCTTAACACACACACACACACTCTCTCTCTACCACACACACACACACACACACACACACACACACACCATTTGTCTTGCAGAGTGCCCACATTCCAGTGCTGGTTTCTGGTTGTAGTACTGCTCAGTGCGTCTTTAGTCCTTGAGATTTTTCATCAGAAGCTTGATTAGATTCTGAACCAATTTCTCTAAGGCAAGAACTGATGCGGTACACTTCACACTCCATTGCCTCATGCAGCTACAGGCCTGGGTGCCTCACTCAAAGTGACAACTGGTGGATTTGTGTGACATCTGCCCAATATCCTAGTGCAATGTTCCCCATCAATATTTCCTCATGGGTTCTGAACAACCAGTAACAATTGTTTCATTAAGGGTTACAAATGAAAGTCTATCATTCATTCCTTTTACATTTAGTAGTGGAAATTTTTCTATAAGAAAATTTCTTCAGCAACAGTTTGGTTGCCCAGAGATACAGTTGTGAAGACTGGAATGGTAGAATGCATGCTTCTCCTTTAGTTTTGGAATAATGATTTATAGTTCTAACAATTTCTAATGGGGAAATATAATCCTTTCATTTAAAAAAAATCATTTCAGACGGGTGTGGTAGCACACACCTTTAATCCCAGCACAGGCAGAGGTAGGAGGATCACCTGAGTTCTAGGCCATCCTGAAACTACATAGTGAATTCCAACTCAGCCTCAGCTACAGTGAGACCCTATTTCAAAAACAAACAAACAAACAAATAAAATAATTTTACCCAGTATTCCATCATTTTATTGTTGTTGAAATGTTCTCATCCTCTGGATTGGAAACCCTTCAAGCTGACCTCTGGGTACCTTTGAGGTGACCTCATTGATCTTCCACAGTTCCCTTCCTGTCATGATGTCTGTGGTGGTTTGAATGAAATGCATCCCATATCCCCATGTATTTTGAAAACTTGGGACCCAACTGGTGGCAATTTGGGAGGGTTGTGGAATCTGAGAGGTTGAACCATGCTGGAGGAGGTGTGTCACTGGGGGTGGTCCTCAAGGTTTAGTCCATCCCACTGGGTGTTCAAAGCTACCTCACTCAGGCTACTCCTTCTTGCTGTTATGTGATGATGTGAACCAGCTTCCTGCTTGTACCACACTTTCCCCAACATGATCAAACTTCCCCTCAAAACTGTAATCCTTGGGCTGAAGAGATGGCTTAACGGTTAAGGCATTTGCTGTGAAGCCTAAAGACCCAGGTTCAACTCCTGAGAACCCACATAAGCCAGATGCACAATGTGATACATGCTCACAGGTAGCACATGCATGTAAGGTAGCACATGCATCTGGAGTTTGTTGCAGTGGTTAAGGCCCTGGTATGCCAATTATCTCTTTCTTGCTCTCCCACTGTCTCTCATTTAAAAAAAAAAAAAACAAAACAAAACTATAAGCCTAAATACAGCCTTTCCTCCCATCATGTGCTTCTGTTCAGGTGCTTTGTCCCAGCAATGAGAAGGTACCTGCAACAGGGTCTGTGGTAGCTTGAATGTGATAGTTTCATCAAACTTGAGCTTGCAATGTGAGCCCCCAGAAGGCAGATCCCTGCTATGGGTGTGTGTGTCACTGTGGGCAAATCTTGGAGTCCAGCCCAAAGCTGTGTGAAGAGCAGTTTGAGCTGTGGTGGTTTGTGCTTGTTTGTGGTACTGGCTCTTGGCAGTGTCTCTCTGCTTGGATCTATGAAAGGGAACCAGCTTCTTCCGCCATTGATGGAACTTCCCCTGGATCTGTAAGCCTGAAATAAATCCTTCCTCCCATAGACTGTGTCTGCTTGGATGTTCATCCTAGCAACATGGAGCTGACTGCAACACCGTCCTAGGCTCATCTTGTACCTTTCTTTCTTAACACCCTAGGAACCAGTCATTTCTTCCAGGGCCTCTGAGTCTTAGATAGGAAAATGGTGTTTAGAGACCACAATATTAGGGCTCTGGGAGCTTGTCCCCCTTGGGCCTTTACAATGAATAGGGCTACAAATAATTATTTTTGAAGGAAAAATACCAAATTACCTCACTGTGTAGATCCATTCTGATTTATGCAGCCAACCCTTTTGCATGGCTACTTGGTTAATGCCTTTTCTCCCCCAGACTCTAAGTTGCAGACAATGTCTCCATTGACTTCCCTCATTTATCCTAGTGCACAACATCTGGAGCACATTAACATCCCGATGAACATGTGCAAGGTAGATGGATGCTAGAGTGTGTGCAGCTCCCTTCCTGACATCAAATTCTAGCCTTCTTTTTTTGGGCAGGGCACGTGTGTGTAGGCATGTGGGGACAGATGCATGTGCAAGTGTGTATATGTGTATGAGGCCAAAGGTTGGCATTAGATTTCTTCCTCAGTTGCTCTCCACCTTATTTTTGAGATAGGGTTTCTCACCAAACACTTAAGTCAGTGATTCAACTAGACTAACTACATAAGAAGCTCAAGATAATCCTCCTGTCTCCATCTCTCTGGTACTGGGATAACAGGCATATGTTACCATGTTCAGAATTGATGTGGGTACTGGGGATTCAAACTCAGGTCCTCATGCCTGTGTGGCAAGTGCTTTACTCACTGAGCCAACTCTCAGTCTTTCCAGTTTCCCTGACCAGAGCAGCCACAGCTCACCATATAACCCCCAGGGATTCCACTTAGGTTCATGTGTACCCAGCAATCCAGAAGTTTGACTGCCTTGGAAGGATCAGAGGACTGTGGTGAATTGTGTTATCAACCTCTATTCTCCACGCTCCTAAATAATAGTATTGTATGTTTGCTAATTAACTGTCATTTCTGCCCTATGAGTTTGACCATTTGACCTGTTCTGGTCCATGTAATGTGAGTAGATGTCAAGTGAGCTGAGGACTTTGATGTGATCCTGGTTGGACTTGGGCTTTTGTGTCTTTTGTATCAACTGTGAGAAGGCCATGACTTGGATAAACACCACCCTTCCTGCATAGACCCTGTAACAAACATGAATGAAACCCACTTGGACCCACTTTATGGTGCAGAGGTGACCTCAGGCACCAGCAGAACCCATGCTGCTGGTGACGCTGCAGTCAACTCTCTGACCCGCAAGCATGGGAATCACTACTCACTGGCAACAGCTCCTGCTCTGGGGGTAGCTTGTTAAGCAGCAGCGTCCAGAGAGATACTGACATATACCAACACAGGACGGTCACTGACCATCTACAAGGACACTCCAAGCACACTGAGTCCACATTAAAGAGATCCCATCACTCTCTCCCTACCTCTCTAAAGCCCAGATGCCAAGGAGATTTTCAATTTTGTATCCCTAGTATCACCAGCCATGCTCAGGCATTCAGAAGTGCTTTCTCCTCTTTTTACTTGGGACTGCCTGAGTGGAGGGATAATAATGAAGGAATTAAAATGGAGACAATGGCTAGCCATGAAGAGCCCTTGCTTCTTCCAGACACCATGCTGAAAGGATTAACGGTTCCATCCAAGAGCTCTTGTTGCCTCACTTGTCCTGGGGAGACATGAACAAAAGTCTCTTCACCCCAGATAGGACACTGAGGACAAACTGAAGTAGTGATTCAACTCAAGTCCTACTTGGTGAACCAATGAGTTTATTGGAGTTGCTCACAGGAGCACGAGCAATTATAAAAATAGCTGAATCCCTGGATAGCCCACCCCAGTATGGGTGATGACCTTGTGAAAGTTGCACCAGGAGTCCAGCTTTCAATCAACCTTCCACATCTCTGGCACCTCCCAAGGTCACATGCACCTGTGGGGAGTTGGGAGAGAGTAGTAGTTAGAATGCCATGTGAGGTCTTTGTGACTGTCCCTGACTCTCCTTCTAGTACAAAGAGTCAATAGCCACATCACCATAAACCCTGCGACTCCTATGTTGTTCTGCATATCTCATTGCCCTGACTACTGGGCCCAGAATCCTGTAGGTCACCACAGCCTGTCCTCCATGATACTCAAGGGTCAGCCTGACCAGGCCCCAATAGCTGTTTGATTCACAGAGGCACTTAGACTCTGAAAGGTCAAGTAAGTCTGTCATCTGGATAGGAGGAAGGATAGAAATTGAACCTTCCCAATTTAGTCATTACTCAATGCCACAGAAAGCAAGTGATCTGCTCTTCTTTTTTAATGCTTGTGTGTGTGTGCATGCACGTGTGTTCACATGCATGGAGGCCAGAGGACAATCCCAGGTACTATTCCTCTCAGATGCCTTGAGCTCACACATCAGCCTAGATTGGCTGGCTAGTGATCCCCAGGGATCCTCTGTCTCCACCTCTCCAGTGCTGGGCATACCAGCATACACTACATGCAGCTCTGAAGAGCTAACTCAGGTCCTTAGCTTACAAGGCAAGCACATTACTGCCTGAGTTACCTACCCATCCCCTCCACATTAATATCCTCGTTCTGTATTTGGTGTCTCTGCACCCAGGGCTAGGGAAAGGACAGAAAACTCTACTTCAGTACTGTCCCTAGAGCCAGAAGTGGAGGCCAGAGCTGTTGATGCACTCTAGAAGACAGACTTTGGGTTTAATTTCCATCTTCTGGAGGTCAGTTCTAAATTTATCTACCTTATTTGACTTTAGCTTCTAATGTGGGGCCAGGGGAGTTTTATGTATTCATGAAATATTGAAAATCTCCCTTCTGAGGGAAGTACATATATTTCTGTTTGCATAAAAATCACCAGAAGAATATATAGGAAACTAATAAAGGGTTGACCTGCAGGGAATGGAGTGTGAGACCCCATAGATGAGGCAGCACTTCTCAATTACTCTTTGAATATTAGCTTGACTTAAAGTCCTAGAAATTTATAACCTATTCCAACATAATAGTACACTGAAATGTTTCCTGAGGAGAGCAATAACTCTCAAGTTGTGTGTGTGTGTGTGTGTGTGTGTGTGTGTGTGTGTGTGTAAGCCAGAGGGCAACCTTGGGTATTGTTTACCTTTTTTACAACAGGGTCTGTCACTGGCATAGCACTAACCAATTAGGTTAGACAGCTGGTCACCAAGTCCCAGGGATCTGCCTGTCTCTATTTCCTCAGTTCTGGAATTACACGTTGGTGCCACTATGCCTGGCTTTTTGGCATGGCTTCTGAGGAGTAAACACAGGTCTTCATGCTTGTGATATAAGCACTTAACTGACCGAGCTACCTCCCCAGACCTCAATCTTTTTAAAGCTACAACCCACTTAAATAAGGCAAAACACATCCTCTTCTACCTATCCTACCTGTCCACACTTTCCAATGGGTGAAGATGAATCTTGTTCATAATAACAAAGTATGGACAGGGCTCTGTTGGGGGAGAGGTTGGCATGATATAAACATCTGCTCTTGCCCTTGGAATATTGAACCACGATGTATACATTCCTTTTCACCAAGAGCTTAGAAAACTACAGGGCCCTAATAGTGATGAGGGCAATACAAGATGCCAACCCTCACAAAGATCAGACAATCTGCCATCAATACATGGAAAATGCAGTAGCAGTAACTGGAGAGAGAGAATCACAAACCTACCTCCTGAATGAAGGCATCCAGCCATCTACAGGTGTGGCTACATACCTGGAATACAGGTTGCATGGGTGACAGAATTTTGGAGCACAGCACTGAATTCAAGTATTTAGGTCACACACCAACTTGGGCTCACAAATTCCAAACTCAGTCACCCTTAATGAGTCTCTTAATAAGTTACTCGTAAGAAGCACTTGGACTGCCATAAAAATGACTAGTGGAGTTCTTCTTAACTCAGAAAAGCAGGGGAAAGAATTTACACATTGGAGAGAGGCCGGCAACCATCAGGATTCTGGTGCATCAACAATGGCTTTAGAGGCTTGCTCTGAAAATGACTTAGACTTACTGTCCTGCACAACCAACAATGTACACGCCACTGCCGACGTCCTAAAGCATTTGGAATTTTGTGGTGGGAGAATTCTTGCACCCAACTCCTGCTTTTTTGTAGCAGGAAGCAGCCCTCACATGGTGGTGAAAGGCCTTCTGATGAATGGCGCTCTGGCATCTGGGTGTTTTTTGTTTTCTTCTACAGAGAACTCATTTGAACTGTACACTCAGGGACAGCTCTCAGAACACCCTTGTGAAAACATGTCCCCAAGATGCCAGAGCCCATGTCTCAGAAGGACCACCACCATCTGAAGGACTGTTTCCCACTACAAAAACGAAGCTCTTCCACCACACAGCCTGGCTTGGTGCACCTGTAATTCCAATGCTAAGAGGTGGGGGGGCGGGGAGACCAGAGGGTTGCGAGGACTCACTGGTCACTCAAACTGAAAAACAAAATGTTCCAGGTTCAGTGAGACAATTTTTCTCAGGCAAATAAGATGGAAGAGTCATTGAGGAGGAGGGCACATGACATCTTCCTCTGGCCTCTAACACATGTGGGGGAACAGGCACATTTGTACACACGTATGTATATGCTACATGCATGTGTATGCACACACACACACACACACACACACACACACACACTCCAAATAAGAACAAAACTGTACACAGAAAAAAGCCAGACACGTTATCATGTATTCCCAGGCTGCAGTCTCTTCTGTTCCAGGGACATAAGGGTTTGTTTGTAATGAGTGCGTGGCTTCATCATTGCTCTGCCAGATTTCCAGGGCCCTTGGATGCTAGGTGAAAAGAAAGCCCAGAGAATTATTAGACCTGTGGTCCATGTAAGTCATTGCCAGGTCCTGGCCTGATGAAAAACATCCACAATGAACTCAGACGGACGTGGATGAAGGACTCCTGCCCGTCTAATCAGAAACATACCCCAAGTCTTTTGATTGTTTCCCAGGACTTCTGTTTCCCTACCTGTGAAATGAGTAACATAGGAATGACCTCCTTCTCTAGTGTTTCAATATTTTTGACAAATAGAAAATGTCTTTAGCTGGGCATGGTGGCACATATCTTTAATTCCAGCATTCAGGAGGTTGAGGTAGGAGGATCGCCATGAATTCAAGACTAGCATGGACTATAGAATTATTTCCTGGTCAGCCTGAGCTACAGTAAGACCCTGCCTCAAAAAAAAGGGGGGGAGGGCTGAGGGAGCCTGATCTCACACTCATCTCTGCCTGGGCATCGAGGTGTTTAGTGCCGGAAGCCCCAAGAGGGAGTGGAGCAGGAAACACTGCAGAAGGTCAAGGTCTTGGTGGGTGGGGGATGCGCGGTCTGAGTCTGCCGTAGAGACTCTTCCAGAGGCGTCCAGGACTATGACGCACGGCACACTTACAGCCTCTTGGACAAGGTTCAGAATTGTTCTTAAGGGAGAGCTCATCCCAAACCAGAAGGAACACGCACTTCCCAAGCATCCTGCGGGGGGTGGGGGTGCCTCTCCCTTCCTTGCCAAGGTGCTCCAGCTAAAAGAAGGCGAGTTGGAGGGTGTCAGGGGACTCCTGCTGGATCCAAGATTTGTTACAACAGTCCTGAGGAAGAAGGAAGAGAAAGGAAGGGATGGGGCAGCAGAGATACTTGGGCTAATATGGCCCCCGTGGAGAGGGTTCTGGGCTGGGTTGCCCCTCTGATCCTGGCAGAGGACAGCCAACCTTATGGAGAATGGATACATCAGAAGTGCAGACCAGCTCAGGCTAAGTGGGAGAGAAGTAGGCAGAGCCAGGGGCTTGTAGGGCTGTCAGAGCAAACCAATTCCTGAGCATGCTCATTCATTCTGTGTGTGTGGTGGGGTGGGGGTGGGGGGTGGTGTATGCATGTATGCATATTCATGTATATGTGGGTACGTGTGTGTGCAGATCAATGTGCACATGGGTGTGCAAGCATGTGGAAGCCAGATGTCAATACCACATACCTCCATCACTCTCCACTTTATTTACTGAAACAAGGTCTACCCCTTAAACCCAGAGTTTGACAATTTGGCTAGCCTGGCTAGCCTGCTTGCTCAGGGATCCTCTATGTCTGTCTCCCAAATGCTGGCATTGTAGGCAAGCCCTATTTACCATGGGTTCTGGGGATCCAAACTCAGGTCCTTGCGTCCTGTGTGGCAAGCACTTTACTTACTGAGCCATTTCCCAGTTCCCAGTTTTTTCTTTCTTTTTTAAGAGAGGGAAAAAATACAACTGGGGGCTGGGGAGATGGCTCAGTGGTTAAAGGCACTCACTTGCAAGCTTGCTCACCCCAACCCAGTACTCCTCAGCCCCCATGCAAAGCCAGATACAAAGTAGCACATGTGTCCATCTGTGATCTCAACAGCAATGGGGGAGTGGGACCAGGACAATCCCAAATCTCCAGTGCCAACTAGACTGGCACATGCGGTGGCAAAACAACAACCCTGTCTCAACAAGGAGATGGAGCCCAGTATAGGGGCACATACCTTTAATCCCAATAGTCACAAGGCAGAGGGAGGAGGAGGATCAACATGAGTTCGAGGCCACCTGAAACTACATAATGAATTCCAGGTCAGCCAGGACTAGAGGCCCTACCTCGAAAAATAAATAAATAAATAAATAAATAGGAGGAGGAAGAGGAGGAAAGAGGGAACAAACACCCTGAGACTATCCTCTGACCTCAATATGCATGCTGTAGTACACACACACAGACATACACACTTAGGCACAAACAAATTTAAAATTTTTAAATGTTCCCATTCTCCTTTTTTATAGTGTTTGAAGTGAGCCATGTCCTTGGGTTTGTTTCCGTGTGAGGCATGCGCATGTGCATATGTGTCTGGTGCCAGGACTCTTGCGGGCCTGACAAGCTGTGACCCACTGAGCTCTGTCGAAGGCAGGTGGTAGGATTTTCCCATTGCAGTGTGAAAAAACACAGGCACAGAGGGACCGTGTGACTTGCCTTCAGGTTCACAGCCTGTGTGGGGGAGTTGGAGCTGGACTCTGGACTGTCTGGCTCCCAAGTCCATGTTATTGACCCTTCACTTGGTTTTCTGAAAATAGACTTTCTTCTTTAGAACAGATTTACAGAGAATTAAGAAGAGAGTCCTAAGAGTTCTAATACTTTCCATACCCAGTTTCCCCTATTAGCAACATCTTGTGGCGTACCTGTGCAATGAATAAAGAAATGCCATCATTATTGGGAGCCCACAGCCCATGTGGATTTCCTTAGTTTTTACCTAATGTCTTTACTTTATTAAAAAATTATTTACTTATAAGAGAGAGAGAGAGAGAGAGGGAGGGAGAGAATGGGTGTGCTAGGGCCTCTAGCCAATGCATATGAACTCTAGACACATGTGCCACCTGGGTTTTTAGGCTTTGCAGGCAAGTAGCTTAACCACTTAGCCATCTCTCCAGCCCCCTAATGTCTTTTCTTATGATTGTTGATTCAGTTGTCATATATCTCCTCAATGTGACATTTTCTCCAACCTTCCTTGTTTTGACAGCCTTGATGGTTTTGATGCATAATGGTTAGTTCCTTGCCTCCCTACCTCAGGATTGGACCATGCATGTCTGTATTGATTCTGCCATTACTTGGCAAAATTCCACCCTGGGGTTTTAGTTTCCATATTGTTTCATTTTGGAAGCAAAGAAGACTCCTGCTCTGTAGGGACTCTGAATCATTGAGCTCTGATGATAAACGAGTCTTCTCAGCAAAGGCCCCTGTAGCCAGTGTGAGGCAGCAGGGCCCTGGGTCTCTGCCAGCCTGTTTCAGGATTACATATGACTCCTTCAGCCTCCCCAACAGCCCGGTCCTATTCCTTCCTGTTTAACTGGGATCCTGGCACTAAAAAGTATAAAAGGAACATTGTGGGGGACTCTGCCCTACACACTCACTTGTCATGGGTCTCTATTTGCTTCCTTGTAGTCATTTTCTCCTCATGTCTTGGACTCACCCCACTTAAGCTAGGGCAACAGCCACCAGCACCTCAGCCCCTGTAGCCTCCCATGTTTGCAGTGGCTACTCTTCAGTTAGCACTGCAGAAGTACGCTCAGGGCCCCACCTTTCTCAGTAGGGCTGTCTTGGCCAGGTGGCTCATACACCCATCACGCCCACCATCCCAGGCTTCAGATATCACTGGAGGTATGTTGCATTTAGACTGGGGACACACCCATTTTCCCTTCCCAGGGAGAACTCCAATCATCTAAATGTTTACCCATGGGAGAGATGCTGAAGGTATAGCTTGAGGTGGTAAAAATACACACACCTTTTAAAACCATGGCAACACAGGAGGCAAGAAGGCTGCAGATGAGTGTGTATTTAGTGTATGAGCTTCAGGGTGGCTTGTTTGCCTCTCTCTGTGTGTGTGTGTGTGTGTGTGTGTGTGTGTTGCATGCATGCGTGTGTGTTTGTATGTGTATAGGCATATGGGGGGTGTCGGTCAGAGGACAATGTCAGGCATCATCTTCTGGTACACCATCCACCTCTTTTTCTGAGACAGAGTCTCTCACTGGTCTGGAGTTCACCAGTTAGGCTAGACTGCCTGGCCAGTGAACGCTAAGGATCCTTCTGTCTCCATCTTCCCAGCAATGGGATTACCACAACTGACAGTTTTACTCGGGTTCTGAGGGTCAAACTCAGGTCCTCACGCTTACGATGCAAGCACTTTACTGACTGAGCCATCTCCCCAGTCCCTGGGCTTCAGATCTGAAAATAAAGTTTGAAAATTATAGTGACTTGCTCTATCCATCACCAATGTTATGTCCCTGCTAAGAGCCTCACCAGGCTCCAATGCCCCACCCATGATGATTGCATGAGAGAATATATACAGAAGCTACGTCCCTGGATGCCTCCAACAGGGTCACAGCCCACGCTCCCAGCCATCCTTTTCCCTCATTTCCCTTGGCCTGCCAGGCATGTCCAACCTTTGGACATTGTGACACAACACTGTCAACTACAAAGGCCATTCTCAAGAACCATGCAATCAAGTTACCAAAAGAAAAAAAATCTCAAGAATAAATTTCATAATGATCTATGTAAGTTCTTGATTTTACGTTGGGCCGCATTTATAGACATCTTCAGCTACATGTGGCCAGCAAGCCACACGTTGGACACTGCTGGCCAGAGCTACATGGCCAAATGGTTTTTTAAATTGCATTTTGTGTGTGTGTGTGTGTGTGCATGTGTGTATGCGTGTGTGGGTGTGTGCATGTGCGTGTGTGCGTGTGCACCAGTGCCTCTTAGCACTGCAAATAAGCTCCAGATGCATATGCTACATTGCATTGTTGCATTTGGATTTACATGGATGCTGAGGAATTGAACTCTGGCCAGCGGGCTTTTTAAGCAAGTGCCTTTAACAGCTGAATCACCTCCAGCCTGTGTGGTCAGATAATAGCACTGTGGTTACTGTCTCTGGCCCTCCATTTCGTGCTAATGAGAACTGTTGATCATCTCCATTATTCACCGTCGGCTGCAACTCTTTGCAAAGAGAGTTCACAGACCTGCCAGGACCTGGTGCATTCATTCTTTCTCTTGCTTCTCATCTGACTCTCTTGCTCTTTCTCAAATAAATACAACATTTTTTTAATCCATGTTTTGGTGAACACCTTTGTTGATATGGGAGATAATTTCTGTACATGGAGCCTGACACATGGTACAATCATAATAGACAGTGGATGGTATAAATATTTGCCTAAGCTCCTAATCATTTCCTTAGAGTAAACTTCCAGATGAATTTTTCTGGCCTAATGAATTAGTTTTAACATTTAAGTCATTTTCTGATCCACATTGAATTGTTTCCAGAAAGGACATCCTCATTCACATCATAATGACATGGTGACGGTACTGGCGTCACAGCCTCCTCGCCGGTGTTGCTCATTTGACAGGTGAAATATAGTCGCTCATCATCGCTGATTACTAATGAGGCTAGAAATTCCTGCTTAATTATGAGCCACCGGTAACAGGATGACATTGGGGGTGTTGGGCCAGTGCCTGGCTTAATGAATAGTTTTGAATGAGTTGATTTCTAAAAGTTTCCACGCTGTGAGCACACATCACATCACAAAGGTTAAATGCTCGATTGGATTGGTTGAGTGATGGCTTTATGGAATTTATTCCTAGTTCTATCTGGCTTAATTGAAAGTAATCCTGGGGCCTGGAAAGATGGAACAGCAGGTAAAATGCTTGCTGTGCAAGCTTGAGAAGCTGAGTTTGGATTCCCACAACCCGTATAAAAGTCGAATGTAATATCAAATGCCTACAATCAGCGTTGGGAATGCAGAGATGGGAGGAGCCCTGGGGCGTGCGGCTAGTTAGTCTAGCCAAATCAGCGAGCTCTGGGTTCAGTGAGACCCTGTCTCAAAAACTAAGGTGAAGAGCCATTAAGGAAGACACCTGATGTCAACCTCTGACTTCCACACACATGTGCACCCTCACACACATATGAACACATGCACACCACATACACATGCACAAAGAAAAGAAATAATACTTTGTTTTCAGTGCTGGAGATAAGCCATAGCCTCTTGCATGTTAAGAAAGGGCTTTACATGGGGCTGGAGAGACGGCTTAGTGGTTAAGTGCTTGCCTATGAAGCCTAAGGACCTCGGTTCAAGGCTCGTTTCCCCGGGACCCACGTTAGCCAGATGCACAAGGAGGCGCACGCGTCTGGAGTTCGTTTGCAGTGGCTGGTGGCCCGGGCGCGCCCATTCTCTCTCTCTCTTTCTGCCTCTTTCTCTCTGTCTGTTGCTCTCAAATAAATAAATAAAAATAAACAAAAAATTTTAAAAAAATAAAAAATTTAAAAAAATAAAAATAAAATAAAAAGAAAGGGCTTTATGGGCGTGGTGGCACACACCTTTAATCCCAGCACTCAGGAGGCAGAGGTAGGAGGATCGCTGAGAGTTCGAGGCCATCCTGAGACTACATAGTTAATTCCAGGTCAGCCTGGACCAGAGTGAGACCCTACCTTGGAAAACCAAAAAAAGGGGGGGGGGCTTTACCACTGAGCTGTCTCTCCAGTGGGTAAGATCCTGGGTTATCTGTGAGGTGAGACAGTATCTTTTGAAGTTGGGTTGCTGACTTTGGAGCTGACCAGTCAAGTGGCCAGTGAGAATGGTGGTTAGCATTAAGGTGCTGGAAAAGTACCCTAAGAGTCAGCTATCTTGGACATGAGGCTCTGGTGCCTGGGCCCTCCCATCTCTCTTCACTCTCCAGGCATGCACTGTGGTCCATGGTGGCCTGGGATGCACTTGGACTTGGCAGACACTTCTATTTCTGGGAGGAAGAGGGTGTGTGAACTCCACTTTCTCATAAGCCTATGTTATCCATGAGACTATTGAAGTGGCTCAGCCCCTGTCACACTCCTGTGTTTCTGATCCTTCAAGCCTGGCTGAGACTCCATCAGTTTGGCCCCATCTCTCTCCTACCCCAGAGCTCTCTTGTGGAAGTAGTTACCCTGCATTGCCGTTTCCCTTACAAGTCACATTCCTGTCCTTGATATGAGCTCCCCAACAATAGAGATAGAGACTTATTATTATCTTTGCACCTTCAGCAGGTAAGAGTGTAAGAATGAATGAATGATATCCCAGGAGCATGGAGAGTATGCAACAAATAAACTAGGGCCTTGGAAACTAGTCCGGAGAAATAGCCAAATGTAATTCTTTATCGATCTGCTTTTTTGTTCTTTTTTGTTTTTTTCTTTTGTTCTGTGGGTGGCTGGGGTTTGGGAAGAAAAACATCATGTGACCCTGAGCCCTGAAATTTTCTGGTTTGGTTCTGACACAACTGCACTAGAGCCAAGACTCAGCCAGAGCAGGATTGTGCTAACCATCCGTCCAGATCTCTCTCTCTCTCTCTGCATGTATGGTGTGTGTGCATGTGTGAATGAGTGTTCATATGTACATGTGTGTACCTGTGTGTGGATATGCATGCATGAGAGTACATATGCATGTGGAGACCAGGTGTCAACATCAGTTGTCCTGCTCAGGGTCTCCCCACTGAGCCTAGAGCTCACCAGTTTATCTAGACATCAGCTAGCCAGCATGCCCCAAGTATCTTTCTGTCTCTACCCCCTAGTGCTGCTATTACGGATGCACCCTGCCACATCTGGCATTTTACATGGATGCTGGGGATCCAAACTCAGGTCCTCATATTTGCACAGCAAGCACTTTACCCACTAAGCCATCTTCCCAGCCCCAGGTTTCCCCTTCTAAAGCTGTAGTTCTCTCTGTGGTTCTGAGGATGGAGCCCAGGCCCTATACATGCTGAGTAAGTGCTCGACCACGGGGCTACATCCCCAGCCTTCAGAAACAGACCTTCAGACGCAGGAGGCACATTGTGACCACCGGGGCTCTGAATCTGCTTCTCTAGCAAGCTTCCCTTGGTGCTGCTGCTGTCCTGAGCCACAGTCAGAATGTTCAAATCCAAACCAGACAAGGCACCAGGCTGACTTTCCCTAGCTCCTGTTGTGCCCCCTCCCAGTCTGCATCACGCTTGGCTGTATTCTCTTCACAGGAAGGCATAAGCTGACTGGGACATCCTTGCCTGCTAGAAGGCCTTCAAGGGCTTAAAAATGACTGTTTGTCTGCAGAGATGGCTCAGCAGTTAAGGCGCTTGCCTGCAAAGACTGACAACCATGGTTCTATTCCCCAGTACCCACGTAAAGCCAGATGCATGGTGCCACATGCATCTGGAGTTCATTTGCAGTGGCTAGAGGCCCTGGAAAGCCCATTCTCTCTCTCTCTCTTAACTCTCTTCTCTCTCTCTCTCTCTCTCTCTCTCTCCTTAAAAAGAAATAAATAATTTTTTTTTTGCTGTTTTTCGAGGTAGGGTCTAGCTCTAGCACAGGCTAAACTGGAGTTCACTATGTAGTCTCAGGGTGGCCTTGAACTCATGGCAATCCTCCTACCTCTGCCTCCTGAGTGCTGGGATTAAAGGCATGTGACACCATGCCAGGCAATAAAAATATTTTAAAAATTACTGTTGAAGGGCCTAACACCATATCCAAGCACTCTGTTACTTTCTGGAGATGCCTGGGAAGTTTTAGGAAAGCTGGGCTTTACATTCTAGGAAAACCCCAAGCTCCTAGAGCCAAGCTTTCTGCCCAGTACAGCAGCCAGGTGTTATAGCTGCCCCTTCCAGGATGAAGCTCTTCAAAGAGTTGGTTGGAGACTGGAGAGAGAGCTCAATCAGTAAGTGCTTGCCTTGTAAGCATGGGAAATTGAGTTCAACCCCCAGAACCCATGTTAAAACAAAAAACCAAAAACCACTGGGCATGGTAGAATGCATTTGTAATCCCAGCACTAAGGAAAAAGAGATAGGTGGATCTAGGAGCTCTCTGGCCAGCTAGTCTAGATTAATTGGTAAACTTCAGGCCAATAAGAGACTCCTCTCAAAAAAAGTGGGCAGCCCCTGAGGAATGACACTGGAGGTTGTCCTCTGGCTTCTGCATGCATGCACACACTCACGCACGCATGCACACACACACAAAACACATGCACACATACATGTACACAGATAATACACACACAGTTAAATGGCCATGTGCTCTGCTTATCTATAACTCAAGCTCATAGTACCAGATGACCACCTGGGTTAAGACTTGCTTTCTAGAAACTTCCCCATCACACTTCTTAAATCTAGGCTCCTTACCATGGCCCGAGGCTGCCAGGTGCTTGGATGTCATCTTGCTGCATCCCAGCATTTCCACTCTATGCTGGGTCTGCTCCCTGCTACCCCTACCCCCTGGACATCAGGCTTGCTCCCTCCCGTCTTGGAGTCCTTTGCAGTTGCTTCCCTTGACAGCTGGATCCCCGAATAGAATAAGAGGCTGGCTAGCTGTTGAGGAGGAGCTTGGCTCACCCTTCATCAGCAGTTCCCGCTCCCCACCTGCACTTTCTCTCCTCATTTCCCAAATATTTGTCTCTATCTGGTATAGTTTTCTCATTTACTATCTGCCTGCCCCCATGGAATGTAAGCCCCAGGAAGTTGGAAACCTGGTCTACTGTCTCCAAGTATGTCTCTAGCACCTAGGTAGTGTATGTTCCACAAAGATTTGTGAAATAAATTTGTATACCCTACCAGGTGCCCTATGGATGGCAGGTCTTCTAGACCTTGGCTCTAAAATCCAGAATCAGGATCCAGGTTTATGTCTTTGCTGTTTTTTTTTTTTTTCTTCAAATTGGAAGCTGGGAGCATGAACTACTTTCACTGCCCTGGACCAGGACTGTCAATCCACGTTGTTCCCTCATTCCCATTAGGCATTTAATTTTAGATGAGCTTTTCATTTTTGTCATGGTTTTAAAAACCAGGGCTGAGAAGATGGCTCAGCTGTCAATGGTACTTGCTTGCAAAGTCTGCCAGCCTGTGTTCAATTCCCCAGAACTCACATAAAGCCAGGCCCAAAGTGGCTCAGGCATCTAGTGCTGGCTTGCAGCAGCAGAAGACTCTGGTACACATGCATACGTGCATCTGCACATGCACACACACACACACATAAATAATTTTTAAAATAAGTAAATAAAAAATAAAGCAGCCAGTGTGTTGGTGCATGCCTTTAATCTCAGCACTTGAGAAGCAGAGGTAGGAGGATCATCCTGAGTTCAAGGCCACTCTGAGACTACATAGTGAATTCCAAGTCAACCTGGGCTAGAATGAGACCCTACCTCAAAATAAAATAAAATAAAATAAAACAAACAAACAAAACAACAAGCTGGTGTGGTGGTACATGCCTTTAATCCCAGCACTCAGGAGGCAGGAGGCAGAGGTAAGAAGATCGCCATAAGTTCAAAGCCACCCTAAAACTACATAGTGAATTCCAGGTCAGCCTGGGCTAGAGTGAGACTCTACCTTGAAAATCTAAAAAAAGAAAAAAAAAACAATGTCTAACTCATAAATAATTGTATTAGTTACCTTTCTCATTGTTGTGATCAAATATCTGACAAGAAGCAACTTAAAGGAGGAAGGGTTTGTTTTGGCTCACAGTTTAAGGGTGTACAGTCCATTGGTAACACCAGAAGGAGGAAGCTGGTCACAACTCTGTAGTTAGGAAGCAGAAATCAGACAAGAAGTGGGGCCTGGTCATTAAAGTTGAAGGCTTGACTCTCCTGGCCCATTTCTCCAGCAAGATCTCCTTTCATAAATGTTCTACAACCTTCCAAAACAGCCCCACCAGCTGGGGGTCCCAAGTGTTCCAACACATAAGCATGTAGGAGACAATTTCACATTCAAACCACAACAGCAATGAAAACTGAAATATCAAGGAGTTCCACTGGAAAAAGAGATTCTGGAATTTGAGGCCCAGATAAGGAATCTCTCCACGGGTCACTTTTCCCGCCCGGCTTACCTGCTGTCCCATGAAGGTGAGTTGGGCTTTCTGCTTGGCACTGGGAATCTTGGTGACATGAAAGAACAGCTTGACATCCACATTCCACAACAGTTGCCAAAGTACATTGAAAAGCCATTTTAGTTGACATCAGAGCAATGGCTCAATTGGAAAGATCTGAGCTTCCCATATACCCAGAAATAAAAATCCTCATTCTTACCTGGTCTCCTGATTCTGACCTTGGCAGTGAATTAAAGGAGAAAAGTCATATGGAGTCCTTAGGTGCAAAACTGCCAAAGCTAGCAAATGAAAATGCAAGATTAGTGGTTACTTTCAAATTCGAGATAGCGGACACATATTTCAGGGAAAGTATGTCATTTGAGACATGCTTACACTTTTTTTAAAAAGCATTTGTTTATTTGAAGTTCAAATTCAACTATTGTCCCATATTTTATCTGGCAGCACTATCTTGAGACTGCCCTTTTTTTTTAATTTTTTTAAAATTTATTTATTTGAAAGTGACAGAGAGAGAGAGAGAGAGAGGCAGATTGAGAGAGAAAATGGGTTTGCCAGGGCTTCCAGCCACTACAAACGAACTCCAGACGCATGCGCCCTCTTGTGCATCTGGCTAACGTGGGTCCTGGGGAATCGAGCCTCGAACCGGGGTCCTTAGGCGTCACAGGCAAGCACTTAACCACTAAGCCATCTCTCCAGCCCCCCTTTATTTTATCTTAAGGTTTTTTTAATTTTTTAAATTTTTATTTTGTGAGAAGAGAGAGAGAGAGAGAGAGTGTGTGTGTGTGTGCGCGCGCACGCGTGCCAGGACCTCTTGCCACTGTAAAGGAACTCAAAACACATGCACCACTTTGTGCATCTGGCTTTATGTGGGTACTGGAGAATTGAACCTAGGCCAGCAGGCTTTGCAAGCAAGCACCTTTAACCACTGAGCCATCTCTCCAGCCCACTCAGGCTCCACTTTAATCTTGAAGCCTTTGGTCCCAGTATTGTAGGGACATGAAGATGCTAGAGCTCATCTAACCTGTCATCCCACAAGTGAAAATGTTTTACTCTGAGTCTCCACTTGCTTCAGACCTCCTCTGTCCTTCCTGGTCCTGCCACTGGGACCTAGGCAGTGGATGGACATGACCTTGAGTAACCCCTGTGCCTGCGTGCTTCTGAGATGTTTCCCACACAGCCTTGGCAGCATCAGGGCACTTACCAACTCTTGATACCAGAAAATGCTCAGGTTTTAAGACAAATCAGAACAGGGATGTTTTATAGCTGTTGGGAGCATTTGATTCTTAGATGAAGGGCTGAGGAGACCCAGAACTCAGCCCTAAATGTGGAGCACGGCTCCTGTGTTAATGTATTTATTTTGGTATTACTCAATACCGCTTTTATGCTAATAATACCTTGTCCTCACACGGTGCTTCTCATCCAGGGAGCTTTAGTACTTTATTGCCAGGAAGCAGCACAGCCTTGGAACCTCTGGATTATGTAATTAGTCAACAGAGTTTTCAAGAGAGAGGATTACCATTCATGGAAGAGACCTGGGCAGAGGTGAGGAACAAGAGGACCTGACCTGGGAGACGGGTTTGGGGTACCTACTCCCCATCACACCTTGATATGCCATTAGTCTCTCAAGCACAAGGTGCTTTGTTATTTATTTGTTTCTTGTGTGTTTATGTCTTCATGGAGAGGCAAGAAGACCCACTTCAGGTATCATCTTAGGTACAACCATCTACCACCTGTTTTTTTTTTTAATATATTTTATTTATTTGAGAGACAAAGAGAGAGAGAGAGAAAAGAAAACTCCAGATGCATGCGCCCCCTTGTGCATCAGGCTTATGTGGGTCCTGGAGAATCAAACTGGGATCCTTTGGCTTTGCAGGCAGATGCCTTAACCAGTAAGCCATCTCTCCAGCCCCCACCACCTGTTTTTGAGATAGGGTCTCTCGTCAGCCTGAAGCTCACCAATTAGAGTAGACTGTCTGGCAAGCAGGCCCCAAGGGTCCTCCTGTCTTTGCCTGCCCAGCACTGAGATTACAAGCACATGCCAGTCTGCCAGGCATTTATGTGGGTGCTTGGGATTGAATCCAGGCTTCACGTTTGTGAGGGAGCCACTTTACTGACTGAGCTATCCCCCCAGCCTCTCTTCAGTTTTTAAATCACAGCATTGAACACAATGGCGGGAACATGAAAAGTGCTCAGAAAATATTTGCTGTGATGAACGAATGAGTGATGAGCAGTTAGAAGACTCCAGAAGCAAACCTTGGGTTGGTTCTTTGGTTTTCCAGTTGAGTGGGGGAGGTAGCAGCATCTTCATACAGTTGTTGCCTAAATGGCAGTGTACCCTTGTGTTCCATTACCAGCAGCACATGAATCTGTCAGGGGATGACCATAAGCCACAGGAGCCTTTTCCTGCTGTGGATATTGGAGGTCTCCCTACAGCAGGTATGCAAAGTCTCCAGTAACAACATGCCTTGAGGATGACACTTAAGCATGGCCTATGCTGTGCTTACTGAGGGATTGTACCAACAACACTCTCCAGAGGACTTGACATCAAAACCATTATCTTGGGCCTGGGAAGATGGCACAGTGGGCATAAGCATGAGAACCTGAGTTCAAATCCCCAATACACACATAAATATCAAGGAGTTGTAAGGGCCTGTCTATAGTCACATAGCTCAGGAGGCAGAGACAGGAAATCCTCAGGGCACACTGGCTAGTTAGACTAGCCGAATCAGTGAGCTCTGGGTTCAAATGAAACACCTTGTTTCAATAAATAAGGTGGAGAGCAATGCAGGAAGACAGCTGATATCATCCTCTGTCTTCCACCCACATGTGCACCCACACACATGCAAGCATGCATAAATATACACTCCACACACACATCCACACATGAAGAAAAGAAAACCTTGTTGGTTTCCCTTCCCAGGCCCATTTCCTATTCTAGTTGGGGGTTTCCTGAGAATACCTTCTAGTGAATCAACTCCTAGAATCTTCCCTCAGGAGCTCTGTTTGGGAAAGCCAGCGGGAGATGTGGCATTTGGATTTCTTGATAACAGCTCATTTTCCCTGTCCTGTCGACTCTTCTTCAACACTAGGAAGGACCTTCTAATAGAAGAAAACCACCATCAATGTTGTGGTGTGAATATGAAATGTCCCCATAGACTCGTGTTCAATCACTTGGTCCCCAGATGGTGGCACTGTGTTTGGAAGGTTGTAGAACCTTTAGGAGGCAGAGCCTTGCTGGAAAAAGCAGGGCTTGGGGTTTCTTAGCCTGACCCCACTTCCTGTCTGTGTTCTGCTCCCGATCTGTGGATATTTTTGGCCATGTTGCACTGTGTCCCCTCTGTGAACTTTGAGTATGGAATGTCCCACATAGTTGCATGTGTTTATGATTAAGTCTTTTATTTAATGGCCAGATTGTGGAGCCTTTGGGAAGCAGAGCCTTGCTGGAGGTGTGTCACTGGGAGCAGGCCTTCATTTTGACTCGTCCACTCCCACTGGGTGTTCACAGCCAGCTCACTCTTGCTACCTCCTCTCTGTTGACATGACAAGATGTGCCACCTGGCTTTCTCTTTGTGCCATGCCTTCCACACCATGAGGAAACTTCCCCTCTAAATTACAAGGCAAAATAAACCCCTTTCTTTCATAAGCTGCTTCTGATCATGTATATTGTCTTAGCAATGTAACTGTTTTACCCTCCAATTGTGAGCTAAAACAAACCCTTCTTCTCTGAGTTGCCTTTCATCAGGTATCAGATCACACAATGAAAAATGTTACTAATACAGCCAATGATGTTTCTTAGAAGAGAAGCAGACCCAAAATAATCAGGATTTTGTACCTATGGGGGCAAGAATATATTATTTCCACTTGGAGTTTTCATTAGCAAAGATAAGATAGCCAGGGATGGCAGCCATACTGACTTTAAACCCATGTATACACACCAGTGGCCCTTCTTATGGGCCCCCTACCTGTGGGCTGTCTTCAGAAAAATGTCTGCACAATCCAGAAGCCCAGACTCACATCATTGAAAGATGGCATCAGGGCCCTTTGGGGAAGAGGTCAGGCAGGATGTGGTCCAAGGCTATGGGGCCTTCAGATCAGCAAGCTGGTACCAAGATTGTGGGAACACTGAAGAAATGATGATGGCCAGGTTTCCTGGGAAGCCTTTAAGAGTTATGTCTGCATTCTTTATGGTTCCGAAAATCCACTTTACAGAAGTTAGGTGCAGGTGTTCAGAGGGGCTGTTTTCTCTCCATCTTAGGGTTTCAGGCAGACCATGTAGAATGAATGCCACCTAACAGCTTTTCTGGGGCTGGGGAGGTAGTTCAGTGGAAAAGTGCTTGTCTGCTTGCCACACAAGCATGAGTACCTGAGCTCAGATCCCCAGAACCCACATAAAGTTGGACATGGTAGAGTGAGCGTCTGTAATCCTAGTGGGCCTAGGATGAGCAGGGAGGTGGAGACAGGAGATCCAACCAGAAGCCAGCAGGCCTGCTGTCCTGGGGATTGCTGCAAATGGTGTGAGACCCTTCCTCAAACAAGATGGATGGTAAGGAGTGACATCCGAAGTTGTCCTCTGGCCTCCACACAGGCACTGCCGCACCCACACACCAGTGCACACAAGTGCATGCCCACACAGGAACACACACACATGCAAGATGTTCTGACTTTACCCTCAGAACATGGCAATGGTCGAGGCCCTAAGCTTCCATGAGACTTTTGTTGTTTTGTAATGCTTTAGGGGTTCTAGCCTACTTCGGAGGGAAACATTTATTATTAACACAGCCTTAACACTTAACTTTCTAGGGTATTTGTAGATGACACAGTCATACATCTGCCTTTTTATAGTTCTCTGTGGCAGAGCACAAGACCTTCTGGCTGACACCTCATAGATCATCAAAATTAAGACCTCTAGGCAAGCCAAGAAAGCCAGGCAGGGACAGGATGGGGACAGCAATGGGAGTGATCAAATGGGTTCTAAGTTAACTTTCCTTCAGCAAGAGTAAGAGAGAAGGAGGGGGAGAGAGAGGGAGGGAGAGAGAGAGAGAGAGAGAGAGAGAGCGAGCGAGCAAGAGGACCATTTTTATTCCAGAGCAAATTATTCTTAACATTATGATGCTCCTGTTTCCGTGGCAACCCACGACAACTTGAAAAGATGCTCCTCGGTGGCTATCCAGTAAAGTGACAGTGCCTGTCTCATTGGTAAAGATTAACTCAGTGCCGTGATTATCAGCCAGACAGAGGTCAATTTCCACCCGCTTGGCATTCACCGCCTAGCCCTGCCGCGATGAAGCGGGGGAAGTCTGAAACCAGCAAGTCCAGATGGATGCACATTGTCTGACTCCAATGAAAGCTGTCATCACAGGGTGAGAATGTGTCTTGAAGAGTTACAGTCTAAACTAATGGAAAATTGTGATCAAAGAAAGAAAGAAAAATCTCAGTTTTCATGTGTGTGTTCATGCATGTGTGTGGAGGCCAGTGGACTCCCTCAACTGTCATTCCTCAGGAATGCCATCTGCTTTCTTTCAGACAGGCTCTTTTCTGGCCTGGTGCTCACCATTTAGGCTAGACTGGCTGACCAGTAAGACCCAAAGAGCCTCCTGTCTGGGTCTCCCCGGCTCTGAGATGATAACACAGACTATCACACTTGTTATGTTATGTGGGTTCTGGGCATTGAACTCAGGTCCTCTGAGCTATCTCCACAGTCCCCCTATTTTTTTTTTTTAGGCAAGCCCAACAGACTGACCTTTTTATGAGAGAGAGAGAGAGAGAGAGAGAGAGAGAATTGGCACATCAGGACCTCCAGCCACTGAAATCAAACTCCAGACGTGTGTGCCATCTTGTACACATGTGCGTCACTTTGTGAGTCTGCCTTAGTGGGACTTGGAGAGTCAAACATGAGTCCTTCAGCTTTGCAGGCAAGCACCTTAACTGTTAAGTCATCTCTCCAGCCCCCACAATTTTTTTGATTGAACTTCTTCTATTCATGGTTCATTGTAGGCTGCTAGGTGCACTGTTTTTCCTGTCTTTAAAAAGAAAAGCAAGCTGGTCTAGTGGTGCATGCATAGAATCCTATTACTTAGAGTCTGGGCTCCAAAGTGAGATTCTATGTCCAAAGTAAAACACACAACAAGAGCAACAACATGAGAGATCATAATCATTTGGGTTTCATATGCTTTTTGTTGTTGTTTTGAGAAACAATCCATGTAGCCTGGGCTGGCCTCCTATTTGCTATGTAGCCAAGATAACATTGAACTCCTGAACTTTTTGCTTCTTCAAGCTAGGATTATAGGCATTTTCCACCATGCTCATTTTGTGAAGTGCTGGAGATCAAACCCAGGGCTTCGTCCATGCTACGAAAGCACTCTACAAACTGAGCCACATCCCAGGCCCTGGCATCATTTATTTTTATACCCATGATTCCTCTCTCTGACTTAGAGTGGACACATGTGACAACTGGGGATGCCTTTGTTTTCCTTGCTCTTTGGCAGTTCCTGTCTGTTGAGCTCTGAACTTGACCTGGACCACTGTACCAGTTACTGTGTCATTTCTGGGACAAAACACCTAGCCAGAAGCAGCTTATGGGGGAAAAAGGTTTATTTTGGCTCAGTTTTGACAGGAAGTTTCATCACGGTGGGGAAGCATGGCAGAGCAGGCAGCCAGGTCACAACTTGTCATAGCAGTGGGAAGGAAGCAGTCAGAGTGACTTAGCACTGGCCAGTGGGGAACTATAAAATCCCAGGCTCATGCTCTTGTCTGGCTATCCGCATATATTATTGTCACCAAACTGTGCAGAAAGCACTATACTTATTGTTCATATATTATTGCTACTCTCACTTTTGGTTAGAGAAGCTTCTCTTTTCAGATGGCGATGACCACTGGGATGACCCAAAAGGCAACATAGTGCTGAGAAGAAGGAATGGAGGAGTGTCCAACACTGAAACATCTCTATCACTCCCTCCAAGGCTCAGGGTCCATTGCGGAAGAGGTGGAGGAAAGAATGTAAGAGCCAAAGGAAGAGTACCACTCCCTACAATGCAACTGTCCAGGGACAGAAATTGGCCTCAATATCCATGACCTCACAGTGCCTAACAATACCTACACAAGACCCTCATAATAGGATAAAAAGATGATGACATCAAATAAAAAAAAAGAGACTAATGGAGAGAGGGAGGGGATATGATGGAGAGCGGTGTCATGAAGGGGAATGTGAGGGAGGGGAAGGAAATATCATGGTTTATTGTCTGTAAGTATAAAAGTTGTCAATAAATTTTTTTTTTAATTTCTAGGCTCAACCCCAGTGACCTACCTCCTCCAACAAGGCTCCACCCCCCAAAAGTTCTACCAGCTGAGGGCTAAGTAAGAAGCTTAATCATAAACACCTGAAGTTAAGGGGGACATTTTACATTCAAACCCCCTCAGCCCATTTTTGTGACAAAGGATATCAGCCATTATGCAGAGAGGAATCATTGATTTTACTGTTCCTGAGCCCTGGCACCAGCAACGTTTCTGAGGAGGAAAAAGAGACAATTGTGAAAAAGAAAATTCCCTGAGAAGATAACAAAGACCCACTTGGGTGATGGGGCATGGAAGGGATTCTTGCTTGAGATCCATGAAACCTTGTATGTTTTCTGCCATCAAAGTGGCTGCTGTTTGTTCTGGGCTGGCAGGAGTCAACTGTATGTCATATGAAATGTACACGCAGTTTATCTGCAGGGATCTTTTCTTTGTTTTCTTCTGTCAGCAGTGTGACATTAACAGCACCGTAGGATAGATGCACTGTGCATCAAATACAAATACACGCCTGTTAGTTCCCAAACAATATGTTCAGAGAGAAATAGAGCAATACACCCAGGGAGGAGGCAGGAGAGGGGAGGAGCTTCCCCTGATGCTGGTCAAGAAGCTCCTCCCAAGGGCACTGGGTGGGGGTGCAAATGTGGGGAAACCTGTGTTCCCCCAAAATGGAAAACACCTGGGTAAAGGGGCTGTGGCCACTGCTATCAGAATGATGATGACTGCCTTAAGCCATGTCTTTCCTTCCTTCCTCCTTTTTTCCTTCCTTCTTTCCTTCCTTCTTCCCTCTTTCTTTCCTTCCTTTTTTCCTTCCTTCCTTCCTTCCTTCCTTCCTTCCTTCCTTCCTTCCTCCTTCCTTCCTTTCTTCTCTCCCTCCTTCCTTCCCTTCCTCTCTCCCTCTGCCATCCTTCCTTCCCTCCCTGACATGTCCCTCCCTCCCTTCCTTTCTTTATTCCTTACTTGCTTGCTTCTAGCCCAAGTGGCTATCTGGGTCAGTCCATCTGGAGCTATGTGATACTTTTCTCGTTTAGTCCTGAACAGTGGGATGCTTAAATTTTTGATCTCTGATGTATGTGGGTGCAGGAATTTTTATGAGAAAAAATAATTGTTAATCTTTCTTTTTCCCGTGTATATGTGCATTTGGTACGCATGCATGTATATGCACGTTCATATGTGTGAGGGTGCACATATGTGCACAGGCGTGTGGTGGGAAGCCAGAGGTTCATGTTGGATGTGACCCTCAATACCGTCTCCACCTTACTTTGATGAGACAGAGTCTCTCACTGAACCCAGAACCCGTCACCCACTAAACTAGCTAGGCTTGCCTCTCCCTCCCAGTGCTGGGATCACAGGAGCACACCCCCATGCCCAGCATTTACATGGGCGCTGCACATCTGAACTCAGGTCCTCATGCTTGTTCAACACTCTGCCCACTGATCCTTTCCCCAGCCTCCAACTGTTGTTTTCAGTCACACAGAACAAGTAGTGTTGATGGCAGGCAGGTGAGCCTGGAGCGTGTGCCTATGACCTTCATACTGGGTGGGTGGACACAGCCCCCATGGGACACTCCCCTGTTTGGATGACTAATCAGAAAGCAAGCAGAGTAACTAGCTTTGTTGGCCACAAAGATGACCAAGCAGGAGAGGCTGGGTGACTGACAATGAACCTCTTCAGGTTGATGTGAGCTACTGGGATGATGGCCCCCCACTGGGCCAACGTGATCTCCCTTATCTCCCTTTACAATTCCTCCCCACACTTCCCTCTCCTGCTTACACAACTTGGAGTTGCTTTCTGTCCACCTGTGCCTTCCCACTGCCCATGTTGATATGGGTAGGGGCCCAGGACAGCGTCCAGAATGAAAAAGGCTTCTATGACCCGGTGAACCTGATGGGCGATAGCTCTCCAGGTAGAGAGAGGGGAGTGCCCTAGGTCACAGAGACAGATGTGGGCCTGGCAAAGGAACATTCAGTTTCTAAGAATGGGACATATAAGCAGAGCTATGTTGTGTTTGTGTCTGGACAGGGGTTTGTTTGCAAATAGAATCATATGTGTGTGTGTGTAGTGCTCATACATGTGTGCTTATACATGTGTGTGTGTTCACAGTGCTTATACATGTGTGCTTGTACATTTGAGTGTGTGTGCAGGGCTTATACATGTGTGCTTGTACATGTGTGTGCAGGCAGTGCTTATACATATGTGCTTGTTCATGTGTGTGTGCAGTGCTCAAACATGTGTATGTGAGCAGTGCTTATACATGTGTGCTTGTACATGTGTGTGTGAGCAGTGCTTATACATGTGTGCTTGTACATGTGTGTGTGCACAGTGCTTATACATGTGTGCTTGTACATTTGAGTGTGTGTGCAAGGCTTATACATGTGTGCTTGTACATGTGTGTGTGCACACAGTGCTTATACATATGTGCTTGTTCATGTGTGTGTGTGCAGTGCTCATACATGTGTGAGTATGTGAGCAGTGCTTATACATGTGTGCTTGTACATGTGTGTGTGCACAGTGCTTATACATGTGTGCTTGTACATTTGAGTGTGTGTGCAGGGCTTATACATGTGTGCTTGTACATGTGTGTGTGCACACAGTGCTTATACGTATGTGCTTGTTCATGTGTGTGTGCAGTGCTCATACATGTGTGAGTATGTGAGCAGTGCTTATACATGTGTGCTTGTACATGTGAGTATGTGAGCAGTGCTTATACATGTGTGCTTGTACATGTGTGTGTGAGCAATGCTTATACATGTATGCTTGTACATGTGTGTGTGCACAGTGCTTATACATGTGTGCTTGTACATTTGAGTGTGTGTGCAGGGCTTATACATGTGTGCTTGTACATGTGTGTGTGAGTGTGCAAAAGCGGATGGGTATGTATTCTGTTTATTAAAGACAAGGGAAACTAAGCCACAGCTCAAGTGCTTGGTTCCCATGGGAACTCCCACCAGCAACAATTGAGAAGAAAAAGCCCTGGAGTGCCCTTATTTGGACCTAGCCAACTCCAAGACCTCCCACTGTGAAAGTCACCCCTCATCCTCTAGACCCCTTAGCCTGGGCTAGAGCAAGTGTAACGTTGTTTGCTTGCTTATTATGTATGCAAGTGTGTGTGGTGTGTGTGCATGTACGTGTGTTCTCATGTGTACAGGGACATGTGCGCATGTGTATGCATGTGCACATGAAGTCCAGAGCTCGTGCCATGCTTTGTCCTCACATCGTGGAGCTCCCCCTTGAGACTGTAAACCAAAATAAACAACTTTCCTCCCATCAGCTGCTTTTAGTCAGGTGGTTTGTCCCAGCAACCCAAAGGTAACTACAATAGGGTGTCAACAAGCCGCTTCCACTGGAAATGATAAACACAAAGGAAAAGAGAAAAGAGAGCCACTAAGGTTTCATCCGCTTTCAGCCTTTCTTACTCAGCAGTGAGATGCAGGTAGAGGGCTGGGGAGGTGTGCGTGTCAAGGAGTGAGAGAAGGATTGCCTTGCGCAGTGTTTCCACTGTTCTCACAGGAATGGAATTTATATTTTGCGAGTGCTGAAATATGAATTGAGTCATTTTTGAGGATTCCACATCTGAGTTTAGTAGTGTTACAGGTGCACTGAAAATGGACATTGCATACTATAAACACCAATGATAAAATTCATGCTAATACTATAAATTATGTGTTTATTAGTGCATGTATCTATACAGCACTACATAGTAAATTAAAATATGACAAATAAGGGCAAAGCCAGAGAAGAATGGAAAAGTTTTACATTTTAGTACTTTTTGCATGTGTACATATGTGGTGTCCATACATGTGTATGCATAGTCCTATGTGCATGGGTACACATGTGTGTGCCTGTGTGTGTGTGAGCCAGAGATCAACATCAGATGTCTTCCTCAATTACTCTCTACCTTATACTTTGAGACAGGGTCTCTTACTGAGCTTGGGGCTCCCCAATTCCTAGGGATCCTCCTCTCTTCACACCCTCTGCCCTAGGATACATACTTCCATGCCCAGCTGAAGATCTGAACTCAGGTCCTCTTGCTTCATTGGCAAGCACTTTACCCACTGAACCATCTTCCCTGACCCTAACTTTTCAGTTTAATTGAGAATATTGATATAAAAACATACTGTAATTTGGTTATACTCTCATCATGTTATCCTCTTTTGTCCCTTCTCCCCTGTCCCCCTTACACTGAGGACTCTCCTCTTTCAAGGTAGTCCTTCCTCTGTTTTGTTGTCTCATTCCTTTTGTCCTCCTCTTTCCTGTAAGCCAAAATTGGGCTCAGAACAGGGTAGGTCGGTAACCACTGTGGGATCATAAATGCTCCAGCTGGTTCATGTCAGGAGGACAGTGGTATTTTTCATTTTAATTTTATTTATTTTTGGCATGTGTGTGGTGTGGTGTGTGAATGTACAGTGTGTGCAGATGTGTTGCAGAGGTCTCGTGTGCACACCACAGAGGCCAGAGGAGAATGGATGTCCTTTGTCACCATTGTCTTTGTTTTCCTTAGACCGAGTTTCTCACTGAACATAAAGCTGCCATTTCTGGTCAGGATAACTGACCAAAGAGCCCTAGAGGTTTTCTGCCCCCACCCCTGGACAGGACTGGGGTGAGAGGTATGTATGACCACATTCAGCTTTTTTTTTTAATTTTTTTGTTTTTATTTATTTATTTGAGAGTGACAGACAGAGAGAGGAAGAGGCAGATAGAGACAGAGAGAATGGGCGCACCAGGGCTTCCAGCCACTGCAAACGAACTCCAGACGCATGCGCCCCCTTGTGCATCTGGCTAACGTGGGTCCCGGGGAATCGAGCCTTGAACCAGGGTCCTTAGGCTTCACAGGCAAGCACTTAACCACTAAGCCATCTCTCCAGCCCCCACATTCAGCTTTTTATCTGGGTGCTGGGGATTGAATGTAGGCTCTCTCAGGCCCTCAGGCTTGTACTGCAAGCTCTCTTACCCACTGAGCCATCTCCCAGGGCCTTCACATTTTCCCTTGTTTATATGAACAAAGAGCCCCACCTTTTCACTTTGCACTGAGCCTTGGGGATTATGAAGCTGTAAGTGTTTAAAGGGAAGGATTAGGAAAGCAGACGATGAACTGAGTATATTTCATTTAGGGCCTGACTTCCCAGAGACCCTAATCCCTCCCCACAAAGAGGTACCTTGTGCACTGCATTGTCAGTAGCTGAGAAAATGACATGAGCACCTGGCAGCCATCGCAGTTCCCAGTCTCAGGTTTGCCGGATTTTGACTAATTCCAAACTAAAAGGAAAAATCTAGGGTGGGGGAAGGAGGATACTGAAGACCCCTTTCACACAAGGGCCACAGCGGGCCAGAACTCAGGCCTGAGACCAGCCCGGGGCTTTGTTTTGAATGACAGGAGTGAAGCAGAGCTGTCATTCTCACCCCACCCCCCAGAATCAAAATCAGAGAAATCTCCTATTCAGTTTACCAGACAATAAGTGGATAACCAATGACTGTCAGTGCAAATTACAGCTGCAGCCTCCTGATGTCAGCTTAGAGCTGCTTCTTGTCACTTTAATACAAAGAGACAGGGCTGAGCTGATAACAAGCCAGAGGGTGGGAGAGGATGGTGTTAGGCAGGGAATGTTTCCAGACAGCAAAAACCCCACAGAGATGCTTTCCCTCAGTTGCCTATTTAAGGACGATGGGACCCTGGACAGCTCCATGGCACTCCACAAAACTGAGTGCTCACCTTGTCCTGCCTGATTCACCTTGCCGGCCCATCCACTGTGGCTCTCATTGCTGGGACAAAACACCCAACCAGAAGCAGCTAATGGAAAAAAGGGCTTATTTCAGCTTACAATTTCAAGGAGAAGTTTCATCATAGCAGGGAATGCATAACAGAGCAGACAGTGAGAGTGTCACATCTTATCAGAATAGCTTGGGAGGGAGCAGCAAGAGTGAGCTAGCTATGAACACCCAGTAGACTGGACTGAAAACATCTTAAGGACTGTCCCCCAGCAACACACCTTTCACCAGCAAGATTTCACCTCCCAAAGACCCTACAACTTTCCAAGTTGCCACCAGCTGGGGACCAAGTACTCAAAACACATGAACCTATGGGTGACATTTCATTCACACTACCACACCAACCCATCTACCTACTCACCCGTCCTCCTGTGTTAGTGAGCACTTGCTGGACCCACGGTCTGCTGGAATTCCAGGGGATCTGGATTAGGCTTAGAGCTACTTTCCTAGCGTTGTTCTTCAGTAGATGTTTAAAGGACTCTTGGGAGGAAATATCCCTTCCTGCAAAAAAGCAAGAGCTTTGGAAGGCTGTTAATTCTGTCAAAAACTATCCAGAATAGAAACTAAATTAGCAGTATTTTTTGAACTGATTGGTGAATGTTACTTTCATAGATATCCCTCCACTGAGAAATAAGATCTTCCAGCCAGCTGAACAAAGGGGTGTGTGTTTATTTTCTTCTTTCTGTGATCAAAATACCCGACAAGAAGCAGCTTAGGGGAGGAAGAGTTTATTTTGGCTTATGGTTTAAAAGGATCCTGCCCATCATGGTAGAGAAGGCATGGTAGCAAGAGGCGGCTGGTCACAAAGGGAGTCTCCCATCTAGGGTAGCTTTTGGTAGATTTAGGTATGCCTTTCTGTTTCAGGGCCTGCAAGGGTCAGCTCACAAAAACATGCATGCTGAACTTACCTTCCACTTATGTCTCACATTTGAGGATAGGTTACAATCAAGATAATAGGAATCCAGGCCTTTCTTAAGTCAGGTTCTGAGAATTTTAAAAAAAGAACCTCAGTGTATCTTGAGTTCCCTCAATAGCTCTGTTCTTTCCCACGGTTGATGCCCTATCTGGCTCCAGCTGTCCTCTACTCTAGGATTTGAAGAAGTGACCAGGAATGAACCTGGATTCCTGAGAAGTCATCAGAGGCTGGATAATTCAAGGGAGGTCTCTCTGCATGAGGTGAACTTTAACTTAGGCAATATAAGATGAGTGGGAGCAAATAAAGTCTGCCACCTTCACTTCTCCTGTGGTTGACCTGGGCCTCAGGGCTCCCTGCAGATGTTCATCAGAGGCCCCATGCTGACTGAACAGACAACTCCATGTCCTGTCCCTGCTCACAGGGAAGCAGGGCATCCCAGGAATGCAGTGAATTTCTTTGCATGACTTCTCGTGCTCCATCTTCCCAACTGTCATTAGAATTCCCATCTTCACTTGGGTTTTGCTGTCTGGAGGACCTACACCAAGGCAGTCAATCAGATCTACTAGGCACCCAGAGCTGCTTATGATACATTCAGGTTCATTATGAAACTTGAAAAACTCAGTCAGAAGAACAAGAAACATGTCCTAAGGGCACCTGGGAACTCATCAGTACCGTGGGAATAGTCAGGAATGAACTAAAAGTCAGTAGTGGAAAAAGGAAGAAAAAATGGTAGAGTATCATCAGGTGTCCTGGACCCACATGAGGAAAAGAGGCTTCTCTATTTCTTGAGACTTTTGGTTAACACCCCAGATCTCCAATGTGATCTCCAAGTTAAAAATGATCTCAATTTTGAAGATGCAGCTTGTACAGTGTTTCATATTTTCTTTCTTTTTGATTTTTTGACATCTCCCTATGTAGCCTAGGCTTGTCTTGAACTCATAATCCTCCAGCCTCAGCTTCCCAAGGATTATAGTTATGTGTCACCTGCTCAGTTTGTGTTTCCATCACAACAGAAATCATTGTGAGAGAGCTTTCTATAGTGGTGTGTTAGTTATCTGTTGCTGCATAACCAACGATCTTACAACTCAGTGGTTTAAACAACAATTATCCATTCCTCTCACAGAGTCTGCAGGTCAGGCTTTCAGGAGAGGTAGGGCTGGGTATCCATGGTGCATATTTATTATGATGTTAAGGTCAGATGCTGGCTGGGGCTGAAGTCTACTGTGGCTTGACTGGAACAGGTCAATCCAGTTCCATGATGGCTCTCCTAGGACTCTTGGCAGGAGACCTTGAATGTCTTCATGATATGGTTCATTCCCTAGAGCAAGCAAATGAAAGCAAGAGGCCAAAGCAGGAGCCATCAGGTCCCTTATCACTTACCTTAGCTCTCCACCCCCCCCCCCACCCTTCAATGGTCAACAAAAACGTACCAGATCCCCAGAGCCTAGACAAGGGCATAGCCACCAGGCAGTGAGGATCCTCAGGAGAGGAGGAATGGTTTTAGAGGATGAGCCTCAACCAGCTGGGAGAAGGCATAGCCTTTGACACTAGCCAAGAAACCCAAGGGACAGAGAGACTATGCGGCTGATCCAGCTCTCTCAGTTTGCACGCCATGATTCAGGATTCAGTAGTGCCTGGAATAGCACAGCTTATGAGGCGATGTGAGGACTGGAGCCCACTGTCAACCAGCTATGCTAATGAAAAAGATGGAAGTCAAGGGTAATACTTTAAACAAGACCCAACGGATGAATGCAGTACAGGAGCTCATTCATTCACTCCTGTACTTAACGAGTGCTTGCTTTACACCTGCCATTGCTCTGGACCCTGGCACAGAGGTGAGTGAGAATAGGTTCCTGCTCTCATGGTCCTCACACCAGCAGAGAAGACAAATCCATCCTGTGATGGAGATAGTACAACTGTGGCAAGTTCCCTGAAGATGTTGAATCACAGTGAAAGAGCATCACGTTGCCCAAGAAGCTGGGAATGACAAATCAATTATCACCTGACAGCCTGAAATTACATTCCAGTATCCATGAGAAAGTGATTTCTACTTACAAGTTGGTTTTTTTTTTATTTTTATTTTTTTAGGTATTGTATTTCTACCCCTATCAGCTCTGTTGGAGTTTAGTTTCATATCTTTTAAGTCTCTCGTGATGGAGATTGTGTTTCTTTGAACGTCCTTGAATATATTTACAAGATTTATAATAGTTATTTGAAATGTCCTTGTCTGCTAGTTACATTGCCTCTGGCATTTTTGGCTATTTTTTCTATTCTCTTTTTCTGGTTATGACTCATATGTTCCTGCAGTGTTTGAATATCTAGTAATTTTCTATTCGATGCCAGATAATGGGAACTTTATAGTTTCAGCATTGGATTTTGTTTTATTCCTCTAAAGAGTGTTGAGTTTTGTTCTCGTACACTGTTACTTGGAAACGGTTTGATCTTTCCCAGGCTCACATTTTCAACTTTGTTATGGCAGGCCCAGAACATCTTTAGTTTGGACTAATTTAGCTCCATTGCTAAAGCAATATCCTTCCAAAGATGGTACCTGGATTACAAGGTCGACTACATACTTCAATTATTTCTAGTCCTAAGGACTCTGGGAATGATTTTGTCTGCTACTTTTAGTTAAATATTTTCTGTACCCTGAGGAATTTTTTTTTATTTTAGTTTTATATCTGTGTAGGGGTGTGTGTGTGTGTGTGTGTGTGCATGTGAAGAGCCAGAAGACAACCAACTTTGGGTTGTCATTCTCACCAATGCTGTCTGCCTTTTTTGACCCTTACTGGCCTGGGCTCACCAAGAAGGCTAGGTATTGTGCTTGGTGAGCCTGAGGAATCCTCCTGTTTCTGCATCCCAAGTGCTAGAATTGTAAACACATCCCACCATACCTAGCAGTGTTTAGAATTGTGTATTCTTGGGACTGGACTCAGGCCCTCATGCTTGCAGTACAAGCACGTTACTAACTGAGCCATCTTGCCAGTCTGAGAGGAATTTCTTTATATGAATGCGCCAATCATAAATCAAAGATGAGGTTTTAAATTTTTTTTAATTTTTATTTATTTATTAGTGACAGAGAGAGAGCAGAGAGAGAGAGAGAGAGAAAATGGGCATGCCAGGGCCTCCAGACACTGTAAATGAACTCCAGACGCATGTGCCACCTTGTGCATCTGACTTATGCAGGACCTAGGGAATCCAACCTGGTCTTTAGGCTTTGCAGGCAAGTGCCTTAACCTCTAAGCCATCTCTTCAGCCCAAGACTTGAGGTTTTTATCTGACATTATCTGGAATTTTTTTCTTTACGAAGCATTTTAGCTGGGTGTATTAGTGTACAACTTTAATCCCAGCACTTGGGAGGCAGAGGTAGGTGGATTGCTATGAATTCAAGGCCAGCCTGAGACTACAGAGTGAATTACAGGTCAGCCTGGGCTAAAGTGAAACCCTACCTCAAAAAAATTTTATTAGCAATATTGTTTGTACTGAACCCACCAATTGTTGCATGATCATATATACATTCACACAACATACTTTGGTCATATTTACCCTTCTATGCTACTTTTACTTCCCCCGTCCCCCGACTCTCTTGCTTCTCTGTAGTCAACCTGTTTTTATCACTTTTCCTCTTACAGTGAAAGGAAACATGTGGCATTTCTCTTTTTGAGTTTGCCTTATTTTGCCTTAATGTGATGCTCTCTAGTTCCATCCATTTTCCTGCCAATGATACAATTTCATTCTTCTTTATGGCTAAATAATGCCCTCTTTGTGTGTAACTGCCACATCTTCTTTACCCATCTTTCTCTCGCTGGTCCCATGATCAGTGTGAATAGTGCCATGATAAACATAGATGTACAGGTGACTCTATGACTTTGAGTCCTTTATGTATACACCCAGGAGTAATGCAGCAAGATTGTATTGTAGTTACATTTTTGTTTTCCTAAGAAACCCCCATACTGATTTCTATATTTGGCTGGACTAAATTACAGTCTCATCAACAGTGTATAATGTTCCTGTTTCCCAACATCCTCACTAGCATTTTTCTATGACTAGTGTGAGATAAAATCTAAACACAGAGTTGATCAGCAATTCTCTTATGATATAGACATAGGGCAACTTTTCATATAGTTATTGACCATTTGTACCAATTCTGGGAGGTATCTGTTCAGATCATTTGCCCAGGGTTTTTTTTTGTTGTTGTTGTTTGTTTGTTTGTTTGTTTGTTTTTTGGTTTTTGGAGGTAAGGTCTCACTCTATCTCAGGCTGACCTGGAATTCACTATGTAGTATCAGGGTGGCCTCAAACTCATGGCAATCCTCCTACCTCTGCCTCCCAAGTGCTGGGATTAAAGGCATGCACCACCACGCCCGGCCTATTTGCCCAGTTTTTATTGGATTATTTGGTCTTCTATTGTTAGCTTTTATGAGTTCTGGATATTGATCCTCTGCCAGATGTATAGCTGTAAATGATTTTCCTTGTTTTTTTTTGGGGGGGGGGAGACTGACTCTTCATTCTGTTAATTACTTCCTTTGCTGTGCAAAAGCTTTTTAATTTGTGGAGATTTAGTTTGTCAATTTTCGCTTTTATTTTTTGAGCTATAAAAGTCCTGTGTGGAGGCCATTGCTTATGCCTACGACTTAAAGTACATCCCTATACTTTCCTCTAATCATTTCAAAATATCAGGTCTTATATTATTAAGGTTTTTGATTGATTTTGAGTTGGTATTCTTTTTCTATGGTTTTTCGAGGCAGGGTCTCACTCTAGCCCAGGCTGACCTGGAATTTACTACGTAGTCTCAGGGTGGCCTCAAGCTCACAGTGATCCTCCTACCTCTGCCACCTGAGTGCTGGGATTAAAGGTGTGTGCCACCACTCCCAGCGATGAATTGGTATTCTTATAGAAGAAGAGATGAGGATTTAGTTTCATTCTTTTATATGTGGACATCCAATTTTCTCAGCATGATTTATTAAAAAGACTGTCTTTTCTCTAACATATTTTTTGACACAGTTATCAAAAATCATGTGACTATAGCTGTATTGGTTTACTTCTGGATCCTCTACTCTACTACATTGGTCTACATGTTTATTTTTGTGCCAAAACTATGCTGATGTTATTTCTAGGTTATATAATATAAATTTGAAATTGAGGGCTGGAAATATGGCTCAGTAGTTAAAGGCACTTGCTTGCAAAGCCTGATGGCCCAGGCTTGATTCCCCAGTTCCCACAAAAAACCAGATGTACAAAATGGTGCAAGCATCTGGATTTCGATTGCAGTGGTGAGAGGCCTTAGCATACCCATTCTCTCTCTCTTTCTCTCTCTCTCTCTCCTTGCAAATAAATAAATATTTAGATTTAAAATTGAGTATTCTGCTACCTCTAAAATTACTGTTTCTGTTCAGGATTGTTTTGGCTCTGTGGGGGCTTTTAGGCTCTCATAAGAATTTTAGGATTTTCTTTTCAAGTTCTGTGGAAAACATTATTGAAATTTTCATGGGGATTGCATTGATTGAATCTATTCACCAACTTTACCAAGATAGCCATTTTCATAACATTAATTCCGACAGTCCACGAACACGAGCAGTCTTATCTTCTGGTACCTTGGATGCTTCAATGTTTCTCTGAGGAGTTCTTCAGTCTCCTTGGTTGGATTTAGTCCCAGGTACTTGGTTTGGTTTTAGGCTATTGTGAACAGCAGGGGTTTCCTGCTTCTTTCTCCATGGGTCAACTACTGGTGTTTAAAAATCTAAAAATATCTTCTGAGTTCTGCTGTGTTAATCTTGTTTACTGCTACTTGGATGACTTTCTGCATCAGATCTGAGCTTTCTGGAAGAGTATTGTATAAGGATCATATAATCTATAATTGGGATTCTTCCTTCACTGTTGGTATTCCTTTTATTTCTTTTAATTGCCTAGTATCTGGCTAAAATTTCAAGTGCTGATTATTATTTTAAATAAGACTGGTGAGTATAGAAATCTTGGTCTTGTTCCTGATAATAGAAGAAATGTTTTCATTACTTTTCTCTTTCAGTGTGATGTTGCCTATGAGAATGTCATATGTTGCCCTAGTTATGTTGAGGTATAATCCTTGATACCTGGTTTATTCAGGGATTTTTTTTAATTATGAAAAGATGTTGAATTTCCATGTCTATTGAGCTGATGATGTGATTTTTGTCCTTAACTATTTATGTGCTGTGTTGCTTCTATTGATTTGCATAGATTGAACCATCCTTGAAACCCAGGAATGAATATGACTTGGTCATGGTATATGAGCCTTTTAGTGTGTCATTGAGTTCAATTTGCAGGTATTTTTGTTGAGTTTTTGCATCTATGTTCTCCAAGGCTATTAGTCTACAGTTTTCTTTTCTGGTTATATTCTTTTTTAAAATTTATTTTAAAGACAGAGAGAGAATTGGCACACCAGAGCTTCAGCCACTACAACTGAACTCCAGATGCTTGCACCACCTAGTGGGCATGTGCAACCTTGCACTTGTGTCACCTTTGTGTGTGTGGCTTATGTGGGATCTGGAGAGTTGAGAGTGATAGGCTTCATAGGCAAAGCGCCTTAACTGTTAAGCCATCTCTCCAATCCTCTGGTGATATTCTTATCTGGTTTTGTTATCATGGTAATAGTATCTTCATGAAATAAATTTAGAGATCTTCATTTCCTTCCTATTTTCTGGCCTAGTTTGAGGAATATTGGCGTTAATTCTTTCTAAGTCTGGTAATATTCAACAGTTAGTATATCTGGTCCTGGTCTTTTCTTTGTTGTTCTTTTTATTACTAATTCAATCTCATTACTTGTTACTGATTTTCTTAAGTTGTTTCTAGTCTGCTGGTTCAATTTTGTAAGCCATATGTAGCTAGAAATTTATAAGTTTCTATGTTGGTCAATTCAGTGGAGTTTTAGGAATAGCCCATAATGATCCTCTGGATTTTAGTGGCATCAGATATGATATCTTCTTTTTCATCTCCATCTATTAATTTAGATCTCTTTTTTTTTTTGTTAGGCTAACACATTGTTAATCTTTTCAAGAACCAACTCCTTGTTCCAAATTGATCTTTTGTATTATTCTTTCAGATTCCATTTCACTAATTTCAGTTCTGTTTTTTAAAAAATTTCTTTTACTGGCTCTGGATTTAACTTGTTCTTCTTCTCAGACCTTAGGATGCATAATTGGGTTATTTGAGATCTCTATGGTTTCTTAGTGTAGGCACTCACTTTATTCTGGGATTTTTTATATTATGAAAAGATGTTCAATTTTTAGTTATGAACATTCTTTGTAGTATCCCAGATTGTGATATGTTGTATATCCATTTTTATTTGATTCTAGGACTTTTCCAATTTCCCCCAAGTCCTTCAGTAATACACAATTATCCAAATGCATGTTGTGTAAGCTCCATATTCTCATATAGTCTCTCTTGCTATTGATTTGGTAGTTTCATTCTACCATGTTCTGATAAGATATAAGAAATTATTTCAAATTTTTATGTGTTAAGATTTACCTTATGGCCTAAAATATGATCCATTTGGGGGAAAGTTCCATAAGCTGCTAAAAAAAGAGGGGGGGATATTCTGAGGTTGCTGGCTTGAATATACTGTAGGTGTGTTATGTCAATATAATTTATAGCAAGGTTGATTTTTTTTGCATGAATGACATATTTTAATGAAAACAGGATGTTGAAATCAACCAGTCTTATTGTATAGAGACCTATTTGTTCCTTTATGCCCAGTAGAGTTTATTTTGTGAAGCTGGGTGCACCAATATTTGGTGTATGTTTGTTTATAATTATTATATCTTCTTGATGTATTGTTCCCTTTACCAACATGTAGTTACTTTCTTTGTCTCTTAATTCTGACTTGAACTCTGCTTTGTCAGATGGAAGTGGAAGTACCCCTGCTTGTGTATCAATTCCATTATTTTGGAATATCATTTTCCATCTTTTCACTCTCACATTTTCATTGTGTTTTTGATGGTAAGGTGTGTTTCTTGCAGATAGTAAACACATTGCTTTTTAAAATACAATCAGTTGATGTCTTTTAGTTGGAAATTAAGTCGATTTCCATTCAGAATTATATTTAAGGTGTATTTACTAATTCCCATCATTGTGATATCATTTAAATGTTCAATTCTTTTTGAATTTTTGTTTCCTTTTCTACTCTTCTTGTGAGATTTCTTCATTCTTGCACTCTTGTGGTTATATTCATCTTCTGTGAATAGGACTTCTTTAAGTTTCTCTTGCAGTGCTAGCTAAGTAGTCATAGATTCCTGTGGGGTTTGCTTATCTTGAAAGGTCATCTTTCCTTCACCTTTAATTTGGAAGGACAACCTTGTTATATATAGTAATCTAGTTGGCAGCTATTTTCTTTCAGGGCTTGAGATATACTATTCCATGATCTCTTGACCTTTAGAATTTCTGTTGAGAAAAATGCTGTTATTCTTACATGTCTGTCTTTATAAGTGAGTTGGCACTTCTCTCCCTGTCTGAGTTTTTTGGGGTTTTCATTTGATTTTGCTTGAGATAGGGTCTCACTCTATAGCCAGCTGGCTTCAGTCTCATGGTCAACTGTGGTCTCAGCCTTCTGAGTGCTGGGGTTTTAAAGTATTTGCTGGGTTTGAGCAGGGGTAGGTTGTGTGGGGAGCCAGGTGTGCTGACTTGGCTGGGTGAGACAGGTATCAGTTCCTCCTCTACACAACACATGTGAAGTCTTGTGCTCAGTCCCCAGTACTGCACAGAAAAGGAAATCAATGACAGTGACAACTGATAGCACCAGCTTCGCTGCAGAAATGATGTTAAAACCCACCTTCCAATGCTGACACCCAAGCTCCAACAAGAAGAGCAGGAATGGCAGGAGCAGAAAAGATATACACCAGAGAGCTTTCAACTGTGACTTTGAAAAAAAAAAAAAAAGGCTAGCCTGGGATTACAGAGTGAGTTCCAGGGCAGTCTGAGGTAGAATGAGACCCTGCCTCAAAAACAATGACAGCAACAAAAGAAAATGAGCAGGCATGGTGACATAAACCTGTAATCTCAACACTCAGAGGATGAGGCAGGAGGATGGTTTCCAGTTTGGCTTAATTACAAACAAGTATCATATACATTCATGTGAATTGTTTTATAGAAACGTATGTTTTGCTTTCCTTAAATAAGTAACTCAGGAAGGGATAGCTGTGCCATCTGGGAGGTACATATATGAACTTGAAGGGACCTGCCAAATTTCTTGTTTTTTGTTCTAAATTTTTTGTTCTAAAGCCAGTTTTTGTTTGTTTCTTCATGTGTGTGGCAGTATGGTACTTCTGTGAGATACTTGGAGGTAAGTGTTCAGCTTCTTTTGGTTTGAAGCATTAAGCATGCTCTGACAATTGTCACTTGGATAGGAAGAGTGCCAACCCCCATTATGGTGGGAAGTGACTCTAGCCACAAGGAGCCAGAAGGGAGAAGTTGGGAGCAAGTCTGCCTGTTATCAATGGGAGAAGAATCAGGAAACCTGGACTTTTTGCTTTGAGGCATTTCAATGGAAATAAAAGTCAATTTGTTCTTTTTGGGTCGTTCACCCTTTCCTTGCAATTTTTTTCTTTTGAAATATGAAATGCTGGAGAACTTGGGTCAGAACTGTTTTTGAAGTCTTGATCTATTTCCTTGATGTTTTGACTTTGAAGCTCCTGGCTGAATAAATTCAGCCATTGTTTCACCTGTCCCTCCTGAACAATGCTGGCAAGTTGGAAGGACGCATCCTGGAGGGATAAGTAGCTTCCCTTTGATCCACACAAGTCAAGTATCAAGTGCTGATGAGCCCGCACAGCAGCAGGACCACAAATGCCAACCTGGCTCTGATGCAGGCATGTTCTGTTCCTAGCCACCCGCTTCTCCCTCCAAAATCCCCATCACAGACAGATTCCCTTAGAGGAGTTTCCATAGGACAAACACATACACCAGGCATCTTTTCATACTTTACTATCTCACACAGTTTGACATTTCTGGCAGTCAGCAATGTTACTATTGCACTACAGAGACCCTTGGAAGCTGCATGAAGAGGGAAGTGGGGGAGGGCAGGGGGACACAGCATGGCAGGTGGTGCTCACTCACTCTTCAGCCTCATTCGTCACTTTGACCATGCAAAATTGGGCTCAGCTGGTAGAGTGCTTGCCTACCTCAGACTGCCCAAAGCCCTGTAATCACATCACTTGGGAGGTGGAAACAGGAGGATAAGAAGTTCAAGGTCATCCTTGACTACATGACAAGTTTGAAGCCAACCTATGCTACATAAGACCCTGACTTTAAAACACACACATGCACATACACGCACACATGCACACACACACATACAGAATAAATCATAAATGGGCAGTCTGCAGGGTGCCACCTCACTTTGATTTGAGGGTGACAAGCAGCATCTTCCTGACGCTGCCAGCGCTTGCCCATGGACACTTCTTTGGAGATGGTAGTTGCATCCCCCCACTGCCTTAGAAGTGGTTCCCCAGTTCTGGACTGTGGCTCCCCCAGGGGTGCAGGGGAGATCTCTAACCTAACATTTACATCCATGTCCATGTATACCTCCCAACTGCAGAAAGGTTCCGGTGAGCCCCGCAGGTCCTTCTTGCAGCCTGGCCTCGTGGTGGTCCTCACCTTTGCCATTTTAGCTGCAGCCAGGACACTGCTTGTTAGTTTCCTGCTGCTGATTTTAATGTTTTTTTTTTTTTTTATTCAACCTTCCATCATAGTTTGGGGACATAGGGTTCAATTTTTCACTTTCCCATCTTCAGATGGGACTTGAGGGGTGTGTTTGCATAGAGCCCTGAGGCCTAGGAGCCACCTGGTGGTGTCTATGACATCGTGTGCCCCAGCCTGAGTGTGAGCCTCTCACATTGGCTACCAGTGAAGTCCCGATGGACACAGACGAAAGAGGTATCACAGTTGATGGCAGACTGGAGAAAAAAGGGCCAATCCCTGCCCAGTGCTTACTTCTCTGGCAGGCAACAAGTAGAAGGACCCCCAGACTCCTACTCTGTGGCTTCTGCCTCCTTAAGGATGCTAGTCATGCTGGAGAAATAAACATCCCATTGACATCATTGGCTGGAAATCCTTGGTCCTGTGGCTGAATGATTGCCGTTGTCATGGCAGCAAGCACCTTTTCATTATCATCTCTGGCCTTTCCCCTTTGCTGAGAGATATTGACATAATTCTCATCGTTCAGTCTTATGTGGATAGCTGCTTCCTCCCTGCCTCCTACTGGGGTGAATTTTTGTTGATGTGGAAGGAAATCATGGTCCAGGGGAAAGATGGGTGGGGTAAGTGAGAGGAGAAAGAAGACGAAATGTGTATGCTGGAGGAGGAGACTAAATGTGGGATGTGGAGAGAGAAAGGAAATGACCTATGGCAAGAAGGGTGTATTCCTCAGGATGGGTCTCAGTCAGACATACACCTCTGGCTGTTAAGAGCACCCCCTGCTCTGGGCTTGTTTGAAGGGGTTGGGGCAATGCCCAGATCCACGAGCTTTTGGGAAGCAAAGACTGCTTGTGCTCCCCTAGTCTCCCTCCCCCACAGGCTCTTCCACATGCCTCACTATAGTAAGCAACTTGCTACTGAATGAACACATGCATGAATAGACATTGAAATGCTTTTTCAGAAGTTATGGAACAAGGCTTAGAAGGACTGATTGACAGGAGTCAAAAGCACTGGGGGCAGATGGTGAGACTCACATGCCAGTCTGTGACTTGTTCTGAGAGGTGCAGCTTTGCAGAGCAGGGCAAGGTGCCGGCTGGCCATCAATTCCCCCGCTGAACAGACATTTCCCTGGATTCCAGCCGCCTCTCTCTCCCGCGCTGCCCCTCAGATGCCCCAGCAGAGATGAAGGCAAAGCCAGTGTCCTGCACAGGCGATGACTCAGCTCCAGATGCTGCAGGCTCCTAAACAGGAAGCAAGACTTCACAGAGTGGCTTCTTCTCTACTCTGGCCTACCCTTTGGCACCTCTGACTCTTATTGAATCGGTTACTTTTCTTGTTGTACCTGACAAAAACAATTTAAGGAAGGAAGGGTTTATTTTGGCTCATAGTTCAAGGGTACAAACCATCATTGGTGGGGAAGGTATGGCAGCAGTGTGAAGCGGCTGGTCACACTGCACCTGAAGTCAGGAAAAAGGAAGTGACAGAATGCCTGGGCCCAGCTTGCTTTCTCCTCTCGTGCAGTCGGGGTCTCCCAATCATGTGATGTGCCTCTCACATTCAGGACTGGTCTTTCTTCTCAGTTAAATTTCTCTGCAAACACCCTCCAAAAAGCACCCAAAGGTGTGTGTTAATAATGCCAAAGGCCTTTCTCTTTCTCTTTTTCTTCTTTCTCTCTCTCTTCGACTGGGCCTTTCTCTACAGCAAAGGCTGGCCTTTAACCTGTAACAATTCTCCTGCCTCTGTCTCTGCCTCCCAAGTGCTTGGATTACAGGCATGAGACACCATGCTTGGCCCTAGGTGCTTCTTAGTCAAAATTAACCACTCCAAAGGGTCAGCATTAAGGAGCATGGCGTGCGTGCACACATGCATGTGCGCGCGCAACTGTGTGGTTTCAAGCCACGGCTCTTGTCAAGGCACCAACATCCCTCTCAAACAAAATACTTATGAGCTGAACAGAATGTACACTTATTTCAGGTGCATGAAGTCTGGGGTGGAAGGCAAGAATAGAGTTACCTCTAGGAAGCCAACCTTCAAATACAGCAGAGGAAGTCTCCCATCCCAAGCACCCTTGGGTGCTTACATAGCTGAATTTCCCCACTTCTGCCTAGCTTCTCTCTCTTATCCTTTCCTGACTCCTTCCTCTTCTCTTTTTCTCCTCTCTGGACTCCCTCCAAAGCTAAACTATAGCCCTCTAGTTTGTTTTATGCATAAAATAGATTCAATTTCAAGAATTCTCATTCTATCCCATGCACCTATTAAGGCCTTTTCCTAAACACAATTCTCATGAGACAGCCATTGTGTCTCCTTCCCTAGACACTTGCTTCACATCTCTACTTTGGTTTATCATGAGCATGCTAAGGGTTTAATTATCCTTGCCCCTTCATGCTACATATTTTAGAGCAGGTTGCAAAGAAAACTCCTTGTCAATCCTGCTGCTTCTGCCAGAGTTGGAGGCAGGTGGGAAGTTCTGTGGGGTCCTGGACAAGGTACACACCCCTCTGAGCCCAGGGAGGAAAGGGTTTTCAGACAGCATTCAAAGCTGTCACAGGGCTCTGGTGACATGATGCCTGTGCAAATACTCGGTCATCATAAAGCTCAGTGGTGTTTATGACACATACTCAGGGCAGTAAACACTAGTCCGGGCCTAGCCTCTCTCTCTGAACTCTTGGTGTCTCAACAAGATAACAAGCAAGTTGTCATTGCTCATTTTGAGTCTTCCCATGTTTTGCTTTCTTGGTGGCAGCAATCTGACAGATGCACTGGTCCAAAAGCCCTGGCACCTCTTTCTCACATGTAGTCAGAGACTGTTCTAGTTGGTGCCTGTAAACAACACCCCTGGAGAGGGGGCAGGGGGCTGCGCAAGGATGAGGACCTGAATTAAATTCCTAGAACCCCCCCCCCCAGAAAAAAACACTGGGCATTATGATGTATGCCTGTAATCTCAGCCCCAGGAAGACAGAGATAGGCAGATCTCTGGGGCTCCTGAGTAATCCAGTCTAGCCTAGTTGGCAAGCTCCAAGCTAGTGAAAGACTCCATCTTAAAAAAAAAAAAAAAAAAAAAAAAAAAAAAAAAAAAAGGTGATAGAAGCTGGAGAGATGGCTTAGGGGTTAAGTCACTTGCCTGCAAAGCTTAAGGACCCATGTTCCACTCTCTATATCCCACATAAGCCAGATGCACAAAGCTGAGGCAAGCGCAAGGTCACATGTGCCCACTAGGTGCAAGCATCTGGAGTTCAATTTTAGTGGCTGAGGCCCTGGCACACCAACTCTCTCTCTCTAAAATAAAAATAATTTTTTTAAATCACTAGATTTTTTAAAAAGAAGGTGATGGGCACCTGAGGAATGACACCAGAGGTTGTCCTCTGTCTTCTACACACTCAAGCACAGCATATGAATGCTTACATGCACGCACACGCACACACACACCAAGAAAAGTAGTATGACATTTGGAGGTACACCCAAAGGAGGTAGCACAGAAAGGAGGGGCTTTGGGGATGTGGAGTGGGCTCAAATTTAAATGGTGAGACTGGGAAACTGCCGAACAGTCTGAGGGAGCTGAGCCGTCTGGAGATGGGGACGGGGTTCCAGCACAAGAAACAGCATGTGTAAGAGCCCTGGGGTGGCCCCAGCGCACCAGGGAGACACGGCTGAGAGAAAGTGTGTCAGTCAAGATGAGATGGAGGTCACCGCTGTGACAGTGAGAGACCTCGAGGCACATGAGATGTGGCTTTTCTCGGGTTGAGAAGGGAAGCCCTGCAGAAGGCCAGCAGAGCCATGGCACCCTGACTTACAGCTGAGACTCACCAACGGGCAGGAGAAAGTGGAGCAGGGGACCAGCTAGGAGACCATTACAACCACCCAGGAGAGAGGGAATGGTCACAAGGACAGGAGGGTGTCAGAGGAAGGGAGATGGACTCTTATTGTGATACATAGGTCCCCCTTGACTTGCAGAATGAACACTGCAAGTTGAAAATATAAGTAAAAAATGCCTGCAAAGCACCACAGACCCTAACTCAGTGGCCTAGACACTGGGGAGCACTAGTCCCCTCCCTGCTAGCATGTGGCTTCCCAGGAGCTGCAGCTCCACACCGCAAGGTCATGGCCCCAGCTGAGTGACCTTGGATGTCATTCTGCAGGCATCCTTCTTCTTCTTCTCCTCCTCCTTCTTCTTTGGAGACAAAGTTTTTCATTGACCTGGAGCTCACGAACTGGGCTACATGTGCTAGCCAGTGAGCCCCCAACGACCCTCCTGTCTCCAACTTCCCAGGTCTGGACTACAAAGCATGTGTCACCACACCTGACCTTTTAACATGGATTCTGGGAATTCAAACTCAGGTTCTCACACTCAGGAGGTGATCACTTTGTCCACTGAGCTCTCTCCCTAGCCCAGCAGGAAGTTTCAAAGGGGCATTGTTATCACCTCTATCTAATGGCGGGCAGTTTTTTCAACATGGCTAAGTATCTGGAGGTGGGAGGGTGGACAACTGGGACCTGGCAGGGGTTCCTGAGCCTCACACCGGGGGAATAAAATCACCTGCCTATCAATTTACTTGGAAAATTGTTCTGACTGCCAAGTCTGAGCCTAAGCCAGCTCCTGGGGTGTGACCAGACCCATCACTGTTGCCTGCCTGCCTGCCCTTCTACAGATAAGACACTAGCTGGGTGAAGGGTGACCCAAGGAGGCCTCGCCTGTTGTTGACACTGGATGTAAGGAGGTCATGCAAAGTGAGTCAATCATCCTGACTCTACCCAGGGAAATGACCAGGCACCAGAAGAGGGAAAACTTGCCCCCGAGAGCAGCAGAGCCTTCAAGGTCCCTGAGCTGAGCGGGGCCATGGCTCCCAAGGAACTGGTTTGTCTGAGAGCCATGAGCTCTTGATAGTGTCGGGCTGCATCTGGGCCTAGCTCAGAAGGAGATCTCATCGTGCCCTTGGTATCCTTCCCAGGGCCTGCAATGAAGACCCACTTTCCCTGGGTCTACTGTGGCTCTGGCTGGAGCAGGTGCTGGGGGTGGGGCACAGGTGTGGCTGTCTCATCTCCACAGTGCTCTCTGTGTGTGCCCAAACAACCTTCCCGAGCCCCAAAGGGATCCCTTGTGGTTCATCACTCATAGAGGACAGGTCATCCTTACCCTTGACACTGCTCAGAAAGCCAGGAACCTGAGCCAAAAGTAAGCTTCTCTGTGTGAGGGAGGACTGTGACCTCTGCCTCCCAAACACAGGGGAGCCTAGATTGTGGAGGAGCTTCTGACTGGCCATTTCATGAGCTACGTGGCCTCCCTTGGGTGTCAATGTCCATCTTTGACCTGGGCCAGTAGCTCCTTTAGTTCTCAGATATCAGACCATATGGTTCAGTATCTAGCTTCCCAGAGTGTGGTCCTCAGAGTAGCACCACCGGGAACCAGTTAAAAATGAAGAATCCTTGGGCTAGAGAGATGGCTTAGCAGTTAAGGCACTTGCTTGTGAAGCCTAAGGACCCAAGTTTGATTCCCCAGTACCCACATAAACCAGATGCACATGGTGGCACATGCTTCTGGAGTTTGTTTGCAGTGACTTCAGGCCCTAGTGCTCCCATTCTCTCTCTCTTTCTGCCTCTCTTTCTCTCTGTCTCCAATAAATAAATAAATAAAATATTTTAGAAAGAGATGCAGATTCCTAGGTCTCGTCCCAAGCCTGTTGAGCCAAAGCCAAGTTTTCCCAGGACTTCTGGTTGAGCAGTGTGGGTATGAAATCTTTGAAAAGGCCTGCCATTGACTGGGCTTTTCTTGCACTTGGCTTCGTGCTGGGATTACCTGGGAGAGTTTACAGAGTGTCAATGCTAGTTCGAGGGTAGAGGGTAGAGGGTAGAAGCCTGGGCTCTTTCCACAAAGCTCTGTGGTGATTCTAATAGACATCCAGGCTTGGGAGACACTAGTCCAGACCGAGCCTGTGGGGAGCACTATTCTCATCTTCCTTAGGCCCCTCCTGGTGTTCCCATGGCAGCAGGGGCTGTGGCTTCCTCCCCTCCAGCTTTCTCTGGCTTTCGTGCTCCCTTGCTCAATGGGGCTGCTTTTCCTTCTGCTTTGGGAGGAGCTGGAAGGAAACTCCTTGAGCATGGTGGCGTTTGATCAGCCCATGGATGCTGACCAGCTCTGACCACCCTCCTCGGAGGTTCCACTTTGGTCCGGTCACAGGTCTATTTCCCAAGGGTGGTTGGGTGCCTGCACATGGATGACATATGAACATCTGGACAAGTCCAACTGGTGGCCAGCAAGAAGGTGGTCTCCTGAAAGGTTAACCAATGTACATGGTTGGCAGCCTTCCACCTCTCCAGAGCCCCCACTAACCTCACCCCCAACCCAGCCCACTGTCCCCATCTGTAACAAAGAGATGGCAGTGAGGGCTTCTCAAGCTTGACCCTCCCTCCAAGGTACTTTTGGAAGTTTCTAAGTCTTTTGGTGGAAATGGTCAGAAAAAATCCTTCCCTAAACTCCCTGACCCCTTCCTGTTGGTCCCTTTTGCCCCCCTCCCACTAGCCCTCTGTACTTCTTGCTTCCATTGTCTTGGGGACTCTGCAGGCTTTACATTCCTGTCCCCTTGAGTCCCAGGTATAATGTGTGTGCCTGTCTGTGGCTGTCATATTCCAGGAGGATACAGGGCTGTTCCATGTCCCCCCAGAATGGGATACCACCTCGTCTTGGTTATCAGCCATCTCCCAAAGCACCCAATGCAGCAAGGACAGGCTGTACAGCCAGCACATAAGTCGTCCCTTGCTTTGCAAGTGAGTGGCGCGTTTGGTCTTCCTTTGCCGTAGGAGATGGTTGCCTCTCAGTCTGGCCAAAGGAGTCACCACTGTGCCCTTGGTCTTCCCAGGTCCCTTCTTTCTCCTTGCATTTCCTCCTCCTTAACCTTTCCCTGGCTCTTTCTTGTTTTCATATCTTCTTTAATCCTAGAATCCCAATTCTGCCTCTGTTTCCTTGATGTTATGAGTTGCTATATTTTTTTGTTTTGTTTTGTTTTTTTGAGACAAGTCCAACAGACTGGCCTTTTTTTTCAGTGTGACAGAGTGAGAGCAAGAGTGACAGAGAAAGTGAAAGAGAAAGGAAGAATTGGTGCACCAGGGCCTCCAGCCACTGTAATCGAACTCCAGATGCTTGCACCACCTCGTGTTCATGTGCGACCTTGTGTGCTTGCATTATGTGCATATGGCTTATGTAGGATCTGGAGAGTAGAACATGGGCCCTTGGGCTTCGCAGGGAAGTGCCATAACCACTGAGCCATCCCTCCAGCCCCAGTTGCTGTGTTTGTAACTCTAGCTTTGCATGCCTGTATCACATGTCTATTATATTAGCAGTAGTGTCATGGTCACTGTGAGGGCAGCCATCATAGAAAACGCAGAGACTCTGGACTAGACTCCCAGGGTGAGTCTCTCACCTGTGCGGCTTGGAGCCACTTACCTCTCTTTAATGGGCTTCAGTAACTGCCTCTATAAAATGCATGTTAATTACCCCGTCATAGGACACGGTGGAGATTAAATGAGAGTACAGGCACAGGGCAGAGCCCAGGCAGGTGCTCTTCCCCATGAGCTTCCTCGCCCACCACTGCACCTGGGGAGGCCAAAACTGCAGACATGTCTCTGCCAGGGTATGTGCCTTCTTGTGAGGCCCCAGGAATGCAAGTCCTCTTCTGGCTTTCACTCTGAAATTTCCCTGGCTACTCATCAACTGGTGACCAACAGGGAAGACCACTCTCTGGTATCCTGAGTGAGTGTGTGGCTCCTCAGCTCCAATTAATGAAGTGTTTGTCTTGCGAGCATTAGGACCTGAATTCAATCCTCAGTCCCCATGTAAAAATGCCAGGTGGAGTGGTGTGTGCCTGTAATCCCAACACTGGGGAGGCAGAAGCAGGAGGTTCACTGGCAAGCAATGATCAACCACTCTAACTTCATTGGTAAACTCCAGACCAATGGGAGATCCTATCTTCTAAAAAAAAAAGGCCGATGGTGTTCCTAAGGATGATGGCCCAGCCAAGGTTGTTCTCTGGCCTCTACATGCACACACACGCACATGCACACGTATGCACACAGGCACTAAAAAAAAAAGCCAGTGAAAGAAGCAAACCCATTTTGGACTGCATCCTGACCTTGGACTTAAAATAGCTCCACGTATGTGCCGACGGTGTCTTTGTGTGGGTCAGGATTTCCTGAGCCTCCGCCTCTCCACTTCCTTTTCAACCCAGAGCTGGTTCTTTTTCATCTGCTTTCTCCCTCCGTACAGCGTGTTCATATCTTAGGTCAAATGTGTGGGAATGTTTTGGAAAGTAGGTATATGTAGGCTCCAGGCAGACAGAAGTTTGAATTCCAACTCCACCATGTATGTAGCTTCACTAAGTGTCATTGCTACCTGTGACACATGCGTGACAGTATGAAAACAAGCCCAGTAAAGTGAAAGGGCCTTAAGCAGAGGAGATGGAGGAGAGCCCTTCATCCAAGGCTGTGTGGGAGCCGGGGGCATGGTCTGGCCTCAGTGTTTCCTGGTTAGCTTTTGGAGGACCCACACCCCACGGCCTCCTCTCCAGCCTTCACGTCAGCCACCGATGCTGCTAGCTGCACGTCTGCCTCTGAGATGGACACACCCTGTCTCTCCATGGAGCGCCTGTGGCTCCCTACCACCTAAGCTACACTGACCTGTCCGGGTCTCTGTCCTGGTGATGGGCTGACCTTGACGAATATTTACACAGAGATGACACTCTGGGACAGCTCAGGTTGTCACTAAGCAATAGACATCCTCAAATGGCTTGGATCAAGAGCTGGATTTTGGTGACAAATTATGCTCAACTCCCAAAGAGGTTCTAATGGTAGCTATTTGGGAAGATCTTTGCCTTGAACTTGAAGTCATGCTAGTGTCTTTGGTAACTGGCCAATCCATGCAGCCACTGTTTCCCTTTCCCCTGGCAAGCAGGAGCCCAGGGAAGAAAGGGCACCATCCTGCTACGTGCAGAGCGTGCCCTTTCCCTCCTCCCTGCTGTCCCCAGAGAGGATGCACGCCTGCGTCAGGGTCCAGGGATCAGACTTCCATCCACTCTGTTCATGACTCATGCCTGACACAGGGCGAGTTATTGCCCCACAGTGCACTGCTAATAGGCTGTAATGGAGTTTGGCCTCTCCAGGCCTCCTCAGGGTGACTCGGAGGATTAACAAGGAAATGAGCTTTAAGCTTAGTGAATGCCAGCTTTGTGCCCAAGCGGGCGCCTCTCACTGGGTCACAAAACCCGAGAGAAACAGCAAAGTTCAAAGTTCTCTTCCTGTGAGGTTGAGGAGCTGTGCTGCAGAAGCCTCCTTTCCCAGGGTGGTCCTAAGTTCTGAGTCTTTGTCACTATCCCCAAAGCCCAGGGGACAGCTGACATACCATATAGGATGGAGAGGGGGGACAACACTCTCTAGAAATGGGCCATATGCCTGGGGCTTTTCACATGGTAGTCAGTCAAAGGGACGGATCTTAATGGGCCTTCTGGAAGCTTCTAATAGCAAATGCCATGGGCTAAACAGAACCTCTGAAGGGTCACATGACTGTGGCTGATGCCACTGTCTGTCTCACTGCTTCTCAGGGTTGGCTTGGCTTGTTTTCTTATGTAACCTAGTCTTACTATCTTTCCTGGCAGGTGGACAAGTCCCTTGGCACCTCCTCTAACACACTGGTGGCTGAGTCTGGAGCCGAGGGAGGGCGGGAGGTGGGAGAAGCAGATGGGCAGTGGCTGTGGACCCCCTTCATGGAGCCAACTTGGAGAAACTGTTTCCCTCACTGCTCTGGCTTTTCCAGTGACAAATGGAAGCTTCCTGAGTAAAGTCTGCATGATGTGAAACTGTTTCCTGGATTATGAGACCTGAGAGCAGAGCAATCTCTCTCCTATTTAACTATGTTTGGTAGGTGAACATCCATATGGTCAAAATCAAAACAGCATAGATCAGATGCAGTGAGAACCATTGTTCCACTCCTGCTCTGGCTTACACAAGTCTTTTACCCCTCCTACACTAAGCTGCTCTCTTGTGTTTGTTTTGTGTGTGTGTGTGTGTGTGTGTGTGTGTGTGTGTGTGTGTGTATGCAGGTACACATGTGTATGGGGTGCACTTGCTCATGTAAGTGCATGCACATACATATGGAGGCCAGAGGTTCATGTCGAACGTTGTTCTCAATTGCTCTCCATCTTATTTCTGAGACAAAGTCTTTACTGAATGCAGAGCTCACATGTGTGGGTGGACTAGCTGGCCAGCAAGGCTTGGGGGTTCTTCTGTCTTGGCCCTATTTCTGGGATTCCAGGTACACACCATGCCTGGCTTCACATGGGTGCTGGCATCCAAACCTGGGCCCTCATGCTTGCCCAGTGAGCACGTTATGGACAGCCATCTCCCTGGCCCCCAGTGAGGCACTTCCATTGGTTCTCATATGCTCTTGCAGTATTTCTCTAAGTGAACACTGGTGTGTATTGTCAAGTACCAGCATGGAGTGTATCTGTGTTTCAGTCAGGGTCTGAGGAATAGACAAATGGAAGCCTGAGCTGGATAACCTAGGGCCTTCATGAAAGGGCTTTCAGGATGGGGAGGTGGGAACATACAATCCCCCAGGGCTGAGTGACTGTGAGAGAGGAGACGGGAGGGCATGCTGCCACACTGCAGAGCCAGACTGGGAAGTAGCACACGTGTCAGGCTCCCTTCTGGGCCTCAGACCCTGAGATAGGCCTATTGACCTCCCAGTAGCCCCACCACAAGGAGGCTTGGGGTTCTGTACAAGTCAGCTGAGCATCAGAGAGAATTCTATAGCCACTGTGAATGTATGTGTGGATGTATGTAGAGGTTCCTCACAAAACTAAAAACAGAACAACTGTATGTTCCAGCTATTCTACTCCTTCTCGAAGGAGTCAACATCGACATACTACAGTGACACCTGCGTGTCCACGTTTATTCCTGTGGCATTGATATTATCCAAGTTATGGAATCAATCTAGATGTCCATCAACAGATGGATGGATAAAGAAACTGTGGTACATGTACACAATAGAATTTTACTGAGCCAAAGCAGAATGAAATTATGGTATTTGCAGAAAAAAGGATGGATCTGTAGGTTTTTGTATTAAGTGAAATGAGCCAGACTCAGGAAGACAAACATGGCATGTTTTCTCTCATATGTGGAATTTATATTTCTCTCTCTCTCTCTCTCTCTCTCTCTCTCTCTGTGTGTGTGTGTGTGTGTGTGTGTGTGTATGTACATGAAACTAGAAAAGGGACTATGCATGACAGGGGAGTGGGGAAAGAGTATTTTGAAGGAGGTAGGAGACTAACAAATGAACCTTTACACACGAGTACCTGAATGCATGTGCGCATGAGCACACACACACACACACACACACTAAAAAATACAGAATAAAATGGAGGCCGGGCATGGTGGTACATGCCTTTAATCCCAGCACTAGGTGGCAGAGGTAAGAGGATTGCCATGAGTAGAAGGCCACTGTGAGATGACATAGTGAATTGTAGGTCAGTCTGGGCCAGAGTAAGACCGTACCTCAAAAAATTGAAAAACCAAAAAAAAAAAAAAAATTGGATGGAGGGAGCCACTATGCAGCAACTTGTGCCATGGTCACTTGATGACCGTGCTGGAAATTTATCCATGTCACTTACTAGTGGGGTTTTTGTTCTTCCAGGTTCTTTTACCTCCCCTGGCACTGCCACCAAACTCCAACAAGTATGAGGGTGACTGCTGCCACCTCTGAGTATGAGAATTCCTGCTGGCCACCCCTGCAGAGGTTAATATGAGGTCCTGCTGTCATATGGCCTAGAGGCTCAGGGTCCCCAATCTTCTAGGGAGGGAAATACTTCCCTTTGAAAGACAGCTGAAAATCTTAAACCCATTGTATATCCCTGCTAGCACTCCAGTGCTCTTCTGGATTCTTCTTAGAAATATTGGGGTGTCATAGTCTCAAGTTGTTTGGCCCCCTTGTCCTGCACTCTTGCTTCTAACTCCCCTTCACCCCCTCTGGCTCCTGAGGCACTGCCCATTGCTTGGCACACCATCCTCCATAGGCTCTGCTCTTCTCAAGCATGGGCATGGCTCCCCAGCCCCACACAGTGTACCTGACCCTTGACAAGTGTGAGCTAGTCTGTCCTGGAGGTGTGGGATAGCTGAGGGTTGCCATCACACTGAGCAGAAACCCACGGAAGACTCAGCATCAGACCTCGCTGATGGCAAGGTTCCTGGCCAGCCCTGCCCCACGGCATCCTTGCCTGCTCCACTGTCTCCCTGGGCTCCAGCTATGCCGTGCTCCTGGGACCTCCCTCTCCCCATTCCTCCTCTCCCCTGAGAGCCAGACCATGCCACACGTGTCCACCTCCCCCAGCTCTATCACTTCCCCTTCTTCTGCTTTCTTACACAAAGCATTTGAACTCCCATTTGCCTCACTCTCGTCCCAAGTCTGGATTCAGTAACTTGTTTTTTTCAAACCGAAGAGCCATTTTTCTCTACAGCAGATCCTGCAGAACCTACCAATGCCAGCCAATGAAGACACAGTATGAACCATATACATAATGTTATTTTTTTTTCTAATGGCTACGCTAAAAAATACAGAAAAAGATGAATCTCAATAAATTCTAGCTAACCCAATAGAGCCAAAATATTATCATTTCAACATTTACTTAGTGTAAAATTAAAATGAGATGCTTCAATTCTGGCTTGTAACAAGACACTTGTTCTCTGTGACTACAGTCCTTCTTGAGGCAAACTAATGACTTTTCCAAGGGCCAGAAACCACATGTGGCTGGAGGCCGCATATACAGCAGAAAAGTAGTGTAATACAGAAAAGTCTGGGCTGGGGATGTAGCTCAGTTGACAGGGTGCTCGTTCAGCATGCCCAAAGCCCTGGGTTACATAAACTGGGAACAATGGTGCACACTTGTAATTCCAGCAGCAAAGAGGTAGGGGCAGGGGGATCAGAAGTTCAAGGTCATCCTCAGCTAGATAGGAAGTTTGAGGACAGCCTGAGATATCTGAGATTCTGTCTCAAAAAGAAAAGGAAGAAAGGGAGGTGGGAGGGAGGAGAGAATGGAGAAACTAAGAAAGAAAGAAAGAAAGAAAGAAAGAAAGAAGAAAGGAAGGAGAGGGGAAAGGAAGAAGAAGGAAGGAAGGAATGAAGAAACGAAGGAAGGAGGGAGAATGGAAGAAAAAAGGAGGGAAGGAAGAAAGGAACGGAGGGAGGGAAGGAGAGAAGAAGGAAAGACCCTGGCTTTCCCTCCCTGGCTTCCTTAGCTGTGGAGACTTCCATTTGCCTTGCAGCTTACTCAGATCTTTCTACACAAGTCTCTTGCTCTTCTTCCCCAGAGTTCTTCCTGTATCTTTGTCTCCAGCTTTGAAGCTAGAGCCTCCACCTTGACCACTGAGTCCAGAGCCTCTGGGAAGTATGAGTGTCTAGACGTTCCAGGCCCCCAGCCACTTTCCTCCAGCTGCCCCTGTGGCCTAAGCCTGAGAGTCCTCATTGTACCTAAGCCACCCGTGCACCTCTGGGTGCAGACCTGAGCCACCAACTGCTCTGCCACAGGGTCTGCCACAGGGCCCCACATGGCAGTGTTTGAGTCCAAACTCCAGTGGAAGCAGCTCTCTCACAGGTTCACACCTTGATCCAAAAGTCTGAGGGAAGAACTGACATTCAAGGCAGGAAAGCTGTTCCCTCTTCCTTCTCTCACCCACCCATGCAAACCTCCTGCCTGTTCCCTTTCACACTGGTTGCTATGTAGAGAGAACGGGGAGACCCTGTGTGGTATTTCTCAAGTGGCTTTTAATGGAGAAAAAGTGGAAGGGGCTCCATAGTCAAATAAATGTGGGAAGCACCACCTAAAGCAGGTGTCAGAACTGTGGATTCCAAACTTGACATATCTTCATGTGGGTCTGTCCTCATGTCTGTGATGTGCACTACCTCCCATCTTATCAGGCTATGGACCTGATTTTCCTTAGCTTATTATAACAGCTAAATATTTTGCAAAACGTTTGTCTTGATAAAAAAATTAGAATCTCCATTTACGACCAGTTAGATGCTTTCTTCTGAGAGCACTAGTAGAAATGGGACTTGGGAAAGAGATCCCGAGTCATGGAGCACCATCTCTCCAACTCTACACTTTGAGCCATAAACTCTGCAGGGACACCATGCATTTCATGCCAACCCTGCTAGGTCCCAGGTGGACAGTGTAAGCTGGCATCCCCAGTAATGGAGCTCCAGCAACACTCAGTTCATGTCACCATGGTATTGTTTTCAACTGGGCCAGAGAATTTTATAGCATTTGGGGCTGGAGAGATGGCTCAGTGGTTAAAGGTGCTTGCTTTGCAAGCCTGCCAACTAGAATCCAGAACCCCAGCACCCTCGTAAAGTTGGACATGTGGTGGCTCATGCATCCCAACACACCTGTGGCAGGGCGTGGGGTGCAAAGCGGGCAGAATCCACAACCTCACAAGCAGCAGTGACAACAGAGACCCCGTCTCAAAAGAAGACTGAAGGAACTGCAGAGTGAGATCAGGACGCCCTGGGCTAGAGTGAGATTATACCTTGAAAAAATAAAATAATAAGATAGAAGGAGAAGAGAAACACCCTAAGGCTATCCTCTGATCTCCACACATGCGCTGTGGCATGCACACACCCCTACACATACACACAAATAAATGATAAAAATTAAAAATATTTTTTAAAGTTTTTTCTAATCTTTTTGTTTTGTTTTGTTTTCATTTTTCAAGGTAGGGTCTCACTCTAGCCCAGGTTGACCTGGAATGCACTATGTAGTCTCAGGGTGGCCTTGAACTCACAGTGATCCTCCTACCTCTGCCTCCCAAGTTCTGGGATTAAAGGCGTGCACCACCACACCCAGCTTCCTAATCATTCTTTGTGTCCTCTCCTCTGGAATTCCCATAGTAACGTTGGTCTGGGGATATAGCTCAGTAGTAGAACGCTTGCCTGGCACAAGCAAGGCCTTAGGTTAAATCCCCACTGCCACGTAAGAAGATACATCAATGCTTGATTCTATAATTCTTGTCACTTGAAAGCAACTTGGCATCCCTTCATTTTTGTTCTCATTCTGTTTGGGAGACTCCCTTGGCTTCATCTTCCAGTTTGTTAATTAAGTTCTCACTTGTCTATTCAGTCTATTTATTGAGTTTTTAAAAATATTTTGGCAATCATGTTCTTTTAAGAACCCTGATTGTACTTTTTGTGTAAGCTTTACTTTTAAATAGATACCAGAGACTTCAAATAAATAATTTTAAATAGGCATGTTCCTTTAACTCTTGCTGGGGATGTTTGTTTCCTTGTAGTTCTCTTCCATTTTAGCATAAATTCGGTTTTCTTCTTGGATTTGGTACCTCTTTTTGGCTTTGGGTTTCCTGTAATACCTGGCCCTTCTTGGCTGTCTGCTGTCTGCAGTCATTTGTAGATGCACACATAGGTGGAAGAGTGTTGGGAAACATTCCCCAGAACGAAATGCAGTCTGAGAGATAGAAGCAAATTTCAGGGAGCTGGGAGATGGTTCAGTGGGTAGTGTTTGCCACCTGAGCTCAGATTTCAGCACTTACATACAGTGCCAGGTGTGGTACTGCCATGGGCTTATTTCAGCCATGGGCTTAGGATGGGGAGGCAGAGGCAGGAAGGTCCCTGGGGCTTGCTGGATAGCTAGTCTAGCCCAATCTGTGAGCTCCAGGAGCAGTGAGAGACTATGTCTTAAAAAATAAATTTTAAAAGGGTGGAATACAACTAAGGAGGATGCCCAGCACTGACCTCTGGCATCCACATGCACACACACAGATGTTCATGCACACACCTGTGTGCCCACATGTATATGAGCACATATACACACACTACACATGTGGGAAAACAGCCAGTTTGGGGTGACTGTGTGCCAGGCAAAGGAGCTAGCTCAAGCCTGCATCATAGTGTCTGTCTCTAGTTCTGGCCTCCGCTCGCAGTTCTGCTGGTGGGAGTCACTCTGTTGTTTGAGCTCTTGGGCATGACAGCTCCCGTTCCATTTCATCACCACTCTGCTCTAACACATGCCTCCTGTCCCCAGAATTCCTTAGTATTCTGACAGTTCCTCACCTCCTGACTGACCATCCACAATACCACAGCTCTATTTTTAAACCCATATTCCTCTCAACATTTCTGAGGACTTGGGGGCCAGAAAAGTCTGTCCTTAGCCGCCCTGAACCTTAAGACACTTATTCTGCAATCAGAATTAGTTCATGAGAAAAGGCTACCAGAAGTAGGGTGACTGAATCAAAGGGCAGGGATGTTTTTGAAGTTATTGGTACATATTTGTACTAGCCGCTAGACTAAGAAGTAGATCAGAGAGAAGGCAGTGGTGTTGGCAGGAAGCGTGCTGGCTACCATTTTTGTTTCATCATGTTAGTTGTGTAACGTAGTCAAGAGACTGCTCTGAAACATACACATGGGAGGGCTGCTTGAAGGGTAATGATGGGTCCTGAACCCTTGACCTTCAGCTCCACACTAAGCAGAAGCAAACGCATGCCTCCCTCTGAGCTCTGCCAAGAGTAAGCAACTGTGGAAAAAGTAAACAAATGTCTGTGGAGTGGCTCAGCGGTAGAGTACTTGCTGAGAATGTACAATATGAGCTAAAGCCCAGAGATTAATTTCTTCCTCCACTGAAATGTTGGTTCTTATAACTTCCCTTTCCTGTTTGACAATTGATTTATCAGAAATCCCCAGCAAACCTGCTCCAGAGGGGCAGGCTGTACCCTGATCTTCATCTCCTGCTGGCCTAGGCCCAGGATGCCAGAATCAGAGTACTTCCTATCCATCCAGCTGACAGGAAGGGCTGGAGGTGATGCTTATTAGAACCTCCGAAGTCATTGGACCAGAGTGCAATGGCTTCGTGGCGTCAGGAAACAGAAGAGATAAGGATATTTTTAAACAGTTCAATGGCATAGAGACAGAATAAAGTTCGTGCTTCCAGAATGATGGCAAGCCAAGCATGGTGGCCAGCCAGGGGCCAGGACTGTGAAAGGTTACTGAAGCAAGGTTCTGGCAGAGAGGGGTGAGGCAAGGAGGAGCGGGAGGACAGAGCAGGGAAAAGGAGCCCTCACATAAAGAGGTAACAGGAGCTGGGCGTGGTGGCGCACACCTTTAATCCCAGCCCTCGGGAGGCAGAGGTAAGAGGATCACCATGAGTTCGAGGCCACCCTGAGACTACATTGTGAATTCCAGGTCAGCTTGGGCTAGAGTGAGACCCTATCTCAAAACAAACAAATAAACAAAAAAGTAACAGGAATGCTCAGGGACTCTCAGTTACCTTCTCATTGCTGGGTCAAAATACCTGACAAAAATAAGTTTAAGGGAGAAATGTTTTATTTCACTTACAGTTCCAGGTCACAGTCCATCACAGCTGGCCAGGCATGGTGGCAGGAGCTTGACTCAAGACTGGTCACATTCAGGCCACAGTGAAGAAGGAGAGAGGCATAAATGCCTAACATTCAGCTAGTTCTCTTTTTTAAATGATTTAAATTCATTATTTGAGAGAGAGAGACAAAAGTGGACAGAAAGGGATTGACTATGGATGCATCAGGGCCTCTTGCCACTGCAAAGGAACTCCAGATGCATGTGCCACTTTGCGCACCTGGCTTTATGTGGATATTGGGGGACTGAATCCAGGCTGTCAGACTTTCAGGTTTTGCAAGCAAGTGCCTTTAACTGCTGTGCCATCTCTCCAGCCCTAGCTCTCTTTTTACACAGCCCAGGATCCCACCTCCTGGAATGGTCCTACCCATAGTTAAGGTAGAACTTCCCACCTTAACCTAATCAAGATCCTCTCTCACAGATGTAAACAGCCATTAACATGAACTACATAATTCCTCACAGGTCATTCTAGGTCGTGTCAAGTTCGCCATGAATCTAAACCATCAACAGGGTTATTCACAGGCTTGAAGCATTCCAGTGTTGTTTTGACGTTTAGTGAGCAGTAAAATAAATAAACATGAAAAAGCGAGAGCAAGATGCAAGTGGCTGGTGGGCGGGCCTTTGAACCCAAAGCCCCATCACTACAAGGATCTTTTCCTCCTTCCTGTTCCCAGGTCCCATGCACCCAAGGGATGGTGTCCCTGAAGGCAGCAATGGACTGGATGGAAACAGGCACTGTGTGGAGGAGCTTCCAGTAGGGTGGTGCTCGCAGACAAGGAGCACTCCAGGCACAGACCAGCGCCTGGAAGCACTTCTCCACTCCTCCATTCTCTTAGCCCTTCTCCAGACACCACTGGCCCTTCCTCCTCCTCGCTGAAGGGCTGCGTGCAGGTAGCATCTCTGGTGCCACTCACGTGTCCTTATCCAGTATCAGGATGACCGTGGTGAGAGCTGAATCTTTCTTAACTGCTTGCTAGTGAGACGCGAGGCAGGCACAGAAAGATTAAGTAACGTGGGCTGAAGAGATGGCTTAGCAGTTAAGAGCTTGCCTGTGAAGCCTAAGGACCCCAATTCGAGGCTCAGTTCTCCAGGACCCACGTTAGCCAGATGCACAAGGGGGCGCACGCGTCTGGAGTTCCTTTGCAGTGGCTGGAGGCCCTGGCGCGCCCATTCTCTCTCTCTCTATCTGCCTCTTCCTCTCTCTGTCTGTCGCTGTCAAATTAAAAAAAAAAAAAAAAAAGATTAAGTAACGTGCTCAAGGTGCACCATTGGGAAGGGGAGGCCTGCATCAAGCTGGAGTAGCTTCTAGACCTTCGACATAGTGTAAGCAAAATGTCCCCCAAAGCCCAGCAGCATATCAGGTTTCCACTGGGCTCCCAGAGGATCTCAGCTCCTAGTGTGGGACTGGCTGAGAGAGCAAGGGAGGGTTGCTATGAGCAAATAACACCGCAGGAACAGTCTGGATTAATGTGTTCTGGCTCTGATGTTTCAGATTGGGATTCCTTCCCCAGCATCTCTCCTGGGTCCCTGTCCCACGGCAGAGGTTGGGGAGGGGGCATCTCCCTTGCTGTCATTCATTCCTCATATCTAGGCTTTCTTGGTCTCCTCCTGTGGCCTTCTCTAGAGGCAGATCTGCCCCCTTTCCTGGAAGCTCACTCTTTTTACATTAGAATCTTCAACACATCTATTTCTTTGGGGAAAATAGTCATGTTTACTTTCTGGTGACAAACAAAATGCCCGTCAGATGCAAAAGCAAATTAGGAAAGGTGTGAGTACAATGGACCTCCACTGGCCCAACCTCTGAGTGGAGAGCTATCCCACCTCTAATAGCGATTGAGGACACTTGCTGAGTCTTGAAATAATAAAGATTCCTGGTTACACAAGAAAAGAGAAGTGTGCACAACATCTATCATTCACGTCACCTTCTACCAAAGGATGCTATGGCACTGGAAGCACAGGTTGCTCTCTGGAAAGAGAGTTAGGTGGCTTGAAGGGAGATTTCACTAGTTAGTGGTGATGGTTCATCTCCATTGTCAAGTTGACTGGGTTTGGAATCACCTAGAAAACACGGTCTGCCCCAGACTGTGCTACAAATACACTGGAGAAGAACACGCACTCTACTGTGGCTATGTAGAATCCTTCTTTCTGTAGGGAGGGTGATGGGTTGAGATAGGGTCACACCATGTAGCCTTGAACTTACAGTGAGTCCCCTTGCCTCAGCCTCATGTCATAAAGCCTGTATGTCATAAACTTACATCTTTTTTACACTGATATAGTCATACTTAATAGCTATTTCTTTTTAATTTTTTTATTAATTGGTAACTTTGTTACATGGACAATCCATGTGTTGGTCCCATTCCCTTCATAGTATCCTGAGTATTCCTTGTATGTGGTGAGTCATTTTCTAACTCCTGGTTCCAAGATGATCTTTGTCTTCGACTTTCAGTATTTTGAGGGTGACATCTTGGTGTATACTGAATCAATATTCTGATGGTGATGTCTTTATTGAGTTAACTTTATCCTACTTGGAGATTATTGGGCTTCTTAGACATGTACATTAAATATTTTTCATCAAATGTGAGAAATTTTGGTCACTGTATTTTCCATGTATTCTTAGTGTACCTTTTCCACTTTCCTCTCTTTCTACATGTTGACATGTTTGATGGGACCCTCTGGGCTTCTGAAGCTGTGCTCACTTTTGTTAATTCCCTTTCTCTCTTCGTCAGAATAGGATAATCTGTTTATCTTCAACTTTATTCCTTCTTTTTTCTGTGAGCTCAGCTCTGCTCTTTAAGCCCCTCTAGTGAATTTTTCATTTCAGCTACTGTACTTTTCAACTCCAAAATTTCTTTTTGATGCTGTAAAAATATTTTTTGCATCCTTATTTAAACTATTCAATGGGACATTATTGCAATGTTTTCATTTCCATTCTGTAGTCATTATTTCTTTTTTAAAGATTTTTTTACTTTTGAGAGAGAGAGAGTGAAAATGGGCATGCCAGATCTTCTCCAACTGCAAACAAACTCCAGACACATGCATCACTTTGTGTATCTGGCTTATGTGGGTACTGGGGAATTGAACTCAGGCCATCAGGCTTTGCAAGCAAGTGCCTTTGACCACTAAGCCATCTCTCCAGCCCATGTAGACATTATTTCTTTAAATTATTTTTAACATATTTGCAATAACTAGTTTAAAATCACTGTATAATAATCCAATGTATGACTTTCTTTGTGGATAGTCTCTATTGATTGTCTTCCCCCCTGTAAATTGCCCATACTTTCCTGTTTCATTGCATACCTCATAGTGTTTTGAAAACTGGATTAGATAATATAATATGGATATGAAAACAGATCCCCTCCTTATTTTTTGTATTGTTCCTATTGTTGTTTTTATTACTATTGCTTTGTTTGCTGACTTTCCTGAACACCTGGTGTCAAGTCTGCCTTTCCATTCAGTTAGCTCAGTTGTCAGCTGGCGAGCGCACAGTGATGACATTCCATACGGTGAACGCACAAGTCTCCAGCCTTGCACAGAGGCTGTGTAGGCTAAGGCGAGCCTTCGCCATTCTGCCTCAGCCTTTTTCTTCTCCTCTTCCTCCTCCTTCTTCTTTTTTGCTTGTGCAAAGCTTCAGGTGAGCCTGAGGTGAGAAGCAGGAGTTTCTCTTTTGTCCCTCCTACTCCCAAGTTTGTGACTTTTGAGAACCCCAGGAAAATGTCACGACTTTTCAAAGTTTTCTATGGATATTCAGTGCCCTAAATCTTCATGTACGTACACACACACACACACACACACACATACACACAAATACCCCAGTGCATAGGTAGAGGTCAGATGACAACCTTAAGTCCTCTCCTTCCATTTTTTGGAGGCAGGGTCACCACTGGTGGCCTCATGAGCTTCTAGGGAATCTCCTCTCTCCTCCTCCATCTCTCCATAGGCCTGCTGGGATTACAGACACTGCATTATTGTGGTGACTTTATGTGGGTTCTGGGGATCTAAACTCAGGACCTCAGGATTGTACAGCAAGTGCCTTACCCACTAAGCCAACTACAAAGCCCTAAAATTAAAAGTTTCAAATTTAAAAATTATTTTAAAATTTTGGCCAGGCTCTTTTGTGTCAGTGTTCTGCCATGGGATATTGGAGATGCTTTAAACCCAGTCCTGTGATCCATTGCAGCTCATAAAAATCACTAACTTACTTTTCTTTTATCATAAAGACCCTCCCCCCACCCCCATCACCCTGTTAAAAATAAAGGACATAACAAAGCTTCTGCAAAGTTGCTCTTATTTAAAACCAAGCAGAGGTGGCTTTGGTGTGTGAGGCATAAAGGCTCACGCTGGGTCCTGCTCTGTAGTCCTGCTTGGCTGATGTGATGGAGCTGCTGTCAGGCTAGAGGAGCTCTCTCTGCAAGACAGAAGCAGAGTCAACACAATGAACCCAGGGGCCAAGGGAGCTCAGCACTTAGGCTCACACATCCCCTTCTCCTCCGTGGGGACTCTCGGGCCTGGGGTGGGCAGAGAGACGCCAAATAAACTTGTGTTCAGAGACCCTGCAGTCCCTCTGGCAGGACCCCATGGGGGAAGGTGCCACTTTGTCTTCACAATGAAGGAGAGCCTCTTCCTCAGAGTAGCTCTTTCCAGACCACACACCAGCCCTCTGGGGAGGGCCAGCTGCCACCCCTCTGTCATTTCTCATTGCCAGGTTGCCTCCGCAGGAAGCTTGGTTGGTAGCGGTTGACAAGGGCGAGGGGCAGAGGAACAAGCTTTCTGTGCCATATTTATAGTCACGATTCTGACTTGATTGAATATGGACTCTTTAATAATATATAGGTTTTAAGTAACTGAAGGTTTACTGTGGTCAAATCCTAGGATAAAGCACCTCCCTACAGCGGGGATGATAAGTCCCTGCAAGACAGCACTCACCATGGAAACGCTGACACAGCCCTTCACTCCCTTCACAGTGACTAAAATCCTCATTCCAATTTGTTTTTCTTTATTTTGAGCTGGAGTCATTTGCAAGCCCAGAAATGCACCTCCCTGTGATAGAAAACTAAATGCTGCCCTCTGTCGGAACAACGTGGAACTGCTCTTAACATGTGGCGTGGTGCGACTCCTCCTGTGGAGAATCTTGGAAACCCAGGAAAGAAAATCCTACAAGATTGCTTTCTCTCCTTTTCTAAGAAAAGCGAGGAAGGGGAGAAGGAAAGGAAAGAGGAGGGGAAGGAGAGGGAAGGAAGGGAAGGGAAGCGAAGGAAGACAGGAACGGAAGGGAGGGGAGAAGAAGGGAAGGGAGTCACGGAGGGCATGTACAAGCCACTGTGCGCAGCTCCTCCCTTCACCACGGGGGCAGACTTATCCCTTGGAGGACTTCTAGGGCTCACTGCAGACCATGGCGTTGCCCTCCCCAGGTGTGTATGCCCATACCCATCCGTCAGTGGATTGGTTCTGCGATGCTTAACATCAATCCTTTTGCATTTTTGGTCTGTTGGGCTTGCAGGCTCCAGTGGAAAAAGGAGGCCCTCAGGTAGAGAGATTGATTTTGACAGCTGGAGGTCCAGCCTTGCGCTAGTGAGGGCAGAGTGGATAAGCGGCCTGGGCCCATCTGCTGCACTCACTGTCCACTATCTCATCTGTATTGGTTACTTTTCCCATTGCTGTGACCAACGGCCTGACAAGAAGCAAGATAAAGGAGGACGGGTTTATTTTGGTCCATTGTTTACTAATACATCCCATCATGGTGGGGAAGGCATAATGGTGGAAATGGCTCTTAGCTCTGGCAGCAGGAACACAAAGCTCACTATCAGTTGGTCAGGACAGGAAATGGAGGCAGGCTAAAATCCCCACTCCACTCCCACCACCAGCAACCCAGTGCCTCTCGTTAAGCCCCGCCTCCCAAAGGTTCCCCAACCTCCCTAAACAGCACCACCAGCTGGAGAACAAGTGTCCAACACATGAGCCTGGGAGAGGCAATTTACATCTAAATCATAACACCACTGGGTCTCCTTTGAACTACTTGGTTTGTAGGCATATTTTATGCCCTTGGAATTCAAGATATTCCCTACAGTCGACACTTTATAGTCCATAGTTATTCCTGTGGTCACTGGTGAACTGAAAGTGATCTTTTAAACCAAATGATTCAGACTGTCTTTTGACTTTTCCAAATCTCTTTTGTCAGTGTGTGTGTGTGTGTGTGTATATACATGCACCTGTGTGTGCATGCATGTGTCATCCTCAGGTACCATCCACCTCTTCTTCAGACAGGCTTTCTCATTGGCCCAGAGCTTACCAATTAGGCTAGACTAGCTGGCCAGTGAATTCTAGTGATCTGCCCCTCTCCATTTTCTCCACACTAGGATTAGAGGCACGTCCCAACACTCCAACGTTTTACATGCGTTCTGGGGATGGAACTCAGGTTCTCATGCCTGTGAGAAAAGCACTTTACTAACTGAGTCATCTCCCCAGCCCCGTTCCAGACCTCGTCATTGAAAAATCCACAATGGATTCTGACCGCGTGTTTTACTCAGCCAGTGCATTCTCAACAGTGCTCCTGACCCCAGAGCTGATGTGGTCTGGGTGCCCCGAAGTACCAAGGCTTTGTTCAGCTGTATGGATCATGTAGGAACCTGCCTAATGGAGTTCCGGTGCTTCCAGGATCCTCTACGCCGTCAATGCTTTGCAGCAGGGGTTTCCAGAGTGTGGCCCATAGGAAACGAGTCTGGGGAGTGCAACTCAGAACAAGGGTGTCCAGGTCAGACAAGGCAGGTAACACCAGGTACAACCTCATCCCTCCTAAAGCTCAGAAAACCCAACAGTGTGGTCAAAGCACTAGGAAACCATGCAGGGAAGGAATCCATTGAGCTTTGCCTAAAATGAAAACCATTGCTTCCACATTTCATTCATCCAGGGACCTCTTCAGGCAGCCTCCTTATAATCCCTAGCTGCATAAAATAACTTCTTTGCCTTCTATTTGTCATGCCCCTCATCATAGTCAACTTTAAAATATTTTCTATATATAGATATTGTTGTTTGTTTGTTTTTGAGGTAGGGTCTCACTCTAGCCCAGGCTGACCTGGAATTCACTATGTAGTCTCCGAATGGCCTCAAACTCATCGTGATCCTCCTACCTCTGCCTCCCGAGTGCTGGGATTAAAGGCGTGTGCCACCACGCCCGGCCTAATACTTTATATTTTTAATATGCAAGTACTATTTGTTTATTGTAGAAGAACTAGAAAAAAAGCATTGAATCACAATTCCCACTGATACTTTGGGTCTCATGTGTGCTGCTGTGGCATTTTCTTTATAAGAAAGACTTACAGGGACTAGAGAGATGGCTCAGAAGTTAAAAACATTTGCTTGCAAAACCTGACAGCCTAGGTTCTGCACAAAGTGGCTCAAGTGTCTGGAGTTTGTTTGCCCAGACAGTGTCCATTCCCTCCCTTTGCCTCCCCTCATAAATTAATGAATATTTTTTAAAAGAAGGACTTCACCCATTCTGTCTGTCTGCCTCTATTCTCTCTCTCTCTCTGTTTGCAAATAAATAAAATATAAAAAGAAGTACTTTTTGTTGTGATGGGAGTCAATTTGTAGTCCTCAAATTATGTTCAATTCTATGGCCCAGATTCTAGGTAACAGGTGTTATAAAACAAAACACTCATTTCAGCCAATAAAGGCCAAAGAATCATTTTGAATCATTTCCAAAACCCCAGGTGGAGGAAAATTCCTCTATCATATGTTGTACTTTCCTTGGGGAGTGGCAGGCCAAGAAAATAAATGAACTGGTAGGGAGAGGAAAATATTTAACGTGGCAATTTCTCAAATATGAAAAAAATACTTGCTATTTGCTTTTATTTGTTTTTTTGTTTGTTTGCTTTCTTGTTTTTCTATGTAGGGTCTCACTCTGGCCCAGGCTGACCTGGAATTCACTATGTAGTCTCAAGGTGGCCTCAAACTCACGGCGATCCTCCTACCTCTGCCTCCTGAATGTTGGGATTAAAGGCATGCGCCACCACGCCCGGCAAATACTAGCTATTTTTAAGATATGAGAATACACTCAAGAATTAGGAAGCTTCTTTTCAGAAGATGAACCTTGGAAGGTGATGTTTTAACTTTCTTTTTTGGCTTTTGTAAAAGCTAAGCATAAAGATATGTGTTTTTTTGTTTTGTTTTTGGTTTTTTGTTTGTTAGTTTTTAAGGTAGGGTCTCACTCTAGCTCAGGCTGACCTGGAATTCACTATGGACTCTCAGGTTGGCCTTGAACTCATTGTGATCCTCCTATCTCTGATGGGATTAAAGGCGTGCATCACCACACCCAGCTCAGATGAGCCTTTTTCATGAGACTGAGAGAGAGAATTGGTGCAACAGTGCCTCCAGCCACTGTAATCAAATTCCAGATGTGCGTGCCACCTTGTGCACATGTGCGACCTTGCATGCTTGTGTCACCTCGTGCATCTGGCTTAAGTAGGATCTCACCTATTCTTGAAACAAGGTCTTACTGTGTGGCTCAGACTGAGCTTGAACTCATGATCCTCCTGTCTCAGGCCTCCTGAATACTGGGATTGTTGGTGTGTACTATGGTCATACCCAGAAAGTATTTTATTTTATTTTAAAAGCCAAACAAACATAACAGTAGTAGTTTCTTCTAGGACCTATGGCCTTCTAGACATAGATTTTTTTTTTTTTTTTTGAGGTAGGGTTTCACTCTACCCCAGGCTGACCTGGAACTCACTCTGTAGACTCAGGGTAGCCTCAAAGTCATGGGGATCCTCCTACCTCTGCCTCCGAGTGCTGGGATTACAGGCATACACCACCATGCCCAGATCTGAGACATAGATTTTTTTACTAAGTTTTCAGCACCAGGTATACATTCCCCTCAGGGAGCAGGCCTCAAATCCAATCAAAGAACAATTGATTACTGCCATAGCAGCCGTGCACTATTGAACTAGTGGGCACATCCTGCCTGGCTGGTTAGTTGTACAGTTTGCAGAATCTACTGCTGATTAAGACTGTCAATGACTGTAGCCGACAGCTTCATGTTGCTGGGTTGAACATCCAAACCAGACACAGTTTATTGGAGGAATGAATTTATTTCAAGCTTACAGAATCCAGGGGAAGTTCCACAGATGGCTGAAGAAGCTGGCTCCCATTGCTAAATCCAAGCAAAGAGAGAGACACCACCCAGACAGCAAGCACAAATATGCAGCAAGCACAAACATGCAGCAAGCACAAACATGCAGCAAGCACAAACATGCAGCAAGCAGGACCTCCAGGGCTCATACTGCTCTGCACACCTTTGGGATGCACCCCAGGATCTGCCCCTAGGGACACCTCCTTCTGCAGGCAGCTGGAGACAAGTTGTAAGCTTTAATAAAACACTGAGTCAAGGGGAGACATACGTTCAAACTACCACAATGGCTTTCTCCCAGCAGCCTCAATAGCACCTTCCAGCACTATGACAGCTAGCCAGGAAGGAGGCAGCTTCCAGTTCAGTTCCAGCCTGATTTCTGAGTGTACTGCAACCAAAGCATGTGGTGCCCTCAAGCAGTAGGATTTTCCCTTCTAGTTCTTACGTGTGAGCATTGGAAATAGCCTGTATTCCTTGGGGGTCCTCTGGGGACTGCTCTCAATGGCTTGTCTGAAGGGGTTGAGGATAACTCCAATTCCATCCTTTGGCTGCTGGTCAGGAAATCCATTTTTCCTCCTGTTTAACTCCCACCAAGTCCTGCCATGATGGGGTTACTGTTGCCAATAGTTTATAGACACCAGGTGAGAAAGGATATATCTATTCCTACTTGATCTGGTAATATCACAACATGGTGATGGGCCCAAGGGAAGAAATCGAATGCATTTCACCTTCAACATCCATAGAGTGTGAATATTTCATGTCACCTACAAGAAACACCAGAAATGAGTCTGTGGCTGGGTTCAAAAGGAACCTTGCCAGGAAGGGTTAGGGAATTACCTTAATCATTTAATGTGTCTGACTCGTAAGCATAATAAACATAAGGACCTGGATTCGATCCTCAAAACCCACGTGAGAAAGCCAGGTATAGCGATGCATGCCTGCAGTCCCAGACTGGAGAAGCAGAGAGTGGCCATCCAATCAGGGCCAATTCGGTAAGCTACAGGCCAGAGAGAGACCAAAAAAATGTGGACAGTGTTTTTGAGGATAACACCTGGGGTTATCCTCTGGCTTCCATGTGGGTGTGCATGCAACCTGCACACACCAGAACCTGCACACATGCACCCATACATTATTTTTCACATGCACAGCTGCACACACTAGAACATGCACAGATACACACATGGGCTTTTTAATAAAGAGGCTGGATGAAACTGGGGCTCAGAACAGACCAGAACCATAGCTCCTGAGGTCAAGGGTGTACCTTCAGGTTTCATGCTTTGGGACATTAATTTGGTTACCTGAAACACCTAGAATTTAGCAGCTACACATTCCTTAGAGTGTCTGTCTCATTCTTCCTGCATATCTTTTTAAATGTGTGTGTGTGTGTGTGTGTGTGTGTGTAGGTGCACCAGGACCTCTTGCCACTGCAAGCAAGAACCACCAGACACTTGAGTCGCTTTTTGCATCCAGTTTACTGGGTGGTTTGGGAATTAAACCCCAGCTGGCGGACTTTGCAAACAAACACCTTTAACTGCTGAGCCATCATCTCAGCCCCTCCCCACATATCTTGAACCTCTAAGTAGCAAATGGTTGAAAGTTTACCCTAAGACAGCAGGAACCAGGCCTCTGCACTATTCTGAACATTTTGACTTGGAAGATGGAGGAGAACAAAAGGAATGAGACAACAAAACAGAGGAAGGACTACCTGGAGAGGAGGGTCCTCAGTAGAGTGGAGGCAGGGGAGAGAGGACAAAGGAGGACAGTGGGTCAGAAACGTGACGGATACAGTGTGTTCATGTACTAAGTTTCTCAATAAAAAGGAATCAGGTCCTTATCTGTTCTTTTATTGTTATGTGATTAAACTGGGCTATTTTCACACAAGCATATAATTTACATTGAGCCTCTCCCCCCATATCTTGAACCCTCCCTTTTGTCCCCTTTGCATTAGGCCCCTTTGCTCCCCTAGACATTTTCATTTCTACTTTCATGCCACTTTTCCATCTATATAGAACCTATGACCCACAAATGAGAGAAGTGTGGTGTTTGTCTTTCTGAGACTGACGATTCGCTCAGTGTGATCATCCCCAGCTGTATCCATTTTCCATTCTTTTTTTTTTTTATGATCTCAGAATCTTTGGGATTCGGCGTATTGGGAATGATAACAGCTACTTTAATGAGGGCCAAACTCACTGGCATGTGGACAAGACTCTACAGGGTTTGCCACTAAATACAGGGTGTGTTCTCAGCGTGGGAGGGCAGCTCCTGCATCCCACGACATCTGTGACTGGATTCGGAACCTTGAGCCAACCAATGTGCGGTAAAACCCAGTTCCTTCAGCTGGAAACCGTGGTAACCCTTCCAATGGATACGCTCCCATTGGATATCAGCTTCGACCAGCGTTTGAAGAATATGGTTGCTGTGGTGCAGTTCCATGAATGGCCAGATGATGGCAGCAACCGGTAACCAGAAGGTGTGGCCAGAATCCAGGTTCCGAACACCAGGACGATTTCCAAAGGAACCTGAAGTAGAGTAACGACCGTCATTGCTTGCTTCCTCTTATCATGATGAGGGCTGGAGCACCCTACACCCCTGCTCCAATTGATTCACGGGACCCAGCAACTCCCAAAGATTAGGGCACTGGTGGGCAAGGGGAACGGACTGACGGCAACCCAGAACTCCACAGGACAGCGTGTGTCCCTGTGGCTCCCTGGTCTACCCACGGCTGTCTTGAGCTCTTCATTGGCTCTCTTGCAGTGGATTTTGAGGGCCCTGGAGGCAGGGAGGCAGTCCAGGCCACAGTTTTACCATGCCTGGCATGTTCTCGGCTAGGGCCATGTGAATGGCTGATGTGTGTTGGTGGTGAACTGGATTCTTGTCTAGTTTTGCTTCAGTACGTTGTGGACGGTGGAATCTAGTCCTCTCTCTCTCTCTCTCTCTCGCTCTCTCTCGCTCGCTCAGGGGACATCATGTGCTTGGGGACGTAGGCCGACGCTCCTGTGATCTAGCCTGGTAAGAGGCAGTAGACACTGCTAGCCAGCATGAACAAACCCTGAGCCTGGGGCTCGCGTCACCTGCAGCTTCAGTGGTGCCTCCTTGGCTGTGAGTGCCAGGCATAAAGAGTTTGCTGCAAGCGGTGAGCTGGAGGGGTTTGTGGGACAGGGTTATTGAGGCAATATTGCCCGAGTCAAGCTCTTTGGGGTCAGACAGAAAAGCCTAGAATCATGTGTAGGAAGTTTATCAGGGAGGCATCATAGTCTGGTTTTCATTACTATAAAAGAACACTTATAAAGGCTGACTATGAAAAACAGGAGATGTTTCATTAACTCACAGTTGGAGACTCTGTAAGTCCAAATAGCAAGATGCAAGCTCCAGTGAGGACTTCCCTGACATCACCTCATGGCAGACAGCCTTGGTGAGATCATGTTTAAGAGTGAGAGACCACATTTCAGCATGGGAACACAGAGAGACTAGGGTACTGTGATCTCCTCCATGGGTGTTTTCCCAAGAGCTAAGAACCTACCTCTTAAAGGCTCCACTTTCCAATATTGAGAACCAAGCTTCCAATACATGAGATCCTGGGGACACATTCAAGCCATATCCCACCGATAGGACGGTTCTTGGGATCCACCCCTGTAGAAGAGAGGGCACAGTGGTATGGAACAGAGGAAGAGGCTGTGCTGAGCTGTGGGGCAGCCCCAACAAGCCCCATCTCTTTCACTACCCCAAGCCAGGCAGTTTTCCCAAGATGCAGAGCTTTCCACAGAGACTGCTGGCAGGGCTCTATGTAGCTGCAGGAATAAGTCCTCCCTTCCCAAAGGGGCCTGGGCATGGCACACGCAGTATCCACAGCTCTGACTCATACAGTCATCTCCAGCAGCTTCCATGGCTGCCTCTGCACACTTGTATTGCTCCATGATCAGAGATTCCAAAATACATTTGATTATCACTTACTACAGTTACCTTTTCATTGATGGGACAAAACACCCTACCAGAAGCAGCTCAGACAGTCTCGGGGGGGGAGTTTCATCATAGCAGGGAAGGCATGGTAGAGCAGATACTGGGCATCACATCTTGTCACAGCAGCTGGGAGGAAGCAGCCAGAGGGAGCCAGCTAGCACTGGCAAGGGGGCCGGGCTATAAAGCCCCAGGGCCCGCCCTAAGCGACACATCCTCCAAAGCTTCACCTCTCAAAGACTCCACCAGCTGGGGACCAAGTATGAGGCTGGATCACAAACACGTGAAGCTGTGGGGGACAGTTCATCACCCAAACAAGTTCCATTAAGGAAAGAAACAATCCTGCTGCCAACTAACAGAAAAGGTCAAAAGGAATGCATATTGCTGACAAGCTGATCTTCCAGTGGGCGCACACCCGCCCCTTACCCTCCGTTGGGACAGCAAGCTGCTGGTTGCTGGGCCATGAGGTGCATCTGCAAAGGAAGGTCCTCTCCAACAAACAGCCGTGGGCCTGTCCTCCTGTCACCTCTCAGATGCAAGCGCAGCCCTCTTTGCTCTGAGGCAGCTTTCCCTGGAAGACCACACTCATTCCTAGCTCCCTGCTGGAAACCCATACTAAACCCTTGACTGACCTGTCACAAAGGTCTCAGCCTGGCCAGGCTGGAACCTGAGCCACCAATTCAAAGCCTCAGAACAGCCCTGTCAGGCCCCCATGGAGCAGAAAACTGTCACACCAGAAGGGATGCATCCCTTGACACCTCCTATCGGTGACATCATCCATGCAGTTGACCTTAATCCTGGGGGTACTAGGATGCTTAAAGGAGCCTAGTGTCTCCAAGGTCACCAGGTGACTCATTTTCTGCTTCTTAGCATCCTCTACCCTTTCTTTGCTTTGTAGAAGAAAAGCAGTAACGTGGGGGCTGTGTCAGGGGATGATGGATCTGTATCAGGGAGAGCTGTATAGAAGATTCTAGCAGCTTTGACTAACCAGGGCATAGGAATCTCTGCATAATTTTAACCTTGCCCTTGTGTGTGTACTTGTATGTTGTGGATTTTTTGCATGTCACCCAGCATTAGCCTGCAGCTGCTTGGGGCTGCTGTAAATAGGGACAGCTGGCTCCTGGGGAGGGGCAGGCTGGGAGGCTGAACATGAGAGGGTATCAAGGAGGTTGGGGTGAGACCAGTTCCTCTGAGCCTATCCCCTCCACACTGTCGGGAGAAGAAGGTACAAAAATGACGTCAGAGAGACTGGAGGGGACAGGTAACCTTGGTGCATGGACTCTGTATGCATTTCTAACCTGAACACATCAGCAAGCCAGAAACAACTCCATAATCCTTGTTTCCCTTTCCTCCCTTTTGAAGGCTGGCTTGAACCTCAAGGCCCCTGGCAGGCTGAGTCACAGCTGACCCTGGAGGCCTCCTACCCAGCTGGCTGGCTAATATGCAGGGGTCTCTGCCATGCCTGAGGCATGTTCTGAACCCAGGATTCCAGGCACACAAGGACATTGTTGTCCACGCTTTGCTGGCTGTAGTGACTGTTCTTTAGATAATCCTGGGCTGCAAAGGTTTTCTTGGGCCTCTGCCAATGCTAATGTCTGTAAAAAATTCCATTTAATGCATCAGGCATGGAAGATCTTACTCTTCTAGACCCTAGTTCCATGTGGGATGTTGGAGTTCAATGCTCTTTTGGTTAAATGTGGCATGTCATTGGCGAGTCCTAGTCACAGCTCTCATGTTAAGTCATTGAATGAATCCTGATTATGACATTGAATCTCTTTGCACTTGGGTAGTTTTATCACCATGCAACATAGGACATCACTCATTAATTAATCCATTATGGGTACATTTTCTCCCAGAGCCCCACTATCAGCATGAACTCTATGAGATCAGACAGTTTTATCTATTTAACTCACCCATGCATCCCAAGTACCTTAGCACATATGAGAAGCTAACTAAATTTTTAATTAGACAAATACAGCACATTGATAGGACCACAAAGCCTCGGTTGGTGAAGAATCCTGTTTGCTTTTGTTTGGCCCAGTGTTTCACAAACCTATTTGCTCACAAGCAGTTTTTACCTTTTGCCCAACACCTACTATCATCCCATAGATATTTTAAAACATTATGCTGCATATCTTCAGTCCAGAGGACAACTTGTAAGACTTAATGTTTGAGGAAAAAGCAAGGACACTCTTGGAGCATTCAGGGCTAGGCAATTTGATTTTCAAAGTGATGACTCATAGGGAACTCAGACATTGGTTTCTTCATCTGAGAAACAAGCTCTTCACATTCAAATGCCTCTTCCATCTGAGCCCCAGTAATGCAGCTGCCCTGGGCCCATCAGGGCAAGGGGTTGTCACACAAATTTCAGAAAGTCAGATGGAAATGCCTTTGGATATTGAGACAGTGGTTTAAATGTTACTAAGATGGTCAGACTTGGGAGGGCAGCTCCTGGGCACATGAAAGCTGGATGTCAGGATGTCCTTTGCAGCGTCTCAAATTCCACACAACCAAATTATTCCTGGTTTGTTTGCTAAACTCGGTTACAGCAGCAGGAGATCCTGGAGGCCCTTGAAACTATGCAGGTGGCAAATGGAAGGGTTCTGGTGACAGCCCCTGTGTATAGCAAAGGGACAAGCAAATGGATGGGTTCTTCTGGGGACAAACTCCTGTAAAGCAAAGGGACCCAAATTGGGCAGATGGAGAACTTGAGCTATGGTGAAGTTCTAAAAGAGGACTCAGCCGATCCCATGGGGAGCACTCATATGTGTTGATGCTTTGGAGAGAACTCAAATTGAAGTTGAGCCCTCCAACCGCAGGAGCTGGTGAGATGGGAACATGGATTTCATTCTCTTCTCAGGATACAAGAGAACCCACTGAAGCAGCCCACAAACAGATGATGCCAGGCACCCAGGTTGAGGTTGGGGTACTGGAGAGCTTTAAATCCCTAGACTTTGATTTCTCAAGGTATATTCACCAGGGTTTGAAATTAATTCCCAGGTCAGGCTTCTATGGAAACTCTAGACATAGAAAGTGTTTTTTTTTTAAATCTTTTTATTATCATTTTTAACAGAGAGAAAGAGAGAGAGAGAGAGAAAATTGGCATGCCAGAGCCTCCAGCCACTGCAGTCAAACTCCAGATGCATGCACCATCTTGTGCGCATGTGTGACCTTGCACTCTTGCGTCACCTTGTGTGTCTGGTTTATGTGGGACCTGGAGAGTTGAACATGAGTCCTTAGGCTTCACAGGCAAGCTCCTTAACCACTAAGCCATCTCTCCAGCCCTGTTTTTTTTAGAAGTAATTTAGAAGAAAAAGTAGGTTGCAGTGATACACTCTTATTGTAGAAATCACCATTTAAGCTTTAAAGATAAGCAACAGGGATGAAAGATGGCTCAGCAGTTGAAGGCTTTGCTTGCAAGGCCTCATAGCCTGGGTTCAATTTCCCATAACTCACATGACACCAGATGCACAGAGTGGCACATGTATCTGGACTCAGCTGTGGCGGCAGAAGGTCATGGCATGCCCATTTCTCTCTGTCTGCTTTCAAATAAATAATAAAAAATAAAAAGAATACTAAATATAAATGTGATTTTTTTTGTTTTTCTAGCTAATCTTTGAAGTTTGGTATCATTATAGACTCATACAAGGTCAAAAGAAAGAATTTGAGAGATGGTAACAATTTGAAAAGCTATAGTACAAAATAATGGCCAGTATACTACGTTATACAAAATAATGGCCAGTATACTACGTTAACAGGGTTTGGGAATGATACCTGGAGCTTACTGTCTAATTAATCTAGACAGATAGGTGAGTTCTAGGTTCACTGAGGGACCCTGTCTCAAAAATAAACTTCAGCCTCTAGCCTCTAAACTCATATACATCACATGTGCCACACACATATAACATGCATATACACGTGCACATACTACACCCACATATACACACAAAGAAAATCCTTAGAGATGATGCTTTCCATTTCCTATTGAATCCTGGGTAAGCACAGGTGTCCTGTTTCACTTTTGTCATTCAAAGTCCTATCAGTGTTTCAGGTGTCCATCTCCTGACTCATCCATGTAAAATCTCTCATCCATATTTCCCTCAATTGCTCAGCTGTTGCTCCAAAATATGTGTGTTTTAGCTATGATCATCTACGAAGAACTTTTGTCACACTGGACAGAATGAACAGATACTTGGTCATTTCCCTTTCCTTACTGGGATCCCCAGCAATACCCAAAGACTGGCCAGTAAACTGTTCTTTGAGTATCAGTAGATATGGAAACCCATAGACACCTTAAACAATTCAGATGCTTTAATCATTGTACTTAAAGCTTGTAGGCTTTTTAACTATTCAAATTGGCTCCTGTGTGCTTTTCATGTGACCTCATGTGATATTTGGATAGCTTCCTCTCCTTTTGGCTCTATCAGGTATCCCAGGACTATCAGGTACATTTCCTGACTGAACCATTTCTCAAGGAGCCCTGATCCTTTCTAGTGGAAAACGGTACTTAGGTTCATGCCTGATTCAGTCACGAAAGCCTCATGTTATAATTAGTCCTTTTGGCAAACAGATTTAGGAAACACATTTCTTTTTACAAACAAAAGAAATAATGAGGTGCTGATATTTTCTATTTAAAGTTCGCCCTATGGAGTTCTGCATTGTTTCTTTGAATGTACCTGTTTCTTCTCACACTCTCCTGTCCTGGCCGGCCTTCCTGAATCTAGCGCAGAGGTCCAACACCTAAATCCACAGTAGGTCAAGCTCTGTCCCTCACCCCTTCCCCACTTTCCCATCTGCACCAGTTCCAGCTCCGAAATGTAGTGAAGAATCTGGGGATTCTCCTGTGAGAAGGATATAAAATGTACTTGAGGAACAGAGTGTGCCCTTTCAACCACAGGCCAGACCAAGGTTGTGTGAGACTGGACCACATAACACCAACCATTTCCATTCAAACGCATCACCCCCCCCCCCACCCCCAGCCTTCCCAGCCATCGCTCCTGGCAGAAATGCTTCCCCTGGGGAAATCACAAGAAAAGGTAATTAAATGAGCAGGATAGTTAAAAGCATAGCATCAGAGAGCCCGTGGCCAACAGCCTCCAGAGAAGACAAAGCTGAATATTTTTCCATTCTCTCTTTCTCTTTTTAAATAAAAAATCTGATCCAGGGTAAATTGTGTTCCATGGCAACTGGCCTCCATGGAGTTGTCATGGTTACAGGTGAACCAGCAAGTGAGCTGTGACAGACTGGGCTCCTGCTCTGAGCACGTGAAGTTGCATGTCTTAGGTACTCATCCATGTGTCCTCTTGTGCTGGCTGGAAAAGTCATGATGGGGGACAGTATTTCCCAGCAAGCTGTGACCTGTGGACAGATGTAGGGCAGGGAAAGATGGAGCCATGGCCTCTCCTTCAGAAGCCATGCTAGCGACCCAGGACAAGTCCATGAGTCCATGCCCCACACCTTCATCTACTGGTGCTTGGGGAGCAGAGGAGAACCGCATATGCTAGCAATTCTCCAAGTGGAGACAGTGTGAGCCTCTCCTAGGAACACACCTTGGGTGACAACTGAGAAGCACTGTCTCCCTCTCACCTGTGACAGTGCCATCCAACAGAAACACAGTGCAGGTCACATTTGGAATTCTACATTTCCTGAGAGCCACATATACAAAGATTAAAATAAATGTGAGTGGGCTGGAGAGATGGCTTAGTGGTTAAGCGCTTGCCTGTGAAGCCTAAGGACCCCAGTTCGAGGCTCGATTCCCCAGGACCCACATTAGCTAGATGCACAAGGGGGCGCACACGTCTGGAGTTCGTTTGCAGTGGCTGGAAGGCCCTGGCACACCCATTCTCTCTCTCTCTCTCTCTCTCTCTGTCACTCTCAAATAAATAAATAAAAATAAAAATAAATTAAAAAATTAAAAAATAAATGTGAGTGATCTGGGGAAATGGTTCAGCAGTTAAAGTACTTGCTTGCAAAGCCTGCCAAGCCAGGTTTAATTCCTCAGCCCCTGCATAAAGCCAGATGCAAAGTGGCACATGCATCTGTGATCCTAACATGTGGGGAGGAAGAGCCTGCAGAATGCAAAGCTCACTGACCAGCTCGTCTGACATTCATTTGCAGTCTGGCAGTTCAGTTATAGCTACGAGAGACCCTGTCTCATATAAGGCAGAGCATGAAGACCTCAAAGTTGTTCGTGCTGTGGGACATGCACCTATAAATACACACAATTATTTAGGTAAATTTTTTTTTTCAAGATAGGGTCTCACTCTAGCTCAGGCTGACCTGGAAATTACTCTGTAGTCTCAGGGTGGCCTCAAACTCATGGCAATCCTCCTACCTCTGCCTCCTGGGTGCTGGAATTAAAGTTGTGCACCACCATACCCAGCTTAGGTAAATTTTTTAAGGAGAGATGGCTTAGCAGTTAAGACACTTGCCTTCTAAGCCTAAGGACCCAGGTTTGACTCCCCAGGACCCACATAAGCCAGATAAACAAGGTGGTGCTTGTGTCTGGAGTTCATTTGCAGTGGCTGAAGGCCCTTGTATGCCCATTCTATCTTCTCTCTCTCTCTTTCTCTCTCTCTCCTTCCCTCTTCCTCTTTCTCTTTTAATAAATAAATAAGTGGCTTTATACTAAAAAAAAAAGAAACAGGTTAAATAAATTTTATCTTAATTTTAAAGACAATGTCTGTCTATGAAACCCAGGTTGGTCTCAAACTCTTGATCCTTCTGCCTCAGCATCCTGAGTGCTAGGATTATAGGCATGCACCAACATACTCAGCTTTGAAATTAATTTTAATGGATTATATGAAACACAATATATACAAAATACCATCTCAACATGTAATATAAGTAAAATGGTTTGGGATGGGGAGATGGTTCATTGCTTAAAGCCACTTGCTTGCAAAGTCTGATAGCCCAGGTTCAATTCCTCAGTACCCACATAAAGCCAGATGCACGATGTGGTGCATTCATCTGGAATTCATTTGTGGTGTCAAGAGGCCCTAGTGTGCTTATTCTCTCTCAAACAAATAAAAAATATAACTTTAAAAATTAAGAAGAAATATTTTATATTTATACTAAATTTTTGAATTTTGGTATATCCGTATCTCACTTGGGGTGTGTTGACACAGTCTCACTCTGTAGAATAGGCAGCCTCCCAACTCATGGAAATCTTATTGTCATCAAACAGCCTTCTAAGTGTGTAGGTCTAAGCCCTTTGATTAATATTGTTCACACGTTCAGTTAGAGAATCTTCTTTTTACAGATAGTGGCAAATATCAGGGAGATCCAAGACTCATCAAATAGACAAGAAGAAGTGATATGGTAGGCCTAGTAGTGGACAGTTCATCTCTAAAACACTTTCTGGGGCTCGGAGAGCATTTCAGAGACAGTCTCAGGAATGATGTGAGTGCTGCTCTCACTGCCAGCCAGAGAGCAGTCTCAATGGAGATGGCAGCAGACACTGAGCAGACCAAAAACTCATCAGAGTAGAAAATAATAGGCTGCCAATAGCTAAACACTACAGGAGATCTTTAACACACTCCCCACGGCTCAGGAAACTGCAGAAAAGGGGAAGGAAAGAATGTAACTATCACAGAGTGTGTCGGTGTGCTGTGAGGCGCTGTCCTCACAGCATGAACAGATTGGTGCATTCCTGACCCCACAGTGGTTATGAAAACCTCACAAGACCAGCACAGTGCTGAGCCCTTCAGCTTTTATTTTATTTTATTTTATTTTTTATTTTTATTTTGAGAGACAGAGAAGAAGGGAGGGAGGAAGGAAGGAAGGAAAGAAGGAAGGAAGGAAGGAAGAAACAAAGAAAGAAAGGGTACACCAGGACCTTCAGCCTGCTGCAAACAAACTCCAGACACATGCGCCCCCTTGTGAGCATGTGCACATTGTCCCCTTGTGTCACCGTGCATCTGACTATGTGGAACCTGTAGATTTGAACATGAGTTCTTAGACTTCGCAGGCAAGTGCCTTAACCACTAAGCAATCTCTCCAGCCCTCTCCTCTGTTCTTCATGTCAAAATGTTGATGGGGGGCTGGAAAGATGGCTTAGTAGTTAAGGTGCTTGCCTGCAAACCTAAGGACCCAGGTTCTGCTCCCCCGAACCCATGTAAGCCAGCTGCACAAGGTGACACAAGGGCAAGGTTGCACATGCACACAAGGTGGCGCACGTGTCTGGAGTTCAATTTCAGTGGCTGAAGCCCTGGTGTGCCAATTCTCTCTCTCTCTCTCTCTCTCTAATAAATAATAAAGGCCAGGCATGGTGGTGCACTCCTTTAATCCCAGCACTTGGGAGGCAGAGGTAGGAGGATCGCCGTGAGTTTGAGGCCACCATGGGACTGTGAATTCCAAGTCAGCCTGGGCTACAGCAAGACCCTACCTCGAAAAAACAAAAATAAATAAATAAGTAATAAAAATAACAGGAGAACAAAAGAACAAGATGACTTAACAGAGGAAGGACTGCCTTGAAAGAGGAGGGTCCTCAGGCAATGGGAGGGTCAGAAGAGAGGAGACAAAAAAAAAGATAAAGGGAACATGACTAAATTACTGTATATTCATACATTAAATTTTTCAATAAAAAGAAATAAGACTTCATAAAATATTCTGGTAATATTCTTAAAGAGAGCAATTTCTTGGGTGAAGAGGGCACCATTTCCAAGGCAGAATACTAAATGTGAGTGGTAAGTGTTAGGGCAACTCAGAACTCTGCAGCTCTGGCCCTATCCACAGCCCTGAGACTAAGGTGTAACTTCACAAAGCATGTGATGGACCCTTCTCTGTACCAAATCCTTTCATATTGGCCCCAGACAAGGAGCAAATTCAAACAGGAGGCTCAGGGGCTCTCTTGCTTCAAGGAAGAAAACCATGCAAGGGCAGGGAGTGTAAAGTGGTTGAGGGTCATGAGGAAGATCACATCCAGGGCAGGGAGATGGCTCAGGGGATAGGAGTGCTTGCTGCATGCACAGAAGAGCTAGATTATCCCCAAGTCTGATGCCCCAGCACCCACGTAAACAGCTGGGCATGGCCATGCATGCCTGTATCCCAGCTCTGTGGGGAATGGAGACTGGAGAATCATTGTAGCTCATGAAAAGGGTAGCTCTGGGTTCAGTGAGAGACTCCATCTTAAGGAAATACCCGGATGAGCCTCTGGCCTCTGCATCCATGCACATAGAGCGCATATCTGCACACACATGTGCACATGCCACACATGGCACACCACACATACGAGTACACACATACAGGAAAAAAAGATCACATTCCCCTAAAGTCTTTGCCTTCCATGAGAACCAACTACACACAAGAATAATGTAATGGTCTGTCTCTAAGTGGCTCCAATTAGCCACCTTCTGGCTTAGCTGTTAGTGAAGCAATTGACACTGTTCTCCAAGCCTTGAGTAGAAAAGGGAGTTACAGGCTGGAGAGATAGTTCAGCAGTTAATGAATTTGCTTACAAAGCCTGATGGCCCAGGTTCGATTCCCCAGTACCCACATGAAGCCAGGTGCACAGAGTGGTGCATGCATCTGGAGATGTTTGCATTGGCAGGAGGCACTGGTGCACCCATTCATTCCCTCCCCACTCCTCTCTGTTTGCCTCTCTCCTGGTAAATAAATAATCAATAAGAAATTTTTCAAAAAAAGACAGAAAAGGAGGCTGCTTTCCACATGTCAACAGAAGAGACAGAACTTGTTCAGAGTGCCGGGATCTGATCTGAGGAGTGGAGAGCACGTGGCTGCTGTCCTTTGTTCTGAACGTGGGCCACAGTTGCTGCTTCCAACCCTAGAATGTTGGCACCTCCTCTGGAACTGTTTCAGAGATCCCGAGCCTGGAGGAAAGAAGGCAGGCAGTGAGCGGGTCTGAGACCTGCACAGGTCAAGCCAGAGAAAGATGTAAGCATAGGCAATGAATTTGTGAAGAGGGCTCCAACAGCACAGCAACAACAGCAAGGATGGCCTGTTCTTGTCCCATTTCTGCTTCCTGTCCCCTCAGATGTGAGCGCGCGCTCACTGCTCTCACAGCCATGTCTTCCCCACCGTGATGCAAACCTCGAACCAAAATAAAACCCCTCCCCCTAAATTGCTTCTTGTCAGGCATTTGGTTGTAGCAATAAGAGTGACTGACAGGCCATCTGACTGGAAGGGGAAGATAATGGGAAGACTGATGAAGGGACATGAGGGAAATGAGACACATTCTTTTGCTTGCAAGGAGAAATGATCTTCTTTTAAATATTCTCCTAGCTGTGGAGGGAGGCTTGGGGGAAGAAGTAGCGGGAGAGGCAGAGGACCTCAGAAGGAGGTCTGGATCAGCATTTCCTCTCCCCATCACCCCTTTGAGCAGACAGTCCATGGATACCCAGCATGGTTCTGCCCACCCCAACCCACCCACCTTGGTGGGTCTCAGCTTTAGCCTCATATTATAAGCACCTCATTAGAGCAATATCTGGGTGGGTAAAGCATTTGCCACACAAACATAAAGACCTGAGCTCAAATCCCCACCACCCGTGTTAAATACCAGGCATGGTGGACCATGCCTATACTCCCAGCCCTGTAGAGGAAGAGACAAGTGGACCTCTAGGGCTTGCTGGCTAGCTATACTAGCTGAATCAGTGAGCTCTGGGTTCGAGTCCTGGTCTCAGAACATAAGGTGAAGAGTGACTGAGAAAAACACTTGGCATTAACCTATGGCTCCCACACCCATGTGCACACATGCACTCATACCCCCCAACACATACACAGGTGCATAAACACCCACACAAGTACAAAAATGCACGCACATACATACACAACACGCACACAGAAAAATATTTTAGTATTTTGGGGAAAAAGTTATCTGTGATACCACTCCAAGCCAGTCAAATCAGAGTACCTGGGGTATTTAAAAATATGCAACCTTGGAGATGGAGAGCCATCGGCCTGGGCCTGAGCTTCTCAAGCTTAAAAGCACTTCAGAGTCACTCATCAGGAAGAAACTGGGCTGCTCTCTACCAGAACATCTGACTCAGTAGCTCTGGAAGGGGTCCAGGTTCCCTGGTGCTAACTGATGCTACTAGCCTGAGGGATGAGTTCAAGGACCACCACTGTAAGGATGGAGAGATGGCTTAGCTCTTAAAGCATTTGCTGGCTCAGCCAAAGGACCCGGGTTTGATTCCCCACTACCCACATAAAGCCAGATGCACAAGGTGGCGTGTGTGTCTGGAGTTCATTTGCAGTGGCTAGAGGCCCTGGTGCGCCCATTCTCCCTCTCTTTCTTTTTCTCTGTCCATCTTGCCTCTTTCTCTCTCAAAGAAGATATTCTCTAAAAGTACTAAAAAGATTATTTCAAAAACAACACCACTGTAGAAAGGCATTTCCATATGCTTCTATAGGTACCCCAGGATGTCCTGGTCCTCATCGGCACCTGGTTTCTATGGTTACCAGCCCCTGACTGCTGTTCATTCCCAGATCTGATAGCACTTGATTTCTCTAGCTTCCTCCTCAACACAGGGTCTCCGGTGATCTTCTACTGGCTCTCCTCATCTCCAGGACTCTTGGTTCCTGACCATCTTCTCCAGTGGTCAGAGCTTCTATCTAAGGTATGTAAATGTCCTCTGTTAAGGGAGGATTTTAGCTTAATTGTACTGGGGTCCCTATCTTGTCACAGTTTCACAACATTCTCACATCTTCCCATGATATTTTTTTCACAAGACAGAAGCATTTGGAAACTGCAGAGCTTTTCTGAGCTCCTAAGCTCTCTTGCTAGCTATATGACTCACGTCTAGTTTCACCTCCTACCTTGGACCTCAATTTTATGACTATCAGGTGTTTCTAGGGGTCTGATAAAGAGGCCAAGACCAACATGGGTTGGAAATCAAGGATTCTTTATTACTCAGCTCCTAGTGGAGCTGTACACTTAGAAAGGGGAGGATAAAAGGGGTCTGGTTGAAGTGCAGGGTGTTTGCCACAAAGACGCCAGGGCACAGGAACTTTGCCTGGGAGTCAGCTCGGAATGTTGCAGTTTGAGGGAAGCAGGAGGAGTTGAGAGGAGCTGGGAGAGGGAGCCTGTGGATAGCCTAGTTCAAAGCTTGTTTTCTCCCTTTTGATCCAGTCCAAGACCCCAGCCCTTGGCATAGTGCCACCCACATTATAACAGGCCTTCCCACCTCAGTTAACCTAATCTAGATAATTCCTCACAGATATGCGGAGTGGCTCTTTTCCTAGATTATTCTAGGTCCGGTCAATGTGAACCATCCCACCCTCTAATCTCATGTGGTCCCACTTCTCCCTCTTGTTCTCTGATCATCTCCCACTTCACTAACACAGCTCTTGGTGCCTCAGGCCTTCCCACATCCTCATCTTCTGCCTGAAACACAACTTCTTTATCCCATCCACCTCTACCTAGTTAACTCTCACATGTTCTTCAAAGGAGCTCTCCTCAAACAAGATTCTGTCTTCCCACCATTCCCTCTCAAACTTCTTCACCTCACTTCATCATGGGTGTGATTATACATCAGTGTGCTTGTCTGATGGACTTGGCTCTTCCCTTCCAGATTCTGAGCTCCAGGTGATCAGATGTCCATCCTGTCCTCAGAGCAGCTGCAGTATTTTCATACGAGGGGAAGTGTCAGTGTTACATGAGGGAAAGTACAGTAGATGCACTTGGCTCCCCTCACACCAAACTCAGCCATCCCCATTGCCTTGTAGCGTGTTGAAGACTCCTGAGCCACGTGCCTGGATTCTCCCTCCATCTGAGGCTTTTATGACATTCAGTCAACGCATGTGGAGGAGAAGGAAGTGTTAATGCTTTCAGAAACAGTTCCAGCCCTCCCCTAGTAGGTAGGATGACTTCATATTCTATGCAATCTCTAGAGCTCCCCACTGGGACCGAGTCACTGTCCCACAGAGGTACATTAAATCCCCCACACTGGCTTCCTTCCTTTTCTGTCTCACTTCTCACTCTCTATTGAAGCATTCCAGTACCACTTCTCAGATAAACCCAACTTAAAAGAATGGCACGGAAAGTAGAAGTCATGGAGGGGTGAGAGGGATCATTTGGGTAGGTTTCATGAAGCACCTAGTGTGTTAATTGGGCTTTGAACTCCTGGAATTGAGGCAGAACCATGGAGGGAGCTCAGAAGTATGCAGCATGGACAGCTCCTAATGGATCTCCAGCCCTGCCCCAGGGAAGACATGACTTTTCTGCTCTAATAAGCTATCTGTTTGAAGAATTCTCTTTCCTCCTCTTTGGGAATCATGTTTCTCTCTGAATGGTGAATTTTATTGCACAGAACAATCATTTTCTCTCTGGGTCACATTGGCACATGGGCCCTTTTCCATTTTTGCTTTTATAAAGCATCTCTTTCACAACACAGGATCAAATACTTGAGAGAAAAATGAAATACAGGACAGAGCAAATTAAAAAGTCTGGGCTCCACCCACCAGTCAGGCCACGGGGGGCTGCCAGTTCCTCTGGTGAACAAAGTGGGGATGGCGAGGGCAATCTGACAGGAGCAGGACAAAGAGGACTTCTCCCCCTGCCCCAGAGTTCTCTAGAATGTCTGTCTAATGATTGTTCCCATCCAGCTTGGCTGTGAACCAAGTACATTCAATCACAATGGAAAATTTTTGCAATAAAATCAATAAATAAAATGAGCCAAGGCTTCAGGCTTCTCTCTGATAGATGGAAGACTATGAACGCTTTCTCTGAGGCCCTGTGGTCTGGGAATGTGCATTGCACACTCCCCAAATCACTAGCGAACATGCCAAGTGACATATTGAAGGACGAGGAGTACCTCACTGGCTGCAAAAATCTAAAGGGAGAACAGCAGCAAGCTGAACCTCAGGAAAGTACAAGAAGAAAGTTATACACAGGCCTCAGAGATGCCCACCCTTGGCCCTACTGTTATGTGGCCCGGTGCGGGGCCGGCTACAGAGAAACCTGTATGCTCTACCTACTTTTTTTAAAAATTTTTTCATTGACATTGTTCACATATGTACATAAAGTATCTTGATCATCATCCTCTCCCCATTACTTACTTACTTACTCCTCCTCCATACGCCTTCCAATGAACCCTTGTTCTTTCCAACTAATTCCTCTATTTTTATGTCCTTTTTTTTTCACCCACTGTGGTGGTTTGATTCAGGTGTCCCCCACAAACTTAGGTGTTCTGAATGCTAGGTTCCCAGCTGATGGAGATTTAGGAATTAACACCTTCTGGAGGCAATGTATTGTTGGGGATGGCTTATGGGTATTATAGTCAGTGTCCCCTTGCAAGTGTTTGGTACACTCTCCTATGCTATTGTCCACCTAATGTTGGCCAGAGGGTGATGTCCACCTTCTGCTCATACCATTGTTTTCCCCTGCCATCATGTAGCTTCCCCCTTGAGCCTGTAAAAAGAGGTTTATTTTGGCTGCTCTTGGTCGGGTGATTTCTGCCAGCAATGCGAACCTGACTGCAACACCCACCTCCATGATCCATGATGGAATGTTGATGGGCCCAATACTGTGCAGGTTACAACAGCTGCTGTGAGATCATGAATGCAATGGCCACTTTGTGTCTATAAGATAGTATTCCAGAGGACTCCTCCCCATCCATGGGCTGTTACATTCCTTCTGCCACCTCTTCCAAGAAGTTCCTTGAGCTTTGGCAGGCATGACAGAGATGCACATGCATCTGGAGGCTAGAGGTCAATGTTGAGTATCTTTCTCTATTGTTTATTCCTCTTAATTTAAAAATATTTATTTATTTATTTATTTATTTATTTATTTATTTATGAGAGAAAGAGACAGAGAGAGAGAAAGAGAGAGAGAAGAGAAAGAGAAAAAGGAAGAGAATGGGCACTCCAGGACCTCTAGCCACTACAAATGAACTAGAGATGCATGAGCCCCCTTGTGTATGTGGCTTTACATGGGTACTGGGGAATTGAACCTGGGACCTCAGGCTTTACAACACCTCAACCACTGAGCCATCTCTCCATCCCTCACCTTATTTTTAAAGATAGGGTCTCCCACTAAACCCAAAACTCACAGGTTCAGCTAGAAAAGCTAGCCATCAAATCCCAGGGATCCTCCTGTCTCAACCTTGCCAGCACTCTGATTTCAGGTGTATGTCTCTAGACCCACCATTTTACATGGGTGTTGGGGATCCCAACTCAGGTCCTCATGCTTGCATAGCAAGCACTTTACCCACCAAACCATCTCTCCAACCTAATATTAACTTTTAATAGTACATTGTTACATCATAAAACTTGTGAAAATAATTTATTTATTGAAATGTTTTGTGGGTCAGAACATTAAATAAGGCACAAGGGAAATAGCTTATCTTTACTTTATGATTTCTAGGGCATCAGTTACAACTCAAAGGCTTGGGACTGGCATCATTTGAGGTCTTAGTCATCCAAATGTTTGACAGTTAATACTGGTGGGTCTGGCTGGGGCAACTGGCTGCTGTACCCGTTGTTATGAACTAAGTCATGTTGCACCCCCAACCAAATTCCTATGCAAAAGCTCCAACTTTCAGGCCCTGAGAGTATGACCAAAGTTGGAAATGGGGGCTTTGAATGGTAGTTAAATTAAAATGAAGTGTTTTGGCTCATTTAAGAGTCAGGCCTTAATGCATTTAGAAGACAATTAGGACATACAGGAGTTGCAATAGACATGCAAAAAAGGCTGTGTAGGGACACAGTGAGAGGATGGATATCTAAAAACCATGGAGAGAGGCATCAAACCTGTTAACACTTTGACATATGTGAGCATATATGTATATTCCTAGGAGCAGAAATATGCCCAAAGAGTCGAGAGTAAGCTGGGGAAGGGATAGGATAGGATAGGATAGGATAGACAGGATCAGATGTGGTAATGGCATGTTTGTATTTAAGTTCCCTGTAGCATCCTATTTTTTAATTCTTAAAAAAAAAATTTATTTTTTATTAAAGAGAGAGAGAGAGAATGAGAGTGGAGAAGTAACAGAGAGTATGGGCACGCCAGGGCCTCCTGTGAGCTCCAGACATATGTGCCACGTTGTGCGTCTGGCTTTATGTGAGTACTGGAGAATCGAACCTTGGTAGTCAAGCTTTGCAGGCAAGTGCTTTTAACTGCTGAGCCATCTTGCCTGTCCTTATTTCTTCTATCTTTGTTTGTTTTTGGTTCTTTGAGATAGGGTCTCACTCTAGCTCAGGCTAACCTGAAATTCACTATGTAATCTCAAGGTAGCCTCGAACTCACAGCGATCCTCCTACCTATGCCTCCCAAGTGCTGGGATTAAAGGCGTGCACCATCACGCCTGGCTTATTTCTTATATTTTAAAAGCATATTGAGATAGGAATTATTTTACCCTCAAAAGTGACATCCTGTTTTCGGTGGAACTTGTACTTAATTTTATTATCATAACTCTCAGATAAAGTTTTTTAGAGGTTCACATTTGGGACTCCCAAGATTGCTCAGGCTGAAAAGACTTTCCTGGCCTCGCTTATAAACTACAACTCCCAGAATTCCGGGAGCCCGAAATGGGCTGCCTTGACCGAGAGCCAGTGGGCGGAACCTACGGTGTGCGCATGCTCCCACGCTCCCGTGCTGCGCTAGCCAGCAAGGCAGGCGCACGGCGGGCACCTGTGAGCCCCCGGGCGGCGCGGGCAGAGCTGGCGGGAGGACGCCGCCGTGGGTCTACGCTGGCGGCTAGGCCTGCGGGCTCCGAATGGGCGCCGGTGGCGGCTGGGGAAGGCGAGGGACAGCCGGGCCCGCGGAGGTGCCGCCGGATGTGAAGTCGGGCTGCAAGGTCCGCGCCGGTGCCGGGGGTTTGGAGAGGCGGGACGACTAGGTGCGGGACCCCGGGATGCCGGGGAGGTGTGGGGACGCCTGGGGTCCGACGGTGTGCAGAAGGTGGGCGGGGCGGAGGTGGACCTTCCCGGAGTTCCCCGCGCCGGTGGCCGAGCGGCCGCGCGCCCTTGTGCTTTGGGAAGGATGGTGCGCGACTGGCGCGGCAACGAGATGCGTAAGATGGCCCTGGGCCGCGCGAGCTACCTCGACCCCGAGTCTGGGCGGCCTGCCTCTGACCCCTCGGCCTCTCGTGTCCCCGGGACCCCAGTGGACTCGTGTGTAGGATCTGGTCACTGGTGGGAGTCCTGGGCCAAAGTATGGAGCCCGTCAGAGCGCTGCAGCAGGTGGTGAGTCGCCAGTGTCAGCTGACCTTATGTCATCCAGTCCTCAGAGCCTACTACTGGGAGAATCGGGGCTGTGCGTGGAGAATGATGATTTTTCAGAGGCACACAGCAGGATTCACTCACCAAGTGTGGACTTACGGGCGTTAGACATTTCAAATCATGGCACATGTGAGTACTTAAGCAACTTGCTCACACTCTGCTTGCTGTCTGCAAAATGGGGTGCTCGTACCATCTCAGGATTGCTGTGTGGGTACCATGGAATAGTGTGCCTTCAGCGGCTGTCTGAACAGAGTACTGACTGTAGAAAGAGCTGGCAGTCGGGACTCAGGTCGTCTTTCCCGGAACTAGCTGCTCTCCCAGGATCCCGTGGATCTTGGAGATCTTCCAGCTCACCCTAGCCACATTACCGACGAGGAATCTGCCTCTCAGAGAACACGGGTCGTCCTTTAGCATGACTCACCGTACACTTCGTGAGCCTTGAGTCCCTGGCGGCAGGGCAAAGGCAAGAGTAGAGATGCTCAGTAGAGCTGACCGAGGAAGGTTCTGGTGAGTGCGCACACTGAGGCTGTGTGAACACACTGTTGTGTTGGGGTATCAGAGCAGTTTGTGTCTGTTTGTTTCTAATGTGTATGTGTGCATGGGTGCACATGTGTATGGAGGCCAGAGGACAACCTCAGTTGTTATCCTCAGGAATGTCGTCCACCTTTTATTTGAGGCAGTGTCTCTCACTGGCCTGGAGTTACTAGACTGGCTATCCAGCAAGCCCCAGGAACCCTCCCATCACCGCCTCCACTGTGCTAGTATTATAGGTGTGTGCATGTGTGTTCTTTCCCTCAGCATTTTTATTTTTATTTTTATTTTTATTAGCTTTTACTTATTTGGTATTTTTTCAAAGTCAGGTCTTGCTCTGACCCAGGTTGACCTGGCATTCATTATGTAGTCTCTGGGTAGCCTCAAACTTACAGTGATTCTTCTCTGCCTCCGAGTCCCACCACACCCGGCTCCCCCAGCATTTTTTTACATCGGTTCTGGGAATCAAACTCAGGTCCCCATGCTTATGAGTTAAGCACCTGTCTGGAGCTCTCTCTCCAGCTGACTGAGCTGTTTCTCCAGCCCTAGATTTCTTCAATATTTTATTTATTTTTTTACAAGAGAGAACACACATGCACGAGAGAGAATTGGCGTGCTAGAGCCTTCTGCCAGTGCAGTCAAACTCCATACACATGCGCCACCTTGTGCACATGCACTACCTTGCGCATCTGGCTTATGTGGGTCTAAGGAGACAAACGTGGGTCCTTAGGCTTCTCAGACAAGTGCCTTAACTGCTAAGCCATCTCTCATTTATTGTTTATGAGAGAGAGAGAAAGAATTGGCACAGCAGGGCCTCAAGCCACTGCAGACAAACTCCGGATGTATTCATGTGTATCTGGCCTCTGTGGGTTCTGGGGAATTGAACCAGGGTCCTTAGGCTTTGCAGGCAAGCACCTTAACCACTAAGCCATCTCTCCAGTCATTTGGTTGTTTTTATTTTCTGCACTGCAGATGGCCAAGGGCCTTGAGCATGATAGGTAAGCTCTACCACTGTGCTGCAACTCCAATCCTCTTTTTACTTGCTATTTTGAGATTGTAACACTGAGTTGCTCAGGCTGACCTTGAAGTTTTTCTGAAGCCCAGGCAGGTATTGAACTTGTGATCCTCCTGCCTTAGCCTCCTGAGTAGCTGGGATAAGAAGCCTGTGCTACCAAGCCCAACTAATGTGTTTTTAACCAGCCCTTTGGTTGGTAGATTCTTGCTTTGAGCCTTGTTGTAGAAAATAGCAATAATAAACAGAGGCTTCTAGAGAATATTGAACTAGCCAGAAAATTAAATTACTCAATGCCCCATTCCTCAAGGGGCTTCATCACTTAGTCTCAGCTTGGTTGTCTGGAGGGACACCTCTCCTCCCCGGGGACTGCTGATAAAATTCCCAGGGTTTTTCAGTTTGGATGGAATACTGAATGAAAAAGGTAGAATCCAGAGATGTCATGGGCTTTACAGTCAGGCTCAGGTTCACCTCTCAGCCCCATCCCTTCACAGTGTGTGATAATGAACAGTGCAGGTGACGATCCTGAGCACACCTCCATTAGCTCCTGTCCCTGGACCACGTGGGTGGGTGAGGCTGCAGTCTGGTGGGTCCTGGTGGCCTGAAATGTGATTGGTAATACCCACTTTAGGTTTGTTGTAGGGAGTGAGAGACCATGTGTGCAAGAGCCAGGAGATCACCATCATTGTGCCATTGTGATTCATAATGGTGATGTGACAACAATTGTCAGGCGAAGTTGTCAGTGCTCTGGGTGTGTTGTGTCTTTGAATTCACAAAACCAGAACCTTGCTGTGAAGGAAGTATAATGGTGTCCCGTCTTTCAGACCAGGAAGTGGGGGGGTTGAAGTGGTTAAAAATTGGCATAGCATCATGTAGCTGCTAGGTGGCTCATGTGGCATCTCCAACTTCAAAGCTGTTGGAATTCCATTCTCCTGCTCTGGAGCCTGTAGTCTTACCAGTCTAGAACCCAGGTAGGACCTGAGATGTTCCCGGGCTTGTTAGAACAGGGTCCTCATTCAGTGTTCGGGTCAGAGCTGGCCTGCATGTGATCCTGTGCCTGCTGTAGCATGGGTGACATACTGGTAGAGGTCATTTCCTGGGTGAGATCAGGGGCAAGGTGTTAGGACCAGGTAGATTACAGGACCTTGGTGGCATCCTTAGCTCCTGTCTCTAGACCACATGGGTGGGTGAGGCTGCAGTCTGGATGGCACCCGAGGGTTTGGTTGGGAGAAGGCCTTTGCTTAGCTGCTGGGGAAAGAATGAGCGTCGTAACCTTCGCAGGCCAAGGTGGGTTTTGTGAGTAAGAGAGGAGAGGATGCCCTGGGTTGAGCCGGCATGCAACCAGTTCAGTCCCAGCTTCCCAAAATACCTCACACTGCCTCTGGAGACTCATTTATAAATCAAAGACTTGAAACAAGCCATTTCCAAGGACAAGGACTAGTTTAGAACAGCTGGAATAATTCTCACCTCATCATGCTATCTAGAGCCTCCTTTAGGTGACAGAATGGCCAGGGCTTTGTCAGGTACTCTCTCCGCCTGGCTGAGCAGGAGTAATTACAGCAAGAAGCCAGGGGTTGCTAAGTTACCGTCTAAGGCCTGTGGGTCTGTTTCCAGAGATTTCCACACCTGCTTTGTCCTTGAGTCATAAACACTCACTGCTGTAATGTTTACCCTGCATTTCCACCACTGATGGTCCCCCCACATTGGACATCATTTGAGCATGGGACTTAAGAACAAGACCCCCATGGTCAGAGGGTGGTTCAAATCCCAGTGTCCCAAGTGCTGATGTCCTTGCATGAGAGAGAAGACCTTAGACAAAGAAATTTACCTTAAGATCTGATTTTTCTCATGATAAAAATAATACGGGGCTGGAGAGATTGTTTTGCGGTTAAGGCGTTTGCCTGCAGAGCCAAAGGACTCATGTTCCATGCCCTGGGACCTACGTAAGCCAGATGCACAAGCAGCCATAAATGTCTAGAATTTATTTACAGTGGCTGGAGGCCCTGGTGTTCCCATCTTCCCTCTCTCCTCCTTTCTCTCACCTCCCCACTTGTCTATTTTGCGTTTGCGCTCTCTCTTCTCTCTCAAGTCAATAAATAAGATATTTTTTTTAAATAATAGAGAGCTGGCATGCCCCTCAGTGGCAAAGCACTTGCCTAGCATGCAGGAGGGCCCTGGGTTCAAAACTTAGCACTGCAAAAAATCAAAACCAGAGAACTCCTAGAACCTGTTTTACGAGGCTTACAGGAAAGAATAAAGGTACCTGGGCCGGTGTCTGGTGTGGTAGGTAAAGTACGATGGCGGCAGGATTGGCCTCAACTCCCTTCCGTGGAGGCCAACATCCTCTTTCCTAAGCTACCCTAGATAGTCACTAAATCTCTCCTCCCATGTGCTCTATGGTACCAGCCTCATGCCCAGTGTCTATCAGGAGATCAGACTGTTCATGCCACCTGTGGTGACTTGTCAGTCTTATACAAAGAGTGTGTCTTTTTTCCTACATTTTGCAAAACAGCAGAGGGCCCCTTGCTATGTAGTGAGCACTTGGGCTTGAGCCACGCCTCAGGAAGGACTTCAGAGCCCTTGTCTATGGTGGTCATTATTGGACTACAAGTCCTTTTGTCTGGTTATGTCAGGCACGCCAGTGATGAATCAAACCCAGGGTCTCTGGCAGTGGAGATCAGTGGCAGGCAAGAATTGTGATACATCCTGAGGTGGCTTCAGGAGGTGCCACAGTACTGGTCCCAGATCTTCCTAGAGGGTGGCATTGTAGCCAAGGTAAGGACTTGGAGAAGTAATCCAGGGCCCGTATAAAATGGCCATCTCCACTGTGCCTGCTGGCAGCTGTTTGGTTAACCCCTACATCATATATTTAGCTTTGCCAAAGAGACGCGGTTGTATTTCTTGCCACTTCTACACACACAATGCCATTTGCATGGGAAGGAGAAAGCCAGGCAGCTTTTCTGGAAGACTGAAGAGTGTGGAGAGTGGACGGTTTCTCAGTTTGCCTGGAACGTGGGCGTGTACATGGCGTTAGCAGAGGCTGGGGTCGGGATTACTTAAGATTTTATTAATAGGAAGGGTGCTCTTCGGCTGGACCAGCCATCACCTCACAGATGACAGGCATGTCTTGCTGGGCCTTGTAGAAATGTGTGATGTCATAACTTGGAAAACCTCAGAGTAGTTCTGTTAAAGCTAAGCACACACTGTCATCCGGAAGTTCTATGATAAGCATGCTGATTTAGTAATAGGTGAACCTAGGTACAAATGTAGGAGAGAGGGCTTTGTGCTCTACGGGCAACATTTTGTGAGTTTAAAATTGTCTCCTAGTAAGATTTTTTTTTTCTTTAAGAGAGAAAGAGACAGAGAGAGAGAGGATGGGTGTACCAGGGCCTCTAGCCACTTCAAACAAACTCCAGAAGCACGTGCCACCTTGCACATCTGGCTTACATGGGTGCTGGGGAATTGAACCTGGGTCCTTTTGGCTTTGCAGGCAAGTGCCTTAACCACTAAGCCATCTCCCCAGCCCAATTATTTTGATTTTTAATTTAAAGTTTCACCTTAAAAACTTGCAACATCATGGTTTTGTTCCCTCTGTGGTCCTCGAGACAGGTCAGCACGCACCCATCTCCATCTGAGTTCCTGCATGTGAGCACGATGATACATGGTAGAGCTCCTTTGTGAGTCCACTGAGGACTGTAGGCAAGCTTAGCATCCACGTGTGCCTAGCAGAAGATGGCAGCAAGCCAGGTGGTGAGCAGGACTCTGTGGAGAGGGTTGCTGGCCTGCAGGGGAAGCTGGGCCCACCTCCAGCTCGCCTGCAATGCTTTATCCTCAAGAAAGATGACATCACCTTTTGCACCACAGTAAAGGGACTTGAACCTCCTTAGAGGTTTTTCCCCTAGAATGAGTTGCAGACCCATTTGATTACAAGGAGGTGGGGTCCTGCTTCAGCTTTTTTTTTTTTTTTTTTGGTCAGAGAGGGAGAGAATTGGTGTGCCAGGCCCTCAGCCAATTCAATCAAATTTCAGACACGTGCACTACCTAGTGGGCATCTGTGACCTTGCACTTGCCTCACCTTTGTATGTCTGGCTTATGTGGGATCTAGAGAGAGATCGAACATAGGTCCTTAGGCTTTGCAGGCAAGCCCCTTAACCACTAAGCCATCTCTCCAGCCCTGCCTCAACTGTTGACACAAGCATTACTGTGTCTCCAGCTGAGTTTGTAATGCTCTAAAGCAAGGAGGTGTTTTCCTTGTCAAGGTGTTAGTAAGAATGGAGTTCCACTGCTCTGTGCACCTTCAGAGTTCAGCTTGCTGGTGTTAGAAGGACCACTCAGGCTGCAAGCATCTGGCTAAAGGATCAGTACCACTTCCAGGAAATCTGAACTGCTCTAAATATGCAAATTTTTGTCAATAGCATTGGATTTGTATTTAATGTTGGTGCACATGGGAGCATGACATAGCGTGTACCAGGTCTCTGTACTGCTGGCAAATGCAAAGTGGGAAGAAGGGAAGATCATTCCGCTTTGCCCAATGTGGTGAAATGTCTTTGCATTTTGCTAACTCACGTCATGTGGGACATCCATGCAGGGTCCAAGCTTCCATATGTAAGCATTCATAAACACTGTATTGAGGCTAAAACCACTTCTTGGTGACAAAATAAGAATGCCATCCTTTCTAGTTGTAAGTGTGACTAGCCTTTAAGTTGCTGCAATATAATGATTAAAACCTTGCCAGTTCCCTTACAGTGAGTCTTGCCAGCTCTACTGCAAGTCTGGACCTGGCAGCTGCTGACAGACCAGTCCCCTCCCCTAGTAGCTCTGCTCTTGGAGGCATGAACCAAGGACAGCTGTTCCTGACAGTCCACTTGGGCACCCAGGTGAAGGCGGTGAGGCTGGCAGGAGGGCTTTACTTTGGACCAGAGCTTGTCAGTGTGCACCTGATTTTCCAGGTGGCAGTGAGGCCAGCAGCCCCAGTCCTTGGCCTCACTCAGTTTTTGCAGTTGCAGTTACAGATTAGGACTTTTCACATTTTAACTGGAAAAATCGGAAGAGTATTGTTAGAGACTGAACGGTGTGCTCCCTAAATTTATATTTTGAAGCCCTGACCTGCTTTTATTGTCTTTGAGACAGGACTTTCAAAGAGGTAGTGAGGGGTGAATGAGATCACAAAGCTGGGCCCCTAGTTAAGTTAAATGATTGGAGTCCTCAGTGGGTAGCATGCCTGTCTACCATGCAAGAAGCTCTAAATTGGTCCGCAGCACTGTATAAACTGGGTGTGCTGGCACATGTCTACAACCCCAGCACTTGGAAGGTAGAGGCAATGAGGAAGAGAAGTGCAAGGTCATCCTCAACTACATTTTGCAAGTTTGAGGCTAGCCTGGAGTCCATGAGGCCATGTCTTGGGTGGAGGGATGGGTGGATGAAAAAAGGAAAAGGCCGTGAATTCAGTATCTCCTCGGGCACACTCAGAGAAGAGGTGGTGTGAAAATAGAGCAAGAAGGTGGCCGCCTCAAGTAAGGAAGAGAAAGAAGCCTCCCCAGAAAGCCACAGTGACAGCCTCGCAGTTGGGGACTGCCAGCCTGCGTTAAGCTACTCACTGTGTGGTGGTTGGTTACAGCAGCCTAAGCTGACTGCAGTAGGTAGCTTCCGGCAGGCTGTTTTCCTGCCAGGTCGTAAGCATGTGGCCCACCGTGGGCTTTCCTCTTCCCATTGGCTCCGGCCCATTAGGCATGAGCTTGCACCCCCACTCTAAAATCCAGGGACTGCTGGGGTTCCTCCTTATTAGACCTGATAGCCTGCATGGGGTTTTCTGTGCCCATACTGGATGCCCTGGGGTGTAGGCACCTGTAGCCATAGTCCCATCGCAGCTGGCTGCTGTGTGCAGGCGTGTTGGCGTTTTTGAAACCTTCCTCCAGAGCATCTTGGAACAGATGGGTCCCAGAATCAGGAGTCACAGAGTCCATGGGAATCCAGTGACGTTTGTCAGCTCTGTGACCTGAGGGAATGGCTCCAGGTGGGCCATAGGCTTCTTGCTGCCTGCCTCTGTTTCCTATTTCCCTTTCTTTTAGGAAAAACAAAAAAAGTCCTCCTCTGTCATACCTTGTCCTGGCTAAGCCACTAAGCCTTGTTCCTCATGCCACTTAGGTCCTATGCATAGTGTGTGGGGCTGAGGAGGAGGGAATGGGCAACTCAGGGATTTGAGAGAGCCTTGGGCCATGTCACCCTGGAGCATTGGGATAACGGGCCAAGTGCTGCCAGGCCTGTTAATTTAAGATACTGGTTAGGATCTGAGTTCAAATCCTGACTATCCATTCACACCATGGGATTTTGACAAGTTTATTTCATTTCTCTTGAGTTGCTGTGTCTGGCGCTGTAAAATAGGCATAATGAAAACTGTGAGTCTCTCCGTGTTGGTGTGAAGGTTCAAAGATAAATTTACAGTGTGGTGGCTCAGCATATTTATGTTGTGTTCAAACCTGGCTTCCCAGGCAGAGAGGAGCCTTTCCTAAAAGTAAGGAGCCACAGTAACCGAGAAGGGAAATAATGTCACCAGGGAGACTGAGTCAGGCCGGGAGTCTCTGAATGTGCACCTCCAAGTGACTGGGTCCAAACCCTTAGGGAGCACATTCGCTTGGCCCCTTGTTTTCCTTCCATTGTTGACTTTAGAAACCCTCATGGAGGCTGGAGGGATGGCTTAGCAGGCAAGAGTGCTTCCTGTGCAAGCATGAGGGCCTGAGGGAGCTTGATACCACCAGAGTTCAGTTCCCTAACACCCACATAAATGTGGGCCACACACATCTGTAACTCCAGTCCTGTGGGGTCAGAGCCTGGAGAATGGCTGAGGCTCATGAAAACAGCAGGCTTCAGAATCAGGAAGAGACTCTCATCTCAAGAAAACCCACGAATGAGCGATGGAGGGGCACCTGACTTTCTCCTCTGGCCTCCTCACACACTTGCGCAGGAGTGTGTGCATGTGCATGTGCTTGTGCGTACACCACACACACATACCGTGTGCACACTCACACAGATGCAGGAAAAGGAAGGTGGAAACAAACAAAGCAGGCAGGCCTCGGTGGAGTGCAATCCCAGGCTGGTGCCCTTCTCGCTTAGATACTCTTCCTGCATCGCCTCATTCAGTCCTCACAGACCCTAGGAGGTTACTGTCCCCACTGCACTAAGAAAAAGAAGACTTGAGGAGGACAAGGAGCCATTAGCCCGCTCACACCTGAGCAGGCAGGCAGGTGCCTGTGAGCTCTGTGTTCCAGGGAGGAGTGTCGACTCCCCATCAGGATGAGGCTCCATCCACTGCAGCCTCCCACATCCTGACACCTGCACTTAGCCCAGGTGGAATGCACTTAAGTCTCGGAGCTCCACCAGCCCTTTCCTACTTCTGACGCTGCTGCTTGTAATCCACCTGAGGGCACCCCCTCTGCGGGGCTCAATGGCCAGCCCCTGGGAGGCCGGGATTGTTAAGCAAAACTCAGGCATCCTCTGATGGGGAGTCCATGGGAGCACTGCATCCTGAGCACTGACTTCCCTGACCTTGGGAGAGGAGGAGGGCGCCAGGCAGTGACAGCCAGCATCACCCCCAGCACCCCAGTGCTTTCTGCTTTAGTCTCACGCTCATTCGTTCTGACAGCTGCCCATCAGATGTTCCAGAGGCCTCACCTCTGCCGCGGTGAGCACCTTGGGGACAGGGATGTCATTGCTTATTTGTGTCTCTGCCTCTTACTCTAATTTGGCTAATGCAGAACTTTAGTTCCTGTTCTGTTCATGCTGTCATAAGTCTTTGGACTTAGATGTATGGAAATAAATCATATGCACACCAATACATCATATGCACGTATTTTAGACATGTTGTTATGCATATGTGTATTGCCGTAGCTCGCCCTCATCCACACTGGTCTGTGGGTAGAGCCATGGGAGTTTTGGATGACTTGCCACAACCCACCTTGTGCTGCCCTTCAGGGCAGTGCTAGGTGGCATCCACGCTGCTTGTTGGTAACTTGCCATGTTGATGTTTCAACACCATCGGTGTTGGGCCAGTCTGCATCTAGTCAGTGTCTGCTGTGAGTTCAGTGAAGGAGGTAAGCTGAGGCCCTTTGCTGTGAACGACTTGAAGACACATTGTGCCATGGTTCCACACCCCAGACTTCTTTGGGGACCTATCCAGAGTCTGGCTCTTTCCTGGAGATGGAAGGAGGGCATGCAGAACAAGTGCCCTTTTGGTGTCCTACAGTTCTTAGAGGGGGGTTGTGCTGTGTATCACCTGGGTGTCCCCTGCTCACCTCTGCTGGAAGGAAGTCCCACTGCACTGACCAGACTCTGCCTGGGATGGATAACATGCAGCATGGCTGGAATATGTCTCCACTCCTCCCTTCCTGGAGCCCCGCTGGGGAGAGAAGTGGCTGAAAACATGGCTTAGGCCACTACAGCGGCACCTTTGCAGTCCAACAGAGGGGTTCTTTTCCATGCAACCAGTTTATTTTCATGAAACGAAACATGGCTTTATAGCTGTGTCCCTGTCCCACAAACAAAGCAGGTACCATATGGTTGAGAAAAAGAATCAGAGTTTGAGTCTGTTGAAAGCTCTGAGGCTGCTGCTCTTTGGGACTAGAGTCAAAGTTTGAGCTTTCCCTTTTGAATTTTGTCCCAGTTTGTGTGTGTGCACATGTGCATGTGTAGACGGGGTTTCATGTATCCCAGGCTGCCGTCTAACTTATGCACCTCCTGTCTCCACCTCCTGAGTGCTGGGATTATAGGCTGCGCCACCACACTTGATTTAAGTGGTGCTAGGGATTGAGCACAGGGCATCATCCATGCTGTGCAGGCCCTCTACCAACTAGGCTACACCCCCAGCCCCCAAGGCTTGCTTTTAAAACCGCCTGCATCTCAAGACTTCATCAGAAAAGGTGTCAGGGACTTGGACCTCCTTTTCCTCCTCTTGCTTTTTAAAATTCTGTGAAGTCAACATGTAGGTGTGGTACCCGTTTTGCACGGGCAGGGGTCTGTTTTATGCTCAGGTGTCTAGGGGGCTGCAGTGAGGCGTTGAAGCAGGGCCTACACTGGAACATTCTTCGTCAGGATGGCCTTGCCCAAGCAGGAAACAGCTGTCAGGTTGTACGTTCTCCTTGTGACAGATCTTCTATTCTGTCCGTTACCCATCATGACAGAGACCCTGGGACGTGTTGGGGGACGGATGTGTCCTGAGTTTCCCAACATGCTCACCTGCAGATCCTGGAGAGCTGACCAGGCTTTCAGGCTCACACTTGATCATGGCTCCACATAGAGGGAAGGGAGACACAAAGCCCAGCTCTGCCTTGGAGTTCCCGAGCTCCCAAGGAAGCATTTGAAGGAGGATGAGCTGTGTAGGGACCGGGGCCCTCCTGGTCTGCAGCTTTAGCTCCCCTGTGGTGCTTGGGTGCCAGGCTCACACACCATAGTAACTATATCTGCAGTTGGGGGGACAGGTGAAGACCTTCAACCTGAGAGTTCAGGACCAGACAGACAGCATCAGTCCAGGTCCGGCTCTCCCTGGGTCCTCTTCAGTTTCCAAGTCCTCCGTCAGCTTCCATCAGTACCCCACTGTCACCCAGACCAGCCGTCTCCAGGAGCAGCAAGAAAGGTCTGCAGGCACTGGTCATATGGCTCAGTGGATAAAGCTTCTGCTATGCAAGCATGCAGACCAGAGCTGGGATCCTCAGCACCCATGTAAACACTGAGAAGGGCGTGGTGGCCCATCAGTAAGCCTAGTGCTTGGGAGGCTAAGGGATCCCTAGAGCAAGCTAGCTGGATGAGGAGCTGTTATCTCAAATGAGAAAGCCTGCCTCAGTAAATAAAGACACCTGACATCACCCACTGGCCTCCACATGCATGCATACCTGTACAGTCACCTCCACAACAGGAACATACACAAACATGTGCCAAAACAGCACCCCAGTGGGAGTACTTCTCTAAGCAGGTTAGCCCATCTGCTCTCTGCTGGCTTCAAGTGTCTTCCTGGAGAGCCACATGCTTCGGTCCAGGCCATTTTGACAGGTGGTAAACGCCCGTAGTGCCCCTCCCTTTCATGTGGTATCTGGTTTTGCCAGATCCTCCCGTCCTGCTGGCTTACATGGGACAGTGCAAAAAGTACAGTTGCAAAGGAATGTGGGAAAATCTGGAAGGATTTTATACTGGCCCCCTTTGCCCACACCATGGCTTTGTCACTCCGGGTAGGACTATAACGAAGGTTTTCCATTCATCTCCAAGTGAAGGTGGGCGATCAGACCTGTTAGGAGATTGTCCAGAAAGAGATGCTGAGACAAGGAAGAAACGCAAGGACAAGGCTCGTGCTGGATTCTGCCTCACCTGAACAGGGTGGGGACAGGGGTCCATTGGCACAGCTGGCACCGTGTACTATTGCTGCACCCCAGAGCCAGAGCAGAACAAGCTTCCAGCGGGGTAGTTACGTCTTGGTGCAGGCAGCTTGTAAATGGTCAAGTTGGTTGAAGCCCAGACAATGCAGCCTCCAGAACCCGCACTGTAACTACCACACTGCTTCTAGCAAGAAGTCGTCTTCACCCCAGCAAAGCTTCCTTCTCATTCTCCCCTTTGGAAGACTAAGGAGCCAGAAGTGCCCTGTGAGGTCCATGTGGCCCATTCTGTATCAGTCCTGCCTGGTGTCAGTACCAGGACCTGGGGGTGGGGTGGGGCTTAGCATCTGGCTACAAACAGCCTCCACACCCCACTCCTGAGTGAGAGTTTGCCTCTGCTGGCTCCAGAGGAGAAAGCTGGCCGCTTGTCTGCCCCTGGCCACTGCTCCACGTACCCACCTATATACCTGAGCCCGGACCACAGTGAAGCCTGGGAGAGCTGTGAGTACCTGGCGGCTGGGCCCCCACTCAGGCTGGAGGTGGGTCTTTCCTCTCTGCTTTCTTCTGGATGTTCCCTGAGGTCATTCGAGCTTCTGTTGAAAGCTTTCTTATCTGTGGTCAAGGCAGAATGTCCTCCTGATGTCTCCCCAGAGAGGGGGCTTTGTTGGTTTTACTTTTTCCCCAAGTATTAATCTCATCCACTCCCCAGGATTCTCCTGTCATGTACCTAGTCATTGACTGATTGTTGCTTTTTACAAAAAACAAAAACAAGAACACCCTCCGACCTCTTCCTCGTTAGTCTCCCACCAGGTTCTGACTGCTTCCTTTTTCTGTGCTGGAGGATTTTCTATGCATAGCACACCTGGCGCTTTAATTGCAAAGCTCCAGGTTTTCTTGTTCATTACAGTACCTATTTTTAAATTTTTGTGTATTTTTGACATTTTCTTACATGGATATAATTAAATGATCTATTTTTATAGTTTTCCTTAACTTTGAAACAATTTTAGAGACCGGAAAGTTATGAGAGCCACCTATTTGGTAATATTGACCATGATTACGTGGTTTGGTTTCTCCGCTGTCATTTTTAGCCGTGTCAGTAGTGTGTGTGCCTTGCGGGGAGATCTTCTGAGATAAAAGTCCCATTTCTCCTCATACCTTCGTCCACTAATCTTAGGATCTGTCAGCAGATCTGGTCTGGGGCAGTTGTTGCTGTGCTGTTTGCCAAATGGTGACTCTGTTTCCATCAGTGCTTCTGCATTTGTTAATTGGAATTCCTTAAGATCTCTCCTGCTTGTTTATTCCGTTATTTATTTATGCCAGTATTGACCCGTGGATATTGTATTTTGTGGGCTGTGAGCCATTCATGTTACTGTTCAATGCTATTGTTCACGTTTGCTTATGTATTAGAGTTCCTTCAGGTTGGTCTGTCTGGCATTGGTCATGTCCCTGGTTTTTGGAGCCTTTCCTCACATTCTGGCATTGCGTGATGTTCTGGACTCATCTTGTACTTTCCTTGCTGGTCCTGGAATCAGCCAGGACTCTGAGGAGCTCCACTTCTGGTGTGGGCCTGCTTACTATGGTGTGGTGATACTGTTTCCAGGCACTTGGTGGACAGAACTGTCCATATGAGAATGTGCACCAGAGCTGGCATCTTCCCTGTCATTCTGTCATGCGTGAACTTCAGTTCCCTGGCCCACATCTGAGATGAGAACCCCGGAGTGGTCCCCCACCCACTGGTGAGACTTTGTCCTCCCTGCCTCGGTGTTTCCCTCTTAAACCCTTTTTGTACCCTTGCCTGTTTTCTGTGTTTTCCTTTCCCAACTTTAAAGATGAAGGAGTGTTCTGGCTTCCCCTTGAGGTCCCTGCCTCACTGCACAGGTCTTCCCCTCCCAGCAGCCCTGGCGTTCCCTGCCAGGTCGTGATACAGATACCTGGTTCCTGTGGCAAGACCGTGAGACAGTGATCAAAAAGGTCTGATGCAGCAGTTAGTGTGGTCCAGCCTTGTAGCATTGTAGTCCTGCTCTAGCGAGCTGAGTGGAGAACCCCAGGCCTGTCTGAATAGGTACATGCAGTGACAAGACTTTGTACCAGAAACATGAAACAGATAAATATATAAAATCCAGACGTCCGGAAGCAAAGATTGACGTCACTGCTGGTACCATGGGTATGCTTTGCAGGGGACTGTCTGTTATGACTGGGATTCTGGTGGGAGGGGACCCTGGACTTCACAGATGCCTTCTCTTGGCTATCAGTGGATACACAGTTAAAAAGTGTTAATCAGGGGCAAAGCCTAAGGACCTATGTTCAACTCCCCAAATCCCACATAAGCCAGATGCACAAGGTAACACGTGCAAGATTGCACACACGCACAAGGTGGCATGTGTGTCTGGAGTTGATTGCAGTAGCTGGAGGCCTGGCATGCCAATTCTCTCTCTCTCTCTCTCTCTGGCTCATTCAATCTCTCTCGTTAAAAAAAAAAAAATTAAATGTTAAGCAGATTTTTGCCATGCAGGGTTTCCAGGCTTACAAGCCCCCTCCCTTGGAGAAGGGCAGTGGTGCAGTAAGGTTCCCTTTTCTGACAGAAAACACCTGACCAAGAGCAGCTTGTGGGCAGGAGCATTATTTTGTCTTATTTGGGGAAGTTCCGTGATAGCAGGGGGAAACAATGGTGTGAGCAGAAGGTGGACGTCGTCTCCTGGCCAACATCAGATGGACAACAGCAACAGGAGAGTGTGCCAAACACTGCCAAGAGAAAGCTGGCTATAACACCTACAAGCCTGCCCCCAACAACACACTGCCTCCAGGAGGTTTTAATTCCCAAATTGCTATCAGCTGGGGACCTAGCATTCAGAACATCTAAGTTTTGGGGGGACACCTGAATCAGACTGCCACAGGCAGGTTACCTGAAGGATTTCCAGGCTGGTGAGCTTGCTTCTCTTGAAGGACAGGCTGCCTGCAGGTGCAGTCAAAACCCAGCTTGTATGAGGGTAGCCATGGTGCCCTGAATTCCCACTCTGTGACAGAAGAGAATTTCTCAGCCCTTGTTCCCAAAGAACTTTGAAGACCTGTGTAAAAATATGAAGTTCATAGATCCCATGATTCTCCTCACTGTAGGGCCCTCGAGGTAGCTGGGATGTCACCTTCTCTTAGAGCCAAGACCCATCTGGGAGGTGAATGGGAGTTTCATTTAAGAATTCTAGCAGATAGTGGTGGCATACCCCTTTTAATCTCAGCACTCAGAAGGCTGAGGTAGGAGGATTGCTGTGAGTTCAAGATCAGGCTTGGTTACAGAATGAGTTCCAGGTCAGCCTGGGCTGGAGTGAGACTCTGCTTCAAAAATGAAAAAAAAAAAAAGTATTTTCTACATGCTTTGGGACTTTAGTGTCTCTGAGGCTAGTATTCCTGCACCGCCTTAGTACAGAGCAAACCACCAAGCCTGCTGCTTCCTGGCTCCAGACTAAGTAGGGAGCTTGTGGCTTTTCTAGGTCTGTCTCCCTCTGGGCTCTAGACTACCCTGCTCAAAGACCAGCAGCATCTCCCAGTTGCGGGTTTAAATTGCTGGCACCAGCGTCCAGACCTTGACCTTCTGGCCTTAGCTGACTGTTCTGTGTTTCTCTCCATTGTGTGAGCCAGTACCTCTACCCAGATTGGCCTGCTGGTCCTCCCGGGCAGCCCCCCCCACTCCTTTCTGGTCCACTCAGAGATCATATCTCTGCTTCTCTGAAGGGCTCTGGAAACAACCAACCCACTGTCGCTTCCTCCCCTGGAGGGTCAGGCAAGGACTGCCTGCAGGGCACACCTGAGTTGCCTCCTGCCTGTGCAGATGCTCAAGTTATGTAGTGTTCACTCCCTGCCAGCAGGTGGCACCCAGTGGCAAGTTGCAGGTCCTCAGATCCACAGTGAGCATGTTTGATTTACCTTGATGCTTGGGAAGAGAATTTCATTTGCCCCAATGAGGGTCACAGGGACACTTTGCACAGTATTTGCACATCATTCCACTGGGTCAGAGCTCACATCTTAGAAAGGTGGGTCTCATGTCATGTACACCCTTACAAAGTCACTCTCATACTTGTCAGAACTTTCTTGTCTATGAGAAGTCAAATTCCCAGCCTAGCCTGGCTTCAGAGGTGAGGAGAGAAGGCCCATCTAGGTGGGGCTCAGAGATGTCATGAAGTCACTCATGGCTCTCTTACCTTTCATCCTTAGCATTCTGTCTGTGCCCACCAGCCAGTTTGCATGTGGTCAGTAGATGGCAGCTGACATCCATGAGACACTCTTCCCTCCCTCTGTCCAGTGGGTGGCCACACGTACTCCTTCCCACAGTCCTGTTCATCCTGCGGAGGCACTGGACCAGTGACTGGCTCCAGTAGTGAGCTGTCTGCTGGCCCACCCAGGGTACCATGTGTCTCTGCTCCTCTGAGCCCCAGGAGATGGGAAGGGAGCACACACTGGGGATTCCTTAGGAAGAGAAGTTGAGCACACATGATGGGAATGACAGTATCTGGAGTGCTGACCAGTGGATGTGACCTGGAGGTCCAGGAAGAGGAGGGTGGTCAGCTGGCCCACTCCAGAATGCCCCAGGTGACATCTGGCATGGTCACTGACAGGTCCTAGTCTCCATCTTCTTTGGAAGGAATTTTCTTAAAGTCCTTTGCTTCAGTCGGCTGTGGTGGCACACGCCTTTAATCCCAGCACTCGGGAGGCAGAGGTAGGAGGATCACCATGAGTTCAAGGCCACTCTGAGACTACATAGTAAGTTCCAGGTCAGCCTGAGCTAGAGTGAGACCCTACCTCGAGAAACAAAAACAAACGAACAAAAAAAATCCTTTGATTCAGATGACTGTGATGAGACATGACAGACAGTTCCCTCCTCCACACTGACCAGCATTGGTGGTCCAGAATGCCACGTTTTCTGTGTGTCCTTAAATTAACCGTCAAGGGCTCAACTCTTGCTCTCTCCAGTGTATTAGGGGAACCTAACTAAAATAAAATGACTGGTTTTGTACATCAGAAACTGGTTGGGTATTGACATTCACAAGTTTCATCCAGTACATCATTTCTGACCACCTCTACTGCCTTGTGACATGAGTGCTGAACCCTTACGTATCTTTACTGAGGAGTAGTCTTGAGTTTTGAGAGAAAGGCCACCCAGAAAGTGAAAGAGCTGGTGATGAATCGAGCCCACCTTTTATCTTTTTTTTTTTAAATCTCCAACCACAGCCTCCCCCCCCCCCAAGACGACATCCACCTCTTCTGCCTGCAGACAGGTGTGCACCAGGAGCCCAGAGTCAAGCTGGTGTGGGACACTGCGTGATATCTGTGATTGGTTGATGAATTTTTGCTCTGGCTGTGCTGTGACCTGAGCAGCTTACTCCTCGCTGCCCCACATGTGAACAACTCTGAACAATTCCTGAGGAGTAAAGAACCCCTTTTAAGTGAATTTCTAGGGAAGCTGTTCCCCTGGACTGCTGCAACAAAGTTCCGGGGGAAGGGACCCTTCCTCTTGGGAGAGATCCTTCCGTACTGCTTTCAGCATCATGATTCCCGTGTCCTGTGGCTCATAGCTACATCCCACCTTTCTCTCTCTGCACCCTCACCTGCCTTCTCTGTGTCTCTGTGTCGTTCCTGTCTCTTGTTAGGATACTCACACTGGATTTAGGACCCTTCCTAAGCTACTATGAAGTATTTTCCAGATCTTTAATTACATGTGCAAAACTGTCCAAAAGAAGTCCAGGCTCTGGGTAGGCACGAGTCCCAAATATGCAACAGATTTTAGAGTTTCTGTTTGGAGATAGACATTGACCACCTTGAAGTTCTGCAGAGTTCTGACTGTAGCACAGAGCCCTGTCTTTCCTCCATAGCACATGAGTGCGGGGTTGCCCCTTTGGACATGCCCAGATGTTCCCTGTAAAGGAGTGATTTCTGGAGCTGGAGAGATGGCTTAGTGGTTAAGCGCTTGCCTGTGAAGCCTAAGGACCTGGATTCAAGGCTCAATTCCCCAGGACCCATGTAAGCCAGATGCACAAAGTGGCACATGCATCTGGAGTTTGTTTGCAGTGGTTGGAGGCCCTGGCGTGCCCATTCTCTATCTGCCTCTTTCTCTCTCTGTTGCTCTTAAATAAATAAATAAATAAATAGAATAAACAACAAAAAAGTGGTTTCTGTCAGTTACTGCTGTTGAAGAAAGCACAAGTTAACACCTATTACCCAGAGAATACCTTACTCCCTGGCTTCCTGTCTGGTTTCTGTGACAGCTGAAAAACAATCTTCATCCTCCCAACTTAAACAGCCAAGTGACTAGAAGTATAACCCCTGTTGAACACAACTCACATTACCTGGCTTTGGGGTTTGATTTTCTCAAATATGGCTGCCCCCAGGGTCACCAGGGAGCTTGGTAAAGCAGATGCCAGGGAGAGCACGCAGCGCCTGGCACAGTGGGAGCTGGGTGTGGCGGCACTGGGCTGACCTCTGTGCCTTTCTTGCCCGCTGCAGGCTTTCTCCGGTCCTTGTGTGCCCATAGGGATGGGTGAAGCCTGTGTGGCCCGTGGCTCTTTCCCACGGCGGTCATCTCGCTAAGGTTCCTTGGTGGCAGTAGGATGCACCTCTCTGCTGTGTTCAACGCCCTCCTGGTGCCTGTGTTAGCGGCCGTCCTCTGGAAGTATGTGCAGCTGCGTGAGCACGCGGCCACCCTGGAGGAGGAGCTGGCCCTTGGGCAGCAGGCCTTGGACCCAACCGCCGGGCTGAGGATTGACTACCCGAAGGCCCTGCAGGTGCTTATGGAGGGCGGCACACACATGGTGTGCACGGGCCGCACGCACACCGACCGCATCTGCCGCTTCAAGTGGCTCTGCTACTCCAATGAGGCCGAAGAGTTCATCTTCTTCCATGGCAACTCCTCCGTCATGCTGCCCAACCTGGGCTCCCGGCGCTTCCAGCCGGCCCTGCTGGACCTGTCCACCGTCGAGGACCACAACACTCAGTACTTCAACTTCGTGGAGCTGCCCGCCGCCGCGCTGCGCTTCATGCCCAAGCCGGTGTTTGTGCCCGACGTGGCCCTCATCGCCAACCGCTTCAACCCCGACAACCTCATGCACGTCTTCCACGACGACCTGCTTCCGCTCTTCTACACGCTGCACCAGTTCCCGGGCCTGGCGCACGAGGCCCGGCTCTTCTTCATGGAGGGCTGGGGCGAGGGCGCGCACTTTGACCTCTACAAGCTTCTCAGCCCCAAGCAGCCGCTGCTGCGGGCCCAGCTGAAGACACTCGGCCGCCTGCTGTGCTTCTCCCACGCTTTCGTGGGCCTCTCCAAGATCACCACCTGGTACCAGTATGGCTTCGTCCAGCCCCAGGGCCCAAAGGCCAACATCCTTGTCTCTGGCATCGAGATCAGGCAGTTTACCCAGTTCATGATGGAAAAGCTGAATGTGAGCCACTCGGGATCCCCGCTAGGCGAGGAGTACATCCTGGTCTTCAGCCGCACCCAGAACAGACTCATCCTGAACGAGGCGGAGCTACTGCTTGAGCTTGCCCAGGAGTTCCAGATGAAGACGGTGACAGTGTCCCTGGAGGACCACAGCTTTGCTGACGTCGTGCGGCTGGTTAGCAATGCCTCCATGTTGGTCAGTATGCATGGGGCCCAGCTCGTCACCGCCCTCTTCCTGCCCCGTGGGGCCACTGTGGTTGAGCTCTTCCCCTATGCCGTCAATCCTGACCACTACACTCCCTATAAGACGCTGGCCACGCTGCCCAGCATGGACCTCCAGTATGTAGCCTGGCGAAACATGCTGCCAGAGAACACCGTCACTCATCCTGAGCGACCCTGGGACCAAGGGGGCATCACCCACCTGGACCGGGCCGAGCAGGCCCGTATTCTGCAAAGTCGTGAGGTGCCTCGGCATCTCTGTTGCCGAAACCCTGAGTGGCTCTTCCGAATCTACCAGGACACCAGGGTGGACATCCCATCCCTCATGCAATCCATACGGCGTGTAGTGAAGGGCCGGCCAGGGCCGCGAAGGCAGAAGTGGACAATTAGCCTGTACCCAGGCAAGGTACGGGAGGCACGTTGCCAGTCGTCGGTACAGGGCGCTGCTGAGGCACGCCTCACCGTGTCGTGGCAGATCCCGTGGAACCTCAAGTATCTGAAGGTGAGGGAGGTGAAGTATGAGGTGTGGCTGCAGGAGCAAGGGGAGAACACCTACGCACCTTACATCCTGACCCTGCAGAACCACACCTTCACCGAGAACATCAAGCCCTTTACCACCTACCTGGTGTGGATCCGCTGCATCTTCAACAAGATCCTTCTCGGACCTTTCACAGATGTGCTGGTGTGCAGCACGTAGCCAGCAGGCCCCGGACAGGCCTTGGCAGGAGAGCTTCTGGAGCTCAGCATCCCTGAGCCTGCTAGTCCTGCTGTCCTGTAGGGGTCATTTATTTACTGAGCAGACCTGCGCTGGGCCTACTACCCATGTCTTATTGTCCTCTGGGTGTGGGGGGGGTGTTCACAAAACTCCTCTTTGACCTGGAGAGATGAGTGTCCGCCCCCTTCTGCTACCCTGATCATCCCAGCCCTGGAGAAGATCCTCAGTGGGGAGGAAGATGAGAGAAAGTCAGATCCCAGGGAGGCACTCGGGCAAGGTGACCTTACTGTTTCCTACCAAGTCCTTCAAGAGGGTGTCCAGGTGTCTGGAAATTGAGCAGTCATGTGGTTAGTGGGCTGGGTGGTTCATCTGTGTCATCACTGTGCAGTTCACCTGTAGCCAGGTGAAGGTGTGTTTGCAACAGTCATTAAATAATTATAAGCATTTGGTCAGGTCCTCTCATTGCATGGCAGATGTGGCATTGACAGTCAGCACCCAACATCTTGATTGTCAACTAAAGAGTTGAGGTGGAAGGAAAGCTGGTTAGAGTCATATGACATGGCCGTCTCCCACAGAAGTTGTGGGGAGCAGGATGAGTTCATCCATCAGAGGTTTTTCTCAGACTCTGCCTAACATCTAGACTCAACCTGAGTTATTCCAAATTTGGTCCACTGGATTCCTCTAGTAGAGCCAGGACAGGCTGCCATGCACAGTGACTATGGATGCCTTACAGGGCAAAGACGGGTGCTGTGCAGGGTGAGGATGGATGCCCCGCAGGGCAAGGATGGGTGCCGTGCAGGGTGAGGGTGGATACCCCACAGAGCATGGCAGAAGTGTTTTTCCCCTTGGAGAACTCTTCAGTCAGTCCCTCTCCCCCCCTGTCCCAGGGTTGGGATTATATCATGACCATTGTGGCTCTGAAGCCCCATAGGAGCCAGTATCTTTACTCAGGGAACCTCAGTGGTGATGTCATGAGAATTACTACACCAGGGTGGTGGAACCTAATCCTGGTGGTTCCTTCCTGGCATTTGGTTTCTCATAGCCCTTGTAGTCCAGGTGTAGTTTATCACAAGTCTTCCCCCCTACACACACACACATTTTTGTCTAGTGCCACACATAAGCTGCAACTAACTGGCTTGGTCACTTGTTTAACCCAAGATCAAATTCTTCCCCAGCAAAGGTAGGGTTTAACCTTGCATTGCTGGGAGACAGGAAAGAAGGAGGTGGTGGATGTGAAGGTAGAGCCTCAGACTGTAGATCAGTGTTAATAGAATTCCCCAGGTGACCAAGTGCGCTGAACCCAATCTGTTCAGCATCCCCATCATGCTAGTTGCTGCCCAAGAACTGCTACCGGAACCGTGGCTCCGGTGCCAGTACCATGGTGGACAGTACTCAGCAGCAGGGCCATCTGTCATCACATTCTCTGCAGTGGGGGATCTAAGTAGCACATTTCAGTTGCTATGTGCCTTTGTAACATTCCTTTTTCCCAGAATATCTTTCTCCATGACTGTAACCTCCATCTGCCACCACCTCATACTGCCACACATCAAGACTTAGCTCAAAACCGAGAGTCTTGGAGACTGTTGGGAGTGGAAGGGAAGAAGCAGCCACCTGGGAAACTATTCACCAGTTTCTACTTAGGAAGGCTGAAACACTCAGCTGCCCCACGTCTCCATGATTCCACTTCTTTTTTTAAAGATTTTATTTATTTATTTATATGAGAGAGAGAGAGAAAGACAGAGGCAGACAGAGAGAAAGAGGCAGATAGAGCGAGAGAGTGGGCATAACAGGGATATATATTTCAGTACTGAGCACTCCTCTGTCACTTCTTCTCAGCACCATGATGCCTTCTGAGTCATCCCAAGGTCACTGCCATCTGAAAAGAGAAGCTTCTCTAACCAAAAGTGAGAGTAGCATTAATATATGGGTATGAACATTAAGAGAAGTGCTTACTGGGCAATTTGGTGAGCATAGTATATCCATTTAGCCAGACCCCAGTAGACGTTACAACCCTGGGCTCATGACTACCCCTATTGTAGGTTTTCAGTATCAGGGATGTATTTCCTCCCATGGAGTAGGCCCCTGGTCCAATTAGAGAGCTGTTGGTTTCCCCCATAATAGACATGCCACTATTGCACCCATTGGCTTATTTTGCCTGGCTGGCCTGATTTAAGGCTTGCAGTGTCTACTGTTCGAGTATCCTCACTGGTGATTTCTCCCTCTCCCATTGAACTGCATGCAGCGTAGCTTTTTCCAACTTTCTGCCAGCTGGTCTACATGGAGGAGGTTTTCAGCTCAGCTGCAGCAGGATTTCTCAGTGACCTTGCAGCCCAAGTATGTAGAGTCTTCAGCAGTAGGGTCTTACCATGTCTTCCTGATGAGAAACCAAGGGCCTCAGCAATGGCCTATAATGTTTTGGGGGTATCAGGGACCTTCCTGGCCAACAACTCACTGGAAGGTATCCCATTCCTGGCACTGAAAATTTTCTAGTAACAATCTATGGCTTCTGAGTGTTCCATTGTCCAAAAAAGTAGGTTTCCACATGACTTAACTCAGTAGCAGAGGCCAGTAAGCTAGAAAGGGAATAGGAAGGGAGGAGGGTACTTAATAGGATGGTATTATATATAAGTAGAAGAACAGATTAATGGGGGTAAAAAGGCCTAAGTGAGGTCAGGGGAAGAGATTGAGTAAAGGAAAGGTGGAGGGAGGGCTAATCAAAATCTAAGAAGATATAAATAAGCCACACGTTTATATATATCTGAGGTCTGGGGATTGAACTCAGGCTTGTAAGGCAAGCACTATGCCCACTGAAATATCTCCTCAGCCCCTTGGCTGGTCTTTTTCTTCAAACCAATTTTCCTGAAGCTAAGCAGAAAGCCCAGCCCACCCCTTTGCTGCAGATCTCACAAGCTCTCTGGCTCTGGCAGCCTCTCCCAGGGTTGATGGGACGTCCTGACTCAACAGATTGGCTGCTTTCTTAGCATATCGTTCTACAGAGGAAGTGGCTGGGGAGGCACAGGGCAAGCACCGAAGTCCCTGAGAGGTTGTCTTGACAGGACAGAAAATAAGTGATGTTTTTGATTTGTGGGAAGGGCACAGTCCATAGACTGAGAAGACTCATCAGCAAAGAGCTGACTAGGTGTGATGAAGCGTTGCAGTCAGCTGCTCCTTGTTCCTGGCTCTGCCCCTTCATGGGATCTGAACCCAAGAGCAGTGAAGAAGGGAGGATGTCCAGGCATCTGGGAAGCCAGTTGGAGTGTCTTTCAGAGTTGGTTCCGGGAGCTGGGCCTGCTAGCATCGTTCCTGCCTGGTTAGAAGTCTTCCCTTCAGTCCGTAAGACGGGTGACCTGCAAGTTCCTTTCCTGTTGTCTATATCACCAGCAAAATGGAGGTGGTCAGACCTACCCACCAGGTCAAAAAGAAAAAAATTTAAATTCTTTGATTCATAGGCTACATTCCCCATGGAACCTGTTCCCCCAGTGGGAGGAAGAAACCAGTGAGGGGAGTGTCCAGAAATGGAGCCATTGCTGAGCTGGCCTGCAGTGCTACATGTGTTGATGTGCCCTGAGTGTTAGTCTCAGAGATCTCTACCCACCCCCTCTCTCCCCTACCAACCTGGCCATGGTAACCTAGGACTTTGGGACTACCTCCTGGTGTGGTAATTGAGTACACCTCTGGGCTAAGAGGAGGGAAGGCCACCTCCACCCACCCCACACCTCTGCACATCACCCAAGGCCCCTCCCTCACAGGTCAGTTTCTCACTTGCTCCCATAAAACCCACTCCCCAGCCCACCTTTGTCGGTTCCTGGGTCCTCGGGCCAGCCATACTCCCCCAAGAAGTCCAGGCAACCGTGGTGGTGAGCCCACAGAGAAATAATCACTCTTGGGAGACAGTCTCTGAGAACAGCTTGGTTTAATCAATAGAGAAATGGGTTTATAAGCAGTTGAGGGTTCTGAGGGGATTGGATGTACAAGGCTGCTTGCTGATGCCTAATTAGCATATGGGGACATACATTCCAGCACGTAGGCAATGGTAAAGTGAAGGTAGATGGTACAGGGAGATGGGCTGTACAAAGGTTGCTGGCTGACACCATATACCACCTAGGCAACTGGCCAAAGGTCACAGGGTTATGGGCAAAGCCTATGTCTTATCTGAATGTCCAGGTATCCTGCGCTTGGAGAAGGAGTGGCCTTACTTCCTGCCAATCTTGGGGCCTGAGATATTTTCCTGGGGTCCAGGCTCACTGCGACCCCCAAGAATGGGGGAAGATCCTGGCTCAATGCAAGCCCTGAGAATGGGGAAGGAGCTCCCCTGTCAGTCTGATCCCCAAGATATGACCAGCATTTCAGGCTGCTGCGACCTCTCCATAGTCTGGGGCCTTCGTGTCAGACAGCTTAGGTTTGCTTTAACCCAGGGCCCTGCCTACACTCTCTTTTTGGCTCTCCTGCTACAGGTGTGTGCATCTCTCTCCCCCAACCCCTCCCCATCTCCCCATCTCTTTTGCACACGCCTCTTTCTTCTCCCTCTCCCACTCTTGCATACCCTAGCTCCAGGTTCAGTGTGAGACTCCATCTCAAGGAAACAATGTAGAAAAGTAGTAGAGGGCGACTCCTGACATTCTCTAACCTGTGCACACATGCACATGAGGCATAAACATCTGCACACACATATATACATACATACTATGCACATATCCTCACACATACCAAAGAGTGAACTTATTTTGGAGACTTTAAAGTGTTGCTGGAGCTCACAAAAGGAGAATCCACACAAGCACTCCACCAGATGGCTGGGTTCCTGCAAACCCAACACCAACAGGATTGTGAGGACAGTGGGAGAAGGATGGCAAGCTTCACAGACCCACGTCACCCGTAAAGACAGATGTGCAGAAAACAGCAAAGGTAAGTAGAATGGCAGGATGGAAACTTGACCTGCCAGAAAGTAAAACAATCAAAGCATCTGTAATTAAAACAGTGTCCTACCAAAGCAGGGATTTAAGAAATACTACGCAAAGAACAGACTAGGGGCCTCTCTGTGTCTGATAAGATTGTACTTTCAGGTCAGTAGAGAAAGCAGACCCACGTAATCACACTAGAACAACTGTCCATTGGGGAAAATGAAACTCCAGTTATCCCTGACACCTCATTCTCAACTTCATAGGAATTTAGACTTAGAATAGAAGAAATACTTCATCACACATGCACTCTGACCTTCTTCTGTAAACAAAAGAAACACTACACAAATAGTACTTAGACAGTCATGAAGTCATGATGGTCTCTCTAAGAAGGTTCTAAGACTGAAAGGCAAAAGACTCCTAACCAAAGTGAAGACACAAAGGACAGGCTGAGAGAAAACACTGACAACATGTCGGACAGAAAGGACCAACTGTGATCATTAGATCCCAAGATCTCTAGAAAGTAACAAGGAAAAGAGCTCATGGAAAACACAGAGGACCTGGATGGTGAGGTGGTGCTGGGCTCACGCTTACATTCCTGTCTGCCTTCCTTGCCCTGGCCTTTTAACTCCTTGCATCAATAAAAATGTTCAAGAATGTTCTGTGCACTGTCCCTGTATTGCATAATGGCTCGTGGCACAAATACATAGCCATGTGTGCACATGTGCAAAGGTATACAGGTGTTGCAGTTACCTTCTTGTTGCTAGAATAAAGCACCTGACCAAAAGCAGCTGGAGGGAGGAACGGATTTATCTTGGAACACAGTCTCAAGGGGAAGCTTCATGATGGCAGAGGAAAGCATGGTCTGAGCACAGGCTCAACACCACCTCTGCCACAACAGGTGGAAAACAGCAGCAGGAAAGTGCCCAGCTCTAGCAAGGGGCAGCTGGCTATAGCACCAAGACCACCTCCAACAACACACCTGCTCCAGCAAGGCTCCACCTCCCAAATTGCCACCAGCTGGGAACCAACCATTCAGAACACATGAGTGTATGGGGGATAGCTGATTCTAGCCACCACAATGGGCATGTGCGGCATGTGTATATACCCATGCAAAATATGCAGAACAACCCAAGAAAGATCTCTTTGAACTGGTTCCTGGGGCTGAAATTTACTTTGACTGAAACTTGGCTCAGAGAAACTAAACTCTGAAGTTTAAAAGTTTTTTTCTTGCCAGGCATGGTGGTGCATGCCTTTAATCCCAGCACTTGGGAGGCAGAGGCAGGAGGATTGCTGTGAGTTCAAGGCCACCCTGAGATTATGTAGTAAATTCCAGGTCAGTCTGAGCTACAGTGAGACCCCACCTCAAAAAAAACAAAAAAAAGTTTATTCTTCCTCAGTTCTCATTTAGATTTAAAAATCATAAAAGTAATCAAGGTGCTAAGAAGTGACTGTTGAGTATTCAGCATCTGTATCACCCACTCCAAGGCTCAGATGACATCAAAGAAGAAGGGGACAGGGATGAAGAGATGGCTCAGCAGTTAAGGCACTTGTTTGCAAAGCCTAAGGACCCAGGTGTGATTCCTCAGTACTCACGTAAAACCAGATGCACAAAGTAGTGCATGCATCTGGAGTTTGCAGCAACTGGTGGCCCTGGTATGCCCATTCTCTCTGTCTCTCTTCTATCTTTACTTGCAAATATATAAATAAAACATCTTAAAAAGAAGAGGTGGGCTGGAAATATGGCTTAGCAGCGAAGGCACTTGCCTGCTAAGCCTAAGGACCCATGTTCGACTCTCCAGATTCCATGTAAGCCAAATGCACAAGGTGATGCATGTGTAAGGCCGTGCATGCGCATAACGTGGCACATACATCTGGAGTTTGATATCAGTGGCGGCTGGAGGCCCTTGCCCAACAATTCTGCCCCCTCTCTCTCATGAAAGAAGAAGGAAGAAAGAAAGAGAAAGGAAGAAGGAAGGAAGAGGGGGCAGAATGACTATAAGAGCTGGAGGATGTGGAGCAGTGCTGTGGAATACTGTCCTCTGGATATGACATGCCCATTGCACTCATGAACATACAGCAGCTGTGAAGACCTGCACAAGATTAGATCTGGGCAAATTTGGTCACAGATGGGGGAGGAGCTCCTCCCCCTCCCTGAGGAGCTACTGACAGTGGTTGCTGGGGGAAGAGGCATTTTCTTCTGTGGTGTAGCTGCTTGTAAATTTCCTATGTTCCTATAAATAGTGCCTGACCCATGCTCAGGTAGGGAACTCTAATTAAACTCATTGGGTCACCAAAACAAAATACATTTTTATTGGTATACGGAAGCTAAAGGCCAGAGCCAAGGAGCTAGACAGGAATGTGAGATTGACACCACTCCACCATCTACAGCAGAGGAAACATCCCATGACACCCACGTGCTCCTCCAGTTTCCAGCTTCTCCCATCTTCCCTAAGGATGGTCAGCTGTCCTCAGGAAAGTGAGTCCATTGGGATGATCTCATCAGTCCAGGTTTGTGTCGTAGGGGCAACCTCCAGCAAGGCCACGGGCAGTGGTGGGCTCATGGGTCCTCATCCCTGAAGAGCGTGAGGTTATGGTTCCGGATGTGTGTCAGCAGGACCTGCCCTCGCCTCTCAAGGGTCTGGAGTATCTTCTTCAGACCATGGGCCCCACCTTGGCTCTCCCAGAACACCGGGTCCATCTGCAAGGACTTGAGCAGCAGGTTCTGTAGACACCCTGAGGCAAGAACCCGCACGGCAGCCTCGGGAAGCCTAGGACCGGGTCCCCAGAGCCAAGAAAGAAAGAAAAACGCGTTGTGACCCCAGAGTTCCATGGAATGGTGGAGTCAAACAGACAAAGTGTGGCCAGCTGGAGAACTGCTGGCAGAGTCAGCCATGGTCTCCCCAAGCCTCTGCCTGCCAACTCTTTATCAGAGGATTCTTTGACCTGCCAAGTTGGGAAAGCAGAGGACAGGGTCTCTATGGGTTCCATCCCACAGAGAAGATGGTGATTAACTCTTCCGTCCTGTGCTCAGCATGGCAAATGCAGGGCTCTAGTGAGCTCTGAGAAGGCTACGCTGCCTTCCCAGAGTGAGCAGGGAAGAACAGACTCCCAGGGGAGCTCTCCCACCCACAGCCAGGGACTAGCTGTCCTTCACACACCACAGCAAGGCAACCGGGCCTGCCCAATGTATCCCCTCTCAGCTTTCCCATGATTCCCAGACCTCAAGAGCCTCCGATGCAACAGCTTGGTTCTGATGGACTGTGTCCTTCTTGGGAGCCATGGCTCAAGGCCCTGCAGTCAACAGCAAAGCCGCCAAGCCTCATCCCCTAAGCCTCCACCCGCCCATCCTCACCTGTCTATGCCCTCCAGCAGCCGGAAGTTCAGCTTTTCCTCAGGATGCTGAAGGTTTCCAGCATTGTCAATGTACACCAGGTGAGATGGATCACTGCTTCGGACCTCGGAGGAAGAAGAAGATGGGCAGAGATAGCTGTGGGTAAAGGTGAGTGATAGTGGAGTATAGCTGGCACCTATGGACTTTACCAACACTAAGGGCCCGGGCTCCTCAGCTGTCAGTCCACAATCTAGCCTGCTTATCTAAATGGCCCCACTGCAGAGGGCTTGCTGTACACCAGGCACTTACTATAGGTCATCTCAGTGAATCGTCCCAGAAACTGAGAAGGCAGGAGCTAATATGCTAGTGTCAGTCTCACTTTACAGGCGCTGACACATTGATAAGTTAATTTACACAAGGTCACACAGCTACCAAGTAGCTGAGCTGGCTCAAACCTGGACCTGTAGTGCTGAGGGCCAATAGCACCTGCTAAATGGCAAGGCAGGGGCTGATTGCTGTTTCAGTGCCTAACAGGGTCAGGAGCATGGTGGGAGTTGGCAGGTGCAAAAAGCCTATTTCTCACACCATCAGCTTCATAATACACAAGCATGCTCATGCACACTACACATGTGCACACGTATGTACATACGCTTGTCTTACCACCTATGCCTGAGCATCACCAAGACACACATGATGTCCTTTATCCCCAGAAAACCCTGAATATACTCATATTCTACTGCTACCAAAAGTTTAACATCTCCTATTTTTTTTTTCAAGGTAGAGTTTCACTCTAGCCCAGGCTGACCTGGAATTCACTATGTAGTGTCACGGTGGCCTCAAACTCACTGAGATCCTCCTACCTCTTGTCTCTCGAGTGCTGGGATTAAAGAAAGGCATTAGCCACCACAGCCTGGCTTCCTAATCCTTTCTCAAACACCAAAACAAGCAACAAAGAACTCTTTATACTTAAAACAAGTGCTATGGGGCTACAAGGATGGCTCCGTGGACAAAGAGCTGAGCTGCTGTGCAAGTGTGAGGAGCTGAGTTCAGATCCCAGAACTGACAAACCTACGTAAAAGCCAGATGCTGTGCTGTTAGCGTCTGTAATCCTAGCACATCTATATCAAGAAGAGAAGCAGAGGGCTGGAGGGATGGCTTAGCAGTTAAGGAACTTGCCCGTGAAGCCTAAGGACCCAGGTTTGATTCTCCAGTACCCACATAAGCCAGATGCACAAGGTGGTGCATGTGTCTGGAATTTATTTGCAGTGGCTCGAGGCCCTGGCGTGCCCATTCTCCCTCCCTCCCTCTCTCTTCCTCTCTCTCTCTTTCATAAGTAAATAAATTTTTAAAATATTTTTTAAAAAGGAGAGAAGCAGAGACAATAACCTGGAAGTTCACTGGCAAGCTAGTATGGCAAATTCAGTGGTAAACAGACAGACCCTGCCTCAAAAGAGGTGGAAGGCAAGACTAACACGGGACAGTTGTCCTCTGATCTCCACATATGCACTGTGGCATGTATATACATGGATGTGGACACACACACACAAATATGAAGACCTTGGGAGCCTGAGGGGTCCCCCTCTGGCCCACATCCCATACACAAATTCCATTCCCATGCATTCTCCACAATACCATGCTGCTCTCCTATGGCCCTTTCTAGAAACCCAGACTTAAGCAGTGAGGTTACACCTTCGGGACCCCGGCTCCTCCACACTGTGCCTCTTCTGCCTCCCATTTAGAGCCCAGTTCCCTAGATCTACCTCTGCAGGCTCTCAGGGTTCCCTGGAGTGTCTTGGGGATGGAATAGACAGTAAAAACAGGGCTCCATCCCTCACCCACCTCTACCATGTCCTCAGTGCTCTATCTTGTCACTTTTATATATAGTAGCTTCCTGGAAAGCATAATTTAAGCAAAGCTTCTGCCACCAAAAAGAGTGGGGTCAGGGAACCCCATGTCACACCAGCTCTGAAACTCAGCAGCAGCAGCTCCCACAAGAGAGGCAGGACCCAGTCTATAGGTGACAAAGAACATACCAGGATGTGGACCAGCCGCAGCTCATCTGGGTTCTGGCATTTCTCTCGGAGTCTTTCTTCCACACAGGGGTCTGAGGGCTCAGGCTCGAAGCCACAGCAGTAACGATCCAGGCGATCATGGACCTGCAGAGACACCCAGGCTCTGAGGAGTGTGGTACAGCACTACAACATCCCAGGCCTCCGTGAGGACTATAGTACTTGTAGGGCTAAGGTTCCTGATGGTGGGGACTGTGAATAAAGTAGTCCTCATCTTATAGACAGCTAGTCAGAGCTACAGGCCTAAAAGGAATAAACACATTTTTATATGTCCTGACAGAGCCCATGAACGGAGATTTTATAATAAGTTTTGTATTATGAAAGATAAGTCTAGAGAACAGAGTCCAGGAACTGAAATCCAAAACCCAAAAGGCTCTGACTCACCAAAATGGCTGACCATCAGCCTCTGTTCGTTCTTTCTTTCTTTCTTTCTTTCTTTCTTTCTTTCTTTCTTTCTTCCTTTCTTGCTTACTTACTTCTTCATTCTCCTTCTTAGAAATTTGGATTTTCCTCCTTGGTACTTTTTAAAAAATATTTTATGTTTATATTTGAAGGAAAGATAAGAGATAGAGACAAACAAAGAGAAGACAGAGAGAGAGAGAATGGGCATACCAAGGCCTTTTGCCACTACAAATGAACTCCAGACACACGTACCACATTATGCATCTGGATTTATGTGAGTGCTGGGGAATAGAACTCAGGCAGTCAGGCATTGCAAGCAAGTGCCTTTTAACTGCTGAGCCATCTCTCCAGACCCCTCCTTGGAACTTTCCAGCAGGAACCCCTATCCCTTTGCCTAATTCCTTCACCTGCATGTACATTTGAAGTAACCAGCCCAACCCATCCTGACTTGAAGCCTAATTTACATCCCTAAGGGATCCTAAGGGACCCTTGATGCAAGCCACCAAGCAGGTCACCCAATTGGGACCCCTCCAACCTCAAGAACTTTCTACTTTAGTTTCTAAAAATAAATCTTGACTAACTTGCCCTTTAGCTATGTCTGCACCCATAATTCTTTGAAGGTAGCAATACAAGACTTAAGAAAGCCAGTAACACTGATAGGCAAGGCCAGAAGCTGCTACTTGCTGCAACTTCTGCTTCTGGGAAAGATGGCTATTAGAGACCAGAACTGGAGGAGCTTCTCCTTCCTTATTTCAGATTTTTATCTGGGAAGAGCCAAAGGACCTTCAACCAGCAGGATAGTGACAAAGATTCCTTCCCTCTTAGATGTCAAAGGGCTTTTGCAATGGTCTGCTCTAGACAGATCCCTGCCTCAGCTCTTTTCCCTGAGGTGGCCTGAGGCAGGTTGCGGGACAGCATTCCTATTGTATACTCCTTTTGCACTGCAAGGGCTAAGGAGCTTCCAAGTGTGGCACGAAGCTCTGTCCTGAGTGATGTCTCTGCTTCCAGAAGGATACATAAGAGTGCAGGCAGGCTGATCCCTGCAGAGACAGTGGAGATGGTATTATAAGAACTACTGCACACAGGGCTGGAGAGATTGCTCAGTGGTTAAAGGCACTTGCATCCAAAGCCTGAAGGCCCAGGTTTGATTCCCTAGTACCCATGTAAAGCCAGATGCACAAAGTGGGGCATGCATCTAAAGTTTGTTTGCAGGGGCAGAAGGCCCTGGTATGCCCATTCTCATTTTCTCTCTGTGTGTTAAATAAATAAATAAATAAAAATATTTTTTGAAAGAATGATTGCACAATAAAGTTCAGAGGACATTCAGGTTGATGAGCACACTGTGTTGGGACTATGGCACTCCCCAACTCCATGGGGACATAGCTGTACTGGGGCCCTTCTAGAACTCCCCAGTAACTCTCCACCTGGTGGTTCATGTGTATCCTTCTTAATAGACAAGTAAACATAAGTGATATTTTCCTGAGTTCCGTGAGTCATTCTAAAGCAGGATAAAAGACTGGGAAGATTAAAGGGACATGGCAGGGACAGGAGCCCCTCACTCTGGAGTCTAGCTGAAACCTCTTACCAGCTGAGAGTCAAGAATTAACATGCACTGTAAAGATTACCAGTATAGATATTCCCTTTATATAGAGAAGTCTCAAATAAGAATGTTAAAGTAGCTGGGCTGGGGAGATGGCACAAAGCCCTGGGTTCCACTCCCAGCCCTGCATACACTGGGTATGGTGGCTCATGCCTGTGATCGCAGCACTAGGTGAGTGGAGGCAGGAGAATCAGAAGTTCAAGGTTATCCTCAGCTACATGGTGAGTGGACTATGTGAAACCATGCCTCAAAGAAAAATGAGGAACTGGGCAGATGGCTCAGTGGGTAAAGTGCTTCCCACACAAGCATGAGGACCTGAGTTCAGATCCCCAGCACCCATGTAAAAAATAAAAACTGCACACACCTATAATACCAGCACTGGGGAGGCAGAGACAGGAATCCCCGGGGCTCACTGGCCAGCCAGTCTAGCTGAACTGGTGAGCTGTGGGTGCAGTGAGTGACTCTGTCTGAAAAGCACAAGGTGGAGGGTGATAACGAAAGGTACTCTAAATTGACCTGTGGCCTCCACATGCATGCATACATTCATGCACACTCACACACACAGTGCTTGATACTCTGGGGGTGGGGAGGGGCGCAGGAGAACCACACTGGCTGAGGATATATGTAAAGCAGGGTGTGGTGGCTGTGAAGAGCTCTATCGCCTGAGGCCCCAGGACTAAACAGAGTTTGCCCCTAGGGAAGGGCTAGCCTCTCTCTGGTTCACCCAGCGCTATAGGCCCAGGCCCAGGGTCTGAAATGGAGCAAGGGTTATGGCGCAAGCCTGGGCCGTGGAGTGCGAAGGTGTTGAAGACACAGAAACCGCCTGCTGTCAGCTCTCTGGGAGAGGAGGATCAGTGGTAGGCAGCTCCAGCAAGCCTGGAACACAGTAACCACTTTGGCCTGAGCTGCATTCCTGACAGCTAGTCAGCCTGGTCCTGCCAGCTCCATCCTGGCCATCTCTAGGCCAGTCCATGTAGATTTTCACTCACACAGCATTTATTTGCCTAGGGACCAGAGTTGGCCCGCATGATCTGGCTCCCAGTCTATGCCCGTTTGGATGTCTAACAGGAATAGCTTGTCAGCCAGGGTGCCCGTGTGATTATTTTGCCACGCTGTCTGGTGACTTTTTCTTTCCTGCAAAGAAGGTAGATTTTGACAGACACCAAATATCATGGAGCTTAAGTTTCATCCCATATTCCTTCAGGATTTTATCTTTCTCCCTGACTTTTAGAAAAGGAAAAAAAATGAGGCGTTACCCAAAGAAATGAGAATCCTTTACAGTTTGGTGCCCTGAGCCAACCCAGCAGTGCTATGACTCAGTACAAACAGAGGCTTTAGTTGCACCCTTGCAGTGCCCCAACTCTGCGGGTGCCCTTCTGAGAGCTTTTCCCAGCACAGTGCACCAAGCCAAGAGAGACACTTGCTATTTGGATGGTAAAGCTGACTGTGAGTCATGGAGGCTGGCTGTCCTGCTGATGGTCACACAGCTAGAAAGTGGTTCTATGTCTGAATCCGGGCAGCCTGGCTCTGGCCACTACACGACCATGTAGCAGCCATGTGTTCTCCAGCATCAGGGACTGTGAATTCTTAGACAGCAAAAATGAAGACTTACCTCGGTTTGATCCAGTACACAGAGTGTATTCAATATATGTATATGCATGTATTTGTGTGTGCATTGTATACATATGTGTGTACATGAGTGCAGTGCCACAGCATGTGTGTGTGAGTCAGAGAACAAAGTTAGGGTGTTGGTCCTTACCTTCCACCTTGTTTGAGGCAAACTCTTACCACTGTGAACATGAGGTTAGCCTTTGGGCTTAAGGAGTCACCTGACTGCCTCCCATTGATGTAGGCATGTTGGGATCACATACGCATGAACCACTTGCATCTGACTTCACATGCGTTTGGGGTGGTCAGACTCTGGCCTTCAGAATTGTGCAGTGAGCACTTTTAACCACTGAGCCTTCTCCCATCCCGGTGAGGTGTTTGGACAGTGAGAATGAGTGAAACAATGGCTGGATAACAGCATGAAGGGTATAGTGGGGTAAACCAGGGAGGACTGTGATCACTGGAAACCTACCCACCACACTCACCTCCCTGCTCAGGCTTCAGGGGAGGCCTGGCTCTGTCACCCCACAAGCAGGATTATCTGGGTGAGACAAGACACCATCATCTGCTAAGGAGAGCTACCAGACCTACATGTGCAGAGAGGGAAGGCCAGAGGAGGTCAGCACAGGACGCGGTGGCCTCGGGCCTTTGACTAAACCCTGCAGACTTCCTGGCAGAGGTCAGAGGAGATATAGACTTTCTTAGCACACCTAACATCTCTATGGGCGGGGGGGGGGGAGAAAGCTGGCTCTTAAGGAATTCAGTAAGAGCTGGGGAGATGGCTCACTCAGCAAAGTGCTGGCTATGCAAGCATGAGAACCTGTCGTTGATCCCCAGGACCTGCTTATGGAAAGCTGGGCATGGTAGTGCTTGTCATCTCAGTGCTGGGGAAGTGGGGACAGGAGCATCCTTGGGGATAGCTGGCCAGCCAGTCTAGCCTATTTGGTGAGCTCCAGAGAAAGACCTTGTCTCAAAGAGGTTTATTGATTGTGTTCCTAAGGAACACCATTGAGGTTGCCCTCTCACACACACACACACACACACACACACGTGCACAGGCACATACACACAGTCAGGTGAGGCTTTGGAGAGCTCAGAGTGTGAGGATAAAGGGCGTGACTCCACACTAACAGTCACCCTCCTGCTTGCCTTGCGAGCATGAGCCGTGAATTCCAGGCTGAGAGATCCTGTCTGAAAATGGGGGCATAGCACCTGGGGACAGCATTTAAGATTGTCCTCTGGCCTCTACACACCAGGCACACACAGATACATACACCTGCACAAGCACATAAATAGGCACACACAAAATAAATAATAAATAGAATCATTCTTCAAAAAATGTCAGCATGTTTCATGATGAGTCACTAGAAAGGAAATGAAGCCTGGAAGCCATTCATGACAGACAAGCCAGGCATGGTGACACACACCTTTTGTCCCAGCACTCAGGAGGTTGTGGTGGGAGGATCTCTGTGAGTTCAAGGCCAGCCTGGAGCTACAGACTTTTGGTCTGCCTTTGCTACAGTAAGATCCTACCTCAGAAAAGAACAATAAAAATAAATAAATAAATAAATAAATAAATAAGGGGCTGGAGGAATGGCTTAGCAGTTAAGGCATTTGCCTGCAATGCCAAAGGACCCAGTTTTGATTCCCACGTTAGCCAGCTGCACAAGGGGGCGTACACATCTGGAGTTCATTTGCAGTGACTAGAGGCCCTAGTGCTCCCATTCTCTCCCTCTGTCTCCCTCTTTCTCTGTCAAATAAATAAATAAAACTAAAATATTTTTTAAACAATAAGTAAGTAAAAAGAAGATGAAGTTTACAGTTGACAATAACCAAAAGATCACATGGAAATCATAGCCACCACTCAGTCAAAAAGCCACCAGCCTGGATATCCACTGGAAGAAAAGATCAATTACAATGGCCACAAGGAGATGAAATATCCAAAAATATTCAAACAATGAATGTCCATAGAAAACAGTGTGCTTCTGAGAAACAAGGGCAGATGGGCAGCTCTCTCCTGTCATGGTGAGCGTGACTATAATTTAAGACAGAGCTTTTCCATCAGGACACAAAAATCCAATTTCATTCCAATAACATCCCAGAAGGACTGTCTGGGAAGGGAATGGAAACAACAAGCCAACTTGAATTCACATGAAAACAGTGCACAAGCAAACGCTGAAAAAGAGCAAGGAGAAAGACCAAGCCCCACTGCTTATGAACACACAGCTCACCAGTTAACACAGGGCAGCTCTGGCATATAAATGGAGACTTTCCTGGAACAGAAAAGCCCAGAAATAGTCTCATATTCATAAGGAAAAAAGCTATCTGTGAAAGGTAGTATTTCAAATGAAGGGAAAGAATGAGTCTTCAAAAAATGTTCCTAGGACATTTGGGCTGCCATCTGAAAAAAAAAAAAAATTGCTTCACACCTTGTCCTTTACTCCAAAAATAACTTCCAGATGGACCCAGGATAGATGAGAAGTGGGAGAGACATTTTTAAATAACTCTGAAGTGAGAGTGTCTTTTTAAAAATCACAAATGTAGAAGTGAGGAAAGCATAGCTTGATCGTCTTAACAGTGAAAGGTTACATTTCTGCAAAGCAAAAAGACTAAATAAAACATGTTGACATATGAAATTAAGAAAAATATGATAAAAACAAATCCAAAGAAAGCTCTTTCAAGGGGCCTGGGAGCTATCTCAGTAAGCATAAGGACCTGAGTTTAATCCCCAGAACTCACGTGAACAGCCAAGTGTGGTGGCACACACTTGTAATCCCACACAGTCAAGGTGGAGACAGGTGGATCCCTGAGGCTCATTGGCCAACCAGTCTAGCCTAACTAAGTGAAGTCCAGGCCTGAGACCCCATCTCAGAAAAGGTGGATGACACCTGCGGAATGACACCAAGGTTGTCCTCTGACTTCCACTCAAGCGCATGTGACACCCATACACACAAAAACAAAGAAAGAAAAGCAAAGGAAACAAGAAACCAGCAGGTGATATGCAAGCAGAAGCCTCCACCCTGGAGAGGCCAGGTGCAGAGAGGAGGAGGACTGTGGCAAGTCAGAGCAGAGCTCCCCAGGCAAGGAGGGGAGCTGCCTCCCCACCCCGCCCAGTCCTTGCTCCAGGTGGGTTTAGGAACCAACCCAAGGCTGGTTGTCCAGAGGTGGAGCTGGAGAGGGAAAAGCTGCACATCCCACAGGTCCTTGAAGCAGGCTTGAAGGACCTGCTACCAATGCATGGAGGCCTTTCGAGGTGACGCACCTGTCTGACATGGGAGCACAGGCACATCCTCTTGCCTGGCCCACACTCCATTTAAGTAACCCTTCTCCCATGCTCCTGGAAATAACCTCAGCAGACTCAGTGGCCCACCAATGTAGGCTTGGGTAGAATCATTTCTTTGGTCTTTCATTGCTCTCTCTATGTGGGGAAGTCACAAAACACACTTAGAGGAGAACAGAGGCCCCTGGCAAAGGGGTCAATGGAAATACAGCACTTTCTGTCACACCTTGGCATCTGGACAGGTCCCTGGGCTGACTGGTTGGTGATCACTGCTCAGCTGCACAGTCACCCTCTGTAGTGTCCCCAGTAGAAGACTGTAGCAAGCTCAATTCTTTTGCATGGCCTCTGATATTCAGCAGAGCTTTCTGAGCCCCTCCCTCTTCCCAAACATGTCAGTGTGCATGTGCATGCACACACACACACACACACACACACACACACGCTCCCACATCAGTTGTGCTCATTAGAACAGGATCTATTTCTCATGCATCCATTCAGAAGTCTCACTTCCTCCTGCTCCTCCTTCTTTCCGTGACACAGCCTGGGATGAGATGAAGAGCATCCCGTGTATAGTCAGTACTTTATCTCTCAGAGAAGCTAGTTTACTCATCAGCTTCCAATGGCCCATTGAGACTTACCGTCTCCTTTGGCTAGAGAAGCAGTAGGAACCTACCTGTGTCCCTCACAGCCCCACATCACAGATGCCTTTCTAAACCAGCCCCAGCAGCTCCTTGTCCGAGCTGCCCCTGGCTGCAAGAGCTCACTTGACTAGTCAGGTTTGTGCAAGCAACCAGTGCCCAAGAGTCAAGGTCCAAGAGAGAGTGTTGTCTCAGCCAGAGAAAGTTGCAAGTGACAGGGTGGGTACTGAAGGGTTAATAGCCTTCCCTGAAAACTTGAGGGAGCTAAAAAGTTAATAACTCTCCCCAAGACCAGCAAGCCATAAAGAAACCTCAGAAGCATGACCTCACATGCCTGTCCACTCCCAAGTGATAAACCAACTTCCCTCAGCTCAGAAAACCTTGAGGGAACAGAAACTGTCTGGTGGGATATCCTCCTGAGACAATTTGGCTAAAAAGCTTATTCTGAGCCAGGACACGAGTAAGTACAGTTCCTTATCTACTTCCCTTGGACCTGCAGCTGGCACAGTCTATTTTTCTTATGATCCCCCTTATAAGCTTGCACCCCAGCCTAACCCAGTGCTTCAGCCTCCATCCTGCTGGAAGGCTGCTGGCCCTCACTGTCTTGTCTAATAAAAAAAAAAGTCTGTAGAGATCAAATCTGGTGTTCCCTTTTTCTTTTCTCTTACACTTTCCTCACAGGTATCAAGAGTCCTTGGCCTTGGACAAGATAATGTTAGAAGCATTTTTTTATACTCCCTTATAGGAACCAGCAGGATTCAGCCCCCAGTTCCTGACAGTGTGTGGGTGCCCCAGGGGGTACCAGCGGGTGGGTGCATGGGTCATGGAAAGGAGTGTGTGTGTGTGTGTGTGTGTGTGCGCGCGCGCGCGCCTGCATCACATGTGGGAATATATGGTTCGTGTATGAGTGTACAGTGCATGGGGACTTGAGAAGTGATTGACATAATCATGTGATTGTCCCTCCTCTCCTTCCAGTGTGGTCAGAGAGTACTTCCTTTCCCTGATATGGGGCTTGGCTCTCAACTTGTTGCTTTGGCCAATGGAATATGAACAGAGGTGACACTGGCAGAGGTCTCCTGTAGTTTAACTGAGTTCTTGAGCTTTTTCTGTACCCACGAGATGAATTTGCACTGAGTAGTATAGCCATTTCAGCCTGGGCTATAGACAGAGAAGTGAGGAATAGAATCAAGCCACACCCACAACCTGGAACCCATCTGGCTCTCAGACAACTTAAGTAAAAAATAAAGGGCCAGATGGGCATGGTGGCGCAGACCTTTAATCCCAGCACTTGGGAGGCAGAGGTAGGAGGATCGCCATGAGTTCGAGGCCACCCTGAGACTACATAGTGAATTCCAGGTCAGCCTGGGCCAGAGTGAGACCCTACCTCAAAAAAAAAAAAAAAAAAAAAAAAAAAGGAGGGGGTGGAGAGATGGCTTAGTGGTTAAGGCGCATGCCTATGAAGCCTAAGGATCCAGGTTTGATTCTCCAGGTCCCATGTAAGCCAGATGCTCATGATGGCACCTGCATCTGCAGTTCATTTGCAGTGGCTGGGAGACCTGGCGTGCCCATTCTCTCTCTCTCTCTCTCGCTCTCTCTCCCTCTCTCTCTGTCTCTAATAAATAAATAAAAATAAATTAAAAAAAAAGAAAGAATAAAGGGCCAGTCTTTGAGCCACTTAGTTTTGTGCAGCTTTGCCAGAGTGATCACTGACTACTACAGTGTGATGTGGGCTGGGTGTGGATTTGGGGAGTGTAGTGGTTTGACACAGGTGTCCCCACAAACTTATGTGTTCTGAATGCTAGGTTCCCAGCTGGTGGCAATTTGGGAATTGGAGTCTCATGGAAGTGATGTATTGTTGGGGGCGGGCTTATGGGTATATAGCTAGCTTCCCCTTGCCAATGTTTGGCACACACTCCTGCTGTTGTTGTCCATCTGATGTTGGCCAGGAGGTGATGTCCACCCTCTGCTTATGCCAGTGTTTACTCCTGCCATCATAGACCTTCCCCTTGAGACTTTCATCCAAAATAAACCCTTTCCTCCCACAAGCTGTTCTAGGTCAGGTGTATTCTGACAGCAATGCAAAGCTAACTGCAACAGGGAGTAAGGACATGTGGATGTAGTGCTGGTATGTTTTGTCTGGGTAAACTGTACGTTGTTAGTACTAAAACAGAAAAGTGAGGTTTATGCAGGATAAACCCAAGTACATAAGTAAACATGCATACCAAACTCAGTGGGCGCTGTCTGGGGTTTGCACCCAACCCCAGGTCAGACAGCATCTTGGGTGTCTGTGGAGAGAACCCACATTTTGGAGCCTTGTGGGGGTTTCCAGGAAGGCAGTGTTAGCCAGATGCTGGTGTTTGACTTGACTGATATCCAACCAACCGCGGAAGGGTGGCGCAACCTCAGCCAAGTGGCCTCTGACCACACACCAACCTGTGCCTTGGCTTCAGAGACTTCTGTCACCACAGCAAGGCTTGGCAGCTGAGGAGGGTCCCAGGCTGCAGCCCCTGAGGTGAACAAAGGGGCTCTGTGAAGAGCAGAAAGCCTCTGTGAACATGATGTTTGAGACTTTGTGAAGAGCTTCACCTCGGGTCTCTAGGCCTCAGGGTCCCCCCGCCCCCAGCACCTTTTGCATGTGCTCTTTCCTGTCCCAGTGAATAGTATCTCTGTGATGAAGAGTGTGATGTCTGGAGTTAAGCCACCTCCTGGGCCTCCATGGTTTCCATTTTATTTAGAGGTCAAAATTAAGAAACTAAAAAACCTGCCTGACCAGCTTCAGGTAGGAACACCAATCCCCTCGAAGTCATGGAACATCTCTGGTACAGTTTGGCCCTGGTTTTTGCCACTCCTAGGGCCTATATCTGGACTACTCTTACTACTTGCCCTGACCCCCTGCCTTCCAAGATATACCCAAATCAGGTGGACCAATTCACCCACCTAAGATTAAACCAACTTTCACTGACCTGTCCCTCCTCTATCTCCTACCAGCCTCTGGCCACAGAAGAGCCAACTCCTCATCACCTGCCCTGAGGTGAGACCCATCGACTACATCACCCAGCCTCTCCCGTAAGAGCTCATTGCCCCCTACGGTCAGCATGTCAGCGCTACAGAAGAAAAGACCATGGCCCCTAGTCACTAACAAAAGGCTGGAATGTTAGGTCGAAATGGTCTTCCCAAAAAGGGAGTCACCAAAAGAAAAACAGGATGGCTACAGGGAGATATAAGAAATGGATCATCCACATTCCTCAAGAAAGATGCCCCAAGAACAGGATTTACTGCCCCTCCTTATCTCTCACCAGGTCACTCCTGGTCTCTCCATATGGCTAATGTAAAAGAACAGAGATTTACTGCCCTAACAAGAAAATTCCTTCTCAGGCTGGCCATGGTGGTGCACGTCTTTAATCCCAGCACTCGGGAGGCAGAGGTAGGAGGATCACCGTGAGTTCGAGGCCACCCTGAGACGCCATAGTGAATTCCAGGTCAGCCTAAGCTAGAGTGAGACCCTACCTCGAAAAAAAAAAAATACTTCCCCTTTCTCAACTTCCCCCAATTAAAAAAACCTATAAAGCCCACTATCTGTAACTCCAGACTGACTTCTCTGCTCTTGAGAGTCAGTCCTGGCAGCTCGTGTTTTTCCCCAAATAAAAACTTCCATCTTTGTCTCAGAGTGGTCTCCGTGGTCCTTGGTCACTCCTGAACCTTATAAGTAGCAGGAAGGACTACAACTTAGTGACTGCAACAAGAGTACTATGTGGGGCTGCCAAGATGGCTCAGCAGGTAAAGACACTTGTTTATGAAGCTCGACAACATGGGTTCAATTCCCCAGTACCCACATAAAGTCAGACACACTAAGTGGCACATACATCTGGAGTTCATTTGCAGCAGCGAAAGCCCTGGTGCACCCGTTCTCTCCCCCAGATTCTCTTTCTCTCTCTCTCTCCCCCTCCTTCCACAAATAAATTTATATATATATATATATAGTACTGTGTGAACAGGCAGGACAGTACATGGGGCAGAGGTCACTCAGCTCAGACTGTATACTTTGTGAGGGCAGAGGTCCTAGGTACTAACAGAGTCCCTGAGTCTTAACAGGAACTAAGCATTCTGATTATTCAAAACAAACTAGAATTTCATGGGAAATCTCAGAGCATTGCATTTTGTCTAAGAACTTTCTAAAATTAGTGTGTGGTGGATCACAACTGTAATCCCAGCACTTGGGAGGCTGAAACAAGAGAAGCACTATGAGTTCAAGCCCAGACTGAACTAAAAAGTAAGTTCCAGGCCATCCTGAGCTACAGTGCCTCAAAAAATCAAAAAGACAAAAAAAAAAAAAAAAGCCAGGTGTGGTGGTCTATGCTTTTAGTCCCAGTACTCAGGAGGCAGAGGCAAGAGGCAGGAGGGAGGAGGATTGCAAGTTCAAGGCTACCCTGAGATTGCATAGTGAATTCCAGGTCAGCCTGGGCTAAAGTGAGACCCTACCTTATAAAAAGGGGGGTGTGGAGAGATGGCTTGGTGGTTAAGGCCCTTGTCTGCGAAACCTAAGGATTCATGTTCAACTATTCAGATCCCACATAAGCCAGACACATAAGGTGACACAAGTGTTCAAGCTTGCCCATGCACACAAGGTGGCACATGTATCTGGAGTTTGATTACAATGGCTGGAGGCCCTGGTGCACCAATTCTCTCGCACATATTATTGCATAAAAACAAAAAAGGCCAGTCTGTTGGGCTTGCCTTGAATAAAAAAAAAGAAAGAAAAAAAGAGAGGAAGAAAGAAAGAGTGGAGAAAGAAAGAAAGAAAGAAAGAAAGAAAGAAAGAAAGAAAGGAAGGAAGGAAAGAAGGAAGGAAGGAAGAAAGAAAGGAAGAAAGAAAGAGCGGGAGAAAGGAAGGAAGGAAGGAAGGAAGGAAGGAAGGAAGGAAGGAAGGAAGAAAGAAAGAAAGAAGCATCCTAAAATACATCAAATCCCCCTTCCCCCCCAGTGGACCAAAAAATATATATATTGGCCCATGGCTGCTGGACAAGGCCCTAGGTCTTGTCCTATGGGCTGCCCACTCACCCTGTAGGTAAGCCCGAAGGCTAGTGTTGACTCCTTTCTTTAGCAGGGCTCCCCGAAGAAACAGCCTGGCAAGCTGTGTATTCAGTTCATGTCCATCTTGCTGAGATTGAATCATGATTTGTTTGTCTTCCTTCCTTCCTTCCCTCCTTCTTTCCCTTCTTTCTTCTTTTCTTACTTCCTTTCCTCCTTCCTTCCCTCTTTCCCTCCTTCCGTCCCCCTTCCTTCTTTCCTTCCCTCCATCCTTTCCTTCTTCCTTTTCTTCCTTCCTTCCCTCCTTCCTTCCTCTCTCCCTTTCTTTCTCCCCCTCCATCCCTCCTCTCTTTCTATGGTGTGTAGCCACTGTTGGAACCCTGCAAACATGCCCAAAACAACCACACTGGTGTTCAACAGGCAGATAAACAGCAGATGCTAGAGCCCCTAGTTGGATTCTGCCCTGATGTACAGCCTCTCTTTAGGAGCCCACCTTGCCCTCTCTACCCAGCAACTCCAGCTTACCACCTGCCATGGCAGAGAGGCGGGGACCTTCCATGACCAAGTTGAACTGGTGTTATACCTTTATTCTCTCTCTGCTTCTCTCTCTCTCACTCTTGTTTCATCTCTTGTTTTAAATTATGAATCCCTTTTAAATCCATGCTGATTCAAATATAAACAGGCGTGTGCTGAAAAATGCTTAACAATGAGCTTGTCTCCTCTCTGACCGGATGTGCGGCCCGCTTCACAGGAGGGACTTCATGCCTGTACTCAAAACCTAGTCAGAAGCCTGTAGCTGGGGAGGCCAGAGACCCTAGAGGGGAAGCTACTGTTGTCTGGTATGAGCATATTATACCCATCAAATTATCCTCTAAATATTTATATTTACTCTGTAGATTAATGCTATTCTCACTTTTGGTAAAATAAGCTGCTTTTTGCAGATGGTGGTAACCACTGAGGAGATTTAAAAAGTCATTAAAACGCTAAGAAGAAATGACAATTGTGTTCTCAGCACTAAATAAGACCTGTCTACCACACAATCCCAGGCTCAGGAAACTGTGGATGAAGTGGCAGAAAGAATGTAAGAGCAAAAGGAAGCAGAGGAGGGCCCTGGAACACCGTCCTCCGTATGCGGAGTGGCCACCGCATTCATGACCCGAACAATGCTGAGCCCATCAACATGTTGTCATTGAGGACGGAGGAGGGTAGACGACAGACACCAAAACAGAGCAGGGAATTGTGGGAAAGAAGGGGTTCAGTGGAGGGAATAGGGGGAAGACAAAAGAAAGTCACAGGGGGATCGTGATCAAAATGCAGTATATTACATGCACGAAAATTGTCAATAAAAATAAAGAGACTGGAGAGATGGCTTAGTGATTGAGGCACTTGCTTTTGAAGCCTAAGGGCACAGGTTTGATTCCTCAGATCCCATGTAAGCCAGTTGCACATGGTAGCACATGCATCTGGAGTGTGTTTGCAATGGCTAGAGGCCCTGGCATGCCCATTCTCTCTTTCTCTGTCTAATAAATAAAAATAAAATATTAAACAAACAAATAAAGTTGACTGAAAGTTGAAAAAATGGGATGGGGCTGTGTTGGTGGTTTGAATATAGAATGTCCCCCACAGATTCAAGAATTTGAATAGTTAATCCCCGGTTGGTGGTGCTCTTCAAGGTTGTGGAACCTTTAGGAGGTGGAACCTTTAAGTATGCCACTGGGAGTGGGCCTTGAGGTGTTACAGGCCAGGCCCCCTTGCCATTCTGTCTTCTTTGACTTTGTTCCTGATCCTGCCATGACAAAACTTCCCCTTGAAACTATTAGCCAAAATTAAACCCTTTCATTCCTTGAGCTGATTCTGGTTTGGTTTTTGTCCCTGCAAGGAGAAGGTAACTGACACAGGATGGGTGTTCCAGGTCTGTAGCAGAGGCTGGTTTTGATGGTGTCAGTATTTGTGTCCTAGCCAATGTCAACTACCAATTTAAGAAACAGCTGGTTTGAGCACTCACCCTACATATACAATAGATACAAATAACTGCAAGAGTCCAGCTGGGTGTGGTGGCACATGTCTTTAATCCCAGCACTCGGGAGGCTGAGTTCAAGGCCACCCTGAGACTACATAGTGAATTACAGGTCAGCCTGGGCTAGAATGAAACCCTACCTAAAAAAAAAAAAAAAAGTTCAGATATAGAAAACCATACAAAAATTAGGAACTAATAAGTTTCAGTATTTACTGTCTGCCATTGGAATAATTTTTATATTTTTATTATCATTCTGTATAACTAAAATTTTCATAATGCCTGTGTTTCACAATCAAGCTACCAAATTTCTGGACATTTTAGCCATTAACTTTTGTGAGCTAATATGAGCTGGTTTCCAGGGCCCAGCTTCATGAGCTGCAGGTTATGACCCATACAAGTCATATAACTGAACATGGGGTGGGGGGGGGAGTCACAAACTATGTGGCAATAATAAAAGGTTTTTGACTGCCCAATGACAAAAATCAATTTGAAGTCAAACGCATCATGAATCTAAGGTGTTTCTGGCAGTGCACAGTCATGTGGCATCACATGGTTTCATTGCAGCCTTGGTCCTGAGCACACAGTTTGCACGCTCTTCTCTGTGCATGGTGTCATGTCGTGCAGGCCAACAAACACTGTCTGAATCACCTCAGCTCAGATTCAAGACAATTGCATGTTATCAACTATACTATTTTTACTGTATATTAAAAGGTTTCAGCCAGGAGTGGTGGTGCTTGCCTTTTAATCCCAACACTCAGAAGGCAAAGGTAAGAGGATCACCATGAGTTCAAGGCCACCCTGAGACTACATAGTGAATTCCAGGTCAGTGGGGCTAGAGTGAGACCCTACCTCAAAAAAAAAAAAAAAAAAAAAGGTTTCTGCTCTTATATTAACATAATGGTTTGATTATGGAAAATAAACACTTTTTATATTTCCTACTGGCCTTCCTCAGCATGTATCAACTGAGAATAGCTTTGGATTGTATAAGAATGTTTGATTTCAGGACTATAGAGATGATTCAGTAGTCAAAGGTGCTTGTTTGTGAAGCCTGTCGGCCTGCATTTGGTTTCCCAGCACCCGTGTAAAGACAGATGCACAAAGTGGCACGTGGATCTGGAGTTCATTTGCAGTGGCAGAGGCTCTGGTGTATTCATATGCTATCTATCTATCATTTATCTAATGTCTCAAATAAATAAAAACATTTTTTTCAAAAGAGTATGTTTGGTTTAAAAACTTGCTGTTTGAGTGACTGACTTGAGTTTCATTTTTAAAAAATCAACAGGGGGTTGGATAGTGATTAAAACATTTGCCTGCAAAGCCTGTGGACTCAGGTTCAATTCCCCAGAACCCGTGTAAGCCAGATACAAGAGGTGGCGCATGCATCTGGAGTTTTTTTTGCAGTGGCTAGAGGCCCTGATGTGCCCATTCTCTCCCCCTCCCTCCCCTTCCCTCCTTCAAGTAAATAAATAAAATAAAAATAAATCAATAAAAAATCATCAAGAATTGGGGAGATGGGTAAAGGTCTTGCCACACGAGCATGAGGATCAGAGTTCAGACCCATAGTGCCCACATATGTGCTGGGTTAGTGTGGAGGCTGCCTGCAGTACCAGTTCTCTGGGGGTGGACACAGAGGATCTCAGGGGGCAGAGGATCCCAGGGGGAAGCTGGACAGCCAGATTAGCGCTAGATTAGCTGGATCAGTGAGCTCTGGTCCCAAGTGAGAGCCCCCTGCCCCAGTAGATGAACAAGGAAAACACCTGACATCAACTACAGGTCTTATGTGTACACATATGTGCATGTATAGCCCCACATATATGTCCACACAAATATGAACATACATGTACGTGGCAAAAGGATCATTAAATGTATTTTGGCTTTGAATTAGGGCAGAATTCTCAACCATTACTGAAATGGTCCTACACACACTTCTGCCATTTTGTGCTATGTATTTATGCAAAGTGGCATTCTCAACACTGAAGTATAATGCCAAAACATTAATCAACTCTGAAAAATGTTGAAGATGTTCCACAACCGGCAGGATCAACTATTCAGCCAGGATTTGGTTCTTGTGTGTGTACACGAGATGGGTGTACTCGTGAGCATGTGCGCAAAGTCTAGAGGAGGGTGTTGGGCATGTTCCTGTGGTGGTGTCAGTGTCTCTCACTGTGGTAGTTCCAATGCGTGTTCCTCCTAGACCAGGTGTTTCATTAAAGCTCACAACTGCAGGGGGATCGGAAACCAGCCTGAGGGCCTGCAGAGCATCTGAGTCTGGGGACCTGCCTGCTGCAGGTTCATGCTTGCTTGTGATGCTGGTTGGTGTTTCTTTCTCTCTGCTTGGATCTGCGAAAGGGGACCAGCCTCTTCCACCATCATGGAACTTCCTCTGGATCCGTAAGCCTGAAATAAATCCCTTCTTCCCATAAACTCGGTCAGCATTCTTGGAGGACAATGCAGGCCCCCGCCTGCAACTCCCACCTCTACAGTACTCCACCCCACTGCCCAACCCCACCTACCTGCAGCAAGAAGTCAAAGAGTGCCAGGCGTGCCCATTCAGTGTGGTGGATGCCCAGGCAAGGAGTCTGGCCTAGCCAGCTGCAGTCCTGTGCCAGCAGGGCCTGGTACTGCAGCCAGCCCAAGGCCAGAGAGTTCTGATCTTCATCTGGGTCACTCAGATGCTGCACATCATGTGCCCACCAGACTACAGGTCGCACGCCACCATCCGTGTAGCGGTAAGGCAACAGGGGGCTGTGGAAGCACCGGGCCACAGTGGGCAGGCTCCTGCGTAGCCCCAACACACGGTCCACATGGAAGGAAAGGACCTCAAGCAGGTCTCCAGGTCTCTTGATCAGGCCACAGAGCCCTTGAGAGCACAGCTGGCTGAGCCTCAGAGGAGACGTGTCCAGGAGAGCGCCCTCAGCAGAGAAGCCAACCTGCAACACCTGTCCATGGGCGGGGACCCTGGCTTTGCCCACCACCTTCCCCTGAACCAACAGCTGGAGGGTCTGCACATCATGTTCAGTGAACCATGGGGGAATCTGTCCCCTGGTCAAGGTACCGGATAGTAGGCCAGGGGTCTCAGCATCACACCACACGGACCTCTGCAGCTCCCCAACAGAGCCAGGCCACCAATGAGCCCTTGAGCCTGAGGTGGCGTCCCTTGCTTGTTCCTCACCAGTCAAGACTCTGTCCTCAGCTGCCAGCAGTGGAGCCCCGCCTTCTGCTACATGGGACTGGAAGGTCCCTTGTGCAGTAGATCCCCATGCCGGTAATGTTGCCTGGTTGCTCCCTGGGATACGGCTGAGCAGTTGGTCTGTCTCATTCTGTGTCTCCTGGGTGGTACTATCGTGTCTGAGGTGGTCCAGGGCTTCAGTTCCTGCATCCCTAACTTCATCCTCCATCAAGAGCACACGATGCTGGGTACTGAGGGCTGGGTCTCTTGTCAAAGTGATGTCTCTCCTGACCCTCTGTGAACGCTTAGTTCTGTCCGCTTGTCTTCTATGGCCTTGCTTTTCAGCGTAGACTGAGGCGGAATTTCTGGGCCATGCCTGGCCTCTCCAGAACCCCAGGTTTCTTGCCTTATACCTCTGGATGGAGTTCCAAGCCTGTAAGACATAGGGGACCAGGGGTGCGAGTCTCCCCAGGAGCTGGATGATCTGGAGGGAAGCAGGTGACAGCCACTGCAGACAGGGTCATCAAGAGGCAGAATGCCATCGCTGACCTCCTCCTGCCACACAGCTTTCTGCAGAGCCAGGATGCCTAGGGGACGGGGTAGAGAAAGATAACCTGAGACCTGGGAGAGGCCTCAGCCCTGACTCACAGAACAAGAGGGACAGTGAGTGGTGCATGAGAGAGCGACAAGGACAGGCAGGCAGAGGAGAGCCAGCTGTCCTCGTGGCAAGACACAGAAGTCACCTAACCGTACCCATGCTTCAGAACTTGGCTTGGCATCTGGGCCAGCCTTCGCCCATGGCTGCAGACACACTTGAACTTTTCTGGAGAAGCCTCCACACAACACTGGCCACCATGTCACCATGCCCCAAGAGGAACTAAGCTCCATGTGGACACCCCTCCAGTGCTGAACCCACTCCTTTTCCCTCTGCAGGAGTCTGTGAAGCCCAGACACAGGCAGCCAGAATCCCAACATGCTTACGGCAATGGGAGACATCTGGAGACTCCCAAAGCTCACAGGCCAGCCAGCCTGGAATTCACAGAGGCAAACAAGACCCTGTCTCCAACAAGGACTGACACCTAGAGGCTGTCCTCTGACCTCCACACACCCATTGCACACGTGTGCCCATACGCAAACACACATAGGCATGTGTGTGCGCACACACACACACACACAAATACATAAGATAAGAAAATCATGTTAAAGCTCTCTTATCTTGCTTCTCCTAGGTCCCTAACTGAACCCAGGTGGCCCACAGTGGACGATCCTCAGGCTCCCCACCACCTCCTACCTCAGCTTCCTGAAATCACTCTTCCTTCTGGCAGGAGAAATGAAACCTTTAGTGACAACACTCAACCACTAGGAGACAGTCAGTGGGGGAGCACCAGGCCACCATTCTCCAGAGGGACCCTCTGAGAAGCATGCTATATATGACTGTGAGAGGCCTCACTAGGATGAAGCCTTGACTCATAGTGATTTATCACTCCTTACATCTGACAGTCCTCTTCAAGACACAGTCTAAATGTTTGCCTTGTTCAGACATGTTTTTCTTTTTTTTTTTTTTTCGTTTTTTTAAAATTTTATTTATTTATTTGCAAGCAGAAAGAGAGATAGAAGAGAGACAGACACAGGGAGAATGGGCACACCAGGGTCTCCAGCCACTGCAAACGAACTCCAGATGCATGTGATGCATGTGTCCCTTGTGCATCTGGCTTACGTGGGTCCTAGGGAATCTCCAGCCTTTTTTTTTTTTTTTTTTGAGGCAGGGTCTCACTGTAGCCCAGGCTGACCTGGAATTCACTATGTAGTCTCAGGGTGGCCTCGAACTCACGGCGATCCTCCTACCTCTGCCTCCCAAGTGCTGGGTCTTCATTAGCATTCAAACCCACACAGGCACATGTACGCACGCAAGCACACACACTCACACATAGAAAAGCACCACAGCAAAACCAAATACCAAGAAAATCACAGTAAAATGTCAGCAACTCCATCTCCTCACCAGAGGAGGCCACAGCTAACAGTTCCAAAGTGTGCCACCCCAGGCCTGTTTCTTAGCATTACAAATATCACAGTGTATTAGTTGCCTGTAGCTGCTGAAAAGAAGACCACAGGTGGGTGATTCGCCACAACAGAAGTGTGCATTCTCATAGTTCTGGAGGCCAGAATTTCCATGTGGTCTTCACTGGGTCAAAAGCAAGATGCTGGGGCTGGAAAGATGGCTTAGCGGTTAAGGTGCTTGCTTGTGAATCCTAAGGACTTAGGTTTGATGATTACCAGTACCCACATAAGCCAGGAACACAATGACACATACGTCTAGAATTCGTTTGTTGTGGCTAAAGGCCTTGGAATGTCCTGCCCCCATAAATAAATTTAAAAAAAATTTAAAGCAAGATATTGGCCATCCAACTGCTCCCTAATTGGATTTGAGGCCTGCTCCACATGATGGAATTCTTACCTGATACTGAAAACCTGTATCAAAAGCCCCTAGCTGGGGAGGTCACAGCCCTCAGAGGGAAGTTACTATTGTTGTCTGGCTACATCCATATTTTATGCCCACCAAACTGCCCTCTAAATATTTATGTTTCTACCCACATGCCCATCAAACTGCCCTCTAAATACTTGTTTTTGCCCATATATGAGTGCTGCTCTCACTTTTGGTTAGAGAAGCTTCTCTTTTCTGATGACAGTGACTGCTGGGAGACTCACAACTTGTCAAAGTGCTGAAAAGAAGTGACTGTTGAGTATTGGGCACTTAATGAGACATCTGTGATGTAAGGAGCAATAGTCAGAAGTAAAGCCAGGCATGGTGGCACACACCTTTAATCCCAGCACCTGGGAGGCAGAGGTAGGAGGATCACCAGGAGTTCAAGGCCACCCTGAGACTACATAGTGAATCCCAGGTCAGCCTGAGCTAGAGTGAAACCCTACCTTGAAAAAAAAACAAAAATAAATTAATTAATTAACGGGGCCCTCAGCAGGGATAACATCACTATGACAACTGGGGGCCATGACCAAAACCCGACCAGAGACCAGCTGCTTGCTGATCGGTGAATAAGCAAACCCTAAGGCAGCTGTCAGCAGCCAGGGTGACTGAGGACAAAAGGGGTACAAAAACCCCAGCAAAAGTTCCGAACACTGTCACTCAACTCAGAGAGGCAGACCCCACGTCCCTCTCTGTGTTGATACCTGCCACCGCAAGAAGAAGCAGCCCATGGGACCCCTTGGCAGCCTGGTACAGAGTTGACAGAGCAGAACCTGGAAGATGCCTGGCCAAGTGGCTTTGCAAGTGAGTGCTTCAGGGGTTTAGAGCCAATTGACTTTGCAAGTGAGTGCTTCAGGGGTTTAGGCTAGTTGAGAGGATAAAGGAGAAAGGGGCCTGGCTTAATTAACACGTGTGAAGAGTGAATAAAGTGTGGCAACTGAATTAACATAATCCGCCTTTTGACTAACGAGTTCAGTGCCCCGCAAAGGCTGAGAGACTGTAACAGAAGAGACGGGGGAAGGAATGTAAGAGTCAAAGGGTGGGAAGGTATGCTTTGAGAACTGCCTTCCAGACACAATGTGGTGTCCCTGACCTCACAGCGGCTGTCCTTACCTGCCATCAAAAGGGTGTCATGGATGACAGAGGTGAACAAGGGAAAAATTAATGAGTTTTTTATTTTAATCTTTTAAATTACCTTCAAAAAAAGAGATGTTGGTCATTTTAGTCTTACTTTCACAGTGTTGCCCTGAATACCAGGTGCACACATCTCTGGGGAAAATGTCTCAGCATTTTTAGAGAGGAAACACCGAGACAGGAAGTTGTTGGGACCCATTCCTTATTGCCCTTAACGCCCCTCTGTGGCAAATATTATACCCTTCAATCCTCACAACAACTGGGGAATTGTGAAGAGGTGATTCCTATTTCATAGGTGAGCACAGGATGGTACAGAAAACTAATTTTTGTCCAGGGCCAGTGAGCTGGCAGGAATACCAAACACTAAAATTCACATTGAAACAGGAAGTAGACATGAAGAAGGTTTGTATTTTTTCTACTTTTAAAATGGAAAAAAAAAAAGTTTTCATGCTGAATTCATAATCTTCATTCTCAAAGTACTGGATGCCGCTAGGAGAAATAAATCATCTTTTAAGATGTGCCCAGACTGTTTGGATCCCTCTGTCTGCCTTGGCTTCAGTAAACCTGGGGAAAGTTGGCAGCTGTGAAGAGAGTTTCAGAACCGCCAGGAGCAGATGTCTCTGGCAGGGCCACACAAGCTAAGTTTGGGGAAAAGAAAAACAACTTTGATTTAACTGAAAAAAAATTCTCTAAGGAGAAATATGACGCTGAATGACAAAGGATGCATGAAAAACCAAGAATAGTGATGTAGAATATGCCAGAAAGTTTGTAGAAGGGTGCCAACCTGACGGGCCCCTGTACACTTGCCAGCGGAGTCTGCCTACCCCTCCAGTTTACCATCCAAACACACGCACTGTCTTTCTGCCCTGCCAGGATTATGGTAAGAGAAATGGCCAGTCCTTCTCTGTCTAGATCTACAGCTGCTCTCTTTCTTCTTCCCTCAAAAATCCCCACCAGCTACCTTTCAGCTTCATCAGAGAAGATACCTTCTGGCCCAATAGTCACATACACCCTCCCATGGCTTCAGGGGGGAGAACTGGATGCTGAAGAAAAAGGGGGAGCCAGAAAGACCAATAGCATACATACCACCTGGCTGAATCTGAGGTTCCAAGCTCTGCACAGGATGCAAGTCATATGACCCATGCATGCCCTGTGACTTCAATTATAAGATGGGACAGGAGATCTCAGCTCCCTCCAAAGGACAGCATGAGAATGAAATGAGTCAAGTATGTAAAGGTCTCAGTGCACCCTTTCCGTGAGCTGGACTTCCCTGCTGTGTCTGAATGTGAAATGTCCCCAACAGGCTCCTGTGTTTGAACACATGAGCACTAGCAGGTGGTGCTATTTGGGGAAGTTATGTAACCTTCAGATGGTGGACCCTTGGGCTGGAGAGATGGCTTAGTGGTTAAGGCATTACCTGCAAAGCCAAAGGACTTCAGTTCAAATCCCCAGGACCCACATAAGGTGGCACACACATCTGGAGTTCGTTTGCAGCAGCTGGAGGCCCTGGCAAGCTCATTCTCTTTCTCTCTCAAATAAATAAACAAAAATGTTTTTTTAATTATAAAAAAAGAAGGTGGAGCCTTACTGGAGGAAGTGAGTCACTGGGGGTATGCCTTGAGGTTTGATAGCTGGCCCCACTTCCTGTCCTGTTTCTGCTTCCTGATCACGGAAGTGATGTGACTAGGGGCCGTTATGCTCCTGCCTCCATGCCTTTCCCACCATGATGAAGTGCATCCCTTCAAAGAGGAAGCCAAACCCCTCCTTCCTTAATGTCATTCTTATCAGGTACTTGGTCACAACAAAGAGAAGAGTAACTAATACATCCCCTACTTGCCAGGCACCTTCTGAGACCCTATAGAAATGAGAAGTCTCCTGTTGATATGAGGTGACAACTGCCATGGAGCCCTTAAATCCCAGTGTCCCTGGAGCAGGACTTGGTGACACAGACCTGTAATCCCAGCACTTGGAAGGTGTAGGCAAGAGGAATAGGAGTTCAAGGATATCCTCTGCTTCATAATGAGTTCAGGGACAGCCTGGGCTATATGACATGGTCTCAAAACATAGAAAACTAAAAAAAAAAAAAAAAAATGAAGAAGCAGCTGGGGGCTGGGCTAAGTAGGGGACAGGAACCTGCTGTCTGTCATTACTTCCACCTGGGTGGAGGAGAGCTCTCACATGAAGTGAAGGAGGGAGATCACCAGGGATGGCATCTGTTCACAGTTCTTCCCCTCCACTTTACAGTTTCACCGCAGACACAAGATCCTTGTCCACCTACTTCCTTTGGCTTTGCAGTGGGTCTTGCTTTGGGCAGTGGAGTTGGAGTGCACATAACACATCTGCTCTGTGTATGCATGGTGTGCTGCCTCCTTCAGAGGAGCAAACCTGTCTTTGCCACAAAAAGCACATGGCCCAGGGAGGCTCCAGGAGCAGACCTGGCCTGCCCTGCTCATCTCACCCACGGCCCTTCAATCAGATACAGGGATGTGTACTACAGGCCATTGGGATTGTGTGTTTTTTGTTGGGACAGCATGCCAACAAAACCTAACCAAAGCAGACCCTTGGCCATCTCTGATGGCCCACTGTGCTCTTGGTCAGCTAGGAGCAAGGCAGGGTAGTGAAGAAACACAACAGCCCTCCCTCGACCGAGAAGGGCAAAATGCTGTCACTGTGAGTGGGGCAGGCCGTGATGGGGATGAAGGGACAGCTGGTCACAGATGGTACTCCTGAACCAGCTTCCTCTACCAGGTGACAGACAGGATGGAAGGCACCTTCTGTCAAGTGAGAACCAGGTTAAACGAGCAGTACTTTCTGGAAAGCTCTACCATAAGCTGGTCAGCTTCACCCAGAGACAGTTTGCAAAGCACTCACGTGTTGAGTTTTGTTTGTTTGGCACATGTGTATATGTAAGGGTATGTTGTGTGCAGACACATGTGGAGGCCAGAGGTTGACATCAGGTGTCTTCCTGGATCACTCTCCTTGAGTTTGCTGATTCTGCTCGTCAACCTTGTCCCAGGGATTCCCTGTCTCTCCCTCCCAGGTGCCAGGATTATAGGTAGTCAGGCCACCCCTACCTAGCACTTCATGTGTGTGCCAGGGTCAGAACTCCAGTCTTCATGCTTGAGTGGCAAGCTATACACAAAGCCATCTCCTCAGCCTTGTTTTTGAGATACAGTCTCATGTAACCCGGGCTGAATTCAAAATTACTATGTAGCTGAGGGTGATCCTGAACTCCTGATCCTCCTGCCTCTGCTTCCCAAGTGCTGGGATTACAAGTGTGTGGCCCCACACCCAGCTGCAGAGACTCAGGGGACAGGGCTCCATGGCAGTGGGTGTTGCACATCAACAGAAAACTTCTCATATCTATGCGACCACAGGGAAAGGTGGCTTTTATGCCAGAAATCCAGGTAAAATGTTGCCTCAAGACTCGGTACTAGCTGCCACTAAAGCTGATAGCATCACTGGTGTGTGTAACAAACAAAAGTGACCCCAGAAAAAGATGGCAAAAACTTAGTCCTTGGGGCTGGGGAGATGGCTGGGAGGTAAGAATGCTTGCTTGCAAAGCCTGCCAACCCCAATTCAATTTTCCCCAACACCCATGTAAATCCAGATGCAAAAAAGTTGGGCAAGCATTATGACATTTGTTTACAGTGGAAAGAGACCCTGGCACACCGACACACACACACACACACACACACACACACACACACACACTCACACGGAGAGAGGGAGAGAGATGAATAAATAATATTTTTTTAAAAACTAGTCCTTGACCAAACATGCAGGATGGGATCACAGGTTTGGCAGAGGAGAGATCACATGCTTCTGTCTCCACCCAACAGACAGCATTAAAAAGCTGTGGAAGCCAGGCTTGGTGATGCATACCTTTAATCACAGCACTTGGTGTGTGTGTGTGTAGTAAAAATTGACCTTGGTTCTGGCTCTGTGGTCATTACTAAAGGTGTAACAACCCTTGGTTCGGCTCCTGACCTCTGTCCTCTCCTAACCCCTCCACCACCTCCCCACTGATCACTGCCTCATCATAACTGGGATTTTGACAGACTGGCAGAGATTTTGGAATTTGGGGTTTCTGTGCCATTTTTTAAAGGATCGTTAAATAACTGTCATAACAAAACCGTGGCTGGGATGACAGGGAACACATGAGTCGGTTTCCAGAGGGCTGGATTAAAACCACATGTCGCAGCCCTTGAGGGTCTGTGGGCTGGACCTGGTGGGGCTCTGCTGCCCTTGGCTTCCCAGGGCCAGACCCCAGTCAGGGAAAGCCAGGTGGGCATAGACCACTGTGATTAAGACAATAGGTCCATCCATAAAGTCCCCCAGGCACATAGCGGCCATGTCACCATCCAATCTGCTGTCATCTGGAAGCTGAGCTATCCCTGTTACTGCAGGAAGACCCAGGCTGCCTGTCTCCATGGTCACCTCCAAGCCAGGCTCCAATACCCAGCTCCCATGGATGACTGCTATCTTTTTCCTTCCACATCAGCAACTCTAAGGCAGGAAAGGGCTTTTGCCCCTATAATTTCTGGCCCAGCCAATTTAAAGGAAACAGAGAGAAAACCAAAAGAATGATAACTAACATTTATTCTGTCTTCACTGCCTGCTGGGACTGTTTGAGAGACTTTACTTATATGAACTCATTTATCCTCGTGCCAGAGTTATGAAGCAGGGATGAGTGTGATTGTCCCCACTTTACAGATGAGGAGAACAAGACTCACACAGTCAGCAAGGGCAGTGGCAGGCACGAACCTAGGGAAGTTGAATTGCAATTTCAATTGTATCTGTTTGGGACCAGCAAGTTCATCTTCAAAGTAACATTTCAGTGAAATCAAAGGTTGGTGGTAAACCTTTTTTGTACTGTGAAAATGAACTAAAGGAATTGTTTTTTTTTTTTTCATTTAGAACAAAAATTTTCTGTCTCTTGTCTTTTTATTCCCCCATGTTTTAACATTAGAAAATGCCAGCATCTGACCCCCTCAAATATGGGTATGTTTGTGAGGTAGCATCAGAATCAATTTTTTAATAATCTGTAATAGATTTTAAGACTAGGTAGGTTCTATGCTCACTCCGGACCAGCTCAACCATTCTCAAGTGTAGAGGTCAGGACATTACAAACATGTGAATGATGAGTGAAAAGAGCTGTTCTTAATAATAATTGCCACCTACTGAGCACATACCAGGTTCCAGGCTCTCTAAACACCTTACAATGTACAGTGCCTTTGTTATTGGAAACAGTCAGATACACAGAAGTAAAGGATCTTTCTCAAGGTCACATAACTAGTGTGTGGCAGGCAGGATTTAAATTTTCCCAAACTTTTTATAATTTCTTTCACTTCAGAATAATGAGGGAAGACTGAAGGATGCTGAGAGCAGAGATGAGTTCACAGAAGAGCTAAACACAAGAAAACTGCCATACTGTGTGTCTTCAAACAGCACATTCCTGTGACTTTACACAGCTCCTTCCCTAGACTTCCCTGGCCTTCACACAGACATTTCTACGGGTTCACATAGCCTCATCCCCAAGCTTCAAGATACTCCTCCCTGTAAATTCACAAAAATCCCTTCCTGTTACTTCACAAAAAGTCCTTCCTATTACTTCATAAAATCCTGTTACTTCACAAAATCCCTTCCTATTGCTTCATATAACACCTGTTACTTCACGCATCCCTTTTTGTTACTTCAAACACCCTTTGTCCAGGCTTCACACAGCCCCTTCCTGTGACTTCACATAGACATTTCCTGTGACATCAAATGGCCCTGACTTGTAGTAACTCAGGTGCTAAATCCAAGAAACCAGCTGAGCCTTGTAAATGGCACCCTACCTCCTCTAGCCCCCAAAGATGAAAATCTCTTTTGATTTCCTCTTCACAGTTCCTTAATATGCCCAAGCAAAATGTTCTCCTTGACACATATTTTGTTTTCCTTTACTTATTTATTTATTCAATATTTTATTTATTATTTATTTGCAAGCAGAGGGGGGGGTGGGAAAAGCAAGAGTATGGGCATGCCAGGGCCTCTTACTACCTCAAAAAACTCCAGACAAATGCACCACTTTGTGCATCTGGCTTTACATGGGTGTAAATTGAGCAAAATGTTATATTTCTCTACATTTCTTTATACCTAGATTAGAGAAAAATAGAAGTAACTTCCTTGTGAAGCTCATAAAAGAATGGAATGAAACATTTGTTTAGCTAATGACAGTTAAACAAGTGGCTCTGCTGGAATGAATAGCATTTCCTGGGCCCTGCATTGTTGAACAAACTCCGTAAGACAAGTGGACTCCTGGTCACAGGCCTATCTCACACCCCCCAGGGGGCGCTTTCTGTAACTGACCAACAGATCTGTTTACAAGTTCCTTTTTTTTACTTTTATGGCTGTAACTGTCACATATAAATTGTGATTTGTGGTTTAACTCCCATCCTGTTTTGTTTTGTTTTTTTTTCTAACATCATGTGGTTATTTCCAGTAAAAACTGACACTCCAAACAGTTCAGAGCTTCACCCTGAGATTCCCTCTGTGATGCAGACCTGGTATACCAGACTCTTTTTTTTCTTTCCTTTCATTTTTACCCAATAAAACTTTGCCTCACATTTCATGAATCGATGGTCTTACTTGTGTGACACCAGACCCCATACAATCGGTACTAGGGATTTGAGCCCAGGCCATCAGGCTTTGCAAATAAATGCCTCTAACCACTGAGCAATCTATCCAGCCCCTGTTTTCTTTTTTTTTTTTAATTGAGAGCTTTAATATATGAACACACAGTGACTTGACTGTGTTCCCTTCTCTTTATCCTTTTTGGTCCACTTTCCCCTCCATCCCCTGAGGACTCTCCTCTTTCAAGGTATTCATTCCCTCCTCTGTCCTGTTATCTCATTCTTTTCACAACACATTTTTTAAAGTACTTTTAACAAGTAAAGACACTATAGATATTTGAACTTAGGGATTTACTAGGCATGGATGAACGCTAAAGGTAGTAAGTAATTTGAAATGAAGCCTCTGATTAGAATCGATCTCATGTTCCCTTGAAAGGCCAAATATAACCATTTTAAGTAAAAAGGCTCAGGCCTGACTTAGATAGAGAACTAGCCGGCTAATGTGCTGACCTTTGCTTCTGTAAACTTTGCTTGCTTGCTAAATTGCTGCCTTTCTCCCTAAAGTTTCTGAGGAATCTCCATTTCAAGGACGTTGCAGAAACACTCCACTGCAGAAACCTCCGGCTTCCGACCTCCTGCTTAGATAAGAAACTAAGGAATCTCCACTTCAAGGAGTCGTAAAGTACCACTGTTTACTTAGCCCATCACAATGTAGATTACCTCATTTGCCTGGAGTGTCCCTAGCTCCTGCCCCCAACTTTGCCCGCTGAAACCCCAAGCCAATCAGAACTGTTTAAATCAACCAATCATGTATCTATCCCCTACTTCTTTGTTTGAATTCCTATATGAACCCCTTCCCCCAAAAGGAAGGGGCTCTCTCCCTTACTACCTCTGTGCCGGACTGTAGGGATGGAGCACAGGCCTAGGCTTGCAATAAAGAAACCTGTTGCTTTTACATTTGAGTGTCTCAGCTTCTGTGGCGGTTCTCTGGGTGATTCCTGGGTGACCGGTGGTCTTGGCTCCTGGTCAGGGGACTTGGCACAACACCCTAAGTAAATATAGTAGGAGAGCTGCTCACAGGAACCTGTCTGCCCAGGGTCTGCTGGTTAGCTCCCACAGCCTGACATCCATGCAACACATTGCCTGCACACCATAACCCTGAAATATGACAGAAACTTTCTGAGTCAACTAATGACAATAATTAGTGCTGAGCATACCAGTAAAGACCAAAGAAGTCCTAGAAAATAATGCCTGTCAAGGGACAGAAAAATTTAAAAACAGAAAGACAACATCAGAAACCTTAACTTTAAAAACAATAAAGAAAGGAATGTCCAGTTTAGAGAAGGCAGAAATCTATGATCCAAATGACTTCTCCATGCACACAAGAAATGAAAAGAATTCAAAAAATTGTTTCATAAAGAGTTTCAGTCAAAATTAAATTATTTTTCAAGAACAGTAATAGAAATTGAAATATAACTCTCTTGGCACACTTTATTGAATTTTTATGCATAAAGTAATGGCATTTGATGTCATGATGTTTCTCAAGATGGGGGATTTGAGAACACTGCAAGAAGTGGCTCTTAAAAGCCTTAAAGTTCTACTCAAGGAATAAGGCTCTGGCTGGGTCATGCCTCACATAGGTACACCTCTTCAGTATCCCTGTTTCACCTGAGAAGTTTCTGTCAAGGACTGTGATTTGTTATCTGCACACATGGCTGGTGGTTGCCATGGAGTGGAGGACACTGGGAAAGGTGGGTGACTTCACCAATGTGGGAATGTGGGAGCCCTGGGACAAGGTGTGCTAAAAGTATAATTCTGGGGCTGGAGAGATGGCTTGGGGGCCTGCCTGCAAAGCCTACGGACTCATGTTCAACTCTCCAGGCCCCATGTAAGCCATAAGCACAGTGATGCAAGTGCTCAAGGTCTCACATGTGCAAAAGGGGGTACACACATCTGGAGTGCAATTGCAATGGCTAGAGACCCTGGCGTACCAAATCTCTCTCTCTATATATATATATATTTTTTTCTCGGTCGCATAACAAAAGGTCAGTCTGTTGGGCTTGCCTTAAAAAATTATATAGTACAGTTCTGCTGGCTCACATTTCATCATAAGGTCTTACAACTCTTGTTCCAAGCACTGGACCAGGACACAGGACCACCAATGTGAAGAAGGCTTGATCTTCACCTTCATGCAGCTCACTGTCTCACAGTAGGATGTGACTGATATGATCACATCCACTCCAACTCTGTCATCCCCAATCCTCACACAAAACTGGCCTTCCCTAGTCAGGCCATTTATCTGTCTAAGCTGAGAGGAGCAAAGCTAAGCGCCACCTCCCGGGCACTCCACTGACATAGCATCTCATATTCATGTAGCCTTTGACACTACTATGGCTAGAAAGATATTGTCTCCGTACTGTTTCCTAACAAGCCTGACAGTTGTGAAGAAATTCCCACCCTGCCTACTTCACAGATGAGGAACTTATGTTTCCAAGAGATCTGTTAATTTGTTCAAGGTGATTCACCCAAATCAGTACAAGAGCTAGATTTCCAAACAGGTCATCACCTCCATAGACCCCCTTCCCAGTACAGGAGGGGAAGGATTCCTACCTCAAAGAGTTGATATGAGTAGTAAAGAAGGTTTTATAAAATTTATTCACTTATTGATTTATGTGTGTGCACACACATGCATGTGCGCACACTCTTATGTGCTACAACACACATGTGGAGGTTAGAGGGTAACCTTGAGGCATCTCTGTTCCATTTTCTTTGATTCAGGGCCTCTTTCCACTGCAAAGGAACTGCCAAACTGCAAATGAACATCAAACTAGCTGGCCGGCAAGCTTCAGATTCACCTGGCTCCGCCTCCCATTGTTGTAGATGCATTTGGAGGATCATAGATGCATGTCTCACTTTGCACCTGGCTTTATGTGAATATTAGGATATTGAACCTGGATTAGCAAGCTTTATAAGGTTTTGTCTTTTACCTCTGAGTCCTCTTCCCATCATCCTGTGAATGGGTTTTACTGTATTTTGTAAGTGCTAATATACTTAAGTATTTGCATGCATTTTATTTTTACTTGTTTTGTTTCTTTGGAGACAGACTCTCACTATGTAGCCCAGGCTAGCCTCAGCCCCATCTTCCTGCCTCAGCCTCCCAAGGGGTAGGATCATTGACTTGCACCATGTTTTGCATGTGTTTAATAGTTCTCTCACTGAATCTGAGAGTTACTAAATGTCAGAGGTAACTCTAGTGCCTCCTCTAGATTACACCCCTGTGCCTCACTCATTCCATCTGTAAATGGGTTACTGGTAGGATAACAGCACTCTGAGGACTAGTAACCCATGGTTGAGAGGAAAGGAAGAAAAGATTATAACAGGTTTCAGGGAGTGATGTCAAGCCACCTTTTCAGAGCTACCACTTTCTTGGGTTACTAAAATAGCAGGCTCAGGCTCCTTTCTTGGCAGCTCAGAGCAGCAGGCTGTATGCACATGGACTGCTCTGTAGACACCTCTGGGGAACCTGCAAATGGATAAAGTGCTTCTGGGAAGAAAGCTGGCCTTAGCCATGAACTTCCTGCAAGCAAGGTTCTTAGTGAGGCAAAAACAAAATTATGAATGGAACCGGACATGGAAAAGGAAATACTCAATTTTCCCTCAGTTATCTTACCAGGTGGGCACTCTGGGTTGAGCAGAAATAACAGGGTCATGTTACTCTTCTCTTTTCTGTGACAAAATACCTGGCAAAAGTAATTTAGAGCAGGAAGGGTTTATTTTGGGTCACAGTTTGAGAGGACACAGTCCATCATGGCAGGGAAGGTGTGGTGGCACGAGCTGGTCACACTGCATTCATAGTCAGGAAGCAGAGAGCAATGAATGCTGGTCCTCAGCTCACTTTTTGCTTTCTTTTCTTGTTGTTGTTGTTGTTTTCAGGCAGGGTCTCACTGCAGCCCAGACTGGTTGATTGTTTATCCTAGCAACACAAATGTGACTGCAATAGTGTGCTAGTATGCAAGCCTTCTGCCTCAGCCTCTGCTACTAGGAAAGCAGGTTCACACAAGCCACATCTGAAATTTCAAATCACAGGAAGCTATCCTACCAGTTTCCAGAGAGAAGGTGGGAGAAAAAAGGCATTTTTTATAAGTGGAAGCCTTCCAAATCTAACCAAAAGTAAGACTGTGTGTATTACTCAGGGGTAGAGCACTTGCCTAGAATGTATAAGGCCCAAGGTTTAATCCCCAGGATCAGTGGGATGGGTGGGGGGAATCTGGCCCAAATTACTTCTACTTGAGAATTTTATACCCAGCCAAGCCATCAAGTATGTTGTGAGGATAAAACAAAGGCAAATATTTTACAATGGTTTGATCCTCTGGCATTTAAAAATATATTATTTATTTATTTACAAGTAGAAAGAGACAGAGGCAGAGACAAAGAGAGAGAAAGAAAAAGAGAAAAAGAATGGGAGTGCCAGGGCCTCCAACCACTGCAAAAAAACTCCAAGTGCATATACCACTTTGTGCATCTGACTTTATGTGGGTACTGGGGAATAAAACTGTGTCCTCAGGCTTTGTAGGTAAGTGCTTTAACTGTGGGATGGAGAAAATTGAGATCCAATTCAGGAGACTAGAGATGTTGGTGAAGGAACATCCTTTCTCAACAGCTATGCAGCAAATCTCAGGAGCAACCAGCTTAGAAAGAAAGAGTTCTGGGCTGGAGATATGGTTCAGCGGTTAAGGCACTTGCCTGCAATGCCTAAGGATCCTAGTTTGATTCCTCAGTGCCCATGTAAAGCCAGATGCACAAGGTGGTGCATGTGTCTGGAGTTTGCAGTGGCTGGAGGCCCTAGCATGCCCATTCTCTCTGTCTCTCTTCTTTTTCTCTCTCTCCTTGCAAATAAATAAATAAATAAATAAAAATATTTTTAAAAAGACAGAAAGAGTTCAAAAGACTCTGGGAGATCTGGATTCCTAAGAAAGTGAAATTAATATGGGCTTGAATCTATTAAGAGGAATTAGATTTGGTAGTAAGTATGTGAAAAAACTAAACAAACAGAAAAGACAATTGTTAATGAATCAAGAAAGTACTCACAAAAGGCTGAATGATCAAATACCACACACACAGTTGAGCTCTTAAGTCAAAATCCCCTCCCCAAGGATATCCACAGCCAAATGTCAAAACATGTAAATAAAGGACCTTACAATCTTCCATGGTAAGTGGACCTTGGAAGGTGTGATTGAATTAAGGACCTTGAAATGAGGAGGTTATCCTGATCATTGTGGTGGGCCCAATGTAATCACAAGAACATTTCTGAGAGGGAAGTGGAAGGAGCTCTGAGGAGGGCAGAAGGCAGCCGTGTGGTAGCTGAAACGGTGGGAAGCCATCAGTGACAGCAATGACGCATCACTGCTTTAGAGGTAGAAGACAAGATCACAAGCCAAAGAATGCAGGTGGCTTCTAGAAGACAGAGATTCCCTGGAGACTCCAGAAGGTATCATTCCATTATTATTATTATTTAGTTAGCATACAAAATGACATTTTCATACATATATATCATTGTACCTTGTGCTTATTTGCTCTCTTCTTCCATCCCATTTCTCTCTCCTCTTTACCTCTTTCACTAGTCCCCTTCCTCCCCCAAATAATCCTCCTGCTTCTCTCTCTCTCTCTCTCTCACACACACACACACATACACACACACACTTAAGTCTAGATTCTGCGTTTGAGAAAACATAATATTGTATCTTTCTTCCATTACCCTCTCTTGTTCCCCTGTAGCCACTCCCATTATATCTCTTCACCCCCTCTGCTATGTCTCTGTTCCAGTCACCTGCTTGTTGTTGGACAAACATCTGACCAGAAGAAGCTTGTGGTAGGAAAAGGTTTGTTTCAGGTTTACAGAATCCAGGAGAAATACCATCAGTGACAGACAGAAGAGCTAGCAACTCCAATAGAGTCAAGCAGAGAGACATCACCAAATAGCCAGCAAAAATGAACAGCCAGAGCTCAAACACCTCTGAACACACCTTTAGGGCTGTACTACAAGATCCACCCTCCACTGACACCTCCCTCCAGCAGGCTGCTGGAGACTCAAGTTGCAAGCTTAATCAAAAATATCTCAGGTGCCAGGCATGGTGACACACGCCTTTAATCTTAGTACTTGGGAGGCAAGGTAGGGATCATCATGAGTTTGAGGCCACCCTGAGACTACATAGTGAATTTCAGGTCAACCTGAGTTATAGTGAGACCCTACCTTGAAAAACATATATTTAATCTCAGGCTATGGGGAACATGCATTCACATTCAAACTATCATAGTCTCCCTCCTACTTTTGACATATTTAAATCCACATTCTTCATATAAGAGAAAAATATGTGATGTCTTATATTTTCCATAATCCTCTCTTTGTTTTTTTTTCAAGGTAGGGTCTCATTCTGGCCCAGGCTGACCTGGAATTCCCTATGTAGTCTCAGGCTGGCCTCCAACTCACAGTGATCCTTCTACCTCTGCTGGGATCACAAGGCATGTGCATAATCCTCTCTTGTTTCCCTGCCTCCTCCCTTTAGACCTCTTCTTCCCCCTTCATAATCTCTCTTCCACTTTCATGCCATATATACTTAGATTTAGATTCCACATGAGAAAACACAAGCAATATTTATCTTTTTAGTCCTGTAATTTTGGACTTCAGAGCTCCAAAACTATAAGAGAATAAATTTTTGTTGTCTTGAGCCCTCAAATTTATGGCAATTTGTTATAGCAACAATAGAAAACTAACATGGTTGTGTAATGATGACTATAATCATGACAACACTAATCTAGCCAAAATTGTTATATGAGGGAAACGTAGTGAAAGGCCCAAATCCTTGTGTTCTGTGCAAGGAAGTCAATAAGCAATGATCAAAACTGGAAGCAGATGGGCAGAAGCATTTCTGTGGCTTCCCTCTGATTTGTGGGCAGAAGGAAATCCATGGAAGCGGGTGGGTGGGTGTGGGCTCTTGTGTGATGTTTTATCATTAGCTGGCTTATGTTTGGGTCTTAATTAATCAATTAAACATCTGACCAGCCAGCGTAGACACCTGGGGAACGGTAATCAAGTGATACATCTGAGATCCCCAGTCCCACCTGCTGGATGAGGAGCTGACAGCCTGCGCTCTGAACAACTCAGCTCCTTGGCCAACTGAACAGCTTTGTTGAAGTCAGCTGGTTTTTATTTCCCATGCCTGACCCAGATATGTCTCCACAGTGAGGATGTGCTAAGTACAAAAAGGACACGTTGGCAAGCCCAAGACAAAGGGCCTCCTTCTTGCCTTCCTCCACCCCAAACTCTAGAAGCCTGCCAAGACTTCCCCCAGCCACGAGCAGGCTAGGGAAACAACAGACTCAGCACTAAGGCTGTCCAAGGCAACAATTCCTAGTAGATCCTCATTGCATAGATGGATGAATGGATTCATGAAATGCATGTATTCAAAACAACAATGATCTATTAGTGGTGTTCAATTAACACTAAAGGCAAAAATTCCTTCTTTGGGGGGAGGAGCTGGGGAGATGGCTCAGTGGATAAAGAGCCTGCCACACAAGAGTGAGGACCTGAGTTCACACACATTCCCCAGAACCCACATAAAACGGGGCATAGTGGTGCATGCATGAAATCCCAGTGCTTAGAAGTGGAGACGGGATCCTTGGGACTTCATGGCTAGTTAGTCTAGCTGACTCAGCAAGCTCCAGGATCAGTGTGAGACCCTGTCTCAAAAAGAAAGAAAAATGGCCTTCTTTGGAAAGTGTCCCAAAACTTTCTGACAACATGGTCCTTATTGGTAAAAACTTTCAGTACATCGCTCCAATATTTACCAATCATTGTTCCTAACAATCACATATCCTTGCATGTACTAGTAGAATGAATATATACACCATAAAGCACGAGCAGGAAATTACACATTTAAGGAGACTTATAACATACCCTATGAGACTTAGGGAACATTGCAGGAGATGGGGAGGAAAAATGTAAGAGCCACAGGGTGGGAAGGTGTAGTCTGAGAAACTGTCCCCACAGAGACAGACTTGTGCCTCCATGACCCCACAGTGATTGCTGAGAGCCTCATTAATGGAGAAGGGCCCTCCATGGACTGGGAGCAGGGCAGAGGACACATAACAGTATAACCCGGTGAGAATATGACCAATTCGCAATATGTTCATATAATAAAGTTCTCAATAAAAAATTACAAGGACTGGGTGAAATAAATGTGAAGAGAAATCCTAGTGTTTTCAGATTGCACCCCAGGATAACTGTTGAGGTAAAGGCACCCCATTTTGGGGACCTTTGTCCTAAAAAGTCTGCCTTTTCTCCCTCACAAGACAATGGAATGAGTTTGATCATGTTCATTATGTATTGTCTTTTAAGAGTATGTCTTACCCACAGTGCACTAGAAAGTATCTGACAGTCTGGGGACCAAGGGAATCACCAAAATAAGAGTTCAGTGACCTAGAGTGTCCTCAGAGATCACCAAATCCACCTACGGCCATCACACCCTAAATGTGCCCATCTCGTCTGATCTTAGAAGGGTCAGACCTGGTTAGTATTCAGATGGGAGACCTAAATGAAACAAATAGACCAGGGATATTTTGAATAAGAAAATCAGGGTTGGGCTGAAGAGATTGCTTAGTGGTTAAGGTGCTTGCCTGTGAAGCCGGAATGGACCTCAGTTTGATTCCCCAGGTCCCACGTAAGCCAGAAGCACAAGGTGGCGCATGCATCTGGAGTTCATTTGCAGTGGCTGAAAGGCCTGGTGCATCCATTCTCTGTCTCTGTCTCTCTCTCTCCCCCCCCTTTCCCTCTCTAAAATAAATAAAAATAAAATATTAAAAAATGAAGAAAATCAGGGTTTAGGGAAATGGCCTAGTCAACAAAGTGTTTGCCTCACAAGCTGTTTGGCTACATGGACATGATGGACATGTTGTGTCTCTCAAACTGCTCTCAGCATACTTATGTTCACATAGATGAGTGTTGCTCTTGCCTCAGTCAGAGAAACTTCTTTTTGTGGTTGGTGGTGACTGCTGGGGAGATTCAAAACTCATCACAGTACTGAGATTAATGATAGCGAAGTGTTCCATGCTAAATGAGACACCTCTGTCACATCCTCTCTGCAAGGCTCAGGGGACATGCTAGAAAATAAGGTGGAAAGAATGTAAGAGCCAGAGGATGGGGAGGAGTGCTTTGAAATGCTGTCTTCTGGACGTGAAGTAGTTTTTGCATTCATGAGCTCACAGCAGTTGTAGTGACCTGCACAAGACCTGCAGAATGTTGAGCCCATCAACATTCTGTCATGGATGGTGGAGGAGAGAGGAGGGGAAAGGGATCAAAGTAGAGAAGGAGGGGTTCGGTGAAAAGGGTCTCAGGGTGGGGTCATAGAAGAGGGGAAATGGGAGGTTTATGATCAAAATACATTATAGGATTGGAGAGATAGTTTAGTGGTTAAGACACTTGCCTGCAAAGCCAAAGGGCCAATGTTTGATTCCTCAAGACCCACATTAAGCCAGATGCTCAAGGTGGCACATGCATCTGGAATTTATTTGCAGCGGCTAGGGCTAGAGGCCCTGGTGTGTCCATAATCTTTTTTTCTATCTGCCATTTTTGTTCTCTCTCTCTCAAATAAATTAAAAAAAAAACAATTGTTTTAAAAGGTTAAAAAATACATTACATACATGTATCAAAAATGTTAACCAAAAAGTTTTAAAATGGTAGCACATGCAAAGTGCTGGGTTTGATCCCCAGCACTCAGGAAAAAAAAAGAAAAAGGAAAAAAAGGTAGCATAGTGGAGTCCCAACTTTTGGGACAGCCAGATTCTGAATTTATAAAATTGAGCAAAAATTAATTCCATATTCAAATTATCCTTGAAAATTCCTTAAGAAAAAGATGGATCCACCCATCCCTTCCAGGCTTAGAACAAACAGATGCTGAGTCCTTTCTCTGACAAAATAAAAGCAGATTTGGAGAGCTCTCTCAGTGCACTTAGCCTCCAAGAAGACTGGGCTGGAGAAACATGCAGCACCTTCTAACAAAAGGCTCTGGGAAGAAGAACATTTTGTTTTGCTTTTACTTTTTATTGACAATTTTCATGCACGTGGATAATATACCATGATCAGAATCCCCTCCCACCACCTTTCCTTTTCTCCCTATCAAATCCTCCTTCCATTGAGAATCCCTTCTTTCCAACTACTCTCTTCTCTTTTGATGTCATCATTCCGCCCCTCCCCCCCCCACATTATGCAGGTCTTATGTAGGTAGCATCAGTCACTGTGAGGTCATGAATGTCAAGGTCACTTTGTGTCTGAAAGACACTATTGTAAGCACTCCTCCCCATTCTTTGGCTCTTACATTCTTTCTACCACTTCAAAAGATGGTTTGAATCCAGACCTACCTAGTTTCCACCATCTGACCAGAGTTTTCACATGCAAGCTCTCATACTGTGTAGTTTCTACTAATAAAAAGCAACTAGCCAGGCATGGTAGCGCATGCTTTTAGTCTCAACACTTGAGAGGTAGAGGCCGAAGGATCGCTGTGAGTTTGAGGCCAATATGGGCTACACAGTGAGTCCCAGGTCAGCCTTAGCTAGAGTGAAACCCTGTATCAAAAAGAAAAAGCATCAAAAAGAGAAGGAGGGGTAGCCAGTAACCAGGTGAAGTGGTCAGGAACTCACCTCATTGGCTCCGGAAGTTCTGAGGAGACAGAACTAGAGGTGGGAGAGAGGGTGTGTAAGAGAGGGAGCAGGCCAGACATGCAGAACCTGTAGAAAGGAAGACACCCTGGCTCTCAGACACTCCTTTCCTAAAGCAAGCTTGAGCTCTTCTTAGTGACCACATAAACAGGAAAAGCATTACTGTCCATATAGCCCACATTAGTTAAGCCAACAGAAGTCCACCCTCACCTTCCCTACCCCACTCTAATTTCTCATGTCTGGGAAAATCATCTTGGAAGTCAGCAATTAGATTTTCCCCACTATAAGTTTCAGTTCTGTTTTGAAAGGATGAAGCCAGTCAGCATATGTCCTCAGGTCCCTGTGTACTGGAGAGAGATGAACAACACCCAGTCCTGTCCACACACTTGCTGACAGCTGTGCCTGCCCACTGAGATCTCAAAATCTGGTTCCTCTTCTATTCTGCCAGATCAACTCTGTTACTGATTGGATGTGGCCACATGCTCCTTGGATTTAGTTTCAACCAGTGTTAGAAGAAATGATGCCTGGGCTGAAGAGATGGCTCAGTGGTTAAATGCAATTCCTGTGCAAGTACGAGGCCCTCAAGGGTCCTTGTCTGGGTTCAAATCTCTAGATCCCACATAAACAGCTGGACATGGCTACATGCACCTGTTACTCCAATCCTAAAAAGGGGAGTGGAGATCAGGAAATCAAACTCTGGTATCAATAAGAAACTGGCTCAAAATGAGAATGGGTGAAAGAGCGATGGAGTGGGACACTGACGTTCTGCTTCTGCCACCACAGGTGAGTGCAAGGGACTCTGCAAAGACACACACATGAGCATATTCTACACACGAAAAGAAAGAAAGAAAGAAAGAAAGAAAGAAAGAAAGAAAGAAAGAAAGAAAGAAAGAAAGAAAGAAAGAAAGACGGAGGGAGGGAGGGAGGGATGAAGAAAGAAAGAAAGAAAAAGAAAGAAAGAAAGAATGAATGAAAGAAAGAAAGGAAGGAAGGAAGGAAGGAAGGAAGGAAGGAAGGAAGGAAGGAAGGAAGGAAAAGAAATGATCCCTTTCTGGGACTATATATCACCACATTCCACCAAGCAAAGCAGAGGCTGGAAAGGTGTCACTCTTCCTGGTGGCATGTAGCGGACCTTCTAGCATATGAGCCATGACAGGCTGTCTGACCAGCTCCACAGTACCAAAGCCCTGGCTAGTCAGAGGGAAGACTGGACCCTGGACATTCCCAACCCTGGGGCAACGGGACTGGTGTATCTGGTGGACAGCACGAACAGACGTAGAAGACAGGACAAGGGGCTAAGAAGAGTGTACTATTCCTGGGCAGAAAAATGGGACTCAGATCACTCTTCCCTCCTGTCACAGGTACCCAGGCACCTCTAGCAGCTTAGGGGGGTACCATACAGGTCCCCAAAGAATGAAATTTCCCTGCCTTCAAGAAAATGTAAAATCTAGGTGAGGAAACAGGTGCAGGTTGAGAATTTCAAAGGCAGCATAAGGTAACTGGTGCATTCAGGATCTCTCGGTGGGTGTCATTAATGTAATGAGTCATCAGTATTTCAACATAGATTATGGAGGACAGAAAAAAGAATGAGGCACTAAAACAGAAGGACTACTTTGGGAAAGGAAGGGGTTTAGTGGACATGCAGAGGACAAAAGAAAGTAATGGGAAGAAGTGTGATCAAATTGCAGTATATTCATATATTAAAATTTTCAATAAAGAAATACAAAAGCAAAGAATTTCAAAGGCAAAATATACACATGGGAAGAATTCATCTTCTCTCCTCCATGTCTGTCCTGTCCCTAAACACAACTGTAGCCAAATTGTCCACATCCTTGGCTGTTTGTACAGTTAACCCATGGGAGCCATCCACTAACAGCAAATGGAAGAAGGATAGCATTTCCAAAGCACTAATGTCCTCTCATGATTGTCATCCTGAATGCTTTATTCACCTGCCTGGGAATGTCACAGAGTAAGGTGACAAAGATGAGCAGAGTTATATCAAAGGGATCGATACCTTCTGACGTGGAGTGGAATTAGAATAGATGGATGGCCAATACGGGCTATGCTCGTCACACCAGGAGACCAAAGGCAGAAACTGACCCACCCTTGCTGGGGAGGACACCCCCTATGAATGCCATGGTTCTGCACTCATTTCTAAGATGATGATGAAAACGGTTGTGACTGTCTGCCAGGATTGATACTAATGCCTAAGGAGTTAAGTGCCTGGCTTTACAAGAGGGGATGATAACTTGCTTGCCTTGCAAGCATGGGACCTGAATTTGTCTCCCAGAACCCACATAAAATGTCTAGCACGTGGGCTGAAGTGATGGCTCAGTGGTTAAAGCCACTTGCTTGCAAAGCCTGCTGCTGGTCCAGATTCAGCTACCCAGTGCCCATATTAACCCTATGCACAAAGTGGCACATGCATCTGGAGTTTATTTTCAGTAGTAAGAGGCCTTGACACACCTCTTCTTCCTCTCTCTCTCTCTCCTTCCCTCTCCTTGCAACTAAATGAAAAAAAAAAAAATTAAACAGTCTGCCACAGTGGGACATCCTTATAATACCCACACTGGAGAGACAGAGACAGAGATCCTTAGGGCTTGCTGACCAGCCAGTATAACCTAATTGGAAAGTTCCAGGTCGTGAGTGTGTAAGGAAAAAGTTTTGAGGCATCTTTGAAAGGGCCTGAGAGATTGATGCCTCAGGTTCCAATGGCACTGTGATCCTGGAAACAAGAGAGTGAGCTGGGTGGTGTGTGGCTGGGAGTTTTGCTTTTGTTTTTGTTTTGTTTTTTTGAGGTAGGGTCTCACTCTAGCTCAGGCTGACGTGGAATTCATTTTGTAGTCTTAGGGTGTCCTTGAACTCATGGCAATCCTCCTATCTCTACCTCCCAAGTGCTGGGATTAAAGGCGTGCGCCACCATGCCCAGCTGTAGCTGGGAGTTTTATTAGCCTTGGTGTGGGGGGATAGTGATGTGCTGGCTACAAAATGAAGAAGGGGGAATTAAGGATATGGGAGCTGCCAGCTCTCTGAACCATTATTTTAGTTTCTGAGGTGGTAAGTCAGCAAGTAGCTTCTTATTGCCTAAGATAGAGGGCGCAGTTCATTATCTCTGGGCAGACAATGGCTCAAGCTTCTTTGCAAGGCTGCTATCTTCAGACAAATCCCCTGGACTCTGTCCAGTATCTGTTTTCTAACTCCTTCAGAGAGACTTTGTCTTGCATATCCTAAGGGAGCAATCATACTCCTAAGCCAATGAGCATCTGAGAGCAGGGTGAGGGGATCCTTACAGGACCAATGGATGACCCAAAGGCAGCTGCATCCTTGAAAAGCCCACCCCATAGATGACTCACAGAAGCTGCATCTCTAGAGCTTACTGCACAACCCGTAGGCACTTGGCTAGTCAGGAAGTCTCCAGCACACTGCATGACCTAGGCAGCTCTATAGGAGCAGTTGTTTTCCCTTTACATAGCCTCAGGGAGGGGTCTTAGAACCTCCTCCCAGACTTGTTGACTTCCAGAGACTCCTGAGCTTCCTCCCTCCCCCAAGGAATGTTTCAATTGTTACATAGCACTAGTCAGAGTATGCCCCCTCAATGGTTGTTTACACTCCTATAACCTTGGAAAGTGATCTTGTGACCTTTTCAATTTCAGCTTTCTCAGATTTGACCTCCTGGGCCTCTAGAGCCTTCCTCCTCTCTTCAGGAAGAAATATTTAAATTCAGAGGAATTTACTCCACAACACACATGTATCCACACATAATCATGAATAAACACACACACACACACACACACACACAGAGTTAAGGGGGCATAGTAAATGCTCAAAAGACAGTTGCTATTATTTTAATATTATTCTTCCAATAACGTGTAAGTAAAACCACATTCATTCTCCATCAGAATGTCACCAGCATGGGGTGGGGGGCTTTTGTCTGCTTTATATGTTTCAAACTGGGGCTGAGGAATGGACCTGGCTATGCACTACTAGACATACACACCAGTCATGACGTCTGCTGGGAGACTGACATGGAGCATGTCTACCTTATTGGCCCTGCCTTCCATACCTGCAGTGGGCAGGAAGGAAACCTTCCCCATCTCCTGCCATACCCAAGGAACAAGGCTATAGTACTGTCTGTTATTGGGCCCCTTGGCCCCCACACAGAAGGGACATTGTTGTAGCCTAAACTCTACTCTTAGTTCTGATCTGATGTTCATCCCGTGAAGGAGTTGGAAAGGAATAGGCCCCTCACACATGCCAGCTCTGTGCTCCAAGAACAGACTGACCTTCTTGTCATCAGAAAGATAAATGGCCTCTGAGTTTGTGCACATTCTCCAGGAATCCCTCAGGCTCAGTGTTGACGGCCTGCACAGGGCACAGGCTGAGCAAAGGAAGGAACTTCCAATATCCAAATGGTCCCAAGGAGCCTTGACCTCAGAAACAATCCCCAAAGCAAATATGGTCCCTGAGACCTTTCTCCAATCCCCATGTGTTGTCTTCTCTGGGTTCAGCCCCTGCCTCACCAGCCTAATGTAGCTGTAATAACACATGGAGCCAGACTGCCCATCCCAACTCTACTGCATGTGTGACCTTGAACCTCAAAGCCCTCATCTATTCAAAGGATCATGTTAGTATCTGAAGGGTTAATAGCCTTCCCTGAAAACTAAAGGGAACTAAAGAGTTAATGACTATCCCTAAAGCTCATGGGCAATAAAGAAACAACAGAGGCATTTGGCCTCATTAAGTTTGACACCTTCCCTGATTGATGTACTCCCCTTAGCCTAGATGGCCTTGAAGGACCAGAGACCAACTGAATATCCTCCCTTAGACATTCCTGGCTGAAGTAGCTTATTCTGAACAAGGACACAAACAGCTGCAATTTTCTTATCAACTGCACCTGGTCCAGTCCGTTTTTCTTGGGATCCTCCTTATAAACTTACACTCCAGCCTGGCTCAGTGCTTCAGCCTCCATCCCACGAGAAGGTTACTGCCCCTCAATGTTTTCTCTAAATAAACAGTCTGTCTGTAGAGATCAAGTTTGGTGTTCTCTTTTGCTTTTCTCTTACACTTTCCTTACAGTATCCATCTCCTTTGTGGTTCAGTGGGATCATGGTAGCATTTCCCTCCTAGTTCCATTTATCATTGAGCACATTGAGTAGATCTGTCCTGAGGCAAGCATGGTTGTCAGTAAAAAGAGCTAGCTCATTACCAAGAACAAATACCCTTCTCTTATGGGGCTGTTGATAGGGGTTTTTAGTAAGGTAGCCCCCCATTTTGTGGGCAGCTAGTCAAGGATACCAACTCCTCAGGATATTGGCTGGACAAATCAGAGTGGTCAAGCCTCTGTCTAACTCATCAGCCTTTCAGGAGCCCCCACCCTCATCCAAAGTAACCAATCCTCTGTCTGGTTCATCAGCCTATCAGGAGCCATCACATACACTCCAAGTGACCAATCCAGTCCACCTCGACGTGATACTTACTTTACATCCCCAAGAGCATAAAATGTCCTGATCTAAGCCACTGTGTGGCAACCACCTTGTGACTCCTCCTGGTTGGAAGCTCTTTTGTTTCTAGTTTTGCTTCTTATTTTTCTGTTACTACTTTTGCTTCCTGATTTTCTAATAAACTTGCCTTTAATTAGCTTTTCTGCCAATGTTGCATTTGTCATCCATCCAAGCCACTGGCTTGGATAACCACTTGGTAACCAGTAGTACTACTATGGTTTATCGTGTCACCCTGACCAGACCTAGAATCACCTGTGAGGGATTATCTAGATTAGACCAGCCTCAGTGCACATCTGTAAGGAACTATCGTGATTAGGTTCATTGAGGTGGGAAGACCCTCCTTAACTGTGGGAGGCACCACATGGTCTGGGGTCCTGAAATGTGTATAAAGGAGAAAGCTGGTTGAGTAGCAGCATTCATCAGTCTGCTTCCTCACTGTGGGCTAAATGTTACCAGCTGCCCATCAAGTTTCTGCCACCATGCCTTCTCCATCAGGCAAATCCCTTGGCATCTGTCCAGAGTCTGTTTGCCAATGCCTGCAGATTGTACCTGGACCTATGAGTTGAAATAAACCATGCATCCCTTAAGCTGAGTTTTGTCTGGTATTTTCTTGCAGCAACAAGAAAATGACTGATATAGGTGATGACATTCTGATGGGAAAAGAATGTGGTCTGTCACTCATGAAGTAAAATCATCTGGATGAGAGAAATAACTTAGTGAGTCAAGTGTCTGCTCTGTAAGCATGGTTCTGATTCCCAGCACTCACATAAATGCCCGGTGGATGTGCCAGCCATCTATAAATCCCAGCACTCAGAAGTTGGAGACAGGGGATCCCCTGGGCAACGTGGCTCACTAGACTAGCCTAATAGGTGAGCCCTCAGTTTGAGTGAGAGCTCCTGCCTCAGTACATAATGTGGAGAGGGGGCTGGTGATATGGCTTAGTGGTTGAAAGCACTTGCTTGCAAAGCCTGCCAGCCTGGGTTCAATTCCCCAGTACCCATATAAAGCCTGATGCACAATGTGGTGTGCATATGCATCTGGAGTTCATTTCCAGTGGCACAGTCATGCTTGTTTGTGTACTCTCTCTCTCCCCCTCTTTCTCTAAAGTTAATAAATAAAAATATGTATTTGTTTATTTATTTGCAAGCAGAGAAGGAGAGAGACATAGACACAATGGGCATGTCAGGACCTCTAGCTGCTGCCAATAAACTCCAGATGCATGTGCCACTTTGTGCATCTGGCTCTACATGGGCATTGGGAATCAAAACCAGGTCATTAGGTTTTAAAGGCAAGTGCCTCAGCTGCTGAGCCATCTCACCAGCCCCAATACAAATATCTTTAAGGGGCTGGAGAGATGGCTTAGCGGTTAAGGCACTTGCCTGTGAAGCCAAAGGACCCAGGTTCAATTCCCCAGTACCCATGTAAACCAGATGCACAAGGGGGTGCATGCATCTGGAGCTCATTTGCAGTGGCTAGAGACCCTGGCACACCCATTCTCCCTTTGTCTCCTCTCTCTCTCTGCTTGCAAATAAAATAAAAAATATTTTATAAAAAATAAATAAAATGGAGAGTGAACAAGAAGGCACCAACTTCAATCTCTGCCCTCTATACACAGGCACGCAAATGTGCATACATTTGCACACACAACTGTGTCCACACATATGTGAACATGCATGCACATATCATGCACACTCTTCACAAAAATAAAAGAAAACAGAGCCTGACCCATAGTTATGTTCAATCAAAGCTAACTGTTGTTAGTATTGTTACCATTTCTGTGACTATAATTTTCTAGGGAATCCATGGGATTATCTACATGGCAAGGATCCTGGAACCTGCACTGGTTTGAGTGTGGGCCCTCTGCTCCTGAGAGGGGGGGCGGTGAATGCTGGCTTCTTGGCAACTCCAGTCTCAGCCTAATTATACCCTGGGGCTCTGCAGCCCCTGCAGCTCCAGGAGCCTCCCATACCCCCAGGTGAAGTAGCATTTTGTTCCTACTCACCACAGCACCAATGTGGGGACACTGTAGCTCAATGGAATTTTGGAGACCCTGTCATTTGTTAGACATTTCCTCTGTCTGCCTGCAGATTAGCAGCTGAGGATTTTGCCCTCAGATGCCTAGGAGTGGGGCTGGTGAGGGGAGGGCCAGAGGACTGGGGCTGATGTAATAACAAAACATGGTTCTCTAGACCGCTCCTTTCTCACTTTCCATAGAGTTCTACTCTCTGGCTGTTCAGAGGCCCAGACACAGGGCAGACAGGGAAGGCGCAGGCTGAGTCTTCCAACCATGAGCCCCCTCTTCTGAACAAACTCCTAGAATAGGAGACTCTGTACCAATCAGGAAGGCCTCAGGACTGAGTCCAGTTCCTTCTGTCCCCAAGTCCCCCAACCCAGTCTCCAGCAGGTGGTGAGGATTGCTACAGGGTAAGACCCAGAGAGTTGTGAACTGGACCCACACATCAACCCTGGCTTGCAAATGTGTATTTTGTTTGGCCTGAAGTATTTTCAATAAACCTGAGTCAATGTTGAAAATCCACACTATCCCACATTAAAAAAAAAAAAAATACTTCCAGCTTCCCTGGAAGATGGAAACATCCTGGCCACACTGAGTCCATGGCTGAAGTGGGATGTGACCCACTTCTGTCTATGACAAGCTCCTTACTGTTTACACACACACACACACACACACACACACACACGGCCCTGCCACTGTCTCCCAACACTAAGCTGCCTATGCAGTCTCATTTCCCTTATTGTTTTTCTTCAGAAGATGCACACACTCTGAGAACTGCCCGGTAAAATGTTAGAAAAAGAATGCACGGCTGCCTTCACCCTCCAGACACCTCCTTTACTCATGCCAGCAGCCTGGCCTCCCCCAGCCCCTTCAGTAGAAAGCTCTGGGTTCAGAGCTACCTTGTCCAACACAAGGGCCACTAGCCACAAGTCCCTGCTCACATCTGAGTTTGTTAATTCGGTGTTAGGCATCACCATTCCTGGAAGTACTGTCATTCTTCAAGAGCTCCTTTGCCTCCTGTGGGCAGCAAATGCTGTGCTGGGTCACACAGGAGGGAATGTTTTCATCACGGCAGAAAGCACTGTCAGAAAATTCCAGGGAGATTTGATTGGAAGTGGTAGGGCCACCATCCAGTCAAAACATTGGTTGTGTTAGGACTGTAGGGATGAAGTCGGAGGACTGAAACTGTTTCAAAAATAAAAAGATAAGAAAAGGAAAGAAGGGAACAGGGTAGGAAAAAGATAGAGAAAAGAGAATTGTTGCACGCATCCTCTTCATCTGTATCAACACTGTGTTGGATGCTCTGGGGGGATACGTATTAGGGGGCTGCCTTCAATAATTCACTGTCTAGGAAGAAAGTTAAGAGGCCATACTGGGGAGATAGCTCAGTGGGTAAAATGCTTGCCTTGTAAGTATGAGGAGGCCTGAGTTTACTCCCCAGAACCCACATAAAATGTCCAGCCTGGTGGTGTGCTCCTGTGATCCCAGTGTTGGGAAGGTAGTGAGTTCCAGAAGGCTGGGGCTCACTGGCCAGCCAGTCTAGCCTAATTGGTGAGCTCCAGGCCAAGAGACCCTGTCTCAAAGGAGGTGCACAGTGTTCTTGGGGATGATTCCAAGATTGTCTTCTGACCTACACACACACACACACACACACACAGGAGAGAGAGAGAGAGCGAGAGAGCGAGCAAGCGAAAAAAGAGAGAGAGAGTCCACAGGAGGTGCTCTGCTCATCTGCTATATGCCCACATGGCCCAGACCCAAGCAGAAATCCGCAACAGAGATCTCTGGAAGTGGGAGTTCCCCAGCCCCTCACAGAGGTGCTGCTCTGATGGCAGGGAATCAGCCCACACATACTTTGCAGACTCCCAAAGCAAAATTTAGTCCTCCCAACGAGTGATCCTCCCTCACCTCACACTCCTCTCAGGCAGAGGCCTCCCTCTGGCTGAGTGGGGAAGAGGATCACATTTGTAGTTGGATAGCTCACCTTTAGAGCCTTTGGACTTGGGAACTGTATGAGCTGGCTACCATTCAGCCTCACTGAGCCTCTGTTTATTGATCTCTAAAATGGGCCCAAAGATAACAGCCAGAGTGTCTAAAGGACTAAGGAGTCAATAATGGATAAGAAAGCCAGCGATCTCATTTCTTTGACATTATCACAACGTTGTCATGTTACAACAACACAGTGTCCTTCTCATTATTAAGGGACATGAACTTCTATCCCTGGCCCACAACAGAAGCATGTTAAAGATTTTTGTTGTTGTTGTTTTATTTCATTTTTTGTTGGTTTTTCTCTGTTTTGCTTTTTTTAAAAAAATTATTTATTTATTTTCAAGGAGAGAGACAGACAAACAGGCCAGGGCCTCTAGCCACTGCAAATGAACTCCAGATGCATGTGCCACTTTGTGCATTTAGCTTTATGTGGGTACTGGGGAATCAAACCTGGGTCGTTAGGGTTTGTAGGCCAACACCTTAAATGCTGAGCCATCTCTCCAGCCCATTTTAAAAAATATTATTTATTTATTTGCAAGCAGAGAGAGACAGATAGACAGAATGGGTGTGTCAGGGGCTTTAGCTGCTGCAAACACACTCCAGACACATGTGCTACTTTGTGCATCTGGCTTTTACTTGGGTACTGGGGAATCAAACTTGGGCAGTTAGGCTTTGCAGATATGCACTTTAACTGTTGAGCCATCTGCCCAGCCCACTTCTTTTTTTTGAAACAGGATAGCACTTATGTAGCCCAAACTTGCCTTGAACCCATGCAATCCTCCTACCTTGGCCTCCTGAATGTTGGAGTTACAGGTGAGTACAGCCACACCACGTGAGGATTATTTTCTAATGGCCCTGGACAGGAGGTTGGAGAAGATGTCTTTTAGGCAAAGTGGCTTTTGGCACTCTCAGGAACCCACCCAACTGATACATAGCACACAGGAACAGACTCTGGGAACGAGTTTTTGGGTCACTTCTCAAAGCCATGGATCCTTCTCAGAAAACAGGAAAGACCCCAGTGTCACATATGGAGTAGCAAGAACTGTCCATGCCATCCAGCTGCAAGTGCTTTCAACATTGTGATGAGAGACTAGGGAGATGGTTCAGTAAGTTAGTTGCTTGCCATGTAAGCATAGGGGCCTGTGTTTAGATTCTTAGCACCCATGGGAAGCCCGGCTGTGTAGGACAATGGCATCACAGCTCCCCTTGACTAAGTGCATGCTCCGTGCTGTCTATTGTGAGAAAGGGAAACTGAAGCTGGGAAGTTAAAGGTTCACAGACTAGCCCCAGTCACAACGCATCTCCAGAGCCCTTTGTATTTTAAAGCCGTACAGGGAAAGCATTGTGACAGTGACTGTATAAAGCAAGTCACTCTGAGCCACTGCCAGGATTTAGAACAATGAGGGAAAGAGGAGCCAGGAACCTGGTCTGACCCCAGGGAAGTGACTAGACTGGGTGTCGCTGCACTCAGCCACATGCACCCCCTACTTCAGAGAGGATTTTAGCTGTAGTTTCAACAGACAGGCCACAATAGCATCTTTGTAGTCCTAACAGGATCTGGGAAGAAGTGGGGGTGGTGGAGCTCAGAACAATGTGGCTGACCATCAGGGCTGACTAGACCAAAGCCTAAAGACCATTGTGGTGTGCAGAGGCCAAAGGAAGCTCCCATGCTCTCGATGAAGAAGCCTTGCTCATAGTCAGTGCCCAAGCTGGGGCCCAGGTCCCCGGGAGACACACAGTGAGCCTCTAGGTGAACAGAGAACAGAGCCACTCTGTCCTGAAAGAAGAGGTATGTGTCCCCTCCCACTCCCTCCAGCACAGGACATCCAAGTACTCCATTCACGGCCACCCCAGCCTCCCACCCTCAAACTGCCCACAGCCTCTGCCTCCACTAGACTCTGAATCTCAGCAGTGTGGCCCATGCCCCCACCATAACTGGGATAGCTTGAGCTTGGCTCAGGCCCTCCCAACTCACCCAAGAGCCCTGCTTAAGAGCAGTCTTCTGGGAGCCAGCAGATCCCCCAAACCAGTACAGCTCAGTGTGTGCAAGGGGTGTGTCAGGATACAAAGATAGTTTTGTAGATGTGAGCATGAGGTTGTACATGTGAGAGTGTGACTGTACATGTGTCCACGTGACTGTGTGTAGAGTGTGAATGACTGAGAAGCCAGGGAGAAAGAAATTGTTACAAGATGTGCCCTGACCTTGGGTGACATTGTTCCAAGAACTTCCCTAGACCATGGTGACCCAGGCTCCATCTTCCCCAAATGCTTCTAAGGGACTCCAAGGATCCTTCCAGAAGTTCCCAAACTTCCTTTTCACTGTCTAGTGTGCAATGGAATTAGCCCTGCCCTGTACACACTTGTCCATTACCCCAGGACACATGGTCTGAACTCATTTCAATTTGGAACCCAGTTTCTGGACCCATCATTTCCCAACCATGAAGTACAGGTGCTTTGGCTCCTCTGAGCCTTGTTCCTTGAGAAAAGACAGAGCTGACAGACCACCACTCCTGGAGAGAAGATGTCACACCCAGATCCAGTCTGCACCTGTCACACAACAGACCTGCTGCAGACTACCCCAGACTGCACTGCCTGAGGGGCATTCACCCCTCAGTGCTCACTCACTCAGGGCCTGGGCACGTTGCAGGCTCATACTTCTCCCATAACTAAGTTTAATTAATTTGTTTTCCATTTTTTCCCCCTGTGTCCATCAGACAGTGGTTGCTGCTGTCCCAGAAGGAGACAGAAAGCCAAAGAACCCCACTTCCAAGAGGCTAGAGGTTACTCCAAGGGCACACATGCAGGAACCTTGGCCATAGGCCCCCTTCAGGAGTGGCCACTATCTGTGCCACAGCTCTCCAGACACTGAGACCCAAAAACTCTCCAAAGGGACCCAGATCCGGGTGGCATTCCCCACAGCAAGCAGCAGTTTCTCTTGTCATCACAAAAGAGAAAAGAGACAGAACAAGAGGTTTCAAAGCACAATCAGACACGTGATGATTAATCCTGTCAACTTGACTAAATTTAGAATTTCCTAAAAGTTACACCTCTGGTGTCTGTGAGGGTGTTTCCAGAGAAGATTGACAGAGGAGAAACGACACACACTGATTATGGGTGGCATCATCCCATGGCTGGGGTCCCAAACTGAAGACACAGGAGAAAGCCAGCTGAGCACCAGCGTTCATCTCTGTCTGCTTCCCTGCTGTGCATGAATGTGACCAGCTGCCTCATGCTGCTGTCACCATGCCTTCCCCTCATAGTGGACTGGACCCTCAAACTATGAGCCCAAATAAATCCTTAAGTTGCCTCTGTGAGGTATTTTGTCACAACAATGGGAAAATAAGTAACACAGGCCTCAAAGGAAAATGTTCTCCTATAATTAGCTCAGGGAGAGAAGCAGCAAGGAAAGAAAGTCCAGATAGAATGAGAGGCAAAAAAACTGTCTAACCAGAAGACAGCAAGTGTGACTAACACACATGCCCTCGACTGACACACCTACCTCCCAGAGAAGCCCCACCTCCAGGACAAGCCCCTCCCCTCGGCATGCCTCCTCTGAGCTTCTTAGCATACCTGTTCCTTGCTCTTCCCCAACCTTCTTCCCCCTACTGTCCTCTTTCCTTCCACTGGCTGACAGCTGTTCTCACAGGAGCTCTGGGCTGAATTCATTCATCTGCTTCAGGAAAAAGGATGCAGGGAGCAGTGGACACTGCAGCTTTTGAAATTATGACGCTCTGAGGTTGTAGGTCTGACTCTAAGCCTTCCCTTTCCACCTCAAATTATTACAAAATACTTGTAAGTACTAAGGCAACTTTTTGCATCCTTGTCAGAAGCTCTTGAGAGTTTCCTAGCGCCCAGCATGTCAGAAGTCACCTCATAGCATTAGTACACAACTAGCCCAGCAGAGCCAGGACCTGCACTGAAGGGTGTCAGGCTTGTCCTGGGGAAGCTGCCTCCTCAGCCAGGGCACAGAGGTGATCCTGGCCAGACACAAAGGAGGATGGTGGCCTTTAGTCCCTGCCAGTCAGCACTGCTCTGCCAAAAGGCGCCACCCCCGATGAGGACGAGCTCAGAGCAGGTGCCCAGGGCAGCCCAGAGCCTTGACCCACCTCAAGCTTGCAGGCTGCTAGGGCACCTGGGCAAAGGCCCTGCACAGAGCCAGTCTTATGGGTTCCTGACTCTCCCTCCCTTCATGGCCGTCCACCCACCTCTGACGCAGACTCATCTCCTTCCTTTCTCTCTAGTCCTCACCCCTCCACTGTCATTCACTGATTCTTGGATAAAGGAATTTCTGGGGGAAAAAAATCACTGCCCAACTTGGCTCTTAAACCATGAACCTGCTGCCTCAGACAACTCAGGAGAATCTTCATTCTCCAGATGGTTCTGGAAGAGGCTGTTTGCTCATTGCAAACAAATACTTGCAAAGCTAAACAGAAGCTGCCCATAAGCAAACGGCATGTGACACAGTCCCTTCCCACAGCCGCATAGCTGAAGTCCAAGCCCATGGCCAGCGCCAGGGAAGCTGGGCTCAGAGGTGTAGTGGCTCTAGCCTGTGTCCAACCCTCCAGAGGTAGCCGGCTGGGCCTGGAGGCCAGAAGGCTAGGAGCCGGGTGACTGCACTGGCACAGGGGCCTCAGGCCAGGCAGCACTGGTGACTAAATAACTGTACTCATTTTTTCCTTGGAAATGTCTGCATCTTGGGTTATGATTATAAGGGGATGTACACAAAACCAACCCTGAGACTGAAAGGACAAATATACCTTGCTCTAAGGAAAATGGTCTGTTTTATAGGCTTCAAATGACTAGTGCCATTTTTATTGAGAACTTTATTATGTGATCATATTGGAAGTTGTTCATATTCCCATCAGTTGTACTCTTATGTTCTCTTTCCCCTCCCCCTGTCCTCAGTGGGGTTTATGGGTAATCACTGTGGGGTCATGAATGCACTAGTCAGTCTCTGTGGGAAGGACAGTGTCTCAGAATTTGCCCTCCCACTCTGTTGAGGACCAAACCTCCAACACATGAGCCCTGGGGGACACTTTCAATTCAAACCATGACAGCAGAGAGCCCACCTGCTCTCCAGAGCCAGGCGCTATCCTCCAGGACCCCCTTGGTCAAATGCTTTCGTGTGTGTGTGTGTGTGTGTGTGTGTGTGTGTGTGTGTGTGTGCGCGCGCGTGTAGTACATGCACATGTGTGTGCACTTGTGTGCTCTGTGGGCATGTGTGTGGAGGCCAGAGGGAACACCGGGGGCCTCTTTCACTCTTCTGCATTGTCTCCTTGTAAACCTGGAGCTGCTGTTTCTGGTCACACTGCCTGACCAGCGAGCACAATGATTCTTCTCTCTCTGCCCTTCCCCACAGGACTGGGGCTGCAGGTGTGCCTGTCCATGCCCAGCTTTACATGGGCACCACGGATCAAACACAGCCAGGCCCTCACACTTGAGTGGCAAGCACTCTTACCCATAGAGATGTCTCCTCAACCAGGGGAATTCCTGGGCACCCCAACATGTACTCACCGACATTTGGGTACCACGTTGTGTCCAGGTAGCAGTGTGCAGCAAGGAGGCTCAGGGACAGGGAGATAAGAAATGATGAGAAGAGAGATTGAAAAGAGAAGGAAATTATTCTAGGACAAAATCTGTTTCTGCTGGATCCAGCCTGGAGAGAGATGCATTCCCATGGCCAGCGCTGAATGGCAAACAGCTTGGACTTCTGTGCCATTGGCTTAAGGTCCTGACGATAGGAAAGCCTACTTTAGTGGCTCCTCGGCAAAGTGCCCACTCTTGTGGCATCTGTGGAGCACTAAGTGTTTCCACCTCCTTGGGTGCAGTTGCTCCTGCGAACACCCACTGTACAGATCAGGCTTGGCTTAGAGCAGTGGAATGCCTCACCACAGTGATCCAGCCGGGCCTGACCTGGTCCGTTCTCTGCAGCTCCAGGCCCCTTTGTACCAGCCACTGAACAAACTGCTGTGAATAAATACCTGACCAAAAGCAGCTTAAGGAAGGAAGGGTTTATTTCATCCCAGGAGGTGCAGTCCACTATAGCAGGGAAGACATGAAAGGAGGGAAAAGCCAAAAATAATAAAAGTCAAAGAGAGTAGGAAATGTTCCAAAATATTAATCATAGTTCTTGCAGAAGTTGTGGCATTAAGAGTCTCGAGTTCTTGTATGAAGACTTTCTATCCCAGCTTGTGGTAGTTGGCATACACTAAACCTCCAACAACAGTTGCAAACAAAGACACAGTATCCCAGTCTTAGCTCTTGAAAGATGATCACTGAGCCTGGGTCAAGGCCCACACCAGCCTCTGGATGATCAGAAATGCCTCACCAGTCTTATAGCCCAGTGTTCACTTTTGCAGGATGATGTCTAAGGATTCCAGGCTCTGTTTTACATTTATTACCCTGCTTTCCCAATTTTCATACCTTGGGTCAATAATTCAACAGTTTAGGAATGCTCGATTGAGAATGCCATATTCAAACAGGGTGGGAACATTGACATCTCATTTAAATGAACAAAAGAGGGTTTCTCTGTGGCTGGATCCTCTTGGAGTAGCATGTAGCATGTATACTTCCCCAAACGTATTTTACAGCCATATTTGGAATATCAGTGCTACAGAGGTAGGCCAAGCTCGAGAAGTGTAGTTTATAACACCAGCTCTGCAGGTTCCTCAGCCTCCAGCCTATGGCTCTCAGCACAGGCTGCACATTGATCAGCTGTGGTCTCTGAAAAACCCCACCGGAAGTTGGCCTAGAGAGCCAGAGTCCAAGCTGAAAACTACTTCTTGTCCTACACTTTCCACCTCTCACTAAGGAGAATGTGAAACCAGGGTTGTTCTTCACACACTATCCATACGGAAGGGGTAAAATGACATTTCTAAGAACTTCCAGTTAAATATCTTATTTTACAGAGGAGGCAACCAGAACTCCAAAGCCCTCCAGGGCCCTTGTCTCCTCACATGCTGTTTCCAGCCAGTGCCAAACTCTCTATGGGCCCCATGCCTCTGGGCCACACAACCCTCCATCTGGAGGAGGAGTGAAAGAGACTCCACAGCTCTCCAAGGCCATCTCACTGCCACAGGTATAGCAAGGGGCCCCGCTTCTGTCCAGTGAACCTAACAAGGTGGAGAGTGGACTCAAGTCCTGTTCTAACCACGGCTCTAGACCCTAGAAGCTGAAGGTCGAGCTGAGAGGCTGTGTGACTCACAGAAAGTGAAGAGGGCCTAAGCAGAGAGAAACATCCATGCCCACGTAGGCCCTCTGAGGAGGAATGAAGAAGACAGGTGGGTGGTCTCTCTCCCTGTGAGCTCCACGTCAATGACACCAGCCTGCAGTGACTGTCACAACTGCCTTCGATACAGAGACCACACCTAGTACGTGGCTATGGCTGTTCTCTTCCCTATAACACGCTTGTCCCTAAGCCAGGAGTCTGTAATAAGAACTCTCCCTTTCAGTTTACATCTTGGACCTCCCACACCCTTTTCAAGCTTAAGATTCCATTGCTTCTATGCAGCCCTGCCAAGTAACCCCGTGAGGCCTGTGGAGAGACCAAAGGTGGAATACAGCCCGAGCTCCTCTGAGCCCCTAGCTCCCACTGAACAGGCCTCCATTTCTGGTCTCCACATGTGCACAGGGAACTGTTTCCACAGAGACCTCCCTTTTTCAGGGAACCATCGAGTACCCCTTCTGAATGCCAGGCCTATGCTAACTGCCCTCCTCTCTGGAGGATCAGGTCTGTTCTGATTGAGGAAAAGGGAAGAAGGTGGGGAGTGCTGGAAGAAGATGGTGAGCCCCTGGAAACGGTGGGAGCCCTTGGGCTGCCTGTTTTCTGACTGAAGTAGAGATCTCACCAGATCCTGAGGGAAACTGGCCTAGGTTTACCTCAGCTCAGCAGCCTGGGATGATTCTCACAGGGTTTGTTGTCATGCCTTTCATGTCTATGATGTGTAGGAAAGAACCAAATCCACAGGTCACAGACAACTTCCTCAGTGTCGACTCGGACCCACCAGCAATATCCACATTGTTGTGTGGATTCTGTCACACAGGGAGGGAGGAAGGTGGGGCACAGGGAGTCAGGCCATTGGAATCTCACCAGAGCAAATTTAACTCAATGATAATGTAAGACATCTTTAAAAGCATTAATATTTTAAATATTTAAAACTGATACATGGCAAAGCCAAGAATAGTGAATACACACACACACACACATACCACATACACAGGCATGCCCATGGTTGGTGTGTGGCTAGAGAATTGAACCAGCCCTGGAGTGCAAGTTTTGTAAGCAAAGGCCTTTAATCACTGAGCCATCTCCCCAACCCCTTCACAGACATGTTTTTTTTTTTTTTCTTTTTTGACAGGAAAAAGGTAGGTTCAAAGGTTCTCACCCATCAGTTGCTGCCTTATGCACCTTGTGGAATTCTCTCCCTGCCCTGTAATTGGGATTAAGTTTGGGCACTGGTGAGAGGAGATTATGGTTCAGCTAAAATGTAGTTCTGGATAACGACCCTCCCACTTCAGAGCATAAATGCAAGCCACCGCCACCGCCAGATGCAAGTTTTGTGGGATAACTCAGGTTTGGAGAGCCACCTGCCTGGGTGCCCACCAGCCCCGCAGTGCCTACCATATCCCGGGGTGGCCCTGCCAGCTCAGGGCCTCTCAGTTGGTCAGCAGACTCATCCCTGCAGTTTCCCAGGATGCGAGGCTGCGCTAGGCTTGGGGTCCTTGACTGCAGGTCCGCTTGGATGCTCTGTGGGTGGAAGCCTAGCTTTTTCTCAGCAGTGGGTCTGTGGTATTGCTGAGGAGCCAGGCACCACCTCCTTCAGCAGGGGCTCAGTTTGCAAAGTCCAGGCCCAGCCTACCCAGTCCCCATAAAGCTAGCCAGGGGGAGGCTCCTTTCACAATAAAAGCCCTGCCCTATGCAGAGTCTGCTGCAGCCTCCTGGAGCCCTGGTCCAGCTGCTGGGTCACAATGTTCCCAGTCCTGCCTTCCCTGCAGACCCAGAGATACACCAAGGCTGGGCAACCAGGAGCACCCCCATCCTACACCTTGGGAAGTACCAGGGCAACCCTCGGGGGCCCCAAATTAGCACCGTCTGCTGCAAAGCCTCTGGAAAGCAAATCTGTTACTGCACATCTTCCTCTGGTTTCAGCTCTGCTCCCAAGGGCGGTTTGGAAAAAAAGTCGCTTGACCACTGAGGGTCGTTAACAATGACCAGATTTTCCCCTGGACAGCTGATCCCTGTCCACTGCTGCAGTAAGTGGTTGACACTGAACTCTCCGCTTTGGATGCACACACTTCTCTGTTCCCTGGAGCACCTCTGGTGACAGCTGGACCAGAGGGGCTGTACCGGGCTTGTTGGCTAGAATATAGCTGGCATCCAGAATCAGGCTGGCTTTATGAAAAATCAGTGCCTGGATCTTTTGAGAGTTTTTGACCCTCAGAAGTCCAATATTTGGACTTCAAAATTAAAAAGGAAGTTAGCCCTGTCCCTCAACCCATCTAAAGACAAGGGTTCAAATGTGTCTTCACCTCATTGTGTGTGTGTGCATGCTCGTGAGAGTATGAATGTGGTGTCATGTGCCATGTATGTGACAAATGGTGTATACTGCGTGTCTAGATGTGTGTGCCCATGCACATGTGAATGGAGGCCAGAGGAGAATATTAGGCTTCCTTTCTTCAATGCTCATATGCACACTTTATTGAGACAGGGTTTCTCCCTCAACCCACAGCTGCTGTCCATCAGGGAGCCCCAGCAATTCTCTAGTCTTTGCCTATACTGCCTCCCACAGTGGCCTGAGGATACAGACATGCATTTCCATACTTTTTCATATGGGTTCTGGAGAGTCAAACTTGACTGTCTCTAGCTGAAAGGTCTTCTCTCTCATGCTTACATATTTTTTTGTTTGTTTGTTTGTTTTCGAGGTAGGGTCTCACTCTATCCCAGGCTGACCTGGAATTCACTATGTAGTCTCAAGGTGGCCTCGAACTCATGGCAATCCTCCTACCTCTGTCTCCTGAGTGCTGGGATTAAAGGCATGTGCCACCATGCCTGGCTCCTTTTAAAAAAAAATTATTATTTATTTGCAAGCAGAGAGAGAAGAGAGACAGAGAAAGAATGGGCATGCCAGGGAGGGCCTCTAGCCACTGAAAATTAACTCCAGATGCATGCGCCCCCTTGCGCACCTGGATTATGTGGGTCCTGGGGAATCGAACCTGGGTCCTTTGGCTTCACAGGCAAACGCCTTAACCACTAAGCCATCTCTCCAGTCCTCATGCTTACACTAGCATGAGCATCCACTAAGGAGTTGAGATAAAGTTACCATGAAAGGGTAACCTGTGTTCCACACAATGGCCAAGCAGATTTTGGGGAAGAGTTGGCTGCAGTAGTGTATGGTTGAGGTGGAAGTCCTCTGGTCCTAGGTCCACAGAAAAATTGTTTTGTGTAAAATAGCAAGTGAACATGAGAGAGAGAAAAGATAGTAAACCTTGAGCACCATGTGTGACATCCTAGTGGCTTCAGGAGCAACACAGTTGAGGACTTCTGGGCATGGTGGACACATGAGTACTTACCTGGGCAAGGTAGTCAAAGTTAGATTTTTTAAAAAAATATTTTATTTTAATTTGTTTATTTGACAGAAAGAGGAAGAGAGAGAGAGAGAGAGAGAGGATGGGCATGCCACGGCTTTCAGCCATTGCAGTGGAACTCCAGATACCTGCACCCCCTTGTGCATCTGGCTAACGTGGGTCCTGGGGAATTGAACCAAGGTCCTTTGGCTTTGCAGGCAAACACCTTAACTGCCAAGCCATCCCTCCAAACCAAAGTTAGAGTTTAAAAGGACTACATGTAGGCTCCCTTTCCTCCCTTATTTTTGGTCCTTCTGGGCAGGATGAAAAAGTGACACCAAGGGTATTGCCAACCTCCTCATTGCTGGGAGAAAGCATCTGACCAGAAGCAGCATATGGAAGGAAATGGTTTATTTCTACTTGCAGTCTCTTGAAGTTTCTTCATGGCATGGCAGAGCAGAGGCTGAGAATCACATCTTGCCACAACATTTGGCAGAAAGGATCAAGAGTGAGCTGAGGACTGAAGAGATGGTTTCACAATTTAGATGATTGCCTGCAAAGCCAAAGGACCCAGATTCGATTCCCTGGGACCCACATAAGCCAGCTGGACTAGGTAGCCTGAACATCTGAAGTTTATTTGTTTATTTGGAGTGGCTGAAGGTCCTGGCATGCCCATTCTCTCTCTCTCTCTCTCTCTCTCTCTCTCTCTCTCTCTCCTTCTTTCTCTAATAAATAAATAAAGAAAGAAAAGAAAAAATTTATTTATTTTATATTTATTTATTTATTTTAAAAAGTGAGCTGAGCTGGGTGTGGTGGCGCATGCCATTAATCCCAGCACTCAAGAGGCAGAGGTAGGAGGATTGCCGTGAGTTTAAGGCCACCCTGAGACTACATATTGAATTCCAGGTCAGCCTGGACTACCATGAGACCCTACCTCGAAAACCAAACAAAGAAAAAGAAAGTGAGCTGACTCTAGAAAGGGGTAGCTGGCCTATAAAACCCCAAAGACAGCCCTAAGCAACAGAAATCCTGTAACAAGGCTCCAAGCTCCAAATTGCCACCAGGTGGAGACCAAGTAATCATAACACATGAGGCTATGGGGATCATCTCAAACAACCACAAGGTGAGTTTTAGTATACAATAAGAGATCCAAGTGTATTCCTGAACTTTTATTCATTCAGCAGTTTGCATGGTACCTCTGTCCTGAGACAAGCCAGCCCCTTCAACAAACTCAGAAGACATTAATGTATGCTTAAAGAATCTAGCCTCTGCCCATGCCTTTAATCCCAGCAGTCTGGAGACAGAGGTAGGAAGTTCACTGTGAGTTCACCTTGCAGGACAGTCTGGGCTAGGGTGAGATCCAACCTTGAAAACAAAACAAAACAAAACAAAATAAAATAAAATAAAATAAAAAATAATGTACTCTCACTTTTGGTTAAAGAATCTTCTCTTTTCAGATGGCAATGACCTTGGGAAGACTCAGAAGGCACCATGGTGCTGAGGAGAAGTGACAGAGGAGTGTTCAGCACTGAAATATCTCTATTACACCTTCCAAGGCTCAGGGTCCATTGCGGAAGAGGTGGCAAAAAGAATGTAAGAGCTAAAGGAAGGATAGGACTCTTTACAACGTGCTCCTCCGGAAACAAAATGGCCTGAATATCCATGACCGCACAGTACCTGACACTACCTACACTAGACCATCATAATAGGAGGAAGAGATCATGACATCAAAATGAAAGAGAGACTGATTGAAAGGGGGAGAGGATATGATGGAGAGTGGAGTTTCAAAGGGGAAAGTGGGGGTGGGAGGGAATTACCATGGGATATTATTTACAATGATGGAAGTTGTCAATAAAAATAAATAAATTAATTAAAAAAAGACTCCAGCCTCATTCATATTTGCCAGGCCTCTGATTCCTGTTCTAGGCCTTGAAGGGAAGGACTCACAAGAAAGTGGGAAAACAGCCTTGCATGGCTGTGTCTGTTGGGCAGGACAAGGGCTAGGGCCACCAAGAAGAGTAAGGACATAAGTTGGTTCATTAGTGCCCTTGAGCCCAGTTCCCTAAGCCAGTGTTCAATGGAACTTAGAATAAATAACCATTCTTCTTGCTCCTGCTCCCTTCTTGATAATGTCTGTTGGTCAACGAACCTGACACAGGTCCCCCAACATGGAACATGGCTCTGGAGGGGACCCATTCCTAGACTAGTGTTCCAGTAACCAGAGGTGGGGAACAAACAAAATGCTGGTCCTCCAAAGTTCCTAGAGAGAATCACAGGGGATTGGTCAGCGAGTATGATGACGCACTTCCGGCCCAGTCCCTATATCTACCGCTTGAAGGCGTGGCTTCTGATTTCTGCAGCCTGGTGCCCAGGACCTGTTCGTGCTGGGAAGCGTTGGAGGCCGTTTTGGAGTCGTTGGTAAGTGGTGTGAAGTGACTGGGAAGGCCAGGACGAGGTCCAAGAGAAGGAGGAGGAGGCGCAGCTGCTTCTGGGGTCTTCCTCTTGGCCCTGTGGAGGCGTTGGCAGAGGCCTTTGTGGCCTGGGCGCCGGCTGGAGGCACTTCGGCTGCAGCATGGTGGGCGGCGAGCCTGGGCCTTCCCAGCCTGTGAGGTCTGCGGGGACACTGGCGGCCATGCACCAGCATCCCCGGCCTCGTCGAGCCCGAGGCTTGCCTTGCAAAAGGCATGGAAAGCCTGTGGTCACGTGAGGTGCTGATGATCCGGGGACGGGGGTGATGGTGACGATCCCCGGACTTGGCGTGAGAGTGCCACACCACACTTAACATTTCTTGCATGATAATTTGCATGATAATTATTTTTCTTTTTTCTTTTTCTTTTTCTTTTTTTTTTTTTTTGGAGGGTCTCGCTCCAGTCCGGGCTGACCTGGAATTCCCTGTGTAGTCTCAGGCTGGCCTCGAACTCACAGCGATCCTCCTACCCTTGCGTCCTGAGTGTTGGGATTAAAGGCGTGTGCCATGCCCGACCTAGTACTTCATTCTCCTGTGTCTCGCTTCTGTAAGACTAGGATTGCCACTGATTAGAAGTGATTAGTGAATCCTTCACATGGCCTTTAATACAAGATGACTCCGATCTTTGCAGGAGAGTTCAAGTAGAGTTACTGTCCCTAATGCTTGTTTACCTGCAGCTCCTGAGTCTTGTCTTTTTCCTCGACAAGAATAAGAGATTTGGTGATGTCTCCTGTGCCTCCTCCACGCAGCCCTCAGGTAAGATGAATTGCATTGCCGCCGTTAATATATGTGTATAAAGGATATGGAAATGCACATTCATATTGTAAAGATATAGATATGAACATGTGCATGAATATACAGCATACTTCATAAACTCCTCATTCTAGTTTATTTTTGGTACACCACCAGCTTTCACTCTCTGGCTCACTTTTACAAAATAAAAACACTTGTATGAGTGCCACTCCTATCAGTATATTAACATTATTAGTAAACTAGAACTGTCTTCTCCCAAGTACGGCAAAGTTACCCACTATTCTTACTGACACGATGGATTAATGTGTTTGTTCCTGGACCGCGTTCAGTGGAGTCATTCCATTCTGCTGTAGATGGACTTTGGTTGTTCCCAGGTGTTTTTGTTTGTGTTGATTTGATTTTTGAAGCAGTGTCTTACTGTGCGTGCAGACCAGGCTGGTCTCAAACCCCTGGCAGTCCTGTTTCAGCCTCCTCAGTGCTGGGATTATAAGCAGGAGCCATCATGTCCACCTTTCCAGTTTTTGACTACTAAAAGATGGCAGTAGAATAGTTATTCTTGTTTTTGGTAGACTTATGCATTCTCTTGTGGGTGTAACATATATACATGATGTATTATACTTATACATTATACTTATACATGAATGCATATGTACATATATGATATAACAGAAATGTGTGTGTCTGAGAGAGAGAGACAGAGAAAGAGAGAGAAACTGTTAGATCATGGAGTGTACATTTGATTAGTTTTAATAATTCTGGCAAAAAGTTTCCAAGCTAGTTATTCAGTTTGTACTTTCTAACCTATGCTTGTCTGAGGTCTTTGAAAGAGAGAAACTGTTAGATCATGGAGTGTACATTTGATTAGTTTTAATAATTCTGGCAAAAAGTTTCCAAGCTAGTTATTCAGTTTGTACTTTCTAACCTATGCTTGTCTGAGGTCTTTGAAAGCTGCAACTTGTCGTTACAGAAAGCACCGACTTTTGAGGATGTGGCTGTGTCTGACACTAAGAATGACACTACGAATGAATGGTCCAGCCTGACACCTCACAAGTCTCTGTGCAATGAAGTAATGCTGGAGAACACTATGCATGTGGCGTTTCTGGGTAAGTTCTGCTGCATATCCCTGCCTGGGTCCTCAAAGGGTGAAGGGCCTGCTTGTGATTATGAGCGGAGCCCAGGTTCAAAGGTGCAGACAGGGAAAGCTGGAGCCCGTTGATCTCCAAAGGGCTTTCCTCCTCTTCCCGTCACAAGCTGTGCCTTTTCCTTTCCTGCAGTAGAGGTGATCTCTTCTCCAGCGTTGTCTCCTTCTTTTCCTTTCTTCATCATAGTGGAATATGTGTTTTCTATTTTATTTATTTGACAGAGAGAAAAAGAGAGAGAGAGAGAGAAGGAGAAGGGCTGAACCAGGGCCTCCAGCTGCTGCAAACGAACTCCAGACACATGCTTTGTCTGCTGCATCTGGTTTATGTGGGTCCTGGGGAATGAAACCTAGGTCCTTGGGCTTTGCAGGCAAGTGCCTTAACCACTAAGCTATCCCTCCAGCCCAGAAAATGTGTATTCTATGACCAGCACCAAGTTGTGCAGTTTCTCATGGTCTGTTACTCATTGCTTCGCATCCCCTTAGACAACATCCTTCTTCAGTGTGTAATGCGCCACAGTGCTGATCCCCCCGGGGTGTCGAGAAGAACATGATAAATACTTGACTGGTTATACCTGATCACCAGTTTCTGCTTTCTCACACATCTGCAACATTAATAAATACATTTGGTGTAGTATTTATCTTGTACACTAGTCAAAAGAACAACTATAAAATATGTTTTCTCTTCATGACACTACATTTAAATTAATTTATATTGAAATACGGTATGTTAACTTACAGATATTGTGGTTTCTCTCCTACAGGGTACATCTCAAAACTAAAAAGATACCGTAAGCTGGTTGAAAGGTTAGCACAAGCAATGCCACCGAAGGCTTTGACACCAAATGCTCTGCCACCGAACGCTGCTCCGAGTACACAGCACTACGAAGACCAGAAAGAAGCTTAATTCTTGATCTTGAAATATCAGTGTGCCAGGGAAGAAGTTGATTCCAGAGTCATGTTAAAATTATGTCAAATGCAGACTGTGTTTTCTGTAGATGTGGATTCCCACAAGGTTTTTTCAAGTTCATTAAAGTTGGTTTTGATGCATAAAGCAAGCACTCATGTTTTTTAAATAGCTTTTAATATGCTACAGTACAGGCTGGACAAATGGCTCAGTGGTTAAAGGCACTTGCTTGCAAAGCCTGCCAGCCCAGGTTCCACTCCCCAGGACCCACATAAAGTCAGATGCACAATGTGGCACATGCATCTGGAGTTCATTTGCAGTAGCAAGAAGTCTTGTGCACCCATTCTCCCTCTTTCTTTCTCTCTCAAATAAATAAAAGCTTTATTTTTATTTATTTATTTGAAACAGAGAGAGAATGGGTGTGGCAGGGCTTTTGGCCACTGCAAACAAACGCCAGACACAGACCAGAAAGAGTTAACAATCTTTCACTACAATTTGTCTTAGGACATCTTCATACCACTATAGAGAATTTCACTCTTCTTTTAAAAACTTTAAAAAAATATTTTATTCTTTCTTTATTTGAGAGAGAGAGAGAGAGAGCGCATACCAGGGCCTCCAGCCACTGGAAACAAACTCCAGATGTGTGGACTATGTTGTGCATCTGGCTTATGTGGGTCCTGGGGAATCAAACCTGGGTCCTTAGCTTTGCAGGAAAGTGCCTTAATTGCTAAGCTATCTTTCCAGTTCCGATGTAAACTTCTTAATAAGGGATGAAGAGATTTCTCAGCAGTTAAAGCACTTGCCTCTGAAGCCTAATGGCCCAGGTTCATTTCCCTATTACCCATGTAAAGCCAGATGCACAAAGTGACCCATGCATCTGGAGTTCCTTTGCAGTAGCAAGAGGCTCTGGTGTGCCCACACACATTCTCTCTCTCAAATAAATAAGTAAATAAATGAGTTAATTAATTAATTAAAAGATAATCATGGGGTGGATAATGAAGACATGGTACATTTATACAGTGGAGTTTTTATTCAGCATCAAAGGAAGATGAAATTATGAACTTTGCAGGGAAATGGATGGATCTGTAAAGTATTATACTTATTGAGTTAACTCAGACCCAGAGAGCTAAGTGCTGTATATTCTCTCTCATATGTGGATCCTAGCTACAAATGTTTGGACTTGTATGTGAGTTGGAATAAAACTCAGTAGCAGAGGCCATAAAGCCAGAAAGGGAAGGGAGGAGAGGGGAGGACTCAAGGTGATGGTATTGTACATATGTAAGTAGAAGAATTACTGGGGATTGAAAGGCCTAAGTAAGGTTAGGGGAAGAGATTGTAAAGGAAGGGTGAGGGGAGGGTTAATCAAAATATAAGAGGATATGAATAAGCCATATGGAAACCTACTTTATTGGACAATGGTATACCCAGAAGCCATAGATGATATCTAGAAAAATTTCATGCCAGTGATGGGATACCTTCCAGTGAGTTGTTGGCCAGGGAGGTCCCTGATGCCCCCAGGACATTACAGGCCATTACCAAAGTGCTTGGTTTCCTACCAGGAATAGATGGTAAGACCCTGTTGCTAAACACTCCACATGCTTGGGCTACAAGGTCACTGAGCAATCTTGCTGGAGCTGAGCTGAAAACCACCTCCCTGTAGACCAGCTGACAGAAAGCTGGAAAAAAGCTATGCTGCATGCAGCTCTATGGGAGAGAGAGAGAAGTCATCAGGGGAGATAACCGACAGTGGGTATTGCTGCTGAAGACGCAGGCCACTGAGAAATCCGGCTTGAGCTGAGGTGAAAACTTCATCCATGCAGACCCTTTATCCAGGCCCTGGAAATTCTCAACATACTTGGGCCTCATCTACTCCAACTCTCCCGATGCACGGTGTGAGCTGCTGCCCTCTCAACATGATGAATGGAGAGCCACTGTCCTCCCAATGTAGAGGTGCCCAGTGCCTTTCCAGCTCCTCTTCACACTCCCCAAATGTGATCCACTCACCATGGTGGCTACAGGTTAGAAGGGACAGAAACAGTTCCCTTGTGCTTAATAAGTGCTGAGGAGTGTAGCACAGGTGGATGGGAGTGGCAGACATAAGGCTCTGCCCCTGCCAGGGTGGCCAATCAACTGGGTTCAGCAGTGGTGGGGCTGGACTTCCTGGATGTGCCTCACACAGGTGTTTCCAACTGCTGCCAGCAGCTCCAGACAGGAGACCAGCACCGGTGCCACAGCATGAGGGTGGGTCCAAAAGCTTCACACAGGTCTTACAGACTGCAGAAAGGGGCTGCAGGGCCTGGCCATGGAAAATTGGCTCCAGACACAAGTATGTGGGACCAGACCCCTTACACAGCAGGTTTGCCTTCCTGTAGACAAGTATTGGAAATGCAGACTGCTGGTCAGCATCGCTCACCGGGTCTTCAAGCCACCCCAGCTGGTCAGTGAGTTTTACCCTCTCTCTTTAGAGTTAATTCTGTAACTTGAGAATGTGGAGGTTCTTTAGAAAAGGAAATGATGCTTTTGCTTTACTATAATGTCTTACTGTGAATACTAAAGGCATAAAATACAGGAAACAATATTTCAGTTGGTTAGAAAATAGTACCTATGCAGGGCTGGAGAGAAGGCTTAGCGGTTAAGTGCTTGCCTGTGAAGCCTAAGGACCCCGGTTAGAGGCTCAGCTCCCCAGGACCCACGTTAGCCAGATGCACAAGGGGGCTCACGAGTCTGGAGTTCGTTTGCAGTGGCTGGAGGCCCTGGTGTGCCCATTCTCTCTCCCTCTCTCTATCTGCCTCATTCTCTCTGTCTGTTGCTCTCAAAAAATAAATAAAAATAACAAAAAAATTAAAAAAAAAAGAAAAAGAAAATGGTACCTATGCCTTGAATATTAAGGCTGTTGAAGGGCAGAGAAGGCCCCATCTTTACATGTAAGCCACCAAGTGTAAGGAAAAAACCCTAGGGACTTTTAAACAAGATTTAAAAATGTCAAATGGTGCTGAATGGTGGAAGTGAATGAAACTTGAGGATGGAGGAAATTGTCTCCCACTCATGGATATTATGAAACAGGATTTTTTGGGCTACTTAAGGATTTTCTAATAGGTCTGCTTGGATTCTGATATTGTCACCATGCCCAGGTTAGGGTTAATAGCTTAATTTACCCCTTCCCAGATCTATTCCAGGACTGTAAACTAAATTTCTCAGTCTTAGAAACATATCCAGTGACTAATGTCAAAATGTGACTTTAAAGCTGTATCAGGCAAAAACCTATTGCCATTACTGAAATATTGAAAGTGTCACCAGCAGTGGGAACACATCTCAGTGTTCCGAGCTTTGTTATCTAAAGGCCTTCCAGCCAGGTGCAGCCGGGGTACTTAACACAGCTGAAAATAATTTCAGGCTGAGCCAGAAGTACAGTTAGTGAGTCTGAGTAGAAGAAAGGATAGACGGTTGAGGAGAGTCAGGTGTGGGCCTCAGGACAGAAGTGCACCCAAATTCTTCAGGAACAGTTTCATCAGTGACTGGGCCTTTTGGAGTTACGTTGTTTGAGGGAGGTGAGCTACTCATTTCCTTATAACAAGATTGTATAATGAAACCATAGGGTTATTTATAAGGATACTGGACAGACTTATGTATAAGGAAACGTGACTGAAGCAAAGGTGGATAACATTTAATTTTTTTTTTTTTTTTTTGAGGTAGGGTTTCACTCTAGCTCAGGTGAACCTGGAATTCACCGTGTAGTCTCAGGGTTTCCTTGAACTCCTGGTGATCCTCCTACCTTTGCCTCCCGAGTGCTAGGATTAAAGGCATGCACCACCATGTCTGGCTCTAAAATTTTATTTAACTATTTTATTTTTCCTTATTTATTTAAGAGAGAAAGAAAAAGAGGCAGATAGGGAATGAGTGTGCCAGGGATTCCAGGCACTGCAAACAAATCCCAGATGCAAGTGTCACCATGTACATCTGGCTTTATGTGGGTACTGGGGAAATGAATCTGAGTCCTTAGGCTTCACAGGCAAGTGCTTTAACCGCTAAGCCATCTCTCCAGAACAATATTTTTTTTTAATTAAGGTGAGTTTGCTATATGTAGATCACAAAGATGTTGAAAAATGTTGTAAGGTCAGGAATGGTGGTGCATGTCTTTAACCCAAGCACTTGGGAGGCAGAGGCAGGAGGATCACTGTGAGTTGAAAGCCAAACTGAGACTGCATAGTGAATACTGAGTTCCAGGTCAGCCTGGGCTAGAGCTAGACTCTACCTAGAGAAAAAAGAATCTGGTAGGAAGGGCTTTTTCCTCCAGATATAATCTGATGCCAGTAGAGAATGTCTTTCCTTACTGGTCCTGTCAAAGTTAATTGAGCAGAGCTATGCAGTGATAGCCAGGTCTATGGAAATGTTAATGGAGCTATTGACACTGTCTGGTAAAAGGAGGGGGAGGGTCACTGGCTTGGGAGAAGATAGGAAGTGAAAGGTTAAGTAAGTAGATGCTATCATGCTGTTTTCATATAGTCTGTGATTGTGTGGACCTTGCAGTAATGCAGCTGTTTTGGGGTTGCCCACACTCCTGTAAATGACACCCCACCTGTGCTCTGTAAGTCAACCCAGTAAACTCATTGGTTCACCTAGTTGGACTAGTTGGTAGAATTGTGAGCAGTGACAGTACTAAGATTGGCTTCACATTGTGACTCTCAGCCTCTTTAGTAGTTCCATTCATATTCTAGGGGCCTCAACTTGGATAAAACCCAGGATTAGTGGCTTACTCCAGGTGATTGTGTGAGAGTAACTAAAAGGTAAACATAAGACTGAGAATTCATATTCATTCATTCAATTCATATTTAGTGTTGCCATGTGTGTGCATATTGTAAATGTTGTGTGTGTTCACCATGTGAGTATGGCATGAAAATGAGGAAGTTATTTATATCTGATGAGTGCTTTTGCACCAATAAATTTGGGGTATCTCCAGATTCTTGTCTTACAAACTTAAAGAAGTGAAATTCACAGATCAAAGGGTAAGGTTTAGAGAGACTTTATTAGATTCAGAGGAGGCAAGTGGAGAAAGTATAGAGAGCTCCTGCCATATGGAAGGTGTTAGGGGGTAAAGCCTGCCCTATGACCCAAACTGGGGTCACTTATGGATTCGGAATGGAAGCTGAGCTAACCTGCCATGATGCTAAATTTTGGGGCTGAGTAGCCATAATGCCACTGTCAGATTTAAATCTTCCAAGAATCTCAGTTCTAGGAAAGTGGTGTAGGGAAGGGCACAGGTTGTTTATAGGAAAACAGATCTAGAGCACTCCTTTAGGCAAGAGATAAGAGGAAGACTTCTCTGGGGGCTGGAGAGATGGCTTAGTGGTTAAGCACTTGCTTGTAAAGCCTAAGGACCCCAGTTTGAGGCTCGATTCCCCAGTACTCACCTTAGCCAGATAGATGGACAAGGTGGCGCATGCATCTGGAGTTTGTTTGCATTGCCTGGAGGCCCCGGTATGCTCTCTCGCTCACTCTCTCTGTCTCTCTCTCTCTCTCCCTCTCTCTGCCTCTTTCTTTCTCTGTGTGTCACTCTCAAATAAATAAATAAAAAGAATAAGTACAAATTTAAAAAAAAGCACAAGACTTCCCTGATTGTACTAACATGGGGAGTGCTATGTCAGGCTTGAGGACATTCCTGCTTCTTTGCGTTTGGGGCCATATTCATATTAAACTGCCTCAGTAGTCTTAAAAGGTTTTTTTTTTTCTTTTGACACAAAACCCCACTGAGATGAATTTGCATAATTTTCCAACCAGTGTTAGAATGGCAGGGGTACATTTTAATATTATTTTCCCTCCATGTCTTGCCTCATCCCTTAGTTATTCTTTTTTTTTTTTTTGCTTTTGTTACTTTTTTTTTTTTTTTTTTTCCCGAGGTTGGGTCTCACTGAAGCTCAGGCTGACCTGGAATTCACTATGGAGTCTCAGGGTGGCCTCGAACTCACGGCGATCCTCCTACCTCTGCCTCCGAAGTGCTGGGATTAAAGGCGTGCGCCACCATGCCCGGCCTTGTTACTGTTTTTCAAGTTAGGGTCTTATGTCACCCAGGCTGATGTGGCATTCATTCTGTAGTCCCAGACTGGCCACAAACTGAAAGTAATACTCTTCCCTGTGCCCCCCCTCCCCTTGTTGCTGGATTGAAAAGCATGTACCAGCACATCCTGGCCCCCTTAGCTATTCTTAAGGGGAATTAGCTTTCCATAGCAGGAAGAGTTAATATTAGGGAACTACACTGAGGAACTCCATGTTGCTGTCTGCTTGGGATGGAAGCCATGTGTTTGCAGCACCTCCCTTCTGGCTGTGCAGAGCATCAGAGCTTTCCCTGAGGGACTTGGTCCTGTAAGCCTTGATATCTTTCCAGACACCTTCTAAAACCACTGGCTTTCCTGGTGTTATCTGCATTTTCTCTTGTTGTGAGTGAAGATGAACTTGAGGGATTTCGTTTTGTTTTGTTTTAGATCTCTTATGATACCTCAGGTTTCAAAGCATAGCTAGTAGGGCTGGAGGATGGCTTAGTGCTTAAGTCACTTGCCTGTGAAACCTAAGGGCCCATGTTCGACTTTCCAGAACCGACATAAGTCAGATGCACAAGGTCATAAGTCAAATGCACAAGGTCATACATGTGCACAAGGTAGCACACATGTCTGGAGTTTGTTTACAGTGGCTAGATACCCTTGTGGGCCAATTCTGTCTGTGTCTTTCTTGCTCTCTTTCTCTCTCTCATTAAAAAAAAAGAGTAACAACTAAAAGAAGCCTGTAAATATAATACAGGCTATTTTGGCTATTATGCTAAAGGCTATTAAGGCTATTATGCTAAAAGACACTGAATGATAATTTATTCCCTCATTTAGTTTCTTTCGAGGTAGGGTCTCACTGTAGTCCTGGCTGACTTGGATCTCACTTTATAGTCACATCTTGAACTCATGTCAATCCTCCTACCTCTGCCACCACACCTGGATATCCCTCTTTTTTAGTTTCTAATAGGGCATAGGAGTTTTCTTTCTTTATTTTTATTTTTTACCCCTACTAAAACCTACATGGGTATATTTGTATGTAACTGCACTTTATATTGAAAAACTAGGTAGCAGTCATCTATGTAACATATACAGCATACTGGTGAAATATCTTAATTGCTTATATAAGTCCTTCTGCTGGCCACTTTCAGGGTTGCTAAATATTTGCTATGTGTCTGTTGCAGTGGGAAACCCTGTTTTGAAATTTGAGCCTCTGCCATCTTTGCTATATCATATCCTGGCCATTTAATAATGTTCCAATTGTCAGTAACTGCTTTTGGCAGGTGCCTGTGATCGTTCAGACATAAAATTAAACATATATCTTTTGAGGTAGAGTTCGCCCAGGTTGGCCTGGAATTTACTATGTAGTCTCAAAGTAGCCTTGAACTCATGGCAATCCTATCTGTGCCTCCTGAGTGCTGGTATTAAAGGCATGTGCCACCACACCTGGCAATATATTCATATTCTTTCTTTCTTTTTCTTTCTTTCTTTCTGTCTGTCTGTCTGTCTGTCTTCTTCTTCTCCTCTCCTCTTCCTCCTCCTCCTCCTTCTTTTTTGGCCAGCACTACAAGTGAGGATAAAAGAATTAAAACTTGATAAATGTCAGGCATGGTAGCACACACCTTTAATCCTAGCACTCTGGAGGTAGAGGTAGGAGGATTGTTCTGAATTTGAGGCCAGCCTGGGACTACAGAGTGAGTTCCACGTCAGCCTTGAGTGAGATCCTATGTCGAAAAAAAAAAAAAAAAGAAAGAAAGAAAGGGGCTGAAGGGATGGCTTAGTGGTTAAGGTGCTTGCCTGCAAAAGCAAAGGACTCAGGTTGAATTCTCCAGGACCCATGTAGGCCAGATGTACAAGGTGATGGTACATGCATCTGGAGTTCGTTTGCAGTGGCTGGAGGCCCTGGAGTGTCCATTCTCTCTCTCTCTCTCTCTGCCTCTTTCTCTGTCTGTCTTGCTCAAATAAAGGAAAGTATACAAAAAATTAAAAAAAACCTTAATAAGTATCAACTGCTTTTAAATATTTACTCTTTATTCTTATGTTTGCAAATTTTATACATAATAGGTTAGTTTAAAATTTGTAGTGTTATGCACTGAGCTGAGAGCCTTATACTTCCTGAGCAAGTGCTTTACTACCACATTACACACCCAACTGGAAAAAACTGGGTTACATGGCAGATCAGACCATGTAAATGATGACCTAGTTAATAGTGGTATTTATTTTTTCTGTTAGTACTTGAGGCAGGATTTTTCTATGTGGCCTAGGCTGGCTTTGAACATACAACTATGTCTGGCCAGTGGTATGAATTTAGACCATTAGTTGGCTCTCTTTATCTATTTATTTATTTAGGATAGCTTATAGATGTGTTTATTATTGTTATTATTATTGTTGTTTTTGTTTTTCGAAGTAGGGTCTCACTCTAGCCCAGGCTGACATGGAATTCACTATGTAGTCTTAGTGTGGACTCGAACTCATGGAAATCCTCTTATCTCTGCCTCCCAAGTGCTGGGATTAAAGGTGTGTGCCACCACACCTGGCCTTTTATTTTGTTTTTTCAAGGTAGGGTTTCAAAGCTCTAGCCCAGGCTGCCCTTGAATTTGCTATGTAGTCTCAGCATAGCCTCAAACTCACAGTGATCCTCCTACCTCTGCCTCCCAAGTGTTGGGATTAAAGGTGTGTGCCACCATGCCTGACTGTAGATGTATTTATTGATCATGATGAAAGGTGTCAGCACAGTGGAAGCCCTTGGGAGTCCAGGGCCCTGGATTGGGGAGCTTGAACTCACAGCTGTGAGCATGCACTGCTTCTCAGCCACCGTGTCTTCTAGTGTGTCTTCATTCATCTTGGCAAATCCTCACTTCTTTGAAATGTGAATTTTCTATCTTCTGGGGTACTTGAATCTGGCCCTGCTCTGGGCATCAGCCATATGTTTCTTGTTCCGCATCATGCTGGATATGATGATTTGGTCAGTGTGAAATCCTCTCTGTATCTTGGAGCTTTTCAAATACATTCCACATATCTGTAAGCAGTATAGATTGGTGACAGCATGATATCAAAGCCATGAACATTGCCTGTTCTGTCTGCAAGGTCCCTTAGGGGCAACCCATACAAGCGATAGTCACATGCTTTACAGCCATCATACACCAGGCCCCATGAGTGATGGGACTTGGTAGTCCTAATTGACTGTAGATTGAACTGAAGTGGTGAGTGAGAACCATTATTAACTTGGAATCATTCTCAACATATATTTATTCCATATTAATAAATTATGCCAGCTTTATCTTCATAGTAGTCTCATTATTTTTATTAATCTCATATTTTATAGTGATTCAAGAACATTGCCTTACTCACCTAAACTTCCTTCCCTTGAGTCCCACCTCCTCAATGCTCTGCCTCCCACTCATGTCACTGACTATGAAACTAAGCCTTCAACCTTAGGGGAGCATCCAAGATACAAACTATAGTAGTTTCCCTTCCACCATTAAAAAGTATTCATGTACTGTGTCCCAGGGGACAAATCAGGCAAACAGGTTTCCCTTTTCTGAACATTTGCATCTTCAGTTTTCTTGGGAATTGGACCTGGTCTTGGGAATGGAGAGATGGTTCAGCAATTAAGATACTTGGCCTGCAAAGCCTAATGACTGAGGTTTGATTCCCTAGTACCCATGTGAAGCCTGATGCACAAAGTGGTGCATGCATCTGTAGTCTTCTTTCTTTCTTTCTCTTCTCTTATCTTCTCCTTCTTCCTCCTCCTCCACCTCCTCCCCCCCTCTTCCTCCTTTTCTTATTCTTCTTTTTGTTTGTTTGTTTTGAGATAGAGTGTCACTTTACCTCAGACTGACCTGGAATTTATGTAGTCTCAGGGTGGCCTCAAACTCATTTTGATCCTCCTTCCTCTGCCTTCCAAGTGCTGGGATTAGTGGCATGTGCCACCATGTCCAGCTACATCTGTAGTTTGTTTGGAGCAGCACTTTCCTTTCAAATAAATTATTTTTAAAAATAAAGAAATGAATTGGGTCTGAGACAGAGTCAGATATAGGCTTTTGGTTATGGCTTTAATCCATGAGGAAAGTAGTTTGCTATCTTAAAGATTCTCCCCTCTTGTCTTTTTAAATTATTTTTATTAATTATGAACCTCACTGCTGAACAAATCATGTGTTGGTCCTATTCCTCTCATGGTATCCCCTATTCCCCATCCCCATTCCAATGAGTATCCTAGTCTCTTCTGGGAAGGTCCCTTCTTTTTCTTTCTTTTTTAACGAAACTGGCTTTGTGAACAAGCACCTTTAATCACGGAGCCATTGCCCCAGCCCTCCAGGTTTTTAAATTTAAAAAAAAACTGCTCAATTCTTTTTTCTTTAAATATTTTGTTTTCATTTATTGGGGTTGGGGAAAGAGAGAGGGGGGGCGGAGAGGGAGAGAGAGAGAAATGGTCACACCAGGGCCTGTAGCCACTACCAACAAACTCTAGACATAAGATCCACCATGTACATCTGGCTTATGTGGGTTCTGGGGAATCAAATGGGTCCTTAGGCTTGGTAGGCAAGTGCCTTAACAGCTAAGCCATATTTCCATCCTGTTATTTAATTTTTATTTATTTCAGAGGGAGGGGGAGAGAGAGGATGGTGCACCATGTCCTCCAGTAACTGCAAATGAACTCCAGACGCATGCACCACCTTGTGCATGTGGCTTACATGGGTCCCAGAGAATTGAACCTGGGGACTTTGGCTTTGCAGATAAGTGCCTTAACTGCTAAGCCATATCTGCAGCCTCTCCCTTGCTTTGAAAGAAGCAGAAACTCACTTTGTTGGCCAGGTTGACCTCAAACTTATGATCTTCCTGTAGCTGGAATTATAGGTGTGCACAACTGCACCTGGATGAAGAAATTCCCACGAAAGGACCAAGTGCGGTACTGGAGAGTCAGCCTTGGATGGAATATGATCTTCATCTGCTGACACAGGATGTAGTCAGTGTTTGAGGACAAGTTTAGGTTGGGTGTTGAAATGGTGATAGAATGTTTGGTTTTATGGTGCACCCCTCGAATTCTAGCACTCAGGAGGCTGGAGCATCAGAATTTCCATGTATTTGTGGCTAGCTTGGGCCACATAGTGAGTTCTAGGCCACTAAAGGTTTCATAGCAAGTTCCTGTCTCATAAACCAACAAATATCAAGATTTGATGGTGGAACATTAAAGTTTCTGATTGCTGCTTTTCTCTCCCCTATGTGGCTGAAGTAAAAGTAATTATCATTCCTTTTTTCCCTCTTTCTTTTTTTTTCTATTAAGGTACCCAGGCTAGTCTTGAACTTGCCATCCTTCTCATCAGCCTAATAGATGGGGTTCCAGGCCTGAAGCAACAGATTCAGCCAAGCATATATCCCCAGCAGTTTAGCTGTTTGCTTATCTGTGTTGGTGTTTGAACCCAAGGCTCTATACCAGTGATCTATATCAGTAGCCCTCCTACTTCCTCAGTACCAGGGTTAGGGTTAGGGACATGCATGTGACTGAGTTCTGTTGAGATGTTAGTAGAAGTTGTTTGGTGGAGATTATTGGAAAGTTTCTAAACAGGATTAACTAAGCTGGTGCATCAGCTTTTTTCTTTCTGGAAGATGTAGAGGATGCCTGGGGTTTTCGCATCCATCTCATGACAATAATACGACCTTGAGCCACATGCCAAGTATGGATGAAGATGTATTCCAGGTGTGAAACTGCCACACAAGCCTTTGAGTGCCTTGCTCTGGATTTCTCCTTCACAGAGAAAATGAAGCATTCTGTACAGCTGTAGAGATCTTTTTTGTTTTACTTCCCTCCCTTCCTCCCTTCCCTTTATGTGTGTGTAGCTGATTGAAATTCCCAATAGAGATGTGGAACATGTTGGAATGTTTCTTATATTTTCTTATATTTTTCAGTGAAACTAGGAGGAAGTGTCATTAAATAAGGGTAAGGATTGGATATGGAATGTGGGACAGCCACTTTTCTTTTCTTTTTCAAGGTACTGTTTTGCTCTAGTTCAGGCTGACCTGGAATCCACTATGTAGTCTCAGGGAGGTCTTGAATTTAGAGATCCTCCTACCTCTGCCTCCCGAGTGCTGGGATCAAAGGCATGAACCATTCATGCCCAGCCACATTAGCCACATTTTTAAATTTTCTAAGAGCTCATGTGATCCAAACATTGAAGAGAGGTACAAAGATATAGCTCTCCTCTCTCCCTCTGTGCCTATACATCTCATTCTTCCCTGTTGTCCCCTAGAGATAAGCATTTGTGTCCCAAGTGACTATGAAAGTACAGACATTGAAAAACTGACCCTTTTAAAAATTATTTTTATTTATTCACTTACAAGCAGAGGAGAGAGTGTGTGTGTGAGAGAATTGGCATGCTATGGCCTCCAGGTGCTGCAAACAAACTCCAGATGCATGCGCCTCTTTATGCATCTATCTTTATGTGGATACTGGGGAATGGAACCTAGGTTGTTAGTCTTTGCAGGAAAGAGTATTATTTGTTGAGCCATGTCATCAGCCCAACTGACCCCCTTTTTAAACTTTTTATTTACAGTTTCCATAATTACAGTCAATAAACCATGTTAATTACCTCCCCCCCCACTGTCTAATTCACAAATCCATTCTCCATCACATCCCCTCCCTTTCTCCATTAGTCTTTCCTTTATTTTGATGCCATCCTTTTCTTCTATTATGAGGGTCTTGTGAAGGCACTGCAAGGCACTTTGAGGTCATGGATATTGTGGCCAATTTCTGTCTGAACCAGTGCGTTGTAAGCAGTCCTACCCTTCCTTTGGCTCTGACATTATTTCTGCTACCTCTTCCTCAGTGGACCCTGAACCTTGGAAGATATGGTAGAGATATTTCAGTGCTAAATACTCTTGGCAGTGCTATGGTGCCTGTTTGGTCATCCCAGTGGTCACCACCATCTGAAAAGGGAAGTTTCTCTAACCCAAAGTGAAAGTAGCATTAATATATAGGTATTAACATTAAGTAAAGTGCTTACAGGGCAGTTTGTTGAGCATAGTATATGCATTTAGTCAGGCAGGAGCAGGCATTACACTCCTTGGGCTCATAACCTCACCCACCATAGGCTTTTGATTAGGTTTTCAGTATCTGGCATGTAGAGCAGGCCTCTAGTCCAGTTAGAGAGCAGTTGGTTTTGCCCATAACAAACATGCCCCTCATGCACCTGTGCAGTCATTTGGCCTGCCTGGCCAAACTTGACGCAGTGCCCAGTGTTTTCACTACTGATGACTTCTGTTTCCCATAGTGCTGCATGCGGTACAGCTTTTTCCAGCTTTCTGTCAGCTGTTCTATAGGGAGGAGGTGTTCAGCTCAGCTCCTGCTTGATTTCTCAGTGACCTTGCTGCCCTGGCATGTGGAGTCTTCAGAAATAGGGTTTTACCATTTATTTCCGATGGGAAACCAACAGCATTATCAGTGGCCTGTAATGTTTTGGGGGCCTCAAGGACCTCACTGTCCAACAACTCACTGGAAGGTATCCCACCCCTGGCATTGAAATTTTTCTAGTAACAGTCTATGGCTTCTGGGGGTGCTGTTATCCGAAAGAATAGGCTTCCATTTTGCTTATTCACAACATCTTGAATTTTGATTAACCCTCCCCCACCCTTCCCATGACCTTACTTAGGCCATTGCACCCCCAGTAATCTGTTCATCTAATTTCATATATACAGTACCATCCCCTAAATCCTCCCCTCTCCTCCCTCTCTTATCGCCCTTTTCTACCTTACTGACCTCTGCTACTAATTTTTACTCCAACTCACATAAAAGTCCAAACATTTCTAGCTAGGATCCAAATATGAGAGAGATCATGCAGTGCTTGGCTTTCTGGGCCTGGGTTACCTCACTTAGTATAATCCTTTCCAGTTCCATCCATTTCCCTGCAAATTTCATAATTTCATTTTCCATTATACACTGACTATAAATACACTACATAAATATAACACATCTTCATTAACCAATCATTACTTGAAGGACATCTATGCTGGTTTCATTTCCTAGCTTTTGTGAATAGAGCAGCAATAAACATGGTTGAGCAAGTATCTCTAAGGTAACAGGAGTCCTCAGGATACATGGCTAGGAGTAGTATATCTGGGTCATATGGTAAATCTACTTTTTAAAATATATTTTATTTATTTATTTGGAAGAGAAAGAAAGAGGGAGAAAGAGAATTGGTGCTCCAGTGCCTCTAGCCACTGCAAACGAACCCCAGATGCAGGCTCCCCCTTGTGCCTGTAGCTTACATGGGACCTGGGAAATCAAACTTGGGTCCTTTGACTTTGCAGGCAAACTCCTTAAATGCTAAGCCATCTCTCCAGCCCTGGTAAATCCATTTTTAGCTGTCTCAGAAACATTCACACTGATTTCTACAATGGCTGTACCAGATAACATTCCCACCAACAGTGGAGAAAGACTTTTTTCCACATCCTCACCAGCATTTAGTCTGACAGGAGTGATGTGTAATCTCAAAAAAGTTTTAATTTGCATTTCTCTGATGGTCATTTAATCCTTTATAATAGACACAAGCTAGCAAATGACAATGCATATAATATTGTAACTTGTTTTATATATCTGAATATACTAATTTTTTTGAGGTAGGGTCTCACTTTAATCCAGGCTGACCTGGAATTCCCTGTGCAGTCTCAGGGTGGCCTCAAACTCCCTCTGCCTCCCTAGTACTGGGATTAAAGGCATGTGCCACCATGCCTGGCCCTAATCAGCTTTTTGAGGTAGGGTATTACTGTAGCCCAGGTGGACCTGGAATTTACTATACAGTCTTAAGAGTGACCTCAAACTTGTGTTGATTCTCCTCCTGCCTCCCAGATGTGTGATTAAAGGTGTGTGCCAATATGCTTGGCTTAATTATTTTTAAGAATAATTTTCTTCATAATTTGCAAGAGGAGAGAGAGAGAGAGAGAGAGAGAGAAAACAGACAGACAAAGAGACAGAGAATGGGTTTGCCGGTGCCTCCAGCCACTGCAAAGGTACTCTAGACATATGCACCACCTTTTGCTTCTGGCTTTAAGTGGGTACTGGATAGTCAAACCTGTGCCCTTTGGCTTTGGAGGCAAGTGCCTTAACCACTAAGCCATCTCTCCAGCCCCCAGTGTAGTTCGCATTTTATCTGTTAATTCATTTTTATCACTTATAGATGCCACATGGTTTATTTATAACCAGCAAGCAAAGCTTACATGGTTTTCAAGAATGAGGATTTGTTAAGCCTTTGAGGGTTTTTTTTTTTTGTTTTGTTTTGTTTTCTGTTTTTCAAGGCAGGGCTCTCACTGTAGCCCAGGCTGACCTGGAATTCACTATGTAGTCTCAGGGTGGCCTCAAACTCACAGCAATCATCCTACCTGTGCCTCCCAAGTGCTGGGATTAAAGGCATGTGCCACCACGCCTGGCAACCTTTGAGGTTTTTAAGAGGCACATGTAACAAGATATCATGTCTCTTTTAAATGCCAGGATCCATGGAACTGTGAAGAATATGCTGGATGGTAATGAAGAAGTCTCTGCAGTGGACTATATCCCAGCCACAAATTCATCTGAGCCTGTGCTTGTAAGTACACACCCATAAAGGTGTAAAGATTAGGACTGAGTTTTAGATAGGGTTTACGTTAGCTAATACCAAGGGTTAGAGTTTTAGGGTTAGGGTTTAGGGTCAGGGGTGTAGGGTCTAGGGTCAATTATATCATTAGAGTCCTGTCATAGAAGTAAGTTATTTATTAAATTAAATAAAGGTACAAACATATAACAATCTTAGGTGTCAAGCTTCACTGAATCACAAAGCCAACCAATGGATGTTGAATAATGCTGCAAAGAAAAAATAAAACACCATTTGGGGCTGGGGAGATGGCTCTGTTGTTAAAGGCACTTGCTTGCAAATCCTGCTGCACAGGTTTTTTTTTGCCAGTAATTATAGAAAAACTAGATACACAAAGTAATGCATGCATCATTTACAGCAGCCAATGGCCCTCGCATGGCCATTCTCTCCCTCCCTCTCTCTCTCCCCTATGTATCTCTCAAACACACACAAATAAATAAATAAGCAATTACCATTTGGCCAATACCATAATGACCATGCTAGAGAAAATCAAGGCAAATTCTGGAACTTAAAATCTGAGGAGTAACAGCAATAGTTCATAGTCTGATCTCAGCATCCCGTAAACACATACCAATGACACAGTGGTAAAGAACATCCTAGCATGTAGCAAAATGGCAGACAGAGGGCCCCTAGATATGATGCACTTAGAATACTCACTGTCACTTTAATGATATTCATGAGAACAGTGATGATTTGAAATTTAATCAAAAGATGATATATAGGGCTGGAGATATGGCTTAGTGATTAAGGCTCTTGCCTGAAAAGCCAAAGGCCCTAGGATCAATTCCCCAGGAACCACATAAGCCAGATGCACAAGGTGGCACATGTGTCTGGAGTTCATCTGCAGAGGCTCGATGCCCTAGCATGCCCATTCTCTCTCTATCTCTCTCTCCCTGCCTCTTTCCCTAGCAAGTAAATAAATAAAAATAAAAATAAATGAAAAAAAGATGATATATAATAAGTTCAACTAGACATTATAATTCAAAAATATGAAAAATGAAGAACAGTGACTAAGGAGGTAAGACAACTGAATGCATTTTACAACTTTGTATTTTCCATACATGACATAATATAGAAAATCAGGAGGTCTACTTGAGGTTGTATATTAGAGGAGATCAGCAAACATGGCATACTCCACATCACCTACTTTCAAGATCAACATGCATTGAACATGGTTATATCCCCATTTACACTGTTCTCTGAACTTGATGTTGTAACAAAGACATGAAAAGCCTAAAGTAAGTATCACCCTTCACAGAGTAAGTTAATCACCAAGGTAAAATATGGTGTTATATAGCGATTAAGTTTTTAGACTGATCATTGTACTATGATTCCATACAGGTATTTCCTTTTCATAGGATATATACACTACAATTTAGTTGGATGAAGGGTTAAGAAATATCTTATAGGGACATATACTATATATGTGATATATATGTATATATAGCAAATATGAACACACATTTGATATATAGATTTAAGGTATTTCACTCTATATAGATATATTTTACATGCATATTTACCTCTAAGTAAGTAGCAAAATGGAAAGATTAGAAAAGTAAAAAGGAAAGTTACGTAGACAGTTTTTGTAAAAGCCATGGTCTAGCATAAATATTTGTGCAATCTGGAAAATGCATGTCTGAGAGTTCTTTGTATTTTTTCTATATTTTCATAGTTTTCTGAAACATGAAACCTGTCAAAATATGCACATTGGAAAGAGAAGTGGGGAAAACTTAGGCTTCTTTTGATCTGTAATATTTTTTATATTCCTTGGCTGTATTTTGTTGTCTCTTTTGTAAGTTTTCTTAGATTGCCTTTTACATCTTTCTGTAATGAGATATCAATAAAGGCCATCTTATTTCTGTATAATTCAATATTTTTAAATAATTCTCCTTCCTCATGCTTTGTAGGAAAGCTAATGGTATCCCTAACACTTCCTGAGATCTAGGAGGTTGTGGAGGGTACAGTTACCTTTCTCATCCCTCAAAACACCAGGCCTCCAGTGTGTCTGGGACCTCATTTTACTTGCAGTCCTTCTCCTGGGACTCTCTTTTCTGCCAGCTCACATACTGAACTCAGCCTGTTTTTCAGATTATTCTGAGAAAAAAATCATATAATATATATGTAGGAGAAGGCTACAATTATTTTCTACCCATCTTCCTTCTAAAAGGTGTAAGATTTCACTATACCTGGTTGGGATGATCTCAGTGCTCATATTTTTCCATTGGTGCCAGATTCTAACCATGTCATTTAATCTTCTTTCTTCTGTAACTTCAGCTGCTCCAAATTGAGTTTCTCCTATGTTATTATAAAGAGCCATTAAACAAAATGTTCTCAACTCTATACTGACATTTGGACCTCCATAAATTTATTAATGTTTTTGCTAAAGAATTTTATCATGATTCTGAAGTCTCTGCTAAACAAAAGAGATCATGATTCTGAGGTCTCACCCTTCCAGGTACAATTACTAGACTCTACTCTTTTTATTCCAAATAGTTGCATGTATTACATGTATTGCATTATTTTTTTAAAAAAAAAAAACAATTTAGTATTCATTGATTGAGAAAATTTGTTCTGTATCTGATGGTATTGCTCAAGTCACACCTCAGAGCCCTGGAAATGGAAATACCAGAACTCAGATCATAAATATACTCAGTGGTGTTTGAAGCCAGAATCAGACTGCATTTGTTTATACTTTGGATCAATAGACCAAGTAATAATCCCTTTACTCCTTCCTGCCCTGATGGTATGAACCTTGCAACAATGCAGCTGTTTTGGCACACTCTTGGAAATAACACCCCACTTGTGCTCTGTAAATTAATCCAGTAAACTGGTTGGTTCAGTTCTAGTTAGACTTTGGTTAAGCCCTTGCCTGTGAAGCCTAAGGACCCTGGTTTGAGGCTCCATTCCCCAGTACCCATGTAAGCCAGATGCACAAGGTGGTGCATGTAATCTGGAGTTCGTTTGCAGTGGCTGAAGGCCCTGGCATGCCCATTCTCTCTCTCTCTCTCTCTCTCTCTCTGTCTCTGTCTCTGTCTCTTTCTCTGTCTGTTGCTCCCAAATAATAAATAAATAACAATAAAAAAATATATTAAAAAGTATTCATGTGCCCATCCCAGGGGACAAGTCAAGGCAAAAGGTTTCCCTTTTCTTAACATTTGCATCTTCAATCTTATCAGTTGGACCGGGTCTTGGGAATGGACAGATGGATCAGCAGTTAAGATGCTTGGCCAGCAAAGCCTAATAAGCGAGGTTTGATTCCCTAGTACCCATGTAAAGCCCAATGCACAAAGTGGTACATGCATCTGTAGTTTGCTTGCCTCCTTTCTTGCCTGCCTGCTTGCTTTCTTTCTTGTTTTGTTTCAAGGTAGAGTGTCACTTTAGCTCAAACTGACCTGGAACTTACTATGTACAGCTGTGGAGACCTTTTCTCTTTTATTGTACTTCCCTCCCTCCCCTTTGTGTGTGTAGCCAATTGAAATTCCCAATAGAGATGTGGAACATGGTGGAATTTTTCTTATATTTTTGTTTCCTTTTCAGTGAAACTAGGAGGAAGTGGCACTATGTAATGGTAATGATTGGATACGGAATGTGGGTGGTTTGAGAATAAATAAGTGAAATAATCTATCGAAATTGAGAGGGAATTAAGGAAATGTAGAATTTCCAGGTTCTTGTAGTTGAATATATAAAACAAGAGCCTACCTTGTTGGCTTGTTGTTAGGAGTCACTGAGATGCTATTAGATGACCTGAATGTATTTGTGAAACCATGGTATTAATATAATACATATACTTGAAAAGAAAACAAACCATTTTGTAGTGAATTGATAAGCACATATTCCATGACTTAATATATCCAACCTTACTTCATATGGTCTAGTCAAGTGCTCTACATAGAGTTATACCCCAAGAATCAACCACATTTTTTTTTTGAGGTAGAGTCTCGCTCTGTAGCCAGGCTTACTTCCTACCTCTGCCTCCCAAGTGCTGGGACTAAAGGTGTGTGCCACCATGCCCTGCAACATCAGCCACATTTTGTTTTAAAATTTCTAAGAACTCACATGATTCAAACATTGAAGGGAGCTACAAAGATGTAGCTCCCCTCTCTCCCTCTGTGCCTATCCATCCTATCTTCCCTATTGTCCCCTAGAGATAAGCATTTGTGTCAGCTTATGACTCTTCCTGAGTGACTGTGATAGTACAAACATTGACCCTTCTAAAAATGACTTTTATTTATTTATTTGCAAGCAGAGCACAAAGGGTGGGGGGACAGAGAGAGAGAGACATTGAAAATTGGTATGCCAGGGCCTCCAGGTGCTTAATACAAACTCAGGATGCATGTGCCTCTTTGTGCATCTGGCTTATGCGGATACTGGGGTATGGAGCCTAGGTCACTAGGCTTTGCAGGCAAGAATGTTATCTACTGAGCCATCTCATAAGCCCAGTTGACCCCTCCTCTTTAAAAGTTTTTATTGACTACTTCCATAATTACAGGCAATAAACTGTGATGATTCCCTCCCCTCCCTCCCCTACTTTCCCCTTCACAAATCCACTCTCCATCGTATCCCCTGCCTCTCTCCATTAGTCTTTCTTTTATTTTGATGTTATCATCTTTTCCTCCTATTATGAGGATCTTGTGAAGGTATTGCCAGGCATTGTGAGGTCATGGATATTGAGGCTAGTTTCTGTCTGAACAAGTGCATTGTAAGCAGTCCTACCCTTCCTTTGGCTCTGACATTATTTCTGCCACCTCTTAGTCAATGATCCCTGGACCTTGGAAGATATGGTAGAGATATTT